>OY720636.1:88375296-90936382 GCA_963169105.1 Ceriagrion tenellum | reverse complement strand
GTAAAATAATTATGATAGCACGTTCGCACCAATACGTCATGAAAAAAAATCCGCAATCACGCCTCCGGTGTCTGTCTGGGACAGTGTGAGAGGTGATGGGGAGGGGAAGATTTTTAACCCACTCCTTTAGAGAAAGGAGACGATGGAGAGGGTAGGTTGACTAACCGCAAGGCGAAAAAGAAATAAATAAATAAACACGGGCGAAAATTAGGAGGAGTGCGAAGGAAGCGATTTCGCTGAAGCAGCGGACAAATGTAGCGGGAACGTGACTAAGTCTCCGCAGCCGGAGAGTGAGAAAGAGATGCGTTCCAGAGGGGAAGTATCGCTGAAGGGGGGACTGGTAGGGAGGGGGGTTAGTGGTGAAGACTCCAAAAGGAGGCTCGTCGTGCCAGAGACGGGCACCAAGCCGGGAAAATACTCGTTACGTCCCGACAATGCTCTCCTAAAATTCTCCCCGACTGCGGCCACAAAACTACATAACGTACGGTCTCCGAATATTCAATATTGCGGTGTGGATTTGTGCCCTGAGCAAAAAGCTCGACTATATCCACGCGGGATATCCTCGAGTTTTCCTCCGAGGTCAGGAAAATGAAAACTCAGCTCGGTTTCAGCAAGAAAACGGCTAGGGGAAAAGGATATTTTTCCAGCTCCTTTGCAAACGCCACGAACGTATGGCAGCGTGAATTGGATGGTTTTTACCTTCATAACCGAGCAACTAATTATCGTCCTCTCGCGAGAACGCATTAGTTAACTGCGTACGAGGGTAGTAATGTCGCGCTGGTTGTCTCCACGAGTTTTTTTTTAATCAGCTCGTTCCTCGTCTCATTACAAACCAATTAACTCAACAAGAAGCGGGTCCTAATCTGAGAAAAAACTGTCAACACCACGCTAGGAATATTTTTCTTCTTCTCATGCTTCCTTGGAGACAAAACATGGGATGTTGGCAACCTTGTCTCATTACTAACGGCTTATGTTTCAGTAGCTCGTTACGTCGCTACGAGTTGAGCGAATATCAGCCCCCAAAAAGGAAAAAAATTAAGGTCAAAGAAAATCTACAAGAGACACTTAAAAACATCTTCCATCCCTCTACTTTGTGAGGAAGATTTGTCCCGGAAAACGAGTCAAGTTTGGCGGGTAAGCTCTTGAGTCGAGTTTTCTCACGGCCATTTCGTAAAGAAAGGGCTTCATTCATTTAAAAAAACATCGCCCGGCAAAGGAAAGGATTATACGTTAACCAGTGAATGTTGACTTTTCCGTCGTTGATGGCTGTGAATAGTCCATGTAGCAATTTAATTGGGACAAAAAGGGGATGGGCCGAGGTAATTCTTCTAACGGCAGTCATATTTATGTTAGAACAAATCTGAACTGCAACCTTTTTACGGGAAATAGAGAGTTCAAGTGGTTGGCGTAATACGTTTTGATTATCAGAGAGAATGAACGGATATAACTGCCACACGAGACTATCGAGAATCACGAAATCTAGGACGATAGTAATGGCCCATAAAATATCATAATGGGGTCTCCGATAAAATTAGTTGCCACAAAAATAGCTACACAAGTGCTTATGGAATCAATTATTTGGAAAATTGCCACCAATAAATATAATGACTGCCCGCAGTTAACGGACATCGATTTCCTTAGCCAGAGGACAGAGTCGTTCTTGCATTTAAAAGCATTTAAATACTTGAACAAATTTGCTTTAAAATAGTACATTTAAAAAAATGATAACTTTTAAAAACATTTAATTTCGTTGAATCGATTGTTCCAGCTGTCCCGAATGCACTCTAATCTGACTCGTCAAACATGATCGGCAGCTATTCATTAATCATTAATGATGAATTATCGGATTCGGGTAGCTTGTACAAAATCCGAGCACGTGAGAATTTTCAGTTGGCAACATAGTACTGAAGCAGAGAATCCCGAGAGCAAAAACGTCAGATCTCCGTGTGGCATTGCATTAGTTTTCTAGTTTCGATAATTTCACTGAAACCAGTCATAATTGACTGTCTAGGCCATCAAGGTTGAGAATCTACCGTTGATATCAAATTAATCTACTATATGCCTGAACTACGTTCCGCTGTCCTTTTCAATTAGGTCAAAGATCAAAGTGTCAATGAAAATCGACGATCAAACTTGCAAGCGAGTCCATATGTCGTTTTGCTCGATAGTGGAATGCGGATAATTGTCAAAGAAGGAATTGATCGACGAACCAGCATTGATTTCCTCCCTAAACACGCCTCGTCCTTGGCGAGACCAGGGATTAAAGTCACGGCTCGAAACCTACCTAAAGCCCATGAATATCCCACGGTCAAAATTGTACGCAAAAAAATATGTTCAAACGAGTCCGAACCTCTCGTGAAAGGGAGAATTAGAAGGGAATGTGATTCAATTCAAAGTCATCAATCAATCAATATCATTTTTGTGATAAAATTAAGTCCCATCAAATTTTGCCTATATCACGATGCTCATGAAACCCGTTTGATTAAATGTTTCGACGAAAGTTTTGACCGTGGGGATCGACAAGGCGACTCCCACGTGATGTAAGACAAATACTGTACTCCAACTTTTCGATAATATTGTTTTTAAAAATTCCACTTGTGTTGACAACAAGCTTTCGATAGTAGAAAAAAATTAAATACATAACACACACGTTATTCAAAGAATATACTTTTAATGGATACTTTTCCCAGCCATGAAAGCACTACAGCGCCACTGTGCTATCGTATTACGACTACCGTCTTCGTATTTATTTGTTAACGACTTAAAAACTAAGATTTATTGACGCTCTTATTTTAAAATTATTTTATTCTCTTTAAAAATTCGCTCCAACTAAACATTTTTTCGTGAGAAGAACACTTACATTAGACATTAAATACAAATTTTATCCATCTTTCACGTAATCATGGTTTTGACACGATGTAACGTCAAGTTTAATTTGCGAAAAAACAGCGAGGAAGGCTAATTCTTTTTTTTTAATTTCAAACCCAGCAGAATTTACACTTTTATATTATAAGCCAAAATTTGAATGGAATAGAATGAAGACATTCCATATCGGAACTAGCTGAATGAGGCTAAACGCGCTCCGACTATGGTATCAACTGGTTTTCAAGCACTAGGCGTATAAAATACTGGTGAGGTAAAATGCTGTTTTCTATATCAAGAGAGGGCATCTTTTCTTTTTAAATAAGAACCCAGAGAATGGATCATTTCATGTTTCACAGTCATTCACCTTAATTCTGCGCCGAAATCCAGAACTATTGAAGAGAAGATGAACGGGAGCGATAAAACGCACGCGTGGAAACACACCTGGTCTCCACGCGCTGCAACGCCCGACCGAGAAAGAGACGAACTCTCCTCAAAAAGGTTAGTGGAACTCGGGAGGAAGCGAAAAACTTTCATCCCACTCCCCCCCCGACCACCCCGAAAACACCAGTTCGTCTGGCTCCGCTCACATCGAACCAGAACTTTTTTTAAAATACATTTAATTTGCTCCGCATCTCCGAAGAAGAGAAACGTTCGCACGGACAGTAGTAGGTGAGGACAGGACGACGGTTTACCCCACAGCGAGGGAAAATTCCTCCTCGGATGGGTCGAAATGAGAGCGGAAATGGAAGGATTAAGGGCGGGAGGGGAACTTTTAAGGCGCGTTGGGGGGGTGAGGAGGGGGCAGAGAAGGTGACGGCGGAGTGCTTAATGAATGAGAGGAACGCAGAGCTAAGGGGGTGGGGGGGGGGGAGAGTTAGGTAGGAGAGGTGAGAAATAGCGGGAGTACCTATAGCAGGGAAGAGAGATTTCAGCGTAGGCAACACCACGTGTGGTAGGCAGACGCCAGAAGATGGACGTTTAACAAAGGCAACCGTCGCGTCGGCTACAATTTAGACTCAAATCTTTCACGTAAGTTCTAAAACAATCAGTATTCTGAAGAGTAGTTTCAGGCGTAACTTGGTGGAATTAGTTTACATCATAATAGTAACTCGTGACTTTGTGATTCCACATATCTTTATTTGGGTTTCGACTTCCAACTTTCTTTCATCTTCAGGAATATGAAGATGACGTTGAACGTCGAAACCCGGGTCGTTCCAAATAAATGATATCACAAAGTTACGAGTTATCATTATACAGTTTTCTGATGACAACAAAAGTTTTTTAATAAACCCTACGCACTACGGCAGATTAGATAATGAGAATAAAATTAGGGGAAACATCTGAACAATGGGCTCGTTTAAAAATCTTTCACGCGAACGATAACGGACCATAACCACTGCCACTGAGATTAAATTGTAAGGCTCATAAGGATCAGCAGTGGAGCAAATTATTTGATTTGTTCAAAAATGCATACTTCTTAATCTGTCACGTAGAACAAACAGCACGTCTCGCATGCTTTCAGCACGAGTTCGGCATCTCTGTGAATTAATGTACATATTTGCAAAATACTCTTATACTGATAGTTGCTAACACATTGGTAGCATATGTAAAATGTGCTGCATGCTGGTGAAATTTCATCTAATGACAGATGTCATCAGGTATTATGTGATAACTAACTCATAAAATTTTTTGATAGCGCATTCTAGTCGCAGTTTCATTTTTTTAGTAGGATACAGAATAGTGAATGCTGGTTTAAGCTCACTCCCCGTACGCACCCTTGAGGTGGTCTGCAAGGTGTAATGTACACGAGGATTTGTATCTACTTGGATAACCCTGCCTGCGTCTAGCAGAAACGTTTCAACATGACGTGGGGAGGAATGTCTGGAAGAGGAGAGAAGGGAACGGGAGGAATGCTGGAGGACGCAAGTTTGCCGATTAAAAGTTTCCCCCCCCGCTCCCGGGACGTCTCGGAGATCGCTCAAACGCCTTCTTCTTTTTTCATTTCCCTCCCACCGATTTGACTCGGCCAAGATTCCCGCCCAAGTCTCCTCCCCTCGAGCCTCCTCTCCTTTCACTCCTCTTCCTCGCAGGCCTGCCAATCCCCAAAGATGACGACGACGCCCATCCCTTTCTTCTTTAAACGAAGACAGGCGAGTTTTTATTATTTTTTAACTATTTATTACGTTCGCAAAGCGTCTCTTGAAAGTCGGGAGGCATCGAAAAGGGTTTCCTATGAGGGAGGGCCCGACCCGAATTCGAGACGCCGCGGCGCCTTTGGTGAACAGGCAGTAGAGGACGACTCTAGCGAGACAGTCTTTTTTTAAGTAGAACTCCACCGCTTCAGAGTTGCTCACACCCTTCCAGCGTATTCCGCTTTTTCCCCTCGATTCTTCTCTTTCAATGGACTTCATGCCGACGCAATGGAGGGTTTTCACATTAAAACGGAGAATAATTTCTAGATTTGATGACAGTCCATATATAAAAATATATTTTGAAATGAATGATATAATTTTCCGCTAGGATTACGCGAAATTGATCCAGACGCAATGAAAGTTGTTTAAATCCGAATAAGCGACATTTTAGACTGCGCGATAATTGAAAGAAAAAAAATACAGATTGAGATGAGTAATGTAATTTATTCATCTAGACTTACGCTTAATAGTTCTACGGGTAAAGCAGGATATTAAAATATAAATAAAGGGAAGAAATGTGAGGTTTAAATGCAATTAAAAGATAAAATTATAGTTTGAAATGAACAATGCAATTTTAACGCTAGTAATACACAAAATAGTTCCAAATGCAATAGAGGATTATGAAATCCGGAAAAGTGACATTTTAGACTCAATAATTGTAATTATAGAAAGATGAAAATACATTCGGAAAAGAACGACACAATTTTATTATTAGCACTACCCAAAAAATCCTAGAAAAATAAATATTTCGCGGAAATGACGCAATTGACGGAGTAAAAAACACAGGAAAAGAGATCAATTCAACTTTCAATTGCAGGAAAATCGGAGAAAAAATTGATTTCAAATGCTATAACAGAGCACATTTGTCTGCAAATTTGTTTGTACAGAGAAATAAATAGCTCTCAGACTAGTTTTCTGTTCTACTGCTCCCAATCCCATTCAAATTTGGTCTAATTTGTTGACAGAAACACAAATACCCGAAATACCAAGTTGGCTTCGGCACCCGTGTTTTGTCACACGAAACACTTGTTCTCTTTTTCTCTCCGTGTCGAGATTCCATACGACTGCGGACCTAAATCTCCTCTAACTTCGAAGTTGGCCGCTTCGCCGTAAAACCGAGAGTAGCGAACTTAAACGCTTATTCTGTTGATACTTCTACTGCTTCCGAAGTGCGACACAGAACTGATTAAAACACTAATTTCATTATCATACTACAACTCCAGCATTGAAATGTGGCGAAGAGCATTCCCAAGTTTTAATTATTTTGGCAGGTTTATAGAATAGGATAAATATCATACGTAATTGGTAGTTGAGACGTTTTTGTAGCTCACAATTATGATAAATTAGATGAATTTGGGCTTTACTATTTGAGAATTCATAAAGCAAAATAACTGTGGAAATAAATTACCGGGTCAATTTGATTTTTCTAGTAATCACTGTAATCTCGATTGATCTGTATGGTGATGGAATGTTCACCAGACTAACCAACTTGGAGCCAAGTTAAAATTTAAACTTTGCGAGGGAATTTAAATTATGAAAATTTTTCTGCCCACATGCTCAAGCATTACGGATTGTAGAACTGAATGAATACTGGTATTTGCCCGCATGAATAGGAAGGCAGTTCAAGGCTTTTCTCAAATGTGTACTCAACTGATTCCATCACGTGGAAGGTCACGTCGCATATTGTATACTTTGTACTACATGATATATACTGTTCAGTTCATTCGGTACAACTCATACCGCAAACTTTTTATGCACAGAGTGCGAGTTCTCCTCACGAGAGCCGGCACCCATGCCTTCGGAAAGGAAGCGGTCTCTACAAGTTCCCATCCCACCCACCCAGTGGCAACGGAATCCTTCCTCTTCTCAGAAAACGAAGCGGGACTCTCTGGGCTCGACTCTCGCGGGAGAACGGAATCCACGAGAAAAATAAAGACGACGAAGAAGCGTCGAGGTTTTCGCTCAAACTGAGAATGACTAAAAGGATTTAATAAGAAAAAGATGGACAATATAAGGAAGGATACTACACCGTGTAGGTGGTGAGGGAGGGAGACAGAGAGTAGGAACATGAAGGAATACGTAAAAGGAAAAGTTAGGTTTGAAAAGAGAAAGAAATTCTCGCGACAGAACACTGATGAGACAGGTACACGGACGACGGAGTAGCAGTGAGTGAAACCCGGCATCCGCCTACATGGGACCAATACCCATACCGAAAGCCTCCTCGACTGTCTTACTCTCGGATAGAAAAGGCCTACTTCGGACTGGTCGTACGGTAGGAAGAGGAAGTAAGGCGAGAGGAAGCAGAATCAGCCGCGAGGAAAAACGAGGAACCGAAAAAAAATGACGAGCGAAACCAAAGCTACCACACACCTAACAAACTCTCCGCACAGTTGCCAACAATGCCCACGTCGACACCGCATTACGAAGGTACAAAGAAGGAGGGGCACGACAGAGAAAAGTCCATGACTAACAGGAATGGACATAAACAAAAAAAACATGCGAAAAAAAACAAGAATAAAAGGGAGTAATAATTCACCACGACGCTTGCGTGAGGAAGATGGGTAAGGCACCACCGTCCCTTCACCTCTTCAAAGAGGTGGCTTATTCCGGTGGTTAGGAGGAAAAGTATGCATCGCTGGAAACACAAGGGGTATACAAGATGGAAATGCGAGGGGGGGTCGAGAGAGAGAGGGAGAGAGAAAGCAGGGGAAGAAGACGAAGATAATGATAATGATGATGAAGACGTCGTCTTACTCAGAAATGAGGGACGGAATAAAGAGTGAGGGGGGTAGGCAGAGAGGAAAGAGGTTGGGGAGGGGGAGGCTTTAAAAACAAAAAAATAAATGATTAAGGCACGAACAAGAATGAACTCGTGGGGTTGTCGGAGATGGGGGGAGGTGGAAGAGTGGGGAAAGGTGATGGAGGAGTGGAGAGACATCTCCGCGAAGATTCTTTGTCAGGAGGACGGAAAGGAGGGAGTGACTGAAGGGGGGGTCTAGGGAGATGCCGGCTGATGCTTTTTTAAAGGGATGAAGAAGGATTGCAAAGGGGGGGGAGGAGAGATTTTTAAAGGTGGCGGTGGTTGGGAGGGGGTTTCTAGAAGGGGAATAATGAGGCCAAGGAGTCAAGTCGTCGCCACGGGCGCAGTATTCCCATATGGGAGCGGTCTGCGGGTAGATTCCTAAACTAACCCTCTTCCCCCTTTCCTGCCTCATCCTTCCGTCTGCTCATCTTCCTCTCCCCCCCACTCTCTGGCCGGGTCGCGAGTAACGGTAACATGCGGCTGCGTCCCAGATAGTCTCGTACGCCTCACACTACCTCCTTCCCCGTCTGCCTCCCTCCCCCCCCCCAGCCTCATCCATCGATGCCGCGGAACACAAAAAACCATCCAGCCGGTCCAAGACAGGAGAGGAGCGACTATATTGTTGAGTGGGGAGAAGGAGTAACAACCAATGCCCGCGCCGTTACCCCAAAAGGGCTTCCTTATTCCAAATGGTCCGGCAAAGGACTCCTCTCTCTCTCGGCCCACTCATGGGTTTCAACGCTCTGAAATCCCCTCACCCTCATCCCCCCGATTACCGTAAAGTTTAAAAAAAGATCTGACCACTCCTTTTAAAGTCCCGCCTCCGACTCCTCACCCATCACGCTGACCAGTTATGTCTGTGTCTGAACGCGTCCATTAATCCTCCTCAAAAGCTATGACGTGATTACCATTTGGTTTCGCACCATCGATTGGAAAGACTCAACCGAAATAGGCGTCACTTGTAGGGGCAGGGTTTAAAAAAATGAAGAAAAAACTTCATACCGTCCATTCATTTTTCTATGAACTCTAAATGGCACGAGTTGCCAGTCTTTTACGCCATCATTAAACTCCATTCTAAATAAATTACTTATCCAGGGCAGTTTCGCGACGAACCAGGTAGGAAAATTTCGTTCATTCTCCTCATAGTATCTAATATCGTGATCATCATTTGGTATTTTATCTCCAACTAATGAAGTCGACCGTAACAGGGGTCACTAGGCGAGGTTCTATTTTGAAACAAAGAAATATCAGACCGCTTACTTTTCTTAATTTGGAAACATTTAGCCACGAGTTGCTAAGCTTCCACGCCTTCATTAAGCACTTAGCCGAAGAAAATCACGAGCATTTAATAGTATTTACATTGCTCCAAGCATAATAGAGCCCATTGCCGTGACATCTCTTAATGGTCGCTGACAGAACTGATTACGTCCACTACGTTAAATCTCTCATTAGCTCCTCATATCTCCCACTTCCCTTCACGCCATCCAAAATTTCACTTCTCTTTCCTCCGCCCATGCGCTTACCCGACGCTATCCTCTGTATCGCCCTCAAGAGCTTGCTCCCGACTCTCAGTACAGTAATAGGACATAACCATCGCTCAACAGAGAAGGTTATATCTCAAGGGTAAGACATGCAAAACGCTATTCTCCTTTTTGGGGTCTCATTAGCAGTAAAAAGAGGAATCTTCTATTCCGAGTTCAGCCCTTGCAGATTAATGCGCTGACCAGCCGCGCAGCTCTTCTTCATGTGTGCATCTATCCTTTTGCCTTCCGCGCAGCTCTTTCCCGCATTTCCACGCGTGCAGTGGCGTTTCATTTTTTATGCCGACCATCAACCGGCGCATAAAAAAATGAAAGAGGCCCACATATATGTGCATGAATGAGGAATATATTCGCCATGTCGTAGCGAACCCGAGGAATTTGATGTGGGACCGTCGTAAAAAAATCTTCTCTTTATTAAATACGCCGGGCCATCACCCATTCGGGAGGGGGAGGCAGGAATTCTGCGGCGGAGAGAGGGTAGTCACGTAGGAGGGGAGGAAAACATGGCGATAAATGGACACGTGTGTGTATGTGAGTACGAGGGAGAAATGGGAATGAGAGGAGGGCGGAGGAGGATAGGAAGGAGAAGAGGGACTTGGAGAGCGAGTACGGAGGAAGAGAGGAGTCGCCCGCCAAATGAGAGGGCTTTAGTATTTTTTTTTCGAAATCTTTTTTTCATTCGCCTTTGAGGGAGAGAGAGAAAAAGGGGACTTATACTTCTCTGGGCTCCGCACACTTCACCGCTCCATGGAGTGAGTGAGGAAGAAAGAGAGAGAAATTGAGGAAATCTCACCAATTGAAGTTTTTTCCCTCAGACCGCAAAAGACCTCCTGAGCAGCGGCAGCGAGAGTGGTGTGTGATTTCTTTCTTTTATTTTTATTTTTTCATCCTCCTCACATTCGCCCGGCGCTTTTCTTTTATTTTCCTCGAGTGGAAGTAATTCCATTTTGCCGCCCCACACACACACACTGATTCATTCAGTCTTTCCTGCATGGACCACCATCTACCTCTCTTCGACCAGGGTGGAAAGAGAGGAGAGGGGCGGGGTTTGGTTTTAGGGAAAAATAAACACCGCCTCTCTGCCCATATAAGGCATACACGTGCGACGTCTCCTTCGTCGCAGAGACCGTGGGGCTCGGGAGGAGATGGGGATGCTGGGGTGCATGAGTGAGGGAGAGAGATGGGAAATAACGCCACATTTGGAGAGAAAGTCGAAATTGGAGTAGAGAAAAAACAGACACTTAAGGTGGCTCTGGCTTGACTGTGTGAGTCAAGACAAATACTGAAGTACACATTTTTATTTGTTCAATTAAAAAAAACTGCATTTGCTGATGAAATGGGTTAACTATAAACTCCAAAATTAAGGTAAAAACATCCGGATTATTCCACGCATACATTTAAACGACCACATTTGTTCAGCCATATGGGCCGACTGCAGCGTCATTTGCACGGAAATACCGTATTCTGACTTCAATTACGTCAATAATTCGCTAAATACATAAAATAATTGGTGGTAAGATGCCAATATTTTGCAGTTACTCAATTTCCCTGGATTCATCGCTGCTTAAAAACAGTTGTAATGAAAAACGTGATTATGCTCTCTCGTTAAAATTCTTGATTTTCGACTGAAATCTGAGCAATTTTCATTAGAGCCCATGTTTTAATCTCCAATTTCAAGGCTAAATTGCAATAAAACATGCAATGGAACCCAATTTTATTTTTAACTCAGTCTATACCACGCACATGATAGATACAATACAATACAATAAGTTATCGGAAAACCTGGAATAAGTGACCCTGATGGAAGAGCCGCCCAAAGTCTCGTTGATCCGAGGTAATGCAAACTAAATTCCATCTTGGATAACAGGGATGATTTACTAGCTATACAATGATTTGCAATACATATGCGATTTGTTTTCTTTTTATAATTTCACATTTGACGACATTCTTGGGGTAGCATATTTCTATGAAACGCCCTTTAATTTCGAAATCGGACCGATTGCTAATTTCTGTCTTTCGTGTGCGTGAACTGAACAGAATTGGTACAACTACAGCATAAAGATTTCTGCCACACAAAATAAGGAATTTCGGTAAATTTGAACTAGAATGAACGAGAGACTTACTTGGTCATTGAGAATGATGGAAAAGTCTTAGTTGGAAACAATAGAAACGTGGATTAGGACATGGACATCAAGAACAAGATGGAGAGACAAGAGAGCAATACAGAAGTCCCGAGGGAAATTTCAGGAGAGGAATTTTAATGAAAGAGATAGGGAAAAGGAAAATAAAATTTGTAGGACATAGCCTGTGGCATAACTACTTCCTAGGAAATAAAATAGAGTGAAAATTACTTGGAATAGAAAGGTGGAAGGCCAGGAAAGAAGTTCCTGGATGACATAAAAAGTACTGTGAGAGTGACAACATTTAACGATTTGAAAAGATCACGGAATGGAGAGAGACAAATGGCTGCAACGAAAAGGCTCCGCCCTTAGAAGATGATGATGATGATACGAGAGACTTCTTTCAATGGCAGATTTCTCGCCGTCACTCAACCGCTAAAGGACCCACGTGCCCTAAACGTTCGGGGTATAATAAATCGATATATTTATTTATTTCCCCACCGTAGAATATTTATTTTACTCGTGGCCAATCGAGAAATACTTCCTCATGCGTATACATAAAATATATTTTCATTCTTCATTACATTCTTCGCTTCCAACTGATGCGGTCAGTGAATGAAGAGGAGAGGGAGCATGAGATGATGATTTTTCGGAAGCGAGATTTGAAGAATAAAATTGGACTGAAAAGAGGGAAATTGAGTAATATAATAACCACAACCGGGGGAGACTCTCTGCTACTTTGAGATTTTTTTCGGTCCCTCGTCGGCGGATTCCAGAGGATACCGCAACGGCTGCCGGGGGGATAACCGGCCACGCAATAGATTGACCAAGGAGAAGCAGGTAGGAGAGGGCCGCGAACGTGGGGAGTGAGAGATAAGGCAATGGAATCCGATGGACCAGCAATACGGGTCGCGACGAATGATTTTTTTTTCCTTCGCGTACGGTCAGCATTCAACCACAAATCCCGATGGAGTAAGGAGAAATACCTTCTCCCAACGGTAGCGTTTTAATTTTCTCAATCCTCCGTCGAGATTTTTAACTTATTTTTTTCCAATTCGTATCATTTTTTTTATCCGCTACGTATTTGGAAACGATCACCTCGGGTTCGGATATTATATAGGTATATATATATTTTTTTGGAAAAGCCCGCAATACACGTTTGCGCCAAGGCGATGTGTCTGAGAGTGAGGGAAAGGAAAAAACTCTTGCGCGAGAAGACAGCATTTTTTTCCGTATTTTTGTTGTTTTTTTTCCACCAAACATTCCCTTTATTTTCCTTCCCGCCTCAAACCTCGCGTTATCGCCGTCCATTGTGCGCGAGCGGTGGCGCCTCCCAGTGAGAGAAATACCGAACGAGTTCACGGTTGAACGTGCGGATATACACGCACGTAGCACGCTGGGGAACAGGGGAGAGGAGAGAAGAGAATGAACCGTGAAAAGAGAAAAAAATAAATATGCAGAAATGGCGCGGGGGAGGGATACAAAAACCCAACAGCACTCTTGTTAGCGATAACGACAGAGGGGGATCCTTTATTTCGGGAGGAGAGAATGTTTGGCAGGGGTTGTCGTAGGAGGAGGAGGAGGATTGGAAAAATTTTCCGTGAGGCGGACGTCAGATTGCACGAGGGTTGGGAGGTGGGTTGGAGAGAATAAAAGGCGACGCGAAGTATATATAGCAGATGCCTCAAGACCCGCCCGCCTGCATCTCTTCCTCTCCCACTTTTTTGGATAGACGTCATGTTTATTTATTTTCCAACTCTCAATCAAAAAAATAAATAAATAAACAAATAAAAAAAGAAGATGAGCAAGGGACGGAAACATCGATTCATACACCTCGAACGGAGAGAAAAAAAAATAGGGTTACGTTTCTCGATCAGGCAGTATCATCAACAGGGTTGACGGCCACTTTCCGATACGGATTCTTTTCTTCCCCAAAACCATTCGCTCCGCCACCATATATCCGCACACCGTCTCACACCCAAGCTTCCCATTTTTTCCTCCTCCACTCGAGAACACAGGACGCGAAGGGGGGAAAAGATGCGGCGTGAAATACATAAAAGTATACGGCCATATACGCATACATTTATTTATTCCGACCGTGGAAATGAACAAAGCCGAAAAGAATCTCGCGACCAAAACCACGAAATCATGACGCATCTTGAATACGCAGCGAGCATTTGGGACACTTGACGGAAAGATTTTATTCGCGCAGTAATTGAAGTACAAAGAAAAGTCGGACGCTTCGTTTAAAAACTGCTGCGAGCGAACAGAAAGTGTTACAAAGCCTACGGACGGACGATACTTGGAGCGGTTGGAGACTCATAGTATTTGCAGTAGGCTTCGATTACTTGAAAAGTTCAGATCAGGCTAGTTTCAGTAGGTATGACACCATATAATTTTGATCCTGAACTCTATATAGAGCAGCGACAAAACAAAAGTGCTGCTCCCGCGAGATGATAGGCCCAAAATTCCTTCTTCCACCCATCGTAGTGATTATTACAAAAGAGGTGTGGCACATCTTTATCAATAGTCGCGTCAACAATGGCATTACACTTGCTACTCGGGGCTCAGTGGCGCTGTACGGTGGCTAGCAAGTTAAGATTTATTTCAAATAGTTACAAAAAATCTACTACTGAACAGTTTTTCCGAGAATCTACAGAGGTATCATTTTAACACCACTTCACAACAGATAAGGGTTTCTGAATTACGGTGCTAACTTGTACCGAGTACAACAGAAGGAAAATACTAATATCCTGAAGAAATAAAATCATATTCAGCCCAATACCTCAAAATATAGATACCATAATATTGCTAAATTGAAGCAGAGTACATCTACATCTACATCTACGTAATACCCTGCGAGCCACCACGAGGGTGTGTGGCAGGGGGTGAAGATCACCAAACATGCACTATTGCCAAGTAAGTAGGATATATAATGTAGACATGCTAGAAAATAGGGTCATAGTTTATTAGTTACTACAGTAGATTATTAGTTATTGCAAGTAATTGCAGTAGTTATTACAATAGAATATTAGTTACTACGGTATAGTACAGGTTAAAATATACATAATAAGGAAGGGATTATTGGTAGTTATTACATGCATCATGCACTACAGACTATTCTAACTATGTTTCACCTACCTATCCCTTTTGCTACTTGCCTATTGTTCTCTCTTATGGTACGCGGGAAGTAGTAGAGTAGTTTTTGGTTGATTAAAATGAATTATCTCTAACGGATATTTAATTAAATCCAATGTATTTTCTTAGAATACCCCTATGTGAGCTTCACTTGCTGGCGGATAGAGGTGCAACCAGCGCCAGCTACAACTCAGCATAGGGACATTAATAATAGGTGTCGTGCCTGTATGTAATTGGACTGTGTCTTTATTACACAAATTTCCTCCAGGTTCTCCTCCCCATTCCTTCCCCTTTCAAGGCCGGTGACTTCACACCCTTTGCCACAGGTCTCTTTGGGTGGACCGCATAGTAGCATGTCCATGTAGATGAGTATGCAGTGGAGAGTAGGGTACGGCCATGATGATGTGACCTCTCCCATGGCTGAGATGGGAAGGGAATTCCCATTTTGTCGCGGAGAAGACGAGGCAAAAGGGGGTGGCTGGATTGGAAGGTACGAGGGCGAGAAGGGAATTGGGAGTGATGGAGAATGGGAGACGGTCACACAACTTCCTATTCTCATCCTTTTTCTTTTCCTTTATACTCTTCCTCCATCACTGACACCCCCGTCCCCGACCATTTCCCACAGGAAATTCGGCATCTCATCACCGCGAAAGCTGTTTTGAGTCGCGTCGATCCGATGCCGGCACGCCTGCGCCGCGGAAACCAAAACAGGAAGCCAGTGTTTGGACTCGCCGACTAGGAATAGGCTTAATGGACGGGACGAAGGGGAAAGGGTGATGCGATTAAAGAAGGAGTGGCGGGGGGGGGGAGAGGAAGGAAAGCGGGAAGCTGACGATTCTATCAATCTCCTTAGCACGTGCGTGCCGTTGACTCCACGTGCAGTCGAGCGATATTCAGATGCCAGGGGAAGACTGCAATATTTATTTTGCGTGATAAAAAACTCGCGATATCGCAAGAGTCGGCTTCTCATGTCGCGCGAAATTAAAATATATCCCGAACTCAACGGAATCACATATCACGCGTGATAAAGCATATTGCATGTGAAAACGTGCATCACATGAATTTGGGAGGCTCTAATAACCCGAAGAATTAATCTCGCCTCGTGATAACTCACGATTATCAAATTTGTGACGTATTTGAATACGCCAATCAGTATAAATCGAAGGTTTGCAACAGCGCATTCGATAAATTGCAAATTCCTCTCGATGAATAGCAAATCGCGTTCCACATATCGAATGAAACATCATTCTTACGCCAAAATATCGCACTCGATGAGCTGCAATATCGAAATATTTGGTGTATCGAAATATTGCACTCGATGCATTGCAAGAGAGCATTTCATGAATCGAAATATCGAAAATGACGGATCGAGACATTGCATGCGATCTATCGAAATATCGCAGATGGTAAATCGCGTTCGATCCATTGAAATATCGTAGATGATAAATCGCATCTTTGCCCTTTGTGAATCGCCCTTCTATACATCTCTGGTCCCTCGGTGCTCGCAAAGCCGGCAGCGGAAGGGGGAGGGAAAAACGCCGGGATCGCTCAAAAGGATGACACCACCCACGAGAGGGTTAAAGGGGGATGGATATGACTCGCCCCTCCTGAAAAAATAAATCTACCCTCCTCCCCCGCCCACACGAACGAACAAAAGAAGCGCTCCTCTCCTCCGCCGTTCGATAGACAAGGAATCCAAACATCTCACTCCATCTTCCGTATAGAGTGAGAAGGGAAGGAAGGGAAGAGAGAGACGGGACTCTAGCAAACATTATGTTGAATTCGCTCCCTCTCGCCGAGGTGGGAGTAGATCGCCTTTTGCCAAAACAAATGAAGGCAGTTAAAGCGTGGCGCTTGACGTGGGCGGATGGAGGGGGGGAGGGAAAACAAGAGACTCGAGACGAGCGCAAGGAAAGGAAAGGAGAGCATGGGGGAAAGAAAAGGACGACCGCTTTACGTTACGAGTTCTCTCTCTCTCTCCCGTGATTGGTGGGATATACTTGCGGGGAGCAATAAAGGAGAATGGCCGGCATTAAATAATTCTCAATGCGAGTGTATACATATAACTCACTCCGTGCTCAGCAGGGATGCTTACCGGAGAGAGGAAAAAAAGAAGGAAAGAGGGAGACCAGGATTAGTATTCCCAATCGCTTCGATTGCCATAGGAGCGACGTGTGATGGAAAGCAGAAGTCGGCTGGTAGACGATAAAAATAAATTACTCGCGAGTAGTGGAGGGGGGGGGTGGAGGGGAGGCGTCCCATTTTTTCACCGCAACTACTGGGTCGATGTGATTATGGATAAGATAGGCACCAGGGGGAGCCTTGAGAAGCCTCATCATCTCCACCTGAGGAGCATTATTGCCCTCAGCACCAACACACTCATATACCATGCCAAACAAGAAAGGAGGTTGACATGACTTTAATTTAGTTCAATCGCATACCCCTCCAATCCCCATGGAGATACCCGTGGCCAAGTAAATATCCTACTTATCCCATACGCGGTAAGAGAGCGGGGACATTTTGGCGGATCGAAGCCACACAGACTTGAATCGGCCGACTCTCGTGAGGAGCCTAAAGAACTGTAATTTTCAAACTCTCTCCCTCGGGCTCCGAGTCGAGATAAGACGTAAACTTAAACGGCAGCTTATTTCAAAACAAACAAACATCTAGGTAGGGAAAAAAATGTAGATAAATGGAAATAGGACGGCAGGAAAGGCCTGCCGACGCATGAGGGAGAGATATGCACACTCTCGCAGTCTTCTCTTGAAGAAAGAGAAGAAAATAAACTTGTAAAAAAAGTGAAAAATGCAAAATAAATATATAACTCTGCGACCAAGCTAATAAGGTCCAATTTTCTTGAGAGAAAAAAGAATTGGGCGATCCAGTAATGGGTGGGGACGGGAGAAGGGAGAAGGAGAGGGAGGAAGGAAGGCGAGTGATACGACCAGGAGTCAATTATTAGCGACGCAACGTGTAATCAAAACCTCGCTGGCCACGACCGCGAGGTCATGGGAGATCTTTATGTTTTTTTGTACACGAGGGAGGGTGGGAGGTTGTGAGGAGGGGAAAACAGCATTCAAATTGCCCCAAAATGGGATACAAACACGCGACCGCATCGGGAGAGGGAAGGAGACGTGCCAAAGAATGAAAATGTCACGCCAGCATGCTAAACGAACTTCATCGTTCCTACCCTACCCACATTTCCCTCCCGATTCTCACTTCCCTTCATCGTATACCGACCGCCACACCACGGCGAGAGGGAAACAAGGCAACCACCGGAATTGGGCAGGGCGAGTCCGAACCCCGGAGAAAATATAGGTACGTACACGTAAACAAATGGTGGGGCCGGAACGAGAATCGGATGCCGCAAACGACTCAATCCGACGGGGAAAGAATGAGGATTGAGCGGCCGTTATTGAGGCGAGGGGGTTGGTTCGTGAAACGGTAATTTTTTTTCCTGTGAGTTTTCCACGGACACAATGAGGGTAGGTATCGCAGGATGAGGGCGGAACAGCTTGAGACGGGGGTTAGTTTTGTGAGGGGTGGTTTCAAAGTGCCGAGAAAGCAAGGGTGGCTGATTCGGTCGAGGAAGAAAAGACAATGGACTCCACGCATGGGCACCTACTCAACCTACTCGGGAAGAAAGAAAAAAAAAATATATATATAAATCGACGCCCACTCGTTCACCAAGGAGCCCATCCAAAAAGCACTCCGGTGTCGTTAATACCCACCCATGCCTTCTGTGGGGGGAGAAATGGTTTTAAAAAATATGGGTGCTTGGAGCACGCCCCATACTTCGACCATGCCATCTCATCCGCCCACAGGACTCCTTCACCCTGATATATATAAATGCCCCGTGTCCACTGGCTACAGCCGCGGTGACGACTTCTACCGAATGGTCCCGCCCCCACACGTGGAACGATCGTCGGTCATCGACGCGAGTTCCCGCCGAGTGACGTCCCCACCTCCACAATCTCCCCATATAGAAAGTGTTGACTCAACCCATGCCATTGAACTTTCCATTGACAATATCAATACATCTCCACGTAAGACTCTCCAGAGATTGTTTCCCCTATATTTTATATTCAGAGTATTATATCGAGATGCATGTGCTCGTTAAATACTTATGAGGCTTTTAAGAAAGCATTCTTTTGGAACCTTGGGCCCTCTGAGGCCCCAGCGTGACTTACGACCCCATGACTGTTGTACATTCAGTATAGGTATATTTTACGTGTTTCTAATATAGGCAAGAATTATCTTCCAGGGCCAATTTTTGGCGATAAAAAGGCCCACTTGAGGGCCTTATAGGGCCCCAAGGCCCTTGTTCTATAGCCTATGCGTGAACCAGATATATTAAGTATCTTCCTGCCAAATTTTGTTTCAATCGATTCAGTGGTTTATGAGTGATTGAGTAACAGACAGACACCACTAGATTTTTATATATTAGTAAGATTTGTTTGTATTAACTCTACATCATCTACATAGATTTTTTTACCATTTTTTTAATTTAAAAACTTCACCTTTATCCTAATACTTATCGATTTCATCCCTCAATGCAACAAATATCATAAAAGCGCATCGCTGTGTTACAAACATGTGCTTGTGCCGCATTTTAAAACACGATAACGCCACACCAGTTGTTTACATGAGTCTAATAATAATTAGTTCTATTTCTCCGGTTTTGTATACACAGTCTATACTACTCTTTTAATTTTGTTCTCTTTAATCCACTTGCGTCGTTGTTTCACCTTTCAATGCCACGTGTTCAGATTTTGCTTCACATTAAATTTATTCACGGCGGTAAAGCGGAGGTTATGTTGGATTCAGGAGGTCAAAGCCATTTCCGCACCGGATAAAATTCGTTTTTCTTCTTTTTAACGTCTTTTCCTGAGGAGGCAATAAGTATAAATCGGACCTCATGGACCATGGCTGTTTCTTGTTATTTTCCACTGCTTTTTTGCCGAAATTTTATTCACGTGCCTTGGATCGCGGGCATAAATAAACATTTCGAACCGACCTAAGCCCAGAGAACAAGAGAGAGAGAAGTGGGGAGGGGAGCAGGGGATAAAAGAGTAGGTGGTGTCGTGAGGATTTGGTAAGAAGAAAATGCAAGAGGTGGCGCGGATGTAGTAAGGAAAAGATGGATGGGAAGTTGGAAGCGACAAGAGTTCGTTTGCAAATCGGATTCGAATCTCCTCCGGTAATCGCATCAAACTCGCGAAAACCCGCAGGGGAATGAGAGAGAGAGAGAGAGAGAAGGTTGAGGGGCTTTGTTCGCAAATTAGAGAAAGGATCACTCAGGGTAGTTTGCATTCCTATCTCAAGATATTGGGGATGGATTCAACTCTTGGGGAGAGGGGACAGCGGTTTTATCTTCAAACCCCGAGCATCTCATCTCGCCAGGAGATCTGGGAATGATTTCCTTTTATCCTTCACCACGATTTAAACTCCCTTCCCGCCTCCCCCAACCTTTCAATCGCGCGGGGCTCGGATTTAAAGGGGGCGATCGATCATGGACAATTCGACCGATTTTCATTATCATCTGGCACCCCTGGAAAAGCTTTTTCCCTTTTCTCACCCGTCCCCAAGAAAAAGAGAGGCGTTGAGAATTCGGAGGGCATCGCATTTTGCAGGTGTACACCTTCGACTCAGAAGGGGACTCAGTGGTGAGCTCCCTATCTCATTCCTCAGAACCAGAATATTTCAAATCTAAGCGTAGATAAGAAAATCCATGCTTTGTTGCAAAATTTTACTTTACTCAACAATGGGCAGGTAGACCTTACAAGCGAGTGATGTATATGCTGTTCTTGCGGTTATAATCTGCTGTGGTTTTACTGTGTTCGAATATTTATTTGATGTCCGCCACAATGGGGAATAATCATTTATTTGCAGTTAGGCTGGTTTTCGGGTTTCGTCCGCGTAGGCATTTTTTTTATGGTGACGTTTCACCTACTATGCCGTAGGCGTCCTCAGGCCTGGCAGAAGGTCTTCCTTACCAGACTTCAGCCTGGCCTGTGGACGCCTACGTCATAGTAGGTGAAACGTCACCATCAACAAAGATGCCTACGCGGACGAAATCCAAAAACCGCCTAACTGAGAACCTGAACGCCGCGAAAACCTATGTCAGGAACTAAATCACCTATTTGACCGAACTTCCTATAACTCGAATATGCTATGACGTAAAATTACCGAATGGTACCCCAGGCCTGTCATTCCACGACAAGGTAGTTTGAGCGAAATATCACTTCATCTAGAAATCAATGAATTTGGTCCCATTTCAAAGAAAAAAATCTCACCCTTCTAAAACTTCCAGAATGTGATCCCCTTGCCGGGCTACACTCCGAGATTTTTGACGAAAAGCACCTGCCCTCTTACATGGGAAATGAGACGTGTGTGCACTCCAGAGAGACTTCAATTAAAAAATGTGAAATTTCTAACACTTAGATTTGGTCAAAAAATTAACAGTGAGTACCTTGCTTGTTTCCTCAGCTTTTTTTTTTAAATAAATCATAATGTCCAAGCAGTATTATTTTCAGAATCATAAACAAACCTTCAGTTGTGAGGGAGATATAAACGTACCACGCAAAAAAAAAAAGTTAAAGACTTATAAAGATAATTTATTTAACTACTTAGAATATCAGTCATAAAAAGGATATTATTTCACAATTAATATTACAATGATTATTTTGTGCTACTACACCTGCAGCAATAAAAAGGTGAAATTCGAATATAGCCTCCGTTATGACTAGGAAACTATCTTGCTCAAACTTCACTTTACATCCGTTCCTTTCGGGCGAAATGGCAGGCGTTGTTGCCAAATCTCTCGGAACACAACCTTAAACGGTGGAACTCTTATGCCGCGTACCATATCAATATGACAACGAGGAACTCAATTCCACTCGATTACGTCCAAAACGGAATGCAATCGAACTGAACTTCCCAGTTTCATCTCCACCTCTTTTCAGATTTCCTTTCCGCACCCGTCCAATTGAGGACTTCTCCCGCTTCTCACTCTCAACGTCGGTTTAATCGCTGCCGCGGCGCGGCGGGAAACCAAATGGGCGGGATGGGCGACAATCCCCGAGAGAGAGACGGGAGAGACGGGAGAGCAAGACGTGAACAGGTTGCGACGTTCCTGAATTTCGGGAGCATCACATTCGTTCAATTAAACGGAGCGAGAGAGAGAGAGTGAGATGAGCAAACGTGGAAACGGCGAATGATCTGACGGAGGAGCTTCGAGGAGGAGCCGAGGGGGGAGGAGGATGAATAAAACGCCTCGCGAAATCGTCAATTGGCTTTAACGCCAAACTGTTTCTGACGAGATCCGATTAATCCTAGTGCCAGACGCGGAATCCGATCGGATCCAGGCGAGAGAGAGAGAGAGAGATGTCGGGAGCGACTCGGGTAATTGGTCGCCGAACCGAAATGTCGTCGCAAAAGTGAGAGAAGAGGAGGAGGGCGACAGTTAATCCATATGGAAAGTTCATGTCGGTTAAAACATATGCACTTTCCCCTGGATATTTATAGAAATAGTCAGTCAACTACTATGTAGAGTCATAACTTTACACATTCTTATCGTGGAGGCACTCATAAAAGTCGCCGAGCCGAAATTTCGTCGCAAAAGTGACAGAGCAGGAGGCAAACTGTAAATCCACATGGAGAGGCTATTGAGGTATTAAAGCATGCAATTTCCCTGACTATTTATAGAAATAATCAGTCAAGTATAGATTCATAACGTTAAGCATCCTTATCACGGTAGTATTTATAAAAGGGAAACAGTTTCATAGGTCTGGTACCGAGATTTGAGCTATTCCCACGTGCCTACCTAGAAAGATAATGGCGTAATGCACATAATGGTAACCTGAACACGTACAAGATGATTTTGTTTCAAATGAATGAATATTAAACGAACTATGACAACAATACAATGAGATGAATCTACTGCTTTTGGGTGCAGGATCTAAAGTCTAAAGGTTTTGGGAAATATAAACGGGGCCAAATAATTTGAACGACTGATACGAATCAATGAACGTATCCTCCATCCTGTAAGTCTATCCAAAGCTATTCATTTGTCAAATAATTTAATTTTTCCACAGGGCTATTGGGGTGGGGGGGTATTGCGAATGTAGGCCGATACCGCGCCCGATGAAATGATATGGCGAGAACGTGAAGGATCACTATAAGAGGACTGCAGCCGAACACATTCCGAGCATGTGAAAAGGGATAATTCCCCAAAACTGGTCTAAGCTACATCTATATCTACGTAATACCCTGCTAGCCACCACGAGGGTGTGTGGCAGGGGGTGAATATCACCAAACATGCACTATTGACATGCAACTGGGACATGCAGCTACAGTGCTGTCGCTTTGGTTACTAATATTTTCATACATCGCGCTTACTTCTTTGCCCAGGAATAAAGTCCTTTCCCACTTTGACATCCATGCATTCCTCTTGCAGAGGCGAGGAAAATCTGTTGCCCACCGATTTGCGAATGGAACAGAGAGGTGTTCAATGGATGCCTTTCTGTAAACATTCCCCGCGCCCCCTTTCCCTCTTATAAACGCGTGCTCCACGAGCACGGGGTATAAATGAAGCACTGACACGCGTGCATGCACAAACACAATATACATATACCGCCCGCGAAAAAGACAAACCGCGAGCGGGGGACTCGGAACGTCGAGCTCCGTCCGCCATACACGCCTTTGTGAGCCGTGCTTCGCAGTTTTCGAGTCACTCGTCCGACTAAACGAACAGAAAAACCAGGGGTTGGTTCCCACGCGGCGGGCAAATGGGATATGCACGTCCGTGCGCCAAAGCGGAAAGGGTGCCCGGGAAGGCGGAAGACAGCGCACCGCCCCCGCGTTTGAGGGAGCAAGGCTTGCGCAAACTGTGAACGAGCACGAACGAACGAGGTCTCAAAAAAGGAAAGGGATTGAAAGAGTTTGAAGAGAACATAATTGGAAATAAGGATATATACGGAGGGGAACGATTTCTTTGTGGCTCAAAATAATCCTAAAAATGACGTGAGTGGAAAAAATGAACGATAATGAACGAAACAATGAACGACTTATCTTCTAAATTTACCAAAAATGATGAGTCTGGGAGATGTACCCATTTGTTCGACGTGGCCGATATAATCTTTTGGAACAACAAGACAGAAGGAAGAAAAATTCAGGGAGATAGGAGGTTGCTGTCAGCGATTGAGGAAATTAATGCACAACGCAAGTGCATAGAATGAACAAAAAAGAACAAGCGAATGGTTGAAATCAGCAAAATTGTTAAAAAGACGGAATACAAAGAGTAAGCAAGAGAACAGGACAGAATGAGGCCGAAAAATGAGAGGATGGTTAAGTCAAGTTAAACTAGGCATTAGATAAAGAATGCGACAGAATAAAGTGAACAAACTAATAAACTATAACACCAAAAAGGGGGGCGAGGGTATCGGGGCTGGAAAGGACGGTAAAGGAAAGAGAGATTAAACTAAAAAATATAAGCAGAGAGTTTGGCCGTGAGTGTTTCGAGGATATAAATAAAGAAGCAGTAGTAAGCGGATAAAACGAACGATAAAGAACGAGAGAAGGACTTCAGCGATAAAATAAAAGGGACGAAAAAATTTCGGAGGTCGGAACAGACGGATAAAAAGAGAGTTAGAAAATATATCGAGGAAGGATTGGTTGTTTCGCAAAAGAGAGAAAGAGTATGTATGTATGTGATTCGGGCAGAATAAATAAATAAATAAATAAAACAAAATGGGTTTGGGTTTCGTGTATGGGGATTTTTGCGGATTTCGTTCGTCTCTTGGTTTTTTTTCACCACCCCACCTAAGTGACGGATACAGTGCGTGTCACGGACCGAAATAAAAGTAAAAAAAAAGAAAAACGAACGGCGGAGAGGGGGAGGAAGGGATGGAGAGAGCATGAATGTGCAAGCCCCAGAAAAGGAGGGCGTGTTGACCAAACTCTGCACTCAGCGGCCCGTCACACGTGAGGCAGGTGCGGCAGGAGGCAGCGGGTGTCGGCGGGGAAGGCTCAGTCGAGTCGGCCAACGGGGAAAACAATGGGTAGAAAAGGGAGAAGAAAGAGGAGAGAAGGCTTGTGTGTCTCAGAGTAGAGGAAGGAAGGAAGCGAGGGGTGCTCTCTTCACTTGTGGGAGAGGGGTTGTTTGTTGTGTGGGTGCCTTGTCGAGATTATACACGGTGGGATGAGGAGCGAGGAAGAAAAAAATAGGAGCGGGAGAGAAAAAAAGGCTAGACAGGAAAGCGTTTGAGGCGAAAAGGCGCGGGATGAAAGCCGAAAGGTCGGCATAAAAAGGTGCATACAGACACTTAGAGAGTAAACTTCCCTGACATTTCCCTGGTTTCCAGATTGTGTTCCGTTCCAAAAACAAATTCCCCAGTGTTTAACTTCCTGGATATCCGCGATCTTATGGAAACGACAGATATGGTATAGGAGAGAGCTGGAAAGATGAACCAAGGGTTGAAATTTGTCACAAAACAAATCACTTGACTTGAGCGGAATTCAAACCCGGATCTCCCTATTGCCAGTCAGGTAAGTGGTCAAGTCCAGTGATTTTTTCATGGCGAATTTCAACCCTTGGTGAATATGCACCCGTGCGAGTGACTTCGTGCCACATCATTTGTCAATGCAATGATTGGAAAATTGAAGAGATGAAATTGCGATGACTTGATCATTTATCGAAAATACTTGTTAGGTGATTGACTAAGTGAATTTTCAGTGTACCCCAACCGGACTAAACAAACGGGACGGCCTGGACGGCCACGAATGGACGGCATGTAGATGACTACAGCATAGCTATATAGCAGAGCTCCATAGAAGAGCTAGAAGAGAGCAAAGGGAATAAAGAGCACCAGATAGGGAGGCTTGAGAAAAGATATTAAGGCAGCATCCAGCTGTATACTGATATGATGCATACAAGTATGCGGGAAACTTCGATTTCTTTGTTGGTGCCCGAACGCCTGCGGCTGCACGTAAAAGCTGAGGATCATAGTTTCGCACCTGAACAGTGCAGACGTAAGAAATTGAAGTCAATTCCAGCCAATTGGCGTATCTTTGGAATCACACGCAAACCAAAAATCACACTGATAAATTAGGCATGCGTTACTTACGGACGAGGATGATCAGTTCGTCAAAAAAATGCAAAAGTAAAAATGTTTTTTTTCCTCAAGATAGTATCGTCCCTCTCCCGATTCATTTTTTAAATTAGTTACCCAGATTAACCTCAGTTTTTCTTCTATAAAACCCCATAAGATTACCCAGACTTCCCTAATTTTCTGACTTCTTGCCTCCAAAGTTTGAGAATCAGAGAAATGGTGAGGGGGAAAGAGAGAAATACGAGAAAAGGATTAAGGAGGAGGATTGGTCTGATAGAGAAAAGAGTCTTAGCGCGAAGGAATTCCCACGGAGTTTCATGGGGAAGGGTTTATGTCGAGGTTTGCTGCAAAGGGGTGGAGATAGATTGGGAAGACAGCGGGAAATGACGAATCCATCCTCAAACGGAGAGACAAGGGGCGGAGTCGGGGAAAAAAAGTAGCGGGAAGGGGTTAGATGAGGTGGTTGAGGGCAAGAGAGAGGGACGACGCCCGTCTCCCCTACCTCGCCCCCACTCTTATCCTTCCTTCCGCTCCTATTTTTTTTACAAAAAAAAACCAACTCGGACTCCCTTGGCAATACACCAAGAGCCGCTTATAGAACTGTCGGAGGAAGAGAGAAGAGACCTTGGGAAGTGGTCGGGCGGAAAACAGAAAAAAAATGACATCGACTGTGGTGGTGAGTCGGAGATGAAAAAAATGTAATGTTTTAAAACCCATTTCCCCAACCGTGTCCGAGCGTTAAGTTTCTTTCCCCTTAAAAATGACCGGGTCCGTTCCCGATATTACGGGCACTTGGAATTTTTTTTACGCGGACCGAAATTTACGACGAAATTTTCCGAGGTTGGAAGAAAATTTTCCATCCGATCACATCCCCCGAAGGTATATATAAAACACACACATAGATAAACCGAAGATGAGAATTAAAACGACCCGTTTGGAATTCTTCCGAATTCCGAACCGAAAAAGGGGTTTTAATTATATCTCCCAATAGAGGTCTTTTCTTTCTCTCTCTCTCTCTCTCACCTCTCTTTCCTTACTCTTGCCCTCCAACTCAATTCCTCGTGAGATTAAGTGACTTTCTGTGGGGAGAGAAGGGGGAGGGGAGGGGTGTTAAAGAGGTCAAGTTTTGGAGAGCGTAATTCCGATTTTAATGAAATTCAGACGCAAAGCACACTCCTTCCGCACACTTAAAGGTTTTACTGAATCCCCTTCCTCGTTTTGAGGACTCACTTATTACTCCATTACCTCGGGAAAAGCCTCGCGAAATTATCGTCGCGAGAAAACAAGTGAGGGTATGAGGGCACCGCATTAGTTTTGGTCCCGTCGGCGGGACCCACACAAAACGTTTCCACTCGAGGGATAGATTCAAGCTTCCGTGTGTCCACGAAGTCGAGAGAGGGTGGTAAAGTGAGGGGCGAGAGGGGAAGGTGGAGAAGAAACGGTGGATGGTAAAGGGTACGGCCAACGGCGCTCTCCAGTAGTATATTTTTACGACGCCCGAAAGAATTTCATTAACCCCCCAAAGGGATTCAGTCGTCCACACTTGCTGCGGCCGTGAGAATTACAGATGTTAAATGAGGCCGCGGGACGAAACGACCCCGAGCGTTAACGCTGTCACTCGCACGTACGGATCCTTTCGAAGACGGGGGAGTGAAGATTTCCCCGAGAATGGCGGAATGAAAGACGGATTCTGAGGGGGATAAACCCCTTGAGAGGAAGCAAACCCTTACGAGATATATTTGGTAAGGAGAGTCGCTTTCAGGAAACGAGGCGACGATGGATTATGACTAAACCGATGGGACTTTATTCATCTCCTCGCGCACACAGAGACCCCTCGCAATCACGCATAAAAGCATGAGCTCATCCGGACACAAATTCAACAACTGATCCTCCTTCGCCCCAAACCTCTCGGCGTTAATCAAAGACTTAATCTCCCGCTCATAGGGACGTCACATCATTGAGACGAAGTCGGACGTGAGAGAGAAGTGAAAATGAGGGAGGAAAAGGGGATAAAAGAGAAATCGTACTCGGAGCAAGGGGACAATTATGTATGATTAAGTCAGGAATTACTGTTTTTAATATTCAACGCATACGCAAAGAAGTAAGACTAACAGCCGACAAAAGGCGACGCGAGGACGGCTCGACGTGAAAGCGCAATGGTACTCAGCACTCCAACATTAATGTACCATTAAGCTCCCTTGGAGTAAATGGTGGCAGTTGATACAGGTTTGCGATTTAACATACAGCGTCAAATTCGCGTTAATCTGTGAAAGCAAACGAGATGCCGTTTGAACAATATATATTCAACCAGGTGTTTATTTTACGAGAACTGCACTTCAGATATTAAGTACTCCACGTTTATAAAATATAAAAAAATTGATGAAAAATTGATTGAAACATTAACTTACTACAGTTGTGAAGGATAGTAATGAGTATAACATTGAGGATAAGAGGTGCAAATCTAGGAAAAGATGCACGAAAAAGGATTTTACTGCAAATATTTTCCATAGGAAAAGTCATTCGCTTTCCCCAGGGATTTAACCTGGTTCTCTCAATTAGGCTGCTACTAGGACGTTCAACAGGATTGAGTACGCAGCACTATATCGAAGGATCTGAGTTCGAGTCCCGGTCAGAGCGAATGATTGATTTTCCTGCAAAGATTTCGCACTCATATAACTTGAGGATGAGTCCGTAAAGGGGATACCGAGACTAGTCCCAGCACCCTCATAATCTGAAAGAATACGGCTATATTTTTCGGGGTTAAGTGCAACTCTAGAAATACATCCCATGAAAATTAAAACATCACCACCTTGATTCCGTTCCGCCCGGCGAGGTTAAGTTGTAAAGACACCCCAAGATGACTGTCAGACAACGTCGAGGGTATGAGATTCCCATGAGGAACAAATTAGGAATTCCTGATTCACGAGACTCGACTAGAAGCGTCGTGAGGAAGGAATCTCTTAGTAAAACCGAGTCAACTGCCTGCCAGACCCTGAAGGTTGGACGGGGCCGTGGAGATAGAAGGAGAGTGAGAGAGAGGCTTGCACACACACGGGGCGTGCGAAAACACGAAGCGGGGAGACACGCTCCACTTCCCAACACTTCTCGTCGGGACAGATTACACTACCGCTCCGCGGCACCGCTGCCTATCGCGGGAAGCGAGAGTTGGGAGCCTTTTTCTGAGAAAAAGAAAGAAATAGAGAAAAAATATTTACCGCTGACGACGCAGTAGACGACTCCTTCAAGGGGCTGCTTTCACCCCCTGGTGGCATCGTTAACCCTTCTGCGCTTGAACCCCGCGGATTTTACACGCGATAAAAAACCCTTAAAGTGGTGAGGGAATGCCTTTGCCTCGACAACCCTACCACGACAAACATGTGACGAACTCCACAGGGCACATCTCACGGGGGAAAATGCTATGCATCCGGCGAACGATTGGAGGACATAACGGCTGTCTATAAGACTCACACTGATTGCCATACACCCTAAAGATAGATAGCACGCTACATCAAAGTGGTATACTTATTAAATGGGCTGTTCCATAGGTATGAAGATAGAGCTCTTCAGGGTTCCTCTTCCTGTAAATCAATAATGTTTGGAAGACCGTTTTCTTGGCATTGCGATCGGTGCCTTCAGGTCATTGAAGTCAATGATGAAGCCGACTGCATTGCCGTTATTTCTGTGGTCTCAGCATAATCGAAAAGCACGAAGGACAACCCAGAGGACCTGTATCTTCACACTCTTCATAACTTGGAAGTCTTTACGTTGTCGAAAAGTAACCAACTCGATCAAATTGCTTATTAGAACTTTTTATTATTTCTATGTTCATCAGTACTTTCAGAAATCTACCTGTGGTTTCAAAATTTTATCACATTTTATCCTGCAAGCGTATGCGTTTTGCATAAACATTCATAGATCGCAAAGCCTTTGTGGTATTCCAGAAGTGTTGAGTACATTTTCGTGAAAATTCAACCCCTGCTAAAGCCTTGTAGTCTCTCGCGGGGTTCTGTGCGAGTCTAGGTGTCTCGTCACACACACGCAGCCTCGAGACGCAGTGCACGACGGGAAGAAGGTGGGAAAAAACGTCGCTCTTTCTCACACCCTGCGCTCTGACATTTAAAAAACCGTACGGGCGAAAACGACTGGTGGGTGGGAAGGTGGGTTAGGCACGGTTTTAAAAAAATACATAAAACAAAGAAAAAGGGTTGGTAGGAGGAAAGGATTTTGGGAAAAAAGGGCGTGGTGTGGCGGTACTGGAGGAGGACGGAGCGACCCTTAATTGCTTCTGCCATATGCACCAGCCTTCGTTGCAGTATAACCTTCCCATGTTCCCTCTCCGCCCCCAAACTCTATTCGAAAGCAATTTTCCCTGAGACGTGTCCCCGGGTTGCTTGCATCCGAAATCCTGCCTTCCAAACCAACCAATCCCCCTCTCTGCCTCCCTCGAGATACATAACACAAAACCTACCATGTAATTTTTACCGAGGAGGAGGAGGAGGAAAAAAAACACCAAGCCCTCCCGAAAAGAAAATCCAGGGAAGACCCTGATTCATTGTTTCCAGTTTTTAATCCAGCGCGAGACGTATATATAACGTATAAATATTTTTTCCTCGACGCGATTAGTTTTTTCGTCGTAAAAAAGGAGAAATTTCGGTTCTCCCTCCTATCCCCCACATCTGCCTAAAATGGCCCCCTGGAAATTCTTTTAGGGATCGGGTTGTGTGGAAGCCTGAGCATTGGCTTCCCATCCAGACGGTTCCGGTTCGAATCCCACCATTGCGGAGAATTTTCAATGGCAATACCGCCTAATAAAGTGCGTTGAAAAGTGTATTCGAGTGTAAGTTCATTGTCCGTCGGGTGGGATAGAGATCCCCTTGGCGTCTCTCTTTAAGAGCCTCAAGTTTAGAGCTGACTAATGTCGACGCCGGGTTTTTTCTCTCATGATGGATAGGTTATCCTTCACTATAGCAAATTAAATTAAAATTTTTATGAGGCAATTTTAATGTAACGGTATAAGCAAGATTCGTGATGAAGAAAATAGATTAGCCTTGACTGGGATTCATCTTTAAAGCCACAGCGAAATTCAAAATGCGAAAGGGCGGTGCCTTCAACGGTTGAAGTAATGGCCATGGATTTGGCGGACTTGGTTCAAATCCCAGTCCAGGATACATAAAAAGAACTTACTCCTAGTACACAAGTAAAAGTTTCAGGTTTAACTTTGTGGAATACCGATACGTGAAATAAAATGTTACTTTGTATATACTTTTCAGTCTGGTTTGTTACCATCGACCACAATTTCGACAAAATTACGTCATTATCAAGCCATCATAACTATCACTTGGATAATGAGATAACTGTGTCGAAACTATGGTCGCTAGTTAATAAATAGTGTGGACAGAAAAAAGCAGTATTTTATTTCATTATTACTAGTTTGATCCTTGAGAGGTGAGGCTGAAATCAGATTGGCATTTTAGGTTTCAGAAAACCTACTCGACTCGAACGTTAAAAAAAACTTCAAGTAAATACTTGAGTGGATGAAAAATAAATGAGCAAAGAAATATTGATCTCCTCGTCATTTCCAATTGGAACACAACCTCGAGCTTGAGCATACTCCAGCGTTCATGAAAAAGTGATTTTCTTTGTACGTCTACGTAATACCCTGCGAGCCACCACGAGGGTGTATGACAGGGGGTGAAGATCACCAAACATGCACTATTGACATGCAACTAGGATATTTAATGGAGACATGCTAGATAATAAAGTCACATGCAGCTAGATGGTTAGTATCTACATAATAAGAAAGGGAGAAGAGAGCCGTACTGGGGGGTAACACCATCGACATGGGGGGGAGAGACAAGATGAATACGGAGGGAAGAAGAAGTATGGCAAGGGGAAGAAAATCTTCTTACGTGGAGCAGAGGAAAACAATATTCCGTATTGGGACGGGGGGCTTAAACTTGCAATTGCCCGGAGCTCAAACTCAACAAACCGTATGCCTGTAGGTAGGTATGCATGCGCACTATTTTATTCAAGAGATTGCCATTTTTCCTCATCCCTTCCCCATTTCCCTGTCTCCCTCAGCTCCTGCTGCAATCCCGGAACTCCACAGGGGACAGGGACAGAGGTGAATCACTGTCGGTTGGAAGGGAGCTACATGGAAACGATCGGTGTGTGGCGGGCGTTGCATCCAAAAGGAAAATAAATGAAAGCTACCAACCAATCGACTTGCTCACGCAAAAAAAACCTTAGGAAGTCGATACTATACAGGTTACGGGAAAGAGAGCATATCCAGAGCTTTTCCGACTTTTTTTTTACAAAATGTTATTTCAAAAACGGAAAAGACTTCCAAGAATAGTCGTAGTTAAAAACTCGAATTCTTCTTGGCGAAAGCACGAATAGCAAGATCATTGATCGTTCACGATTGCATGAATTCACGCAAAATCTCAATACCGGACGCCGAGAACTAAAGATGTTGATCGGAGGAGGGGATTTTGAGAATTCCACAGGGGCGAGAACATCGAGAATTTGACAGGGACACTCAATAATTTCGGTTATCAATGCCAAAGATTAATCCCAAATGTTCGCTGAGGTTTTATTTCTTTTGAGTCAGTCACTTAAATACAAGCTATTCACCACGCTTCAAATCACATTTCAGAAAACGTCCGAAGCAGAAATATCTAGTATCCACCTCTCGTTCGCTTTGAATTTAAAAAGAAGCGATAAAATTATATTTTTAATAATACTTTTTAGCATTTAGAATGCCTCAAAATCGGTTCTCAGTAATGCTAAATGATCAAGGAAAACATAATTCTCAGAATATTAATTCGGGTCACACAACTAACAAGTGTTAAACAAGAATATGTCGGCCCCAGTGGCGACGGGATGAAATCCTCGCCTGCTAACCTGTGGGTCGCAGGTTCAAATCCCGCTTGAGTGGAATTATCACCTCTCAGGGCATGAGTGACTGTGTTCGTCTGTTGTTGTTGTTATTCAACCGCTATAAATTGGCCCAAGGTGCTGTATTCTGGGCGGTTAAGATAAAATAAGAAATAAATAAATATACATGTACATCTGTATATATTTATAAGCTATAGCGTCCGATTCCCTTAGAATATAATTTAAAATAGTATTCAACACTATATGCAAAATTATCCTCGATGACTTTTTTCAAACAAAGCAATACTGCCCGCTCTATCACTAAATAACCGCCTCGTGACTGCAGAAGAGCAGGCGTGGTAACTATCCAGTAAGCAAGTAATGTCGATGCGCAAATATTGATAGTTGCTATGCGAGGGAGATTGCATGCCCTGAGCGAGGAATAATTTATACATTCCCGACACGCTCACACGAGTGAATCATCGTGACTGGATAAACAGAAATGATACGTTCTCATTCGCAATGTGGCGAATTTACCTTCCATGAAAGAAGATAGACGGAATTTAGATGATATCAACAATGACCTGACATTAAGTAAAATAAATGATTAAACAGAAGATAATTCCAATTGAATGGTAGGAATACACTCCGCAAGTATTGTACTTACTCATTCATAAAACAGCAGAATATAGCTCATGTGGCATTTGGTGTTTAAAAAAAATTGTATTTCTAACGAGCCAAATCGGTAGGATGCGATTTTTTCCATTAATTAACACCGATATGAGGGCGTATTCTAAGTTGAAAGCAAATTAGCGTATGAACAAAAATCTCTCCAACCAAACTTGAGTAAAGGAAAAATAAAACAGGGGCGGTGTAGCTTAATTCATGATGGGGAGACCAGTATCGGGGACAATTACGGCAAACATATGCTAACGAACGCAGTCCGCCACTGTATCCACTCACGCTAAAGGCGAACCGAAGGACTTGAACTGGAGAACTCCGTTCGGAACGGGCACGAACTTATTCCACCGGTCGGGGAAGAGAAATCACGGAAAGGTAAGAAGAAGCGAGCACTCGGCGACGGAGAGTCATAAAAAGTGCAAAGGGTGTGCGACCCGATTCCCACGGTTTCTTCAACCAAGAGAGCGAAAATTCCCGCACATAGTATGTAGACGGAGTGACTTTATAAACCTTTGCCAAAATACATTCGCAAGCTTGTCCGTTTTTACTACATGGGGCTGCGTGGAATGGATCCTTCAACGGTAGTCAAATCCTTTCTTCGGTTTAACCATAACTTTTCCGGATGAGAAGCCATCTAACCTTCCACTCAGCAAGCGAATTCCTACATGATGGACAGTATTGCATTTTCCCACAGCTATTTATCCAGAGCAATATTCACCACGCGTTTGGACGGGAACTCAAATCATCATTAGGTGTGCATTGAAATACCTCATCACGTTGAAACACAGTGGGGATATCGTCCAGAATAAATGGTTGGGGGTAAATGACGAAACTCTGTAAATACCATTAATCATTATGCATTTTATACAATATTTCGTCTCAAACAGAGAGTGATAAACGAATTATAATCATAGATAGAGGTATAAATTTTCGTAATACTAGCATAGTTATATCGTCAGCATTTTCAGAGGAGAAAGAATACTTGTAAACTTTCACACTTAGTTGAAAACCAACTATGATATCGGCACGGTATGCCATTTTCAGGGTTCTGATTACCCGACCTTGATGATGGTATAACGTGCCAAAACCACTGTCGGTTGTCGATAAAGAGAGGAAGTGTACAAGTGTTCTTTCTCTCCTGAAGATGCAGATTCAGAATTAACACAAAGTTAGAGGCAGCACTATTTCTTATAGTTAAATGGACTCTAATTTGAACTTCCCATGCTTTATTTTACTTACTACAACCAGTTTCTGCCTTCATACATTGTCAGGCATAATAATTTCCTGTGCCTGACGCCAAAACTGGATGTATTAAAAAAATAAATCGCAAGTAAAAAACTGCTGGGTACATTAATTTTCGAATCACTGCAAACGTGTTTTTTTCCTGGCTAAATCCGTCGATGGAAAGCATTTGTAAGTCCATAAACGGTAATATAAAATAGGTTATTTCAAGCATAGTGCAACCTACTTGCCGGCTACATATAACATTTCACGGGGGAGGAGATCATTTGGCAACGTCGAGGAAAAATCAGCGAGGAATGAGTACGGAAACGCGAAAAGAGGAGGCGGTACAAACAGCGACATCTGCGGCTTCATCCCGAGTGAAAGACGTGGCGAGGATCAGTGGCAAGCGTGTTGCAGAATTATAATCCGCCTCACCGTCCGAATAAATGGTGTGACGGGGAAGCAACCCGAGGATTGGAAGCAATTACGCCGTAGCCCGTACGGTATATCTCCTGAAGATCCCATTCGGGGAATGAACACGTAACAAGCGCTTTAAATTCGCTTGCGACCCCTTAGAGCGGCATCGACGTCGGCTGCGGCGGAATTGAGAGCCTCGAACGCCGGGGAATTTATCACGCCTCCTCCCGTAAATTCGTCCGTTTGATGAACGGACGGGTGCCCGAACGAAGGGTGGGTGTAAGAATTCGGGTCGCCACCCCTACTCTCATCCAACTCCCTACGCCTCCCCTCCCACCCATGTACCCTGTTGTACGTACCCTGAGCGTTCTTCTCAAGGATTGACGGGGAAATTGGCCGCCGAAGTCAGGGTTTCGGCTCGTGGCGTGGCAGGGATGTTGTTTTGTGTGTGTTTCTGTGTGGTTGAAAGCGGCGGGAACGCCTGGGCTGGACGTCTCTCCCGGGGAATGATTGGGAGGAAATGGGAAATGAGGAAGAAGAAGGAGAGAAGGAGGAAAAGAAAAATTTGGAAGAAGGAGATCTTGACTCGGTAGCTTTCCTTTTGAAAGGGTTGTGGATCCACGAGATACGGGCACACTCCCAGGATTTGCCACATGGGTTGTGCCTCCTTTAGTATTCATTTACTAATGTTGGAAAGAAATTAGGAGTCTCAAAAAAGGGGGGTGTGAACAAAGCAATGTAAGAGAGTAACTGAAGCAAAAGAGATTTGTAAGAACAATGTATTATGGAGAAAGTTATCACAGAAAAGTCAGCTTTGCAGGTCTATCACCATAAATACACTTTTTCCTCAGCGCCAACCCCGAAAGGAAACAGCACGACGGGTTCAAGTGTTACTATACATCTGACAATTGGCAACAATTCGAAGGATGCTGTTTGTTTCTACACATAAATAAAGACCAATAATAGGTGACGATAGGCGAATACATCCGACAAGAGTTTGTTAAGCAGTCGCTGTTAATTTAAGCATGAAGGTTTGGTTAAAGAGGAATTCTGGGGAAAGCAGATGACGAAAGTTGTCTTTAAAGCTTATCTCTTCGCTGAAACTACAACAAATAGTAAGCTTTAAGCTTTCCCGCTTCGGAAAATTTTTTTACTGCGCCTTTCGTCAGATAAGTTAGTATTTCTCAAAGCGAAGGAGGCCGGTTTTTACAACTAATTAATGGAACACAATAGTGATTCAAGCATAAAAACCTGTCATTTCGCAAATAATTAAAACATTTGGAAAATACTCTATACATTCGATATAGCTAGTATGAGGTACACTGATGTAACGAGGGTATTATCAAGTTAAATTTCTGCGTTAGTTAGGCCACCGTCTTAGTGATACGGGTCACCTAGTTCAGAATATTCCTGCCTGCGCCTCAGAGTGGTGGGAGGAAGAGCAATGAGGAGGCAAGACGTGAGGCGTCGAAAGTGGGTGAGGCTAAAGTCGAGAAGTGTCAATAAACGGTGCGTGCACGGCCCTCAGAGTCCCAGCTTATTTTTTCGCTTGAAAAAAAAGCCGGGCGGGAAAAAGTAGTGGAAGAAAAAGGGTGGATGTCGTAAAAATCAGACCCTTCCGCTATTGCGCCCGAATATGATGGGAAGGACCCTTCCGTGTGCGACCCGCCCAGGGTCTGAGGCCCACACCCTTAAAAACACCAACCCCTTTAAGGGAGTCACGCCCACATTTTGAGAGGCGTATCATAGCGCGTTTGAAATCGCCCTCGACTGAATGGACGCCAGAGGACATGTGCTGGGTTGAAAGTTCCTGGAACGTCGATGCGATGTGAGGAAGGAAAAAGGCAGTGATTGTAGTAAGCGAAGTGTTTTCAGTGAATCATGAGGGTACGGGAATCCTACATAGGCAGCCAAAACCAAACAAAACCCGCGGATATCCCGGAAAATGTGTTCAAAAAATTATTCAATTTCACACATACACTAGGTTGAAAGTTACAACAGCGTCGATGCCATGTGAGGAAGGAAAAAGGCAGCGAAGTAGTAAGGAGAAGAGTTTTCAAAGAATCGCGAGAATAGGGGAATCCTAAAAAGACAGCCAAAATCTAACAAAAAAAGCGGATATCCGGGAAATTTCTTCAACAATTCACCCACATTTAAGGAAGTTCATAGATAATCCTAAGCCATTTCTGCCAAGTCGCAGTGATGCATTACCTTGATGAATAACAATCAAGAAGTAACAAGTGCCTTGCTAATGGCAAGTCAGATCTAGTGTAAATTAATACCAAGTACGATCGATAAGAGTTAGTTTATTGATCGCGGATAGCAAAATTAAAGAAGTGCAGCGATAGGGACCATGAATCTTCAAGACGTAGATCGCTTTGATCGGCGAGGGCATAACTCAATATCCACAAAGGTTTCTGTATTGCATTTCCAAAAATTTATACAACGCATTACAATTCTAAGCTCGAGTTTCTCAAAACGTGCTCAAACGTGGTCTCTCCCGGATTTGAACCTGGACATCCTGGTGAGTGGCGCGAACACTTCTCCAACCGTACTGCCTCTTCGCTTGGATACAAGCACGCACCAACTGGCAACAATAACTCATGGGAGTTTGAAGAAGAACACTATGGAAATCAGGAGAAAACTCGGGGAAATTTTACACTCCACACATTCACCAGTTGTCACCAAAACTCATCCCGTGACCTTGTCCAGCCAATTCATCCGTGACCACTAATAAAAACGAAAGCCACCCTCATTTCCTCAAATCACTTCTCCAAAACGCATTATGAACACTCTCGTCTTTGGGGAATGGTTGTTGAAGAACGGACCTGCTGGAAACGTGCATGGGGTATGTGTGTAGACTTGACTCTCTCAAACTCCCCCCTGGAGTAATAAGGACGTTAAAACGTGAGAATGTCAAAGGAGAAGGTGGGTCACAAAACACCATATACGGGCTACAAGGTGACGGACCCGTGTGCGCCACGGTTTCCGGGGCTCCGTTTTGCATTCACCGGCACACTCGCCAAGTCTGCGCGACGTCAATAAACCTCTCTCTCTCGGGAACCGCAAGTCAGTCAGCTATCGAAAAAAGCTGTTAAGCGAGTGTGTTGGGAGGGAGTAACTGGGGGGATGGGAACATACAAAAACGCCCAAAACTCGCAAAAATCTCCCTCCGCGGATGTTTCTCACGTAGTAAGTTGCAGCACATGCCTCCTTGAAAATTTTCCGCGAGTTTCGCCAAACGAGTTTCGCTAATTTCCAGCCCAATATTTCAACTTCGAAGCCTGCAACGAGCTAGGGAATCATTAACGAGACGCACTGGTCGGTATATGCAACACGATACGAATCGTTAATACTTTATAAGACCGAAGTGGAGATTTTTATCCCCGAAAGCTATATTATTCCGAAATGGGATTCATGCGCACTTTACAACTTCGATATCACTTGGCCTATAGCTAGCATGGGGATGAGTTGCAAGACCAATCAGTCCACAACACATAAACACACATTTGTTACAATTTTACTTTACGTCATCCAACATTTTTTATCGTAATCAGTGAACGACTTCGATGAGATATTTAACACAAAAAATTTTAAATACCATAGTGATGTGTACTCAATCCCAGGGGAAAAAATTAATGCTAGGCCACCGGAAAAATGTGAAATATGAATGGAATTTGAAATGAAAGATCGTTGGAAGCAGCTTCGACAAGCTTTCAGCATTCTCCTGCTGGAGCAGAATGATTAACTTAGGTGTATCTTCTAAGTGACATGAATAATGAGGTGGCTCACTCCCGTCCGAACGGAACAGAAAGGATCGATCGTTTTCAAAAATGGAATTCCGGCGCAAAATCATTGAAAGACATACATAAAGAGTGCGAGAGCTTTTTGTTAAGGTGAAAGAAATCAATACGAAAGGAGGACTCCCTTGAACGTGAAACGAGTTACATATATACTTATATATTAAACAGAATCGGCGAACTTGCCTTCGGAAGCGGAAACAAAAACTAATTTCGCATGCCTCACTCTCATCTTTTTAACGTCTCCGCCAAAAATTCCTCGAATGACGTCGTCCGACTCCCGTCTCCTTTCGGCCCAACACGCGAGCAATCTGTTTCGCATTATCCTCATAAGGCTAACCAAATATTTGAGAACAAGGACGAGATTAGTAATCTTGTTGGAGGGGGTGAAACTCTCTATATATCCATAAGTTAATTCCGTAAGGGTGGGGGACGGGGGGGAGGGGGGGGGGGGAGTGGGCTTGCGGGTAGGTCTGAGATGAAGGTTCAATTTTCCCTCTCTCTCTACATCTCGACTCCAATAAAACTGCCGCCTTCACTCGCTCCCGTGGAGTCAGGAATCAGAATAGAAACCCAAAACACGAAAGAGAGGGAGAGATCCCAGGAGAGGATGGATTGAGGAAGGAAACCCTTGAAAAATCGACCGAATAATTGACACGAGATTGAAATGAAAAAAAATTATCAACCACCATTCCTCCCGCGATTAGATGAAAAAATTCCTCCAATAGTTCCGATTAAAGAATTAGATTAAATTCTAAAGAGATCCAAAGGGTTTGAAAAAATAACTGTCCAGAGAAAAAACACGGTATAAAACGTTATCCGAAGAACTTGGCAGAAGGTCTCACCAAATATGACGTGAGTGAGAGACATTGAGTGCTTCTAGAAGGCACTGACCACTCTTAATATCCGTAAAAGTTAAGCTAAGTTCTGACAGGTTTTATAATCTCTGGATTTGTATTTTCTAGAGATAAAAACCGAAGTTAACTCGCACTCTCATCGATAACCTATGATTCAACCGACCGTCAGTCTGAAGTAATATACAAAGCAGGAAATTTCAGTTAATATCAGGTTACCGAAATTTCCTTGCAGTTAACATTCACCAGGCATTATAAATCCGGACTCAAGAGGTTATTAAGTCTCCCACGCCACATTGTTACGTATGACTACTCGGAAAGAATAAAAGAGACAGACACGTTGTGAAGCAGCTTTCTGTTTATCCCCTCTTTTTTCCTTCACATCTTCGTCTCCTCGACAAGTCCAGAACGAAGAGCCCATTAATTTATCAGCAAAAGAAATGAGCAACTATTTTACAAGTTGAACTAAAAATCAGAAAAAATCCGAAGATTCTTGCGATATTGAGTGGAATTTATACATGATGTAAAAAGAAATTGCAATTATGAACAGAAATAAATATTACGGCGACCTAGGTTTCGATGTTTTGACATCATCATCAGGTGGTGATGATGCTGTCAAATTTGATGTTGACCGATTATGTTGATGCTGTAAAAGTTGATGATGACCTGATGATGATGTAAAAACATATAAACCTAGGTCGAAGTAAAACTTTTTTCTCTGGATCATTGCGAATTTTTGATTTCCTCATCTGTAAAATCAGTCTCAACAAATAGAAAAAGTAGATACGAGATAAGGTAAAACAGTTTACTTCTGAATTTTATGGGGTAATTAAGCATGAAGGCAGGCTCCACTGCACACGTAACGTAAGGTAGGCAGAAAAATCCCGGATCTCAATACGCATTAGGCTTTATAGCACACATCTATTCGATTACAATACAATTATACGCATCTACGTGGACCTCTGTTTTCAGTCATGGTACATAACACGAACATGGTTCGTATCCTGATGCCCTTTGCCGCACGCCAATATTTCAGCCTGCAAGACACAACGATGATATAGAAGATGGCCCGACGCAAATGGAAACTTAATATCCGATGCGTACGCGTTCAATTTTTTTTTATCCCAGGCGCCCAGGCACTCATCCGGAGGGAGAACCGCGGTGCCCCTGGGCCACCACGAAGGTTTCTACCGGCACGCCCCCCCCCCCTCACCGCATTCCCCGGTTTCTCCAGGATTCTCCTGGGAGGGGACCCTGGAGTGGGCGCGAAAGAAGGTTAAGGGAACAGGGAAAGGGTAAGCGAGAGGGGAGTGGAGAGGGAAGCGGTGAAGGGCGCAGGGGAACGACTATAGTAGTAGTGGGAGGTAAACTCATTTTCCGCAAATGATCGCCATCCGTCCCTTTCTCTCCCCCGATGGTAACTCGGTTAATGGGCGAAAAAAAATGAGGCGCAATTAAGATGAGGACGTTTAAATAAAAATAAAGTAGGGGATATGAGAGAGGGAATGGAAAAAAATAACACCGGGTAGGATTACCACGGTAAAAGAGTTTATCTCGAAATCGGGAATTCTCATCTTCCTGGAGCAGAACTATCCTCCTTTTCCTTTCTCAGTTCACAGAGGAAAGGACATAACAAGAGTGCAAAACTTGAGAAAAAGACCTTTTACTGTTCCTTTCAAAATTGTGTAGCCCGAGTTCGAAAATTAATATCTGTTAACCCGTGAAAGCAATTACAGTCACTTGCATATCTGATTTTAGCTTGCTATTTTCTGCGTTGATTGATAGTGAACACTACTCTTAAATTCTGATTATTATAAGCATTACTGTGCTAAGAACAGAAAAATTGCATTCTAAACTGCAGACTGAAACATTTTTTGAGCTCTTAAAAGGGTGCGGCGTGAATTTTGTGCTTCATCTAACGTAACAGAGAAAGTAGACTCGGCGCGCATTGCTGATATTGGTTTCGTTCGTACTGGCTCCCCGCAAAGCTCCCCGGTATGAATCCCGGAATCAAAGAATATTTTCAGCGGAAATCGTTGTCCTAAGTCTAATATTAATGGAATTTTCTGTGTATATTAAAATGGAAGAAAACATTTCGTTGTTTCACGTTCCATTTACGGTGGATGCGTCCGAGTTTCGATGAAGGAAGTCTAGATAGTCTGGTATGGACATCATCCAGCTTCGTGATGACCTTCAATGTCAAATCATTTATCGTCTGCATCATAAAATTTATGAGGAGCAGCATAAGTTTAGCATTAATTGCAATCTTTTTCTCCGGAAAATGTCGATTTAACTTGATTTAAATGTGGAAAGTACCTCAGGGACCTTCCATTCATCGGAAGGGATGGTTTTATCCCGCCACCTTTCGTTAAGACTACTCAAATTCCGCTCCAGAGTTTCTGTACATCCTTCCTTAATTTTAAATAAGTCATAAAACCTCCACCAGCTAATCCAACCGTTTCTCATTGCGTAAAAAACTTCAGTTGTCATTAATATCTCAAAATTACCAACCAACCCACGCGCACGAGGAAAAGTCGGATGAAAAGTGCAAAATTCGTTAACAGGGCTCGCGGAAAAGGCGGGGAATGTACGAGGAAGACGCATCTTGGCGCCCGATAAATTAAAACTGACAATAATGACGGGAGAAAGGTCTCAAAGGAGGGAATAATGGGGAACTTACAAGCCCTTAACAATGGCTATTTCATCAAAAGACGACACAGTGAGGAACACCCGAGGAGAGACGAACGAGTATTATGGACTGAGGACAATGGTTCGTTAGTGACAAAGGATGTGAGAGTCAATTGGGATTCTACTTTATTCACACTCTGATGAGACCAAAATGACACATTCAAACACATTATTCCCAACTAGGCATTGGTGATACACGAGGAAGATTGAATACATAACTACTTTTCTTTTGTAGCAGTCCTTATTGCATTTAATATCTCATTAAAGGGTGGAACATTACCACCGTCAGACGATTTTTAACACTCACCACTCCTTCCAGCTAAGAATAGCTTAATACCAATGCAGAAATGACGCTTACCTGTAAAGATAAGAAAATAAAATCATGTTAGTACACAGTTGTCAGTATATCAATCATTATTCAATAGACATACATTAAGTAAAGCCAAAATAATATGTACATCATGAATATCTTGAAGAAAAACGGATTTTGAACAACCGGAAAGGATATATGTATAGATTTACAGTGGGCCATTTTTTAAGACTAAAAAGAATAAAATATGAAAACCATAAGAAAAAAAAATAAATCCGTAGATCCCAAACAGACTTTCACAACTCGCCTGATACGAACTTTCAATACCACCAAAGTCACACAAAAGATAAAAATTTGACAAAATTCTTTAATAACGACTCTTTGACGTCATGCTTCCGATTGTGTCCACAGTTGGTTAAAAACGGTCGTTGTATAAAAATTATTTTAGATTATACAAAGGTCTCTTTACCTTTTTCGTAACGATGAGATTTCAAAAAGTTGAGCCTGGCTCTATCGGATTCGTCACCGAAGTCGTTATAGGGACGCAAATAATATGTAATCAGAGAGACAAAGGGATGTACGAGGAAAAAAAGGAAGAGGATAAATAACTTGATAATCAACATCGGAGGACGAAATGAGGTGCAATCATTAGTGACGACCCACAAGAACTGAGAGCAGCCAATGCGCCGCTGCCGCTTAAAAAAAACATTGCGCATCAGCGGTCTCATTCATCACTTCAGATAATGCGCATGAATTATTTCCGAAACTCCAATGAGCACCAACGAAAGGGAACACGTTGATGTATTCAGTGACTCTGCATCCAAATCCCCCTGAACAACGGGAGTTTGCTCGTGATTCAGTTACGCATTCATGAAACGCAATTTATTTCGGATTTTGCGCTCCAAAACACAGAGGGAGATGCGAGTGATATCCCGCGGAAAGACTACACCTCATCGGAATTCGAAATGCTCGAAGACCACCAAATGTACGGGAAAACGTCTTATGATGGCTGGGGCAATGTATGATTTGCGGGAAACTTTGTGTGTTCTTATTTGTTACATATAAAATAGACGTACAAAAACAGAGGAATCACACACGATTCCATATTTCGGAGGCATACGACCGTCTTCTTCAGAGTAATAGAAGGTAATTCGCAAGCTTCCGGAACTAAGTTGGTTCCGAAAGATTGTGAAGAAGTGTCTGTAGCTGAAAAAATTTTTTTGGCAGTGTACAGCCACTTTAACCCGTACCCTACAGTCAAGTGATACGTGTTTCGTAAATATTCGGTCAAATCTGGACAGATTTTCTTCAAAACGCGAAATAAATGGCGTATTTTAAATCATCACTAACGTCGCTGATAAATAACATGGGGTCATGCCGAGTTGAAGATAAGAAGAACATACTGAACTATATTTTTGCTAAAATTTCGAATGCCGCGCCGAAAATCCAGGTCAAAACATACTTAATGCAAGGCAATAAATGTAAAATTTCATTTTTGACTCATTTCCATCTCTGTATGAATGTCCAAATGAGTTCCACAACCTAAAAAGAGGCACATAAACGAAAAAAAAAATGCCCGACAAGTTTTTTCGACCTACTCGAAGATGTATTTTGAATGAGCACCCAATAACTCACGATTACCACTCCAGCTTCTCAGAGAGTTGCGTGTTAACTACTTGCCGCTCTCTCTCACCCTCTCTATGGGGAGGATCTCGTAATACTCCTGACGGACAAAGGTTTGTAGCGGATTCTCACATCGAACACAATCGTCCCGGGGAAGACCTTGGAAACTGATCACGTAACAAATCCGGAACATTTAATTAAATCGCATAAACAATCGGAAAGTCTAATTATTGCAAGTCGAGGGAGGGGGAGGGCGTTCTGAAGGGCTAGGGGGGAAACAAAAGGAAAGGCGAGCAAGGTGGAGGATCTTCGCAATTTCGCACTGGGAAGGTTTTTAGGGGAGGAGAGGAGAGAGAGAGAGAGAGACGGTACACAGGTGAGAAAAGGCTGACTGTGAAAAGGGTTGAATGGACGGGATGAAAGAAGTAGTGGAAGGGAAGTTTCCCCCCTGGCAGAGGAGTGAGAGATGAGCAGAATTATGCAGCAACGGGATTTCCTTTAGTTTACGCCCTCCCTTTCTCTCTCTCTCGGGGTGAGACAAAAAGAGAGGCAGAGAGACGTCTTGAGGGATTGTTGAGGTGATGGAAAGGAGTGAAGGAGTTAGTATGAGGGGGAGGGAAGTCTTCAGAGAGAACATCCCCCACCATTTCAACCCTCTCCCACCCCCACGTTCCCTTAACACCTTGGGGAGAATGAGAAAAATGAGCGGAAGGTGGAAGGGGACGGAAGAAAAGGGAAAGGCATCGGGGATATGGCAAGGGATGTCGGGGGAGGAAGGACCATCCCGGATTGAGGAGGAGACATCGAGGAGGAGGGAGAGGTCTCCTCAACTCGCTGTAAATCACACGCATACAACGCACCCACACCCTTCGCTCTCCTTCAACCCATTGTCTCCCGCCTTCTCCCCCCTCCACTCTCGTCTCGTGAGGGAAAGAAGGTGGTGAAGAAGAGTCTGAGGGGAGGAAAGATGTCGGAGGGACGGGTTCGTTAATCCGCAAGGGGTCTCGGGCGCTCTCCGGGAATCGCCCTCTCATCCTCGGCCACCCTCACTCCAACACCTCCCCACTCACCGAATCTTCAACCTCACACTACCCTTCTGCGGAAAGTTGGCTCGGCCCAGTCAAGGAAAGCACTATTATTTACAGATCATTTATGAATGTGAATCCGCAGTGATTCTTCAGGGTGTCAACTAAAGTCAAAATATTGGTCTCAAGCATAATCCAGGTTTTAAAGGCTAAAATTATTCAAAATTCGATATTACAATATCGCGGTTTTCATATGAGCCAAAGTGATGTTTTCAAGTTTTATGTAGAATATGGATTTTTCTAGTTAAACCCACAAGTAAGAATAAAGAAACAAACCCAAGATTAAAGTAATCAAATAACTAAATAGGAAATGAGAGTTAAAATAAAGCAAACAAATACGTATTTTTATTGTTAGTAATTTTAATATTGGTTTTCAGAAGACTAAACCAGAAGTAGGCCTACTCTAAATTTTTCTAATTTACTTTTTCCACTTTACTTTCTGTACTTAGTTTTCGTGTTTGATTTATTTATTCACACCAACGGTAAATCCATTATAATACGTACAGTTATCAAATAAAAGATATATTTCAGCCATCTTTGTTGATTTTATTTATAAAATAAGGATTTGTTTTGTCTTGAAATGATAATTTTCAAAATTCCCGACTCGAACCAGAAATTTACGATCAATCCTCAACCATTTCCCGGAGCTGAAAATTCACGAACATTCCGATTTTCCCGGTCAGTGGACACCCTGTTCTTCTTTTGGTTGCAATCCTAGGATAGGTTTGCAGCAGCAATTCTCCTCCATTTTTTTCTGCCCAGGGCCAACTTCTCCATTTGGTGGTATGTGGTACATTCCAGCTCTTCCAAAATCTGTCCAGTGTATTACAGTCTAGGTCTGCCCCCATAGTTCCTCCCTTCCACTGTGCCCTCCAGTATGATAGCGATATAGCCTGCGTGTCGGAGAATATGGCCGATCCATGATGCTTTACTTCTTTTAATTGTCCCGAGCAAATAAGACGCCTGCCCTATCCTTCTTATCACTTCACTGTTGGTGACTCTGCCAACCCATGAAATCTTCAGCATCTTATTATATTGGGCTCAGTCTGATATCCATCTCAAGTCCTGAATATGCAAATAATAGTAAATATGCGAAATGATGGCGGAAAGAGGAGTCTGAATTCGCTTATGCAATTGCGACCAAACCTCCAAAACAATTAAATATATGCATAAAGTGGTCAAAACTAACTTAAATAATAATTATAGCTACTTTTTGTTTGAATACACACAGATTCATGCGTGGAAAAGAAGATAGGGCGAGAGAGAAAGAAATATTCCAAGTCCTCTTTCTCTCCATCTCGTGCGTTGCTCATTTTCTCACCAGAGGTCGGACTCATCTCATCAAGGGTCGTCCCCTTCACTCTCCCTCCCACCCTCCCCTTTTCCTTCCGCCAAAAACTCTTGTCCCTTTCTTTTCTCCGTCCCCAGGCCTCTCTGTCTCCTTCCTTCTCCGTCTCCTACGCCCGCGTCCTCTTCCTCCTTAATTCGTTCCTCGCTTCTCATTATCCTACCACTTAAGGTTCCTCTTCCTCCCAGTCTCCTCAAACCACTCCCTCGTTTTCCTCCCATACAAACTCAGCATCTTCCCTCACTTTTCCATCCCTCCCTCCCACTTTCCCTCATCTCTCGAAAACATTTTGTTATAAAAACAGCGATGTGTTTTTCCCTTCTCCCCACTTCTCCTTCGCGTTCGCCCTCTAATTTCTCGTATATCGCACGCCCTCTCTTAGCCCCCTCTCCTTTGCATAATGTGGTCATTAAATTATGATTAAGAGGGAAATGATGACATGCTTTATTAATATTTTTTTATTAAAATTTCTCGGGTTTGTTTTCTCGGGCGCCAAACGGCAGAAGTCTCTCGGTGCGGCGCGAAGCCCTTACCGAGTGCCCAGGAATTTCCATACGATGGTAAGGATCAGTGGCGTAATAAATATCATGAAGGCTTAAAATGGTCTTTTATATTCGCGAGAATATGAGTCATTTCCGAAATAAAATTATGAAACTGGGATAGTGTGTTGAAAAATATGTGGATTCTTTTTCTACGTCCAAATAGCTCGGAAATTATGCGGCTGCCATTTGTCTGAATATTTTTGTACTCATGGAAATTTCTAGTGGACTTCCTTCCGGCAGGGCTCACAACAATGTAAACATTCCTTAGAATTTCTTCAGATATTTATAAAACGGGGAGGAAATTATTGAAAAATATGTGGATGCATTCTATGTCCTAATAGCTCCGAAATTTCGCATCTTCCACATATGTGAAGATTTTTGGACTCCAGGAAATCCTCGTTCTGTGCCATCCGATAGGGTTCACTTATACGATACGCTCATCGTAAGAATTTCATCTTATACGTACGCCTACGGAGACACGTATTACGTACCGGGCGGGATTTGAACCTTTGACCTTTACTTCAGAGAACTACTCGCCTCACGATGCAGGCCGAGGGCTAACCGTCAATTTTTGGTCCGCGAAAAACAAAAATGGGATGAAAAAAATTACTAATTGGAGATTCTTTTACCGATAATGAAGGGTACCATTTTTTTATATTGGTACACGCATTTTCTTGATCAATCACTGAAGGTTTGGGTTGGATCAAAGAGAAACGAGTTTGAACCATCCCTCTCAAAATCTGGGAAAAAGGGTAAGGGGGAGTGGGAAAAAAAGGGGATCTTCTAGGGGCAAAAATAAAAGCACGGAGCTATTCCATGAACATTTTGCTCTCGCAAAGGGAAAAGACTCTTCGAATTCATGCAAGAGATAGACGCTCCACTATCATCTTTACTGAAAAAAACATTAAACAAAAATTTTCGCCATGAAATACGAGAGACAACCGATAAAGGTGCCAAGAAAGATATTTTTCTATCCTCGAAAATTCAAATTGAAAATTTGAGTGGGCTCTCGAGCCTTAAAAAGGGTCTCGAATTCCCGTACTCTCAAATGGAATGAGGTCACGAAACTGCAGAAAAAATCTTACCCTGACGGAATCAATTACGATAAGAATTTTTTCAACCCGCACAGAAAAAATATATACAAGGAGGAATTTACTAAAAGGACATTCTTAGAAATATTTCTCCGATGAGTTTTCTAAAAAGGACAAACACGTGGGAGTTATCCACCCGGTACCGTACATTGACGTCTCTTGTATTTCTAAACCCCCCTTGCTCCTCACGAGCAGATGCCAAGTACATCTCTTGGCATGGCATGGAGAATAAAATAAACTCGCTTTTGACAGATCGAAGAGAAACGAGTAGTAGATTGAGAGTCAGAGAGCCTTGCGGGGAAACGCTGACCACAAGGGCTCGCGTAAGATGAGTCTTATCGAGAGATGAGAAGGAGTGGAGGAGTGGTGCATTCAACATCCAGGCTCCTGAAGCGATGGCCGCGGGGAATTGCGGAGATGCCGAAGAGATGTAGGGTAAAGAGAGCGGCACTACAAATCCTACCCGCTACACGGAACCTATATCAACCCCAGAGCCTTCAATATACGGAATCCGGGCATAGCCAAGCGAGCGGTATCTCGCCCAACAGTCTCCCGTACGTTTAATACCCGGAACGATGGAAAAAACGCAAGAAATGAAATGCGTCGCTGAACAGGATTCTTTGGGATGTCGCTGAAATTTTGTGCGATATCGCACGCACGCACGCACGGGGGGATTTGAAGTCTCGGTGAACAAGACTACCGTTATCCGGCGAATCAACTACATCGCTCACCTATCGAATCTACCTAAAAATGAATATGGTTGTATCAATAGTAAAATTCTTTATCTTTCCTCAGTATTTTTTACCATTAAATGATGGGATATGCTTTTGAGAGGATCTTCCAAATAATCCACTAATTTCTTGATGAAACATTAGTTTAACGTAGCACTGTGTTAGGGAGCATGTTGACATGCACGTAGATTTGAAAGAAATTAAAGAGCCACCAAGAACCTTGCTTCTGAGCTTGCAATTCAGGCCGGTGGACTAGGGTCCCCTTTTCATAAAATGATTCAATCAAATTGTTGATTTTGCCAAAAGAAACTGACGCCCATTTCAAACGGCGAGCAAAGCTTGAGAGAAATACAAGTGCTTGTGCTCGGATGAAAGTATACTGTCATAAACAACGAGAAATATTAGCTAACATTTTTACTTTTATGCTTTTTATGGGCTGTAGGCTGACCTTGATAGTTTCAGTTATAATTACGGGAAAATCTTCATCTACCAGGCTGAAATAATACTTATTATGAATTACTTACAATTCGAGGAAAACACTGTCTTTATTTTCTCTGAATTCAGGAGGGCGCATACAACTTCCAACATGACTTTTTTGGTCAAATTCTTGATGAAAGTAATATCAGTGGGACATCGGTATTTCATTCGACACAAGCGAATGGGAAACTTTAAGGTACACATTTAAAAATCATAGGCGGTAGTAGTGAATAGTATCGACATTAGAATCGGCTTCAGAAATGCGACATTCACTCTCTCCGACCGCGAGTACATGCATTCCCATCGACGCAGGCCGGAAATCAGCCGATGAAGATTATATCGGTACCGATGAAAGCCGAGGTCTTTGGTCATACACCATCAGGCGGGCCGTAATGTATCACTAATTTACGGCGATCTCGAAACAGAGCGAACGCTTAATACCCCGCGGCACACTGACTGCCTTCGCTGTCACTTCCCAGGCGAAGATTACGGCCCGAGGAATTATTTGGGGGAGTGGTCGGGGAGTTTGCGATGTGCGTCGCTCCGTTAAATACACATCATCGCCCGTCCGCTCTCGGCCCGAGCGAAATTTTGCATGCCAATCACGTGCGTCGCGCGCGAGTAAGGTAACCGTTTTCCGATTCGGCGGATGAGGAGAGGGAAACGCGCGCTTTTCTGACGTAATCCACTGGCATCCACGAGCGCCGCTCTATCATATGATTACCCTTTGCCCCTCGCGAGAGGGAAGAAGAGAAGTCATAAGAAGATAACAGCGGGTCAGAAATGACCCGGATGGTGATACCTAAAAGCAGGGCTCTGACGCTCTAGTCATATTCTAACGCCTAATGACTGTTCAAGATCATTACTAAAGTTGGTACTTCCCACTGACCTCATTCACAGAGTTGAAACTCACCATATTTTAATTTACATATATCTAGCATAGATTAACATAGCATAGATATCTAGATAGCATTAACCTAAAGCAGAAGGCAATTTCGCGGTGAAATGGGACATCAAAAAATGACTCCCAGACGCAAAAAAATGTCCGTATTTTCCACTAGCGTAATCCAGGCCTTCGTCAGGAAGGGCTTATTATTTATAAGGTGGCTTTGGAATGGTTTCGCGGGGAAACTCGCCGTCCTTACGGCGAATGCCGGGCCAATATCTCTCTCGTTCTATATGTGTCCCAAGTGAAAGATATATGTTACCATACCTCGGGAATTTTCATGTGTTATTTAGGGAATAAGGTGATGATGGGAAATGATGCAAGTAAGTGTGAGATGAAATATCATTGATACGTGCGACTATGCACAATATTTCATCTGGCAGAGTCTATTAAAAAACAATATGGTTTACCCATATCATTCCCGCAGAAAACTATTCTTATGACAAAAAACTAATATGAAGGGAGATAAGTAGAATAGAGGAAATATAATGCCAAAACTTTTATTTAGCTTACTTCAATTGTAACCAACACTTCACCATCGACATCGATGTCACAAAGTGATCTAGAAGGCTTTCCGGTCCGAAGAAAAGTAGATTTACCGATTTTTTCTTATAAATCAAAACAATCTAACTTATATAAAGATTAAAAATCATTTCCCAACGTATGAATCTTTTTTCCCTAATACCACACTTATTTTCCAAAATACTCAAACCTTCATTCGAGGGAAGTTGATTGTGATTCAGTTTCTGAAGTTACTGTTGCATTTTTGTTCCATCTGTACAAGGAGTTTGCGCATCACGAAAAAAGGCATGAAGTTATGAATCAGTAAATGAGCTAACCGACTTTTGAAGGGAAAAAATGGGTTTCCCAGACCTCTGTGCGACGGCTGCACCTTAACCATTCAAAGATCTCTTACCAGCCTCGATAGTCACTTGGCCAGCGCGACATTCCACTGCCGGAATCCACTGATGGAGGGAAAATTGAAAATCGACCCGGCTTCAGGGGAGAGCAAAAGATGAGCACGGCACTGGACACGTGTTTGCGTGCGAGTAAAAGGACGAGAAAAAGAAATGGAAGATAAGAGAGCGGGGAAAGATTTGAGGAGGTCGAGTTAAAAAAAAGATACCTTCGCGACGAGGTTAGTTTCCCAAAAGGACGGGGATGGAGAAGGGCGATCTTTTCCCCGGCTACAATGCGTATATATGACTTTCCAATCTTGACGAGTGCGAGGGACTTCCTCCCACCCTCCTGGTCACCACTTCATTCTTCATAAAAGCCCACTCATTTTTTCCCCCACACTTTCCCCACGCCCAACTCTACCCTCCAAACCCAGTTCTGGAGGAGGAAATAACACAAAAAATATTTTATATTTTTATATACATACATATACACTACTTATTTTCGCTTTTTCTTCCCACTACCGACAGCATCCCTTCCCCGACACCACATCACGGTGACAAGTCTCGAGGACGCGAACCATAAGCGCACCGTTTTCAATCACTTAGAGTGGCCCGTCCCTTCCTCCCCTCCCTCCTCAAGCGACAAACTTAAAAAGAATTAGAGGCAAAAAAAAATACCGGAGGAGAAGAGATGGATAACGCTGCAGCCGGGTAAGAGAAATTTCTCCGAAAGCCGAGGAGGGAACGACGTGTTGCCGTCCTGGTCCACATCACCCCAAACGACCTCCTTCTTCTTCCCCCGAAGCTACAACACCCCGCCCTCCCCCCCCCAAAAGGTTGCCACTCGATGCGTAAAGGACTTCCTTCCTCCGCGGTCGACAAACGTGAGGAACTAGAAGGGACGGAACGACACTCAGATCATCGTTATATACTGTACGCGCCAAATGGGAAAGAAGGAGAATCCAAGAGTTTTGAACAAAAACAATAATGGACTTGACGAGGGAGCACTACTTGGTATACGTGCTAAATGAGAAAGTGAAGAAGAAAGACAAGATTTTTACACCGAAAAAAATCATTAGACCTTAGAGCTTTTCAACAAAAATGTTTTCTTTTTTAAATTGTTTTTATGCCACTCAACCTCCATCGGACTGTTTGCTCCGTTATATTTTCATCATCTCCGGAGAAATCTCTACATTGGTCCATCGCTTCCGATTCTGATAAGAAAAAGGAGTTCTGATGAGGATAGAAAGGGGATGGCTCGGCTAGAGCACAGGCTTTGCAAGCAAACATGATTTCTTTCCGAGAAACGTTGTGGCACTGGGTGAATACAAATGTAATTGTTTATAAGTTTATAATAACCACAACGAATTTTCGTGTACGATAAATTCGGGGATGCGGGCATTCTCTGGGGATGATAATGAGAATTCTGAGTCGTGGGTGAGCGTAGTTTCTTAGTGGCTTCCGTAATGTTTGAAAAATAAGATTTATTGCAGGCTTCCATCCAGCCATCCATCTCTGGCTCGAATCCAGATAATGGTGGAGACCTTTCAATGCCATCCCAGAACCGACTTGGATGCACTATGGAGTGGGAAGGTTTCGTACTGTCTTGAGTCTAAAATAAACGAGTAAATTTAATTTTTTATTCTCTTCGATTTATTGGATGGAGTGATTACTCAAGCCGATGATACCGCGATCCAAACTTTCTCCGTTATACAGAACACTCACTCATACATAGAAGCTCTGAGGAGACCTCCATAAGTGTAATATTCCGTCCGTCGGATAGAGCGTTTAGCTGCGTGATCAACTTCACTTAGGGAGGGATAATATCGACACTAGGGTCGGTACACCTCAGAGTAAAGGGTTGAATTAAACCTTAACTCTTGAGCAGCAAAGTCGGCACTAATGGGAATCATTTGCAAACCCCATGAGCTGTATTCGTTACAACGATTACAAAAATTACTTTAAAAGTAATCAATATTGCTTTAGTAACCACGATTAATTAATGAAATTGAGGGAAAATCATTTCTCAATAAAAAATATTTCCCTCAAAAATAATATTTCCTTGACCAAACAATCTTACCTATTCTTAATAGTGCAAATGACCTTAGCCCTTCCGTGATATTCCAGAATCAGTTAAGGAACCTGAAGACAGTAAAAACGAGAGGAGGAGTGAATTGAAAGAGCATTAAGACGCTGTGATGGGGGGAATTGTGAACGGACAAAAAGAGGAAACTACTAAGGCCTGTCGACACCGATGTGTTGAGCATGGAGATCAAAGAACGAGATGCATGAACGAGAACGCTGAAAGGTAAGGTCCAGACATCCAGAAAGCGGTGAAAGGAGAGTATGTTGGGGGAGGGAGGCGAGAAAGATGAGGAGGGTGATCACTTTGTCCACTACCTCTCGTAGTATTATAACAAGCTTCTCTCACGCACCAATTACTATCCTCCCCCATCCCCGCCTTCTTCCTGAAACACAAGCCCCCCGAGGGGCCAACTATAGGCTGGAAGAGGTCTTTTACGGAAGGCATTACAGCTCTTTTTTACACACACAAAATATTTCGGTCCAGGACGAGGAGAGAGGAGAACGAGAGATTTCAAGTGATCCGGTGGAGATGGCTTTGCGGTTGGCCCGGGAGAGGATTTTTTTTCCAGAGAAATGATATGGGAGTGGTCACCCTGGGGGGGGGGGAGAGTGGGGAAGACGGCGGATCGTCAGGCCTGTTGCTCAGCTAAAAATCCCTCCCGAGGCATTTCTGGCCATCGGACGGATGGGGAGGGTGGGGGGGAGAGTCCGATTCCGTGCCTCATTCACTTCCGTGGATGGCTTATCTTCTCCATTTGTCCACGTGTTCTCTTGTGAGTGGGACGAGGAAAGAAGAGTGGGAGTTTAAGTGGAACATATTTGGATGTTGTTTAGTCTTGGGGCAGAGCTTGTTACATCATCTCCCTCGACGCGTCTAATTCCTATAACTCTTGTCAGCACGAGGAAGATAAGGCACATCACGCGAGATATCATTAACCCTCTCATTGCTCTCTTCTGCTAACTCAGCGATACCAGCGAGAAATGCAAAGAGTAATATAACATAAAAAAAGGTTTCACTTTAGAAAAATAAAGCTGCGAGGTAATTGTTTTAGACATCATTTGAAGTTTATTTTTTATAATTTTATAAAGATAAAAATAATGATGCAATTCTTTAACATAACGTGAAAAAACACATGTAATTATTTCAGAGCTATAAAGTTGAACAATATCAACGTATCGGCCCGTCGCACTACGAGGGTTAAGGTCAAGGAAAAACGGGAAATTATATTCTTAATTCAAATAGTTTTACGACGGAAGTAAGCAGCAACCCCATAACGGCTTGGATTTATTAATCAGAGAAACATTTTGATTTGTGCGAAAGGAACCTTCACCGGCGTAATGATCCGATTGTACTCACTTAATTGCCACAAACATAAATTAGCAGCACCCCAGCTTCAATGCACAGTTTAGTCAATGTCACCCTCATTGGCTTTGACTTTCACGAATAATTGAAAAATGCGACATCATAGCGCATTGGAACGATTATAGTTCCAATACAATCATGTGAGAGACTAAATAGGAAATTAAAATAATACCACTTTTCCGAACATATCTCAATGGGGGTTGAAGTCCCTTTTGATACAAACAATACCACTTCGCACTTTAATCAATAATTACATCAACTATACATTTACACTTTCTTCTACGATTTCTGTTCCTTTTTTTATTGAATACACTACCACAGCTTTTTCATCCCTACAACTTTGAAATAGCATTGTCAAGAGCTATCACGTCGGAAATACCGCGGAACAAAAACCAACTTAAGTGAGCAAAATAGAGTAAATACAGTTAGATTGTGTTGCCATTTGATTGAAAATTTTGATGTAATAAATGACTAAATTTCATCAAGAGCGTCCGGATTCTATTGACAATGTACTTGATAACTTGTCAATCATTGACTAACAAGTCATCAAGCAGCTACTAGATACTATTACAGTAAAACAGCATACTACTACAAGCAGCTACTATTACAGCAAAACTAGAGCTCATTCAACCTAATCACGACGCATTCCCAGCAGCATTTGGCATTCCGAACAACATAAAAAATATGCCATTGAAAAAGGTGCAGCAACGTACGTAGTCTCTCCTGGTGAGACAGAGTTGAAATACGAAGAATTCTCAAAAAGAAATAGACTAGTACGAAGGAAAATTGTCAACTATGGCTTTGATTTCTCTTCTCAGCTACGATTAACGTTCACTTCAGCTGAAAAAAATATCGCATTATCAGTTGACGGAGCGGTGCTTTGAGACTTGAACGAAGATTTTTAGCGACGAACTGAAAAAAAAATGCTCGTCCACTCTCCTGCTTCCCCGAAGGCCGACTAATACCCTTCAAAACTCTTTCCTTACCCGTGGCGTGATATGAGGACCATTACTCTCTGCCACAGCATGCCGCACACAAGACTTTTGCCGGGCCTCCCGTCTTATTTAATAAGTGGGTGGAGGGGGTGAAGAAACAATAAAACTGGAAGAGGCTAGCTATTATTTACGGAATCGACCCCCTCGCGAGACTACCATCCTCTCTCGCAGTTCTTTCTAAGACGTTTCTTCTTCTTTTGCCCAGAGTGCCGAGCTGAGGCCCAGGGAGGATCATCCCTCGACGCTCACTCCCCTCCCCTCCGCTCATCTTTTTCCTATTACGGCAAACGATCGGGAGAAGGATCGGCCCGATTCCTATTTCTTCTCATTTTTTTTCTGCAAGGCGTGCCGGGCTGGGGAGAGAGAGAGAGAGATGATATCGAATGACGTGGGCGGCTAACTTGTTTCTGCGCGCAGGGGCCCAGTGTCGCAGGAGAGGCAGCTTCCGCTGCTCAGCTTACTTTTGCTCGAGAATTCCTCCTTCACTATTTCTCTCACTCCACCTTCCTCGAGGCTAATTGGATAGGGTCCTCCACTCTCTTTTCTTTCCGAGATTTTTTTCTTATTTTTTTTTGGGATAGAAAATTGGCAACCGGAGCGCAAGTTGAATACGACGGGAAGGGGAAGCTATTCGTAGGTATAGGAATAAGTGTTTCTAGCCATAAGAAGCATTTGTCTGGGAAACACGAGACATTTTATCCCTTAGATGATTCCAAATCAACGTAAACAGTAAAGCGGTTTCGTTCAAATTGAAGCTGTAAAGCAATTAAGCAAATGAAGGACAAATAAATGATAAAATGTCCTAAATTTAATGGATATAATGGAATGCAATGAACTGGACAATTAACTATATTCTGTTTTTAGTTCAGTCGGAATAATATACAACAATGGTTACGTAATATAAAATTGTGAAATGATCTTCTTGAGTCCAAAAAATCACTCGTAGCTTAGATATAGATCACGGTCAGTTGTCATATTGACAAAATACCACGGCATTCAGGTGGGATCCCAAAGCTTCGAATTCACTTGAATTTATGTATTCGAATATTTCAACTTAAGAAAATGCACTGAAGTATTTACTGACTCATATGTAATCTACATGTATCAAAATCTTACAAACTATTACCCTTTCATACAGCTCAGAAAGCTGGCTGTATATCGGCTCTTTCTTTCACAATAACTTGTCCTTGCAGACTAATCTTGTCCGTCATACTCAATTATGTCCTTGTGCATTCCTTTTTTTTCTCCACCGACTCATGTTATTCGTCAATCACCGAGTATCTCGACTGCAAAAACTTTGATGTCATAATTAAATTCCCATTTAAGCATCTGGCGATTTCCTCATATTTTCCAGCTACTAGGATTTGCACAGTGCGTCTATATCTGGACATGACGTCACAGTGTGGCATATTTACATATTCCTCGCGTCATAACGGTCATCGGAAGTTTATGATATGCATTCGCGGAAAAATATAAAGATTCCCTTCACAGGACGACGTCCATCTATTTCCCTTATGATCACCCACTATTTGATCGCGTTATCAGAATTGTATACCGTTGCTACACTTTATAAGGGTGCAGTTTGGTTGATAGGATCGCACGACCTTTTAAAGGGAGGATGCTTAAAACGAAGTTTCCTATCCATTCATCTCTTCCTCCTAAACTAAAAAGCAATAGGACGTTACTTTTTGAGTCCTCCTCGGGGCTACTTCATTTCGACAACAACGGTTTCCATTCAGGTGGCTGTATTTTTCTTGCGAGAGATAAGAAGAAATGAACTGAATGATATCCAAATAAACGATAACGCGAAGGGGGGAGTGAATTGAGTGAATTACCCTATCGTGTGGGGAGTTAAGCCGAGCGTAGAATTTCCCGAACGCAAACGAAAAAGGTACTTAAAGGAGGTGGGACCGGACGAAGGGAGCGTAAACAATGTCTTTAAAAATTCCCTCGCACACACAAAGAGAGCGGAAGATAAATATAGGGAGGGAAGTAAGGTTCTATTCCTTGTACATTATGACCATAAAAAGTATCCACACATTTTGAGGAGTTGATCGATGGGCCGTACACCTGTAAACAGAACCGGATTGGGTGAGTCGAATCATGTGGGACGAGTGTGTATCGAGGAGGAGACTGACCAATCAAGTGGAAGAAGCTTTTTTTGGTAGTGGATTTTTTTTAACACCCGAAGGGAAATCCATTATACCCGTCTGCGACTATTATTATTACTACCGTTGCCATACGAAGGAGATCTCCTCTCTTCCATTGTGTAAATGTATACTCCTACTTTCCTTCTCTCCCCTACTCGTTTCCCCATCTCCCACTTCTCCTCCATTCCTTATATATAAATTTATTTCCCTCTATTCCCCCCTCCTGTCTCCCCCACCCCCGTCGCCTCCAAACCATTTCCCGCCCCTCCCCTTCCGTCAGACGCCCTCGAAAAAAAAATACTCGGGTCTCTCTCGAAGAATGGCCCGGGGCAGGGAGCGACCCGCTTCCATTTCGGGGGAACTGGGAAGAAATAAAATTTTTTTCAAAAAGAAAAAGAAAACGTGAAAGAAGTCTCTACTACTCTTCGTCACTCCCCCCCTCCCCCACTTATCTCCCTCCTCAAAGTCCGGCGGGTCCGCGTCGACCGAATTCACATCCGAGAGAGAGGCACCAATTACAAACACATCACCTCCACGAATCCTCTCGGAACAAAACCCTACAATTAACACACACGTGAGCCCAAGCGCCGAAGCAAATAGAGGAGACGACCACGGTTAGAGATGTTACATCGGTCGCGATGTGATATTATCTAAAATCAAGAGTACCACTCGTCAACATGGGACGGAAGAAGTACAACGGACATCAAGTGGAGAATAGCCCAATATATGTTCATCGGAAAAAGACGACTACTGTGCTCTAAGAGGATAGGACTGCAAACCAAGAAACAGTATGTGAAAACATTCCTGAGCGTAGAAATCTATGAATCGGAACCATGGACCATTGGAAAAGCTGACCAGAGCAGACTAGAGGCCTTCGAAACCTGGTGTTGGAGGAGGATGCTAAAGTTAAAATGGACAGATAAAATAAGAAATGATGAAGTGTACAGAAGAGTAGAAGACCATATGGAACACCTTAGAGAAAAGAAGAACCAGATGGATTGGACACCCAATGATTTTGTGAGGAACATAATTGAAGGTAAAATAGAGGGAATAGTCCCCAGAAGAGAAAGACCCAGAAATAAGTTCATGGACCAAATACATTACATACGATTAGTATCAGATCAAATACATCGATTAGATCAGATCATCGAGATCGACAGTACACAGGAAGAGGAGACTCATATTAAGGAAGTAAGAGCACGCTGATTTCCAGTAAGTTATCGATGGCAAATATCGTAAAATTGCAAAATTTACACGTCAGCCACTAAGCGCAAAAGAAAAATTAACAAAGATGACAAATCACATAAAACCTTTAGTCGTAAAGGAGTTTTAAAGGTTTGAAACGTCCCGCTTGGAAAAATGAGTCAAGTTAAATACTAATATAGACATTTTAGTCAAATTATTTAGAATTTCAGTCATAAAAAGAATAATATTGCACTATTAATATTAGAATATTTATTTATACTTACTACAGCTGCTGACATTGAAAATTAAAAATAGAATATGGTTTCCATAATATGACTGGGGAAATATCTCGCTTGAACTACCTGAAGAAAGAAAACGGAAGCGATTGAGGAGGGGGAGGGGGAATGGGATGGGTCGTATGGTTGGAGTGTGAGTGGTATGATAAGGCGGACGTGGGGGGTGGGGGGAATAAGTATGGGGAGAAGGAGGGAGCGAAGTGTATTTGGTGGCGGGCGGGGGTAGACGACTTGAGTGTGTGAGAGCTTGTTAGCCGCGGAGAGAAAGATTTTGGGTTTGGCCGTGGGGAAGAAAAAAGAACGGCACCGCGTACGTGAGAGAGAGCGGGGGGGGAAGCCCTGCCCCTCTGGGGGGAAGGAAGAGAGGGGCTGACGGGCGAGTTGAGAGCACTGTTTGTAGCCAAAGGGGAGGGAAGAGCGGGGCGGGTGGGCGGGGGGGGGGGGGCGAGAGATTTTGATGGGAGGCGTGGGGAGGAATTCGGGCGGCTTTTGGAGCGGGGAGAAAATTGGACGTGTCGGACGGACGGATGGGGCAGGTGCATCTGCCGGACTGGACGGTGAAGACGCTCTCTGCCCGCGCTCTGCCTTCCCTTCCGACGAGTGAAAGGATTTCGAGAGAATGAGGCGTTGCCTGTACGTAGCGGGTAGGTGCGGGCGGAATGGACGCGGGGAAATTTCCTCCCTCCCCCAACGGAAACCCAGGGAGACATTACGACGTGGCAATCAATGGAATGAATTCGTCTGCTCCGGCCTGCTCATCGTCCCGCTCTTGAAAGAGTCATCCACACGGCACCACAGCGATTACTAGCTTGCGGAGGCATGTAGCTGACTGATCTGCTTGCCCCTAGTGGGAGGCAATGGCAGCCGAATTATTGGATTTCAAGGTATACCTGGATTAAGGAGGTTTTACTGAGTCTGGATCTGAAATACTCCCTTAGGGCTTCAGAGTATACTGGCTCCCGAGTAAGTATAAACTTAAAATGATAGCTCTATGTGCCGTAGTTTTATCTTTTCCTAGAATAATAATGCCATGATAGCAAATTATGTCATATGATTGGCTGTCCCCGGAATAATTCTGCTATTATAAAATGAACAATAGAAGAAGTACAACGGATATCAATCGGAGAATAGCCCAAACTAAGCAGGCGTTCACAAGAAAAATACAGCTGCTGTGCTCAAAGAAGATAGGACTATAAACCAAAAAACGGTATGTGAGAACATTTGAGCGCGGCATTTGGACCGTGGCACTCTATGGATCGGAAGCATGAACCATTGGAAAAGCTGACCAGAAAAGACTAGAAGCTTTCGAAACCTGGTGCTGGAGGAAAATTCTGAAGATAAAATGGGCGGACAAGATAAGAAATGTTGAAGCGTATAGAAGAGTAGAAGAGGAATGAACCACATGGAACAACATAGAGAAAAGATGAACCAGATAAATTGGCCACACCCAGAGACGCAATGCGTTTGTGAAGATCATAATTGAAGGAAAAAGATGGTGAAAAGTCCCCAGAGGAAGACCCAGGAATAAGTTCATGGACCAAATAAAGAAGGAAGTACATAGGAAGAGATACCGGGAAGTAAGGGAACTTGCATTATATAGGGAAGGGTGGAGGGCTGCAGTCAACCAATCTTAGGATTGAACGACCAATGGTGATATAAAACGAAGACGAACTGGTTTAACTGAAGCGACTGTACTCAGACGCAGTCAGGAAACGTGGAAAAATAAATAAATCTGAGTGATTTGACTTGGTTACTTACCCACTGGTTCGCATGACATAACTAAAGTTAAATTTGAATAGCAAAATGATAGGAAATTGGAAATTAACCTCCGTATATAGGAAAATAACCGACTGCTGGGTGAAAAAACAAAGGAACACGGTTAAAATCCGTCGAGCATGTCCACGGCCCTTAAATGTCGAAATAATACAGATACGAAGAAGAGCCAATTGAGTTTTCAAAAGTATATTAACGACGCTATAACGTGCATGGCTGATGTACTGAGGGGACTCTGTTTTCTTTTGCCTATTAATGGTTTTCTTACAAATGTGTAACTTTAATACTTAGGAGAAATTCACAACTTGCTTTATCGTCAAAGATCATTGGAAAGTAGATCGAGGTAAAGTAGAAACTTTACCTGGAGCTCTAACATCTGCCGTTCCATCTCGCGCGGTTTTAGGAGTCGAGGACAAATAGGGATCGTCTTACGACTCGTATTTTATTTCTAGATACGACTACTCAGAACCCATCCAATTAACGATAGCACGGTTTCTGAAATATTTATCAGATATAAATGTGTTCCGGGGATTCAAAAGCGCCACTTGCGGGGTACAGAATCGGTCCAGTTAAAAACAAACAAGAATTTTCCAGGAAACTACTATAAGAGCCCCTTCAAAGCTATTATTATTCCTCCGGATATGAAATTTAAAAATGGTCTCAAGACACCGACCGACCTTCTTTCATTCTCTCGCTTCCCCATCTCGTTCTTTGTGATGCAGAATCCTTTTCTTCCCGGGATTGCAAGGGCGTCTTGCGTCACAATGGGGGACGATGGCGACGGCAGACGTTTCTTCTTTTCACGCCTACGCAACCATGGGCGAAGGCGGGATCTCTCGAGCGTCCTCCGCGAAGGGAATCTACACTCTCCTGCACTCTTGAATCCTTCGCAATGCAGAAGGAACAATTTCTGTCGCAAAATTTTTCAACTTGCCGTGCGCGAGACGTCTTCCGAAAGAATTCTCTCAAAAAGGTAAAAAGAGAGATGGGGCGAGGCATCTAACAGGGACGATGCGGAGAGCAAAGCAGATTGAATTTTAAAAAAATACATATATGTATCAATTTTTCCTATCAAAAATACGGAAAAAATGCCCAATTATTTACTTCCTTGTACGAACAATGATCTGAGGCAGAATCATGGATACGTTCAGGAATTCATCTTGAACAATGTGTTTTTTATTCAAAATGCAAACAGCTCTATATGTCCAATGCTCAAATAACTGTCCTAAAAACGCACTCAACTAAAATCAGTGATTTAAAACACCCGATAATATTTGAAGAATGATCATATCTGCTACATTATCTACATGATTGATAAATAAAAAGACAGCACGAGGGTAAGCATGACGTAAAACTATGATCGCGTCAGTCGCCATAGAACTTTCCTGCGCGATGTTGCTATATAAATCCAAAACGCGAACTTACATAGTTTTGAACTGTTCGCAGTCAATGTTCGTGCAAATTCCTCCTCAAATGTGGGAACAATGATTTTGAAAGATCAAGCACTGTTTGAATAAAGTTAGTCGCCGTTTTGTTATTAGTCTGAACCATGATTACATAAGGATAACGCAATCGCGAATCATAAATACGTTCCTAATTGTTGGAGCGTAGTTTCTAAGTCAACCTTTTATTTTTATCGCCATAGAGTACGTTTAAATAAAAAATAGTTATGAGGTCTGATAGGATATAGTTTGGTCTAGTAGAGTAGAGCGTGGATATGTAATTATGCCACCGCCTGCCCTGCTAATAACGATCATTTTTAGTCAAGTCGATCTAGTGAACAATGGATAAAATATCCTCCCTCGTATTCCGCTCCTATTCTGTCATTCCCAGCAGAATTTCCTCTACTCCGCGAATAGCAGTGAGGATCTAAAAAAGCTTCATCTGCTTTTTAATTCGCTGAAACTCTTTAAAGAAACTACTCGACAAATTCAAAAGTCACTTTTCGAGTTTAACACACAAAAAAATATTTAACGTGTTGAGAGATCTCGACTTCACGGAGTTCAAGAAAGATAAAAAAATATGAAAAACTTCGAAAATCCGAATCTGACCTAAAGGCGGACTTGACTTCCAAATTCTCGGATTTGCATAATTAAACCCCGGGCTTGCACCCGATGACATGAAATCAAAAATTCCCCTCCTCTACCGATTCGGAAGACAACCTCACGGTAAATCTTTTCTGGGGTTCTAAATACCGGGCGAGATTCTGCGCGAATGAGGAATGCTTTTTCTAGATCATTCCTCATCCATCCTTATGGCTAGAGGGGGGGGATTGGGGTAGAGGGATCGGCTTCATGCTTCAGTAATTCGCTAAGAGTTAACCACGGGCGATCCACGCCGCTAACTAACTAATTACGCGCAACTCTTCCAACTGGTGCCGCTGGAATCGGTTAAGAGAGAGGAGTAGGAGGGATAGGGAGAGTCGTAACTTTAATCCCAGTTCCTAAACGATTTTCCTTCTTGGATTTTCGTATATATTATTCAAAAATCTATTAACCTGTCTTAATGGACGCCCATGGGTTTTGAGATTAAAGGATTGAGATAGGACGTAATCGCGAAGGAGAGGGTTGTAATGGATGCGCAGGAGAGGTTTCACTCAAAGAGGAGAGCGGGGGAGGGGAGGGGAGTGAGGCACGAGGTGGAGAGAGGGAGGAGAGAGAGAGAGAGAGAGGTAGAGGTGAGGTGAGGAGTGGTAGGGAGTGGAGGAAGGGAAAACTCCGCCTGTGTACGAGAGAGTGAAGTGATGCCAACTCAGTGTGACCTCATTGGGACTCATCAACGGAAGGACCAGTAGCGCGGGGAAAAGATGAGAGTAAAGCAAATTGAAGAAAATGAGGTTTCAAGAGGAAAGTGTGCGTATTCAAACAACTACTCTACGAGCAGGTATAGCCCCAAATAAATTTAGGAGATTCGACGGTAGAGGTAATTTCATAAAATAAATAATCCCGTAATTTTATTTTAAATCTATTGGTAGATTCGTAAATGAAAAAAGTACGGTGCAGCAACAATAAAAATATATATTGGTAGCGCATGAATTAACCAAAATACCAGCTCCAAAACAATACCCTTCGAGAATTTCCGCAATCTTTTCTATGATACATTGGGATATTTCTTGCCTTCTCATTAGTGCAGGTATTTAGCAAGATAAGTGGATGTTCTAAGATCAGACCAGGCTACAATTTTACAAGTATAAATTCCAATCAGGCGCGATTTGGAATCACACGGATGATATTTTTAAGACAGCGCTCTATCACCATAAATGATAGACTGGACCAAATAAGAGAGATACAATGCCAAACTGATAGGTTTAAAAACTCCTTCTTACCACTCATGAGTATGTTAACTAAAGAGATTAGTGGTTTTAACAAATAATACTTGTGATTTTAACAAAAACAGAATGATGCTAACAAGATACATCGTTAAAAAATATTTCACCTCTATCCTTTGCCCCACTCTTTTCCCTATTCCCTACCATATCACGGCTGATGTCCAAAAACCTCACATTACACACCTCTGCGAAGGATCACAGGTGAGTAGATACAGATACAGCGGCGTCCTCAACACAAAATAGCTACGCTCTACATTAGGGTTTTGACTGATCTCAGGGCAGAGGGATGGAATGAAATTAAAAGGAAAAACATGAGGAAGAGGAGGAATATAGGGAGATGGATGGATAGATAAGGAAACTGGAAACGGGAGGATGAGGCCAGGGCCCCCACCAGGGGTGGGTCTCCCACGCCGTGGCCCGCGAACACACCCGGGAGCGGAAGGGGGCGTGGCCGACGGATTGAAAACTCCGCTTCGGGAGATGAAGGGAGGTGAGGTGGACGCAGGAAGGGAAACGAGAGCTCACAAGACATTCGAAAACCTGTGTTTTGCCAGCGAGCTGTTACAGCCGCTACAATTATACCGAGGTCGAAAACTACAAAAAAAGCAACTCCTTCAAGCGTGAAATATTTTTAGCGCCGATCGCGGAAAATTAACTTTTTGCTCTCATAGGACTCGGTGTGGCTTCCTTCCTCACGGGTCGCGGGTTACAATCCCGCCAACGTGTATTTTTTTTCTCCTCCTGGTACACGGATTTAAGGCAGTCATAAGGTTGAAAATTTATACTCATTCGACGAAGGAAAATTTTTCAATGACGCTTGAGTAAAATTAATAAAACTGTCGACATCTGTCGAGGTGTAATAATACCTCAGCCCCACTGCTCTGTGGCAGCGGGTTCGAAAACCGTGTACATAGTATATCGACCACCTAAAGCCTTTTTGTCCCATTATTACTGCCCTTGCATGATTACCGACGGAAAGAAACCCGAGTAATATACCTGGGAACCAAAAGAAATTCATTAGAAATGAAGTAGACAACTATTGAGTACATCAATGCTGTGTACTTTCATATCGCTCATTTATGCAGAAAATAATAAATCGCTGAGATCATTTCACAAACAGAAAACACGAAGCAGAGTCAGTAGATGGCGTTTTTGGGTTAGAAAAGGGGTAATTCATCAACTACTCTCACCGTTTCTACCATAAATATAGTTTTTGAACCGATGACCGACCAAGAATCATGCAATTCACAAGGTGTAGAGCCTGACTTGAACCCATGCCAGAACCACAAACCAAAGCTTAACCACAAACACTCCATTATCCACGCAGTGGGAGGCATTTAATCCCCACGATTGGTGTGAACTAACTTTCATATACCAGAGGAGGTTTCTATTTTTGATTCAGTCGGGGACTTCAACTTATAAGATTTTTTCCCTGCGGGAACTCGTGGGTGAGGGAGAATGGGAATCGACAAAATTGTTTGAGGAAAAAAATCATAGGGACGGAAAAAATACAACACCTCTTTTGACTCTTCCTTCAACTCAAGTTCCATTTGAGCGTCGGAAATTCACCTGTCAACCCAAAGCCGACTATATATAGTTCGCTCACGGTTAAAGTTCGACGCATCTTTATCTCCCGCACGAAAGCGTAACAGACGAGTCAGGAGACGGTCTGAGGACAAAAAGAAGACGCGGAAAGCCTTTCTTTCTTCACGGAGGGAGAGCGACTTAACAACAAAAATAACCGTCTCGTACATGAATGGAAGTCTCCCCCCACGTTGCCTTGTCCCTTGAATTCCATCGGTCTCCTCAGCCCCCTCTTCCCCAAGTTATTCCTGTCGCCCCTTTGGCGTTTTGTTCCCATTCAACGAAATTTTCAACGCTACAAATTACCTCTGACGAATAATTCTGGTAACTGTTCTCTGTCGTCGTCTTGGATGAGGAAGCGCGACGTTATTATTATCAGTATAAGCTCCTCGAGACTGGCAATGTTCCTTTTTCCCAGGAATAGAGTTGTATGAGGAAGATTGGTTGGTTTGGATTTTAAAGTACGTATTGGCTTTACACCCGATAAGATCAGGACTCCTTAGGGTGGTGGACATTTTTTCAGCTAAGTTCAAATCATTATATAAAACAACAATCGCACTTTTCGACAGATTAATTAAAATCTGTGGAAAAGTGCGTTTGTTGTTTATCATTATGGCAAACTCCTCCTATACTACTCCTGAATCTGTCGACAAAATTCAGATCTCTTCTTGGGTATTTTGTGAAACGTACATTTTTACGATGGGATATTCAGCCGAGTACCAAAGGAGGCTTATGCTGACTAACGGAGACTTATGCTGACAGCTAAGCTGACTGTTCTTCTACACCCTTCATCCACGCCCCTAATAGCCCTCGTCTTACTGACTAATCCATCTATATTTCGAGATTTTATGGACGATAGTTGTCGCAAACTGCCTCAAAATAACGAAAACCTTCCGATTTAAGCATGCAAACTTATTTTCTTACGCCATACATTAACTGGGATGCCTTAAATATTTTCTGCCCGCTGTAATAGGCTTAAATATTTATTTAAAAGACCTCGCTGCCTGAAAATGCGAAAAGAAAATCTTAAATTAAATTACGCCATCGGCGTGATGCAAAATACGTGGAAGAAGATCCATATTATCCCGGATGAGAAATAAGCTCTACCATAAGAAAATAATCATGTGAGCATCGGATGAAAGGTATTTTCTTTTCAAAAATATATTCCCACAGACTGGTGCAAGAAAAAGACAGCGCCCTCCCCCATAAAAAATAGAGGAGGCAGCCTGTCTCGAATCATCCACATGAAGCACTTTATTATGTATTATTTGACACTGTAAGAAAATTAAAAAAAATTGAAGAGGGCATGCGAGAACCGCCGGAGATAGGAAAAAAATCGCAAAATATTCCCACACACGTGCTCTGCTCCCCAATCTTAATGAAGTTGGAAAAGAGATTTAGGGTGAGGTGTAGGGAGTTGGGCGGGGCGGGCGGGGGGTGGTGGGTTGAGGGGAAATATCTTGCGGGGGAGCGGAGAAAAGAGGAGGAGGGGTCGCAATTAAATCTTTAAGGCCCGGTGGAGTGAGTGAGTAGGGGGTTTTGGTGTGGGGGAGGGGAGGAAAGGAGCAAGGCAGGGGGTGTCGTGCCTGGGAGTGGAGAAAACGGTGAGAAGAGGGGTGTGTGTGAGGCGGAATCGTGGGAAAAGAGCGGTGTTGCTAACCACTTGGCGCGGAAGAGGACAAAGAATAGGGACTTGTGGGACGGAAAGGAAGGAGGAGGTGGGAGAGGTTTGGATGTTGTGGATAGGGGAAGGCTCGAACGGAGGGGGAAATGTGGTCGGGAAACCAGAGAGGAGTGTGGGGAAGAAGAAATGAGAATAGGAAGTGGAGGGGGAGAGAGATGAGGGCAGATAAACGCCATAAGGGACAAAGGAAGAAAAGTTGAATAAGAGGGGGGAGGGAAGGACCCCCCCCCCATTTTCTTCCCTTCCGACGAATATATACGCCGGAAGAAGGGCCTCTCTCTCTCTCTCCCTTCGTGTATAGTATACGCCAGAAGGGAGAGGGTAAGCCTTCAACAGCACGCGAAAAGAGACATATTTCGTTTCTCCCTTTAAGGTGGATTGAGCAAAACATCATTTCATCAAGAAATCGATGAATTTCATGTCATTTTAAAGAAAAATATCTCATCCTTCCAAAAATAACAAAATATCAACCCATAACTTAACTCCTTTCCGAAATTTATGACAAAATAGACCAGCCATTTTACACGGGAAACGGTACGTGTGTGCACTACAGAGAGACTGACTCAAAAAAAAGAGGAATTTCTAACACCTATATCTCAAAAAAATTAAGTGTGTATTCTCGACAATTTTAATATAAATCATATTGTTATCGCAGTACTTTTTTTTGGATTCGCAATATCCGTTGTGAGGATTTTTAAACATACCGCGTAAAAAAATGAGTCAAGCTAAAGACTAATGTAAATATAGTTATTTAATAATTTAGTAATCCATGTCATGTAAAAATTTAAGAGGTAGAGAAGGGTGGAGGGCTGCAGTCAACCAACCTTAGGATTGAACGACCAATTGTGATGACGAAAAGTGTATTATTGCACCATTAATAAATGTAATATTTCCTACAGCTACTGAAATGAAAACGTATGATTCGAATATGGTCTCCATTATGACTGGGGAACTATCTCGCTCATACTACCATAAAGAAAAGAAAAAATGCTCCATTCTTTAACTCTCTCCTTTCCATTTTCCCTGTACCAACCAATTATGACGAAGAGATTAAAAAAACACATCTCTTATTCTGCGTAAGACAAGGAGAGAAAGACGATAGGACGTAAGGAGGGAAAAAAATCATCGCGGGAGGGAGGGATTATTTAAAAGAGACGCATTCGTCTCGTTTTCCATTGTGAGAAAATCCTTTTGCGAAGGAGTAACGAAATCTAATTCCGTCACAAAAAAAGAGAAACTTCTATGGTGACTTGTTCCCTCCTTCGCTCTAACTCCTCGGGAAGAAAGATAATCATCGGACAATGAGAGCGAACTGGTAATTAACGACTCTTGAGTGACCCTATCGGCGCTGGTGGAAATGAATCGACTTTACTCTTCGTTCTTCGTTCACACCTGCTGGAGGGCATGAGACTTTGGGAAACTCGCTCTTTCCATTGTTTGGGCAGACCTCATTATGGCTTTCGTCGTGAGCGGAGGGGGGTGAGGGGAGGAGAGGGGACTGTCAAACATTTTCCAGCAGACTTTTCAAACAAAAAAGTAATTCGAGGAACCAACCGAATTTATTGAGAGACAGTCGTCGTACGCCCGCGGGCAGAACACATTTACACGACATTGCAAATCTGTATATATATATATATATATGTATATAAACGATTTCAACTGGAAAACATTATTCTTCGGGATAAAAACAAGAAAAGGTCTTGTTCCTCGAGGTCATCAAAACGTAGCCACGAAATAACCTGGGCAGACTAAAAAAAATGGAGTCGGGGAGTAAAAAGTATAAACTTCAAAACGAACATATGCTCAATGGGTTTTATTTTCGGGGAAAGGCAAAAAATTGAGAAAGTGAGGAAGAGAGAATTAAAGCCCATCGCCGTTAATGACCATAAGTTTTAATTCCCCCCATCTTAACAGCCGATAAATTTCTCTCAGCCCTTGTTAGGCAATCAATCGAACTGTTCAGGATCCTGGCAACGAAAACCTCTGCCAAAGCTCGGATTAACCTCTTAAGTCACACACCAAATACGGAAGAATTTAATTAGACCGTGCTCTGATTACTTTAGCCATTCATTGCGATTCTTCCTCTATTTTTTCCCTTTTTCTCCTTTTTAATTCTTCCTTTTTGGGAAGGACCTTTCCCGTTCGATGCGACAAATCGAACGGAACGTAATTGGCTCCCTCTCTTCTCCCTTTCGCTAAAAATAAAACGATACATCCCACATCACCCCTTTGCCCTACCGTCCCCACCCACACAGGCGATGCTGTTTGGTTGGGGGGGGAGTCATAAATGGATCGCCGCCAATTTTCCCCGCTCATTCACGCGGGCTCCCGGCAGCTCGCTCGCTCCTCCAGAGGGACTCCAGTTTTGGGGGATGTATGGAAGGGCGGGGGGGGGAGGGTACTTCCGCTAATTTGCTGTATCATTGCTCGGCGGACCGCGTTTGAAGCGATATCTTTCCCTCCCCTTCTCTCCACTCACTCCCCACCCAATCATTCCACACTTTGCCCGCCCACGAAACAGTTGAACGCTACGACGCGCACGTCTATTTCCATTTTCTTTTTGTATCGAGCATCGGGAGCGTACAGCCGAGATTCGCCCGACCTCCTTCCTTCCTCTTCCCCGGACGAAAAGCCCAGCCTTATTATGCCCTGCCCCGTGCGCGGTTGAAGGCGAACGACTGATATCTTGGGATAATCGGGGAAGAGCGTGTGATGACGCGCGACATCTGCATTTCTCAACTGCGAAATTCGATATTCATGCTACATTGAGGTTCGATGCTGACATTAAAGAAGATGCTATTTATAAAATAGTAGCGTCAGGCGATATTGTAACACGCGAGTATCACACCGCACTATACTAATTGTTTGATGATCTATCAATTGAATGGCACGTTCCTGGACTGGACTCTACACTGCAAGATCACCATTGTACTTTCCTGAACGAAAAAGTGTCTCTCTTTTTATAATAAATGATAGTAAATTTTACCACGAATACATAGAACCGTCGTATATCGATTCATACACGAAAATCTTCATTTGGTAATATGAATCTGTAACGAATTAAACAGTTGTACCAAAGTACACGGCATATTTAAACTCGGTACAACACGCATTTTGACGACTACTTCGTATTCCAGTATTTTGAAACGCATCAGGTATCCAGGTTAAGATAAACTAAAGACGATATCACAACTGTCAATGGACTTCAGGATAGCGGTTTTCCCACAGTTCTGTGCGTGGGTGCAGAACAACTGTGGACAGTGGTACAACCGTCTTCTTCACTTTAACATGATAAACCAATCACACCAAACATCACCAGACACTGGTAATTTTACAGCAGGTGTTGAGGTATTGACGTTCATGAATCACAGTCAAATATCACTTCCCAATAGTTTGTGATTTCATGCGATGTTGTGACGTGTTACATGGCACGCTTCACTTCCCATCACAGAGTCGACGCGATGAATTCATCCGATATCCTCCTATTTCAAATTCCAATATTGCTCGGTCCAATTGGGCACGGAGAACAAAGGGAAGAGGAAAAGTGCCCGCATCTCCCTTTCCGATGGCGCATAGGAAAACCTTGTATTGGGCGTCCCAATGGATATTCCTTTTCTCTTTGATCCTCGATGAGGCGATGGCGATGTTGTCAATAGTTGCGGAAAAATTAACACGATGCACCGCTGTAGGCAAACTGAACATTTAGCAGTCTTCTATTACGTGAATATTATATTTTTAAGTATAACACATTCTTACTTAAGTCTTGGGTCATTGAGTGCACATCATTATAAATTTTCTCGTCGAAAAGAAATTAGGACCGCATTTTATTTAAATTGGTACATCTGTTTATGAGGTGGAACTCACCATACATACAGTAATGAACATGACATGAAAATTATATTTTATATTTTAAAGTAAAGCATGAATTGAGTTACGGCGCGGTATTCGAAATATCGCAGTCTCATTCTTCTCAATTAATTGACCCGGCGTGACACTTTATATTTATTAGTACCCACTCATTATCGTTATAAGAAATCAATTAGTTCCCGTTTAGAAGAAAATATAAGCATAAGATATCAAATTATTACTAAACATATATATTCTGTAAGAGTATGTGTTTATATAGCATTGGATTAGCAAAAAATAATCGGAAAAATGCAAATTTTACACTTTTATCACTATACACCTATCACAAATGAGAGAGCGTTGACAAGTTTCACTTAAATCTCTACGTGAACAGCAATTGATGCAACCATATTCAATAGAGCGCAATGTTGGAAATGGTAGCCTGCGTTGCCTTGAGTTAAAGGACACGAAGCATACGTTTTGCAACAGTGACGTCGTGTCACGCCAACAAATATGTCCATTGAGCATTGAATAAACAAAAAATTAATCTTTAAAATAATCATTTTTCACATTTATTCTATCCTATCCTAAATATCTATCCTAATATCTAAAAATATCCTAAATACCTATCACTAACAAGAAAGCGTTCACAAAGTTTCAGTTAAATCGGTACATGAACAACAATCTCTTCAACAAACTTAAATAGAGCGCAATGTTGGAAATGGTAGCCTCTTTGGCCTTGAGGTAGGGACACGAAGTGTGGCAACAGCGTAGCCCGTCACGCCCACACTGTCAACTATACGTGGTACCCTCTATAGTTGTCGGCTTCGTCGAGGAGAGCATCCCCACGGAACGTCTCAATAACAAGAGAGGCGCTGATGATTTTTGATGATCCGCTAAGCGAGTCATTTTCAGCGGTGGCGCGGTGAGCAAGGAGGACTCCCCCGTCTCCCCACCGGAAGGCGAAAAAGGTGCGCGGCGGAGTGTGACAAAGATTGAAAAGGGAAGACGGAAAGAGAGAGAAAAAGGAGAGGAGAGTGCAGAAGCGAAGGAGGTTCCGAGAGGGAAAACGAGACGAGGGTGGAAGTAGTGTAGCAAGGAAGCACGAAGAGATTACGCGAGAGATAAGATGAGCAGAGGGGGAGGAGAGGAAGACAGGCCGTGCGAAGAGCTGGGAAGAGCGGGAGCGTTATGGAGACTCGACTCTTCTTCCTCGCTTATTTCCTTTAACTCGTGAGCGCCAAGACCGGGTGGGAGAGGGGTCATTTACTCCTTCCTTGGGAATCTACGAGACGAGGCACGGAACGCTGGACGTGGGCTTTCCAGAGCCACATGGGGTCATCATACAGTGAGACCTCGCTTGTACATACGTTATCCATTCGAACGTCACATCCATGTGTGTCACGGCATATATTTAACCTAGGCTGGCTAAAAACTATATTTTTGCGCATTTAATTAAAAAATATTTTTCAACAACCTGCAAGTATTTGTTATAAGGCGAACTTTCAACAGCAGGCACAACACTCTAGGTATGTTACCAATGCTACATCTACATACTACCCGGCGAGCCACCACAATATCGTATGGCAGGGGATTTTAGGACACCAGCCGTGTAAAGGTATTAAGGATATGGTTTTGGGAGGTGAGAATGTGAAGTGTATTATGGGAGAGTATTGAGTGGAACTCAGTCATTATTATGGTCACTTCTGGTGCGTGGAAAAAACGAATTTTTGTACCCATCTGTTTGCTAATGTATCCCCCTCATTTTATCACATCTGTCAGACCTAGAAATGTTATCGTGAGTGGAAAAAAAAAATTTTTGTATCTATCTGTTCGGCAATATGTCGCTCTTATTTTATCGCTTCTGTCAGACCGAGAGATGTAGTGTGGCGTCAAAATAATATTTTCTGTGTCACTCTGAAACACACCTGTTGTGAATTTCTCAAGCAAACTAAGCCCATTTATGTACCACTGTATGCCTGTAACATAAGTTTTTGATTTTTATATCTGTGAACTATATTAATCATGATTATATTGTATTCGATCATGTTGCTAAGTGAAAAATAATATTTGGTCCCATATTTGCTCAATATTCTATTCAGCTGTAATGTATGAGTTCTGTTCTCCTTGGATAACATGCAGCTGATATTTCAATGTAGTATGTTCAACTTAACCTCTTCTTCTTCTTCAGCCATCACTCACAAGGTTTATCCCATTGTGTCTGTGTGTAGGTACGCAATAATGAAGGTGGAGGAGGGGGAGTTCAACTCCCACAGGTATCCATACACACCGTAGTGTGGCCGTAGACCTTTGCGTGTTCCCCCGCCCCGCCGCCATGCCCTCTCCCACGTCGTATTGCCCTATGAAATCCGGTTCGAGCTAACGCTACCCCGGTGCTAATTGAGGCGAGGAAGGGAAAGAAGGGGGAAACAAAAAAATAAACAAACAAAAGAAGGGGATGCAGCGGCATCGCCAGTATGATTTTTCGCCTCGCCGAATTTGCTATTCGTTTTTACCCTTTTGTGCTCGCTTATAACATCGCGGCGAAGGTTTCCTTGCAGGTTGGGTGCGCTCACTGCGTCGCTTTTGTTTCATTTTCGTTTTTTTTAATCAACCGGCTTGAGGTGGCAGGAGCGGTGGCCATGGGTCTTTGAGTAGTTTCGCCTCTAAAGAATACGGGAACTGAAGATTATCCTGCTTCTTTTAGAGCACCTGGGCGATAATGAACACTGCAGGGGGATAGCTCATCAGATGCAGTGGAATCAGGTCTGTGCATTTGAATACTCTCTTCAATTAATTCTTTCTTGACCTCTAATCAAAATCGAATACGCATGAAATAGTAATAAATGGATGAAAATAAATTACTCAGCAATAAATTTGAAATTTATGGAAGGCGGCTAATGATAAATGGTTTTAAAATAATCACTCCACGACCCAAATATTTCTATCCGACTTGTTACGAAAATATCTTCCGACGAAAAAATATTGAAGCACACAATTTCTTTTAAGGGTCAACTCGAAACTGGAGAATTTATAAACAACTTCAATAGCCAGAAAAATGCAGTCCGCAATTATAAGTTTAAAATAGAATTGTGAATGAACAAAAAACAACTGTTTCTTAACTATGCAATTATATTTATTGGGACACTAGAAATGAAATATAGGTAAGTTATACCACAGGCATAACGCGGGTTATGTTTAAAGCTAGAAGGCGGAAATTACCTTCGTGGGCAGGGGCATATTTCAATCTACCTCGTAACACAGCAGAGTAATAAACAGGCAAGTATTTGATTTGATAGCCTCGCTACAAGATCAAATAAATGTAAAAAAACCTCCCGTGAATCAAAGATATTTAGAATTTTTCAATAAAAACTTGTCGAACAGAGAAAGCTGACCTCTTATATCATGAATAAATGGCTATCTGCTTCATACATATTTTTCTGAGCCTAGTGGAACCGGGATGCGCTAAGAAGTCGCCCCGGACACCTTTTTAAAATATGCAGTCGCACACCCGAGGCATTTCTTGCAGGCGCGGCGGCCCGGGCAGTGGCCGCTGGCGTCGATGGCGTGCCCGCTTGTTTCATGAGCTCAGAAATCCGAGAAATGTCTCGTTCCATGAAGGGTAACAATTTATATGGAACCGAGACATACGAACGTGCATGCTTCGTGCAATTACGGGAGGCCTTCCAACGTTTCCCCAAGGCGAGATAAGAGGAATCGGTTACAATAACGCAGCGGCGAGGAATCCAACGCTGAGATGTCAAAACAGGAAAAAAGAAATTCACACACACATATATATGGGTATATTAGAAGAAAAAACAAGTGCAGTCGATGCGGCGACGATCGAACTCGACTTCCTCGTTATATCTGGCCGCCTTTGATATGTTGAGGGATGTCCTTCGGGGAGAGAGATGATTTCTGTAGGAAAACACGCAAAGGCAGAGCGAAAGAAAAAAAACAAGATGATAGGCCAGGTAATGACTACATTTCCGTCAAGCGTTTTGCAAACATATTACATCCTCAGAGTTGGTGATACTATAGCTTGGGTTGTTTACGGCAACCACAGGTGAAAATAAAAATGGTGTGGAAAACGATTCCTAGGAATTGGATGAAAGAGTGAAGAAATCTGTTTCGAAATATACATCGAACCGTTAATTCCGACGTAAGATCGTGGCAACATGCATGGCGAGTAGGTATGTTCGACAGATTCAGGCTTGATGTCGCAGTGCAGGGAGTACAAATCAAACGAAACAAATCGTTTAACAGCTGAAGATGACTCTGCGTTGAAACGCGTTGTAGTAGCAAATACCAGGTGGAAAAGCGAAAATTGTATTCCATTCATTGGAGTAGATACGTATTTTATTAACCCTGAAAAACTACACCACTACAAGTTTCCCATTTTGTTTTCACATGCTGTTTCCTGGTTTGTAGTCCTATCATCTTTGAGCACAGCAGTTGTCTTTATCCCATGAACGTCTTCTTAGATTGGGCTATTCTTCCCCAGATTCCCATATACTACACATACATATACATGATATCGCGTTTAGCAACTATTTCCCGCCTGTTTATGACTCCCATTTCACCGAATTGTATCACTCATGATACAAAATGCAGAGAATGGCTGAGAATAACTCGACCGCATGCGTTAAGAAAAACCGTGAGCTTATACCCCTCATCTTCGTCGTCAAGCTAAATAGACTTTAAAAGAAGGCTGTCCAAAGTGACGTGAAAGAGTTACAAAGACAGAACCAATGAAGCATTAAAATATCGAGGTGAGCTGGGCTCCTCCGTTTTATTCCAAAGACGCTTGGGCAGATACCTTTCAAAAACGTACGAATGTTTTCCCTTCCAAGTAGACGGCACCGCTACCGCAGCGGCGGCCCATCTTCCGAGAGAAGAAAAAAAATCGGCAAAAGCTTTCCCGGAAACCTGGCCCGTGACCGCCGAGTTGCGTTTCCCAGTCACGCTGGACGAATCCGAAACTAACAAGGAGGGTGGGAGGGGGACGGACGGGTGGAGAAAAAAAGAGAGAGTCTGGACTAGAGGTGACCACACGATTTGGCAGCGGATCCGCGGGGAAAAATCGTAATATCCAAGAGCATGCTCGATTTCCTCAAGAATTTGGCTCTTTTGCGGGGCGTTGTGTGAGTTATGCAATCCGTGGCCAATGAGGTCGATGCCAGCGGGCTTCCTGAAATTCGACGATCGCCGGGCAATTGGCGAGCATTCTAAACCATTACTTTCATCTTTGAGATGATGATGAATGCATGATAAAAAAAGACGAAAGGTCAATTCAGACCACATTGCGAGCTTAGGAACAGAATCGAACAACCTTCGCCTTGATTTGTGGATTCTCTCAAGCGTCCTTTGATTTAAAATGGAGTTGATTTTTTCTCCGATTAGACAGCGGTTAATTAAGTCTTTAAAAGCGGTAAATACGGAACAAAGTTTAAATAGTGAGAATTGGCGCTTAATTTCATTGGGAAATTAACTACCGATGATACATTTTACGCCGGTGTATAACGATAATCCGAAAATTAAATAAAGAAATAAATATAATATCACTAAAATACAAGTTATGATTACGTTTGTTGATTTAAAAACGCCAAAAAATCCAATAATTTAACCAAACATCCATTGTCTTTAATGCGATCAGGAGAGTTATCAAGGAAATATTCTATTGGGATAATACAGCTTTACTCGTAATTTTCACAAAAAACTCCGAATTAGAAAATGAGTCACTCCGTGTTTCCACTTATAATGCTATTCTACACCTACGTTCTTAAAGTGAATATTTTAAGTAAAGAAAGAGATAATATTACTAACAAACAAATTATGATTATGTTTGCTGATTTGAAAACGCTTAAAAATCCGATATATTAAACGTACAGCTTCACACGTAAGTTTCGCAATTAACTCCGATTCATGCATTGAGACTGAGCCACTCCGTGTTTCCACGCTTAGTATATATTATTCTACACCTGATTTCTTAAAGTGAATATTTTAACGACTTCCCAACGAGCACCTTCCCTACTAGGAAACCGGAGGCCGGCCACTTTTACCACGGAGATTCGGTCTAGTGGCCCCTCACATCAACACTCAAGTTCCCACACTCACATCTCTTCAAGGAAATATATCTAGCCAACAATCTATTCCCCCGCGTCGAAACGAATCCATTCTCCCATCAACTACGCGGCTACGATTCCCGGACCGTTTATTGCCCACCACTAGACGGCAGAACGACGCATTCGCGTGCTCTTTCCATTGCCTTCGAGAGCCTCATAGGAAGAGGAGGAGGAGAACGAGGAAGAAGAAAGATGGTCTATCCACGCGAATATCTCCGCGGGAGGGAAGACGCGTACGATGATGATGGAGCAATGGAACGGACATCGGCGCTCGTGGAGGAGTCCATAAGCTGGGGGAATGGAGTGCAAAATAGTCTACCGAATGAAACAAAAAATCGCTGAATACAAACAGTGCTCCACCCCGCATAATACGGTACGTGAAAGTTAACACTTCAAAATTCCTTTGAAATCCGGATGGGATTGAATTTCCTACCATTTCATAGGTCTTTTCTTAGATTTTACCGTATTAAACTTGGGTAGGCCAGGAACAAGTATCCAGTGGGTTTGGAGTAACTGAGACATGTTTGCAGTACACATAGGAAGGATAGCGTTAGGAATGATTCGGTCATGACAGAATGTGGAATGGATTTACATAAAAAGAGCGTAATTAGTTGATTTGGCCAAGCCGAGGGAAAAAGTCGAATAACAAAACTTACATATGATACAGGAGTAAATTGTGGGAGAGGATGAGACGAACTGAGTAATGCACGGGTTAATGTGGTTGACGATACTCTTTCTAATCGGTGAACGATTAGAAAATGATTAGTTCTCAAGAACAAAAGAGTGTGTGCGATGGGATAAGCAAAATGCGAGGAGAGTCGGGCAGTATGGAAGAAATTATTAAAAACTGGGCGTTTTCTTCATGTGACGCATATGATTAAGCTCTTCGTGTTAACGTCAACTCCACTCAAAAGGCGAACGGCAGGACGGGTAATATGTTCATCTTCATGTAATGTGTAAAACTCGCGTGGACATTAGCGGACACAAACACATGCGAGGCTCATCTCCTTACGGCTTACGCATTTAAGAAGACGCTCTCCGGGCCGTCTTGAGCGTGTGTGTGTGTACGAGAGTGTGGGGAGGCACCGTTCTTTGACCCCGGCAGGAGTGAGGGGGATGGCCCGGGGAAGACTGGATGGGGACGGGGTAGGGGAACTGTGGGAGGTGGCAAGCGGGTGAGGTAAGGGGGGGAATACCCAAGCTATATAAGCGTCGGAAAACCTCCCCTCCTCACCCATCCCACACGTCCGATCCTTTCGCATGACCTCCCCACCTCCTCTAAACCCTTCCTCACACCATCGACTCTCGCTCCTACTCCTCCTCATCTACCCACACCACATCCTTGGCAGCACCTCACACTTTTCCACCCGTTCTTCTCTTGCCTACCTCTGCATAGCGCTTCTCTTAACGACTCCCTGTCATCGTAATGCCCATCCCACAGCAATTCTACCCACACCGGCGACCCTGTAACGTAAGCACACCCTCCTCTTTCCCCACATCACAACACGCGGTCACCTCTTCTCCCCAAATGGCCGGTTGCTAGAACGTTTGGTTATGGAATAAATAGTAAAGAGATCCATTAAGTTATGGAACTCTTAAAAATATTCGGGTTGCAGGAACACATATACCAGTTTCATAACTTATCTACCAATTGTTCATTGCGTCGAATGTTTGTTCTAATCTTCACTCTCTAGATAAAATTTATAGTGACTTATCCTGTATATAACTGCTAATGCACATAAGAAATATTCAGTCAGAGTAAACAAACTGGCCATTCGTCTCAAAACCACTATTCTATCAAGTAATTAAAGCATTAAGCGGTTCATCGCGCGTCCGCCATCTGGGCTACTTATGGAGCTGAAACTCAATTCCATTAATTATCGAATGTTTCTGCAACGCTTACTGAATGGTTGCCATGGCTCATGGGTCCCATAACTATATGGAAAACACGTGTCGTTCTTGCAAGTGGCCATAAAACCCCAAACCCCAAATCCCCTTCGGCATCGTAATCTACCCAACCAAATTCCTACCAATCCCTCCGTCTCCTCCTACTCCCAAGACAGCCACACTAAGATCTGCCCACAAGCAGCCAGCCTACTGTTATGATAATACTTCGAGAGCCGCCTCTGGCCGGCGTCGGGAAAAACCTCAGGCCTCGCCATCTAACAACCGCGGAGTGTGCAATGAGCGAGACAATGAGACTTCAAATGGCATCTCAAACCGGTAAACTTACAATTCGGATACTTCACGGAGCATTAACAATTGATGAGTCCCTGATATTCTTGATGCGCTCAAGGGCGTAGATGTGACTCGGGCGGGGCGGGGAATCGGGAGAGGTAGGCAGTCTCTCATCATCTTCACCCATCCTCCGAACCCATTCAATTCGAGACAGACGTGCTTTCAGTCAGAGTGTCGGGAGAGAGGCGTAATGCATGCATTGCAATCTCGGGAAGGAGGGGTGGGGGAGAAGGAACTAAACCTCGGGCAACGTATTCGCATGCGGGTTAATGTCGTCGACGCGCCTCCCGACGAGGCTGGGTATAAGTCGACGCCACAATAGCACAGTTCGGAGGGGAGGGAAGGCTCCGACACCCTCCTATTTCGGAATAGAATTGCTGGGTTAGCTTTTCTCCCGCGTCCGAATGAGATCACCGCTCGGCGGGAGTAATAACAACTGATTTGAGCGCGCTAACGCTGCATCTTGATGGGTTTGCGCGGAAGACGAGCGTGGGCTGTGACTGACTCCTAATTCGTCGCTACAGGGGCGGAGGGAACGTGGGTAATCGGTTGTACACCTACAGCGGGCGCTATTTTCTCCGTCCCACGTAAGACAGCTTAGGTAGGCTTCAACTTCAATAGGGAGAGATCCACATCTATATGATTCCCTGCAAGCACACTTAAGAGTGAGTGGCAATGGGTGAGTCCTACCCAGGCGAGCAGTAATTGTAACACACGATATCATGTACATTTATATGTAATATGTACATGGACATCAAGCGGAGAATAGCCCAAGCTAAGTGGGCGTTCATGGGAAAAAGGCAACTGATGTGCTCAAAGAAGATAGGACGACAAACCAGGAAACAGTAAGTGAAAACAATCGTGTGGAGCGTAGCACTCTATGGATCGGAAGCGTGGACCATTGGAAAAGCTGACCAGAGCAGATTAGAAGCCTTTAAAACCTGGTGCTGGAGCAGGAGGACAGCACCCACTGTAGCTAACCTGGCAACCTAAGTCCAGAGTTCGTATCCTGCCCAGATGACAAATGTCCTCGCGTTTGTCTTACGGTAGTGGTCTGGGATTAGACATTGCGAGGCAACCAAAACATTAGAAGTAACTAAAATCCAAGAGCATCACTACTAAATTTTGTAAAAAAACATTTAAATGGTGACCGCTAGGTGACAGGTGTACCTCTGCAGAAAAAGATTTTAAAAAGCGTTTGGGGAATGATTTAGATAGCACAACCACCTCACCATCTGAAAGGCTGAGATATATACGTGTACGAGTTCGTACGATTACGTACGAACGTTCGATATATACGTTCGTACACCATCCCATCCTCCAGCTCGGCTAGGCGACTGTGCCACCGAATGGTCACCTTAAACACGAGGTAGAGTAATAAAAATGGCTTTTTTCTTACTTTCGGGAATCCTAGGCTGATTAAACGAGCCCTTTTCACCCCATCCCGAATCCCTATCGTGACATGCCAGCCACATGTGCCGCCATTGGAGAGATGAACATTCCCCAACAGCCCCGACCCCTGTAGACTAAATCCACCCCGCGTTACTTCCAGATGTCCCTCAACGCTTCTCTTCACGATTTTTTCGGACCTCGTGTATTTTTTTTTGGGACGCCCCACACGAGCCTTTCCATAACCAGCAACCCCATCCTTCTTCTCCTTCCATCTTTTCCTCATCCACCATCTTCTTCTCCTCCACCTCCTCCTTCGCCCAGACCATCTCTCCCTTCCAACCCATCCTCTGCCACGCACGTAATTACGCACTCAACCCATTCCACGACGCCGGTCGCTCCGTCTCGGCGGCCATTCCGTGGCCTCGGGGAGGAGAAAGAAGTGGGTGGCGGGAGGAGGAGGGAAAGGAGGGAGAGGGAAGCCTACGCCAGAGCCGCCAAGCGGGCAGGCGACGAAGGAGAACCCGCTTCCTTCCTCCACGCACTGTTGCCCACACGCGGGAGCTCTCTGTTTACTAACTGCCACGTCCACGGAGCCAAGGTGATGGGCGCCACTCTTAATTTTTCTCGGGACTCTCGTGGGCGTCTCGTGATCCGATAAATGAATCCGTGCGACACACATGGAAATTATGCACGTGAACGGTATAGGGAGGATCCGAGGGTGTAGCAGAAGTAAACATATAATAAACGAACTTAATTTTTTTCATCCTATTTTTAAAAGTTTTCATATGTTCAAATAAATGTGGCCGGTCCCTGTGGCACGGGGTAAACCCGGGGGTCGCGGGTTCGAATCCTGCCAGGGTGGAAAATTCACCACTCTGGGAATGGGTGATTGTGTTCAGTTATTGTTGTAATTCACGCGACGTAAATAGGCAAAATGAGCTGTATTCGGGGTGGTAAACATAAATAAATACATGAATACTGTACCATCAGTTAATAAAAAAGCTTTAAGCATTAATTTAAAACCAAATGGCTGAGCAATGGCTATTTACGCAGCCAGATGTAGATTATTAAAAATATATTATCGTTTAAAGTTGTCGTTTTGGGTTGTTTCAATTATGGCTCAATAGTATATATTCTCAAAAGGGTAAAGTATAGCGATTGCATTATTTGCCTTAAAAGTTATACGCAGAAGGTAGCCTCAACATAGCGGTTCATTGAAGCTACCTAAAGATTTCCGAAATTTTGTACAAAGAGATTGTAATTTGGTATTTGACTTACTGGGCAGCAATAAATATTACTATTACTATAGTAATCAACAGCATAGATTTGTTTTTATGGTTTTCATGCTTTGTATGACTAAACTTTAATTTTTGTCGTGATTTACGAGTACAGCGACCATCCCGCGCGAATAAAATAATAGTTAAAGATTCCGAATTATGCGTGAAGCCTCCTCACAAATGTGTCTCTCGCCAGAATTTTGTTAGTATTTTAATGAACAATATTATGAGAGTGGGTTATATGGTTTGCGCATGCAGATTTAGAAAAAACGCTCGACACCGCAGAGCTTACATCAAAGAAATAACATGTAAGTCACCTCGAGGGCGTGTGGCACGGGGTGGCCTAGGGAACGAAATGGTAGCAACGTCGCAGCAATCACACTTCCCACCGTTTAAAATGCCGCGATCGGTATTCTTCGTGCATACATGACGTCAAGATTTCATCTTCCATGAGGACCAGAAATACCAAGTCATTCCCGTAGCCCGAATCAGCAGAGGCCCGCGCATTATAGAGCCCCGACGATGACGGAACGCTGACGTCACAACCGCGAAAAATTCAAATGATACCTTATAAAATTATGCATGTTTCCGACGGTGTGACGTCATACAGGACGATGTTTTCGAGGTTCGACACCGTCGAGTCCCAAGGGAATAAGGCCCAAGAGCCAGGTTTAACTTTCCGTCTAACGGAAGATGCGCTAAATCAATTAGTTGTGCTCTTCTAATTATACTCGTTTAAGAATCAAACTGGAGTAATACCTGTCGACCCCGCTGGCGGCTGGGTAATATCCTTTCCTGCTAACCCACGGTCGTGGGTTCGAGTCCCGCCTAGGGGGATTTTTCTTCATCCAGGACATGGCTGTTTGTGTGACGTAAAATGAGTTATATGTAAGAAAGCGCCCGACAGTCCTAATATGGCTCAATAAAGACGACATCATTATCAGATATTATTATAAATATTTCCGCTGGGAAAGCGAACCAAACCCCAGACCCTCAACTAGAGAGCCAGTACTCGAGGCACTGAGCTGATTCAACCCAAAATATACCTCAGAAATCTCCAAGCTTCGTAGACGGAAAGGTCATGCGTGGAAATCAAAATCTTTGGGCAGTCGTGCTTCGAAATTGTTAATAACGGCGCAGGTGTAAGTAAGAACGTCCCATCTCCTTCGCCGTTTCGTCTCGGGGTGGTTTTTTTTATACACATATATACGTACGTTCCCGACGGCATGAGGGAAGATAATGCAATCCATCTCCTCCTCACTTGATGGCCATTCATCCGCTTATGCCATGGAGATTATCTCGACCCCCTCACGTGGAGTTAAGGGAGAGGAGAGGAGAAAGAGAGGGTCGTTGGCCTCCTCGACGACTGAGCAAGAGAGAGGAAGGGAAAGAAAGACTGACTACTTCTACGAAAGGGATGACGGGAAGATCAGCTGGGTGTAAAAAGATACGGGTTTGCGTATAAAAAATATTGCAAACCCACGGCAGTTCTTCAAGGAAAGGGATGGGAACTAGGGGGGAGGGGTAAGAGAAAGGAGACAATGAGAGAGAGACAGAGGGATTTATAAAGAAAGGAACCTCGGAAAGAGACTACCTCTCCCTCCCTCTCCTTATTTTCCTCTCTCTCTCTCGCGTCTTTGTTCCCAGATTTCCACAATGAAGGAGAAAAATGAGATCATGGGTTAAGGCATTCGGGTGTCTGGAAAAGGAGCTCCACTCCCATACCCTCAAAACCCCCATCTCGTGGCCCCCTGCGAACATTAGTCGCTTGTCTGTCTCCACGAAAGAAAGGGGCGAAGAAGCAGGGTGGGAAATTAAGGTAGTTTGTGCGAGATAGTTCCCAAGTCATGTTGGAGACGATATTCGAATGATACGCTTCACTCTCAGCAGCTGTAGGAAGCATGAAGTAAATACTGTAATATGAATAGTACAATGATGTATTTTTACATGACTGAAATTCTCAGTAATCAAAAAAATATCTGAATAAGTCTTTAACTTGACTCTTTGAACAATGATACTCAAACGACATCGTTCTGTCTACTAAATTTATTTCAAACTCTAACAACACGTGTTTCAACTGTCTAGCAGTCATCATCATCAGCCTTACCTGATCATGACTGTTAGACAGTTGAAACACGTGTTGTAAGAGTTTGAAATAAATTTAGTAGACAGTACGATATCGTTTGAGTATCATTGTTAAATATGCTGTTCTACAATATCTTGCCGGAGAAAGTGGAGTTGACTCATTTATTCATGCGGGAAATTCAAACAGAAGGTTTTTTTACAATCCTGATAAATTTACTGCAGTAACTACATGATGTATTTAAAAAATAGTGTAGAAAACATACAAACAACACAATATCAAGTTGTTGGAGACACCTAGGTGTTAGAAATCCCTCATTCTTAAGTATGTTCTCTCTGAAATGCATATACGTTTCATTTTTCATGTAAAGGAGCTGGAATTTTTCGTAAAAAATCCTGGAAAATAGGTAAATAAGGGCCTGACATTTTGGTACTTTTAGAAGATTGAGCTATTTTTCTTTAAAATGAGACCAAATCCATTGATTTCTAGGTGAAATGATATTTTGTTCCCACTACCAACCACCAACTACCAGCAACTGGAGAAGGGTGAGAAAGAAGGCGAGGAGAGAAGGGTGAGAAAGAATGCGAAGGAGAGAAGCAGACGAGACCCAGAAAAAACCAATGTGGTGGTGAAAAAAGAGAAGACTCGTCTGCTCCATATAGTCTCGGCCCTACAGCGGTTGCGAGGCTCACACTGGCGTCATTCTCGACTGGTGGGGGGCAGACAGGAATTCTAAGCGCCTTGTTTTGACTTCTCAGAGATGAAGGACGATGGGGGGGAGACGCAAAATCCACGAGCTCGTTAAAAATCGACGTGGGGCAAAGCAATCATTTTTGAAACGCATTGAATGTTTATCAGCTGTCAAATGCAACATGTCCAGGAATGACTCGTCAAGAGTAACAGGTTTGAAACATGCTCATAAATTTGCTGTAATTTCCCCAGGGAAAAAATGTGAAATAGTTTTTAAAAGGATCAGATTGTCGTCAATCGCTACCGGAAGATGTAGACAGATTATGAAAATTTGAGTCCTTGATGGAAACCTAACAGGGTACTTCGTTGTTGCTTCAGTCACCTGAACCTGAATAGCATAAAACGTCAGCGTGATAAGTTCACAGAAATAGAATTAACAAAAAGCATTGACGCCTTTCTAGAAATGCAGCAAGACGTTTTATCGGTGAGGGAGCACGACTGCACACCCGTGAAACGTGTGATTTCGCACGTCCTCAAAACGTCTCGTCATAACTTGCACAATTCCGACGTTCAAAGTGGCGACAAAAAGGCGAAAAACGGCCGCGCGCCGAGGAGTGAGATTATACGACCGACAGTGTGGCGGGAGAGAGGAAAAAAATAACCGGGGGGTCATAACAATAGCCGCGACGGAGATTGTCGTCCGGATATTAGCCCGGCTACGAAGAAGGCTGCCGTTCCGAGAAGAATAAAAATAAAAACGACGCGAAGAAATAAACAGACCTCTCACTTTCGCTGTCTCCAGCGAGAGGAGGCAAACAGTCACAGCGTGCGTAGGTGTGGCAACACTTGGTGACACTCATTAGTGGAGAATTAAAGGTCAGTGGAGATGAATCAAACGTCGATGAGCAAGCAAATGTATAGAACTCCCGGGGAAACCTCTGCAGGAAAACTCGGGAGATTTATCCCGCTTATCACGCGCAGTTCCCTCTCTTTATTACCATGTTCTTCACAAGCGAGTGCCACCAAGTTTCGCGACGCCTATAAAGTGAGCGCCTCTGAATGAAAACTCAAACGCATTATCCCATATATCTCGTAAACTTTCCTCTCCTTCGTAGCATGTTCTCCACAAGCGAGTGCCACCAAGTCTCGAGACGCCTATAAAGTGAGCGCCTCTGAATGAAAACTCAAATGCATTGTCCCATATATCTCGTAAAATTTCCTCTTCTTCGTAGCATGTTCTTCACAAGCGAGCGCCACTAGGTTTCGCGACGCCTAAACATTTAGCCTCTCAATAGGAAGACTCGGACGCTTTATCCCGCATATCTCGTATACACCTTCCAACAGCAACAACAGTAAACAGTACTCTCCTTAGCACTATGTTCTTCGCAAGTGTGAGCCGACAAGTATCGCGACGCGAGAGCAACGATCATCACGCGTGTCCGCACATGACTCGGACATAACCGACGCACACACTCGCGCGTGAACCCGAGGCACGAAATCTCTCCCCTCCCTCCCACTTGAAGAAGAGGAAGGGCGAATGGGGAATATTAAGAAGACCCTCGGAACAAGTTTCTCGCCAAACTTTTCGGCCGACTTAAAGCGCAAACATCACAAAGACAAGGGCGTTGAGGGGAAGTGGAGAAATAGAGAGGGAGAGAGCGAGATAGGAAGGAGGGCAGAGTTTTCGGATGAGATAAGGGAACGATTCCAGCGGAGAGAAGAGGACGAGAGGAGAACATGTAGAGTTTTGCGGCCGGCGAGCAGGGCTTGGGAGAATGCGAGGGGAAGAACGGACGCGTTGGAGAACTGGGCCGAAGAAAAGAGGGGAAACTTGCGAGTAACTCGGGAGAGGCATGAGTGAGCGCGAGAGGGGGAGGAAGGCGTGGTGGTGGAATAGAGAGAGAGGAGTGGAGATGAAAGAGAGGTAGACAACGGAGAGGAGATAAGGGTGAAGTATGAAGACGGATGGCTTGGAGGATGCTATAAGGCGGGAGAGGCAGGGAGGGTTGGACGGTGAGGGGACCGCTTACTTATGGAAGTGGCGGGAAGACGAAAGTAGAGCCAAGGAGCAATCCCCTCCCACCGCCCTTCTGGTGAATAATACCAGAGAAATCCCTCTTGGTCCCCTTGCCTCTTAAACACCTACACCCCGGCTAAACCTCCCCGTGGAACCCTCTCACCCCTTTTTTCACTGGCCAACTTAAAGGAGAGATGAACGGGAGAGCAAGCGAGATAACGCAACCCCTCCTGTCTCTTCATCCACCGAGAGAAGATCTCTAAGGATGAGGAAGCGAATCGCAATCATCGATACAGCTGTATCAGCGGTTCAACACCCTGGGATACAAATGCTTCCATAGTGATGAGATAATGAGAAAAGCAGAAGCGGAGTTCTAAAGTCAGGGAATTTTTTATCAACGGTTTCAATGACGCTATTTTGCCTTAAAACATCCCCCCTTCCCGCACATTATTTCTTCAACTGACAATCAGTAGACCCACTAGTTCCTCTCTGCAATTGTTTCATAATGGTGACATAATCAGGATAACGGTAGTGGAGTCCTAACGTCAAGGAATTTTTTTGTGAACGGTTTCTATGACGCTATTTCGCCTTTAAACGTCCCATCTAAAAACAGCCTTACTACATCCCTTCGATTATCAACACTTGTCATAGAAACCTACTCAGTACCTCACAACGCAAGACCACAGTTGAAAGGTCACAACATCATTGAAATATGAAATATTCGCGAATCATGAATTACTGAAACGAGAGTATAGGTATCACTTTAAAGTTTGGGTGTACTTATATTTTTCATTAAAAACGTCGATGATTGAATATAATAGCTAACGTGTATTTTTTCTGCCACGTTAGACAAAACATAATAAAGAAGACAAAACTGAGTCGTGAAAAAATATTTGTATTCTATAGCATTTGAATAAATTAATGTATTATTTAAGTATGAGGAACTGTTCACTAATATCGACAAATGTAAAGAAAAGAGGGCTGGTCAACACGATGTATATACCTCGAATTATTTTCCACGAATACTAAAAAAAACGGAAATATACCATAGTTTACATAGCGCCCGTGTCTGAGGAGGAAGTAGTTCCTCACTCCGGTGCATGACGGTCCGGGGGAAGGGAAATCGGGGGAGTATAGCGATCAATTTTTTGCCCGTTGAGGGGAAGAGGAAACCTGGGCACGTTCCGCGAAACGATCCACCCTTGCCCGGGACTTCGCGCAGCCCCGCCTCCCACTTAGACATATATACGGCGGACTCTCTGGGACAAAAACCAAGCGGCTTGCAGTGGCAATCATCCCTTTTGTGCGAGTCTCCGAATTATATCCATCCTCCGCCAGCCACGTCTCCAAACTAAGTTCCTTTCCCGGTAAGAGAGCCAGAGAGAGAGAGAGAGAGAGGGGGGGAATAAAAAATTAAGCCAACGCAAAACCATTGTATACACACACACACATTCGCGAAACGACGCAAATTTCCTTCGGCTCTCGGTAACACATTACCTTCTCCCCCCCTCCCCCCCCCCCACATCCACCTCTCTCCGCAAAAGTCAAACATCATCTCTTCCCATCCAACCTTTAGGTACGAACCAGACCGCACAGCACAGCCGCCAAACCCAGTCATTACGTCGCCTCCGACTTCCCGGCGACGAAGACAATGAACGCAGGCGTGGCCGCGCTTTGGTTTAGTGTGTTTAAAGGATTGGAAGGGGGAGGCAGGAAGGCTTCCTTCCAACACTGCGCGGGCACATTGGAAGGCTCTGAGGTGGGCGGAGAAAGGTATTGGAGAGGAGTGTTGGATTGCTTTTGTGTGAGAGAGGACGCAGGAATGGTAGAAGAGAGTGTATATAGTTGAGTTGTGAGCGTATAAGCACACGACACGGCATCCCTGCAGATGATGAGGATGGGAGGTGGGGGAGTAGCAAAGAGAACACGGGTGGGAAGAGTGAGGGGACAAGGGAGTGGCAAAAAGGCGTGGAGCGAGGTGAAAGATCAGAATTAAGTGGTAGTGGGTATATTACGAGACATCTTTCTTATTCGTCTTTGTACCCACCCCGGTCTCGTGAAAGCATATGCTCTCCCGAAGGCCAAAATCAAAGCGATCGTGCATTATTACGTAACATATGAATGTAGAAATTAAAAATTTTAAAATGTCAACTTTTACTAAAACCACTCGATTTATAAAACAACGACCCAGGTTTCGATGTGCATTCCTAACCTGAAGATGATGTGAATGCACATCGAAACCTGGGGTCATTGTTTTATAAATCGAGTGGTTTTAGTAAAAGTTGACATCTTAAAATTTTTAATGATGGAATACCACCAAGTGAGACTGACGAAAGTGAGTGATATGAATGTAGAGTAGTGTAATGTATGTTTAGTATACAAAGATTATACGTACCTAATGCATGATCGTATGGTAATCACAAATGAAAAGATACTATTTTTTCTTCCGCTGATATTTTTTAGGTACTTGTTTCGATGGTTTTGTTTCTTAGGTTTTCACAAAAGTTTGGTTTGATTTCATCGGTTGTCACAAAAGTTTTGAATCTTTCTACCTAATGATGACACCGATGTGTCGAAATATGTTGTACCTGAATAAAAAATCAGTGGGCGAAAACAAAGTTTGAATCTGATACCACGGAGCATTGCATGGAATGTTTATACTTAGCATTACTCACGAAGAGAAGAGGAGAAAATTCATGGGGCATTTATGAAATTGACAAATATAACGTAGGAGGACATGTTGAAAAGCAGCTGATCACAAAATAAAAAGTTCCACGGAATCGATAATAGAGCCCGGACACTCAAATTAAAAACATCACCCACGTTAAAGAACACGAGCATTGCCTACAGACGTGACTGGAACAAGAAACGTGAAGGCAAAGGAGCACTCATACGTATTATTAAAAATACATCAACTCAATTTTGCCGACGGGAAGGTGAAAATTGAAGAAGTTGAAGTCTCTTACCAATGGGTACATGCGGTCAATGGCTTCCACTCTACTAAATTGTAAAGCGAATAGAAAACCCGAATAGCCCTCTCACTCATCGGATTCACTGTGACCCTGAGAGTAAAATTTCATATCACTCCCATTTTTTATCATCATCCCACTGTAAAAAAAAGCTCGTGATAAGATTCATGAAGATTTCGCGCGAAATGGACCCGGCAGTTACGAGGCCACAATTTTATTGTATCCCCGAATCTGTATCTATAACTTTCCCCCGGAGATAGCTTTATATTCGTGCATAAATATCCGACGCGTTATTCGCAAGTGTATGAATATTTTGTTTTCGCATATATATATCTACATTTTTTTTCATCGCTTTCACCGGGCGCGCCGCCCATTTTTTTTCGCCGGCCGGGGCGACCTCATCCGCCCATATCCCCTCTCCCGTCCGCACACCCCACCGCCCTCTTACACTTTCACTGACATTAATTATTATGTTACGCGCCGCGGAAAATCGCACAGTGGGGAAAGTAAAAGCGTTTTTAATTTTTAAATCCACTCGAATCCACCGACGCGCGCCGTTAATCCTCTTTTACGTCTTAATTTGGAGCGTGTTTAACCGAGTTTGCTTCCCAGAATTCACCATTTTAACTCTTCCCCGACAAAAAAAGAAACAACAACAGAACTCCGCGAAAGCTAAAAATATATATAAAGCGATGCCATAACGGAACAAAGAGTTAAAGTCATATCGGGTGGGGAATGTTCTCGGCGATAAAGGCCAGACATTGGCGGGAGCAGCTCTTGCCTACCAGTTCCCCCCGAGCGAAATGCTCTCTTTCTTTTCCTCGACGGTTAATGGGGAATGAGATATCCAGCGATTTTCACGACCGCAACCCTCACAGCTTCGCCATCTTAACAATAATGAAATAAACACAAAAAAACGTGGAAGACGCTCGTGGGATTATTTTGAGTGCCACGTCGTCAGCGGCAACAATTTCTCTCTCGCGGCTCCGAGGGTTGAGGAAAACGAGATCAAACTAACGTCCCAACCCCATGAAAATTCATGACACATGTGAAGGTGGGGGGGAAGGGGATCAGGAGGAATAATCACCCGAGCAATGTGGAAGGGGAAACGGGGGAATTATTCTAACGACTGCATCATAGAGATTTTTAAATATATGAATAAAAAAAATAAAGAAACTCGACACCACCTCTCTACCAAGGTCCCTCCCAACCCTCAAGACGGAATAAAAATTGAAACGAAAAAAAAATGAAAACAAAACTTTCGCAATTAATTACGAGCCGTTTCATCACCTCGATTATCTTTTAAGATGACATTAAATTGTCCCGAGGGGAGAGGGAAGGGGTAAAGTGGGGGGGATAGGAGGGGAGGGGGAGCGGAACAATGAGCCGAGGAAAATCTCCTTGGGGAGAGGTCGGAGAACGACGATGGCATGGAGCAATTAAGAGAGTGTGGTGGAGAACGAGGCGGAGGAAGGAGAGATGTCTTCGAGATGGGAGAAAGAGGGAGACGTGAAGCAAGGCAGAGGTAAGAGAATGGGAGTCTCTGGATGGGGAGGTAATGAGTGTTAAGAATTGGGAGTGAGAGACAGAAGAGGTCGCTGTAGAGAGACGGAGAAAGAAGAGGAGGTATGCGGAGGATAATACGCATGGCATTTGCTGCACGTGCACAAGACAACCTCGGAGTTGGCGCGCTTGCTGGGAGGGGGCGGTGAGTAGGGGATGGAAGGAGCCCCTAATGGACGAGGAGTCGAAAAATAAGAAAAATATAATGCGCGAATTCCCCTTCTCCCTCCTCTCCGCACCCCCGCAGACAGTCTCAAGACTTTCGTTACCTCTCTTTTATTAGCGTTCCGTTTTCCCGTGAAACAATACCGAAATCCATTCTTTTAATTTCGGCGGCCATGCGGCGAGGTCATTATCACGAGGGTTTTTTTGTTGCGAAATAATAATAAAATCAGACAAAACAATACCGAAGTCGTAACTAAAAAAATAATTTAAGATAAATCGAAGAGGTTGTATATGGTGGAGGGGTAGAGGTTGGAAAGGGTTCTCTCATGGAGGTGGATGAGGGATGAAGGAAAATAAAAGTAGAGGGGTGAAGAAAGAGTTGAAAAATAAAAAAAGGAAAACTTTAACTTTGAAATCCCCAGCGGTGATTGGCATGTCTCTTCCCCATCTTTCTTACAATCTCCCCCTACCCCCGACCACCTTTAACCCTTTACGCCCCTCCCACCCGGGGGATGGATGGTGGATATGGGTGGGGGACGTGTCTAAAAACACCCCGCCCCCATAAACGAATGCCCCCAGATACACGCCTCCACCCCCTCCTCTAAAAAGGACTCGGGTATCTACATCTACATCTACGTAATACCCTGCGAGCCACCACGAGGGTGTGTGGCAGGGGATGAAGATCACCAAACATGCACTATTGCCATATGTATGGTATGTGTGAGCTAGCATGATACTGCTTTTATTTTCTACACTATTCAATATTTATTTCGGAGTCTTAGCTTTTCACTATAAGTATTTAAGTGTACTAGCGTCTTCTGAATTGTAAATGTGTGATAGCGTTTTGTTGATTGCAAATTGGTGTGCTAGCGTCTTACTTTAGGTAACTGGATGTGTTAGCGTCTTACTTTAGATAACTGGATGTGCTAGTGTCTTACTTTAGGTAACTGGACGAGCTAGCGTATTATTATCTGCATGTATATCGGTTAGCTAGCGTTTTACCATACATGGGCATGTAAGTATGCAATCGTCTTTTATATGCATATTCGTGAGCTGAGCGTCTTACTATACGTATGGATACATGCGCTAGCGTCTTGGCCTCAGTGGGCGGGGCTCTTCCTTCTCCTCCTGCCAGCCTCATCCACACAACGCGTCCTCCTTAAGGGGCTTTGCGGGTATGCAAATGACCTTACGGCTTGGTTGGAAGGAGGAGGTGGGAGGAGGCTGGAGTAGGAGGCGGGGAAGAACGCTGCTAAGATGGGCACTGGTGAGAGAAGGGAGAACCGAGACTGGAGTCCGACAAAAAACACTGGATGCTTCTCTTTCTCTCCACCACACAACGCTCCCCTCAGCGCTTCACCACGCCACCACTATAATCTCCACCACTTCGACTACGCCTCCCCCCTTCCACTCACCATCCGACAACGAAAACCCCCGACCGCCGCCCCCCTGGCGAAATTCCTGGCTCCAGCATCACCTTTTGAGCCAGGGACCTGATTACCACTACCCATCTCCACCCAAGACTTCTGCCTGCTCGCCTCTCCGAGCCCGGGGAAATCTTGTCGTTGTGGTGGCTTAGAGTATAAATGGTATCTCATCTCCAGGATCTGGGTTCGAGTTCCGGCACTGACTGGGATGTTTTGGAAGAGTTCCCCATCCATACTTGCCTACAATTCAATTTTGGAGTGAACTTAAAGTGAAGTGTTTTAACAGTCGAACTGGATGTCAAGCAGGAACATCTCATCGCCTTCCTTTTCGTATCAGAGGTGGTTGGAGAAGATATATCTACTACAGAGATTGGTCATCTGCTTATCGACTGGTGAAAAATAATTTCTAAAAATCATACGCTTCCTCAGAAAGATATATTTTCAACCTAAGAGCAGGTGAATTCAGACTCCAGGTTTTTCTCCATTATCCCCACAATCGCCAAGTATCATTCACCTACCTCAAGAACTTACCCGCTAAGTAAGCTAAGGCTGGCACCAGCTTTCGCTTTGATCTACCTCAATTACCCAAACGGTTCTTTCATTGCCTGCCTACGGAGGAACCTTAGGTGGACGTCGTCAATGATGAGCTAAGGCTGACAAAGGATTCCTCTCCACAGTTTTCGAGCGATTCTTCCAATGCCAATCTACCAATTAAAGATTAATGACGAATCTGAATTTTCCAGGGACAACCTTGCAAAATAATCCAACACCACAACAACTCCTCCACATAGCTACTCAATGGTTGTCCATCCAACGCGTCCAAGAAAGATGTTAAAAACCTTCTTCTTCTTCTTCTCCTCCGTCTTCACCATTAATTCTCATTTTCCCCCTGCAAAACCCTCCAGCCTTCCCTCACACCAAGGGACAGAAATCTCTCTCCGACCGAGCCCAGCCCAGCAAACCGCCGGCGAAGAAGAGGAGAGACCACAACAGCCAGCCCGCATTCTTGCACTCCTCCTTCCCCTACTAATCTCCACAATGCCCCCAAAAAAACCCCACCTCCTTCTCTTTCCCTCTCCTTCCGTCTCCCCACCATTCCATCTCCAACCACTCCCTAACCAACTCGGAATGTTTCCCATCCCTCCTACCCTCCCCCACCAACCTCGACTCGCCCGCAACAGAAACCTAAACCCCTCCCTCCACCACTTTGCCTCATCTCCAAGGGAATTTCTACCGTAAAATGATACGGATTTCATGTTTTTTCTTTAAATACTCACGCTACTAACAGAAAGACGCGTCATCCCTCAGATTGCGTCGACAAAATTGCAACATACCCATTGATTTGTGTCAAGAATTTTAACTTGAAATAACATGTGTTCAATTGTTGCCAAACATGGAAGAAACAGAGTTTTGACCCATTTTCTTTGGCTATGATTAAAAGTCTAAGGCCTGACACGGTGGAAGGTATTCATATTGCTAAAGTGGGAGAGCACTTTTCCGTGGAAAAGCTCGATTAGCAAAGTGTGAATAGTTGCTGATGTTATAAACAATTTTATTGGATAAAAACATATCATTCTTGAAATACCTTTTCGCCAATTGAAAATGAAATTTTGGCAAAGACTGACATGGAATCGAATTTTCAAGAATATCAACTTGTAATAGAATGAATATGCGAAAATGCCGCATTTTTTATTAAATTAGCACACGAATGTACAGTTACTGCAAAACCAAATTGATTTGACGGAAACATTTGAAAAATTACTATTTCAAATAACAATTTTAGAATTTAAAAAAGTTGAGACAGCAAACAAACAGTAATGTTTCTGACTCAATCCGTGTGCTATAATGCCCTCATTTAGTTAATATAAAGTCTTCCAAGAACTCATAAATGTATCTATCATATTCAATGGAAAACAGCTTGTTAATAATGGTAAACATTATTAAAAATATGCGATAAGTCCATCCAACGCGTCCAAGAAATGCTAAAAACCTTCTTCTTCTTCTCCTCCGTCTTCACCATTAATTCTCATTTTCCCCCTGCAAAATTTTAATATTTTTTAAATATTTTTATTATAATTTTAATTTAATCAAAAATATTTCGGTATCGTTGAAAAGATGAGAGTAATTTTGCTCACAACGAGAAAAAAATTCATTGAATTTAGCCTCACTATGATAGAGCGATACCACTCTCAACTACTATTAGTCCTCAACAATACCCTCCGCCTGTTCCCCCGTTCCCGTCTCCTCTCAATTCCACCGTCCGTATCCCGAAATGAAAGCCACTGTTGTTGCATGCCCTCTCCTCTCCCTGCCTTCTCGCTATCAACCTCTTCCGACCCAGACTCCCGCCTCGCTCCATTGAGCATCTGTCGCTCGGAGCCGCGAGTGACTGTCTGGGCGAGAAGCCCCGGATGGCCCGGCACCCCTGCCGTCAAACCCTTACAAAAGAAATTTTTTCCTGCCTATCCGCCGGAAAAATCCCGCAGCGCGCAGAATGCATGCATGCGATGGAGATCGCAAGAGGCGGATTGAGAAAAAAATGGCTGATATACACGACACTAGTGCTTTCCGATACGCGAATCTGAATGAGGCACTGCGATACGAAACGGCACGTCGTGAAATTATTGCCAAGTCAGGAGAAGGTATGTATGCACGACGTAAGGGGAAAAGTTCAAACGAAAAAGTCCCACGGTTGCTGGGGGAGGAGATTAAGTTTTCGAAAGAAATCAGGAGGCAGAATAAGTGGACGAAGGAAGTAATTAGAGGTAATTGGATATTTAACGCCGGGATAAAAGGGAGGACGACGCGTAAATGGTGAAATGGGGAAAAGTGCAGGGCAATTTAGAAGGAACGGAGGGAAGTTGAAGTTGAGCTGAGATTAAAAATGAAATTCTGAGAACAACGAAGTCATCGGCAAGGAGCATTGAGCATTTAGAAGAACTTCCTAGATATAACTAATAAATTCAGGCTTCACTTTGTGGTACCTCTCCATATCGGAAATAAAAAACTTAAGTAATGGTCCACTAATATTTTTATTGTTTACGACCCGGGTTTCGTCACGTAATGACATCTTCAGGTGACATCTTTGTCTTCAATTGACACCCTCAGGCTATCTTCAGGTGAAGATGTCATTACGTGACGAAACCCGGGTCGTAAACAAAAATATTAGTGGACCTGAAGATAGCCTGAAGGTGTCAATTGAAGACAAAGATGTCATTACGTGGCGAAACCCGGGTCGTAAACAGTAAAAATATTAGTGGACCATTACTTAAAAATTTTTGACTTCCGAACTTCCTAGAATTAGAAGTCGTGTGGCACCTTTCTCGTATTAACGTATAGAGGGAAAATCAAGGAGTTTATCTTAAAGGAAATTAATTAAAAAAAAATAAATAAAAAATTCTAACACCGTTTGCTGTGAAGCTAACTACACATACAATTCTTTATTTAAAAAAAAACAATTAAATCACTTATCAAAGTGATTTTGTGAACTGGACGAATAAGAGAATGTTGTAGTATGTAACATGTTAACACTGGTCGCACTGAGAGCGCAAAGTACTCATCATAAGATAAACGAAACCATATAATGGCTCATGATATGAATCGAAATACTTACAACACAATAAATAAACGCAGGGCGACATGAATGATATCAACAAAGAATATTACTTGTGGTGCACTCCACTATTTCCATCCCATTAAGCTCTACCTCTCGCTTCAGTAACATCACCATATCCCCCCCCGCCCGACCTCATCTGCCCGACTCTTAAAGATCCGCTCCATTTGCCTTGTCCCCGAAAGAGTAAGCGATGCGACGCGAGAGGCGCCGATATTGGATGCAGGAGGAGCGCTTGACGTAGGCAGTATACACAAAAACGCATCGCAAAGATTTGATTAAAAGTTTTCGACTCTGGAAGCCGTTCTTGGCCCTTCGTTGCCACAGCTTCCGCTTCTCTCACGGCTCGGCATACGCCAGCCTCCCAACTCACCAACTCTTCTTGCAGCGAACCGACTCATTTACTTTTTTTTTGGAACTCAGCTTTTCGTTCCAGAAAACAATTGCGCCGAAATTGATCCGGTCCATTAATCCTGGGTGCAATTACGACGACGCTGCATCGTCGGATTACATAATTTTTTCCCCGTACATATATCCCAACGAGCGAGCTAGCCGCTGGCCGCACCGAAAAGGCCGAAACCTGAAGCTAACGTTCCTCCGCAGTTTCACCCAGTAGTAATTACGCTTGACCTAGCTCTCTCTCTCTATCACTGACTGCCTCTATCCACCGGCTAGTTTGCCAATCGGTAAGGCAGGCACCAGCCTCACCATAACTCGATGATTCCTCTTTTTTTACGACGGTGAAAAAAAATAAAAACACACAACTCCCTTTGAAATCCGCGAACCAGAAACGTTTTTTAATTTGCATCCGTGAAAAATTCATGAGGCAACCTTCCTCCCCATCCCCCAAAAAATCCACCCCTCAAACGAATTCAATTACGCAAAATTTAATAAGCAAAAATTTTTGCGGAAAGCTTATATATATATATATAGAGAGATATAAAATGCGGTGAACCTCTCTCTCCCTCCCTTTCTATCTCTCTCTCTTCCATCCCGGAATCGATTTGCGGGAAGAGCGGGGACGCGTCCTGGATAGGCAAACGCAAAAACGGGGGAAGAGCGTCCGTAAGTCGAGGGGGGGGGGGAATCGCCGGAGGTCGGGAGCGTCTCGGTCAGGTCCGCACGGGACCGATCCGCAATGAGTCCACGAAGTGCGTCCGCACCTACGTGACATAATAACGCAATCGGTCAACGCGAGAGGGTGCGAAAGAGGGATGGAGAGGAGTTATTTAAAAATTTTCGTCCCTTAACGAGCACCCCCCCCCCTCTTTCGATCGAACGGGCGAGGATCGCTCGTGTCACGCATACGTATGAACGCGAGTTCGGATGCGGCACCGGTTTACACCCGTATCCGTGCGAAGCGGCAAGAGCTGGAGTCGGAATGGCGATGTAGGCAGGCGGCTTTGTCCCTCCTTTTTTATTTTTCATCCGCCGTTGGGTTGTGCGAAGGGCATAGGAGAAGGGCAGCGGTGTGAGGTGGGCGACAATTGAACGAGTGGATCGCAAAGCGTGTGCCTCACACAAAGGACCCGTCGCGACGGATGGTGAGCCTCACCTCCTCCTCCTCTTCCATTTTGCAATCGCATGCGCTCCTCAATCAGAAGCGATGGGGCGGCTATTACCTCTTTGATTCCCACCCACCCAATGCAATACCACGCACCTATACCACCCCGAGTCTCTCTCTCGCCCTCCAGGCAGCCTCCCACCTCATCCTCCCTCTCTTTCCTGACCCCTCCATGCCCCCGGACAGACCCGAACAACTCCTCCCCCCTCTGTCTCGACGACCCTCCTCATCACTATTCCAATCCTGTCTCCTATTCCCTTTCATACTACTTCATTTTCCGCGCTGTCACCATTGTTAACACCATATAAACCCATCACACCGCTCCCTTCCCTTCCCCTCTGACCCTTTCCCCAACTCTACCCACGCACGCCTGACCCCACAACGACGGACACCTTTGCCCACGCCACACACGATCACGTCCTCAAGCGCGGTTCAAACCAGCACGTAACGCACCGGCCATGTTCTCCACATAATATACCCCTCCCTCGCCAGGTACCCTCACTGATACGCCCGGCTACCAGTCTTTTAATCTCCCGCACACCTCCCTTTGACAAACCCTGAAACTATGTGAGGAGGATGGCGTGTTCCACCCTCAACAGAATTACGTAATCGACACAAGGAGTCGTAAATACGTGCGATGGCCAGGGTACACTTCGACCAATCGAGCCTCTCCCGAGCACATCTATGCATCGGCAGCCGGGAATTTTATTTCGGCAATACTTCCTTTTTTTCCCGCTCCCCCCATCTTATCCATCTTTCTCCCCTCTAGAAAAAGAGATTGGAAGCGGACTCCTTACCCTCTAAGGCTCACCCTCGCAACCCCATACGACTCCCACCCTCGCAAAACCCGACCGGCGTTCATTAAGAATGGGCTTCCCAATCTGAGCTATCAAAGGGGATGATACTTCCCACCCGACCGAAAAGTGCGGCGTGTGGAAACCGCGGGGGAGAATTTGTGGGGAACGCCGGGAAAAGCAGATCTTCGCAGTCGATTGGGAGAGGGACAGATGGGGATTATCTGCTCTCGTCACTGATGAGTTCTCCGTTCGGCTCGTTTGAAAGAAATGCGTTCATCTCATCAAAATGTTCCTCCCTCCCCACCGTCCGCGTATTTTTGTTCACGATTGGATGAAGAAAAAAATTTATCCCTCTTTTTAGCTCGGAAAAGTTAACACCAACGTGCGGAAATGCACATGAAAATGATCATCGGACGTGACTGGGATTCGAACTCTTATATCCGACTTGCTACCCGAAGTGCTAGCCTGTGATCAATATAATTTAAGAATGACAATGAAACTGTTATTTCGGCAGACCTAGCACTCGAACATCTGGGCCAAAACCCTGATAGAGTTGATCAATTTTTTCGTTAAGTTTCCCCGTTTTATCGCCACGTTTCGCAAATGGGCACTCAACTGTCAACTCTCTGGGCACACACTGTCCCTCTACAATTAATATCGCCTAAGATACACAACCCAAAGGTCAATTACTCGATTAACTGGTGCAAGGTTAATAGATAACAATCCAATCATGGTGAGAAAAACTATTACATCGAGAGAAACACGAATTAACTAAGGCCCGCTAAAAGTGATGCAACCGAGCCGGCATACACCTCGCCGGAGCACGAGATCTCCTCGGAAATGCTGTTTGTAAATAACTATTCTCCTTCTCTCACGTGGCTCCGCACGTTTTTTACGAGGGAAAAAAGTTTTCTCATTCCCAACTACTCCCCGAGTGCACGCTGCCATTTAATTCCGCCATTAAACTTTTCAATTACACTTAGACCTTGGCGAGGAGAAACGGTTAAAAACTCCCTGATTTAAGCTCCTATGTGCCTCCCCTCTTTATAGCGCCCACACATCTGACTTATCCCAGTCCGTTTCTACTTCACTAGTAGCTCCACTCTCCACACACGCAACGCATTCACTTTTTTCAAGGGTATCTGTACCCGGCCAGCACACTGCGTTCGTAGGGGCGAGGGGGAGAATGGAGAACTCGCACGTGGGAAAATATACTGTTTGGCAAACGTTTTATCTCTTAACACGGTCGCATAATTCTCACAGTTGCCCCGCGGAAAAGAGCACGCCGTGTCCGCTCGTGAGCCAAGAAAACGACACAGGATGAGAGAACCAACCAGGCGACCATTTCCTCCACCACAAATCAATTTGCCTCGAGGAGAAAATGGAAGGCGGGGGATCGTGCCTGCCGATTTGAAAATAGAGAGAAAAAAATAGTTGCAGAGAGGAAAGCGCAACTTAGTGAGAGGAAGACTTTGGATAGAAGGCGAGGAGAACTCCGGCGCATTGTTCCCATCCGCCAAGGTCTCGTGCTCTTTTACGCCGGGCGATGGGGACACACGACGCCGCCTCGAACCCCACCCCACGCTACCAAGTCCGACCCAGCCCTACTGTATCGCAATTGGTAGCGATAGGTCGATATATCTTGAACACAAAAATGGGAACGAGAGGGAGCCTAAGAGTTGAATGACAGACGGATTGGCGAGGCGAATAAAGTTTTGGTTTCCCATCCGGGAGAAAGATATGCAAGGGAATGCAAGTCTTTGACAAGCGTATTGAATAAAAGGGCGGAATAATCGGAAAGGTGAAAATAACATGTACAGATTTGTATTCACTTCGAGAAGGTCCCATTAAAACATTCTCTCAACTCACCAGCTATAAACTATGAACACCGAAGTGCATTATATCCAATGATAAATTGAGTCCTGTTTCACTTTTATTCGCGGGAGTTTTAGATTTTTCACTCAGAGGTGAAAATAGAGAAGTTTAAAGTTTGACTGTGGATCTATTTAGTTAACGATAAGCTTACAATGACCCAGGTTATTTTCTCTATTTTTCCACTCTAAACCTATTGACAGATGTGCAGCATTTCTATTGACATCTCAAGAAAGAGTCATGCTCCGCTGTTATTCTTAGGGATTTAACCTTATTTGTCATAGTATAGAGTATAGTTCGCTATTTAACTGCGGATCCCCTGAATCACATCGTAAATTATAGACTAATAGTCGGCCCCGGTGGTGGAGGGGTAAAGTCCTCGCCAGCTAATCCTAGGGTCGCGGGTTCCAGTCCCGCCTGGGGTAGAATATTATCTGCCCAGGACATGGGTGCTTGTGTCTCGTCCGTTGTTACTGTTATTCACCCGACGTAAATTGGCCCAATGTGCTGTATTCGGGGTAGTGAAGATAAATAAATATATAAATAACACCAACGCTGGGTTTCTCTCTACACCATCCCTCTAATTCCCAAATAATCCTCCCCTGAACCACCAAACCTATGCTGAACAGCAAAAATTCACCTCAAGTAGTCGGTCACCACCTAGCTCACAAAAAATAACTGAATCAGCCGAAAGTAAGGGATAAGGAAATGGGCGTCTCCCCGGGTCACGTGGCCTCGTAAGGCGACAAATTATCCCAAATAACCGGGTCCCTCCCAAAATCTCTTTTCCACGGAACTTCCTCAGTAAATCCAACGCCCGCGGAAACCTTGGCTGGTTTTTTTTACTTCTCTCATAAGTAAAGGGAACAAAAGAGGGAGAACAGGTTGATAAAAAAAGATGAGGTGATCGTGGGCGCGGGGCGTTTACGTGAGTTGGGACGACACCCTTTGATGGCGCATCGACGGCACGGGGAAAGAACGAGAGGCAGAAAGGCGATGAGTCGAGTAGGATTGGACACGGCTAAATGTGCCTCTTCATCGGAGCGATTGCCTCTGTTTATTCTTCCCAAACCACTCCCCGCAACCAAAAACTCACCGAAAAACTCTCTTCTCTATCCTTCCTTCCTTTCCACCTCGATCCCCGCACGATCGTGCCGACGACACAAAATATAACCTATCGAAACAATGCCTCGCCAAACCTCATCCGACTCTCTTTCATATTTTTTTGGAGAAGTCTTCAGGAAATCGCTCAGGATGGCGTTACGACCGGCGTTTTTTTTACTATTCGAAAAAAAAGTCCACGCACAGCATAAATGCCAACCCAAAATGATGCGCATAAGACACATCAATTAACAGACAGAACCATAGGCGAAAGCATGTTAACATCTCCCATGTTTTGAGAGGGGTAGTAGTGGAAGCTAAATTTTTTGCAAGTAAGATAAAACTTGATTGGTGACTATGTTGCATGATAGAAAGGATCTATGTACACTTGAAGGGTGTTAAGTTGAAGGGATTGGCGGAATAAAAGTGAGAGCTTGGTGAGTGATAGCATACTCAGGAATGGAGAGAGTATGGGTAGTTAAAGTAGCTACTTCGAAATTGTTGTGGGAAAGCAGTAAGGGACAGCCAATTATCAGATTAGGTGTGTTATACTTCAATTGTATATCTGTTATAAGCCAATGATTACAAAGGTTGGAAAAGGAAAGTGGAGACAGAGTAGCATCAATGTTAAAATTGCAAATATAAATATCTGAAGGAACAGAACGACGATGTGCGGGAAACTCGATACTAAACGTAGATACTAATTTATAATCTACTGAGATGAACCGACGCTCGAAAAAAACGAGTTTGCTTCCCGGGGCTCAAATTTTGTCTTTTCCTTTGTGTTGCATCTCTCTGGTAATCAACTCAGACGCGGGATACAGCGAAATATACCCTCATAGAATAGCATGAAAATATACCCTATTATGTACAGCGGAGAAGTACGGACCGATAGAATAACCGAGGGCAAAAACTATTTAGGTCGACTGCGAAGCAATGCAGGGTTCATCCAAGCCTCATTTTTTTATTTTTGCACACATGTTTTCATAACGAGAGAACTACTTGGAACACGATCCTCCGTTACCACCACTAACATCAACAGACGGCTTAGCTTGCTTGATCAAAGCTGAAACTTCCAGATAACAACGCCTTAACAGAATAACTAATAGAAATAGACTTCTGCCGTAAAGGCTTAGATAATATCTCTGTCTAACTAAAGAATTGACTCCCAAGAAAACCATTACAGCCACGCCATAAGAGAGAGTCGAACTAGTAACATTTATATTACCAGGTTGGCGTGTAACTGTCCTAGATACAGTGGCCAGCTCACTTTAATGTCAACGCCCATACAGGAAATGTAAACTCAACATTAAAGTTCACTTGGCGAATTTATATTCTGTACTTAACGTATTTTTTTATTCCAGACCCTGGCCTTGGCCATTAATTGTTCTAACCTTGATACTTGATAATGACAATTATTAATCGAAACCATGGGCACGAATAATACGTATAAAAAAACCAAGTATAAATTTATTTAGTGAGGAGTAGATGTTCCACAAAATTACGTAGGAAACCTGCACAACATAATGGAACCAAGGATTGGAGCATGGTTTATGTAAGTTGCTTGGTTGAAAGATCCAATAAAAGTCGGAACTCCCTCCCATGGTAAAATACAGATGGTTGATACAAAAACAGATTAATTCTTCACACCATCCTTCTATTTTCCGTCACCTCAGAAAACAATTATCATTACCCAGGCCGAGACAAATGCCGGCATTCTTCCGCGGCTGTCTTGCCCCGAGTAGAACCTTTTCTTGAGAGGTTCACCGCTCACGTCGGCCCACCTTCGCCCTGCTCTCCCTCTCCTTCGCCCTTATTTCACGAAACCGCGTCTTACTCACCGCTTCCCCGCACACAAAACTCAGATCGACTCTCGACTTTCCCTTTCCGTTCCATTCCCCGTGAAAAGGGTGAGCAATGCATTGTGCATGCGCCGGAGAAGTTAAAGGGCGTAGCTCTCTGGGAGAAAAAATAACAAGGGGACGACCGCCATGCCCTAGGTCTGTGCTTGCAAAGGGGCGGGTCTCAAGGAGTATAAAAAAATGAGTGTTCTAAGACTCTTTTTCTTATAAACCCCCTCCCCTCCAATCCCTACCCGCTCTCCCGTGTAAAGCGATTCAGATGAACTATCAACATGGAAAGCAAATGAAGGCGACCGTCGCCGTTAAAGGATTGGGAGGCAGAGGGGAGGGGGTTATGGGTAGGGTTCACGCTCCCCAGCTCTCCTTCCTGACCTGACAATGGGAGACATGAAGAAGGGGAGAGAGAACAGAACACAGCGACGCCCATTTGAATTTTTTTAAACAGACTTCTCCACCCTCTTCACCCTTTCACGCGCCGGCAGCTCACGACTCCTCTTTACGGTTTTTTTTTGGTCTCACTATCTCTCCGGGGAATTGTCCTCCGCGCAAGTCAAAGAGAGACGACGCGGAAATCGATTGTGAAGTAGTGGGGGGATTTATACGTGTGTGGAGGCGTGACTGGCAAAAATTTGGATCCGTCGCGATTTCACACCCCTGTGCGTGTGTCTCTAAAAAGAAAAACCCTCGCCCTTTCCCGAAAACTTATCCGAATTCCTAAACTCGCTCAGGCGCGGGGATAACATTTCTTTTCACGAAAGTTTTCCACGATGTAATCAAGCGATGAATCATCTTAACTAGTTTGAATAAGTTTCCTCGTGCCCGGGATTGACGTGGAATATGTTATCATAGTAACTTGGTATTCACCGTTCGCGGCAGTTTTTGATGAGAGCTACTTTCAAACAAAGGCTCTCTGGTTTATTTCCACAGAATTTGCTCCAACTGGTGCAAATGCAAGAGAACTGGTTTCCCATCACTGGCAATGGAGGCATCTTTCAGTTAAATCCTGATCATTACTTAGGGTTCTAATAGCTAGAAAAAGAGTCCTTCAAATGCCCTGCTCCGTTAGTTAGACGAGCGTAAAACAATGACCCGATTTGTGTATTTCGTTGAGAAAAGGTTTACCCTAAAGTCAGATTTCACTGTTCCTGACTCCTCAAATAATCCTATCCAACTACACTCAACTATCCTTCATGGCCAGAATTATTACAGTGGTCAAAAAACATCTATTTTCATTCGCATACACTTTGCAACGCTCTTTATTCCATACAAAACTATCATCCTTCTCTTTTCACAATATTTTTACCCCTTAAATCGGTATTAGTACCCTGTCCCCTTTCATTAGCCATCACCTGCTTCATCCAGCGACTCAGCCACCATCAAATTTTCTTGAGCAGCTTGACTGTCTTAACGGATTTTCCATTAAGGAGGCTGCCGATGTTCATGTAACAGATTCTGCCAACGTCATCAAGGAATTTAGTGAAAATTTAAGGTTTCAGAAATCCAAACTTCGGCAGCCCAATGCCTAACCTGATGGAAAACGCGAGAAGACTATTCACATCACATTCTGAGTATATGCTAAATCTTTTAAACAACGCTGTGTCAACAAACTGTGTCTAGAACTTCCACGTTCATCTCCCTTTTGGTCCACTGCACATACTCCATTGATCCTCTCCTTCTCCTTCAATTTCGTCTCATCCCATCCTTCCGAATGGTCCAGATTCCGCTACCATATAACGCCACGCTCTATATCCCCGTCAACCTTTTCTTTACATCTTTGCTCGTAAGTAAACGCCCCGATTTTTCTCCGCTCTGTCAAGTCCTCATACCGCGATGCCGGAAACAATGCGACGGGATAAAACATATCGTCCCACAATCCCCCACTAGTGCTGTCGCGACCTCGCCACTCGATGTCGTAGGGCGACGAAACCACGAGTAGTCACTCGGAAGTCTATTTTTTCCACGCTGCTTCGACGTTGGGAAAAAAGAACACAGTTTAAGATGACTATCTATCCGTGGAACGTGTTCTCAATTTCAGAAACCACACAAAGCACACAATGTGTGACGACGATGATAGAGGTGGGTATATCGTAATGGCACCGTTGTTTCGAAACGCTTCTTATCGCCATCAAGTCTTATCTCTCCTTTTTTTATCCAGCGCTTGATTGCCTCGCATGGCAGCTGAAAGAGACAATTGGCCGCCGTCGGTTCAATATCCTTTACAGAAGACAAATCACTCCACGTTCACTGCACACTGATCGAAACGTAATCAAGTCCCTCTCTTGCTCCGCGTACTTCCTTTGCGCGGATCTCAAGTCAGTCCTCTGCGACGCGACGGAGGGATAAGCCCGTGGCCGATAGACAGTGCTGACGTGTCGTCCCGGTTACACTTGATAGCCTCTCGGAAGTAAGTGGACCGTGATGCCGATAGCCCGACCAGCTGCCTACCCTCTCTCCTCGCTGGGAGCCACCCGTCTTGATTCAAGACTTGCGGTCGAGTCATTCAGACGAGGAGACTTCAACGACTGAATGGAAAAATCTACGGACGAATACTCATTAGTAAAGATGGAAAAAGTCAAGGTTTCGCACTTCTCCGTTTGAGGAGAAATGAATAAAATTTTTATTTTTCCTTCTGCTCGATCGACTCGAGAAAGAGCGCTTAGTCAGACCGATGAATCACTGCGATAGCAACGCAAGCCTCAGATTCGATACGGGAAAACCAGGTGGGCTAGTACCACAAATTTAAGTGAATCTGACAAAGAAGACTATTACTGAAGCATGACGCGATAGCTAGCCAGGTTGTTAACATGTTGGCAATTCAGAGGCCACTCTTTCGAACACAACCCTGGAAATGATGTTGTGTTCACCTCAAAGTTAACGCTTAACACTTGAGAGTTTGATATGATTTGACGCCGGAACACCTTAAAATGAACCCAGTCTTCCGGATGAAATTCGCCATGAAAAAAGTCGTGAGTAATCTTAAGATCCGGGTTCGAGTAACAACGAGATGTATTTTTACCCCATTGTGCGTGACTCGGTATCACATAATTTGATTAATGCAATGATTCGCATAATTTTCGTGGCAGTAAGAAAACCCCACCTTAATACACGATAAAATCAAAACTGTTACGGAATTTGCGGCACACATTGGAGTTTACCGCTTCGTGCAGAAGGAAAAAAAACAATCGTGAAAACGCTATTGCACAGGGAAGGAAAATGGCCAAGTAACTCGATGTAACAGTGACCAACTCGGGGAAAACGTGTGAGAAAATGCTTTTTGTGACGCGGACGACCCATTGTCAGCACCACCAGCATTTCTGGAAGGTAGAGGGAAAAATACGCCCGTTTTTTTCCTTCGTCCAACTGCGCCTATCGCCGACGCGAAATGACTGTGCGAGTTCTTTTTTATACGATTCGTTTTCGATCCACAGCCACTAGAGGTGGTCCTCCATTGTGCTACCCTACAAACCTTATCCCCTAAAGGGTTTCGATCAAGAAAGTTTTCTTCACACGGCCGTGGGAGATTTCTCCCGAAAGCCACGGAATTCCCTTGGCGCACACGAGACTTGCCGATGACCACAGACAATGGGGGAGACGGATCGAAAAAAAATCAATGGAGAATCGATAACTTTCGTATTTCACTTAAGCCGTGGTGGGTGGGTACTATTTTTACGCTTTTAAGAGGAATTCCGACGATACGTGCTGTCGGCGGAGTCGGCAAGGATTGAAAAAAATGAATGGAAAGAGTTTCCGTAGAAAGTAGGTTAGACGAACCAGAAACGAAAGTTTCATGCCACACATAAGTGGAAAGCCCATCTGGTTAGAGGCACGCCTAGTTGTGGAGGATCGAACACAAGTGTGTGGTAGTAATAGAAGTGGCTTTTCATACTGAGGACCCAGGTTAGTATCCCGACCGAGGAGGTTTTTTATGGAGAAACTTCTCTTATTTGTACTTGTAGAGAGCGCTACAAGTGCAGTCTTCGTTTAGGGCATTAAAATACTTTGAGCGAAATATTATTTCACCTAGAAATCAATGAATTTGGTCTCATTTTAATGCAAAATATCTCATCCCTCCAAATGTACTAAAATATCAGTCCATTGCCGAACAAAATTCTGAGATTTAAACGAAAATACCAGCCCATTTACACTGGAAGCGGTACGGGCATGCACTCCAGAAAGGCCTTATATAATGAAAAGTTTCTATCACCTAGATCTCGTCGAAAAGTTAAGTGTGAACTTTATTTATTTTCTCAACTATTTTTGAACATAAATCATATTGTCATCACAGTGATTTTTTTAAAGAATTGCATACAACCTTCCGTCGCGAAGGAGTTTTAAACGTACCACGTGAAAAAAATGAGTCAAATTAAAGACTTAAGTAAATATTTTAATTTAATTACTTAGAAATTCAGTCATATACATGTATATAACTAAACTTTAAATAATACAATGTTTGATTCATGCATCCAACAGCTTCTTAGATTAAAAAACTACATTCGAATACGGTCTCCATTATGACTAGGGAAATACTTTGCTCCACTTAACACGGAGCTACCCTTGGCGTCAATCATCAAGAGTTGGATGATGGTGACGCCGGATTTCCCTATACTCATTTTCGGTTAGCTTATACATACATCCATTTCCTACCAGACTGACCGCCTATCCACAATGGTGAAAAATGTCCTTTGATGTCGATCTTCTCCACAAATAGCCAACCAACCTAGTTAGAGGCTGGGTATTGAAGATTTCTCCTTTCAGACACGCGCTGATCTCACAAGAGCAGCGGTCAGCGAGAGTCGAAGCGGTTCGACCGCAGAGTAAACCTCCTGATCACGTGTCAGGTGAATGATTTAAGCCCATTCCTCTTCCGGTATCGCTGATAAAAACAATTAAGACGCCTTTAGACGAGACTTTTCGACGAAAACGACCACGCCACATGAACCCGCTCCGGGAGGAGGAGGCAAACACCTAACCACGAGTCGTGACATCAACTGTGGCAATACCAATCACATTTAGAACGGTACAAAAACGTCGGAAGCGAAAAGGGCCCGCCACACACACACGCGCTTACACCCACGCCGGCGCCCGCGCCCCGTGGAAACGAAAGGGTGGGGAAATCGAGAAGGAAAAACGGGAACGTACGCCAAACAAAGGAGCATCGCTTGGGCGTGGTCCGATCTCGCTGACGCCACCGCCTGAGCGAGGGTGGAGCTCTTGGCTCTCCGCGATGCTGTGGCCGGGATCGGAGGAGGAGCTGGTTTTGTGCGCCGCGCGGGGGAGAGAGAGAGAGGTGTCCGCTCCGCTTTGGTGACTCGTGCAGAGAGGAGGAGGTCGCGGCGGGCGGGTTGGCGGGTGTTAAGAGGGCAACTGGCGAGGCGGTGGGTGGAATTGAGGCGGGGGAGGAGGGAAGGGCGAGCGAGAGAGAAAAGGGCTCAAAAACGTGATCCGACGATTCTATCAATGGGCTCCCTTTTTCGCTACCTTTTCTTTTCTCTCCCCCACTTGCTCACAATGGGTACGGAGAAGAGGATGATGGTATGGGGGGGGGGAGAGGGAGGGAAAAAGGTTTTTTTTGAGGCTTAGAGAGGAGTGGGTCTCGAGGAGTACGGTCACGAAGTCAACGGCCCGCTCCGATTGAAGGTGAAGAGGGTGGATGTGTGGTGTGAGAATGTTTTCAAATTGACGCCGTAAAGTGTATCGGGGAGAACATGAAAACGAGAGAAAAAGGGCAAATGAGGTGACCGCGGAAGATAGCAGGGCAGTCGGTTAAGGAGTATATAATTTTTGTTTAAAGGCTTTTGAGAGATGAAAGCATCGATTACGTCCTCTCTAATTTTAGCAAAGATCATGGCTTATATGAATCTACAGATAATTTTATCCAAGCCAATCCTTTAGTATTACACCAGTTCATATTCCACCAGATATGACTTTCCATTCCCCTACGCCCTTTATGATCGATTCTTATTAAACTAGGATGAGTGCTTGCCTTAGAAATACCTACTGCCATTATATTTATAACACTAATGTACCAAGGTATATTCCGAGGATTACAAATTATAATATTCATTATTAAAGCACTCTTTTAAGGTATAGTTAAAATGGTAACTTTGCCTTCACGTATACCAACTGAAAAAGTTTCTATCAAGGCTAGTCCCGAATATTTAGCATCCACACTCACTAGAAACACGTCTTTAACGCTTACTTACTCTTGAAAGGTAACACAGATATCGTAAACTTTGTTGGGCATTTTTCCCGGATAGAAGTGCACTGCCATTTACCGTGAAGAACTGGACTCCAGTCGCACTTCGCCCAGCAGTGATATTGTTTATCTGGTTGCATAGGCCTGTCACTGGCTGATGGATCGGAAGAATTAAGGGAAGAAAATATACATAGATCCCGTGACCACCAGAAAGGTTTTAGGAAGTCTAACTGTGACAATGATGATGCATAAGCGTATTGTTAAGGGATCAAGATTGTCAATCGTGATCTTTTAAAGATCACGTTCTCCTTGGGCGAGACTTTTTCCTCGTAATGCCGAGTGAGAGAGAAACTTCAGTCCGGAGTGACTCATTGAATTCACCACAAAGGTGAGACGGCAATTTTATTTAAAAAATGAATCCATTTGTGGCGCAATTGCGGATGCCATCGCATATGGATGACTAAACCGAGTACTCAGAAGACATTACGAAGTATTGGATGACCGCCTGATTACACCACATTCACGACGGAGGTAAAAACTTGGGTTTATTGCAGGAAATAGTTCCATGGAATTTCTGAACCTCAAGGAACGCGATATATTCCTCAATCAAAGTTTCCGCGAAGGCAGTGAAAGATTGAAAACCTTCGCATGGAGAACTGAACCATGAAGGAAAAAGTATATCGCCAAAAATAAATAGACAAAATCTACGCGTTTATCCAGTATGCATCAGGTCACAGTTACATTGCTTAGTGCCCTTCGAGTTTAACTACGCTAAAAACGTAGAAAATTATTTAAAATTTTAATTTATTTTACATTTACTTTCAAGTAGCAACGTAAAGAATATTTTGGGGGAATAAGAAACATTTCCTGTGCTGTAAACAGAGTGGATGTAATGCATAGTTGGCGTGTAAACGGAGTAAGCTTTAAACTTCGCTGAATCAATAGAGCCCAAATTGGTTTCGCGGACTTAGGGCGACATGAGATATTAAAAAGTCATATTCTAAATATATTTTTTCAACTACACTTCCATCTCCTTTAATTGCATCATTATCGACTGGTTCAACCCTTTGACACCGACATGAGAACGTCGATACCAGCCGAGGTAATAAAACAAAGTGTGAAACGTTACAGCCCATGAACAATGCTAGAGCTACGATCTAAAAAAATCAATGTCGAGGTATGATTTTGAGGAAATGTTTCGAATGATAAGGAGCGATTGTGAGGAGCCTGGGTCAACGATGTCCGTCTTATCACGATAACTGATTAGGATCCACTTTTCGACCTTTTACCAGAACAAAACAGCGAAAAAGAGGAGGGCTAGGACGAATTTTCGTGTGCAAAACGGGGGAGAGGGAAGGATCGGGTCAGTTTCCGAACAGATAAAATTTGATTTAATTGCTCAATCTTCGTTCATTTACTGCAACATGATGGATCAGTATAACCTCCCCTAATATATTCATCGCATGCCACTTCAAATTGAGCTGGAGGGAAGAAATCTGAAAGGATTAGATAAACCAAGTGGCGCTATAAGCAATTTATACCCGTCTCCTACGTGTGACATTCCTTCAACCGGATACTTAAAAGCTCAAGGGAAAAAAAATTTGCGAGGCTCCGCGACGCATATTGGATGCGATTTTATACAATATGGCAACAAGAAAAGAGTCATAACTTACTAATATAAAGTGAAAAAGCACCAGCCAGCCATGCCAAGCGTAAGGACACTCACCTGAAAATAGAGGAAAAAAATAATTAATATCAAGCCAACTCCACACAAGAGATTATTGGTTAATTCTATACACTACAGTTCACACTCATAACTTTGAAGGCAATGCTCTCGACACCCCCATCCTACCAAATGTTAACGCTGCGACTTGCGGCTAATGCGATTTTTTTACAGCCAACAGAGGAAAACGGAGGAGTATAACCTGAAATTTAAGAGGCTTCATGTCTCACAAAAAATAAATCTATTTCCTGAGAGAGGGGGAGAATTAAAACTCTGGATGCACCACACAAGCTACAAAAAATACACTCATATATATGTACACACAAACTCACTAACCATCTTTTTCCGTGGAACTCGACACAAATTGCCTCACGGGATAATATCCTCCAGCCACGGGGGAAATTACATGCCATACAAAATATTGAAGAGAAAAAACGCCACACAAACTCTCCCGGTATTTGCGCTGATTTATTACATATGTTTCCCCACTCTCTTCGAAACGTATTTTTAAAAACATATCTCATACACGTATGCACGCACCGTTCTTTCTATGTGGAATTAATGTATCCATTTTTTTCTTCGCGTTCCCACTCCGTCTCTCCACGAGCGGACAGTTTGGGCGATGCAATAAAAAATCGGATACCAAGGTAAATTTGAAAAAAAATCGTTCAGTTTTTTTACTGTTGCAAAATCATATCAGCGCTTTGGCATCGGCTTCCTTGACGGTGGAGGATAGAGATTTAATCTGCCCGTTATACGGCGAAGGAGAAAAGGAATTCATCAGAAAAGAAACTCTGAGAGTCCGCGGCTCGGACGAGGGACATGCACCCCAAGAAAAACCTTCAGAAGTCTCGCGGTTTCCTTTTTGATACGATCGACGCGGCAGAGCAAACATCCAAGAGACATTTTTCATCTTTTGAAAACTTTTGTGTTTTTTCGAACAACACGAAGAGAGAAGAGAGGAAACACGATTGTAATCCATCATTCTCACTTAGCAGTCTACGATAAAGCCACTCGATTGTGCGGTATTACTAACGCTTGAACTCTGCGCGTTGACTTTCGCTACGTCTTCATGCGGATAGCATGCAGGGATTTTAAGAAACCGTGATAAAATGATACTGAAATCCGTATTCATGGATTTCTCTTTAAACATAGGCTAGAGAGATTACAAGTGGTCCTTGTATTAGTGAGGATTCCAAAGGGCAAGGAAGTTAAAATTCTCAGGAAGTAACGCTAACGCCGCGCCTAAACTGACCACTTAAGTGTACATTTAAATGCAGCGTTAACTTACGAATATCGCGTACACTGCCTCTCAGCATTAAGTGTATGGTTCACTTAAGTAGTCCCGGGGGCCCCTATTTAAGTGGACTTGAATAACATCGATAGAGTTTCGTCCATGATTGGTCGAGGCGGTCGAGGCCTCGGAATCGATAAGTCGAAGAGTAGCGATAATCACAAACATCACACATGCGTTGATTTAATTTATATGAGGAGTTAATTAATTGTGCACGTGTCATTTATCTTTTGCGTTTGTTTATGCGGTTATAAATATATCTATAGATGCCTAACGTTACTTCTCTGTGGCGTAATTTTTGCGCGATGCCAATTTCTCTCCGCTATCACGAGGTAGGACGGAGGTAGGTATTTGAAGACGCTTAGCTGAATTTAAATAATGAATTTTGGTACACGCTATTTAAGAAACATCTAGTGCAGATAGACGAGATAAAACTCAGTATGCCCGTAGGTTTAGCATTCTCCGAACGAATTTTGCCGGAATACCTCTATTCAGGAAAAAAGATTACGATACAAGTGAAGACTGATCTCCTGAAAGCGTCGGATAAGCTTTCCTGAGGTTGGACCGACAGAATTATGAATACAGCCATTAAGTCCTTAAAAATACGCGAACAAAGTCGATATTTGAACCAGATCCCATTTCCCGTGAGCTTCACCCTCAAGACTCGTTCCGCCCACAACAGCTTCCCACCAGACATCGCCTCCATTCTGGAAGGAGAGAAGAGTCACGACTCACTCACTCTCGTGAGGAAAGGGGAAAGTGCTCCGCGTATTACACACAAACACACAGTGGGCCTCCGAAATCATGACTCGCCCTGACAAACAGCACGCGGGAGAACCGACCGGCGGCCAGTCGTGATTCCGGCACACTCCCCCCCGCCCCCTCCTGCTTCCCTTGCATAGATGCACTTCCTTTCTCCTCCAGTTGCACCGTTGCATTTTCCCGCCGACAACGAGGATCGAGTTGGAGCGGTGGCTGAGAAAAATTGAGAGGCTACATGCTAGGCTTATGTTGCTTGAGAAACTCAGTACTGGTGTGTTTAAGAGCGACACAGATAATATTATCATTACGCCTCACTACATCTATAGCTCTGACAAAAGTGATAAAATAAGAGAGATACATTGCTGAAAAAATAGGTACAAAAACTCGTTCTTTCCGCGCGCAATAAGCGACCACAGTAAAAACTGAGCTCCACTAAATACACTATTATAATGCACGTCACCATTTCTCCTCCCAAAACCTTATCCCTTAGATCCTTACATGGCTGGTGTCCCCTGCCACACTCCCATGCGGCGACTCGCGGGGTAGTATGTTAATGTAGAAGAAGATTGGCTAACTATACCGGATTTCGATCGCTGTACCGTAGGAGATTCGAACGAGACATCGGCCTCTCGAATTCTATTGATGAATATTTGACACTTCCGGATGGGGTGATGAACATAAAGACCCCTAGGGGCTTCTAGTTAAGATCGGAATGAAACTAATATGCCATTCTTTATCAGCCCAAAAAATTTCTTTTCTCACAGTTAAATCTTCCTCCCTGAACAGTGCAATCATTTAAATCTCTGATCATCCATCCCTCAAAAGACGCATGTGAAGAATAATCATACACTCCAAGATATAAACAGTGGCATTGAACTCAATTTACTTGCATTTTCATTCAGAGACCTATACCACTGGTGCTAATTTTGTTCGCTTGTGTGTTGTTTAATTCTGTATTTCGACTTGTTTTTGTTAAAAATCAAAAGCTCAGGCCAAATTGGCTAAAATTTTCTTATAGGCTTCGCATCGTAGAAGTCCTTAGTCTTCACAAATTTGACGGAACACTAGTACTCTCCTAATCTCTTTACTGTAACTGTGCAACGCGTTTCGCTGAACTTGCAACATTTCCAGGTACAGATTTTTGTTCCGGACAATGTTGTAAGTCAGAAAACGCATCGAATATAAACATTGAAGAGATAAAACTGCAGAAAAGTACGGATGCTTTAATTCAATTATGCTTCAAATTGGTCGCTATTGGTTTAATTATTTAAACAATAGATTTAAGCTGTCGTTCGCCTTCCGAAATAACGAACCAACCGCCGGGAGCCACTTTTCTCCCGGAGAGGGAAAAGAATGAGGGAAGGAAGAAACAAAAACGGATGGTTGGAGGTTGGGTGCGGGGAGGAGAAGGGAGGAGTGGTTGGGAGGAGAGGTGGGAAGGAGGAGGAGGTGGAAAGGAGGAGGAGGTGGAGGCAAGACACTGATACCCATTCCCCGGGCGTGGGCAAGAAGAGAGAAGAGAGAGAGGGAGAGAGAGAGAGAGAGAGAGAGAGAGAGAGATCACGGACAAACCGGTTGCAAGACGACTTGGCAACGGCGGAGGATACAGAGGGCGTGTCCATTCGCCACACCCCGGCGATCTCTCCCCCCCCACCCTGCCCCATCCACACTCACTCCACAAACCTCTCCACCTCCTCTCCTCATCCTCCGCACACCCCACACCCCGCCTCCCATCGCAACCGCTCCCATTGGAAAAGGTGCCCGCAGCGTGGGGCAGGGAGTGGTGGGTAGGGAGGCACCTTTCCGACACCATCCCCTCGCCTCTCTGGTCCCCTCCCGTCTCCTCACCCCTACTTAACCCTTCCCCCTTACTTTTGGAGAGAGCCTACTCCCGTAGGGAGAGCGGAGGGAGGGGGGGTGAAGCCTCCTTTCCTCCTCCCTGCCCCTTCATACTCCGCCGATGCACTCATACCACTTTTGATTTTTTCCTCCCGAGCCAGGGGAGACACACCCGCAGCCGAGTAGGAAATCATCATTACTCCGGAATCCGCCAGCCAGACCATCCAGTGACCGTGTAGCTCTTTTATTGGAGGGATGAGATGGATGGTGGGGGGATAGGTAGTTGTATAGATTACGGTGGCCAGCCTCCACTACCCTCCTCTCCCCGTTCCACAACGTTTCCAAACCCGTGGTTCATCTTTTTTCCCTTCCTTCCACGTTCTTTTGCCTTTAAATATACGCCTTTTCCTTCCCCCCCATCCCCTCATAATTTTCCAACTCTCCTCTCTCTCTCTCGTCCAGCCTCCACCCAGTCCTTCTCCCTTCACATACCGCATGCCTGTCAGGTCCAGCTCGTGATTATGCTCAACTTCTCGGTCCGAGAATGAGCGGTTGGGGACATAGAAGCCATACAATGTATTTTTTTCACCCATGGTTTCGAGTTTGTTTTCCACCTCGTTTTTTTATCTCCTTTTTCAAATAGACGATTTCGTTCCCCACTCTCCCGAAAATCAAAGCTGAGTGGTCTCCTAGAAACCACGGGTTCGTAACGCAGTAACAAAAAAAATATATAAACGAAACTCATGATCCTCTCCCACGTCGTGGTCACACGATACAAAATGAGCGTGAAGGACTATCCTCACGAGAGATTTGTTTCACGCACAAAAAAAATAAATTATAATTTTAAAGAAAGGAACAAAAAAATCATCCCGGCACTCCTACTCTCATCCTTTATTTTTTCATGCGCTGGATGTTCCAAACGAAAGGAGTAGTTAAGATGAGTACTGGAAAAAATACACATTTCAAAGGGAGCACAGAACGTTACGGAAGTTAAGAAAAAAGAGGGGATATATATTTCGAAGTTGAGGTAGAGAGAAGAGATGAAAAATATTCGGGCTGACAAAAAAACGCACAGAAGGTCGACGGACGACAATTTAACTTCAGTAAGCAGAGATGCGAGATGTTTTATGACAGATGAGTGGAGAGGGAATAACTTTCGACGATAGCAGCTGCCTTCAGTGCTCATCTACTTTAATTTTCGTACCGCTTGGTAGGCTAGACATTGTAATTGTGTTTTATAACTTGCCATATTACCACCCTCTCATCTCGCTTGAAATGCTACGCGTGATTTAACTTAGCGTCAGATAATATCTTCTAAAACCAATGTATTAATGGTATCGACATGACTAAAAAGAGAGAACTCTTAGTATTTTCCACACTTAACACTTTAATTCCCGACCCAGGTTTCGACTGCCTTGCAATCATTTTCAAGGTTGAAAATGATTGCAAGGCAGTCGAAACCTGGGTCGGGAATTAAAGTGTTAAGTGTGGAAAATACTAAGAGTTCTCTCTCTTTTTAGTCATGTCGGTAGAGTCATTCCTCAAAGTTACGCCTTCAACAATTAAGTATATATTTATGGTATCACAGACTCAAATCAGTAGTAGTACTTCATGTGAGCATATTTTCAACGCAGCACCCCATTGGGTTTGGGTGGATATTGTTCTCCTTCATGCTTTTGGTCCTCATTAATGGTCTAGAGGAGCGAAAGGAGTTCAATATTGGACAAGGAAGATCATTGTGCGTCTAGTGAGAAATCACCCACACACCCTGGGGGCAGCTTGCTCAGAATTTTGTTGATGCACATACATATGAACAGCAATCCGAGGTATTTTTAAAGCAGAAGTATAGAGAGGGAATAATTTTCGATGATAGCGACTCTCTTCAATGTTCGCTTACTTTCTCTATCACAGCCGAATGGGGTGGGGTGACCTTATCCCAAGTCTGAGAACTGCTCTCACCAAGAAAATTAAGACAGCCACAACACATTTGATGGTAATTCTATTTTAATTCGGGATTAATTTCCTGGAGATTTCCTCTTCCTGTGGGATGTTTTCCGAACACATTAACGTATTGAAACGGCTCCCATTTTGCCATGTTCCATCCTACATTATTTCACCTTCTACTTACGAGCGTTCGCTTTCATGGTAAGACAGTTTGAGCAACGCCTTTCAGCCCACGCAAGAACCGTAATGACTCTTCAGCGTACGCGTCGTGATTCGGAAAAAAGCAGGAAGCACTTTGAATATTCGAATTAGCCCGATAAAAGAGGTCGGTGGGAGGAATATATTTCAGGCAGTTTCGTCTCGCCGTTCGCCCTCCAAAAAGGGCAACGTGGCAAAAAAAACAAAGGGAAAACAAGATCTCAGCCTCGACTTAGCGAGGCGGCGACGGATTAAACGGGACGTCTGTATGCCGGGTTTCGATAAGAGAGAAAGGGAGCCTAGAGGTGCCTTGAGAGCCCCGTCAAAACATCTGAGCCCCAAAACACAACAACGCGAGTAAATATTTTTATCGGAACTTACTAAAGCCACTTCGCAACGCACGTTTAGGTATATAAAACCGGAAGTAATGAGTCATACTTTAGACAGACGAAATAATGAAAGTATTTGAGGATATCTTCGATGCAAAACACCTTAAAAAGACCTTACACACGATCTATCAATCTGCCCTTCCCTGAAATTCTACGTATTAATTTATCTCAGTAGACTCCATTAGCGGCTTCGTTTTTCGAGATTTCTGGCCTTGTTGTGGATATTTATGTGCCAATGAGAAGAAGAGTAGTGTACGTCAAAAATTTAACGTTTTAAAAATAAAGCTTGAAGCGAAATCGATAAAAAATGGAATCAAAGCTGTTAACATTTAGCTGAACTCCACAGACATTTATACCACTCGCGTACAAAACAGAATTCATGCTTCGGCTGACGTAAACAGAGGATAAAAAAACTGATACCGCTTGCGCTCTCAATGGTTCACATATGGCGATATGTATAGTAGTAGAAATATGAATCTTCGTGATTGTTTGGTACTCAAATCAATGCTTGTTTTTCAATCTTGTGTCACAAATGCATGCTTTTTTTATAACGCTCGATTCCGTTAGATATTCCGGACTTAAATAAGCATCGCGTAAAGCAGTCAATAGATCGGCAGTAAGGTCACGACATCCATTCACTCGCTCTTTTCCAAGGTGAGCGGTGCCCTACCCACGCCTTTCTCCAAAGACCCGTCCTGTGTAGTGAGAGCGGTGGAGGCAGAATGGAAGGGTGGGCGGGAGACGTGAGGATATCCCAGCATCCCCTTCGACCCAGCCACCATCATCACCGCCACCACTATGGGTATGCAGGAGGAGGAGAAGAAGTCGGGTGGTATCCTACAACAGGGAGACAAGAGGGGGGCGTAGGGAGAAGGTTGTGTGGCGGCGGTTCGCGAACAACGGGGGCAGGATGGGAATAGGATGATGTGATTCCCACATGTGTGAGGGAAAGAAACAGGAGAGGAGCTCTCCTTACTGCGGGGGGACGAAAGTGTTCGGGAGGAGGTGGGGAACTGCCGCTCGCCATGGGAAGATGGGTCTCTTGATGGAGAGCCGGGAGTGTATAAGGTTGGGCTGGGCGTCTGGATGTGTGAGATGCTGGGGGAAATCTGCTGAATGAGACCAGCTAGTGCGGGGGATGGGACAGGGGGTGGAGGATTAATGCGGGGGAGTTGGTCGCCCCCGCCCGCATGCTGCGTATCGTGGGACTCGGAAATCTCGGATGTCAAGACCTCTCCCGGCGGCGGCCCGACCGCAGAAGACACCGGCGACGGCCGCCGCCGCCACTGCCAACCTGTTCTCCCCGCATGCCTCGCCCGAACCATTCCCGACCACTCGACCATGCACACCGCCACCATCCACTCCTCACGGCCATCCTTTCTACTGGACGTTCGCACTTGAAGACATCCCCGCATCGCTCATTACGGCTCTTAACGCCCCCTTGTACGTGTGGGTGGTTTGAAGAGGAGATGGATCGTTTCATGTTTGTGTGTGGGGGTCAAGTATGGGGGCGGATAAAGACGCAAGGGGTCATTTTTTTTAACGGTCACCTCGCTCCCCTACCGTCGCGTAAGGAGATACGAACAGCGGGTCCGAACCGGAAGAGATCCGATAATGTTTCTCACTTCAAGTGCGCAGACCTTGGCCCCCATCCCAAATGGAGTCTCAAGCGCGGCTAGAGGTGCCCAGTAGAGGCTTGTACATCAAGTAAATCACAACGTCCAGGTCACAAGATACCGCCTTCGATGGAGCATTAACGTGGTGATGCGTTGAATTCATGGCAGAAGAAAAGAAACATTACCTTCTTCGCGCGTGCAGGTGAGTTTTCCAGTTTAATACGACGTATACATGAGCAACCAGTTGTTGCATCATTATCTACACCTACATCAATCAGTCTATGCGACAAATTTTACCTCACAGGAAGAGGAGAGAGAGTAAACCACATCAAAATTGGATAGTAAGTTTCAAAATTTTTAATTTTTAAAACCGACACGCGGAGGAGAAGCGCAAAAATGAAGTACTCGCATTTGACGGAACAGAGGGCGAGGCAAGTTTTGAGTGTAAAAGGCAAAATGCAGATAAAACACTAAACTTAATGAGATTGCGAGGACATTACTGAAGAGATATCTGGTTTATTAAGAGAATATATGGAGTGGTATGCAAAGCTGAAATCCACAGGAAAGTAAAGAAATTCCGCGAATGATAATTGAAGAAGACAGGCTCAGGTGTTGAAGGATAACTGCGGTTTGGGAAAGGCATGATGATGACAGAAACATCTCGAGGAGTGCAGAGAACTTTCTCCTGCGAATTAATCGTCGTAAAGGAGAATGGGAGCTCGAGTTGAGAAATGTTTTATTCGGCCCCACTGGCTGGATTACTCAACAAAACAACCGTCTCCGTTCTGACGAGAAACTCGGTCGACGAGCCAATTCCTTTTCGGAGGTGCATCAAAATTTCAAGGATGCTTCTCCCAGTCAATAGTATTTTCCCTCGCCATTCGAAACTTTCGTTTTTTATTCTTCATTTTATTTTCATCTCCAACCATTCGACGCCAACGTTGCCTGGCAACCAAAGAACAATGGAAACTTCTCGGTGACCGTTTTTCGGAAGGTCTTGAGCGACAGCTGCTTGGGCACTACGTTAAGAAGTGAATTGGGGTAAGGTTTTAAAAATACACGGCAATAACAAAGAATCGAGCGGGGAGGGTACGATTCTTTGTGCGATAAGGCACGGACACAATTGATCATTAAAATGAGAGCGGAGAGGGAACGAGAGGCTACGAGACTCTTTTATCAATGGCCAAGCCAAGAGCATGGAGAGCCAAGCACGATCCCACATATAGTGACGGAGCTGATACATAAAACAGTTGACAGGTGGCACAGATGGCGGGCGTATGTCGCCCGGCGGCTTCCCCTTTTTTATATTGTCTTCTTTTTCAAGAGACAGACAACATTCGAGACGACGAGAAGACGATCTTCGCCTGGTGACCGGATGGCGGAGGCACGGCACGGGGAATACGTGAGCAAGATTTTTTTTCCGCGGAAAAATCGAAGCAAAGGGCGGATACATGCTTGAAGAGGAAGAATAGGTAAGAATGAGGAGTAGTTTTTAGGAAGGAGAATCGTAAAAAAATCGAGCTACTTGTTTCTTTATAGCCCACATGAATCCAATGAGGAGAAGGCCCTCTCTGTAGCTTCACTAAGCAAAGCACTCGGCGGTATATCGGTTCGAGTCCCGGTCCCCATCGAGGATTTTACCCCTTTGGGTGAAATTTTCGCATCTATGGGCTCATGCGGACTGCTTCGCAAAAGGTAATGGACGTGGCTATTCTCAGAATTCTCAAAGAATGGCAAAAGAAATAGGCAAAACTCAAAGATGATCGATCGAAGTCGACCTTCTGGTAAAATACAAGAATCACAACATAAGTACCTAGGTGTACACATAATATGCGGCTGAGATAGCGCAGATGAGTGACAGTCATTAATTTGTTAAGACAAATAGGAAGAAGTGATCCTTCATGAATCAATATAGGGAAATAAATACCTGACATGATCTAAACAAGAAAAAAATAGAATGAATACATCGAGCATTAGATCGATGATGACAAGCAAAAGAGAGGAAGGCGGACACATTAAACTAAAAGACAATCAGGGACTGCAGAGATGAAAGTACTTCGAAAGATAAAATAAAACTTTGTCTTATGTCACTTGGTGTTATTCCATGATTAACAAATTTTATTCACAAAGCTTTTACCTTCATCTGATGACGATCATTCGTCAAAACCCGGGTCGTGTCTGTTTTATTCATTTACGTAGTAATGTGAAAGTTTTGTGAGTAAAATTTCTTCGAAAGATTGCTGACAATACACCGCTAGACAGATAGGAGTGAAAATGCAAGAAAAACTGGATGCTGAAACGAAAGCAAGAATGGAACGAGCATATAAACAGAATGACAGGAGAAAGATTAGTACGTATCGCAGAAGAACAAGGAAGAGGAATTGTCGGTCGTCAAAGCAAAAGGTGGTGCGACAACTTTGACTACAATCAGATTGTAATTAAAGAGGAAACAGGACACAGGAGTGTACTGTATTCAAAGACAAAAATGAGATTAGGAAAGGTAGGAGAGAGTTTGTAGGCAAACACGTAAAGATGGTCGGGGCCACTCAATTTGCCGTGGTTGAAGCCGAGGAGGCCGGCGGAGGAATTCTTTTGAGCGCCTCACGCGGCAGAGCCAATGGCGCCCTTGGAAGAAATACGTGGGGGGGAGGGAGGGGGGGGGGATGCACACGGCTTGCCGGGTACATCGGTGCACTCTCATGGCCGGAATGGCAAACATCGACGGGAAGTCTTCGCTTTTCGAGTTGTTATTGTTGCAAAAAGGGAATCCGAAAGTTCATTTCAAGGTGCGTCACTGACAGATGGCGAGTGCACGCGGCGTCGGAACAAATTGCTTCCCTTTTGATCGCATCCATTGAAAATCTCAATCCGTATCTACCACTCAAAATGCATATCGTCGGAATTTGAATTTACTGTCCCGGTTCGCAAAAAAGTAGGTCCTCCGCATCTGCTGACCCAGTTCATAGCGAGAGGGGGAGGGAAGGGGTAGGGAGGCGAAATTGGGAACGAATGTCTCCCATTCATATTTAAAATCGCATGCAATTTATGAGAGAGAGAGATCACAGACAAGAGGAGTAGAAAGGAGAAAAAAAATCAACGCCGATATTTTCGCCCGTGGATCCTGACACCGAGCCATTCGGTCGCTTAATATTTACCCACTTTAACGCGGTCGATAAAATGCGGAAAATACGTCCCGCCGCGATCCATCCCACGCTTATTTTATCTGCCACAAGGAGATCGAAAGATTGTCTGATTTCCATTCTGGTACGCTCGGAAATACAAACAAACTTCACATTTTCTTGAATGGCAGCCTATATCAAGGTCAAATCCTTACTATCAACGATAGTAATTTTGTCAAATCTATATCCTCACAACTATGAACATGGAAATAAATAACAGGCGTGAAACTATTAGCATCCAAAACCTCACATACTTCCTACCTATTTCATTTCTTCAAAAATGCGTTCAATTGCCCAAATCATCTTCATATTTTTTCTTATTACGACTAATATGTATTTGCATTTAAAAGATAGAAAAAATGCACTAAATTACACCTACTTTCTACATGTGTTAAAAGAGAATGGAATACCTTATTTCTTAGTAAAAATATACTTTGCATCCAAGGAGTCAGCTAAACAACTTCCGCAATTTGGAGAGGTCAGTTAGGATAGTAGTTTGCTATGAAACGTGGTGTCAAGTAACGGAGCTTATATTCATTCGGGGGCTTTCGGAGAATATTTCATCGTAACTCTGGAGTGCAAACGGTTCCCCATGGAATATGTCCTCTAACCAGCATCACAGGAAGAAATAAAGCTCGCTTAGGATACAAGCGCGAAATATTACTCACATTTAGCACTAGCACATAATTCTGAGAATTACCAACATTCACTGTCTGGAAAGGGAGACATTTGGGAGCAATTAGTGCACGATATGATTTGCTAATAAGCTCAAAATGCCAGAGGGAAAGCGCTAATCATTCCCACGATATAATTACGGTCTCCGCCATGAAATTTGTCGCTTATTGGACACTGGGGTCGATCAGTGACAATTGGAAGCGAAGTTATAGCTATACAGTGCACTGTTTTCAGTTTATCAACGGCGGAGACCCAACTATAGGTTGAATATTAAGTACGCGATACGATAACGCGGGTCAATGAACAGAGCTAATGAAACCCATCAAAGAAGGAGAACATCTTTTGGAGCCACAGAGTAACAGAAACGGACTGGACGTATTTCCTGAGTACCCAGCGGACCAGATAAACAAATTACTTGCAATAAAAATTAAACATCTCCTGCGGAAAACTTGAAACGTAACCACAAAAACATTGCTGGAACACTTCAATGCTGGAAGGGCGGAGATATGGTTGTTAAGAAGAGCTGCCATAAACCAAATAAAGCGCTGATTAATCATTACAATAACTCGGGGATAATATCTGCCCCCGAAAAGAGCAACCATCGCAATGCATCATTCATATTCAAGTGTTCTCTAAATTATTGTTCCGGCCGAATTGTTCAGATTATGCTGGCATCCCCGCATAGGACAGTACATACACGATGTGATGACCATTCACTTGGCGAGAAATTAATGAATGAATGGAACATGGCCAATAAAAAGGGCAAAGGGGGGTTTGGTATGTCCAGCATGAGCGTTCAATGAGCCTCGAAATCGGGGTTAATACGGGCGGAGGGTAAGCATGAAAAGGGTGCATGAGAAGGCACATTGGAGAAGAGTGGGGGCGTAATGTTGCGACGAGCGGCGTCAGCGAACTAAAGCCTGATCAAGAGGGGCGTGAGGTCAGCAGCTATCGGCGCCTTAGGCTGAAAAAGCAGTCCAGCCGCGAGGAGTGACCCATCGGGTATGGTTTTTACATTTTGTTGCTCGATTTTAACAGCCGTCCACGATTCGTTCAATTCTCACTCAAATTACTGGGTGAACTAAACCATCCAATAAACATACATAATTAACGAAAAACGAATAAATTGAATTTCTTATCACGAATTATTAACATAGAAGGGTAAAATTTTGCAGGAATCCTAAAATAAACGTATTATATACCTTTTGGAACACTACTTACACGCATTTCACCACCTTCATTTTCATCGATTTAGCACGCCTTCAATTATATTTAATGCTTGAGATAAATCTTGAAGATTCGTTTGCATGGGACAAGGAAAATTTTCAGAAGAGATCTGGTAAGCTTTTGATACATGATAGTGAAATCTGCCTGCTAATGAAAATTGATCCTTACAACATGGCTTGAATAAGAAATTTGACCGGAAGCTTAGCATAAAAATATTACCTTTAGGTATAAAATTTTCGATCCATATGTGCTCGGACACAATATAATCATACTACCGTAACACCGCTATAACTCTTGATCTGATCAACCTTTTGCGGCGGCGTAATAACTGCATGACTGATCGATTCAATATTTCTGTCCGCATTTTTATAGCTTCAATAACCTTGCGCCATCGTGTCGTACTACTCCAATAATTTTCTTTTATGGAGTACTTGGAAGGTTGTTGAGTGGATTACACAAAATGTACGAGAAACATTACGTGTTGAAAAAAAGATGATGCAATAGGGAAATTTTTGCTTCCGTATCGGCCATAAAAACTTTAACTGAACTTTAAAAGCGGACAGCTAAACAGCGTACTTAAGAGGGAAACTCGCGTCTCGCCACCACGTTAATGGGGACGATCAAACTCACAGCCACCCAAACTTAACTCAAGAGGGATCGATCGAGTCACGATCACATTAATCGACCCGAGAGGTCATCTAGAAATCGGAATGAGCCGACCGACGCGATTACCATATGGTCTCCCGCGGGGGGAAAACTTTTTGCTCCCGAATGCCGAAAGGTAGCAAGGGAAGATTTAGCCTCGCTCCGCCGACGAAAGACCGGCAATTCGAAGGGGACAAACAGATATACTACACAAACATCTCCGTCGAACCACGCGAAGATGATAAATAATTCGGAAAGGGGAAAAATTAAGGTGATATCCAGAAATTTATGAAGCACTTGGAAGAGTTAACCCGCCTCAACCTCGACCCCCCTCTTTCACTCCTCCTCCTTCCGAGACCTCTCCTTTCCATTTCAATTCGGTCCCCGAATTACAAGATAAATATCGCAAAATAATTAAACAGATTTTTCCAGAGAAAATGTATGCGTAAGAAAAAAATTCGCCGCAGTTGACACCAGATTTTTTTCATGAATATGGAAATTAAGGAGGACGAGAAGGGGGTGTGCGGAAAGAAGATGATGAGAAAGACTGGATTGAGTGAGGGTGAATGAATGAATATGAATTTATTACTCGAGGGCCGAGTATCCCATGATCCATAGAATAAATACGTTCAGCGATACTAAAATACAATGAACATTGCAAATAATTCAAATTATTTAAAGTGTAAGCCTTCTAAAATTACCAAAAATTGCAAGCATTACATCATCATAATTATTAAAATTCAAAATACAGTAGTTGATTTAGTGAAAGTTATGAGTTAAGATTAAAATAGTATTTTTACAAACAAGTGTGAAATTTAAACTGATTTATGCTTGAAAGGCGAGAGATAGGGAGGAGGGAAAAATCGGAAGGACATTCTAACTCACACGCACGCACACAGAGAAAGACAGCTGAAGGACCCTTCGCGAGCGCGCACACACACAATGGCAGGGAAATGAATATTGATGCGATACTGGAGAGAGAGGAGAGCACCACGGTGCACGGATAGTAGGAGGGAAAGGTTTGGGGCACAATACTCTCGCGAGGAGGAGGAGGAGGATCGATCGGCGAGGGGGGATGGAAAAATCGGAGGGAATACCTTCGGAGAGTCGGAGATGGAATCTGGGAGAAAGAGTGCGACCGAGAGAAAAAAAAAGAGAAACGGGGGACACAGCTGGGAGAGCAAGAGAGAGAAAGAGGGAAGCTTTTTTCGGGAGTTCGCCACCGGGAGCGGTGAATGGGGTCTCGAAGTCTGAAGAAACAGCGAGGGTATGGGACGGAGGGAAGGAGCAAAAAGGGGAGAGAGAGAGAGGAGGAAAGAAAGGAATCGGATGTGGAAAGAAGAAGCGGAACAGAGAGGGACGGGGAAGGGAAGGGGTTCAGGAGAATGATAAAAGATGTGCACGATGGACCACGGGATTTGCTCACGGGAGAGGAATGGAACAAGATGAAGAGAGAGGAACGAGAGTGGATGGACTGCCCCGGAGAAGAGCAGAGAGGGTTTCGAATCCGTGTGCGTGTGGGTGAGGCCAACGAGGGACCCTTTAATCTGGCGAAATTCAGACCACCTGGCACCTTACCCACTTCCCTCCTCTTTCTCTCTCTCTCCCACCACGTCTTAAAGTTTTGAAAGCAACGACAACATATAGCACCACGAGGATCAACGCGATGAGGAAAAACCGCATCTAAAATTGACGACGCGGGTAAACCCACAAGGGAGCCAGAAATTTTTGGGGAAAATTTAATATTTTTCGAGGTAAATGTTTGTAACGTACATATATATATATATATATATATATATATATATATATATATATATATATACATACAAATATTAGTTTATACGAGACGGAAGGAATTACATTTTTTCATATGATGACGGAACGGTTCTGACGTGTCTCATGAATAAACCCTCCAGCAAAACGTCCAAAATATGAAAGGTGGGGGAGGGGGGGTGAAACAGTCGTGGAAACTCTCGGTAAAACATTTTGAATAAAAAAAGGATGTATACATATATATATATATATATTTATACATATACGGAATAAAACATGAAATGGTGATGAGACAAAGGTGAAGGGAATAGAGGCAACAGATCACCTGCAAAAGTTGAGGGGACAGAGAGCCCCGCACATAAATAAATAAGTATTCAGAAGTCCGAGGAAATAAAAAAAAATCCATCAAAAATGAATAAGTGATGACGAAAAATAAAAAAGATGAATAAAAGATGACACGGCAAAGCAATACGGCGTATTGAAAAAGAAAATTAGCTCCCGTGAATGTAAGGATTTCATACGTCCATGAAATTTTGAATAGGGGTCCTCACTATAATTTGGTACAGAGCCTATCTTTTTCAACTTCACGAAACTTTTGGCATAGTCCCAATGCTTGGAAATTATTCCGAACAACAAATAATTCCACTTGGCTCAAGCGCTACTTCAGAAGAAAAGATAAACTAATGTATTAGTATAGTAATTCCTGAAGGCATCTTTAAGCCCCGAGAATTAATCTCAAGAGGCAGATAGGTATCGGCTGTGACACAAGAAAGTATAATACAACTTTTTATTGCCCTAATTTCAGATAATGCCATTAAAAAGCAACCGTTATTAAAGGATATAAAAAACAAACTTTTTTAGATTATCGGAAACATCATTTTTTCACAAATGATGAGCTCGTTTGATGGTTCTCATGAAATTATGAAGTGGAACAGGAAAAATAATTTTGCAGAAGTGTTACTAATCTGCATCATTAAAGGAAATACTCTGTTATTTTTCAGCTCAATTTCGGTACTCCGAATAAAGTTAAAATTTAATGGACTGCAAAATCAACAAACTTCGCAATTTTCACATGAGATTAATTTGTTTGCAACCGGTCTCCTCAGAAAGGCAGCATCATCATGCTCACCAGATAGTGATAAATTGACTGAATGGACAAAGAAATGTGAAAGGAGGAAATATTAGAGCTAAACATTTTGCAGATTCAATCGTCATGAATTTTCAACAAGTTAATCCTAAGAGTATGATACAGATTACACGAATTTCCGGTCATTCGTGGGGAAAAAATCAAACCTTCACGCATTTTTATGAATTACCTCAAATCTTCCCAAATATTCTGCGTCCGACGGGCGCATCAAACTCAACCCACGACTCCATTAGTCCACATCTTTCCATGAATGTTAATTCTTCCGACAGGAATGTCACACAAAACCGACCACACCCCACCATAATCATGAACTAAAGTGAAACCGTATAACTGGAAAATTCTTCCGCGGTCAAACACCCTATATGAATCCCGAAAAGCGGAAAAAAATTGCCAGAACGAACGCGATCGAGCAGAACACTTTATTTCGCCTCCATATTCAATTAATGTGGCTCTGGCCTCAAAGTCACTAGTTCCAGAAATTCTGAAAACTTAAATATGGCGTCTTCGAAGTGCGCTTAATAAACTGAGATCATAATAAAATAGGGTATTCAGGCTAATATTACTGTAATTCAGCCTTGTATGTAAGTGGAGATTTTAACATGGTCTCCGATATAGATTGCTCGGATTAGAGCAGAAAAAAACGTCAATTTGAACGAGAAATAATATTAAACTTTTAAATTAAACTGTTTATAGGTAAGAAGCAAAAATAGCCGAGAAATCGAACAAAATTAAAATAAGGGTATGTTACTGAGTGTTTTTAAAGTTTTTAGCGAAGTATTTTTTGGTGCTCTCGGAGGCGACGGGGTCAAGTCATCGCCTGCTATACCGAGGGTCGTGGGGTCTAATCCCGCCATGATGGAATTATTTATCACTTAGTGCATGCATGTTTATATTCGCCGGTTGTTGTAGTTATTTACTCGACATATAATGGCAAAATGCGCTGTATTCGGGGTAGTAAAGATAAAAATACTGCCGTAATTGAAGTCAAACTGCAGTAGATCCATACAAATGGCGCAGCATATGCCTCCAATGGCTGGAAAATTGTGACCATTGACACATATTCGCGGAATAATCAAAACATTTTGCGTCTTAATTATTACTATGAAAAGGTTACTAATTTAGTCAGCATAAGCACGATTTTTTGGAGGACAAAAATAAAAAAAATGTTTAGTTAAGTATTTGGTTGGACTGACATAGTAAGGCCAGTTTCTCCTTAAAAGCACTCGCGTACAAAAGCGCACCGGAACCCGCACAAAATTGCGCCACCGTCGACGGCAATGAGATCCCAGATCGTGCAGAGATTAACTCTGCCGTGACTCCGACACCAGCCATCTCTCGCTCTCCCACTATACGGTGCAATATTAATTCGGGCGACGCGAGGAGAGTGAGAGACCACGGACCGTGACGGCGAAAGAAGGCTCCCGGCAATGACGTCTGAGTGTGTTTCGATGTAAAGAGCTTTTGTGGGGAGGACGGACGGTGGGGTGGGGGCGGGAGTATATTGGCGGTGGACAAAGATGAGAGAGAAAGGAGGAGGAGGAGGAGGAGGTAGGGGGAAGAGAGGATTTTGAGAAGAGGGGAAAGCTCAGAGGAACCGGGAGAAAGAAAGCAAAGAAGTGTGTAAGAGGAGCGATAGAGAAGATGAGAGAGGGAGGGGAAGGGATGAAGCGCAGGTGCCCGGGTTCCCTGGTGGACGACGCCCCACACCGCCCGTCCCATCGTTCAATCCGATACACTGGGAGACGCCACCCCTTCCACGCCAGTTCGACCTCTCCCACACCCCCGGCACTCTCACCCGTCCTTTTGCCTCCCCAGTCCGCGATTGCGAATTTGGAAAAGAATTGTGAAGAGAACGCAGCTACGGAACGAGTTGGCAGTGGGAAATTGAAAGCGGAATTCCCTGAGATTCTCCTGATTATTGAAACTCCGCCTGTAAGCACCCCTATTGCTGAGATAGTTCTTCTTTAAGACAACCGCGCAGATTAAGCTTTTATTTTCGTCTATGCTTCTAGAAATCATTTTCAGACCATCTGATATGAACAGCTTCCGGCAAGATATCGTGGAAGGTCGTCGTATGTTAACAGACGCAACAATCGCACTTTTCTACACGATATTTTAATGAGTACGACGAGTCTCAGCTCACAGAGCTATCACCAGGTACAAGTATTGTAGTACAATTGTTGCTCTTGTTACAATTCATCTGTCTGTCCCGGCACTGATTTATATTATTGAAATTGCATGGGATTATAAGTACAAGTCATATATGCTATGATCAGGCCGGCATCCCACACTAAATTTTCTGGGTAAGAAGTTTCTTAGGAACACGCTGGCTGTCCATAAAACTAATGGAATAACAAAGCGAGAACTAAGAAATAGTCCTCTAGAGCAAAAATATAGCCGTGCAGTATTGCAACCTGGTGAAACCCACACCATGGTGCAACAAGAAAGAAATATACTCAACTACATCAGGCATCACTTCCATGAAGAACTTAAAATTAGTACTTTTTTACAATAAAATGACAATTGTAGAAAAGAAAAAAGTATTATTTTCAATATGGATACTGAGAAAGAAGTAGATTGTAGAATTTTCACCTGAAGTCCGAATTCATCTGTAAATACTGAGTATCAATGAAGTGGACAGTGGAAGTAAAAGTGGACAGTAGAAGTAAAAGTGGACAGTGGAAGTACAGTCCGGCGCGGCGGTAGTCCTTAAGTGCACGGCGAAAAAGGAAGAAAAAGTAGATATCTTGGGAAATCAAAAGAGAAAAAAAGAGCTGACCCAGTAGTGTGGTATACAGTGAAACATACGACGTATTTTCAAAAACAAACCATTGCAAAAGGTTGGAGGCTCGAGATCTAGAGTTGGATCATAGGGTCCATTCAACGTTAAAACTGTGGAAAGAATTCGGATCAAAGAAAACAACGCATCTATGAAAAGAATGAATACGAGAAGAGACGAGAGGAGGATCTACATATTCAACCTATCCAGATGTCGATACGAACGAAAATGAGAGAGAGAAAAAAAGGAAGGAGTTGGAGGAGGAAAGAGCGGAGAGAAAGAATGAAAGTTAGGGAGGAGGAAAGGAGAGAGGGAGAGATTGAGAAAGGGGGAGAGGAGGAAAAGGGTGACCGAGGAGGAAGGGTAGGCAGATGTTACGCACGGGGGAGGAAGGGGGAAAAAAGGAGTGTAAGAGAGGAGATGGCAAAAGGATACAAGGTTGTGTGTGAGGTTGAGGGTGGGGGGGTAGGGAGGGAGACGCGGGGGGGTGGAAAAATCAAATCTGGAAATGAAATTCCGAAGCCCGGCGTGCGTGTTTGTGAGGCTCCTCCGTGCGTATGTGTGCTCAGGAATTTCCCGCCTTGGCTCGGGGAATTGGAGGCCTGGCGAAAGGTGTATGCGTGAGAGAAGAAGAGAGGGTAGAAGTAGGTTTAGTGGTATAGGTAGAGCCGAAAGGAAAAGAGAGGAGAAATAGAGTAAAGCAGGAGAAAGGTGACAGTGGAGAACGGGGACGAGGGGGGGGAAAGAAATAAAATATTTCGCAGCCGTGGATGAAAGCGTAAATGCAATCGGGAGTGAGGAGATGACGAATTGCGAGGAATTTCGGAGCTATTCTATTTCGGGGATAGGGACACAAAATCGGCGAAAATGAGTGCGTTCCATGAAAGTAATGCTAAGGCTTTGATCTCAGCAAAACTCAACTCGTATACAAGTTGCCACACACCATGTTTAACAGTCGGGAATAAAAAAAATCGTTTGACTTCCGAATGAAAAGTATGCTGCTTTGGAAAATCTGTCAATCCACTTAGTAGCCGTGATGAGGATTTAAAAATTTAATCGCAGCGTTGTCAACTTGGCTTTGAGTTGAGTTTCTTTACGGGATCAAATCCTCGACATTTTCAATGATAGATTTTAACAACGTAGTCAACGAAAGGAGTATATATAACTGAAGGCCGGTGATGAAATATCTTCACTGTGAAAAAATGAGAAACTTCCACGGTGATAATATTTATTACAACCGGTATCACTTTAAGATGCTGTAAATTTCCGTTATGTCCCGTTTCCACTCTATCAGGCCTGAAAACACAGATTATGTACGCAATATCTTATCACACACGCAGAATCTTCCATAAAACCTTAACTCCAGCCAAAATAAGACACAGCGCAAGCAGCCCAGAGAGTTCCCATTGACTGGCTCATGCGCACGTTTGCTATAATTCAGGTTAACCCACCTAGCACACCCACGCACCGAACACAATGCGATACCACCGAATCGAGGTGTGTCGAGGCGATTGCTTCGTAGGGAACAATACGTTAAAGGGTCGACGGGATTAAGAAATCGCTGAACGATAATTTCGCTCGTTCGGGAGAACCAGAATACCCACCAGAAAGGGGTGGGCTTTAAATCATACGGCGCTTATGCGAGGAATGTTGATCCATGGATCTTGCGGGGGGATAGGCCGACTTTCACGCGTCCACAAATCTTCCTTCGGGGGCCGCGAGTCGGTCTCGAGAAAAAGTTCTCGGGTAAAAATCGACGAAAGCATTCATCAACGCACAAATCCCTTCCCTTTTTCCCCCCGCCTTTAGAAAAAAAAATGAAAACACCCCGATATCCTCGGGAGCGGACTTATTCCTAAGAGAACCACGACCCGCTCCGACAAACGGTCTGAATCTAAGGACTGTTGGCGTGACGGTGGAGCATAAGGAATAAATAAAATTAAAAAAAAACAAACACGCACACACTCGGACATGTCCAGAGCGTCACACCTGAAGCGCAATCCATAAAAAAAAATTCCGAACCCAGATGGACGCGGGATATAATTTTTTATTTTTTTATTAATTTTCCGAATCCGACGATATTCTGACGCTTCAGGAAGGAGGGGTTTTGGGTGTCGAGAGAGTGGTAATAAAGATTCAAAACGGTCGTAAATTAATAATAAAAAATCTCTCCGCGAGGGAAACAGAAAGAGAACAAGGAATAAGAGGGGGGAGTAAGTGGGAGAGCGGGGTGGAATAGCTGAAAGAGAGGGGGGGTGGACTGCTCTCCGGAAAAGATAAAAGGAGAGCCACGGGAAGCTTGAAGGAGACGTAACGGCGAATACAATTACGAGTAAATTTGATTGGAGGAACCAGTGTGAGATAGGAAAATGGGCAGAGAGAGAGAGAGAGAGGGAGACGAATTTTTCGGAGGAAGAGGCGAGAGACGAGACGGGGGAAAAGGAGCTGCCCTGCATAGCTCGACAGAGAGACGATGGAATTGGTCGCCTCCGGATGAAGAAACATAAAATTCCGACCGGTGAGGGAAGAGCGGGGATAGAGAGAGGTAGGCTGGCTTGAAAACAGAAGCCGAATTAATATGGGAAGGAGGAGAGAAGCATTGGAAGGAGGAGGCAGAGAATGGCAGAGGGAAGTGGGAGGGACAGAGGGGTGGAATTATATACAGGAGGGATGAGGTGCGGCGGAAAGAGAGAGGGCAGTTCCACGGAGAGGAAGAAAGGGTAAGAGAGGGAGGAGGAACAAGGAGGTAGGGGAAGAAGGTTCAACAAACTGTGCTGTGGAGGCAGCAGCAGGTTTTGCTGCCGGTTTTTCCGCTGTTGCCGGATTTCTACGTAACGACACCCATGGCCGAAGCGCTCTCGCGAGGGAGGGGAGACTTGGTTACGCGACCAAAGTGGGAGGAGGTGGCTGGAGGAGTTTTCTTCTCCGGCTCACCCTGTATGGATACATTTATGCACATCGTCATCACTGGTCGATCAATCCTAAGATTGGTTGACTGCAGTTCCCCAGCCTTCCCTACCTAATGCTAGTTTTCTTACCTCTTGGTATCTCTTCCTATGTACTTTCCTCATTATTTGGTCCATGAGCTTATTCCTGGGTCTTTCTCTGGGGGCTTTTCCCTCTATTTTGCCTTCAATTATGTTCCTCAAAAATCCATTGTCTCTCCGGGTGTGTCCAATCCATCTGGTTCTTCTTTTCTGTATGGTGTTCCATACTGTCCTTTCCTCTTCTACCCTTCTGTACACTTTATCATTTCTTATTTTTTCCGTCCATTTTATCTTCAGGATCCTCCTTCAGACCGGGTTTCAAATACTTCTAGTCCTATCTGGTCAGCTTTTCGAATGGTCCATTCTTCCGATACATAGAGTGCTACGCTTCACAAGAAGGTTTTCACATACTGTTTCCTGGTTTGTTGTCCTATCTTCTTTGAGTACAGCAGTTTTCTTTTCCCCATGAACGCCTTCTTGGCTTGGGATATTCTCCACTTGAACTCCGTTGTATGTACACATATGTAGATATAAACCGACTCCTCTCTTCCTGAAGAGCTCGATGCACATGCACCTTCGAATCGTGATTCCTTCCCTCACCTCCCAGTCTTAATGCATTTGCAAAGGAGGAAGGGGAGGACTGGCAAGAAGAAACGGCTCCGGGCTATCCGAGAGTTCAGACCAGGTCTTCTTCCTTTCCGCGCCCTCCCAATCCCCCCACCAACCGTACAAAACCGGGACCCAACCGTCCAACCGGTGTCATTGGCACCTGCACCCTTCGGGACGGGCTTATGCATGGCCAATCGCGAAGGGAGCGATGAGGTGGGAAGAGCATTGGGGAGTTATCTAACAGGTTGCTGGGGTGTTTGATGGGGGGAGGGAGGAGGAAGATCGCGGTGGGGTGTGGGGTGGTTGAGAGGGAGGACGGGGGAAGAGGGGCAAGAGGTTGATGATGTGGAGGAACGCCACTTACGGTCTTGGAGATGGGCACTAGGAAAGAGCTCGCGACGATAACACAACTGTTAAAAACGCACACATCCCCTCGGAAACGCCATTTCTTTTCAGTTACGACGGACGCTTCCAAGCTGCAGAGTGAAATTTTGTTCCGACTTCAAGGTTATGAAATTAAAATTATACGCAAAGATATGTTTCCTGGACGGGAAAGACATGATGGGAGTGCCCAGAGAGAGAGAGAGAGAGAGAGAGGATACGCGAGTACTCGAATAAAAAATAAGAAAAATTGCGCGACTAGGCGCTTGAATATACATACATACATATATATGTTTGCGTTGTGACTCTCCGGATGATAAAATGCCTCATTTGTTTCACGGTTACGATTGCGACGTACGTAAATCGCCGGGAAAAAATATAAACGTCCACTCTCGATATAATTTACATTTCATGAAATCGCCCGACAATTTATTAAAAATTGGATTTTACTTTTTCACGCCAAAGCAAATGAGATCATAAATTTAATCATCTCCTTTAATCAATGTACTTCAATATATTCGTCGACTGTTTTCTGTTTTTTTTATAATTCTTCGGGCGTAAACAACAATTTCCCGCCACGGTAAATAAAACCCGCGGAAAAACCGTTCGCATCACTCACGTAATACCCGAGGCGAGAAATTCGCGATCGGACGAATTTAATGGCCAATCTCGGCGGGGTTAATGGCCCTTAAATTCCCTCGCGACAGGACGGGTACCTGGATACACTGGATTTCATTAGCCCGGCGAGCGGGTGTCACAAAGGCCGCCAGGGAATAGATGCAATCCCATTGGGGACGGGTCGCGAGTGATTCGCATAAATAGAAACAATGTCCGTGGGTATATTATACAATAAATTCGTGATATACATATATATGCGTCTGCATAAATACCTATGCGCGCACACGAATTAAATAGTACATGGGACGGGCGTGATTGCACCGTCATAGACGACACAAAAATGAGAGTTTCCCACAAGATTTAATCAAATTTTCGGTCAGAAAATAAACACAAACGATTTTTCTGGATTATTTTAGGATATATAAGCACACAGAAAATGGAAGGTCAGGCACTAGCAAAAAGAGTAATAAACACATCTAAATTCAATATATTTTACCTACCTTTAAACTGCTTGTGCGCAATACAATACGTTTCGTTAATATTATTTATATCGTAAATAAATGGGTCTGGGAAAGATAAGGCAGACTACGATTTTTAGTGTTCTCGCATGTACTATTTCTCATTGAACAAATACACTGTGTACAATGTATTTGAAATCAATTGTAATCTTTTCGATCGATTTCCCCAAATTCGTAATCAACCTACGGCTACATTCTAGTAGAAGTCATTATTTGGAATGAAATACTTTTATTAGAGTAATTTGTTGATTTTCCACGACTAAATTTCCTGAATGACTTAAAAAGAACAGCAAATGGCTCGGCACTATCAACTCCATGCGCTTTCACAGCCTATGCTTGAACCAATGCTTTTTTATTTCACCTATCTACGTTATTACGAGGTTTATTGATGAGAAAGACGAGCGATACCTGTGGGACACAGAGAAAAAAAATTATGCGTGGTCCTCACCGAGGATGGAGGGTGGGAATAAAATCGGCATCGCGGATAAGTCAATGAATTCGTCCGGTGGGGAAACTCTTCTCTGGGCCACTTCGCAACTCCACTGCACTCTCCCGCGGTAACCAAGCCGCTCTTCCGCCATTTTCACACGTCCGATGCGAAAGTCCAGCTTTGAAGGCGTGTGTGAGAGAGAGACTTCGGGTGTGGGGGGAAGGGCTTTATAAAAAGAGGCACGTATATAACAAGCCCCACAAAAGAACGAGGAGAGCGAAGGGGGGAGAGAGAGATTGGGAAATCAAAAGGATTGGCGGAAAAAAATAAAAAAACAGACCCGTTGGCAGAGAAGGAAACATTTTTCATTTTGTGCGAGAATATCCCGTGTGAAGAACGAGAGGAGAGAATTGAGAAATGGGTGTGGGAAACGCTATACTCCTCATTATTGATTCCCAAACGTCGTTAACCATTTGGCACCTCGGAATGCGTACTCGCAATGGCTCGCGCGAATGGGAAACGGGCGGATTTTTAAGCGGTTCCAGCGAAAATTGAGCCACACTGTATCCCTCCCGTCTCCACCGTAAGCATTCCAGGGATGGGTACATATACGAGGGTAAAAATAAATTCAGGCGATTGCCTTCTGGTAGCACGACGAGCCATATTTCAGGGATTACGATGCGGAAATACATTGCGTCAACGATAATATCGAATGAAGAATTCGATGAGGATTGGCGGGGTTGTAAAACGAAGAATTTATTCATAGGTATACGAGCGCGTGCCAACCACATACGTCCACAGAGCTATTCCCGTCATAAAGTAAGATACTCGGAAATCTACAATTCGGACAGCACGAGTCTTACCACCACTTCATTAGAGATTTTTGAAATAAAATCAGTTAACGACAAGGAGGCAATAATGATTGACATTTAAATAATTTATTTAGCGAGATCGTAAATGAGAAAAGGAGCACTAAATTTTTATGAACCTCGTTAGTATTTTAACATATTTGTGATATTTTATTCAGTTTTTTTGGGCACTGAAAGGTCCACTACGAAACATTATTAATGAGGAATAGCGAACTTTCCCAGGACTGCCATTTTAAAAATGCTATTAAATTCCTTACACGTCTGCATTTCCACTTTTTTGTTATTGTTGTTCCTACAACTCAGTGAAATTCACTTTTAATGCCGTTAAATCTTTCTCCATGCATTGATGATGACCGAGCTGTTCCCCTATCAACGAATAATGGCAGAAATGTTTGCTCTAAACTTACTTTTGTCATTTTTTTCTCATTCAGAATGACTATTTTTAAGTTTCTTCATTCGGTAACACACTTTGGAAAGCTGTCATTAGGGGAGATATTTGGAATCACGATGCAGCCTTATACATGACGCTTTTTTTTTAGATTTTCGTCAGTCTTCGTTCCTATTTAAATAACTTAAAATTGGCCGAAATGGTGTTCTATCTCTCTACATAAATTGAATTGTACTGAGCTAATCCCCTATAAATAGGATAATAACAGAAAAGTTGAAACTGTATATTTGGTGAGTTAATATTTTTATATTTTCTTTGCCTGAGTCATTTTCTTAAATAAATTACATCTACATCTACGAAATACCGTGCAAGGCACCACTAGGGTGAGTGGCACGGGGTGATTCCATACCAGGCATGCAGCACTCATCCCTGTTCAAATCAGAACCGCGCACCGAATGCCAGGCGAAGGCCAAAAGCAGTCAGGGCAACGATACGCAGTCAGACCGGAAACCAGGAGAGGGATACGTAGATGAAATTAGCATTGCTATATATGGTATTTAAGTTTTCCCAATGTATGGAATTCTACGGAGCTGCGCTCCTTTAAACGGAAGAATAGCAGGAATGCTGGAGCTGCTAACTGAGATTTGCTCTTTCAAATGTCTGATTTTAAGTTTCCTTACATGGTAACACACTTTGGAAAGCTGTCACGAGTGGAGATATTTGAAACGAAGGCGGAACGGTGCAGCTTCTATATATATACACACACACACATACATTATACATATACTTGCACACCCGACCGCTTTTACATCCCCGTCAACACGCGACATCATCGGCTTTTTGCCCCAGGGAGCGAAATCCATCGCGAAGCCACGGGAAGGCGCGACATTCCCTCTTTCCCCCCGAGAACTCATGCGAAGGGTAAGAGGGGCTGGCTAATTGGCACTCCGCTCGCAGCGAGGACAAGCGAGTCACGTCAGAGGGCTTCGACGGCTGGAGTCCAGGGTTCGACTCCAAATCTGGAAAATGGAATTTGCGTCCCGTCCCGGGCACGCTATAGGGACGTGGGGGGACGAGACTTTCATCGGGCGTGGACAGGGAAACCCTATGACGGCCGCTCCCTTAGGGGTGTTGGGCTCAACACCGCACCCAGCCCCCTCCCCAACACACCGCCCATAACAGCCCGTCGTCCATTCGCCAGGACACCTCGAACACCCCTCTGCCCCCCCCCCATAGTTACAAAATCCCAAATCGCATTTGCGGATGTCTCCCCGACTTTAATCCCCATTCCCTGACTTCCAGCACTACGCAAGGGAGTGGCCATAGGATCGCATTTTCGACGGGGTTTTATGCTTAATTAAGTGTTAATGGGGGCAGGCACTGGTTCACGGAACTCGCGATGCGTGGCGACAACAGTTGCCGAAGGGGGCGAAGGGCTGGTGGCGCTAAAAATCCCCCGAAACAACACGCTGCATGAAATTTTGCCCCGGGAGCTGATAAATGGAGGATCGCGGGTTCAACCCTCCAATAATGTCTAAGGCGAGCCAATTTCCTTCCTTAAATTCTCTTTGTGGGCGTGCCTCAATTCCGAGTTAGTGGCAAATTAGTTATACTACCACAACTATGTTTTCCTCAGCCAATGCTGCCATAGCAGAGTATGGCAGGAAATGTAAGAGCACAAAGCAACATCAGAGGATTGGTGAAAGAGAATTAAACAGCCCAAAGTGATTTAAATAGTCACATTTGACTGTTCCGATTCTTAAAATTTTCTGTTTGTGAGTTTTAAAAATCAAACATGTCACGGAAGAGTATGGTAGTATATGTATGAGCATAAAGCAACATTAGAGGAGCCATGAATGATAATTAAACAGTACAAAGTTATTGCATTGTTTCATTTGACTTTTCCGATTCTTAAAATTTTCTGTTGGTAAACATTGATGACATTATCTCAATTAAGCTTTTACAGTAAGAAATTTTTCAATTTTAAAGCTTCAAGGGCCTTCGTGATCGTAAAGACGTGAGCGAATTTCCACAAACACTTCACTATAGATGTATATCGGGCAATGTCTTCTTGGGATATTTCCATAAGGGGAATCATCGACTTCCCTTCTTGTATCTTGCTTCCTAATCTAAGTACCCTGTTATCCCTAAATACCACCAACGCTTAGTAGACCGCGTAACAATCGGATGCGTCTTCGGACACTTCCCAACACGACATTCCGAGAAACCGTTGCGACCAGTCGCGGAGTGATGGACGATTCTTTCCCTTCTAACTACAGAGTGTAAGATTATGACAGATTCGCCGGACGACATGACTGTGCACTCGCTCAACATGCGAACCCCACAGGTTGTCTCGAGGTGAAGGTGGGTCGGTCTAAAGGCCGGACGGTTTGTAAGAGGCTTTTGCGGTGAGAAATTCCATCGTGGCAAGAAGCCAGAGACTGCGCAAGAAATGAAGAGCGCAACGACCGAATGCCGTTGCTGATTTCTTAATGTCGAGCCGTACATGATTTTTACGTATCCATCTCGCCACGCAAGTTTAAGAATTCAGAAAATGCTATTAGGCGGAAATGCCAAAGAAACTCTTTCGTTCGATAATTTTCTTCGAAATACCCTATCCTTGCATATCTGATATACCCAATCGTCGTCGTGTACGCGCTCTCCTATTCTTAAGGTGGATCTGGCTTGACTACGTGAGTCAAGACAAATACTAAGTTTCACATTTTATTAAATTCAGTTAAAAAAAACCTGCTTATGCTGATGGGATGGAATACCTATTGAAAACTAAAATTTCGGCACGAAATACGCTGATAATTCCACTGATATATTTTTAATGACTACATACGTCCAGCTGAAGGAGTCGTCTGCAGCGCCATTTCCATGCAACTACCTCATTTTGAGTTATATTACGGCAGTACTTCGCTAATTAAAAAAAATAGGTGTTACGATGCCTATATTTTATTTTTCTGAGTTTTCAAGACTTTTTGCTTCCCGTTGACAGTTTTAATTAAAACCTAGATTATGCCTTCTCGTTCGAATTGACTTTTTCCCCCTGTAATTTGAGTAATCCCCATAAGAGCCCATGTTAAAATCTTCACTTAATCAAAAGGCTTCAAAAGGTAAAAATAGGCGGGAACACCATTTTATTTCCATCTCAGTTTAAAAAAAACGCACTTCAAAGATGGAACATGAAAGTTTTCACAATCTCTGAAATAGGTGACCGTGCGGCCGGAGTTACCTTAAGACTGCTAATATCCCTTCTTTTGAGTGGCTCGCCCATCTCTCATTCATCTTTTTCGTTATATTTCACTCCATTTTCATATAAATGGCCAAACCTGGGAAGCTCACGTCTTTCATGTCATATATATATCCTTCACTGAAGCATTCAAACCACACTCCTTCATGACCCACGCATTACTAACCCCATCTATCCTACTCTTGTCAAAAGTTGTTCTCGGAGCGAAATTTCCACTGTACTTCGCTTACTCTTATGCTTTGCCGGACAAAACCAGGTTTTATTTATACGTGATAGTTGGCGAATGAACTTTGTGTAATTTACTTATAATTAAAGAAAAATAACTTGGTAATATATCACACTTTTCAATTATATACTAATATATTCCATACTTTTTTAAGTAATAAAAAAGTGCGGAACATAACCATGTTATTTTTCTTTAACCAGGTTTCACTGACTTTTTAAGTAGTCGGAAGAACACCTCTCTAGCAAACTGCAAATTTCGCGCCACTAAACAAAAACTCTTTGACATACGTAAGCCCACCACTTTTCGTTTAGCGTACGCCTACATCTTTTTAATCTCTTCATCCTTCCTTTCTGCACAAAAATACGGCATAGACGCACGAAATCGAACTCATTTTCAATAATTTCACAATTTACCCTCATCATACAACCATTCTTCATGCTGTCCAGATCAAAGAAAAGTCTACTCTGATCTGCGACGCATATTCTTCAACATAGACCACACTAGAAAGGAGCAGATCGATGAGATTCGACCGTCCGACTTTGAAAAAATGAAAAACGAGGACTTGTGGGAAAGGAAAAGAAGACGGCTCGCTCGCCGCACTCACTCGCGTGTCGGGCCCAGCTATCTGTGTCAGGTCGGAAGATTGGAACAGACAAACCGTATAAGGTTCATGCTGGAACTAAGACAAAGTCCCTCACCACACCCGAGCGAGATATGTATAAATATATTCCTCTACATCTTGCGAGGGTCCGAACGCGGCTGAGAATTCCTGGCTGCCCCGTCTCACCCGTATCAAGATGCCACGCGATCCCTGAATCCGGACGGATGATGGATCATTTTCGGTTTACGAGTCGGTTTATTCTTTTAAAAATGCATAAATAAAAACAAAAGATATGAAACGGAAGGAAAAATGGAGCTCTCTCTCTCTCAGCTATTTAGCGTGATGCATCGGGGTCGATTTCCCGATAGTGTACGGCATATCGTGCACCAAGTAGAAACAAAACGTAAGAAAAACTAAAAACCGAGATGGATCGGAAAGAATTGACGTTGATGCGAGTACCGTAACACTCATTCAACTGGAAGAAACTCAAGAGTTAACAAGATCAACAAATAAGTATTCCATGTCCCTACATTTTCCACGGGAATAATTAAAGTAAAGAGAGAATTTTTCATCATCATGAAAGATCGGACACGAGGAAGTCTGGACGTTTTGTAGGAAAAAATAAAAAAAGGCAGAGGCCCTGGAGGGCTTAGTAAAAAAATCGTTTCAATTAAAATCTCATATACACCTGAATTATTCCTTAAATAAAAAAACACGCCGGGAACACATTGAGAACATCAAACACAGGTGGGGCCTCCGCGCCTGCCCCGGCCTTTATAACCCGCCCCCCACCCACCCGACCCCAGATTAAAAAAAAACAAAGGAAACGGAAAGAGAGATATAAAGAGAAAGACTAAGAGGTATGATGTGGGGAAAAGGGAGATGTAATAATGAAGGAGAAAATGAGGAAAGGAAAGGAATAAATTAAAACGAATTCGGGGAGAGAGAGGTGAAAAAGGCAAAGGGTTAAACAAAGGAAAAACACGGGGCACTGAGCCGTACGCCTAGTGTCCATTCGCTTCTTGCAAGGGAGAGAAAAACAAAACACACTCGCACACGCGCACACTCGACCATTTTGAACTTACCAAAAAAATACAAAAAAACTTCCGCGGAACAGACAACCTCCCTTTCCCCCTTAATACCCACACTCCTCCCAGTCCACCTTGACGGGCTCCTCAGCGGTATAAACGTGGGGTACAGAATCACGGACCAAGCCACATATAAAACCTCCTCATCCTCCTGCTTCTACACACAACGACTACGCAGCGTCAGGTAATCTACCCATCCCATCTCCCCTTTCACCCGTAAGTGCTCCCCCACCCCTCCTTACATCACCGAAGACTCTCTCCAACCCCCTTCTCCTCCCCTTCCGAACGTATCCATCCATCCCTTCCCCTCCTACCACCCTCCCCTACTCCTCCCACCAATTTATTCCACGCACAACTCTCCAGACCCCAAGCCGTTGGCTCCCTCCGGCCCCACACGCGAGGTAGGAGGCGTGAGGAGATCTGTTCAGAAGACACATAGGTAAACCTAATGCACATCCATGTACAGCTTTACAATTAATGTGGTAAGCGATCTCTGCAGCCTCAAAGGCTAGAAATGGTAAATAATACGGTTCATAACGATTCCACCAATGTTTTAACTTTTAAATTTCCATTCCAGACCTCATGTCTGGTAAGGAAGCAGTAGAGGAGGTGGTAGATGTAATACATAATATCATTCAGCATTACATGAAGTACCTGAGCCGCAAGACATAGAAATACGTGAATAATCTAAGTACACCTAAACTCTCTCAACTTTAAAAATACTACCTGATAATTAATGGAAAACAAAATTGCATATTTAACGCTATACCATTATGTATGTGCAGAAAATAGGAAGCCATAGGGTTACGCATGGAGCTATACATCATTACTTACTAACCCTCTTTACTGAAAGCAACTTTTCTTGTAGAGCCTGTTCGTATTGAATTTGTTCTAAAATTTTAACCTCAAAAAACATACATACATTTTTCAATAAAACTTGCAAAAAACTAACCTTCATCAAGTTTTGAAAAATCAATCACCGTATCATAATATTCTCCTATGATAGGTTCCTCATTTGGTGAACTAATAAGCTTTAGAAAAACATGGGTGCCACCGCTTGTATAATAAATGTACTAGCTATTTGCTTGAAACGAGATGGAGGAACTGGAGACAGAAGAGAAATAGCACTCTTAGCTCTCCCTGACGCTGAAAATCTAAACCCATCGCTTATAATGTTTTTGCTATCTGTGCGAGAACACCCTTCCCAAGCATGCTAATAAACGCAAGTATTAAATCATCATGAATGTAATTTAATTCTGTTCCGCACGACTCGGCGCTTTAGACCCACGGAGGAAAGGTATAGCATAGGATGGGTGGGAGGGGAAAAGCAAGGCCCCAGCTCTTGCTCGTGCTTAGCATATGACGCCGGTGTGATCACGGTTTAAAGTTCCATCCGACACGTGATGCACTGCAGTTGTTAAGTACAGTATCGGATTACCAGTGATAAATTTTCCGTCTCAACCTGGACTCAAACCCGGACACTCTGATACGGAAGTCCATTGTACTAGCCAAGGCACTAAACCGACCATGCGCGCGCCAGAGAGTTTCAGATTCAGCCCTGCCGGTAACTTAAAATACTAACAAAAGAAACGCGCTTTCGCTGATGTTCCGTAGTCATCGCGTATGCAGTGTTAGCAAGGAGACAAAAAAGATACTTCTGATACCAAAGAGCCAAAAACTAAGGGCGTCGCTCTTTGGCTCTCTATGCGGCTACAGTTCTAAGAATACATATTACAATCATAAGCTAAAATGGGGTTCTTAATACTTAAGTCTAAAGATACATGAGAGGAGTGGAACTTGAATCAACAGAATATTATCAGGGAGTCCCAATTGTGTACCTCGCTACAGTCATTTTTAACATTTTCCAACGAACCTCTTCATTGTTTTTGCGTTATATTCATTTAACTTTTATGTGAATGAAAAAGTAATGCTTTGTTTTTCAACATAAAGTTAATATAGTAGCTTTAAAGTATTGAATTTTGATTCACAATGACCAGTAACTTCCACAAAGTCACGCCGGAAACCACTAACTCTGTTTAACTTTTACTCAAATATTTTACAAAAATATCCTAATCATCATATTTACAACATTTTGGAAATTATACGTCGTAAAAAAAACCAAACTAGGACTCCCAATGAAAAATCCTCAAAACAATACTCGGCCGTGTGTCCAATAGACTTTGATCGGCGCCTAACCTACCCAACTGTATTTGAACTGTTCTACACTGTATTTGAAGTCTCATCGTAGAACTAGTGAAACTTTCCGTCACCTCCTAGACACAAACCTCAACACTCAATCTCGGGAGACAGTATTCTAGCCACCACGCCAACACGAAACTCCACGTGTTACATAGTCAGTCGTGTGCATGCATTTATGTGCCTACACCCCTATCCTCTGTATTCGCAAAGCGAATCGGGAGACGGTCGGGAGGGGGTGAGTGAGGGAGGCTGCGTCGCCTGAGGGATCCACGCGCAGATCAGCGGGAGGTTGTCTGCCAAGAGCTCTCGGAGATAGAGGTAGAGGAGTAGGAGGAGTACACAAAGGTACTGGGGAGGTAGAGTTGCGACGCGAGGGGGGAGGAGGGAGGCAGGGAGAGTTAAATGCAAGACACGGTCGCCTCGTGCTGAGCGATGACGTTTTACCAAGACGGCGTCACCCAGGCGACCTGCCCACGCGCCACGCCAGAGGAGACTCGCTAGTCTGCAGGTAGGTACCTACACAAGCGACAACTCCACCCACGTCTCCATCTGAAACTCCCCATTACTCATATTTCATTCGAGTATTTATTTTTTCTCTTTAAAACCTTTCCTGGAAACGAAAGAGCGTGGATCATTCGCTGAAGAAGATGGGATGATGTTATGTTTTTTTTTGAGGACGCCGCTGTGAGGTCTGCCCGAGACGCGGATGATGCATACGATTCCGGTAGACTTTCCACGTTAATACGCGTCGTATTTCCGCTCTATTAGACGGCGTTAGAGATAAATCACGTACGAGAGTTTCCCCGAAAAATGTGATGACTAGACAAGGAGGACCGGAGGAGTTTTTTTTTGCATGCGCTGCACAGCAAGCCTTCTTCGAGTGACCTTCCCCAGCAGAGCGTGCCTTCCTGAGGTCTGTGGAGTGCGCACACATGTTGAAGGAAAAAGCTTCGCTTGACTTCGCTCCGACCACACGAGTAGGCATCTCAAGGAGAGCGAGTTCGAAGGATATGTTTTTTTTCCTTATTAACTCACTCCCTCCGCACCGGCCGACAATTAGTTCCCGATCGACTGATCCCCGTAGAATTCCTTTATGAAAACTCGAGAGCCACTCAAGTCGAGATGAACACCGACACGACCGGAGCAATTTATCGAGGAAGCATTCAAGAATCCATCGAAAGAGGTCGTATAAATAAACGTCGCGGGGAAGTTTCTAAGTGCGAATAAATCGTCAGCTAATCCCCCGGTAGCATAGCAATCAACGCGAGACGTTCAATCGAGTTTCAGCCGGGTGTGCAGGGGAATGCCATCATTGGAATGACGTTTTACGAGGCATTCAAACAAAAAACCATCTGCACTCCGACATCTTGGAAACATAAATCCTAATTTTGCATTTCTCAGCGTCAGCTCAAGGGTTTTAGCGACATTTTCCTCTAGTTATAATGAAGGCCATAATCGAATTTTATTTTTGAAGATAGGCAACTGTAAGAAGGACAAATGAAATATTGAATCAATAATGACATAATCACTTCGATTAATATGATAGAAATTATGTAACTACTTTACGATATAAGCCTATCAAAGCTATTAACATGACTCATTTTCGCACCATACGCTGCAAATTATTCGCAACGGGCAATTTTTTTATTAAGTAATAATTAATTATGTGGTTAGTTGATGTACATTTAAACTATTTAAGAAAGTGTTCACACTTTTAATTTTCAAACGCAATATATGCGCGACCAATTTCTCGTTTGTTTGAAATAAAGTCTCTCTAGAGTGCAGATAACCTTTCCAACGAAAAACGGTAGGTATTTTTCCGGTAAATATCTCGGAAAGTAAAAAACCCGTTTTAAGAGGGTCACGTAATTGCCCTACCTAATGTAGATACTCATTTCAAATTGCATCGTGTATAGAAGTGAATTGGAAGAACACGTGCGCAAATTCATGAACGCGAGATGGTTAAGTATTCTCTGCTCTTATTCAGAAATCATTCCACGCCAAATTAAAAAAAAGCAGGGATTACTTTTGAACTAATTTTTGCACCGTGAAACGGACTGAACGGCAAATGACTGATATTTTGCTATAAATATAATGGTGAGATAGCTTAAATAATAATGAGGACAAACTCATGGAGTTTTAAAAAGAAGTGACGTCTCACTCAAATCATCCGAAAATCACTGAGGGAGCACGGAGAGAGGCAGATGTGTTATACGTTAAGTCGTGCAAGTAAGAGATTCATTCAGGACCGCCCTTATGAGTCGCAGGGGGAGGAACCGCGAGGGCGTTTTTATGACACTAGACGCGGCTCGCGCACTAAATCAATCGCGGGATTCGATCATTCATGCTTTCGACACGCGCACGCGCCGGGTGTCTCGTCCGTGGGCCTCCAAGGATGGTTTTGCCAAGCCCCCGGCGACGCAGATGTTCGCGAGATGGGACACCGCCGTCGCGAAAAAATTTCTTTCGCGAAGAGTCCGTCTTCCCCGTGGCCGGCGAGCCTAAGTTGTGAGGGGGGAAGAAGGTTGGACTCTTAAGAGAGGTCTTCGGCCTCTATCCCATAAGATGGACGCCGCAGAGAGGCGGTTGACGGGGGGGAGGAGGGAGGGAGGGAAGGAGGGGCGTGATATAAGCCCCCCTCCCCCAACTTCCACCTCATCCCAAGAACACACCGTCCCTCTCTCTCCCACTCCATCCTTCTTATAACCCTTCAAACAAAACAAGCCGGATAAAAAAATATATACACACACGTACGGCCGGAGACTTCTTCCTGGCTCTGACTCCCCTCATCCCAAGTGCCTGAACCGGCGGACTACCCGAGGGTTGGGTGGTTGTCGGGAAGGGAATGAGGGATGGGGGTGTTCAGGAATATTAACATGGGCCCAACGTTTCGGGTCGGACTAAAAGGGGCGGTAACTTCAACGCACGGCACTGCAGGTAAACGCCACGGTGCCGTCGCTTGAATCTTTAATTTGCGCGGAGGTGGGGGGCATACCTTACTTCACATTTTTTTTCCGATCGACGGAAATAATAATGGACCGTTTATATATTGTACACCGCCCCCCCCTCCAACCTCCACATCACTACCCCCAAACACTCAACACAATACGTCACGTTTGGAAATGCGGGTGCGATGGCATATTAAAGCTCCGTTCCTCATTTAGCCTCTCGGGAGATAACCTCTCGAGAGGCTAAATGAGGAAGGGAGACTTTTCGTTCTCCTTTTGTTTTCTCGTACTCTCGGCTTATTTTTCGATTTTTAATTCCCCTTCACTCCCCCCATCGTCATCGGAGCCCCAGAGAAGGTGAAGGAGAGACCATTAAAGGAGAATTCTTTGGGCCCGTCTCGGAAGGCTTGGGTGGCAACCTTGTTTTTATATCTAATTTATTCGTGCGGGCCTCTCTCCTCGGAAGCACTCATGGCATGGCTTGGCGGTAGCCATCGGTTTCGTTATGGGAGACGAAAGAAGCGAGAGAAAGGGAGGAAAAGAGCGACAAGGTAGCAATTACACGAGTGGAATTTAAAAAAATAACGCGAGGGGAAGACATGAAACAAAGAAAAAATCTCACGAGACTTCGTGCCTACTTTTATAAAATTACATATTTTTTTCTCCTCCCCACGTCGGGCCCGTGTGGGATGGAGAGATACCGCCGGTGACGCGCGTAATGGCGGTCGTAATTTAGAACAGTCCAATTTTGGAGTGGCGTTTCCACGGAAGCCGTGGAAATCGTGGCATCTACTGCAAGGGAAGCTTTCTCTCCTTAACCTGAGCGCTCCGCTGCCGAGGGATGCCCGGAGTTCCCTTTAAACGCCTTCTTCTATGTCCCTGCTCAAAGCCACGGTGGCGTTTAATGGCAGGGGACGTTTGCATAGCTTGCGAGTCTCGCACACAGACATGGGAAAAAAAGACGAAAAAAAATGGGTCATCCCCCATCGAGGTCGGATGTTTGTATGGATCCAGAAGGGGGATGGGGAGGGGGAGGAGAGAAGAAAAGTGTAATTACGTTCCGCTCCAATCTCCACGGAATGGTTTCCATATACCTCTCTCCCAGACTCTGTAAGACGGTAAACAAACCACTGCGTCGTCCCAAATATCCCTCAACCCCTATTTTACATCATAATAGTCCTTCCTCCGACTTCGTGTGAGAATTTTCCTCGAAATTAAGGGCAGGGAATAATACGGATGAACATATTCATATGTATGTGCGGCGCGCTGCGAAAAATCTCGCGAGATGATCGACTGGTTGGGCACACATCGGCTGCCCGGCCCCTGTCGATCAATATGCAATGAAATGTCCGCGACTCGAAGCGCCGAGGAAAAGAAGCAGGAATGCTATCGACAGTCGAAGAACCCTTACAAAAATTGGATGTCTAGGTCTTAAAGACGAAGACCTTTAAATGGGGGTTCGGAATTAAGAATATATTTTCCACCATAGCACTTGTTAGAGCATAAGTTTTCTCATAAAGATTCTCACAACCAGGAACTTTTATTAAACGATTCTAGAGTTACGGACAAACACAATCAAGACAAGATATTTTTTTCATCACGAAAAAATGTAGGTTAAAGTTTGAAGCTTATCTTTGTGGAAAAGTGATGCAAGAATTAAAATGTTGTTTTGTATTTTCCATACCGTTTTATCACTACCACCCAAGGTTTCGACATAAACATGCCATTATCAGCCATAACAATGACATAATTTTATCATTAAGAAGGTGGACAAAATTATGTCATTAACAACCTTGATAACCACATGATTAGGTCAAAACCGTGGTCGGTAGTAATAAAACAGTGTAGTAAATAAAAAGCAACATTTGACGTCACGAAAAAATATATTTAAGAGTGGCATCAATATAACTCCACCAATACATACAATCCAAACATTCAGTTTCACTTAGTAGATTTTGAATGCACGTGAGTTAGGAATTTTCTGCGGCAAAATTCACGAATTAAGAATCACCTTTCATAGGAATTATTCCCTAATACCAAATACTGTGACGATAGCGACTACAATAAATCTAGTATATTACTCCATTAAAAAGGATTTAAGTTTCTTTTTAGCGCCTGCTTTGACGGCTTGATATAATTATCGCTCATTTAGCTGGGTTATTGCCGAGTGAATAAATATTTCTGTAGCACGCCCCACTTCGGAAGGAATCGCCACTTGAAAGCCATTCAATTGAATTAACAGCTACTTTTCCGTCTCCGAGCGAAATCCAGGTTTTGTTCCATTTCCAAAGTGGTTTAAGTTCGTCCCCAAACAGTCTTTGCCCCTAAAATTGCCTGCATTGTTCTTTCCGCCTGAACTTAAAAGGGTAACATAATTACATTTCGCAAAGGCTAACTACTTGTTGTAATTGGATTCCTTCTCAACAAGATTAGCTGAAGTGGGTGTGACTGCTGTTTGCGTGACAATTGTTTTGGCCCAAATCTCCTGGAATGCAGAATCGAAAGGATAGCTATAGTGCGGAAGGAGTGACAGGTCGATGAGCAGTTAATATAACAAAAATTAAGGAAGGGCTCCACTTCGTTTTCTTGGATACAACGGCAGAAAAGACGCTAATGCAGGAAATTTCCATTTCGCACACACTCTGATAGATGAAAAGGAGACTCAATAGTAAGTTTTCAATGAATGACATACAAACCACCTTGCAATAGCTCTTTTGGCGGATTTGATTGGCGGAAGGGGGGTAACATGGGCGATGAATACATCAATTAACAATTCGGAGACATTTGAAAGGATATTTTTATAACTTGTTCCGAGATTTTAGCGAGTATCCCATTAAGTTTTCGTTCAATATTATCCAATGAACGCTAGTATTTTCGATAATTTGTTGAAAATAGTTGAACCTAACCACCTGAAGTCCATACCACCTGATGAGTGTTTATCGGAAGCTTTTGAAGGGTATACACTATACGAGATGGGTCGCAATTGCCGTGAAACTATCAGCAAATATTGCTGGTTTATCTCCGTCCTTGTGACTGATTCTGAGTCAGCCACCGTCGCATTGCAAGAAAAACATATCCGACATCAACTTTTTTGTCGCTGCTTTTTTAATTCGCATACATGCGCAACTAAATTTGACATGGCGAGTTTAATTTTTGCGACTCAACTTTCGTGCAGCCACGGATAGAAAGTGTCTTAGTCCTCCTCATCGTTTCTTCAATCTCATTGCTTGAACAGGGTAAATGTGATAAGAGGAAATCTGTTCGACACCAATTAAGGTGCCAAAGGCACACAAGTAATTACTACTCTTTAAAAGCGCTGCCCAGAAACCACCTCAATTTAAATGCAAACTAGGTAGCTTGATAGCACGACATTGTTTGCCAAACGTAATTTGGTAAAGCAGATATTTTTCGATTCGAGCAGCATTCTTTCCAAACACCGCATTATGGCCTCAGAGATAAGAGAGAGTCGACGGGAACATATTATTTTCTTTTCCTTAATGCCTGGTAACAGACCCCTCTTTCATGCTTCGAAGATAATGGTTTTTCGAAGGCCTTCTAGAAATGAAAACAGAGGAGTCATAAATGCTTCATTACTATAATTTTCCACTGCGGAATCATTATGCAACGGCGCCGTTCACCACAGAGTACTATTTGAGTAAAGATAGGATTTTTCCAAATTCGGGCAGCGCGAGGCAGCCGTACTCGCCCATCTGGCGAATAAGATCGCGGTTTCGTCATGCTGAATTTTTTAACGGTGAAGTTCACCATCCCATTTTAGGGATTAACATTCAAGAATGGGGGGAGTGGAGCCAATGGTTTCCCTTCCGGCTCAAGTGTCGAGAATCTTTTAACATTTCACAATAGTCTGGCGTCGCAAATTTGTGCCGAACGGTGAACTGATGGCGACGGCTTAATCCTTTCAGGTACACTCATCATGCGGATCTCCGACGGAAACCGCTCATCTGAACGTGCAACATCGCTGCTATTCGAACTAAAACCCTAATGAGTCATTTCGAGGAAAACACGTAACTCACCAAAGTATGTAAATAACTTCTCCTGAGACGCGGTGAAAGTCATCTTGAGGCGGCCCGGACGTATTCTCGGCGGAACGATTTCACATTCCTTAAATAATAACGCCATATGGTCACACCTAACGCCCTCAAAATGACGTGTCTTGTCTTAAAAACCTTGCCCCAGTTGCTCACCTTCCAGCAAACGCATTCCTACTCAGATAGTAGATAGTATATGCGTCTCTGTGGGCTTAAAGCCCATGTCACGCATGGGCGAACTTGACGGGTGCCGGAGACAAATTACCTGTCCTTAGCTTCCAAAACGGCACATCATAGCATGATTATCGGAAAAGAATTTCAACTCTTGCTGAAACAACTAATAGTCTTTGCGATTTGCCTTCGAGGAACATTGTACTCATGGAGAACAGAGCTTGTGCGTGATTATACTGTTCAGTAAGAGGAAATTTACCATAAAGATAAAATAATTTGAGTTAAATGCGAAGAAATGTCATTTTTAACGTGAACCATAGGAGGCCACAATAGCGACCAGCTTGAGATTTAATTAGGTTTAGAGATAGTTTAAGAACTAGTTAATTGATTTCCCCCTATTGCTTGCATCTTCTCTACTCCGTTGTACTAGCACCGCTTCTTACATGTTTTCCTTTCAACTCTTGAGTCGCTGTGCACTAATGCAATTGCAAATGACATACATCTGAGGGGTTTTTCTCACTCTGGTGGCATACCTATAGTGTAAAGCATTTTAGAGAAATCTTTCCTTGCGAGTATTTGCAAGTCTTTGTTGATTCATCAATAGGCGTAGTTACATTAACTTAAAATGGGAATAGTGTAGTGTATAGTGGTGACAACCCACCCTCGGCCACAAACCGTAGAGGTGCCTCGCGCCACTAAAATTAGAGAGCTAGATTGTAGAACCGATAGGTATAAAATGTCATTTTTTCCGCGTACCATTCGGGACCATAACAGCTGTGATCGTCGTCATGAATAGTTCGAGTATTGACAATAGGCAGGCAGTAAATCTTTCTCATTATATTCTCTACTCTCTTATTTATGCATGATGTAAATATTGATGTTCTTATTTATGCATGATATTTTGAATCTGTAGTAGTAGTCTTTGTATCCCTTGCATGTTGGAACGATTGACGATAGAATGTTCCTTGGGTATTAGATTTTTAATTGGCGCTTTGCATGCGTGGTACGCGGGATTTAATGTAATGTCGGTGTTCTACCATATCATTCATGCATGGCTGGTGCGAAAGCACCCCCTGCCACACACTCTTTGGGTGGCTTGCAGGGTATGACGTAGATGTAGATGTAGAGGTGATCAGCAAGGTATTATGTAGCTATAGCTGGAAGAGACTTGTAACGGCCGTTAACGCGAAAGTTCATGGCTGTCATTTCCAGAGCAATTCGACAAAAACAAAAAATATAAAGCGTCTTTCGTATGCGAAATATCTACAAACGGGAAATAAATATGAATATTTGCCTACCGCGTAAATGAAATCGCATACGTGTGTTTCTTATGGGATTCGGACCACGCTGCTATACTGCTATAATGGTGTGCTATTAATTCCGTAGTGCATGGCTAATTGTCACGCACCGTTGCTAATGATGTGTAAATGACAGACGGGAAACAATTTTGGGTGCTCTTTCGTAACCCACTGAGAGTGAAACAATACGTGTGGAGGGGAACTAGAGAAGTAACTTTCTCCCGTTCCACCTGTTGAGCTAGCCGAATTCCCAACTCAGGAGAGGAACGTTTATGCACGCGCAGATACGTGATGGCACACGTATATATGTTTTGATTCCATATCGCGAACGCAAAATCGCGGTGTTTAAAAAAACTGAATATAATGAAACGGCACGCTTAGGAAAATAGTGCTCTAGGTCTTGGATCGCACGAAGCTAGCGATACTGCGCGAAAAGAACTCCAAATTCGTGAGCCACGGCATTGAAGAGCGAGCATTGAAAAAAAAGTTCGACTCGGAGAGCGAGGCCGGCTGGTGTCTGTGTGACAAACTAATTTAGTTCTCGGAGCGAGCAAAGTGTGTCAAAGTCAGATCGCCGAATACGGGACTCCACTAAGGTAAACAAAACCCGTGTTTAAGGAGAAACTGTTGAAAGAGGGTCATGGAGGGTGATACATAACTCATGTATAGCATCGCGAAAATTCGCGGCTTTCCCGTTTCGATGGAAAGCGTGTCAGCGGCGAGGAAAAGATGTCGCATGGGAGGAAACACATGGAGCACTAAAAGAATCCTCTTGATCCCAATTTCGAAATATGGGAATGAATCGAGGCGAGAGTCGCCCTTACTCCGAACTACTTCAAAAGGTTATTTCAGACTCGGATACGTATTTGGAAAGCCAAGGCACGCGTACAACTCTCTCTGTGTTAAGCTGCGGCTCGTGAAAAGGTCACCACTCATTGTCACACCACGACTGTCACCAGAACTAGCAGACGCATTCAAAGGATCTAGCACTAGCGCTCCCGTTTCTCAAGAACGGCATTGGTTCAGCTGAAGGGATGATAAAGTAAAAGAGATAGAGATGCTACTTCGCTCTGATTAGGCTACACCTCAAATACACCGTGATCATTAGGAACCCTGGTCATAAAGATTAAACCAAATAATTGATAAAATACAAAGAAAAGAAGCAAGCTTCGTTAAAAACTGCTACGAGCGTTCATATAGTGTCTCACAACTTTTACAGGGATGAAGGTGGGAGCCCCTAGAGACTCGAATGTTACACGCTAGGCTTAGAGAAAATGAGAATTGGTGTGTTACAGAGCGACACACAGAATTTTATGATGCCTTACTACATCTCTAGGTGTGACAGAAGCGATAAAATAAGCGAAACACAATAAGCGAAACACATTTCCCATCAGATAGGTACCAAAACTCGTTCTTTTCGTGCACAATAAGGGATCAAAATAAAAACTGAGTTCCACTAATTTCACTTCCGTAATATACGTCACCATTTCACCTATCAAAACCCTATATCTTTACACGGCTGGTGACCTAGCACCCCCTGCCACACACCCATGCGGCGGCTCGCAGGGTAGTATGTAGATGTAGAAGGGTATTCGAAAAATACACAAACTTCAAAAAAATAATATCACATGGTAAAAAAAAGGTTGAAGTATTTATGAGCTGCGCATGGACACATGTACCACTCAAAGGACTTTGCATCTTCGAGAGTCAATCAACATTTTTTTCTGCCCGACCGATGGGAAATATACATTATTTTTTACGGCACAATACAACCGTTTTAAGGACTTTATGGCTTAATGATTCCACCCTTTTACGCTGTTGGGCATGCAGTCGCGTTGGAACCAAAGGGAGGGAGAGGGCTTAAACAGTCGTCAAGCGGCGTTGTCGTCATCGGAGAAAGATAGAGGGAATAAGACAGGCCACGAACGGCGCCATCCAAGGCCATTTAACGCATCCCACAACCGATCTTCCCTCCGTCTGCCCCTCCATAACGAAGCCACATAAGAATCAATCCGATGGACCCACTGGCCTCTCCGCCGGGAAGCTTTTTTTTATTTAAGACCGCGGTAATGCTATTGGGGGAGATGGCACTACTCATGGGAAGGATCGGATGGAAAAAAAGAAGAAGGAAAAGACACGGACACAGAGATATGGTGGAGTGGAAAAAGCAATCAGGTTTGAGTGAGGTGGGATATGGGGAAAAGACGACTACAGCGTGGATGTGTGGGTGGGCCGTGAGGGAGGTTTTAAAAAGGGGTGAGGAGGGGTTTGGAGCCGAGAGGATTACTCTTGTCTTCCCACCTCTCGCCTCTTCCTCCTCCTCCATCCTCTCTTTCCCCCCTCTACGTAATTACAGAGCGAGAATGACACCCATAGCTACCTTTAAAACCTTCATTCGTAAGAGATGGAGAGATGGAGAGAGAGAGAGAGAGAGAGAGACGGAGAGAATACCAGGAAAGAGATAGCTCAAGCGTCTCTAACGGTTCCAAAATATCTCCCTATAAAGTCTCTTTGCCTTTCGATTGAAAGTGCTTCGAAGAAAGGGAGGGCAGATGGATGAGAATCAGCAGTCGATGAGGAGGATGAGGCATGGTATTTGAAACAGAGAGAGAGGCAAAGCCGGAGAGAAGTGGATAGGGAGATGTGGTGAGTGAAAGAGTCTGAGAGAGGGAGAAATGTAGAAGCAGTGAGAGAGAGGAGGTTAGGGATTTGGGGTAGGGATTATGCTTTGATAGCTACAGCACCAATGAAAGGGGGTCTGTATTCCCATTAGCCTGTTTACTATGCCCTCTCTCGCGTCTCCAAATGAACTGCCATTAAAGCAGCTTTAATATCGTTCCAGGTCGAGGATAAATACCCGACGGTAACTTTCCGGGGTGGCGAATGGCTTCCCGTCCCAATCCTGGATCCGCGATTTTTCTCCATCCATCTATTCACTCTATTATTTCATCTCTTCCTCTCTATCTTCCTCACTCGCACTCGAGCGAAAATGAGCTTGTTCATTCCAAGCCAGCCGCTGAAACATATATAGTCCGAGTCGATAAATGACGAGGTGAAGCACACGTAGCTCAGCGTCAAGATCAAACCCGCGCCTTTCCTCATGCCCTCGGTCTAGTGTCAATATCGTATAGTTTTTATAAAACTCTGATTAGAATACTTCAATGACATTAGACGGCGGGGAGCGATATTTTCTTCCGCCGACGTGACCGCCGGGTTCTAAATCATTCGGTCGGAGATAACGAGAGGCCGAGGGGGAAATAACGGACCGACGCTGACATTTCCATTGTTTGTCCTTCAACCCTTGAAAAATAACGATAGTTGGGTCGGGTGGGTACGCTTTTATGGTGCATTTTCTCACTCGGCCGTTAACAACCGAGAGGGAGAGAGATTACACCCGGGTTATTGGGAAAAGAATTATGTTCTGGGCATTCCTCAAGCCTCTCAAAACCTTTCCAAACACCTTCCTTTTTCTCCTCGAAAAAAAAAAACGATCTCTAAGCTAGGCATGCCCTCCACGTTTCTCACCTGGGGCAGTAATAAAAAAGGAGAGCCACGATCAGCCTCCAGCCCCGTAACTACAGACTGGACATCAGCGTAAATGTCGGTGCGCAATGGACACATGAACGTAACTCAGGAACGTAAATTAAGACGGTTGAACTTAAGCGTGCGAGTAAGGTATACGAGCGTTCAAACGAGGTTTGAGAACCTATGGCCGAGTATGGCTTTCGCTATTTCGTCTACGTAATACCCTGCAAGCAACCACGAGGGTGTGAGTGTATTTCCATCAAGTCATGTCATAAATTTGACCAATGGTTGGGTGTGGATTCTTCAGTTTACCAATCTGAAATAACCTCTGCGAATAAGCATACGCCATCGGCAACGGTAAACTTAAATTCCTAAGCGAAGTCAACTTACTGAAGATGGTTTCTTACTTTGTTATAGGGACTGAGAACGAGAGAATAGTCAAGCTAAAACGTTAAATCAGGCAATAGTATCACCGATTTTTTATCCGGATTGTAATTGTTTTCATAAAGTAATTCTCTATTACCTATATTTTATGCTAATGTAAGTACTGTTGAAATTGCACGCGCAAATAATAAATTGGACGTATGTCTTTAAAAAAATTTCACAATGAAAAAATTGCATTCATTATACATTTCATGGTATCCTTCACTCGAAAATGGTCTAACTAGATGGTAGTTAACATGTATAGTTCAATTATCCACGCAAATATTAATTTGTGAGACACCATATCAACTCTGTCTCGCCATGAAAACTATTGAAATCTATGTTTTACTCTTAGGTCAATTGTCCTGGGTAATAATTAACTATTTCTATTTCAGTCCCATGGTTTTTAGGTATATACAAGTAATTTTAGCCTGAACTAAAGTTGTGCCCTTATGTTTTTTTATTGCTGGCATTTTACACCCTCCCTTTATCTTCGGAGCCCATCGGAGTCGCCGACACCGTTGACTCGCGCTCAGCCGGCCGGCGACATTCGAGATGGTCGCTCCATCAACATCTCTTCCCTCGCCCGCCACAAACCGACAAGAAAGCCAGACCACCAAATATGTCCCACCCGCTTTCTTTTTCCTTTCAAAATCCCTCCTATATCACTCCTTGTTTCTTCCACGCCCGGATACAGACCACAGGGGGAGGGATGGGCGATGGTCACCCATGAATATGTTTGGTAGAAGTGGTGGGAGAACGCGAAGTGGACAATTAACGTGCCCCGTGAGGAAATCTTCATCCACGGTCGCCGGTGTGGGGTGACAGAAAACGAAACGAGCCCTGCCTTTGCCAGCAGGAACTTTCAACGACCTCAGCTGTCTTCATAATTAGATCTGAGAGAACGCGAAGTGGACTGGCTGGCTGTTGACATTCGGTTTCAAAATTTCTATGGTTCATTATTTTATGGAAAATAAAGAGCTGAAATAAAACGTTGTGTTCGTTGAAAAAATTGATATCTCCTACGAACAGGCTGCCATTTAAACCCGAAAAACATCTTTCATAACTACGCAGAGGAATTTTTTATATCCTTGGACACAATTAATAAACACAACATTAGTGGATAAGAAAATAATCTCTGACAACACATCTTCCCGTTATTTGCTCTTTCTTTATTATTTCTTTTCTATCTCATTTTTTTATGACTGATGATTTAACATCCCCCATTAAATCTCTGGGTGATGCTTTATCTTACACGTATCTTTATTCCGCAAAATCTGACAGGGTCAATACCACCTCGATGAAGTTGTGCCTTCTCGGTTATGATCCCAATATAGTCACGGCCTTAGACAACATATGCGACACACCTCGCATACTATATACTTGTTCGTAAGACAAGTTTTCAGGGCAGGGAAGAGAGGGAGGTAGGTCGCGACCCTCATAACAAGTTACCCCCAGTATGCTCGCTAGCTTCCCAAGCCCCTGCGCGAGACCCTCGCACGTACTCACATTATTCGGCCAAGTCGTGGGCCCAGGATAAAACTATACCCAACATCCTTCGCTTGTCTCGTTTTCCTGTCGGGGGGGTTTAAAAGAGGAGGAGAGGGTTAGAGGTAGCCCTCCCGCTCCGATCTCCTCAAATATTTCCGCTTCGCTACACGTGAGATAAGCCTCTTCACACCTCTTCCCATCTCAACAGGAAGCGGCAGAGTTTGGCGAGGGAGGAGGCGACGGAGGAACGGAAGAAAAATACAGACTTGTTTCAAGGGGGTTGGTATTTTTTTTCAAGAAGGCTGTTTTCAAGGCGGGGGTGGTGTTGGGTGTGGGGGGTTATGGAGAAGATAGTCATAGGGAGGGGGACGAAAAAGGGAGGGAGGGGAGGAGACGAAACGGTGTGGGTGTGGTATGGGAAAAAGGAGGGTGGGCACATCGACTTCTTGGACCTGGGCCAACCGAAGTTGGCTTAAAGTTTTAAAAGCGGGGGATGAGGAGGAGGGTGGGTTTACTGAGGCTGGATGCAGAGGTGGGAGCGGGGAAGGAAGGTAAGACTTTGCGGCGAAGAGACGAAGAGATTTGGGAATCGCTTCTTGGGATGGAAGCGGGGATAAGGAGGGGAATCAAAGAGGGATTTTCGGCGTGTAATCCGTTTCGAAAAACTCCGGCACATTTTTTTCTCAACCCATATCCCCCTCTCTTGGTTTTTTTGTCCCCTCTTCCCCCGCCCAACCCGTTAAAGACACATGGTGGGGGTGAGAGGGTATTGGCGGAGTAGAGATGGAAGAGAAAGGAGAGAAAAGGAACGAGTTAGCAAAGGAGAGATGCAAAAGATAGGTTTCGGAAACGGGAAGTCAACCCACTCTCCGACCTCTTCCCCGGCATACGATTTGGAACACCTCCAAAGACGCGCCAGCGAGTGGCGGGGCAAGAGCAATTCTGGGCTCATTATTCAGAATTAGTGTTCCTACGCGCATTGTTTGAAACCCACCGCCCACCAAATACTCTAGTCCCCCACCGCAAACCTTGCCCCCGAAACTTCCCAACCCGCTTCCTTTAGAGTTATCATTCTTTTTCCTCCCACTCGCAATTCTTTCGCGACTCAAGAGGGGAACGCATCTCGTGACCTCCTCTTGGATCGCTGATAACAAAGAAATAAAAAAAAACTAAACTTCCCCCAAAAAAAAAACGAAAACGATCCCTCGAGAAACAAATGCATTTCCCGTCCAACCCTCAGCTCCCAATTTGCTTTTTTTCCTTAAATTTCTCCTCCGCGTCCTCTTCCTCCACCGCGTCCTCTTAAAAGAGAAGGAGACCTGGCGGAATTACATTCCCGCATCCTCGACAACCCAACACGACGTGCCTCGCTATTTTTTCCCCCTCCTCACCGTTGACCTCGTTGGACCCCTCTAGGATACGATGCGAAGGAGCCGAGAAGTTAAAGAAAAAAAGTTAAGAAATCGTTTTGACCTCTTCCACGTCTTTACAAAAATAAGAAACCCTTGGCAAAATGTTTCTGGCTTCCATCGCATCCCGCGAATCCTTCCTTACCAACCCTTATCTTCCCTCTCGCATCGCGTCGCTCACGTTATACATGTTCCGCGTCCACCCCCACCCCTCACTCCTTCCCTCCGATCTAAAGGCTGCAGTGGGGTTGTAATCCTTGAGCCAGCCACCCCTTGATGGAACTGCCAGGGGTAGGGATGGAAAGCCGATGGGGATGTGTGTGTGTGTGAAGAATCACCCGGGAAGGGGCGATTCCACCACCGGTCGTCCGGAACGACGCATAGAGTGCGGCAAGTAATCGGCTACAGCGCTAGGTCTCTCCTGCCAATCTCTCTCCCCAACACCTCTAACTCATCCGCAATTCCCCTTGAATGCTCCGAGAATCCCAAAGAACCAAGCCACTTCCCTTCCCCACCTTCGCCGCATCTTCTCTCACACCGCCTCCCCCGTACATTTTCTTCCCGGCGCGTATCCCTCCTCTCAATCGCATTAACACCCACTCTTCCCCTTTTCTACCTCTACGACTGGAGAATTCTCATCAGCCCGGTAGCCCACTATCCTTTTCTCCCCACTTGATGATTTCCAGTGAATATTTTCCTTCATAACTTCTCCATTCGCATACAAATTGACATGATATCTTGTCTCCCTAAAAAACTGCTCCTCAAGAACGCTAAAGTTCGAACTCTTTCTTCGACAGTCCGAAACGTTACACGAGAACGTTAGCACGGTGAGGTAAATATTCAACAGCTTTAAACCTTTGTGAATTCCAATTTATCAAATTGTCTCCAATGACGACAAAGATAAGGTAGTTTATCTCCATAATTGTATAAATGCTGGGGCAATCGGCGTCAATTTGGAATACCATGAGGTGAACAGTTCCTTTTGTATGATTACAGACTATTCGTACTCGTTGGAAATATGCTTTCCAATCGTCATGGAATGGTTAGTGGCTTAACTCTATCATTCAGCTCCTGATCACGATTTACCAGAGCGATCGCTGTGATGAAAGGTTAATTAAACGATGAGAGCTTATACGCAACAGAGGCCAATTAGCCATGATACACACATGCTCAACGCTTAAAATTTCTTCAATTGATTAAACAGTCAACCGTCCTCAATCCCTCCCCTTTACAAATGCTAATGCTCTATTTGTTGTCACAGAATACTTTGCCTCCGTGCTATAACCCTTACGTTATAGAGCTGAAATGAATTTAAATTGTGTTGATTTCAGTAGTTTAACCAAAACATTCAAAATTGCCCGCTCGCCTTATCACTTCTGCTCGCCCAGCGATAATAATTACCGAATTCCGTGGATTAAGGGAATGCTTCTTCGCTGAATGGCCGGGATTTCCTTCAAGTGACGCAAATGAATTCCAAATTTTACGACCGAATATCCCCTCCCCCCGAATGAAAGGGGAGAAAGATATTATAGACACGCCATGCATAGTCAAGCGTCATAATTGAAGCGCCCCATAATACGGTCGAATCCGCCATAAAACCCATCAGGGAGCTTCAAAACCTCCTTTCTTTTTTATTTTTAACGACTTCGCATGAAAAGTTTAATCTATTTAACATTTTGTTTCATCTCGCGGGTGGAGGAGGGATGATGGGGGGTGGGGTGCAAAAATGTCTACGATTCCGCGGGCCAATGAATAAATGATGGGCAGTTAAAAATAATAAAAAAACAAAAAGGCCCAGAAATTAATGGGGCGGGGAGGAGGAAGTTTCAATCCATATACGACGAATGTAATAAAAAGAAAACTGACTTTCTTTCAGAGGCGGCCATAAAATCTTCGGGACGGAAGGGAGTTCAGCGGAAGGTTTCGGGAAGACCATGGAATGCGTCACAGGTCGCAGTGATTCCGTCATCTCACCCTTTCGAACCCGATCTCGCTTCTGAATCACGCATTTCTTCCAGCAACGACCCAGATCCCAAAAGCTCTCAATCCCTTAATTACTCACGTGCTGCCCACACCTCTCTTCCTAACTCCCTAGCTATCCTGCTCGGCTCATCCCACAGCCTTGCCCGTCTTCCACAATCTCTTGCCCTCTTCTGCTTCCCTCTCCCACGCATCCCCTTCCACGAGGGCTTATTTCCGGCCCCTATGCCCTAGGCGCATCACCCCATTCACTCTACCCCTCTTCTGAGCCCCCCCCCCTTCCTGATTGCCTCCCGTATTATATCCGCTCACATTCCCCTCTCCGATGCATCCAGCGATCCTCTGATCCGACCTACCTCCTCTCCATCGGAATTCTGACGAGGTCGATAACAAAGACGGATGCACAATTTAAGGAAATAAGAGTGGCATACGAACTAAAATCCAGCCAGTCTACTTAAGATACAATCAACTGGTCAAGATCTTACTCAACTAAATCTCTGCCGGATTATTAGGGATATTATTGTCCTAAAGGTAGCATGTGGATCATATCAAGGAATGAGTGCTTGTCTAAGGAAGCGAAAATTGCCGTGTACAAAAGTGTACTTCTTCCCACTTTACTATATGGTAGTGAAACATGGGTATGTCAGGATAGACATAAGATTAGACTAAACGCCGTGGATATGAGTTATCTGAGGAGTATTTGTGGCAAAAGTAGGATGGATAGGGTCAGGAATGAGTGGGTCATGAATGAATGTGGGTTAAATGCTCCAGTAATGGACGTGTATGAAAGGAGTGTGATTCGTTGGTTTGGCCATATTGAGAGAATGGATGAGAGTAGAATAACGAAACAGATATATGAGAGTAGAATGAATGGTGTGAGAGGTAGAGGTAGGCCGAGAAAGTTGTGGTTGAATGTGATTGAGGAAATTCTTAGGAGGAGGAATATTAGGAGTCTTAAAAACAGGAGGGCGTGTATGAAACAGTGTATGGGGGTGAATGAGGCAAAAGAGGTTTGCAAGGATAGGTCAGAATGGAGGAAATTATTGAAGCAGAGTTAGGTGTACAATTATGTATCAACGAGTGAAACATTTTGACGGTGCCTACCCCGGAAGGGAACGGCGTGATGGGTATGTATGTATGTAATGTTTTTATCCACCTATACTGAATCTTCCAGGGTTTTTTTTTATCTTAGGCATTTTCAGTACATTCATAGTGTCTCTACAGATACACTGATTTAAAATTAGATACAACATACATTTAAAATTAATCAAAAGTATTAGGAATAGAAACCAAATAAAGAAAAATAATTATCAAAGTATGAAAATATATTTACCGTACTATACCAAAATAATGTCACGATTTGTCTTCAAAAGTTTCAATAAAGTCCATCACATGTTGATGATGCAAATAATGGTCAAAAATAAATTTAACTGTTGACTAACAAACAATTGAAGCACCCAGTTAGGTAACCTCAATCTAAAAGAAAATTTTACTTATGAATTAGGTTTACTAGTTATATCAGGGGTTACATTTGGTGTGGTGGGTGGATTGATTACTGGATGACCATACGGAAGGCCATGGTTCAAAGTCCTGTAGAGAATATTTTTCAGAGGATAACCGATCCTTACTTCAGTGTCTTGTGGAGGGCACTTCGAGTGCAGTACTCCGTCTGTCGGCAGAGACGTTAAACTGAGGTCTCTTTGGCGCCTTTCGTTAGGACGCCGGGTTTCTCTCCATCCTTCCTCCCTTACCTCTCCCCTATGGCGCAGATGACCGTAGTTATCGGTCGCCTCCCCAAAATCCAATCCAATTCTAATTATATCAACTACTTTTAAGGTGAAATTTTTCGACACGTATCGCCAAAATGTCTACCAATCTTCTACCCCACATTAACTACCCTTGCCCATTCTCAAGAGGTCCACATTATCCCCTCGCACCTCCACAAGCATCCAGTTTCTCCCCGACACTAAACCACCCTGGCACTTCTCCTTCGAATATCAGGGGGTAAGAGGAGGAGGTCGAGTCGCCCGAATCCATCGCCAAAAACCACCACACTAAAAACCACCGCACGAGAACACCACCAGAGGCATCGCCTCGTCTTCCTTCTTCTTTTCTCTCCCCCCCCGTCAAAAGAACCTACCCTTCTTTCCCGCTCCCAGTTTTGGAAGACCCCGCGGTCTGGAGCCTCTCCAAGGCGCCGATGGTCGGTGCAGAGGTGGGGGGAAATGAGGGGTCGAAGGGAGAAGGAGGACTGAGAAGGGATATACGACGGAAGAAGGAGCGGGAGTAAAAAGAGAGGGAGGTATCTCACGGGGTGGAAGTTTAAGAGAGGAAACGGAGGGTGAGTATTTGGCGGCTGTGATGGTGGAGGCGGTGGGGGTTGCACGAGGAAGAGATGCGCTTCCAGAAAGAGAGAGAAAAAATGAAGATTTTTTAATTATTTTTTTTTTGAAAGAGAAAAAATATCCTCTCCGAGGACATTCTTTCCACGATGGGGATCTCAAGGATTAATTGACCCGTAGGGGTAGAGGGCCTAGCGCGGAGATTGAGGCCGACGGTGAGGGAGAAGAGAAAAAAAACTTTTTTTTTAATACTTCTTCCCCCTTCTCCAAAGTGTACGTGCGCGAGTGGGATAGGAAGGATGTTATCGACGCGATATATATATATATATCGAATCGTAAATAACCGATTAAGGAGACCGCACAAGGAAGATTTATAATTTTTTCTACCTTTGCCCAGATGTATTAACGAGCGGTCGATTGGTTTCGTTCGAGGAGTGGGACGCAATCCTTCCCAGAATTCATCGCAGGCTTTCATACAACGAAGGGTGAGGGTATCATAAATTGGTTTCAAGAACTGCCGCAGATTGAGTCGTAAGCAGCTTGACGTCCATGGATTTTTCTCCTTCGTTCCAGATTAAACTTTGATTGTGATCCAACTAAAACGTTATTTTCTAAGGAGGTGTTAGCGGTGCAATTAAGCTTTAAAATTGTCCCGTGCGGGATAAAATACAAAAAATGAGATTAAGTACGCGAGAAATGATTCATTCAGGGCACGGTATGAGCTATTTTTATCGTAAACAGCAGACGGGTCGTGGCGGTATGTGACGAGCATTCGGGGTTAAAACGGCTGATTTAACCAAAATCTGAATTTACGGCAGTATTGTGATTACTCATCATAAAATCTGCAGGGTTATGAGACCCTAGAATTGGAAGAGAGAGTAGGTGGATACCATTAGAGCATGTGTAAACGGTTAATGTTTATTCCGGGTCGCGAAAGCATTCCCTCTCAAAATTGGAATTTGGAAATGAAGGTAAATATTAGCTATTTCAATCGCGGGGCAGGTTCCGTTTACCTTGTCGCCTATCACAGGGATATCAATGATTTGACTTCGGTGAGCTCGATAAATCTGTGGGTTTCTCCGTTCACATTTAAACTTACTATTTCCAGGGATTCTCGTTTTCCAACAACTCAGGCTAGAAGCAGGTGGAAACCACTTACCTGTAAAAAGAAAAAAGAAATAACCATTAGACACTTTAGTAGAAAATGGGATGAATCTGTATGACTTGGATAGAAAAGTAGCGGAAACTATTTGAATGGCAAAATTACACATAAGTTTCAGGTTTAATAATTAAGTTATAATTGTAAATATTGATCTTTTCAAAAGCTATAGTTGCTCGGTTGCCATAAGACCATCCAGAACTTTTACCCTCTTTACACGACATATCAGTCCAGAATAGGTCCTACTAATCTATTACGTATGGCCTGTCAGCACATTAAACTTAACTAATTGAACACAAACACACATGCCCTGAGTAGTGATAATTACACCCAGGCGGGACTCGAACCCACGAGCCTCAGTTAAGCAGACGAGGACTTTACCCCATCGCCACCAGGGCCGGAAAAATATAATAATGTGATTTTCTACAATTTTATGTAAATGTCGGATGCAATGCTAACGGAAACCAAATGGGAGGAAAGTCAAATGCCGAAGAATTAGTGATAAGGTGCAATGTGACTTTCAGTGCATAAATTTAAGTAAATATATGGGCAGGCATGGCAAATTCTTTGAGAAATACTCGGCGTAAATCCGAAATAGTCAATCCGTTTAAAAAAATATGCATGCTGGTAAACATCGGGTGTAATCAATAGCTACGAACTAAGACGCTTAGCTAAGCGCAGAAGCTGAATGAAAGCAAAATACCAACTAATGAAGCCTGATCCAGAAACACATCCCGCCGTGCAAACAGACAGCGGGAAAACGCGAGTAAATTAGCCACAGGGAGGAGGAGGAGAATGTAGGGGCAGGATATTAATCAAAGGGAAAGGTATTTGGCCGGAAGTGGGGATTGAAGGCTGATAACTCTCCTGAGCCTCTCTCTACCTGGAAGCGGGTAACGGGCGGGTGGAGGAGGGCGGTTTAGTGAAGGTGGGAATAGTATTCACCGCTCTCTCAGTCGGCAGAGGCATGATCATAGGCTCTCGGGGAAAGGGCATCTTCCATTCCCAATAGCCGACTACCCGACGGGCGGGACCCAGAACCGCAGTTCTCGGAAACTTTACTTTGAACCGAATGCGAGCGCGGGGGGCGGAGTGGGGGGGGGGGGCGTTGAGTATTGAGAGTGAGAGCAGAGGGATAACAGAGATGAAGCGAGTTAAGGTGAAACAATCTCGCCGGTATACCCGGAAAACATAATGGCTTGCGACCGGTCGTGCCGTCGTCATCTTTGCGCCGCTCCCAATTCGATGGGTTATAGGGGTGACTCAACGACGGACGAGGAATGGCAGCGAGGGAGGGCGGACAGGGGTTCGCATCCTCCTTGTAATGACTGGAATTTCCGTTTCTACCTTAATCGCGTCACATGCTGTGCGGTCTCCAGTGTGTCCACTGAAGTAGAAATATTAAATTCAAGTATAATTCCAGGTTTTCAAGGCTAAATTTATATAAAATTCAAGGATATATTATCGCGGTTTTTATATGAGCCATAGTGATGTTTTTCAAGTTTTATGTAGGTTATGGATTTTTATTGCTAAATACACAAGTAAGAATAAAACCCCAACCCAAGAACATAAACAATAAAATAATAAAATAATAAAATTACAATAAACATTACAAAATGATAAATATATATACATTACAAAAAAATTTAAAAAATTAAAAATAAAATTACAAAAAATAAAATTAAAAATTAAAAAAAAAACAAAAAATAAAACAAAATAAAAAAATAAAATAATTATAAATTATTAAATAAGAAATGAGTGTTAGACCCACTGGACGAGAGTCGGATGCTTTCCCAATATTCTAACTCGAATCATAGATTTGGGCTAATGAAGTAGTAAGTATATAGGGTAAAATGAAGTGGTAACCATGCACCCATGGATTCATGGATCCATGGAAAAGCGAGTTTAAGAGAAGCATGTGAAAAAAGGGTGAATCTCTACCGCGAAACATGTCAAGGTGACGCGACGAGACCACACAGGAGAATGTGACGCATTTTTCTCGGAGATACGGCTTTGAATTATGACTTTACGACCCACCTATCCCTCTTCGCTTCACCTCCGGGGAAGAAGGGAAAAGTAAAAAGAGGAACTCGGTAGCTTCCTCCCGTACGTGATTGCAGCGCACGGAAAACGACACGCCGGCGAAGCCTGGGCAGGTGTATATTTTTTCAACGCTTACAAAAATATTTTTTTAGATAGTCTGACCATTAAGATATGTTAAGCTAGGAGTGAGATTGGCTCTGCAGATCTTTCAGCAAAACACAAGGTCATTCCTACTTACATGATTTCTTTCTTCGGCTATCTGTACATCCTATCTCTCTTTATTCCATCCCTGCAGCGTATTACCTTCATTCTTCTTCCTCGCCTGCCCATAATCATGCTGAATATAGCTATCTTCAGAATTATCCCTCTCCTCTACACCTTCTTCATATATTTATTCTCTAACATTCCAAGCCCCTCGACAATTGTCATGCGGCACCTTCATTTTCTCCATTTTCCTCCAAACCCAAACTTCTAAAAACGCATCCTCTTCTAAAGTCTTCAAACGCAGAAATACTAAGCTTCATTACAGACTCTCGATCAACCGTTTTACATCCTTACACAATTTCTCTGCCATAATTTCTCTTCACTCATTAAACACATTTTTCAATGACACTGTTCTCCCACAAATATACCCAGATGCAGTGACCGTTTTCCCACAAGATGCTAAGCAGGTAACTTAATCGCTCCACCTGCTTCAATTTTTCGCCACGGATTTATATAAATGTATGTCTTAACGAAATAAAAATAAATGGAAGAACGGTAGCAAGAATGGCCACAGTAGCTACGAAACTCTATCCTCATACATTTTTCCCTTCCGAACCAGAAATTTTCCGGATTTTAAGCATGGTGCGCTTGAGCTATCGTGTTGTTAGCGAGCGGCGAAGGCGCACGGGGAAGAGAAGTTTGTAAATGGCTCGACCGGAGAGAGAAAGAGAGAGATAGAGGAGTTATGAGAGTGCTGGGGAGAGGTTGAGAGGAGACGGATTAAGTCAAGCTAGGGGGAATTTTTTTTAAGTCGTCGGGATGAAGAAAAAAACCAACGGCAGGTAGCTGAGGACAAAAATCTAGCGAGAGAGGAGAGAGATGGTGAGGGAAAAGAATAAGCTACGAGAGATCCCAATCTGAAGGACAGTTTAGGACTGCGACGTAGAATTATATATTTTTTTTGTCGCGTTGTCGTAGAAGAAAGGAAATGGATGCCGGTCTGCGTGGCGCGTACACACATATATATTATAACCTTACTTATTGTAGAACCGATAGGTATAAAATGTCATTTTTTCCGCGTACCATTCGGGACCATAACAGCTGTGACGTCGTCATGAATAGTTCGAGTTTTGACAATAGGCAGACAGTAAATCTTTCTCATTATATTCTCTACTTTCATATTTATGCATGATGTAAATATCGATGTTCTTATTTATGCATGATATTTTGAATATGTAGTAGTAGTCTTTGTATCCCTTGCATGTTGGAACGATTGACGATAGAATGTTTCTTGGTTATTAGATTTTTTAATTGGCGCTTTGCATGTGTGGTACGCGGGTTTCAATGTAATTTCGGTGTTCTACCGTATCATTCATGCATGCCTGGTGTGGAAGCACCCCCTGCCCCTGGAAACACACCCTTTGGGTGGCTTGCAGGGTATGACGTACATGTAGATGTAGATATATATGCGTAAATGTGTATGTGTATTCTTAAAAGAAAATAAAAACTGAGCGGTTATGGAGAAGGAGAGGTTTGACGATCGAGAAAGCGCGGGCGATAAGGTAGAGTGTTTCTACTGTCGTGAGGAGTGGAGAGAGCGGAGGCTCGAGCTTGGATAAAGAGGCGTCAAAATGGAAAGGCGACCTGGGGGAAGCATCCCATCCCTTCTCCCAGGCCCACGGAATAATGTAAAAAAAGGAGAGGAAAAACCCTTTTTTTTTCCTTCAAGCCATCTATCCGATGAGAGACGCTTTACGGAAGGTTGGTGGAGAAGGAGGAGGCAATGGGGAGGAGATGCGTTGAGGGAACGGGGTCCAGAGGGTTTGTAAGAGCGGACAGGGGACGCTCTAGAAACCCAAAACCCAGGCGATGGAATCAAAACTTCCATTCCCCTTCTTCCCTCACACTGCGTCTTCTCCGAATTCCTTTCCCTCAGTGTGCCGTCCCTTCCTCTTCTCCCCTCTCCCCCCTCAACATCCATCTTTCTTCGGCGGTTTGAGGGACCCGGGACGAACGAGGTAGGAGGAGGAGGCTCGAGCAAGGGAGAGCCTCCCCCACCCATGTTTCGGAAAGCGGAGAGTTTCCAGGTTTTGCGGAGGAAGGGAGGGATGAGGAAAGTTTTTCAAGGATTCACGGAAACGGGCTCCCGAACATAAATCCAACATCTGTCTCCATCCCCTTTTATCTCCCGAGAGCGTGCTCAAAAGTAGTGCTGGGGATAAGAAGGGAGGGAGGCGATGATGGTGGGGAATTGGGTGGAGGGAGGGATAAAGCAGATGAGTTGAGAAGAAAAATACGCTAGTCGTCAATGAGTGAAGATTTGTGCCGGTTAGGAAGAATTTGATTCGACCCGTACGGTATTCGAAATCATGGTAACGTCTTCAGCATTGTTTACACGATGCATGAACACAATCGCCATTAAAATTGCACCTTGTAAACACCCATGCATATGCATGAACGCGTGACCATAAAATAGCCCCTGCTCTAATGTGGCGCATTTGTACATGCATCTGTCCAGCCACGTCCTTGCGCGGGTACTTGCATCGTATACGCACGCCTTTAGACACCAATAATTATAGGTGACTGCCTGCCACGATGAACCTGCCGGTTCACGATAAGTCACCAAAATTAAGAATCGCTAGGCTCGTCAAGAATCAGGTTGAATGATCACAAAAACGCTCTAAGCCAAAAAAAAATAAATTTGTTTATACAAGATGAAGTGAAGTGAAATACGAGGAAGAACTGTGAAGGACTCAGAAAATCCGATTTTAGAAATCTCAGGTGGAACACACAAAAGAGTCACACACGGTACGGAAAGAGAAAAGGATGAGGAGGAAAGAAATCGAAACGGGAGGCGAGTGATAAGCCGGCACTTAAATTCCGCCGCAAAATACAGATATACTTATATTAATTATATTACTTAAAACTATTGTATAACTAAATACATTCTCATGAAATTTATTGAAAGCTGCTGATGACTTATATTGAAAATAATTATTATATTCAATACCTACTTAAAGCACAACCGTTACAAAAAAATCAAATAAATTTCAAATGTGATAAGGTAATGTATTGGCAGTCATTCTCTTCATTACTTTAAAGAACTAAACCGAAGCAAATAGGTTATGATAACTCAGTGAGTGTATATTAGATTTGCAGGGCAATAAGGCACCGAGAAGACTCGCGATATATATATTCGTTTTACGAACATCGTCTTCACGGGGAAAGAAGGCAATTCAGTAAACACAATGAAGGGTGCATATGGAGTTATCATTTTTTTTTCAATTTTCTCTCTGACTATTTCCTGAAATGATGCGACGTTTAAGACGTGGGTGTGGAGATGGATGGAGAAGGTGGCGAGAGGGACGAACGAAGTGGTATTAGATATGGCTGTAGAGGAGAGGAAACCAAAGGTGGATGAGGAAGAAGAGATGGATGGAGGATGTTTGGAAAAGAGAGTTAATGTTGACGAGGGTCACAGAGGGAAGAACACTACGGAAAGCATGGCGGAGGAAGGAAGAGGATAGGAATCCTGGACGAAATAAGAAGAGCGAGACGTCATAAGGATTTTTAGAGGGACCTAATGGGAGATTACCTATAGGAGGGCAAAAGGAACAATATGCCAGAAATTAGGACGTTTGATTAACCACTGTCCAAAAACCTACCAATCATCTGGTAGAAATCAGGGAAATGTAGCAAAGCGTAGATTAGGATTTGTAAAAAGGGTTCTAGGCAAATGCGATGAGAGAGTACAGGAAAGAAGCTATTTTATACTTGTCATACATCATTTAGAATATGCCGCTAGTGTATGGGATCCGTACGAGGAAAGTTTGATAAAAGAATTAGAGCGCGTGCAAAGGAGATCCGCTAGGTTTGTTAAAGGCCGTTATGATAATTGTATAAGTGTTACGAGTTTAATAGAAGAACTAGGATGGGAATTACTATCAGAACGCAGGTTAAAATTTAGGTTAAACTTTTTAAGTAAATTCGAAACCGATTTGTTCACAGATGACGTTAGATATATATTGAGAACTCCTGCGTATTATGCTAGGTTTGATCATATTAACAAGATTAGAGAGATAGATTGTCGTACCGATAGATTTAAAATGTTACTTTCCCGCGTACCATAAGAGAGAACAATAGACATCGTAGCAAAGGTCGTAGGAAAAATAGGTGGGTGAAATATAGTTAGAGTAGTCTGTAGTGCATGATGCTTGTAATAACAACCAATAATCCCTTTCTTATTATGTAGATACTAACCATCTAGCTCCATGTGACCCTATTTTATAGCATATCTCCCTTAAATATCCTACTTGCATGGCAATAGTGCATGTTTGGTGATCTTCACCCCCTGCCACACACCCTCGTGGTGGCTCGCAGGGTATTACGTAGATGTAGATGTAGAAAGTGCGTCTACGCGCTAGTTCCTGCTTTATTGCTTCACGTTAAGAAGGCTCCTTTTTGAGAGACCAGAATCTTCACTTTGTAGGATGTAGTAGGTATACGATGTATATATTAGATTTGTAGGGCAATAAGGCACCGAGAAGACTCGTGATATATATACTCGTTTTACGAACATCGTCTTCACGGGGAAAGAAGGCAAGTGCTACTGCGAGGGAAACGACGCCGGGAGCCTGAGAATCCCGTCGGGGTAACTTTTCCTTGAAGCGCCTTTCCTTCGCGCGAGAACAAGAGAAGTTGAAAGTTTCAGTTTCTAGCGGTCTACAGTTTCGAAAAATGTTCCCTCGAAGGTCAGGCGACGCTCGACGACGCCGGCCTTGGTCGACGGTGTTGGTTGGAAGAAGAAAAAACGAGGTTGACAAACGCGTTTGGGGGGAAAGCGCTTCGGCGAGCAGTGTAACAAGAGGAACGCACACGATGTTGGAGACAGTTCAAAATGGATTGAAACTGTAATTTAGCGGAGTGAGCGCGGGACTTTGTTGGGACAGGGTTGTTCGGAAAGTTTCCAAAACACTGAATACCAACGCGCTCATTCAACCAAGGTCAACTCGGCGGCAACGCGAGTGGGTCCCTGCATACGAAGCCGTTTAATGAGCGAGGATGCTTTAAGGTGGCAGGAGCGGAAATCGTGGGCCATTGAGTGCACATAACAATAATTTTTCGAGTCTGTATGAAATTCTAGGAGTACATCTCATCAAGGAACAGACATTTATACAGTGAAACTCACCGCACATGAAAAAATAGAAATTTGACTAGAATTATACTTCTAAACTTTGTTCCTTAATTAGGTATATCATGTACCTGACTTGACTTTTCGAACCGTCATTCGAAGTTCAGGCGTAAGTTAAAGTTAAATATGTTTTTTCTTTTACTCGACGCGACACCTTGATGTTTGATAGCAACCACTAAAAACCAGTAAATATGAAGTACATTTTTTCACATTTGCATACTCTACTCCATCTGCCTATTCCAAGGATATCTCTCACCAAGCGCTCACCTTTATTTCGCCTCCCATCCCTTCGAAATTTACCCCCCCACACTATCGATCCTTTTTATTTACCATGTAACTATTTCACCACCCAAGCGATATCCCACCTGTCAACAAATTAAATATTTCCCCTTTCCATGTGGGGCTCTCGTTGCTTATTTTTATGCTGTTATTGTGTTTTTGTCCTCTTTCTTGTTTTTTGTTATATGTTTACTATAAATTGGCGCTATTGCTATATGTGAACAATTTTTTTAAATAAAATAAAAAATATAAAAAATTTGAAATTGAATCTGTCCCTACGAATCGAATTCTTAAAAATCATACCTCATGCATGGTTAGACTGCATATTAAAATAGAAATCAACTGCCAAAATAGAACAAATCTGTTAAATCCAATTGTCTTCACGGTTTCATCGACATATATCCTGAATGAGAGCACGCATACATAGTCACGTGTAAAACTGTAAAAGAGAAAAGTCGCTCAAACCACTTGAAACGAATGAAAAGTGTTCGACCACTCCCGCAAAGTTTGATTTAAAGTCTTATCCAAAGAGTCAACTTCCTGGCTATCTATCGGTGAGACCCGAGTTCAAATCCTAACCTTTGGAACATATTCAGCTGACATTTCCTCGGTAATTTATAATGGGAGGTGTATATGAAAGTGAAAACACAAGCGAGCTCGGGAAAATAACTCGTCCCACTGATAAAATAATAGCATTGTTCTTCCAAGATCAGGTCACGGATTGAGCATAAAAACTTCACCAGAATAACTTAGCCGTAGAATGCACCAGAGGCTAGCACACAAAATAGAACGAAATCATTTCGTAAGAAGGTTTAAATTAACCCCGGTTTTTACGCCACAATTTAAAACTATGATCATTACTATGCTATCAAACTCTTCTAGCAAGAAAAACTACCCTCAAAGACGTGAATAAAGTCAAATTTCCACGAAATTAACCAACCCGTTGATGAAGGAACGATAAATTTTCCGGCTTAAACTAATCCAGGGCCGCATTATCTCCTGGGGTGCTTATAGGTACCTACTGCTCTTGGAGTAAATCCAGAAAATAAACAGAGATGGAAAAAACATTTATTCGCCAAACAACCAACACTCTCTCCCCCTTTCGTGGAAGCACGTAATCCGATACCCTTGTTAGGAGATCAAATTTTTCTGGTGGCAAAATGTGTGTATATATATATATATATATATATATATATATATATATACAAAAGGACACAAGGTACGTGCTCCTGGGATGTACTCTTACAGCAACCGGCTCATGTGGATGCCGCCCTTCTAGCAACACGTCCCTACTCTAAGTCCCCGACGCGACTCCGGGAGGCAAAATAGAAGCCTCCTGAAGGAGAGACTCCTGAGCATGTAGGAAAACATGAGGTTTAGTCAAGAGAGGGAAGCGAAGGAGAGAGAAAAGAGCCGGAGCAGGGGAAGGAAGTGTAATTGGCGGTGATGTCCATGGTTTTGGTAGCTTTAAGGGAGCGCGTATCGCCCTCACAAGTGGCGCTAATTGGAAGGGACAAGGGGATGAGGAGGTTTTTGGCCCTGGAAGCGGCCAAACCCCCTTCCGACAAGAGAAAGAGACCCCTATGCCTTTCCTGGAGCGAGGCTCTCCTCCCCAGCACACAGCCATATCCTATACACGCACACACACGCAGGTACCACTCTCCACACTCAGCCAATATAGCATCAGCATCCCGGCACCTTCGAGGAACCCCCCCCTCCTCCTTCCGAGAGGGCTAAAAGGAACTCGGCCTCTTCACAAGAGGCCTTTCCGATAAAGAAGATGGGCCCCGCGGCTGAACAGGGAAGACTAGTCGAGAGATGAGAGGAGGGTGAGCATCAATAAGGGGAGCTGGGATAAGCAGGGGGGGGGAGATTGGGGGCGGTAAAGGATCTGCGGAAGAGAGAGGAGATAGATAGATAGACGGGGTTGGGGATACACGGAGAAAAGGCAAGAAAAGGGAATTTCTTTGGCTTAGGAAGAAGTAAGAGGGTCGCGACGCACACGCGGGATTGGATAGGGGAGGCGAAGTAAGGATAAGAGAGCCTTGCGGAGGAGACGGGAGGGAACTCCTCGGGAGGCACCTGAGGGAGGGATGCAGACGGGGAAAGGGAAGATGAAGAGGTCTCTAATGAAGAGGACAACGCTTTGGGCCAGGGCCAAGCCCCCCTCTTTTGAAGGGCCTCCATCGAGTACAAAGCTCGGCGCTTGGGAAGAGAGCCCACGCGGGGGCAAACAACTGAGGGAGGTTACGCGAAGGTGGGGTCCTTGGCCCACGCAATTCGTCCCAGAGAAGTGGGCAATGAGCGGTGCATTCAACCCGGCCATAACACGAGAGTCCTCTCCCTCCTTCAACGTTCAAAAGGATGAGGACTAAAACTCCCCCGCATTAATCGAGCTCAGCTTTCTGTTGATTCCGGCCAATATAAGGGCGGTTTTTACGGCAAACGAGGCATTCAAAAACCTTGAGAGGGGGGTTAGAGAAGGGGAGTTCCCCCCCCCACAACTGTACGCGATGCTTTCATCCGATACAGCAAGGCAACAACACAAGCGGCGTAATATCTTATCGCGGAATCAAATTGGCGAAACGAGAGAAAGGGGGATACACCAAACACGGTAGAAGGAAGATACGAGATAGGAATGTCTTTCCTCCTATCCGGTTCTGTTTCCAACCTCTGCTTAAGTCCTATCTCGGCGTACTTTTCGCATCCTTCTGGCTCCCTCTCGTTTTGAAAGCGAATGAAGGGCGGAAGAGCGAGAATGAGAGGTAGGAAATTAAAAGGCATTCCTCATAAATGCTTTATCGCACGACTTCGATAGCAGTGGAGTGGTGTGGCTCCCAGGATTCAAACGTCCTGGGAGAGAGAAAGAGAGATCCGAAAGCGGTAAAAATCGACCTCTCTCTCCCTCTTAAGAGAAGCGAGCTCTTTCAGCCGACAATTCAATTACGCGCGATCTGATCAGGGGGGGGGGTTTTGCCTCTGGGTTGGGAAAAAAAGACGAGAGGAGTGGAGAGAGAGGAGAATTCATGCCGGAAAAGTGCAGGGGAAGACGTTTTACGAAGGGTCCTCCCGACCTCCTCTCCCTATCAACAATTCCACCTCTCCCCTTCTCAACACGCTTGCACACTTCCCGAAATATAAAGAGTTTCACCCATAAGGTCTCGGACGGAGTCGCCGGCGACCGCATTCCGACTGGCGGTCAAGAATTAGCGGACGTCCGGCCGTAAAAAGTCTTGCGAGGGCGCCGCAGAGTCGCTCCGAATCTCGGCATCGAGTCTTGGGAAATCGAACGCTCCCGCGAAATGAAGTTCGTGCATGAACGCGGTCCTTGGGATCTTTTAAACGCTCGCAGCCGGTCCCATTCCGCGGGGCACAGGAAGCGATTTCCCCTGGCCCGGGCAATGGACTCGAGGCGACTGTAAAACGGGAATTCACGCCCGGTTTTCTTTAAATAGAAAAAGCTGAAACCCTTTGAAATCCGCCGTGAAGATGACATTGTTGCAATAAACTCTGAGAATCATTTGAGGTAGTTTATACAAGGCAGCACTTCACCCGTAATTCAATAAGCTTGGCCTCAATACAAAGAAAAGAATTTCGCATCTCCAAAAAAAAGGCTATTTACCAAGCTACATTTCGGGATATTTTCCGAAAAATACAATCGGTCTTTTTCACGTCTAATCCCACCAGAGGATATTAATTCAAAGAGCGAAGAGAATATAACACACATATTGCGTAATGCATTTATGGATAGTCCGTAAGCTTTTTCAACAATATAAGAAAATGAGTATATTGCTCACCGTATTACATTTAATGAAATCGCAAAAATCCACGTGGTGAAGGCGGAAACATATTACAGGCAATCACAGCATTATTACGATGCCTATTTACATAGGGCGTTAGATTAATAAAGGTACTACACGAAACAAAAGAGATACTCACAAAAGCATTTAGAGTGATTATTCTTTTTTTGTATTAACTGAATGAAATGAAATGCACATTTCCTAAAATAGATAAATAAAAAATTTCGATATTTTTTTAAAATTATCTAATCTAAGATAAATTTATCAACTGCTGTTCACTAATCCATTAGACAAGAAGCCTTCAAAACCTGTTGTTCGAGGAGGACGCTAAAGATAAAATGGACGGACGAATTAGAAATGATGAAGTGTACGGAAGAGTAGAAGAAGAAAGAACCATATAGAACACCTTTGAAAAAAGAAGACCAAGACGGGTTGGGCACATCCTGAGACAATGGCTTAGTGAAGAACATAACTGAAGGCAACATAGAGGGAAAAGTCCCCAGAGGAAGACCCACGAATAAGCTCATGGACCACATAAAGAGGAAAAAACACAGGAAGAGATACCGGGAGGTAAGGGTACTAGCATTCGACAGGGAAGGATGGGAGGCTACAGTCAACTATTATTAGGATTGAACGACCAATGATGATGAATCCATGAGTCGTAGAGCTATGTGTATAACTAATACGACTTGAAATTTACGCACGTGCAAACGACGATCTCGCTACGGAGAATTGAAAAAAGATTTCCGCTCGAAATTCGATAAGTGCAAACGGGGGGAAAGGGAGGAGGAGAGACCGTGAAGTATGAATCGAAGAAAGTAAGAAAAAGGTATCGGTGAGGCGGGAGGACTGAGACGAATCGTGAAGGAAGGCCCTCGGGGAGGTGGGTAAGATCGGGGGGCGGCGTCGTGTAAGGGAGAGTGATCTAGGTGAAAGGAATGAAAAAATAAAATAAAAATGGAATCGGTCAGCCAGAGTGGTCATTCGGCGATGGATGTATATATATGTGTGTGTGTGGCACCATCAGAGAGCGAGGGATATCGCATTGGGTGATACGAGTCACGCGAGCGACACGGTTCGTGGCTCCCACAAAACGATTCTAAAAGTGTTACCGAGGGGTGGGGTCTGGAGGAAGAGAAAGAAAGAGGAAACGAGAGGAGTGAGGGAGAAAGTGATCGTGAGTTTCGAGTTCTGTGCGGGCGGGGGGAATCAGGGCCGGGTGGGTGTGTAGGGGTGGGGAATCGGGGAGGGAACGGCTGAGCTGGGCGGGGGAGGGGCTGGGTCTTGCGGCAGCCGGGGGGAGGGGGGAAGTGGAATTTGAAGTCGGGAGAAAAAGGGGAAGTGGTCCGGAGTACGGAAAGCATTTAGTTAACAGCGTGGGCTCCGATATAAATTCGGTCTGTGCAAAATAATGTTTGCACACACTTGTACGAAACTCACAGCGGAAAAACAATTCGCCTGAACTGGGAATCGAACCCAGATCACTCGATTTCGCGCCGAGTGCTCTAACCAGTTAAGCTACCCAGGCGTCCTCTTCCACTCTGAATCTCATCTGGGATCTGGGTTCAATTCCCAGTCCAGGTGAATGATTTTTCCACTGAGAATTCCACACAATTGTGTGATCACTAGCGGGTGACTCCGTTAAAGTTACTGCGCGGCTCCGTTGTTATTTAAAAATAATTTTTACAAGCATGAAGATTCTATGCGTGGAGCTAGTGAACAAAGTAGTACGTTGCCAATTTTTTTCGCTACCGTAGGCATCATCGCTCCTAAGCCCTTTGCGAAGATTTTTACAGGGACTGGATCTTCATTGGAGCCCATACTGCAAACTAAATGTGGAAAGCCTATATTGCTAATTTTTTTTGGCTACTTTGGGCAACATCGCTACGATACCTTTTCGTGGTAGTAAAAATTAGCAAAATAGATGACGCTCCACATTAAGTTAACAGTATGGGCTCTAATGTAGTTTCGTTTCCCGCAACAGTTTGAAAGAAGGGTGTAGGAGGGATGTTGCTCGTAGTCATAAAAAAATGGCAAAGTTCTACGTTGTATACTAGCTCCACGCAAAGTCTTCAAACATGCAAATATTATTTCCTAAAGTAACTCACTTCAATTTCGCGCGATGTTGGGAATTTTTACCTAAGTGACATGACACAGGAAGCGTAATTTTGCAACAGCGCTCTCATCAACGCTTACACTGTTAACTAAATGTACTATGCTCTAAAGAGATAGGTGGCTTGGAAAAAAATGAACGTTCATAACTTTTATCTTGAACGAATATTGCGATAAAATTGGAATTATTAAAAATCATTTAAAAAGCTTCTTATAGATTAAAAAAAGTATGCTCTCCAAAAACCTTGTTCCCCATCTATGTGATTATAATTCTTTTCCGATGATACGTGCGTTTCAAAAGATTTTTCTTCATGAAAAAACCTAAATTAAAACATTATCACATAAAAATTAACAAAAACCTACTGTTTTTCAAAATCTAATGAGATTTTATTTTCAATACACAATTTTCAGCAGCTTGGCAATTGTCTTTCCCTTAATTATAAGCTACATACACAAGTAACAGCGAAAGAGATAATTTTAGCGAATATTGTCCGTTAGATTCTTCTTCCAAACTTCTAAAATAGTCTCTAGTGATGAATTAAGCCGTCAATATGAGCCGGATAGGGAGTATTACGCTAGATCTAGGCTCATTTCTCATTGAAAACCACGTCCAGTAAATAAAGATAAAATTTAACTATTTTGAGGAAAAATGATAATTTTCTTTATGATTAGAACGATTTTCTGCCCATCAATTGCCCTGAGGCCCTCCAAGGGATGGGTGGCAAACCCTTTTCCCCCCTTACACACCCTTAGGCACAACCATTCGGGCTACCTCGTCCTGTCAACAAGAGGATGATGAAGCAAAGAGGATGAGACGAGACTCGGATGGAGCTTGGATCATTGAGATGGCGAAGAAGAGAAGAGGAGAAGGAAGGATGAAGAAAGAAAGGAAGAGGCAGGTATGGAAAGGAGCCGGTAGATGAATAATTCATGGAAAAATCTTTCGGGGTTGGTGGCGAAAGGAAGAAAGAAAGGTTGAAGGGATGGAGTCGAGGTGGAGAGTTCAACATATGCGAAGCGAAAATCCAGGAAATGGGAGGACCCCCAACCGGTTGGGGGGAGGAGGTTTGGATAAAGGGTTGAGGAGGGACTTTGGAATAAAGACTCCCAACGTGGGCGGGTTACACAGGGAAGTCGGGCGGTGGTGGAGGAAAAGAGCCGTATAAGATTAATGCCGCAATCAATGGCAGTTATCCCAGGAGGTAGAGACGAAGCTACTATCGGGACTGTGGGGGGAGGGGCGGGGAACAAATCCAGGCACGACCAAAATTTCAATTCGCGACTATCAAATCACCAGCATGTACGGGACCGGATTTTCAGTCGTCGTCCCGGAAAAGAATCATCCCGGGAATGGATGTACCCGTACCTATACCTGGGCTCTGCTTCGTAATCCCGTCACGCTCCGGAGTCGTATCCCGGATTTTGTTTTCTGCCCTCCCCCCCATCTCCACTCCCCCCTACTATCCTCCACTCTCCCAATAATGGAGTAAAACGAACTACAAGACCGAAAGTGGCCGGGTAATTACTTTCATTCCTTTTCAGAGCTCTCGCGGTGATTGAAGGAGATTTATCGGTCCCGTATTCCTGATGCATACGAAATGAAAACGATCCGACTCAACCGGCTCGGCTGAAATGACGAATTTTCCGTAACTACCTTCACTGCCAATTTTCCGCATACATGAGCAAGCTGTGGTTACGCCAGCCATCATCTAATTCCCCCACGACGTGACTTAACTTTCGGAAGTATTAACGAATGATCGGTTAATCCAAAGATGTATCCAAATGCCATGTCTGAGCTGAAGATCAAATAAAATTGGTCTGCCTAAAAAACATATTGGCACTTAAAAGTGCGATATTGAGAGAGCATATAAAATCCACTTCGCGATTCGACTAAGAATAGTTTTTTTTTACAGCATCAACTCGTTGAGCTACACCGTAGCAAGTTTAGAATACAACCGAAAGATACTTAAGTGTAGGACAACAAGTTGATACCATAAAATGTCATTTGTGTTCGAATATCTAGTAGTTATTTGAGGTTCTCTCTGACGCATTGGAACTCAACAAACTGTCGACCTCAACCATCACTCAATCAAAAGGACTTCATTATTTTTTACTGATTTGAACGTAACCGGAAACTATATCTAAAACAATTTTTGCTAATCATTGCATTACTTAGCCACATGGTAGCTCATGTGCTTCACTCTCGGAAGAATGAGAGACAGGATAAAAAAATTGTATCAGAAGCGATTATAGAACTGCAGGCTTATACACCTTATCTTTCCGATATATATTTTTATAAAACACGTCAATCGCGGTTCAATAATCTGCCACTTTTCACCGAATTCCTCTAGCAACATGATCTCTCTTCAGTCTAAGGGCTCAATTTTTCTTTCGGCAACGTTTTTCGCGTCATGAACCCGAGGCGATTAGTAAGTAATTTTCAACGCTGAGGCTCTATTAATGAACCCCACGCACGGCGAAGGTCGAATCAAAAATATGTCTCCCTCAAAGCTAATGCCGAGTTTCTTTTTTCTTCCATGGTCCCATTACGTGAAACTATCGAGGAAATAATGAGACCGAGAGCACAGGAGGCACAGAACACGAAGGCGTATTGATTGAAGCGATAGCGCCTGTCACTTAAGTGACAGCAGGAAGTCGTTCCGCCCGATAAGGGTTCCAGGAAAACCCCTGATCCCTCTCACGCTATTACAATGAGTCCACAAAAGGGTCAACAAAAATATGTATCAAATTATGAGAATGGGAATATATATAAATATACATGAAAGTACAGCAGGCGCAGCCGCGAATCCGTCTTTTAAAGTGTCATTTTTCCCACTTTGGGAGCACTTATCTTCCCCATGCTTTTTTCCGATCCAACGCGATGGATAAATGCCGTGTTGAATGAAACGTGCGGAAGGGTGAGGGGAACGGAAAGAGCCACAGGAAAACGTGAGCTTGATATACTTGAATACGTTTGACGACTGATCTCTTCAAAGTATTAAAACATGGGAGTAGGCAAAACTATGTTTTAAGCAGTATATAAATTAATACGATAAGCCTTTGTACAAAGGGTTAGAAGGCGACAGCATTTCACGGATACATTTACATATTTAAGTTCATCAACATCCAATCGAGAGTGAAGCGCACGAAAAATCTACAGCCATGTGCAGCTGGTTGTAAATGTTTTTTAAACTACTCCATTTCAATGGAGTTCTTAAGCATAGGGATAAACTATATATCCATCGTAGCAATTGACGAAGATTTGGTCTGCGTTAACTAAACTCGTTTATCTAGATGCTAATGCATCAATTTAATTTTTGCATCATCTTCAGAGCTTCTGGTATCAAATATATTTGTATACTTTAATACAAATGTAATGATACCTCAAACATTTCGTTACTAATTATAATTATTATCCGCATTTTTCCTTTAAAATTATGATTTTTATCGCCAAGCTTCTTCAAAATATTTGTTCCCATAACGGCTACAATTTACGCATCATAATCTAGATTCACCCAGTTCAAATTCTTGAACTACTTAAAGCATGATGCGCGATGAAGCAAGATGGACCGTAGTCAAAATCAGATGATTTAATGGTAACATTTACAAAAACCACAACTTAAAAAACACACACACACGACCCGGGTTTCGACGCTTGAGCGTCATCTTCAGGTCGGGTCGAGCGTCATCTTCAGGTCGGGTCCGGGTCGTGTGTGTGTGTTCTTTAAGTTGTGGTTTTTGTAAATGTCACCATTAAATCATCTGATATATAAAAATGGAATACCACAAAGTTAAAAAAGAACTTGTATTATTTATTCGTGAAGCTAGTACAGCTACCCAAGTTAAACTTTACCGGAAACTTTCCATCAAAAAACGTACCGGGTCGTGTGTGTGTGTTTTTTAAGTTGTGGTTTTTATAAATGTTACCATTAAATCATCTGATATATAAAAATGGAATACCACAAAGTTAAAAAAGAACTTGTATTATTTATCGTAGTCAAAATCATCATGACCATCTAAAAGCAACCGGTCGATGAACTTCAACACACATATAGATACATCACGTCAACGAAAGACACACATCCCTACACGGCAAACCAGAGTTCAAAGTATGGAGTGCAATGGCATAGAAAGAAATAAAACAATCACGTAAGAGCACTTTCCCACAACTCCGGCGCAGAAACAGAACACAAAAGGTCAAAACGCGAGTCTCGTTTCACTATTTGCGGGCATAAAAAAGGAGCAGAGTAAGAGAGAGAAACAAACCTTTCTAATCCTTTTTGCCCGGGACCTGACCGCAAGAGGGTAAGAAGTAGACGATACACTTCACGACGATCGAATGAGTCACGTTTGACAATAAGGGATGCCCGACCTCCACTTGTGGACGGGGCCATTGCCTTTTCTTTCCCTCTCACAGGGCTGTTTACGGGTGGGAGGGACGCGAGAGGAGAGGATTGGAACGAGTAGACTCGAAGCAGAAGAGGAGAGGAGGCCGGGTGTTCGCTCTGTTTTCCCCCGCCACGGAACAACAGCTCGGAAGGAGTCGGAGAGTGGGATAGGAGAAGGAAGACTCGCCCCGAGTGGCAGTCCACAGGCTCCTCTCCGCCCTCGAGCCTTAACTATATCAAGTCTCGCACACCACCACCCCGGGCGTGGGGGGGGGGGAGCGGGACGATCGTCTCGCGAAGAAGAAGGGCTCTTCTTCCACTTCTTCGCCCTCCCATCGATGCTCACAACCAAAACACATGTGGTGCCGAGGATTGCGAGCGCCAGCTCCTTGCGAGGAGATTTAACGAGGGGGCCCGGGCGAGTAGGGCGTCACCCTCACTATCTCTTCCCCCACCCTCCCCCACCGAAGGGAGAAGGGCCTCCGAAGGCGGCGTTGGGTCGAGGAAGGGATCTTTTAATCTCGCCACTTTGAACGATCTTCCTTACAAACACATCTCACCTCAAGCTCCACCCTCTATTTGTCCCGTAGTCGGTACGCTACGGTAAAAAAAAGGGGCTTAACTTTTTCCCCGGCAGTTTGTCACCGGTTCGGAACTCTTTCTTCTTTTTTTATTCCAGCTATATTTTAATCTCCTTTTTCCTCGAGAAGCCCCGATTCGAAGTCGACATTTTTACTCACAACATTTCATCCACTTTATTGCTCAGGTTGGGTCCTCATCACTGTGCAATGCCAGATACACTCCTTCGAGATGAGGATTCATATGTCTCTAAAATGAAAACAGTATAAATATTTGCGTTCCGAAAAGTGGAAATAAAACGACGATGAAAATTATTTGGAAAGCAATGTTGCTCGGGGTAAAAATGATGTAATCCTCTCATTCTAAAAAGGCACTAGGGGTAAACTTGGTTACAAAACTGCGACTAATGTAAAATCTGAAACAAATCTGTAGAGGAATTTTACAAAGTTATTAGTACTATCTTCCAAATTAATTTCAACCTTCTATCACGCTGTGTTACCTAGAGGTAACATATAAAAGAATATTTTTTGTCTCTGATTTGGTTTTCTTACGTCTATATGTCATTGTGACATCAATTGCACAGCTTGGCAACGAAAATATCTCTCATTCGTGACTTTTAGTTCCTGATTCTCCCACAAGTGGGATAACATGTGAAATGCCTGCACATGGTGGACGAAAAAAATCGGTGTTTAGATGCTTAACTTCTAGAAAACGGGATGCATTATCTCTAGGGTTCTCCCGACGTGTTCTGAAAGGCTCCATCTTCTTCCTGGACTCTAGTCACGTGGTTGACTTATTTTTTCTCCTCCTGTCCTAGAGGCTTCTTCAGGCCGAAGATGAAGACATATTCGCTTGATCTGAAGGCGGATTGGCAGAGACACATCATCTAAAAAGTCAAGCACGCGATTCGAGTCCCGGAATAAGATAAAGCTTGAATTCTTGGATAATTTAGCGCTTACTATGCTTTCCAAGGACATTTACGGGACAAAGGACAGGATGCGGGCTTATTAATAAAGCTTATCCTTGGATCACGAAGACTCGAGCACAAAAATGGATCTGAGGGCAACAGTCACGCTCAGAGACTAACATTCTCCTCCTGAATGCCTCCCGTTCCCTGATTTCGCCTCAATTTTCGACAATCAAATTATTTTTAATCCCTCTCTCGATTACCTACAATTCTGGAAACTTAAATTTTATCATTCTGCATCATATTTTTTTTTAAAAGGAGCAATTCGAGTGAGAGCCGGAGAAAAGTAAAAGAATCCACCCTCCGTGAAAATCGGTCCGAACTTCCCTCTCCTTGAGTTTTGATTAGCGATTCCATCCGGTGAAAGAATAAAATCTGGACCATTAAAAACTTTTGACGGCTGATTTTATTCCTCCAAACGGGCGTGGAAAAAGTTTTCCGTCTGTTATTCGGCCCGGAATGACAACGGTTTCTCTGTTTAGAGATGATTATTTTCTCCGAACAATGGACCATCTCTCTCCTCTCCTCTCGAGAAAGAAGGGTTTCGGATGGTCTCGACGGCGCGCAACCAATAAAAGAAATTCGTTTCTCTCCTCTCTCCACTCCACCCTTGTTTTTGTCTTCTTCCAACCTCTTGAAGAGCTTGTGCCTCTTACATCCGCGGCCAATTTCATTTCTCCTACCCTCATTATATCTTTCCAACCTCCCACTCTCCTTGTCCTTTCGTTCCTCTTGGACAAAAGTCACTCTCTCTCTGTTCCTTTTCCATACTCCACCACCTCCCTGGATTTCGCTTTCCTACGCCACCTCGTTTTGCTTTCTCCCCTCGTAGATTCTGCTCAAATCTGGAGGATAGACACGCCAGGCTGAGGTTCACAGGCACATACATCCGTGCCCATCACCCAGGGTTCTTTCGGTTTGAGCGCATTCATGAAAGTTTATGTCTCAATGATGGATAAACATGTGAACCTGACTCTGATTTACCAAACCCAGCATAATGCCCTTTTCTCGCATTCCTCTTTTGGTGAACTTACTCTCATACATACTCGCTTCATACTTCATACTCGCCCTCTTGTTCCTCAGACTCCTAAGGTTCCTCCTTCTAAGAGTGCCTTCCCCCACATTCATTCATGAATTTTCTGTCAAACCTTTCCTCTCACGTCATTCACTCCTTTGTCATGAATCCGGTTCGTTCTTCGACCATCAGCCAAACCAACTAAGCACGATATTGTTACTTATTTCCAGTAAAGGAACAACCCTATTTCATCACCCACTCATTTTTAACACTGTCCCACGAAAACTTTTCAGATAATCCATGCCCACGTACTTATCCTAAGGAAAATTAAGTCCACACTGGTTTTGGTTGACAAGGGGAATTTTATATTAACACCAGAGTTCATCGGTAAGGAGAAGGAGGGTGTGAAAAATGAGAGAAACGAGTCTAATGGATAGGTATAATAATTCCTTCCTTTCACGCACCATTGATGTCAAAAACTGAAACAGAGCGAATCAATTTTCGCTTTTCATCCCTTCCTATTTCTTCCGATTTCTTTCTCCGACACATCTACGAGTTACATAACCTATTTACCAATAGTTAATAGCTTCAAATATTTTATCTGATCTTCTACCACAAGAGATAATTCATGAAAGTTTAGTCTATGTATAATTGCTAATTCACATAATCATTAGTCAGTAAGAATAAACGGTCATTTGTCTCAAAGCAACTCTTTTATCGAGTAATTAAGCGTCCAAGTGGTTCATGGCGCATCCGCCACCTTGCCTACCTATGGAACGCATAACTCTGTGCCATAAGTTATTAAACCAATAAACTTATCTTATGCTTCCGCAACGCTCATTGAATGGTTTTCATGGTTTACCTACATCTACATCTACGTAATACCCTGCGAGTCACCACGAGGGTGTGTGTCATATGGGTCCCATAACTTTATAGAATACATATCTGTCGCTCCTGCAACTGGCCATTAGAGTTCAAACTGGTGTTTTTGCAAAGTGATTAATGAAAAGTTATTAAAAGGTATCCAAGTGTATAATTTAAATTTCTCAACCATATTCGCCGCTCCACCTCCCAACATCTCCTCACGAAACGAGAAGTGCACAGCCAACAACTGCCCACGCACGACCGTCTGCAGTCGTGGTGAGGGTGTCAGGGCGTCGAGCATGTACGTATACACGCGAGCGAGCACCGAGATTCACCGGGCCGATCTCCTGAGTCTCACGCGGCCGTCGCCGCGCCGCCCACGCGGTGCAAGCGGGCCCCAGACCCAGCGACCCCGCCCAGCAAACACTTCCACTCTCCACTCGGCGATGGCGAGGCAGTACACCAGGACTGAGAGAGCGAAGCCCTTCTTTACCTTCGCGCCAACCAACCCACCTCCTCATTTGCCAAAGGCTTCGATTACGACATTCCGGGCGTGGGCGGTGGTCGGCGGAGGCGGATGGAGGCGGGTGCCTCGTTGGCGCCCAGCGCTTACGCGGCTTAAATGCAAAAAACTCGCGCGTTAGCCACCCACGCCTTCGTCGCCAAGGGGACTCTATGAGAGTGTTGACGAAGGGGGGGGACACATACACACCCCCGCCTTTCTCCGCGTGGCTGTCGCGGGGGGAATAGCCTCTAGACAGCCTTTGCTCCCATCATACAAGTTTCTATGCCCAAATTTCACATCATCATTTAGTTTTAAGATCTAACAGTTTTGCTGATCCCTCTGGTTGCGTGATAAACTCTTTGCCAGCCAATCTGAGGTCGCGAGTTCGAATCCACGACATTGTTTTTTTTCTTTGGTCTTCCAATTCTATTTTTGGCTAACTGCAGGCCTCAGTCCCATTGATTGAGTGCAGCCCCATCTAATACCAGTTCGCTAACCCGCTGGTAGCTCCTCTATATAAGATTTATACATATATTCCTTGGCCTTCCACTTGGGACTAGTTAAATAAGTACGCATAAATATAAATAATTTGTCCTAATTGGCGAGAGCAGTGGTCAATGAAGAAATGAATACGTTCCATTAGTATTCCGGAAATGGATTGGTGGGTTTTTGGTCAGTCAAAGCCATCAACTACCCTGATCGACCTCATCTTTACATAATGCCAACACAAGACTATGCATTCCAGCGACTTTTATATGCAACCCCGTTGTCTCATACATGAAACTTAATAGAAATTTGATGCAAAGGAGAAAGGTTTTTTTTATGATTGGTGATATCCTTGAAATACATTAAATTTAGGTTCGGCTTAGACCATCCATCCATTCATTTCCAAATCTATCAGTCATTTGGTTCATTAATTCAATGATAGAGAAGCAAAATAACAATGTATTTACACAACACTTGGATGGCAATGTGTAAGCATAAGGAAATAAAATAACATCTCACCTTTTACATTCTACAATTTTATTCGAGACAATTACGGTTTCGATATCCGTAATATCATTGTCTAGGCCTAGATAATAATTGTGTCGTGCCGAAACCATGATTGGCAAGAATAAAAAAATCTGTCGAATGAAAAAAAAAACATTTCAATTGACTCAGTCCATCGAAGCGAAATTGGAAATTTTGACTTGTTCACAAGGAAATTTAAAGGGAGTCGATAACTCGTATCTATCGCGATAACTTTTTTCTACCCATTATCTAGATTTTAAAAAATGAGCAACGAGCCGCTATTGCTGCAACGCAGGCGAATTCACTCTGCTCTCCTTTCTGTAGCGACGGCCGCGGCGTCCCCGATTGTTGCGGGGGCCCCGCCTCGGTGATGCCCATGCGAATGGAACGCCGAGGGCTGACAATTATGGTCTCTCCGACGCGACGCGAGCGGGAAATTGGGGCAGATGCGATTGTTGGCGCCGCTGCCGTTGCTGCGAGGGTTGCGCGGGTACGTACGGTTGACATACGGAGGGGCCTGCCCTCGACCCCGAGTGCATAACGAGGTAGCTCGGGTGCCCCCGAGGGGTTCGTGTCCAAGCTCATCGTCTGCTATTGTCATTAACATGAGGAAGAAATGGATGCAATGGCAATACACTTCAAGAACCAGATGATTGAGATAATGTGCGGATCTACAATGCGCCAAAAACACAGTTTAAGTTTGGAACAGCATCTCTGAAGTATGTGCTCGAGAGCACATGAAAATATTCTTTTGAAAAAAAATTATCCTTGACAGTATCTCCTACCATAATAAAATAATTACTCTCAAGCCGAAAGGCAACATGAATGCAATACATTCGCTCAAGAGTTACTGTGTTATTAACCTGATGTGTGGAATAAAATAGTTAAATGGCTATTTTGAAAATTAGTCTTTTTTCCAAGGCCAACGTTCCTCAGAGTGGAAAATAAGTGCTCTAACATGCACGGCAACTTAAATGAAATGATACAAAGAGAAATTTTCCTCATTGACTCAATTTTAAATACGCTTTATTGCCACAAAAAGCCAACATTTTGAGATTGGAAACCAGTAGTAAGCCAAGAGCGTACCGAATAGGAGACTGATTTTCTGAATGAGAAATTTCGACTGAATAAAATTACTGTACTAAGAATTCAACATCTAGATCAACAAATTTTCTCACACGGGAAGAAGAAAGAATTCCTCCAGAACTAGGAGCAGCAGGCGAATGCGACAATGAATGATAGCAGGTATAGTCTTTAGGCTAATCTTCACTTAAGACTGCGAATGGTCGGTTTCAAGAGCCAGCCAATGAAGTTCCATCTAATCGAACCACCCACGGAATAATTGACGCTCGAAAGGAAGCAACAGACGCCAGAAACACGAGCCCAGGGAAGCCTGATTGCTTATTTCACCCTCAACTCTCTCCGGAGAGGAATTCCACCTCGAAGACACACGACGACGGTGACGTCTATGATAAATTCCCTTCTCCTTTGCCGCGAGAGCTTGCTGCCACCGCGCCAAAGAGTAAAAGCTCTCCTGTCACCGCTTTCCTTAGTTTTGGAGCAGCCAATTGCTCGGAAAACTTTCAGAGAGGGAGAGCCCTAACGCTCAAGAAGTGGGATGCTGGAGAAAAACGTTGACGGGCCCCTGGGCCCCAGAGAGCAGATTTTTCCGCCGACACCCCAAGTGGGGGGGAAGAGAGAATTAAATCGAGATTTATGGAGAGATCAGGAAAAACTGGAAGGAGGAGACAGGGAGAGAAAAGTGAAATTAAATTACCTTCCATGGATAAAGAGATGCAGGAGGGGTAAAAATGCTCGCGGAGACACGCTTTTGAATGAGTACCGCAGGGCACAGGCGTACTGCCGCTCAAGTTGCTTGTTTCCTCATTCTCTCTCTCTCTCAAACGTGGGAGAAGAGAAAGCTAATAACATTTTAAGCACGAGTGGGGATGATATTTTAAAGAGGTTACTAAAATTTCGTCGATGAAACCCTTTTCCCCGCTAATCCAAGTGACGTCATGTTTTCTCCACACTTTCTTAAAATATTTGTAAAAAATAATCCTCTCGAAACGATGAGCAGCAAAAGAATCGCTTAATTGGCCCACGGATCCCCCAAAAACACTCATTTACGGATTTTTTTAATGATCGGCACTCGAATTTTAATCTCCTGAAAAAAAACAGCCCTTCCCTTCCTGAGAATCAGCCGGGCTTTACACGAGAGCTTTCACGCGTAAGGGTAGACACCTTCCTTCGCATTCTTTCCATTTTTTTCCAAAAAAAAAATGCTTGGGTTCATCTCAGAATTTCAGAGAGAACTGGAGAATGATGTTCCTAGTCGATGAAAGCGGAAACAAAGAGGATTTTCTTCGTCGAAAATGGAATGGTGTGGAAGCAATCAGGAGCCGCGACAAAAGCGAGATAAAACGCATTTCTCGAACTTTTATATTCTCTTCGAGCTGCGATTATTGTCATTGCCCGATTCCAAGAAACGTCGATTTGCTTCTTCCATTATTTCTCTCTCCCCTTAATGCGAAGTTTAACTCGTCCCCTCTAGAGCTGTACAGGAAAGCGACTACTGAGGAAAGGAAAAATAAACGCGTCTCATAACTCAAAAACGCGAAGATCGCCGAGGGGACTCGGGGGAGGAGGGGGGGGGGAGAAAAAGAAGACGAACAGGGGATTATAAAAGGGTTTTTTGAATTTTGGAGTGCGTACCACGCACCAAGACTCGGAAACGCACCCAGTGACTATCAAAGAGATCTGGAGGGAAAAAATACATACAGAGGGATCACGACGGAGCAAACACGCATAACGCATTTTTCCCCTTCATTTCCCCTAACGCTCCATCCTCGGGTTCCTTGAAGGAGGATGGGGAAGCATGGACCGCGGAGTCTGTCCCGTTTTATTCATTTTTTCCCTCCATTTCAAAGGCGGCTGGCCCGGCACCGCGAGCAAGGATTAGCGCGTATATCCTTGAGCAAATATGCAAATGTAAACCCCTGACTACACCGTCCCAATTAGTGTTGCCGTGGGGGTCCGGAGGAGGAGGAGGAGAAGGAAAGAGAAAGAAAGAAAAATGGAGAGCTAGAGAGAGGGAGATCGCAAGAAGGAGATGGAGAAATAAGGGAAGTTGGAGGAAAAAAAAATACAAACTCTCGTCGTTAAGGGTAGAAAATGAAAAGGGAAGACGGGCGAGCTATATCCGAGGAAAGAAACAGGGGAAAGGGGAGTGGGGGTTGGAAGGGAAATCAGGGTATGGGAACAAAAGGTGGGAACCCTTTTCTTCTCCCTATTCCCCCCCCCTCGTACCCTTAAACTTCCCATCTCTCTCGTCGTCTCTACCTCTCACTCTGAAACCTCAATTCGATAATGACGTTCCTTCATCCTTCAGTCATCGACATCTTTCCTAGGCCATCTTCCTCCCATGTTGCTCCAACCAGCTTCCCTCCAACTTCTACGTCCCTCCCCCCCCCCAAGTTCCTCCTCTATCGCATTCCTTACAGACCAACCACCGCATGCACACAAACACAAAACCTACCCCCCTTCCTCTTCCCCATGCTCCCAACTTTATTCCCCCATCACCACCGCTCATTTCCCTCCCCCTTATATGTATAAACACACACCCCGATCTTGGAGGTTTCTGGCCAGTCGTCTTTCCTTTCCCGAATGCTTCCGTCACGCGGGAAAATTCGTCAAAGGCCTTCTGCTCCCCTCTCCGTGTTTGATTTTTTTCATTTTTTTCACCTCCATCCCTCTAACTCGTTCCTTCTAATATTTTTTGCCCCACCATCTTCCTCTTGCTACCTCTTCCCCAAACCAGACGAACACTTGATGCTTGAATTTCTTCTTCATCTCCTACTGCACACTCTTTCTTCCACTTCTTACGACCAAGTTCCATCTCTCCATTCCCTCCTCCTGTTCACTACTTATTCGCTCGGAGCAATTCTTTTTTTTTTTAAATTCTGCTTCCTTTTTCTTTCAAACCCGACTCCTTTTCCCCTTCCCTCCCTCCTCCCCCTTTCCCGACGGGGTTACATAGTGGGGAAAGCGTAAATACAAGCTAAGGGGTAAAAACTTTGTCGAGCCGCCTCGTCTCGTCGGGTTGATCAAAAGATTTTCTTTTGTGTTAGCACAAGTCTCTCCTTCTCGCACTCGATTTTTTTTCCTCTGTGTTCCACAACTATCTCTCCTTCGAGCGAAAATGGAAGGAGAGTAGAGATGCGGACGGAAAAAATGAGAGGGTGCACATATCTACACGCTTGGCCAGAGCCGGTCTCTCGTCCTCCCCTCTGCCGGTACATTATACATTTTTTTCATCCAGATCCGAGCTTCCCTTTCGCATTCCCACCTTCTCCCTATTCCCCCCTCCCAAGACCTCGCATCACCCGTCCCTTCGGTAGGGACACGCGAGTTGGTAAACATGGTTTTCTAATTTTCCACCCCCCTCACCTTCAGACTCCAGGAGAGAACGCAGATATTATGTGAACGTTAGGTTGGAGATGTTTGGAAAGAGGTGAGTTCCGGGAATGGGGTGGGACTGAGTGAAAACAAAGCGAAAGAGGTACAAAAAAAATGAAAGTCGCACAATTGGCATTTGGAACCAAGCGTAAGTAAATTGGACGGAATACGCTGAAGTCAATACCTGAATAGGACGCTATACATCGAAACTCGTGTGGTGTTTTCAATAATAATTTAATAATGGAACCAAAAAGTTATTCAACCTCACCCCACCATGACCATGGTCTTACGCGCAGATGTACTAATTAAAATACTAATTAGTTGGAGGTCCACGTCATAGAAGTGACTACCTATATACTCTTCTACGGAAAAACTTATTTTGATGCCATTAAATTTCCACCAAAAAAAGTTATGGTGTTCAACGATATGGATACATAAGACTCCCACACAGTTAACCCGGAAATCAACGTGTAAGCTTAAATATTGGGGGAGGGGACACAAAATTGAGGTAATCTGCACTATTGAGAATAGAAGGTTGTGTAGCTCAGTGAAGGATTATTTGGGGAAAGGAGAGAAACCCGGCGTCAGAATTGACAATAAACAAAAAAATACGTGAAAGGGCCCTCAAATATGCACCCCATCCTACGAGAGGAGAACTGCACGCGCTTGATATACTCTCAAAGAAATATTCAAGAAGGTATCGTAATTACAATAGAAATTAGGTATCCGTCCATACGAAGACAGACCCTCAGGATGAGAAGCCAATACTGAAGCCACCACGCCAACTTATAAAGACTATATAAATATAAAGACTATGCACTATAAAGTATATACTATAAAGTATACACAATATACTATGAAGTATATTAAATATACCACAAAGTATATGCTATAAAGTATTTGCTATATACTATAAAGACTATATAGATAGGCTAGGATGAGAAGCCAATACTGAAGCCACCACGCCAACTTATAAAGACTATTTAAATATAAAGACTATGCACTATAAAGTATATACTATAAAGTATACACAATATACTATGAAGTATATTAAATATACTACAAAGTATATGCTATAAAGTATTTACTATATACTATAAAGACTATATAGATAGGCTCGGAAAGTGGTGGCGAGAGCCGAATTCCAGGAATGAGGATAGATGGAATGAAAAATTGCTTTTAGAAAAGGCACAAAAAATGGATGATAGAGAGAGCGAGAGAGAGGCGAGGAATAGAAAGGATGAGGTAAATGGTTTCGTGAAGACGGAAGCCGAGGGGATTGGGAGGGGGGGAAGGGGAGCGTAGGAGAGGCTGGAGAAGACCCGGGGTCTCGGGGAGTCCGGTTCTTAGCTGAGGAAGTCCATCCACCTTTTGTTCATCGCCCCCCATTATTCCCAGAGGATACCAAATTGAGGGGTTGGCAACCCGTTGAATGTGAATGAGCTTGAGGAGGCGAAGTTGGGGGGGCGCAGGGGAGGGGGGGGGGGAGATAGATAGAAGACAAGGGGGGAAGGAAAGAGCCTCTTTCTTCCAAACTGAGAAGAAATTAAATATTTTATCATCCTTTTAAATGCTATAACAATAAAAATTGTGAATGCAAGCTATAAGAACTCATTATCACCCGGACCGGTTTTTCCTAAATTTTCGGATAAAAACGTTCGTGGATCACGTGATTTCTGGCGTCATTCTCCGACATAGATAATCGCGTCACTTGGCCCTCCTAATTGCAGGGTAAACCGGGTTAACGGAAATGATTTTATATCATTTTGTTTTCTCAAAATATAAGGTATGAACTTAAAATTTGATCATATTTTTCGAAGAGATGCACTATTAACACCCTTTTTCAAGGTATATTTCCGTAAGCACTGCATGGTTCATTGGTTCGAGTTTTAATCAACCTAATGGTCGATTTCTGTTAACGAATTCATTCATGTATGTAGAAATCAGAAAAAAATGTACTCGTAAATGACGATTATTTTACTTTCACATACTAGTCACCATTAAGAAATGATTAAGTGTACAGAAGAATTGAAGAGGAAAGGACCATATAAAACACCGTACAGAAAAGAAGAACAAGAAGGATTGGGCACACCCTGAGACAATTGGTTTGTTAAGAACATAATTGAAGGCAAAATGGAGAGAAAAGTCACCAGAGGAAGACCCAGGAATAAGTTAATGGACCAAAGAAAGAGGAAAGTACATAGGAAGAGATACCAGGGGGTAAGAGAACTAGCATTAGACAGGGAAGGGTGGAGGGCTGCAGTCAGCCAATCTTAGGATTGAACAACCAATGATGACTAGTTACCAATGAATTTCCCCATCCTATCAGACACCTTTCTTGAGCCGTCGCTGGTCCTATCCTCGTGGATGTTCAAGAATCCACCGGCGTGCAAAGGTGAGATGAGAAAAATTACCCACTTGGCCGGGAACCTACCTTTTGAGGGATTAGGGAGCGAAAACTGTAGATTATAACGTAAGCAAACGAGTGAACAAAGCGGCGCACAAAATTTGAATAAAGACTCATCCTCTTTGGCACACACACACCTCACCGACGTTTCTCTTATTTATTTTTAAAATATAAGCCTGGGGGTAATTAATTGCTGACAATTAAAAAAAACGAATATCTCAAATAAAAATTAATCCGTAAAATCCTCTTTGGTTGCCGTACCGGTTTTTTTCCAGCAGCGATCAGGAATCAGCCATGGAGAAAATGTTGGATTAAAAGAGTAAATAATGAGAGGAAAGAGATGGGAGAGGGAATGAGAAAAAGGGAGGAAGTACGGCGAGGGATCATGGAGGTGCGAAGGAAAACCCAAACACGTTCACTTCCATGAGCGTTCCCTTTTCCATTCCCCCAGTCTTCTCCTCTCGAAAGGAAATGTTTTACGTACTTTACTCCAATTAACAAAACCGCCATTCAGCTTTTTTTTATTTATTTATATACGCCAATCCCATCTCCACGCCCAGAGAGGAGGAGGGAGGGGGGAGCGGAATCCGTGAAGCGAGAAGGAATAAGGTTGTTGCGCTTCCGTGCCTCGGAAAGAGCGCTGATTCACGTGTTTATACACGAAGAAACGGAGGAAAAAAATGCAGAGTAAATTTTCAAGGCGGAGAGAAAAGAGGATTTGATAGGGAGGGAGGATACAGACGACCGGAAAAAGTTTTTTTACCCTCTCAATAGGTTAAAACAACCTCACCTAACCGTCGAGCTTCTCTTTACATTCTGCCTTCTTAATTTTTTTTCCTCGGGATTTCGACGAGAGCGACCGGCGGGTATAAAAAAAGGGAAAGCTCTACTAGAATGGGTAAATTTTCTCGCAGGTGGGAGAAGAGAGAGTACCTGCACTATAACAAAACTTCCACATAACGCTCGAACTTGAAGCAGTGAGCAGTAGTGAAGGTGAAAAAAAACACAAAAAGAAATGTGGCAAAAAAGTAAAAAAATCTCTCCCGATTTACAGTAATTCGAGTTACAGAGGAAATTAACGTGAAACAAAAAGACCCTTCGGACGGTGGGCTCAGGGAATGGATTTACTTCGCGGAGTGGGTGGAAATAACAACGAGATAGAGAGGGAGGGAAAAGGAAATCCCACCATTCGTGTGTGAGTCTGCAATCGTCGGATAAGTTTTCTCTCGAGTGCTTATTCGTAGAAATGAGGACGAGGAGGAGGATTCAGGCGGGGAGGTACCCATAAGAATTAGTCACCTCTCTCCTCTTCCTCCTCGTCTCCTCATAGCCACACTCGAGTCGGGACATTTTAATTGGACTTCAGGGAAAGACAGAGAGCGAGAGAGAGAGAGGAGGCGGAGGAGGGAATGTAGACGCGGATTCACCTGAAGGGCGATAGTAAAAAAGAGAGGAGAGAGAGAGGATGAAAAGTCTAGCTAGGACGAGGTGAGCGAAGTAAATGCTCACTTCCCTCGCGAAAAGACTCGAGTGGGCGAGGAAGAACTCTAGCGGAGGTAATGGGGAGCGGATTTTCACGGAAGGAGAGAACAAATAGGCAGGAGAGTGCCTTTCGCCTTCATTCGCACTTGAGACAAGGCTCTCACACACTCAACTATTCATGTCCCGTTCACACCGCCAACGCATCGGCCATTGTGCAGTACGTAGGCGGAAGATATGATGAAGACAAGCTGTCTCCAACGAAATTTTTAGTTCACAATCCCACCAACTTAACACTGCAGGCGCTGTCGTCGTGGAGAGAAACAGCGAAACATTAAAAGACGACAGTCAAATAATGCGACCCAATTGGGACGGGTAAAATGTTATACGCACACTCAACTATTCATGTCCCGTTCACACCACCAACGCATAGACCATTGTACTGTATGTAGGCGGAACAGATCAAAGAGACGAGCTGACTACCACGTACCACATTGTTAGTTCACAATCCCACCGACTTAATACGGCAGGCGCTGGCGTCGCGGAGGAAATACAGCGAAACATAAAAACACGATAATCAAATAATGCGAGGCAATTGGGATGGGTAAAATGTTATAAGTATATATTACGAGAATTGAAATATCCTCATCAGTTGCAACGCAAGCTCTTGGGACGCGAAAACTTCAATTCTTTTGAAATATGCACCTTGCTTGACGTGAATTCAAAAGAATGGATAGCGGCAAGTAAAATAACGTATAAGGATGGTGACTTTTCCAGCGACTTTTCAAGAAAAGTCGCAATTTTAAGTCGACTGGTTACGCTAGTATGCAAGATGACGGTGTGAGTGAATCGGGCATCAACCCATCCCCTTCAGACGAAGTTTGGGAGGAGAGAAGAAGAAAATGGGGAAGAAATATGAGCGAGGAAATGATTGCACTCGTTCCGACGTCTCACTCTTTTCCATCCTTTCCTCCGGGAGCGTCACGTCCCACGAACATAGGTGTGGGGGAGAGGGGATGGAGGAGAACTGAACGAGTATATGACTCGGGGGAACGGAGACGGGCGACAGAATACGAAAATAAGCAAAGGCAAGGGATAGCGTACGAAATGAAGTGCAGGAGGGGAAAGGAAAAGAAGATAACCTATAGTATACTGGTATAACTGCTTTATTTTATGCAAACAATTCTAAACAACACTTTGACTACCTTGCTTTAACAACAGTGTCGGCGCTACCCTTCCATTAATAAAATAACTGAATACAGCAAGTGCTGAAGGCTGAATTCATAGGGATACAAAATAGTGCCAGCTTATCTCTCACTTCGGCCGGAGAATGTCCTCTGGAACGTGTACCAAACTTGTCCATAAAAATCTCTATCCGTTTACAGTAATTCAAACCGGAGGACAAAACTATTGTCAATAATGGGCAACCAACACGCGAGAGAACTGGAAGTCCTACATTGAAAACTACGAAAGCCTTCCCCAGAGTCGGATATCATTAGAAGATGTAACAGCCGACACTTGGAGGAAATATTTTGCGCCCAAGACATTAAAAAAGAGAAGCTAATGCCATTTCTAGGCTATTAATTTCCTTAGGAAGTACATTAAGGTACCTAAGGATTGTGCCTTGACCCGTAAATTTTGCATCTTATTCGAAATAAAAAATTTAGAAAAATAATCTAGTCTGCTCATATTTGCCATAAAGGTCGAATAATACAATTAAAAATAAATAAAATAAGTAACTAATGGCAGGGAAGGTCAAATTATTGCAAAACAGAAAAGTAGTCGAGTAAAAAGCTCCAATATTGCAGATACTTTATACTGTGGACCATTTTGTGGACCAAGCGTTTTAAACCTTCCACTATTCCGAAAACAATTCTTCATTTACCAACCAATTCACATATCCTCAAAGGAGCGAATGCCTCACTAAGGTTGTCGGTCAACGGTTGTAAATTAACAGCCAACCAAAAACAAGGCACGACAACCAGTGAAATAGGGTAGAAGCCAAAAGGGAAATAAGAAGAGGAGAGAGAAAGAATCCGTGACGAGAGACGCGATGGAATCCGAGAGTGGTTGGAGATCGGACGGGTTGTGGGACTCCCTCGCGCACAAGACACAAAACGCGCGCCTATGCAGAAACGGGCCCCGAAAGGGATGCTCTTCCCGCGACGGGGTAGAGATATATTGGTTTCGGGAGGGCTGGGCTGCCGAAGCTTCCCTCAGCGTGCGTGCGTGTGGTTTTGCCTCCGCGCCACGGCGAAGTGGTGACACGGGGATAGATAGATAGACACGGTAGGGATCGAGGCGGGGGGGGGAGGGGTAAGGGGTCACACGAGAGATTTTCGCGGTGGGTGCCGGTCCCATAGTCCCGGGGACGAGATGCTAGTCGCAGGAATTCGATTGCGCCCCTGCTGTAATTGACGGAGAGATTCCCCACGGTGACGACCCAGATGTGAGAGGTTTGTCAAATCAAGCGGCAGGGACGAGCGGCGGCGCCGGGGACGACAACGCCCGCGGCGGCTTTTGGCGGGGATAGGTACAGGGATTGCGCGGGAGGAGCACCATTGCCAACCAAGCAACCAACCCACAAAACTTTTTTTTTCTATCCCGGGGGAAATATTTCTAATTTTCGATCGACATTCGGGTATCCGCGGGTCGATGATTTAGGCCGTGGTAGTTTTCGCTCGGTTGGGACGAGAAATTGTACTGAAACCTGGACCGAGATCGCTGTTCTACCTGCCATGTTCTCTCAGATTGTATAATTCTTCATTCTAAATCAAACAAGGATAAGGAAACCTGGTTCGATATCGCAGATATACATGACGCAATTTAACGAATTATAGTTACTCTCAATAAACTCATAAGCAAAATGTTATCATAATTCGTCGAATCACCAATTACAAAAAAATCATCATTTTCGCATACTCGATCGAGTCACCAGAACTGTGACATCGAACATTGCGCATCAATGGGTGTTCATGCGAATCATATCATTTACGACAACGCTAAGGAAGGAACTGCGATCTAATCACTGCATTTTATGGAGAGGCCTTTGGGATGGACCGGAAATATATGAGTTGGGGACTTAAAAAGGGAAGTGGACGGTCCGATATAGAAACATGGTCAAAGAAATGCTGAGTGTGTAAGAGAATGGAAGGACATTGCAAAAGAAGACAGAGCTAATCGAATGGAGCACGTATCACCAAAGCAAAGGAATGCCAAAGGCAATGATTTCGCGAAGGGGTTCTAGGAAAGCGGGAGAGGGTAGAGGGAAAACATGGGGAAATTCAGATTAGGGGAAGACAGGAGGGAATTATGACGAGCTGATGAGCGAGGTGGATGGAGAGAATGCGAATAAAGAGATTCTTTGAGGAGAAAAGGGGAAGTAGGAAAAAACCAACCTTTGATCGATAGAATACCAGCACGAGACCCAAGAGGGAGTGAGAAAGAGGAAGTGGAGAAGGAAGACGAGACGGGATGAAAAGCTTGGGGGGAAGGGATTTGCAGAGGGAATGCGCGAAGGGTATCGACAGAGGGGGAATGTGAAACGGTTTCGGGATTGCCTGCGCCATGCAATGGCCTCTGGTTCGACCCAGTCTCCTCTCTCTCTCCGGACAGAGGGACGGGGAGGAAAGGAGGAATCGGACGCTGAATTCCATCGGGAGTGGAGCGGGGGGGGGAGGGAGGGAAAACGGGGGAAGGGTTAGAGGAAGGGGGCACGACGGGTGGCGTTGAAGCGAGGGGGACCCAGGAGAGGACCCTGTGGAACGCCGCAGTCTCGTTCTGCACGCAATGAAGGCTTTCGGGAAGGGAGAGAGAGACGCACGTCCGCATTGAAAGAGGAGCGGGAGCCCCACCTTCGTTACGCGACCGCGTGCTAGAGGCGGGTGTGTGCCTCGAAAGCAAACGAACGGCTCCCCAAACCAGGACGATTCCGGTGTCGTTTCCACGGGGGGAGGAGGAGGTACATACAACGAATCCGTTGCTCCAGACGTCCCGTGATTTCTGAACATCCGCCACACGCAATCTCCACGGCAACACTTCATGTCCCCAGCGTGTCGTGACTCAAAATTCCGAATTCATCACGATATTTGCGGTAATTTTGTGAGAATCAATTGACGAAGCAGACTTATGAAATGGGAGATGGTGTTAGGATAAATGGGTGATCAAAGAGTGGGAATGAATGCTTCGGAGATGGAAATAACTTCTATTATACGCAGGGAAGAGTTCTCCGCCCAATTGATGACATAGAAGCCAAACCGGCACATGCCATGATCGGAAGAAGAACAGGCTAAATGCAGAAGAGGTAAAGGGGCGCAGGAAATAGTTTGCAGTTAGAGAGGGAGGGATAGAGTAAGGAATCAGAGGGTCATGAAAGAATGTGGGTTAGGTCTTACAATCATGAATATATAAGAAAGAAGCTTATTTCGCAGGTTTAGTCACGTCAAAAGAATGGAAGATAATAGGAAAAAGAAGCAAGTTTATGACATCGGATTGAATGGTGTTAAAGGAAGGGGAAGACCACTGAAATCATGCGTGAATTCGGCGAAAGATTCTTAGGAGAAAGAATGATTAGGTGTCCAATGAACATGAGGGCGTGTATGAAGCAATGCTTGTATGTAATGGAAAAATAAGAGGTAAGGATAAGGCAGCAAGGAGGAAATTACTAAAGCAGAGGCAATGGAACAGGAATCACATCGTGAGCCAAACTATTTTTGACTGTGTTCATCTCCAAAGAGAACGGTGTGATGGGTATAAGTATCGATGACAGGTAGAGGTAGCATGTGACAAAAATTCTGGGTTGTATAATACCTGACGTAACTCAAATCCGAATTTAGAACTGTGTCGTAATTACTCCTCATGAAGTCTACAAGCTAATGGAACCCATGAGTTGGAAGGGACTGCGGGTGAATACGCTTAATACATTCGTCAACGTCCCATGTTTATTTCGGGTCCCCACAGCATATACTCCCAAAATTGGAATTTGGAAATGAAGGCAAATATTAGCGATTTCAATCTCGGGGCAAGTTCGTTTACCTTTTCGTCTATCACACCGTTATGGATCATTGGAAATTGGTGAGTCAAAACACCCTTGAAGTTTCTTGGATGATGTTTCAACTTACTATTGCCCGGGATTCTCATTTTCAATCACACCTCAAGGGGGATAGCAGTTCGAACCACTTACCTGTAAAGAGAAAAAATACATTCATTAGGAATTTGTGTTAAGCAAATGTAATAAATATGATTAACTCAGATGAGAAAGAAACAGAATTTATTTGATTGATGCGAAATAAAATATCACAGATTCAAAATATAAATTTTACACTACATTTTTCGACATATTTTTAAATCATTATTTGCTGAGTTGTCATAAATCAATGCCGAAATTACATTCGACACTTAAATTATGTTCAAAATGAGGTTGGTGTTCATGGCTCTTACTAGGGAGTTACTCCACCGAAAGCTGAAGTAGTTCGCACCATAAAACAATGCTCATGGCTATAAAGATTGAATAATATAAAGTGCTACAAACGAAAACGCTAAGCTACTCTCAGAAGCTGAAAACTTTGCAAATATTTTTTAGCTGCCTATAAATTAATGTAAGGAGCAATGCGGTATTAACTTTGAAACGTGTTAGACGACCTACTCAATTTAAAAAATCCTAACTTCTTTCAGATCAGCCACAGAAACGGATGGGTCTTACATTTCACTTATTTACCGGTGGTACAAAATAGCCTAGTTAGTGTCAGTAATCCGTCCAAATTACACTTTAACGGGCTCCATCATGTGAACTCCACCATTTCTTTTCAGAAACAATGATTTCTGTTATTTGGAACTAAATTCACTTCTAAGCATGAACGTGGTCTTAGTAATAAAACTGTTTCAAATGTTAAGGAAGTCTCTTCACTCAGTCAATTGTAATCTGACCTGGAATTAAAACTCATGTCGTTCATCATGAACCGGAAATGAAGAACTCCGCACCATGCAGTAAAAAGGAAATAGTTTTCCAACGCGCCCGCGCTTTGTAACGAAAACTTAATCGCATACTCGTGGCGTTAAAAATAGACTATGAGAGGTATCCGTGCACGGAATTCATAGCCGATACTCATACGTCCAACGGGAGGAGGGGGAGTACGGTAGGGGGTGGAGAGGAATTACACAATGTTTGCTGTTTAATCCACCATAGCATTTCAAAGACCAGGAAGATAAACAAGATCCCGCAAGCCGCTCTACTACTCTCGACAATAAACCTCGTTGAACGTCATTCTAAGTATGTTTCCGATTGCCGAACCGAACTATAAGTATACTTTATAAGTCTCCATTGAGCCATCCACAGGAGAGTCTTTCTCCTTCAGCCTTTCACCTCTAGAGGAAGGCAAAAAGGTATCCCTTCTCTTCGTGGTCGGGAAAAAAAACCGTCACCACCATTGTCCCGCATCGGCCGCGGCAAACGGCTCCGAAACGGAAGTGGAGCTCGCGGACAACACAAAGACCATTCCGCTGCATCGGAAAGGTTCGATTCATTTCCTCTTTTTTTCATTATTATTTCGTTCGCCGATCCACTTCATCAAAGTCGGCGGGCTCTATATCGGCGAAAGGGGGTTGGGCGGGTTGGGGAGGTGGGGGCGGTGGTGGGGTGGAGTCTCTCTCTTTCACTGAGGGGGTTGGGTCGGAGATAATGGCCGGGTGGAGAGGCGATTTTCTCGGTCGAAGGACTCAAACAATGACCTGCCACGGTAGGCAGTACGCAAAACCGTCGGCGCCACCTCTTCTCCGGCCGGGCAAACAGCCTCCTCCTCCTCCCTTCCTCCCTGTACCTCCAACTCCCGACCTACCTCCCTCCCCCTTAGCACGCGCCCTCCATCCCCAATTCTGCAGTAAGTACGACACACACACTATTCTCTCGTCCGTCGAAAACCTCCTGCCCTCCATTCAACACCACCGTCACCGCTGCACAAGAGTTCGGCGTGTGTGGTGGCTGGGCCCGTCCCACAAACTCACGGGGTGGCTCAGCTTGATTTTCCCTCGCCTCACCTGCTTAAACGTCTGAGGGAAGGGTTGTACAGATGTGGGGAGGGGGGTTGAGAACAGTCCGCATGGCCCAGGTTCGAGTTTCAACGTGGCAATCTAGTCGTCCTCCCTCAAGATATTTTTAGCGACATACCATAGCGTATAAATTTCAATTAATTTGGCCTCATTATTAAAACAGGGGGTCCACAAAACGGGGTAGAAAAAGTCCCTCTTTTCACAGCCAAACACAAAGGTAATCCTCCCAGTTTTATATCACAGCACTTCACATTTTATAGTTAATATACTGGTAGAGTCAGAATTACGTCTTGTCGCACGTACTTGTACAATTTCACAATTTTTAAAATAGGCACTAAGAACCCTTTTATTAAAGATGACTTGCAATCCACGCAATAAACGATGTACGCATTGTTATTAGACCAATTGAGCTAAATTATGAAAAGTGCACGAGAGACGACGAATTTTTTTCAAATGAAGACAAATTTGAAGAACGGACGAAAGCGAAAACATTACCGTGAACAACGCAATTCCCGCTCTTTTCCCGTAATACCATATCATTACAGTATCATCAATAAATTACAGCCACCATAATATTTTGCTTCAGTGAACACCCGATAAATTTTTTTTCAACAACACTGGTCAACCATAAATAAACATTTTTTTCCTCTAGTAGTGGAAATAAGGGATTACTGAGGGGAAAGTAAGAGAGTTGTGGTGGGTTGAAACTACGCTCGCTTGGCCGGAGTTCGTGGCCGGACGAGGGGGCTTGCGAGTCCCGTTAACCCCCCTCCCTACCCCCCAAAGGAATGAGAGACGGAGCGGTGTGTCGGCGAACACTTCCCTCGCCTAGCTAGCTCCCAAAACGTGCATGACGAACAGAGGGAAGAGAGTGAAGTGCAGGGACTATGACGAAGCGACATCGATGTTGAGAGAATAGAGAGTGGTGGGGTGGTGTCCCTTTATCCGCGAAAGTGTGCGGAGGGGTTTTAGCCCGCCGGGATGCTCGGGGACTCGTCTTCGTGTGCGTGAAGTACAGCCGTCCAACAAAGGGTTCGGACCCTGGGACGACAAAGCTTTCGCGCGGGCGCGCTCGCATGGAGGGGAGGACCTCGAGGGACAAGCCAGAGATGGATTCATGGATGGCGAGTATGCTAAAGTCCACGGGTTAGGCTGCGGGGTAGCTTGAACTGGTTGCTTGCACCAGTGATTGGATGAGGAGACGAGGGGGAAAAGGATGCAGCACGAATCGGTTAGGGGAACAGACAGGGGAGAATGGCAGACCCTTCCGTGATTGTTCTAGACGGGCTCCAGCGCTAAACGAAACGAGATACAAGAGGGAGGAGGGTGGAGGGTTTTGGGAGAGGATTTCAACTGGTTAGTAAGTGATGGGGGATTTTAATGGATGACTTGAGGGTCTTGGCAGTGTGGCGTTTGCGGGTCCCTGCGTCGCGACCCTTAGCAGGTTCAGCTGGAAGTCTGCGGTCCTGACTCGACGCAACCTGTTTTAAAAAAAACGCAATTCCAAACCATGCAAAACCCATTACATCTCTCATACCTCGAGAATCAAGCCTTACGGGACTCACATCACGTCCTCATCCCTCACCTTAATCTCCCCATTACTGCGACGCCCTCCCGATCTCTCGCGGCCTAAGCATACCCCGCCGTTCGCCATCTACTGACATCTTACCGTTAGGCAGTCTCCCAGACTCAGTTTACGCTCGAATGTGCGAGCAGTGATGGCCATGCGTAACACAACAATTGGTGACATCGGCCTGTGAACTTGAACAAAAACTGTCTTCGAACCAAGTCCTTTGATAGTGTTTCGAATGAATCAATTTCCCTCACTAGAGTCCAACTCCAAGTCCTCTTCCACCTACCCGGAATGATTGCCTGATGGAAATTTCGTCAGAAAAACTTTCGAGGAAGTCAGCCTAAAATATTGCGTACATTAAAGATATGCCTCCCATTCGTACGTATGTTTGCGCAAGCAGCACCATAAATGGTAAGCAAACCATTAAAATAAGGTGTTTGGATTAAGTACGGGTGCCAGAAAGGGAGGAGAGAGTGTGCCAAAAATTATCCAATACTTGATAATTAATAAATACGAAATTTGATTTTAAATACCTTTTCAAAAAGCAGAAGAGCTGCATTATGTTTTTTCACGAGCAAATTATCCGCTCAGGATACTAAACTAAAACGGGCGATAAGTTCCCGAAGAGGTATCAAAATTTGGAAGCAAGGCTCGGAGACGCCGGGCGGAGCTTTTACTCATCCGGTTACGGAGTGGTTCGCTTATTCAATGGTCAGGATGTTGAATCATTCAGTCGCATACACATTAATAAATGTCACTATAAAACTCTTAAGCCATGTTCAATGCTCGCTTTTCACCAATGTTTGTACTACTATCCTAAAATTCCACCCTCCTCTCCAAACCCTATTCAAAATTAACCAAAATTTCTCAATCCTCCCGCACCCCACGGCTTTCTGACTTCCCTTTCACTCCTAAATACACCCTCCCACATCATCTTCTTTCACCCAACCCCTCTCCTTCCCCGCCCCCGAGACAACTTCTTCCGAATTTCCTCTCAACATCACAGCATAGGTGAACCCTCGTGGCTACATATCCATCGTTCGGGAGCCGTTCCATGGGGCTGCGCTCACAAACCGTGCGGCAAGGAGCGTCCCCAACCAGCGAGACGACGAGGAAAGCCAAAGTGACGGAAACTTCTCCTGCAGCTCTCCCGTCGCGTTCGAGGCCGATGTGCTGGCCTCCTCCTCTCCCTCTGCCTCCCCCCCCACCACACCTTATTTTGCAAAGGGAAAAGGCAAAGCAACACATGGCGGCGTACGCCAGGGAAGCTCATTAGTGACGCGACGGATGTCGGCTTAAAGGTATGGGGTGGCATTTTGGTGGGGAGTTGAGTGAGAGGAGGTAACTGGGTGACTGTGTGAGATATATATATATACACATACCTACCTCTCTGACGGAACGAGAGAGAGAGACATGATGTGGAATAGGAGGAAGTCGATGATGAGAGGCGGGGAGAGGATGGTGGAGAATATACCCAAGTGCCTACCTACGTTCACTCACACAGACGCAATCTTTCGGTTCGAAGAGAAAACGGGCGGTAACGTACATAGATCTTCGCCAACGTTATTGGATTCCTTTCAGGGCGTTACGTGCGGTTTATGCGTATTGGGAGCCGTGAACGGGGAATTCGCTGGTTAGATATTTGGGGGGAAGGCGAACGACAACGGAGGTCATTTGTGCCATCAAGGGCAGGTGGGCAGACTCGGAGGGGTAGATTAAAATATTTCACACTTTACTCTGGCCAATTTCAAATCTTTGACAAGAAAGCAGATAACCTAGGGGTGGACACAAACAAAGATCGGGATAGATACATTGACTATAAAGGCCGCTTTACGCGGTACATTTTATTCTATAAACGAATGTATCATAGATTGCGCAAGAAAATGAATGGCATTAGAGCAAGTTTTATTTCCCGTTCAGTCACTCAGACAATCGTATAATTTGTCGCTTTACATGGTACAATTTTCCAAATGCAAGAGTTCATACATTCATTTGTACAATAAAATCTATCAGGTAATGCGGCCTTGACAGTTTTATTTTCGAAATTGGCAAGAGTTGGATTGATTTGGGAATCGAACACTGGCTTAGTGAAACCCGGCGCTCCCCCCGTGACAATGTGAAGCTTTCGATGGCAAAGGTCTAATTAGAAAGTATGTCTTGGAACCACTGAGTAAACGGTACAACATGAAGAGGCTATAAAACTTATTGTCATGCTTATAAAGGCTCAATTAGAAAGAGTGAAGTTTAATTAGTATACCTACGTACATTTTGCTTAACATAAAATAGTGATTAGAAATTGTCGTTTATTCTCAAAATTTAATTGCATTTATACCCTCTGCTCTTGTACACCTTAGACTGCCGTTAACGAAAACTCCAAGGGACTCACATGTTAACAATTCATCCGATATGAAGGGCTCTCCTCGTATCACTCAAACAGGAATCGAGATGCCTAAGTAGAATTTTACCTACTGCCGGGAATCAAAGTCCGACCCTCGAGTTGGGAAATCAGTACTCTAGCTATAAACAGAGGCCTGATCCCATGAGCCTCAATACATTCCCGCACGGATGGGGAAGAAAAGCAGGAAACGTGAGCATAAATAGACCTCTGCCAAAGCTATTGGATTCCATTAAGGTTGTGTGGTTGCGCAATGGAAGTCGGGAACGGCGAATTCGTGGGGACGTATTTCCAGACTGCTCATTCGCCCGCGGCCTCTCAGCGCTGCCCAAATACTTAATTAAGCGTTCATAGGGAGGCGACAAATATTTCCCCCGGCAAATCTCCCGTGAAGTCGTGCGAAATTAATGAAAAAAGCTTGCGTCTTCCACTTAATGCTCACAAACCGAGAGATCCCAGCACGCTGAACGATACACATCAAGGAAAAGTAAATACCTGACATCTGGGGTGAAAAAAGCTTACGTGTCAGCCCTAGTCAGCAAATTCGTCCTTTTTTCCAAGAATCGGCGTTACGTGGCAGTTAAATCTTTTATTTCACCCGCTCTGAGTCAACAGACCTTTACGAAAAATTAAGCATGCATGATTTTTTTTCAACCTAAAAGAAAAGGGAAGTGAAGAAGAAAATTAGATTATTTAACCCATTAATAGTCCCTTAAAGTGTGCAAATGTTATACAACCTTTTGCTCAACGAGTATCGAGTACAGTGGCGTCAATTAGCGGATATTTTAATCCTTATTACATATATTTACGCAAGCATTAAATATATAAGGAATATATGAGGAATTCAAAGATTTAGGCGAAAATGTTTCCAGATTTGTTGGTTATCGACTCTTTTATCATAAAAAATAAGTTACCATGTAATGAAGAGAAAAAAGAAAATGAAAAAATTGTAAATTTCACAAGTGTCTTGCAGCCTTAATTTCAGGACGGAGTTGTATCTTAAATATAGCAAGTCGAACCGCAATATAGGTGTGCTGCTTGAATCAAAAGAAAACATTTATAGAAATTTATTTAGTTTTGTAAATTCCTTCCGTAAAATTATATTCAGTTTGCGGGTCATGAGGCCCTTAAGTTTCACGGCAAAGGGCGCCACATCGCTCGAAATAATCATCGATCTATTTATCTCAAGCTCAAGAGTGGTGCAATTAGGTTTGGAAAGCGAGCGCGGGGCTTGCTCAAGAAAATTTCTCGGAGACGGGTGCGATATTTAATTAGCCGACGGGGAGTGGTTGTGAGAGATCCTAAGTATCGAAATTACCTTATCCAAAATATTCTCGAAGACTGCGCTAACCTGAGGAGTTTCGCGCAAATTGTGGAATGCAAAACTTTTCGCGGATTCTCGGAGAATGTTGGCGCTGCGGAAGAGGCACCGTAAATCTGGATGATAACTTTTCCGGTCAATTTTCACTCAATTTAGCAGTTTAGAGCAGCAAACAGCTCCGCCACTCGGTAATCTCGAAAGGATTAGGGATGAGCTGCCTTCAAACCAATAATTCGTTCAGGATTCCGTAAATATTGGAATACAAACTTGAAATTGAGGAGTTTAAGGGAATATTTGACGGTAAGGACGTGCAAGGTTGACACACTCGCAGCATCTTCAGCATAATCATACAGCCTTGCTATTCATGGATTAAGAAAAAAACTTGATTACATAACAAACTTGACTAAAATAATGTGGCTCTAAGCATATGAGGCATAATACAAAGATTGAAACAGGCACGCCTGGCAATATAATTTTCAAAATGCTAGAATTTTATTTTTCTCGAACCGTTAGAATCCCAGTAAGAGTTCACGTTGGGATTTCTTCATTCTGCTGTTTTGTGTTCTTGGATGCATATAAAAAAATCAGCTCTCAACCCATCTGAGCCACATTATTTCCTCCTTCGAGATTAGTCAGTAAAAACCATGATTAATGGCCGCGAAAATGCCTTAAAAATCGTTGTATCTACATCTACGTATAACCCTGCGAGCCTCCTCATGGGTTTGTGGCTGGGAGTGTTAGGATACCAGCTGTGCAAAGAATAAGGTTTTGGGAGGTGATGAGTATCATGGGAGTATTTTAACTAGAGCTAGAGAGTATGTAGAGAGAGTAGAGTTTGAGTATAATAAGAGCAATTCAGAATCAACCCATTATTAGCTTTACTAATGGATCAAAAATGTTCAAGTTTGAAAATTGGACCTCAAGTGATAAATACTTGGCAACCCCTTCTCTCTGACACATCGCAAAATTCAAGATGGAATGTGTTTATTGCGAGACACTTTCATGAATCTCCGAGGGTTCAATGATTTTGGCGATAAAAACCGAAAACCTACAAGCACGGCAGGCGTCATGTATGTCATAGGCAATCGAAAGCGTCGCGAAGACAAGTAGGTCCCCAGGAGAGTCCTAGAGCACGAACTCGTCCACGAGGTTCGTGGAGAGAACGTGACTAGAGTCCAAATGCAAGGTCGGAGAAAACTCTTTAAAGTTACGGTATCGCCCGCGCTAAATGCCTTGGAAGACGGGTGAGAAATAGGAGAGAGGTAAGTAAGTGTGATTTGAAGGGTGCCAAACAGTCAGGGAATGTTTTCCACGGTAGAGCAAGCACAGCATGAGTTTAGATGGGATGTTTTAAGGAGACCCTACCGTGAATCGAAAAATTGATGTATTTTTGTAGTCTAATGACTTATATAGAAAAAAACTGCCTCCAAATATAATCGATAAAATACAACCTTGCCGTATTGGTTTAAACAAATTTACTATTAGATTACGAGCACGTAAGATTAAAGAACGTGGGAAACAGAGGGCAAAATAATACTTTTCTGCCATTAAAGAATGAGAAACTGAGAGAACAAACGGAAAATAAAGTGTTAGCAAAATGAAAGCCTGGAAGAGTTTTTGACAGGTAAACAATTTAAGTTTTTCACAAGATCTGCACTTATATTAGATGGATGATGCCATTTTTTGCAATTTTTGGTCAATCCTCACATTTAAAACCATGTCAATTCAATGTACAATACGCGGGAGACTTGAGGGAGTCAGTAGTAGGTGAGATTTTGTCATTCATAAAAAAAATAAACGATAAATTTTTACACAGGCAGCAAGAATATGAACGAGCGGCGTTTAAATTATTTACCAGAGGATCCACCTTAAGACGATTTAAAAAGACGAGAGCGAGAAAGATGAGTACGAGGAAAAAAATGGGTTAAAGGCTAAAGAATGCATGCAACGGCGGTTTATAAGGAGAATGTGGAGGATTGGGGTGTTGGCAAAAAATAACACTCCGAGAGGTGGAAAGCGCAACAGCGGGCGATCGCGGGAAATCGAGCACGGGAAGTGACGTAGCGCATCTGGGGATTGGGGGGGGGGGGGGATGGAAGGTGTTTAGAGGGTGGAAAAAATTCCGACGGGCGAGAGATTGACAAGCAAACGGACGGCATGAGAGAAGCGAAGGGAGTGGGAGTGGTTGTCGAAACGGTGGAGAGGAGGGAGAAAGGGTGTTTCGGTCAATGAAGGGATGTGACTGGGAAGGAAAAAAAAACTCATCGACGACGAAACAAGGCGGATGACATGACGCGGGTTCCACCAGAGTCAGCGACCGGACTATCATTAGCGTAACTCAACTTTCGATAGATACCTCACTTCGCGAGCAGGTAGCGGCGCCGCCGCCGGATGATAAACTACGACCTGCCGCCTTGCAAAACGGTGTAACCCGAAGGTTGAAATTTTCGAAGTAATCAATTTCCGAGTACTTCAAACAAGTTAAAGTTCTCCGTCCGACAGTTGACATCTTCTTTGAGAAAGTGCAGTTGATACGTGTAAAAGCCGTTTAACGCGACGAACTTTCCTGGTATTCATGGATAGATATATGCCGTGAAAGTTATATTGCGCTAAGCGGGGTATCGATGGAACGACTGCGTGAATGCTAGGCCAAGAGACAGGAAAATAGACCCCGCTCAAATACCAAGTTCGCGTGTTTGCAATGTACGTGCATTAGACTGCGCAATTTTGAGACTCGCGTCAAAAGGGCTTTAAAGACGGATAAACTGAGGGACTTATCCGCAAAAAACAGCAGTTTCAATGAGAGGTATCCTGGGGAAAAACAAAAAAAAATTTTTGAAGCCATTGAATTTCACCAACTTAATTGTGCATTTTCACCACAGATGACAACTCATTGCCTAAAATTGTAGTATTTTCCATTAAATGGATAGTTTTCCGAGTTCAAGTCTTCAAGTTTCAGGCATTGCTAATTTAGACTTTACATCGATAAAATTTTTCAGAGCACCGCCAAAACATTTGCGTCAAAACGTAAGGGATTCCAGAATTCCCACACTGCTGACTCAACGTCGTTTTTGAATAAGAAGACGAACGAACATTTATCACTCCTAAGAATGTATTTCAAGGGTTCAATTTCATACACGTTTCGTCACACTCTGGTATATTCATGTACCAGGCATAGATGTGACTGTGCCATTGAGTAGCTAAAAGAGAGTCATGCGTGATGAACTAACGTCTGCAGCAACAGCAAAATTTGTTCTTCTTTTCAAAATGAATAATGTCTCATGACTAAAACGGTGAAACTTGTGCATAGCGACAGAGCTCTTATATTCTAGGCGGCCGGTTTCGACGCTTTACATCACCGGCTTCTCGTGGCTCGATAATGATGCCAAACATTGAAATTGGTCGCATTAAACATTTACATCTCAGTGGGAAACTGCGAAATCAGTACTTCATTCGTCATGGATACGCATCGCTTCCACCAAATCCTGATTCCATAAATTCCACTCGATTTTTGAAGTCCTCGCATTTTTAGTCTCAGGATTCATATACTTTAGAAGTTAGCTTTCGAGAAAGTATTTTTTTCCCGCTCAAGCGCGCACACCATTGGAAAAACTGCCCCATTCCGGAATGCCGTTAGGATTGAATCAGGTGAAGCGAGAAAGCTAATGAAATGGCACCTTGACGAGATGGTATGTACACGTAAAAGGGAAGTACGGACACAGCGGGGCAATTTGCCATCTTGGACAGGTGTAAAGGGGGAGATGAATAGAAGACTGGGATGAAGGCTCGCTCTGTGCAAGTCACCGTGACCGAGCGACGAAAATTGCGAATGAATGCAGGTGGGGGTGAAGGAATGGAACGGGATGAAACAAAAAATAGAAAGAAAAACGCAAAAACATCGGGCGATAAATAATAAAAATAATTTCTTTTTAAATATATGACGACCTTCTGACGTCCAGGGCTCTCCGAACAGCCTTAAAGTCTCCCTTTTTTGTTAAAAAAAAGGCGCATCTCACCCACCCACCCACCTGCCTCCACCAACACGTTTCAAAGGACGACTAGGACGTGAAATAGTCACAAAAGGAACCACGTCGAAGCGACAAATTGAACAACGTCCCTTATACGTGAGAGGGCGCCACTATTCCGCCAACAATGCCATTCCATTTTCGATTGAGGCGGTAGGAAGGTGGGGGTGGCGGTGGGCAGAATGCTGTGGAAGCGACACGAGGGCTGCAAATGACATAAGCGAGTTCACGCCGAGTCATGGGCGAAAAAGGGTTTTTAGGAACGCTAAGGGAAAATGCGACGCGAAGGATTCCGTGGTTGTATATACCAGCTCGCTTTAACACGTCATCCAACATTGAGGTGGTTGGAGCGCGAATCGCGAGTCGCTGAGCGCACACTTTAATAACTTTTCAAGTAAGACGAAAAAAACCTCTGGTGCCACACAACAGCTCAGCACATCTCTGTATACCTTCTACCTAAGACAGAACTTCCCACATATTTACGCCGGATTATACAGTACAATGCTAGAACAAATAAACGTCCAACTCGCCGCATGGAAGAACTATATATACCGTAGGTACTACCGCATATCTGCATACGCTAGGTGTTTCCATGTCATCTCTTGCAAAGAATGGAATCAGTTGTCTGAAGACGTTAAAAAATCTGAAAATGCTTATAAATTTAAGAAGAAATATCACGAAATATTACTTCAAGGGAACTAAATATCGTAAGTGAAATAAATATTGTACTGTACTGTACAAAGTCTGATACATTTTTATAATTTTGCCGGTTTGTTAAATATTATGTCGGATTCAGTGATATAAATACATCTACTTGTATATCTTTCTATTGTAACATTCGTTTGACTCTAAATATATGTATGATCATATATGTTCCTAAGGGACACACTTGTCACTTATTCTATACCTAGGAAATAATCATAGATGTTGTAATATAAATGACACTGGAGATATATTTTAATATTTTTGTGCTAACTAAAGCATTGTTCATGACTTGACCTTACGTTGTGGAATTTGAAATTTAAGATGAAATCGTACGTCAATACGTGTTATTTACTCGGAATGATACTTTAATATTTATTGGGAGTCATTATAATAATATGAAACGTATTTTTTCGCGTATAGCAGGTAATCTGTATGTATATAATTGAATTATTTAGAACTACAAGCCAAGTGCCATGAGGCATGATTTAGCTTTTAATTCCCAAAGAATCAAGACGGAAATGTTTTCTCAATTATACCAATACACATTACTAATCAGTTTATGTATGCAAAGTTACAAGCAATTATGTGCATAAACAAAATTTTCTCCCTCCACCTTAAAAGCTGCTTTGCGTGATTATAAAGATGCTCCGTGAATTTTTTAAAGTTGGCGGGACGGAGAGAGAGAGGGTTGTGAGACGATTTTTTTACAAGTTATGAAGAGAATCACACGTGAGAACGATCAAAACGTCGGCGGGGGATGGCTCGAAAAGTTTCGGTCGCCTTAATCGAATTACCCACCAGATGGGAAGCGTTTTACGATGATGAATCCCACACCCCGTTCAAGAAAAAAAAATGTTTTTCCCCTCCACCTCCACATCACCCCTCACTCACTCTTATGTGTGCATAAAAGGCAGATCGAAGAGATTGATGCGGTAAAACTAAAGGAGAGGACTTTGGGAGATAACTTTTTCATACCCGCCTTCCTGCATCATCTATCCGCATGAGTGAGAGAGAGAAGACTATGAGAAAGAAGGGACGTATTCATTGGTGGAGAAGGGTCGACGGAGAAAAAGGGGGATTTTTTTTTCTCATCCTGAGTGAAGGGATGGGATAATATAAGGGTAGGAGGAAGGGGTAGGTGGAGACAGGGGAAGGATTTTCAGTGAGGCGAGAGGCTATCATAAAAGAGATGAGGGTGACTGATGTTCTTCGTCCGACACACTTGAAGAGACGCCGGAGTGGGAAATGTAAATCGACTCCGCTGTCTCCAAAGTGCTGAATAAAATAAAAAGACACCGCGAGCCCTTGAGAGGTTAAGGAAAAATTTCTAACCCTAAGGTTTTCACCTTTTTCTCTCCCTCACTCAAAAAATGTATAATCCCAAAACCTTTCAGAAAAAAAACTATGTATATACATATATATACACCTATATATTCCACCTCGAGAGTTATCGCAGTTCGCGAAATCGGTCGTTTCGATAAAAATTGTACCTGGTAAACGCGGTGTTAAGTTGTAAAACAAAAAGAAGGGAAAAGAGAACAACTCCGGCAGTCGGGCCTAAAATGCTTCGCGAGATAAAACAAAAAAAAATGCTCGGTGGAGAATGAGAGAAATGTCGTGAAGATAAAAAAGCTGAGAATCGATTTTTCCCTCGTCGGGTGGGTCGCGAAAACGAGCGTATCGAGATAAAATGGCGGTCGCGTCTCCCTGTCTCCACGTTAGCTTTCCGGAGGTGTCAACCACGCTGATTCGACGCTCCTGTGAACACGTTTATGAGAGATTGTAACCCGAAGCGGGGGAATTCAGAGAAGGGGGGCTGAAAGGAGTAGGGGCCGAAGAAAGAGAATAAATCCGCTTAATGCTATCTTCGAATAATAAGGAGTGGTAATTTTATTCATCAAACTGCCATACCCGGAGTGTATCCGAGTCGTGCTGCATATGATCCACGGACTAGCGCAAGGGGAGGAGCGATATGTCCTCAAGTGGTGACTTAAAAAATATATATAAATATAATACAACGCGCGAGGTCACAAGCTACCCGTGACTCGATTTAAAAAAAATAAACATACACATACACGATGTGCCAACAGCTTCCGCATTTAATAGATGTGGTCGAGCTATGCTCCTCCCTCGCTCGTTAAAAGTTCACCTCGACTTGAACATTACGCAAGAGGGCAGGACCATTAAATGATGCAAAGGAATTGCTATCCTCGCAAATGACTACGGAATCTAAACAAAAACTGACAACCGCGTCCGCTAACAAGGATCCGCTGCAAACCATACTCTTTAAGCACTCCGGTTCACGCGGATGTATGCTTACGGAGACCAAGAACGCTGATAAAATTTAAACGGATTCCTGTGTTAGCAGGCGTTACGTATTTACGATTCCTAGCACCGCAGTCAGGATTTAGGAGTTAGCATCAAGACCAATAAGCATTACCTATAATTTTTTAAGAGTATGTCATTAAATCTACATCTACATACTTCCTCCTGAGCCGCTGCAAGGACGTGTGGCAATGGGTGCCACGACACCATCCGTGTAAATGTATAAAGGTTTTTGGACGTGAGATGGTGGAGTGAATTATGGTAGTGTTTTGAGTGGAGTAGAACTTTTGTGCCAATTTGTCCCGCAATATATCTCTCTCATTTTCTCGCTTCTGTCGGACCTAAAGATGTAATGTGGCGTCAAAATGATACATTTTGTGTCGCTCTGAAACACACCTGTTCCAACTAATGCATTAGTATTTAGGATAGATTGTCTTTAATACCAATATTGCAACCAGCAAGGATAACACCAATGAACTCATGCCTTCACTAATGACTCACAATAAATTCCGAAGTACTTCACCTCTACACACCACTCTCTGCAAATCATGCTATTTAAACAGCCTCGCAAACTCAGACTTATACTTTTAAACCACTCCGCCGATAAAACTCAAATTGATTAACATTTTAGATGCTTATATTTCAATTTTAGTCCCTTTGTCATAATCAGTGTTTTTCCCTGAATATTACATTCTCCTTTTTTCTCAACAAGGCAATTAATTCCCTTCGCCACCAAGGCGTACGGAGAGTAATCGCCAAAAGTGCCATGAATTTTGAGGAAGAGGTAAAACCGGGAAGAGAAACAGCATATTCGGACAATTAAGGCATGTTATAATAATCTTAAATAATAATTAAATATGAGATATTTGCTAATTTGAAACACCTAATCATCGATGTGTTCTATAACTTATCGCTTCTTTTTAACATTCCGGGAACAGGAATTGGTAAGAATCTCCGCCTAAGATTTTTAAGGCCGATATTTTAATCAAATCTTCGGGTAAAATAAGCAAAAAATATACAAATATGAAATAAATAAAAATACCCACAAGTCGGCCACTCCGGCGGCGCCGTGAGGGTTTATCGCGCGACACACTGACGACCAAAGGTCCGCGAGATAACAAGTGGGGGTTAGCACTTTTTTTGCACGGGGAAATGGAGGGGGTGGGGTCAGGACTTTTCGAGTGGAGTGGCAGTCAGGGGGGGCGTAACCACGAAAAAGAAACGCACACGCGCAGATACACTTTTGAGGGGTCAGGAAAGGGGATCGGGGGTGGAGAGGCGAGAGAAAGCACTGGTCCGGAATTTCAATTCACCAAAAATGGGAGAAAAAAAACTTATCGTCCGAAAAGGATCTCTTTCCGAAATTTCTCTCCGCGAGCTCGATTTTATTATTATTATTTTTTGTTTTCGCCTCGACACACATTTTTTTCCCGCGGCCCTTCCTTCTTTTCGCGGGCGCCACTTGGAATTCTGGGTAAGGGGTTCTGCGGTCGACTTGAGGGGTTGCGAAAAGGAGGGTTAAAAGACGGAAGCTTATACCGGGATCGGCGATGACTCAATGAGAGCGATCTATCGCTCAAACTCATCCCTACCGTTGGGCCAACACCGACGGGGCCAAATACAATCACTCAACGTCCGCCGACCGAGGGCTGTACATATATCTATACATATATTTTTTATATATTCCACATGGGCGATGTACAAGATGCTTCTCCCGCTGGGAGATGATACTATAAGAGACCCCACGGACGTCGAGTGTGAAAATGCGCACATATATAATATATATGTATTCGACACGGGCGTGGGAGGCAACGCCCCGAGGCTGCGCCGGGGAATGCCGGGGAGACTCCGGAGACCTGAGTGCAATCCTCAAAAAACCGACCGACTCTTCAATTCCCAACGGTCCTCCCCGAGCTCACTCGCTCTTTCCCATCTCCACGGATCCCGCTACGGTGGCAAAGCCTCACACCAGAGTCAACCCTTTTCCGTTATATAAACTCACACCCTCTTGCCCGTCGCAATTCTCAAATCGCTTCGCTCACCCCTTCCTTCTCGGCGAAAAAGTATGTATTTTTTCTTCTCTCCACTCGACCCGTCCGTCGGAAATTCCTCTTAAAACATAAACCGATTTATTTTTCCTCTGTCGTTCGGGAAAGACGGGAGAGTTAAATGGGAAAATAAATGCGACCCAAAGCTAAGAACGTGAGAAATAAAACGCTAACAGTTTTATCTTCCGAGAAAGGCGATGGTGAAGGATTGCATTCTCACATTTTTTCCCCGAACACCTGGAATCATCGGTGCCAATTACGAGATTTGCCTCTGTCGACTTGACAGCACCCCGGGGAAATTAGATGATGCAAAATGAGCGGAAGCATAGTCATTGCAGAAGTTCGAATTGAACGGGCAGAACACGACGATTTTGGTGCTGGAAAAGATTTTCAAGGCAATTGTATTGTCCATCTTCCATACTTGATACACTCTGTATATCCTATTCCCATAGAAAATCACGATTTCATACAATTTTTCACATAAACCATTCCATTTCTCCCTCCTCGCTAATATGTTCTTCTCTGCGACGTAACGTTCCGCGCACCCGTTTGCCAACAGCGCTTGCAAGAGCTATAAGTTGCTTCGAAAATTGCGCATTATTCTTTCGTCGTAATACGTGCATGTGGCAATGGGACTCAAATTAAGTCCTGGTTCGTCGGAGACGATCGGACCAGCATAACAAGAAATAAATACCCACCCTGCCTTCGACGAAGCGAATCCACATCGCCTAAGTCCGGCCGCAGAAACGTTCGTCAAGGTGGTGCAAATTATAGGACGAACAGAAGTGAACAACTTAGCGATCGAGGGATACAAACAGATTTTTATTAATCAGCGTTGGAAATCAAACACATTTGGAGCGGGAATCGAGTTAAAGCCTCCATCCCTCTCGGTATACATTGAACTGATTCCTGCCTGGAAATTAATAACTGGCCACCGCAGAGTAAATAATGCGGAGGGCCGATCGTAAATATGACGGGGAGGATCTACACTGTAAGCGACTGGTATCCAATTAAATCCACCAGCGGAGGAGATATACACTTCGCAGACTCCCCGCTTGCCGCCCAGGACACGCGTGACATGACGTATCAAAGGCCTTCGCAGATTAATTGGCTCTTTTGCTCGTGTCCCCAGAAGTATAGTTAGCCAGTCGAGAGCATCTGACAAGGCCTGGCTGGCGGCAACGTAATTTACCAGAAGACGCTCCGTGATGTACACGCATGGAACTAACTCTGCTATGGGATTATCTGGAAATTGGTTATTTACTCAATCAATATTTTAAGAACTGAGATGATTTTAAAGCGCTTTCTACGCTGATGCGTTGATAAAACCGTAGTCATTGATTCTCACAGCACGAGGTGCTGATTTGTCACCAACATTCACCACGATTTCCACTGAAGTTCTATGGAGAGAAATAAATGATGTACAAAGTAAGCACATTACTACGCAAATATATTATAAATGAAAACTCTGCAACCGTTGAATCAGACTGCAGTGCCGATTCTGTTGAATTAACGTATTCCAAACAAATTCTTACAGCTATTTGCCGATAATTGGAAAATTAAGATGAAGTGGTGCCTATACTACATTACCATACAACTTTCTTGGAACATTTCCTTTTTTGGGTCTGCTACTTATAGGGATTTTTTTGCAGAAATAACATTAGTATTAGACAGAGGAATATTCACTGCGTTTCACCTAATCTTGCACTAACTCTGCGTTATTTCACGTCATATTTTCAAAAACACGAAGCGTGATATGTAGGTTTGCGTCGGCTATGGTAAAAAAAGGAAGTAAGATTTTCTACGAATACCCCGGATATGACATCTAAGTCATTCTATGGGGGAACCACGTTGAGTATAAACCACCGTACATGAGAAATAGGCAAACATTCTGACAGTTTTTGCCATTCTTGCCATTCCAACGGACGCTCCCCCTTTGGGATACCGTTCGGAAGGACCTACGTTTTGACTGATAATGTTAGCATTAGCCGTGAAATATGCACTCTTCCGTTGCACAAAAGACCACTGTTTGCGATCTTTGAGAAAGACACACACACACACATACACTCTAATAGCACGTTTGTGCTATCATCATGCTCGTGAGGAATGGTAAACGGGTAACGGTACCCATACCTAAAGCTACTCAAGCATTTTGAAATATGCTCGCGGGGAGGAGGTGAGAAAAAAATCGAAAAGTAAAAAAAAAACAACACGCACACACACAAAGGAATGCGTTATGCCAACGGATATGCCCGCTTTCGCTTCTCCACCGACCACCTTCCCAAATAAGCGCGCTACCATTCGTCTAAATAAGGAAACCGAAAAGAAAGATGAACGTCAAATTGACGGAAGCCTCCGACGCGAAAAGAGTACAAACTCGAACGAACAAAAAAAAAAACAAACGAAACATAAAAGAGTTCTGTGATATATATTTTTTCCAACGTTTATTTACTGTTTTTTTTTTATTTTTCACATTTCTCTCTCGGAAATGAGAGAGAGAGAGGGTAACAAAGGGACGTTTTCTCCTTCGGAACAAGTGGAATGTGCCGGCGCTAATTACTAAAACACTAATGCGTTTGTCGAGCCCGTGCAAGCATGTAAAAAGCTTGGGGAAGGGAAACGGTTGCTTACGTTGTAAAAAAAAAAATCCCTAGATAAAGTTCTCTGTTCTCTTACGTACGCCCTCCTCCTCCTTTCTCCCCACCCCAACTCCCGCCCCCCCTCTTTCAGCAAATAATTAACGCACTTCTTCGCCTGGCGAGCTCCAAACCGTTCTCCTTTCCTCCCTCTTCACTCATTCTGCCGACTCTTCTTCTCCCTCCATCTCTCATTCGCACCGCGAGAGAGAGATACACCAGGATCGAGTCGCTTTCTGCTCCTCTTTTCTGCATCAGTCACACCACCTCACTTGCCCCCTTGCGAAAGTATGGCGAAGCAATGGAGAAAATGAGGGAAGTGAGCGCAGGGGAGAGAAGGAAAGTTCCGCAGGAGTTGCGGACGGGATTGCCGGGACGAGATAACTTCTGTCGCGGCACAAGACTGAGTAATGGCGGGTACACATGGAATTTGAAAACATAACTCAATACAGATAAACATGAGAATGTGAGATAGAGCGTTTACTAAGCGCCCTTTGAGCATATCGCAAAGGATAGCTTTTGTTCATCTCCTAAGTTGACGATCAATGATTAGGGTGATTTTTTTCAATTGGCCGATTAGAAGCGGGTTGGTTTATATTGAAACTAAGTATGTCTAATTTCCAAACATTGAATTTAACAAATGTTGTGGTACGAAGTCACTCGCACGAGTGCATATACACCAGGGTTGAAATTCGCTATGAAAAAATCATTTGACTTGACCGGGATTCGAACCCGGATCTCCCAATTGCCGGTCAGGTGTGTTTGCCAGTTACACAACCAAGCCATCTTCCCTCAATGCGAATTTCGAGGGGGGCTAACACACCTGACCGGCAATTGGGAGATCCGGGTTCGAATCCCGGTCAAGTCAAATGATTTTTTCATAGCGAATTTCAACCCTGGTGTAAGTGTGTCTACTTAGTTTCGATGTGAACCGTACAGAAATAGGACAATATAACAGAACAAACTTTTAAACTAGGAAATTGTCACACAAGTGTCAAACTAGGAAAGTGTCAAATGCCCAATGCACTGAATTCGGTTATATAAAAATTGAATAAAAATACTGAAACCAATATTATCAAATGATGAGGAAAGAAAGAAGCATTTCCTTAGATAATTTAAAGGTCACGCGCGATTGCAGCTCATCTGAAGTTACGTCACGTTATTACGCGTATGTTGTTTTGGCCTTAAGTAACCTTATGTTAGCTATTTGTGTTACGGTTGTTATTAGTGGTGGGTGGGTGTATTTGCATGTCATGAAGCTACACTACTTTTCCCTTCTAGAGCCACACTTCGTTCCTTGGCAATTTTATGTAACCCAAGTCGAGGCAGCGGCAGCTATCCAATACTCTTTTCCTCCAAGCTAGAGCCCGCAAGAAACGCGGCGTATATAGACTGTTCGTAAGGGCAAGGAAGGAAGCGGTTGTTTAATAAGGAGATTGTTTTTGGGCACGTGGAAAGGGCTAAGCTACTGGGGGTGATTCTTATAAATTAATACGTAGAACTTTCAATTATTTTTTGGCAAATCTCTATGAGTTAATGTCTCTTCTGTTGTGATGTTAATGTTGCAAGGTGAACGGTGGAGGTTTTGAATGGGTTTTCTAATCAATCAGGAGATGAGGAAAGAAGGATGAATTGGTTAGAATAGCCATCGTCTACATGAAAGAGTGGATCTGAGATTTTCGAGGTTTGCCAAAGAGGAATGGCACCCTAATTGGGCAAGCGGGTGGAAGAGGATGAATGACAAGCTTCTAAGAAGGTAGTATCATTGAACGGCAGAAACGACGGGATTTTTGCATGGAAAATTGCAGCGAAGTGGTTCGGGTCGAGTAGTAACAATATGCGGAATTGTTGAGTATGACGGACGCGGCGCGGCGGTCCCACGGACGGGTCAAGGTGAACCGTGTTTACTTTTTTCGATCTTTCGGGTGCTTTGACGTGCGTGAGGGGTGTGGTGTTCTGTGCGTCTCGGTCCGAGGGTTAAGTCGCGGATGTGAAATCCGAGACGAGTCGTTCCTTGCGGGGAAGGGGAGTTGTTTCGCGGTGTTGCACTGGCTGTAGGGGGAGAAAAAGAGTTGGAACCGGGTGAAGATGCGGTGAAAGGGGCGCTTCCGGTGACGGAACGGAGGGAGTTTGAAGGAAAAAGAGAGCATTTTTCCCGCCGCTTGGTATTCAAGACATATCGAGAGGAATTCCACGCTCGACGGGACGCGAGATTCGGAAGCAAGTGTTCGCTTATCATAAAAAATATCAACTCCAACTGTAGTGCACTCACCATACCAATGCTATACACATTTTTTAAGCAAACGAACAGCCAATTCACACTGTAACAGGAAACAAGTTAACTGGAACTAGTTTCTAATTGACACATTTGAGTCTAATTACTTAAAATTTTCAATTAACGTTGCTCAGATCCTCACTACTCTGTTACTGACAAGTTTGACTTAAATGCCTATGATTCTAGTTTCTACCATACTGTAATAGAACTGCAAATCAAGCAAACTAAGTATTTAGATACAATTGTCACCAGAGATTTGCATGAAGTCGCCCCATAGTTTATTAATTACTGAACAAATCTTGCACATTGTCTTACTAGATGTTAACTACTAGGATGAAAAAAATTCCGTCTTAAGATCTTGGGACTCCCCAAGAATAAATGAAGTTGGAATTAACATAGTATTTTCAGAGGTTATGTTATTAATTCAAGCGGACAACTGTAAATATATCGGTACAAATTCACTTACAGAATATGGGTAAAAAAATGTTTCAAGCAATCCTCTTAAAAACTTCTCATTTGTTCCAGTTTGACGTAGAACTTAAATAATTTTATTTTTGAAGCCCAAGTAAATTTTACAATTCGACCGCTTTAAATAAGTGGACGAATGGATAAAAATTCACAAACTAGAGGTAAATTTAACGACCTGAGTAACTATAAATCTACGGCCTTAATTTTGTCTCGCCTTTCCACGAATCAATTAAGCAACAGGACGTGAGAAAAACCAGGCTAAGCGTTCACCAACAGGTACCCACTAATTTATGTCCGTACTTTCGAAATGTTTCCTTTTAGGCAACGCATTTAACCGTCTCGGCTTAAAATTTCTACGCCGAAGCAAAGGCTCTCAGCAAAAACCGACAAAAATTCAAATTCTCAGCCGTTCTCGACGACGCCTCACGGAACATATACACATATATTTATTTTATATATGTATGTGAGTATATAATGGCTCGGTCCGCTGCTCTCGAAAGACGCTAATTGCAACAGATGGGAGGATGAGAAAATAATAAAAAAATAACCAAGAGAACCGCGTACCCTTATATGGAAAGTATTACGGAACACGTAAGAATAAACGTCCGGTCGAATAATGGAAGCGTAGGAGCTTTCTATCTCCCTTTTCTTTCCCCTGATTAATATCCCCAGGGAAGATTTATTAAGCCCAGGAGGCACACCCACGGGTAGTAGCGTGAGGAGAAGCTGGAGGAAGGCTTTAATGCTAATTAGCCAAAATTTTCGGAACGACGTTAGAGCGATTCTTTTCCCTCAAAAGGTTTTAAGGCCTACTGAAGAAGACAACTAGATCCGAAAGGAACCGCACGGGGATTCGAGATACACGGCTCGAGTTACTACGTTAAGACATACCCTGCCACTGTCGGACGGGGGAACGGTGACCGACGGTAGGCGAATCCGACTGAGAGCTAGAGGGATGATTATCTACTCTCCTGAGCAATCTTGAACCCAAAATCACCGCTTAAGTCTTTATTCCTTCGTACCAGAATAGGCAGATGTAATAAATCTAACATAAGAGACTCAGAATTTTCAGGGTAGAATAGGTGAAACGGCATATGGCCTTTGAAGATATGGATTGGATGTTTGCGTCACGGGAAAATATAAAAGGACCTCGGGTGATTACATCTTGCAACAACAAATAGATGTAGACCCATTCGCTGAAGTGAAACGGAGATAGAGCCTGGCAATAGGGCCTGCGCTTATTAAATACCAAGGGGAGTTTTACCCCCTTCCATTTTAACTTATACCTACCAATAGATAACTAGAATAGTATTACTTGACGATTTAAATGCCTAAATCGTCATTAAAACAATAGCAGACCTGTAATAAATATGCAACAATTTCTCTCATACGCTTTGTACCGCTCTATGGCCGTGTTGAGTGAATGGACTTGGCTTATGCATCGAAACAGAGAATACACCAGGTGATTGAATGGGATAAGACGAAGGAATGGACACAGATGATGATCAGCTAATGCTGATGAAGAAAAATCTTTTTAGAGGAGCTAGCTTGAAGCCAAAATAAGACAAAGACGGTTAGAGATGGCTTAAACAGACCCGCTGACGAAACTAACTTAACCAATGCCGCGAAATTTTCAACCGCCGATCCTTCCATGGTTCCGAGAGATTGCTCGCAAAGTCTCACTTACTCGACCGTTCGAAAGGATATGCGTGTCCCGTAATTGAGGAAACGCAAAACGATTTATTTCCCTCCCTACCTGTTTGGGGGTGGGAAGGGTATAAGCATTTATCTCGTTTACTCGTAGGGGAAAAAAAGAAGGATTACAGTTTCTTTGCCTCGTTTTCTAAGTGTTTCTTATTTTTTTTGCAACCCGACGAACATTAGAAATTGCGCGCCCGTCGCACGCTACATCACTCTCGTTGAGGTCATTTTACTTTTTTTTTTTTTTAATACACATCAAGATACTTCACTTGTTCCCCGCTGGGCTCGCCTTCGTACAGCAGCCGGGACTGAAAAACGCATTGCGGAGGAAGAGAGGAAGAAAGGGGGCGGGAAGTTCATGAGAGTGGTTAGATGACTTTCAGTGGCTTGACTGAGATGCGAGGGAAAAAAACTTAACAAAAAAAATGCACGCTTTTATCTCGCCACGCGTCCGTGGATCAACTGGGGCGATGTGATCACGCATCGCTCATGATCGGGGAGAACGTTAGATCGGAAAGCGTAACTCAAAACGGGCAAAATACTTACTCTAAGTACGGGAATAAAACATCCTGCGGCAGCTGTCTTTTTCGCTTAAAAACTTCCCGATTCAACGACCGATGTCTTTCTAAAAAAAACAATTCCGGACATCGATCAAAGAGCCCATTAAAATACCACCATTTTATGTTCCAATTACATCCATAGCTGACCTCTCTCATCATAAGCAAGCATAGCCTTGTGTAGTACCCTCACGAGTTACAAATTCAAGCCACTTCATGGGCGTACGTCAGAGGGAGTTGCAGGTCATCTGCCATCGAAAATGGAGGGAGGAAAGTTAAATAGGAAATTAGGAAGGAAAATGAACATTTAAAGTAAGATATTTTCTACTGTTTCTGCGGGTTTTCCACGACGTTCGGATCGTGGTCATGTGTGGTTCGCGGTTAAGGATAATTATCATGCAAACAACTCGTTCAATAGAAAAATTTTCTTTATTTTTTCTCAGTTACGTCAGATGAAAAAATTACGCCAAAAATGCAGCGGCGTGAATATCAAAAGTCAGGATGTTTAGCTAGTGTCCGAATTTAAGCCACGATTCAGACCATAGCATATGACCAAGAGTGTTGGGAGGTGTACATAAATGCGTAAAGTTGCAAAATCAGTTTATAGCTTGGGCACGAGAATACTACTCCTGTCAGCCCCCAGTAATTCCTGAGATTTGACTTTAATACTCCCAACTTAGTCCTCCAGTGGCGCGTGTACTATCGATAAAGACCCAACTTTAAGGAGAGGAGAGGGGCTGTTGATGATGTGGGGATGACTAGCCAAGCGAACAGGCCAGGAGTGGAATCAGGATATAGGCAGGAGTACTTGTCGGCGCCTTAGAGGAAGTTAGAGGAAGGACGAATTACTGATGCATAATGCAAAGAGAGCTGTGGATGTCCTCGAGGTTTCCTTTTCCAACAGTTTTCGCCATACCTCACACGGGAGCACTTGGCAAGTTTTAGGTGATTGCGGCGGATGGGGGCTATCTTGCCGCCACCAACACAGACACGACCATTATAACTCTTCGTCCGCTCCTCCTGTGCCGCGCCACTACGTGTGCGAGAGTGTGACGCGGCAGAAGAAGAGCTGGGGGGGGGGGGTAGTGGGGAGGGATAAAGTGAGTTGCGGGAGGGTGAGGGGGTAAGACCCACCCACATCCCCAACGTCGGAAGCACAAAGCTGTTGTTTAAAGCGAAGGGAGGGTGAGGCCACATTTTAAAGCTCTTAAATCAACGCCTGTGCACACTTGGATGTTGTCCCAGAAAATTTCCGAATAATTATTGAGGACGAGTGCCCGTGTGGAAGGGTGCAGGGATGAGGGTAGATAGACCCAAACACACACACACAGTAAGAGACGGGAACGGCGCACGCGATGTGGCCGAATGAATCTTAGCTTTATCCCGCATTGCCCCCCTCGGAGCGCGGGCAAAGAAAAGAGAATGAAACGGCACGGAAAATAAAGAGTTGCAAAAAAAACGACTACTCTCCGTACAAAACGACCGGACGGAGTTCCTTCCATCTCTCTCTCGCGGAGTGGGATACAAATGTAAGGAAAACGAGGGCATTCATTCTCGCCAGTTTATATTCCCCATCGCGCGGGTTATCAGCAACAGATTACACTTAAAAAAAATCACCATTTAAGAAAACGTCCCCACTTATGAGGGGTTATCTCATCAATCCTCGGAAACTTGAGCGTTTTTTCTCTTAGAAACGACGACGGTCGACGACTAAATGTCAACCTTTTTGAGCTCGAGTTTTTCTCTTTCAAAATCTTCCTGACCACGGAGTTAATGACACTATAGCACAAATTAGAGGTCACGACATGGCCTCTGAGGTCTCCTCGCGTGCATTGGATATCATAACAAGTACAGGCGCATAAAAATTACTTGGGAGCTCGACTACATTTGTCTCTTCCGGGCCCTCGGACTGTCTCAAAGAATCAATGAATTTAAATATGTTTTGGGGTCAACATAACTTTTAACTCTAAAACATTTTAATTAAAGTTAAATGATGCGTAAACCCTCATGTATTTAGTGTTAAAGGGGGTAAACTTATTCATGACTTCGGCTAACATGATTTTAATTACTTGTCACAGTCATTCCCCAAATGACTAAACCAGTATGGTGCCGGTCAGGAGCAAGTGCAAATATATAACAAGTTGCAGAAATTTTATACGAATAATAAGGTGAATAGTACGCTTGCGCAAAAAATGGACGAATTACAACAAAGAATATTTTCTAGGAGTGATTTCGTGCATTCGCGCGATCTTCTGAGTTTACATAATGAATTTCCGACGGAACGTCCATCCATTTGTAGGGTAAATAGATCTTTAGGGCCATTTTATTAGAGGAACTAAAGTATGCAGTTTGATCAGCAGGAACTGCGAGAGTGCTTGCTTGGAATTGGAGTCGGGGCTATTTTCCTGTCTTTTGTCCATGCAACCGCGCAGTCATTCTAGCAAATCTCTGCCTATCACGAAGCAATTTCCACTTCACGTTCTCCAGTGCATTAGACTACGCAGTCATGGGCAGCAAAAAAATCTGAGCTCGTACTCCGGGGAAGTCATAAGGGTATTTTTCATTACAAACTTACTTTCTTTGGTCTTTAAGATGAAAACTGTTTTTAAATTTTCCAACTCTAATCTGCAAGCGATTTGTGTCCATGCTAGATCATTGCTCCACTCACAAAACCGCAGCCGGGAGAAATCTCGAAACGGCTTCAGTTTTCGTTTTTTAACCCCTTAGGACCGCGAAGTCACTAGGTCGATCGTGCACAATCGACAATGAGGCAGGAAATTGTGAGCAGGCCCGCGCCGTGTCCTTGCATTCACCACTGCGGGTCGCAAGCAGGGAAAGCAGCGCTTATAACTACCATCTTTCCTCCGCTGCGGTCAACGTCGAGATTGCGAGGAGATTTTTCCACGGACACGTCCGCCGCGGAGTTTCCTTTCTAACCTCTGGCTGAACTGAAAATTTTCCTCTTTTTCACCGGACAGTCACGTCCATTCGCCGCGAGGGAGGATCCCTTTCGGGGAAGACGAAACCCGAGGAGAACTAATTTTTGATCCCAAAAATGCAAAAGAGTACGTCGACGTTGGAGATTTGGAGATAGCTTTTGGAAGAACACGGTAAAAATCATGGCTTTTCAAAAAATAGACTGGCCAATTTCACATCTCGACATGTCTCTTATGACTTTGCTCTCTTTCCATCCTTCCGATCGTATACTTTATAGATCATAGTCCCACGAAGAAAATATAGACCTGCACCATTATGCGCAGTTCTTTCAAAATTTCCTCGCTACAAAACCCTACCGGGAAGTATTATTAATTATTTGCTCACAAAATAACTTTCGTCTAACCTGCCAGCATTTGAATGGATTGTCTTTGATCCCACTAGTCCGATAAACAGTAATAAAACATATCCTCATGAAACAACCCTTTTACCTTACGTTAAGTCCTTCTTCGGCACAGTTTTCTAATGCCTGGTTGTTGTAAGCCGAGGAACAACGAAACATTCTCGTTAACTTGGTGTAAATTGATAGATATCATTTTCATATAACATCAGGCCATTTTTAAATTTCTGAGAGCGTAATTGATGGAATAATGAATTAACTTTAGTTCTCTAAACGGAAAATATTTTACCAGACATAAAAAAACGGCCCCTTAAATTTTCCTAATTTTCTATCTTCGATGTCAACTATTTCCCTCCGTCTCAAGCTCTCATTACTATTTTATCTTTGCGCAACTTAATACAGCTTCATCCATAGTTTACCTACGGTTGGTTAATTCCGATTATCTCGTCACTACTATCGCATCACTTTGCTTGATATATCTCATATTCTTTAAAATTCTACACGAATTAATAACAAGAAATTTTCATGAATTAAAAATATTAGTAATGCTTATAAGTAGTATTGATAATACTTCATATCAGCATGTTTGTCAAAGTAATACTCCGATACTTTCTGTTTAGACTCTGCTTCATTCTCCAGACTGCCTTTTGGTTCCAGCATTATGGTCGGGGAAGCGTGAATGGTTCGAATTTGAACTGGGACGAGAATTGCACCCCTCGCGTGGAATCACCCCGTGCCAAACACCATGGAGGCTGCCTGCGAGGTATTTTATTGGTGTAAATGTATCATCGTATAGCGTAATATATTATTTTTTGGACCGTGTAAAATGACGAACGCGGGCGAAACGCGAGAAGACACCTGATGGTCTCGATTTTGCTCGAGTTATAGAAGAATATCTATCCATCTTCCCTTCCTCAAACTCCACCCCCTCTTCCTCCTCCTCTACCTCAAGTCCCTTCATTTGTCTTCCTCACCTCCCACACGAGAACACATGCGCCCTATTCCCTAGACCGGTGACAGATTGTTAAAGCCCTTTAAGAGGAGGAGAAGGGGTGTGGGCCCAGGGACGAGTGGTGCCGCGACGGCTCACGACGCGGCCCACCCGCTAATGCACCATGCAGATAAGTTTCACTCCGAAGACAAACACGGACCGTCCCGAATCGAGAGCAGCAGACGTCGGACAAAACGGAAAACGTAATCGCTTTTAAGGTCTCCCACTCTCCTCCTCCATCACTCTCATCGTGCCCACACAGACACGGACGCAAACCAAACTCTTCCCCACCAATCTCCCACTTCGCCCTGTATCTCCGAGTCCGCATCTCAGTCGGAGAGGGCGAGGGAGAGGAAAGGGCGAAGGCTGGACGGTGACTGGAGGTGGAGAGACAGACTGGAGTAGGCGAGCAGCGAGGGAAAGCAAAGCTGCACAGCACGATCAAAACCGACCCAACCCTCCTCTCTCCGCACCGCGCTCGAGGATGGGAGAGAGGAAGGGTAGCGGGACGCCCGTGGTAGTATAGAGAGTGAGGTGGGATTTTCCTGATGCTGGGATTGAGATAAAAGAGGGGAGGGCATGCCGTGAGTCTTGCCGAGTGGAGTGGGAATTATAAAAACACAAAAACAAACACACACACAGACAAACCAGGCCAACGAGATCACGAATAGGTCGAGGGGTGGTCGGAGGCATGGGGAGGGTACCAAAAGGGGGGGGGTTGGGAACCAACCAGGGGTGGTGGAGGAGGGTGGGATGCGGGAGAGGGCAGGAACGGTGAGGTAGGACCGGAAGAGGAAGAAATTAATGGATGATGCTGCGGAGGAGGGCAGTCCTGGAGGCACCGAAACGCTTTGGGCCGAAACGGATGCCTTGCGGCACTCCCCGATTCGAATGACGCGTGGGTCATCAGGAACGTTTCGGTCAATCCGTTATAGTTTACTTGAGGCTGTCCTGAGGGGGGGGGGGGAGATTTTGTGGCGGCAGGAAAGGGAATACTTCTCAGTGCTTCCCCTTTTCCAGAATAAAAAAAAATGCTACCGTTCAACGGTGACTTTCTAAAAGCTTCGGTGTTTCAAAGATTTTCATATTTTCTCTTTTCCACGGATGATTTGATTATTTTACAGAGAGCGCGAGTTTCAAGACTCAAAAATAGTCTTGAAACTCTCAACAGTTCAAATTTGTGGGATTGACTATGTACATTAAATTGTCGAGGCATTTCCTGAATTTACCTTCCAGTGAAAGCATTTCCTAACTATCGGCATAGGTATCAATTTGCGCAAGAACCATTGGCATTCAATTATATATCAGATAAGGGAGATCAAAAGATGGTGATGCTCAGGAAGGCTTTGTATGATAACTCTATTTGGCAGTTGAATAATTAGCGAAAATCAGCCTAATTGATTTCAGGAGAATTATTTAATACTATTTCGGTATTTTTCAACTTCAAAAGTTTCCCAATTCTCGGTTACTCCCGCACCCCATATCACTTATCCCCCACCAAAAAGAGCCAAGATCCCTTCCTCTACTAAAACATAACCGAATCGGCATACAAATTACCTCTCCCCTGTGACAAATAAAATTTTAATGGCATTGAATTTTATGATTTCTAAAATTCAATGCCATTAAAATTTTATTTGCTCAACAGTTCTCGGGATGAATAGGCTATTTGATCCCTAGTTATAAAACTCTAAAAGGGCTGGAAGGTGAACAAACAAATTTTAAACGCTATTTCAAAGCGGGAGGGCAGTATGGAGAGAGAGAGAGAAAGAGCGGGTGAGAGAGCAGGCTAACGTCGACAAGCCATGAATCGGGATAATGCATCGGACACGAGGACATCTCTCCCCAAACCATACACCACCACCACCCTTAATGGCGACGTAAATTTTAATGCGAGCGTTTAATTCGATTCGAGAGATGAAAGTGAAAATACGACGTTTTTTTTAACGTCCTCAGCCACCCCGCGTAGCACGAGCGAAACACAAATGACTCACGGAATTTTAGCGAAGGGACGTCACGAGGGAAAGAGAGTGGAAAATTGAATGAAGGGACATAATGCAAGAGTGGCGTGCCGAAAAATAATATAAGTGAAAAAAAAACTTTCGATACCGGAGAGAGATGTCGGTTCTTTATTTTTTCATATTTATCATGACGTGGAGCTATCACAGTAGGCGATGTTCGGGAGCGGTGGATAGGTGGCCGGAAGCAATAGACGCACGCTTTAGACGGGAGAAGATATGCCATTCCGCGCGGAGGTTTTCGAGGGGATTAATTCCTAATTAAGAAATTCCCTTCTTTAATCCTCATCCCCGACTTGACTTTAGGTAAAGTTTGAGCCATCTGTCAATCATTTGCCGATCTTGCCTTTGCGAAATACATAACCAGGTCAAACTTTAGGACAACAGGTAAAGTTTTATATTAAAAAAGAAAAATTAAATATCTTTTATTAAAAAAAGAAAATATGAGACTATGACTTTCATTTCTGGTTTTCTCATACAGAATTTCTTATGACAATATCAGTTCCAAGAAAAAAATAAAAAAATTTTAAAATATGATACTATCATATTAATTTAGGACTCAATTTTTTCCACTGAAGGTTTCCTATCCCTTTGCCTACTTTACGATTTTTTTTGCAAATGAACAGTTTTATTTCTGTAAAACATTTTATTTTTAGGCGTAAGAATTTAATATTTTTTAAAAATATTTTTAATCCTTGTATATATTTAATGCAAGACTACAGCATTAATTACGACTCACGGTATACTGGCATTGGCTTCGAAGACTTTCAATAATGTCAATTTAAATCAACCGTTAAGAAAGGGTTTTATGTATTGTATACATTTTACTATAAACATTTATGATTTTACGAAACGCATATTGTCACGTTAAGGAGAAATTCTGTACAAATGTCATCGAATCATTTCGAAATATATATAAAGTGGTAGTTGGATACGTGTTTAGTTAGCATAAAATAGCTAAGAAACCAAATCAGTAACATGGAACTATTCCCGTTATAATCCAGACGCATTGACACTAAGTACTCGCATGCAAAGTTTCATGCAAATCTGTACATAATCTCTCCAACGGACCTTAACTCAAACCTAGCAGAGACGCGGACTGCCTTGCCTGGAGTGATGTTTGGCGGGCTGGCTGATCCTCACGCCACAGGCAAACGCAGCACGGAGACGAAAGGAAGGGTCAGATACTAGCGAGACAGAGAGGGGTAACGAACGGGCAATAATGAATTAAACGGCGACCTCTCCCGCAGATCTGCAGGAACTATTCTACGGGCCCCTGATCCGACCGTCCAAATCCCGCCCGCAATCCATCTTGCCCCAGCGATGCGGATGCCCATACATTCACGGGACCAAACAGACACACAGAACGTTAGCGGTGCCCTCCCGGCAACCGTTTCGCAAACATTATTCCATTGGTACATTTTGGGGGAGAGTGAGAGAGAGAAAAAGTAAATCTTTCGGAAGAAAAATCAACTACAGTCTCTCTCCTACTCTTTTTGCCAACTCACGTACACATTCTCTATCTTTTTATCCTCCCTAAAGGATTGCTTCATTTCATTTTATTTTCCACGTTCTAATTTTTTTTCTGTTTCGAGAGAGGGGGAATGAATATCACCACGACGCACAGAACATACCTACCGGATCGCTCGCCGCATTTTTAATCCCTCCCTACCCGCCCTTGAGGGATAAAAATGAGACTGCAACATCCAGGGAGGGGGATGGAGGGTGACCCAGTGACACGGTGTGCACTATGGGGTCGTGCGGGCCTTCGAAAGTGCAAAGCCAACGACGACCCGATTTTTATTGCTCTCTGCTGCGGAAGCTTTAACCCCTGGATCTGTCTGAAGAGAAGGTCGCGCCGAAGTCGTCCCGTAGACTTTTATGGCTTCTTAAGAAGAAATAAACGTTCCTTTTTTCGACTTTCTCAAAACTTGAGGGGTGAAAATGAAAATAAATTGAAGTGGTCACAAATTAGAAAGCGAAATTCTAGAATGCCATTGTTCCTAAATCTTCAAGACTTCAACAATAAGAAAAATTATAAATTGCCGGCCCTTTGGCAACAGCACCTGCCAATACGTGGGTCGCGTGTTCGAGTCCCGCCTCAGCGGATTTTACATCATTCAGGATATGGGTGCTTTAGTTCGTCCATTGATACTTAATAAAACACCACATGTAAAAGCCCAACAGAGCTGTTTCGGAGATTTCGGAAATTAAAAAAATCAATTTCTTCCATTATTGTGTTCGTCTCTAATATCCACGTCAACATTGCTAACGCAAGCCGAAATCTGTCAATGACACGGATGTAGAGGAAGTTTTTCCAGTATTTTGGACTATCTCGGTGATGCTGAGAAGTAATGCTAGCTTATGTTAAAAGTCCAGCTGAATTTTGACGCCTTTCCCTGAGAATCATCCACGAATTTTCACCCCTTTAACTTCTAGCACTGGGAAGGCATACTGAAAGAAACAATTTCATCCGAAAGAGTAGTGTTTATACCTACTGAAACATTTTGATCGGAACATACGAGTAATTTGAGGTCAAGTGTTTTCACCATTCGAATCTCCACGAATTGAGCTCGAGGGGCTCGTCATTGTTTACGGTACTAATGTGGCAACACATGACACCATAACACTCGATATCAAACTTATCCTAACTCTCCGTAAAATACATGGGAGGAAAAAAGAGAAATGGGGGCAAAGGCCATAGCGATTTTAACGACACTCCCGCACTGCACCGTTGTCACATTTCACGGGAATCGTCCCCAAGCGCACCGTTGCCACATATCGCATCTCCTCCACTCGAGCTCATGGAGCTCGTCAACGTTAACGGTGCAAATGTGGCAACGTTGGATCCCGCACCGCTCGGTACTCGACGATCGAAACGCTCCGTAAAATACCTTCACCGGAGGGAAAGAAGAGAAATGTGGGCAAAGGCCATTGCGATTTGAACGACGCCATCCCCGAGTGCTCTCGGTACGGCGGAAGGGTAAATCACTACACCGCCTCTCAACCCACCGCGCGCGCGCCGCCGCCGCCAAAACGCTCCGAGGGGAGATGGGAGATTTATGCTTCATTTCGACGTGGCGAGGCAACAAGGTCTCGGTTCGTTTATAATTCTCATACCACCGCTCAACTTCCCGTTCCGCACCCCTGGCGCTACGTAAAATCACCCACCCCAAAAACCCTTAACCCGACCCTTCCCAATCTTTCAACCCCCCTCCCTCCACTCTCTTTTCAGCCCGAAACTCGAGCGTTTTGCGGTCCTGTTATTCTCCTGTATCCTCAATCCCCCTCTAACGCGCCCCCCACAGATCCTCCCCCTCCTGAAAACATTCCGATTTCACTGATACACTCACACATATGTATATAAGTTCACATGCACCTTCTAATTGTCCTGCAGCTCACTCGATGCGAAGGGTTTTGAAGCCCCCCCTCCCCTTCCCACCGACATACAACTACTAACCTCCAACTCGTGTGATTCCACCGCCGACGGGATTCATCAACGCCGGATGCTGGCGTGCTCTCCTTCCGCCAGCATCTTCCCAAAGCCCCGCCCTATCCTCTTTCGTTTCCATAACGAATAAAAAATACATACTGAACAAACAAGTGTGTCCCTAGATTCCGTTTAGTGATTTTTGTTTTTAGCTTACTCTGATGTTACGATACCTATCCATACACGGATGCCACTCAATTTTAGAGTTAATCATGGGTAAATTTGATTATAAATATATATTTTAGCTATCACAACTAATGGCTTCATATATATTTCTCCCGAAATCTAAGATAATACATTATTCTGGAAAAAAAACTTCTCGTTCTGGTGTAGGTCGTATCCTATTACGGTAACGTATGTATGTACAATTTCTCTGAGGGATTGGCCTTGGGTATCAAATAAATTGAATTGAACTAAACTATAAACTGTTACCATCCATTTTGTATATTTTACTCAGCTGGCTATCAATCTCAAGCCCTGATGATGAAGAAATTAATCTGCGAAATATTTGCGTTAAGATGTGATTAATACTACCTACCAGTCCTTCAGAGCAATATATACTGAGATATAAAAGGTGGTCAAAATCTTAAAGTATAAAAATTACTGCTAAGAAGATTATCAATGTCTCATCATGCTATTTTTCCTAAAAATTTAATTTAAAAAACTAGGCACTACTAGATTATTTTCTTCTTTCCCCCTGGATGTACGTACTTTGCAATCGCGTATTTTTGACTCGATATTTTCGGTTAAATCGACCTGACGACAGAAGCCATCGTCGAACTATTCCTAGATTCCTTTCCAAGGATTGTTGTTATTTTGGGAATATTTTATAAGATGCATTGAGATATCTCTCACATAGATACTTTGGTTTCCACACTGATCACTTATGCAATTCTTATGCAAATTTGGATCAGATGTACGATCAACAGTGCGATCTCTCTGAAAACATAACTGCTCATTAAATTTTTGAAATATTTTTCAATTCATCTGACAATCTTACAGGCTTTAATTCACCTAACTCTTTTTTAACATTACTATTTTTTGGAACTGTGATCGCTAAGTTACATAAGTATTTTGTGATTCCTCTGTAACTTAAAAATATCTGGCGTGCTTTTATCAACGTGTTATAAACAGGAAATTCAATTGTTCAAGTAATAAATAGCATTATCACTCCACAGAAAGCAAAAGTTCACTGTGATCTTGATTTTTGAGATTGGCGTTACAAACCCACCACACCTATAGTGATATAAAAGGCTTTCGAGAAAAAAGGGGGAAAGAGCACTGTATTCCAATTTGTTTCGCCCGAAAAATGTAAAAATAAACAAAGAGTTTCGGGTCGTTTTTCGATTTCGCTCTATTTCATTTTGTTTCCTGTTCTCCTCCTCTCGTAATTAAATCCATCAAACGAGCGTATGCGATGATTGCTTCCTTTCCCAATGCGAAGGTCAAAAGTTGACGGTTTGATTTTTAAAGTTTTTAATCAAAATCACGAGATGGGACGAGCTATTTGATAAGCGTGACGATTAAAACCACCCCGGAGCAAATAACGACACTGAATACAATTGGAAATTTACAAGACGACATATATATATATATATATATATATATATATACTTTGATCTAATGACTTTTGGAAACATTTATGGTTCTCGTTACTACATCATGTTTATAAACCTTTTATTTGCGCCTGTTAGTTTTCTTTTACCTACATTAAATTAAACTAGGATTCCAGTTTGATATACAAAATATAGTCAATTTTTAACACAAGCCGTCAACAAATATATATGCACGAGAAAAACGATTTTCACTTTCGTAAAATATGAATGCAAAGCCGGATTGGCAAAAAAAACTTTAAGAAGGACTATGCATCCTCAAATTTCAGGGTCAATTAGCAAATTCACCATTCAAACGTGAACGCTAAAGCATGCCGTCGTCAGATTTGAACAGGAGCGCGCTCGCGGCTTCAAAGAAGAGAATGTCCGTTGAAGGGGAGAGGGGGGAGGTTGAGGAATAAACCTTACGCGTGGGCGCCATCTTGTTATCTGCCCCCTTCCTCCTCCTCCCGGCCACTCAAGGTTGACCGTCGACTTCTCTCAACCTCCCCACTCCTTTTCGAGCCGCTCATTTCTTTTTTTCTCGTTTTTTGTTAAACTCTTCATCCGCCCATCATCCGGCGCGTTCGGTTTATTTAAAATCCCGCGACCGTTGCGATCCCTCCTCCTTCCCAATGTACCCACACCATCGGACTACTCCTCCGCCCATCGCTCGGTGAGAGCTATAGCTGCAGCAGCTGTCGCCGGCGGACGATCCCCGACCACGCTCCCTCGAAAACGTGAAGTGATGCCCAACCACGCACACAAGGGCGCACTCTCTTTATTCGGCAGTGTGTGGGCCTTCATCCTTCTGCTTTGCGCCTCATCCCTATCCCCCGCAGCAGGGGGTAGAGTCTGGGCAGAGGGGTGAAATAATACCACCACCCTGTGAGCAAGACCGCATCTGAACTGCGTAAGCACGCTTGGTACGTAGGCTTGGGAACGGCAAAATGCTCATGTCCACAGCTTTATTACTGTCAGGATCTTATCTTCAAACCGATATCTGTCGTATTACCTTTTATACCTAGATATTGATTTTAAATCGCATTACGCTAACTGGAACGAGTTTGCTTTCCTTACTTCGTTTGAGACACGCGGACAGATAAAAATTATTTAATAAATTTTACATAAATTTTTATGGACTCAAACTCGGTATCCACCTTGTCACCACTGTATTACACACTGTTGCAAATGCACGAGTCACTCATACTTAATGAAGACCATCGCTAGAATTCTTTATAATAGGCATTATAGATAGCAAATATTTAGGCTACTACCTATCTATTCGTAAACTAATGGCTGCGGCATATCCTCTTTAAGATGGATCACCAAACTTTATTTTACCAAATTTTGATGAAAATTTTATCCATTTTCATCCTGTAAAAGATATTCATTTCAGGTAAAAACAACGCATTTTATTTCAATATCAGCAAAAAATACAAACCTAAAATTATGGGATTCGGAATGAGTCAGAAATTTGAATTAGAAAATTATCATTGTCGCAAAAATGTGGTCAAAGTGTACTCTTTTTGCGGTGCACCGTCAGTGTTTTCTCCGATTTTATAAAAAAAACATTCCCATCACATCAGCGATATATGTACTCTGGTTTCAGGATGTAACTTGGTATTTCCACAAGGGAAAATCGCAAAAGATTTCGGTGAGTTAATCGTAAGAGGAATATTAAATGAAATTCACAAAAACAGAAGAATATGCCATGAATAGAAATATGTCTGAGGAAAAAATGAGCCTTTTTCAATGAACATTCTGCAAGAAAATATCACTCGTTTGCACGTCATGATGAGCCTCAGTGTGCTGTCCGAGATCACCACTTGCTACCTTGCCATCATCGCCACAGCCATTCGGCCGGCCCGGGTTGCTCGAGACCAGAATTCAAAATACTACACCACGCACGGCGGCGGCGGCCGTTGGCCTCCTTCCGACACTTCTTCGTACTCCCCTGCCCCCATCCGCGCCTCACCACGCCCACCCATCCCCGCCCCCGAGGGCCACAATCCCCCCCGTACACAACGCCGCCTCAGCGTGGGGCGACGCGCGACAACGCGCTTCTATTTCGACGGTTAGGGGTCTGCGTTTTGAAAGGGACCGAATGCGGTTCGAAGTTGTGGGGAGGAGGTGGGGAAGGGGGTGGTCGGCGAGGAACAGGAAGGAAGAACAAGGGATGGGGCGGTGGGGGGAGATGGGAAGGGGGGTTGGCGTAAAGATCGCTCTACCCCTCCCCACATGTTATTAAAAACCCCCTTATTATCCCCACTCCGAGTTCCACCTCCACCTCAACCCAATCCGACTTCTTGTCTCCCCGTCACCACCCTCTTAAAAACTCACAAACACACGAGCTAAGGCTACGCCCGTATCGTTCGCGATACAAAGGATGAAGCCAGACGACGCGTGGTGGGTTCAAAGAATATTAATACCCACGCACCGGTGCAATCCATCCAGGACTGCACAAGAGACTCTAGGTACACGCACGCAAACACGTACAAAAACTGGCTCACGCGACCGGTCATATCCCGAAAGCACGCTTCCTGTCTCCAGACGCTTCATTCAAACCGCATTCGAAGGAAAAGGAGGGGCCTGCACGCCCAAAGCTTTCATCCACGCGCCTACGAGTCTCCGCCTTATGCAACTTCAATGCCCATTTCCCTCGCCCCCGGCATCACCCCGTTTAACACTCCTCCACCCCCTGTTCCAACCTCTCGATTCAGTCATTGGAAAACGTTCTTGACAGACAGGATGCCGTCTGGGGAGGCACCGCATCGCGGGGTAATGGCATTTCATAGAAAGGCAGGAAAGAAGGCTGGGTGACTTTTTTTTAAGCGTATGCGTTAAGTCGAGGAAGTCGGGAGGTGGGACCCGCCGTCCGTTGGTCGTTTTTGAACGCGCTGACTTTTAAAAGTGTCGGACGCGGAAATGATAGCAGAGTGTGCGTGCTTGAGGTGTGGGGAGAGCAGTTGGTGGCGCGGTATAAAACGCTGGCGAGAAGACACTGGGTAGGGATTAAAGGTTTTTTCCCTTATCTCCTAAGAAAATATCGCTGCGATCTATAAATCGTCCTCACTTCCTTCCGTCACTTCCTGCCTCTTCCTCCTCCTCCAGCCTGCCATCATTACTACCTCCACCTGTCTCTCTTCCCGAGAGACTCTATATACCCAACCGACAATCTTGCACCCTTCGGCAATTTCCGAGGGATTCCTGCTGAGGGCGCAAGCCAAGCGTGGCCGCGTCTTCGAGCCGGAGCAATTCTTAAAGCTCACGGAGGAGTAAAGTGGGGCAAGGAGGGATTACGCAGTTTTCCGAGCTGGAAAAAAAGGGGTCGGGGACAGGAACGATGTTATTTTTTTAACGGGGACAAAGTTACTCCCAAGATATTTTAAAGGAAAAAAAATCCGATCGCATTCCGCAGAGAAAGGTTCGTTTATTGGAGACTCGACTGCTACTGCCTGCCTACCTCCGCAACTACCGAGAACAGAAAAGTTGAATTTATTTTTCATATTCAGTAATGCTATTACGCCGAGAGGCTTCCGAAACGGACTAAAAAAAGGCCAAAAACAAAACGCTGCCGCGCCGCGAAATGACTCCGAGATAGACGTACAAACGTATACAGCACACCGCAATGATTACTACCGGATTACATTTTTTCCCTAAATACTCCCGCGACGCTTCACAGTAAGCGACAGCGTCATCTCCGTGATGTAATTGGCAAGGGAGGAACTGGAATGGAATAGAGGTGGGGAGGATCAAACCTCCGCGAATGCATTGCATCGATAAACCGGGCGGGGGGAGGGTCGTCGTGTGTAGTTCAGCCTGAATGGGGGTCACGATGGAGAACCACCAGCGGAGAAGAACATTTTTAACCCAATCCGTATCTCGACCGTGAAAAAAGGGAGCAGACGTCAACTGTTTATGACGTGAGGGCCCAATTACCGGCATCGCTCGCACAGTGCCCATCGGGACAGACGGCTTTTTGAGATCCTCTTCGGGGCTTTTGCGCTCGCCTCGCGGAGAAAAAAATCGAACGACTTTCTTTTTTTTTAAATTCGGAAAAACGAATGGTATATTATTTTTTTCCCTTACCATCGCGGAGAATATTGACCGCGGTATGAATTATCATTCATCAATTCTTTTTTTTCCGGCGACAAAATTCGGGCCATCTTCTTCGTCGCGTCTACGTAAAAACGAAAAATCCGTAAATGCGAAATGAAAAAAAAAACACGTGGAAGCGAATAAAACTCCGTAAATACCAAAACGCCAGGTGGAGCTAGCAATCTTTCATTGTTAACTCCCGAGGTATCCGGGTCAAGAGTTCGACGATCTTTCAGGCAGGAGAGGTCAATTAATATTTCCCCATCACGATCCCCCTTCTCCTTTCCCACCCCTACCCCTCTCTCTTGCGCCCCGTCAACGAACGCGATGTCCGAAAAAAGACGCAAAAACGAGAGAAACAAAACTGACAAAAAACGATCTAGGACGAAAAAGAAAATAAAAAAAGGTGCTAAAGCCTGCAGTGAAACAAGGAAGCTGAAGGGAGCGTCACTTAGCGACGTCTTCCTACGAGAGAAACACCCATTCGCCCCTCTATCTCTCGCCCACTGCAGCTTTTAAACGTGGAGTCTCTACAACACACTCGAGAGATTTCTAGCTTGGAAAGTTTCACCGCGACAGACAGACCCACACACACATACAGAAACGCCTTGCACACCTCTCCCTTCTCTCTGCTACTGCATTCCCCCGGTCACTTTCGCAAAGCCCCGTTAGATAGCGATGAAACTCAGGGACGATACAAAAGACTGTTGGCGCCGCTACAGACGAGCTCGGATGCCAATGGATGGATGGATTCATGAGGAGTTAATGCCGCGAGCGAGAAAGATTCCGGGGACGGGTGTGGACGACGAGGGAGCGGGGATGAAAAATAAATGGAGTGGTGTGACCGGGCGAGAGGACGCTCGTCGCGAAGCCAAGGGGAAAATGGCGAGCTCCAATGCGAGGAAACACAATTCGATGAAGATTTCTTTTCCAGTATTATCGAACGCGGTCACATCCAGGCTCTCTTCCTTTTTTCTTAACTTTTTGATTGGGAAGGCGAGATAGAGAGGGGGGGAACGAGTAAAGCCTCACAGGAAGAATAAAGTAAAAATGTATAAAATAAAATTAAATCTCATCCAACTCGACACCTTTTGTCGCATCGTGCCGCGGAAAGAAAACAAAGGAAGGTCTTTAAGCAGTGGGTGCTCGATATCACTGCTATTTTCTAAATTTTCTAAATATTTGAAAATACAATACAAGCTGTTACCCACGGAATATGGCAGGGTTGTGCGCTCCAAAGAGATTTTATTTTTTTAAGTGAGTTGGTTATGATGCATAGATCGCTTCAAAAATGCAAGAGAGTCTACTAAGTGAATTTAGTCATTAATAAGTAAAAACAACTGTATTCATCGTATTTATGTTAGTAAAATTGTGAAAAAATAATATTGAAGGCGTTTTTAGCGCGCGGTTTTTTTTGACACGATTGAGTCGAGTTGAAGCTTCAAATATGTAACTTAAGTAAATTACCGACTTCAGTCATACATATAAAAGGATTTGTGTCGTTAATATAACCATATTTACTATATTCTTCTTAAAACTGCTTACATTATATAATTCGAGTTTAATATGGCCGCTCCCAACGGCTAAAGGAATATCTGGTTCAAAGTATCAGTTAACGTGTAAAAATGCACAATCTAATGTTTTTCCGGAAGGGAAAGTAAGGGTGTAATACTATATAATTCCCTTAAGGCGAGTTAGAGAGTGCAATACACCTAGTCTTCTTAGCTTTCCATATAATTTGGTTGGGATTTTTACCAGTGCAGCAGTTGCAAAACATTCAGTCTACAATCTTCACCGTTCCGAAAGACGCGGCCTAAAACGCCGAGCATTGGGCCCTCCGAGACACGAGCAATTTGAAATAAAAACGGAAACCAAAGAGAAAGGGAAACCCGTGAGGGGCAAAGTATTCTCGAGAACCATTTCTCATTTTCATCTTAAGCGTAAAAGAATGCACCCAACTCTTCCTTATCGCCCCAGTTGAGGAACTGAGGAATAAGGAAGCGATATACATTTATCCACGAATTAAAATCCATCTTCCGTCACCACATTTAAAGAAACGACTTCCCTGCCGGGATCACAAGAGAAAAATAAACCCTTAATGCACATAAATCCTTCGCGTCATCCCTTAACACTTTCACAACTCGGGGCTCGCCAGAAGATAAACAGAACAGAATACACTGCCGCATCCAAACAAAAATATATAAAATTTCCCGACCGTTTTCCGCACGCAATTCTCATCCGAGACTCACTTCGTAGCCCCCCAAGGATATTCTCGACTCGGTGAAAGGCGAGAGAGAGGAAAATGAGGCAGGCGACGAGGGAATAGGGGAGAAAACGGGTGAAGGATAACGCCCCTGAGCAGTATTTGGATCGAACGGAGAAAATGGAAGAATTTCCTGCGCCCCATCTCGGCGAGACTGGGCATTCGTCGAAGAGACACGGTGAGAGATCTCTAAATTCGTTAAGGACGAGAAGTATTCGATGGGGGAGGAGGAGAGAGATGGTTTTCGTGGCCGCTTGCTTGCATTGCATTAAAACGCTAAATGGACTTGGGTGAGAGAGAAAATGGGCGCACGAATTCGAGAGACAAAAGGATTTAAAAGAAGAAAAAGAATAAATTTGAAAAAAAGGGACCAGTGATGAGTCTCTGAAGTACCCCTTCCTCCTCCTCTCCTTTTATCCATTTTTCCAGTGGAGTAGGGATGACAGGAGAGTGCTTTTCGAAAGGGAGGGAGGGGGAGGTGAGTTGAATGACGTAAAGCGGGACCTACTCAGCGAATCGTACCCTCAATCAAATGGGTCCAACGCCCGTCCACAGGTCCCATTCTCCAACCACTCCAGCGGATTCCTGCGTAAGAGCCGGGGAGAGGGAGGAATGGCGGGTGAGTGAGGAGGAGGATGAGGGAGGTGTCCGCGAGGGGGCCACTCTGCATATCCACACATCCAAGCCGACGAGGGTGCGAGAGGAGGATGGTGCATGCAGCATGCACCACCACACTCTATAGATGGATGTGCCTTCCAGTGGTGAGGGGAGGAGGTAGGGGTCAGCTCCCCAAACAATGGCAACAATCATACCTGGGGCATTGTTCACGTCGGGAGCTCAAAAGCCATTTACGCGTCCCCCCCTTCCCCAAAGTCACTCATTCCTCCACCCACCATACATCCACCCACCTCATCCAGCCCTTCCTCCGTCCTTCATCTGCTCCCCGCATTGTCTTACTGCTAAAGCTCCTCCCTCACTCTCTCTCTATCTCAAAATGCCTTTCCTGCCATAACCAGTAGTACTCCCTAAGTATCCCTCACTTCTCCCCCGCACAGCACACCAAAACCTTTGCCCGCTTCGAGCCGACGACGAGTAGAACGAGGAGAGACCATTTACACCTCGCGCCCCCCTGGGGAATGTTGCACTCCGACACACTCAAACAAGAGTGTTTAAAGGAAAAGGGTTGGGGCGGTACTACACTAGATCCCCGCGAGTGTGAAACTCCCAACATGCATTCGTGTAAACGTGCGTCCCTAGGATTCCGTCCTCGCGTTCAAATATGGAGCATTTACCGAGTTTGCACCACATTGAATAAATCTCGCGGGAGGGCGGGAGAGAGAGAGAGAGAGGGTAGCGTTGTTGTGGTTGGCACGGTCCATGGCGTACCAAGCGACGATGATGATGGTATTACACGAGATGCTCCGGGATAATCACTGAATGCCCCCGTTTTTTATATTTCCCCACGCTCAAGAGCACACAAACAGTGAGCGGTAAAAATAAATACAATAATCTCTGCAAAGCGTTGAAAAAAAACTGTTCCGGTTCATGGAAATAAAATATCGTAGGATGCTCGTAGAGAAAAATGAGCACAATTTTTATTAGTTTTAAACTGGGTGAGATAAACTGAATTTTAAAACTGCCATTTCATTGAGTTGATAGAACAGATAACGTCAACAATAATACTACATATCCTCTGTGTGACGCAGATACGTCAGCCGGTCGATGTGGAAACTGCACGGTTTTTTAGCGCATCAAAACGACTGTTCGCTGGTCGTAAAACACTTATTTAAACCTCTCTCCATTCCTTCCCCACGCCATCTCTCTTTGCCAGTATGAAACAATGTGCTGCTGAAGCCAACGCGATCGAAGGGTAGATAGAATTTTAATTTCGGTGCACGGAAAATAATTTAAACTCGAAGAGCACAGGGATTCGGTCAACTGCGGGCATATTTCTGTTCTCGACGCACCTAATCGGAGAGGACAGAGAATCCGGACATGAGAAAGCGTCGCCGAAATTGATTGCACGACGGGCAACGATGATAAAATTTCAAGCGGCTAAACCGAGGGGAGCACCGCGGGTCGAGAGAGAGACTCGGACCCGCGGATTCCCCTCATCCTCCTCCCTCGCGGGAAAGTAACAGAAACAAATCGGCGGGAGAGTCCGCCATTATCCATTTAGGCGGATTTGCAAGAGCTTAAAAACTTGGAACGGGCCCTCTATTCCCAGAGACGATAACGGTACACAAAATATGAGCGCAAAAAGGGCAGGTTTATATTTTTTTGGTGCAATTTCCGAACCGAAATAATCGAAGATTGTATATGGGTTGGGATGAGAGGAGGAAGGTATTAAAAATTATGAGCAGGACCCCGGCTAAAAATCTCTTCCGCGGCGTGAAATCCGTACCCCTAATTCGGATATTGCCTACGAAAATCAGCCTTGAAAAAGCAGGATGTGAAACTACCCCCCACGGACCTTGGCTAGGGATTTAGATAAAAGAAAAGCATAAAAATGGGATTCTGAGGAAAATACCGGAATTATTATGATGAAATAATCCGGGCCGGCAGGTGAGAGGTTCGGAAGATTAAAGAGGCTATGTACGCAGGTTACGGAACGGGCCCACGCGGAAATTTAAGAGGACGAGAGACGAAGTATGCCCGTTTTTTTTGGAGGATGAACGTCGTAGCGAGGACCAACAACGATGGATTTTCCAAGCCACCGAGGTCAGGCCATTTTAATAATTGAATCAAAAAAATTATATTTGCAATAATAATTTTTTGGAAAAAAGGGTGCCCCCAGATTTCGGGGGTCGTAGAGGACCTGTGAGGAGTGTGGGTACTCGAGGGATTGAAAAATTCAAGCCGTTATGAGCTCGCATTTTTTCGGTGGACGATTTTGTGAAATTATTTTTTTTCCTTCTCCGCTTTCCCAAGCTTGTCCAACCCTACCGACACCCCACAGCTAAACACGTTCATGAGCGTGAAAACGCGGGGGAGTACGAAATTTCGAGGGGGAAGAATCATGGCGAGAAAGAATGCTAAAGGGTTTTGAATGTTGTTGGGGGTAGTGCGGGCGGGGGCGGGTATGGAATGAGACAAAGGGTCTGAGAGAGGCTGTGGAGGCTTTTGGCAACGGCCCTGGTCGCTGCGAAAGTGGGGAAACTTCCCACCCTTGCAGCCTGTTACTCATCCTGGACGCTACAAACGTGGACAGAGGAGGAAAGAGAGCAAGAGAGAGAAATATGATTCATAAATGAGAGCACGGCTCCATCTCTCTGGACAATGAGATTTTTTTTCGCCGACCGGACGACGCATCTGGGCGTGGTGGCTTGTGCTCTGGAATTTTTGAGCGAGTTTGCCGTGAGGGAGGGATGGAAACCGTGCTAAATGGAACACGGGGAAGAGATGGAAGATATTATCCCAATCTCGACTTGGCCGGCGTCAAGTCTCCAAACCATTCATCTCCCTACCCTCCCCTACCTCGTCAACTCTCCTCTCTATTCACGGGACGGAGGACCGACGGTTATTCTGTTTTCACCCCCGTCGTAAATATCTCAAAAGATTAAACCTCTTCACCCCATCGGCAGTTTGATGTGGATAGTTGTGGAGAATCACCCACATAAACAGCCTACTCTATTCCCCTCCCACCAGCCATTTAACAGCATGGGCAGTTTGATGAATTATTAATACGAAAATATCCTCTTTCTTTCTCTCCGCGTACGGAGGACGGTCACCTCTAAATAACGGACGGATTCTCGCCACGTTAGAAATCCCTCAGGAACTGCCTTAGAAATCCCTCAGGAACTGCCCACCGTCCATTCGGGTGACCACACATTATCGTGACCCATATACCGAGCGATCTAACTCGGCCCGGGAGAAAAAAAAAGTCACGAGATTCCCCATTTCACCGAGGAAGACCCTGACGGCGGCCGGCAGTCCCCCGGTCAGCTCCCGCGGTCGACCCCACGGGGGGCGGAAGGTAAATGGGGGTGAGGGGACAATCAAATCTGTTCGGCCCTTGCCTTCTCTCTCCGTCCCCCCGGAGGACCGTGTCCATCGTCCCACGATAAGCGGAAATGCATCTGGGCAGGTGTGCCGCGCCGACGTACGTTTTCGCTCCGCTCCGGGAGATATTCGTGAACGGAAGCAGTAACACCGGCCGAGATGCACACATCATATCCGCGCACCTTCGGCAAACGTGTTTGGTGACGGAAACACCGCCTACGTTGTCTGTGAGGAATGGAAACAAACAAAGCCTAATACTCCATGTCTCCCTTCGGGTTCCCAGGGAACGATGGCTGACCGGAGAAAAATATTGCTACGCTCCAAATGAAGAGGAGAGAGAACCGTTGTCGAGATAGACGTTATCTCAGGCGCAACTTGACGAAACCAACTTTAAACACTGAAAAGAAGAAAATTGTACTGTAAATCCTCATAAACATACAGATCGCACGATGTAGGTGATGCTGACGTCCAACTACGAAGTCTGGGTCAAAGGTTTATTAAGCACATAAGGAATTGTAAGGTAATTTTTCACAACAACTTTTTCACAACAAGAAATTTGACATACAGTTGAAAGGAAATACATAGAAAAGAGAGGGTAGTTCAACTGAAATAATTTATGAAAAATGGCATTTGTGAAAATCTGCCATAATAAATAAGGAGGATTCCTCGTAAGGAGATATTTAAAGAGGACATGCGAAGGATAAATGCGATATTTGGCCAAATAAATTAATAAAGTAAGGCACTGTAATGAAAGAACAGCTTCCTAATATTACGCTCCAAACTATTCGCTTCGATCTATTCCAAAATACCTAATCAGTCATTAGCAACATCTTGAAAATGACGCTTTAGAACAAGGTTGAACTGATCAATACAAATAGTAAAGCAGGGAGTGGTACGCATTATACGACTTTTACAAGCAACGATAAACTTCGACAACTAAAGTTCATTACCCGAAAGTGTTCAATTACTATCTCAATTAATAAACATTAAAATTTATGACCTGCGTAACGATTTATTTAGAAGTGATGGAGTGTAACGTTACATTAAGGTATACAATGTCCCAAAAAATAGAATTTCAAATAAAAAATGCTTGGTCCATCGTCTTCACAACCGAGTCCTCCGCAAAAAACGTGTACTTACTCCAAGGGACGTAAAAATGCAAATAAGATGCTGATCGCTCACTGTATATTTTACGCATGAAAGAATCGACGGAAAGAATCATCAGGAAAAAAGCTAAGAAAGCACAAAAAACAAGTAGTGTACCCCTTCGGGAAATGTCAGAGTAAAATAGGCCAAGTGCAAATGAGATTCCAAATGAAGCCCCACATTCAGATTCGTCGTGGTACGAAAACGGTTGGTTTTTTTTGTCGTAGTAGCCACTTCGATGGCCTCCATTTTAAAGACTGTGGTGAACTTCAATGAGAGGAGATAAAGCTAATAACGGAGTTTCAACGATTTGGATGTCTCTGCGCGCGAGGCATATGGTAAGCCCCCCCTAGAATTTCATCGCACTAAGCTCTCTAAATCAGGACCACTTCATGTGGGGGGATAAAGGTGTCGCTGATCCATCTCCAGTGTCACATTCCGAGTTTTTTGAAATCCCAATTAACCATCTCCCTCCCGGAATCATTAATGGATTTAAAAAAATAAACCTTCGCCATCCACACTCCCATGGGAATGCCACGATTCAAGTCATAAATAATGCATGAAACCAGAGGGATGACTTGAGAGGAGAGAAAATATTAAATTCGCAATTACATTTCAACCCATTCATTCCGTACGGATTTCTGACTGACATTTTACTCCCACCAAATATCCCACTCACTACTAGCTATAAGGCACACGCTGGTTGTTTCAGAATAATAAGAATAATATTCCTTCCCACATAAATACAAAGTACATTGTAATTTTAGAAAAAAAATTGGGAAGCTTATGGTTACCCCAAAGATTATAAAACTGTGTGGGAGATACCCAGAATGTCATGCAAAGGAATCCAACAAAATATTTCAGTTTTAAATAGTACAATACACTACTTATATAAATTTTAATTATTTCCTTACAAACAATTTCATGGACATTTGCAAATAGTATTTCGCTATCATTATGTTCAAATAGCCATTTTTTAAAACTTTCTATGAATAAGAGTTACTTTGTATTCCATTTAAACTGCTATTGGAAATAGATAAAAGATTTTCGGGGAAAAATAAATAAAATTTCTCTAAAATAAATTCAAATTTGGCCTATGGGGTAGTACATCGAATTGAAAGCATATTGAGAAAAGATTTGGCATCCCGTTCCGAGGGTTGTGGGTCGACTTCCGCCAGTGGCGTTGATTTTTCAGTAGATTGTTGATCGCCAATATTCTACCTTTCAAAATTGTGTAACTCAAGTGTACGGCGTAATATATAAGAAATCGGATAGTGTATTTCAGTCCCATATTTAATCAAAGTTTAACACTTCATGCATTGATATACATATCAAACTCTTATATCACATAATACATACATCTAGCATTATTGAGAACGAAAAATACTCTCTTCCCGAGCTATTAAAATAATGCAACGTGTTTGGCACTTCATTTTATAGAAATCAGGGAAGTTGGTTTGAAATCCTGCATACACTAAATACCTTAAGCCTCTGAAAGTATTAGTATGAAATTATACGCCATAAACTCTATCTGTTTAGCTTTCAATAATTAATAAATGGAACCACATAATTTCTGAACCTGACTCCTAAGAAAATCGCCGATTGACATTTTTTTTAAGGTTGTGATTGGAGTATGATGAATCACCTTAGAAAATATAAAAATTTGGTATCGTGCACAATACCTACATCATGTGATGGGATGCTCAATTGTGGTTCACTTCGCTCCTCCTGTTAAATAGTAGACAAATGCTGGCAACGGGTGACAATACGCCCTTTCCCCATTTCCGAAATAATCATCCTCTTATCACCTTCTCTGACTATACTTCATGGCGCAAATGACCTCAAGTTGTTGGTCTCCTCCACCAAAATGACCAACCCCAAAAAAAACCATTTCGCCTCACGTCGCCCGCGCAAAATTTATCATCGGCAGCTCTTGGCGCGAGTCCCGACCTTTTACGGACGGTCGCGAAGTAGGCCGCGACCGGCGCCGGCCCATCTTCTCCCTCCTATCCGAGACACGCAGGGTGGGGGGGAAAGGGATGAGGGGTGAAATGCGACCTCCCGACCTTGGTCCACTTGCCAATCCCGCCAGCCGTTCCCGCAGGAAACGCTCGCGGAAACAACTCGGCTCGAGGATTGACGATTCAAAGCGTCCGCGGCAACGCCGCGGCATCAAGAGGCGAACGGCCCCAGCGATCAAAGCCTTCCCACCTCCTCCTCCTCCTGCCCCATCATCGACCCTCCCACCGCCCCCCGATCACCGAAGGGATCGCCTTCGCCGCCCCCCTCCCCGCCCCCGGGGGCCTGCCGTGCGAAACGGGGGCGGGACTCGTGCGGAAACAAAAGCGAAACGCTCTCGCTTGGACGTCACTTGTTTCCCTTTCATCGCCGTGAACGCGTTCGGGAAAAAAATTAAACTGTGTATCGTTATTCTGAAAAAACGATAGTGACGAAGATTTTGACATAAATACGAGAAAGAATGCACCTATATTAGAAACTGAACGCTAGTATATCGACACCAATGAAGCGAAATATATGAGTTGAATACAGGATTAACGCTACATAAAAATGCTCGCGGCCCTTAAGAATGAATGTACGACATGTAAAGGCAAAAATGAAGCATTCAGTAGAAAAATTAATATATAAAACCCACGACTAAGGCTGGTATACTGAGTTGTGTAGCGACAACGCTATTCGTCAAAATAGCGTATAAAAGCTTAAAAAAAATCCACGGAAAACGCAGCCTTTAGAGACTATACAGGGAAATTGTGCGGTTTACCAACCAATCAGAATAGCAACCTCTTCTTCGTCTTCAGCCTAGACGCACGCTTACACAAAAAAAAACCGTTTAACCTTTAGAAATATGTAAAAGAATGCAATTCTCCCTCAGGGCTTGTTAAGAATCGGAGCATTACCGAGGCGCTCCAAGACAATAAGTAACATAAATGATGCCACTGGATAAAATATGAATGTAAAATGTTTTCTCAGTCACTGAAGTTTGCTTGGTTCATTCATATTTACGTCTTATATAGATGCAGTCTCAGAAGTGAGTTTTGATATAAGAGTTTTAAATTTTCCACTGTCTTTTACCACTTAAATGGAAGATTTTAATTTGTAGCAATGATGTGGCTGGTGGCATGATGACAGGGGAAGGAGGGATTGGTTTTAGAGAGGGTCTACTAACACACGCACGAAGAATATGATATATGTATATACATTCTGGCCAACGCGTAAAGTCGTTGGGATTAGTGAACGGTAGCTGGGTCGTGAAAATGAAAGCGATTCCAAACGTTCCGTATCTTCTTGAAAAAAAAACAAGAGTAACGATGACAGCAATAAAAAATCGAGGGGAAAGATGAGATAAAACAAGTGCGTTGGAGCAGATGGGATGCAGAACCAGACATACGTACCTATCCACCTCCCTGGCAGCAATTTTTTATAAAAGGTCTTTCATCGGCTTGGATGCGGGGAGTGGGTGAGATCGTCGGAATGAAATGAAAAAAACCCTAAACAAATAAATCATATCCTCTTGTATCCTTCCCTCCTCGCCCTCCTCCGTCTGTGGAAACCCTTTTGGGAAGTGAAAAGGGTAAAGCATACGCGTTTCCTAGCAAAGGTTCCCCTCGGTCGCGGATTCTTTGATTCGGAATGGTAAGGGCGGACCTATCGGGGGGATGACGGTAGCATCTGCACCAATGGGAATACCGAGAAGGACGTGACAATAGGGAGAACTCCGGGTGTGTAATAATTGTACTACCAGCCTACGCAAAAGAAACGCTCACAGGTGCTTAAAAAAAATCTTCGGAAGGAAACAAGGTTTGAGTTTGGAATTTATTATACCCCATACAGACCGCGAAAATTTCAGGTCAAAATCATAAAACTCTAGTTATGCAAAAATTAAACCCAGTTTAGATTAAAGCTCTCCAGCTCACAAAAAACTGCCACGAGCGAATGCAAAGCGAAAAATAGCTGAGAGCTATAAAATTATAATGAATGGAGAGTCCTGGATACATGTGTACATACAGTGGCTCGCAGCTAGAACATACAACTTTCCAAATATACCAACTCGATAAAGTGAATTTCGACTGAGGCGATAGTATATTGGCTCAAAAAGTTTGTCTTCACACCACCCACAGGATGGCAAGATAAAATATAGCGTGTGAAACGGGTACAACCACTGAATGAAAAGATTTGCAGTCAAGAATGTCTAAATGGTTGAAATATGGGTTAAATCATACGGACTGAAATTCAAGTACAGTGTATGTCCTGCCCCGACCAATACGCATGCAGACACGAAATTTCTTTGCAAAGCCAAAAAAAAAATATTCCCACGAGAGTCTCATCATTAAACTCTCCACGATTTTAACAACAAAACGTGGGAAGCGAGAAAACAACACTCCCGTTTTTGACGTTCGGGAAGCGCTCAGCAAAACGTGACCATTTCAATTCTCAGCCAGCTCACCGAGCTACATAGGTAAAGCGGCGAAAAACAAGCAAGTTTGTTTACAATTGGCGGGGGGAAGAGGATGTGGTGACAAATCACACGAAATGCGGAAGAATAACACGATCCGAAAAGGTAACACATCCACGGAGTGAACAGCGGCGAACGTGATTCATGACCACTCGGAGGATAATTTAAGAGCGCCAAATATGAGCAAAACAACGCCCCATTGAGCTCAAATATGGATAATCCATTTCGCCTTCCCCGAAATGCAGACAAAAGACTAACGCTTTCCGCTTCGGTAAAGCAGAATGTAAAACACCTTCTATAAGGACGCTGATAAGGACTGGGGAAATTTGTTTACGGAAATTTTTCCGCGGGAAGGACGGGAAAGGATGGTGATGAAAAAATCCCGACGGTGACAGCCCGTTGGCGACGGGCCTTCGATAAACATGTGCTCGCGTCGGCAACCAAGCCCATGGGATCGCGGCGTGACCTACACGGTCCGCGGGCACCGAAGCACGCGAACCCCTAAACGCCCACACTGCTTTAATAATAGTTGGGAGCAACGAAGCGAGGGAATGGGGGATGAGGGGCGGCAGGTATGTCACAAGGGTACAACACATGAGGGGTGGGGTAAGGGCGGATATCCTGCGCCAGGGTTCAGCACGACGAGGGTGAATAATTGAGGTTGGCGCTGCCATAGAGTTATTTCGAACTAAATAATCCAAGGGCGCTGGAAATCTGGCAATCTGGAAATCGCGATGAGGTCTTCAGAGGTCACAAAATGTCATGGACCAAGTTCTCCAAGAATACAAATGAAGATGAGTAAGACGAAGACTAAAATCCTATTATATGGAAGAGAGAACCTTAAGGCAGGAGTAATCCTAATAGGAGAGAGATTAGAGCAAGTGGATTCCTCTACCTATCTCGTAAGTACCATCACGTGGGACTTAAGAAGAAGTACAACGGACATCAAGCGGAGAATAGCCCAAGCTAAGAAGGCGTTCATGGGAAAAAGATAACTGCTGTGCTCAAAGAAGATAGGACTACAAACCGGAAAACATGTGAAAACCTTCCTGTGGAGCTTAGCACTCTATGGAACGGTGGCAATTCGAAACAGAGTTTTTCACAGATGACGTTAGATATATATTGAGAACCCCTGCGTATTATGCTAGGTTTGATCATATTAACAAGATTAGAGAGATAGATTGTCGTACCGATAGATTTAAAATGTCATTTTTCCCGCGTACTATAAGAGAGAACAATAGGCAGCGTAGCAAAGGGATAGGTAGGTGAAATATAGTTAGAGTAGTCTGTAGTGCATGATGCATGTAATAAAAACCAATAATCCCTTCCTTATTATGTAGATACTAACCATCTAGCTCCATGTGACCCTATTATCTAGCATATCTCCCTTAAATATCCTACTTGCATGTCAATAGTGCATGTTTGGTGATCTTCACTCCCTGCCACACACCCTCGTGGTGGCTCGCAGGGTATCACGTAGACGTAGATGTATGGATCGGAAGCATGGGCCATTGAAACAGACTAGAAGCCTTTGAAATCTGGGTAGAAGAAAGGTAGATCATATGCTGAGGCGAAAAAGGATATATTAGAGAGCAAAGAAGACCCCTGAAAGTGTATAAAACCGGGAGGATATTGTCTCTGACATTCTAGTAAACCCTACCTTTACCGGTTGAATACTTAATAATTGTGATGTAAATGGATAGGTTATTTACGTAATTTGTTAAGTCATGGGTGAAATATGGAGGAAGATGCTTGAAAGATTTAACTGCGTCTACCCCGAAAGAGAATGGCGAGACGGGTATTCTGTGCATGAGAATAAAATCGTTCTACATATTGTCATGAAAAAATTATTATTGATTTTCTGAGGAGGCGGTGGCCATTGAGAAAATTTGCACCTATATCAGTAGGGAGGTAATTGCTAAAGAATTGTTTGCATTGGGAATGTAGCAAGAGGGTTGAAAAATATAGCGTAGAAAATAGACAATTTTTAAGGGAAGATGCCATACCTTACCGTCCCATCTGATGGACGGACTACTGCATTTAATGACTCCTTACTCAGCATCAATCTCCGCCACTTCTGGAAGTTAACCCGGTTCCACATAATGGAAAGACAGGACTTAAATCGCAGCAACAACGTAATCCCCAACCGTTCGCACATTTTTATCGGGGTAATTTCAGCGAATTTCCGTCCGAAAAGCATTTTTTGCAATTTTTCAAGCATGAGCAACAAATTATGACCATAAATCCAATTTCAAAACGCCCAATAAATATATGGAGGCCTAATTTTAATACGGTCGTCGCCAGGTGCGCCGCCGGGATGAGGGATCGTATAGTCCACCGAAAATATCATCGACGACCTGCCTCGAGTGCACATGGTGAGAAGGGGCAATACGGGAGAAGGCATGTGAGGATATGGCCCTGTTTCCAGGCCTTGCTTATGTGTTTGTGTGTGTGTTTTCCCTCAAGGGTGTGGGGGGCAAGGGACGGATGGGGGAGAGGAAATGAGAATTGGACGCCGGACGATAACGCGAGCTCTTAAACTTCCGGGGGGCCATCGGATGACCTCGCCGACGGTGTGACGTCCGCACTAACAGGTACGACATAAGAGATTGGAGCCGCGAGCAAAGAGACGGTACGTACAATGCAGATGAGAGACAAGGTGATAGGGATCTCTATTCGAGTCGTCCGATGCGATTAAGGACCGTTAAACGGGAGGAGAAGAGTAGTAGTGATGTAATGGTTGAGGCGAGAGATTGAGGGAGATTGGAAGCACCGCCGGAGAAGATGGGATTTTGAAACAAACGACGATGTAAGGAGCGCATTCCGAATAAGCACGAAAGTGGATGCAGCGGGATAACAACATGATTTTTTTGGGAAAAATCAAGGAGCAGTGTCCCAGGGTTTTCAGGAGGAAAAAAAAAATTGTTTTAAAAAGAATATTGCGATACGTAGCTGATTTGGTCACTGGAATGTTAAATTATTTTTTTAAACCTCCTGAGAGTCCGCTGTACATTCAGCATAATATGGATTGGAGATTTTTCTGTTAAAGAGAAGTAAGGTGTATATCTTCACTTCAGAATACTGAGCATTTTTCACAATAACCTTGGGTTGGTACGCAAGTTATAAAAATATTTGGCGAGTATAAAAAAGTAATTTTTTGAAGAAGTTTTATCAACAGAGAAGCATGGGTGCTTTTCAGTAAGTATCGGATTTAATTAGATCGGAGAGTATTTATAAATGATATGCTAAAAAAGCGGTCAAATCCCAATGTCGCCATGTGATGCGAAGCAGTAGGAACCCCAAACATTTTCATGGTACTAATTACGAGATTGATCGAAATAATCCAGCACTATCGAGCACTGTTAAATGAATCCAGGAAAGCCAAGGAGAAATTTCTTAACCATACCTAACCAAGGAGAAATTCTGGATTTTCTAGTAAATATGTAACTATTTCTGAGAGTTCCCAGGCTATCGGAAATTCCTAGTAGGGGTTGCCATGCTTCACACACAATATACGTGAGGTCTCTGCACTCCAATCCGCTGAATCACTTCGTCGAAGAAATCGATTCAACTTTCATTCGCCCACCCACTCGATCAATCGATTCATGGGGATCTTCCTTTCTTTGTCGACTGTTCTTCCATTAAAGAAATAATAATAAAAGGACGGGAGTTATAAGGAAACTGCGGCGGAGGAACTCGATTGCAAATATCAATATCCTTATTGAATTTTTGCCTGCTTCGCCAAGGAGCTTTTTTTTGATACGCTGTCATTAAAACGAAAATTAAATAAAAAATACGTTTGCCCGCAAGTCCCTCAATACTCGTCCAGGATGATGGATCGGTGAACACAAACTTTGGGGGAAAACGCGAAATTCGACGAGAAGGAAATACAAAAACAGCCACGAGAACTAAGTGGGGAAATCATTATGTTAAGAATGCTTTAATTTTTAAACTTCGCACAAATGAGATATCCCATTTCCAACATGATCTATTTCGCGAGATTGAACGGGTTCACTCCCCGTGATTTTGGACGACAATCGATGAGCAAATCATTGGATTATGCCTTGAAATCCTTATGAACATTTTCCGCGGTTTTATATTAATTATATGAGACGGAAGGTACTACTCAGCCATGCCACGGGAATTATGAAACATATATTCAATATTCCAGATCACTTTCAATTTTAAACACGTCATTTTACAAATTGATAACCATCATAACGGTGAAAAATGCACCGAATAAATAATTTTCCTGCGGCGATACGCTTTCAAATGCACGCATGAATTCCGGAATTCCATCAAAAAGCAAATATTTATAATTCACGAGCAGAATTTTCCCACGCTCAGGAAAGGTGAAACATTCGCCGGGGCCCAACGTCGATTTAAATTTAGCCAAAATAAATGTATAAAAAAAGAAGAAAAAAACTGGGCCACGGCCTATTGTTAATTCATGCCGGAATGAATTCATGATGGAGCGTGTCACAATTTTTTTTCCTTTTCTTTAAAAAAAATCCAGAAATTGCACGTATGCAGACGAGTGCAAGAATATCTAGTTCCCCAAGGTATCCCAGAGAGAGACTTTTGAGGGGTTATGGCACCCTAAGTTTTATTTTTCGTTAAAATAAAATTATGTGACCAGATAACCCGGAGACATGCAATGACCCAAAAATGACGTTAAAAATAAGTCACCATCACCGTGGTGAGATAGAGGGGAGGAGTTTTAAGTAAGTCCATCTCTTTTCATCTCGAGGTGTGGAGAGACCAACCACGCCTTCCGTCACTCGTTATTATACGAATATCTCGTCCCTGTGTCTCGTTAGCACAGTCCACCCAGGGAGTCATTAGCAACGCCACAACGAGTGGGAAATAAGGGCGAGGCAGAAGAAGAGACTGCACACCTCCCCGGGAAATGGGGTGTTTGAGAGACAAAAATAAATATCACTTTCAGTCCTCCCCAACGGTCTCAATGGCTCGTCAGCTCTTTCCATCAGACTTTGCTGACCATCTGTCGGAACAAAGAAGGGCGAGAGAGAGAGAGAGATACAAGAGGGGGCGTGGAGAGACGGGGAGCACTCGGAAAAAAGATTCTAACGCGACCCCGCCAGCGGGAGGGAAGTATGAAAACCCCTGTGAGTCGACCCGCCGCTTGCGAGTCTTGTTCACTTCGGCCGACCGCTAGCGACGCGCCGCGGCGAAACCTCGCAACAACGCTCGTGTGGCTCCTTGCCCCCACCTAAAGCTTTGATCCCCTTGTAGAATACGCTACGAAGCGGGTCCCGGGTAAATGATGAGCGTTTCGATGGTTGGAGGATGTAGACAATGCAGCGACGAGTTTACAAGAGCGCGGGGAATGCATCTCTAAGCGCCTCGAGCAAAGAAGAACAGGGTTAAAGATCGGGAAGAATTCTCAAGACGAGGCATTAGCAAATGGCTCAGGTATCTTTAAAACGACTCCGATTGCGGTAGTTGAAGTGATTTTACTTCATGTACAGATTTACGTCCCCCTTACGTGTTACTACGTGTACTTTTACACACTACCACGTTAAAAACATGCATATACGTTTTAGGCACAATAACACGTATTTATGTGTCATCATTACATTTTTTATCTTCGCAAACGTGTGCTTTTTAGGTAAAAAAAACGTATTTCCAAACAAATTTCGCTTATAATTAGAATTCCAGGCAGTAACCCTTAGTCCGACCAATGCTTTTGTTAAGAAGAAATTTTATAAGTATGATTCTAGCATTTTTACTATAAATACATCGACAGTTATTCCCCATAAAAGCAGATAAACTTAAACGAAGTACGGTCCAGGAATGAATTTCGAATTAATTGAATAGCTATCAAAATTTCCACTCAATGATTCACAATTCCCCCTTCAGCCATCTAAAAAGAACGCAAGGAGAGCCTCGCTTGGCTCTTTCCGCCTAGTATAAATGGATAACGACCACAAACACAAAAACATTCCCCAACTCTGTTGGAACAATTTTTCTCCTCCCCGTAGAACGAGACGTATAATGAATCGGTGCGAATATCATACGGATCCATCCGAAACAACCCAGCCAACTTCTCGCGAGCGAACGAACATGCCACATCCCCGATGGCGCACACCTTCAGCGCGTCGAAATTAACTAATAAGGGAAACATCGAGGCAGAGAGTTGAATTGCTTTCCGCAACAGTGCGGATAATCTCAAGACGCGCCTCGGGGACGGCACCGTTGGAAATCTCTCACTCGACGAAGAGGAGATATTCGCGGATGATTCGAATTATGGCGTCTTGCACCGAAGCTCAGTCGGCTCGGGAGGAAGACAACAATGCGATATCATCGGCCACGATGAATGAAACCATTAAGTCTACTCGGGCAAGACACAGAAGGAGAGAGAGAGAGATCTCTCCGTCTCTGGTAAAGCCAGCTCGAAAATGAAAATTTTCGAACAATGCGAAGGCATATCCACGGGAAGATTTCGCCCAAGTTTGGCGAATTTTTTTTCAAAATCTCCAGATAACGTTGCCAAGGAGCTCCATCAAAACGATTTATCGAGGATAAGAGAGAGAAAGACAAAATATGCTCGGAGTAAACCATGTATTTACCTCATATTCGTGCATAGTACGGAAGTACACGAGAAGATCTAGATGTCATTAATCACGCTACATGACCACGCTATACCTTGATATCTTTCCCGGAATGAGAGCATATTTGAGAATACATTTGTGAGTCACTCACGCACTCAGTCTAAATGACCTAAAGGCATCTACATACATTGAATCACTCCCTCGCATGTATTGAATCCCTCGTAATACATTACGAGGTGGGTAATTATGGTTTAGTGAGCATAAACACCTAGGGTCTCCTATTGCACTTGGACAAAATCAGACCGTGACATATTCACGTATGAGAAACTCACCTATGTTTCTATCCCAATAATGAAATAACAAGAGAAGGAAATTTTTTATTTTTGGTTAAAACTACTCAAGCAACCATTTCAAGCGACTGATATCGTAGTTTTGAATACATTGAACCTAACAATAATACCAAAATACCATGAAAATGATATGAAACTTCAAAACCGGTTGTAATAAACATTTATTATCGGAAAAGAGTTCTTCTTTTGACAAGTTAACATTCCACCACATCACTCCTGAGACAACATCGTAAAATCAACAATATAACTTGACATTTTAGCCCATCCAATCGAGCTGAATACTGAAGCTAGATTATAATTAAATCGACGACTATTTGTTCATCAACAGATACCAACCGTCCATGACTAATGAGATCTTTCTCGTTGTCACTATTGGCATTGCCTTATAATTTATATAATATACACTTTAGCTATAATTCACGAGAGACTATGGCAATAGAATGTCTCCTTATGGCTGTAATATCGCCGAAAACGAGCGTATGTGGACCGTGCGTTTGGGGAAGATCTGTTGCGGCGTCATGACCACGGAAAACACGCGCTGAAACTCACCAGCGCTGCTCGACCGTTTGCTGGAGGTCTCCATCAAAATATCAAAAGTAAACACGGCGGATGTGTTTATTCAGCGAAGGGGACGGTAGAAATTACGTCGCCGGCGTGTCCGGTGCGGTGATTTGCCAAAGGGAGACTGGGGAACGCCGAGAACACGGCAAAGGGCAGAACCGGCGTCAGGAACTGAGGTGCTCAGAGGGCTTATATGTCCGACCGATTCTCCCAGAATAAAATAAAAAATAAGCCTTCAAAACATCAACCTAACCGTCACTTTTACTATAGGGAGTTATCATGAAATGGTTAAGCAAAAATATTAAAATGATGAGTAAATACACAACAAGCTTTCAAAACAACATAAACCGAACCATCAATACGTTCAATGGTATCAGGCTCAACTATGTGGAAGTTGATATTCACAAATGAAAAAACGACTTCGTTTCCTTCCACTGATTTATAAATCAGTGGAAGGAAACGAAGTCGTTTTTTCATTTGCGAACCATCAATATTTCTCAAGGAAGTAGGAAAAAAATAGATAATAGATGGTTGAGAGCGCCTACAGATAAAGGTGAAGAAGGGACAAGGGGTGCAATTGAAGGATCTAGTGTCGAATAGGCGAGGTCAATCAGTATCACAAAAAATCGCATTGCCAGAATTGGTACAACAAAGACTTATATGCTGGTTGAGGAGGGGAAACTCCAGGGTGAGATTAAGAGGACGCAAACCAGGTGATTGGAAGAGGCAATGAGGGGCAATGGGTGGCAATAGGCCGTGATATAGGGAGGGATGCTGAGCATGTAGGGAAGGAAGGGAATTGTGTAATTAGACGGGAGGGAAAGATGAAGGACGCATGCTGTAAATTAGGAATATGGTTATGTTATTATTATTATTGGCTTATTTGTGGGAATATGGGGGACTACGTACGTAGAAATCCAGAGAATTGTCACTATCTTCCAATAAAACCTTCTATAAGAATAACAATGAGGTTTTTCTGGAATATGTATCACAATATACCTAGTAATCAGAAGCTAAATTTTGAAGTACAGCTTTCATTTCTAAAAAAAATAGCAGGTACACAACCATATTCGGAACAAGAATCGAAAGGCCTCATCTTTGTATTAATAATGATAATAGTAATTATGACTTAAGTATTCTACCAGCTGTTTAGTACATTTTAGAACAGCTGTTATCCCACTAGCACATCGTTTCGTTTTGGCTCCCGTGTCTGACCAGCCATTTTTTTCCACCTTAAATTCATCGCATCGTCTCTCTCTACTTATTTGCTCAATAATTCCAATCCTCTTTCTTCGTATTCCCCAATTTCCCAATATTCTCCCCTCTATTCTTCTCTTCAACATTCATTCTCCTTTCAAAATGTCCTCCCGTTCATCTCTTCTGCAAACCCCCGCCGCCAGTTTGATAATAATTATAGTAGGCGAAAATCAAATGTGGCCACCGGAAACGTAAACCGGAGTAGGTCCTACCTGTGCCGATTGCAACAGTGGAATTCATGAATCTCCAAGAATGAAGCGAAGCGACGCCGCGATTCTTTTTCTCTAACCTCCTCCGATGGAGGTAGAACTGACGGTAGATGGAGAGGTGGCAGAGATTTTCCGGGCGATATTTTTCCCGTTCCTTACGGAAGCTGAAGGCAAAAGATGACGAGCCGAATTTTTACCTCCATTCCGTTTCCCAGACGTCAGGGGCGATAATGAAAAAAAGGTCCCGGCAGGGGGTGTAGAGGAGCTGCTAGGTGTACGGGGAGAAAAGGAAAGGAGAGGGATTGGTGGATTGGTGTGGGGAAAAGAGAAGGAGAGAGAGAGAGAGACTGAACAGGCAAGGTAGATAGATGGAAGACCCTCTCATACCTCCACCTCAGACACCACGCAGCAGAAGAGCGGGAGAACCCATGAATACTTAGTGGCGGAGAGAGAGGAAAGAATAATATAAATCACACCTTAGGTTTCCCATCTATCCAACCGTCGCAGAGAGAAAAAAACACGTATTTCATTATTTTTACTACATATATTTTTCGAGAACGATTTTTCTCTCTCCTCTTCTATACTACTCTGTCATATTCTCCACCGAGCATCCCCAGGAACGCAACGGGAAGGGGAGACAGGAATGGGAACGATGGAAGGAGTTATAGCAACGTAGCAGGAATTTTCAAAAACGTCTCATCGCATCCCTTTACGGTCCGGCGAGCCCGTGAGGGCATGGAGGCCGGGAGGGACGCGGCGGGCGAAGTTTGTCGCGGTTTTAACCGAGCAGAGGGGTAGGGAATTAGGGTAAAGCAGGAAGAGCGGTGAAGTATATAGATAGGACAGGAAGGATCTCCAATGGGGGAGGGCCGCGAGCCGCACCGCAGTGAAGTGCACGTGCGGCTCGATAGATGGCGACACTAGATAGTCCAGACGGGGTAAATAGGCAAAAAGACAAGAGGGGAGGAAAAAAATAACTGCGGGGCCGTGACCGGGTAGACGCTACAGCAGGAGCAGCAAAGAGGAAAAGGAGGAGGATATTCGGGTTAAAGCGGCATTTTGCAATCTCTGTTCTTCCACCACTATCGCACTCCCCTCCCCCCATTCCCTCCAACTCATGACAATACCTTTTTCCGAGTCACCACCTCCACTCTATGAAGTCTCGTGCATAGCTCAGCGATGTTTCGCTTAATCCGCGCCCAGGACACCACGCGAGCTAACACACACACACAAGGGGAACTCGAGGCCTTATATATCACAGGTGAAAAACAAAAAAAATGAACGGGGATGGATGCCCGCATTGGTCAGTCAAGCGGCCACGGAGGACCTTCTCCACTCGATAGGTACCGGAAACAGATCGCTGGCGACAATCGCCTGCGGACTTGACGTTTCCGTCGATAATTTATGCATTCGACGACGTCAAAGAGAGCGCTCATTCGAAAACATTACATCCCGACGCAACGTGATGCTTTCCCTTGAAACGGAAAACTCGACAAAATTTATCTGGCGACGAAGGGATTAACCTCACAGATAGTCCGGCATAAGATATTTGTCGCGTGACAGTGTCCATTCATCGAATCATTTCTAAAAGTATTTATGGAATATACATGCTTGCTATGCAATTCATCCAAAACGAAAAGTATGCGGCGATAGGACTTGAAGTTTCAAAAATTTACACGGTGGAAGTGAATGCTCAAATGAATGAAAATATGCCGATATAAGAAATGAAACTCAACCATCAATGTGTTCACAAACATGATTTTAACTGATGATATTTCACCTCTGCCGATTAATGTGATGTAAATTCTACGAAGACATTGCCTTAGGAAAATCCTCCTGGGGCGGGTATCGATCTACGGACCTCCGGTTTGCCGGACCATGGTGCACACCACCATGCTAGCCAGGCCAAAGCATAGAGATAGCAAAGGCCAGCGTTGCTGTAAAAGGTGACTTTTTTCCTCAGGGAAATTTCTACGGAAGGCTTTGACTGTTAAACGGCCCCTCATTTCCCTCAGAATTTGATAGACTTTGTAAGAGTCTCAACCCCGCTTGAATTTGATTGCGTGTGAACTCAGTGAAATATTATGGGTTTTTCAATCGGAGCGACGCTAACAATCACCCGTTCCGACGCGTCCGAATACGTAGAAGTTATTATTTCATGATCTTAAATGGATTTTGTAACGATCCCGCCGAGGTTAGTGAAGGTAAAAATAACACACTAACTGCGATGGGATTCAACTCTCTGGGAGATGGATGATGAATGACCCACGGCAAGAAATAGACTCGGGCGTGCGAGACTCAACACCGGTCACGCCGGGGGGGGACGGCCCCGAAATCTGACGGCCAATGAATCACGCGGACGGCGGGCACACGGGCAGAGGGAGGGAGAAAACAGGGTGTAACTGAGGGGAATCGAACCCGATCCATTACAGGACAGAAATCCTTCAATTAACTCCGATAATCCTCTGTCTCGGTTAAGTTACGGACCGCGGCCGGGAGGTGGCAAAGGGTTTAGTAGGGATAGGTCGATAGGTAGGTGGGTAGGGGAGGGAGAGAGAGAGAGAGAGAGAGGAGACATATGGCCGACCCGGCGTACCCTAGCTGTCCGTCACGAAGCCCTTACCCCGCCGCCCTACAATTCCTGTCCCTTTCTGTGGCAACGGATATATCCCCCACTGTATCCCTCTCCGAATGATCGGCTCTCGTAAGCGATAGGAACAAAAGGATGCCATGGAGGAGAGTGGAGGTGGGCAGCCCCAGTATTTGGATTGATCACTATCGCGTTCCTACGCGGGGGCGGGAGACCCCCAACCCCACACCTCCAGTTCCTGACTCGTTTCTCTCCGTAACCCTAGGGGGAAGAGGGGTAGGGAGGTCGGCGCTTTGGAGAGAGTGAGATTAGGGGGGGGGGTCTCCAAAAGGGGGAGCACCGTACGGGGGACAGATAGAGAGAGTGAAGCGAAAAGTGTCGCTCGAGATATCGGGGGCCTTCGCTCAAAGTCGTAACGCGATTATGCGAAGGGGTCACATGGAGATGAGGGATTGTTTGCCCGGGGAGAGATGAGAGAGAGAGGGAGGGAGGGAGAGAGAAGGTATACAGGCAGCCACACAAACAGTGACAGGATGAACGAAAAGAGAGACGGATCCAGCTCTGAGGATGGGGTTAACCAGCCAGAATGACGGCGCCTGGTGAAGAAAATCAGAGCCGAGTGCCCACGCCCAAAACCCCTCGCTCTCGCACAGGGTCGAGATTTCGGCTGCTTATTCGGTCGGGGAGACGACCTTAAGACTAAAAATTCATTTTCTTCATTAATTGGCCCCGCTCTGATATCCTCCGGTCGAAGTTAAACGCAAGACGACGCAGAATTTTCGTCAACTTGTTGTCAGATGAGAGTTCAGGGGCGTGTTTACGGATCTTGACAGTATTAGCGACCACATAATCGTAATCTTGTTATAGCTTAAAATGAGAAACACAAATACGTTGAGTCTTCTGACTCCACCTGTTCATTCAAATCAGTTCTCGCATTTGCAAAGCGAAGAGCACGAGCTGAGGTGGAGATTAATGCGCAAAACGATGAACGATAGCATGTTGAATGATACCATTGCGATAACGCACAGGAAAGGACATAATCGGGCCTCAGTCTTTCTATATTACACGAGGATAGGCTCACTGTCATGACTACAATCAGAGGGGGAGCAAATGTTATCATGCAGTGAAAATGTATTATCTAACAAAATAAAAAGGTCCTAGAGATAAGTGAATGAATTCGTAAGCGACGGGTCGTATAAGGGAATGGTGAAGAGAAACCTGTCTTCGACAACAGCAGATTTTTTAAAAAATAGCCACAAGGGTCAAGAGTTCAGCATCCTACTAGACGGTCGAGTACTGCTGTCGCACTGCCTTACTTAAGGTAGTTTGAGTGAGATAGATCCCAAGTGGAAATGGTGACCATATTCGAATTTTAAGCTTTAATTACAGCAGCTGTAGGAAGAATGAATTAAATGATATCGTAATCTAATATTTTACATGACTAAAGTATTAAGTAATTTACTAAAAATATCTAAATAAGTTGCGAACTTAACTCATTTTTATCATGCGGTATTTCTAAAACTCCTCCACAACGGACGGTTTTTTGCGATACTGAAAAAAATACTGCGGCGACAACGTGTATTATTTTCAAAATTAGTCAAGAAAGCATACAAACTAGGCACAAATAATTTTTTAACGAGATATAGGTATTGAAAATTCCTCATTTTTTAAATTAGCTCCCTCTGGAGTGCATACACGTAGCATTTCCCATGCAAAATGGGTGGTATTTTTCGTCAAAAATCTCGGAAAGTAGTTTGGTAAGGGGCTGATATTTTGGCATTTTTGGAAGGGTGAGGCGTTTTTCTATAAAACGAGACCAAATTCATTGATTTCTCGGCGAAATCATATTACGCTCAAACTACCTTAAAGCACCAAAGGTGGGACGGGAGTTTCATTGAAAAATCTCCCCCGCAGCCAGAATTCGAACCCGGTCCTTAAGGAACAAGATGCCGCCGTACTACCCGCATCACCAAACCTGTTCCTGGCGGAGGTCTACTCGGAATGGTAAGACATTTCAAAGAAGAGATGTTTCGGTGTGGGGGGGTAGTCAGGTGGAGGGAAGGGGGCGGAATTAAAGAAATATGATTGGAGTGAATGGTCGACGAGGGCTCTCATCTCATCCGATGCAAGAGACGCACTTGAGAAAGATCCGTTCGAACACGCACCGAGGCACAAACACGAATCCGAAGAGGACGGAGGAGGAGGAGAAGAAGAAGCCTGTCATCGCCATTAAATCCGCAACTTGTCACTGTCGAAACGGGAGTCGGCCGTCCCCCGAGCCGCTTGCGGAAAGTTATCGAGAACGACGTCGCCGAATCCCTTCTTTTCATTTCCGACGGAATTCCATTTGAATATTTTAGGAAAGGGCACTCGGAGTGGTGGGGAGGGAGGAGGGAGAGAAAAGACTTTGTGGAGTGCGGATGGACACAGGGGAAACAACGCTGCCCGTAGCGATATTCTTGAACTCGTTAAAAAACCCGTCGTTTGACCCATTCGCAACGTAAACCCTTGCATGCATCGAATCCACCCAAATAAAAATACAAATATCCATCATGGGCAATAAAAATTGCATTTGTCGCCGTGTTCCTACGATTGAATCACTATACTCATTCTAAGCACATCCCATGGAGACACAAATTTCCCATCAATCGCACGACGCTGATGCCGAAAGGAAAACAAAGTGAAGCAATATTGTTCGAGTCCAAGATCTAACCAAGGCAGTCGCTGCCAAAAGTCAATTTTACCGAAGAATGTCGTCAAATATGGCTACCAGAGTTGGATTTTCTGCAAATCAATTTGTCACGAAAGATAACAAAACAAAAAATATCACTAGAACGTCTGAACAATTTACAGAGTGCGGATAAATACGGTATTATTTCAAATTACTCGCGGAAATCTAAAAAAAAAAAATTAGCGTTTCAGTCACAGCCGTCAGTTAATACTTTAGCCAAGAGAAGGAAACGAAAAATTGCCACTTTCTTACAATCGACGGTCTAACAAGTCTAATACAGTTGATTCCAACCGATGATTTTAGTAGTGAAAATGTCATACACAGAATAGCAATCTTCGCCAATGATACGTGACGGAAGAGAACGAAGCGTTCGCCACTGACAAGTTAAAACGATTAAAAGATAGGCATTACAGGTGGCACTGATCGAATCAAGGGGGTAAATCCACTAAAAAATTGCGTTGCATTCGCACTTGTCAGTAAACCCTTTGACCAACCGAAGAAAACGAAGGGTTACTACTCTCTTAAAAGTAATGGTCTAAGTGTAGCTCCATATTTTACCAATTTTAACAGCACCGACGATTTTACCAATGAATCTATGGCATGAGGGAAGTGCGATCATCGCCTAAGAGTCGTTGCGAAAAATAACGAAACAAGAGATAACCCTAATAGCACGTCTGGACTAGTAGCTTAGAGTTGCTGACTAGAGCGGGAACCGAAGAGGAAAGGGCGACTTTGGAGAGGTATTGAAACCCTGGCTGGAGAAACTCCGCTCGAATTATTAACGACGTCCAATGGCTCGGTATCCCAGATTTAATGAGCTCTAGAGGACCTTGCGTTTATTTCCCCTCGCACCGCCTCACTCCCCGGAATAACTTGTTGCGATTAAAATTTTTTTACAGTTTCCCCTCTGTACTTCACCGGAAAAATTGTAAAAAAACTCCACACGATCGAACAAGGACGAGGGCCGATGGAAAAAAGATTGCCGGAGTAAATGTCCGTATCCCGTCTCCGGCCTGCATTTTTGATCCGGGCATCTGGGGTGAAGGGGAAGGAGGGGAGTGTCCGGAGGGGCCTTTTCATTGAGATCACGAATCTTTCGTTCGTTCCTTCCTCCCTCCTCCGCGAAGCGTACATGGTACATGGCTCCCTACGAGTGCGGCGGAACTTGGCTCTGGTATACACACACACGGCCTGGGCTGCAGGAAATAAAAAAAAATGGGCCTTGACACGCGAATCAATAATGGCAGGAGCACATTTTCGCCTGAATTATTTAAAGAGAGAGAGGGTAAGGGAGGGGACCATGGAGACCACACCCTTTCGCGGACACTGCCTTCGGTGCGGCACAGTGTCCGATACATATCCACCACATTCCCCTCCCCGACATATTCTCCCGTTAACTCGAAGCTCACAGGGCGGAATCCATGCAGAGAAGAAAACAAAACAAATGAACAAACACAACAAGCACACGCTGAAAACACCAGATATTACCCGCAAAAACATCCCGTACAATACCCTCGGCGTTTCCGTTAAAAACAACTGTCTCGCTCGTACGTATCCATTAGTCACTCTGACCTACATATAGTAAAATTTCCTCAAAGCAACGTGTTATTTTGTGCCACCGACGTAGAAAATTTCCCGCGTGCGTTCCAACTTATATAGAGAGCTAGAGATAGAGGGAGTTGATCTTGCTCCATGATCTTATTAACCAAGTTCCCCGTCAAGTTAAACAGATACGAAACATCTACCTGAACCATAGTTACCGAGATCCCTGCTATCGAAAGCCGAAACCCTGTTTGAGAGTTGATAGTCATCAGAAGATCTCCTTCTCATACTTGCTGCCACACAGCATAGTGGGCGTAATGTAAGCATCAGCAAGCGTCTCGGATTAACTCGCTAACTTCAAACCATAATTATTTTCCGTGGCTTCAACGAACCTGCTCATTCCGTCCAAAAACTTCCGACTGAAAACTTCGATTAAAAAAGGATTCACACTAAACACTAAAGAGCAACCTTTTAGGTAGTTGTAATTTGCTGTAAAAATCACGGGCTTTGGCTCTCCTGAGCGTGATTGTCTGCTGTACACTACGTTATGTATTTTGGCACATCGTCGTACAAGAAACAATACCATCCATCTGACGATAAAGAAAATTTTGAGGAGATATTAAAGACTGCGCCCTTCCAGCTAATTTCAGGTACGCGGTGTTGTCTCAAAGCCGTATAGTGCTGCACCCTGTTATGATTTTTGTTGAAACACACTTACATACTCTTGTGCGAGCTCTCGATTCTTTCACAGCGACTTAAAACAAATTTGACAAAAAACTCAGATGGCGGTATTACTTCTCAAAGTCCATAATCTAAATACAAACTAAATCTCGGGTGAGATTTTCTAGAACTGCGATACAATGCAAAGAAGACGGAAAAGCAGTGAGGCAGGCAGTAAGTGGCTTAAGTGAAGCTATTAAAGAAAACGACCATTCTAGCGGCAATGTTTCAAAATAAGACACGCAAGAGTCAGAAATGGCGTTCTGCGAAAGTACCGGGAACTTTTAGTCAAACTCCACAAAAATGTGTAATAGACGATTATGGTCAGAAGAACTAAAGGCCATCGCACCAGTGGAATACGCCCTTTCGATATTTGAACGCCTGATCGGTATCCACGCAAGAGAGACTTCAAAAACACACGTCTCCGAGATCAAAATCCTTACGCTCCAGTTACGAACTCGACGTGAGGAGAAGTTCACTTGGATCGAGTTCGGTGAAGACCTATCGCCTCCTTCTATCTTTCCTATACCATCCATCGAGTGCGGAGATCTCGAAGGGAAGATAACAGACGCCGAAGGATGAGGAGGGACTGGTCCAGACCAACTTACTTGAGGCCGAAATTCGGGAAGAAATGAGGCAAAACATGATACGGAATGAATAGACACGATGCTCACGAGAAGAATTCGTAGAACAAGGAAGGAGAAGAGAACTTCAGCTAAAACCGGAACTCTGACGAGCATTTTAAAGACCATACACTATGTAGAAATGCAGAAGTTTACAGAAGAGATCATATGCAGTAGAATGAAGTAAAGCAGAACCAGACAAATTGGACACACACACAAATTTGTGTGTGAAGAATATAACCGAAGGAAAAATAGAGGAAAAAGTCCCATTAGGAAGGCCAAGAGATAAATGCATGGACCAAATACAGAGGAAATTGCATAATAAAAACTACCAAGGAGTATGGTAACTAGCATTAGATAGGGAAGGGCTGCATTCAACCAATCTGAGGATGGAACTACTAATGGATCACCGCCATCAAGATGACGCAGATGATGTCTCATATTTTGATACGAATGGAGTTAAAATCTCCCGTTTCGGCGGCGAATTTCAAGTACCAGATTATCTACTAACTAAAACGTGAAGAAAAAGAAGAGAAACGCTGATTTCCAACCTCTCCCGCAACATTTTTAGCATTTTCACCAAATTCCGCGCTCCATTCCCGGGGAATACGGAGTCGAATACGCAAAGAAATAAGCCACCAAAGCCTCAGGTGTCCCTTTAGCGTTCCTCGGGGAGTTTAAATCCGACGAATCCCGGAAATTTTATCGTGCCTTCCTCCCTTTCGACAATTCGACAACAGCCCGAGATACACAAGGCTCGTCCGAAACCCGCTCCAGATAATCATGAAAGAGGAGAATGAGGCTGAGATACAAAACCAGACCCGGGGACGCCCGTACTCGATCTCGACAATAAAAGATACAAATTACGCTTCCACTAGAGGGCAGATGGAGGACCGGAGAGGTAGGACAGGAAGAGTAGAGGAGGCAGGAGAATTGGGGAAAAATTCCGATGCAAAGAGATACATGCGTTTAAGACCACTACTTCTGCGTCGTCAGGTCCAAATGATACAACCAAATTGGTACGAACGTTAGATAGAGGGAAAAAAAGAGGCAAACCCGTCTTCCTCCACGCCGTAGGTAGGAGAGATAAGAGAGGACGAGAGTGAGGAAGAGATGAGGAAGGGAGGAGGAAAGAGAGAAAATAAAACGAAGAAGGAACCGAGGAGGGAGAGAAAAAGTGGCAGGAATGGGTGGATAAAAAAAGGCACATTGGAAGTTTTTAAGAAGACGGTAAAAGGGGCTCGTCTAGGAGGATACGTAATGAGGAGGTTAGCTGGCGTTCGTTCTTCCCTCCCACCTTCGGCATAGCCTCCCAACAACACCGACGGAAGGGCCGTGGACGATGAGGAGGCTCAGGTGGAAAGGGGAACCTGCCCAACCAGTTCCTCGGGAGTTGAGACCGACTCGACCAGGCCGCTTGCCCGCCACCCGGAGTAGCTCCGGGCCGGCTCGGCTCGACCGTGAGGAAGGGTAACAGAGAGACGAGAGGAGGAGGAACATACAAGCCATTCCATTTCCATCTTAACCTCACACCATCTCCTATCGCTGCGAAGGAGTTGACGTTTTTCATTCCCTATAGTGGAGACTAACGCGTTGGGTGGGAGGGATAAAGGGTAAACTGGGCGTAGGGTGGAGTGTTAGGGGAGGATTTTTACGGGGGAATGGATGAGTTTGGGAGACTGTCTTCCGTGATGTCCCCAAGAAAATCCATACTCCTCCCCATTCCCAGTCCCGAGCCCTGTGCAACCCGTCAAGAGGCTAATGTTTATCGGCAGGGCGAGAAAGCAAAGGAAAAGGCGACCAACAAAACAAAAAAAGAAATAACGAGGACCGAAACATTTTTCTTTGCACAGCGAATTCTTTTATGCCTTCCCTCTCCCGATGCGACTTTGTCGAACCTTTTTTGGATTTAAATCATCGGCCGCATGCGAGAGAGCCCGCCCAGGAAAGTTTTTAACTTCCTTTCAATAATAAAACGTCTCGTTACTAACAAGAAATATCGCCACCAATACATTTATGCGCACAAGATTTTAAAAGTAAACTCCGCTTTACCTGGCGAGTCAATGCGTATCGAACTACAGCAGTGGTGGCGAGGATTTCGAACCGCCTCCCTTTGAAATGGCCGCAGCCACTCGCAAAATGAAACATTTTTTAAAGGAATGGAAACATTTCTGTGCCCATATATACTCATTACATCGACAAAAGAACTTTTTTGGGGCAAGTAATGGGAAAAGTTTTAATCAAAATGGTCAGGATGGATTTTTTGAACTGAATAAAAATATCGCAATCACTAATGAGGAGAGGAACATTTGGTTGCTGCCGCACGGAACGGAGAAATGACATCTAAAGGTGTTCAACAGTGCGCAAAGGTGAAATATTCCATACATATTCTAGGAAGATGAATTTCCCACTTTCGCGCAACACCAGGATTATGAGGGGATCCTATCCTCTTGAGTCGTGAGGTGAACAAACTTCAACTCACCGAAGATTGATAGAAGCGCGGCCCAGACAACATAACAGCCAATACGAAACGCATACGCAGAGATATCATCCACGCCTTTTAAATCTGAATATTTCCGGAGATTACAATGACAAAGTGGACAAGGTGTCGAACGATGAAACGGAAAAAAAACGCTGAATAATGCAAAGACACGCTTCACGCCATGGAGAGTGATAGGAGAAGAAGATGAAGTAAAAAATAATACAAGAAGAAAGCACAGGTAAAACCCATCCGGGGGCGGGGATAATTCTCCTAAGGGAGAGGAGTGAAGCATCTGATAACGTCTCTTTCGATTGAAAAATCGTCATCGTCTTCATCAAAATGTCTCCGGGGGCCCGAGCAGCTATAGCTCCTCTCCCGACGGCAAATGGCCCCGCGCATAAAAAGCTTGCCATGATTAAGCGTAAAAGGGGAGTGCAATTAAACGGATGAGCGGGTGGAAAAGACAAGGGGGGAATGAAAGACCCGAGAGAGTTCGGTGGGGGCAGGACTCTATGAAGGATGAGGATCGGGTGGGCGGTGGTTTTCCCGGGGCGGGCCTTAAGGTCCCGCGGAGGCGGCTGCGGGTCCTCCCGAGGGAGCTCCAAGGGGTCGCCGGCGGGGGGGCGTCTCACAGCGGGAGAACTCCGCGGAGTGGTGACGACAAGGTGGATCTATTGCCCAAGTCTCCGATAAAAGGCCTTCTCTCTCTCTCCTTCCTTCTTCTCCTCCTTCAAATGCTGGTTGTGGTGGTAAGATGCGCGGTAATTTATCGTCTCAAGAGAGGTTTCCAAACTGTAGTTCGCGAATCTCCGCCGTCGTCGACGCAAGCTGCGTAATTTATCCCGCGTGTGGGGGCTAATAGGCGAGAGAGAGGATGGTGGGCACGAGCGATTAGAAATTATTTCACGCTGAAAACCACCCCACGGCCTCTCTCCTCTCGACAGGTTCATGCATCACGGACTACGGAGGTTTAACTACCTCGACTCTGCTCGATAAAGAGTACGAAGGGAAGATTTAAAAATAAATAACATACACGTGCATCGTCGTGTCGCAGGATTCAAGATGTGAGTACATGACCATAAACGAATGATTGCTATATGAAATATCTTCTTCATCCATCTGTCGTCCGCACTTATCCTCTAGAATCGATTTCGAGTCTTTAACGCGGGCGGTTCGGGAGGTTGGCAAACTCCAGCGCGATTCCTCTCCGAGTGCTTGGGCGAATCGAGTCGAGAGCGTTGAAGTGAAGACACGACACTAAATGCGGCGGCTCAACCACGACGGAAGGCTTTCGAGTGCAATTCCCTCGGCTTCCTCACATGTCAAACGCACCGCGAGGAAAAAAACACCTCGTCGAACTGAACCACTTCAACCGGTCGGGCACGTTAGCAAAACATTGTAAAATGGCTGTACATCGATCCTTATTCAAATACTTCACTCACGTCAGTGACACGAAAGTTCTCAAAGGCAATATGTACGCCAATGCGAACACAGGACGCCAACGGCGAAAATAAAATTAACCTGAAGGCGATCCACAGTACCGAAACCCGGGTTAAGTAAATAAAATCTTAAAAGCCGAGCTGAAAAAGTTATTATCCTTATCGCTGTGATGACTATCTGCTCCTAAATCAAGATTAAAACCACTTCCAGTGACCAGGCCTTAAGTTAAAAGTGGATTTCCTGTACATTCAAATGAATTAGGATAATATTCGGAAAATATCTCAGATATATCCGAGTACACAGGTAAGTATGGGGATGTTGAAATGTGTTTAGATAGCAATGAACAAGTTTCAAATGGACACAACTTTTTACAAAATTTCTACACTTGAGGATCATGAAAATCGATTACTAAGGGAGGCAAACAGAAATAACTCTCATGGAAGATTTAAGTGCGGTATCAAACCTAACAAATACTCCAACAAAAATTATATTTGACTAGAAATGTTCACGGGCTCAGCACTGAATTCGTGATAATACCCTATACTCGCAAATCAGAGAATCATTAAAAAATACGAAAAGTCAAGAACTAACATATCTTTTCGGAAATCAATCGCATGTTATTTTCTGTTGCAGTTAATCACGACTTTGTCGGAAACATGCTATCAATGGTCCCACGAGGGCTTGAAATATCATATGAAAATTATGTCCCATCAGATGAATCATGTCGCCACCGCAACGCCGAGAATCAACTTCTCATACCATCCGATACCGGATTCGGCCGTCGATGGATAGACGGCTGAGGATCACAAAGTACATTGGCTCTTGAGCGAAGCCCACACAAAATAACGAAAGGAATTATCGTTGTATTATAAGCGACACATATACTCTCAAAAGGGAACATGCCGAAATTAACTTCGTAAAAATTTTCCGTAAAATTAACAACCGCTGAATTAATACATATTTCCGCGAATCGATCGACGAAAATTGTATTCTGAGAACCTGTAGAGAAGTTTAAGCCGATGTTAAACACGAAAACGAACTATAATATTTGCGGTCAGGTGTATACACTTGGTCTCACGACTACAAATCTACAGATGGCCGGCAGACGACAGCGTTCCAGAGGAATAACCGTTGCCACGCTCTAGCGGGCCGTAGCATTATCGTGATTTCTGTGGAGGGTAGTGTAAAGTGAATTCAATGTTTTTTTCCTGATCTCAAAACTCAAGTCATATTTTGAAGCATGAAAAGATCGGGTTACGACCAGGAACGATGGACCTCGAAGACAACTCAGCGATGAGAACATCAAACGGGAAACGAGTAACAAATTCGAGCCTACGTACGACAAAAATTGACAGATGAGAGCCGAACTTATACTGGAACCGATACCATAAGCGACCCATAGCTAGGGAGGCAAATTACGGGGAAACTGAATACTTTTACGGTGAAAACCTCCGCCTTTTTAAACTTCTTCGAACGTAAGTTGACTCAAGATCGCATCCGAACGGAGAGATGGGATAATGCTTTTCCCAGCCGGGAACAAATTACCAAACAGGCCGGGAAGAAAATAATAAAGTTGGCATGTAAAAACAAAACGAGAACTTGGAGAGAAACTAGACTTTCTGCGGGAAAAAAACGACGGACCTCGGAGAGGATAAAAATGGAGAGGGAAGTTCTGAAGAATTCTCGGAAAGTTTTCTCGGGGTGGAAGTGAGTTCAAAAAGACGGTTAAACACTCATTAGGAAATGAGATAGGAGGGGAAAAAAGAGCGAGCGATATACAGGGAGGAACGCCGGGGAACAGAGCTAAGCCGCCTTCGACTCGGAAGGATAGTCCATCATCCGTGGGACATACGCGCTTCCCCGGAGTTCCATCACGCAGCGGAGCCGGCGAAGGCTGCGGGAAGTCGGGGGGAACCTCCGGAGGCATGGACGGGCCTCCGAAGACTTCGAATGGGAGCCTTGGGACAATGAAGGCCTCCTGCGGTTAACTCACCGACTACGATGAAGATGAGCCTCCATACTGCTTTCGTCGACGCCCGGGACCTCCTCGATGGTCTCGGTGAATCCATCTTCTTCACTTTCCACACCCTCTCTTATTTGAAGCACTCTTTTCTCAAAAGCGTTTGAACAAACAGAATATACAAAAACCTCTCCCCTTTCAGAGGAATGGGCCGCGGGTATCACCGGGCTCTGCCCACTATCAATATCAAAACTTCTATTGACCAGGGGAGGGAAGATGTATAACCTCACCAGTTGAAGATCTCCGTTTTTATTTATGTCAAAAAATAATAAATAAAACAGAGAGAACTCAACCTAATGCCAACATGTTTGCCGACTGTTCTCGACCCCAAGTTCACACGAAAACCCCACGAGGTGGATCTACCGTATTCGGCCAAAAAAAATAATACTAATTTGGTGGAAAAACGTCACTGCACATCCAACATTGAGGCAACTTATTCCAGTGAGGGTGGGATTATATCCTTTCAGAGGGCCGAGCTGAGGGGCTGGCAGCGACGGAGCCTCTTCCTTCTTCGGCGCAGTTTGGTTACGGACCACACTCGGCGGGCAGTACGGACTCCCTCGCCGTCGAAACACAGAATCACTTTTGAGACACTGGAAGAATGCTCAACCACCGTCCTCAGCAGAGTGGCGAAATGGATTCCGTAAGCCTTCCCGAACAGTCCTCGACGGTTTTTTCCCAAGGATGTAACGGATGGAGTCACTTTATAACTAAACAGAAACTTCGCGTGGTGAATATCCTCCGTGAGGGAGAGGAGCGTCTCACTCTCTCAAGTTTTTAGAGGACACTTCCCATGGTCAAGAGGTGCACTGAATTCAAAACGAGGGAGGAGGGTCCCTCGAAAAACCTTGAGGGATGTCACACCCCACACGAAGACACTCAGTCCTTATCGGATGCTTCGGCGGCGACCGTTAAAAAGATCTCAGAATATCTCGCGTCACTCCCTTAGCAAGACGTCGGCACTCGCTCCCTTGGCATTCCCGTCGGGCTGTGTGTTCGAACTCGGGGAAGTTGGCCCTCGGAACCCGCCGAGCTGCGCGCGCACGGCGGGGAGATTCCTCGGAGGGGAAGCGGGGTTCCGATTGGTTGAGACGCGAGGTGGGGGCCAATGGAAGGGTGGAGGAGGAGGAGGAGGACAGGGAGGGAAAATAGGGGGGTGAGGCAACAGCCGGACCGAAAGACCTAAGGATGCAGCTGTTAGCGGGACTCACAGCGATTACAGGTTTCGGTTAGGGAGGACCTTGTCGGTCGCGGGACTACTTTTGTAGTCCACCCCGAGATATGAGGGCACTTTAAAGAGAGATCGATCTTTCCATTTATGCAGGAGTAACCCTTTAAAGCATGGGTATGCGACCTTTTGAGGTTCATTTAGACACTTCTTAAATAAGAGTAATTGTACTGGGTCACCTTGAAAATGAATGCATTGGTGATAGCAGATGGTCAAAATTATTAGGGGCTATCCTTAATCCACGTAGACAAAAATAGGCCACTTTTTGACCCCCCCAATCGTGGACACTCGTAGACTTCATCCGGACCCCCCGGTTGTCCACAGAGACTTTTCTTATTTTGCGGAAAAAGCTGTGAAACGGGTTATTAATTGATTGTCACGGACTATCTGCTATTTAGGCTGATTTTAAGGAAAGATAAGTAAAAGAAAAACTGCTCTAGTAGCTATGATAGACTGTCATTTGCTACGGCCATTGTCTACGTAGACATCCCTCCCTCCCCCCCAACTCGTGCCTTCGTTGACATCCCCTGCCCCTGTTTGGTGTCTATGTGGATTATGGACAGCCCCTAACATACATTCCCAACACGCAGTTCCCTCCCTTGGAAGTCATAGCCCAAAATGTGTATAATTCTCGGTGAAGGATCTGGAACGTTTTCTCATCATTAATAATTTCCTCTCTGCTGTCGTATCCTTGCGCATCTCTTACGCCATGCATGTCCTCCTATAATCATAACTCAAAATATTCCTTCTTGTAAGAGAATCTTCCACCACATTCTCTCAAAACTTTCTCGATCTACCCCTTTCTCCCAAACCATTCACTTATCTACTCATAAATCTTTTAATAGCGGATAATATTCCTAATTAAAAAAATTGTATTTGTCAAATCATCGAGCTTAGCTAATTCTTTTACTCTCTGAAGGCGAAAAGCGTATAAAACATGACCGGGAACTGAATTAAAAATTACAATGAAATATCCATCTCGAGTCGCATATGGGCCTTGGGTTGGACTCAGCTGCTTTAAAACAGCTGGAGCACTGGGTCATTGAATGCACATTTTTATAATATTTTAAGTTGCGTCGAAAAAAACTTTCAGGAGCTACATTTCCCTGAAGTGTTGCGCTGGAAGACATAACGATACAAGAGTTATACTTTACAATTTTCCTTGAATAAAGCATGTGATGAGTAGAGCTTTAGGCGCGGTATTAGAAATTTGGACGAAATAATATTGAAATAAATGTTTTCCGAATATTGGAGTGGAAATGACGCCTTGATATTTGCTAGCAACAGTTGAGTACTGAGAGATCTACATGTACATACTACCTAGCGAGCCGCCGCATGAACGTATGGCAGGGGTAATTAGGACACCCTTTTATTCGCCTTGAGGAGCATATATGTACGCAAGTAATCTATTCGTCACAAAATATATGACATTTTCCATAAGGCTACGCGTCAAAAGAGCCTCGAATTGCCTTTCTTCACTGTTACAGAACTTGGATGGGAATCGAATTCATACCGTCGATTGAAAATTAGACTCAATCTTTTGCGTAAAATCTAACCAATTTATTTTCCTACAAAGTAATCAATTTCTTATAAGCTCCAACATACCGGCTACGGTAGATCAGATCATTATAATTAAATAAGCGAGTAAGGTTGTATAACAGAAAGGTTTAAAAATGCCGTTTTCCCCGTGTTCGATGAGAGACCATAATGGCTACGTTAAGGCATCGCAGCAGGCTATCCTGACTGATAGTGTAGCTGATTAATTAATGTGCCCCGTAATGCATATTTCTAAATCTGCTAATTAGTGCTAATACCATGTTTTGTATACTCTTTGCATGACCCTTGTGTTACGTTTACATAGTTACAATTTTGATTTCTTTATTAGTTTCTCTAGCATTTTTAGCACACCCATAGTGTGGTGCATGTTGGTGAAAGCAAATTACTTCACTCTAGTGCGCGTTTGTGATAAGTTACCCCCTGCCAAACACCCTTTTTAAGCTTGCAGGGTAGTAAGTAGAAGTAATACCAAATAAGATCGAAGCATTTCTCTCACTTATGATCAGATTTCTCCGATGAGAACGAAGAAGACATAGCCTCACACAAATCTGCGCGCGGACAAAATGCTCCCACCTCCTCAAGTTCCTCAACCGGTGGTAGATGTATCACTGGAGGTTCATGCGACGTCGTCTCACCCTTTTCTCGAAGGGAGAGGGCCTGAGGGCGATTAAGCGGTTAAACGTCCAGGCCCTGACTGGTAGCTCTCGTGTTCGGGAGACCCTTCTCCGGAGCTGTTAGTCGCGGACAGTATCCTTCCTTGCCCGTGTCAGGGTTTCCGATACGCGAGGCTCCTCTGGTTGATAGCTGGCAATTAGGACACAGGGAGAGATTCCCCATCACTCAAGGCCCCCGACCCGGGCGAGTAGGCGCGTGGTCACGGCATAGAAACGAGCAGCCATGGTTTTTAACTCCTCTGTTAGCATAGAGCAAACCCTCATTTGTTCGGGTCTTAAAGCGAGCGGTTTAACTTACATCATGGACGTCGGAATTCATCGCGGCCCCAACATTGGCACTCATCTCCCCATGGTGTCTGGAGAAATGAAAAGAGAAAGGAAATAATATCTTTATAAGGCAAAAAATTACACCAAAGGATAAAATTAATACCACTTTTTCGACGAAACATTTATAAAAACGGTGTACTGCGATATCCTTTATTCAAAAATTTACATTTTTAAAAGCAAGGCAATCAACTCAGTGGCTTTCAAAGTATGCAAAATAGTGCAATTATGAGTGATTCCGGCCCCGGTTACGACGGGGTAAAGTCCTCGCCTGCTAACACTAGGGTCGCGAGTTCGAATTCCGCCTGGGTGGAATTATCACCACATGGATGTTTGTGTTCGTCTGTTGTTGTTGTTATTCACCCAGCATAAATTGACCAAATTGACCAAATGCGCTGTATTCGGGGATGTAAAGATAACATAAAAATAATAAATAATTTAATTTTTTATTTTTAAAGAATTTAATTTCAATTTTGTTACATTTTTAGAGAGAATTTAATATGAATCCAAAAAACAAGTAAATAATAAAAAGCGATTATTAATTAAAACTATATTTAGCCATCGAAGATGAGCATTCCGGAGCGGGGGTAATAATAGCAACAGAATCTCCTCAGGCATTCTAATTCTCTTTTGTAGCAATAAAATTTAGCCATGATTAAAAAAGTTGAAATTACTGTATGCATAATGAAAGTTTGCTATGTGGTGGGGCCATAAACTATAAAATATTTGATCAGTAATTAAATAACGATAAATGTAGAGTCTCCTTTACAATTATAATGACGAGCTTAAATAATTACTCACTACACGTCGATTTTTGCAGAATAATCCAACTTTATTCAATAAATTTCCCAATTAAAAACTCAAACCTTTCGCATGCTTCCTCATTTGCTTAATTTCTATCGGTATCAATGCATATTAAGCAAAGAAAAACTTACAAACCAAAAATTCATTGACAGTGTGGCACTATAATATTTAACAAGGGAAAAAATACAAAATAACTTTCCCTCAGCGGAAATTAATGAAAGGCTTTGACAACCAACAGATAAATAGGTTATCTTAAACTAGTTTGAGCTACATAGTTCTCTAGACGTAATTGAGACCATATTCGAAATATACCATTAAATTGCAGCCGCTGCAAAATGTATTAATTACATCTTGCATTTTAACCCTCAGACTATCAAGAAGGGTAACGAGATTAATCCAGGTAACATTTTAAATCGCAGAACCTTTGAATTTTTACGGTGATGTCATGCTTCATAGAAATCGTTCTTGGGTGATTTTAGAACCTAATAACGAGGAACAATTTTTTATTTACAATAATTTGTTCCGAGAAATTCCTTTGGAGAAACCAAATAATAACTCCCGTTGGTAGCGAAAGTATCGAAGCAGTTTCGTAAGTAAATCGATTGAAACAACATAATATGCGTCAATTACAATAAATATTATTTTGTTACATTCACTGATTCCAAAAAGAGGGATAATAATTTTTTGAATGTTTTTGGGTTTTGTTTTGGTATTTCTGTGGGTTATTGTATTGTGAGAGTTTTATTCCTGTATGTGTATTGTTTTATGCATCATTTACATGAAATATTGTTTATTACTGAAAAGAAAGTATTCTTAATCTTTGATGGTATGATATAAAGGATCATAAAAACATAATATTAAGGGTCAATACTGAATAGTATCATTTTATGTCGTATAATTAATAGGGGAACCAAGTTACCCCACTTGGTAGTGGAAAGGTGTCAAATACTTTGGAAGTCTGAGGGTAAATGGAGAAATTAAATACTTTTATACGACTGAAATTCAAAATACTTAAATAAAAATATCTATTTAAGTCTTTAACCATACGGGTGACCAGGGTTCAAATCCCTGCAGACAAGGATGTTATTCAGAGGAAACTCGATCCCTACTTGAGTGTCTTATGGAGGGCGCTTGAGTGCAATACTCCGCCTGTCGGATGAGACGTTAAGCCGTGGTCCTCATGGCGCCTTTCGTTAAGAGCAGGCTAATGCTGACGCCGGGTTTCTATCCACCCTTCCTCCCTGACCTGTCCCCTATGGCGCAAAGGACCTTAGCTGTCGGTCGCCACCCCCAATATCCAATCCCACTCCAAGTCTTTAAATTGACTCATTTTTTCACAAGGTACTTTTAAAACTTCTTCTCAGCGAAAGTTTTTATATGATTCTAAAAAAAATCAACGGTGGCGACTTGATTTGTCATAAAAATAGTTGAGCAATCAGACAAACTACTCGCTGTCAATTTTTTCCGAGATGCATCTCTTATGAATTCCTCATTTTTTAATAAGGTATCTTTGGAGAACATGCACGCACCATTATCCTTATTAAGGTAGTCCGAGTTAGTTCCCTAATCATAATAGAGACCATATTCGAACTATACGTTTTAATTTCACCAGAAGTAGGCCACATGAATTAAATATTGCATTATTAATGGTGCAATAATATGGTTTTATATGACAGAAATGGTAAGTAATTAAATGAAAATATCTAAATAAGTCTTTAATTTGACTCATTTTTTTGTGTGGTACGTCTGAAACTCCTTCAAAACGGAACGTTTTTTGTGATACCCAAGAACCTATTGCGGTGACAATATGATTAATTTTCAAAAATAGTTGAGAAATCAAGAAACTACACTCTATTAATTATTCTACGACATCTTACGGCTAGAAATTCCTCATTTTGTAAATTATATCTCCCTGGAGTCCATACTCGTACCATTTCACATGTAAAAGTGCAGGTATTTTTGGAAAATAACTCCAAAAGTAATGTGGTAAGGGGTTAAATTTTTGGTATCATTAGAATGGTGAGATATTTTTTATTTAAAATGAGACCAAATTCATTGATTTATAGGTAAAATGACATTTCGCTCAAACCACGTTAACTTATGGAGTCGATATCCTCTCACAAAGCAGCCCACGTTCAACATTTGTTCACAGCATTGGTTTAGGGATAAAGGAGGAAATGATGAAGAATGGGATGATGAGGGTTCTCGAGGAAGGAGTTCTCTGGTACAGTATCTTCTTCAAGTCTTCTCCAATCTGCATAAGAACAAGGTAAACGGCAGTCGCGCGCCATCGGTAATTACTGCTGCATGACACACAAGGAATGGTCTGGTACAGGCAAGTGTCGACATAGAATGATTAATGCAACACAGATTAATGTAACTCTCGTGGATTCCCGGCATTTTAGTCTCACGTCATTTCCCGAATCAAGCAATCCTCGATTCCTTTCCGCGAGCCAAAGACAAATGCTTTCCTCCAGTTTTCCCGGGGTTAAATTCTTCCCACGTGCCGATGAAAGTTCTTTGCAGTATCACATTTGTAATTATAAATTTCTATACTTACTATCGAACAAGTTTCAGGGATTTTACTAGTGGCCACATCAATAGTTACTCCTGATTATTTACGATATCGGGAATAATATTGACTTTTCATTCAGAAGAATGATTTACTTTTGAAATTCGCCTAATTATGTGAGAAACGTTTAATCTCCTTTTATATTTAAGACATATTTTGAACAAAATCAGACCCTAACAAAGGCCCGTTCAATACGGGGCATGAACTTGCACAATTACAAACAGAATTTTTTTTCTCTCTCTGGAGTGCAACAAAAATTGAATTTGAGCAGATATGCATGGGTCTTTTTGCAATTTCGCCTTCATGTATTCACACCTGAATTCGTGCAATCTACCCTTTACACGACGCACTTTGAGATGCACGTTCGTAAATGCAACATAAAATGCAATTACGTTCCCCATAATTCGGGCTTAAAAGTTAATTTTTCATTTACTCTAACTTATCTTTCTTCATGACTTCTCAAGAATCCTCTACAGTATTTCTGGGCTTCTGAATGTGTCCTAGAGTTTTATTTAAAACGGTGTTGCCACAGGTTTCGTAATCTTAGCACCCTTTGGACCCGGAAAACCATGGTAGTTTTCGGTACGAAATACAAAATTATCCATGTAAGATTTCACTTTCTCCCAGCGAATGACTGCTGTGAATTGTTCACATGATGGAGCACATTACCCGAGGAAATCCGAGAACAATTCACAAAATTATTTATGCTAATCATCAAAAGGTTAGAGTTGACAGCAATGTCTCAAAATCAAAGCTTACGTTAAGCTATATGGTCTTGGCTAAAGCCATAGTAACCCAAGCCTAATGAGAATCAGCATGTCATTTTGTATTAGCTCAAGTGCAATAGCTCCTGAGTATCTTACGTTTGAGGTTCCTCGTGTTATCATTCAGACGGAGCTGCAATTGGGCTTTTGTACAAAAAAGTTCAAATTTTGTCGTGGATCTTTAAAATTTGCTCAAAAACTCAAACTAACGAAGTGAGTTTTTAACAAAAAGCTTCAACCAGTTTTTTTCATCATAGCTCTGGTTGGTAACTGTTTCCGCAACGATTAAATAAACATATTCATAGTTTTTAGCGTACAGAATATCTAATTTAGAATTTATATTGCTTTTCCTCATCTCGTACTTAAATTGGCCTTCAAGAGAGAAAATGTTTCCCATTGTCCATAAAAAAAAAGAAAATGACGGCTCAGTGAAGCATAAAAAAATTGCAACTGCCAACGTGCTCGTCCACATTAGCACATAACGAGGCCGGGATATAATCGACCAGTCGGTGAAACGGCTGAAGAATTTTCCTCCCGATTGTGAGACAAAAGAGTTATTCCGAATCCCACCGATGGAGCACTTGCTCCGACTACGTACGGATGTTTTCAGAGAAATTATGTCACGCGACTTGTATGCATGTTCGCGCAGATGGTGAACCCACGATGCTTTAGCGCGGAATGCGGGGCATGTAAAAAGAAAGCGGAAATTTGCCACGAGTCAGAAATAGCCCATAAAACTTCCTTCGCATTTGCGTTTGATTCTGCCTCCGTCGCGCTATTCTGTCGCGTGTACCCACCGCCCGTTTTTCTTCGTTCGATATATCTGGGGCAAGTAGCAGTCGACTGAGCGAGTGAATTTTAGCGCCGCTCTGCGAAAGGCAAAAAGCGAAGCGCACTATTGGGACCGGGAGTATTTCAACCGCGATGCTCAGGGAACGGAGAGTGAGTGACCCATTTTGAGCTTTGAGCCGAAGAGGACTCAGCTGTCGCCGTCTATAGGGTATGGATTTTTTTTGACAAAAGGCAGACTGGATACTGAAGGGAATGAAGACAGAACAAAGATAGGTTCGAGGAGGACGCCCTCCCTTCGTATCTCTCGAGTGGCAGAATTTTTTACCGATTTTCCGGAACCCAAAGTGAGTTACTCCCTGGTCTGAGTTCCGATTCGAAGATATGTTTTCCCTCTGCGGGAGGTATGCTTGTGACTAAAAAAAAAAGAGCACAGGAAGAGTTTGGTATGCAGCCCTGTGTTTGGTGGATGGTAGAAGATGAGGATAAATATTGAGGCGTTTGTATGTACTGTAGGGTGGCTCATATTTTTCATAAATAAGGAAAATAATGTTTTCCACCTCTGAAAACCATCGTTGTGGAGTGTTAATAACTTAACGAATCAATAATGAGTTAAAATTTCGTCATTCTGAGTTTCCGTGCCCAAGGGCCCTAAACACTTCGAAACTAAATGATATTTAAAAAATTAGGGCCCTTGGGGAAGGGTATCCCGTTAACTAAGAGTGACGAAACTTTAACACGTTAACTAACGCTCAGCAAAGACGATTTTTTTGGTTGAAAGCATTACTTTTCTTAATTATTAAAAATAAGAGCCGCCATAATGCACAGGAGTCGAGAAATCGCGATGATCAGAAAAGAGAACAAATGAAGGAAAACTTATGGTCGCAGGGAGAATAAAATCACTGGAGAACATGAGGAGAAGGTATATCCTATAATCTACTACGATTCGTAAGTTCGAGTATGTTGTAGTGATCGCGATACATGGTGGTAGTTGTGCTGAAGTTCCTTTCCAGAGGTGGTGTCCATTGCCTACATAATAGCTCAACATTTATGAGTGAGCTAGCCTTCGCGGTGAACTTCCAGTATTCCTGAGATCGTAGTACTGTCTTAAATCTAGTAGTAGATCTAAATCTAGATCGTAGTCTGTTATTTAAATCAACCTTCTATCTCCGTGCGGCACTTAATTTGGCATCTCAAATTCTTCTAAGGGTTCTTAGCACTTTGAGTCTATTTTGATTCTGCTTTATTTTTGATCGTTAACATAACTGTGAAACACCTTACAAACACCATCCCACCCCCTCAAGTTGAATGCAGCTCTGTTGGCAGAGGTGATGAAGGCAGAGGCGATGAGTGAGACAAGAAGTCTCAGGTGAAGGGATTCAGAGGAACCTCATTGAGGGTATGCCCAATGGAGGGAAGTTGAAAGACAAAGAATGAGTATAGGCAATTTGGATGAAATGAGGGGACTGGGGAAGTTAAAATCAATTTCAATGTCTCGGGGGATAGAGGACCGGAGTAAAATTTGTGGGGGTGAGCGAAGAGAAAGTTTCTCGTCACGTAACTTTCTCAGAGCCAATCAGTGTACTGTAGGCGTGATACGGAGCCTCGGAAATTTAGTTGCTCTCAGGCCATCAACATTCTGATTCTTATTGCTATGTTGCCAAACCTCATCACTACAGGGCCTCTCTCATTGCGGGCCACGCGGATTTCCGGCCTGAGGGATAATAATCTCGGCAACGTCGAGCTAAGACCCCCCTCTCGGAGACAGTTCCCCGCACCCCGGCAGTGGAGGCCTCCGAGAAGTTCCGAACTCGCACGAAAGGCGCCCGCACCCACTTCAATTAAGTACATTAATTTATATGTTGGAAATAACCACATAAGTTATGATATAAATGATGCAAGAATTATACTTTAAAACATTCGTCTCTATTGCAGCATAAATATGATGGGTTTACGGTGCGGAATTTGAAATCCAAGAGATAACCGTATATTAATACGTGCTTTTCATTCGGTGACTTATGACTCATACGTTAATTTCATTCGTATATGAATACGTGTTTTTCATACCTTGATATTCAATAAGAACCATTGTTGTAATATGAAAGGTATGTTCTTGCGTCTAGGAGATAATATGTACATGTGCTATCGAATAGTTTCAAAATGAATGTCAAGTCCACAAGGCTACATGGTGAAATGGACTAAATTGTCAAGAAATCAAAAGGTAACATGCAATTTTTTTCGCTTTTATCTGTTCATATTACTAATAATTACGCGGATGTAAAGTTTCAAACAAAATGGTACAAAAATTAAAATCGCTTCAACCACCTAAGTACTTAACCCTCGAGGCTGGACCGCACCACATGAACCCACCCCTCTAACACCCTTCCAACCACCCGCCCCCGCTTACGTGTCCACTTCCAGTTTATTTCCCGATTCCAACCCCATCTCCCTCCCTCACCTTTCCCCTAGTTTTCCATGCTAACCGTCTCCTATACCCCCCTTTTCTACCTTCACCACCAGCCCCTAACCATAATGATACCTGTGCAAAAGTTTTGAATCTTTGCACCTGAGGCTGACACGGATGTGTCAAAGCGTAGTACCAGAATGAAAAATCAGTATAAGAAAACAAAGTTATATTTTAAATTGTTCATCTCAGCAAGTTTACCAATGATCAATGCGCCCAATTCGGTCGGTAAAAATAATAAACAAAACAGAAAATACTTTTAAGAGTAGTAAAGGTTGTTTTTATGATAACGATTGATTCATATCAGCGAAAACGAATTCTTTCGACATATGAAAATACTAGTAAATGATTTGGTCGGTAAAGATTTTGTTACAACAACGAGAGATGTAAATTGATTGATAACAATAGAAGTTGTTGAATTATGAAATTTTGTTATAAGTGTTTATAAAAATGTAGCAAATGGATGAGGATAGCCAGTGGACATCCTTACTATCAGAAAATTTTGTAATAACCTTGTCAATAGTGCAGGCATCACTGAAATTAAAATTAGTTAGACCGGGATGTCCCTCAGAGTGTTCCGATACCAGGAAGTGTTTATTTTTTTCCTGCCCAGCTCGTTCACTACGTCGTGTGTATCGAAGGACTTCATAAATCATTTTAGAAAGATGGGATATATATTCAATATAGGTTATTTTTTTAATCTAAATTAGTTAAGTAAACTTGTACTCATGGAGGCTATATACATTTGAACCGTTTATTCAGACTCACCGATAGATTTCATTCTGATTAAATATTTGGGCCAATGATAACGGAAGTTAAGAGAAAACACAAAATTCGTTTCAAAATGTGAGCCAAACCATTGAGATCGGGAGGGAGCCATTCTCTTATCACAAGGATTAAAAAATACTAATTATCTTTCCACTCAAATTCATTGATTGCAACCTCACCGGCTTCAATTTTTTCCATAAAATCAAAGAATAAGTCCTTGTTGAAATTAAAACGTTTACATTTAGAATATGTTGAGGACAATTACCAATTATTTTTTTCATATTCGTGATGGGTAATTTAAATCTTTATTTGGGCGACGGTAGAATCATGAGCCAATCTGCCCATGTATTTCAAATAGTGCATCAAAGTTCTCTGTTGGTCTTGAGCTTTGGTAAACAATCAAAGCCCTTGATTACATTCGCATTAGTCTTTCGCTGAAGTTTACCCTCAATTACAGCAATTCTACCAGCAAAGATGGAGCTGTTCACACGGTGTGCAACGGATCGCTAATTCACGTTCGTGGAATAAACCAATTGTCGGAGCAAAACATTGAATCGATGGAGGAAGAATAAAGTCAGGTTATATAAGGCCCTCGACGAGGAACTGATTTATTTTTAAGCAATATAGGTACTAGGGGGCTCTGAAATGTGTATATATATGTCTAAATGTAGTACGGGGCTCTGAAATGTTACACGGAGTGCATATAAACCCTCTTAACTTTTCGAATTCAACACGCAGTAGTCTTGAAATATTAGGGCAGATAGGGATTTAGATTGTAGCAACGGTTTCCGACCCGATTAACGTATGTGCTCCCGGAGAGTGGGGGGGGGGATGACTCATGCACACTTCCCATCCACCAAAAGCTATAACGGTCAACTTGGAAATTTACAGCCAAACTTCATATATTTCCTTACCTGAGCTCACACACTGCCGAACGGCTAATGCGTTTATGGAACGCGTGGCCTCGTCCATTATAACACTCCGAAGATAGAAGCCCGGGTGAGTGTCGAGCGGAAAATATCCGATCTAACGGTGTTAAGTCTGTCTATAAGCTTCACCTCTCCCTCCCGTTTTCTTCTCTGGCCCAGCACTGCCGCATGCTGACTCCCACCTTCCCCCGGACACCTGCCCAGGTCGGCGCAACACTCCTCTCGGGACCAACGCATCCTCCCGAAAACAAACTCCTTGCACACACCTAACGGTATAAACTGGCGCGGCGGAGTGCAGGCCCCTGGAGGACTCGTCCCTGAATACCCTCGAAATTGCGGAATAGAGGAAGACAAAAGCAAGCGCGCGCCTGACTCGAGAGGAATTAGAGCATCTGGAATAATTGACCAAACCCCTCGAAAGCAGTATGACGTGGAAGAAGTACGCTCTACGAACATTGAGTGAGGACTAGTTCTCGCTACGAAGGCGTCGCTGACGAAGAGGCAGCTGATATGCCCCTAATAACATACGTCTACAAATACATTTCATCGTGTAGGGCGCGTAGCATGGGGTAAGTTTTCACCAACATTTATTTATTAAAGTTTATCACAAAACAGCTGCCAGGTTTTTTATATTGTGTTTAATCGGAAGAAGTACGTTCAACGAGTATCGAGCGAGGACTAGTTCTCGCTAAGAAGGCGTCGCTGACCAAGAGGCAGCTGATATGCCCCTAAAAACATGCGTCTGCAAATACATCGCATTGTGTAGGACGCGTAGCATGGGGTAAGTTATCACCAACATTTATTTATTCAAGTTTATCTCGAAACAGCTGCCAGGCTTTTTATATTGTGTTTAATCGGAAGAAGAACGCTCTATAAACATCGAGCAAGGAATAGTTATCTCCAGGAAGGCGTTGAGGATGAAGAGGCAGCTGGTATGCCCCCTAAAACTTTCATCTACCAATACAGTATACCCCACATGCCACCTCAAGAGTGCATTTGTTTATTTAAATTTACCACAAAAGTGGTGGCCAGGTTTAGGGTTTATTAGAAAAAATAAATTAATGAGAACTAATTATTCATAACACTGGACAACAAAAACATATTCATAACATTAGGTAACAAAAAACATCTACATCTAAATTAACGAACATAATTACAGTTACCTGTTTGGAAATAGATAAACTTCAAGACACTTCTTGTTCAAAACATCAGAAAACTCGTCAGGACATCTGATGATGTCATCCAGCTGTAAATTACCATAGGATGATGTCGTCCAGCGACGAAACCTAGGACGTCATTGAAAATATTTTGCGTGGAATTCATTAATTTTTTTTTCAATTTCCAATTGTGAAAATATTCCACAAACCATCACCTTCAGAATTAAAGTGAGCTGCTTTGCGATGTATCTAGTTGTAGAGTGATAGCGCTATAGTGACGAGGTAAAGGCGTAGCTTGGAGAGACAAGGTCAAGAATAGAAACCTTGCTAGAGATGTAGATAAAAAGGATGGGGTTTTAAGATAAAGATGTATTATAATGTGCCTCATACAAGTTTATATAACTGCGAATGTTGATTTTGAGCAAATACATGCTAAAACTTGCCATGAGACAAAATTTGACAAACATTCGCTACTCCAGAGGTATGTTACCAATGACTGTTTGCAAAAACGTGTTTCGCAACTGCGTCATTCCATATCAGATCAACACACCTATTAAAACTCACCATCTCAGTTTTGAATGAAATTTGGCACATAGGTAGCCTTTACATAGAATAAGAAAAATGCCAAATTTCATTGTATTACAATAATGGGTTATGAAAATATGACCTTGCAAATTTTACAAAAACATCCAAGAACGAACGATCGGCATTTAAAATATAATTTGCTCATCTCCTAATTAAGTATTAAAAGTGAAAGAGGTGTCAATTTGTAGCTTTTTCATACCTTTACCTATCATATACAACACACTATTGATGTAGGGAAAGTGTTGTTGCAAATTCCAAAATAACATTCCAAGTTTAAATTTTGAAAAATATACGCCTTTATTTTTTTAAATTAATACATAAATTAGATTATATGATCTTTAATTGATGCACAACGTTTTAAAATGGGAGGGCGATGGCTTCACGTTGAAAAAAATCCATAAGTACGGTGGTTTTCACAAATTTTACAAAAACAAACAAGATTTGGAGAAGCCCCCAAAATAATATTTCCTTTTACCACGTTTTTATTAAGTCGCTTTCTTGTTTGTTTGTTTGTCCTTAAGTTCAAAATCTTGCAACTCAAATTTAACCCACTTCCCGATTAGCTATCGACTTAATATTTTTAGTACAGATCAGATCCAGATGACAATGCATTCTTAAGTTATACCTAGCTCAAGAGGCAATATGAGTCGCTATTTTCGACAATTAGCATTTGTATTAATTGCTCAGCTGTTTGATTTGACAGCCATTTCCTCGCGTTGCGAGGTGGCCCAGGGAAAGGAACTGGCCCCCCTACCCTGGATGTGTGAAACTCACACGCCTTTGGCTTAGTCTGAGGTGAGCTCTACCCTCACCTACCACAAACCAACCTTCGGGTTGAAGCACTGAGTGAGTGAGTGGGCCATTTTACCACGTTTTTATTAAGTCGCTTTCTTGTTTCTTTGTCCTTCCGACTTGCCACCCGACAAAAACATCGCGAGCGGAAGGAGTCTGCTGCTCGAAATCGAAATGAAAGCGATCAAATTTCTCACCTTGCTAAAGATCGAAAGCGAAAGTTCTTAGCTCGAGTGAATGAGTCTCCGGATGCCTATGTTTCTCTCCTTGCCTCTCAGCGAGAATACGCTGCTGAATACGCTGCAATAATCCTTTGTATAAGGACTTGACCATCAACAACTTTGCGCGCATTGAGGAAGCGGATATCGTCCGCTACATTCCTCCGGAAACACCGGAGCAGCCGCAACGAGAAGAAGCTGCAGAAATAAGGAATGCGATAATAATATAGTGCATATAGGACATCAGGACAAGGTAGGTTGGCAAGATGAAGAGTTGAATTTCTAATTAGGGGTTGTACACAAGCTCAGAGCTTCCTCTGCAAACACATTTTTATTTAAACTAAAAAGAAGAAAAATATATAATACTATAGATTAATGAATTAATCGAAAATACCACGATTTTATTCACAATAAAAAGAAGAAAACAAACCACCCTGCCTTGGCCTAAGGTCCCACGATTACATTTCACAGATAAAAGACTACATGTTCAAAACCAAAAACGTGGTGAGCATCAATTTCGATATCTTGAATCAAATTCTTTCTCTGTAAATATTCATTACAATAGTACAACTAAAATCTCAAATATATGATGATGAATTTATATCACTCCACCGTCAAATGTAAAGCGTCATAAAATTTGCTTCAGAGTAGAAGCATAATTCTAATACTTATGAAATTTCATATACCTTTACGACAATATGATTTTAATAGAGACAGGAAATGAACATGAGAGAAAAAACAGACAACTCGATTCCTGAAAGCTACTTCTGGGGAAGTCACTCAATCATCAAGGCAGCTCAGGGCTCCATAATAAATAGATATTGAAATTGATGGGCACCACTTTTTTGGATTTGAACATGTAGTCTTTTATCTGTAAAATTTATTCGTAGGACCTTGGGCCAAGGCAGGGTGGTTTATTTTCTTCTTTTTAGTTTAAATAAAAACGTGGTTTTTTAGATTAATTTTTTAAACTATTGTATTATATTTCTGATGGGTCTGCTTCCCAGTACAAGAATAAGAAGAATTTTTCCAACTTGTGCTACCATAGACAAGATTTTGACATCGAAGCAGATGGGCATTTTTTCGTCACGGCTCATGGAAAAGGACCTTGCGATGGGGTTGGTGGCACGGTAAAGAGGTTGGCAGCAAAAGCCAACTAGCAGCGACCCTTCGAAAATCAACTTCTGACTCCTCTGCAATTATACGAATGGGCAGTGCAAAATATTGCTGGCATATATTTTACATTTAGTACAAAAGAGGACTATGTTTTATCAGAGATATTTTTAAAAGATTGCTTTTGTGAAGCAATTACAATTAAAGGAACACAACAGTACCATGCATTTATAAGTATTGCATAGCCCCAAAGTCCGAAAAAATTACTGGTGCAAATATTTTCAGAGGCAGCAATCTCTTCTCAAGTATCTGTTTCAAGGGCGCAAGACAAACTTCTATTAGCAGATTGCAGTGGTTACGCCACTGTTGTCTTTGGTGAAAACTGATGGAAAGTTTATGTTATGGAGAAAAATGAAGAGCTTTAATAATTAATAGTAACATTACAGGCTCCACACCGGCCCTCATCATCATTTTGTTATCCAAGGAAAACTGTTAAATTATGGATACCCCTTAAAGATGTGCTGTGTTCAGTAAGTCCTGTTAATTCGGTTAAGAAAGTTACGTTCTATCTCCAAATGACACTTCACGAAGCAATAAGGCATTATTCAACCAATTGTAGTAAACTTATTATCACTATTATATATGTAGTTATTTATATTTTGAATTGATTATTTGCAACAATATCTTTAGCTCGAACTTTTGCTATGTTCTCATAATACAAGTTTTAATGGAAATCACCTGTTTAAAATTCTTTAGAAATTAAATAAATTTAAATAAAATGTACTGCTAGAGACTGCTAATATTGTGTGTAACAAATTTTCACATGTATTATTTAATTTGCTCAAATTTTATACAGGCAAATAGCTCGGAAATAATGACTTAACTGATGCTGTTGTTGCAGAAATTTGTGAAAACCACCTTACTTACGATATTTTTTCAACATGAAACCATTGCCCTCCCATTTTAAAACTTTGTGCATCAATTAAAGATTATATAATCTAATTTATGTATTAATTTAAAAAGATAAAGACGTGTATTTTTCAAAATTTAAACTTTGAATATTATTTTAGAATTTGCAACAACACCTCCCTACATCCATAGTGTGTTGTATATGATAGGTAAAGGTATGAAAAAGCTACAAATTGACACCTCTTTCACTTTTAATACTTAATTAGGAGAAGAGCATATTATTTTTAACTGTTGCCGGTCGTTCGTTCTTGGATGTTTTTGTAAAATTTTCAAGGTCATATTTTCATAACCCATTATTGTAATACAATGAAATTTGGCATTTTTCTTATTCTAAGTAAAGGCTACCTATGTGCCAAATTTCATTTAAATCTGAGATGGTGAGGTTCAATTTGTATCTAAACTGTGTTGATTTGACATAGAATGACCCAACTACGTAATATTTGATTACCTAACTAGGAACGGACGTACAACTTAGCGATTTGCATGAAACTATCACCCTCACATTCGGCTGGGGTGACTAGAACGCGGGTTTTATAGTCCCACATCCTTCCCATGTAATTTTTATGATTTAATGCCGCATCTGAATGAAAAGTTTACTAAATTATTTACAATTTATGATTGTAATATCTCATTATTCGCTCTGTAAGGAATTCACGTATGATAGAAACAAAAAATGCTAATGTTTAAGACATATAAGGGATTAATTTTTTAAATACAATTTCATTAGCTGTTTCCTAAATTACGGCCGATTATGAATTTTAAAAATTATTGAACAACTGATTTTTCAGGTAACAAATACTCTGAAATATTTCGAGCTTACAAACCAAAATCTCGGAATTCTCCACTCTCCATCGTCCTCTATAGAATGTTCCTACGAATTCATGTCTAAATCCAATTCACTTTATTAATGATTCTGATTTGACGTTTTAATTTATTGATTTCAATATGGTGAGACCTTCAGTAGTGTAAATAAGTCGTTGCCAGGACAATCAAATACGGTGTAACTTGAATACAAGTAGGAGCAGAAGCGCTACTTTCCTTCCGCGAAACTGGGCAGATAAACAAACTTTACGTTGAGTTGTGGCATAGGAGCACAAAGTTGATAGAGTTAAGAGGGAATTATCCAGGGCGTACTGTTGATACAAGCATGAGGATGGACATGGATGTAATCATTGGGGAGCGAATGAATTATGAACGAAATATGAGCATACGAATAAATAGCTCCGCTACGAATCGACAAACATAGCTGAAAATCTCCTTGACACCTCTTATGGTCTCTTATCGTCCGCGGAAACGGGAATATGCGTTAGTTTTTATAGTATTCTTGTACGAGTTTTTGACAGGACATTGCATTTAGCATTTTTGAACTCGATGGAATTGGTGGCAGTCTCCTGTGACAAGCTTCACTTAAAGGAGGGGAAGGTTCATGTGGAAGGGGTTGGCTAAGGAGCAGAGGGGGAGAGGGAATCACCAGGTAAGGAAACGCGACAAACATAGCTGTATTTAACTAGATATGAAAAGTGTCAGCGACGTATTTCACGAGAATATGATCCCAACGAAGCTGGATAAAAATACACTGATATCAATAGCAGTCCATTGCAGTACAATGAAAATTCCTCCAAAGAACACGAGGTGAAAAAGACCTGGGGCAATCATGGGAGAATCTGAAAGAAAAGAACAGCAATGCCGGCGTAAAATACAGTAAAATGGACGGCCGCGGATCTTAGCAGCTGCAGATTGTCGAGAGCTTAGATCAATTTAAGTATATTCATGATGGATGACGGATGCATTGCCGCCCCTTGAGCCTGGCAAGCGGGACAACTGCACCGGGCCTCACACCTCCGAGGGCCCTGCATTTAGGAAAAACTCGGAAGTCACAGAATGGAAAAAAATGACGATGAAAATCTGGTTTGACCTCCATATTACCGATTCTACATCTACATCTACGAAATATCGTGCAGGCCATCACTAGGGTGTGTAGAGAGAGCTACATGGACGAACATGCTACCATGGAGTACACTACTTAAGATACGACTACTGGTTATAATTACTGTGACAGATAAATATTTATACAAGATACTAAATCATGCAAGAGGTATATCATGCCGGAAATCGGTGCAGAATCGGAAAACTGCTGTGCTCAAAGAAAATAATACTACAAACCAGGAAACATTCGCGTGGAGCATGGTAATCTATGGATCAGAAACATGGATCATTAGAAAAGCTGACCAGAAAAGACTTTCCTTCGAAAAGTGGCCTTCAAAACCTGGTGCTGGAGGAGGATACTGAAGATAAAATGGACGGAAATAATAGGATATGATGAAGTGTACAGAAGAGTAGATTAGGAAAGCACCATACGGAACACCACGTAGAAAAGAACCAGATGGATTTGACACACCCGGAGACACAATGGGTTTCTGAAAAACATAATTGAAGGCAAACTAGAGAAAAAAGTTCCAAGAGAAAGACCGAGGAATTAGTTCATGGACCAAATAAAGAGGAAAGTACATAGGAAGAGATATCAGGAGGTAATGGAACTAGCGTTAGATAGGGAAGTGTGGAGGGCTGCAGGCAACAAATCTTAGGATTGAACAAGCGACCAATGAATGATGTCGCAATGTTTAGGGGGCTTGCAGGGTGTTTTGAAGTTGAGGATCTATTAGTAGGTTTTTTTTAGTGCATCAGTAGTCGTAGTCATATAACTTAATTTGGATGAAGTGTAATGCATGTTGATGATGATTCAGTCCCTGCCACTCTCACTTGTGGTGGCTGACGGGGCATTTTGTATATGCAGATGAAGTGACGGAGGAATGTTCACTAGTTCTCGATGGCCGCGACCGTAGTTAGACCAAATGTTTGGATGAACCCCTCCTCTCCTCCGTTGATCATGGCTATATATATATTGATAAAGCGGTCGCTCCATTGAAATTGGGACCGAGAGGATACCCGCTCCGGCGCGAATTTTCAACTTCCGGAGGACTTTGTTATTTGTTCCTCACATATTTGCGTGGATGAGTGATTTTTTATATATGTTAGTCGACAATATTTACTTAGCTCGGCTACGCTGAATGTGGATATTCTCGACTGTTGGAGGGGAGAGCAAAACCAGTAGTTTTCATCACACATAATATACTCTCAACTTTTTTTTTTGGCGAGTAATTTCCGCTTTCATTCCATGAACGGAATTTAAATCAACACTTATTCAGGTCAAAAAGATATGAAGTAAATACAGAATACGTGTTTTTATAGAGAGAGGCAGCGTTCGAGGGCTCATAGTGAGCTAATTTCTCCGTTATTTTGGTGACACCCTAAATTCTAGCGAAAATAAAAATTTGAACTGAATGACTGCAAAGTGAGGGCCCTGCCGAAAAATTCGTTTTCCATTTTTAAACTCAACATTGCAGTATAAACATGAGATTGAATTAACTGTCATGGGGGCAACCATTAGCACCAGTTCTGCCAAGAGGAGAATCATGGAGCAGTCTACTATGTTTCCTGGGGACTAACTGAATTTTAAACTCTATTTTACGAGCTTCTATTGAAGTCAATTTTTGAACACTTAATAGGGTACCTGGTGGGTGGTACAAATTGATTAGGGGATGTAACAAGTGATAATACTCCGTGAAATGTGTAATTTCACGGACCAATTACGATGCTTAGTACATAAACATCTTAGCTTAGGTATTGCTTCTCACTTTTAACTGACAATTTTTATACTGGCAATATTTCAATTTATTTTTAAGAATTTGGACTATTTTAATTCTGAAAAAAGATATTTAAAGCATTGAAATCGGTTGTTAAAACATATCAAAATATCATAAAGTTACTACACTAACCATCACGTTAACTGAAAACGCGTTTGAACTCAGCAAAGGATTTTTTAACTGGAAACATGCGTTAAAGAAAGCTGAGTGAGCAACATAGCCGGGAAAAATACTAGAAAAAGTGAAGTATTGGTCAAAGACAGGGGTTTTCAACTAGTGAGGAATTCGCCCTGGGGATAATTAGAGGGAATTCAAACCATTATTCAGTTGAAAGTGATGTTCTGCAGAAAACATAAAATCTTCAAAAATACAGATTCATGTAAGATGTGACGAAATCGTTTCAAAATGACAGAAGCCAAATACTTGTAGTTTTCCACTTATAAAATATTTAGTTTGACTAGTTCAGATGTTGTAGTACTATCTAAAATAATCGTAATAAATATTTAATCAGCGAAAAGTTGCAAGTGTTTTGCTTCTGTCATTGTGTAAAGACTCTTCCATCGTAGTTTAATTAAGCTTATTCTATTTCACTCAGTTATATCAAATCAATGAAAATTTTTGAATATGAACGATTATAACTGATTCTCATCCATGATCATTATTTTCATTTGTGTAGTTAATGTACAAATGTATATTAATTAAAGATTAATCCTGATAGTTAGTGGAAACAACTGTCATTTGTTTTCATTGAATAATTGTATTGATATAAAATTTTATTTTCCTCGTCAATTGCTCTGTTCTTTGATTGCATTATTTTATAATTTAAATTAGGAAGGAGGATTGATATTCTGAACTGTAGTGTATTGAGTGAGATATTCTGAACTATAGTGTATCTAGTGCATAGAAGTAGTTGAGTTACATTGTCTACGGCATGACTTCATTGGGATTTACTGAGCATTTTAAGTAAGAAGGGTAATTTTGTAATTTCACATAAATTTATCACTCTCATGACCTAGGTTTCCACTTAAATCGTCATCAATCAGGTAAGTTTTTGCATTTAGATTTACTTACTACCCTGCAAGCCACCACGAGGGTGTTTGGCAGGGGGAGACTTATCACCAACATGAACTACAGTGAAGAAATTTTCTTTCACCAACAAGCACCACACTATTGGTAAACTACAAATGCTACAGAAACTCTAACATAATCTATAATGTAACTATGAAAACGTGGCATAAGAGTTATGCAGGGAACATGCAAAACATGGTGTTAGCACTAATAGGCAGTTTTAGAAACATGCATTTGGGTGCATATGTATTAATCAGCTACACTATTTGCCAACTAACCTACTACGCAGCCATTATGGTGTCTTATCGATTGCGGGAAAAATGATATCCTAAACCTTTCTGTTCTACAATCTATTTACCTTATTTTATTCTAATGATCTGATCTACCGTAGTATGTTGGAGTTTGTAAGATATTGATAACAACGTCTGAAAATAAAATGGTTTAAAATTTGGAAGAAAGACTAATTTTCAATCATCGGCCTGCAAGCGATTCCCGTCCAAGTTGTTGCAAGAGATCAGTAACACTAATGAGACTATCATAACGGAGAATGTCGACAAACGGCGAATGCTGCATGTATACTCTCTAGTGTCCACTGTAATATCGTTCTTGATTGACGACGTGGTTCGTTGAAACTTATACCGTGAGTGTAATAAATGCGAGTGGAATTAGTAAGTTCCTCTTCTCATTTAAAAGAGAAGGCCGAGAACCATTGGTCTAGATAAATACTCTTAGCGGAGAGGTTAAGTCCCCATATACACCAGCGTTTCTTCCCGGGAGGGTTGTTAGCCAGATGCAGGTCGGAATGAGTAGAGAAGCACGGTAGTAGGTGCAGCCCTAAATTTCCGTGAGTCGGAAACTTAAGCCCCTTAACCAACTATTCCCCACCATTCGCCACTATCTCTCTGTCGATTCTCTCCTTTCCGACCAGACTAAATATGACAAACGACTCCGCATCCTTCCCTTCCGAAACCTCGCATAGCACCCGAATCCAGACAAACTAGTTACGCCGAGCGCACGGCGCCCAGAATATGTTGCTCATTTGCACGCGGAGATATAAGACCGTTTCTGTCACAGCTTTAAGAGTTCGCTAGTTTAAAGCCCACTCTAGCCATGACCCGATTCACCCACTAGTACACGTGTCACGCTCATCAAAACCAATAGCTCTCGTACTGAAGACTGCAAGGGGTTATGAAAAGCAATGCTTTATGGTTTAGGGGGGAAAACCTCGCCCCTTTATACCTTAGAAACACGACTTGATTACATTTTATGTAACAATGTTTTGAGGAGTATACGGTATCGAGAACTCAAGAATGGTGAACGAATATAAAGCTAATTTCTCATTTGTGAAGAAGTATACGAGAACAAAAGTTTCCTTATGAAGTCCAATATTGTACTCTTGTGTGTACACGTCTATCGCAGAAATTGGCAATTGCCTTTCAAATATGAATACTAATTTAAAACTTTTTGGCAATCCAAAACGGCACATTAGTGGCTTGACTTCAGCATACGGTGTCTCTTCTCTACTCACCATGCATTACAATCAATGAATGATATCATTCTAGTCCACTGGCTTTGGAAGAGGAAATCAAAATGGTAATTTCGTCATATAACAAAAAATAAACTGAGATTCACTCGAAAATACGTCGTACTGCTGAATAAGTAACAGTTCCGTGAAGTCCTACCCCTAGGTTCCAGAGATGCTAGGCCACACCTCGAATACGCTGCTAGCAATTGGGACTCTGATCATAAAGATTTAACAAAAAAAAATAAAATTCGTAATAATAAATATGAGAAATAGCAATCAAAAAGAAAAGCTGCAAGCTTCGTTAAAAACTGCTACGAGCGATCATATAGTATTTCACAAATTTTAGAGGGATTAAGGTGGGAGCCCCAGGAGACTCAGAGGATACACGTTAGACTTAGCTTGCTTATGAAATTCAAAACTAGTGTGTTTCAGTGTAACAGAGAGAATATTAACATGACGCCTCACTACATATATAGGCCTGACAGAAGCGATAAAATAAGAGAGATACATTGCCAAACAGATAGATACAAAAACTCGTTCTTTACGCGCACATTAAGCTATCACAATTAAAACTGAGCTCTACTAAATACACCCCCATGCTAAACGCCATTTTTTCACCTCCCAAAACTTTATACCTTAAATCTTTAACGGCTGGTGTAATAACACCCTCTGCCACATGCCCATGCGGCTGCTCGCAGGGTACTATGTCGATGTAGATGTAGGTTCCCGAGACGCAACGTTTCCTGCCCACGATGGCGAGTGATATTTAAGGAAAAATATTTTCATGAAGGATTATTTTACAATTAAATAAATGTCCTGTATATTTAAAAATAAGCTCTACAAATAATGCAAATAATTATTCAAAATAATGTATATTTCCAACTAAAAAAGCAACTGGAGAAAAGTTATGAACATTTGAAATATTACTTTTTTAATGAAGAGACGCTGAATAAAGGCGAAGAAGATGTAAGCATGTAAGGCAAGAGCTGGGCGTAATAGGTATTAAAGAAACGACACGCGAGTACAAAAATTAATGGAGAAAAAAACGTGGATCGAATGGATAATAACATTACCCAAGGCATATGGAGAAAGAGAAAATACATGGTGAGAAGCTTAGATCTCTAGAACGTACGCGCAAGGGATTGAAAGACCAAAGATGAAGAAGATTGTAACGCACATAATGCCGAGCACGAGCAGACAGATGAAGATGGCGAAAAAAACTGGTGATCTTCACATTATGAGGGGAGTAAAAAGAATACGAAATTTTTCGGAAATTCGTCATGATACCATGCATATATTACGCATAATGATAGGGATCTTTCCTTCACGCAAGCTTTGAAACATCTATTTTTTCTCAGATTGGAAGAAGATCAGCCGTAAGCAGTCGTGTCATAGCGTGGCATTTACATAAGAACTCGCGGAAAAGGCTCTGCTCGCGGGGTTATGATCTTACTAAGGAAACACTAAATTCCCAGTCAAGTGGATTTTCATGTTAAGATGCTCTTGGAAATGCGTTCAACTACTACTAATCTTAAAAAAGAAGTAATGGGCTCTTTTGCCGTAACAATATTTCCCTCTTTGCGAACAGCGACAACGAGTTTTTCCTAGAGGTACACACGCCGTTAGGATACTGATTCAAAAATACGGGCTTATAGTCAAATTAGTTGCTGCAAAAATGAAATGGAGGGTTATCTATTTAATTAGTTATTATATACTACGAGGGTGGGTCAATAAGTCCGTGACTTTTTGAATTTCCCGCGTAGTCGCTATAATTATAACAATACCCTCGTTAGTTACCATCTATTAGTAAACAACTGTAAAATTCTGAGCTAGTTCCATCTTTTAGTTTGTGTTTATTACCCATTGATAGCTGACTACCTCGTGATTTGAGAGGAAAATGGAAAAAAGAGAATTTCGTGTGCTTATTAAACATTATTTTTTGCGGAAAAAAAACATCACTCAAACCAAGGATAAGCTTGATAAATACTATGGGGACTCTGCACCATCAGTTTCAATGATTAAGATGTGGTTTACAGAATTTCGTTGTGGCCGTACAAGCACGGAAGATGCCGAACGTTCTGGACGCCCAGTTGAGGTCTGTACACCCGAAACAGTTGAAAAAATTCACGATATGGTGTTGGCCAATCGGAGAATGAAAGGGAAAAAGATTGTGGAAGCCATAGGCATCTCACATGGCTCAGTGGCTTCAATTTTGGAAGATCACCTGGATATGAGAAAACTTTCCGCAAGATGGGTGCCGCGTTTGCTCACAATCGACCACAAACGCAATCGTGTGACAACTTCGCAGGAGTGTTTGGCCTTGTTTAACCGCAATATGGACGAGTTTTTGCGCCGTTTTGTAACTGTGGATGAAACGTGGATTCACCATAACACACCAGAAACCAAACAGCAGTCAGAACAGTTGGTTTTTCGGGGTGAGTCGGCGCCAAAGAAGGCCAAGGTGGGTTTGTCAGCCAATAAAGTCATGGCGACCGTTTTTTGGGATGCACGCGGTATAATCCACATTGACTACCTTTAAAAGGGTAAAACAATCAATGGCGAATATTATGTCAACTTATTTGGTCGATTTAATGAGGATTTGAAAGAAAACGACCGCATTTGGCCAAGAAAAAAGTTCTTTTCCACCAAGACAATGAAAGGGTGCACACCTGTGCAGTGTCCATGGCAAAAATCCATGAATTGGGCTACGAATTGTTGCCTCATCCACCCTATTCTCCGGATTTAGCCCCGAGTGACTATTTCTTGTTTCTAAACCTGAAGAAATGGCTCGGCGGAAAGAGATTTGACTCCAACGATGAAATCATCTCACAAACAAATACGTATTTTCATAACATCGACAAATCTTATTTTTTGGAAGGTATAAAAAAATTGGAAAAACATTGGACCAAGTGCAGAGAGCTCAAAGGAGACCAAGTTGAAAAATAAAATAATTTTTAATCCAAAAACCTATGTTTGATTGAAAAAGTCACGGACTTATTGACCCACCCTCGTACCATCAAGTCAAAGATTAGTTTTATTACAGCTCTCCTCTCGATTCTCTCCTCGACTTAGCACCGCATTTTTATAATTTGTCCGTCTTCTTCATGGTACAAAATTTGAGAATACTGGGTCTAGTTGAAATATACCACTTTTTCGGAGTAACTCAAAAGTTTTTAATTTAAGTTTTAGGTAAAAGTTTATATTTAAGTTTTAAAGTCAACAGAGGAAAAAAATCATTTTCCACGATCGGGACTCGACCCCGGTTCCTTTGATATCCCGCAGTGTGCTTTAGGTTGTTGTAGTTTTCACTCACACCGGCAAACCTCTGCCGGTGTGGTACCGATTAAAGACCGTTTTCAAACACCACAAAATAATCGGCATCGGTAGCCACTTTCATTTTGAACGTAGTAGAAGGAAGACGTAGTTTGAAAACAACAGACGTCATATCCTAGCGCTTTTTTATCTCAGGTGGAGAGAGAGGAGACGTCTTCCGATCCACTTCAAGTAAAAATATCTTCCAAAAACGTATTAACTTCACTCCATGCCTTTTGTTCTATAGTCCGTCTCTAAAACAGTTTGAAGGCCCGTTATCAAGGACTACTATCAAATAATTCAATCACTGTGACCAGGCTATGTTAAAAGTTGCTAATCTTTAGGTAAGATAGAAAACCGTAATAGCCAGTTAGATACTGTAGCGTCCTCCCACCCTGTGGATTTACTGTGAGCTTTATGGAACTATGTTCTAGACTGCCGGGCATGTGATGAAACGAAGCAGTCAAAAGCGTGTGCTTAGCACCACAGTCCACAAGGGTAAAACGCTCTTTTAGACGAATTTTGAGGATACCAGGCCTATTAGTCACGGTATTTACTTTTTGAAGTCATCCGCAGGTGTTCATAAAGGTGAAATGAAATTCTACAGAGGAAAAATCTCTCTTCAAACTTTCCATTCAATTTTCCTTCCTATAACAATCCTTACATATATATGATGCCTCTAAAACGTAGCCTTTCCATTTGGATCTTGTATTCCAGATAGTGCGCCATAGTTTACTCCTATTTCAGTCTGCTTTACACTTCGTATCCATCAATTGTAACCAGAATCCTGGCTAACGATATAACCTATTTACCCTCAAGACAAGTGTTTCCCAAAGATTAACCCCCTCTGACCCTAGCCTCCTTCACGTCCCGATCTTCCAAGCCCATTCCAACCTCTATCTTGACTCCTTCCTCATTACTGCTTCCTATTTTTGGAACTCGATACCTCTTCATGTCAAATCAACCTCTTCCTTGCATTCATTTAAAAACAAAATTTTGGTATTACTAACAAATTTCACGTTGATTTATTATGAATTTTGGTAATTTAATGTTGGAAAATTGGATGAAAAACTCGTCTTATTTTTATTTACCTAACTAAGCACAATGATTATTTGAGTCGAATCTGTAACATATTCACAATTTAAATACTCTAATGTGTCATCCCAGAATAATAATAAAGCTTTTATTCATTAATTTCATCCACAGCATCCGCATCCAGGACCAACTTTCGAAAGTTACATTTCTCTCCTCTTTCAATTTCCCAATGAACCATGTTTCTGAGCCACATTAGAATGAACTGCACTCCTCTCCGACCACCTAGTGTAATATTATTCACCTGCCTCTCACGATACTTACTCTCATGATACTTTAGAGGAAATGATTTTGATGCCACGCTACATTTCTAGGTCCGACAGAAGCCATGTAATAAGAGAGATACATTACCGAATAGATTGGTACAAAAATTCATTCGTTCTTTCCACGCGCAATAAGTAACCACAACAAAACCGGAGCTCCACTTAAAACTTACCCATAGTACATTTCAATCACTCAACTCCGAAAACCTCATCCTTAAGGTGGTGCGAGCGAGATAGTTCCCTAATCATAATAGAGACCATGTTCGATATATCCGTTTTAATTTCACTGTGAGACACGCGAATTAAACGTTGCATTATTTATGGTACAATAATATAGTTTTACCTGACAGAAATTGTAAGTGATCAAATGAAAGTATCTAAATAAGCCTTTAACTTGGCTAATTTTTCTCACGCGGTACGTTTGGAACTCCATCAAAACAGAAGGTTTATTGTGATCCCGAAGAATTAACTACGGTGATCATATGATTAACTTTCAGAAATAGTTGAGAAAACACACAAACTACACACTGTTGGTTTTTTGACAAGATCTTAGTGTAGGGAATACCTTATTTTTAATATAAGATCTCTGTGGAGTGCATACACATACCATTTCCCATGTAAAAACGCTGGTATTTTTTGGCAAATATCTTGGAAAATAATGTGGTAAGGGGTTGAATATTTGTTGTCAAAGGAAGGGTGATATGTTTTTCTTAAAAATGAGATCAAATTCATTGATTTATAGATAAAATGATATTTCGCTCAAACTATTTTTCGCTTAACAACATTACACGGCTGTGTCCTAACATCTCTTGCCACACGCCCATGAGGTGGCTCACAGGGTAGTATGTAGATGTAGGTACATACTTGGCTTGCCCTCAGCACTCTTCATTGTGTCAGAAGGTCAGAAGACTCCACTCAACTCACATCCTCTTTCCTCAATGAAAGAATCGAGAAAGCGGAAATTTTCCAATATTGTCTTGTAAATATCGTCCAAAGGGAACAAAGTTTTTCCGGGCGAATCCGCGGTTAATCCGTGAGAAAAACTTTGTTCCCGTCCTCTCATCGCTCGGAAATCGATTTTGGAGATTTTCTGAGAGATTCAGAATCACACGGAGGTCCTCTTCTGGTATAAGGGGATGGCGAAAAAAAAATTCCTCCCGCCTCTCCCAACCTCCTCCTCTACCAGGTAAATCAAAATTCTTTCTTCAAACAACGTCTTCCGTTACTCAAACAACCCAAATTCTTCGGGATGCAGACGGGAACTTGTATGTACATTCAGGAGAGGGGTCGTAACCCCGCCCAACGCTTCGACGAAGACACTAATCCATCAATCTAAATTCTCTTTCCCCATTTGAAGTCCTTCTCATATGCCGAATGCACTCCGGTTAATTGCATAAGACTTAATAGTAACGCTCGTTGACTGCGAACAAGCTTGCCATAGAGCGGCGATTGAGACATTTCGAACACCAAACATTTGCTCCGTATCTGCGGTTTCCTTGGCGCGCGTTCAAAGGCTCGATCACATAAAAACCTAAGGTAATTTGAGCGTGATATCACTTGGTATAAAAGTTGATGAATTATTGTTTTACATCTCATACGTAAAGAAAAGGGCATCATCTTTCTTGGAGCATCTTTCCAATAAAGGGGATCGGGTTGGTGTGGTGGCTAGAGTACTGGCTAACCATACGGACAGCCAGGGTTCAAATCCCTGCAGAGGAGGTTTTTTCAAGGGAAACCCGATCCCTACTTGAGTGTCTCGTGGAGGGCCAGTCCTCCGTCTGTCGGATGAGACGTTAAACTTCGGTCCCCTTGGTGCCTTTCGTTAAGAGCAGGCCAATGCCGACGCCGGGTTTCTATCCACCCTTCCTCCCTTACTTATCCCCTGTGACGCAAATGACCTCATCTGTCGGTCGCCTACCCTAATAACCAACCAATCTTTCCAACGAGACGAAATATCAGCAACAATGACCATGACATTTTTCGACATTTAGTAAAAATAACACGTAATTTTCCATGGGAAATTATCATCCGGTTGAGAAATAAAGTCCACGTACCACAGATAATTAAGCATTTCATTACCACCCTCTCGATGACGTTTTTTTGAAGACATTCTCAGACTCCATCGGCGTTAATTGTAATCAGCAAAGCCATTAACAATTTTTCTCTAGTAACTTACAAAGCGCTATAATTCACGCGTAAAACGCCAACTTGCAAATGACCAACCTCAATGTCTTCTATAACCAATCACTTCTGGTGCGGCCTAAAGTATACAAATCACGCTGTATCTATTTCCACCACAACGGCTATCACAGGAAGGTTCGATTGATTCCGCTTCAGCAGCGCTCGGGAAGTCTAGTTATTATTTACAATTACTGTGAACTCAATCAAGGTTCCAAAATGGCTGCTCGATGGGCGAGAAGATATCAATTTACATATTTATGGTATCAAGTGTTGCGATTGATTACTTACCGACGGTCGATAGTGCAGCAGACCTTGCTATTAAGGCAGGTTGAGCAAAATATTTCCCTAGTCATAATGGAGACCATATTCGATATTTTTTACGTTGTAATTTCAGCAGCCATAGCAAGCATAAAGTAAACATTGCAATATTACTAGAATGGTATAGACCCGTGAAAGTGTAGAAAACCGGGAGGAGATTTTCTGACATTCAAAAAATCCTACCTTAACCGGTAAGACACTTAAAAATGGCGAAAAATTATTTTTTTATATGACTGAAGTTCTGAGTAGTTATATTAAAATATCAATATTTCTATAAGTCTTTCACTTGACTCGTTTTTTTCACGCGGTACCTTTAAAACCCTCTCACAACGTAAGCCGTTTTTGTGACTCTGACAAATTACTGCGATGACAATGTGATTTGCCTTTAAAATAGTATAGAAAGCATACAAACTATACACTTAATTTTTGGCAATACCTAGGAGTTTAAAATTCCTCATTTTTAAGCAATACCTCTCTGGAGAGCTTATAAGTTACTCCTCTCATGTAAAATAACTGATATTTTTTGGCAAATATCTCAGAAAGTAGTGCGGTAAGGGGCTGATATTTTGGTTTAGTTAGAGGGGCGATATATTTTTCTTTAAAACGATACCAAATTTACTAACTTCTAGATGAGATGATATCTCTTTCTCACTACCTTGAGAGAAAGTAGAGCTTGGCTCAACTCTAGGCCATATCGAGCGTCACCCACTGTGAACTGGCGAACGGTATTTTTTTCGGTATCTTTTATGGCGGTGAGAGTGAGTGTTTTTATTTATGAACATATATACGTAAAATATAGAAATCGTGCTCTTTTTTGATTTGATATACCTAAAGACACACCAGCATGTCTCCCGTAAATATCCTAGTTGCATGTCAATAGTGCATGTTTGGTGATCTTCACCCCCTGCCACACACCCTCGTGGTGGCTCGCAGGGTATTACGTAGATGTACGTAGATACGTGAAAAAAATCGTTCATTGTCGATACTCATTTTCCCATAGCGCTTTCGGGCTAACGCACTAATTTTGCAATTTCGCGATGTTTTCCATCGATAACTTTCTAGAAACCAGAGTGCTTTTACTTCTTCCATGGTATTATCCGTAAAAAATTGTATATTTATTAAAATTGATATTAACCTGTATACCCAGTGAAAAATATTGTAGGGTAAAATATAGTGGTATGCATAGAACTAAGTAGCAAATATATGCTACCATAGTTCCTTGCCTTATATGTCAAACGGAAGGTTGATATTCTTGCTACACATCCGCTATATCGTCCATTCCGCTGTGCTATTCATAGGAAAGTAAGGAAAGAACAGGGATAAACAAGATGGTTATTTCGGTTATTAGGATTCAGTTTCATGACGCAGTACCCTCTCGATATACCTCAATGATCACCACCTTATAATGGTCACTAGACTTCCCAAGATTACCTATTCAGCCACCTAAAGTCGCCCCGAGTCAAGTTGGGCCGAGTAAAGTTGTTTTGAACGAGGCTTCAGAACGGGAGGATGTTTAAGCATCGCCCGGAGAAGCACAGGAAGCAATAGATCCATCGACAGGCGTCTCAGAAGGGCGCGGGGGATATGGATGAGGTGAAACACGGCAACGTGGAGGAAGGCTTGGGTATTTCCTCGATCCGGAAGGATTTATAGGAATCCACGGATATCTGTTGCGCGTGTGTAGCAGAGATGGAGGTGGAGGGGAGAGTTTTCTCACTGAGAATTAGGAAAAAGGTTGCCACGTGTAAAGGAAGGGCAAAGCCTGGTGCCAGAGGGCTGCTGCACAAAATAGAATCGGGGGAAGTCTTGTAAAAGGAGTGGGATAAGGCAGGAGAGCGAAAGAGACGTGAAGGCCTCTGGAATGAATTAGTAAAGCGATTGAGATAACACGACATCCCGGAAACTTCAAAAGTTGAAGGTTTTAATGCTTTATCAAATCTTGGAAAAGGCGTTTTAGAAATTTCTTAAGAATATAGCGAGTGATATCAAACCGTTAGACGTGCAACGCCCGGATCCATATTCGGCTGCCAACCACGCATGGCCTGCCGATTCCCATTTGAAACAGTCTCTTTTCAAATTTATTTCAACCGGTCTCACTGAAGGAACTCATTCCATGAATAACTATCGCTAACTATGTACATTTTGCTATTTCCGTAAGCTAGAGTGGGTTTAGGTTCCCCACTAGCATCGTAGTTTTTTATTAGATTCAGCAGCTATATTATGTAACAAAAAACTATTGAATCTGGATTTTTATTCCTTGTTAATTCCCGAATTATGCGTTATGAATGACTTCGTATTACCTGTTAAAGTTCTCAACCCCCCGATGTCGCACGGATGTAGTATTTCTCTATTTTGAAAACGCGATCGATATTCGAATCGAAGAAGATATTTTATGATGCTGATACAGATAAGATTTAAACAAGTCACCAACTTTAATTTAAAAAAAAATTATTAATTTAAATCTTTACTACCCTGTGTACAGCGCATATTGCCAATTTATCTCGTGCGAATAACAACATCAACATATGAACACAACCACCCATGATCTGAGTGGTGATAATTCTACCCAGGCAGGATTCGACCCTGCGACCCTCAGTTTAGCAGGCGAGGATTTTACCCTATGGCCACTGGGGCCGGCTAAAAACGATGTGGTATACCAACTTGAGGTGACATCTATCGTTCCAAAATAACAATTTAACGAATTCTTTTCCATTTTATGGAGCATAAATTTATCAAAAAATAGGAGTTTTCTCCTCATTTCCGCCCAGTTTCAAACAGTGTTAATTCCGATTGAAAATTCACTATGGTTCAAAGATTAAGAAATTTAAAAAAATATCATCCTGGAAACAGCTATGAATAAATGCCTTAATGCCTTAAGGTTTGATTGTCTGCATAAATAGATACTTCATATCTGGAGTACCTTGCATCGAGTACCCTGACTAGAGTACCTTGAGACATAATTTTCCGATATATTTTCTGAATAATGATTATTTACCACATATGAAAATTGAAACTGCCAGTTAGGTGCCATAGTTTCAATTGAAACTGAGCTAACACATCACATTTAATCAGTTTTAGATTTTGACATATATGTATTTCCATAAAGATTCAAATGGCAAATAAAATTGTGCTAATATTCACCTGATATCGCGCCGCATAGTATTTATATAGAGGAGGATCTTTTGTACAAAATATTGGCCTTGTAACAGGGACAAAAGACTATATAAAAATTCATTAAACAAATATTCTATGAAAATTAGTATTCAAATAGTGCAGTAAAGCCATTTCCTTTAAGAATGACGATAACATTGCTCTAAACGGCGTAGGGTTCCACAGCTTCTTCTATCATCTACATTAAATGTTTCCGAGTATTTATTTGTATTATTATGAAAAAGGTCCTTCGCAAGGAAAAAATTACTAATAGATACTTTTATATCAAATATTGATCTTTTCCTACCAATATCATGATTACTAAATTTACCTTACGTAAAATCCGTATACCTTTGTCCAAATCAAATCCGGCGGTATTCAAACGATATTTTATTGTATGTGCGACCAAAATTGTATAGTTTATTTCCCGTTTCACGTATCAAATCCAAATATGTAAAAATATTACCAAGTATGTACAGTCATGGCTCCTCAATAAAGAAAGAAAAGAGGAAATATTATTATAGCTGTGTTTGATATTATTTTATAAATTGTAAATTTGTTGGTTCTCTATGTGCGCACTTACATAGTTAAGTGATCGAGTCAGTCCCGTTATATGAGCTATATGATTGTCTAAGAGCTTAAATGCAGTAATTATAACTTTTTGATGGTAGCTTTATGACCGGTTGCAAGAGCATTTAATTATGGAATCAATAGTAACAAGATCCATTAAGTTATGAACTCATAAAAATATTAGGATTGAAGGAACACATCTACCAGTTTCATAACTTATCAACCAATAGTTAATAACTTCTAATGTTTGATCTAATCTTCCTTCGCGAGATAAAACTTATGAAAGTTTAGCCTATAAATAATTACTACTGAACATAATAATTATTCAGTCAGAGCAAACAAACTGGCATTTTCTCTCAAAACAACTATTTTATCAAGTTATTTAATTTTCAAGCGGTTCATCGCGCGTCCGCCATTTTGGCTACGTATGGAGCTCATAACTTCATTCCATAATTTACTCAGCCATTTATCATATCAATTAATTTATCGAATGTTTCTCAACGCTTATTGAATGTTTGCAATGGCTGATCGGTCCCATGACTCTATGGAATACATATGTGTCGTTCCTGTAACTTGCCATTAAACAGGTTCTCCTTCAAGGCTATCGAAAATTACTCGCAACTTGTCATTATTCATGTAAATTGTGTTGGAGTAATAAACTTTACTGTTATTATATTATATATTAAAGGCTGATGGTTATTTACCTTACACTACTTACGACTCTTCTAGTAAAAGAAATAAAATATTGTGTTTCAAAAATGATTGCGCAGGAGTTCCCGAAAACTTTTAACATAATTGCTCTAGGTGCTTGGAAATAAAATCCAAGATACCACTTCAAGTTCGAGAGCCGTATACGTGAGATAACTGATTTGAATATAGAAATTCAGCGATGAATAGCGGCTGTCATCGACTGGTTTGGAGGTGTCACTCGGTTGAGATTCGTTCCCATCAAAAAACGAAAGGTCGTGGGTCCCGGTCCCATCCGGAGATTTATCCTGTGGAAAATCTGATAAAAAAAGCGAATGCTTTACGAGATTTCATGGCCAACGGTAGCGCCCAGCGCTCGAAGGAAAATTCTGAAAAACAAAACTACTCGGAGGACTCAATCGAGGACATATTTCCATTGGAAACGCGTGCTTCGATGCTCTTATCGCAAATTTGTTTTATTTTGACATGATACCAATTGTCTCCGAAATTTATCAAACCCTGCAGATTCCTGGTGCTGATTGAAATGTTCGCATTGCTAGATTAATACGTCTCTTCCATTGCAAATAAAATGAATTTTAAAAAAAGTTGTGTGTATCAGAGTGATTGACACAGAACGGGAAAATTACGTGAAAGTTATTTCAAGAGTATTCGCGCGTTAAGAAGCCACGACGAGTGATGATATACCAACTGATTGATTGTAAAAATAACATATTATTCTGCTGCAATGTGAGATGATTGTGTACAAGTTGGATATCATTGCCGGTAAAGAAATAAGAAATTAAGGAAAAAATTATTTACTTTGGCTCTTTCAGTTATGTTCTTACCTATGAAAACCGGCAGGTTTCAACGATGGCTTGTCATCAACAAGGTCTTGTGATTTATGGCTTTTCACGGCTAACCTTCCGAGTCCAACGTGACAGTTTCTCCATTTCTTCCGAAATTCCGACTGGCGTCTTGCCCATTGTCTCAGGTTTTCCTGAAATCCAAGAAGGAAAGAAATGGATAAAAACCGATGCGGTACAAAACTCGAGAAATTTTCAACCACCGAGGCCTCTGACGGTAAAATTCCGTGGAGAAAAATATATCAGTAGTAGAACAGGGTGCGCTCGAGGATCATGGGCCATCAAATACTTTGGCTATGAATATTACAAATAAATGAATGTTCCCATCATAAATTTCGTAAAAACAATACGTATTCGCGATCTTAAAAACTTCCGTCAATTTCGTAAATTGGCTGAATGTATACTATGCTGGAAACAGCCACAAGGGCGGGTGATGGGAGGATTTGAGTTACTGGCCATAAAAATGAGCAAAATGGGATCACGATGGAAAAAGGTAGGCCTTTTCTGATGTTCAAATGTTTTCCCTAATTTTGAGGTGACCATGCAAGGTGCGTCGGAAATATAACTTTCATGTCTCTTCCAAAGGGTTTATTATTTTGCCAAATCTGGACAACCTGCACATGCACCTTAATGTTCGTATAACATTCTTAGTATCAGCCGCAATTTAGAGTTTTTGACTGAATCTACCCGATAGATGAATTTGATCCTCGACTTCTCAGCTAGCAGTGAAAAATTCTCACGAGAAGGTCAACGAAGTGTTAGAATTATATTGTGTTAAAACCATTTGAAGGAAATGTATACAAGACATCTCTATGAGTTATTTTCAATTTCAATTTTATAATTCTAGCGAAAGCTCTAACATGGAGTGTGGCACTGTCTGGGTCAGAGATTTGTTCATTGCAAAAGGAGGATGTACGTAGGCTTGACGCGTTAGAGATGTGTGTGTGTGTGTGTGTGTGTGTGTGCAGGTGTAATGGGTGGCAAGAAGGACAAACGATGAAGTATTGGAAATGATGGGAGAGGAGAGGAAGCTAGTGGTAGAAAAGACAAGAGATGGACTGAGGATATATTGAAAAGAGAGGGAATGCTTAAGAGGGTAATAGAGTGGGGAGCACTGGGGGAGTATGGAAGAGGTAGGAAGAGGATAGGAATTATGGACGAAATATAAAGAGAAAGACGGTTTGAGTAATTTGAGAGGGATCTAATTGCGGGTCACGCATAGGTGGGAAACGAGAACGATGTGACAGAAATTCTAAAGTAGAATAAGTACTATCAAAATATCTACCTGTTTGAGTACATGGTTGGATACTTAAATGAATGAATTTTATGTTTTTATACACCCTCATGAGCAGCAAAACGAATTCAAGCCTTTAGGTCAAATGTATGAGCTCAATTCTTGAAGATAATTTCCAATATTCCCTCAATTTTTCCTCTCTTAAAAATCTCATCATGAGCAGGAGCCTACAAAATGTGAAGCAGCTTATGTCTATGATATTTTTACCGATGCAGTAATTCTGACGCGAATTCTTTAAGTGGAGAATGAAATTTGAAAATTGCATGAATACATTATCTTTGCAGGCAGTTCCACTAACTGCCCTCCGACGTTTCACTTGTTCATTTTTTCGCAATCGTGTTCTAATTAAATACAAAATAAATGTCTAGCAGCAGAATTTGAAGGATTTTTCTATATATTGCGACGTTAATTGATTAGGTTAACACGGATAACGACATGAGATCGAATAATTTTGCACCTTTCCATTCAAATAAATATTTATTCTGAAAATAAAACTCTTAGAAGAAGAATAAAATATTGGCTTTTAATCGTTTTATTTAGACTTCAACCGGCGGGAGATATTGTTTAGAGTTAACACATAAAAATAAAGTAATCCATAGCAATTGGTTTCAAGGGTTGAGCAGACATGTTCGACCGAATATATTGCAGTCCTTTCGTTGGTAATTAAAGAAAGCCTTAATCACTGCTCAGTAAATTTTCTGTAAAAGAGCCCTAATGAAATTTGGTAACATTTCTTTCAAATGGCTCAATATGCAATGCAATTCCTCACGCACGTTACCATTTAGAATTTATCATCCTAGCTAAGAAAGTTCTTCTTCCTTAAATAGTTTTCGTGGATTTGGTCAAAAAAATTTAATCATATCCAAGTTACCAGGGTTTCAATTATATTTTTAAATTTGCATCTGGAATATGAAGAATTGAAAAAGGTTTACTAAAACACCTACTTAACATGGGGAATGTCGTACGAAACCTTGTGAAATTTTTTGCCAGAAAGTATATTCCCGGTGGGTATATGGATCTCAAGATCTCTTTACAGGGATTGATACACTCGAAACCCATGGTATTACTCACAAAGATTAGGTCCAAAAAGCTCAACGCATTGCCAACTGGCCACAAGTTTGACAATTCCGTTCAATTTTGACCTGGGATCTAAAGGATAGTGACAGACTTAATAAAACACCTAACTCAAGATTTGGAAAATGAAAAAAAGAAACACTGGTACATAATTTGCAACTGTAGTTAAGACTAATAAGGATAGATGGCTTATGATTTCTATGTACCCAAGGGGTGATACTTATTGACAAACAATGTAGCAATTTTTTTATATTCCCACTATTAAGTAAGATGTATCACTAGACCTATTTTGATGCGATTACTATTTGGAGCACAGAGGAACATTCAAAAGTAAAATCACAACTTTATCGAATTTTCAAAATATATAAATTTAACGAATCAAGCCTTACTTGCAAAAAATACCTTGTGGAAACTGATGGTAGATATCATGATCTCAAAAATAGATTTTTTTTTATATTTCCACACAATTCCAAAAGATTTGAGTGGAAATATGCCAAAGTTCTATATTTGAAATCATAATATCTATCAAAATATTGGCTACGTGGCAATGAATCGAGTTTTTTGGACCAAATCCAAGTGAATTATTTTATGGGTTTTACAGCGTGGAGGAAACATAAGTGAATATCTTTCTCGGGCTTCGCACCGGGAAAGCGAATTACCCGGTGCGAAGCCCGAGAAAGATATTTAAATATAATACACCGGGAAAATCTTAAATCGTTTATTTTAACATAAGTGAAATTTTAAAATTCTTAGATAAGTAGGTGAATCCGATTTGCTTCGTCATTCTAGGGTATTTTTTTACAACAGGGATGATTCTGATGTCATTTGTATTGATTTAATTTTGTGTTTATGCATTCAGCGATGATTCTGATGTTTCATTTTTCATTTCGCATGGAACGATACTCGAACTTAACACCGAATCAATCTGTCTCAATCCACGCAGATAATTGCGTTCTCCATTCCCCCCGTGCCCGCCCGCAATCGCGGCCATATGCGCCATGGGACCAGTCACGGCTTCGGGCCGCGACGTAGCCGAGCCAACCTTAAGCTATGACAGGTGTCCGCCGCTTATACCGTATCGGGCCTCTCGCGTCTCCCTTGTCACACGTCGTCTCGCCACATCGTGGCGGAGAGACTAAATGTGACGCCCTCCCCACTGCGATCGTATTTCTCCGCATTCCTGTTGACCCGTGTCAATCCTCGCGACGCCGTCGGATTAAGCTGTTTACGGATCGACTGCATTTAAGTGAGGAGTCTCATATTCGAGGATATATGGTTTGACACGTGGAGGTCACGCACGTGTGAAGTTTCTCCGCAGAAACATCTCGAGGAGTCGATCACCGTCGGGCAATACATGGGACGTCTCCGGATATCCAGGGAAATCGAGCGAAAATTGACAGCTGAAAGAGGGGTATTCTAAGTTCTGACATAAAAAAAGTTCTTATAAATAAAGTCGTGACTAACACGTGCGCGAGCCATGTCAGGAGTAGCTTTTTATCGTTCCTTTGCAGGATAGTGGAATACATCTTGTGACGGGCGTATTAAGAGTAATGTTTTGAAATGGTGACTCAACTTCCGTACCAAGAACTCATTGTTTGAGTCAACCTGCGATTGCCAAAATTATATCCATTATCTTCCATTGTACCCGTCACGTTTAATACTTCTGCAAAGATCTATTGACCTTTTGTAAAAGTTGTACCGGTTTTTTCTTTTATAGATTGTGTACGATGAGAGATTTTCTGAGATGCAACAACAAAATATTATGTTCCATAAATACGACCATTGTATATTCCATACAATTATATCTGGGTAATTTAACAAAGTTTTGTATTGAGTACTTGGAGACTGTTTTTGAATTTTCCCCTCGAGGCATGTTCATTCAAACGCCGAGTAACTGTTTGCAGAGACAAAACAACAGGGTGTATCTTAAAATCTGCCCGCACTTTAATATCATTGTTGTAAGTCCGATTGGAATCTGTTTCAAACGATCTGGTAGGCAAATATTTTGCAATGCAATTAATGAAATAATTTTCGGGTTGTATGTCTGTTCAATCTAACCATAGAAAGGTGGAAAATTATAAGTAAGTATTGAGTTTAATGAAGGAAAAATTCTCAAGCTTGGTGTATGAAGTGACATTGGTGTAATGAACGTAATTAAAACGTCCAAGAAGAAAAATAATGACCAAGTTATGAAAGAAACACGAACTAAATAGAAAACTGTATATAATCGATATAATTTCGCCAAACCTGGATAATCTACGTATATACCTTAATTTTGGAATACTATTCATGGTATCAGCCTCAACTTCGAGTCATTTACTCAATTTATCTGATTGAGAATTTGATCCTCGACTTATCAGCTACTATTAAAAAAATGTTTACGAGAAGTTAAACGGTTAGGAATTACATTGTTAAGTTAAGTAAGTTAAGACCATTTGAAGGAAATTTATACTAAACATCTCTATCAATAACTTTAAATTTCAATTTAATGATTCTGGTGGAAGCTCTAATATGGAGCGTGGCCCTGTCTGCGTTGGAGACTTGGTCACTGCGATGGGAGGATGTACACAGACATGAGGCGTTTGAGATGTGGGTATAGAGAAGGATGGAAAGGGTGAGATGGGTGACGAGAAGGACGAACGAGGAAGTACTTTAAATGGCTGGAGAGGAAAGGAAGTTTATGTCGGAGATTCGGAGGAGACAGAAGAGATGGATGGGGAAGTTTTGAAAAGAGAGGGAATACTGAAGAGAGTAACAGAGAGGAGAATACTGGGGATACGTGGAAGACGGAGGAAGACGGTAGGAATTAAGACGAAATAAGAAAAGGAAAATTCTACGAGAATGTGCTGGTGAAGTTATAGGGTGTGCTCTCTAAATCACAGACTTAGATATTACTAAATATAAGCGTATATGCTCTAAATATAAGCGTGAACGTAGGCATATTAGGCGTAAACAAAGGGGTGAGCTCACCATAAATCAATTAAATGGGAGGAATAAACAACATGGACATTTAACGTTACTTCCTCCCTCAACCATCTGCTTGAATGTTCCAATAAGTCCAGGTAATCAGATAAATATAAGAGAGTACAGGAGTGCTCTGAAATAATCCCGCATTTGGTCCTGATACCCCTCGTCCGGCAGTGAATCAGTATGCTCACTGATTTGTCTCATTGACTGATAAATACTGAGTTAATTTGTCATGCCACTTCAAAACTGGAAGCATTTACACCGCGAGACACCTGAAGAAAAGTGGAAGGCAATATTTGCGTAGTATGATTCAGTAATTGAAAAACATGACAAAATTGAGCTTCATCGGTTTTAGATAAGATTAAATAGGAGTGAGATAAATTCGAAAATATACAGGGGAATCAAAAATATTGGTTTTATAGGAATCGTATGACCGAAAATAGATGACTACGGTAAAGAACAATTTTTACGGTTCGGCCATGAAGTGTGTCAGGAACGCGACAGCTTGTATGAAGCTACGACGGAATGTGACAGATGCTGAATATGCATGCTCACTCATCTTAGATAGCAACGAATTTTCTAGATTTTTTATCGAGAATATCTCGTTAGAGAAAGTGTTAACAGCATGCTCACATTTCAACTGCATACACATTAACTTTAAACTTTCATCTAATTGCTCCAAAGATATTGATTAATGATATATGACAATACAGCATGATGTGTTTCAATTATTGATTCAGCATATAATTCCTGATTTTTATCCCATATACAGAACATATTCGGCTTACTAAAAGGCTCGAAGATTAAACATATAAGGGCAAAAATCTTAATCTGAATAATATGGTACATACCGGAAAATCATCCCGGGATATTTAAAAGATGCCGCGCAGCCACTCGATAGCGTCTATACGGCTGTCCCCGATTTGAAAACATCGATAAATCTTGAAAAGTATAGAGCAGCCGAGTGAAATACTCAAAAGTTCTCTCGCGAATATGAATCATCAGACTTAGTAATGGTGAGCGTTAAAAGCACATTTGACAGCGAACATTTTTAGTCCATCGGCTGGACTGAGAGGTGACGATGCCGAAGGCTTTACGAAGTAATGAAATGAAAAAAAAAATAGCGCTGAAACTAAACTCTTTCGTCTTCCAAACATTCAAGTCGACGCGCACTCTCAAAAAGCATCGAACACAGTTCCATCCATTTCGTTAGCACTTAAATTCATTTCCTTTCCACACACCACACACACTTATGACCGCCCTGACCAATTCACCCTTTCAGCAAGTAGGTGAAGACGGAGAGAGGGAGAGTAGGTCTGCCACCGACTGCACTTAAGTGCCATCAATACGAACTTCTCCCGAGAACGTATCGAGCTTTCGAAAGATGTACCAAGAGTGTTCTACCCCCCCGCCACCACATACCCTCCCAAGACCCCCCGGTATTCCCCGGCAACCGTATCACGGACGCCCCGTCGTTCTTTTCCACGCCGCCCGATTCCTTTAACTCAATGGACCACATGGCTCTCTCACGCCAATCCAGAAACGAGCGGACCACATGGCCCCTGCCCGAATACCAATAAGGCCAATGAGATGATGGAACGGGGGTTCTCAATAAAAAAAAAATGATGGACGAAAGCCACGAACTTTTACAACGCTTAGTGAGGGTGGGGGATGGAGACGGAGGGAAAATGTGGAGCCAATGGTGAGCGAATCAGAAAATTATCTTGAGAAAGTCTGCCAGATATCCTCCTCCTCACGGGGTTTATTTTTGGACACCCCACATTCACAAGTTACGAGCGTGCACTGTTGAAATACTACGCTCCAAACCTTATCGTGATTTGTGGGAATCACTGACTCACTTCCCCCGACTTAGCTCACGGCGAAGCACTCGCAGCGAAGATCGGAAAGATATCTACATCTACATACTACCCTGCGAGCCACCACATGGGCGTGTGGCAAGGGGTATTGGGTCACCAGCCGTGTAAAGATGTAAGGTTTTGGGAGGTGAAATGGAGACGTGTATTATGGGAGTGTATTTAGTGGAGCTCAGTTTTTATTATGGTCGCTTATTGTGCGCGGTAAAAACTAGTTTTTGTACTTATCTGCTCGGCATTGTATCTCTCTTATTTTATCGCTTCTGTAATTCCTATAGATGTAGTGAGCCGTCATGATAATATTATCTGTGTCACTCTGAAACACACCGATTCTGAATTTCTCGAACAACCTAAGCATAGCGTGTAGTGTCCTAGTCTCTAGGGTCTCCCACCTTAATCCCTCTAAAAGATGTAAGACGCTATATGCTCGCTTGCAGCAGTTTTTTACGAAAAAATATATGAAGGTATAAATATGACGATATGTACGGGAACCTTCTAAGAATTATCTGTCCTCCGACAGGTCTCAACTGTACTGCTCCCTCCATGCTGGTCTGTTCTGTTCTGCTTCCATAGTCTCCTCCTATTATATATGTTCATCAACGCATTTTTTCCTCATCTTTCTCTCCTTTTCTTTCCCTCTAACGTTCCGTTCAGCAGGCAATCTTTCCTGAGAACGTGTCCCATTCAGTTCGCCTTCTTCTTACTTATAGATCCCGAAAGACTCCTTTTCTCATATACCCTTGCCAGCACTTCCTCGTTTCTCACTTCATCACATTTTTATTCTTTCCATTCTTCTCCATAGGCACATTAGGTAGATCACCTTATAATTATTATATTAAATGCCCAAGCAAGCTCTTGCAGAGGTTACTTGCGAGTACAAACCCATCCTAAGACAAGAAACCTCCACGATACCTTTGCATACACACTCTGGAAGGCCACGGGAGGAGCAAGCCTGCTTCTCTTCCTCGGAGAGCTATCGCTCCACGCCAAGCGCTTATGCTCCACTCTCCTTAATACCTTTCTCCTTAATCCCTTTCTACCTTCGCACGTATTCACGCTCCGTTCCTCCGCACCCTACTCCGGGCGACCCCCGTTCTCGTGTTTTCACTCCACTTGATTCTGAGATGGGTCGCGCGCACTCTGTCCCCCTCTCTTCATCATCCCCTTCTCCACTAACTGTCCTCGGTCTCTCTACTGAGAATGACTCCTTCTCCATGCTCCGTGTGTACCGTCCTTCTCTCCATGTTCCCCCTCCCTCCGCCCGCTAAAAATGCCTTCCCGTGAACCCCATCTTTCGTCTGACCCCTTTTAAGTCTCTCGTGGGGGCCAGTCCTCGAAGAAAGTGAAGGGGTATGTGAAATCTCACCTTAGTTCAGCAAAAGGGTAACGTTTGGATTACGGCACTTGAGTTCCCAAAAGAGAGCGCTCGAACATATTACTAATCATGATTACCCAGCTATAAAGTGGGTAAATAAATATCTTCAGCTATCCATGTTATTAAAAATATCCATATAATAATTTTTTAAAAAACATTTTACGATGTTATCCGATGCCCCACCACCGTTGCTCAGTTTACATCCACAGGCCTTCTGGTAACTGCTTTTCTCTAATTGCCTTTTCTATCTTCTCTCTCCGATTCTGCTCCTTCCTCTTTTCTACCGCGTGAATTCGAAGTTATAATTTGCTTAGGTTATCTCTCGTTCGAAATACATTGTCTGTGACAATACTACATGAGCTGTTTTTTTAATGGGTACCGTTGAATATTGTTTGAGTGACTCCCATTCAATAATGTTAAAATATGACTGACTAAAAAAATTCACGGCATTCAAAGATCCCCGTGAGATCTGAAATTGTCATCGACAATAGGGCAAAATGACAAATACCGGAGTTTTTCCATCTAGAGTGTAATGGGATTTATTAAGATGGTAAGCACCTGGCTGTCAAAATAAAGAGGGCTTGAAGAAGTTGGACAATTTTCCAGGAAAGAAGATCCGTAACGAACGATCACCTATTTTGCCATCACCGAACTTCCTCCATAAGTCTCTTTAGCTCACCCTTCGTACCGAACCCGACTGCCGCGGTTTCTCGTTTTTCTTCCTCACTCTCGATTTTTGTCCATACAACCTCACGCTTTTCGGCTTCCTCGATACTTAAACGTCCTCTAAAATCTTATCTTTACACTCTCATTTATAATTATTAGATACATATTCTATGTTCTTACTAATGATTACACCCCCTTATGCTTAATTAAGTAAAGTGATGGTGTTACGGCATTGTTCCGAACGTTGGGCACCACGGGGAGCGGACCTTGAGGGGAGGAGGGAACGGGAGACAATGGAGAAGAACTTCCTAAAGTGAGTAAGAGAGTGTTTGAGAAGAAATACCATAGATGTCGGCAAAAAAAAAATTACAACAGCTCATCGTAACAACGAAGTCCAAAAAGACCGTATTCTGCGGATTTTAACAAAACATGTACGGAGGAGCATTATAAAGGAATGTGCCCCACAATGTGTGGATGTGCAAAATCTTGGATGGCGAGGTGGAATCGACAGAAGTGCTTAAACCTCAAAAGACAGACAATGGCGACAATTATCTGTAGCATTTTTGCTTAATGTATTTACTATTCTTGCTGCGTTGTTTTCTCCATTTGAGTGTCGACTTATTCGCATTATTCTGTTGTTATGCTCTGAGAGCATCCTGATTTCAACGCCTAGCTCCTTTAGTAGCGTACCCTGCATACTTCGCATCGTTGGCTGGCCCATCTTATTCCTCTAGTTCTTGCAAATGCTACTCTTTCATGATCTTTATTAAGATCTCTTATTTCTCTTTGTGTTCGATCCTATAAATCCGCCTTCAATTGTGGGGCCAAAGATTTTTCTCGGGATTGTGTTGGGATAGATCGGTTTAAGTAGCCATATATGGAAGAGATTAAATATCCTAGGCAGACAAAAGCCCCTATTTCATTTCCAAATTTCTTTCTCCATACCATCGCGCACTCTAACTGATTTCATGCCACCCACAGTGCCTTTTACCCCTCTCCCTGTTCACTGCATGGTAATCAGTGTTTAGACAACATCCTCTCCTCTATTACAGTCAAAATGATCCCTTTGCCCCTCATTACCTCTTCCAATCACCTATTTTGCCATCTCCTAACTTCCTCCATAAGTCTCTTTAGCTCACCCTTCGTACCAAACACGCCTGCCACGGTTTCTCGTTTTTCTTCCTCACTCTTGGTTTTTGCCCATACAACCTCACGCATTTCGGCTTCCTCGATACTTAAACGTCCTCTAAAATCTTATTTTTACACTCTCATTTATAATTATTAGATATATATTCTATGTTCTTACAAAGAACAAATGCTGTTGATTTAGCTGTTGATAATCTATTCTTGCTCTTGATTAAATGGTCTTGATTCAAATTCTAGAGGTTATAATCTTAAATGAAATGGGAGGTATGTTACGTATTCATATATTGTATATATATATATATATATTTGTATTGCTGTTCACCATTTTGCTTACGCTGTCCGCCCTGATGGTTCGATTTACGATGGTGTTTCGTTATCAGTGGGATCATTGGATAGGATTCCTGGGGGTTCGCACCTTTTAAGTCCGACAGTCATGGTAATGAGACGTGCTTTGGAAGCTGTGTTGTATTACGTGTAAGTTTGAAATATATTGTGACTACAAAAATGCGACTGCTTAAATAAGAACCCAATAACACAGAAATACCCAATTTTGAAGACTCGGGTATTTTGTGGATCCAAAACATCACTGATAAATCAGTAAAATAGACCAAATTCCATTCCATAATATTTTTCTTAATGGACAGGTCCTGATGATACTGTAAAAATCGGATAAATATTGTACTCGGGGTATTCGCTCTATTTTTTGATTTAACACAGAAATATCACAATTATCTAAAGAAAAAACTTCCAATATTTTGCGTCAGATAACCATCATATTCCATGTAAGGGCTGGGACCGTTGCGCTGCAGGTTGTAACAGCCCATTTCAAAAGTATGAACTATTTATCTACTCAACCAGAGTCTAGATTTTTTTCAAGTAGCGATCCTTGCAGACGCATTTGGAAAAAAAATAGCATTCACTCTGCTCGCTCATCACAAGAGAGCAAGCCTATCAAAAATTTTACTTTTAGTTTGAAGCCGCTGCACCCTTTTTTTCGCAGTCTTACTTTAGTGCCTCCTTTACGTCCCTCACAATGTGGGTTCTGAAAACGATAGCCGATATGCCCGTGTATCCTTTACTTCTGTGTCAGTCGGTTGGTCATAAAGCTCTCCGGGACCGGTATTGATTCTCATGTGACTTTGCCAACGGGGTTGCTTGCGCATCGTTTTCTCTCCCTAAGTTTACTCAGCCTTTGATATACGAGCGACCGCGCGTCTGTTCTTTTTTCCCCCCTGCGTGCAAGTATGCGAGTTCTTTTTTATATTTACAGTAGTCATAATTTACTATTTACATCCAACGTTCTCAGATCCCAGATACTGATTTCATGGGTAATCATTCACGTGGAACATATCTCTAATTTTTTTAATGCCACATGAGTTTATAGGTGTCACACAAATAAATATTTTATCTTCTTACTCTAACTCTAGGGTTGATACAAACAGAAATCTAATAAAGACACATTTCTAAACTGTGACTTGCGGATAATTCAAGAAATACAGTGAGAGACACATAGGCACTCCTTCATTATACAGTTCTCTTTCGTCACTTTCTCTCTTGTCAATTTATTTTTCCTTTTCCCTCCTTTTTTCACGGACTTCGTCGTAAAACCCACTGTCACTCGCCCCTGGAGCAGCTCTGCGGGTTTTATGTAGTCGTAGATGAAAAACAATGAATGGCGTTCTGGAGGTTTTCTGAGACGTATCTTGTGGCCGACAGCCATGTGATGTTTTCGTAAAACTGACAATCATTTGCCATTGCGTCTGTTTTCTTATATGAAAAAAATAGTTTTATTCTCTTTGCCTTTTCTAAACCAACCAAGAAACTGTTTTATATGCGTAGGCCTCCCTATAGAAGTATAGTAGTGCATGTATTGAATTATTTTTTTTTCTGAATTTAAAAAATGTTCTTCGCAGTACCTACTCCCTTCGTGTTCACCTTTCCTCTGCTAGGAATACATACAGTGAAACTTGTACTATGCGGCCACCACTTGACCCACGATATAAATCGTATAATGGAGGTGAATGCTGAAAATAGGGGAAATTTACATCGCTTATTCACATGGGAAATTCATTCCGTTCCCGAAAAAATCAGCAGCTTTTAGATGTGTCCGCTTAAGGGAGGTGGTCGCGGAGGCAGTTTTCACTGTGTGTTGTTCTGATTGCACTCGCTACTCCGAAGGTGCTATTTATCTATGTTTAAGGTGTACTCAATTACAATCGAACACAAAGTTTTTCTTAATGAAACGTGCTTCTGTAAAAATAATAAAGAATGGACATGGAAACCTGACTTTAGCGTAATCTCTCGGGGCCATTATTTTTTCCGGATAAGACAGGTTTTCACTTAACCCAGAGTCGGACATTTCAAAAAAGACCCTGAAAGCTACATCACGCCCATAGCATTCATCGCCTTCAAAGTTGGTTTTACTCAAATTCTACATGTAGACGAAATAAATATGAAATAGTGAAATAGTATAACTTTCTGGTAAAAATTTTATATGAGCTATTTTACGTAAAAAAAAAATTTACGTACCAATGTATAATATACTCATATCCACTGCCATTTTTGTCTTTTAACTGATAAATTCCATTATTTATCACAATGTAGATTCCACACTTTTTCAATTTCACCGACCATAGTTTCAGCCTAATTTTTTTAAGGCGGTTGGGGAATTTAATACCTTGTGATTTACTTAGAGATCAATCACATATTATTATGTAGTATTAAAAATTTAGCCTTAAACTGTAAATACTATTCACATATGTACCGAGGATAAAGGCGTAAGGTGACAAAATGAATGAAAAAAGCTCAGGAACAGGCCGCGAGAAAGAAAACGTTTTGAGCCTATCGCCCTCGGGAGAGGAAAGAGAAAGGGAATGCTGAGAGGTCGCTGGAGTCAACCGGTAAACATTCTTAAATAAAACCGAAAAGAAGAAGAGGAGAAGAGGAGTGTATCTTCTTAAAAGACGAAGGCATGTCATGCAACCCTAACTCCCTAGCAAGAAGAAGGGGTGCAGGTAATACAGAGCAGAATCATCCGGTAGAATGATCGTAGGGACAGACTTTTTTCTTTGAAATTTGTCTCGAATTCATTTGTTTCCGAAACCTCATCTTGAAAGAAGAATATCATTTCTCGGGCACTAGTTTTAATGAAAAGATATAGGAACGTGCGCTCTTTTCATCAACAGTCTTATCTGTTCGTTTAAAATTTTAATTGCACGAAGCGTAAGTTTGGCAACAGCGTTCTACGTTTTGCACATATTGTGAACTAACCTCGAAACGCTATATAGAATATTCCCATGATTGCACTCAGGGTGTAAATTTGGCAACAATGTTCTCCATATGAGCCAATCTGTCAACTAAGCGAGGTAAACTTTATAGAAAATAGACAGCCAAGTTAAGTCCCTATGCTTGCGGGCGTGGCCTTGAGATGAGTACACAGAGTGTAAGTTTGGCAACAGGGTTCAAGGAATGGCACATGTAGTCTACTAAGTCTGGAACGCTGTATAGAATGCTTAAAATATATCCCGTGGTTACGGTAGTGTCTTAGAGGTGTGTGCTCGCGGCGTAAATTTAGCAACAGAGTTCTCCATACGAACCATTCTGAGAACTAAGCGTGGAACGCATTATATAAAATGTAAAACTTAGTAAATTTCCTATAGTATCGGATGTAGCCTTGAGGTAAGTACACGGAGTGTAAGTTTGGCAACGACATTATAAGAATGACACATATTGTTGGCTGAGTCTGGAAGTCTATATAGAAAGCTTAGAAGCCGCTAGCGGCGTAAATATGGCAACAGAGCTCCCATACGAACCATTTTGAGAACTTAGCGTGGAACACACTAAAGAGAATAGAAAACTGGGTTTAATTCCCATAGATGCGGATATGGCCTTCAGGTAAGTTCACGGAGGATAAGTTTGGCAACAGCGTACTCCGTAAGGGCCAATTCTGTCATCTATATGTGAGTCGCTCTTCAATTACACCGACTATTCCTTACGACTCCCATAGGCTACTACATTCTTCGAGATTCTCTTGCTATTTTCTTGCTTCGCGTTTCCTTTCCTGACATTTACTCTCTCCTCGGTCCCGCTCCACGGCACGGCTCCGTCGTTTCATTTTTAGTTATATTCCCTCATTGTTTACGACCCGACTCCCTTGTCTTCTTCAGCCTACCTATTTATGCAATATTATTTTTTTTTTCATTCTTTACCAAGCGAATTTGTTTACGTTTTACTATATTCCGCGGAAGTTTCTTCCCTGGCTCAACTTTTTCTCTTTTCTCCCAGTCCGACACCGCAACCCCCCTCCCGCCATCACTCCGAATTTCCCTTCAGCACGTCAAGTCTGTTTTTCATACGTTTCCTCTTTCTTTTATATGTATACCTATATATATTTTCCGGGCGGGTTTTTCCCAGTCGGCGCGACCGTTCGCAAGCTTCAAGTTCCCCACTCTTTGATGTTATCCAGTTCTGTTGACTTTGCAGATTCCCTTTTTTTCGTTCATTTTATTTGAAGAGTTTCTGAAATCAAATATGTTATTCATGCCCATTTGTTATATTTTTTAAAACTTTTTTACGTTTTTTTTTCGAGCAGGATTTGTTGTTTGTGCTTCAAATAATTTCACTCGTAGCCCGGGATCTCTCACTCTCTCTATCTCTCTCTCACACGCTTTTCCTGTTTAAAAAAAATGAAATGTTGAAACCGTGAGCCTTGAACAATAGCAGGAGAGGAAACATATGTATATATATATTCACACATACATACGCCCATGAAATGTGTCCTAGTATATTTTGAGAACACTCCGAATGAATCTCTTACTGAAAAATCTGTTTCACAAAAAAAAATTTTCGTCGTCTTCTGATCTATTCGCGCACTATCTTGCTTTATGAAGTCAAAGCCCTCTGAATCACATCGAGTTCCATTCGGAAAACTCTTCCGCGATTTCATTTCACTCTACATCACGGCAGGTAAGGGAAAGGAGACACTTCACACTTTCCTTTGTTCCGTTTGAACCATATTGTTCTCAAACGTTGAAATTGTTGAAAGACAAAGGACGATGCCTAAAATATTCGGTATCATAACCTTTGGTGAAAATATTTTCCCTGTAGACGAACCAGAGTTCTCTGAGTAAATTTTGAAGGCTTCATTATCTAGGTGTTCTAAACGTTGTATTCGAAATAAAGTGAAGTACTTAGCACTTTTATGTAATCTTTCCACAGCTCGACGCGTTTCACCGTTTACTTGTCATTATTTATTTTGTAGGTATTTTACTCAACCATGAGTATGAATTCTTCTTAGAATTCATTGGAAGAAGAGTTCTTCCAATGATAAATCTCACGCCAATTAACCGAGAGTTTACGAATGTTGACTTAGAGTTAACTTATGAGCTAACGAAATTAAATAAATTTAGCGTTAAAGTGAATAATTATATAAACAAACAGGAGTCGCTTCTTGTGGCTAACGTTAACCGTGTATCAAAGAACATAGACTTAGCTCCATTTTCTTCGGCCCTATAATTTCCCCTGTGCGCCAACCGATGTTTACACGATCACTCATTTTTGCCTCCCAGGCTACGTAACAGCAAGTTTGATGCCTGATAGAAAAGATTTTTGCGGCAAACGAAAATGTTATAGCTATCAGTCGTGATTAGTAGAAATATTAGCATTACTATGTAGTCTTGTTCAACACGGATATCGAGTACTGCCACGAAGGTACTCCTATTTGGAGAGAGTATGTAATTATCTGCGAAGTATGAATGAGAAAAACAGACGCTTGAATCATTTGACGATGGATCTTCATCTTTCTGTCTTGTATCGCGCCATATTTTATGCGCGCCATCTTTTATGCGCGCGCGTTTATGAATTTTTGGAAAAAGAATGGCTTTCCCCGGAATAATTATTGCATCAAAGAAATCAAAATATGTTACGTAGATTCAATTAAATACTTAGGCGTCACCATCACTGAAGACATGTCATGGGGGAAACACATCAGGGAAATAACTAGTGTAGCAAACCGTAGATTAGGATTCGTAAAAAGGGTTCTAGGCAAATGCGATGAGAGAGTACGAGAAAGAAGCTATTTTACACTTGTCAGGCCTCATTTAGAATATGCCGCTAGTGTATGGGATCCGTACGAGGAAGGTATGATTAAAGAATTAGTGCGCGTGCAAAGGAGATCTGCTAGGTTTGTTAAATGCCGTTATGATAATTGTATTAGTGTTACGAGCTTAATAGAAGAACTAGGATGGGAATTACTATCAGAACGCAGGTTAAAATTTAGGTTAAACCTTTTAAGTAAATTCGAAACAGAGTTGTTCACAGATGACGTTAGATATATATTGAGAACCCCTGCGTATTATGCAAGGTTTGATCATATTAACAAGATTAGAGAGATATATTGTCGTACCGATAGATTTAAAATGTCATTTTTCCCGCGTACTATAAGAGAGAACAATAGGCAGCGTAGCAAAGGGATAGGTAGGTGAAATATAGTTAGAGTAGTCTGTAGTGCATGATGCATGTAATAACAACCAAAAATCTCTTCCTTATTATGTAGATACTAACCATCTAGCTCCATGTGACCCTATTATCTGGCATATCTCCCTTAAATATCCTAGTTGCATGTCAATAGTGCATGTTTGGTGATCTTCACCCCCTGCCACACACCCTCGTGGCGGCTCGCAGGGTATCACGTATATGTAGATGTAGACCTTTGCCCCACGTGCCAAATCCAATCCCTTCATTGCGGCCTTCTTCTTTTTGTATTGTATTTATTACGTTACATTATTACGTTATCCAAATTTGGATATAATCTATCATTAGCTCTGAATGTCCATAATTTTTCATTTTGAAGTGGACATAAAATATTCCGATTGAGCCAGTGTTCTAGTGGTTCAAACTTCAGTAAGATAATTTTTATTCTGCCATACCGGTTGGATCGAATAAGTGTAGTGGTGCTGAATGTATTAATGCCAGGCATTCGCTTAAATATAGGCATTCAGGCTTCCCGACTGAATTATTAATTATTATTTTGACATTCTGAGTGAGGCATCTTCATTGTAATAATACTTGGTTTCACCATTTTGTGGCGTGCACCGCATGCCACTCTGCATTTGCTTCGGAGAGTCGTGAGAAAGGGCGGTTGTGTCGAACACCACGTGACCGGAAGCGTCGGAGCCCGAACGAGGAGACCTGAGGCGCCAGTTCGACAACTGAAGGAAGAAGATGTGACCAAACTGGGTTTCAGCTTCACCACAGTGAACGCCTTATTTCTTTCGGATATTCACTCTATATTTTGCGAAATCATTACTTAAATATTTGTAAGTTAAAAGAAACTACTGGTGAGATCTTTTTTCAGTCGACTCTCCAATTTAAACCACCATGAGTCGGAGACCCCTACGAGGAGAAGACCTATTTCCGTGGAACACGTTTTGGAGAGGCTAGTCTGTGAGTTTCATGAGTCCTTTCCTCGATACCTAATTTTTCGAAACAATTATATCGTCTTATTTCTTCCAATTATTTAAAATTCTTTGCCACTTAAAGGGCTAATGCTGTTTTTTATTTTAAAAATTCTTTATGTTCGAAAAAATTTAGTACTTCTTTCCGCAGAAACTCTTAAACTAATCCTTTCCTCTATATTCTCCTAGTGATTAAATTTCATTGCTGCATTTAACTGATTTACAGAAACTAAGGCCAAATAATTCAGAAGGTAAATGGCACCTCTTTAAATATTCCATATTTTTTATTCTCTGAGAAAAATGCATACATGCGAGAGATTAATGTTAGCTGTGCTCAAACCCTGAACTTACCTTTCAAATTAGAGGTTGCGTCTTACCCTTGTGCGGACTACACCATACATTTAGGCGCACGCGATTCTTCAAGATGTTATTCGAATGCTTTGAGGTCGTTATTGGACTTGTCAGATGCCATGTCAACTCTGTTTGCCACGAGTCTCACGGGAGACTTCTTACGAGAAGCATTAACTTAATCGTGTTTCCCTAGCAGTAAAGAAAAACAATTTTCTTCCCTTGAATGGCCATTAATTATAAAAATATCCGCAGAATATTTCAAGACACCATGCTATGAATTTGGTGGGGTAGACTTTTTTAAAACAAATTACTTCATAAACATTTCTTTCAAAATGACTAAACCATTATCAGAAGTCTTAATAATTCCAAACTTATCAGCAGGAGTCGAGATCAGGAAAGAAAATGGCCAAGAACATTATGAACAATTGTACAATGCAAGGATTCTCCTGATGATGGACATTATTGTGACATCCAAAAAGCTCAGTACACTTCAAACTTTCAGTTAATGCCACTACAAAAAGAGAATCGTATGTGTAGAGGAGGAAATGGCAAATTTTATTTAAAAATCTCTATTGCATCATAGGATATTTTCGAAGAAATTCAAATTCTGGGAAAATCTATTTAGGTGAAAAGTTTCAAGGCAGACAATAAACAAACCTGAGTACCATAAAACAGTTCGGGATGTCAAGTACGAAAATGACTAGTCAATACTCTCTGGGAATCAGGTTAAGGGCTTTGGTTAACAGATGTTTGAAATAACTGGTAAAAATCAGTTGTGTATCCTTTATGTTTGGTGGGTTTAATATGTGATACAAGCATGAAAAAATTTTTTCGCCGCAAAAATGGCCATTGACATGTAAGGAACTATTTTGAAGATAATTTTTTCATCTGTTTTTCGTCAATAGTATTGTTTTGATAAGAATAAGTACAACTTCTCTGTCATTATTTCTATTTTTGTGACTTTCGCGTAAGTCCATATAACTCCATTAATGATGCAAAATTGCTTAAGCTTCTGCGAAAAATGCAAACTTTAAAGCAACATCTCATGGCCAAAGTAACACCAAAGGCCACAAATACACAACTATTTTGGCTAGTATAGCATTTATCACGTCAACCTGGGACCGTCACACCGAAGGGCTATGTGAACATATAGAAGGGAAATGGTACAACGATGCCGTGTTCCTCCTGGGTTGAACAGTATTTGGGACCACGCTCGAGCTAAACTTCTACTTCTCCTGCCATATCAGGCCCGGAATTTGTTTATTATCATAGAGCTAGTGTGGTCTTACGTACTTGATGCAGTTCAAAATATGGTATGGAGCGACAGTGTAACTCTAAACCAGTTGTTTTTAGATTTCTCAGAGCCAGGACATTCTTCCTTTGCAAGAGACCTATTTTCCATCAAAGTTCCCCCGGAGATTACCGTTAGAAGTTGAGATTAAACTTCGTGTCTCATTACATGTGCATGATGCTGTAAACTCTGTTGTTCAATGGTGCGCATTAGTTCGGGTTGAAAATCCATTCTGTGAAGCACTACATGTGCCACTGTTGTGCCACATGCGCCATACGGAGACGACGCACGCGGACTCGTGGTACACGTTGAAAGAGTGAGTTCTTGCCCTTGGTGTCGAGGATCGACTAATCACAAAGAGGTTTTGAAAGGAAAATGAAAGTTTATTTTAAATATGAGTTCGATTTTATAATTTAATTTACCAAATACTGCGTATCGAATGGGAAAACAGGAATTTTACATGTAACCATTAGGAGTATCCAGTAACTAAACATGCCAGTTCTGATGAAGGCTTCCGCGGGGCTTTGATAGAGGTTGATGGACCTGAGGAATTCCGAGATTAAACTTGATGGTTACATGGACCTGAGGAAGCCAGCAGGACAGTCGGCGGAATATTGTCCTCAACTTGAACCAACGCTTCGGAAAACCCGAACGAAGGAATCAACCTCTAAACATGCCAGTAACTATCAGGAGTGTTTCATTGAGAATTACGCCTCCCATTTTGAGAAGTATTTTATAGTGAATAGATTTGAAAAGTAAACGAAGTGCAAGTGAGAAAACCAGTGAACTGCTGCGTGACATCACCTAAAAGATCTTTAAAGTGGATCACATTTCTTTAGGATCGAATCTTCTCCATTGTCTATATCAGCATTTACACTTTTGCGCCGCGTAGGATTTACAAAATGATATTCCCCTTCCTGTTAAGCTTTACTTATCCCAAAATTATGCATGTGAGTCCGCATTTTCAAAAAAATTTCAAGGGATTAGCATCGAATTTTTTGCAATATATTTCTTCATTCTCACCTCCTTTAATTCCCTCAGCAGATGAGGCCTCTATGTCTTCTTCAACCCAATCCAATTCCACTCCGTTTCGTCTCTCCTCGGTCCTGAACTCGCTCTCAAAATAATTTTAAAGTGGAGGCATTCCCTCAGAGTCGAATTAAAATAAAAGAGAAATTTCTGGGAAGAGGAGAAAGAAAAAACAGAATAATCTTCCTTCTTCTAATTGCCATCATTTCTTTCCTTAAGGTGGTTGAAGCTATCACCGTGGGTCATTGAGTAGGCATTTTCATAATTTTTCAAAAGCGATGAAAAAAGCATGGATTCTTAATTTCATTTAAGTACATCTGTTTGCGTGATAAAAATTAACCACATGTGCCAGCGATGGAAATTATGCTTGAATTAAACCTTAAATTTTCTGCTTAAATCCTCTATGGACGAGCAAGTCAAAATTGTTACGTTTCAAAATCATTGAAATAAATACCTGCGTTCTATGAGGCTTTCAAATGTGCAAAAAATGGATAAAATGTGCAATCAACGACTCACAATTCGCGCTCTAGTCAACTTATCCCAGTCATAAAGAGGATGGATGAGTGGACACGAAAAAGGCCGAGAAAGAAAAACAAGAGGGAGAAAGAGGAGACGAGCGGAAAGAGAGGAAGGAATAAAGGAGAGAGGTGGTGGAAGGAGGGATGCGAAAAAGGGAGATGAGGACGTCGAAAAGGAACAAAAGTGAGGTTGGGCTTAAAATGGCGCCCGTGTGTAAACAGGAGGATTTTTCGAGTTGTGCCGAGAGATGGAGAGAAAGGGAAGGTTTGGGGGGTAGGGGGGCGCAGAATGAGTGTAAGAGCAGCGGGAGAGGTTTGGGAGGGAGGAAAGGTGTAAACATTTGGCCGGGGAAGATAAAGAAGGGGTAGTATGAGGAGGAGAAGGGCTTGGATGTTTAGAGGGGTGGTTGGGAGGTACGTGGGTGGACGGGAAGGAGGGTAAATACGGTGGGAGAGACGGAGAGAAGAGAGGAGGCTGAAGAGGGAAGAGAGGTGGAGGAGGAAGAAGGAGAAGAAGATGAAGCATTAGGGGTGCAAAAAATAAAGGGGAAGCGAACGGCGAGGTGTAGCGAGGGTAGAATTTTCAGAGGAGCAAAACCAGTTGGGGAAACCAATTTCGCGAGAGATAACACATCGCGGGTCGTTACTCATCTTCGAGTCTAGAAAGACGCGTTAGGACACTGCTGAAGCGAGAGAAAACTGTTGGTAGAATTCAAGGGAGCCGAAAATTTTCTACTGTGATTTGCAATATTGCACTGATTGACTACGACGGGGACGACAGCAGAATTTTGCTAGACTGCAACTTAGAGCAAAATGGGATCAACCCTGATTGCAGCTAAATTTTGTCGAAAATTACGCTGAAAATGATTAATAATTGGTTCAAGGTATGCAAGATAATGGATGTGAAAGGCATTAAATCTCATTACTAAAAGCAATAAGTAGTTTAAAATGGTAAAATGGTTATTTCAATATTTGAGTTTATTACAAACTCTTAGAGGAATAAGTATTTTTGAATGATTATTTCACTTTTTGAATTCAATAAAAACTTAATCCAGAGGTCAGGCAGGAATTTCACTTAGTTACCTCTTTATGACCATATTTAAACTACAAATTGGCAAATAGTTGCCAAAAAATAGCCGGAAAATGCCTTGGAGATGATGTTTGCAATTTGTGCATTTTGTTCTCGACATTATCTCGGGCATCTAAACAGGTCATTAACAGGTCGGCTGCTGTCGATGTTTTGATGGCTGACTTTGCCATCATCATCAGCCCTGATTCCGTTGGCAGAGAGCCGTCGGTTTGTTTTCAGCAGCTGCCTTTCAATCCTACCCATAAGATCGAGTAAACTTCATCAATAGCGTTTGCCAGAAAAACACCAAATCCTTCAGTGCATTCCGTTCTCCATTTCGACCGAATTAGTTTCTTTCTCCATGCATTTCTCTCATTAAGAGTGTGAGTTAAAGGAAATCATCACCCGCATTGCCAATATTGCGTGGTCTTTTTCGGTAGCATTCCTCTATTTCCGTTTTTATTATATGTGGCCGTAAATCACCTTCGGAGAGAACGACTTCATTACGTTCCATGAGAGTAACAATTGCCCATGAGGTCGTTAACACTACCTCATGCGTTAAAGCTAATAAGATCTAAATTATGAGTAAATGATCAGATGGGTATCGTTAGAGCAGGAAAGCCGTAATCATTACCAGTAACAACTTCATATACCTACAAGGCTTTTCTAATCATCCCTAGCAGTACAGAGGAGGGCCGCATTCTGTAATTTTTTCGGGTCCTAGGCCACTTGATATCACCTGAAATCGTTCGCATATATTCCTTTCCTGGCAATTTTCTGCGAATGCTGAGTATTTAGTTCAATTGAACCCGTTTCAGCGTTCCGCTTATTCCTAATTTTGGTTATTAATTAATTGCTTGTACTACGCAAAGAAATACATAAATACAAGGCATAAGTGCTAGCCTCAGCCCTGAAGACATCCGTTTAAAGCGTTCCATTGCTATCTTAATAAAAATATTAAATTTGCATTTATGTGCGAATTTAAAACAATACCACAACAATTGCGACACACATATGCTGGCCTTAGCTATGATGATCTTATCTGTTTTTAAAATTCTATGACTCTCTTCATTACAATATTCGATTTGCGTTTCTGCACAAATCATTACAAATATTACAAAACCGCAATTATGCATGCTACAGAAGTATTGCAAGAACAATATTAATGAGAGGTTGAGCCAAAAAACATAAATCAACGAATCAGTCTTAAAACGGCAGCTTGATTTGATAAAAAGATTTTATTAAATAAATTGCAAACATCTTTCTGGGGAAATGACAAGATATTCAATTAAAAAAAGAATTTACGCAACAATTTCCCTTTTAATGTTCATTTGGGATTATGTTTAATATTTTTGGCCCCATATATATACTGATGCATAGGTCATGACGCATATAGATGTCATATATGAGTCATTATTTATTTTCAGGATCGGTTTTGGAAACTATATCTCTAAAGTTATTTTTGGTTAATATTTTTACCTTTCGGTATTGACAGATAGTTAAAACCTACTAGAAGCATGAAATAATCTTTAAAAAATGAATTTATAAAACTTCTCTGCCAAAATCGATATCAAGTTAAAAAAATACCAAGATTAGAAGACTCTTTTCACGGACGAAAGAGTTTCTTCTGTTTCCTAAAAATCAAAGACATCCACCAGTTTTTGGCAATATTTTATACTGACTTTGGGAGGGTCATTAAATTTTATGAACGCTACAAATAGAAATCATGGAGGCCATACCCTCGAAGTAATATTCCTGGCCCATGACCAGTATGGTTGAATCGAATTGGGGATGGCACTTCTGAGGCATTAGCAGTGAGTCTTAAGATCACCAGCAGTGGCTTGGTAAACGTATATTAATCCTTATGCCAAGTCGTCCGACGAATAAGGGAGACGAAAAAGTGGAATATGTAAAATTATTGATGTGTCTTTCCCTCCCATCCCTTTCACATGATTTCCTGGCGAATGGGCGTACATTTATAAATCTATAGTATCATCACCGCCTCGAAAAGAAATTAGATGCATCTTAGTGAAAATTATTGAAATTTAGCAAGTATTTCAGTTTAAAAATCATTAAGAAGTTGCCAATTATTGTACTAACATTATCATCATTCGTCAGGAGCTCTAAAGTTGGTTTGTAACAGCTATCCACTCCACTCCATTCTCACTTAACCGTTCCATCCTACATAATTTTTCTATTTGACGTCTTTCGTAACTTCAATGATATTTTTCCTCTTCTTTTTCCTACGCAATTTTTTGCATTCGTTTCTAGTTTCAGTATTATTTCAAAATCTGCAGTTATGTTCCAAAATGTGTCTTATGTGGTTGTCTCTTCTCAGAATATTTAAATTTAAAATATTTCTAGTCTCAACCATATTTCGCTTCTGATTGATGCCGACCAATTGGGTTCAATTTTAGGAAATTGAAAGAAGAGCTAACGAACTTACCATAAACTTTAATCGCCAATTTTTCCTATGACTTGAATGACTGCTGTGTTATAAATATTAATGCATAGAAGACATGCTTTAGATTTTGTAGAGTAAAATATTAACCATTAGCAAAAGAAAAGAACTGGAAAAGTAATTATTTTATGTTCGCAACAGAGAAGTGCTCTTTCCAAGTTTCTATTGATTATTTTCGATATTTTTCCGCTTGCTCACAAAAAATTGTCCTTAGTTAATCGACCTACTTGATCAGGTATCGTTAAACATTTTGACACTTAAAAATTTGACTGCAAGTTTTAACTTTATCTTGCCCATACGTTTACTACCTTTGTAATTATGTTAAATTAGCGTGAATCACCTAGCCACCAATTCACGAATACATGGGCATTTAACTTGTCAAAAAATGGATATACATCTGCATTGTCATTCTACTGCAATGTAAAATTAGAATCCTTTTCATGGTGCTACAAATGTTTTAACCATCAGTCATCTATTATAAAAAACGTTCCGTCAAGAGGAAATTTAAAAACAAACTAAAACATTTTTTTCTTGATATAGATTATTATAAAATGAAGGACTTCATAGACTTTTACATCGTTTCCTCCACCCATTACTGCGAGATTTCAACCTGCTCACTCAACCGTCGGGGGCGTCACGGTGACGTCACTGACATTCAGCGTTGTTGAAGTGCCTAAAAGCTTCGACCCTTAGTATTGTGTTGGCAGTGATTGTGGCAGTAGTTAGAGATCTCTAGCGCATATCTATCGATCGGTGTTTTAGCATTATAATAGTGTGTGTGTGAATCCGGAAAACCAGCGACCCAATCTGTCCTTCTAGCTTCTGATTTATCGTCATGGAGAAGTGAATCGGATAAGTAGATGCTCCCAGCGTTTTCTTAACTTTTATCCTTAATTATTCTACTGCGTTCATCGGTTTACTTACCGCTGTCCTTGTCTTTCTATGAAAGTACATAATATATTTTACTACCTTATTCAATTGTTTATCTATTACTTAATTTTACTAGTGTATTAGTGGTGAATTCCTAACCTCTCGTCATTAATACATCTACATCTATGTCTACGTAATACTCTGCGAGCCACCACGAGGGTGTGTGGCAGGGGGTGAAGATCACCAAATATGCACTATTGACATGCAAGTAGGATATTTAATGGAGACATGCTAGATCTCAGGGTCAAATGCAGCTTGATGGTTAGTATCTACATTATAAGAAAGGGATTATTGGTTGTTTACATGCATCATTCACTACAGACTACTCTAACTATATTTCACCAACCTATCCCTTTGCTGCGCTGCCTATTGTTCTCTCTTATGGTACGCGGGAAAAATTACATTTTAAATCTATCGGTACGACAATATATCTCTCTAATCTTGTTAATATGATCAAACCTAGCATAATATGCAGGGGTTCGCAATATATACACAACTGCATCATCGGCAAAAAGACGGAGCTTGCTATTCTTTACTACTGTGTTCAAGTCATTTACGTAGAGAAGAAATAAAATTGGGCCTATCACGCTTCCCTGGGGAACACCCGATGCAACTTTTACTTCGCCAGAGCTGACACCATCTAATACCACCCTTTGAACGCGTTCATGTAAGAGGTCACCTATCCAGCATACTATATTACTGTCTATCCCATATGATGCTAACTTCACGAGTAACTTACAGTGGGGAACCTTGTCAAACGCTTTTCTAAAGTCAAGAAACGCTGCGTCTACCTGTACGTCACCTTCTCGGGAAACTAAAAGATCACGAACAAAAAGATCTAATTGAGTTTCGCAAGACCGTCCCTTTCTGAACCCATGCTGGTTCGTTATCTATAAATCCTGGCTCTCGAGGTGTCCCACTATTGATGTAACTATAATATGCTCTATAATTTTACATGATAGTGACGTTAATGATATTGGTCTATAATAATATGGCTGTTCCCTATCGCCGCTTTTAAAAATCAGGGTCACGTTTGCTATCTTCCAGTCTTTGGGAACCGCGTGTTCTTCGAGGGATTTGATAAATATTACTTTACGATACGGAGCCATTTCGAGAGCTAATTCTTTATACACAAGAGCTGGAATTCCATCAGGGCCTGAAGACTTGTTTTGGCTAATGTTATTTAGTAAGGATACGATTCCGCTACACGATATATTGATCGGGGGCATTATTTTGCTGAAATCGGTCTGGTATGGTTTCGTTCAAACTACGCTTATGATTGATTAATATCGCTCTGAAAAAAATAATTCAACAAATTAGCCTTATCTAAACTGGAAGTTGCTATTTCGTCTCTATCGCTTTTCAAGGAATTAACCGTTGACTTTTTAGTTCCCTGTACTTCCCTAACATATGACCAAATTGCTTTCGGATTTCCCTCTAATTGTTCTCCGAGTACTTTTCTCTTGAATGAATTCACTAAACGCTTTTCTAGGGGCTGTTTTTGCGGATGCTTTACAAAGTTTATAATGTTCGATAGTATTTTTTAGATCGCTATTAGCTACATTTTTCTTAGTTTCGCGTGGCTAACTCGTTGGCTTTTTAAACATTTTCTAACATCCGCGTTGTACCACCTTAGTTCCCTATTCTCACTCTTGTACTTATGAGGTATATATCTGTTGACAAGGGACCGCGTAATTTGGAGGAACTCTTTCCATGTATTGTCTGTATCACTATTTTTGCTGACGTTCAAGAATTTTTCAAAAGAAGTCTTTAAGTCACGCCTAAATCCATTAAAATCTGCTTTATAATAATATCCGTCCAACTTTTCCTACACACTACATTCTATTTTCCCTCTCATCTTTTCCTCCACCCACTACTGCGAGAGTCCGCCTGCTCACCCAACCGTTTCCATTGACGTCACAACCACGTCACGCAACTTCATGATATCCTACATTCAGATGAGTCGAAAAAGCAAGATGATGCGATATTCCTTGTTTTCAAGAAGGCATTTGACAAGATTCCTCACAAAAAACTCATGTGAAAATTGCAATCGTGCGGAGTTAATAGGAAAATAGTGAATTGTATAAGGGACATTCTCAGTGATCGAAAACAAAAAGTAATTATTAATGGTTTTAGCTCTGATATGAAAAAAGTCACTTAAGTTTTCGAGTTAGCAGTAAATTAGGATTATTTGCGGACGATACATTTATCTACCGTCTAATAAGCGAAGACGCGGAATTTGAAGTTCTGTCATCGGGCCTTAACTAAGTTTATTCATGGTGCCAGGAGTGAGGGTTAGAATTAAACATAAAAAAATACACCACAATTCACTTCCTGCGAAAGTCATCAAACAAATGCAAAATCTTCAGATACAGTGAAATATCTTGGAATTATTTTTACTTCTGATATATCGTGGGGAACACACATACAAAACATATGTGGCACAGCATTAAGTAAACAAGGGTTTGTTTAGCGTATAATAGGAAGGTCTTCGGATGAAAAAGTCAAAAAGAGATGTTACTTCGCTCTCGTAGGCCACACCTCGAATACGCCGTGAGTATTTGGGACCCAGATCATAAAGACGTAACCAAATAAATTTAAAAAAATTCAAAAGAAAGCAGCGCGCTTCGTTAATAACTGCTGCGAACGTACATATAGTGTTTCGCAACTATTATAGGGATTAAGGTGGTAGCCCCTAGAGACTCGGAGGCTACACGCTAGGCTTAGGCTTAGCACTGGTGTGTTTCAGAGCAACACAGAGAATATTATCAGTAAGCCTCACTACATCTCTAGGTCTTACAGATGCGATAAAATAAGCGAGATACTGCCGAACATATAGGTACAAAAAATCGTTCTTTCCGCCCACAATAAACGACCACAATGAAAACTGAGCTCCTCCACTAAATACACCATAATACATGTCACCATTTTACCGCCCAAAAACTTACATATCTACTCGGCTGGTGACCTACAATCCCCTGCCGCACACCCATGTGGTGGCTCGCGGGATTGTATGTAGATGTTAGTTCGAAGAAAATGGAATTGGTTGACTGTTTTGTAACATGTGTTATGTTTTCTTTATATTTGGACTGTCCTACTTTTGACATGTTCTATATTTTCCTGTATCAATATCCTTGAACGAATAAATAAAAAAATAAATAAATGACGTATACTATAATAACGTTAATGTGTTGCTGAAATCAGATAGAGCATGGATTGGAAGCATGAATTTTTTAACAGTAGACCAGAACCGACTGGAAACCTTCAAAACCTAGAGCTGGATGTGAATGCTGAAGATCAAATGTACGACCGAAATAAGAAATGATGAAGTCAACAGAAGAGTAGAAGAGGAAAGAACCAAATGGAACCCAAAACTAAAAGAATATCCACATGGATTGATCACACTCCGAGACAAAATGAGTTTGTGATGAACAAAATTGAATGGAAAAGAAAGGGATAAGTCCCCCGAGGAAGACCCAGGAATAAGCTCGTGGACCAAATAAAGAGGTAAGTATATTCATAGGAAGAGCTACGAGGAAGCAAGGGAACTAGCATAATATAGGGAAGGATGGAGGGCTGCAGTCAACCAATCTTAGGATTGAACGACCAAGGACGAGCACCTAGAGTATACGATTTTATTTTACAAGAAACCAAAACATGAATGAAATGGCTTCAAAGTCATTTTACAGGAGTACCAACTTTTACCACGTTCTTTTCCAATGTTTTCATTCAATGCCGACGAATTCCACGTAGTCGATACGTACTAATGGGGGAGTTACTGCGAGGGAAGGGGAGGAGTTCTGGGGAAACATGAATCGGATACGACTACGACTACCATTAAGTCTAGTTCGCTCTTATCGATGTCAAAGGGATTTGTATTCTTAGGGCGGGGCTTCGTGAAATAACCTAGAGGGGAAAAAAAGTTAGTAGTTGATCGCCAGAGGGTGAAAGTGCAACTACAAGCATTTCCTTGCCTTGCTTGAATTGGAAGAGATGATAATAGACGGGAGGACGACTTTTCTCCCGAATCATTCTGTTATTTTGCCTCGCGAAAGAACATTTTCTCCTCCTTTTCCCCCACGAGGACCGAGAGCTCCCCATTTCCAAGGAGAGGGAGAAAAATGACGATTTGCGACGTATCGCAATGAGTTTCGACCGGGAGTCGGGAGAGCTGGAGAAAAAGAGATCCTAAAGAGAAAGCCTCCTGTCCGCCTTTTCCACCGGTTTTACAGACAGGCATACTTATTCGGAGCATCTAGAGCGATCGCATGCGTAATGTTCGGGAAATCTCTCCCTTCATGTCTTTCTCCTAGAGAAATGCCGTTCACGGACGTTTGTCGACGACTGGCTTAGGACGGAAACCCCGGAGGACTTTCCCGGAAGAGCGGGAGATTTCTCATAGTCTGGGGAAAATATAAGGAGGGAAATAAGGTTGGGGTAGGCGACCCAAAGAGATTGGAGGAAGCATCGGGAGAGGAAGTCGCTTATTACGACCCCGCCAGTGTCGGCGGGAGGCCTGGGCCTTCGGTTCATAGAAGGGGCATTCAAGAATTACGTCAGACTTTTTAGGAAGGGAAGGGGGATTGGACTCCATATTGCATTGTTTTACGTAAGAGGGCGTGGGAGGTCTGAGGTCATATTACGCAAGATGATATGTACTCGTGAGACCGTATTTGTATGACTTTTTATATTGGGGAGGCTGTATTATTTCGGAGACAAAAATAAGGATTCTTCTACAAAAATTGAAGAGTAGCCTTCTAATACCATGCATTTTTCAAGCAAAAACGGTTATAACAGAAGAAATGATTTGTAATGATAAAAATCCGCTTGCTGAAGTGAAGTTCGTTATGATTAGTCAAGGGATCATTTCTCTACTCGAATATATTCTAGGCAGAAAACCTTCTGTGTACGTGAGAAAGAAGAATACGTGGGGTAGTTTTATGTGTATTTTTATTTTTCATAACAATTTATGCATGAACATGCATTTTAATAATGAAGTCCCTTGCTTTACAACCGTTTTCCGTACTCGGATACTATACTTAAATCGAATTCATGACATGGCAGAGGTTTGACAAAAAAACTTATTTTTAGCCCTGCCAACAAAATTTAGTTTCCCTCGAAGGGACAGTGGTTATAGACAATTAAGAATATATTCATTTGAAGGTGGTTTGAGTTTGAATCGTAAGTCGTTGAGAGCGCATTTTAATAACTCCTCAAGCAAGTCGAAAAAATTCTTTGGCCAAATTAGTACATCAAATTATACGTTGGAAATAACTATGCATGTAATATGTATGATTCAAGACCTTAATTTAAATATTTTCCTTTCAATTGAAATATCCATAAGACATGCGTTTACGGTGCGGAATTAGAAATTTAAGGGAAAAACCGTAGTGGAGACCGGAGGTAGGTGGATACACTTTTGTCTTCTGAATTTCCTATTGTCAACTATAATTGTTTTGAATGAAACAATTACGCCAGCGTATTGAAACACAATTCGTCTACAATGAGTAGCAGCTTAAGATAAAAAATCATCATAAATAAAGTTAAAAACAATGTTTCCTAAAACAATACACGTGTACGAATACGCCCCGAATGCGGCGAAAGTTGATACACAGGCCGGGGAACGTTCGTACAAATATACAAAGGGACTTAGGACCAATACAATCAGTAAAATATCTTGGAATTACCTTAAATCCTGATATATCTTAGGGATTGCACATACAAAACATATGTGGCACAGCATTAAAGAAACTAGGTTTTGTTAAACGTACAATAGGAAGGTCCTTAGATGAAAAACTAAAAGAAAGACGCAACTTCGCTCTGGTTAGGCCACATCTCGAATACGCCGCGTACATTTGGGAACCATGTCATAAAGATTTAAATAAATTAATTAATAAAATACAAAGGAAAGCAGCAAGCTTCGTTTAGAACTGCTAAGAACGTACATATACTGCTTCACAACTTTTATAGGGATTAAGGTGGGAGCCCCTAGAGACTGGGAGGCTACACGCTATGCTTAGGCTGCTTGAGATATTCAGAACTGGTGTGTTTCAGAGCAACACAGAGAATCTCATCCTAACTTCTCACCACATCTCTAGATCCTACTGATGCGATAAAATAAGAGAGATACTGCCAAACAGATAGGTACAAAAAACTTGTCCTTCCGCGAACATTAAGCGACCACAATAAAAATCGTGCTCCACTAAATACACTCCAATTATACATGTCACCATTTCATCTCCCGAAAACTTACATTCTTATACGGCTGGTGACCTAATACCCCCTGCCACTCGGCCATGCAGCGGCTCGCAGGGTATTATGTAGATGTTGATGAATACAGAAAACTTTTCCCATGGCATGAAGCCACCTATTAGCCTCACATATTTTGAAAGCATTTAAAGTTACCTTTATAATCAACACTGTTACTCATATTTCTACGACAGAACGATTTGCTTCTTTAAATGCAGAAGTCGTGAGCCTATTTATCTGCACTTCATGAATAAAATTCAATATTATTGCTGAATAAAAAAAAATTTTCGCGTGAACTCAACGAAGTCACGCAAAAGGCTAGCCAAAAGCGGCGTGGATCGGGAAGTCGAAATTGTTAACATGTTTTTAGACAACTTGTACATAATACATACATTGGATGTGCAGAATCCACTGCGCATTTTGAAGTTGAAATGTAGGGTTTGCGACATAAGCAACCATGGTGGCCAAACGTTGAGACTACCTTACTCCCCCATACGGAGAAAATGTGGATGCGATAGACTCTTTCACTGAAAATGAAATTCTGCGCAACTGCTACCATGTTTCACAACCACCGCTACCACTAACCTCATGCTCAGGCGCAACTAGGACAGATTCGGCCCCCTCGGTGAGCGGGGCGCGGTAGTCCGCCCCATATTCTTCGACGGATCGCGTCCCATTTCTCAAGACTTTCGGCGAGCTTAGTAAGCGTGAGATTTTTCAACCAATGGAAAGTTGTCACAGAGAGGAAAGAACGATTTTTTCGCATGGCGACGCGAATCCCCGCGGAAGAGCTCCCGTTGATCAACCGATATTGAATCGGGCGCAGGAAAAAATTAACGAAGAGAATTGGCGTTCGCGAAATATCGTCCGGAAGATGGCTCCAGGGACAAATCATCAGGGGAGCTATTCTTCTATAGGCTTTCTCACGAGAGGTTTTTTGCGACAAAATGTGCTTCCCCGACGGCCAAATGAATAAATGTCTTTGGTTTATCGAAAAGTCTATTGTGGATTAGAAGCCAGGATTGATACCCCAGAAAAAGAACGTTCTGTAAAAACTGAAAGCGCGATATTTGTTTGCAAAAACTATGTCAAATCCAGGCCCAAGATATTTCAGACGAGACAGTAATGCTGTACTAAGTTGGTCATGGTGGTGAACTAGGAGAATATAGTTTTTTATACCCCTTTAAATTTGAGTAAATGTACGCAGTGTAAATTCTGTAAGTGCATTGATAACATGGGCATGACTACAATGACTACAAAGCTATGAGGTACATATCGCAAATATCCTTGCTTTAGAGACGATTAATTTATTTTACTTATCTCCGTTAATAATAATAATAATAAATAACTTACTTGCTCGAGGCTCGAGGTCAAAAAGGCTGAGCAGAAGACCTTACTCAAGACACATACCGATAAGCCCATGCATGGGTGTTTCTACCGAAACATGGAAAAACATGGGCTATCGAAGGAGCTGACGTTTGCCTTCCTTCGTTCCGCGGGTCTCAGGTCTGAAACAGGGTTTCGCTCTCGCGTGCCAGGATGGTGTCATCAAAATACTCGTATACCGCCGAATGATATTCAAGGCGGAGGTGGCGGACACGAGATGCAGAGCGTGTCGAACCAAGCCGGAGACTCTGAGTCACCTTCTCTCCGGCTGCAGTTATTACGTGCAGTCAGCGTATTTAGCTCGGCACAACGCAGCTCTGCGGGTGTTGTATTTTCACCTCCGACATCATTACGGCATCGACGAAGTACATGTGCTGCCCTATGCCCCTGGAGATATTGAGTCCGTCGTGAAGAACGACAAAATAAAAATGTGGTGGAATTACTCATTTCCCACCACCAGGCAGTTGGAGTCGAACAAGCCTGACATCGTTCTCCTCGACCTTCTATCGCGTTCTATGTTCGTAATTGAGTTTTCGGCTCCGGCCGATACGAACTTGGACTTGAAAGAGGCGGAAAAACGGACGAAATATCAAGACCTGCTGTTCGAACTTCGGCAGATGTACCCGGACACTCTGTAAAACTAGTAGTCCTAGTCATAGGTGTGCTCGGTGGAATCAAGGGCTCGCTGATACAGAGCATCAAGTGTATTCCTGCTTGCGTGGCACAGGCGGAATCACTTGCAGCCCGCATGCAGAAGGCCGTCCTCTTGGGGTCGCTCCGTCTGCTTCGTGCGCACGACCCGAACGCAGCGTAGCCACTGATCCGATGGGTTAATCGGAAGTGGTTACGAACTCTGCACCGCTCCTCTCGAGTTCTCGGCCATTATGACGGCAACGAAACCCGATGTTAGCCGGGGACTCGGAGGGGAAAGTTACAGAAGTAAAAAAAATAACTTACTTAATAGATGTATCCATTCCAAATACAGAAAATTTAGAGGCTAAATACAAATAAAAAATACATAAATATATTCCTCTGCCTGAAGAAATTAAAGAAATATGGAACCAAAAAACAGTAAAAATTGTACCAATAATAATATCCCCGACTGGTGTTATACCTAAAAGCCTGCTCAAAAGCTTGGAAACAATAGGAATAGAAAATCATTTGTGCATGAAAATTCAAAAAACCGCAATAATTAATACGTGCTCCATAGTGCGAAGATTTTTAAATGAACATTAAAACAGTACTTGAGCCTAATCCCTTTGGTGCCTTGCACCCGGGATAGGTGAATGTTTCCCAGCCCTTAAAAAGGCTGAGGAGTGAAGAATTCAATAATAATAATAATTTCTTTAACACTTACAGGTTTCCCCAATCACACGTGTTTTAATATATCATGAGACGAACACAAACACCCATGTCCTGGGCATTGAATAAGCTTACCCAGGTGGGACTCGAACCCGCGACCCTCGGGTTAGAAGGCGAGGACTTTACCCCGCCGACACCGGGGCCGACTGCAAACATGAAGAGTCAAAATTACTGCTCCCTAACAGAGATGACAAACTATGCTTGTGCGCTTGAGTTGGTGACACAATTCTCAGAGAACACCAATTTGCTGAGTATTTAGCTTTACGCGTAACGGGCAAGGGAATTTATATTTTCGCCGATATCACTCGTTTCGAACCATACTCTTTCCAAGCTTGGGTGAAATGAATGAGGAAAACAGCGTAAAACCGGCATAATCATACAACAAGACAGGCAACAGGTATATTTCACCTATCCAACCAAAGTACAAGCCAACAGTGCAACGTCTGATTATCGAATTATATTCTTTTATAAAGGCGGGTTTGCACATGAAAATCACTTCTACGACAGTAGCCTTGGAAGTCCCTCCTAAGCGAGACTTTGAGATGCATAAGCACGCACTTCCATGGCAGTAGGGGTCGATAGTGGTGGTAATCGACCACAGTTGCTACTTGCAAGGAAATAAGACTGGTTTCTATTTTGCCTGCTGGTAGCATATCGATTCTGCGATAAAATCGTATCGCATCCGGTGGAATCTTGGTCACATGACAGTTAAGGGAGATTTAAAATGTAAACAACGAATAAATTAGTGGGAGGAGAATTCATTCGTTTACCAACCGAACTCAGATCGATATGATCTCGGACCGATCTGAACATTCTAAGCCAGCCGACTCGGATCGCCTGGTTTACCAATGAGAAATCCATTGAAATATCAATTTGAATCGGTTCATAGTGATTTAAAATCTCAGACTGGCTGAAAAAGCCAAGGGCCGAGTTAGCCCGCTTCTTATATCGATCTCGATAGCCCATTGTGTTTACCATACCGAGCTACACCGGCCAAATCGAGTTCGATTGGTAAACGTGGTGATTGTTGCAAACTACAATTATTATTTGTACTGGAAAATATTCTAAATGCTAAAGAACCCATAAGGTAAGCTTTATGACTTATCTTTTATTAGATAATAATTATTATTGTCAAAATGGGCACACTTGATTCGGCGTAATAATTCATACTAATTGTAATTCATACACATTTATTGAATCGACGAATGCCAATGGGACTCAAACAGTTGTATACAAATGCCATTATTTTCAAATTTAGGTGGTTTTTGTAATTGCCATATACATTGTTTACTTTCGCCATCCATTTGTTTGGGAAAAGTCGAAAGTAATGTGTACGCAGAACAATGGTCTGCCAGTGGCGATACGATTCGAGATATCGCTACACTCGCGACTTCCATAGAAGTCAACTTCCGTTTAAGAATTCGCCTTAAGATACAATGACACCCATTACTCAGTACGATCGGAAGAATTCTGGATTGAATTTTCAGAAAAGAAGTAAGCGTGATATAAATGACTCTCAAAGACCCCGTTCAATTTACTCGCTTAATTCCATGGTGATCTATATCAAGGGAAGTAGTACGTGATCAAGAACGCCCAACTGGGGTCTACCATGACAATATTATCTTCCAGAGTAATCAATCTTCCGAGAAATATTTTTTGTCATCCAATTGTACGTTTGTCTCAATGGTCATGTCATCAATTGTCATCATATCCATGTCAACGGGAGGTGAACAGAGATAAATATGATGCATGTTAAAGGAGGTAAATACTAGTCAAAGCATTAAGAATGAAGACAGCAGCGAAGCCAGCTTGTTGAATTTTCCTATTTGTAATAATAGCCATTTTCTACAAACATAATTACTCAATACTCGAACGCAGCGTAATGATGGGACTTTACTCTTTGTGTGAAGGTTGTTGAGCAGAAGTAAATGAGTGATCATTAATAAACGAGTATATATCAGATACCTAATTTGTGTTTATAATTTAAAATGGCAGCCTAAGAGTACCATTAATATTTTATTTAGTGGCGTAATAAAAGGAATTTCTCTATAACTGCAATGAAAGATAACATTTTTGGAGATTCTCCAAATGGCGCGACTATCTTAACTGAAGTTAGTTACGCCAGGTTTTTACCATCCCTCCTACTGTCCTTCTATTTCGCCAAATACGATTAATATTGGGATGTTTCCAAAATAATTTCATTAGTAATATGACAATTTATTTACCGCAAAATTGGATTCACAACAATAATATGTTCAAATATAGAAATTTAATTGAATAGGTGGCTAATTTAGAGTATGCCGGGACTAACCACGGACTATCTTTGCGGAGTCACCCGCAATGCTCAAATGTTAGAAGTTCCACTGAGGACAAGACATCCACCTTGATCGGGACTCATATCTACATTTTTCCTCTGTGGAATTTCACACATTTGCGCATTGCTGGTGATCCGTTAAGTTAATCCGTGGATAGTCCCGGTGTACTCAAAATTAGTAAAAAGAGCGTGCACCTCGTGTTCCAAGTACGGCTTTACCTCTCGGACTGTGGCGATTTGCGCACGACTTGAGACTGTTTAAATGAAACCGTTTCAGGCGTTCCCTATTGGAAGTTTTGGATATTCATGATGAAAAGACACAACTTGGTTAATTTCACACTAATTTATTAAGTTACAACCAATCCGGGTTTCAGAAACTAAGTGCCATTTTCAAGGTAAAACTGACTTGATGCCTGAGTAAATATACGGTAAAGATGGAGGGAGAGGGGGGTAAAGAGGGAAGAGGAGAAGGGAGGGGGGCGTGGAGGTATAGTGGTAGAGGTGACGTTAAGGTGGCGGGAAGGATGAGTACTATTGGGTGAAAACTGAGTTATTTGTAGGTAAACAAGAACAGGTTGGATGACTATGACGGTTGTCTGTTGTGGAAAGAGGGAAGTTTTTTGGTAAGGAGGGAGTAATGGGTGGGGAACATATGGTCATTACATAAAATATGCAGGCTATTTACAATTTCAAATTGCACAAAATAATCCAACTTATAACCCTTGTAAGTGACATGTAAAATCTCAGGGAAAAAATCACTAAAATGGTATTCTGTGCATAAATGCTCACTAAAATTTGAATTTCCATCACCATTAACAAAGTGGTGCCTATGTTCATGCACTCTGTCTTTAACTTTCCGTCCTGTTTCCGGGACGGTTTTAACTTAATAAATTAGTGTGGAACCAACCAAGTTGTATCTTTTCATCTTGAGACTGCTTGTTGCATTGAATGTCTGATAGTCTGAAGCATTTTGTCCCGCAGGGTCCAATAAATCCACTGGAAGCTTAACTGGTTGAAGCACTCGGTCGAGGGGTTCGAGTCCCGGTCATGGCGGATTATTTATCCTGTGTGGAATTTCGCACGTTTTTGAATAGGTAGTGTTATTACCTTCGGGCTTCCCGATCGGCTTTGGGTGCAACGGCGAATACTGTCAAACCCAGTGAGCTATATTGAGAGGACACTTGCGATGTTGGTCAATGCTAGAAGCTGAAGCCAGTCCGTCATCTTCGTTGACCCTCATTTTCCTACAGAGCTTGAGGGCTAACGCACTAATTCTGCAATTTTACTATGTTTTACTTACCAATTTTCTAGAAATCAGCACGCACTTACATTATTCATGTGGAGGCTCCTAACGTTTTTTGTTAGTTCATTTAAATTAAAAATCACCCGATGAAAACTATAGAAAAATGCAGTAGAATCCATAGAAATAAGCAGCCAATATATGTTTCGAGAGATATTTGCCTGAAATTTAAAAAAGATGGTTAATATTCTTGCTTTACGCCCGCTAATTAGCCCATTCCATAGTTCTATGCACAGAAAAGTAAGGTGAGAGCAGAATTAAACAATATGGTTTGTTAGTTCGGTTGTCAGGCTTCAGTTTTATGACGTAGTGCCCTCTCCATATACCTCAAGGGTTAAAACCCTTCCGAGTTCCGGCCATTCCAGTGACAACGGACCTGATGCTTGCGGAAGACTCTGTAGGGAATCTTCCAGAAGTAACATACAAAGTATCAATGGAAGTGAAAAGAAACCCTAATTAAGTTGTATAAGGTGACGGCAGTCCCTACAATTTTGTATGGATCAGAATGTTGGACAATAAAACAAAAGAGCTTAAACAAATAGAGTCATCTGAAATGAAATTTCTTCGACCAATGAATGGGTGTGCAAAAAGAGATAAATTAAGGAGTAAATCTATAAGAGAGGAACTAGGTGTCCGGGCGATATCAGCTAGGATGATGTAGAACAAAAGTAAGTGGAAAGAGCATGTACAGCGAATGCCTAAAGTGAAGTTTCCAAAGCAGGCTTTGGAATATAAGCCATTAGGGAAAAGGAGGGAGGCCAAGGTTGAGATGGTGATGTGAAGCCGGAATAGGCTGAAAGCCTAACTCTGGGAGGAAGAAAAAGGAGACGTGTCAATGAAGAATAAAGGAATCTGACCTTCCGATTCATCCCTGCCTAGAGACTTTTCAGTTTTCTGTATATTACTTTTTTATATCACTGATTGATTTGGAAAAGCGAAAAAAATAAATTTTGAATTGCGGAGCTATTTTTTTGGCAGATATACCGGAGATTGATCAGCGGGTCTGCCAAGACACCTCCGAAATCCAAGCCTAGCAGTTCGTTTTCGGACAGCCGTCTTTTATATGTGTTTTGGGGAGAAAACCTAATACTGAGCGGATATTATCACCGCTCATCCCTATGTGTCCGCTCCGCAATCTTTTGGAGGAAAGATGAAATAAGATGGCAATACGGACGATGGGGAGAAAAACCAGAAAACATGGCCTAAGGAGGTGAGGGATGGGTACGCGGAGGGAAGGAAGGGAGGGAGAGAGGGGAATTGAAAGGAAGGGAGAAAGGCAAATATTGAATAGCTTCCGGTGATGTTTTACAGAGTGTGTTTTTGAAACGTAAAGCTCACAAATGGATGGGAGAAAGTGGGTGTTTGGGACTCCGGGCAAGAGCATTTGAAGTGTGGGCGAGGAATAGAAAAAAATGAGGGAATTTTCAGATGTTCGATGAGGGATAACAAAAGTTGAAATAAGGCTGCAATGTGCGCGTGCTCTCATCTGTGTGTTTTTAGTATTTTTGGGTGCTCGAGATGCAATAAAACTGACAAGAGCACTATGTTAGGGTAAATAAAAAAAGGAGAAGGATATGTGAAACGCTATCTGACCACCAATGAACTTCGAGCGACTAGTTAACAGCGATTTCGTGATTTTGAGTTTTGGAGGAGAGATTCCTCTTCTGGAGTTACGACTTGTCACCATAAGTAGTCATCAATCCAGAGATGGCTTTGCTGTATCCCTACATTCTGCCCTCCCCTTCACGATTCCAATATGATTAATTACCAGGCCATCTTCATGATTTGCCTGATGTGAATTCCATTCCCGGTCGTCCTTGGCGAATATGGTTTCAAAAATCTTTCCTTTCATTCCTCACTTCGATATTGCTTTTAATTAAATTTCTAATACAAGAAATGGCAATTAAACACTCAACTAAATTAAAGAGAAATCCAAAATGAAAATACAGGCCAAAGAAAATGGACTCCTTTTTTTTCTATTTACTAGATAAAGTTTTCTGAGTTTTCTGTTGCATTTCTTGCCAATTTGGATTACTTTTTACTTTAGTTCAATAGCGTCGCAAAATGTATTCAATAAGCTCCTTTCTCCTTCTTTTTAGAGCTCTCATCATAATTCTATTCCCTCTAACTCTTCATTGATTTACTTCATTAGTGAGTATCTCCGTCCAGCTGATCTTCATCATTCATCTCCATTGTTTTCAATCTCTTTGCTCTTCTGCTGCAATATTTGAGTTCATGTAATCACTGGCATGTGTAAGTATACTTAAAATACATATCTATATCTTAGCATGTCACTCTCAGGCTTAGCATCTCACTTTCAGGCCTGTATTCTAGCTGTTAGTAAACTCCTTTTCTGGTGGAATGTCTTTTATGTTAGGGACATTCTGCTCACAGTACCACTCTTGCTTCTTGCATCGCTGAGTGAACCTGGGTGTCTAAATTCTCCAAGTGAACCTGGTTCCCAGGTAGTAAAATTCTTCCATTTGCGCAGTTTCTTTGCTGTTCAAGCGTGGTAGTGATTCTCTCTCCATGATTTATTTCACGGACCGTATTCTTATTATCACTCTATCCGAGTGATATTATTAATTCATCGGCAAGAATGCATCACCATTCTTCGATTCTCTTGTCCTCTTCAGATGCTATTGTTTAGGCTTGGTACCAACGATATAGATAGAATAACTCTTACAATTGTAAAACAAAGGTCTTTGTTAAATCAAAGGAAATTGAGCTCTACGGCCTCTCTAGATAGATAAAAATGAAATTCTCCAATAGCCGTAAAAAATGGCACCACTCGTCAAACATGTACCACAAAATTCACTTACTGTGTTGGTTTGCGGGAAAGGGGATTCCACAGCAGGGACCAACCACAGCCTCTCCACCAGAATACCCTCCTGTGATGGTTTACGGGAATGTTACTTCCTCGCCAGTGACCAACACAGACACACACACTCAACCCAGTTTGGGATCCTTTTCGAGGGCTAATGGGACCCTGATAAGGATGCCTGGGTTATAACCTGATATCCTTCATAGGGCTAATGGGACCCTACTAAGGATGCCTGGTTATTACCACAATCACACACACACGCACTCAAATCACTCACTCACAACACACAGACGGGCCCAACTTCTGGGAGAAATCGCTCAAAAAGAGCGTGGTCAAAAGAAAAACACACAGAAACAAACGAGGGTGAGCGTCGGATACGCGTATTTCGGCCACAAGGTGGCCCTCTTCAGCGAGCTGAAGGGAAAAGCACTTGCAACACGAGGTTGTAAGTCAAGTAAGTAAGTGGCTCGCTGAAGAGGGCCACCTTGTGGCCGAAATACGCGTATCCGACGCTCACCCTCGTTTGTTTCTGTGTGTTTTTCTTTTGACCACGCTCTTTTTGAGCGATTTCTCCCAGAAGTTGGGCCCGTCTGTGTGTTGTGAGTGAGTGATTTGAGTGCGTGTGTGTGTGATTGTGGTAATAACCAGGCATCCTTAGTAGGGTCCCATTAGCCCTATGAAGGATATCAGGTTATAACCCAGGCATCCTTATCAGGGTCCCATTAGCCCTCGAAAAGGATCCCAAACTGGGTTGAGTGTGTGTGTCTGTGTTGGTCACTGGCGAGGAAGTAACATTCCCGTAAACCATCACAGGAGGGTATTCTGGTGGAGAGGCTGTGGTTGGTCCCTGCTGTGGAATCCCCTTTCCCGCAAACCAACACAGTAAGTGAATTTTGTGGTAAAGGTCTTTGTCATTACACTTTAAGTTTTCTTTAATCATCATAATCAGACAAAATTAATACGTATGGCTGCAGAATAGTTGGATGGATATGGTTGTGAATTAGTTAGTGACGAATGAATGCGGGTTTGAGTCTATAGTGATAGACATGTAAAGGGAGTGTGCCTCGTTGGTTGGGCCACATCGAGAGAATGTAAGAGGGTCGACTAGCTGAACAGGTATACAATGGCAGAGTAAACTGTAAGAGAGGAAGAAATAGACTACGAGAGTCAAAAATCCATCATGATGATTAAGTCAATAGTAAAAAAAATAGGAACTGAAGTCAAAAGAAGGTACTTTTATAAAAAGCTACAGTCTACTCATTTGTCTAAATTAATTTTCACTGTGAATTTAATCATCAAATAATCTGCATTCCTGTATTAATCCTGTTTTCTAATGGGTTTCAATCAGTGAAGAAGTGAAGGGAAAGTTATTTTTTCACGGAAGGGTGGAATTTACCCTTTAGTTTTGCTAAGACAGTCTCGGTGGGATCTTTATGAACGGAATTTTCTTCGAAAAATTAAATAAAACAGTGGTGTATACATACACAACACGCCATATAAAAGATATAAATTCAATGGTTGAGATCTTTACCGAGTCAAATTTACTTAGGAATGTTTTCTTGGCTTTTCTTGGTATTCATGAAACTGGTCGTTCAAAATAAAACTAAGACAAAATATTACCAAGTCAACTTAATTTCTCATAGGATAGTTGGAGTTGGGAATGAGTGGATCATCAAAGAATGCGGATTGAATGCTCTAGTAATGGACAATTACAAGTGGAGTGTGCTTCGTTGGCTTGGCCTAGAGACCCTCAAGTCAGAGACTGGAAACCGACATTGTTGGATGGCCCACTCTAGGAGCTTAATTTAATCACATAGTTAATTAATCACTTAAATACTTGATTATCAAATAATTAATTTTTATTAATTTATTTTTTTAATTACTAGATATTTAATTTTATGTTAAATAATCAATAATACTGGTATACAATAAGAGGTTACGTAGTTACTAAGCAATTTTTACAAGTATTTGTGACACTCTTCGTGCAAAATGCGGGATTCTCATTGGTTCTGCCATATTTTGTGGCTCACCAATCAGAAGTAGAATCGTGGTTTCCAGTCCCTGACTTGAGGGTCTCTCATTTGGTCATGTCGAGAGAATGTAGAAGCATCGAATAACGAAACAGATACATACGATGGTAGAGTGAACGGTATTAGAGGAAGAGGTAGAGAGCAAAAGTCATGGATGAAGGACTCTGAAGAGGAGAGATATTAGGAATCTCTGAAACAGAAGAGCATGATTGAAGCAGACCATGAGTGTAAATGAAGTGGGAATGGGTTGTAACTTTATGAAAATATTGGAGGAGATTTTTAAGAAGAAGCTAGTTTTCTCGGTCGCACAGTAGTAGTAAAGTCTTCAATAAAAATCAGTAATTGAATTCCCTGATTACGGCTACCCTAAATGGGATTTACGTGATGGGTTTGTTTTGATATTATAAACCTCTCAATTACGGACAGCAGTTATCCCCATTAATGTGTCCATATGTGAGAGGTGCCCTTAAGACAGTTATGAGACCAGCATACATAACATTTTGTTTCATGAATTAAAGTGATCTATCAATATGTGACAGGAATAACCGGGCGAGAATAAGAGATTTCATAGAGTTATAAAAAAATGGATCTCTCAACGACAATAGAGACATAATTTTATCCTGGACAATTTAACATTTTCAATATACCCATTCAGATTGAAAACAGTATTTGATTTTTGTTTGCGCATTATTTTACAAACTAGTTCTTTCTCAAAATTCAACTGTAAATTAAACAAACTTCATAGCAGGTACTCATTTTTGTCTTTTAAAAGACAAATCTTCAATTTCTCGATTTGACACAAAGTTTCACCATATGCATTCACATTTGACTGTTCAGTTGAGTCACAGGGTTATAATCACCCACAATCTCTAGCCTACTGCTCCTCTCAATACATATTAAGTATGTAATAATGGTTCCATAGTTTCAGGTTCAATTATTTAGAAGTTGATTATCACAAATGAAAAAATAACTTGGTTTTCTACCACTTATTAAGTATTTTGGCACAACACGTTTCGACACAATGGTGTCATCTTCAGGTGGTACATACTGGTACATACTGGTACATAAACGTACCTGATGATGACTCCGCTGTGCCGAAACAAGACGATGTCATCATCAGGTACTTACTGGTACATAAAATTACCTGATGATGATACCGTTGTGTCAAAGCATGTAGTACCTAGAAAATAAATTAGTGGAAGAAAACCAAGTATTTTTTCATTTGTGATGTAATTATTGTGTCAAAATGGAAAACCATTGCCATTGGAAAATATGGATGGGCTCCCAGTTTCAAAACCCTCTATCGTCTACAACCGTGGGTTTGATGAATGTTTTCAAGCCAAGCACGTAAAATATCAAACATTATCATGCATCGTTGCACATCGTCCGCATTATCCTCTCCTCAGCTCCGCCCCTGTGGTCCTGCAATCTCACCCCACCCAACTTGCGCCCCCCTCACCCTCCCTCGAATCCTGTCCGCGGCACTCATTTCTCCGGCCCAAATGTCCCTTCCATTCCCTTTCGACCTCCATCTCTCTCTATCCCTCCCTCCCTCACGCCTTTCGTATTTTTATGTGCCCTGCAGGTGGGGCACGGAGGATTCAGAAAAAATTAACAAAGCCCTGGGCAACACATTTTGACAATAAAGCCAAAGTTAAAAACGCTCCCTCCCCCGTTTATGCTTCGCTTAAGCGGCGCCATGTTTCTCTCTCTCTTATATTTTCTATTTATTTTTTCAACTCGAGTTGTAAATCAACCCCAACACTTTTGTTGTTCATGGCCCCGAGGATAAATTCGCGTCGAACCACAGCAGGTCAAATACAAGCGTTTCTTTTCGGTTTCCATTTCAGTATTTTTTCATACTTTATTCCCCCGAGACGATTGTGAGGGCCTTTTTATAATCGTTCGGTTTACGCCAAAGTGATTTTGAATTTATAACTTTAAGTAGAAAATTTTTCAAGGTCTATCACAAAGGTGACCTTTCTTCTAAATCAATATCTAAAACATCAATTTTTGCTATTATCGCGTAAGCATATTTGGTAATAATAATCAATATTGTACTAAATAGATTTATACTATCGTTGATTCCATGAAATTTGCGATAACTCAAGTTCATTCTACAAACATGAAGAAGAGTAAATCAACAAAAAAATCAGTGCATTCCTTTCCTCTATTTAAGAGCTCGGTATATAGTCCTAGAGACATTTGTTTGTTTTAAATTTTTTTATAATAGAGGGGGGAAATAGAATAAAGCCGATTAAATATATACGAAAATTATGAGGAAAATTTGGTATTACTATATCAGAACCTAATAAGCAAAATTTTAGTTTTGCAAGCGCCTCGTCTTCTAAAATTATTCTGCTCTCTACCTCTTGAATTAATAACTCATACCACCATAGTTATATTTTAAGCAACATACTATTATGGTTAATTACTTTACAAAAAATTGAAAATTAACTAAAATATCTTCCGTTAACGTATCGAAAAATTAACTTTTATCTGCATGTTCTTTAATGTTACAATATAGAAAAAAATTTTTATAACTGGTTGCAAAATATTGTTTTTTACTTACACATAATATTTGAATCTTTGAAAAAACGGATAAATCCATTGGAGTAACTGATAACACACAGGAAAGTTAGAAAAATGATGCATTGTTAAAGTTGAGACACAAATGGTGGACTAGATATTTATTATTTCTTGTTACTTCTGTAACTTTCCCCTCCGAGTCCCCAGCTAACATCGGGTTTCGTTGCCGTCATAATGGCCGAGAACTCGAGAGGGGCGGTGCAGAGTTCGTAGCCGCTTCCGATCAACCCATCGGATCAGTGGCTACGCTGCGTTCGGGTCGTGCGCACGAAGCAGCAGATATTTATTATTATTATTATTTTTATTACGAAATGTTAATTTTGTTATTATTACTTTATGATTTTATAAGAAAGATTTGCAACAGACTCAGGATTTGAATTTGCAAATCACAGAAGGAATGATTCTTTCTACTAGATTCATGAATTATGAAGCTGTTTTATAATAATGGAGTAGATGGTGTGGGAGGAGGGGGCAGACTAGGAAAGTCATGGGTAAATTCCGTAACGGAACTATTGAAGAAGGACAATTTGATAATTTTAGGAACAAGAGGTCACTAAGCAAAATGTTTAAGACTTAAAAAAAAACAGGTATGTAAGAATAGGTCAGATTGGAGGAAATTATTTATGAACTCAGCTTTGCAGGTACGGTCGATCAGATCATAAGATAAAGATAAGGGAAATAGATTGTAGAACAGAAAAGTTTAAGATGTCGATTTCCCGCGATCGATGAGAGACAGTAAAGGCTGCATCAAAACTTTGAAGTTGATTAGTTGAAAGATAGTGTAGCTAGTTTTTTCATATCCCCCCTAATGCATGTTTCTAAATTTGCCGATTAGTACTAACACCATGTTTTGCATATTCCCTTCAGGACTTGCATGTCATGTTTTCATAGTCACATTTTGAATTATTTTAGTTTCTGTAGCTTTTTTAGTATACTGATAGTGTGGTGCTTGCTGGTGAAAGTTAATTTCTTTGCTCTAATTCATAGTGGTGAGAAGTCATCCCCAGGCAAACACTCTCATGGTGGCTTGCAGGGTAATAAGTAGATGTAAGTGCTCATCAACCAGAATGTAAGTCTTGAACGGCGTGATTGGTATATATGCATGCATACATGTAAAAGCCACTGCATCACTTAATTATTCCAAGTAAGTTCCTTTTAGGAATATGCCACTGAGACTGTCTGTGTAAAACCAATGTGTAAAGTTTACCTTTCCAAAAACAAGCTTGGTCTTCACTTATCAAAAGTGTTGTAAGCTAATTAAAAAGTAGATTTTGACTGGATAATGTAGATTATTTGACGATTAAAATCTCAATTAACATTTTTACAGCCAAATGAGCAGACTGTAGCTTCTGTAGACAGAATATACCTTATTTGACATCAGTTCCTGCAATATTTTTTACTAACAAATTAAACATTCTGATGGGTTGCTGCCTCATTTTTACCATATTTCTATTTTATTTGCGACTCTGTTAATATGTAGCAGTTTTTCTGCGAAAATGCCATTTGAATTACATAGAAATATACCATTCATCCATGTTTCATATATTCTTGTTTAACGCCGTGATTTTTCAAGTCGCAATTGCGAAAGATTGTGAGAAAATATAGTTTTTTTTTGCAAATCTCAGAAAGAGAATATGTTTTTATAGAGATAGACAAAATATAAACTCAGTGACTTTGATACCTTGTTATAATTTAGATCCAACTTTATTTACCCAGCGATCGATAAAGTTTTCAGGTTTTTAGGAGTATCTTATAAAGTTTATTTACATTTTTTTCGTTCCAGTACTTTTGAAACTCATAATTTCAGAAGAATTTACTATGAAAAATTGTAGTAGCTGTTAATATTTAACTTTTTATTGGAATTCGTTTAAGTCAAGGAGTCTCTTGATGCAATATTTTTCATAAAACTTACTTCGGAAGAGTAATTGCTCAGCACCTCCTCGTAAGTATTAAGATTCTCCATTTGTGAAAAATAATGCGTTTAAGACAAGGAGTCTTTTGATTCAATATTTTTCATAAAACTTACTTCGGAGGACTAATTGTTCAGCACCTCCTCGTCAGTACTAAGATTTTCCATTTGTGAAAAATACCGTTTGGTCGTACACTTGATTACCGATTGCTAAAAATTACTCACTTCGCTTTTAGAAGAAATCTTATTCCTTGCATCTGGGCAACGAGAAAATACTGCTACAGCCGTACGTTGGAGTAGTTATATTCACTGAGCAATAAAGCTCCTTTGATATTTTCCTGCGCAGATCAAAGCCTCCCTTTATGCCATGCAAATTGGACTCGCGCGATCAAAATTCAGTTAAGTTCTTCGCGAGATGAACGAAAAATATTGCTTGAATTATACGATTCCTTCTCGCTGTGCTTTGATGTCAAAAGAGTGGTTGAAACTGTTGTTATTTGTCCTCGTCAAGCCCTTGTTCAGGTTAGCCTAAACGTTTCTTCTCGGTTTGCGTGCTGAATTATCTCGAATAGATCCTTTGGTGAGATCATTTGAAAAAAGGTTGAGTAACTGGGTCACGTGCTGGCCAAAGACGATGGAGCACGTCATTTTTTCAAACCTAACGATTAAACATTCTTTTTTTCACCTTTTGCCTCTCAGTTACAGTCTTTCCCATTCTCAAGCAGTGGTCTTTGCCGCAATGAACCCAGCCCAGGTCATGCACCGTGAAAAGTTCTTTTTTGCTGTAGACATGAGCATGAGTGAACGAAAAAATATGATGTAAATACAAAGTTGAATATTGGAGACATTTCTTCGTTTAAAATTACGCGCGCTTGGCTGCATGAAAACTTTACGTCATCTGAAACCCGAGGAATTGCGTCATCAGCAAAGTGACGTATTTGCATGAGAAGTTCGGCTCGTTTTTCCTAATTTGACGAAAAAAATCGATCTAACTTCCTTTATGGAGCACAAAGAATAAGTGCGATTCTATACCTTCCCATTGAAATAAATGTAGATCGGAGGAGCGATACCATGCGGTGAAGTGAAGCCACTAAGATGGCGTCTCAAATCACGTGACATGCTCAAAATTGTACGCACACATAAAGCGTGGCTATTTAAGGACTGCATTTAAATAATTAATATAATAATTTTATATTTGAGCAAATAAGGACAAATTTTGTGGTTCCCGCTACTTAGATATGAGAAATAAATTGTACGTACGTCCTCCATTACCAGAAACAATTGAAATAAAATGAACTAATGTGTCGGATAACAGAGAAAAGCATACCAATTGAAGGTTTGGAATAGGACCAGAGTATAAATAAGAAGGGATGACCAAAGAAATAATGAGGAAAATATAATTGAAATAGACCATAGAATAGATACGTGTGTAACGGGGAGTTATCCGGAAAATTAACTCTTCTCAAAAATATTGATAAAAATTTTTATTTTCTCTTCTACCCATTAATACTCGCCGGGAAGCATCTACTAGTATGAGATATTTTAAAACTGATGGGAGCTAAGGTAAGGACTATATGGTAAATTGAGGTGGTGTTCTTGTCCCTAAATCATTAAGTTAAATACAACTGACTAGCTCAATGACGGAGCACTATACTTATGGAATCCTTGATCGTATTACAAAGAAATATATCACACAGGCCATAGGTGTTCAGCCAAAAAATAATTTTTTTGACCAATAATATTTGTCAATCGGCCATAATATATATTCTAAAAATTACTACGAGCATTGCCTAGAGAAAATTCATGGGCCACAACATTAGTCCACACATTTATACTTTCTTATACTGTTAATAAGATGTTCTAGATGGGATAAGAATTTTAACAAGTCCGGAATAAGAGATATAAAGACTGCAGGAGCTAACATTGGCATTGCATTGTAAATACTGGCTTTTTGGTGAAAAATATTTTACTGTTTAAAAAACTTTTAAAATTAATTTTATATTAAATTAATAATTCACGGAAGTAACTCTATGTCTTATATTGAGCGGGTTTTGGAACGGATCAGTCTGTGAACGACAGAAACAATCGAGGTGAACGACTCCATTACGGAGAAGAGGGGCACCGCAATGTACGGCAATCTCTGGAATATGAACATTTTGTTTTTTAATCAGTGTCGGTATAAATTGATAACTGCAATGTAACCGGAGTTAGGTCAATGGACTTCAGTGCTCTAAGTCATCGGGAAGTTGATCAAGTTTTGGTTACCAGCTTTGATGCAGACAAATAGCTCATACTCTAGAATGCCTTTTAGAAAACGCGTGATTAATTACTTATCGTTTATATATCGGAACAAGCATACAAAATGTATACGGCACAGATTTAAAGAAAAATTATGTTTTGTTCAGCGTATAACAGTAAGGTCCTCGGATGAAAATGTAAAAATGAGATGCTACTTCGCTCTGGTTAGTCCACACCTCGAATGCGCCGCGAGCATTTGGGACCCTGGGCATAATGATTTAACCAAAAAATTACTTAAAATACAAAGAAAAGCTGCACACTTCGTTAAAAACTGCTACTAGCGAACATATAGTTCTACTACTTTTAGAGCAATTTAGGTGGGAGCCCGTAGAGATTCGGAGGCTACACGCTAGGCTTAGGCTGCTTGCGAAATCCATAACCGATGTGTTTCAGAGCGAAACAGAGAGTATTATCATGACGCCTCACTACTTCTCTGGAGTTGACAGGCGGTATAATGTAAGAGAGATAGTTCATTGCTGTACAGATAGGTATAAAACCTCGTTCTTTCCGCGCACAATAAGCGACTACAATAAAAACTGAGCTCCACTCAATGCGCTTTCATAATACACGTCACCATTTCACCTCCCAAAACCTTATCCCTTACATCTTTACACGGCTGGCATCCTAACACCCCCTGCCACATGCCCGTACGGTGGCTCGAAGGGTAATATGAAGATGTAGATTATTTGTATTGATTATTGCGTTTTCACCGAAAGTGATCCGTGGACAAAATAGATGAGCTCTGTGTCATCAGGAAGTAGGTTATATTTCAATCACATGATTTGACCCAGACGAATAGGTGAGACTCTATAAAACCTTTTAATAATGAAAGAAGAGATTCAGCAAACAACAATTAACCCAGCTTTGCGGTGATCTGATTGCTTCAATTCACCCTTGTTAGGTCATGTTTTATATTTATCGATTTTCCGAGGGCAGTGTGGGTAACGAGTTGGACTGGAAAGAAAAGAAGCGGACTGCAAACACTAGACTTGCGTGACAAGAAGGGAATGGCGCTTGGGGATACGAGATGCTGCTATGAGCTACAAATACTCTCTCCATATTTACATACACGAGCATAATCTCGCGATGACCCAGTCTTGGAAGTCTCTAAGAGCGGACTTGGAAAGAGCCTCTGGCCCCAGCGGCAGATATGCACCTTTTGCCTTCGCGGAGCCAGCGAGTCGCGCATTAATACGGCAGAGCGAGGAGGGAGTGATATTTCTTTTGAGAAGCAGTGCCCAGTGAACGAACGCAAATGGAGTGAGACATTTGTTCTCTCGAGAGAAATAACTCATCGAGTCAAATGCGCGGACGGAAAGCGCGCGAAAGGATTTGGAAGGTCCTTTGTCACCATATCTCGACTTAGCGGTTAATCCTTGCTAGATTTCTCATTCTCAGCGCACTCATTTCGATTTAACCCTTTAGTCTCCAATTGGACGGTTGCAAGAACATTTAGTGATGGAATACATAGTTATGAGATTCATAAAGTTAAAATCTCATAGAAATATTCGGTTTTTCATCAACACATCTACTAGTTACATAAACAATATACCAATAGTCATTAGCTTCGAATATTCGATATAATCTTCTACCGCGGGAAAAAAATTATTAATGTTTAGCTAATAATAATTATTCAGTAAGAGTAAAGAAAATGTTCATTTGTATCAAAACAACTCTTTTATCAAGTAATTAAGTCTCCAAGCGGTTTATTGTGCATCCGCCATTTCGGCTACTTATGGAACTCATAGCTCCATGCCATAAGTTATGAATCCAGTAAATTTATCGAATGTTTCTCAAAACGTATTGAATGGTTGCCATGACTTATGAGTCACACAAGTTTTTTAATATATATATGTCGTTCCTGCAACTGGCTATAAAGCAGAAGGACTGAGAATGCAATGATAGCTTTCCGTTACATGTGCTGGAGTATGTTACATCAGGTAATAAATCATCTCACACGATGGCTCAAAGTCCAGCGTATAACAGTAAGGTCCTCGGATGAAAATGTAAAAATAAGATGCGCCCTATGTTATCCGCTTAAGATGTCGTCTCCATTGAAAATAACAGGCAAAATTAACCATGAACAATAGTTTGATTTTATTAATAACTTAGTTTTCGGCTGAAATTATGTGAAATTTCGTGCTGTTGCATCTCATCTACCCCGTCCTATTATCTGACGCTAATGTTTTTGCGCGCAATACTCACCGTGGAGTGTTATTAAAAAATGCATCACTGAATGAGCACTCAATATGTCATCTGCGGGTCTCATTTATGGTGATAATCATTTAATTATGGCCAAGTTTTAGAGAGAAATTTGACAGATGAAACTTGCGACAGGCATCATGATGATTTTCATCGCTTTATCAAGGTGACTAGTCGCTTTGGTCGCGCTAATTAATTACAGAACATCATGCATACATCTAATTCTGGGAATGAGTTTGTAATATAGCCGTTCAAAATTTTATTCGCATTTCGCAAAATTGGAAAAATCTCTTCATTATGCAATGCAATACACATCGTCAATTACTGGGTCGATCGAAAGTATACTCTTTAAAATCTGAATTGAATAGCAATTTAAAAAAATGAAAAGCCTCTTTTATTCCATCCTGTTGTTACTTTCTAGCATTTATCTCATACGTAAAACACTGCAGCGTTTTTATTTGGCAAAATTTTAGCAAAATAAATTTTTAATAGACAAAATTTCACGAAGGAAGTGATTAAATTTTACATCCGCGCGGAAAGAGAACCGAGGAGATCTGTGGAAACGAACAAGGTTCTCAACATGAAAGAGAGATGGTTCCTGTCTGCTTGGTGGACAAAAAATCTCCTTGGAAGTCTCTAAATGGATTTTCCTACTGTTTTCCGTCATTAAACCTTTAGACCTCTGAGATTAATTTCCTGTCATGGATGAAGAGGTGTAAGGAAAATTCAAAACGTTTAGAATCGAGGATCTTACTTATTCACTGCGAACGCAGGTCTGTGGAAAATAAATCGGAGCATAATTGAGGATTTGGTGGAGAAGAAAGAGTTCATTAAATGGGATCTGCAAAACAATTTTCTACTAGCTAGTTCCAAGCTAAGACGAGATATGCATATCTACATCAACATACTACCCCGCGAGCCGCCGCATAGGTGTGTGACAGGGATTGTTAGGACACCAGTCGTGTAAAGATGTAAGGGATAAGGGTTTGGGAGGAGAAATAGTGACATGTATTATGGGAGCGTATTTAGTGGAGTTCAGTTTTTATTGTGGTTGCTTATTGATGGGTCTGAAAACTGAGTTTTTTGTACCTAATTGTTTGGCAATGTATTTCTCTTATTTTATCAATTCTATCAAACCTAGAGATGTCGTGAGGTGTCATAATAATATTCTCTGTGTCGCTCTGAAACACACCAGTTCTGAATTTCTCAAGCAGCCTAAGCCTAGCGTGAAGCCACCGAGCCTCTAGGAGCTCCCACCTCAATAGTGTGAAACACTATATGTTCGCTCGTAGCAGCTTTTAACGAAGCGTGTACCTTTTCTTTGTATTTTATTAATGTATTTGGCTAAATCTTTATGACCGGGATACCAAAGTCTCACGGCGTATTTGACGTATGTTCTCACCGGAGCAAAGTAGCATCTCACTTTTACTTTTCATCCGTGGACTTTCCTATTATACACTTAACAATACCTAGTTTATTAAATGCTGTGCCTCACATGTTTTGTATGTGTTCCTCACGAATTATCAAAAGTTAATGTAATTCCAAGATATTGAACTGTATCTGAAGATTTTATGTTTACTACATCCACAGTGTAAGTATGGCATTTGTGTAATGACTTTCGACAGAGGTGAGCTGTGGTGCATTAACTTAGAGCAGCCAAGGGAAATATATGGAGGACATCAAAATTTTAAAATTCCACATACATGACGCATGAAGCTGGTCATTTCTTCATAAAATCGTATTTCTTTTGAAACACCCCCTAAATTTGTGCCATTGGGTCAGAATAAAGTATGTTAAATGTTATTACAATTGATACGTGATACGCGGCAGCGGACCTGGTAAATTCCAGCGTAGATGCGAGAGGGCACGCCCGGCGACTTGGGTGACAAGCCATCACTCTCGGGGCCGTAACTTTGGAATTATCTGCAGAAATTGAAAAATTAATCGTTTTGTCGTTGGTAATTACAGAAAATCCATTAAAAACATCGAGTGTCTCGTCATCGTCAGGAACAGGCGGAATAATGGAAAAAATAGCAAAGATTCAAAACAGTAGGTTCGAAAATCAAAACTATGCGATGCGGGATGTCTTTTCCTTCTCCAATTGCAGTCATATTTTACGCACTTCATTTTCAAATCCAGCGACACATTTTAGGAAGTGTCCCAAAGGAAAGTCAAATTTCCGAAAAATGAGGACCACTATAGTAGGGCATATGTCGTGGTCTTCATTTTACGGTACATAATTATTACCCTGAGCCATATCTCTACAATTATTTGAGGCAACAACATAAGATAATCACCACCGAACTGATAGGTTTCATTCTTCTCACGCTTTATTAACGATGGGCGTGACTCAAAGAAGCTGTGTCAATATGCTATTCACCTCTGACCTCTCCCCGCCCTCCTTTTCCTTGTTCATTTTCCCTTCCCTTGACATCGGTGGTGTGGTAATACTCCTTGCCATAAGTTCCTGAACAGTGTTTTTAGAGGGATTCATCTTGATATGTACTTAAAAGTGAATTACAGTCAATAGAACTATATCTTAATTATCTTATTTAAGCCGTCAGAAGTCACTTCATTATTATTATTACTATAACCTTGAGAAATGAAGCTAACCAGAAGAGACTAGAAGCATTGAAAACTTGCGCTGTAGTAGGATGCTGAAGATAAAATAGACGGACAAAATAAGAAATGATGAAGTATACCGAAGATTAGAAGAGGAGAGGACCATATAAAATACCTTTGAAAAAAGAACAAGATGAATTGGACACACTCTGAGAAGCAATGGGTTTGTAAAGAACATAATTGAAGGCAGAAAGAGGGAAAAGTTCCCAGAGAAAGACCCAGGAATAAGTTCATGGACTAAATAAAGAGGAAAGTACATTGAAAGAGATACCAAGAGGTAATGGAACTAGCATTAGATAGGGATGGATGGAGGGCTGCAGTCAACCAATCTTAGGGTTGAACAACCAATGAGAATCTTGAGGATTTCTGAGGCATAAGATAGCAAACAGAAATATGATATTTAAGTAAAACCAATGAGAATGAGCCCTTGCTTCTCTTTTCTTGCTTGAAGAGAATCGAACTTTTATGTATGGTGATTTTAATTAATCAACTTCCGGTTTTATAACCGTGAGTGTCCTTAATGAGGCATCTCATATGTTATGACATATTACATGCGGCGAAATCGTTTTCTGAATGATCAAGTGTTTTTAAAAAGTATTCTACCGGTTAAGGTAGATTTTCTTTGAATGTCAGAGAATCTCCTCCCAGTTTTCTACACATTCAGGGGCCTGTCTGGCTCTATTATATCCTTTTTTGCCTCACTATACGATCTATCTTTCTTCATCCTGTCCATGAAACATATTCTCTTTCTTCCTCATCCTCGTTTGCCTAACATCCTTCCCTCTTTCACACTGTAGAGCAATCCCTCGCACCTTGTCACATCCTCCAGCCACCTACTCTACCAATCTCGAATTTCAGTCACAGAACCAATATCTTTCAAGTTCCCTAAACATGGTTCGCAACAACCAGAGATGTTGTGGTGATTGCACGTCACATTTTGCAGAGATAAACGTGCCGCATATTGAATTATATTCGAGCCACAAGGCCAACGCAATGCGGCGGCTCTCATTTATTTCTGCTTCTAATCCATTGTAGGGAAGTCTCTCTTTCTCCTCACTTATTTCGTCATCTTTTATAAATTCAACTTTTTTTTCCATGCCATTATTCACACCCTAGAGATGCTACTTCACTCTGGTTAGGCCACACCTCGAAGACGCCGCGAGCATTCGGGACCCTGGTCTTAAAGATTTAGCCAAAAAAATTAATAAAATACAAAGAAAAGCAGCACGATTCGTTAAAAACTGCTACGAGCGAACATATAGTGTCTCACAATTTTTAAGAGGGATTAAGAAGGGAGCCCTTAAAGACTCGGAGGCTTCACCCTATGCTTAGGCTGTTTCACAACTATTGAGGTGGGATCCCCTATAAGCTCGGAGGCTTCAGAATAGGTTCAGGCTGCTTGAGAAATTCAGAACTGGTGTGTTACAGAGAGACACAGAGAATATTATCATGACGACTCACTACATCTCTTTGTTTGTTTGTCAGAAGTTTGACAAAAGTGGTAAAATAAGAGAAATATATTGCCGAGCAGATAGGTACAAAAACTCAGTCTTCCAATCCATCAACAAGCGACCACAATAAAAACTGAGCTCAACTAAATATACTCTCATAATACACGTCAGATGGGGGCGTTATACACATCTACTTCATATTTTTTCTCTATAATTGTCAGCTATTTTCTTTGCTTACCCTCCATAAAATATGCGACCTACTCCAAAGGTTTTCATGGTTCCCCTTAAATAGATAACTGCCGATTAGTTTCTAAGGCCCGTTACGAAACCTTGACCAAGTGTCACATGTCACATCCCACGACAGAAGTGGACCGGGAGACGAGAGGATAGGCGGCCGGGAGTTAGGAATGAGATGAGAGGTTGACGGGTGAAAAGTGTGGAATCTTATACGATGAGGATAAGGCGGGGTGAGTTTCCGGCAACGGAATGAACAACAGATAGAGAGAAGGGGGAAATAAGTTGGCGGAAAAGTCAAGAGGTCACGATTTCTCTGTAGGAGAACCAGAAGAGACTGAGGGGGTGGGCTGGGTAGGGGAAGAGAGTGAAACAAGAAAGGGTGACATCTTCAATCGCCTTCCGAGAACCCGAGGATTGCGAAAGAAGCCGATAAGTTTTATCTTTGTGAGACCAGGGAAGGGAAATATATTTCAGGCCTAAAAAACGTAAAAAAAGAAGGGAGAAAAAGAGTTTTCAAGGGTGGAACAAAATGGGAAGCTTTCAGAATGGATCTCTGTTCGCCTTTAGCCGTCGCTGTTGCATTCCGGATGGAGGCGAGAAATGCGAGACAGACACGGGGAGAAGGATGGGAGATAGGAACCCGCTAGTAGAAGGAGATTGTAGTGGTTGAAACAACGACTTTTTTTCATGTTTCAAACGCTCCTGGCGATGGCGGGCATTCTAGACATCGAATAGCAAGGCGAATACATTTACATACACATACATTCTTCTCGTTTTGCAGTCTTCAAACGAAATGCACTATAAAGAGAGAAAAATAATTCCATTAACCTTTGAACTGCAGCACTTCTGGCCGGGAGACGAAGCGATCGCACATACCAGTGTGAGGAAAACTGTCACCCGGCTCGTGTGAAGCACAATGGTATGCGTCTCTATTCTATTTCAGACATCACCTGAGTTACAGTGACGGAGAAACTCACCTGCTTCTGCTGCGGAGGAAATACCAATACATTTCAGATGTATTTGCAGCGAGGTAGGTGTTTATTTTGCTGTTATTTCTCGCGTTTGCGAAGTGTTCCTATGATCTACCGGAGAGGATCGCGTGGTCTAGTTTAACTCAGCTTTATCAACGCAATTCTGACGAGAGTACAAGACAATAGAGACGTCCTGCTCCTCACCGAAGAATTTGGCTAACTAATTAAACGCTGATACTATCAGAAACTAAGATCTTAGATTCCGTTTGCGGGCTCGCCTTTCTCAAATAAAACTTTCCAGGAAAGTAGCATGGGTCTCTTTAGTTTTAGTATCATTTGCCTAAGCAAACCTTTAGGCGGAAACTTTTTGGCTCGGAATTATTTTGAGAGGTCTCTGTACTTGTTAATTGTCAATATGAAATCTTGATAAAATAAAATTGAATCGAATTTTTTGGTATGGCGATGAATATCATCTATTAAGATGGAAGTGACCAATGCAATGCAGGTACATATTAACTCACCTGTTAAAAGGCTGCAAATTTAACATTGATTAGTGTATGCTAAGTAATTTCCTCAGTGTTAGCCATGAGTAGTATCAATATGTCAGAGAGGAGGCATGTAACATTTTTACTCGATACTTAGAATAGAAGTGAGGACGATGAAAATAACGATAGCACAATTAAGATGAATGTTGAAATAATTTAGTAAAAGGATGATTTTGTGAACCTTAGCTGGATGTTTGCCTAATATGAGAGAAAAAATTAAGACCTTATTTGATTTGCAAAAGCAGGAAAGATATTCATAGATATTACGAGGAATATGTCTAAGAATACACGTCTATCTAAGGAAGCAAAATCTGCAGCGAACAAAACAATTCTCTTTCCCCACTTGGTTGAACGGTAGCCAAAAATTGGAATTCGAGGATATGCATGAGAGTAGGTAAAATTCAGTGGGCATGGGTTAACTGTGAGGTATTTGCGGCAAAAGCAGGAGGGGCAGGTTTATAAGTGGGAGATGAAAGAACGTGGGTTGAATACTCCGTTAATGGATATTTATGAAAGGAGTGCACTTCGGTGGTTTGGACGTATAGAAAGAACGTCATTCATTGTTTATTCAATCCTAAGATTGGTTCACTGCAGCCCTCCACCCTTCTTTTCTGATTCTTATTCGGCACACCAGAAACGCTTAAACCTCACTGATGTCGTGTACGAGCAAATTTAAACATCACAGCGAAATCCCCTAAATTTTATGGCCTTAGTTACTTAATCATGAATATTTGTATTTATACCACACTTCATCATCATAGTAAAATCAATGGTTGGCGAATTCACTTTGTGGAAATTACGATTCATGTTAAGAATGAAACTACTTAGTTTTTTCCACCAATATATTTAACCATAAATCAATAGATTCATGGTTAAATATATTGGTGGAAAAAACTAAGTAGTTTCATTCTTAACATCATTATCATAGGTCTTTCAATCCTAAGGTTGGTTGACTTCAGCGCTCCACTCTTTCCTTTCTTATACTAGTTCCCATACCTCCTGGTATCTCTTTCTATGTGTGTACTTCCCTCTTTATTTGGTCTATGAACATATTCTTGGGTCTTCCTCTCGGGACTTTTCCCTCTATTTTACCTTCAATTGTGTTCTTCACAAACGCATTGTGTCTCAGGGTGTGTCCAATCTATCTTGTTCTTCTCCATATGCTTCTCTACTTTTCTACTCTTCTGTACCTACACTTCATAATTTCCTATTTTTTCCGTCCATTTTATCTTTAGCATCCTCCTCCAGCAGCAGGTTTTGAGGGCCAAACAAAGAAGGTTAAGCAAAGAGAGAACGTATAAGAATCGAATAACGAAGTTGATTTATGAGTAGAGTGAATGTTGAGAGAGGAAGGAATAGATTGAGAAAAGCATGAGTCAACTCAGTGGAAGAGATTCTTACGTGACGGAACATTAAGATTCTTGAGAACCTAAGAACATTTAAGAAGCCATGGTAGCTTAAGTAAACGAGGTTTAAAACAATAGGAAAGTTCAGAGGAAATAATAAGAATTACTAGTTTATATCGATGGTTGAGATGAAAAATTTAAAATGCTGATTTGCACCTGCCGACATTTCGAAATATAGTTTATTCCATTAGCTTGGACTGTATCAAACGTTTACGAAAACTAGTTCCAATGGGCATATATTTTTGTGCCACACTCAATAAAGATTCCATCATTTTACTCATCATTAACTGCATCCTTCATATATTTAAGTATGAATGGCAATAACTCTGCATAACAAACATAAGTGCCCATTGGAACTAAATTCCGTAAATGTTTGATTCCCAGCCCTGATGATAGAATTATGTATATCCCGTAATGATGGCAAGGAGAATCTAGCATTTTATATTTGACCCATGCCGTTGATGTAAACTAACAAATATCATTGAATAACTGGGAAATATTGAAATTAAATAATTACGTTCGGTCTATTTCAATATCAGAGTACATTCTCCAGGTCTATAAACGAGGGTTAAGCTTGAAAACATTCCGCAAATGGGAACGATTCGCTGCGGCGTGATGATTGAGAATATTATTTATGTAAGTATGTATGCATGAAAGTCATACCAGTCGTTTTAGATACCATACTTGGATGTGAGAGACGGCTCCCTCCGCTTATCTCAAGAGCGTGAGGGGAGGGACACGAACATGTGGAAGATCGGGAACAAAAAAAAACAAATGAGAAAAGGGAAAGCATCGGTGAGGGGAGGGGGTTGAAAGATGAAAAAAATAATTGGGAAAAGAGGAAGCTGGAATGAGTCGGAGAACAAGGTTACCACCGAGCACCGAGTTATGCGTTCGGGGAATCTCGTTACACTTTTTTTTCCGTGCCTTCTGACGGAGGAAGAAGCTGAAGGAGATCCGAAGGAATAGCATTTCGCCTTTCACTTATTTTCTTTTCAGTTTCCAATGACACCACGTGCACCACGGTCGCTCTCAATATAGACGAGTCATAAAAACAGTCGTTGCGGTTACCAGGGTAACGAAGAGGGTCCTCGTTTCTCTTCCCTTCCTCCTCTCATTCCGCCCTTCTCTTCCTTTACTCCTTTTCCGCCACTGTGTTCGAAAGCTCCCTCCCCACGAGAGCCGTTTGAACGCGGATTAGGACCGTGGATGCTAGACAAGGCGAGCAGTTTATGAAACCTTTTCTGATTTGCTGTGGAGGATAAATGTCAGAAGGACGGGAGCGTCATAAAAATGTTTCGCCGACTTTGCCCCGTTTTCCGAGAATTTATTCACCTCTTTAGAGACGTGACGTGTGGAAAACTGAGTGAATGTTTCTCCTCTGTCTCACATCACAGGAGATCACGTGATTTATCCTCTACCTATCTATATAACCATCCCTCTCTCAATTGCAACGTCAAACTAGAGCATGATATATTTACTCATCCTCTTCTCTCCGTGGAGATGAAAGTCGTTTGAAGCTAACGACCGTAAAAAGATAACTAAGGAGGAATGAAAGGGGAGTAAACTAAACTGGACTTTTTAATCAAGAACTAAATGTCAGTAGTTCAGAGGTAATAAAAAGAATGAACTTGAAATTAAAGGACGCTAATTGGATAAGATCTGATACTTTCTCGGTGAATTAGATGTCAGAACTGTTTTCGAGTTTCCCACCAGTTGAAAGGTTCCACGCTGGACAACGTTTACAAGTGCGACTTGGACATCGTCTTTTGGGTAGTTAGGGGTAATGAAGCTCAAATGATTTCGTACTGTCTACTAATTTTATTTCCACCTCTTGCTACACGTGTTTCGGCTGACTAGCAGTCATCATCAGGCAAGACTAATACAACATAAACAGATAATACGTGAAACACCAAATCTGCGTCACACTGGGAAAGGATAAAAGGACAAGTGGGAGAAAATGGAAAGGGGGGGTGTGAGGGAGAGGGTGGTTTGTTGGCGGAAGGAAAGTTATTCAACAATGGTGTCAAAAATAGGAGAATGACAAACAAATTCATTCTCATTTAATAAGTTCATTTTCTTCCGTTTCCTTTTGACTATTTCCCACTGTTCCGAAACATCTAAACGGTGTCCTTTATCCAGGAATCGGAGGATTTTCACATTAAATGTGGAGTGGTGGGATTCTTCCATTAGATGTTTGACATATAATCGTCAAATAAGTTAACTTATTAAATGAGAACGAATTTGTTTGTCATTCTCCTATTTTTGACACCACTGTTAAATAACTTTACCTCCGCCAACAAACCACCCTCTCCCTCACACCCCCCCCCTTTCCATTTTCTCCCACTTGTCCTTCTATCCTTTCCCAGTGTGACGCAAATTTGGTGTTTCACGTATTATATAAGCTCATATCTGTTTATGTTGTATTAGTCTTGCCTGATGACGACTGCTAGTCAGTCGAAACACGTGTAACAAGAGGTGGAAATAAAATTAGTAGACAGTTCGAAATCATTTGAGCTTCATTACTCATTATGCTGTTCTACGATATCTCGCCTGAGAAAGTGGAGTTTTGGGGCAGTTGATTGGTTAGTAGATTGAAATAGTTGGCAAGCCCGGAGACCAACCAGACAAGAAACCCACCGGGTATTATAGTACCTGTGGCGCTAATTGGTTTTGAAATGAGATAGCTCCTTAGTCATAACGGAAACCATATTCGAATAATGAGTTTTAATTTTAGCAGCTGTGGAAAGCATGAATTAAGTATTAAGTTATTAACAGTGCAATTGTATAGTTCTATATGACTGAAATTCTAGGTATTCAGATAGAAATATCCAAAAAGTCTTTGATTTGACTCAGTTTTATCACGCGGTACGTTGAAACTCCTTTACGACGGAAGGCTTTTGCGTTTCTGAAAAAAATTACTGCCCTGACAATCTGATTTATTTTCAAAAATATTCGATGAAACATACAAACTACACCCTGTTAATGTTTTCACAAGATCTAGGCGGTAAAAATGCCTCATTTTTTAAATATGGTCTCTTTGGAGAGCGTAACCTACCATTTCCCATTTAAAAGGGATAGTGTGTTATGTCAAAAATCTCGGAAAATAGTTAAGGGGCTGATATTTTGATATCTTCGGGAGAGTAAGATATTTTTTATTAGAATGAGGCCAAATTCATTGATTTCTAGGTGAAATGATATTTCGCTCAAACTAACTTAAATAATAATAATCTGTGTTTTGAGATGATTGCTTCCAAAGGGCCTTGAGATCAATTTAAGTAGCTACTTCCTCTATATCACGGATTGAGTTCACGGAAAAACCAAGAATGAAAGAATTATTCAATTATATTTCAAAAACTATCCTGGAACCAGCGTAAATTTAATCTTTTTAGCCTGTAATCTCCCGCACTTAATCCTGCGCACCATCGTGAATGCATGCTAGTGTTTGGTACTTGGAGGAAACTTTAGTGCAACAATCCTTAAAAATGTCACTGTAGCATCAAGGCTGTAGAACAATAGAACGTACCTTGAAGTTGACGGTTGAGGATTTTGTAATCCATGTATAATTAAATGAGAATGGCCTAATACTAATAATCCCTCACAGAGGCAAATACAAAAAAGGACTGCATTCATGGTGAACTAGAGGTTCTTACCAGGCATACCAGTGGCGGCGTCTCTTTAGCAAACGATGATTGCATGATGACACCGTAAAATATATATTTGGCCATATGCTATCACCTCGCGATTAATTGATTACAATTATTTATTTTTTACCACTATCGTTAAAAACCGCAATCGTCAATCATTATAAATTAAGGTAAGAAAAGACACCTCAACAACTTCAATAAAACATTGGTAATTCCTAATGAAATATGAGGAAACGATAGAGGGGCGATTGCACAAGCAAATGAACAATCATTACAAACATTTTTGAAAACGTAATGGAATATTTTTAGCTATGAAAAGTTCTTCAGGCTATATACGAACGAATAATGAAAGATATTCGGATGTATCGTGAGAAATTGGTGTTTGGTGCGGTGGAGAAAGTGGTGAAAGTCCTCAACGAAAAGATACAAGAATGCAGAAATAGATGAAGAAAGCACGTAGAAAGAATGGGTCAAGTAAGAATATTCAAATCAATACGGAACTATAGAGCAAGAGCTGGAGACTATCTGGCACGGCAACGCGATAGATGGAAAGAGTATAACTAAAGAGTGTAGTCACAGGCTTCATGTTAAATATGCGAGGAGAGAAGACGACAGAAAGAAATTCTTAGGCAGTAGTGAATCATTGCTGCGTTCGCCAGCAATCCCATCTGGAAGTTATCTTCATTATTGTGGGATGACAATGGGAAAAACCAAAAGTAATGACAATTTTCAAGCTATCCGGGACTAGCCACGGAGTTCCACTTTTACGGAGTCACCCGCAATGCACTCACGTGCGAATTTCCACAGAGAAAAAAATCATCCGACTTGACCGGGATTCAAACCCGGCCCCCTCGATTTCCGGCCGAGTGCCTTAGCCAGTTAAGCTACCTCTTCCATCCTCTTACCCTGCGGATTTTTGTGACCTTTACTGGACTAGAAAGTAATGAGTAAAATTGATGTACCTTCTTTAGGAATCTTTGACATTTGAAAGGATTTGCCTATTAGAAGCTCATCATCATGAAATGGTAGAAATAACTGGTGAGGACAGAATAAAAAATAAAACCAAAATATGCCCTCAGTGTCTGTGATCACTTCCAAACGTGGGGTATAATTTTAAGTGGACTGTGACTTTTAAATTCAAGAGGAAAATTACTGCAGACACAAAAGGTTGAGCCACGTTAAGCCTCGCGGGCGTATGCCACTCACCAATCGTGGGCCCATGCGGCAGGCAGCCTGATGACTCCTCGGAGATTCCGTCGCGATGTACACCGCACTGCGTTCACAGGTAGACTTCGACACACACTCATACATCATTCACTCACGATACAAAAAAAGACAAACGAAAAGTCTAGTGGCACCGCCAAGTGGTAGTGGCTCAACCTTGACAAACTTGCGATTTGAAAACACAACTGAACAATCTGTTTTGCTTTCGATAACTATAGACCATAGTTTTTGAATGACTCTTGTTTTATGAATGTCCGAAGAATGAATTCGTGTTTGAAGTAAAAAAAAGCATTTGAGTTCTTTTCGGGATAGTTATCTCTAACTTGCGTCTGGACTGTAAAGATCATGTCTGAGAGAACAGGGTTTCTAATTTGGAACACATGTTCCAAACCTTAGGGACCGTAGGCGCTTTTCTCTCTGGTTCCCCCTTCTCGTTGTAGCTCAAAGGAGTTAAAGGGTCGTAAATTACGTTTATTTTCAACGCAACTCATAAAAATACGTCTTTTATGATTACTACGAATGCAACAAAAACGAATGATCCTATGCCTAACACTGCTTCTTTCTCGAGCTGTTTTTTTAATTGACAGAAGCTGACTTTTTTTAGGGAAAGTAAAACGCCACATGACGAAAGTAGTACTTTCAAGTATGTTAGATCGTATGCCATTAAAATTGGAAGACGGTCAAATGAGTAGCAAGAAAACCAAATGTTATTAGTTTGTAAATTTACTGGCCAATTGATCTCGCCAGGGTTTATATCACGTAGGGAATTCAGGGAAAGCATATTTTAAATGCTGTGATCTTTCTATTTATATCTTTAGAAGTTCGACAGATTTCCTGTTGTAGTTTCACAATTATGAGTTAGCGCACCAGTTGATAGCTGATTCTTGGAAAAGATTGATTATAAGTACAAGAATGTAGACGACAAGAGGGCTTTGGTAATTAATGAACATTTTCCCATTGTTTATGAAAGACGTAGGTATTCTAAAGTAAATAGGCCATGAAGCGAATATAATTAACCTCTGCTCTCTGAAATTCAAAAATTTTCTACTAAAAACGTTATAATTTCCTTATCGATGCATTTAACGAATAATAACTGAAATGCTGGCATTGCTGTAAGAATTTTCACAGAAAAAACTAGTTGCTTTTAATAGGACTTAACGGTGGAATTTACTTTAAACTAATGTAATCTTTAGAATGAAATGCTTACCAAAAATCTAATTGCGATAGATGTCAACTCGTGTAGTTATTGGTATTCGATTTTTAAGAACCTCAAGTTAGGATAGCAGAGAATAGTGTTATTTTCAGATTCGACATTCAGGATTTCAATTCTTTAATTGCAGCTGTGATTGAGGGTGGAAAGAATCATGACCTTCGGCTACTGTAATTTCACCTCGCTGGTGAAATGAGCTGAAGCTGACATTCAGCAACAACTCAAGTGTCTAGACTTTTATTCAAACATAGCCAGCAACATATATATATCGCGGAGAACACGATAAGAAATGCCAAACAAAATAAAACCTCAAGGTACAATGAAGGTACGGTCTACTTTGGAAAAAATACGCCGTTATTGTGGCGAAAAATGTTAAGGAAATGGTTTCCGCTAAAGCAATTCATCAAATGGTTTCCAGCAAGGCCAGGGCACGGCCTCGTTCACGGTGTATTGGGTGAGTAAATTCTGCTGGCGGTAATTAACCCGCGGGGAAAAAGTCAATGAGGCCCTTCGCTAGAACCCCCACGCCACTGCCGTTATTGAGAAAAAGGGTAAGGTCCGATCCGCTCAATGGAAACGGGGGTGCTGTTTTATTATTTTTTTTCGAAAAAAAATGAGGACTCCTTTGTGAACAGACTGCCGGGGTGAAAAGGACAAGGAAGTGGAATATAATGCTGGAAAAAGTCTGCTTCTGGGAAAAAAGAGAGAGGGGGGAAGAGAGAGTAGTGGGCTCTAGGAAATCTCTATTGGTGAGAGAGTAGCCACAAGAAGGAATAGGAAAAAAAAGGGGTGGGGGTTTCAGCGTTGAGACAAAACGGGCTTGACCACTGGCCTGGGAAAATGAGTTCTTTGAAGCTTTCGGTGGGAAGCGGTGCATGTATTATCTGCAGAGATGAAACGGAGGGCCTCCCATCATTCGTAGAAAACTAAGCACAAACGAATTGGTACGTTCGTACATACATAAGGGAATAAAAGTTAATGTTTCGCCGAGAAAGTCAGGGAGAACTTATTGAGCCGGACCTAATATTCGAGTAACGTTGTCTCTCGAGGGAAAATTAGTGGAAATAAAAGCAAGCAACCAGAACAGTTTACAATAGGACACTCTGCTTCAAAGGATTGATTTTATTGCAATTCTCTGTCGGGAGAAATACGAATCCTTGAAATGGAATATCACGGGGGAATAATTTGAATTAAATCGGAACAAATTATACACGAGACGGAAAAAAGAAAGAAATTTATCTCATGGAATGGAATAGGCGATAGAGGAGATAAAACTCTGCAATCCCAGAAGACTATTTAAACGAGTGTCTAAATAAAAATTAACGAAGGCGTGATATCAACTTAGAGTAAATTTTCAGATAAAATAAACAAGTCATAAGCCGGTGACAATAATTTTTTTGTGTCCAATTATGAGCGGTCATCAGTTAACCAATTGAGAGAACTTGCAAAAATCTTGCTTAAAACTTTTTGAATAAAGTATCTTTCGGTAGATTTTACCCTGTCATGGACTCCGTTGTAGTGTTTCCGTGTGGTACTTTTGATCAAATTTATATACAGGAAAGAATTTACTTCATGAGTAACTACTTCTTTGCTATGGTGTGAATGATAATAATACGTGTTCTTATTGCACGTAAAATTCACATAAGTACGCAAATTATTTGTTAAGATTTTAAGTTTAACGTCGATAGATTCGCTTGGTTGCTAGGCTCTCTCTCTCCAAGTCAAAATCACATCTCTCCAGTCATTCATGTATCTTCTTTCCACATTAACTCATTCTATGCGATAAGCGACGACAAGTCAAAACTCGATGATGTTAATATGCCATGAATACGATCAACATGTGGTCATAAATCATGGCCTTTGTCCGCCAGGGTGACACTGGATCGAGCTTGTTGGAACTACTTCTCATCGATAACGCGTCTTCATATCTCCCATTCCATTGCTTATGGAAAAAATCGCTCCGGCTTTTTTTCTAAGATATACAAAGGAGGGGTCGTAAGCACTTCAAATCTTCCGTAGAAAAATCGCACGTTCCAATCTTTTTTTAATGCAAACGCTTATCAAATGGTTGGACCTTGAAAATGCGTAGGAGGCTTTCGGACCCCATATTTTAATGGTGATAAAAGTTGGAGTCCACATTGATGCACAAGCGTTGATTTCACAATGCTGTGAAACTGCGAGGGTTACCCAAAAAGTATTGCCCCTAATTTTTTTAAATTCCCTAACTGCGCCAGCCAGCGCGTTTAAACGGTCATCAAGAGACGCATCTCCACTGGTCTCAAAGCCTTACAGGTTATCACATAGCTACCGTGCCTCACATCAGAGGGCTATGACCAATTTTGTAGACTCTGCAAATGGCAGACTGCAAGAATGGCAGGCTCGCAAATACCAGTCTGGCACCTACTATAGACGTGGAAGAATGCAAATTGCTTCGTATTTCCTCTTATTTTTAAAATTCATTTTGAATGATGACACTGAGTGTGTTTCCACACAACTAAAGAGTCAGAAATCAAGAGAATAAATTGGTTAAGATGATTTGGGCATGAGGAGAGAATGGCTGAAGATAGAATGGTCAAAAATATACACCTAAGACAAAAATGGTGGAAGACTAAGGGGAAGGCCACAGAAGAGATGATTGGATGATGTAGAGGAGGATCTGAGAAATAAGAAACTATTAAGATGGAGAATCAGACTGGTTGTGCCAGGCGAAATTTTATGGAACTTGCCTAACATTGTGAAATGAAAGCTGTAACTTCGTAATTCACATAACCTTTATTAACGACCTAGGTTTCGACTTATGAAGTCATCATCAGGCACATGCAGGCACATTACTAAGTTACATAATTACTAAGTTACAGCTTTAATTACATTATTACTATTATTACAGCTTTAATTACTAAGATACATGGATTACTAAGTGACTAAGCCACAGCTTTCAGAGATCGTGATGACTGGGCTAACACTGTTGGAGAGGCCAAGACCATTTAAGTGCAGCAGTACCGAGGAGTAAGGGACCTTTCAAGTATTACGTTAAACGATTTATGCCATTTTTGACCCCACCCCATCCTCCTATGTAAGACAATGTAAGATTTTCCTAACCCTCATCCCTCTCAGTCTTACGTAAGACGTTAGATATTTGAATCCACTCTTCGTTAAATGCTCGCTTTGGTTGAGCATGGAGGTAATGTAGCTAGCCAGTCGGGCGACAGAATAGGATCATCGGTGTAGCGGTGAGATTACGGAAAATACGCCATTAGCGAGCGGATGCTCTGTGTCACTGTTAAATTTCATTCGGAAACGATACAATGTTTCAAGACAGACAAAAATCTTACATAAATTGGTTCCATACCCCATGGCCCCCCTACATAAGACAAAGTAAGATGATCCCAACCCCTCCACATCCAAAAACGTCTTACGTTATACTTGAATGTGAGTGAGCAACCATTTTTAGTGGTACCGAGGCTTCCGCGGTGACTTGATGAGATCAGTTTATTCGGGGTTTTCCCGCTTTGATTCACATTTATGGACAACAGTTTCGCTTGCGTTATAGCTAGCGTCGTCAGGTCCTGAAGGCTCCGGGATAACGCTCCGTAGACAGCGTGTGACGGTGTGAATATTGTAGACATCCTCCTCCTATGAAGTCTTCTTCAAGACCTGACGACGTTACCTGTAACGTAAGCAAAACTGTTGTCCATTAATACGAATCAACGCGGGAAAACCCCGAATGAACTGAACTAAATCATTCTCAGTGTTAATGTGAAACACGTCAAATTTCGGGTCTTAACCATTTTGACGTCGATAGCAGTGGGGATGTCAGGGGAGGAGAATGGAGGGTCGGCTTGTGGGGTCAGCGGGATGGTCGAGTCAAGGGTGAGAAAATCTGTGGGACGACCCGAGGAGTCGTCGGCGGGAAGAGCATAAGAGTAGGGAGGACGGATGTGAAACGGAAGGACTGGGGAAAGAGAACGGGAAATGAGAGAGAAAATAAGGCGCGAGGAGTTCTGACCGAAAGAGAGGATGGGGCGAGGAGGCCGGCAGGGCGCCCGGGACCTTCTCTGGGATAAAGAGGGCCCTTTTAAGAAGAAGCAAAACAGAGGACTCCACTGTCCTTGCAAGCCTTTTCCAGCCTCTCTCTCTCTCTCCCTTCATCTCCCCCTCATTCTTATTCATCCGGGAAGTCTTCCAGAGACGGAGAAGAGGGAGGTTCCGGCGATGGGTTGGACCAGTGGGTGGGGAGGGGTGAGGGTAGTAGTTCATCCGACAGAAGAGTGGAGGAGGGTTGTTAGCCCGCCTCCTCGAGGAAAGAATTGGGCGCTTGTAATACTAAAAGGGAGCCGCTTGTATTCCTGGACTCCCTCTTTCGAATTCCTTTGCCACTGCAGCGAGACTGGGATGCTGATTTCGCCTCTTCACCCCTCCTTTTTCACTCGTCGGGAGAGTCAGGCTTCCATTTCCCGGTTGATTTCTTTCCCTTTCCGACGAAGCGCCCGCTTTCCACTTCCTCTCCGCGATATCTCAAGACCTCCCATTCTGCTGCAATCGACTTCCAACGTTTTTCAGGAGCCGTCTTTGTTTTCGGCGCACAAGTGCACTCCCTCGGGTGGAGGGCTCCCGGATGACGTTCCGTAGACAGTGTGAATATTGTAAACTTCCTCCTCCTCGCACGAAGTCTCCTTCTTTCTTCAAAACACCCTCCAGCACATTGTCCGGTGTCGTTCCCTGCAGATGTCTCGAGTAGTAGAATCACGTGATGTGGGAATATAAGTGTTGAAATTTGAATGGAAATTATTTAGTTTGCTAATGTGATTCGTGGGTCATTGAATCGCGCGCTGTAATACTTTTTTAAAAAGTCGGAAAAAGATTTCAGGGACCCATTTAATTATAATGTATCTATTTTTGTGTTAAAGCTCACCATATTTGCAGTATCGGAAGTTATACTAGAATTATAGGTATTTACACTTTTTTCTTTACCTAAAACATGTTAATATGTACTAGGGTTTTTGGAGCGTCGTTTGATTATTTAACTGAATTTCATTGAAACTAATTTTCTTCGATTATTGGTCACGGCACCTTGATATCGGTTAGGAACGATTATGACAATTAAAACGTACCATTTTGCGTTTTGATAAAAATCCGTACCTACGACATCGAATTATTTTGTCATGTGCCTTAAGAATTCATTTTCAAATAGTAACCTGTTTCATGATACCCAATGCATTTATTTTTCACTTTATACATAGATACCATAAATGAGAACATAGGTAAATGATAGATAAGTTTCACGTAAATTTTAATGTAAGGTGAATCTCGCCTGAGACAGGTTTCAATTGAACTGCTCCCTCCTTACTCGTCTATCCTGTACTGCCTCCCTCAACTCTTCGTAACACCTTCCGTTCATAATATCTGTCAACATATTATTTCTTCGTCTTTCCTCTTTCTCTTTCACTCGATCGTTCCAACTAATATTCTTCTCAGTCGGCAATCTTTCCTCAGGACGTGTCCCATCCAGTTCACCTTCCTCTTTCCTACTGATCTTAAAATATTCCTTTTCTCATTCATCCTTACGAGCACTTCCTCGTTTCTTATTTTATCACTCCATTAAAATCTTTCCATTGTTCTCCAGAGCCACATTTCAAAACCCTCTTGATATTTCTCCTCCTTCCTTCTGACTGTCCATGTTTCGCCTCTATAAAGTATTTAGCAAATCTTTTCCTTAGGCCATTATTGATTGTTTTGGCTGAAAGTAGTCAGTTGACTTTACTGAAGGCTGCCTTTCCCTGTGATATTCTAGTTTTTATTTCCTCCGTACAACTTCCATTCCATGTTATAATACTTCCAAGATATCAAAAGAGTGGTATTTATTTTAGCCTTTTCCCATCATTGGTCACATTTAGAACTCTTTCCGCTTTTCCTACCATCATTGCTTTAGTTTTCCCGATGTTTACCTTTACTCTAAAATGTTTTCCTTCCCTCTCGATTTTATCCACTATTTCTTGTACCTGTTTCTCACTCTATCTATGAATCACAAAAATAGCTCCTTCCCCTTAATAATGAGTTGTTGTGACATCAATGGAAGAATTTGCTCGACAAGGAAGCATTTGCTTTTAAAAAATCGTACTTCATATCAGAAGATAGAACTGACTATGCTGGATAAGACAGCTGAAACGATTTATTGCACCACTAAGTTTTACAAAGAATCGCAAGTTGGAAAGCATTTTAAACTTCGCGTATCATCAATTGTCTCCCTTTTGCATATAATAAATTATCTGTGGCAATTCTTATGTCTTGGTTTCGAACCCACATCATTCACGTAAACTTAATCCACGATAAGTTGCAAGTATGACGGTGTTCATCCTGTCACATTATGGAAAAAACATATGAGAAGATATCCGTGAGAAAAATTCGTATGGAAAGTCAAGGGCACGGTTGTTGAACGGATCATCGGAACACCGATGTGATTTTTTCGTGTCAAAGAAGATGGTCTAAAAACCTGTCAACACGCCATTGAGAACGGCGACGACCGCCCCACGGCGACGAGAACGGCGACGACCGAACCTTAAAATTTATGCAGCAGGAAATAGGATACCTATGACAAGGGATTTAAATTAGTTTGAGCGAGATATTCAGTAAGAAATGAATGATTTTAGTCCCATTGTAATTAATATAATCTCTACCTTCCAAAAATACCAAAATATCAGCCCCTTACCTCACCACTTTCTGAGATATTTTCTAAAATATACCCACCATTTTACTTGGGCAATGGTACGTGTATGCACTCTAAAGGGACATAGTTAAGAAAATGAGGAATTCCTAACGCCTAGGTCTCGTCAAAAAACTAACAGCGTGTAAATTTAATGTTTTATCTACCATGTTTGAAAATAAATAATATTGTCGCCGCAGGACTTTTTCCAGATTCACAAAATACCTTCTGTTGTGAAAGAGTTGTGAACGTACCGCGCGAAAAAAATGAGTCAAATTAAAGACTTAAGTAGATATTTAATTTAATTTATTAGAACATCAGTCGTGTGAAAGGATAAAATTGTACCAGTAATAATGTAATATTTATTTCATGCTTCATACAGCTGGTGAAATTAAAACGTATAATTCAAATATGGTCTCCTTTAGGTAGTTTGAGCGAGATAGTTCTCTTATATATTTTTCCTAAAAATCAATAAATTTGGTCATATTTTAAAGAAAAATATATCACTCTTCCATTAACATAAAAATTTAGACCCTAACCATGTTTATTTTCGAAATATTGCCAAAAAATATCAGCACTTTTATATGGGAAATGGTACGTGTATGCACTCCAGAGAGACCTTATATTAAAAATGAGGCATTTCCTACACTTAGATCTCGTCCAAAAATCAACACTGTGTAGTTTGTGTGTCTTCTCAACTATTTTTGAAAATTAATCATATTGTCACCGCAGCAAATTCTTCGGGATCACAATAAACCTTCCGTTTTGAAGGAGTTCCAAACGTACCGCGTGAAAAAAATGAGTCAAGTTTAAGACTTATTTAGATATTTTCACTTGATTCCTTAAAGTTTCTATCATGTAAAACTTTTTTATTGCACCATTGATAATTCAATATTTAATTCGTGTGTCTCACAGTTGGTTAAATTAAAATGTACATATATCGAATATGGTCTCTATTATGATGAGGGAACTATCTTGCTCGTACTACCTCTAAGAGTTATGTCGTAGTAGGAATGCCTGAAGAAACTCGAGTCAAGACCCATGTTTCAAAAAACTACATCATTGTCAGTGGATGTGATGTTATACGATACGATCGAAAAGATGGTATCGTAGAACATCAAGGCTATGATCCTAATTAAATGTTGTCCACCCTGTGTAAAATTGCGAATACTTTATCCACTGACTTATCCCGATTTATTGTTTTGAATGCATTCATGAATGATGAGATATATCATACCATGTGCCTGATCTTAAAGAAACTCGAATAAAGACATTTTACCGGGTTCATATATGTTGTTATGGCCATGATGGAATACTGAGAAAGGCATACCTGTTTGTTGGTCGTCGGACACCGTTCCGCACGGTATTGGCAGATTTACCTCCAACGCATTAATGTGGAATCTCTAGGCAAGAATTGAGAATCTTGCCCGTAAAATTTTAGTCATGAATTCATCGTCAAAAGGATAATACCTCAATTTCTTAGACAGGGAGGCTTCAGGCCTATGTGGAAACTACGCGGACCAAAATGCATCTTTTTGTCCTCGGTTCCCTCTCCAGAAGTCTGTAAAAACCTCGTAATTTTGAGAACTTTCCGAAAAATTCATGATTCATTACCATTTTCCGCATCTATGCGACATAGCGGCTCCGTCAGAAACGGGAAAAATTCAACGACTCGTTCACTCTGAATGGCTGGTGAAGAGTTATAGGGCGTATGACACAGCCGAATAACGCGCATACGTTTGGTCATATTTGCTCTAGAAGTCAACGGATGCGGCTGTATGGGCCACAAGACACCCAGCGATCACACTTGACACGATTTAACCGTGTGTGAAACTAGTGTGCTCTCTGCGATAAAACGATGCGTCACTCGGATATGATATACACATTGATGCGGTCCATAAAGAGACTCTAAAGGAACCTTTGTATCCCGGAACTATCAATGCCGTCGACCATACACCCTGCTACACGCTGGATGTTCTTTCTTATCCACGGTTTACGTTATGGGAAAAGGTAGTTCATCCCACACTCAATCACCTATTCCCTAGGAAGAAATGAGAGAATATGGGCGTTGTTTTTCACGTTAAATACATTAAATCTACGTTTACTGATGGTCCAATCAAGATTTTTAAATGTGGCTTGGTTCCGCTGGAATTTCAGTCTATTGTCCACCGAGGGAGAAACGCTCAACATTAACGACCTTATTGTGGAATCGCATTATAGTGGAATGAATGTTTGTTTAGTTTGAATTATGTTCAATAAACTTATTCCATAGCACAAAGATATTGCAATAAGACTTGGGCAAATATAGAGTAATTTTATGTCGTCTCGGCCATTATCTAAATGTGTTTTTTTCACTGTGAAGCTTTGATTGTCATTTAATTTTTCCCATCCGACCTATCAGTTCACACTTCATCATAATAAGTGGCTTTGTTCCCGCAGGAATTTCAATCTATTGTCCTTTAAGGGGCTTACACTCAATACCAACGACATTTACTGGCGTTCCTTTTGAAATCAAGTTTATGAAGCATGATATGATAACTAAAATAAACTCTAGCTCACCTCTGCATGGGCTTCACGTTTCTCCCAAAGTAAGCAACGACAGCATTGGTGGACCGATGTTTGCGTGTTACAATTTGATGCCTCCCAAAATCCCTCCAAATGCTTCATCCAATTATAAAATAGGCTTCTCCAATAGGCTGTGAGCAAGATGGGAGTAATTTTGCATCTTTTTTTAACATAAAACCCATGCAGAAGTGACCTAGAGTTTAATTTTATCATAATCTCATGCTTAATAAAGTTGATTTTAAAAGAAACGTCAGTAAAATGTCGTTGGTGTTGAGTGTAAGCCCCTTAAAGAACAATAGGTTGAAATTCCTGCGGGAACAAAGCCACTTATTATGATGAAGTGTGAACTACTAGGTCGGATGGGAAAAATTAAATGAAAATCAAAGCTTCATAGTGAAAAACAACACATTTAGATGATGGCCCAGATGACATAAAATTACTCTATATTTGCCCAAGTCTTATTGCAATATTTTTGTGCAATGGAATATGTTTATTGAACATAATTCAAACTAAATCTCTAATTTTTAAAAAGGATTTGCAAGGATATCAGTGATAGGAAGATGCTTCATGAATCCAGAAAAAATAAGTTATCCTTCAGTCTCAAGGAGGTCCAAAGACGGCTGTTCTATTCAACATCTAATAGTTTGCCTACCAAACGTTTCAAGCAAAGATGTGTGAAATTGGAGCGCATTTTAAAACGTTGGTTATTTCCCAATTACGTAACAAAAAATGAATTTTCATATTTCTCAGTCCATTTTGATGGGGAATGAACTAGATTTCTGCAGTGGCAGGTAAAAATTCATTAAAAGCTCACTCTGAAATTCACGCTACTTCATGCAGTCATTTACGCAATTTAAATAAGTAGGTGCTAAAGAAAAATTTAATTCGCATCAGAGTTTAGTCATTTCTCTCGCCAGGTGGGAAAATCTACCAAGCATACCGAGGCTTTTAAGCAAATCCTCATCCTAAAGAAATAATTTCCTGTTGTAATTTAATCTTCATGGATGAGTCATTAAAATACGCGCAACAAACCATAAAAATTATTTCGCTGATTTATTTTTCCACCCTTGAGTAATGACAACGTTTTAGTGCCTCGTGCTCCGGTCCTAAATTTAAGCAGGTATTTTTTTCCTCAAAGCAGGTTAATGTGACGTGATAAAATTCGAGTTTTTGGGCAGAAATTCCCCAATCTTCAGGAGGTACGCAGAGAAACAGTTTAAGAAATAAGGTCACCACCTACTCAGTCCCGATAAATTTTATGAATCCCACGTTTACTTCGTCTTTTTATGTATTATTTATTCCTAAAAATGGCTCACGGGAGTTAATTGTTTACGTGTTTGGACGCTTGAAAGTTACGAAAGTCGAATGCGTGAAATGAGCTTCAACTCTTTTTAGCCATACCGTCCCGGCTCAAGGACGGTATTTGGAATTCTTCGTCCACTTTTAATTAAAGAAATGAGACTGTAGATTTAAACGTTTGTCAGAACTTAAATACTTCATGAATTAGAACGTGTCAAATCTTCAGTCTAATTGCTGAAGAGTTCAAAAGGATTTCTCCAAATCGGCCAAATTTTAAGTCTCAGCTCTAAACAAATCAGATGCCTTATTTGTACTGAATTAATAAATTATTCCTACCTCTGCCCATGGATACTTATATTGCTTAGAATGTCATGTAAAATTGTTTTATTGGTGATTTCCATTTCTGTCTTAAAAGTGATCCGGAACATATTCTTGTCCCTGTATCACGCTCGACTAGAAATCGTAGTTTCCCAAACTTTTCAACTCCCTACCTTATTTTATGTTGGCAAAACTTGAGCATTTAACAACGGGGAAAATAGTAGGCTATATGGAGTGGATATAAAGAAAACAGCGAACTGCTTGTAGGAAAAGTACGATGGTCAGGGTAAGGTATGATTGTGTGAGGAAAGAATTAGACTCGGAATTCCAATAACTGAGATTAATCAGTTAAGTTCTTATAGTGATAGATAAGTTCTAGGATACTTTGACTGACCAGGTAATATAGGTCTTTACACTTTTTCTAAATATTTTAATATCATAATTAGTTACTAACCATATATGTAATTTCCGGAATGATATACTCTCGTATGATTTAGTATCTTGTTGTGCTATTTATTTGTCGCATTAATAATACTAACCAGTAATTGAATCTTAAGTAGTTTACTGGATGGTAGCATACTCTTGTAGGTAGCACTCTCGTAGTTTCTGATCTGACCGCGCACCCTTGTCCTGACTGCTTTTGGCCTGCGCCTGGCATTTGGGGGAACGTGTGCGGTTAGGATTTTAGCTGGGATGAGGGCTTCATACATGGTGTGGAATCACTCCGTGCTACCCACTATAGTGGTGGCTTGCACGGTATTTTGGAGAGGTAGGTGTCAATTAGTGAAAGGAGTGAGGTTCATTTGTTTGTCAATGCCGAGAGAATGGACAAAAATTGAATAACGAAACAGATATATGATAGAAGAGTGAATGGTGTAAAATGATGGGGTAGGCTGAGAAATCCATGGATGAAAGTGGAGGAAAAGTCTGTAAAGAGGAGGAATTTTAGAAGTCTTATGGCGGCTCTGTGGATGAGAAGCATGAGCTATTGGAAAAGTTGACCAAAAGAGACTAGAAGCCTTCGGAACCTGGTGCTGGAGGAGAATGCTGAAGATAAAATGGACGGACAAAATAAGAAATGATGAATTTTACTGATGAGTAGAAGAGGAAAAGGCCATTAAGAACACCATACAGAAAAGAAGAACCAGATGAATTGGGCACATCATGAGACACAATAAGTTCAACACTAGGAGGCAAGGGAATCAGCATCAGATAGTAGGGAAGGGTGGAGGCCACAGTCAACCAATATTTGGATTGGACATCCAATGATGAGGAGGCGATTGGAGCGCCACTTTCATAGAACTACTGCATTCTGACTTCAATCACAGTAATAAATCGCCAAAAACTTTGATAAATAGGGTATAAGATACATATATTTTTAATAACATATTCAAAGGGTTATCATTTCTCATAAACAGTTATAACTTAAAGCTTGGGTATGCTTTCTTGCCCAATTTGACGTCTTTATGCTGTAATATGAGCCGTGTCCACAAGAGCAAATGTTAAAGTATTCATATTCAAGGCTGAACAACGACAAAACTCGACGGGACACCCCATTTTATTTTCCTCTCAGTAGATAAACCGATTTTTAAAGATGCTGCATGCTTCTGTATGCTCTGAGGACGATGGCAGAGGTAGCCATCGAAACGACCAACTCCTGACCTGGTGGGAAACCCAAGAAAACTTCATCATACAACATACAAGTTTTAAGAAAATCTGCAATAAGTAAACCCGAGATCAAAGCAACCTTAAATAAAGGACTGTATGCACGAAAAAATGAATGAGTTGACTGAAGGGGAAAGAGATTATTGTAGGACAGGGGAGTATGGAAGAAATAAATGAAGTGTTATCAGCTTTTCAGACCTAACAGCTAGAATTAAACTTTATTGACTGAGTCTATCCCGAAAGGGAACGGCGCGGCGTGATGAATACACACCAACGTATTTGTTTAACTGTTAGGTCATTGGTAGCACTACCCGGCAAAAACCGTACGTTGAGCGAATATAATGTAACAAAAAGCTCTCTACATTTCAGGGTCCAAATTCATTGTTCCATGAACTCGAAGTTTACGTCAATAGTGTATTACGATTCACTCCCGAGAAAACTGAAGAGGCATTCGTGTCTGGGATGATGCGAAGCCGATTGTGTAATTGGAATCATTGAAGGACAGATAAATGCTGGAACCAATTAAGCTAATAAAATGGATAATGAGTGTTCCTGGTGCTCTCATTCAATGCTTATGCGTACAACTTTTTATTCGAAATCGTACGGAGTTCGAAGCGGCTCGTTACTACTCCCATCTCTGCACAGTGATGACCAATCTCTATATACCTCTAATGATTTTCATCCGCCCACCTATGACACAGCAGCTCCCGGGCCTCTTTTCAAACGGCAATGGGCTCCAAATTTGTATTCAAAGCGGCGGACTTACTAATTGCATCCAATGGCTTTCATTTTGAAGCCCTCTTCTTAAGAGCTCTGCGCTAAAAACGCCCGCGAGTAATTTTATTTCCCTTCTCCGATCCTGGAAAAAAAATCCTTGAGTCACCTTTTCGTTCTGCAATTTGTACTTCCTTCAAGTTTTTATTTAATTAAAATGTTAGGAGACTAAGAGATGCACATTAAGAAATGGCTTAGGTAATGTTCAAGAATCTTCACCTAGAAACGAGGAGGAAAACGTCTGGAATTTGAGTTAAGGAGAAAAAGAATATACGGATCCCAGAAGAAGGAAAATTCCACTTCCTCTGAAGTGACACAAGTACTTTCAGCATAAATAATAAATTCAAATATTAGGGAATATTTTGGGGTCAAAATGCATAACTTTTAAATTAAAATTTTCGACATTTTTTTAACTTCAGAATTATCAAGAGTCCCCAGGTATAGATAGTCCCCAGATAGATACGCATAGTCTTTTCATTTCTTCTTCCGGGATTCGGCCGCGTCGCTGTTTTTCTGATGTTTCTCCTCCTCTTATGGAGGCGTATTTAGGTCAAAGTTGAAAATTTACGTTTTTGAAAATACGTAAAGAATCGTAATCACCTTCATAAAGAAAGGTTCATAAACTTTTGGTTTAAGCTTTAAAAATTGGTAAAATTTTGTGCGAAATTCCGTATGAAAGAACACAGAGAACTTTTGCGTATGAAAAACGACTTTCTATCCCAATATAACCACTGAACTCTACTATTCTTTACGAGCAATCCTTGTTAAAAATCTACAAAACATCAATAAGATAGGATGTGACATTAGGTTGCATACATGGATACTAGCACAGAAAAAGAAAGGCCTAAAGTTTAAAATTCATTAAAGAAAAAGAATTTTTACGTTCAAAGGAGGAAGGAGATTAATAGAGAGTTAAGAATGAAATGTACGGGAAAAACAATAAAACATAATCCGTTTCTTGCAATTGAAAAGAAATTGAATGTTTAGGCTACATGATACGCTTGGTGGAGTACAGTTCAACAAGGAAAATTCTGAATAGGAAGAAATAATAAATAGGAAAACCTCGGAAAAGGTGGAGAGAGGATATCAGAGAGGACTTACAAAAACTAAATAACATTACTGACTGGAAGGAGCTTGCAATTATTAGCTAGCGGTGATCGTTGAGTTTTGAGTAGGTAAGAACTTTAGATTGATTAGACTAGAGTGATTTAGCACTCAAGTACGAAGTAGTGAAAGAAATTTCACATAAAAAGTAGGACGTATTTTTAAGACGTCTTATGCTAACGAGAATGATTAGTTTTTTTTTATTTAGTTCTTTGGTTATCACACAGTTACGTTATCACTTTCGTCTTCAGCATGACCGTTGAGGTAGAAGGAGAGAGTGCTTGATGTTCAAATTTTCCAATGTTTTCCATTGAAAATTTACTATGAATTATCATTCATTTACATCTTTAATGTGGATTCTCCTTACAGATATTATTGATTCATTGAAATTAATGATAAACCGCATTCCCGGTGAAAAATAAGGTAAAATGAGTACAATCCATAGCACTTAGTGACTAATGCATGTTTCTGGAGTTATTCGCCTTAAATTTTGAACAGATAATGGCTATTCTAGATTTACATTCGCTAATTCGTCCGTTTGAAACGGTCTTCCGTTATTATCTGCTTCGGATATAAAAGAACACCTATGTGCGTCCGTATAAATATGTATCACAATAATCACCAAGCAAACGTCAGGCATAGACATACAGTAATCACAAGAGTCACTTTGAATTTCGTTGTACGTCGGTTGCTATGCTTGACTGGGTTGACTACTCAGGACAACTTTCCGCGACGTTACCGCCTCTTCCATTTCTTCCCAGGAAGCTTCCTGGCGGGGTTTTAAGGTAGTTGGAGCGAGATAGTTCCCTAGTCATAATAGGAATCATATTCGAACTAAATATTTCACCAGCAGTAGGACATATGAATTAAATATTGCATTATTAATAGTGCAATAATTTAGTTTAATATGACAGAAATGGTAGGGAATGAAATGAAAATATCTAAATAAGTCTTTGACTTGACTCATTTTTTTCGCGCGGTGCGTTTGAAACCACATAATTCAAAACGGAAGGTACTTTGTGATACCCAGAAACCTATTGCGGTGATAATATGATTATAAAAAAATAGTTGAGAAAACATAGAAACTACGCGCTGTTGGTTTATTACGATATTTAAGTGCTATAAATTCCTCATTTTGTGAATAATGTCTATCTGGAGTGCATACACGTACCATTTCCCATGTAAAAGGGCTGATATCGTTTGGAAAATATCTCAGAAAGTAATGTGGTAAGGGATTTAATTATTGGTGCCATTAGAAGGGTGAGATATTTTTCTTTAAAATGAGACCAAATTCGTTGATTTCTAGTTAAAATTATATTTCGCTCAAACTACCTTAAATGTGCAACCTGTGTCACAAACACATCACATCGTGCTATCCAAAGATAAGAATGGAAAGAGCAGGGAAAAACGATATGGTTGTTATTTCGGTTGTCAGGCTACAGTTTGATGACGTAATACCCTCTCCATTCATGAGTATATTCATATGGCTTTTCGCTGAGAGGGCTGTAAATATATTATTAGTTTAAGATACTGTTGGGAGAGCATAAAACACCTGAGATAGAATGGTTTAGACAAAGAAGATAGCCCCAGAATATTCAGAAATGGGACTCCATCGTTGGTGATTTTCTCCGTCCGTTTGATGTTCATCATTCTTCGGTAACACCACGCTCCATTGCGTCCCATCTCTCATCCAGATTTTACAGGCATGTAACAGTATGCTCCGAAAATATGTTTGAATAAAGTGCTTCCTCTCTTTCAAGCTTGCGTTCCCAGCTGAATTCGTCCATGTAGTACTCTTAAATGTGCGCACGCATTTTCCCTTTGTCTTGTTTTTTTTTTACTTTCCCGGAAGCACTCCGCGCCTCCTAAGTGTCGTTCTTCCAATCAGGTTGCCTCGTTTTTTGTTCTTAAATCCACTCCTTAATTGCATTTCCTACTCCCCAATGCCTCTTAACTCGCTCCTTTCTTCCCCTCACCCTCCATTTTTCTTCCTCCTCTCATTCATCACTGCCTTCCTTCTCCCCATTTCGCTCCCTTAGCTTTCCTCTGCCACGTCATTCTTTCGACCATTATTGCATTCGCCCTCTTATCTCTGCGAGTTCCCTTTCTCCTCATCCGTCTCTGGCGGCTATTCTTCTCCAATTTATCAGGCGTACCCTTAATCCTTTTTGGCTCTTAATGTGTCTCTTTTTCCGTCTCTCATGTCTCTTTTCACATCGCCAGACTTTCACTTCTTTTCTTTTGCTTGAACCGTTCCCGTTTTCGTCTCATTTGTGGTTTCCCAACGCTTCAAGTGTCTATTATTCGTTTGGATCCGAGTAATGACTGTTTTTCACGACACTTAAGACTAGCACTGAAATCGGCACCAAAATTTCGGAACCTAATTTGAATCTTATATGAAATCTGGCGTAAAAGGGGTGACAAAGGGGTACAGCCTCTCACCAGCACTGTTCAAAATGTATTTTGAAAAGACAATAAACGCAATGGATGAAGTTTTCCAAGAATGTAACCTGAAAATAAATAAGACTAAGAATTAAATCCTTGTACACGGAAACGAAAAGAGGAATGCAGATATCACACTGAGAGGAGAGAAATTAGAAGAAGTGGATTCCTTCACCTATCTCGGAAGAGCCATCACGTGGAACGGAAGATGTACATCGGATATCAAGCGAAGAACAGCCCATGCTAAGAAAGCGCTCATGGTTAAAAGACGAATAATGTATTCAAAGGAGATAGGCCTACAACTGGAAAACAGTATGTGAAAACATTCGTGTTGAGCGTGACACTCTATGGATCGGAAGCACGGACCATTGGACTATCTTATCAGTACAGACTAGAAACCTGGTGCTTGAAGAGGATGATGAAGATAAAATGGAAGGACAAAATAAGAAATAATGAAGGTAGCAGAAGAGTAGAAGACGAGATGACCATATGGAATACCATGCAGAAAAGAAGAACCAGGTGAATTGGCCACATCCTGAGACATAATGGGTTTGTAAAGGACATAATTGAGGTCGAAATAGAGGGGAAAGTCCCCAGGAGAATCCTAGGAATAAGTTCATTCATTTCATTCATTGGTCGTTTCATTCAAATCATTCATTGGTCGTTCAATCCTAAGATTGGTTGACCTTCACCTATAGCCCTCCTGCAGCTCTTCACCCTTCCTTATCTAATGCTAGTTCCCTTACCTCCTGGTATCTCTTCATATGTACTTTCCTCTTTATTAGGTACATGAACTTATTCCTGGGTCTTCCTCTGGGGACTTTTTCCTCTATTGAACCTTCAATTACGTTCTTCACAAGCCTATGGTGTCTCAGGGAGTGTCCAATCCATCAAGTTCTTCTTTTCTGTATGGCGTTCCATAAGGTCCTTTCCTCTTCCTCTCGTTTGCACAGTTCGTCCAACGTCCTGTCTTCTGCTTACTAAGGGACAGTTCGTCCGATGAATATGCGTTTTAAAAACTATTAGTTACCAAGCAATTGCAACGCGAACATTATATCATATTAAATGCAATTTACAGTTACTCTGAAAGCGTCAGTATTGAGCAATAGCGCTGCTTTGGTTGCTGAGGTGCTTATCAGTGGTTCTGTCACGGTCTGATCATATATAGACTAGTTGAAGCTCTAATATATGCCAGAGGATGCTTTCTCTCGGTAAAATCGGTCGCAGATATCAACAAATTGTTGAAAAGTTCCCATTTTTGTGATGTAGATGAATATCAGCCACCAAGTGATGCCTGAAACCCTCAAATGCACGCAACCTTTTCCTTCCACAAATTTTAAATGTCATGGCGAAATGAAGAAACAACTCCAAGTGGAGCCTGTCCTTCTTCCACTTGCTCTCAACCTAGTTTCACCCTCAACCCAGTCGCTCGCTAATGCGCGGAATTTCACACACTCGCTCGCGTGACAGACTACGACGTTCCCCGTGACATTTCCCCGAAGAATTATCGTCAGTTCCACTTTCTTTCTCTGCGAAGGGGGAAAAGTTCAAAATAACTCGACCGGGCGTGTAAAGGTAGGTTACGTACGTACATACATGGTTAACCCCGCGTCCTATTCGTATTAATGCGACAACGCATCGTTTCGTTATGCGTCCCTTCCCTATGGCATGTTACCCCAAAGAGAACAACGCTCGCCGGGGGAATTCCTGCCGGACGCCCGCTACCCTCCTTCCCTTCAACCCCCCCGCCCCCAGCTACCAGCACCCCCTCCAGTTCCAGCGAATGCGGAATATTCAGTTTGATGGAAAGCGATCTGGGGAAATGGGTCGACAGAGTAGGGGGCGTGTTTGTATGTGTTTGTGTGAGTTGTCTAATTTGTTTCCTCCTCTTGACGGGTCCATCTACTAAACCGTGCTCGAGGACGAACTCCCATCCTCTCCCGAAGTCTCTAGATAGATAAATAAATAAATCTCCGCGCACAGGAATATTCATAATTTTTCGCCGTCTTTTCTGCATTCGGGATCTCATATGATGCGAGCGACGTGCAATATTAAGCTCGTTAAGTTGCCGGCTATCTGTCGTTGTTGAAGGTCCGCATTAGTGACTGACGTCCCCCAGGGTATTAAATGCGGCAGCAAGTCAAGCAAGCAACAGCGGAGCATTCGGGGGAAAATTAGGCTATCATGCCAAGGGAATCGTGCCTCCCTCACCTCATATATATTTTTGTGTCCGCCTGTCCGGAGGGGATAATTGCCTTGCTAATGCCATCCCATTACGATGCCTTGACGGGGAATGCGACTGCAAAATTCACGAATGCAAATGCATGTTTCGCCTTTGCGCAGTTTTTAAATTGTATCCTTGGCATACTTTCAACTCTAATGCTTGGATATTCTTCTCCGGCGTCCTTTGTTAATCATCGCTTACATGTCTTTTGGCAGTCATGAGTACTCACGGGGAAAAAACATTATGGTTCTGTGCCAAATTTAAACTCCCTAACAGATAGGTGAACGTGAAAAAAGCCGTGCTTCACAGAGTTTGATTTGAACTTTATTGACCATTCTGCCATAAACAGCATTAGGTTATCTAGAACTTGGGTCTGGGGAGGCCTAGAATATTTTTGATAGGTGAAGCATTGGGTGGTGTGGTCCCAGCCAGTGGAGACTCTCTCCCAAAAATTATGAAAATTATAACTAAACTGTTTTCTCCCTTTTTGAAGTATTTAATGATATTTAGTTTGCTGATTTATTATGTATTTATGTTAGTACCCATAATACAGCTGCTTCTGGTTCTATTCCCCAGTACACATGGCCATTATAAGCAGTTTTTCTTTGCTTCATTTCACAGAGACTTTACCGATCAGCTAATTGCATATTTGGAGTAATGATTTCATTCAAATGTCCATTTCTTCCAATTTCTCTTACTTTACAGCTATTTTTGTTCAAGTTTCACTACCACACAAGAGTATGGCCAAAATGTATGGTGAATCACAAAGAACGTGCACTAATTCAGGAAGTGGCAGCGAAGGTAATTTTAAGCACATTTCATCCTATGAACATAGGTTCTGCAATTTCTTAGTTACCAAGCAATTGCAACGCAAAGATTTTATCATATAAAATGCATATTGAAGTGACTCTGAAAATGCAGCGGTATTCACTCATAATTATGATCTAAAGGTTTAGTTGGTTAGTTAAGTGACCTTTCAGGTAAATAAATACCAGCTCCTTGCCAAAGAGAGAAATATCGGCGAAGAACAATTTTTCGAGGGAATATTCCGTCATTTTCATTTATCACGTTATAAATTGGAAGCAATAAGCATAAGTAATAACAGAAATAGAGAATTACGAATTTTAAGTTCAGATTTTAGTAGTTTTACTTTGTATACATTACTGTGATCCACTGCTTGTTAGCGTTTTTGAGTTAACTGTAAGATATTATTGACAAAGTGTTTGAGTGAACGCAGATCGGTAACCAAGGAATCGCGACCCAAAGTTTGAGGAACAAAAAATACTTAAAATTACCCGTATATAACTGCTGAAGTATGACAGGTTCTTCGTGAATGAAATGGCACGTTAGAGAGCGTATTGGCACAAACATTGTGGAACCTATATACCAGCGAATCTCAACTATGTAATGATATTGTTGTTACCCATTCACCTCTCCTACAACCTCCAATTCTCAGCATGTGACATAATGACTGTACTCCTCACCCAATGCCGAATACTCTCCCAGTGCCACCCCCACCTTCTCACTAATTCTCATCCTTTTCCAAAGCCTCCATCTTCTTCCCTTCTCTTCTTCTCTTCTCTGTTCCAACCGTCACTTGCTATCCTCGATTAAAAATCCCCCCTTTTCCCTTCTCTTCCCCACCCCACTTTGTAAATATATAAAAGGCTGAGATATTTGGAGTGATGCACTACCCTGATTATGGAATAATGTGCTGAAATCATATTCGGTGGCGAAAATAAAAGTGTTGAGATTGTACAAGTGTTTATTTTCAAATATGGAAATAGCATATGTTTAGCGGAGGGCTTCCAAGCTTCCAAGTTCAGTGCTATTACCTGTCAGTGGATTCCAGTTAGAATGCCTGTTTTTCCTTGCACATTCTGCTGATAAAATCTTCCTTCCTCACTCTATTTTAGTGGTCATTGATGCTCAAAATATGATTCATGCGTCCAAATATACCATCCTCACTATGTCGAAGAATATTGTCCTTTTCTATATTGATGCGATATTGTTAGACAAAGAAGAGTCGGTTAACCCAAAACAGGATGTTATCCTAAGGGGAAGCAATGTCCCTCGTTTTGAAATTATATAATATTTACCTTTATTTGTATGTTCTTGTACCAGGAAAAAAATAAATAAATTTATCAATAATTTCTCCCTCTTTTACCAAACGTATATTTCCGTTCTCAACAAATCCATGGCGTCTCATTGCATCAAACAACCCGCGTGGTTTTTTTGTCATGCTGCACTTAATATGGGTCTTTACTCTCCTCCACTTCTATTTGTGTCTTTACGGAGCGGCATTTATATTCTTCCCTCAAAGGCTCTGAGATAGTTGATAATGAAGAAAAAACGATACTGTTTCCTTGTTTGATGCATTAAAGAAACATTCGCGATGAGAGGATTCAGAGGCGGCATGATTCGCCGACGGGAAATCCGACTTCAATTAAATGGGAAATAGAGGAAGATTTTTTCGCGCGTTCGTGATGAAAAAAGTCAGGTGTCTTGAGCGGCGGCGGTTTCCCTGCGAGACCAAAAAGCGTTCCTTTCTCTCCTCTCCTCTTCTCCTTCTCCTCTTCACTCCAACTCCTTCCTTGTTTTACTCCTTTCCGAGGCAGACCGGAAGCGGTGATAAGGGAAGAAAACGGTTCTCCCTCCCACCTCCCTCAAGTCTTTCGAGGCGAGACCAAGCGAAGTGTTTGCCGAAGCGGCGACGGGAGTCGTCAAGGGGACAAGGTGTGTGCGAGGGAAGAAAGGGGGAATGCTGAAAGTGAGCTGGAGTGGTAGGAAGCAGTGATGGGGGAGGAGATCCCTGTGTGTGTTCCGCACACCCCTTCAGGGAACTCAAGTCTAGGTCCGAAAGGAGGGGATGTGTCGTCGGGCGTCGCTTCTGGTCCTCCTCCTGAGTTCGATGCGGGGCCGAAGACAGAGTTTTCAGGATAGTTGAGCGAGATTTTATTTAAGTCATGAGATCGACCACGTAAAAATTTATTTTTAAACTAATGCAAATGTGGGAAGCACATGAAATAAATTTAGCAACACGAATGAAGCAAAACAGTGCGTAGCAGTACAATGTCCCTTGGAATTAGAACTCTTTACCGAGTAAAATATCTCGTAAAGTACTATAGCAAGTGGCTAATATTTTTCTATAACTGACAATACGAAATTTTTCGGAGTTCTCACATCCAAAACCTCCTGAGTTCGATGCGGAGACGGAGATGGAGAGTTCTCAGGATAGTTTAAGGAGGATTTTATCCAACTCATGAGATCGACCACGTCAAAGTTCATTTTTAAACTAAAGGAAGTGTATTAAGCATATGAAATAAATGTAACAACATAACTAAAGCAAATCAGTGCATACAATTTCCCGTGGAATTTGGAATTTGTTTAATAAAAAAAGTACCTTGAAAAGTAGTACGGCAAGTGGCTAATATTTTTCTATTACTGAGGACTATGTCTTTCGGAATTCTAACCTCCGAAACCTCCTGAGTTCGATGCGGGGCCGGAGACGGAGAGTTCTCAGGATAGTTTAGCGAGATTTATCTCAAGTCATGAGATTGACCAAATATAAAAATTTATTTCATACTTAAGCGACTGTTAGAAGCATAGAAAATAAATTTAGCAACATGAATGAAGCAAAACAGTACGTGCCGTACAATACCCCATGATATTGGGACTTTTTCGTGAAAAAAAACCATGAAAAGTAGTATTACAAGTGGCTAATATTTCGATACCATTAAAAAAAAAAGTTTTTCTTTGTAAAGAGGCGAATTCGTCAAATTTTATGGAAGATATTTATGATCAAACTACCTTAAGAAGAATCTTCTTCTTTGTTTTTTAGTACTTCGGTCGAAAGCTTTTGTATTCTTCCACAGATTTCCACCCTCTACCACTTTTTTCAATGTGGTATAGAATGCACAGCCCACATTTTATATAATCGAAATGGAGCCATTGTATCTTAACCCACATAAGGATCCTAGGAGGATGCAAAAATGTCAACGGTCCCCGCTCTTGTTGCCTACCACTAAAGGGCGCCCACGTCTAGCATAAAAATGCTGAGGACACTGTAGCCGGGCAACTAATCGAAATTAAATTTTGCACAATGCGTTTTTTAGTCATTAGGAACCGAAATGGGGGCCAGCATGAAATTTTTTTTAGACTTTCAAATTTTGCGGACTACCCCTATGCCTTTGTGCCATATTTCTCGGCGGACTGTCGACTTGTCGACAATTATCTCCACCTGGGAGACTTTTTCCACAATCCGATTCAATTGTCCCCTCCCCCCGCCAACTCTGCCTGCTCCTTTGCGGAGCTCTAAACATTTTTGCAAGGTTTCACTTTTGTTTTAAAAAATGTATCCACTTCTCCTAAGGCTGGACATAAATCAAATGAAGGAATAGAGGGATAAGGTGCGATATTGTGCAAGTTGGCGATCGTCATCGTCAGCACTCAACATTCCGAAGATAGATTTGCTCTCCAATTTACTCTCACTTTAAGGCCCGTAGAATATACAGGTTGTCTCAAACACACGTAATCAATGCGAGTTTGCGATCAGCACCGCTATTGGCTGGCATTTTGTGTGACGTCACTGACGTGGTTTTCAAGTCTTTATTTGAGAGTTAATTTTATTATCGTCATAATAAATGTTGAAATCATTTAAACAAAGGTATCACAAAAGATAAATCACCTAACTGAATAAAAAGACGACATTATTCATCATCCGTATCTCGATATGCTTATATCAGGCTTCTCTGAGAGGACGTCAAAGCACAAGCGCTGGTGCTAGCAACCGTTTTCGTAAAACAAAACTCCGATTGGGGCAACTTGGATATTCCACTGACCTTGCTCTCATACATCTACGTGATACCCTGCGAGCCACCACGAGGGTGTGTGGCAGGGGGTGAAAAATCACCAAACATGCACTATTGACATGCAACTAGGATATTTAAGGGAGATATGCTAGATAATAGGGTCACATGGAGCTAGATGGTTAGTATCTACATAATAAGGAAGGGATTATTGGTTGTTATTACATGCATCATGCACTACAGACTACTCTATATTTCACCCACCCTATCCCTTTGCTACGCTGCCTATTGTTCTCTCTTATAGTACGAGGGAAAAATGACATTTTAAATCTATCGGTACGACAATCTATCTCTCTAATCTTGTTAATATGATCAAACCTAGCATAATATGCAGGGGTTCTTAATATATATCTAACTTCATCTGTGAACAAATCGGTTTCTAATTTACTTAAAAGGTTTAACCTAAATTTTAACCTGCGTTCTGATAGTAATTCCCATCCTAGTTCTTCTATTAAGCTCGTAACACTTATACAATTATCATAACGGCCTTTAACAAACCTAGCAGATCTCCTATGCACGCGCTCTAATTCTTTAATCATACCTTCCTCGTAGGGATCCCATATACTAGCGGCATATTCTAAATGAGGCCTGACAAGTGTAAAATAGCTTCTTTCTCGGACTCTCTCATCGCATTTGCCTAGAACCCTTTTTACGAATCCTAATCTACGGTTTGCTACACTAGTTATTTCCCTGATGTGTTTACCCCATGACATGTCTTCAGTGATGGTGACGCCTAAGTATTTAATTGAATCTACGTTACATATTTTCTTTTCTTTGATGCAATAATTATTCCGGGGAAAGCCATTCTTTTTCCAAAAATTCATAATCGCGCATTTCTTCAAATTTAATTCTAGTTGCCATCTATCACACCAATCATCAATAGCATCTAAATTCTTAGCTAAAAACGGTTAAACGAACGAGTAAACGATTTTATTGTTGCATCAACTCTTCACTTTGACGTATCACTGCATAATTTTCACGATTTGCTCCTTCCTTGGTTTTCCTTTAGGCTCTTTTCACATTTTTCTCCTTTCATTACTTCATTCAAGCGGGTATTATGTCGCAAAACTGCTGAATTAGCTTTTTTCTACCTCTTTCCAGAGTTTTTACCACAATTTCTTGCTTACCTTTTATGACTCCCTCATTAGTCATTTTCTCCGTCCGTTTGATCTTCATCATTCCTTTGTGACACCTCATCACCACTCGTCCCCTTCTTCCAATCTTCGCTCCTCTTCAGAAGAGTCTGTCCAGGCGTCAATCACATAAAGTACAAGCTCCATGCATGCAAATTTAAATAATAATTACATAAAGAAATTTTCGCGTGATGACCCAATTTTTCGTTTCAGTACCAATGAATCTCACGTCATATCTACGTATACAGTTGTACAATATGATACCACATCATTATATGTCTGACAAATTCATTTCAACTGCTCTTCCATTCTGGAATAAATTTAACGAAGTACCAGGAGTCCTGGCTACGCCTCTGCTCTTGTCAACGTGCGTTGACCTGTCCGAGTACCTTTCCTCTGCTTCCCTCGCCAGTCCTTCCATTCTGTTTGAACGCACGCCGGGCCTAAGGGGTCGGCGACGGCGAATGGAGGACTGCGAGTTGTGTACAGTCGCGAAACACGGGGAGGAAACTTTTATTGCGTCTAGGGGGAGCAGGCATGAGCGCAAACGGGGGCAAGGCGTGGGGTAGAGAAGGAGAGATGGGAAGACGAACGAGGAGACAGGAGGGCGGTGGACACTTAGAACGGCGGCGAGAAAGCTCTTGTCTCTGAGAAAGGGAGAAAAAAGAGGGAGATTATATGCCCAAGCGCTTTTTTATTTATTTTTCTTTTACTTTCGGCCTCCGCGCAAAATGAAGGTTCTCAAACGTTCCCTTTGTCTCCGCGCCGGCTCGCTGAAAACCGAACGGCTCCGGGAAAAAGGACACGAGGAGTCCTCAAGATTCCGCGTTTTCAATGGAATTACAATAGCTTCGTTTCAAAGAAACGAGAGCTTGTCTGTTAATTTTTTTTAAACATTCTCGATTTTGAGTTTTTTTCGTCTCCGCGGTTAACTTTTCCACGCTTGCGGAGTTTGTTGAAGCACGTTCCAAAGAATACTATATGCAGAGGGGAACAAGTGAATCAGTATTGAGGCGCAATTTCCCACCGTGCAGGTTGGACAGGTGTAAAACTTGAATAGAAAAAGACTCGTTACTGTTTTCAACGAGATATACTTAGTTTGACCGGCTGCTACACCATCATCAAGCACTTTGCAAGGCTGTAAAACATCGAAAAACATTAAGTATTTCACAGCGTATAACTGCAAAGAGTTCATTCTTCATAATTTAAGAGTTCCACCATCTATATCCTGACACAACGTTAATAAGTCGTGTGACTTATTAAGGAATGAAAACCATAGACAATTCTGTGAACTTCATCGAGACAGCACAATGTACAACCCCAGCAGAATATAATTTAACCTCAGAACAAGCGATTTTGGTTACAATCAGAGATGTAAAACTAAAAAATACACACTCACAAAGGTTCAAAAATTGGGAGGTGCGATGGCACTCTCTCAAAAGAAATCAGTTCATCCCCTGATGAACACAACACCTATATACGCGGCAGAGATTCAAACCCATGCCATTCATGATTCTAGATAATCAATGTTTACAGAAAGAATAACAGATTAGACAATTTTCCATTGGATAAATTATTTTTATGCGACCTTGGTTTCGATGCGCTACACCATCAACGGGTGGTGATGTTCTCCACCTGAAGATTTTGTAGTACACTGACACTTACGTCGCATGAAAATTATATACCCAGTGGAAAATTGTCTAATATGTTCTTCTGTATGCCGAAGCTCCACCAAATCACGCTCGACTTCCTTCTTTTGTAATGTTTTCAGGTGCAAAATTTTGTTGAGTCCATTATGAAATGAATAACATATATATTTATATTTACTTTGTCTTGCCCATAGCGCAATTTTTTCCATTTCCCTATTTTTTCGACTGAAGAAGTCATCATTGAGGCTTGATACCTCGATACCTCTTGAGTCATAACCTTCGTAGGCAAATGAAATTTCAAAAATGCGTTGTGGGATAGGTATACAATATTTCTTATAATGAGTTTACGTTTCGAGGTCGACGACTGATTGACCTAATTCTTGCGCCGTTATTTATATGTGTGTTCTTATATCCACAACCTAAACTATGTATTTAGCATGAAGAAAGGGAGTATCAAGAGACTCCAATATTCTTTTGATGTTAATGAATAATTATCATTGCAGTAATGGTGGCACTGATTTGAGCAAAATGAAACAGAGTTGAACGAAAATGTGCTCCATTTATTAATAAAGCTAAATTTTTTTGGGTTACCAAACAGCTAAGGTAAGTTTAAATGGTGGAGGGTTAAATCCATTAAGTTTCTCTAGTCTAAGCGAGGGTACCTATCTCCTTACACAATGTATTTCTTCATCTCAACGTGCGTCCCATCACTCATCATCCCGTTCATAAAACCATTTCTCTAATTTGCCCCTTCCCGCTCACCCATTATTCCGCACTCAATCACAGCCTCCCGATATCCTCTGCCCCTCATTTTCTCTTCCAACTACCTACTCTGCCTCCTTCGGAAGGAGTAGGAGAAGTACTTCCAGATTAGTCTCACTTTTCACACCGTATCTTTATCGATTCTCCTCCATTGCCCTATTTCAAACGCCTGCAGTCTATTATCGTCCTCTTTCCTCAGAGTAGTAAATAAAATTTGCATCAGAGGCTGAAAATTATTATGGTACATCAAAAGATTTCTGAGATACCTTGCACATTAATTACTCTTCATAAAGAAAGTGCTTGTATGGTTAAGAATAACACTGGCGATGAAACAAAATTATGCGATGGTGTCATTGAGTGTCCACCTAAAGAAATATCTCGTATTCGTGCGAAGGCTTAAATATCTCGCATTCCTCTGAGTTTTATGATAAACCCTGACGATGGTTCGAAATTATTAAGAGAGAATCTTCTTGGTGCATACTGAAAGAAGCATCTCGGGTTCTCAGTACTAGAATCACCCATGTTCTGCGGAAAAAAACTGCCCTCAACTAGAACAGAAGGTATATGTATATTCAGTCCAAAATAATGAACGCATCAGTTGCCACTCTTAATGAACCTTTCACCGTTTGATGCACGTTTTGAGTCGAGAAGGGAATTTTGTGGAGAGTGCGCACTCTTAAAATGAAGTCGGTTTTAATGTCACGAGATGGCAACTTCTACGTTGAGCGCAGGGTCCTCCAAAAACCCTTCAGGCCGTCATTGCAAAATTCATCGACTGGGGCATACTGCATGGTTTCGCAGAAAACATGCGGGGCGACCATAGTCGACTGGCATGGAGTTGTCCTCTCCATCTCTCTCCCTCACACACCGACCTCGGGAAGTTTATTTGAACACGGTCGTATGAATCGGACTCTCTAGTGAACTTTATCCATTCCGCTACATAGCGCGTCACCGGAACGCTCTGAGCGGAAGGCAGGGCCGGATAGACTGGCCGCTTGCTCCAATATTAGACCATTTCCTAGCTTTCGTCATATGAATGGGACCCAAAAATTTTGAAAGTCTGCGGAAGGCGATATTAATGCGGCTCCTCCTCCTCTTGATGCAGTGCGTCTCTTCACTGGAAATAAAATTCCTCCTGTAAGAGAAAAAAAACTCACTTCGCCTTTCTACTCGAAAAACGTTTTCTCTCCTTAAATGTTCTGATCAGGTTCAATCGCCGGCCGTAATGTCTTGTTGGAGTTATTGGTGTGTTTTTAAATGTCTGTGTGTCGAGGAATATTGTGATTTTGTCTTGCGATTTTTACATTTACAGCGTTGAGGCTCCATACGGAGAGCTTGAATTCGTTGGCTTCTTACTCAGAAACATAAAAATTGTATCGAAATGAAAAAAAACTAAACTTATTCTGATGGTTGATCTCGTATTTCATTTTTATTTGGTGACAACCGGCTTCATCACGATGATGATATTTTTGTATGCCATGATTATTAACCCAGAGAATTTACATATTTGTTAAGTTGTTACTGCATTTAATATAACCGAGCCTCAGAAAGATACGACAAACTAATATAGATATTAAATGTTGCTTTAAGTTCTACCACCTCGCCGGTTCTCATTGAGTTAATTACCACGACATTATCACCAAAAAAATCAAATGCTTAGTTTGTGTACATATATATATATATAATAATAATAATAATACAATAAAAATAATTAATATAATATGGTGCTTAATGATAATGTTTAAAGGATGAATACTCAATAGCAGGAAAAAATCAGAATCTACAATACAGCAATAAGACCAATCATAGCATACACAGCTGAGACGAAGCTAGGTACATTTAATGTTAGATCATTATAGACTACAGAGATGAAAATACTTAGAAAGGTTACTGGAAAAACACGGTTACATCTATGACAAAATTACGGAAAATATAAAATTTACATGACCGGGTAAGTTCTTCTCGAGTTTCAAACCGGGTCACACGTTTAGGCATTTTGGTGACTTACTCTGCCATCTTCTTCGAGGAGGTTATGTCTGGACCATATTCTAGACGGAATAGACAATGGCAGATATCTACATATTTAAAGAAAAAGTTTGCCAGAAAAGCACTAAGTCTTTCAAAAATGACTGGAAGAACGGAGCGAACATATAAAAAGAATGAAAAACAACAGATTAGTTACGTATTGCGAGAAATAATATGCCCACAGTAGGAAGAACGTTGATTGGCATTGATAAATGCTGTACAAACTCTTAAAACTACTAGTAGGCAGGTCTGTAAATGAAGAAGAAACGGGCGAAAGGAGCCTACCAAAAAGGAAGATGGTACCTATGTCGCTACTGAGTCATTAAAATAGGGTAAATTTTTAGCACACCATCACTTGGTAGCTTCTTGTTGCAATATGCCGTTACACTCCGAGGCCTTATTCAAAAGGGCACAAACCTGAAAGAACCGCTGATGGAGAGGAACAAAGAAAGGTCTGTCAAGAGTCTTTTGCCCATTTTGGGCCTTTTTTCGGATTCCTATTCGCTTTCCTTCTCTTAAAGGAGACCTCCCACCCCTTGGAATACCCTCCCGCATTGTTCCCTTTGTTTGCACCTTTCTCTCCCTCTCCCCGTTTCTCAAAGCGTCGAGCTCAACCTGTCCACCAAGCCAGTTAGTTAGCCCCTCCCCTACTTCCTTCACCCCTTCTTCTCTCCCCTCTTGCCGCCGTTCTTGTACTGCCTGCTGCTTTCTTCTTTCCCGCACTTCTCAACGCTCGCTCCTACATTCAAAAACTCCCTTCCACGAACGAACTTTATACACTAAGTCTCCTCTCCACTTATTAACTCGATCCGCATTCTCCCATCTTGCCCTGGGCTACTACCGCGTTACGCGAGCTTAGGGTACGTGCGAAAATTCTCACTTATACTCTGCGGTCGTGCGTCTACGCGTAGCAGTCGCCTTCCGTTTTGTTCAGATATTTTGAGAGGGATATCACTTCACACGAAGTTCCATGAATACGGCGCAATTATAACGAAAAGGGCCTCATCAAAGAACCGATAGATTTTAAATGTAATTTTTTCCGTGTACGTTAAGGGACCACAAACGTTGTGATTGATGATTTCTGGGATACTGACTAGTTTAAATAGGTTTTTTCACATGTGCTAAATATCTTCACATCATTATCAACTACTAACCTCGCATGCAAATCCCGGAATGATATAGTTCTTGCATGATTTTGTTCTTGGTAGAACTATTTATCTGTCGGAGTACTTATGTTATTATCAGTATCGTATGTACTGCTTGGTAGCATGTATACGTACGTCCATGTAGAACTCTCCTAGTTTCTGGTATGATCGCGCACTGTCGTTCTGACTGCTTTGGGCCTGCGCCTGGCATTCCGGAGGGACGTGTGCGGTTCGGAGTTTAGCTGGGACTTCATGCCTGGTGTGGGACCACCTCATGCCACACACCCAGGTGTTGCCTTACACAGTATTTCGTACATATAGATGTAGATCATATGACTGGTGCCAAATTATTACAAATTTGTCATGCTTGTTTTGGAGATATTTGCCAAATGCACCTTCCGTTTTTGTGGGATACAGTATAACAACATATTTTACAAATATTTTTATCAAAATTATAAGGAAGTTCTGATGTATAGCTGACGTCAAAAATTAAACAGTTTGTAGTGATGTGATTTTCCGTCTCCTATTTGAAAAGAACAAATTTTTTACTTATCGTAATATTTCTTTCAAGATCTCATAAATCCTTTGATTGTGAAGGCGTTTTGAGCGTACGTCATAAAACAAATTGTAAACTTAATTACTTATACACGTAAATATTAAGTAAATAACTGAAGATTTTAGCCTATTGAAACATATATTTTGTGGCAATTATTGTCGCTTCAAGTTAAAGAAGGGATTACGAAGAGCTGAGGGAGGCAGTACAGGATAGACGAGCATGGAAGGATCAGTTCAATTGAAACTTGTCTGGGGACAGATTCACCTCACAGGAGGAGGAAAGAAAGAATAATAGCTTCCTGTACTTGGTGCTTCTCACTCAAGTACTTAAATTCAAATAATCGCCATTATTATAAGAGATAGGTCTCGCTAAAACTAAATTCTGAAACTAAAAACTTATATAGATAACTTTCTCACTCAGAAGAGCGTTCACGCCTCTATTTTTGCTTAACATACATCGTGTGAAATAGCTCTCAATTAAAGAGCCACCTCATCCTATTTCTTTTGGCTAAATGTGTCTAGATGAAGAACTATATTTTTATGACAATTATATTTATACCAGGCAAGTGATGATTTAACCATGTAACTCACACAACAAGTATTACAGTAATGAAACAACTCCGGCGCCGATTCTGTATTCCTGTTATTAGTTATTTCGTTGATTAGATTCCTTTCATAGTGTTATGGCAAATTAAGATGACCGCTAACATGTGTCAATCATTTTTGCACCTGAAATTTAAGGCGATTACTATTTGAACGCAGAAAAACTTGGAGTTAAGAGCTAAGAAACTTGAAGTACGCTGGAGAATGGACAAAAAGATAAGAGTTTGTCACTTTTAATGGGTTAAAAAGAAACCCATTATCGTTACTGAGAGTAGTTTTCCGGTACAAACATTAGGCTCAAGGCTTATCTCTTCAATCGATATGTGAACAGTGCTTAACTTTAAGCTACTACCTGCTTTCTAAAAATTCTTCTCACTCCTAACAAAACTCTCGAGACAAAGAAGAATGATTTTTAAGCTCTGCGATTATATTTAACTCTTCAATCATATGAATACATTTATGCATCAATCAGGCTGAAATTATCTTTACGTTAAGCCTCTCGATGGAAAGTATAATGGAATAAAGTTAATCAATATTATCATTCAAGCATACATTACCATAATATTGTCGAGTTAAAAAAAATCCATTTTGGTGAGCTTTTCTCAAGAATTGATCCCGAGGGGTAAGAAAGTAAAAGTAGCAAAAAGGGAAAAAACAAAGAAAAGGGATTCATTTCTGAAGGGGAAATCAGGCTGCTTAATATATATAAATTCTAAGGAAGAGTTATCATCCATGTTTCCATCCCAGTTCCTCCTGAATCGCTCTAAATTTGTCACGGAGGAAATTTTGTCACCTTTGAAACGACCCTCTTCATCACTTTCCGCAGCCAACGTTCCTACCTTTTCCGAGAGACGCTTATTGAATATTTAAAGAATCCGAGGAAGCAAAGACCCTCTAAATAACTAATTACCTGGGACATGGCCCTGTACAGCTAGTATGGGCCGAATCCTTTCTTTCTGCCCGTGGGCATTGCGTATGCACGTAAAATTTGAATTACTATATATTATCGCCACTCGAGGCGAAAAAGTTCTGCTTCGAATTTTTTTCCTCTCCAAATTATTTCTTATATTCGGAAAATGTAGATCTCAGTTGTTTGGGCTGCCATAACTTAATATAAGCAATTAGCTCCTCTGAATATCTGCTTTTTCCTGTGAAAAATGTTACAATATTGAAGAAATTATAGCGAGAAATCTGAAACCCTGTCATTTGCAAGAGTATGCCGCGCGCTCTTGACGCCTTTCCGTTCCCTCGTTTGTGAAAGTCCTTTCGTATGTTGAAAGGAATTGAAGCAGTTATTGTGCTTCAACATCTTTTGATAGAACATCGAATAAATATTCACTGCTAACACTGGAGATCGCGGTTCTTTGATGGAAGGAAATGGCTTTTGCTCTGACTATCGACTCTTATGAGATATTCGGGAGGTGTATCGAGGCTTAGTTGGGGTGACTTTACATTGAAAGCTTTCGCATCGTATACATTAGCTTAGCGCTTTCAGCGAGAGGGTGCGAGGTGTTTGGGGCGAGAAATGCGGCTTTAAAAGGCTTATTATTTACTCCCTGATAGGAGAGATGGTCCTTTCTCCGAATTTCCCAATTCCGGGTAAGGAGATGAAAATTCTTCTCTTATTCTCATTTGATTTTTTCGATTTTAACTCAAGCGGCATCTTCAAGGTCGTTGTGAGGTTTATTTTCAACATGGCTTTTTTTTAATGATGTAGTAAGATCTTACGGAAAAAGCAGTCATGTGTACACTATATTTTATATTCGGGCCATAACAGGTATCAGCTGGGATTTAGATCGGCTAAGAGAGGAATAGTAAACATTGAGGTTCATCCCTTGTATGCCTGCATAACCATCTAACTTACAAATGTTTTTTCCAGCTCAGTGTGGTTATATTTACCATGACTGCTCATTATTTCCACTGCTACACATGTACCTTATACGAAGGACCATACATACGCACCAGAGGAAAGGAGCACAGGAAAGCAGGGTACTGTAGGAGAAATACGAAGCCGCGGTATTTTATTATGGCAAGTAATAGCCCACTTACCATTCAAGTACCTATTCATTGTGCAAACTTTTGTCTTTTTTTGAAACCTAAAGTAGTTTGAGAGAAATATCATTTCACTTATAAATGAACGAATTTGGTCTCATTTTAAAGAAACATATGTTATCCTTCCTAAAATATCAAAATATAAGCCACTTATGGAACTACTTTCCGGTTTTTTTGACGAAAAGTACCTGGCCTTTTACATGGAAAATGGTACGAATATGCACTCCAGAGAGACCTTATTTAAAAGATGAGGAATTTATAACACCTTGCTCTAAAAAATATTAAGATTGTGTAGTTTTGTATGCTTTCTCAACTATGTTTGAAAGTGAACTAAAGGGTATTGCTGTAATTTGTTCAGAATTGCTCAAAATCTTCCGTAGTGTAGGAGTTTTAAACGTATTGTGTTAAGAAAATGAGTCTAGTAAATGACATATGGATATTTATATTTATTTATTTAGAATTTTAGTCATATAAAAGTATATCACTGCACCATTAATAATACAATATTCAATTTAAGCTTCCTACTTCTGCTGAAATTAAAATTTTTAATTCCAATATGATCTCGATTATGACAAGAGAACTACGTCGCTCAAACTAACTTAAATATATTTTTTTCTCTTCTACTATAATGCTTCATCACTCGTGGTCATATCTTTCTGTCGTCCTGGCACATTATCACTTCCTATTTTTGCTTCTTTTGACTGAATTACTTCAAATTCACAAGTCGCAAACATTCAACCAACTTCCTAGCGAAAGTTTGGATGTGTCAAACCACAGTCATCCAAATGTTTATACTGTCGATCATCAATAAAAAAAGTAGTTTCTGTTCCTCGCCTGCGAAAGTTACGTATTCCATTCTCATCTTTCCTCTACGCCTATCAAAATTCACAACTTTTCGCTTTTGACATGAGACTTCACGTCATGTGTTCCTTTCTCTCTCTCTGACAAATTTCGACTGACCGCTTACGACTCACCAAACGGGCTCCCTGGACCCTGACCTGGAGGAAAGTCAGTTCTGAATCTTCACGCGCGCCGAGTTCATGGCGTCACTTTTTCCTCTCCATCCTGAATCTTCTGGAATAAAATAAACTTGCGCAAATATGCGTGTATAAACTTGTCAGATCGTTGACGACGTGGAAAATGCCCAAGGCCTGTGGGAGAGAGAGAGAGAGAGAGGGAGAGATGCAGAGACAGAGGGCAAAGAGAAAAATCGTCGAGGAGAAATCGAGGAAATAATGCCGTTCGACGTTGAGGGCTCTATTTTTATTACTAGTTCAGTTTTTACGCTGGCAAACTTCAATTATTTCTGTCCATATTTTCTCTCGCTAGCCTCTTTCTGGAGTCATCACTTTCGAACACTTACCCTGCATCACTTTCTCGCTCTAAAATAACATGATGTTTATTATAGTTACCCCCAGCCTCTCCCTTATGGTGGTGAGGAACTGAGCCGTTAAAAATATGGAACTTTTATATGTGCTATTTTCGTGCTGTATTTCAACAAAACTCACCTATTGCCTTTAAGTAGTTGTATCATGATCCGTGGCTTTACGTGAACTTATTGAGAAAAAAAATTGTTTTATATTTACGTACGTGTGGTAAATTGTGAATTTTAATCGTACATACCTTGGAAATACTCCAGAGTAATCGAATGCTTCTTTATTGATAGTTTTTGAACTTTTTTCATGCCCCCATTTTTATGAGGGCTTATTTCTGCGGTGATTTTTTATAAGGCCTGTGATCCGCATTTTTTCCCACTCTACCAATACATTTAATTAAGTACGTCACAAAGTTTGCTTTAATCTTTGTAAGGATGTATATGACTAACCGCTTTGACAGTAGATGATTTTTGTTTTATTTGTCTATTAGGTTTAATGCTCACTCAACCATAAAATTACAGGGTAAAGCATATATAGAGCACAATGAAATCATATTATGATATGCAATAAAATTTTTACATTCATGTATTCTTTTTCATTGACACATTATAGTTTTCTTCTTGTCGACAAGACAATTAGCAGTGGAGGTCATGTTGTGCGCGGCATTAATTAGTTTTTGATAACTATTGTTGCATGGTTGTGCCCCGGGGTTTGGTGAAAGACGAAACTGTCAGTCTTATGTCAATTGACAAGGAGGACATTTATCACAGGAAAAGGGCAAAGTTAGAGGCATGTGGAGAAGTACCGGCGTATGAATATAGGAAAACTTAGGTGCTTTCAAAAATAGTAATATAAGTCAAAGTAATCTGAAAAACAATGAATCTGTAACAGCCGTACAAGTGCACTAATCTGGAGATTTAAAAGTAAGGGATACCATACGGTATTTAGACTCGTGAGAACAGTTGATACTTTGAAATATATGAATAATCCTGAAACCACTCTCATTTAAGATTGCCTTTATCCGCCGATCTCCTTAACTCTCACTTCCGTTTCGGGTAAAACGTTCTTGTTTAGGTTGTTTGAGCGAAATATTTCCAAATTTATAATGATGACCGTATTAAAATATTCTGCTTCAATTTTAGCGGCTGTAGGTAGCATGAAGTACATCATGTAATATTAATGGTGCAACTGTATACTTTTATTTGACTTATATTCTCCGAAGTTAAATAAAAATTTTAGTGTATGCCTTTTATTTAGCTCATTTTTTTGTCACGGTACGTTTAAAGTTCCTTTAAAATGGAAGGCTTTTTGAGATTCTGAGAAAAAATACTGCAGTGACCATATGATTTATTAATATATATATTTGAAGAAAATAAAAACCACATTTAATTTTTTAGACGAGATATTGGAGTTAGAAATTCTTCATGTCTTAAATTATACTTCTTTGGGGTGCATACGCATACCATTTCCTACTTTACTTTCCTTTTCTTTCCTAACATACCTTTATTAGGCTGAAATTCTCAGTAAATGAATGTCAATATCTATCTTTAAATTGACTAATTTTTCACAGAGTACGTACAAAACTCCTTCACAATGGAAAGATTTTGAGGGGAAAACTGCGTTGTATGATTTAAAAAAAGTATGGAAATAAATACAATCTACGCAGGGTTAATTTTTTTGACGAGATCTAGGAGATAGAAATACCTCAATTTTTCAGTATGGTGTCTGTGGAGTATATACATGTACCATTTCCCATTAAAATGGTGGTATATTTTACAAAACGTCTCGGTAAAACAATTATTTTGGTATTTTTGTAAGGGTGAGATTTTTCTTTAAAATTAGACAAAAACTCATTGATTTCAAGGAGAAATAATATCTTGCCCAAACTACTATATCTTCCTTTCTCGACAGTCACCTTACTTACCCTGGCATCACCAAACTGCTTCAAATTTAGGCGAGAGTGTCACCAGACTGAATCACCAGATAATAACGATAAGTCATCGAAACCATGGACGAGTGTGAGTGTGAAAACATATTTAGTGATCGTTGGAAAAATTTGAAAACAAATTTATGTTGCATATTCATTCATCTTTCAATCGGTCTTTTCCCATTTTCTTAAGTCCCTCGGGATCACCCTTGTACACTTGTTTCCTTCCTCTCAAAATAATAACCGCCACCCACCTGTATAACTCCACCCACAATGCGCCAACAACATCAGCATTACTCCTCCGCGACAAGTGCATGAGGGCGGAGAGCAGGCGAGCGTGAAGTTTTTGTTGGCAGGTGTACGCGCGTGTGTGAATTGGTGAGACGCGGGAAGTGGAAAAGGAAGGGATGGGTAAGAGGGTGACTCCCTCCATAATCCCCTCCCAACCCCGCCCCCCGCCCCAGTCAGTTGGGAATTGTCCACCTGTTATTGTGAGAGCAAGGGCGCTTTTAAACAGAGTGGCGTCTGATGAGGGAGAGGTGAGCTCGAGACAGTTGAAGAGAGAGGGAGGGAGGGGGGGGTGTGGCCGGGAGAAGGGGGGAACTCCGCAGAAGAAGGAAAAGGAGGAGAAACATTTGTAAAGATCCTCCAACCCTCCTCCCCCTCCTCGCATATGGAAAAGGGGCCGTATAAACTAGCGCAAAGAGGTTTATTTCTTTACCTTTTATTTTAAAATTATTATTTAAAAGAAGAGTCGCTCCAAGTGCCGGACAATAGATGCGGAAAACACGCCTGGGTCTCGCTCGGCTACACATTATAACGAGCGTCGTGGCCGCGCTGAAATGACTCCATGCCGAATGGAAATGTCACGGGAGATTCAGCGTTTCCAGGAGAAACTGTACAATGGTGAGAAAGGCATGGGGTGTTTAGAATTCTTAATAAAGAGAATTAATTATTACCCCAGATGAATACCCTTTAGAGTAACACACACAATCCACACGTATGTTTTCGAGGTGATAAACTAATGCTCTTTATGCCACGTTAAGTGTTTTACAATGACATTATGAAAAATATACTCAAGTCTGATCATTAACTGGAGCATAAAGTTTGTAATTGCTTGTTTGTATAGTCTAAGATTTATGTCTCTTGTAGTCAATTGGGAATTATAAATCAAAGAGCATTCCAAATTGAAAATACAAGAAAAGGAATATTGATTTCTATACAAGTATTTCTTTCAACGAGGTGACCATCGAAAGGGAGGGTTAACTTCTCATCAAAACGTGGATATTGTGCAAACCTTGTGGATTGGTACCTGAATGACTGAAATACACACAGAGGAGTCAAAACTGCGTTTATTGATGATTTGGATTGGTATATAATTTAAATTAACTTGGCAGTTCTTTTTTCTTGAATAACATGGGCTAATTATCCTTTTGAAAAGTTAAAGCATGTATGTAATGGTCAGTTGGTTCCACAATTAATAGTTTTTTGAGAAGAGCAAGTGATTTGAAGTTGCCCTGTTGTGTTAAATTGCCAGTTTTACTGGGTGCCAAATTTGATAACAGCGTACGATAATCGATGTATGAAAATAAGTTGCATATTGATGCTAAATTTATAGATTGATATGACCTGTTATACGCTGACCTATTTGCAAATAATTGATTACAGAGAAATCGCCACTAGAAAAAATCGGCATGGACCTGGAGCCGAAACTTTGGACCTTCTTCATTCCGGCGTAATGTGCAGACCACTAAACTACAGAAGCCTTCAAATTCTCATGATAATTTTGGGGAATAGACGAGAACTAGATGCCACTTTGTATTCTACTGTCGCAGTGTGAAGGTTCGTCGATGGAATTTATATCGCTAATTGTAACATCGCACTCACTATTATCGAATTCACTTCCAACGCTAAATTACATCCTCTTTTTGTTACGTTAGCATTGATGAAATCGTTTTTAGAACATAGGTAAATGATTTCGAGGGTAAAGTTTGGTATTTGTTTTTGATTAATCTCTCTGGTACATATCATATCTTAACACTGTAAACAATATCGGAGTATATCCTTCGTGTGGCAGTGAAACATTTTAAAAGTAAATTTAAATTTACCTGTAATCATGCATGATTTTGTGATTCTTGTACATACGTTCAAACAAAGAGTAATAAAAAGCAAATGGGGTGAACTAAGGGAGGGAGAACAGAAGCTTTTTCAAATGATGTAACCGTTTCCTGTGTGCGTCCGTTAGGTGGTAATAAATTCACCCGCCACCGCCCTATTTGAGAAAAGACATACGAGACAAAAGTCTCGGTAGACTAACAGGTGTGTCTCGGGAGTGGATGGGTCAGCCTTCGTTTTGGGAAAAGGGGAGGGGACAGTGAGACAAAAGAAATTTTCCATAATGAAGAGACGTGACAAAGAATGAGGGAACTAAGCACATACTCGGCGCTCTCTTTTAGTGTTAAAAGTACTCAGCTTTAGGATCTAAGTTAGGATAGACTATGCAGTCGCAGTTGAGGCGAGAAACTTAAAACAAACTATAAAAGTCAATTTTAATGACGTACATTCAGATATCAGGAAGGTTTACAGCTGAAAAACTTTCTCCACTCGGAGAATTTGGTCTGCTACTCGGAAAATTTAGAGTGGGTAGCCTTTATTTGCCTTCGGCACTACATATTTTCTGCTGTTATACGCGTAGTAACGAGGTGATGAAAGTATTTATCTTTTTTGCTACTTTGCAATTTAAATTATTACATTCTTCATATCACAGAAATATATTGTTTGTATTTAAAAACTATATGGAAACAGTACATTTTAAACAGAAAGAGGCTGCAATTTTCTGACAGCTTTATGAATGTACTAGTTCCACAGTCGAATCGAATCGAAGAATCGTAAGAACTCGATCACGATCTCATTTGTGTTCGATAATAACGCGGTAATTCCGCGCTTAATTAAAAAACTTTTGTTGAAAGAGTTCCGTGCGATAAAGGATATATTGATACATTAGGAAGATATTTGTTGTTTGCTGTATCGTAACTAACACTAGCTCTGATTGACTAGAAATCCTTATCTCGGAGAGATATTTCTTCACCCGAAGTTTCCGGGTCGAACTGCCCCAGTGGGCAACCCCAGCTCTCTGTCTTCAGAGTCCTCTACATTGCGCCAAGTACATTACAAAGAGGCTACAACTTTGTGGTGTAGTTGGTGCAATGTGAAGGACTTTGTCAACCAGTCTGTGGGAACCAAATGATGGGGAATGGAACGCGTATGGTTAGGTGACTTGAGTACTGGCTTCTATTCCCAAGTGGCCGCTTTCAATACCCGGTGTCGGAGATTTTTCCACTACATCCCGATCCCCACTAAAAATGCTGTATGGAAAGATTTCATCTGTAGCCCTGACGACGACGTCGTACCTGATGACAGAAAGATTTATTTTTTTATTCTTCAGTTTGATTTTTTATTCGATTTTTTTTCCTAAAATTTGAGTTTTTTACTTCAGAATAATAATTATTAGCACTTTTTATACACCAAATATTTTATTTCCTCGTAAATCGAGGCATAGGTTTGGAATGACTCTGATGAAATGAGTATGCCCTGTATTTTTTTTGGCGAATTTAAAGCATTATAAATGTAAGTTATGGGAACTAATTTATTCTCTGGAACCTTACGCCTCGTATGAAATAATCAATATAACAAACTCAAAATGAGAACTGAGTCAAGGTATTTTTTTCTTGTTTTGGTTAGTTTGTTAGGTGGTGAATTTCAGATATAATGCATATTCTGAAAGGCATTTAGGGAAATTTTATTTGACCTTTTCCACATTGACATTCAACGAGTGCCATTTTTTGGTGACTACATATTCCGCAGGTACTGACTAATATTACTTCAAGAATGATAATGATTTTTTAGGGACAATTTATGGAGAGGGATAGAGAGAAATCTGGAAACGAAATTCTGTGAACACAAAAAAAGATCTCCCCTCTGATGGGCAGCCGTTGAAGTAGCTTGACGGTGAAGTTAAGCATACAACAAGGTTCACTTATCTTTTATTGACGGCCCCGTTAACGTCCGGCCATCGTGATATATCAAGGCAAGTGAGCTTTAGTGTTGAGAGATAGATAGTTAATATTAACGAATAAACATTTTTATAACAATAATGACGAAACATATCTTTTTATTTTAAAGATAACGTCAATGATCAATTATTATTTATTCACAGCAAGGAAAAAGAAGTTACTTTTATGATCTGCTTGAAAGAAAAAGTTACTTTGGAGTGTGTACAGCATTATCAAGGTGACGAGAAGGTTCCGCGGGATCAGTTTTGCCATGTTGGCCAGAGCTGCATCAGATTAAAAGAAGAGCCGCATGCGGCTCGTAAGCCACTCTGCCGCCACATCTGTAACATAGGTTCTCCTTTACATTATACCTCCCAAGTTTCGAAAATACCACCGTCCGTTACTGCCACGGTAGGATGCGTCAATCCTGTTCCCTCCCTAATACCGACGCCGGGTTTCTCTCCACTTTTCTTCCGCTGCTTTAATCCCTCCCTTACAAACAAACCACCTGCCCCATAAGGCGTGCATTTGCCTCAGTTGTCAGTCACTTCACCAAATAAAGTCTACCGACTGTAATGCGCTCAAAGATGCGGGGCGAAATTTGGTGGGACAGCGCTATATACTTAAACATATAATAAACTAGGTTCTGTCGACTGATAATTTATTGTACCACGTGTTTTGACCTCTAATCGTCATTCATAGCTAGAATCCAGGCACTGAGGATTATGAATAGACGTAAAAACGTGTAGAAAATTCATCATTTCGACGACTGAAGCAAGTTTTTATATAATTAAGTTGAACCAACCAGAACTTGGTCAAAGTGGACTTAATGCAAAAAAAAGAACGAAATGCACAAGACACACTCTAAGTCCCAATGTTTTTTTTTAAGGAATGTAATTAGGGAGAAAATAGAGGAAAAAGTCCCAAAAGAACGGTAAAGGGATAGTTTTGTTCACCAAGTATAGAGAAAAGTACACGCAAAGAAAGCACGGCATTGGATGGGGATTGATGAAGGTCAGCAGTCAACCGATCTTAGTATATAAAAAGCTATAAATAAAAAATGAAAAAAGTAACGTAGCAGATTCATGAGAATCATTACCCAGGGAAGAACTTATGTCACTGGGAGTTGTTTTCCCATGGAACTCTGTACACTGTTTAAATGACCGCATTCTGCTAATTGGTAGACGACAGAGGAAGGAATCTTACGTGAAAAATTTCGGACGAGCCCTGGAAAGTAAGGTTGCGGGGCTGAGGGAGAAAGGTAGAGAGAGAGAGAGAAAACTTTTCCAGAAATTCGGGGAAGAACGAGCTTCTCTCTTTCGTTTAACGGTTCGAATTTTATTTCCACGATGCGTGGTGGACGAGTCAAAGGAGCAATTCGTACGGAAGACTTCACATTTTGGTCGACCGTACAGGAGATAGCAGTCAAACGAATTCAAAAGCTGGACTCCGTAGCGTATAGAGCTTGGCGTATCGCGTATAAAAAAGTGGAAAAGAAGGGATGGGATGGAGGTAAAAAAAGTATGATAAAATTAACGAAAACGCTATAAAAATCTTTCGCTCATTACGGAGCGCTAGGTCTTTCCTCGTCTCCCTTTTGCTTTCCTCCACTCTAAGAAAGTGAGGGCTTGTCCTCCGTATGTGAACTTTGGTACCCGGATGTGAATTGTAGATTGGGGGCGATATGGAGAACGATACCATCCTTTATTTAAGTGGCCCGTACCTCCTCCCCCCTGCCATTGACCTCACCCTTCATTTCCCCCTGGCTCTACTGTCTTTCCTCTCGGCCATTTTTTTAAAACGTTCAACCGTCGACTTTGAATTTTTAAATCGACCGACTTTCTTCCCCTCTCCGAAGCGTCGACCACGCCCCCTTTCCCCATTGTCTTAGCAACGATGAAGTGCACCGAAATAGGAGAAGGTGACTTGTTGAGATGAATTTGAAAAGTGTTTCACTTTTTCTCACTCAGTCTCTTATTTAATCAATAATTATATTAACTAGAACTTGACTAAGCAAAATCCCTTTTAACCAGGGGCTCTTACATGATCATGATAATTATTTTCTTTATACCATGCGACGATATGACTCGGAGGAATATTTATATGGAAATTGAAGTTGTAGAAATCTGAACAGATTTCGGAAAGCCTATTTTTCGCAAGTCATGCAGCGTAGGAATTGCATATCATAGTAGACGCAACAGAATGTCATTTTTAGAAATATTCAATGAGGATAATTAATAGTGCAGAGTAAATAGGACAGTATTTATATACTCTTCATGGTAATTGCTATGGATAAGGTATAGTATTTCAAGAAAATAGAATGATTTGTTGTGCACAAAAAGGTAATTTATGGCAAGGACCAATAATTAAGATTTTGAGGGATAAAAACTATGTTTAGAATGGACAGTACTCCGCTTTGTCTAACAAGCCAGGTTTTAAGTAAAAAAAGATTTTTATTATAGGTTAGACCCCCTTCAGATGGGAGATTGAAGAAAGACGGGGAATAAAAACAATAGGTGGCTAGAAGGAATAAAATATATGCGCTTCAATAGTTGTGAAATGAGAGGAAAGTAAATTGAATTTTTGGCGAGACAACTGTGTGAACAATTCAATCTGAAGGTTGAAAACATGTAATGCGCTTATAAGATAATTACTCCATTGTTTTTGGGTAAAAAGTTTTAAGTTCACCCTGATATGGTTTTAACCAGTTCACTGCTCATATTAATTAATTAATTAAACTTTCTGTCCTCCCACGAGTAGCTTTTATTCCAACGGCTGTGTGGTGGACGACTTAATTGATATTGGTGCTCGTTGCACTGGAAAACTACTCTTATTGATTAAGTAAACATTTTCCGTTCGCTAAAAATTAATCATTTTCTCTCAGTATCCTCATCTACTTGGACATTGGCAGTTATACACGCATGGAAAAATTTGTTCTCTGCTTGATTGTCCATCATCTCTTATGTAGAGAGGAGGAAACCAGAGGTAAATAGTGTTCTTCTTCCAACGGTTTCAAATTGCAGCGTATCCTGGGTATCCCGTGATAGGCACTTGAGATGGGAATCGGGTACTTGAAATGTGCTTGCGGCAAAAGTTTGACGGATAGGGTGAGATATGAGGGGGTGATGAAAGTACTTTGGGTACTCCGGGGATGGGCATTTATGAAAGAAGTAGGCTTCGTTGGATTGGCTATGTTAAGGCTGTTTGGACAAGATATTTCACTTGTAATTATGGAGACCATATTTAAAGTTTATGTTTTAAATTTCAGCAGATATAGAGAACATTCAAAACCTGGTGCTGGAGGAGCATGGTAAGGATGAAATGGACGGACAAAATAAGTAATGATGAAGTGTACAGAAGAGTAGAAGAGAAAAGGATCATATGGAACTCCATACAGAAAAGAACAAGATGGATTTCCCAAGAACACCCTGAGTCACAATGGATTTGTAAAGAGCATAATAGAAGGCAAAAGTGAAGAATAAGTCCTCAGATGAAGACCGAGGAATGAATTCGTGGGCCAAATAAAGAGGAAAGTTCATAGGATGAGAAACTAGGAGGTAAGGGAACTTGCATTAGATATGGAAGGGTGGGGGCTGAAGTCAACCAATCTTAGGATTGAACGACCAATGAATGAATAAAGTGAGTATGAAGTAAATATTGTAATATAAAACCATATAATAAAGTAAATAATGCATAAAATAAACCATGTCCTATATAAAATGGCTGTTAGTTTTTGACAGAGATCTGGGAAAGCAGTTCGGTAAGGGGCTGAAATTTTGGTATCTTTGGAAGGGTGAGAGTTATGGAAGAGACTCATGTAGTGGTTGGAGCAGTTTCCGTTTATGCACAATTTTGGCTGAGACGTCTATACGTGTGTTAATTAGTAAACTTAAAGGATAAAGACCAAAAAAAGGCATGTAACCGATTTCGCTACCGGCAATCACGTCTTTGCACGATTTCGAATTCCGTGCCATTAATCATAGTCACAAAAATGCTTTAATTGAGACAGAACTTTTGCAATATAATTTTTGTGTCACCTAAATTACTACAAAAAACATAGTTATTCTGACGCATAATTTGTTGTCTGCACGATATATCAGTCCAGAATAGGTCCTACTAAGCGATTAATGTATGGCTTGTCAAAAGCTAAGGTTTGTATTTGAACGCAAACATCCATGCCCTGAGAAGTGATAATTTCACTCAGGCGGGACTTGAACCCGCGACCCTCATTTTAGCAAGCAAGAACTTTACCCCGTCGCCACCAGGGCCGTGGTAAAGTACAAGGGGTAATGGATGCACTTAAGTGAAGTTTAGACAAGAATTTATATTTTCTTACCTGACAAGTTATAGAATAAGCAGTCAAAAACTCACGATTCGCGCTCCAACCACCTTAATAATAGGAATAAATTTCAGGAGTCTGAAGAATAGGGAAAAATTATGGTTATGTATCCATACATGCATGCGTTAATCGTCAGTTTCCGTGACATTTGGGAAAGGTCAACTTTGACACAATTTGTAGCGACAACTTCGGATACAAGGGCAAAATTTTTCCCCTCAAGCATGACATCCGCTACTGATTGTTGAAATCCAAGTCAAGTCTCGCATTAAATATGAATTTTGGAGAATTGCTGATGAAATTTATAAGTCTGCATTAGGTAATTGAAAAATTAATTATGGACACTAGGTGCAAAGAAAACGTTCCAGATATAAATCAAGGGTCAACGAAATATCTATAAAAAAAGATAACAGATTGCGATGGAGGTGGGAGCTAAAAAAACGGAAAGCAGTCCAGCGAAGGCGTGTTATTGATTGCCCGAATCAACGGAGCAAATAGTTTGACTGCGGTATGGCTAAGCCAAACAATTTTCTGCGCGGCCTGCCGAACACTGAGCCCACATATTTTTCCCACGAAAACACATAAATGTCAATTAATGTTTAACGAACTCACTTTCGCGAAAAGTTTCCTCATTTCGTCTCGAAATTGAATAATTAATGCGATGATTTTCCGTGCTCGCTCATGGGCGAGGAATAAGGGAAATATTTAATTTGATTATAAATTTTTTTCCGAAATTATGATATTCCGTGAGAAACGGATTATGCGGGTGAGGCTGGGTGATGAAAACGAGGGGGGATGGGCTGCCGACTGGTAAAAGAGGTGGGTAGAATAATTTAAAGTCGCCGAAAGACTCTTGGTCGATACAGGGGGGAAGAGGAGGCATATGAGGAAAAGTAGGCTCGGCCAATTGAAAGGAATACGGAAATAAGTCGGACCGAGGCGTAAGGAAAATAAAAGGAACCAGTGCCGTATCGAATCGATGAATTATGAAGTGCTCGACCAAAGGAAAGAGAACGCTAACAAACAAGTCGCGGGGAGTCGGAAGTTTTTCTCATCGTAAATCCTCAGTGAGAGAGGGAACGACTGCTCCCGTTCTAAGAGAGGATGACCAACAGTTCCCATGCCTTATGACAATGGAGGGAAAGAGGGGAGGAGAAATAAAGGTGTGTGTGTATATATACATACATACAGAGAGGGCTGCCAAAGATCTGAAGAAAGAATCGATAAAGCCACATTGTTGCAGTAATACGAATTTTCCTATCGCTTTCCTCGCTCCGGAAACTTTTACCCGCGACCACTGTAAATCATTCTGGCAAGTATATGTGGGCCACGTTTGTTCGTAAATGAATGAGCCACCGCCACGTTAAATCATGCCTCACTGTTGAACCTCAAGAAAGCTTAAAGTTGCCGGTTCCTCTCTAAGAAGGGGGAAAAAATCTCTTTATATCTAAGAATTAGACATGCAGTTTGACACGGTTTTATGGATGTGCAGCATCAACTTTTGTTAATTTTTTCGCTTGCTGTATTAACGCATTTTATCACGTTTATTGTCTGTTTATTTGTCTGTTCGGTAAAAATTTTGAAATCGATTTCAAACTAACTTCCCGATGAGCTAGAGACTTGAAGCATTGAACACAACTCAGAACTGCATGACAATCCAATAATATTGCAATAAAATTATATAATATAAATATAATCTATTTTTAAATGTTTCTTTGCTTGTTTTTGGTGAAGTAAAATTTTACATCATCTGTCATTAGGTTTTGGTAGGTGTTCTAAACTCCTTTCTCGAGTTCAGTTTTCCTGCAGAGGATTTTTTTTGACATAGACGTATGATTAGTAATCCAGTTCTTTTCCTTATATATATATATATGTACATATCTCGTTCTACACTCTCGAGCTCTATTGTGTCGTATTGAAAATTATTGCAACATATTGGGAATATATGGCTATTCCAATATTCCCTGTACCTCCTAAAACATACTTTCACGCCAAAAAACTTGCTCTTTTTTATGACTCATTAGAATATTGTCGAGGGCTTTGATGGGAGAGGGGAATTTGTATATTCGTTTTCTTTCAAAAATAAGGCCGATTACTGCTATTACTATCATAAAAAATTTATTTAAAACTTTTCTTTTAGTTTTTATCTCCATAATGTCAGGCAATACAAGACTTCAAAGTTGAAAAATAAGTTAAAGCCTTTAAAAAAAATATCTACTCATTATAAATTGATTGGTGGCGCTAGCTTCTTGCCCATTTAAGTAGGAATCACCTCCTGCGTCATGCGGTGGAGCACTATCCACGGCGCTAATAATAAACAACATGGAAACAATTCATTCGTCTAATTCAATATAATGCCCTTCAAGTCACCTCGGCGGTGAGTGGCAGGAGTTGAGTTGTCACTAACATGCCATGCTCTTCACCCGATTGACCTTTATGAAGCCATGACTACTGGTAAATTAGCCAAATACAAGCAAATGCTTTGTAAAATTATACCAATTTATTTTTAAGGTACCGCTAGTTTCGACGTAGCGGCGTCATCTTCAGGGACCAATTCAAGCTCCAGTATTCAGGTTCGAGTGCCCACCGTACCTGAAGATGACGCCGCTGCGTCGAAACTAGTCGTACCTAAAAAATGAATTGGTGGGATCAAACAAAGTCATGTTAATTTCATTATTCATAAAGAACCTCCATAAAATTGAGCTTGAAACTATTGCGATCAAGCAAATGCTTTTCATGAGTCAGATTTCACCCACATGTTCTACATTCTACAACTGCCACTTATGTTGGAGAAAGTATATGTATTGATGTATTGTGCAACTGGTATGCACAGAGATACAAAATTTGCGCAGGAAACATACTGGATGAGCTGAGGATATGAGAATTACGGAACAAACAGGCTAATTAGCTACACTATCCAACGACAAACCTAGTTAAAAGTCAAAGTGAAAGCGGTCTCGTGTACCAATATGATCAGTACCAGGAGACGCACCCAGCAAGTCACTGAAGTAATATTCTAAGGCTTCCCAGCATAGCCGCAGTGATGAGTACTGCTGTTTGTTGTTAACAATGAGGATAAACGTTTCTGGAGTTTTGGTCAGTTGGTATCATTAAACTCAAGTAGTGTTTGTCCACCTTAAAGCCATATATATAGGACACATATGCAGAGCGATATGTTTCACCCATAGGTTCAATGTAAGGATATATATAAGGACTCAATTAAAATTTGGGCCAATGGAACATATATTGGTCCATATATGAGGTATATATGGAACAAAATATGAAAAATATACATGCATATGAATGTGAAATATATGCAGCAAATTTTATTCAGCTGTTTTGAAATATCCTCTTGCTGACCTACATTTTCTTAAAAAATATGAATGAAAAACAAATTAAAATGATATATGCAGCACATGTATGAAAAATATGTAGGAAAAACATGTGTTGACACACATGTACCTCATGTGGAAAATAAATTGATGAAACACATATGATAAACACATACTTATCCCCTATGCATGCAACATATGTGGGCTGTGAAATATATCATAAGCTGATAGGTGGACCATGTATGTCAAATGTGTCCACATATGTCCAATATGGCCAATACTTTGGGCTTCAGATGGCCGCGTGCCCATTTATCTGTCCCACCTAAATGATACGCTCAGGTTTGAAAACTAATTCTTGGACCACATTTCACTACTTCATCTGTTGAGCCGTCCATTTATAATGGACCGCTCTTCGGGATCGTCGATCACGAAACTACAATCACGAGTGGTGAAATCCCCCGTGGGCATGACACACGTGCTGTCATCAAATACTGGTGGTCAAAGAGGACCAAGGGGCTTGGGAGTCAAATGCCACCTTAGTATTTAGGAGGCTTTGTTAGCCGTGAGAGGGCAGTCTCTGTTGCGCGTTTTCTGGCGGGAGACTCGAAGAACCGCGATACGACGCCACTCCTTACTTTACGCCGACCGACGCCAGAAACCAGCACGCTCCTACCAGATGGTAAATTCCCCCTTTATTATTCTCTTTTCACCCTTTATAACCCTTAAGAGTGCCGGGGAGCTCTATCGCGCTCCTCCTGTCTCTCGTGAAAAGTGCCAGGAGCGCGATAGCGCTCCTCCTGCGAGGTCACTCTTAGATGATGGTATTTCACAGATGATTGTTCACAGATGGCACCTAAATGCAGATTACAGATGCAGATGCAGATTTTGTAAAAAAATCGTCAAATAATATATTAAAAAGGTGAAATCACATATAATAAAGTTTTCCTTGAATTTTTAAAAATATTTACCTTTACTTGTATTTGAGACAAAATTTTTTTCCTAAACTACTGCAAAATCAGCAAAAATGCCTCGGAAATTTTAGCATAGTACATACCTAGAAAATCGGTTGGCACTCAAAGGGTTAATATCCGAGCTAGAAGCCTTTGTATTTGGGTCTTGGCCATTATGAAATCTTTATTTGTCTTATTTCATTTTGCGTTTCCTTTGTTTTGGAGCTACCCAAACCTGCAGTCAACTTACCACTCGCTACACTGTTAATATATTTTTTAACTTTTTTACTAACCTCTTGTAGTATGCATGAATTATATTTGCCCATGCAAAATTCTGTGGAGTTGGTTTTAGTGGTACGATAAATAAATAAATAATTAATACTCTAGCCGCAACTCTTACTCGATCCCCTGTCACTTCCACTCTGGGAACTTCGAGAAGAGTGTATGACTTGATGTGCGAAGCTACTGAATTATTTTCCTTTTTCTCGAGGATCAGACGCTTCAAATAATAATCTTTATATTGGCGCCCGAGCATAAAAAATTATTCTGACGACTATATTGAGTTTTGTGGTCAATGACTCCCCCTTCGTGCTGTTATCTGAGCCAGTTCGCATTCAACCTGCACACCCAATGATCATTCATTCGTGATTTCCGGTAATCGTGGGGGCGTGGTATATTTGAATTATCATTGAGGGAGATCGATAAATATTTCCCAGATCCAGTCATGAAACATGTCATCGAAACGCGAGTTTGATCGCAAAAATTGAGGACGGGAGGAGGGGATTCGAAAACAGCGATGTAATTACTTTTATTAACGTTGAGTGAAAGGGGGTGCTTTATTTTTGCGATAGCGTGCACCGTGTTCCTAGAGCTGTTTAGTAGAAAACAGTGACAGGTGGAAAGAGAGAGATGTATGGGAAGCGGAAGAAGGCAATTTCTTACGCTTTGTTTGCAATTGGTTTTATCACCACCAATGGTTTCCTGAAAAATAAAATACCCCGTGTTTGTCTTTTGTGCTCATTGAATAGGAAAATTTGCCCTCAATTCCAGAGTAAGAGTTGACAAATGGGCGTTTGGAATGATAAGGAGATCAGATTTTGTTTTTATTTCGTCCACTGTGTGCGATACAATGAACCAGCATAACAATAAAATTGTTTACTTCCCTGCATTTAGCAGAATAGTAATTTTTTCGAAAGTTAATGTACGTACACAATTGAGTGCAATATCTGCTGTAAATTCTAACGTTCCCCCAGCTCGTGAATATAAAGTATACCAAGGTGCTGCTATTTTATTTGACGACCGTAGAAAAAAAATGTGATGTGTTCACAAAGATTATGATAGATTTTTATTATTTTTTTTACACTTTTCAGATTGATGATATCCATTTTTACAATGCATTGGTGTCACGGGACGTGTATTATTTGTCAAAAATAAAAAATTATTATTACTGAGTGCCATATCGGTAGTACAATTATTTTTTTCAAAATTGTAATCCATACTGCGGGTCGATTGTGTGGAGTTCATTTACAGATCGGTGATCCACCTTTTATAAATCGCCAATGACCGCGATGCGTCACGTTCCACATGCTTGACTGGCTTTTAATTATTCGCTTTCATATTTCGGCACAGTATAATCCAACTCCCGCCGCTATTCACCATCAAACTCCCACATGTGTGTGTGTGTATATATATATATATACACACACACATATATTTTATATATATGTATGTATCTTTATTTTTGGATCTAATTACGACAAAAAACAGATTTTTTTAATAACTGCATCGGGAAAATTTCTTCATCTACTTCATTTTGGGGTGCAAAATTTTGACGCGATTACATTTTCGTGGAATTTATGATTTAAATGGAATTGCAGACTATATTAATTCGTCGTTTCCACTTCTGTGCTCTCGGGATATCATTACTTCTCTCGGCTTGCAGACACATCAACTTTTCTCCCATACCACGACGAGTGTTGACATTCGCAACGTTGGCATCAGTGAATGACGGCGGCAAAAAATATATTCGGAGTTGGACGTACAGATTTCGTTTTCTCTAAAATGACTTATGAAAAAAATTGTATCCGCCAAGGTCGAGCCAAAGTTGCCCATAAAATATGATCGCACGCCAAAAATAACTATACATTCTGACCCGTAAGTCGTGATTTGTGTTATCTTGCTCCATGGGTATAACCATCCTTAAGTCTCCCATGGAAATTATTGGTTAGACCCTCACTTTGCCTTAAATGATAATTTTCGACCGATAGAATCACTTAAAATCTAAATCGATATCGCCAGTTGCGCGACAAAATTGTATATTTTCATAGCATGGCGATATTTTCCTTCCTCCATGGGAATGTTATCAAGCCTAAGTTTCGATTTATTGCGGGTCTCATGTTCAGTGAGATTTCCATGAATGGTCGAAGGAATTCGACGATTAACGAGCTTCCAGAATTAATAAACCGTATTACACGGTAAATTTTATTATTCAGACGAATGCACCATAGAATGTACAAGAAAATTAGTAGAATTTGAACAGGTTCTATTTCCCGTTGTCATTCAGACACTCATACAATTTTTCGCTTTACAATACAATTTCCCTCGTAAAACAGATCAAAGTTTCGTAAATACGATTCAATGTACCGCATACAGCGGTCTTTAAAATTAAAATAGTGAATGTCTTATAGATTCCTGAATTCGAGTCATACTGAAAAATAATTTGAAATAAAAAAATGCCGTCCCAAAAACATGCTACTAGGAAACAAAGCTCCCCTTGTATGTCGTCCGAGTGGCTAATGAAGTTTATAATTAGAATTTTCATGTTATGATTTTGATATTGCCGGTACAAATGAACCTCATTTGGTTGCCTTGCGGCCGCGGCCATAGCTATACGATCAGAGTAAGTTTTCGGGTCGTTATTGCAAAACGCATTGGAAATGAGCGACGAGAATTTTAAAGATAAATAGCCCGACCATCCTAACGAAGCAATCATATCTAGGGTAGGGATTGTGTGCATCGTAAATTTTGTCACTGGATAATATAAATTTCACCTTGTATGAATAATGAATGCGCAATTGAAATATGTAGCAGGTAGTCGTTAGTGTTTGTTTTCTATTAATCCATATCTGTCGGAAACCATTTGAGCGCATATGATTGAAAGCGAATACATTTGCCCGCTATTCACTGCATACTTCAGTTTATACGTCATCTACTTTGCTCACAATGATGCGGTTGTGCATCAAATACTAATAATAAGTTGAAAATAAAACACTAGCTATCAAAACAAAAGCTGAACTTGATTAATGGGAAAAAATGCTTTGATAAATTTTATTTTTCTATTGTACGGCGAAATTTTGCTCAGTTGAATATTCCAGAATACTTGATTATGATGCAAAAATTTCATTTTAGTTGAAGTTACCTGCTAGAACAGCCACAATGACTTTAAGTTCTTCTTTTCATAGAATTTTTTAGCTTCCTTAACTGTACATCAATCTACAGCATTAGCAGTGATTATTTGATTCGTATTGGATGATTTTTAAAAGTACCATTCTCCAGCAATAATTATCAAATTAAACATGATAGTTCCAAGATATAAAAATATTTGTACATTCAGCCAAATGTGCATTGTAACTCGTCACATTATATTTCATCAACCCATAATCATTGTGTTACATTCATCGCATCATATTCTTGAAAAACCTTCCTTCTCTCTTGAATTAATTCACGTCAGCAATAGCATTCATCAAGCGGAAGAAAGATTCGCTGCAATCCTTGGGTTTTGTAATATTTCCATCTAAATATTTTGAACCATACTCATTCCTTAAAACTAGGAGTTTGGGACCTTGTGCCATTTATATCAGTACCGTCAGGGGTCTATTTGACCTCTTGTACTTAATTTACTTTATCAAATAAATTGACCTTCTTAATTGAAAATATATGCAAATTGTTTCTAAGTTATCTCTTATATATCAAATTAAAAATATTTACATTTTTACAAAAACATTAAAAATGTTTAAAGTTGTGTCCTATAGTTTTTCATTTCATCGTGAAAGATGTGGCCCGTGAGGATTTAAATCCGGGACTTCGTGCGGCGATTCATCCTAGGATATAAACGTTCCTCCGCCGAACTGTCTAAAATATTTCAACGAAAGATAATAAAACTCCATTCTATAACGACAAAATTCGAATAAAACAGCGGAGAAATAGCGTGGGGTCAGAATGGCCCCTCTGCTACCAATAGATAGAAAGTAATAACAATTAATAACTAATGGTGCTATGAGGTTCTTTTTTCACATTTTATTCACCGGTTAAAAATGATGAAAGTCATGAAATATGCAAGAGCTAGGACGATTCAGACAGAAATAATGGGTTATCAAAAATAAATAGTGGTCATTATGCTCGATACTTATAGTGTTAATTTGCCATCCTAACTTAATTGCTTCATATATTCTATCTTTGGCATATCTCTATACTTCTTTCTAAGCGTCGTTCCTTCCTTTGTGGGTTTCGTGACACTGCAATTTTTTGCTCTAAGACCAATGAGATAGTCTCTCCTATTAAGTGGAGTTAAGCATCCTTTAATTTGTGTTTGAATTATTCATTGCTGAATCTCACCGGTCATAGAGCTTAATCATTAATCGATAAAAATTCAAAAACATGACGTTCACTTTTCTTCGTCCTTCCATTGTTCACGTTTAAGATTTCTACTTTGCTTTTAAAACAACTATTTGAAGTCAGTATATTTAGATAACATTTAATAAATTTACCAGCAAACAATGTAGTACAATGAGACATTTTCATACCATGGGAAAAATTACGCGTTATGTGAAAACTTGACATCGAAAAATGATGAAGTTTACTGAAGAGTGGAAGAGGAGAGAACCATGTGGAACTCAATATAAATATATTAAAAACCAGATGGATTGGATACACTCAAAGGCCCAATTGATCTGTGAAGAACATAAGTGAAGGTAAAATGGATGGAAAATTCATCAGATAAAAACCCAGGTATAAGTTCATGGACCACATTATGAGGAGAGTAGGTACATAGGAAGAGCTACTAGGAATGAAGGGAACAAGCATTATATGTGGAAGGGTGGAGGGTTGCAGTCAACCAATCTTAGGATTCAACGATCATTGAAAATGATGAAAACTTGACGTGCTCGAGAGAAAAAAGGTAGGCAAGTGAGAAGCTGGAAGAACAATATGATATGTATGAAGAGAATAAAATATGACATGAAGAGTAACACACAGAGGTGATGAATCGATTTGTTAAAGATAAGAATTTTTCACCATTTTGCAGTCTTAAGTATCTGAAGAGAACATCAGTCACAAAAAAAATTTAAATCGTAAGAGTTTTAAGGATCTCTGACTTTTTAGAATAATTATTGTCCTTCATAATGTTCATTAGAAGGACCCTTGAGGTAAGTGAGGTAAGGATGGAAACATGACCTCACTCTGATCTTCGTGATCTGATAAAAAAAAGAAAAATAAAATTCTTAGTGGAGAGCATTCGAAAAAAAGAGTTCCAGTCAACTAATTCAAGAACTTTTTACCATAGAACAAAAATCCTGGGGACCAATTTCATTGCGTCCCATGACAAGCGTAGAGGAATACTAAATGTATTTGTAGGTATCAAGTTGGTTCCACTGAAGTCGTCTTTATTGATTGGCATCACGCAGTTAATATTAATTCGTGCTTGCGCTGACTTCGTGGACATCAACGTTGGAATTCACGAGAGAGTAAATCCAGGCGCATTACCTATGGAATAGTTCCACTTAAATTATATTAAAGGGGACATTGCAGCGGTATCTCCCCCGCATAGAATGACATTCCTGGGAACCTCTCTCAACGGCGCTCTTTTGTGACAACAGTAGATAATTCTTGGTCGCTGCTGTCGACTCTATTAGTGTAATTAATGTTATGCCGTGAGTGTTGCAACGGCAGAAGTCATTTAACGCGGTCATTATCTAGGGAACTGAAAGCGTCACTGGACTTCGCTACAATAAAGCCGCGGGAAGTGCGCATGGAAACCGTGACTGTTGAGAGGCAGCGTGGTCCAAAAAGAGGAATTCCCGGCCGCAGCCAAAATTCATTAACTTTTTTTTTAAAGGACGATAATCGTCCGGAAGTCTCATCGGAGAGGACTGAACCCAACTCCTGCCAGCTATATCCCATCAGATGTCTTTTCATTAAAGGTTTGCTGAATTTGTCACAGACTTTCTGCTCTATATATTCCCCTGAATATCAAAATCCTTACCGCAGTACTAATAGGTGCGCTACAAATAAATTCTCCAGACTTGAAAACTTAAAATCATTATAATCTACATGGCAAAATGTCGTCAAAATAAGTCGCTTCACATATTTTGAATTTCGGGCCTTAGAAAGCCATGGCAAATGTGGTTTGAGTGAATGGAATTAAAAACATGTCTCCAATATCTTGCAACTATCTTGACCCCAATACTTTTATATGTCTTAAGGTATGTTTTGACGGCGTCATTGATATATTTTCATTCATGAATCGAATGGATGCGCATATTTTCTTGATTTATTCACTCCCATGTGTAAAACTTGTTTTTATTTGTTGACAGTTCAGAACAATTATTGTGAATGTAAATACCTCAAATGGGTTGATTGAAAGATTGCTTACTTTGAATGTAGTTATGTTTTTCCTGACCTGAGTAGATTTGTCTGAGTTGCTATTGCCGTTGTATTCTTTTACTTCAAAGGAAACTATCCCCAGAGTAAATAAAGCATTATCTTATCTTAAAGCTCCCGTAACTGGTAAATCTCCCTTAAAGATAATACATAGGAGCGAATGTGAATTTTATGGGATCATGAAGCCGTAAATATTATTTCTAATATATTATTGTTCAAGCATACAACATTCTGTCCCCCTGCTCATACCATCCAGCGTAACCAGTCAGAATATTTGTAAGGTCAAGCTTTCAAACCCTTTCTTTTAACATGACTATGAAATCACTGCAGAATGTTAAAATGATATGGTACCCAGGCACACACTCGAGTACCTACAGATATAAAAAGACCAAAAAATATAAAATTTGTCATTTAGAAGAAATTCAATTCCAGTCGAGTCTAATGAACGGCAAACCTTTTACGGAAATTTCATCCCATTTAGTGTATATCCTTCCATTTCTGACAAGCATATTCACTTATTTATACATAATATTTTGGACATTTCACTTTAGGACAATGAATACTTTAGGAAATAAATATCTCCATTCTATCTCCCTCGGTCATTTCTAGGTCTCCCTCGACGCCATTATTCCATTGTCGAGTTTTTGGAGGCGTGTATACTTCGAGTTATATGTAACATGCGAGTATATTCCACTTCGCAGCTTTCTCTCGCGAAATCTTTTAAAGGTCACATGTATTCATTGGTGATTCTCTATATCAATTTCATACTGATTATCCTAAGTTTTCAGTTGCACGAAATAAAATTTTCATTGCCTATAGTCATATTCTATTTACTTGAATACAGAAACAAAGCTTTTCATGGCACAAATGACCTTACCCATCGGTCGCCTCCCCATATATCCAAGCCAAAGCTTATCAAATATTGCATAGTTAAAAAATCAGAATCGATAAATAACATTATATATGGACGGATAAAAATATTGAATTTTCTTCAAATTAGGAACATCTCAATAGCAACCTGGATGTCGATGTCTAAAACATTCTTAGATTATTTTCAGTCGCGATTAAATCTATTCCCTGTTTATCGATATACTGAAGCCCACGTAATATCGCTAGAATATTCCGACTTCACCCACTTCACTAATGATTAGACGTTTTATAAAAATGCTAAAATTGTTATCTTTAACAGTCGGTTATTTCGTGGATGCGAGTCTCCTCTTCAGCTGAGAGTGACTCAAGTAAAGCTGCCTGACTTTTAGACATATACCATTTACCATTACTCGGCGATAATTAGTTGTTTTTTTGCACCGAGAATCAACCCTATTCAAGCTTGTATTAATTACTCGTACCTACGTATTCATTCCCATTTATAAGGCAGGATAATCACAAATAGGCTCGCGAGGCGAACAGGCTCGCCTGCTTGTTCACCGTAATGAACGCCCGTCAAAGATACATTCTCTTATTGCGACAGGGGCTCTGTGTTCGTGCTATTGTTGGTATTCGGGCCGGAGGTTTAAAACTATGCACCATGCGCTCGTGAATCAAACATCCTCTCGCTCGCTTGCGGACTCAAATAGAAAAGAGGAAGGGAAAAAACGAATTTGATTCGCATTCGGGAGAAAATTAAGAAGTTGATTGGCTGCGGTCATGATCATACGTCGGCGAATGTGATTACGTGGGGACTCCAAAAATTAAATAACCTCTCGTGCGAGGGAGAAAGCCGGTCGCATTGTGCACCCAATCCCAGGAAATCCCCAGTGACCAGAAAAAAATGAGGTATCTCCCGTTCCCACGGTTACTGATTGCGGAATTATATTGATCACAAACAACATAGTTCCCGGAGAAAAAAAATTGAACTTCCTTAGTCGGTGAGAAATATGTTGGGGGTTTATAATCATTTATCCCCTTATTATCCTAAATATTGAAAAGTTTTTCGTTATTTTTAATTCATATAATCTTTCGTGTTTCACAATATAGGATTAGCTCGATGATTTTCGGTCGTTGCTGGTCCCTTCTTCAAGGAATATTAACGCTCTCTTCCAGTGTTACACTTACTTATCATTTCTAAAAATGACCGCTCCCGCAGGCATAAATATATACATTTAGCCATTTAAATTACATTTTCACCTAGAATTGACCATATTTTTATCATCACACAACAGTTAGGATTAACTATTTATAGTACTACCAATTTGTGAAAACATTTGTGTGGAGCGTAGAACTCCATGGATCGGTAGTAAGGACTATTGGGAAAGTGCTGTAGGAGGACGGTGAAGTTGAAACGAACGAAAAAATAAGAAATAAAAGTGTACAGAAGAGTAGAAGAGGAAAGACCATATAGAACGCTATAGAGAAAAGAAGAACAAGATTGATTGGACACACCCTGAGACAAAAAGGGTGTGTGAAAAACACAAATGAAGGCAAAATATAGGTAAAAGTTCAAATAGGAAGACCCAGGAATAAGTTCATGGATCAAATAAAGAGGAAAGTACATAGGAAGAGGTGCCAGGAGGTACAAGCATCAGATAAGGTGGGGTGGAGGGCTGCAGTCAGCCAATCTTACGATTGATCAACCAATTAATGAACGAATGTGTTACCCATTCCCTTATTTCACCTTATATTTATTTGAGCTATCAATTTATAAAAATATACACATTTATATGAACATGAAAAAAGAGAGACTCTCCATCATTTTTTCCAATTAATCTCGATGGGTGAACCAATATTCTCAAGGGCCAAAATGTCGCGCTCACTCCCCTGAGAAAGTTGATTCGACCACTGAAATTGATCGGAATCCCTTAGCGAGTGTCTACATTTTTATGTTTTTGTCATTTAAAATTTTTCCATCACCCATTTTTCTCAACACCATTTATTATCACTAGAGTGATAATCCAAGAATTTATTTAGTTTTAAAGGTATATAATAAAATATTCACTCAATCGTCGTAGTAATTTCCGTTAAAAAACCGTTAAGTGGACTTTTCATTTCGCTACCAACCTTTTTTCTTTTATGAAGTTCAATTAGAAAAAATGGACATGCAAAGTCTATAAGGGTACCGCAAGATAAATCATTTAATAGAATATCTTATTTTATTCATCGGATATTTATTTATTTTTTTATTCATTTAAAGTAAGAAAACCACATACAGCTATGGTGCCATTTTATAGTGGCCATGTAACAATACACACTCACTTAAGGACATATACAAGCAAACTTAACAACTGGTTGCAAGCAGAAATTATGCAAATATATAAAAAAAGAAAAATGGGGGAATAACTATTTAGGTGAAAGATACAAAAGAGAATGACTTATAAAGGATTTAGATGAAAGTGCAAAAGGATCAATGTGGGAAGGGAGGGGATTCAATAGAGAGGAGAGGCGGAAGAAAAGAGAACGTTTAGTGATCGAAAGTCTAGGAATGGGCATGTGGAGTAAAGGGTGAGAACGGGTGGGGCGGGATGGAACTTTGAAATTGATAAAAGAGAGCAATTCAGGACAGTCGATGGTGGAATTAAGAATATTATAAATAAATATTAAGTCTGCCGTGAGTCTATGAGTGGGGAGATCAGGGATGGAGAGATAGGATTGAATAGCCTTGGTGGACATATTACGACACTGTGGTATTGATTGTGAGATGAAAATGCGGAATCTTGAAAATAAAAGGAAGGAAACAAGTTTTTATAAAATATCACTTTTAATTTATCGTACCCATAACGACCAATTACGATGACCAAGTCGTGATTCAAGTAGATTTCTTGCACAAAATGAGGAAATATCTTACTAGATGCCCTCAAATGAAAACAACATGCATCGCCTATGAATATGCTGCTGTGATTTTTTACGGGACTGGTAAATAGAATGTACACATGCACCGCATTCTATTGCTGGTTCATGCAGGAGTTTGGAGGGAGGGCGAGCGGTTGGACAGGAAGGAAAGGGGAAAGTGGAGAGTTTTACGGGTGAGTGGGTTCCTCGTTTGGCTAATTCTGAAATTATGTTATTTCACACTGAAATCATGTTCATTTTTCCACATCTCGATTGTTCTGCGGATTGTTTGGAGTTTGAATCATTCAGCCTCAGCGATGATTCTAGTTTTTCATTGGTAAAGTGAAGTAAAAATCGTATGATGTAGATCTCACTTTCTGGAATATTTCCATAGTTAAAGTAAGAACATAACTCTGTGTCCTCCACTGATGTATTATATCGAGCATAACCAGTTTCGGCTATTATGACATCATCAGGTGTACAGTGTACAGTCCCAAGATAGTTTAATATAGCTGAAACCAGTTGTGTTTGGCGGGAAACACAAATATGTGTTCTTATGTCACAACACGACATGTTTTTTTTAGAAAAAGTAATTATAATAACAACACTTTTCATAAACCCATTAAATAGATGCTAAAAAATGGAAAATATGATAAAATCAAATTAACCACCAAAAACGAGAAAAGACAAAAAACTCTAAACAAAGACAAAAGAGATAATGAAAAATATTGAAAGCACGAAAAACAGGGAAGAATGATTTTAAAAAATGATGCGGAAATACAATTATAAGTGCTATCCATGTTTTTATCTACTCCTCTTTTGTATCGTCCTTCATTTAGAATAAGATATTTATCTGGCAACTGTTGTTTATTTTCAAGTTTCACGCAAACAACACTTCATACCCAAATATAAGTCCGCCGTTACGCACTATTTTTGACAACTAACCGATTGTCGTAAGCTCCGGATCAGTGATTTCATCGCACCTTCGGCCTAGTCATTTCATCCTCGACGAGTTTTTTTTTAGATCACAGCTTGATGTTTACCACTGCATTATTAGATTGAACAATACAATTCCAAGATTGAATGCTGTAAATCTGATGATGGCATTATAGCGGAAACCGGTAGTGTTTCATCTAATAAATCATTAGAAAACACTTATTTTTTCACTCATGGAAGTAATCAGCAAGGGTTTGGCTGGGTCCACAAGAAGCAGGGTGCGGCATACACTCAAATATTTCAATGCTTAATTCCACTCAACCAGGTCTGGCGAGATCTGGTGGGTCAGCATTACGTGCTTGGATAAATAATTCTTCATTCTGTCCGTCCAATGACCCGTAGACAGTTTAAGATTTAGCTTTGACGTCGAAAAAAATGCGTCGCGTACTAAATTGTTCAGTGTACGGAACCACGTTTTATTAGCTTAAGATCCGATTCTACGTCGGTCTAGATGCACTTCCCCTTCCAATCTGTTGCGCTGTATATTCTTTTTCTTGCACTTTTGCAGTCGCATCCACGGAAGCGATTCTTTTGTTTCTTTTTCCATTCCACTGGAATTGGAACGTGGATTATGATGATGTAGCGCTTTCTGCCGCATTAACTTCGATCGTTTTTCGGAGCGGATGACAAATGACTGTGGAGTTTTCAGCGCGGTGACTTATTCCCCCCCAGCATTTTTCCGTGAACGACAAGACTAGATTCCATTGCAGGCGGGAGAAAATAACGAGTGGGTTTTTTTTATTAATTCACGGAGCCATTAAGAAGGATGCATTTTGCGGTCATCGTCGGTCTCGACACCACGCGGATGAGCTCTGTACGTGTTTTTGCGTTTTCAAAACCCACTGGGATGGGGTCACAAAATTGAACCGCGCATTTAGCTCCGTGGTGTCGATTTTCTCATTTTAATTTCGACTTTTTTAAGGTTTATTTATTCCAAGGCATCCGAAACTGCTGCATGCCAGTTTTTCTCTCCTTCTATGAATGAAACGTGGCGGAGTCAAAATTTCACGAAATCCCCTGCTTTTATTTCTCTCCCCTGATAGGAGGTTCATATTGCTTGTTATGGCTAAAAGCAAACATTTTATATAGTTTAAAGCGTAGTTATTTCGGTAAATGTTGAATAATATGTACTTATAATAGCAAACATTTGCCACAGGAACTATAACTGGTAGGTATCAGTAGAAAAATAGGTACTGTCAAAAGCCAAAAATCAACACAGGAACTCTACATTGTCAAATATTTTCCCCACGGAAAGTGGAAGGAAAGTAAACTTGCTGAAATTCCGCAAATTATTCTGAAAATTTTAGGAGTGAAAATATTGACTGAAAATTATTTACCTAAACTCCGGATAGAAATTTGCTCACAATAAAAAGGCTACAACATACCTTCATAAATGTATATTTGCTGAGGTTCCAGTGGGAGCGTTACTTCAAAAATTGAACTACTGCAGACTAGTCCCAACAAGTTTTTATGAATTTCAGGCCTAATGGGGTCCTCGAAAAAATATGCAATTATATAAAGCAGCTAACCTGCATTCTGTTTGGAAGAATTATTTATGTGGAAACCAAATGCATTCCATCCAGATTTTTGAGACAAATATTGTTTAATTTTACTAATGTGTAAGACTAACTTAAATTCAGGCATTTTGCTGAAGTTCTGTTAGATTTTTTCTGGGAAGTTCAATTCCGAGAACTTGCTGAATTTAAGACATTTTGATGAATTTCGGTAAGTTTTGTGTGAACTGAAAATTTCTAGGTTTTGCAGTGCGCCCAACAAGGAAGCGCCTCTGGAAAGTTTAATAATGACAATATGGTTCACCACATCAAAGCATCCTGAACATTGTCAACGTTTTCGAAGCTTACTTGAAATAATGAAATATAAGTCCCAGCGGTGGAATCGGAAAAACGACATAACTAATGTGAATATAGATGCACATTGTGCAGAAAATGTAGCCCTGAACATATAATTAATATGATAAATGTTAAAAGAAGGTAAATCGCTTTTTATTCATGCGAATGCTGGAAATAGTTATTTTTCATCGTGAAAGAGAAATGCTCGTCGGTGAGTTTAGCTAAAGTAAGTCAGCTATCGTTTTCTTCGGGTATCATGCATATCCCAGGAGTAACCACGGTAAAGATTCATCAATATTGAATACCTCTTTAAATGGGTCAAATACTTTTGTCTTCAAAACCCTTTCTATGCTGGGAGGCATTTTTAACAACAGAATAAATGCTAATGAGGGCATGATGCAAATGCACCAAACCACTCAGCCTACTGCTTATGAACAGTTATCATCAGAATAAATGACATTTAATTCAACATTTTTTACAGTTAGATGGGGAATATTAAAGCAAAGTCGGGATGGATGAAAGAGTTAAATAAAACGACAGTTGAATTATGGAAAAGCAATGTATATTTATGAGAATTTTTGAAAAATTCATTATAAATCATAGAATTAAAATGGTCGATTGAGAGAAACTGTACCAATAAGGTAGACTTTTTTTAAATTTTTACGTCCAAGTAGACACTGCGGTCAAGATAAGTCAATATCGCAGGTTGTTTCTAATGGTCGAAGTTATTTCTTCTTCAAGAACGTTGCTTTTCCAGGAAACATGTTTAAGAGAACAGAATTAACTCTGCAAAGGACTTGACATAAATTTACCGTTCCAGTTCAGGGAAATTTGCTTCCATGAGAACCTTTTATTTCCAAGTCTGAGGCACAGAACTGGTGTTTTAATTAATACAATGCTATTCCTTAAACGAGTTAATTGGTCGAAGCTATCGTACAAAAATACCTGCGGTCTGGTGACACTGAGTGCCGCATACTTCTCCACCCTTGGGAGCGGTACACTCACTATTTTGCGGCAGGACTCAAGGATAGCGGGATACTATCTCGAACAAAAGGGGTTTTGATGACACTCGACTACCCACTTACGTGCTCCGACGTAGAGCATAGGTCTGCGTCAAAGGATGCGAATATGCTGCGTTAGATTGGAAGTGTCTCGCGATGAACTTTTCGATCAGGTGAATGACTGATTACGCGTATCGGCCGACCGACTACCGTCAAAACATGTGGCATTGATCGGAAAAGACGTCGCGTTGAGTTTCTACTTTCCAAATGTGGGATTCAAGGAATTTGGGCGGGAATTTTTCCCATACCCGACTATAGGGAAAAATTGGTCGGGAAATTGGATAGTAAAATTACTCCCTATACCTAGTATTTTAATGATATCGTTTGATTCGGTGAAGGATACCGGCTGCTGTATAGGTAAATATAGTCATTTGGCGTGGAAGAATACAAAAATTCTAAAGAATAAGTGCCTTCGCTAAAACTCAAGTACAAGTTCGATTACATTTTATTACCAGTGGTAAGGATGAGAGATAGTGCCCTAACCAAAAATTAAAAAATATTTATTTCAAATGAATTCTGGTAATGTTTAGATAACAAGAAAAGGTAAAATAAAGTAAAAACACTATGGCAGAGAGAAACTTGGCTCACTGGGAAATGACTTATCAACCAATTATCATAAAGGTTTCAATGCTAGGGTGATGTACCAGAGGTTCAAACCTAAAAACGCCATGATAATCATCGTACGTAAAAAACATTATTATCATATGATTTTGTTGGCTCAGTATTGTTGAGTTGTCATATCCTTTCCCGTGTAAATATTTCTGGTTGGAAAATATCGAGTGAGGGTGAAAGATGCATTACATCAACGGAAAATTGAGATATGCTTGTATTTGGAACCGATAATTATCGTTATATTTCGAAAATTACCCAAGGATTTGGTAAAAAAGCAATTTCTTGTATTGTATTATAATTGTATTATAACAGCGAAGGAAGTTTGTCTATTCGCATGCTGATAGGCGGAATACTGAAAAATTATACTGAAAAATTCATTTCATTGTTACTTCGCGTAAACGGCCTTAAGTTTAAAAAAAAATACGGAAAAAAAACAAAATATTACCTCAATGCTCAAGTCTCACTCAAACTGGGAATATACCGGGCGACTTTAATATATTTTTCTAGAGCTTAAAAATATACCTAAATTAAGTAATTTTTCACTACTTAAGGCTGAAAAATTATTCGCGTTAGCGTTTTGAGGTAGTAGTTCATGTTTTTGTCATATTTATTCAAACTTTTGGCTACCTGTTGAACTTAAGATGAAGAATAAGATTTAATAAAACTTTATTTACGTTTATTACTGTGCGGATACAGATGAAATCCGCACAATCAGAGCTCAATGCTCTAAAAATCTCTTTTTTTTTGGACCCAACCTAATGGCCTAATAATCCATTTATCCTATCCCCAATCAAAAAATTTTATCTTCAGTATTAGTTTAATTACTAGTAAACCCCTTTGCAATTTTATTATACTCCCCGATATTGGTTTGGAGTCATGCAAGTTGGTTGGGTGATGCGTTTGTCCGCAGAATTGAGGATTTTAGGACCAAATTAATTTGTTTAATTTTAATTTTTAATCGATTTTCATCGTTTTATTCATATACCCAGTTATTATCTTGGACAAGTCTCGGTGGAATGAATTAAAACATCTTTTTCCGTAAACGTTTCGCAAATGTATTTCTGCATCCTCAGGGCTTGAGATGTCAGGCTGAGTACCTATAGTATAAAAAATGGATAGCAGGTATTTTGTGACTAAAATTGCTACTGTTACTAAATATTTATGACATGTATTAGTAAAAAACTGTTACTGCCGATTGTTTACTAGCGTAATATCCATTTCAAACCTCGTTGGTTGTTCAATCCTAAGAATGGTTGACTGCATCCCACCACCCTTCCCTATCTAATACTAGGTCTCTTACCTCCTGGTATCTCTTCCTATGTATTTACCTCTTTATTTGTCCATAAACTTAGGTTTGGATATGAGATGGTTTGGACATGAGGTCCATTTCTCTTCTACTCTTTTGTTCATTATTTCTTATTTTGTCCGTCCATTTTATCTTCGGCATCCTCCTTCAGCACCAAGTTTCGACGGCTTCTTCTCTGTTCTGGTATACTTTTCTATTGGTAATGCTTCCGAACCGTTGAGTTCCACGCTCCACACGAATGTTTTCACATACGGTTTCCTGGTTTGTAGTACTATCTTCTCTGAGCACAGCAGTTGTCTTCTCCTCAACAACGCCTTCTTACCTATGACTATTTTCCGCTTGATGTCAGCTGTACTTCATCCGTTCCACGTGATGGTACTTCCGAGATAGAGTTCAAAAGATGTATATATATATAATTATATCCACGGTGTGTGGCGATGACACATGGCTGATCAGACTTACCAGCTACTAGTTATGTACTTTAAGAATTATTTCTAATCGTTCTCTAAGGTCATCAAATCTTTTGTCAATAGTTCAGTGGTGCTGAGATAAAAATATTGTCCATCGGCCACTAACTCGGTCGCCTCTATCTTTCCTATAGCACCTCCTCCCATTCCTTAACTTGGCCAATTAAAGGAGGGGATTAATCGCTGAGGGGTTGAGGACCTCCTGTTATGTGTGCGACGGACATGGACAAACACGGAAGTCGGGGAGATTGGAAAACAAAGTTGCGTTTATTTGTTTCCGCGTTGTCTGGGTCTCAATGGCTTGGGCGACTGTGCCGGCTGACTTTTTTATTGCCGGGCACCGGAGCGCCGTGCTTAGATGGGTTTTACAAGACCTTTTATTCGCTCGCAGACTTCATCTACCTCGGCCGATATTAAAAGCACCTGTCAAACCATTAGGAAAGGTCACTACTAATTAAACGGAGTTTGTAAACGAAGTGAGGCAATCATTGATTGTAATTCTGAATGTAATTCGCTTCCTTCATTGCCAAGTTAATGATATAATTTAATCGTTCCCTATAACTGCGGTCAGTTTTCAGCCCGCAAAGATGAATCATCACTGATGCGGGAGTAATGGAGATTTCGTATTTGTGCAAAGTAACGATTCCACAACTGTGCAATACTATCTAAAACTGGGTAGATTATTCACCTTAAGTTAGTTTGAGCGAGTTACCTGGTCATATTGGAGATCATTTTCTATTTATGCGTTTCGATTTCAGTAGCTGTAGGAAGCATGCATTAAATATTGTATTTTTAATGGTGGAATAATATACTTTTATGTGAGAGAAATTCTACCTAATTAGATAAAAATATCCACATAAGTCTTTAATTTGATAAATTTTTTCACGCAGTATGTTTAAAACTTCTTCAAAATGAAGGTCATTTGCGATTCTGAAAAAAATACTGCAGTGACAATAAGGTTTATTTTCAAAGATAGTCTTGAAATCGTGATTCAATATTAATACTTCATCAAGATCTAAGTGTTAGAAATTCCCCATTTAAAAAAAGTATTATGTCTCTCTGGAGTGCATTCATACAGGTATCATTTCCCATTTAAAAGGCCAAGTATTTTCGTCGATAATCTCGGCAAAAAGTGTGGCAAGGGGCTGATCTTTTGGTATCTTCGGGAAGGGTGACATATTTTTCTCTGAACTGAAGCCTAACTCATTGATTTCAAAGATGTGCGGAAATACAGCGTAGTTAATTTAACGGCTGGTGGTTACGGTACCTTGTCAACCGCTGGTGGTCGCAGAATTGTATGAAATTCACTGTGGAAAAGTAATTTTTCTGGACTGGGATTAGAAAACACAGACCTCTCGATTTCGCGCCGAGCATTCTAGCCAATTAAGCCACCCAGGCATCCTCTTACTCTGTAAATTTCTCGGAGGCGCGAAGGAATAAGTTATCCTCCCAGGTACCGTGCATAGAATGCCATTAAATATGTATATTCGACAACACAGCGCCAGTACCGCTGTGCAGTTCATATCCCAGTCCAGGCAAATGATGTTTCCACAGAGAATTTTATGTATATGATTTTAGATTCCACGCCTTAAATCGAAGTAACTACTATGCTTTAGTTAAGACAAAAATTTAAAATATAATTCTTGCAACTTTTTATCGGTACGTATACATATAGTTATTTAACCGTATATACGAACTTACTGTGGAGTGTGATCCAACAATTTTTTCCGGCTTGCTAGAAAAGTAATTAAAATGTGCACAAAATGATTCACATCTACCGCATAAGCATCATTGAGCATTAAAAAGCAAAGTTGACAATGGCTAGCCTTGTATCACCCCGCGACCTACGGCTGCCCACTCTGATTACACACTCCGTAAGCCATCCTCTCCTTTGACCTTTGGGCCATGAATAGGTTTTGGATGAGTCTCCTGTCTCGTCAGTCCATTCCTTTTCTCCTTTGTAGCTACATTATTTTTTTCCTAATTAAGCCTATTAAACGCCTATTCGAATTCCAAATAGCCGGCAAAACCTTACCAATTATACCCAAGGTTTATTTGTAGAAGTGTCCTCATCTACGAAAACGCTGACGAAATTGCCCTCCTCTTCCTTCACCCAGACTGGACATGGCTCAAGTAGGTACTTGCTTTCCTCCCCAGCTTGTTATAAAGGGTGTAGAGTAAATCAAATATCTTCCAACTTGTATTCATATTTCAACCATTCCATGCCTCCCTCACCATGGAAACGAATAGAGAATGGGATAAAGACTGTGTGATCAGGACTTTACTGGGAAGAGTCAAGTTTAATTTGACATATTTTATTTAATTAATATCTGGAATGAACTTTCCGAAACCCCTTGAACAAATGGAGATAAAATGGACGGGAATACTGATCCTGGAGCGAAGATAGTTACAGGAGAGAAATGTGAAGGACTCAGGGTTGCGAAGAGTTGGAATGGAAGAGCAAAGAAAGAACTCACTTCGGCGAAACGGAGATCATTAGGGTCTTAATCATGACCAGTTCCTCGGGGAGGATTCGAGAGAGGAGAACGCCGCAATTACAGAGAATTCGGGGACGAGGGAGACTAAATCGAAAGGGTGATTGATTGACGGTGACCAACCGACTGACAAAAAGCTTAATTGGGAAAAAAATGAGACCACGACCGACTTCCCGCACTCTTATAGGACTCTGTTATAGTATCAAATCTTCTCTCAGTCATGAAGCAGCAATAGAATTCTCAAAAATAGTTAAAAAACTAGTTTAAAAATAAGGCATTCCACAAAAACCTCGTTCGAATACCACGAAAGATAGAAAGATAGCAGGGGCATTGTTCGAATAACTTTGATTCATAAATTATTCACGAGTTTAGGTCAGAACAATCAACCACAGCTGTTCTTTACCATAATTTCGGAACATACTTTATTCATAACATCAGGGTTAAAAAATATATGTACTTAGTGTTAATAGCAACAACAACCACATACAAAACAGATACATCAAAACATTGACATAAAAAACATACCAACACGTCAATTACCTTAGAATAAAAACATTAAACATCACATCACAAAATAACCTTGTTACATTGTTTCGGTCTACCATAACGCCCATGATTATTAGCACCATTCTATGCGTTGTATTCTAGTCCGTGTTTGAGAGATCTCTGTGTGTAGTAACTGTCTTCACAATATCAGTGTATTATAAAAAAAATCTGAGTATCATAATATGTCACCTGGTACACATACACCTGGTATAATAAATTATTCCTCCTTGGAACCAAATACTCCAACTTGTTAATATCTATATTTCATCTATGAATGGGTTAGAACTCAGAGTAGGGTTCATTACTTAAGCCATGAAAAATTCAATCAGGAGAGTTGAATGGAAGAAATATGGAGTCATACACTACCGTGACTAATTATATACACCTAAAGTGATAATAGAATATATGAAATCTATGATTGAGTTGTTCACGTACGCCGTTCCAAATTTAACAAAATATTGAAGAGCGCTGATCAGGCAGGAATTTAAAATAATTGCATCTAACAACTTATACATTACTGCTCTTAAAATATAACCATGAATAAATGGATTGGTAAATATTATAAAACACCACCAGGTAACGTGGCCTTGTAAAGAAACTGTGATTGTTACAAAAATACACTGAATTTTGCGTTGTAATAAACTCACCTTTCATTCCTACGGTGAATTACTTTTATATCGTTTTTACTGAGACTGTGAACTTATAATTAACGTGAAACGTTCATTTATTTAAGGAATTCATGTTTCATGAATGGAAAAAAATAAATAATCAATTATAATTAAATATTCAAGTGACGCAATTGCTTGTAAGCAAATAAATAATATTTAAAAAAGTGTGGTCATTAATTACGGCGTCAAAGGTTGGCCGGCAGCGTATCTACCAATTAAGGGCAGTAACGAGAAAACAGGAGGAAAGATAATGAAACCAAACGATGGGGAGAACAGTAAAACGGAAAGGCTTTTAATTACATACTGATTTTCTGTTGTTCCCGACCTGCTTTCCATCTATCACATCTTTTACCTCACTGTGAGCGATTCTAAGGGTGACTGAGAGGAAAAGCCGATGAGTGAGTAAATGTGGGAGGAGACAAAAAAGTGACCTTTCGGAGAATTCAAGATAATTCATTCATCCCCATGGAGGAGATGTCTGCGTTTTAATTTCAGGAACTGGTGAGGAAACAAATTAAACTGACAGGAATGTAGATGCGAAACAAGAATGGAAGACTAGTGCTCCTATATGTAAAGAGAGAGAGGAAGTAACGGAGACAAGGAAAAATATGAAAATATGTAGATAGTTAGGTGAATAGATCCATACATTAATTGTGCCCTAGAACTAGTCTTCTTAGGTTAACAATGGTATTAAATTAAGTCGAAAGCGTGTTTAATTCAGGGATTCAAATACTTTAAAAATTATAACTATTTTCAAAGAACTACGGAAATAACATTGCAGTGACTTTAACGGAGACACCAGCTAGTGCTCACAATTGTATGAAATGCACAATGAAAAACCATTCGCTGGACTGGGAATCGAACCCAGATCCCTCGAATTCGCGCTCTAACCAATTAAGCTACCCAGGCGTCCACTTCCACTGAGTATCTCGTTGGGGCTTTCAGGAGCAAGTTGTCCTCACAGGTACCGCGCAGGTAATTTCATAGTTACCCGTATATGAGCGCAAAGCGCTACAGTCCACGGGGTAAAGCCAAACTATAAACGCAAAGGCGTTTACTTTGGATATTTTCAAAGAAATACGGAACTAGCCGAGCGAAATCGAGGGATCTAGGTTCGATAACCAGTTCAGGCGAATGATTTTTCCATTATGAATTTCACACAATCAAGAAGTACTTATAATAATTTTGGTGGATTAAGCTCAGTCTTAGGTTCTTCATTAATTTTTTACTTATCCTACCGGTAAGAGTTATGTTTGGTTGCAAGTCAGAGAATCTCCTCCCGGTTTTTTTTCACTTTCAGGGTCCTATCTACCTCTAGTATGTCCTTTTCCGCCTCAGTGTACGATCTACCCCTGTTCATCTCGTCCACAAAGCCAATTTCATTTCTTCCCCTTCCCCACTTGCCCATCATCCTTCCCTCTATCACAGTCATGAGCTACCCATCCCCCCTTATAACTTACTCAAGCCACCTTCCCTGCCTACTATACGGGATTTCATTCAGAAGTTTCCATTACTCGCCCACCGTACTAAACACATCCTCGTTTGTTTTCCCTAGGTTTTCAATAATGTGCACAAAACAGGGAGTAAGGTATTTATTATATTATTCATTAGTAAGACCATATCTACAATACTAATCAGGGTTGAGTCAATTACATCAGTCTTTCACGTGAATATATGCGTGACTTCATTTTAAATGAGTTCATAGTTTAAAGGTTGAAAAAAATATTTTACTGATGAATGCTAGAAGGAGGTGGCTATAAACAAGAATGACTGAGTGTATTTTATACTCCGGGGTATTCAAATAAAGAATCAGCATCCCTTCTTCTGACAATGGATATGAGAGGGGAAGAGGGTTGAAATGAGAAGAGGAGATGGGTGGTGGGTTTAAAGGGAAGAGAGGTAGAGATACGTTGAAAAAGGAGAAGGGTTTATTTCCTTGCGAGAAAAGACGCCAACGGACGAGCGGTAGAGGGTGTAAGAGGAGAAGCGTCAGGACGGGAAAGGTTCAGCTCAAAGGGAGGAGACACAAGAGAGGGAAGCGGCAATGAAAGAGAGGAATTGTAAATACGGAGAGTGGTAGTGGGACATCTGGATTCCCGAAATCAATTAAAATTGGGCGTGGAATCATGAACGTGGAAAACGTTCTGATAATTTTACACATTCACATGACAATCTATCTTGTAAGGAGGATTGATTACTGCTTTTTATAGAGCTGAAGGAAACTGTCTTGTTGATATGCTCATATGTCATACGTGTACCAGAAGAGGAGCTTTAAGATCAATTAGTCGTATGAGCACATTGACAGTAATGCCATTGAATACAAGTTATTCGCGTGTAGGTAGTGATTAAACTTGACCTGGAATTTTATTTTTAGCTGTAACTGGCTCTAATTATAGCCAATAACGACGGGAACGTTAAAATATCGTAAACATCCGCGCGTATACGAGCCGTTTACAATCCCTGTGGATGGTCACATCGACGTCTAAAATTGCATGCATAGGACGTAAAACTCCTTCGCTTTTATTGAATACTTTATTGTCATCTTTCATTTAAAATAATCCATCTTCCCACTCAAAATTAAGGTAGTTTTAGCGAGATAGCTCACCAGCCATTAAGGAGATTGACTATTTTTTTCATCTTTCAGTTAAAAAATCCTTCTTCCTACGTACAATTAAGATATTTTTGCGAGATCTTTCACCAGCCGTTAAGGATATCATAATCGAATAACACGTTTTTATTTCAGCAGCTGTGGATAAATGAATAAATATTGTATTATTAATGGTGCAACAATATACGAAATATATAGTTAAATAAAAAACTATAAAAGTCTTCATCATGACTTGTTTTATTCACGTGGGATGTTTAGAGCCCTTTAATAATGGAAGTTTTATTTATGATCCTGAAAAAATACTGAGGTAACATGATTTATCTTAAAAGAAAAAAATGTAATGTCCACTCAGTAATCAATTTGCATAACGCATTTCGACGCTTAAAGCGTCGCAATTATGTATATACAATGAATTTGCGTTACAGAGGACAGAAATATGTATATCGGGGAGGCAGGGGCGTGGGAAAGAGGGGAGGGAAGTGTGGGGTTTGCAAAGGTTTAGGTCAAGGTTTCAGGGTGGGAGAGAAAGTATAGGGGAATGACTTTGAAATACAATGTCATTCATTAAAGCGGCCCTTCTCCTCCTTCTGTGGACTATTATATCTCCCACTGTTCGATTGCATCCAGACGCTGTCCTTGTCTTCCAACGCCAGAATTTTGGGGGTGAAACTGAATTGGTGGCCTTCCGTGATGAGATATCGGCGATTAGAAATCTTGCGTCCTTATTTAGAAAGCATCTCTTATGTTCTTCAGCCTGCGCCTAGAAGTTTCTACTAGTTTGTCCCAAATGATGATGATGTTCCACCGTATCTCGCCAAATACAGTTGAATGTGCATGATATATTTTTTAAAATAAGCATACAAGCAGGACACTTCATTTTTTACCAGATCTAGGAGTTTGAAATTCCTCATTTTGTAAATAATATCTCTCTGGAGTGCATAGATGTACCATTTTCCATGCAAAATGGCTGGTATTTTTTGACAAATATATCGGAAAGTAGTTCGGTAAGGGGCTGATACATTGGTAGTTTTGGAAGGGTGAGATACGTTTCTATAAAATGAGACCAAATTGATTGATTTCTTGGTGAAATAATGTTTCGCTCAAACTACATTAGACTACAATGTAAAGCAGAGCGTCACAATAAGAGATCCTCTTTACAACTAACTCTCCTTTATCTTCTCTCCCTTTCCTTTCCATACAAACTTTCCTTATAATGGGTGGCTCAGTACAACCTCACTCCCGCCACAAAACCATGCAAGTCGAAATGTAAGATGCTGATTTCCCAGCCAACATCTCTTGAGAGTTGGCAATGGAAAAAAAGATGGAAAAGTTCTGGGAGCGGGTAGGGAGACACGGGCAGTGAGGGATCAAGGCGAAGGTGGAGAGAATCCGGGTGCGTGGAAATCGCTGGCAGGAGCGGAAGGAAAGACCGGGAAAAGGTACACTTCTACTACGCGGGGGCTTCCGATCGGAGATGGGAAGAAGGAACAAACTTTTCTCCGACTCCCTTACTTCTTGCCAACCCCTTTTCACCACATACTCTTTTTACCAGCCTTTCTCCATCCCTAACTACCCGTACATCTAACCCTTAGGATCTCCCCCTGCTCTTTACATGTCTCCTCTTCCCAAAGTCGGTCGTCGTGGTAAAAAATAAAACAAAAAAAGCTACAGGGTCTCCTTCATGGCCGCCTCTGCGACGAACATACGTTGAGACTCTCCCTTTGGTACCTGGAACACGGTTCGTGTGAAAAAAGGAAGGGATGGCCCGCAAGGGATGAGAAAGGAAGAGTCAAACGGTGGAGAAGGGAGAAAGTGGTGAGAGGCTGTTGAAAAAACACCGTCGCCTTTGCGGAGTCGGGGAGTTGTACCACGGGTCGCTTATGTGTGTCAGTGCAAACCGGTGGAAAAAAAATGAAAGACTTCTTGCCTCATGAGACTGACTGTGCAAGCTCAGGGCCGACCCTGCGTCACAGGCTTTCGCTGAATGTTCACACAACCTCAATCGTCTTTCGATCCCCTATAATGCTCGGTAAGGCTATGAAGGTTACACATGCTGAGCTGCGATTACTTGAAAAATTCAGTAAAGATGAATTTCAGTATTACACGGAAGAAATTATTAATACTATCAAGAGTCATTGCCTTATAGGAGTGGCGGAAAATATGTAGAGCATCATATATCAGAAAAAATCTCCAAATATCCTTTTTAAACCCGTATAAATTACAGAATGAAATAATAAGCACGCTTTTACTCACACTCTTAACCCCTATTTAATATTTATACTGCACTCAACAACCGTCAGCAACGCTGCAGTTTAGCAGAGGTGTTCTCATTTTGTAATAATAAGCCATTTGTAGTTTAATATCATGTTTTGAGATGAAAATGTAAATAAACCTAAAATGTAATTAAATAACAGCTCCAAGAAGGTTAGTTATGATTCATTGTTCCCCAAACAGGTATGATGCACAATCTGAAAAATTAATTTCGCCAATATTGACAAGAAAAAGCTCTCCGCTGATTGGATGCCGACGACATAGTGTGTCGGAAATTAAGAATTTGAAATGGTTTGCTAATTTTTCATTGAAAAGTCCAGCCATTTTACATTGGTTCTCCCAAATATCAAAATTTTCCAGCTTCGCGAACGCCACCGTCCGTTATCGTCACGTCAGGAAACGTCCATCGTAATTCAGAGTTTTAATTCATGAGTACCGTTTGAACGGGGTTATTATGTCACGACGAAATTAAAGCCACTCACATCCTCCGACACCACGATTATATTTAGTGACAGAAGCTAAGGGTTCACGTGTAAAAACGTAAAATCTCACAGTGTCGAATATACTGAAGATGGAACTCAGCCATCTAGGGAAAATTGAATACATATGGAGTCATTGACCTCAGGGTCCAAATTCCAGATTTTATGAAAAATTTAATATTGTATCTTTGAAGAAAATTTCATATACTGAGATGAAAAGAATAAGGTTTCCGGGGTAGTATTACTATAAAAAAGCTTTAAAGTGAACATTTTTACATGGGCTCTAATGGATATTGCTTAGATTACATCAGAAAATTCCAGTTTGTACGAGACATCATACTCAAGTTTTTAATGAGTGCTGTTTATTGGTAGCGAAAATTCCTATAAAATTGAATAAAAATAAAATAAAGGAATCTTACACCTTCATTTTAAAAGTTATTACCTAATTACTGAGTATTCAAAAGAGAGAAATTGAATGAAGAAGCACCCTGAGGGGAGAAAAATTAGAGCCAGTAGAAAAGTAAGGTGACAGGAATAATTGTGGAACCTGCAATTGCTTTTCCTTTCTGAGCCATCATGAAGGAGTTTTATCATGTTTCGCCTGGCACTATTAAATTTATCCTTCACCTACCTCAGAAATACCATTATGTAGGACGAAAGAATTACTACAGATATCTAGGGAATATACAATGGACATCAAGTGGAGAATAGCCCAAACTAAGGAGGCGTTCATAAGGAAAATAAAACTGCTGTGCTCAAAGAAGAAAGGACTACAAACCAAAAAACGGTATGTGAGAACATTCGAGCGCGGCATTTGGAGCGTGGTACTCTGTGGATCGCAAATTTGGACCATTGGAAAAGCTGACCAGAAAAGACTAGAAGCCTTCAAAAACTGGTGCTGGAGGAAAATTCTGAAGATTAAATGGACGGGCAAAATAAGAAATGATGAAGTGTAGAGGAGCTTAGAAGAGGAATGGGCCATATGGAACATCATAGAGAAAAAAATAACCAGATAGATTGGACACATCCTGCGACACAATTTGTTTGTAAAGAACATAGATAAAGGTAAAATAGAGGAAAAAGTCCCCAGAGGAAGACTCAGGAATAAGTTCATGGATTGAATAAAGAGGAAAGTACTTAAGGAAGAGGATCCAGAAGGTAAGGGAACTAGCATTAGATAGGGAAGGGGGAGGGCTGCAGTTAACCAATCTAAAGATTGAACGGCCAATGGAGGAATGTGTGAATTACTACTTCAATTGAAGTCAAATGTGGTATGTCCATGCAAATGGCACTGCATTAGGCTTCTATGGCTGGGCAAATGTGGTCATTAAAAATATATTCGTGAAATAATCAGCATATTCTGTATTTTAATTTTGATTTTCAACAGGTAACCCATTTCATCAGTGCGAGCAGGATATTTCCAACAGCATAAATAAAAATGTGTAATTTAGTACTTATCTTGACTAGCATTGTCAAGCCAGATAAGCCTTAACATAAGTGTAGCGAAAGCGCCTGATTTTATGTCCCCCGTGACAATGCGGGCAAATGTCTGCTGTGACGATATCGCAAGTCGAGGTATAGGTATATACGTGAATAGACGTGAAATAGCTTTCCGTGAAGCTTTCCGCGGAGTTTTTCTGATGAAGAGAATAGTTTTCCTGGTCTCTTTCCGCGTTTATCCATCACTTTAGCGGAAAGAAGCCAGCTGGAACGCTGGCGAAATATTGTCCATCAAAAATGGATAAACGCGGGAGGATACCCGGAAAACCATTCTCTTCATGGAATAGCTTTTTACAATTAGACGTCCAATGAGAACGAACACAGTAGTAGACGAATCTATAGGTATCCCTCCGCTCGTGGTCGTGAATAGAACTCCATTTACCTTAAAGAACTTCCATCTAACACGGGCGGCAGTCGGCTATGGGATCACGAAAAGAGAAGCTGCACTCTGCAAGAGCCTTTCCCAGTTTTTCGTTTTAAGCTCCCTTTTCATCGTGTTCCCCAAAACGTTTGAAGGTTTCGCGGTCAATGTTGAGTCGAGGATGTTAATTTTTTTCAGGATTTCTTTCGTTCAAGCGAGTTCCGCTGGTGACCTAGTGTAACACTTTTCAAGCTGAAGCTTTCTTTCCGGGTATTCAGAGTACCCTAGTTCGAATTACCGAAATATGAAATCCAGGAGTATGAGAAGTTACGTAAGGCATCACTATGTGAAAATATGTGGCATTCAAGAAAATTATTTATTGAATACCGTTTCATTCCATTTTGTAAGTTTTTGACCAATTTCTAACACTACTGTTTAAGTTTTGTGCTGACATATGGTGTTGAGATATTTCTGGGTATTTAAATGGTGTGAAAATGGAACACTTTTGCGATAGAAATAGAATCAGTAGACAGTATTTTTCTTGTGCGTTATGTATTTTGTATGATGTTGGTGATTTTAAATTCTGTGTTTTTCACTAGAAAACAGATCTAAGGGTTTATTATTTTCATTATTTGACTAATGGCCCCAATTTTAAGATAAGTAACCACTTTGACTGATACTATTCTTGCTAAGTGTGGCAAAAATATCTATCGTATTACAGGAGCATTCGGAACTGAAGTACGTCGAGTTACTAGAAAAAAGGGTCTCTGGACACTTTTGTTGACCGATGACTAAAACCACATCCTTCTCATCGAAATACACTGACAATTTTTTTACCAATAAAAGATTATGAATCGGTTCACTATCAATCGGTCAAGTACAATGTTTATCGACTTAATCCCTCTATTCTTCCCTATCTCAAGCAAACTCCTTCACTTCTCTATAGCTCTTCTCTCCAACAACCATATTTGTCCCTTGTTCTCTTTCGTGAAACATTTGATTAAATTTTTCCTCTTATGTGTACCTACGTATACATCATTAATTTAGAGAATTTACATTGATTTTAACAGATTCAGGCTATATATCGTGGAAGTCCGTCATATCATAGCAGAGACAAGAATTGTGCTATTCCACATATTATGTTTATGAGTTCTTATTAATGAGTACTTTTCGATGAGTACTCATTAAATATCCTGTGGAAAATGCCTTTTTTGTTTCTGTTATAGCATTTATATTTTCTACTATTACCAGGCAACCTTTGACTTTGAAATGTTTTCCATACGGTAGCATTTTCTGCCATCATGAAAAATTGATGGATTATCTGCCCGAAAAAGGTCTTTCCGCTGTGGGAAATTATTTCCGCTTACCAAGAATTATGGTGAGAAAAGTTGGAAGATCCCAATTTGATGCTGCTCAGTGGGCTTAACTGATCAATATACCCACGTATATCAGAGCTACAGATTCATAAGCACCTGTTAGAAAGATAATGATCTTGAGAATGGGAAAAGAACACCGTAAAATTCCTATTCACTTAACTGCATGCACCGAGTTCGACATGATGTGAAACTCATGAACTCTGGATATTACATTTGAGCGGTCCTAAAGAAAAAGTCAAAATATTTTATCACGCCACCCTCACATTCGATGTTGAATGATTAGAAAACTTTCCTCGAAACATTAGCTCAATGAGCCAACCAGGGAACGTTCCTCGCTCTTTTCGTTTGTTCTAACGTACTTAAGACATACAGAACAGGCAACACGTGCATCGGAATTCGATATATTTAACACTCTCGAAAGCTTATTGTGAATTTAGATCCACCAGTATAATAATGAAGATATGCTGCATATTGTAATGTAAATAAAATATTTTTCAACTGACAGCAAAAAATATCGATCAATCTTTTGAGGAGACAGTTTTCCTTTGCACAGTATGTTTCAATGGTACTCGTATTAAATGTTTTTGTTACAAGGAGTCAGCATAAAAATTTAATAAGTAGTTTTAGACGTCAATAATTCATTTAACTCATTAGACAATATGCTTATAATGGTTTTCAAGCAGCAATTTTTTAGAATTTTAAAAAAATAAGAAGAACTGAGGTCAGAGTCACCAAAGACCTTAAGCTAGATGTTGCAATATGGTATTGGAGATGAAGAAACTACCTGAATCCAATTCTGATTCCACTCCTGCTCCATTTTAATCCGTAGACCATCCGATTATGTAACTTACCCCAAAACTTGTTAGGCCGCCACCCCTGCCCTCTGGTAGAATTAGTGAAAAAAGACGAAACGGAAAAAAATGAGAAGGCGCACAATGAAAGAAGACTGTTCTCAACATTACTTTCTCCGCAGACCTTCGAACATAACGAGAAGAAACGAGATAAGACGAGTGGGTAGGAAGTGAGCCCCCCCCCCATGCTTATCACTCTGCAAGACTTTCTTCTTCCGCGCAAATGGATAAGAGAGGGTAGCCGGGATAAAACATTTCGGAGGTCGGGAGGAGAGCGAGGAGGAGGGAGGTTCGAGGGGTTAAAAAGAGGTGGGTTGGACCCGCCAGCGCGCGTCAACTTATCAAAAGCCGTAAAAAGAGTTCCCACCAACCTCTCCCTCTCTCTCCACCCTCACCCCACCGTTTTTATTCAGCACGTAAAAAGAAGCGAAGAAAGAGAGAACAGAAAAAATGAGAGGTCAAAGGATTTCAAAGCAGGGCACCTTTTTTTCCTCAACGGATAGGAGGAGGAATTTTACACAGATGGAATCGAATTATATGCACTGCGAGGGAAGAGGGAATGAAAAGAAATAAGAGAGACGGCATAGCTTAGGGAATACGGGCAAACCCTAGGGTACGCCTACTGCCTCCGGCAAGAGAGAAACACACATTCGTAAACGCTGCTGGCTTACACACATTCAGGATGTGAACGCATGGGTGAATGAAATCCATGAGAGTCGTTTGTCAATATAGATCTCGGTAAAATGTTTCGTCTGTCTCTCTCTTACTCTCTTTTCACTGAGAAGAAAGAGCGAGAACTCATGGGGGAAGGGAACGATGCGGATAAAAGGAGAGAAATAAAATAAAGGCCAAAAATAAAACAACAAGACTCACTCAGTCGCATGATAAAGAGGTGAGTTCACGGTACAAAAAAAGCACAAAAAAAAATGAATAAAGTAGTTTTCCTTTTCATCTTTGCACGCGAGGCTGAACTCAAATATTTCACGAAAGGCGTTTGAATCTGCGTTAATTCGGAACGGAGCAGAGCGAGCGAGAATTAGAATGAGAGAAACATATAGACAGTCAAGACAAAAGTTGGTGCAGATATGTAAAAGCATAAGGAAACAGCTAGGCGAAGACTTTCAGTTTTCTCGTGCAAGCGTTGTGGAAAGAATTTTCTGGGCAATTTTTAATCGGGAACGAACATGCATGTTGAGATATATTTGTTTATGCATGGGTGAAAATGAATAAAACTCGCAAATCATTGGCTAATTTTTTTAAATGTGGAACTGGTCTTCAACGAAACGTCTATCATTCAACGAATAATATTTCCTGGTTTGGATCCTGGTCGGAAATCCTTCAAAAGTAGACCATAAATACTTCAACAGCAGTAAAAGACATCGACTGTACAGTTATTCAAACACAGTTTTATCCTCTTATAACAAGATAATGAGCAAAAAAAGATGTAATGCCCGAATAAATTTATGAACATGATGTTTTGTCCTCGAATTTATAGAGTTCATGATCACAAAATGAATAACTCTGTTTATTTGATTACAAGCATATGTTTTGTGTATTGAATCAAGTAGGCAATCAAGTATCACGTATGCAATCAAGTATCAAGTAGGCTTCGTTAAAAGCTGCTACGAGCAAACATATAGTGTCTCACAACTTTTGGAAGGATTAAAGTGGGGGCCTCTAGAGACCCGGAGGTTACACGCCGGATTTAGTTTGCTTGAGAAATTTAGAACTGTTGTCTTTCAGAGCAGCACGGAGAATATTATCATGACGCCTCACAACATCTCTAGGTCTGACATAAGTGATAAAATAAAAGAGATACATTGCCGAATAGATGTACAGAACAGGGTAAGAAACCATTCTTTCCACGCACAATATACGATCACAACAGAAACTGAGCTCTACTAAATACACTCTCTTAATAGACGTCACCATTTCACCTCCCAAAACCTTATCCCTTACATCTTTACACGGCTAGTATCCTAACACCCTCTGCCACACGCCCATGCGGTGGCTCGCAATGTAGTATGTAGATTCAGACATGGGCAGAACCACTGTCAAGCTTGGACTGTAAAAAATTTTGTAAATGGAAGAATGTTATTACCACTCACGTTCACTTGGAGAATTTGGATATGGAGGTTCACTCAACGATGGAACGAGTAAGAGAGTGATTGAGAGCAGAACACGTAAAAGTAAGACAGAGCAAGAAGTAAAACAGAAATTCTACCGGGAGAAGATTCTGCTGACAGCTACAATACAAGCCTGGAAGTAAGGAAGCACATAGTCAAAGCATATATTATGTGTATGCTTGTGCATGGGAGTGAAGGCTGGACAATTACAGCGGCAGAGGACAAGATTGGAGGCAAGGAGAGATGATGTTGCCGAAGAGTGGTGAAATTCAAAATGACGGAGAGAATAAAAAACGACGGAGTTTTATGAAGAGTGAGAGAGGAAAGGTAAACATTAAAGCTATGAGAAGTAGAAAAGAAACAACTATTTCCACAAATTTTGCGGTATTATAGTCCAATAAAAACTATTTTTGACGGAGAAAAGAATGAGATGAATATAAGGGAAAGTGGGAAACGTTTGCTTTGTTCACCAACATTTTTAGACCGGACCGAATTTGAACTGTAAAATTGTCATTGTTGGGGTCTTTGCACTGGTAGATATGATACTGACTCGTGTTTCAAGTTGACTTTCAAGTTTGACAAACTTTCTACAGTCACAAAGTTGTTTTCTCGTACTTTTTATCTCGTTCCTCACCTAGCTAAAAGGTACAGCGTACTTGAAGAGATTTCATCACATCTGAAATCCGGATACTTGAAACAATTTTGCCGACCCCTCGAACTCCCCCACGTCCCCTCCCAGAAAATGGTATTCGTAGCAAATGGCTCTACCAACAACTGGTATGGAAATCGCTTTCAGGCCGTTGATTGTAAATTAGACTCAATATTTCATGTAAATTCAAAACCAACGAATTTTCCGAAGAAGTGATTAATATCTTATGAACTCCAACACATTACGGTGGAGTAGTTCATGAGAATAAAATTAGGGAAATAGATTGCAGAACGGATAGGTTTTAAAGGTCATTATTTCCCGCGATCGATGAGAGACAATGATGGCTGCCAATGAGACTTTGAAGTAGGTTAGTCGATAGGTAGTGTATCCGATTGGTAGATTTGTTCCTTAATGCCTGTTTCTTAATCTGCCATGTGGCACTAACATCGCGTTTTGCATGATCCCTGCATGATTCTTCTACCTCGTTTAAGTAGTTGCATTGGAGATTAATTCAATAGTTCCTAGCAAAACGAATAATGTCAGGGGTAGCTTTGTGAAATTTCTCCATGATGGAAAAAGAACAAACTTCCCACCGCCGGCCTTCCCGGAGGATGATTAAGCCGAGACCCTCGGATCGTCAGATAGTGGTGACGACACCTGGAAGCCAACGCCCGAGCGAGGATGGACATAGACGCCTCCCCACCCCCTCCCACCGCCTGGCTTCCCTGAGGAGGTCTGACCGGTGACCCTCGGAATGCTACGCAGTGGTGACGACACCAGGGAGCCAACGCCCGAACGATGATGGACATGGAAGCAGTGGAATTCCCGGCGATGCTACGATTCCTCCTCCACTTCTCCCCTCCTTCCAACCTCCCCGACCCACCTCCCTTCTCCAACCAACAACACCCTCTCCTGTACCTCCCTTACTCCCTCCCCCTTGGCCACCACACCCACCCTTTGAGTATATATTGGACGGAAACTCTGTAATTTGCACCTGAAGATGACATAAACTGTCGTGAATAAAACTTACTAGTGAAATTGGCAGTTTGTTCTTTTCCCATCAATAGTTTCTGTAGCATAGATAGCATACCTATACTTTATGTTCATGTTTGAGAAAGTTAAGTTTTACCCTATAGTGCATGTGGATGATAAATTTTACCCTGCCAAACACCCTTGAGGTGGGTTTCAGGGCAGTATGTAGATGGAGATGTACGAGTCTGCGCCTCAAAATGTCGCCAATGTGATGAAACCGGTTGCTCATGGAACTAGTGAAAATCTACATTGTTTACTTAATTACTTAATGGATGAATAGTTATTCCTTCAATGTTAATGCTACTAGAATATTTGGTATGTAATGTAAATTTTGTCACAGTTGTTAGCATTTATTTTCGGGAAGTTTAGCGGATAAGAGATTAGAGTTGTCCATAGAGACATAAGTAACCATGGAATCTCTTACCCGGAGGACTTCACGAATGGAACTGCTGAACATCACACACTGGGAAAGCCTCAGTGAATTATGATTAATGGGACCATATAAAACAAAATAAATATAAATTCTTAATATACCTGCACATTTTGGAGCATGATTGGTTTTAAATTGATGGTAATGTTGTGCTTCGGCACTGGTGAACAATCCAATTTTTCTTTTACGGTAATACGTGACGGGAAACTAATGACCGGCCCTTGTGAGAGGACATATAAGGTGGTGTCATCTCACATAAGCCCAGCCATGCGTGTGTTCCAACACCGTAAAGCCTTTCCGATCTTGGGCACGTAAGTATTATGGTACCGTCGGTTTTGACAACATGTTGCACGAAAACAAGAAACTGATATAACGGTGATACAGTTTGGTTACTCATGAATTATTTGTTTCTAACTGTTCAGACATGGCCTGCGGTCCTTGAAGTCAATTATATATTTCCCTCCACGCGTTAAATCTGATATTTTGGAACAACAATTTAATATCTTATTCCATTCTATCTCTCTACGGGGTCTGTTGAGGTCAGTCATGAAACGAAATCCCTTAGCAGCTTCGTCATAGAGAGCCATTTTAAAAATCTGCATTTATATCTGAAAACACTTAGTTTTCCCATTTAAAAAGCTTCTAGAACACCAGTGATTTGCCCAACATGATCACAAAAATGTATCAAAGACACGGCAATAGCTATATTAATTATTTCTCTTTGATGTTCATTATCATTGTCCAGCGTAATTACGGAATTAATGATAGATTACACACATTTTGCAACAACTAACGACATGCCCTATGGATACATATTTGTTCGAGATCCAAGTTTCAACTTAAACTCGTGTTCTTTGTCCTAATTCCCCGCTTTAATTTCGTTTCCGTGTTAATTTAGCCAAAAATTCACTCGCTGGCATACGAGTAGTTATTATAAATTCATTAGGATCTCAGTTAACTCCCCCAAAGCGTTTTCATTGCCATCTGAAGCTGTTATGACGAATTTTACGTCAGCACACTATGCATTATTAATTAGCACCGCTTTATGAGCTTCAAAGTGTATTACGCCGGCATAAAAAAAGACTAAGGCAAAAAGCGAGGCCAACTAAATCTTTGAAAATTTGGAAATTGAGGTCACGCTGGCTGTTGGTGCCCCATGGCCTTGTACGTAAAGGAGGGGATTTCGGAGAGTAACCATGCGCCACAAGTAGTAGTAGCAGAATAGGATTAAAGGGTGATTCAACATCTATACCAATTCACGCCTGGATGCATTAAAGACATAAAGCGGCATTAAGTAGGCATGTAGTTCTCAAAAAAATGAAATTATAGATAAAAATCAAACGGAAAAAATTTCATGGTGCAAAATACAGGTTGCTTCAATTAGGACAAATAAAAAAGGCAACTGCTGAGCTCAAAGAGAATTGCGCTGAAAACAAGGAAATAATGTGTGAAAACATTTTCGTGGGAACCTATGGAAGACGATACAGAAACGAAGACCCAGATAGATTGGACACTCTGAGGCACAATGGGTTTGAATAGATGGCAATCGAAGGTAACATAGATGGAAAAGTCCCCAGAGGAAGACCTAGGCATCAGTTCATGGACCAAATAAAACAAAAAGTACATAAGAATAGCCACGAGAAAGTAAGAGGCCTAGCATTAGATAAAGAAGGATGGAGGGTGGCAGTCAACCAAGGTTAGGATTGAATAACCAATCAATTAGGACTTCTGAATGATAATACATGCATGTTTATAATCTGGAACATGGAAAGCTAATATATAAATGCTAATTATGGCAAATCTTCAATCAAAAAACTCTTGTTTTCCTTTTTCTTTCATCGTGTAAAATATAGATACATGTGTGCCTGCATAAAAAGTATAACTTGTGGTGTGGAAGTAGTAATTTCACGGTCTAAATAATGGAAACCCCAGTACAGATCAGCCTCAAGGATACTCATTACAATTGCTAAGGTTTTTACCATACGTTTCAGAAAAAATGCTTCATTATTACATTATATTACAACAATAAGTATTCTATTCATCTAATACCACGTTCCACACGCATTCGACTATTCTCGATGTATTTTTGTCCGGGTCCATTAAAGATTAAGGATCCTATTGATTTTAGAAAACCGTATTATAACTTAACGTCACTGTTGCGTAAAAGAAAACTGATCTACTTGCTGCAGTTTGGCAAGGAAATGAATTAATCAGGTAGACAAAAGGATATTTGAATTAGAAAGATTGACGTGCTTAGCTATAAAAAGACCCTAAATTATGATGCATTACATGTTGCAGCTGGACAGGAGAGTAAGTTGACCCACAGAAATTTAGTCATTCTGGGTGCTCGGGGAAGTTGATGCTGGTTTATTACATGGAAAATGATAACATTTCTAGCACAAGAACGAAGTCAGAAGGCATAGGGACGATTATATTGTATATGAATGGGGTGAAGAGTGCAACTGTAGAGGTGACGCTTGGTCTCTTGGATTCAGTTTGATATGAAATCGACTTTAGGTGGGGTGTGCGCCATGTCACAGACAGTATTCACATGGATTAAATGTTAGTTTTTGCTGAAAACAACTTAATAAGTTTAATCTTAAATGGTGCTAAAAGGTTTCATAAACAATATAGTAAGTCATATGCTTATACTTATAGATGAAACTCTGTAATTCCTACATGAGACTTTTATTTTCACGACCCAGGTTTCATCACTGTGCGATACCTAGGTCGTGCAAATAAAAATATCATGTGGAAATTACGAAGTATTTCAATCTATAATCATGAAGTTATTCCACAAAGTTATGCCTGAAACCATCACTTTCAACAAGTCATGTGCTGTTCAAGGTTGAATTTCAGTATTGAAACATCCGAAATTGTAGTTATATGAAGTATGTTTCCTTTGCACATGGAAGAATTCTACCAATTTAACTTACGATTGTTTTCTCTAAGAACTACATACGTCTCCTTTAATTCTATGTTTCTCACGTGAGACCGAATGCACATTCCATTAGGAGGCGAAGAAAAATCATAAGAATGATCATATCCATTATGTGGTAAACTACTACGTAATTGAATAGGTTTTAATGCATGATTACCAACACTCTCAATGCTCAAGATTCATCTGGATTTTCAGAGAATTTTATGAAGTAATTCAAACCATAATGTAACATAACGCTCGCCATTTTTCTTTTACCACCTCCTGGCTTATTATAACAATAAGGGACCCACCATATTGTGAATTGAGAATAAACAATAGACCGAGGGAGTGGAAGCGTCGGCAACAAAAGGAGCTAGGAGGGTAGAGGAAACCGTCGGAGTGTACGGTCGTGCCAGGACAGCACGCAAGTTTTGGTAGGAAGAAGTTCCAGAGTGTGGCATCGTGCGAGACATAGCCCACGTAGAAAAGGAGAATTGACCAAGGAGCTGGAATTAAGGAGAGGAACGGGAGATTTCACAACAGGACGAGACCCAAGAGCTGAGGGCCCGCCAAGGACGAATACTACGCAGGCTGAGAGGATTTTCCAGACCACAGAGGGACAAGCCAACCTGTGTCGTCGAGTAATTGGGTTGTAACTATAAACTTTTATTTTCATATAAGATACAATAAGCCATAAGGCAAGAGGTTGTTAATTGGCCAAGAATTAAGTTTGTGACTGGATGTTGTGAAAAGTTTAAGTGGAGAAGTGTGGCAAATAATTGGACAATATACTTAAAAGAAGGAATAATTATTCATATGCCAAATTTGTGTGTAAATTAGAATATACAGTTGGTCATGACCTTAGGATATAAGTAATTATTTTCACAATTTAAATTGTTTGTAAATTGAATATTTCATTTTTTTAAGTAAATTGCAACCGTATCTCTAAACCTACTACGTTTCATGTATTTTCTTTTCCGACGAGCAAGCTGGGGCAAAATACAAAGTAGAAATATAACGAAGGAAATTACGTGTTACAATAAGGATGCAGGAAATGAAAACTACGGTACGATACTTTGGAGACCGAATAATAACCAACGCCCATTACAACGTTGGCTGAGTGTAAGGGTTGAGATAGATATCATTTTGGCGATACGTGTTTCAGATTTGGCAGCGTCTTCTAATGCGAACTGTATTAAGTGCCAGGGGAATTAACTCAATGAATAATTCAAACGTAGATTGCGGTTATGCACCAATTTGGTCGGGATGTTCGAGGAAAGATAATACAAACTTATAATTAAAGAGTGGGATAATTGTAGCGTACGAGAAGCAACTACGTCCCATGCCTTAATTTCCTTCCGCTTTAGCTCTGGGAGGCGTAAAATACCTTGCGTTTGCAAATATCATGGTGATAATTGAGCCTAGTGATGGAAAAAGTCGAATTCTGTATGTAATCTCAAAACAGCTGAATGCCACGAATGTTTCAATAGAAAAAACTGAGAAGATTTATAATTATGATGTTTAGAAATATACCCTCCATCTTAACTGATAGCTGAATTGTTAAAATGGAATTTGAAATATATTTGAAGTATCCACGTACATGTATTTAGTTTTCCCTATGCAGTATAGCCATATGAGTAATAAATGGCCATCTTGGGCCTAATATGAAAGTAAAAAGCTCTATTTTAGCATAACAAATATGTAAAACGAGCCCAATTCAAGTGACATAATGTAATAGCATGGAAAATGATTAAGGAAATAAGTTGGTGTGATGAACAAAATATTATACTAAATACATATCGCATTTTTAGCACGTTGACTGGGCAAACCATATCTACGACACTAAGCGTTAGGCCGTAAGAAGTCTTGAAGACGGATGGATGGAGTCACTATGGGTCTTTTATTTTACCATTAGGTAGCTATGTGGGTACTGACTAGCTTTAATGTAGTTCTTTAGAGGGACCCGTCTTCAAACGATTAATTTAATCACCTCCTGCAGATGTATAGCATTTTTATTTTTGCTTCATCGGTAATATTGAACGATTGAGAGTAGTGCATGAACAGAGCAGGCTGAGTACTGTATATTTAAAAATGGAACTAAATTTTCATCATATAAATAATGCATCTATATTGGCTGGTATTTAATTGTGATTCTGTATATGCTGTGCTGTCTGGAACTGCCATTGTTTGAGTATTGGGCGAATTATTGCAACTATATAAATTTTAACCATTTATAGGTACTCGGTATGTTGTACTCAGCCTGATTTGTCATGCTATCCTGTAAATAGTTTAATCTCAAGCTCTGATGATGCAAAAATAAAACATCGAAATACCGGCAAGGGGTGATTAAGATGATTATCTGAAAACCAATCTACCACATGGATTGTATTTACCTGGGCTTACTTCGCTGGGTTATCATCTGGGATAATACAAACAAACCGCATAAAAAGTCTTCCGCTTCATATAATCGAGAGGGTTATTAAAATATAATCGTATAATCGTAAGAGTGGCATCACGGGAACGGGCAACGGGACTGGGTGGATGGTAATGCCTCTTATTTTTCCCCCAATGCTTAGCCATCCTAGACGAGTGACAGTACAAATCACATATTTCTTCATATCTCTTTTAAAATCAAAATAAGACTGTAGTTTTTTTCATCTCGGAATATATTTAATGATAAATGCTGCTTCTTCTCGGCTTCTGAACTCAAGCATCATCTCGGCTTCTGACCTCAACCAGCGAACCGAGATGATGTCAATAAAGAGAGGTCTTGCCCTACGTCATCCGCAGTCTTGGAAACATGTTGTTGATTTCACGCTCATAAAAATATTAATTGTTATCATTTCATAGCCTATTTTTAGAGAGTAAAAAGTTATTAGAGCATGTTTTCTCATCAGCGAACAGCTTCTAATGGCATTATCTTCCATGGGAGAAAACAGACCAGCTCTTCCTTAGAGAAGATAAGGCGTCGGAAAAAATAATAGGCACCTTTTTTAGCAAACCTAACGGAAAAAACCCGGAATAATTTATAATTGCTGACTGGAAAGATAAATAATGGGTTTAAAATAAAAAAATCTTGTAGTAGTCACAATTCCAGAGTGTAAGTTTGATATATTATCTATACTCTTTTTACCTAATTTTCTATTCAAGATCTTCTCGAATTCTGTGTTAATCTTCAAAATAATTCCCAAATAACGTTGTAATTGTAGAGATTGTCTTAGTTACTTGGGTCATCGTACATTTTTCAGAATGGTGTATTATTCCATCCGTGCGGAACACCACAGAGGAAAGCATTCATATTTACGGCGCGCATTTAGGTGCACTTGTGTGTTAGGTCAATCCGTGAAGGTTATTCCGTGGCTATTCCTCAAAAAATTATATATATCGCTAATATTTTTATTTATACTGCGATATTTTCCGATAACTATAGCGTAAATATAACGTCAAATTGATGTATTCCGACCCCTTTAGAAATATGCCTTACATATTCATAGTCAGCTCGGATAGCATGTGAACTAAAAGTTTAGCAGGGCGAAAGCAGTGTGTATGAAACTGAAAAAGGGAAAACTTAATACACAGTATGAGTTATAAACTAAATAAGTATAGATATGTGAAATATAAAAAAATGTAAAATGAATTGAAAAATATGAAAAAAATGTCTTGAAATGTGGCTTCACACTCATAAAAATATTAATTGGTTTTATTTTAAAGCACATTTTTAGAAAGTAAGAAGTTATTTGAACATGGTTTATCAGCCGCAAATAGTTTCTAATGGTATTATCTTCCATATAAGAGTACAGAACAGCTCTTCCTAAGAAACAATGAAAGGTCAGAAATGAGAGAGCAAAAAATAGTTGGCACTGAATACACATTATGAGTTATAAACTAGATAAGAATAGCAATGTGAAGCATAAAAAATGCCAAATGGATCAGAAAATTTGAAAATCGTTTTGAAAAAAAATTGTACAAGCAGTGTAAAATCTATTTTAAATAAGACAGGAAAACCTTCATTAAATCTTTCCAATTAGCCACGAATATTTCATACCATTGTAATAAAAATCTTTTTATTTTTGGCGATTACTCGGTACAAAATATACTGAAGGTAACATATGGCAATATTTTAAAATGATGCAGGAGGCATTTCTTGAAATGACATTTTTGGTGATTCAAATATGCCAGTTTTTGATGCAATTCCATGACATCGCTGCTCAGATCTCAAACTCTTTCTTCAAGAAGAGCGATTTAAAGCAAGGAAATCCTCAAAGAATCAGATATTCACCGGCCGTCCTCAGATATGCTCTTTCGATTTAGCAAAAATAGATCAACCATCATTCCAGAGACGGCGCTTTCTTTGATGCGTAGTTTCCACGAGACGACACATTAGCGAAAAAGATTGTAAAATCGAATATCTACGGTGCACAACCCGAGTCCCCACTTCGATATGATAACCGCTTGGGTTTTCCCGAGACAAAAGAAAGCGAAGCCGCTCGAATTTCCCTGAAATATTTCATGAGACCTCGGTGCGGACCTGATTCGGAAAGAGAGGCAATCTTTAATGAAAAAAAAACCTTGAGGGACGCTCAAGAAAGAAACTCTTATGTAGAAACTCAGTAGGAAAAAATTGAGAAGCGAGGAGCACTTTTAAACTTTCTTTCCACCTCTTCTGGACTGCTTGAGCACAAGAGATTTCGGAAAGACCGTATAGAGAGTGTATAAGCGACGGCCGAGGTCGCCGTCCTGCCGCACCCGGACTTAAAGCGGGCGGAGAGTGGAAGAGGTGGCGGGACGATCGCCGCCCAACCGCAACGACCCTGGGGGTCACGCCCCCTTGCTCTACACACACAGTTCCGAAAACCCTTCTTCCCAGACACAGTCGCAGTTCCCTTTCTCCGACACCACCACCACCACCACCACCAACACCAACCTCTCGCCTATCCATCCTTTGCCCTTTAATGTGGCTGGTGCGGTAATCGTGAATCAATGAGCCGGTATTTTAATAATTTTTGAAGTAAATCAATAAACATTCCTGGACTACATTTCATTAAATTGCATCCAAAATTACTTTAAAACTCGCCGTACTGGCATTAAAATAAATTCTACCCGAGTTATAGTGAAAATATTTTCTTAAAGGTAGTTAGAGCGAAATATCGTTTCACTCAGAAATCTATGAATTTAGTCTCATTTTAAAGATAAATATAAATAATATAAAGATAAAATAAAGAGATATAAATAAAGATTAAAAAATACCTCAAGCTAATCTTCCAATGTGACCCAAATATCAATCCCTTACCGACTACTTTCCGAGATATTTTCCAAATATACCAGCCGTTTTACAAGAGAAATGGTACATAAATGCACTCCAGAGAGATATTATTTTTAAAATGAGGTATTTTTAACACCAAGATCTCGTCAAAAATTTAAAGCATGTAGTTTGTATATTTCCTCATCTATTCAACAAATCATATTGATGTCGCAGTAATTGCGTCAGGATCGTAAAAAATCTTCCGTAGCGAAGGAGTTTTCAACGTACCGCGTAAAGTAAATGAGTCGAGTTAAAACTTATATTGATATTGTCATTCATTTACATAAAATTTTTGTCCAATATGAAATATATTATTGCACCATTAATGATACAATATTTAATCCTCGCTTGTTGTATCTGGTGAAACTAAATTGTGTTCTTCGAAAATGATCTACATAATGACTGGAGAATTTCTCGCTCGAAGTACGTCGCTAAAATCATATTTTGATGAGAGTTTATGGCCCAGATTTCGAAATTAGACGAAATTGAACTAAAATATGTAATTTTCAAGAATTGGATCCGACGTGGAATCTTTAAATTTTCAGCAGCAATCATGACAATAAAAAATATTTAATTTCGCGTTTATTAGAAAATCTGTCCGTTTTAGCATTCGCAAAAATTGCTCATGCACCATAATGATTTCTCAGAACTATAATATGTTGTTTTCGAATATTGGAATCGGCTTGGCACCTAGAAATTTGTTAGCAACAATCATGACGACGAAAAATATGTTATTTCGCTTTTAGCCGAAAATCTGTCCGTATATGATCGAATTATAACGGTCATTAGCAAAAACCGCCCCACGCTTCATAATGATTTCTCATCCACCCTATCATACTCGCCCTACTTCTCAATTACTTTATAATGTTCCTTCTCGTTTCACTCTTCTAGCTTGGAACACTGAAAAATAAGTGAAAAGGCCACTGAAACAGGCTTGAGATAGAGAAAGGCGATAAACTGAGGACCCAAGTAGTTTAATTTTATACATACTTTATTTTATTCCTTGGTCGTGGGTGTATAAATGAGAGGGAGAGGCCACACAGACCCGTTCTTCAGCTCTTCCCGAAAAACCGCAGCGCTTTTTTGCCCATTACTTTTCTTTAAAAACTCGAGATTCCTAAAATCGATCCAAATCCGAGTGATTAATTTTCTCAGGCTCGATGCATGGTATCCTAAGCCGTTGACCGCCTGTTTCTCTCTCTCATACCACCACATTTTTTACCACACACAAAAATATTCCTAGCGAGAAAGTTAATGTGGTGGATTACAAAAAAAGAACATTTTTCGGAAGGATAAAAAAATACGGAAACAGCTTTCTCGTGTGATGTATATTTATACACCTTCCGCAGTTTTTATTTCGGTTTTATTACTCAGCTCGTAGCTCTCACTTTATCTTCAAAGACGCACGCTTGGGTGTAGTCTTTTGGAAATGATATCTTTTAATACTTTTATAATAATATTTAATATTTAATATTTAATACAGAATTAAAATAAAATAATATTTAATACAGAACCATATATGAGGTAAAAATGATTAGAAAATGCTAAAATCATTGAGCAGTATGAAATATTGAATGTGGTATGAATGAATATAAGGCTAATGATGATGTAATTGCTACGTACACTTTTTCATATAAAGCAATTATACACTGGAATTTTTAACGTCTTTCCGCGACTGGTATGGGGGATCGGGTACGTACCTTGGCTAGAGTGTGGCGTACCTATGCTAAGGGTCTTTCATCTAATCTCTACTGCGGCAGAGATAAGTTTTATTAATTCACTATTTTGGTGGTGCTACGTAGATAGAACTTCAAATGCATGACTCCATCCGGATAATAGGATAGCCTGTGAACCCTATCTTCCATAGCAGGGTAATACCGAGGCTGTTTTTCTGCAATCCATCCCTCATTATACATGCAATGGTGCTTTAATCAATCATACCGATTATCCTTGATGGTGCAAATAGTTGTTGATCACCACACCAAATAAACAATCAACCAGTACTGGTGCCAGTGTCTTCATTATCACGCTATAAAAATGTGTTGTGTACATGATGTAAAATTTAGAAAGAACCTTAATGAGAAACTGTTTCTAAATTTCTGGCACGCACCGTGAAACTACTATAGCATATATGCTACATGGCTTAAGTACATATAACGATTGACCATAAGTGTCTCAGGTGTTGCTCAAACTTGGTGTATAGGTAGCATGTCACCTTAAAAGAAGTTATCTGAAACAGTTTTTCGAAAAACATTTGCGTTATTTAAGCGTATTGACCTTTTTTCACTTCTTTGGCAAAGATGCGTGCCTTCAATCGAGTATTAACACATATCTCGGAATTTTTTCATTGTTGAGAAACAATGTGTATAAGTTTAAAATTCGCAATAGATTTTATTTAAAATTGATTTCGCTAAATTTCATATTGATATTTTTAATTTAAAATATGTGAATTGACGTTTCTTCATTAATCCATCTCAGAATAAGTCGAAACTTTATTTTTCATATTTTAAACATACTTATTTCTGAAGATGACCATGGTTATTCATAAACGCATTTCATACCAGGCCATACCGTACACGCAATTCATACCATTACCATGACAATTCATTAATTCGCTTGTAGAGACGTTTTTAAATCTGCATTTTTTCCCACGCCCGCCTCCGCGAACTCAGCCGAGTTAACATGCAGCATATAGGAAATAAGGGAATATGCTAGAATGGAGAGCCCCAGCTCATTATAACAAGTGTTATAAACCAAATAATGAACAGCCAATCGTTTATATTTGTTATTGATAATATTAAATAATAGCTATTTTACTTAAACTCATAAAAATGAAGATTCATTGCAAGACAATTTATTATTAATAATTTGAATTAACGTCTTAATATTATTATAATATGTTATCCGCTTTCAAATTCAACCGCTGAAATGTAACGGAGCACAAAAAGCTTTTAATAGACATGGGTTTAATAATATCAAATAAATCGTAATCGAAGTTGATAATAATTATGCCTATTTTAAATTTTTGCAACGGAACGAAACGAACGAACTTTCTTGAAATGAAATTTGGCTACAAACGCTTAGTATGATTCACCAGTGTGATGAAATATTCAAACTTTTGCATAGATGACGTCAATGTAACAAATAGGCAACGTTTTATTGAATTTAAACAGACATAAAAAAGAACCATAATGATCTGAAAAGAGCACGAAGAGAGAAAGGTACTGGTGTTCATATTTGCTTTAATTTACAATCTGAACGAAAAATGCAATATTTACATTAGTAAGGAAGAATTATCTATAGAAGGGATGTTAAAAATAGCTTGGTAAATAATGGTGGAATAATTGCATCCAGCGATGAACAGTCACCTCAACAAACAGTGAGGGTCATAAAAATCACGAACTAAAATATTAATTTTGCGTTTTTTTAACGCGATAAAACATGCTGTTCTCATTCGAAAGATACATATTTAGTTCTAAGAGAAAGGGAAATTCTCATGAGCGGGATTAAAATGTCCGTTCCGCACCCTTAATACCTGGTCCTCCATTCGGTTCAATTTAATCCGCATTTATTACGACTCCCTTTCGTGCTCGACTCCGTTTCCTTCGCCTCTTCCCTTTAGTATACTTCTCCGTCCCACATCTCCACTTCTCTCTGTTTCCCTCTCTTCTGGGATCCAGTTGAACCCGGGCAAGAGAGGATGAAAATTTGACGAGGTTGAGTCGAAGGACACGGAAAAATTGGAGGAGGAGCAGTCTATGGGTGGGAACGGGATAAGGGGGGAGGGCTTAGGGTTTGAGGCGTAAAAAGGGGGTTCGAGACAAGAGGAGAACGAGAGGAGAAATGAGGGGAAAGGTGGGGCGGGAAGGAGGAGGAGGACTCGCAAGGGCTCTGGGTCAGGGGTTACGCAGGGAGTGAAAGGGGAAAACAACAGTGTTGCCAATGCCATGTTGCGGAGAATTGACCCTACCGTCCCTCATTCATGGTGGTTTGAGCAAAATATAATTTCTCCTAGAAATCAATGAATTTGGACTCATTTGAAAGATAAATATCTCAACTTTCCAAAGATACCAAAATGTCAGCCCCTTTTGGCTCTACTTTCCGAGATATTTGCAAAAAGATACCTGCCATTTTGTATGGAAAATGGTACCTGCATGCACTCCAGAGAGATAATTTAAAAAAACGAGGAATTAATAATGCCTAGATCTCGTCAAAAATTAACATTATGAAGTTTATATGTTTTTCCAACTATACAAAAAAAAACTATTCAGTCACCCCAGTCATTTTTACAGAATCACAAAAAAGATCTTCCGTTTAAGAGGAGTTTTAAATGCCCCGCGTAAAAAATTAGTCACGTTAACTTATGTCATGAGTTAAAGACTTGCATAGATACTCTTATTTAACTACTGAGGATTTTAATCATTTTAAAGTATAATATTGCACCATTAATATTACGATATTTACTTAGTGCTTCTTACATCAGTTTAAATTTAAATGTAAAACTTGAATATGGTCTCCAATGTGGCTGTGAAAATATCTCGTTACCGTAATGTGTCTCGTACCGTAACTACCGTAATATTTTATACTATCGTCACACACTATGGCTACGTAGCTACACAGCAGTTATTTCTGTTGCAATATTAGGAGCGCACCACACGTAAAAAAATCAAAGTTTTGAAAACATAGAAGCTGGTGGATTAAGTTTTTTGATATCCATCCCCTGATGAATGGAATACTACACCAGAAGACTTTTTTGAACCCGTTCCTCATTATTCCAACTTACTATTTAAAAATATCTATAAGTCTAAAACTCAATAAATCAATGACTTTGGTGAAGGAGAAATAACATTTTTATGATGTAATAATGCTTATGATTTTTGAAGCTGTGGATTGCCTTCCTGATTTATTTCTCGCGCTTAATTGTATCGAATTTATCTTATGACCATTTAAAGAGACCAATAGTATAATTTGAGAACCCAAACGAATTAATAATAATAGCATAAAGTTTTATGGTAAAACTCTTACAAAATCAACAGTAAACGTGATAATATTTCAACTGCTTGCTCCAGATTTTGCCTGGTTGTTGCACTTAGTATTCAAATAGTTATGGGAAAGAGAGCCGGTTTTTTTTGGTATCACTAAGGAACACTGACAAAAATAAATTCTTCGTTAACAACTCAAAGAACCGTTAATTTATTCACCGTTCACATCAATCCATTTTTAGCATACTGTTTCGACCTAATGCTCGATGCTGGAGCTGCACTCTTAAAGGATCAAAAAAATATTCAAATAACATAATTTTTCCGAAAAACTATGATTTAAATTCAAGGAACCCAGGCTAAATTACCACATATTATCATTTTTGTGCACATCACAATGACAAAAATGAGCTCATAATGGAAAATAATGCTAAAATTTAATTAACGGCTTAATAGAAGAGAGAGAGAGAGAGAGAGAGAGAGAGAGAGTTTCTAAATAACGCCTAAGTACAGTGCAGCTAAAGCCACGTTTGGAAAATATTCCCAGCAATCACTATCGGATTTAATTCCATCTGCTATAGGGCATAAATAATCAAAAATTAATGTTCTTTGGACAGTCGTACCAAATACTATCAATCTAGCGCGCAACATGGAGTCGGATAACCCTATCAAAAAAAAGGAAGGAAAACTCTAACCTCAGAATGAAATCAAGTATATTTCAGCAAAATAACCTCAAATGAGGCCGCCGACCTGCCTGAATAACTTAAATATATTCGGCTTCAATAAAACCATCAAAGGAATGAATTCCTCAGCGATCATTTGATTTCAATCAGTGTGCTAGTCTGATGTAAGGTACATTAATATGTTGCCAAGTTAGGAGGGAAAACACAAAAATATTATCCGACTTGCGCAGTTTCATTATTAATACTAGTGAGTGGCCAGTTATTTAGAGGTTTAATTTCGTAATGGATTTGATTAGTCGGTGACCTCATTTTACTGCATTATGCCTGCAAATGCCATCGGAAAGGGAGGAAGAGAAATATCCCCTCGGGAGAGGTCAGAGAGACATCATCCAGGACTCCATCAGTATCAGATGAAAATGTAATTTATAAGACCTATTCGCAGGGAACACTGTTTTACAATATCGATTAAGTGAAATGAAAAGATAATTATAATTTGAATTCCAAAAAAATTTTGATTAAAAACCTTTTGATTTTTTTGCGTAAAAAAACAATCCTTAAATCTGTAATGTGGGCGGTAGAGTGGTCACAATAATACATTGTATTTACTTCCACCCAACACGTATTTGACGAATGCGTTATATGAGGGTTTGATGCAAGAATAACGTCTACGACGAATTCAGCAACTCGTTTTCGCGTACTTTGAAATAGAGTTTTAGAGACATTTTTGTTGCAACTATCAACCAGATTACGTTTGCACTACTTAAATTCACTTCATATTGAGATGAAATAAGATCACTTTGTATAATCTACACAAAATTTAATTGGTATAAGCCCGACCCGACAAAATACCAATTAAAGTTTGTGTGGATTATACAAAGTGATCTTATTTCATCCCAATAGGATGTCAAAATTCCAAAAAGTAAGCTCTAAAACCGTTGAAGATATAGATTAAATTCACTTGCCTCAAAGCCATGCTCAAATGACAGTTCTTTTTTGAATTTTCATCGATAGTTTCCTAGATGAGGTATAATGTGAGGGAATGTCATTAATAACGATTCGTATTTCCATTAACTATAGTGGGAGTGTAGAGGGAACTTATTAGGAGTACTAATCATCCTAAACGAAAAAAGAGCGTTTTTTTCGAGCCTCATGTCAATATATTTACACTAAGTTGTTTATCTTTTTAAATTCTAACTCGTTTCTTGTAAACTTGTTTCTTTTAAAATTATAACACGTTTAACTGCCAGTATTTGGGTTCCACATGATGCAGGCTTAAAAACAGAGTTAAATATGTGCAGAGAAGATCAGCAAAATACGTGAAAGTCCGTTATGATAGTCTCATTAGTATTACTGACCTCGTACAATAACTGTCTTTGGAATCGCTTTCAGATTGTTGATGAAAATTTTGAAAAAATTGTCTTAATATTGTCTTACAAACTCCACAACACCTCGCTAGATAAGATATAGAGAATAAAATTAAGGGAAAAGACTGAATAACGGGCAGGTTTAAAATGCCGTTTTTCGATCAAATTGGTTGCGATCGAAAGGAGCCATGATGGCTGCCAATGAAACTTTGAAGTAGATAGGAGTTCAACAGGTAGTGTAGCTATTCAGCTGGTTTTCTCCGTTTTGCTTGTTTCTTATCTGCCACGTTATTCTAATATCATATTTTGTATGATCCCTGCATGCATCTTGTATCTCGTTTACGTAGTTGCATAGTAGATTGATTCAATAATTTCTGTAACATTGGTAGCATACCAATAGTGTAGTCCTTGCTGATGAAAGTTAATGTTTGTGGCATAGTGCATGCTTGTGATGAATCAACCTTGATAAACACCCTTAAGGTGGCTGGCAGGGTAATATATAGATGTAGATGTTCCTTAAAAGTCAACGTCAGGGTGGCGTCAACTACGGAAAAGACATAAAAAGAAATGGTTTAATTTGAAAGGATATTTGAGCTTAGAAACTGGGAGACGTGGGTTAGATTTCCACTTAAAAATGGTGTTTTTATTTTGTTTTAAGATAAAGTTCTTTGACTATACGGTCGGACAAGTTAGCTTTAGCGTCCAAGGAGAAAAAAAATACCGAAGGGATACGTGCATCACTCGTAAATCAACATTTTTTCCTTTATAGTTTTTTAATTCAACTTTAAGCTAAAGTTAATGCGTTTCCTGCGCCCAAACTTGTCTCCGGATAAGCAATTGCTTCAAAGTACGTGTGAGGAGGGTCCGAAAAAGGATTGGGTTCCATCAGGAAGTTCTGTGGACGGGCGCGCACAGGAATGAGTGGGTTTTTGGGAGTCACTTAGTATTTGTGGGCTCCTGAGGGAGAATGCACGCGGAGGAGACGATTTGTTCCACGTACTACCCGGGACTTAGCCGCACTGGCACAAATTACAACGTCTAGTCCGGGAATGAAGTTGGTTTGGTTGCGGTTTCCATCTCAAACTTGATAATTTGTGCAAACTTAGCTGTTTGAAAGTGGCATTCCCCGGGAGACTTCAGTAATTGAAGATCTTTTGTGTGCATCCGCAAAAAATGGCAAGACTATGTTATAATCAAGTTTACAGGCAAGATATTAAATATCAAAAAACCACATATATAGGCTGCATATATATTATTAGCAAAATAAATTCACACCTTACCAATATTTGAAGTAGTTTCATCGGTCTCTAAAATTAAGGTAAATATAATTCCGAAAGCTTCTTTGAGTTTTAACCAAAGCATCTTTTATTCACTAATTTTGAAAGATATCAACAACGCCGAAATGTCTTATTGTAAATAGCTGTCTTAGAATAAGACTTGTTTATAATACGTGTGGCATTCAATTAGTATTTTATGAATGAAATGGCTATTCTAATTATGGTTAAGGTACCTTATAGATGTGCTCTACCTCATTATTATGGAGAGTGGTGGTACGATAATCAGGAAGGCAGAAGATGATCAGGATTCTGACAACTTTCTAACGATTATAGAAGCTAGAGTCTGCAGTTATTTAATGATGACATGACCATATGATGGGAGAAAATATGGGTTAATCTTGCAGTCATATCACACTTTTAAAAAAATCAAAAAGAAAAAATCAACAAAAATATGAAAAGCTTCAATCACCAGATGAAATGAATAAAATGCTTGATACTTCAAAACTTGACCATCAAATAACCGAGTAAAATCAATCTATTAGCGAACTCGTTCGCGACCGCATTATAATGAAAAATCATAAACGAATTAAAATGCACAAATTACTAGGTTTTACACATAAAAAAGGCGCAATCATAGAAAAAGTTTGTGTAGCATTTTTCCAAGTCATTCAGGCTCTTGAGCTAGTTCATGAACGTATCTAGGAAATTACCAATGGATATTTATTGCCACAAATTTATCTTGAATTGACGCTCGCCTCCCTCCATGCACTTTTCCATCTCACGACGCCCCCACTCTATTCCTTCAAAATCGTTCCCCTATATTATTTGTCTCCCTCTTCTGCGAGTTGTCCTGAAAATCGATCAAAATCATGAGTTTACTTCGTCCCTCAGGAGAGAATGAAGCTGCTCACAGTCAGGTTTCTAAATTAAACCGATTTTGCTTTTTAAACAAACAGTATTTCGTCAATAAATAGGGAGTTTATCAACGTCTTGCGCAAAACTTTGATGGAAATGAATTAATTCTCACAAATTGAGAAGTGGAGAAGAAATATTGAAGGTTTAGATACTAAATGGAAAATTAATAGCATTTTATTTGTACAGTCTGGGCAATAATGTGATGAAAATTTTCTAAACTTATGCTATTGCTATTTTAATAATGGAGGTGACTTAGCGCTTGAAAACGGAATGAGATTGAGAAGGTAAACTGGGCAAGATGGAAAATATGTTGGCTGGGAGAAACAATTCAGCTAAAAATACAGATGATGGGGGTATGGAATGTCAGGTAAAAGGATTTCGTGTGAACGGGGAGAGTGTAGGATAACGATGAGAAAGAGGGGAAATGCAGTAAACCTCTATGAACGGCTTCCTCTGACATGCAAACATATCAAGCTTACTGGCAGTATCCAAAGACCGGACTGTGTTGCATGAGCCTTGGCCTGGCCGGACTACATTTCACGTACAGACACTCCTACTTGAGGACACGAACACCCATAGAAATTTGTTTCCCAAAATGGGGATGCTTAGGTAGATTACTTTAAATCTACATAACTACTTGAATATCGTACGATATTTTAAATCAGCATCAACGTTTCGAGGTAATTTTTAGCCTGCTGACGAAGAAGTCCTTTGAAGAGCGGAGTAGAAATAATAATGGAATATGATCGTGAAATAGAAGAGAATATCTTCTTAGACTCATTCAAAACACTCTCGCAAGAAAAAAAAACGAAGGGGAGGGAAGCTGGAAATTACCGGGGAAAACTAAGTATAAAATACATAATTCGTTCGTCGTTCAATGCTAAGTATGATTGGTTGACTCCTCCATCCTTCCCCATACACTGCTATTTCCGTTACCCTGAGGTGGTTTTTTCCTGTACACTTTCCTCTCTATTTGAACTATGTACTTATCCTTTGGCATTTCTCTTGATACTTATCTCTTTATCTTTACTTTATTTATAATCTTCACAAACCTATCGTGCTTTCCAGGCATCATAACTATCTAGTTTTTTCTATATCGTGTTCATTCCTCTTCTACCCTCCTGTATATACTTAATTTCTTATTTCACCCGTCCTTAAGGTCTTTAGTTTCCTTCCCCACCGTCAAGTTTGGATTTTTTCTAGTGCCATCTGGTCTGCTTTTCTAGTGGTCCGTGAGTTTGATCCCATGGAGAACCATGCTTCACACGAATGTTTTTACATACAGTTACCCGTTCACAGTCCTATCTACTTACAAGGATGGTATGTGAATGTATTCGTGTAGAACGTGATACTTTATGAATTGGAAATATTGACCATTGGAAAATCAGTCAAGGAAAGTTTAGAAGCATATAATATCTCAAGGAAAAGATGGAGGTTAAAATAATAAAATCATGAAGGAAATATATGATTAGATGAAAAGAGATCGGAGAGCTACAGCAAACCAATCTTCGGAGTCATGACTACTGATAATGTGAACAAAATTAGTGTCATTTTTTGGAAATCTAAAAAGATGAGAAATAAAAATTTTCAGTCCCATTAAAAATTACAAATTTTTCTTGAAATATTGGCAATCAGTGTGTGTGCATGACTCAACATCAAGTTTTATCGACTAAATAAGAAATTAAAAAGTTTTAGGCACGAAAAATGTAGTCCTACACAAAACAGCTGTATAATGAGCAACTAAACTTAACTGACCTATAAAATATACCCATTCTCATTCAGTAATCAATTACGCAAATTGTATACAAATTATATAAATTATTGTGGCTCGGAAGGAATTTCTCTCCTGAGCCACCAAGAGATTTAAAACACTTTTTAGCGTTCTAGTAATCGTGGTGCCATTTATTTCAAAATATGCTTTCTAACATTAATAATTTTCTTAATTCAAATTCCTTACCATAATGATTCTTTATGTTAAATTTTAACCACTCTCTACCACTATATATGACGTGTAGCACTAAGGAAAACATAATGAAGGTAATTACAATCTACCATCTCACTCAAAATATACCTACTATGCCTAATTGTGAAATTGTCACCAATTTCATTATAACTAGTTTTATCTAGTTAATATTTAAGCCACTGGAGTTATAAATGTTATAAAAGTACATAGCAAAATACGTAAAGTAAATTTTAGCAAAACAATGATTTTTCTCGAGGAAAATTATCGCATACCTCGAAAACGGCCGATAAAAATCATTCCTGGATGAAGTTTCACCGTAATGCTTAGAGCTTGATGTTATTCGTGAAAATAAAACTCGTATATACTCCTTTTCTGAACTATTTCTTGAAGGGGAAGATATTCCGTGAGTCCAGTAAAATTACTGGTGGAAATATGCAAATTACGCGCAGGTACATGTATGAAAAGGCCCAAGGAAAAGCATTCCACTTCGCGTATGTTCCGCGTAGTGCAGCAAAATTCTTCCGTTTTATGAACGAGTACACAGAAGGCTTATAACGGCTCATCGGTTTTCTTTGCTCCTGCTAATATGCGTCCGCACACAATATGCGCGGGGTTAACCTTACCAGGCGACTCGTAAATTTCCCGTCCGTGGCCGGGATATTTATTCCAAGGCTGCTGTGAAACACACAGGCCCTGTTCCCTCAACGCTCTGGGGTAGGAGCATTGGGCAATTTCATTGCTACATTCCACAAATTTACGACGGAAGTGGTTCCAACTCGACTAGTTGGTGCATTAAAAAACAATCGTTCATGCGCCGATTCGTAAAAAGGTGATCAGTGGATATTTTTGAGCGTGGAAATATTTTTGATAACTGATAAAGGAAATGTGGACCCTCGAATATGCATATTAAGACTATGGTTCACGTTATGGTGTAAGTACGTTTCAAAATAAATGGCAAATAAAACTGGTGTGTACCAAAAGTGTGATGTAAAATGTTTATAATAAGTTATTAACTGCTAAGAACTGACGCATAAAATTATGGAGGGAAACATTGGAAAAATAGTTAATACGTATTATTTGCCATAACGAAACTGAATCGCATCAAGATTTAGCATAGTAAGTTGAATAAACAAATCTCGACAATATGAAAAATAATAATTAGTCATCTGATATGTTTTATAAAACTTTACAAACATTTTAGCAGCCAAGCATCATAAATGTTACCTCAAAACACTTTACATGCTCAAAAAATGTACGTTTCGTGTATGGGCGGTGTGTTCGAAAGACCATTCTAACCATCATGCGGGCTTAAGATGCATACGTCGAAGTTACAAAATGGCTGTTAATATTTTAAGGGGTCTAATATTTCTACGCTAACCTTTATGCCCTCTTTCTACTCCACGGGACCATAAAATGGTGGGGCATTTAACTATTAAATCTACCATTCCTTTGCATTATTTTTATTGCATTCTTTGATTTTTCCACGAGATTGCTCACAAAGACTTGACATAAGTTTTTATTTTGATTTTATAGACTATTTGAACAAACAATGGGTACCAAAAAAGTATGTAACCGACAATAAATTGAAAAATCTATAACCCTACCTATATATGACTGTTAATCATATTAGAATTTCAAAAAACACTGATTTTTTCAAGTGAGATTTACGGCACTACATTCCTCAAAATGCGCAAATATTTCTCCTAACTCACATTAAGCACAGGTATGAGCAACTGAATCGAAGAAAGGCAATTTAAACTGGCTTTACCAACTAAAGGTCAAATAAAGCGTACTGTAAAATATTCGTTGCCACAAGGAATACCACTTTGGTTATTACATCCAGATTCAGCAGGGGTGTATGCTTTTAAAAAAATGAAACTCGGTCTCCGTATCAAGTCAATATATGCCCCATGCAGCCCCGCTGATTCTATCTCTTCTCTGGTATGTGTACCTTAGCAGTTAAGAGGCTCGGGGACCAGGCAAAGTGCAGTGAATTGCTTGAACCCGTCTCGCGAGCGCTTAAGTGAATTGGTGCCGGCAATTCGAGGCGATTGAGGTGCCTCCTACACGCGAGTTTAACAACTGCAATGAACGTGCGGAAGGTGAAAAATCAAGAGGGTAGAGGGCTGAATTCCATTCTAATTGCATCGTCGGCTGGGTATTTTACTTTCAGCGACTCGAATCAAGTCGCTCTCACACTCCAAACAGCGATTCGTTTCTTTCTTTTCTACACCTATTTCAAATTCCAAGTACTTGTCATCCATCGCTAGTCACAGAGGACGTCTTTATTTAAAAGTAAGTACCCCTTTTTTAACATTTACTGCACCTTCATACATACATATCTTCATCTCGCCATACCCTCATGGGGTAGACGCTTGGCATAGAGCTTATTTATTACCAGCGTTATTCGAGGGTTCCCCCATAAATATTGCCCAATATTTTTTTCTAAAAAAATTATGAATTTCACAAAAATGAAATTTACTCCTGTAAAGAAATGATGTTTCACCTATTCACCTTATGTTTCCACATAATCTACTTCAAGTTCTATTGTCTTCCTCCAGTGATTCACTACGACGTGTAGGGGAGAGCGGGGCTAGTTGATACACTTTTTGGTTTTTAATTTTTTATAATTTTTATAATAATACATCATTTGAAATTCAAACATGGCGGGTGAATGCTTTTTTTTCTCATGGCCATTTCTTCAATAATATATCAATGAAATCAAACTTATGACTGAATGTTAGTATAAACCATTCTCAATACTTAGATGATTATATTATGGGCTATTATTTACCCACCGACTACGCATTAGTCTTTTTTCAATGATGTGCACAGTGTATCAACCTACACCCGTCAGGGCCAAGCTGATACTAGAGATGGGCGCCGCGAAGGGTTATTTCGGTGGCAGCGTTGAGGGCCAAAAGGGGCGGGGGCGGCGGCGCCGGCGTGCGCGCCGTCGTATTCCATGGCGGCGGTGCCGAAGGCGTAAACTGACAAATAGCTAATCTATGCATAAATGAAAAGTCATGAAGTTCATAATAAAAGCTTTAAACGTCTTAATGAGCATAAAGTAATAAATAAATATAAATATTTGTGTGTAAACAGATATTTGTGTCATACATGAAAAATTTCAGTAATTTTTAATCCAAACTATACTAACAATACTCAGTGTAAACAATAAATGTTCTTTGGCGTGCAGCGTACATGACTAAATTATTACTATGGCTACCGCCTACCCCTGGTTCACGAAACCTACGTACATCGTCATTCTGATGAATAATATCTTGTTTTCTAACTCAGAGATGAGCCTTGCAGTTTTTTTTTAGCTGTTTGAAAAAGTCCAGCAACAACAAATATGCGTAGATTACGCTTGCTGATGCCCGCCACTCACAGATGGGCCGGTTTCATGGTTCGATGAATCAAATTTGTCATGTATGTCGACTCTATTTGTCATGTATGTCGATGGTGGGCATCGAATGCCATAATACGATTGTCAATCTATTTTGGATGGTCAATTGACTGACACTGTCCGATTGATTGCCGATGGTCGATATACAACAAATGATCGATGGATTAACGACGGTCAATAGACTTTCGATGGCCAATCGATTTCTGATGATCTATTGATTGCCAATGGTCAATCGATAATCGCGTGACAAAGGTCATTTGATGGTCAGTGATCTAGTGAACGCACCATAAGCTTGTCGCGTCGATGGTCACTGACCGGTCTATTGGAAAATTCTGCCGTCAACCGCGGCCTGGCGCACGGACGACGCCTCGTACGGGTCAAAGACAATTGACAATTATCGAAGATTATCGTCGACCATCGATAATCAACGACCATCGACAGCGACGATCGTCGATGATTGCCCATCGAACAAGCCTACGCCCAAATATTTCCAACCCGTTGTTAGCAGCCACGGATACTGAAGGCGCCTATCCCTCCAACGCCGCAGCAAGTCGTCGGCAACGGCCTCTGGGACTATATAGGTACAGAGGGCACTCCCTCTCTACAGCTTCTTCGTTCGCTCGACAATCGAGTGCTTCTTGATGAGTTCATGAAGGTGTTGCACAGTTTTGGCGCTAGAGGAAGAAGGCGATTCGGTTTCAGTAGCCGCAACCGTAACATTAGCGCAGGATCTGACGAACTCCTCGCTCGAAGTCGCAGAGTCGATCGCGGAGATGTCTTTCAGGTGCCTCCCGCCAGCGAAATGTAGTAGTTCATGTTGGACAGGTTTATGATGCTCTTGTGTAATGTATTTATGTGTATATTTAGGACAAAACATCTGCCTATTCTCTCGAACAGCAACAAAACGATCCACATACAGAGAAATGTCAAGAGTTCTATCATCTCTTAAGCAGCTCATCCTTCAAGAGGAGATCCATTATTCCTGGCTTTCCCTTTCGAATAAATAAAGTAAATGCAAGAGTATCTTATGTTTTTATCATCGTGGTTAAAACCACTGTAAAATAATAACTCGCTATTTCCACTACAGCGATTTTGCAGAGTAATGCACACTTAAAGTACAATTAGTAATTGTGTGATTAAACTCATGTGGCTACGGTACAAAATAACCCGAGTGCATTTCAATTTTTTTATATTTTTGCTCTAAATATGACAGTAAACAAGTATATACGTTAAATAATCTTTAGAAAAAATGAAGCGTCCAATATCTTAAACAAATACTATGTCGCTAAACGTGATATGTGGCAGCTGACTTAATAGATTTCAGCGTAATTGCGCGCCTAGATAGTGAAAAGTCGAAGTCGACTTTCTACGACGGAAGTCAACTTTTTGGAGATTGACTCTCAATTTTCAAAATTCGATTTCCAATGTCGACTATAAGTCGACTTTGGAAATAGAATTTGTTGTAAAACATATTTATGAGTCTGAAAACAATTTATTTTCTAAAGGCATCAACATGGCTAGGAGGAAGGAAAGTGGCACCCTTTTCACACTCTTAGAAGGGCTATTTCTCAGGAAATATTTATCTCAGTTAAGAATAATAAATAGACAAAGCGAGGTTCCTCCAAGCAGCACGTTACTCGAACTACACCAGCACATCCCATAGGTTCTAGAAAAGGTGTCCATATATATTTAGAGGTGCTGCAACGCTATCAATTAGCCCCGCTCTCCCCTAAACCCTGTTGTAACCAGTCCTTGCTCCGATTATGGAGCCCGGTATTCACAGCTCTAATCACCTCTTCGTCATCCAAAGAGGTAGTATCGAAAAGTAGTTAGTGCCATTATTCAAAATGGATTAGAAAAGAAGAGAACTTTCGCATTAATTTACATTCTTTCAAGATCTAAGTGTGTGTGGCAAGGCAGAGCTATCACCAACATGCACTCCACTACATGACAAAAATATGGAGTCACTTACTGATTTATTAGAAAATACTTTAATCTCATCCGTTTATGCGCAGGAACTCACCGGAAAGGCAGTAATGGAGAGAGCACATGGAACACTTTTGATCTTTTTTCTTATAAATCTTGTTCAGACTAAAGTTTTCTGTGTGGTTGTCAAAGTATCGACAAAATTACATCGTAATATGTTGTTTTCGAATGTTGAACTCTGCGTGACACCTTGATATTTCTCAGCGACAATAATGATAATAAGAAATCATTTATTTAAATTGCTCTCGGGTTTCCGTCCGAGAAGGATTTTGGCTGCTGCCAACATTTCGATGGAATACTCCTCCATCGTCTTCAGAGCAATGATCCCCAGTACATTCTGTCTACACTTATATGTATAGCTGTCTAATCAGGGGGGGCATTGTTGTATCCTTTTTTCTGTTATTTTTTGAATAAACGGTTTCCATTCCCTGCTTAGGGTGTACCCAGAGACTCGATTTAAGGTGTTATTTCCCAGGCTGATTTCAATGGCTTCTTTTAGTAGACGTTTCCAATACCCTTTAGCTTTGGAGACCAGTTGAGCATCATCAAAGGAGATGATATGGTCTTGTGATAGGCTATGTCCAGCCAAGGCAGATTTTTCCGGGTGGAACAGCCTAATACAACTCCTGTGTTCTTTTATTCGGGTCTTTACCGTGCGTTCTGTCCTCCCGATGTATATTTTGCCACATGTATAAACTCCCGATGTATAGAGTCCTAGTTTGTCCTTCGTTCAAACCAAATCGACACGCTGTTTTTTCGATGGATTGTGGATTGTTTGCATGTTCCGTTTGGCCAGGATCCTAGAGATATTCCCCACGTTCAATATATACATTTAATTCTCCGAGAATTTCCTAAATCTAATCAATCAATTAGTTTGCGCTTAGTCCAAAATCTGCTCTAAAAATATGTTATCCAATCATTGCGAATTATATATATATATATCATGAGCCATTAGGCTACTTGTTAAAATAGCTTTGGATTTTCAAAAATATAACAAATCAGTAAAATGATTCTTTTCATTTTAATAAATGAAAAATCAGTGATGAGAACACTTAAGTGTATTTCAGTTCAAACCTTTTTGTAAGAAAAAATCCCTCTACCCTCCTCAAAGGAAAATAAGGCTAGTTATCAAGAAAACGAAATCAACCCTGACGTTTTTAAGGGCCATCTGGGGTCTTAAAGTAAGTCCTTCCTCCTACGGTGGAGTTGTGGGGTAATGCACTGGAGGGATCTTACCAGCATGCGACTCGTTCAATTTGGACCCGTTATTATTCACGACGTGACGAATGAAGTGCCACAGTCTAATTGTCACCGATCGAGGGAAAGAAGCTTATATGTTCTCCCCGAGGGGCAAAATTAGTTCTTGGAGGAATGACTGCAGGGCATGGGCTTTCATATTCTTTGGAATCCTTAGGCCTCTTACCTGTGACCTAGAGTATCCACTCTAATGTCAAATACCCCAGGGTCTCGCAGGAGGATATTAGTTTAAAGCCAGCTCGAGACCTGACCTAATAATTTCTGAAAGGCTTTTATTTTAATTTTTTTCATCGATGCAGCTGATATGAAAATATTCATTCTATCAATAACAATGATGGAATGAGCTCTTATGGCTGGACAAATTACAAAAAATAGGGAATCTTCATGAGCCGTAATCAATTTTTAATTGTTTACGGCTATTGGAGACTCACTATTTTTTGATATTCATTCAATCATTGACAAAAATATTGATGATTCACTTTCTTCGTTTATAAAGCATGGAAAAAATATATATGATGGCGATAATAATTTTTGGGATATTAATTAGATTGTACCATAAAATTTTCAGCTAACTTACCCGCAATTGTAATATAAAAATGCACTTTTTTAATTCTTCTATTTACATTTCATGTAAAAAATTACGGATATTTCTGATCAGAACATAAAAATATGTTTAAGAAATCTCATTGACTCCCTATGAATCTTGTTTGGCTGGTGTGCATAGTTCTATGGAAAATGATTTAACATTAAAGAGGTTGAAAGTTAATAAATTAGCTCCCTAGTAGTACATAGAGTAGAAGTGTTCTGCAGTCTTGGTTTTTTAAACTCCTATCACATCGAAGGAAGCTGCTGTTCGTTTAAAATAAATATATGAAGCATGATGAAACGCAAAATAACTTCTGATTGTCCAAATTTAAGCGATAAACTCGGAAAAATCCCTTTATCACGATAAAAATATCATTAAAGCTCTGTAAACGGCAATATTTGATCTCATTCGTCCGCCTCAGACTACAGCACACATTTGAGATTAATGAAATACCTGGTGATACAGAATAAATGTTAACAATATTTTGCCAATTAAAAATCAGCTATCGATCCGAAATTGGAAATTTTTTCCCGTAACTGGAAAAAAAATGGAAGTTTCCTTTACACCTATTGGATTCTCAACATTTTATCCATATATACTCAGATGAAACGATGTATTTGGAAAGTTCTATAGGATTGATTTTGTGTGACAGTCCAAATGGCTATTCAGTATAGCCTGGGGATATCCAAATCTCGACGTTGACGTAATTTTGAAGACAAATCCTCGAACATTTCCACGATAGAAGGTCGACTTATAAATTGAGATTCGTCGGTGGCTTTGACGACTCATCCCAGATATTTCCAAGATTAGACCGTTTCTAGTCCTTACTGTATAAGACCCAAGGACATTGGACGATTTTAAACTAAGATTCCGCCAGGCAATGCTCTTCCCGGGCGGAGATGTCCCCGTTTATTCCTCACCAGAGCGATCCTTATTCCGCTCAACTCTTCAACGCCAGTGGAACTCCTTCGGACGACGACAGCGCTCTTCTCCGAGGTGCCGTGGCGCGCTTCATGTATATTTTCTTGCGGACTCAGTTATTGTTCCTTCCACTCCATTGTTCCTGTTTTCCAGAGCCCGGGAGACTTTCCGAGGGAGGACCGTGGGAAAGAGGAGGAGATCGCGGAAGCGACTAATTATCCTCCAGACTATCATTGTCATAATCATTATGACTGCTCCGTCCGGTCCCCCCTCCCCCTGCTACTCCTCAAGAAAAACCGTATTATTTTTCACCATCATTACGGTTATTCTATTCATCGCTGAGCGGGTGAGGGAAAAACAGGAGCGTTTTAAATTTAAAAAGGGGTTTGATATCTCGATCTTTTCGTACGTGCATTTAAGTTGAGTGAGAAAAAGAAGAATAGGGAATGATGAAGCGATTGTAATTCCGTGGGAATCACCGCCCTCCCCCGAAGGCGAGATGGAATAAGTCTTAACCTTGGTGATAGATATTAGGTAAATGCACGGCTAGAGTGCCACTCACCATTATATTCGAGAATCGCTGGCTAGATTAAGCGAGGCGGTAGAGCTTGGAATAGTCTCAATTATAGAAGGTACAGCTGCCGTTTGTCATTTATTTCTTTCTCGTGTGATACCAATCATTCAAATTCCCTTTAAAAAATTGTTTCACGAATTTATGTATTCTATTGACAGTGCCAATGGCAGTTTTTTACAACTCCAACTTTGATATAATGCAAGGAAGATACTATGTACAGCAACCATTCCTTGATCAAAAGCTTTATTTATTGATCTTGGATAAAACACCACAATGGTTAAGAAGAGGCTATATTTTTGGAACCGGCGTAAAAGGATGAACTTAAAGTGATATCGTGGTTGTTGACTGAGTCAAGTCTCCTAATTTTTCTTAACTTCATCATTGGTAGTTCAATCCTAAGACTGGTTGACTGCAGCCCTCCACCCTTCCCTATCTAATGCTAATTCCTTTACCTCCTGGTAACTCATCATATTTACTTTTCTCTTTATTTGGTCCATGAACTTATCCCTTGGTCTTCCTCTGGGGACTTTTCCCTCTCATTTGCCTTCAGTTATGTTCTTCACAAACCCATTGTGTCTCAGGGTATGTGAAATCCATCTTGTTCTTCTTTTCTCAATGGTAATCCACATGGCCATTTCCTCTTCTGCTCTTCTGTACACTTCACATCATTTCTAATTTTATCCGTCCATTTTATCTTCATCATCCTTCTTCAGCACTATGTGTTGAAGGCTTCTAGTCTTTTCTGGTCATCTGTTCCAATGGTAATTGGTTCTTAACTTATCAGTAGTTAATTTATATTTTATCTATTTAGTATTTGGATTAATAAAAACAGGTGACTCAAGGGAGAATCAATTCTCCAATTTTCATTGACTGAACTTCGCTCAGCCACTCTATGATGTGATTTTGATCAGCAAATTTAGCAATTAATTTCCGAATTGGTGAATCTGTTTTGATAAACTTAGATTAATTGATTGCGAAATCAGTGAATGATAGGAACTGTGCGATTCAAAAGCTTTTACCAAAATGAGAAAGTATTTCATCTCATTTGCTAACGGACTCTACCTCCAATGTACTCATCTCTCAGCTGATTGCTTCATATTTACTAGTGTTCCCTATAATTTGATATTTTCCAACATTTGCTTTCTTTCACTTCCCTTACTCCGCTTTCTTTTCAGCATCCCTTCCATTCCTGTCGTTAGCACGTTTTTATGCTATTCACTTTGCCGTATGATATTAATAAACTGTCGTATGATAGCAGCATAAATAGCATGAGAGGAAGGTTCAGACCATGAACGTTAATGTGAATGTGGTGGAAAATAGGAAGATGAAAAGCGTGTAGGAATCAATTCATCGATGTAGAAAATGTACAGTTGATTCCCAAGGATAAGGTAGTTGAGGGATTATAGATAAAATCGAAGCCATTTGCCGAGGTATATACAAGGGTTGTCCAAAAACCAATGCCCCATATTTTTTTAAGGAAACTCCCAAATTACAGAAGTCAGTACGTTGGAGCGGCCATTGAAAGATGCACCCCCATTGATGGCAGATACTAATCAGGACATCATGACGCTATGATGCATCTTAGCCTGTACATCTCAGTGCTTTGACAAATATTATTGACTCTGCAGAGGACAGGTTGCAGGATTAGGCTCGGAAATGCCAGTCTGGCCCAAACTAGGGTGGCATCCAGATTATATGATGTAGATGTAGGAATGGCATTGCTGTGGGGTCACATCACCAGACATATTCTTTCCTTACCAGTATCATTTTCTAATTATCTTCATACATCTTTTAACTCAATATTGTTTCCTAATTGTCAAGGACTGTCATCAGTGAGATCAGTTTTTTTTTAAAGACAGTGCAAGTGACGAGGTGGAATCATGTTTTTGTCCTGACTTACGCAGTCACGGCTGCACCTTCTTAAAGAGGCAAGGCGACAAGGCACGAGAAGGTGAGGCGGGTGCGGGAGCCAGGGATGGGGGTCGTAAACCGCTCACCGCATCTTTCGGGGCCCTTAAAAAAAGAAAGGCTGCTTGCGTTGCCGTGTGTGTGTGTGTAGGTAGCTAAGGTCGAAAGAATGGAGACTTTGAGAGAGTGGGTGGGGCACGTGGGTGGGGCACGTGGGGGTGATGGCGGTTATTAAGAGGCCGTAAAAAGGTGAGCGTCGGGAGGAAAAGGTGGTGGAGGGACCGGCGGGAAAGGAGGACAGAGGCGGCCCCCGGAGGCGCCTCCCTCGGGGGGTTGCCGCCTCAATGACCCGCGGGGCCGTCGCATGGACGGCTCTTTGCTAGGCGCCATCCGAATGTGGGGGGTGGTGGCGGGAGGTGGGATAAGGGGCGTGGTTTGGGAGCGACGGGTTGGTGTGAGACAACCGGCTGGCGGACCTCTAGACACGGGAGCGTTTAAAACCGTTTGGCAAACGGCGTGGAATGAGAAGATAAAAGGAGTAGGTCGGTAGGGTTAGGGTGGGGGAAAAAACCTTTTTGTTTTCTTTTTCTTCTGAATTTTTCCCTCGAGGGTAAGCGATAGGGCAATTGAGAGCCGTGTTTGCACTTTGCAGCTGAGGGCGTCCTTCCCTTCAAGCGAACGAGGCAGGCAATTACAGGACTTATCGCAGGGAATGGATCCTGTCTTGCCCCCTCCTCCCTCCTTGGGTTCGGAAAAACCTCTCTATTGAGGCGCACGAATATAAATTTCGGATAAAAAAGGAATGGTGTACGTACAGTTGAACACTTTCTTTACCCTCATAATTCTTTTTCTCCAGGTTGCGGGAGTGATTTTTGTAAACGCATACAATTTAGCGTGAGCAAAATGACTAAAAGTTACCCTTTACCGAATCGATTTTTCGCCAGTCAATACAGCTTTGACACGTAGACTTACAGCACGTGAGAAGTATTTTTTAATAATTCTGTGGTATATTTTGTAATAATTTTGTAGTATTTTTGTAAGGTAAATTCGAACATGTTCAATACCCTTCTCTTTCTTTTTCCTGAGGTTGCGGAAGGAATTTTTGAAAGTTCATACAATTTTACAGCTACAAAAGTTAAAAAGTTACATTTTTCCGAATTGTTTTTTTATTTAATGCAGCTTTGACACGTAGACTTACAGTACATGAGATATATTTTGTGATAATTATGTAGTATATTTTGTAATAATTTTTCAGTATTTTGGGAGGGTTGGATCCTGTCTTGCACTCTCCCTCCTTGGGTTCGGTGAGGACATATAATGGGCGAATGGATGAATGCAAGATACTTTGAAGAAGAGGCATATACTAGTGTAAAGAAGAAGAAGGATGTTATCCACGCAAATTACGCGAGTAATTCCTAAGTAAATAAACCAAATTATTTCCTCCGAAAGCTAATTGCCTTCGTAACTATGCATACGTGATGATTTCATTTGGACAAAATCCTAGATAATTGCCAAGATTGTAGCAGAAGATTCAGCGTGAATAACAGTAGAAATGATTTTTTTAATCTATTAATTTAGCCCTCGTACTTGCCTTTTTTTACATTACCCCCAAAAGAGCCTCATGAGCCTGGTTCAATCTGGTAGCAACATACGAACACAAAGAACCATTACCAAATAAATACGGAATGGGAAATCCTATCGTGACGGGATTCGAACCTGCAACCCCTAGATCTGCACTTGCATAATAATTTCGCAATGAGTTCGACACTGAATGTTGAAAGTCGTAACGGGCAACCTGTATTACATTTATATTAAAATTACTGAGATGTGAACATAATTAAAATAGGTAGGCATTATATATGAGAAGTTAAACGAAATTTATAATACGTGTTGCCTCATAAAATTCGGTAACCTTCATTTCCATTTATATAAACATTTTTTATGCAATCAAGGAAGTCCTATTCAATATTTATCTTTCTCATCAACAGAAAGTAGAATGGTCCAAGCCAAAATCGATCCAAAATAAACCTACGGAATAGCTACAAATATGCAACGGGGCCTCCTGGTCCCCTGGGTAAACCTGCCCCAAAAGCATAGAGCCAACGTGCTCCGGTCGCCATGTTGCATTTTTATTCAATGCCTCATAAATATTTCTAGTATTTCATTGAACAAGTCTCCCATGAATAAACCATATCTTGTGATCTTTCACGACAATAACTGTCGAAACAATAATCACTCCAATGAGAAAATTATGAATGTTTATTCAAAATATCAAATGTTTACCAACAGAATCATAAATTAGAAAATGCTACACGCTTCTCGTCTCGCTGATCCATGGACAATGACGCAAGCCTGGCTCTCAAATGGTGTGCCATGGTATATTTTGGCTGACCAATAACGCTATCCACCGGTTATTTTCCCTAAAGTGCCAGAGGGCCCACGTGCTCTTGCGGCCGACGTGTCCCGGTCTCCCAAATCCAGGGAAAATTGACGAGTCTCATTCTTCTTGATTAATATTTAAAGTCTTCAACGAGTTTTGCACAGCCCAAAATACCCTGAAAATTTATTTCGACTTCGAAGGTGACTGGAGACGCAAATTAGATAATCAGTAAATTCAATCTCACGGAACGGAAATTACGACCAGTAAACTAGGACGGAATGGGAGGAGCAAAACATAATTATATCGCGCTGTTCGCGAGCAGATAATCTCTTCAGGTCACATAAATCATAAATTGAAGACCGTGAGTAAATACGCCGAATGAAAGTACGAAATATGATTGCCAATGCCAATCTAAGAGCTTAAAAGCCGTCCACATTCACGTGAAGCTCTCTGGGATCCATAGTTACGAGCGGCAAACCACGATGTAAATAGTGTCCATCAAGTAAAGCAGTCCATTAATAGTCATTGAGTGATAATAAGAAAATTTGAACCAGTTTACCGGATAGCAGATGGCTCTTTGGTGAAATGGATGTTTACGATGGGGAATATAATGGCACATGACCTAGAGAAAGGATGAAAAATTTATGATACGTCCCTCAATACATCCAAATGCCTCTTCGGTGAATTGATAAGTAAATAAGATATTTCATGCCTCACATGTTTTGGATTTGCTTTATTGGGAAGCTGGAATCAATTACAATTTGATTGTGAAACAAAAAAAAATCATGAGATATCGCGGATTGACCAGTACGGAACGGAGTTCCTCCTATAATATCAGTGGATAGTAAACATCTCTCTGCTGATAGACTAGATTAATCACCATTATCCAAATAACAGAGCCCAAAGATCTGTTCTGTAAAGTGTTCTTTTATAAAGCTAAATATTAACATGCCTAACATATTCATTCCTCGAGTAGTTAATGTGTTAAATCGTGATACACATTACTATTTTAGATAGAAATAACGAATATAATTTTATTGCGGGGGATTATATGGCATGCTATGCACTTGGTGCGTCGCGTTGTATGAATGTTTACGTTTCGATAATATTTTGTTTGTTCAAAAATACCTTATTTATCCCCAACAAGGTCCATTTCAATCATTTATCTTAATAGTTCTGGAAACAGAGAGTGGCATGGTTGAAGATGCTAAAAATGGGATTTATCTATTACTCTAAGGGAATAAAAAGAACAGTCGTTTAAGGGAATAAAAAGAACAGCCGTTCTAGTGACGTTCAACCAAGAAAAATGTTGGCGAGACTGAGGTAAAAAAGTTGGCTATATGTCCAAATTATGGATTGAGAATTTCATGTAATATATTATTTGAAAAATTACAAAAGATAATTCCAAGTTTATGAGAACCTACGATGTGAGTGATTGTAATAAATATGGGAAAAATCAAACTCCATGCAAAACTGCGGTAGGGCTAAAGAAAAATACACAAGGAAACAAAAATATTTATGTTTACTACGCCTTAACCTTTTTCCTCGCGAATTATGTATCGCACAAACACACCCGCTAGCACTTCCATGCGAAATTATACCCACTGCGCAATACAGTGTTTCAGAAGAATCTGAGGCACCACGAATCTAGGGCAGCTCGATATGTTCCCATCGTTTGGGGGGAGGCAACGCTGGTCAATTTTTAACGAGAATTTAGCTTGCCTATACCAACATTTTGCTCATTCAAAATTCTCAGTTAAATCTGAACTCTCCCAATTTTGCAAGCACGGTTGCGGCAACGAGTGAGTAATTGCGCCGAACCTTCAGTCTCTTTTAACCCCCATAGAGAGTGAATTTTTTTTCGCCCAACCCTATTATCGGGAACCAATTTCCGGGACGTCCCGGTTCACAAGAGTCAAAAGCCTCCAAAGATTTGATGCGGAGCGGATATGAGATCAATCGGAATTAGCTCCGATCGAAATGTTGCCAATGGAGTGACTACCATTATTTATCGCCCCATAACGAATTAGCTGCATTAAAACCAAGGTCTTGATATGAAACGGGTTAACACTCCCGTTTGATTCATATGTATATGCTTATTGTGTGTGCCAATTTAGTTACGTGAAATGGTTTCTGGTTTTTCTGAAGAGTGCTACATTGTTTGATTTATTGTGAAATGGTACAGAACGAATGATAAAAATACTTCTCCTAGTCCACAAAAATTTAATAATAGTGATAGTTTAAACCACTAAGGTAGATGTTAATATTACTGCGATGGCTTTTGCGGTTTTCTTTTTTATTAGTATTTTTCGGGTTCCTCCCGCGTTGCACCAGTTTTATGGACGGCCGTTTCGCCGGCATTCCTACCCAGCATTTACTTTTGGGCCTTCTATTGTCACTGGTATTATCCCTTCAAATCAACCTTACCAATCCATGAAATTTTCTCCTCATAAACCCTCACCTGCACCCTTGACTGCTGTTGCTGAACACACCTGGTCAGCGTCCGACTGTGAGATAAATTTTAAAGGAAGTGAGATCATCGCCAAGGAAAATAAGTACTTCCATCGGCTGATATGGGAGGTGATCGGAATTGTTAAGAATCCTAATAACTCCAACAAGGAAGATGGCTATCCGCTCTCCTCCTTATAACAGATTTTCAGCAATCCAAGACGGTGGCCGACTACTTTTAATTCAAGACCGCCTGAGTTCTCACCCAATCAGAGCGCTCCGGACTAGATCCCAATGGACATTTATCAAACCAGAGCCCTTATTGTGGTAAACAATTCTTATGTTCATTTGGACCTCATAAAGTTAACTGGAATGCTGGCGAAACGGTCGTCCATAAAATCGGTGCAACGCAAGTAGAACCTGAATAATTCCAATAAACACTGACAATGAGATTGACGGAGAGGGAGCTTGCCATGCTGGTGAATGCGAGAGTCTGAAGCCAGTCCACCATCTTCGATAACTCTCATTTTTCTACAGCGCTTACGGGCTAACATACTAATTTTGCAGTTTGACAATGTTTTCCATCGATTCAACAATTTCACTGCATATCCCCTTTCCTGTATTGTCAACGGTAGGGCAAACAGCTTCCACATTTCCCATGACGGTATAGGTTTAGATCCACCATTGTTGTTCAATCCTTAGATTGGTTGACTGCATCCCTTCAGCCTTCCCAATCTAATGCTAGTTCCCTTCCCTCCGGGTATCTCTTCCTATGTATATACTTTCCTCTTTATTTGGTCAATAAACTTATTCCTGGGTCTTCCTCTGAGGACTTGTCCCTTTATAATGCCTTCAACCATGTTCTTCACAAACCCATTGTGATTCAAGGTGTGTCCAATCCATCTTGTTCTTCTTTTATGTACGGTTTTCCATATGGTCCTTTCCTCCTCCACTCTTCGGTACACTTCATCATTTCTTATTTTGTCTGTCCATTTTATCTTCAGCATCCTCCTCCAGCATCAGGTTTCGAAGGTTTCTATTCATTTTTGGTCAGCTGTTCCAATGGTTCCATGAACTCATTCTTAGCTTGGGCGGTTCTCCAATTGTACTTCTTCCGTCCCAAGTGAGATTATACGATGGGTGAAGGAATCCACTGGCTCTAACTTCTCTCTTTTCATGGTGACTTCTACATTCAGCTTCTCTCTTCCGCGTACTAGGACCTCAGTCTTCGTCTTATTTATTTTCATAATATTTGCATGTTGCTTCCATCGGAAGTCTGTAAGTACCTTCCTAGACTGAAATAAATGGTGAAGTGGATAAAGGCGAGTGAACTCTAAAGCGCCAAGTTTCTATTATACGTTTGAAGAGTTACTTGCCTTAAATTTCAAAGAGATAGTTGATACTCTTGCATTACACCCACTAATTCGTCCATTCCGACGTACTAAGCATAGGGAAGTAAAGAGAGAGCAGGGTTTAACAACATGGTTGTTATATTGGTTTTCAGCCTTCAGTTTGATGATGTTATGCCCTTTCCATCTACTTCAATGCTTTTAACTGTCAAAAAGTCTTTTTTTTATTTTATATGACATTATCATTAGCCATCAATCCAAAGATTGGTCTGCAGCACCATTTAGATCCGCTATCTTATCAGTCAACTTCTTCATTCGTGCATAATTATTCACTTTGACGTCTTCCGTTAGTTTCCGGATGTGTTCCATTCTTGGACTTCCTTTTTAATTCTTCCTATTAAGTTCTCCTTTTTTATTGCATTCAATATAATATTGTGTCCAATAACTTTTCTTCTTCTTTTAAGAGTTCTCATCACAAATTTCTCCCCAATTATTGACTACCAAACGAGAATTTTATCCCTTCACCACCGGGGCCGCAAATATTGATTACGCTATCCGGGTCTCAGCTGTGATGCAATCATTTTAAATACGCTTACCTCGTAGCTAGGTAAGGAACGAGATAAAGAGTACCAGAAAACAACTTTGTGACTGTTAAAACACGGGTCAGTTTCATATGTATTACATAGCACAATGACCCATAATAATTTCAGTGTTTGTATGAAATTCGGTCCGGTTTAAAAATTTTTGTAAACTAAGCAAATATTTTCACGCGAGCAGTTCCACCAAAGAATCCCACCTAATTCCAAGTTTGTTGGTAACCCATATCTGGGCCCCAGAAGTCAAGGGGTCTAAAGGACATAAAAAAAAGTCAGGTACAGGAATGGGATGTGAAAATATAAATCCTTTAGGTGGTAAAGGGATACACGTGATTTTCTTGACATGGGATGCTATCTAGGGTAATGCCTCTAAACTACTTAGTGGGTTGTACCAAATATTTTTAACTTTGACTTAAGTTTTCTAAAAACAACGATTTTGGTACTTAGACCCCTTGACTTCTGGGGTCCTCATATCTACTCCGTATTGAGAAGATCAGACTGAAATAAATTGTGGAGTCATTGGCGTTGCTATAGGAACCGGCTGATACATGAAGAAAGGGGACATAACTGAGCGGCAAGTTTCAAGGAAACATTTCGTGAGGTACTAGAGTGCTGGGAGAATAGTTAGAGGAGTAAAGGTATTATGCAAACCAAATTACCTCGAAGCTCATCGTTGGAAGTCTGAGATAAAATTGAGTAATTCTTTCACCAACGTTAACTCTCGCAAGCATTAAAAATCCAATTTAAACTTCGCAAGCAGTCCGAATTTTTTTAGAGTAAATGGGGTCAAAAATATCAAGAAGTAGATTAATAACTATGTTACGAAAGTCTAAGTAGTTTTATAATCATTCTTAAAATAATTGCGTTAATAGTGAAGCTACCGCAAATGTAAGATAGGGCCACAGCGTAATTGATAATTTGAAATTGACGTGATGAAAGGATGATTTTGGCGAATATTTATGTTCGTCGATAAATATCAATAACTTTTTTTGAAGTATTTTACCAGTTAAGGTACGTTTTGCTGAATTTCAGAGAATCTCCACCCAGTTTTCTTCACTTTCAGGGGCCTGTCTTGCTCTAGTATATCATTTTTCGCCTCATACGACGTACTATCAACAATTAGCATGTTTTTGTTAATCTTATAGAAAATACCTACTCTGGAAAAAATATCCGTACATAATAGTTAAAGTTGCTAATATTTAATCCACCATTTAAGTTCTCATCTTAATAGCTAGTAATTACACGGACAGATTTTATTCCAGAATCCTCATATAATAATACTGGAATCCAATGACATAGCAATACATATATATGCAAACATAATGAGGATTTTTACCATGTAATGCTAAAGGCGTCTTCAATCAAAGAGTCGGATGGTTGTTAATTGAGGAAGCGGTGGCTGTGAACAAGTTTGCTAACACAAAAAGGAGTCCTTAGATTTTCTCATTTATTATTTAGTTTACAGAATGAAAGAAACGTAGTGTAAGATATAAAATGGGAACTACTCGAAAGCGAACGACATGAAGTGATGCAGGCGCAATAGTTTCCGCAACCCTGTCACACATCAGAAGACAGTTGGCTTAGTGTAACGATGCAAGGATAAACATCGAGTCTTTGGAGATACAGAAATCAAAAGGAGATTACTGATGACACTGAAACTTCACAAGGGTTTTCAGAAGATTTCACCGAATAATCTTTGATATGGAGCAAATCATTATGTCCGTCTGAACCTAGGCTTTTGAAAAAAATGGACGAGCGTAGATTTGTGGTGTTTGACATTTTTGAATGGAGATGGTAGAAGGAAATGAGTTGGATGTAGAAGATTGAAGATTCATAATAGTCAGTCATAATGATCAATGAAATTAACAGTTGGGGACATTATAAATCCCCAAGCTTCAAGAAAAAGTTTTAATATAAATTAAATCACTCTACAAAACAATCGGCAGCCGCCTCTCGTATCAATTAAAATTCATAACGTGACGCATTCATTCGTTAATTTTCCACACGTGTTCTAGCTCTGCAGAACATGTAGGATTTATTGATTGAAATTCCACGGAAACGCTGGTTCAAGCTCAAAAAATGTTTCCTTCTGTTGGAATACTTTGATAAATTTTATATTAACTCCCAAAAAATTCGCCGACCATTTTTTTCGGACCTTAAATTCCCGAGAGTATTTTATGGGGTATGAGAGGGAATTTTCGGGGATATTAAACAAGTGAGTTCGGCAAAAGTATTCCATCGATTGCATCAAAGCTTTGGACGGTAAAAAAAAAACAAAATTTCAAGTGCTGAGAACTTAATTGAAATCTCCCTTTTTAAACATCGTTTCCACCACATAATTTTCCTCCTTCAGCTATGAATTTATTCGAAACCCTCTTACGCTGGCCAAAATGTTATCCCTATTCCACCTGCATGGCCGCTTATTGCAAATTCAACCCTCTATCACAAATTTAAACGTCCTACTGCCTCTAAATATCTTCTCGATCCATCTCCTCCACCATTTTCCAATTTCCCCCGAAAAGAGCTCATTTCTCCTCCAGCGTCGACTGACCATTAAGAATCTTCCATCTTCTACCTCCAACTCATTTCCTCCCACCGTCTTCATTCGAAAATGTCAAACGCCACAAATCTATGCTCGTTCATTTTTTTCAAAAGTCTAGGTTCGGATGGACATAATGATTCGCTCCATATCAATCGAAAAATGTCAAAAGCCTCAAATCTACGCTCGCCCCATTTTTTTCAAAAGCCAAGGTTCGGACCTATATAATGATTTGCTCTATATCAAAGAGTATACGGTGAAATCTTCTGAATACCCTTATCAAGAGTCAGTATCATCAGTTATCTCCTTCTGATTTTTGTATCTCCAAAAGGCTCAACCGTTATTCTTGTATAGTGACACTAAGCCAACTATCTTCTGATGTGGGGAAGGGTTGCGGAAATTATTCAGCCTGCTTTACTTTATGTCGTCAAGTCTCAAAAATCGACCTATTCAGAATCCCATTCGATAGTGATTGAGCTACGTTTATTTTTGCTTTTCCTGTACTGCTGATTTTGTATCATTCTCAAAGGTGACTACAATATTCTCAGCGGAAGGGTTGCTGGGTTTCGAACGATAGTTTATTTCACCCGCAGACGAATTGTCAGTTAGGGATTGGAGAACCCCTATGATCATCACTGTCTCTTTCAAAATGCTCTTCGTAGCATTAAAGAGATTTATGTTAAGAGTAGACAATGAAATAAGCACTACCTTTCTTGCTTATCATCGAGCCACATTAGAAGAACGGGTTTTTAAAGTCAAAACGTAAATTTTAAATGCCTATCCCAAATTTCCATGAAATTAGAGTACTGTGACTTAATGAATATCCAGTACTGTGAAAATTACCCAATGACCAATCATAAGGTTGGTTGCAACCAGCACTTGCACTCTATCATTCATTCGTAATTGCATTCATACATCGATCAGGTCACTTCCGACAAAGGAACCTCACTCTTGCATGGTTACTTGCGATCTCACACGCCTAGATCTAAAATAATTTGCGATGTCGACTCATCATTTTCTATTATAAATATTTTTAGCGCTTTCATGCAGAGAACTCTAGGATATTAAAACCTTACCTCGAGGGACTGGATTTCAAATATTTACTTATTCCACCCGCCGACGAAATGTCAGTACGGGATTGGAAAACCCCTACCAACAACACTGTCTCTCTCAAGATGCTCTTTGTGCCATTAAAAAGTTAATTGTTAAAAGCAGATAATTAAAAAAACCTTACACCAACCCTCTTGCTTATCATGGAGCCAAATGAAAAGAACGGATTTGTGGGTCTTCCTTAGGTATAGTTGCTAAGAGCGTGTGACTCATCAAACTTTATACATGACCGTAAATTATACAAATTACCTCTAACACCATGGGGGTGGATATGGTACCACCCTATCTCGACGATTCCCGCTAAAATAAATAATTTATTAAAGAGTATGGGACATTTGCAGCATAATAGGTTCCGGGGTTCGTAACGCCCTCTCACATAAATACTGTACATCGCCTCATCTTAACGATAGAGAGGTATTAAGCAATACGAACATGGAAACATTTAAGAGGACATTAGATGTTGACTAAGGGAATGGAATTGAAAACTTCATTATTTGGGAAATATAATCCAATCAACATGGAACTAGAACTTTGAATAGCGACGTTAAATTGAATGCTATTATTAAAAGTAGTTTTTGCCTCGCCTGTCTTCTGAAATTGAAATGGTATCGCAAGAGTACCTCTAATCGTAGCACAGATTTCAATTTAGCAATTGCGAAGTGATTCATTAAGATCTGTCATGTTTTCAATAATAGCCCCATCTAGTCCAAGGGTTCCTTACCTGTAGGTGGACCATTCTCCCCCTCGGGCAATTTAAGGGGTTTATAGGGAACTAAAAACCACCACCCAGCAAAGTTGATGATCAGCTGAAAATCTTAAATCTGCTTTTGTGTTTCTAATAATATACTGCAACATATTAGAATGAAGGTAGGTGTAATAATGGACAACAAATACACCCAATGCGTATTATATGAATACTATTTAAAAAGCATTTTTGAGATTGACGTTCTTCGGCAGGGCAATGATATTCTGAACTTAAGTGAATGGGAAAAATAGAGCAAAATAGGTATATCAGCGCCGATCTGGTCCATTCTTCAATGGAAATATCACTAGAATTCATTTCGGTCCACTCTCTCTTACTTCTCCTTCCACAGCGGTTAGTGTAGCAATAACTCCTACAACAAATGAGGGCTTGTACGGAATATTATAGACACTTTGATAGTTGCTGGCAAAACCGAGGATGGAGCCAAAACGACAAGACGCGCAGGATGGATCCTATCCGCCGATTTGCTCGCGGGGCCCTGGGTGGAGTTATAAATTATTCCTCTACTCTTCGATGGGGAAATGTCTCCGTGTGCCAAAAGGTCAATATTTTCGTGTTCCCATCGCCTAGGGGCGCACTGCTTTGCCTCGGAGGCGACGAAACCGAAGCGTCTAATAAAGACACCTAAAGGGGGCCTTGAGATCTCTATAATCAACTCTCCAATATCCCCACTTAATGACCGTGGGAAAGCTAGGGTCTGGAGTCACGCCCCGAGGAGGATGTATTGGAGAGACGGCGCCAGATGTCGCCACGGAGGGAGAGAAGCGTAACTAACTAAAGCACGCTCGACGCCAAACCGCACGCTTTCGGCGGGGGATATGTACGGACACGAAGGCACGTGCGGAGGCGTGCACCCGTGGCTTAGCGAGATACCCGGTCCAAGTGACGCCCCTGCGGCACACCGGAGGAAATTTCTCGTGAGCTCAATCCCAGCCAGCAACTCAGCGACCGAAATCCAATTTTCTCCTTTCTGACTTTCCTTGCTTGCTGTCCTTCAGCCGCCGCATGTTCCACACTCGTTATGAGTCAATCCTAAAGTTGGATTGGTTGAGGACCATGAGATGCATTTCTTCGTGGAAGTGATGCGTTAGCAGTCGACCCCCCGTCTAATTTGCATTGTCAATCCCCTGGGAGCTCATGAAGGTTCAGGACGACGGAACTGACAAAACTTTTGCTCAGAGATTGACAAGATATTTTTTGGATAAATATCCAGAATTTTTAAGGAATAACTTTATTTCCCGGCTACGGTAGTGGAATGATCCACTATCCATCACCGGATCGTGCCCCCCCAGGTAAGGTTATAATATACTAGAGTGCGGTGTATGAAATAGCAAAAAATATTCCCTAATAGAAAAATGATGAGTCACCATCTCAAATCATGTGAGATATTCATCGACGTCTACATCTACATACTACCCTGCAAACCGCCACATGGGCGAATGGCAGGGGGTGTTAGGACACAAGCCGTGTTATGAATTAAGGTTTTGGGAGGTGAAATGCTGACGTGTACTATGGAAGCATATTTAGTGGAGCTCAAATTGTACTGTGGTCGCTTATAGTGCGCGGAAAGAACGAGTTTCTTTTTCTGATCGGCAATGTCCCTCACCAATTATATCGCTCCTGTCAGACCCAGAGATGTAGTGAGGCGTCATGATAATATTATCTGTATCGCTCTGAATTGCGATAATTGCAAGTTACCATACAAGAGTGTGGTTTCTTTGCCAAGAATGACCTGATCGATACATAAACGCAATTACGTATAAATGATTTAGTGCGCGTGCTGATTGCATTCACCCTTATGATAGGCCTTCGGGCAGTTTTTAGAGTACTGGATATTCATTTTTTTGAGGAATTTCAGATTATTTATTTAAGTACCTTTTTGGTTAATTACATGGAATTTACAAAAATGTACAAACAAAATGCTATTTAATCAACTTTATGGTCCTGCTATGCCGCTCATGGCTTATCAGCAGGTGCCTTTTATAATTTTTTGATGTATTTTAAATTAAATCGCAGTACTCTTAATGTTAAGGAAAAATAGAATGGATATTTGAAATAACATTATTAATTAGAGCCGTTTCTACACATAAATCAAATCACCTTTGCCAATATTCCTCCATCAGTGAATATTTATTGTGGACCTATACCTTTTAGTATTTCTCTCTTCGGCTTCCAGATTTTAGTGATGGCATTTGAAAATCAAAAGCTAACTAAATTCATAACTTTTGAAGTATTTCTGGGTTTTCTACTTCGTCAATCTGCAGAACTACAGAAGCTAGATTGAATGATGGCGAAATTTTTGTCAATGGACATAGATGAACGTGACCAAGATCCCGAAAAACACGTGAGAGTAAACATATTTTTCGGAATAAATTGAGGAAAGAAATCCTTCTAGCAATCTGCAAAAATAAAACAAAAACATTTTAGCAGATTCATAAAATTGACTACAACGGCTCACGTTGCGTCATAATAACTCTGGGTAAATGTGTCTCATGCTGTATTTATGTAACCTATAGGGCAAAATAGGTAGCGGTAGAGATATGTTTTGACGGAATTCCTAGACACCCACGGTTCCCTAAGGAAAAGACATATTGAAGTACAAGAGGCCACTCATTACAAACTTTACGTCATGGTTACACCGTCCGCGGAGAAATTATTGGATATGATTGAATAAGTCCACGCCAATGACGTTTCCAAAGGCATATTGTATCAAATGAAACTTCCTGAAGATTATCTTAAATATTTCGAAAACATAAGCTTACTCAATCATGATTAGCTTGAAGCGATTTAATTGACAAAAAATCACTCATTTAATTATTATATCACATTACGCTACCGGATATTTATTAAAATATAAAAAAAACTCAACTCCAAATTACACATATTCTCGTAATGTTGGTATTTGTAACAATTTCCTAACGAGATGAAAATATTTCATTTTCCCGTCACTTTTAACAGAAATTTAAATTAATTTGCTCGGCTTATAATAATTGAAAATTGTTTATTTTGAGTTAATTCGCTAATCAAGCAAAAAAAATCGCAATCCATAAAAATGAATACCGAGAGCATATAGCTGTCAGGTTCAGAAATATTCTCTTAAATTATGCCACAAATATTTTCCTGGAGATGAAAGTCCTAGAGGCAAATCAATATCAATCAAATTCAAATGTCAACTTGGAACAAACAAAAATTATATTAGCATACCTTGGGTAGAGAGGTCACCTTGGCAGCGAAAGACGATAGCCTCAAGGTATGGAAACTTGTCTCCAACGATTTCCGATCGGCGGAAGATACGAAGTCCACCGACGGCGATGCAGCGCTGTGAGGCTTCGGAATTCTGACTACTTAGGAATTCCTTGGTAGTCCACAGAGGCCGGGTAAGGAGCCCAAGGATCCCCGGGCTTCCTTTATAGGAGGAGAAGAGCAAGGTTGGAACATGAGACACAGACATTGGAAGCGCGCATGAGTGGATGAAACGTTAGGTGGGTTAAAAGATGTGGCCTTTCGCGGGACAAAAGAATTCACCCACCCTCACCGTCTCGTTGTGGCGGGCGGCCGGAGATAAGGAGAACCCGCAAGACGTTGGAGGGAGACCATCCATTCGGGATATTTCTTTTAAAAGCGAGTGGACCGCGCGCCGCCGGCTTCTCTGGAAATCTGCGGGAAGCGGAGCGTGAAAAAGAACATAGATTCCGCCCACATACAACAATTCTCCCATGCGCGCCCTGGCAGCCCCGAAAATACCTCCCTGCCCCAACCTTTTTAAAAAGCGTGGACACAGGAGGGCTGGCGAGGAAGGAGGGTTGGATTCTCGGCGATGAGTCCTGACAGCCTCCCGGGCATCAAGCAAGGAGAAGGCCCGGTGAAGGAGAGGAGGAGCTCGGGGTGCACGATTTGCCACCTCCGCAACAGTCTGGCCCCCCGAACGAAAACTCCGTGGGTCTCAGGATAATGCTTTGTGGTGTACCGATGCGAGAAAGGGAGACGGACCGACCGGCGGTATCTCGCCCGGAGGGGAATGAATGAATGAAGAGGCAATGTAAGAATAGGTAGAGACGCTGGGCTCGAATGGCATAACAATTCAGGTAGTCATCCAGATCAAATTGGGCCCGATAGTTCTCATGCAAGGAAATACTTTGTGAAGACCGACACACGGCGGAGTTCTTTGGAATAGGACGCCATCGGTGACTTTTTCCCACGGCCTCCGTCAGAGGTGTTTATGGTACCTCACGCGTCAAGGAGCACGCTAATTTCTGTGAAGGAGGCGGAAACACTCAACAGTTTGAATTTTAAGGTCTCGGTAATTTGCCTTTTGTGTCACGAGGAGGTGCTGGAATTGGAGCCGTCACCTCTGAATGAGGATCAATTTATCCAGCATTCATTAAAATGTACTTCTGTAATAGGATAGATGAAGTCAGAAAACAGCGATACAACCTTCCAATAACTGCATAAAATTTGAGCAACACGCGTCAGTATCCACGCATCTTTTTTTCTTATGCACGTATTCCTTTAGTATATTCGCATTTTATTCTCATTCTCGTTTCCCTTATGCTCGTATTCCTTTAGTCTATTCTCATTGTCCTGTCCCTTAAATGAGGCATTACGGATACATTTGAAATCGTAATTTTTGAGTCATCTTTCCGCTTGTTTAATTCATATCCCAAAGTTTTCCCTATTGAGCAAGTAGTGTACATCTGGGCATTTTATAGTCATTTGAGAGAGATTGATTCCTGCAGAGGGACTTCTTCAACCACAAACCTGCGTGTTGTGCAATCTATCAGATTATATGTTTGAAAAAATTCCCAGAAACCTCCGACAGGGCACTCCTGATAAGTGGTTTAATTGTGATTGGCAATGTCCTAAACGAGGAATACCATTACCGTAAAAAATTCAAAGGAGGGTGCAAAAAGGTGTAAGAGGGTGCGAGCTGGGTAACCCCGCCATTCCACACAGCATCCATAAAACAGTTCCGCACAAGCTCCCGTTGTTGGATAAAGTGAACTTGTCCTGTGGTTGGTCACTAGTGAGGAATTAGTTTTTACGAAAAAACCATCACAGGTCGGGAATATTTGTAGCTTCCCACTTGTGTCTCTTTTTCTGACGTATGATGCTAAACTTTTATACAGAAAAAGAAGTGTGATATCCCTGTGTTTGTGCTAATAGAGTATTTTTAGAGAATTAGAAACAAAGATTGCATTGCAACATAAAGGAAAAAAATAGATAATACGATAAAGATACAAAAATCCACATCAAGCCAGCATGATATTAAAATTGTCCCATTCTGTGTGTCCATGCCATATAAAAGCGATGAAAATTAGCTTCTTCCATTGATTCCAAACCATAAAGCTCAAAAAATACATTTTTAATACTGCTTTTATTATAACGGAAGCACTGTTTATGAATGCTTCCCATCGCGACGTAGACCTAGACAGAGGAGTTATTGGCTCGGAAAGAACTAGGTCAAACAAACAAGGTGATGTGTGGGCCTTTGAAATGAATTAGACCCAGATTTTAAGCCTAGACTTTTCATATATCAGCATATCTTACGTGGCTTCTTTGAGGCGGAGGCCATCCAGGTAAGGGAAGCATAAGGAGGGATCTCAAAAGCAAATCGACCGCTTTGATGTATCTCGGATTTTATGGCTTAATTTTTGCATAAGAGTTCACTTGAGGAATTTAGCTTCCGTATTCCCAGCCTAAACTCAAGAAACTCCTTCAAGCGATAACTTAGGCAATGTGTACGATTAATACAAATATTTATGGTTAGGTAACTGAGGCCATAAAATTTAGGTGATGTCGCCTATTCCCAGCCTAAACTCAAGAAACTCCTTCAAGCGATAACTTAGGCAATGTGTACGATTAATACAAATATTTATAGTTAGGTAACTGAGGCCATAAAATTTAGGTGATGTCGCCTATTCCCAGCCTAAACTCAAGAAACTCCTTCAAGCGATAACTTAGGCAATGTGTACGATTAATACAAATATTTATGGTTAGGTAACTGAGGCCATAAAATTTAGGTGATGTCGCCTATTCCCAGCCTAAACTCAAGAAACTCCTTCAAGCGATAACTTAGGCAATGTGTACGATTAATACAAATATTTATGGTTAGGTAACTGAGGCCATAAAATTTAGGTGATGTCGCTACGAAGTTTAAATTTGTTTGCTAGCAACATAAGTGTGGTTTAAGTTCCTGTGGTGTGTAGAAGAAGAAGAGGATGACGCCCTGTTGTGATCAGAAAACTGACTTGTTTACTTTTATTGCAACACGAGAGATAAAAGAAATATTGCTACTGACCTTTCACCGAGCCCCCTGCTTTGTTACAGTCTCTCAAATAATGGGTTTTAATTAAAATTCATTATCATGGGATGAAAAGATTTCACTCGCGAAAATGAAAGAGGGAGCGATGCGAAAAACCAAAATAAACCGATGAGATTGCGCCCCATCGGATGGCATTGTTTTTAAATAATTTCCACCGAATACACAATTTTGAAAAAAAAAAAACGCTTCCTTGTTTTTGTTACAGGTGAGAGGAAAAAACATAAAATTCGAAAACGATTAATTTCACAGTCCCCCGAAACTCATTAAACGCCTCGAATTATGCATCAAACGGGGTAAAGTTTTACGCGCATACATTTAATTTAATTAATTTGATGCATCTTTACCGCGTAGTATACATAAATATATATTATGTATTGATGTACATAGTTCTGTCGCTCATTCCCAAGTCATCTCCTACCTCTCACCGACGTAATTGTCGCATTCAGAACAAAACCCCGTTTCCAGTCAAAATTATGCAAATTTCCCGTCGGTTACGAATCACTGTTTGCAACAAAGATAATTGGATCATTCCACTCATCAACCTTCCAACGCGAGAACGGTAGCAAGTGAGAGAGAGAGAGAGTGAGAGAAAAAAATACGTATACACATACCTATAACGCTCTCCCCGAGTTGATGGAAAGGCATTCGCGGTTATGCGCGAGAATTTAAAAAGAGTGAGAGCGGTAGGTGGATGATGGAAGCCACCGCCGGGATGCATCTGGCGGCTGGAGGAATATTTCCCCGGACGAGGAGGACGCTTTTGACGGAAACTTGAGCGTAATCTCGAAAAGCCTGCCTGCTCGCCTGCCGTTTCCCTGCGGCTGAGCATCTTCCACTCCCAAAAACCCCCTCCCCCAACCTCATTTCGCCGAGGACTCTCGCTGCTACCGAGGAATCACTTTGAATAAGTTGGGACGGTCTCGCACTCTGCCCCGCGGAAAAAAAGAAATGTACCTGTCGTCTCATTCACCTGAGCGCAATCCAGGCGAAGGTGGTGAATGGGGAGGCTGGACGGGTAAGGAAAAGACTAAGGTGGAAGAGCAGGTAGAATTGCGGAGAGACTAAGAGGTGGTAATAGGATAAAAGTTACCGTATTTCCTGATTCACAGGAGGCATTGGCTCATAAGACACTGATGTTCCCGATCAGATTTTTAATTATTAAGGTTTTCATTATATCCATTAATTTAGGGAAATGGGTCTTGGGATTTTTTTTATATATTAAAACTCCAAAAACAGCAACTAAGACCTTCACATTAATTTCAATAAAGAGAATAAATCGAAACAACAATAAAAATAACAGTAAAACAAAATGAGAAATATTCAAAATATACAAAAGGTAATAATGAGGTGAGGATGACATGAAGTTAAGCATTACATTTCAAATGGGAAGAAAGGACGATGCGTGGTAAGAAAAGGTCAAGGGTAGAGTGCATATTAGACCCATTGTGTCTCAAGATGTGTCTCGGGATTGTTCATTTAATCATCTCTTGCAAACGTTTTGCTTTTGTTTTTACTCAGCCTGCGCTGACGATGAAGTCATCCCAATAATTAATCTCAAATCCTTCATTCATTGGTCGCACAATCCTTAGAAAATTAACCGCGACTGCAGTCCTCCACTTTTCCCTATCTAATGATAAACTCTCTCTCATTCTATGTAGTTTCCTCTTTATTTGGTCCATGAACTCCTGGATCTTCCTTTGGAAACCTTATCCTCTATTTTGCCTAAAATATTATCTTCATAAACCCATTGAGTCTCAGAGTGTATCCAATTCATCTAGTTTTTCTTTTCTGTATAATGTTCAATGTGGTCCTTTCCTCTTCTACTTACCTGAACACTTCATTTTTTCATATATTTTGGTTCATTTTTACTTCAGCATTTTCCTCCAGCACCAGGTTTCGAAGGCTTCTAGTCTTTTCTGGCCAGCTTTTCCAATGGTCCATGCTTCCGATCCTTGGAGTGGCATGCTGCTTAGGAATGTTTTCACATATCATTTCCTAGTTTGGAGTCCTATCTTCTTTGAGCATACCAGTAGTCTTTTCCCTAAGAACGCATTCTTAGCTTGGGCTATTCTCCACTTGATGTCCGTTGTGCTTCTTCCATCTCACGTGATGGCACTACCGAGATAGGTGAAGGAGTACATTTGCGTTAATTCTTAATTTGAAGGAAGCCACATATTCAAGTCCTGATGAGTTAGTAATAAAACTGCGATACGTTGAAAAGAGATAATTAAAATTAACACTTTAAGGCCAATTCTCGAGAAGAGTAATCACTGCCATCTGTTTCTCTGAAGAGGGCAGTTGTGTGCTGTTGAAATATCGATTTGAGCGAGTTTCTTTTTATTTCGTTTCCATATTTGTGCTCGTCACATCTGTAACGTCTTGTATGTAATTTTGTGTCCACCACGCGTGATTATATATCGCAGTCACAGTATATTTGTGGTTTAAGGGAGTTATAAAATATTTTTACACGTGCAGGGTACTGATATTTTTTTTCTCTCTTCATCACTGAGTACATCGTACCCTCCTACATCTCGTCTTTAAATCCCATTCTTTCTCTTTCCCGCTTCTCTTGCTCGATTTAGTTCTCTCCATAACAGCCTTCAGCATCTCTTCTCGTCTCAATTACCTGTTCCGACCACATACTTCACCTTCTTCCTGTCTCATCCAGAAGTTTCCATTCCTCACCCTCCTTCCCAAGTAGTTCATCTTTTGATTTGCTTTCCGTCCACCGCACGATACTAATTCCCCCTCCACATCCTCATTTCGAACGCCTGCTATCTTCCTCGTTCTCTTTTCTCAGGGTCCAAGTTTCTGTACTACATAATAGGAAAATTATTACACATCTTTGTACCTCTAAACCGTCTGTATCAAATCCCAGAGGCTACGCGTACCAAAGACTGGAAACAAGGCCATGACACGATCCCAGATCCCAATCCCAGGATGTTCCCCCGCTACTATGTGAGTCGAAACCAATATTAAATGGAAATATTTTGGTCAATTGATTTTAGATATCTCCCTTTCACTGGTGATATGAATTAACCATTAAAAAACAAAATTAAGGGTCAAAATATGCCGGTTATCCCTCGAATATATTTGTAATGAACGTTATTTTTTAGCCATAAACCCCCGAATGCAGCGCCATATCTAAGGAATTACTATATTTTGACTTCCATATTCGCAGTAATTAGCAATTACCTTAAATAAATACGACGGGTAGATGCATCAATTTAATTTTTAATTAATTTTTCCGGGAGATTTTGCTCTTCGCTCAAATGAAACTGAATCCATTGAATTATAGGAGAAAAGATATTTCGCTCGGACTATCTTAACGCCAATGTATTTCAAGTTCAATTTGTGAGAAAAACAGCTCGGGAAGTTAACATATTGTTGTCCGTATGAGATGGAGGACAATATTTGCTATAAATGTTCAGAATGTGAATAAAATGACGCATACGTCCCTTCTCGGTGGAACCACCTTAATCCAACAATATAGATGTGAGCCATGTGAGAAATACACGGTGAAAGTGTTTTGTATACGCTGGGATATAATCACAGTGTCTGTCCATACGCATGATTAATGCTCTTCGGATTGTTCACGAATGTCTTCTCGTTGGTGAGTGCCTCCGATGATGTCACTCTTGAGGCAAGCTGCACAATCCTTTGAATGAACAAGTTGCTACCAGATTTTTATGATCTAGTATTCAATGAAAATTAATTTAAATATACACTACAGAATATAGGATTTAATTTTTTATTTTCTTCCAGAGAATAATTGAAGTAAATTCTTCTCGGATTTATATCCGGGTGAATTGTTCCATCTTTGCCGAAGTTTCAATGGAAGACTTCTTCAAAACGTTTATCAAAACGTCGGCGAAGATGGAGCAATTAAACCCGACGCAAACCCGAGTAGAATTTACTTCAATACACAACAGAACACTAGTATAATTTAGAGCTGCTTCTTTACCAATAATGGGTTCGTGTAGTTGGTTGAAGTGATAAGAAACAAAACTAGTCGTTTACCAATCAAGCATCGTCAGAAATTCGATATAACAGTCTCTGCCTATCGCGACGACTGAAATTTTTAAACTCGATATGAAATCAACGAAAAGAGTTTGACGCTTTTAACGAGGACAATTTTTTCCAGACAAGTCCTGACGAAAACGCTAATGAAAATTCCCAGGCAAAAGCAAAATTTTCCGTAGTTTTATTTCCCTACATCTCCAAGAAAAGTCACACTGAGACAATCTACGATTCCCAGCTTTGAAGTCTTCATCGTTGAGACTACGGCATCCGTCAATGCAATACCGTCTCGACTCGCCGTAAAGGATAGGAGGAGGTGGTGGCTTTCATTAGGAAAAAACCCTTTCATCCTTCCACACGGACTCTTGACGAAACGGAAAGGAAACCCTACTTCGCCTTAAAAAAAAGAAAATGGTATTAATATAAATTTTTTCGACGACTCGAGTCGAAGGCGAGAGGGTGAGGGGAAATGTGGAGTCAGGAAGCAAACTATGCGTCGTAGTAGAGGGACTCAATCACGGACTGCGAAGGAAAAGAAAGGCGAGAAAGAATACGAGGAAAGTGCTCGAAATAAATTTATACAGAATGGGCGAGAAGAAAAAAAAGCAATCGTGGATTCTTGCCACCATCCTTTTGCAACATTCCCGCATCCAATTCTGGAAAACGCGCCTAAAGTGTAGGAGCGAGGCTGGGGTGTATTGGAGGCTGGAAGGCGCGGCGGGGGTGAATTTCTGTGAAGAGGCAGGGAGGGAAAAGGAAGTGAAGCAATCGGAGTGAAAGAAGATCAGAGCGATTATGTTGGATCCAGCGAGGCGTTTTTATTGCCGGAGTGCGAAGGGTGGAGGCGCGGGGCGGGGGGGAACAGAGAGAAGGCGAGGGCTGGAAGGGAGGGATGGGATGAGCACCTTAAGAGGGAAGCAAGGGACGCAGATGGGGAGAAGGAGCTGGCATCGGGGGTGTTGCGCGAGAGGCATTGGAGAAAATATTAAAGCGTGATCGGGGAGGAAAAGATTTAAGTGAAGAAGAATATGGGGAAAGGAGAAGTATACAAGAGACGGTATACGTATTTTCATTACTCAAGGAGTGTTACGGCGATAATGATGCGACTTTACACGGGCATGCTTGAGTGTTTTTCATTCTTTGCTAGTCTATATTAGTTTACTATCCCATTAAATCCCTCAGTGGGCACCTCAGGAAGCTCCAACGTAGGATGAAGTTGTGTCATATATTTCATTTACGGGCTACTTAGAGAGAAACATATCCTGTAAATGATGTTGAGGACAAAATTTACTTTTTTATAGTATTTTCCTCACGAAACAAAGTGAAAATAACAGTGAAACATGGGGTAAAATAGTGTTTTTCCTTCTAATATATGTGATATATTTGCGAAAATATGTTCACAAGATGAAAAAACCCCGTCGTAATGCGGAAAATTGATAAAAATGACCTCGAAATGGGATACTAAGGCTTGAAAAAAGTATAATTAAAATTTTGAGTAAAGTATTCTTCATATTTCGAATGTCCATACACAATTCTCACCTTGACATTGGAAACCTATTCCTGCATTTTGGAAAATATTAAATGTGTCATTTACAGTGAAGATAAGGCGCATATTCATCGAGCGGTTGTGTGGTACAGGATTGAACATGAAAATGAAGAAGAAATATCTCATTACAGCGGAACAAATAGTAAAAAAACTCAAATGTCTAATCTCACAATAAAAGGCAAGAATATTTTCCTTTAAATGAAAAAGCGAATGGTGGCACCAGTGGGACCAAGTAGCAAAAAAAGAAAAGGAAGCCGATAAAGAGCCGTCTGAGAGATGTGCAACCCCTCGTCATCACAAAACGATGTCAGAAGTGTGTAGGATATGAACCTGTAGAGCGAAACGATGGTTAACTGGGGCAGCCTTAATTTTTTTTCAACAGCCAAATCCTTTAAGACGGGATTCAACGAATTTTCTGAGGCCTCCCAAAAAAGTTCTCGAGGCCATCCGGGTTAATTTTTTTGCAATGGCATCCGAACTCGCCTCCTCGTCTTAATTAAGAAACTCTCGCGGGAAGGGTGATGACACAGACTCCACCACATCAAAGGCTTCGGAAATGGTGACGCCCAACTGTGGTTTAGAGTCTCCATCACCGCCGTCATCTGTGGAGCAATGCTTGAACTTACGATTAATGAAACGAGTGTGCGCAAGAGATCTTTAGCGAAGGCTTAAAGGTTCGGAGGTAAATGAAAAAACTTCAGCACAGACCCCTCAGGAACTTTTTTTTTGGACGCATTGGTGAGAATTTTCGAAAAAAAATATTCATGCGCCCAGCTTACCATAAAAGCCAATTCTTGGAATGAAAATCTTACGAAGGCCAGGGACACATTTGGCACTATTCCATGGCCGGACACTGGCTCGAAATTGGGTAATTCGTGGAAAGGGGATTCGTGAACAAATTGAGAAGGGTGACAGGGAAGCCATTGTTCGGGTTCCGAATTAACCCGACTAGTCCCTCTTAAAGTTAACGCCGGACCAACTTCCTGCCCTCTCCAGCTTCCCCGACAATAAGTTTCACGGATCCACTGGCTCATAAATCGTTTTTTATGGAGTGTGAGAATCGATTTTCTATTAAACTATAAATAAAATTAGAAAGTGAGAGCACATTGGTGTCTTCGAGTTGTTTACGAGGGGGAGAATTTATTCGAGCGTAAAGAAAATTCCCTCCAAAGTTTTATCTAGTCAACACTTTATAAATGATCAATGAGGTGCGGCTAAACCACAAGGAAGTAGTTTTTTCTCTTTCGTCAGAAATCTGGTCAGAAAAAATAAAAAGGTGGTCAGAGACATGGCTTTAGGTGAAGATACGCTCTTACTGAAACGGAAGGACATGTATTAAAAAGAGATGATGCTAAATCTGCTAACCTATTTCATTATGAGAAAGGATTATAAGATGAGAGGGGTAGCAAAAAAGTAGATGTTGCTGCGTAAATTAGATGATATACTTATACTTATAAACTCAGTAAATATTATCATCGTCTCACAACGCTCGAAATCTCGAGTAAATGCGTCCACCGTGGACATACAATCTTCCCTCTCTATTTGTAGTCTCTCCCAATACAGACTTAAATCCGACTTAAAACTCATTACTATTACCCTTACTTTTTGCATTGACAGTCTTGAACTTACCTCATTCATCAATATTAGAGGGCCTTTGCGTCTTTCCCGAGCTTACTCATTACTCCGCACCCAAACGTCAAGGTTATCTCAAATTAAACGTTTGCTCTTCTTCCGTCTCTCCTCACACATAATTTACTTCCAATTGATATCGATTCCTTCACGCTATCATAAAAAACTCCACCAACTTGCCCACAACGTATCTTTCCTAAAATAAAGAGCGAGCCTAGATCGTAACGAACTAAAACGGCATCTCAAGGTATCTAAGTTAAGTTATTTATTTTTGTTGTTTATGTTTTTTGTGTATGTTACAAACACACTTTAACTTTACGATGTTGCTGCATGTGGAATATTATCTTTAAATAAAATAACTCCATCTGAAACTAAAATGGACGGACAAAATAAGAAATGAAAGAGTGTACAGAAGAGTAGAAGAGGAAAGGACCATTTGGAACACCATATAGAAAAGAAGAACAAGATAGATTGGACACATCTCGAATCACAATGGGTTTGTGAAGGACATAATTGAAGGAAAAATAGGGGGAAAAGTCCCCAGAGAAAGACCCAGGAAAAAGTTCATGGACCAAATAAAGAGGAGCGTACATAAGAAGAGATACCAGGAGGAAAGAGAACTATTATCTGATAGGGAAGGGTGGAGGGTTGCAGGCAACCAAATTTAGGATCGAACTGCGACGAAATGATAATTTTTTGTACGAAGAAATATCTTATAGTGTCCACAAATTAGAAGTAATGGTGATACTTATTAATTATTATATATAATTATAATTATATAATAATAACATACTAATTAGAAGTAGTATGTCCACACAGCACTGTGTGTGTTTCTGGTTTGGCAGTGCATTACTCATTACTTACTCATTTTGCCTAGAAATCAATGAATGTAGCTTTATTTTAAAGAAAAATATCTCACCCTTCCAAAGAGTCCAAAATACTAGTTCCTCATTGAACAACTTTTCGAGATTTTTTACTAAAATTAACAGCCCTTTTACATGAAAAATGGTACTTGTATGCATTTAATAAGACTTTATTTAGAAAATAAGGAATTTCTATCTCCCAGATAAAGTCACAAAAATAGCAGTGTAAAGTTTGTATGTTCTCTCAACCAATTTTTGAAAATAAATCATATGGTCACTGAAGAAATTTATCAGAATTATAACAAACATTCGTTGTGGTGATGTTTTTAACGTGCCGTGTGAAAAATGAGTCAGATAAATACTTATGTTGACATTTTTATTTAAATACTTAGAATTTCAGTAAGTAAATGAGTCCAGTTATAAGCTTATTCAGGTATTTTTATATAACTTCTCAGCGTTTCCGTTGCATAAAATTACATTATTATATAATGAATATAGCAATAATAAATGCTTCCCACAGTTGTATAAAGTAATACGTGCATTTTAAAAATGATCTCCATTATGACTACAAACTATCTACAACATCAAATCACGAGGGAAGAATTGACCGCGTTACCTTCAGGATTCGAACTCGGGCTTCGGTATGAGGAGCCAGAACTCCAATGACCAAAACCCCTCGATCCCACTGGTGTAACCACATGAGCCATCACGAAAGAACCAGTGAGATTCCCCGAGACGAAACATCCTTAAACAATCAAGGAGCCCCTCGAAACGAAAGGAAATAATAAAAAAAAATGCTCGAGTCTCCAATTTGGATTCAGTCAACATAAAGAAATTAGTTTCCAAAATATTATTTTGAATTTTTTCTTTTCAAGTTCCGAAGCAGCAAGAAGCTTTTCGCTAGATGGGCACGATGGGGAGAACATTGGGGGGATGAGAGAAGAAGACAAGGCAGACGAGAGATGCTTCAGAGGACCAGAGTGCCTTGAGAGACATTCTGAGGCCGTTTCATGCATTACTAAATTCGTCCTGGACGCCGCCGTCGCCGCCGACGCCGTCCCGACGCTAGGGGCTCAAAAACGAGGAGGATGGGGGGCAAACGGGGGAGGGGGGGGCGAACGGGGATTGGGGGAAGACGGGAAGGAAACAACCGTGAAAACGAGGGAATGTATTAAAACTGGGGTGTGAGGGGGTTGGTGGCGTATTGGGGCTCGTGCCTCCACCTCTCAGGAGAGAGGAGGGGGAAATGCAAAGATAAGAGAGAGGGAGGGAGGGGGAGTTGGGGAAGAATCGAGTGGAAATAAGGAGATGAAGGGAGGGAAGGAGGGAGAGAGAGAAGGGTGAGTAATGAAGCGAGATCCCCTCGAACCCGAGAGGGTGTGTGCCTGAGAGGTAATAGGAGGGGATTAAAACGAAGGAGACGGAGAGGAGGAAGGAGGAGAGATGAGATGAAGAAGGTAAGGAGGAAGAGTGAGGAAGGGATGGGGGGGTTCCTACGAGAGGGAGGTTGTATATACGAAAAGATCGAAGGAAGACGTCGATACTTCGTGGAAGGTAAAGTTGCGTTAACTTTCTATGGACAAGCGAGTCAAATTTGTTATGTTTCAATATAATTAAAATATACAATTTCTGAGAGGCTTTTTCGTTTTGTTGCAGCGCTAGACAGAATTTTTACGCTTCGGATTAAGAGTGCGAAAAGTTTCGTCTCTTTCGGTGGCTTTTCAAACAATTTGAACAGATGGATGTGTGACGCTATTCACTGACGATGGCATGCCTGGTGGAGCGCTGAAATAAGTAGTTTCAGCTGTCATATGAAAAAAAAATTTGGGATAGTTTTAAAAAGGTACATTATGAAGGTATTGTTGAAGTATACCTCGTTTAAGTATTATTATGAAAAGTATTATTCGAAATTAAGTGTATACGATACAAATACGTCACATTAAAAAATGTTATTAATAAATCAACTGCAATAAAAAATGCTTAAATAGTATTTTAAACAAACTAATATAGTAGAAGTATTTTTTAATGCTGATGTTTCATAATTCTGCCCACAGAGGGTTAAGAACCGTTCTACATCTCGACCCATCGACGGTGATATGGCAATTAGACATGGATCATTCGAGAAAATAGACATATATAGTCCAAAATGTACATTTCAATAAATTTTGGTTTGTGTTATAACACCCAGCGATGCGGCATCATTTGATATTTCCTTTATTTTATGATTTATTTTATTTTTTATATAGAAAACAAGCACAAATATATGGATGGAGGTGTTCCAACGAGAGGGAGGTTGTATGCATGGAACGGTCAAAGGAAGATGTCGAAACTTCGTGACCATTTTATAATTTATCTTATTTTTTAAATAGAAAACAAGCACAAGTATATCGAGTTAAACCACATCATCATCATCATTGGCCGTTCAATCATAAGATTAGAGTACTGCAGACCTTCCCATCTAATGCTAGTTCCTTTACCTCAGGGTATCTCTTCCAATGTACTTCCCTCTCTATTTGGTCCGTGAACTTATTCCTAGGTCTTCCTCTGAGGACTTTTCCCTCTATTTTGCCTTCAATTATGTTCTTTATAAACCCATTGTGTCTCAGGGTGTGTCCTATCCATCTTGTTCCTTTTTTTCTCTATGGTGTTTCATATGGTCCTTTCCTCTTCTACTCTACTGTATACTTTATAATTTCTTACTTTGTCTGTCCATTTGATCTTCAGCATCCTAATTCAGCACAAGTTTTCCAGGCTTCTAGTCTGTTCTGGTCAACATTTTTATAATGGTATATGCTTCCAAACCAAAGAGTTCTGCGTTCTACATGATTGTTTTCACGTAATGTTTCCCGGTTTGTAGTGCTATCTTCTTTGTGTACAGCAGTTGTCTTTTCGCCATGAACGCCTTCTTAGCTTGGGCTATTCTTCGCTTGATGTCCGTTGTACTTCTTTCGTCCCACGTGATGGTACTTCCGATATAGGTGATACACTTCATCATTTCTTATTTTGTCCGTCCATTTGATGTTCAGCATCCTTCTTTAGCACCAGGTTTTGAAGGCTTTGCATCTGATCTGGTCACCTTTTCCAATGGTCCATGCTTCCGATCCATAGAATTCTACGCTCCACACGAATGTTTTTACGTACTGTTTCCTGGTTTCTGCAACGTATAATAAGGAAAAAAACTCGCACAACTATGCCTTAATTCGTAAAAAATGTCTTACCCAGACGAGGCATGAACCCGCTTCTCGATGAATCTACGGCAATATTGCAATAAGATATTGATCGTTAGGAGGAAATTGATGAACTACAGTCCGATGTATATTACTCAATAAACTTTGATATGTGGTCTAATACCAAGAAATGCAATATCATTCGACATTTCCTAAATTTTTATTTATTTTCAGCTTTCCTAATTTTGCTGATATGTCCTATTACATCGAGTACTACCATATAAAATCAGGGAAGAAATCACACATCCATGAAATGGATCGTAAAACACTTACCCAGGCAGGACTCGATCCCGCTACTTTACAATAACATATAAACTTTAAAAAACCTCCACCGTCGCGGACACATAGAATATAAATTGATTTAGGGAGAATTAAATTGCTGCCATTAGATATGCGATATAATGCGACTCAATTGAATATGCTATGTGACTTGATGCACTGAAACGCAAAGAAATTTCACGAGGGACTTGGGAAAATTAATGCGTTTAAATATGAATTGCGATGTACAATCTACATCAAAATACTACAATGCGAGCCACTACAGAGGGGCGTGGCAGGAAAAGTTAGGAAATCAGTCATGAATGCAGAGGGAATAGGGACATGGAGTTGGGGAAAGACCTGAGGCGAAAAGTATGTAAGCAAATTGTCTTATTTCATGCTACGATTTTTATATTTTAATCAGTTAAAGAGTGTGGGTGGAAAGAATTTATGCACTTCAATGAATTATTTGATATAAAATTAAGAAAATCGAGCTTAAGTTAAGATAATAACTAAATAAAAAAATATCGAAATTTAATTAATTCGGCATTAATGCAATAAAATCGTACAGCCGTAAGGTAGATGAGGAACTGCTAGAAAGACGAGATAGGCGTAATCTGACGTTTCCAGCATCTTCCCTTGGCAATGTGAGTTGTCCACGTTCATAAAAAACGATGAAAAAGGACGAATGATATGGAAGGTAGACGGAAAGGTAAATTTTAATTTGTTTTCTTCCTCCGGGAAAAAAATATAATCCCCTAAAAACATCTCTGGGGCGTGGTAATCTAAGTTTGGATTCGTTTAGAAGCACAGCAATGAGAATGCGATGGGAATGCAAATATTATCCTTCTCAAGACGGTATGAAACTCGATTAATCTTAATGTACAGACACATAAAATGAAATCATACGCTTACAGAGGAATGAGCATGGAGGGAAGCAATTTGACTTCTCACGAAAATGGAGCTCCCAGCGTCGGAGTTCAAATAAAATTAGTTTTTAACAACTTAAAATAAGCATAATTTACGATCAACTTAACTCACAAATCTCATAATGTCATGAATAGAACGGTGACCTTTGTATCACAAGGAGTGAAATGAAAAAAAAGTTGAGTATCAAAAGGTAATCCATCATAATGATAAATATATAGAACATTTCTTGAGAAATGATGAAGATATTGGGAATTTATTGAAAGGGAAAATGAAATGAAAGGTCCGCCGAGGAATACAGAGAAAAATATGCCGAAGCAAAATGAAAAGAGTTCTCTGGGAAAGGAAAATGGACATTCATAGCCGTATTTCCATAATCATAATCTTATTTTGTATCAATATTCCACGATTTGGTTACACTTTGTGACATACGGAAGGATAAAGATACTTATTTAGTGCCATTTGAATCTATTTTATCAATTAGCCTTGGAAATTTTGCATTGTTATGACCTCATTTAAAGGCGTTATAATTAACCCACTCGTCATATAAGATCTTTCATAGTGATTGCGAAACACGGTGGAAGATGCGCAGAATTTAATTTTCTCTGAAGTAGTCCATTTCCTAGGGCCCCCAGTGTCGTATGAGGGATATTACAAGAATGTGCAATGGTTGTTGCAAATATTGATATTACAATAGTTACTTCTTGCCTCTTACAGCTGATTTATTTTAAAACGACTCCATTACATTATAGCACAACCCCAATGTCCCTGGTACCTTCTTTCCATGAGGTGAATGTCCTGTTGAAAGCGTTTATCTTGATTCTCAATAAAAGCTCCTAAATTCGGTCAACTGAATTGATGTTTGTCAATTGTTAAGTATTGAAATCTGGAAAGAAAGCAACTGTATATTCCTGTTTCTACACATTACTATTTTCCTTTATTCACTAGAAAAAATATATATGCTAGTGATCTGCTTCATCTAGCCCTCTGGTGGTCGTCCTCTTTTCCTCCTTCAGATTGTCAGCTCAGTACATTGTTAGGCCATAGTTTATCCTCCATTCTTTTAATGTGGCCCCATCATTTCAGCCATATACTATCTATTTCTTTGATGAATTTTTTTCTATATTCATTCTAAATCATATATTACCCTACATTAGTAATCCTTTCTAGCCTTGACGTTCCACAGCTTCTTCAAAGAAATCCATTTCTACGGTCTCCAGTGTCTCTCATAGTTTTTGAATCAATTCTTACTTTCCTGATCCATGGGGAATAATGCTTTGAATAACTGCGTGATATATTTGATGATACACCAAGAAATATATAAAAGCAATATATTGTTACGTAGAATCATCAAATGTTTACAGATTTGGACGGAACAGTAAGTATGAGACATGAGGGGGCAGCAATGATGCGGACGGAGAGTGAAAGAGAAGACGAAGATTGGACGTGAGTGCTGTGCCGATACGGAAGATTCCTAATTTCATTTTCGATCTCGGCGTCGCCTTTTCCCGGATCTTCGCTTCCAACCCAACCAACCACCCCTTGCTGGATTCAGTCTTTCTCCCGGAGATCGAGGACCGTGATAAGGAAGGGAGAGCGAGAGGACTCTGAGACGTCTACGAAGGCTCGGTGCTTTGGAGACGGCCGATTCGCTCAATTCCCTAAAGGCAGAGGCGCGCCAGGTGTTTCCTCTCATTCGTAGCTGGCAGATATTTACCGGTGAGGAGTTCCACCGTTGACTAATCTATTTCCTTTCTTGGCATCAAGGAAGGTAACGCGCTCAAAAACAACAACATCGTCAACTCCGATTTGTGAGTAGCAATCCGCGGTAAACGTGGGAACCAGAGAGGAAGATCAGCAGTTGGTTAAAGATAGCTTGAGCCTGATATCACTTAGCGTTGGATTCAATGAGTTTGACTTCATTTTAAAGACAAATATTTCACCTGTCGAAATAGACCAAAATAGCAGCCACTTACAGAACTTTGTCTTCGAGATTTTTTACAAATATGTAAGCTGATTTTTTAAGTTATAGTACGAGTGTGCATTAAAGGGACTATCTTTAAAAAATGGGGAATTTATAGTTTCTGTATCACGTCTGAAATTTAAAACTGGGTAGGCTGTAACTCTCCTAAACTATGAAAAAAACAATCGCTCGCCATAGTGGTTTTCATAGTATTTTAAAATAACATCTCTTGTGAAATTGTATTCTTCGTATGCCTTAAAGAAATGAGTCAAGCTAAAAACTCGTAGAGAAAAATTAATTTAATAAATGAAAATTTCAGTCATGTAAAATTATGCATTTGCGGCATCGATATTACAATGGCTACTTCATGCCTCTTTCAGCTGCTTAAATTTATAACCGTATTTCAAAGTAAGTCTCTATTGTGACTAAGGAAAAATCTCGCTATAGCTATCTAAAATGCTCTGTGGGAGACTTTCTATTCTGTGTTCGAATTTTGTGTAAATATCTCATTTTTATGAATTAGAATTGATTATTTAGCTATTGAAAATACGGTGTGAGCCTCTGGGGTCTGAATGGAGTTTGAAGTAAGCCAGAACTTACAGCCTAAAATGTCAAACCAGGTTTAGGCTTTAAAAACTGACGCCTGTTTTCCTCAAAAAATGATTCTTCAAAATACAGAGATTTTGTGGATGCTTCACCCTTAAATGACATACTTTGTAAGGGACCTGAGCATTATTATTGCAAGAAAAACCTAAAGAACTTATCTTTGAATTGCAGTGATTTTTTCAGAAACACTAAATGATTTTCTCGTACTAATTATGTCCACATTTCCTTTATATATAACCAACGGAGATTACCGCTGACAATATAAGCAAAGAAATTATCGAGTTTATTGATGCATGTTTTAGTTACTTTTTACAGTTTCACGTTTTAACGGAAAAAAGTAAGGTTTAAGCTGAAAACCACTACAAATTCTGGGCTAGTAAAAAAAAACTTATCATGGATACGCACTCGATGATTTTTATATTTTGAGCAAATGAAGTCCAATGAAGAAATTTGTGCGAATGAATCCCACAAGCTGTTGTACGCAAAAATTCGAAGCTATTTGTTTACTTCAAATAAAGTTGCTGTACAGGATGGCTCCACCCGTTTTCTCCTAAAAAGATGCAATTTAATGTAATTGCTTCTTTGCGATCGAAGAGGACTGAAGAACAACACAAAGCGTGTTGAAAAAATGTGACTAACTAATGATTGATCATCTTAAATGATCTTGTGAATACATTTTTCCATTTTTGTGCACATTTTTCCATTGAAATTTTGAATTTCAAAGTAAAAATGGGTAAAAATTCACTAATTGCAAAATAGGCTTGCTCGATTCATCTCAGAAGTCAAATGTTTCCGAACGAAAAAATCTTTCCCACAGATTCCCGTCCGTTGCGGCAGATTCCTCGGCTATTAACTCCAAGGGTATTTTAGTATTTCTCCACAGAAAAATCGTGGGTGCACAGTAAATGTTAAGCTCACTGGGAATCTTTAACGCTAAAGGCATAACTCCATGAATCCCAAATTTCCAGGGTGCAGATAATGGTACTGGAGGCCGTCCCTGTTTTGCGGAGATGTCATCCTCTAAGGATGTGAGCCAACGAATGGCTTACATCTGTTACACAATCCATCAAATTTCTTATGACTGATTACATAATCTTCAAACATCATAATAATGAATCATTAATAGATTCGGAAAACTATTAATGCTCAATATTGATGCAAATTACTATACTTATTTATACCGAGGGTTTTGTTTTACAAAAATGAGGAGGGATTAAATGTTTATGATGGCCTTATTAAGCTGTTACGAAAAAACAGATTCTGTGCCCATAAACACGGTTTTAAACGAAACGGACATGAAATCAAACTTGATAATTTTACATGGAATGTCTTTATTCCATGGCTGCATAAGCGATGACATGAATTTGAGAAAACAATTATAGTTACCCATTGACCGCTCGGAAATACAAAAATTTTAAAATAAATTTACAAGCATTTTTGCATATATAAATGCGATGCTCCTCGATAAAAGGCAGAAATATTGCTAGTATAATCAAGATTACTGATATCTATATTGATATACCAAAGAACGAACGAAAGAAATGATTCAATTAAAATTTTTAATGAATTCAAGAAGAAAGTACTACACTCTGCAAAATGGAATATTCTGCATAAACATTCTCGAAATTATTACAGTCACTCGAGTTGGCATCAGAATAGTTTCCGGTACAAAATAATTTCTTATATGGAACTTACTGCCCTACATAAATTCAACACAGGTAACTGCATACATCTATATCTAACCGTTTCAGAAATAAAATGGGTGAAGGATAGACAATTTCAAGATTATACGTGAGGAAAGTTGCTTTCATTGCATTTAAAGCCGTAATAAGGGTTATGACGAGACGTGGGCTTTGTAAGAGTGACTAGTTTAATATTCACTCACACCCCCATCCCTTCACGCCTAATATACCCAATGCTCGAGTACTAGAGCATCCAGAATTGGATATTACACCGCTTACAAATATTCTCCCTGGTAAAGAGATTGTGTATTCCATTGGTGTTATTTTTGATAGACCCACGGTTGTAAAACAATTAGTTAAACTTGTGGAAATTTTTGGTCTAGATGTCATCGGAGATTTTAGCCATAATTTCATTCCCGATTGGATAAGGCCAGCAGATATGGGATAAATAGTTGTCATCCTTAGAGTTTGGTGCTAACTCAATTAGTTGCATAGCTCAAATTTGTAGTTTTACCTCGTGCTATCAATGTTTTTACCAAATATGACTCGTGCTCTCAACTTTCCTTAATATGCCTTTTGTTTGTATTCACATCCAACCGGGACTCCTCTTGGAGGCCTCATGGATCCACTGTAATATCCTCAGGAAATATCTGATCTGATCTGACAGACACGACATCACGTTAACTATTTGAGTGCTTAGAAACAACTTGGGAAGGAAAATAAAACCTACAGCGAGGAATTTTTCATTCTGTATTATCTGCATTACAGTAAACAAATATACATAATTAGCACGTAAAGAGAAGTTAATATGTATGGAAAGGTGAGATACATAAATTTATAGGCTATATAAGTATAGGCTCCGATTTCTAGCAAAAAACAAGACTTCAAATCTTCTCTACTAGAGGTCCTTTGTGTGCTTACGACTAAAATCGCAGAATTTGGCAAGAGAGGGGGAAATAATCGACCTAGGTGGCGCAACTAAAACCTTATTCAACAAACGTGGAGTAATTCAGAGCCAAAATCCAGTGACAAAGAAGACTCGGAGACAATGAGAGTTCTTTGACCAACTGAAGTAGCTGAAAAAAATTGAACTCCACATATATCAATGCGGAACATGGATTAAAGAAATAGGATAACATTATTGAAATATTTTAAAAGGGAATAAGTGGACCTGACCATCGATAGGGTAACAGAAAATATTTTCTCCTTCTGATAAACCGAACGGTTTGACGTTCTCCTTCCTAACAAAAACATCATCACAAACGTGCCGATTGTCCAACAAATAAATGGGGTATTGTATAAATGGGAGGGATATATGGGTTAAAATGAAGTCACTTAAGGAGTTAATACAGAGAAATATTGTTTGGGCAAACATTTTAACTCATTTTTAATAAATATAACATACTCAATTTTCATACCAGATGACAAGGTTTGACGGATTACCCAATAGTTCCATTTTCAAATTATTCAATATGCCTATCTATAATTTAATTGCCGAAATTGTTCATTTATTAGGACTTAGAAAGGCATATAATTTTTCAAAGTTTATTCTTTCAGTGCACAAGCCGAATCTAATTATTGAAGCGCACGGATGCATGATATTCAATTAAGAAAGAAACTAGTTACCATATTTATAGAATTTAACAGGTGTACAAATATTCTGGAATGTCAATTAGCCTTCCGGATAACTACGTAATTGAGAACAAGTGACAACTACATCCAAACGAAGTACATATTTTCGGATGGTAACTTAATTCAAGCCCGCTTCTGAAATATTTTGCATAACTCCTGCTATAAAAATAATTTTCCACGCGCGTAAATGTTCTACCCTGAATCCCAAAATCAGAGACGGCAATTTTGAAGAGACACAGAGGGAGAGAGAGGCACAGATTAAATTATCAAACTATCCAAAATCAAATAAACATAGGCGGGAGACAAATTGAAGTATTCATGTGCCTCGATAAAAATGTTCGAAACTCAATTCGCTCCCATCTCGACCTCTCGGTCCAAATACGCGTTCCATTGTTATTCAAGACGTGTGCTCGAAGTAGATTGAGGCGCACGTGTACATTACAGCGAGAGACACAGCAACGCAATCATCTCAACGTGACCCGCAACGGTGAGGTTCGTCGCAGACAGGATCAATCACAACGCCTACAGCGTTCTCAACGTCCCTGGCGACGATAAGTTTCTGACGTAATAGTGACTCGTCGCGGAGTGATACTCGACCGCAGGCGATGATTTCTTTGCCTTTACAAATCCATTGGAATAGATCTTATGTTTAAGCGTCAATACTAACCCTTCAAGCTGTTTGCTGTGGTAGTTGTCAAGGTGAGTAAAGCCAATTTTCTGAAAGGTTTTATTGAGTTTCATCAGTTTGTCTGGGTCAAATATTTAAATTGGAATATTACATACTTTGTGATGATGAGGTCTGAAATTTTTTCCATAACCTCTTTTTAGATAACATAATGTGATCAACTTAAACAATTGCAATTCTTAATTTATTATGCTTCTGAAGTGCGAGCTGTTTGTCTGAGTCAAACATCGTACCGAAATTTCAATCATCTTTCCGATGACTTAGAGCACTGAAATATTGTTTATAGGCCCTTTTTCTGTGAAATACAGTAAGAAGTCATAACTAAGACTAATTAATGAACTACGCGTTTATATTCAAGGAGAGAACTGCCAATTTTGGCGCCCCTCTTCTCCAAGAAGTCATTCTCCTCAATTGTTGTTCTATAACTCCACTGTATCTCCAACAAAAAGGCGGCATATTTTGTGTGATTTTTACAACCCTCATGATGGTGAGAATTTTTTTATGACAATACCTATCCTGAAAGGGATCGACACAATGGGTACGAATGCGTTTTTCTTTCACAATTTTTCGATGGGATCGCAAGTGCTCAAAATAAGTATTAACCGATACTCATCTACTTCAAAACACTATTTCTTTGACGATGGCCGGGCGTATAGCTATGTTCACGGAAATGTATTATGCACTTAGCATTCGAAATAGTTTCTTCCCTGAAAACCGACGAGAACTTGTATTTGGTAGAAAAGGTTGCCTGAAACTAAAGTTGCGATCTTTGTGTCCCCCGTTTGAGCGTAAATTATTCACTTAATTTGAAGTAGTCGTGCGGCGGCCACAAAAGTTGCGGAATTCCGAGTCGCTTCCGTCGTGAAATCCTCCCAAACTATTCCAACCAGCCCGGTTCAAAAAGGGTTTTGGGGTCTGGGTGGAACATCTGGTCAAGAGGAGTGGTTCCCACACTTTGCCATGACGACGACTCCCGAGCCAACTCACACACTAAGTTGCTTAGTTGGCGATTCAAATTTACTCGACTCCACAGTGATATCAGTCTTAGAAAACTGTTTCTCCTTTCCGTAAACACGCCGCAATATTAAGACGAAAGGGCAGCAACTGCTGTGAAACCGAGAGACGGGCTGTTTACCTTACACTTGAACCTTTTGACTCCATACGAGATGCTTCAGGACTCAAAAGGCTCAAGGAGAATCCTCCAAAGGACGAATGGGGGAATTTGCAGACGCGTGTCTCGGCTTTGAGCCCTAGGAAGAGATGGAGAATTCAAGTCGCTCAGTACGGGATCACGGGAAGATACACCATGCAAAAATAACTGACACTGCAGGGTTTGCAGAAGCTGTACGTACACTCAAGAAATCACATGGTGTTACCTTTGAATAAAACATTTCATGGGTGTCCGCTGGATAGGAAATTAAGGGCTCACACCCAAGCAGACCGTAACATGTTACTCTCACTAAAGGAGGAAATGGGAAATGAAAGAGTAAAGCACATATCTAGCGGAAGAAACACTAAAGATTAATATAAAAATAACATTTAATTTTGGCATTAAGACCAGATATACATCACGTTTCTTAAAATAATCCTACCACATATTTGAAAAGTCGTGATGTAATTGAGATTTAATGAGTAAGTGTACCTGCACAAAATACACTGGATGCGAACATTGCCCTTTCTATTTTATTAAACAATATGAACAGGGAATATTGAGCAAAACTATCATTAAAATAATTGCGTGATACGTCAAAAAGCCTGGTTAAGCCAGAAAAAAGTTATCAACCTCAAGGTTTTAATCATATATTTCACGTCACTGCCTGTCACACACGCGTCCCGCCACGGACTATCATTCTATGCTAAATATTTCGTCATTACAACATTTACCGTTTCATGTACGCGAGAGGGTCAGCTAAATATATTGCCTTGTTAGCGTCATTTCAATTGACTTCGTATATATATAGTGGAAAAAATCAGTCTTGATTCCAGGAATGAATCGCAATGGATATCACATAAATATCGCCAAATGAACACAAATTGATATGACGCCACTGATTACCCAGCATCAAGCCTTACCTTCCCGTGATATTAAAATCTACCAATACATTATTACTATTAAAAAAGTTTAATGGTTTTAGAAAAGTCGAGTGGGATTTCGACGGAAGGAAACTTCGATATTAGAGCACTTTGTCTTAAAACTACTCATGCAAAAATATTAATGTAACGTGATGCATACGCTCTCTTTCTCACCATTTTCCTCTGTTGTTTCCCTATTTATGAATTTCATGCATATTTTATTTGCAGCTGATTGAAAATTAAAAGTATTGATTTATATTTTATTATTGGTATTAAATAAAACTTAGAATTGATAATTCGCTTCTGTTCATTATCTAACTGTTCATCCAATCTTATTTATCCAATAATTATGCACGTATTTTTTGTAACAATTATTGCAAATTTATCCAATCTTATTTATCCAATAATTATGCTCGTATTTTTTGTGACAAATATTTCAAATCGAACTTTTTAATTAATATAAAATTAAACCTATCCCTGCCCCACCACAAACTTGCATTTTACCCTAAAATATCAACCCTTACTCTCTTTGAATGCCTTTAACATGATTTACGCATTTCCCTTCCAGCTCTCCCAGTAGGGTGACTAAGAAAGAGAGGGAGTGGATTAAAGAGGGTGAAAGGGCCGAGGGGAAGGTTGAAGGAGCCGAAAGAAAGCAAGACTAATACACCTCGCAAGTAACAAGGCTACCCTATTTCACCTTCAAGCCCTTTCACCCCATGAAAAAGAAAGCGATCCTTCTCTATCATTCATCTAACATTGACCTCTGAGCCTTTACGCTGCTCCGAAAGCGAGGAGGCATGTATGAGGTTCTGAGCTTAAAGTTTGAAGAATATACGGTCCTGAAAGATAAAAATAACTGGTTTTCGCGGTTGGTACACAAATATAATCCACACAAGTGTCACTGGATTCAATACTGCTACCAGTAATAAATATTTTCCGGTAATTTTTGAATTGACTATCGTGGAAATATTTTGCCATGGTCGTCTTGGCTTGTCAATAAAACTATTTGAATCACTAAATAGGTGTCACTTACTGTCGTTTTCTATTGTACAATTTATGTTTTTTACTTGCATGTTCTTGGCTATTCCATACTCGGTGCTATTATCAATATGGTACATATTTGTGATTTTATAATGTGTAATTTCTAAGTATATTTACATTTTAATGCAAATATCATTGCCTGATAAAGGAAAAAAGTAATTCAAATTTACCATTATTGAATATTTAGTTCTAAAATAGCAAAAGTGGTATTTAAAGGAATCATGTGTATTTTTAAATCACTCTGGAATCCATGCGTTGCGTGAGTAACAAAAAGTTAAGTTTCCATTATATACCACCCTTCATCGCGAGTTAACTATCGGCTGGGTGGAATAGATATGGCTAAGGACATGGTGAGCTGCGCAAATTATTTTTGCCAACATTGTACTTTAGGCCATCCAGTATACACCCTCTGATCTCGATCCTGGGAGACTTTTCGTGTTTTTCTCCAAGCTTCGAGAGCTTATGAAGAATAACACTTAAGGTGGTTGAAACAATTTTCGTTTACAAACATACGTGAAAGTTTGAAAATGTGCACTTAAAGTAAACTATATGTGAACATAAAATTGAAAACGTTCGCAAGTTACCGATATGGTTTCTTGAAAAATTTAATGCTATTTTAACTCGTAGCTTTATGGCACTTGATATATATATTTCGAAATAATGATAGATGACAGAATAAATTACAGATGTAAATATTTACTCCTAAACGCGAAAATCTACGCTTTATATCATTATAATGGTTCCTAATATGTATCATGGTTGCATGCCGAATAAATAACGCGTACCTATATGCGGTTTTTGCTTAAATTTCGAATTCCGCGCCGTAAACCGAAGTCAGACCAATGCTTCAATAGAGACGAAAATTTGAGGTCTCAGTCGTCACTCGGAGGAAATTACTTTCTTCAAACAAGGTTAAGAAGTAAAATACATAATTAATTGAATTGGAATCACTTGGAATCGAAATATTTGGAATTAACTTAAATATTTCACTTCTTAACCATGTTTCAGATGAAAATTATGAAATATAATTCTTGCATTATTTTTGATACGACCAATATGGTAATTTCAAACATATGAATTGATTTACTTAAGTAAATTGTGGTCCATGAAATTCGTTTTCGGTTTACATGGAAAGTTATTATGATGTGCACTCAATGACTCAAAATTCGCAATTCAACCACCTTCAAACGGGAAGCTGAATTGAAGGGGAAGAGGGGTTATGGTGGAGTATGGGTGGAATATCGTGTACAAAGTCGCGAAGGAAGAGCGTGCAGGGAAGGGAGAAGCAGCGGGGTGAGAAGAAGAAAGCGTGTTTCATGCAGGCGGATGAGTCCCACTCATTCCCCGATGACGACATAATCGCAAGGAACTTGCACCCTAATGGAGCCGTTTTCATGGGTTTTATGGAGAAAACACGGTAACAAATTAAGGGTAATGAGGCGAGGAAGTGAATCGCCACAGTGTTTTATGAAAGCGCGCCCAGTTTATTAAAACGCATACACGGTGCGCGGCCGGATGAGGGCGCGACGATACGTGTCACACGCCAACGACTATTCGTTCAAAAATTATGGCTAGGGTGCCGAAAAATAGCGTAATACGGACAGGATCTAGAGGTTCACTGCACAGAATGGATGAAACGGGACAATCTACATCGTGCTTCATAAAATACTAGGGGAGAATGCCCGTTGAAATTCAACCGGAAGAAGAGGAAATTTGAATATTTCCTTCGTTGGCCCTACATTCTTTTAGCAATCTAATTGGGTAAACTATATCCCTATTGTACTTGAAGTACATAAAGTTGCAAACTGCTACAAAGAAATCTAATTTAAAAATTCAATACTTAACTAACCCGAGGAAAAAACATGTTAGCTGAAAACTACCCTTTAAATAGTTGTCGACAGTTACTACTATTTAACGTTCGTAAAATGTGGGTCTTTATTTTTATTTTTCTGAATTTCATCTTCTGTATGCCACCTGAAAGTCATGCAAACAGACAGGACTGGCTCAAAACTGGGGGGACATATACATTTCAGTAAATCAGTTATTTCAATAGACTTTACACACCTGCCGAGTTCATTCTAAAAAAGTAAAAATGATTTACTTTATTTAGGTGTGAAATCCTCTGGCAAAATAAATTTCAGAGACAAATATGTGTATGCTATGACCACGATATAAAAATCAAAACGGTCAAGAAGTGTTGGCCTTCTTAACCAGAGAGCCAGTTAACTGTTGCCAGTATGCCCTTGACTTTGAACAATATCACCAAATCTGAAATTAATTTCACACTCAAATAAAACAGCTATAATTATTAACTCACCCACCTGATGGATAAAACAAGAAAAAACGTGATAAATGTATGTAACTTCGGCGTAATTAGAATACACATATGTTGCTATCAAATCACATTCTTTTCCGGTACTGAGAAGTCATATTCAGGGAAATCAAATCTGATAGCGAATTGAAGATAAGCCATTAATGATGAATTATATTTCACTACTCAAATTATAAATTCGCGATATTTGTACGGATGATGAAATTAAAGCCACCTATGACCATGAATTACACATGTGAATTCCGATCAAAGAGGTTGGAAGCTGAAGATTAAATCCACTCACAGATCTAAAATAAATAATAAATTGATACTATTATAATCAGCGGTATTTTATTGATTAAATTATGAATTGTATGAAAATAGTAGTGAAATGGATTGGTTTGTTTCTCCCAATAACAGATGTAATTTTGACTCCATCTTACTGTACATGTAACTAGATATCCTTAATCTATTAACATGGTGGAGTTTCCATTACCTACATCTTCACCTAGCTCTATAAATTATAACAGTGGAAAAAAGAAGGGATTCCCATGCCATGAAGGCCAAGTGGGGTATACGAGGACAGGATTAAGAGCGTCAGAGAGAGGGTATATTATCAGGAAGTAACAGGCTTTACACATATATGAGGGGCTTTGGTGGACCCATCTTCGAATCAAACAAGTGATAATGATTTTTTGCATGTTTGTTGGCCTCGTATATTTATCGGAAGTGTTTGATTTGGACAAGGAGAAAAGAAAGAAAACTTAGTGAACTATAATGGCATACAATATAAACGGTCTAAAATTGAGATGTAATGAATGCCTGGCATGCAATATAATATTACATCAATGAAGTTCTAATTTGATTAAAGGTGCTTATCGGTATGAACAGCGCTCCTGAATGCTGAAATAAACTGTAATATAAGGAGGCAAAATTACCTCACTGGCATTCAGGGGTTCAAAACTTATCAGGGAGTTTTCAACGAAAGTCATAACTTTATACCTAAAAAATTCGCTACAAAGAATAAAAGACAAACTAGTTGCGTCAGACCCAGTCCTAAAGCTCCAGATTTAGTAATCTTTTAAATAAAAAAGGAGCGAATGAATGAATGAAATTATGATTAGAGGAAAATGATTATTTTTTAGATTGATAAAGTTAATCATTTCGGATGAAAAAGTACTTTCGAGCATAGAGGTGTCCATTAAATGTGAACACGAGGTTAATTGGGTCCATGTCTTTGTTGTATGCTGAATTTTTTTGTTAGAATGCGAAATTAGCTGTCTAAATAATTTGATGGGGGAATCCATGTAATTACAGGAACTGGACCGAAAAGGACAGTGGGTACATTGTAATAATACTAGGACTAAATTGACGCAAATTGATCTTGATGTTCCGTAATGCCCATAGGGTACATTTGAAAACGGACTGGTGTTCGGAGTGGTAGTCATGTATCAGTAATTGTTAAGTGCGTATTCTGTTGCGGTAATGACACCATGCCCTGGAATTTGGGCTTGTATTAGTTACTGGTCAGAACTTTGCACAAGGTACATGGAAAATTAGGCCACCGGCAAAATCAATTCTAATCCTTTTTACTCTCCTCAACCAGTTAGACTCATCCAAATCCGCAGGAATATCAAAGTCAGAAAACATTTTTCCCCAGGAAAACTTCAGACAGTACTAATTTATTACAAATGGTTTTACAAAAAAGAACAAAATGTATTACCTTATTATTAGCATGACCGGCTGAAGAGCATTCCTTGAAAAAGTTTACGTAATTTCAGTCCAAAAATGCAAAATAGTTGTACTTAACTCTACCTTATCTCGTTAGTCAAGACGCTTCAATTTTTGAAGGGCACTTTGATACGCATTACGATGCAGTCGATGATCTTTATTCTATCATACGTCTTTCAATTTACATGAACTAAATTATCTCCAATTTATTTATGACCATCCAAAATATTCTATCAAGGGGTGAATGATAGTGAGTTACACATTGGACCTACAGGATTGCTTTCCGGGAGAGATTGGTTTGCATGGTCGGAGAATATCACCAGAAGGAACATATTTATCGATGCAACTATCTGTGATATCAGGAGGGACATAATGTTTCACCACGCCTTGCTCGCAGGGGAGGTTTCATTTCTTTCCTCATCGTTTTCAAGTCCAAAGGTTTCGAAGCGTGATAAATCCCAATCCAGACCAATTTAGGCATTAGCGTGCGATCGAACGGAATTTAGGGGGAGAGGGGCCCGGGTGTTCGTGATCCCACGGAAAGCACCTGCTTACTTAGAGTCCGCCCGAGAAGAAAATGAAATAAGATGAAGCAAAAGTGAGGGAAATCTGAAATTCGAGGGGTTTTTATTCCGTATCAACGACCGGGACGGAGAGTGATGGAGCGGTAACGCGACGATATCGAATCAGGAGTACGGAGAGGGGCTGTAAGCAAGGAGGAACGTGAGCCAAAGATGGCCACTCTTCACCCTCAAGGAGCCGGAAAAACTTCTAATCCTCGAGGACGTCTCAAAGGAAAAAAGATGAAGGCGTGGCTAGGGTTTTTATCGCAGTTGAGGCGTGAAGTTTGAAGTAGTAGGAGACCGCGGGCGAGAAATTGGGGAGCCCGGCGTAGGAAACTCACCATTCCCCCAGGGGGAAGAGGCCAAGGAGCTCCCGGCAATCCCGTTTTGGCGCCAAACCAACCGGAATGGTTCGCGTCTCTGCCGGGAGAGGATCAAGGAGGGGACGATGAGATTGTAAGAGAGAGGGGATGTCCACGTGACATCAATGGGGTCTCCAGATTCTCATTTGAAATGGAGCGGCGCGAGCATCACCCCTTGTGGAACCACCGGTCCGTGTCGCGACGACAGGCGCGCACGTGTTGAGGCGAATTCGTTTGCTGGGGGAGTTGCATGGGAGGGATTTTTGTCGGTGGGTGGAGGGATTACTTTTCCAACGATCACCACATGAACACCCCTCTCCTCCTCCCCTCGATTCATTCCCCAATCCCTCTCCTCACTCATACCGTCGTCGAATTCAAATGAGTGATTTCGAATGAGACCGGCGAAGGATGCACCTCGCATCGAGACGATAGGGGATGAGAGGAGATCTTTAAGGGGACCTGTGGGAGGTTGCAAGAGTGTATGGGAGAGAGGAGACGAGGGTCTCAAGCACTCTGGGGAAGAAGCAGCGGGCGAAGAATTCGTGGGACGCACGACTGAGTGGTCGGGATGGGATTGATATAGTTGCCGTATTAGGTACTCCCCTAGCCCAAGACTAGAACTGTTGTGAAAAAAATTCCATTCTGTCGCTATGGATTCATCCTCCGGTAAGATATATAACCGCTTTCAAATGAAACCTTTCATATCGAGGCAACTCATTTCAACTCAACGAAATTATCACATACATCCTGTACACATATCCCGTGTAAAATATTGTATGCGACATATACATCGGCGCTCGTTCTAGCAATTCAAAGGTCCTATATTTTAGTTCTCGCTTATTCAGTCCACGCCTTTGAGCCATGTGAGAAAATAGGTGAGAGCATACATGTATAGCATATACATTTAAAGTGAATTTTGAAAAATGCATTTATAAAATGTATTTTATATGCATGAAAAAAATATTTTTCGCTTAAAATATATTGAAAATTAAATGGAGATGAATTTTGTAAAATTTATGTGAAGAAATTCATTTTCAAAATGCATTCAAGATGCATTCTAAATTGGTGGCACGAAAGCAATTAAAACTATGTTCCAAATCTTATTGTACAGGCGAGGCCAAATCAGATGAATTTCTAATGTTTTTTTACAAATATATCATGGATGAGCAGGTTAAAGTGCATTTTTCCAGGTATTTATTTAAAATACTGACGGAGAAGTAATATTAAGTGTTATTTATTAGCCATAAAATGCATTCAACGCAGTATAACCCAAACGAGAGTGATGAGTTAAAAGTCTTAGTTCATGTATCTTACAGAAGCGACACCGTTTCTTACTATTGTATTTTCATTATAAATGTATTTCCTGGTGTTTTTGCCAATTATGTATTTGTATGTATTTGGTAGAGTTACAATCCGGCCGTTTCATTGGTTTGTAAATGTATAATTATATTTGGACTGCGAGGAGTGTTTTTATGGAGGTATTAGCATAAAAAGATGCGCGAAAGGAGTTGGAGAAAAGAAAATTAGGGGAGAATCTGTCATCAATGCCAGCAGAAGAAACTCCCACGGATATTACTATTTCCACTGAACCCCAATGACCTCATGTGGGCGACGCAATGCTGATCCTCGTTGCTTTCCTTGATCTTCAAAGATTCCTCCCAACTCAAATGGGTGTCCAAAATATATACTACCAACCTCAAAATCATTTGAATAGATAGTTTTGATTTCTTCTCATCAAACATTCTTTTAGTGTATGGCATCAGAAGCAATTGGGTATTTGCATAAGATTTATTTCAATGAAAAAATATGCCTAGTTAAGCAATCATGTTTTCAGTGGGTGTTTGATATCGTAAAGGTTTTATTCTGTTACCAGAAGAAGAGTGTGTGGCACTTGAAATATTTCCTCCTTTCTGTGAAATGAGTACAGAATAGAGCTGTGCGCCGCCGCGCCGTTCCGCCACCGCCGATGGTTTTGGTGACGCCGCCGCAGCCAATGGATTATGTACGGCGCGCCGCCGATAGCGCCGCCGGTCTTCCTTTCGGCGGCGCGGCGCCGTCATAGGTGATCATTTACCGACCATTGCCCCCGATGCGTTGGAACTATACTTATATTCACTTATTACTGCAGACTCCTCATAATAACGTAAAACTTAATAACGAATAAAAAAGAGAGCAGCTCTTAAATTAATAAATAAATTTAGTTGTAAATAGACCATCTTCTGCCCATCTTTTGCCCATATTTAATGTGCTGTTGAAAATAGTCTTTCAATCAAATCTGTACGATAGGAATTAACAAAGTTACCATTTTGTTTTGAGCCAGCAACCACATGTCCACGCTTCAAATGGCATGGATTTTACTCTGCTCAAGCCTTTAGTACCCCATGAGTGCGTTATCCTCAGTTTCCCGCTTGATGCCATCCTAATCAACATTGTGAAATAGGAGATTCAAATAATGATATAACAGGCCGCATAATTGAGCATTGTGGCGGTCATCCTTAGTGCTCCATTTCTTTATACTATGCGTATTTAGTATGTGTGACATCCAGATTTCCCTTTCTCACTCACCTACCTAAGAAACTTCTCGTTAGTCTTTCCGTCTATTGCGCTTTTTCTGTTCTCCCTCCATAGTTACATCTCAAAGACTTATATTTCTTCCTTTTTCCCTGCCGAGGTTCCATGTCTTCCAGCCAGTCAATGCAATGTAAATGTGTCTGACAACGGGAGTTTAGCCATTTGGTTTAAATACATGCTGTGGAGGCTCGAATATTAGCTACGTTCAATATAAAAACACTAGTTGTGTCTTTAAGCAATAACCCTTTTGCACTTTGATCATAGGTAATCGAAGTTCAAGAAAGTAAATCAACAATGCAATCATAGTGTATATAGGAGGATAGCGAGTGCATTCATCACTTCGCATGGAGATGGGAGAAGGAATCAGCGTCATAATATTGCATACGAGGTTTTTATTTTCTTCGACATAGATGATTCGTAATATTCCATGAAATACCATTTACATAATGCAAAATGAACCCAAAGCATTAACCTTTCACGTTTTGAGCCCTTGAAATCCTATCCAGTTTCTTTCGCTCCCCACCCTGTGTATATCTTTTATGGACGAGCATTTCATAATTTTCCTAAGAACAGGACGAAGCTGAAATCGAGCGTTTACATTCCATGTAGAAACGATCAATGAGGACCAAGATGAATTGAAAATCACAGCTGGAATCTCTCACTGCCAAAAATACCTGGCCATAAGTTGGCAATGAATTGGAAAATTCACGATTGACGCAACCATAAAGAGAATAGATGGTTTTTCGTTAAACCTTTCAGTACTCTCTCGTTAGAAAGAAAAACCATTATTTTCTCGACACGCGCAAGAAACATAAATGTGACGTTAATGCACACCTAGCGTCTTCGTAGTTTTACAACTGTATTGGTTAGGCATACGTAAATACAAAGTGAATAGAAAATGACAATAAAAGGATATAAAAGGGAAACAAGTGACAATTTAATCGGGTCATAAAAATGCAACATAAATTTAGATTTTTTATATGTGAAGCAAAGCCAATGAACACGGCAAACTACTCTCAGCAGGATTTGAATGAAATAGAAGAAAATAATAAAGTCCAATCCACACAATCGATCGATCATCAGTCGATTTACAGATTTTTCCATGTCACCGTCGATTGACTGCAGTCTTGTGCTGATAATGCTAAATGTTACCTGAATTCGCAGCAAATTTAATTAGAGAACTATATTCCGGTATTGGTCTATATGAAAATTTAACCATCAAAATTGTTTGAGGTACATACATACCAATCACGCTGTTACCTCCTGGGGTAGGCACAGTCACAAAGTTTCACTCATAAATACATATTTGTACACCTAACTCTGCTTCAATAATTTCCTCCATTCTGACCTATCCTTGCAAACCTCTTTTGCCTCATTCACCCCCATACACTGTTTCATACACGCCCTCCTGTTTTTAAGACTCCTAATATTCCTCCTCCTAAGAATTTCCTCAACCACATTCAACCACAACTTTCCCGGCCTACCTCTACCTCTCGCACCATTAATTTCACTCTCATATATCTGTTTCGTTATTCGACTCTCATCCATTCTCTCAACACGGCCAAACCAAGGAAGCACACTCCTTTCATATATGTCCATTACTGGAGTATCTTACCCACATTCATTTATTACCCACTCATTCCTGACCCTATCCATCTTACTCTCTAAGACTACAATCCGGGACACAAAAAATGTTATGTATTATACTAAAAAGTATATAATGGCCGATTTTGAGTACACCGAGACTAGCCACGGATAACTTTACGGGGGCACCCGCAATGCACAAATGTGCAAATTTCCACAGAGGAAATATCGTCCGTCTTGACCAGAAATAGGACCCGGACCCCTCAATTTTCTGCCGAGTGCTTCAGCCACGATCTAATAATAAGCTAAATCTACTGCTAAAATACTTGGCCTGAAATTGAGGGTTCCGGGTTCGAGTCCCGATCAAGGCAGATGATTTTTTTCTCTGAAATTTTTGTCATCGAAATGTCACTCTGTATATCGTTAAAGTTACAAACTTTCACAATTTATAATTAATTAATTTAACATAGCTGTCAATAAATCCTGAAATAACTTAACTCTTCAAGTAATACTTCTAATGTGGCACAACAAATGAGGAAACCCTTATGCATCTTTGATCAGTCACACTTTTGGGATGGAAAATATGTTCGTGCAAAAAGGAACCTTTCCGTAGAAACTCAGCGGAGATTATAGCGACAGACATCGGGTGAGGAGGAAGTCCTGCGAATCGGGTGAGGAGGAAAAGGTGCGGTCCTGAGTGTGACGGGTCTGATTTTCCTCTCTACGAAGAAACCCCGGGGTGAGTGATCAGCTGGAAGGGAAGAAATGATCTCATTCCGAGAGGTACGGGAGGGGTTGAAAAGATTTGATGACCTCAAAAAAATTTAATGATCTCCAGAATAAAGGGGAAGCTGGGGACCTCGGTGCGTCATCACATTATAATTGACCCTTTTACTGAAATGGAGAGACAAAATTGTTTCGTGAGGTTAACTCAAAATCAACGGATAGACAAATAAATATACCAGAGTTAACGTAGTATAGGCATTTGAAAAGCATATTGAAAACGTCAACAAGAAAGATGAATTTCCAAGAAATTCAAGATGGATGATTGAATTGAGTTAAAACATTTATGTCTAATAAAATTCGAGATGTTTTTCGACATCCAGGAATAATTGAATTTCGACGTTTCCTCCTCAATCCTGGAGGCTTTTTCAAGGGTGAAGCAAGGGTCCAACACCCTTGAAGAATCGACCAGCATTGGAACGGAGTACTGGCTAAACATATGGGTGGCCAGGGTTTAAATCCCTTCTCGGGTAAGGAGGATATTTTTCAGAGGACACTCGATCCCTACTTGAGTGTCTTGAGGGGATTACAGTACTCCGTCTGTCGGATGAGACGTTAAGACGTGGGACCATGGCGCCTTTTGTTAAGAGCAGGCTAAAACCGATGCCGGGTTTCTATTCGCCCTTCCTCCCTTACCTATCCCCTATCGCGTAAAGGACATTAGCTGTCGGTTGCCTCCCCATCATTTAGCCAATCCAATTCTTGGAACGGATACGTCAGTTTTACTCACTCATGGTACGAAAAATATCCCGAAAATGTTATTTAAATCTAAGAATTAATCTTACGAAATTTTACTTGGTAATTAATGAAGCCATAGCCATACTAACCGCACCATACATTCAGGAAGGAACTAAGGAGTGCTGATTAGCTCCAAAATTATCATATCGGCAGTCAAATACTCTTAATGATAAGACGCAAACTTAATAAAATGGAAAACGCCATAATTTTTCGTATGAGACGATTATATATGGAGGATGAGATAAGCATATATTCAAAGATATAGTACGAAGCAAATATTTAATACGAGGAGAAAAATTTACCTTTCCTTAACGAAGATATGGCGCTTAAGCCTTTCAATCAATATAACTGGAAATAAGTGATGACGAGATTGTTCTGTTTTGAAGGGATTCGTTGAGCATTCTTTAAAGAAATATGGATACGATGGGATTGTTTAAAGATTTTGTTTTAGGTAGTCAAAAATGTATACGCGTTGCAATAATCGCTTCTGTGTCGGTAGAAGTAAAATAATGAGGAAATGCTTAATTTTATATAAAGGAATGCTACTATTGTTTGAAGCTAAAACAAAAGCACCATAGAAGAATTTTAGGGCAGTATTTCAAGAAGAGAGTAAAGTGGAAGGAGAGAAACAAGGTAAAGGTTTGTTCTGTTTTGATCTGTGAGGCCACCGTTTAAAATTATATGTGACTTACTGCTTACTAATATGGTTTTGAAAAAGTTTCTGAAAATCATAAAAAGGTTAGACTTATTCAGATACATTTATGTATTAGATATATAAACGAGGCCTGAGATTGTGTTTTAAATACATTAATTAATCGGTCTTCATTATTGCCATATTGGCAATGAAATAAAATTGTATGGATCTAAATTGTTTTATCTCTAGTGTTACTTATCCGGCAGAATGAGTTCCGTCCATTTTCAAGTTATATATATATACGTAAAAGGAAGCAATTATTTCGTTAAAGAAAATATAATTGAATGAATGAAACGGGTAACAGTTCACAGATATAATATGCAGCCGAGTAATTTTATAACAGCTCTCCATTTAATATTTTGTGCATCGATGGTTAATAGAAAAAGTTACATCAATCGATGTTCCTCTACATTTTTATTCATATATACTTTTAGTCAATTATCTAAAATGAGACCCAGTTAAGTACTTAATGCACTGGTGCATTAAATTTCCTTCCTACACCTTAATGCCTGGACCTTCATGTTTCTCTCCATTCATCGAGACCAATTAATTCTGAAAGAGTCACTCACTGTTTACTTAGACGTGAAGCACTTAACTAAAGCTTTCAAGGGCCTTTGCAAAGACGTAGATTCTTGGGCAATCCTATTTAACGGGAGCAAACAAGACATTTTATTTCCGGAGCAAAGGAGACGACATAAGGAATGCTCCGTCTCCGAACGAAATAATAATTGGAGCAAAGGGTGGGTGGTGGGGAGTGTGCAGGGGGTACCTTGGCCAAAAAATAAGGGATCCCAAGGAACAGATACAACCGAAGATGAAACGTCATTAAAGTTGTCTGCAAAACATCTCTCAATCCCATTAGAAGAACGAGTCCTCCTTCGCAATTGGAAAAGCCAAGACTTTCAAATTCCATTAATGTTTTTTTTTTCAAGTGTCCCCACGTGTAAAAAAGGAAAACATTCCTGTGTACGTTTTCTACCTTCCTCCTTTTCCTCGCCCCCACATGCTCACCTCTTGATCCCTCCACCCCCTTAATCTGCGACGTTTCTCCTCCTATTTTACCCCCGACCTTAAACCTACTCACCCTCCCACGCACCCTACCCCCTCCTTCTTGCTCCGCCTTCCCAGAATGCCCTGAAAAGTTGCATTCGCGGTTTGGTAGCGCCGTGAGTGGGATGTAAATGAGTTCGTCACCTGCTTTTTCTCGTTTTTACTCCCCCTTTTCACTATTTTTTTTGTCTTCCGCCCCAAAGCGTTCCCACGGTGGAGACCTGATAGGGGAGAGAGTAGGCTCGAGGGAGTGTAGGGGCGTGGGAGTTAGGGGGGGCAGTATATCTACATCTACGAAATACCGTGCAAGCCACTAATAGGGTGTGTGGCACGGGGAGATTCTACATCGGGCATGCAGCACTCATCCCATTTTAAATCAGAACCGTGCACATTTCCCCCGATGCCAGGCGCAGAACAAAAGCAGTTCGGACAACACTTCACAGTCAGACCAGAAGCTAGGAGAGTGATACGTAGGACATGCTACCTTGCAGCACACTACACAAGATACAGCTACTGGTCGTTATTATTAATACGACAGATAAATTGCACTTCAAGGTGAATTGAGCTGTATCAGGCTGTACTCGGTGGAAGTTGTTTATATTCATGTTGAACCAGTTTACGTGCCACTGTTCACCATTTTACGTGCACATGATTATGCCACTGTGTGGTGAAACGTATCGCGCCATCAAATAAATCTGTGGGAGACTACCAAGTATTTTTATTCAACATGCACTAAAAGGTACTAAGTCATGCCGGGTATTACATGCGAGGTTACTAGCTAATAATCATGTTAAGATATTTATCATGACTGAAAAAACCTGTTTAACATATTAGGTATCCTAGAACTGATCTATTGCAACTATTTTGGTCCCCTAATGCATTTTGAAAAAATGGCATTTTAAATCTATCGGTTCTGTAGTATATTTCCTTAATTTTGTGCCTGTGATCGTTTTTACCGTAATAGTTTAGCTGGAGCAAAATATGTTGAACGTCCGGCAAAAAATAGTCTACATCAAAATTTTGGAATAGATTTAACCTATATGTTCCTTAGGGATCGGGTAGAGGTTCCCACCCTGATTCCCTCCCTCATTAAGTAACACTGTTCAAAGTAAAGGAGAATAGGATGTAGAGTTCAAGAGTTTAAAAAAAGGGAGGGGTTAAAAACAGCAGGAGAAGAGAGAGCGGGAGTAGGGGATGGGGGTGAGGAGGGGGGTAGAAAAGGTAAACAGCGTGACTTCCCCTTATATAGTTTCCGGAGTCTTCGCACTTAAGGGCAACGTCCGGTTCCTTCCCGCCTTCCTCGGCGTGACGCACAACCTATTTTGTCCATCCGCACTCATTAAAAACCCTCTCCTCTCCTCAATCACACGTCGTGAGTCATAAAGAGGAAGACACGAGGGTCAGGGATCCCGCGAACTAATTACTCCAGACAGCTTTCTTACGTTTTTAACTCGCGAAGATCCGGAAGACGTGACTAGAGTATCAGGAATTAACACGAGCAGATATGTGGACTCGGTGAAATCCAGAAATCCGTCCATCTTCATTCGAAAGCCGTCGCTGGAAGACGCAATAGGAAAGCGCATAAGGCATTAATATAGGTGAAACTTACTTATCATGTCAAGTTTTTCAATCCTCAGATTAATGCACGGCAGACATTTACTCATCCTTATCACAAACAAATTACTTTGATTATATGCCCAGTCTTCATTTTTTAATTAGTGGTCAAAGGACAATGGTGGGTAACAACATCGCGAATTTTCAGGGTGCGGCTAATTTATATATATTTTTGGATTTTCAACTTCAACCTTTCAAACTATGTCAATAGATACAGAAGCATGTCCTAAAATATTCATCTCGACCAGTTGTCATTTTGAGGTCGCTCATGATGCATAAATGCAGTTATTTTGATTTTCCTGGTTGGAGGAAATAACCAACATTGTTAGAGATAATGCGTCAAGTTGCCGTTCCTCTTTAAAAAAATAGCTTCATTTTTTAACATGTGCAACAACAAAATAAGTGAAACTTTTCTACTAATAAAATAACTTTTTGGGTGCTACCGCCGAGCGTCCCGCACGCAAGTCCAATATGGACGGGCCGCAGTCCAGGTCAGCTGAGTTCCCCCTCTCCACCCTTCATGACCCTTCGCCCACATTCCACCCTACCCCCGACATAGAGTCGAGGGAACCTATTCCCCATGTTAACCCTTACTCACTGCTGGTAGTTGCTTATTCAAAAATATGCAAACTTACTGGACCGACTTGAGAGTTTTTTTTTCTAGGGCGCTAACTTGGTGCCAGAAACCTAGTAATGATGGTTATTTCTTCCAATCGGGATAATAGAAATAAATTCAGTTATGCCTCTTGAGCGACTTGAAATATTAAATAATTGTGCCAAATATTTTTAGAGTATGCTTTCTGTTAGAATATGCTTTCTGTTACCATAACATTATTTGAGAGGTTGAAATTCGAATTCCGAGACAAAATAAAAAATAAGCTACACTATAGGCATTGTACTTTATGGTGAAATGGTAAATTTATGGTAAGTATTACTCTGAAGGCAAGGACATATAAAAAAATAGATTAGATGCTAACGAAAAAATTAGGGCAGTATCATCAGTTACCGTAATCAGTCACTCAATCTAAATACTGGCTCACTGAAGCCCTCCTATTCACATAATTTTTAAACTCTTTTTTTCTATAGAACCTAACATCTCTATAACGAATGAAAAGAAACTTTATCATCGTTGTTAAAAAAAATCAACAAATTTAACATTCATTGGTCGTTCAATCCGAAGATTGGTTGACTGCAGCCCTCCACCCTTCCCTATCAAATGCTAGTTGTCTATCTCCGGGTGTCTCTTCCTATATGCCTTTCTCTTTATTTTGTCCATGAACTTAATCGTGAGTCTTCCTCTGAGGACTTTTCCCTCTAATTTGCCTTCTATTATGATCTTCATAAACCCATTGTGTCTCAGTGTGTGTCCAATCCATTTTGTTCTTCTTTTCTGTATGGTGTTCCATATTGCCCTTTCTACACTTCTGCACTCTTAATCATTTCTTATATTGTCTGTTCCTTTCATCTTCAGCATATTCCTTAAGCACCAGGTGTCGAAGACTTCCAGTGCGTTCTGGTCAGCGTTTCCAATGGTCCGTGCTTCAGACCCATAGAGTGTTACGCTCCTTAAGAATGTTTTCACATACTGTTTCCTAGTTCGTAGTCCCATCTTCTTTGAGCACAGCATTCGTCTTTTTCCCATGAAAGCCTTCGTAGATTGGGCTATTCTCTGCTTAATGTCCTTTGTTCTTCTTCCCTCCTACGTGATGGTTCTTCCAAGATAGATGAAGGAATCCAGTTGCTCTAATTTCTCTCTTCACAGGGTGACTTCTACAAAATTAACATATCTTCCTGGAAAACTCGATAGTAAAAATACTGGAGATGAAATTTTATACAAAGATTACTGTGCATTCTCTCAAGGGCAGACATGGTATTGGAATCCTATGAAGGGAAACTATGAGCGCCTTAAAAATGTGATACAAACCCAGTGAAGCCTCTACTTTCAGGCCCACAGCCTTCCACTGTGCAATTACCTTTCTCCCACCACTCTAAAACTGTAACAACGGTCGTTTTCCAGTACCACTTGTCACCGCTGGGTAAAAGGAAGGGTTCATAATTCTCACGTCGTTCATTTCTGGGTTATTTATCTCCTGAATTGTTATGAAGCCTCGGGGGCAAACTGTGAGAACATATTTTATTCAAGGTCCTCCGTATTGAAGCGATGACGTCGTTTTAGAGTTTATGTTTCCATGTGGAGAAATTCGTATTTAGGACGTCCAAGGCTCATAACTCTGGCCGTCAAAAGACATTGGGAGCCGCAATGACTCCCCATGTGGTCTTGCTAGGAAATGTAGCGTGTCATAAAGGAAGATTCGCGAAATAAGGGACACCAAATGTGTCCAGTAATAATGGAGATTTGTCTAACTTCATAATGGTGCATAAATTAGAACTTTAACTTTGGGTGTTTCTAAAATACATATGTCAAAGTAATATAATCTTAACCTAACACGAAAAGAAAAAAATGGATGATTCAGCTGTTGGTAAGATTGCCATATATGAATAATAATTTTATCCATCGCAGACTATCTCAATTTCCTAATTACTGAGTAAATTTTAATTTAAATCAAGATTAACTGTAGATGTTATTTAATTTTTTACTTAATATACTGACAGCACCATTGAAATTTCTACGTAAAAACCGGAACCCTTTGAAGTCAAGTTATGATTTAGTAAATAATTATGACCATATTATCCAGATAGAGAGTACATATTCCCACTACGTTGATGTGAGAACCTTGTTAGCATATATATCCAAACAGTGCGTCGGGTAAAGAGATCATTAATTTTTCCTTTTATCGCTTATCACTAGAAATATGTTTTACGCATATTAACATTATTAGTGGATAAATCATATGATGCGTAAATCCCTTTAGTACATTAAAATTTTTATTAAATACCTTTTATGTTTCGCCAACGAGCATGATGATAATCGGAGAGTCACGGAAGTGTATTCAATTTCTGTGTAAAAGATAAAAGACCAATTGAGTTCACATTTCTTTCATTTTACGCAAATTTTGAGGTATTGTTGAGAAATTAAAAGCATGCAATGACACATTTAACGTCCAAATAAATTTAGATGAAACACGGCGTGCAAAATTCACTGTCCACGAGGAAAAAAAATTTATTAATTTATTAATAAGGGTAACGAAGCGGGCGAATGGGCCGAAAAATAGTATCGATCTTTACAGGCGCAGATATCAATTTATCTAGCAATCTTAAAGAAAGAGAGACGTTGCACAGTGGGCTGAAATCGAAAAAAGCTGGCCAAAATAAAAAAAAATTGATTTTTCTCTTTGGAAGGTGAAATTGGCATAATGACTCTCCTACTATTGGTACATATGGTGTGTGATTCATTTTACATAATTCTTCTACATTAACATACAAGGGAGTAATGTTAGACAGAATTTATAAAAAAATCCAGAAATGAGTATTCGCGGAAATTCTCCAAAATGAAGCATCTACAGAACCTTTTATACTAGCATATTGGAATTAAAAGTGATATCATTTCAAAGAAGGGACCTAAGTCTTTGACATGATGAAATTTTAAATGACGTAGCGGTATATTTTTCTTTCAACAGGACAAAGTGGACTCTATTTTACACCGATTTACCGGTTTTAGGTAGAAAAACTGTGGAGAGGGACACGGAATAACCGTGAGTAACTTACATCACGATATTCACTGAAGCTGAGGAATGTTTGCAAATTTTGTCCTACTTTAAGCCTTTGTGCGATTTTAAGTCGGAAAAATTATGGAAAATGATTCACAATTCTTATGCACCATTATTAGGAGAGTCAATGTGCCCAATTTCAACTTCCAGACTGAAAAAAATAATTTTTTGAATTTTGGCCTGAATTTTTTGATTTCAGCCAACTGAGAGTTGTTAAATAGCTATTCCAAACTTTTAGTTGCCACCAACTAAGGTTTTGACACGTTATACCCTCACCAGGGTACAGTTTTACAAGTACCTTGGCCTTGGCGGCCTTTGCAAGTATCTTGGGGGTGAGGAAGGAAGTAGAGAAAAGGGCATGAGGAAAACAAGAGATGGTTGGTGGCCTAACGTAAGTGAACGGCAATAGGAGGGCGGGGAGTGTGGGTAGTGGCAAAATTGGGAAAATGTTTAGGGGGGATTTATACTATGAGATATAAGAAGGTAAATATTCTTTTGTCACAGAAAGTCTTAGTTTTAAAAGAGGGGCAAAAGGCGGCAACAACAGGTATCAACTCATGGTTGAGTATTACAATTAGATATTTAAAATTGGCTGAAGAAATCTATTTTATTCTCCTTATCCATACAATGCAGGCCTAAAGCAGGAATTACTAAACAAATTACTCCCAAGTATCAGTAGGATATTGGAACCGGTGATGGTGGATCGATGAAGAGTGGTTGGAAACTAACGAGCATAAGTGCTAAGCAGAACAGAAGGCATCCTTTTTATTACAGTAGCAAAACTCATGCTCAAACAATCTTGTCTTTTTACTACAACACCTTTGTCAGCTGTATAACAGACCAAATTGACAGATTTATTTCTAACCAGTATTTATCCAACACTCACTAAATTTAAATAGAGTTTCTCTTTCTTTAATATATAAGTCATCTGCAGTTTGCATAGTTTCTTGATACATGTTTCTATAGAGTGAGTGCTTTTTTGCTTTGAATACTTTTGCACATTTTGTTCTATATACCCATAAAATTTTAACCTTCATTTCAGAAACATCTAATATCTCTCCATTGATCCACCATTACATGTTACAAACACCTCCTGAAGTCTGGAGGAGTAGGAGTCTCCTGGAGTTTCCTCTCCTCACCTGCCATACTAAGAATTTCATCATTTGTCTTACTTTCCGGTCACTGCACTTTCTCCTCTCTCCTCTATACCACAATTTTAAACTCTTGCACTCATTTCTCGTCTGTACTTCTCAAAGTCCATGCATATGCTCCACGTATCATTACCTTCAATATTAAGCTCCTTGTCAGATTCCTTGAACATCCAACTAGAGGTACCCCTCACATTCTTCTTTCCATTGCTATTTGCTTCTTTCGCTGGTGCTATTCTCCCTCCAATGTCTATGCCACCGTGCTCATTTTCCTCTAATGATCTAGCTCGTTTATTGAATTGCTCAACTAGCTCCAGTTTGTGCCTTCGCAATTTAATGATCTGTGCCGCTTTCTTTTTTCCATAAGATCCAATTACTTGGGTTTCATCGTTAATTCTAACGATAATTACGTATGACCTGTATAATAAATCTGCATCGACGTGAGCACATTATACCACCTACTGCAAGTTTTCACAATGGTGAATCCCTCTCCAGTTCCTGTGGCAGTTAAGAATTTGGAAAGTTGGCGGTGGATATTTTCGAACATGCTTACCTTACTCTATCAACCTATTGTCTTTACTTGACCACTTACTCATGGAATCGAATCCACATTTAATTTCCACCGGCTACTGCATCAACAACTGAGATCCTCTCATAATTTAATACCATTTTCTTTGAAGTGCTATGATACATTGATGGATAAGCCTAGAGATATTCCGGCCGGTGAATCTATATCTACTTAATAGCTTGCAAACCACCTAATTGGTGTGCGACGGGAGGAGAACTTTCGCTAGCGTGGTATATTATTTCTAACAAAAAAATGAAACTACTGGTATCATTTCATCATAAAACATAGGAAACACACATAAGAAGGTGAAATTTCCCAAAAATGTATAACAATATGTGCTGAAAAGTTTATAGAAAATACGAGTATTGATGTATTTAACAGCAGAATTAATGTTAACGCATACAGGGGTTGTTCAAAAAGCATCCAAAAACGTCAATTACTTCTAAGTAGAAATTTTAAAACAATTCAACTTGAGAGAAAAGTCATAGAGTCTATATTACATATCGAAATATCCTATTATAAAATCAGAGATATAGTCTCTTCAAGAAAAGTATACAAGAAAAATTACTCTTGAAATCCATAAGTTTGTTCAGCCTGGACTTCTCTACCGTTAAATATTAAGCTATCAAATATAAAATCTGGCATCTTTGAGATAGGACTACAATAATCAATTTAGTGGGAGCCACATCTTCTTGAAAACTCATTGACGAAATCAGGAACAAAAATGCCACTCCCCATTGATTGCGTATTAGTATTGGTATAAGTTTAACTAAACTGTCAAATAAAAAACCTATATTATCCGATGGAGATGGAGAAAGCACTCCATTGGATTGGTGCAGCCTTCCAGGAATAATATAATCAACACGAGTATAGTTTTCAAAATGTGCGATCATTTCCTTACACACCTTATTATTAATTGAGAAATCTTGAGTACATAGGCCCTGCAGGTAAAATGTTTTCTTTTACTTGGCGAATTTCATTCCCTTTGCATTTTAAAATCATGCATATATTTCGGCAACATGTGCATATCAATCCGAAACGATAGCGATCACACAAAGCACAAAGAAATGCAGCAAGTCAAGGAATTATGCAGTATGAAGCAGCGAATAAAGGCAAAATTAGAAAGAAAAACATAATAAAAAAAGATACGTGGAACGAGGGATTTCCGTCCCATTTCGCGGTCTTTCACCCCAAGAGACCTCTCTCTATACCACACCTCGCGCCGTAATCGCCGCCGCACGACCTTTGACCACATGCCGGTCGAAGGCCGCGTGCGGGGCAGAAGGCGGGGGTTTAAAGTGTAATGGCGGTATAGGCACGGAAGATTACTCTTCCCTCCCGACCTTTCCTCTTTCGGGCTTCTTTAATTCAATCGCTACTTCCGTTCCGTAATTTTCCCATAACCTCCGCGAGCACACATCCCTCCTCCCCTCTCCGCCGCTGCCCCAGAGAAAACGTCCACCAATTTGCAAGAGCGTTTGTCAAACTTACCTCTCGACTAAAAGGGGAGGAGGGGTGGATACGACTGGGGATGAAATAAACAAGGCTTTCCCCCCAGCGCACCATGATTCATTAATGGAGACCCCGTGTTCGTTAAGTGGAACGTAGCAATCAGCAAGCGTGGGCATGCCCCTCCCCCACAGGCGGGGGCGGAGATGGGGTCGCGGGGGCTGGGGATGGAGGTGGAAGTGGCGAGAGGAGGAGGAGTAGGAGGCATAAGGTGGGAGAGTCTAGGCTGAGGGGATCGGGAGGGGGAGAAAGTGGTTTTAATACAGAGGTCTCACTGTTCTGCCCGACTCCCAGGGGTTAGAAAAATGTATAACCGTGGAGATTGAAGGGGAAAGAAGCGAGTTGAGTGAGGGGGGGTTGGAAGGAAAGGGTTGAAGTGAGTGTATGTGTGTCTCCCCCTACGGCGAACTGCGTGGGGAGGCAGATTGATACTTTGTGCCGAGGATAGATGGAGACCAGGGCCGGGGGATGATTGGGGAGAGGGTCGGTTAAGGATCGAAAGGGCAAAGGGCCGCGTGGGGAGGGCAAGACGTGAAGTCATGGTGGAGGAGTTGGAAAGGAGTCGTTAAGGGGTTGAACGGCAGCTCTTACAAGTTGATAAGGTGGTGTAGGGGATGCTTCACGAGACGCATGCAGAGACAATCTGGACGAGAGTTGAAAGATAAGGGGTGGTCACCGTTTTGGGTCAACTTCAAAAGGTTTACCGTGATGCAAAGTCCGCGATTGGTAGCCAACTTCAAGAGTCAAACAGAGGTTTCCTCGAGTTTATCTTAGAGAGTCCGGTTTGATACTATCAGGTTGACATTAGCCATAAAATATCCCAGCCTCAACGTTACGAAGAAGGTAACTGAGGGGCTAGATATTGTTATTAACGATGAACAAATTGTTTATCAAATGAGACTATCTGTTAACTGACGTGAGCTTCATCAATCAAACGTATTAGTATCGGTTTCCAAGCCGAGAAATTTTCGACCAATGAATTATAAAAGCCAGGTTGCGCGATTAACATTGACCAGGCCGCCTCTTCGGGCTGCTGTATTTCATTTGATTACTTCTTCTCATTCCATCCAGACGTTGGCTATCTATCTATAGGTATCTATAGGTAAACTACTTTGCAAGATATACCAGGCCTATGACACTCTCAAGTACCTCCGAATCGCCATAGGTGGCATTGAGCATCACCGATCGCAGCTCTCCAAGCGGGCTCGGGTGTGCTTCGGACGCAGTAAACTCTTTCGTTCTTCTCTTGTTTGCGCATTTTCACCTGCTTCACCGTCGTGGCCACGTTGCGGAATGTTGTGAGTGAAACTTTCGAGGGTATAAAGAGGTTTTGTGGACAAAAATTAAAGTCACCGAAGAAGATGAGAAATTATTGCACAATCACATCAAGCAGCTGAAAAACCTTCGCCTATGTAGCGACCACTTCCAGGAGAGATGCTACAGAAAGAAATACCCGAAGCCTCTTCTGACTTGTGATGCATTGCCATCAGTGCAAGGTAGTGTATAGACGGATTATGAATATTGTCTGCTAAAATTTGTGTAATATTTTGTTTCGCTGTAATGGATAAGCAACTATTTAACTTTTACAGTTTTCGCTGGAAATTCGGCTGGAACTTCGGAGCTTGAAAACTCCGAACAGCGGAACCTATTATTGGCATTGAAATTAATGTAACCCGAGAAATAGGTTAGTAATAATGTCAGGAATGGACTTTTCTTATCATCTGCCTTATATGGTGGGAGTTGTGTTTGTGGGAAAATTCTATAATATGATTTAATTATCCGTCTTGCATATCTGTGTGTGCATATATGTGATAAGAAGTATTTTTATGTGTCTGCTAATGCGTGCTTTTCATTCATTGACTTCGCTGAACCACTAACTTCATTGTAATTGAGAAATATATTATAGTGCATGGTAGTGGAGTTGAACCCCCAGTAACCCATGAGGTGATTTGCAGTGTATTGTGTGGGTTAAGTGTTACTCGTATGCACGTCGTTTTTTCCTGTAAACCCTTTGATTTGAAATTAGCCATGTAATGTTAGGTAACTATCGTCGAATTTCCTCCGAATGTGCCTAGATAATGAGCAATCAAAAATGATGCTGGACAATTCACAAACCTCTCTTGTTCTATTTGGTGATAATTATTGAATTCTGCTGTCACTAATGTGATTAATCAGTTTTCTTGCTGGGAAGTCACATGGCTCTGCTCTTAAATCTGCAATCAAATTTTAGAGAGACATCTTGCTCTGTTAAGGGATTATTACCCATCTTGGAAATAATCTTTTCATGTATATCATAGGTGTAAAAATTTTAAGTGGCCTAATTTTAAGATGAAGATCTAATTATACTGCTTGCTCTGAAAGATAACTCTTGTTCTTTTATTCTGGCACACAGTAAACTGCCGTGTGGTGGAAATGGAAGATCCCAACTGTGCTTTTGCTGGCTTGGTGACTCCTCAAGGTTTGTTTTATGTCAATTGAAGTTTAATGTCATATTCGATACTCTTGCTGGACATTGCTGGATCGAAGACTAAGAAATGTGGATGAGGAAGTGTTTAGGGTGGGCGTTGAAAAAGATGAGTGGTGTGTTTTTTATGATAAAGACAAATTTTCTTTGACTGAGTTTGGGAAAATGATGTGTGCTAAGTTTTTAAAGAGGCATAGTTGCCATGATTGTAAATTGGTTGTTAATGGACATATGTCTTCATTGGAGCCAACCCACACTATCCTCAACCTTTTGGAGGAGTGGGAAAATTTATTTATTGCAAATTTTGTCCCAGCATTAGACAAAAAATATATTTGTTCCCAAATGTCTTCAATTTTAAGAGAAAGTGATACATTTAAGAATGCATTTCCTTGCACCTCCGCCAGAACAATCCTGCCTGGTTAATCTGCCAAGGATAGAATTCTTTGGGCAGTGAAATGCATGAACAGGGAGAGGGAAAGCAAGAATAGACTTGTGAAACCTCCAAAAAAACTAAGAAAATTGTGTCATGTGTAATTGTTTTTTTTTAAAGACTTTTAAAAAACTCATCAGTGTGCATTCTGTAATTTTCTGTCTCAGCAGGGTTTATTATGTCCTTCTGTTTCTTATCTGGTACTTGCTAAAGTTTTGTGGTAAATTATTCAATTTTATGGTAAATTTTTCAATGTTATGGAAAATTTTTCAATTTGTGGTAATTTCACCTGAATGTGTTGGGGTTTATTGTCCTTTGTGTTTGAGTTCTGCATAATTTTGCATTGAATGTGTAAGTTCATGTCAAATAAATATGTTTATGTGCATATTTCTTTGGGTTTTTTTATCGACCTCTTCTAATTTTTACTGCGGCAGGTATGTATCCTGGTATATTTTGATTTTCAGGAAATATTGGAAGAAATTTTAGCCTCCTACTAAGTGCCTAAGGTAGTGACATCCAACTATGTTTGAATTTGCCGGTTTTTTTCCGAACGTTTCCCCCGTGTTCACCAGATGGCTCTACCGTCGGATTTCCCACTTTCATTCTATTGAGCCTTATGAGAGTGTCATAGGCCTGGATATACTTTGAAAGTATCCTTTCAACTTGTTGCACTATATCAGAATATCAAGCCAGTGAGACCTTCTTCCATCAGTACCCCATTATCCTTCAACCTTGCCTTGAATATAATGAGATACGAAGATAAATACAGACTTCTTCAGATTGAATATCTAAAGAAGTCTGTATTTATCTTCGTATCTCATTATATGGCCAATGTATTGTAAATTTCTTTTTACTTTTTAGCACAAATTTGGGTTGACTACATATTCTACAAAAGAATTCTATGTGTAATTATTTATCCCCTTGATAAGTGATGAGTGCCTTTAAAACGTTCCATCGCCAAAATTTACCCATTTGATATGCGCGATACTTGTAGTCAAAGTCATAGTTTGTCGGCAATCTTCGTCCATCTTCGGATAGGTTCTGCTGTTTGAATGAAAAACTGCACTCCTGTCCTACAACTACGCGCAAAGCTGTAAGGGAAATGCTACTTTATGGTGAGGAAATGGAGAAGGGTGATTGACTACTAGTGAACGGCTGATTATGTAAAAATAGTACTGCGAATACACTTGTGTCAACCATGTAAGTTTGGACTGACTGGGCTTTTAGCTTGGTGGTTATTACTCATGGTGGATGCTTTTCCGAGGTTATTAATGCCAGAAAAAAATAAAAATATGCTGAACTTACGGTAGAAGTTTTAATTTCAACGTAGAAGCAAAGGAGAAACTGGGATTATGGTATGATAACGCCAACAAGTTAACAAAAATTAACTAGAGAAATACGGCTTGAGATGAGGGATGCCGAAAGTTTGACTGATTTTTGCTCTGAAGTAACCAATCTCGAATCGTGAAAGTGGCAGAGATTTTTTTAATGGAATGCAGATCGTTACTTGGGTTTCGTGAGGAGAGCTTTATAAAAGTTCATCAACATAATATCTAGCAAGCAACCAGAAGGATGTGGGGTTCGAGGATTACCTACAGTTGTATAATATGTTATAATGTGGTCCCCTTGGCGCCTTCCCTTGAGAGTAGATCATCCCCAACGCAATGTTTTCTGCAAGGCATTCTCATCTTTACCGTCAGTTCACCCTCATAAATACGGAGAATGGTTTGCTGACGCTTTACACTCATATAACCGCTTCATTCCTGCATAGTTCATCACTCCGACGTACTTCATAATTTGCCTTATGTATTAAACAATCGGTCCTCCTCTAAAATTCTTCCCATTTTATTTTCTTCCAGTTCTGTTTTACTATAACAGGCTGCTCCAACGAAAGAAGTGTTGTCCCTCATTCTTCGCAGGGCTTTCATATATTTTTCTGACTGATGTACCCCTACCAGTAGTAACTACCTGGAGATCCGATTTTTTCCGATCCGATCCGACTAATTTACCTTCGGAATATTTTACCAGGTGGGGTGCCATTATGTTATACATATGATGAACGCAAGGTTGAATCTTCTAGGGAGGTCCATAAGGCGGTTTCCCCGTTGACTTCCGCATCGCAGTACCCCAGCTGATTCAGTGAACATTACTCTCGCCCGAGGCTGTGGCTTTTGATACCGGTCCGATCGTCTTGATATTCGATGTGCCATCGATGCCTTCTGTTGCTGATACTACTACATGATACTCTCAGTAGTGGGATTAGTTCGGGTAGCGTGTATAAGTAGGAAGATTGTTTTCGCCACCTAGTCTCTAACCCTTAGAACGGGAATCTAACCCTCTCCCACTCGTCCACCCCCCAGCTCTTTGTAGGACTTCTTAATTAGGAATTCTCCCTTTCCATTTCAACTTCATCACCATTCCGATGGCACCACATTCACAATGCTTCTAATCTCTTTTACCTTTACTCTTCTACCCTCACTTTTCAGTCTTCTGATATTTCCCCGTTACCCATTAATTTCTGCTTTATATAACCCACACAGTAGGTTCTTCAATTCTAAAAGATATTAAACATACTAGCAGAGATTAATATTTTCCGCCAGAATGAGAATGACTTACGAAGAAAAGGTGTGACGATTTATGACTCGTCTGAAATGAGGCAGTGGAAGATGAGTGAAACTAAATTTCACCAAAGGTCCTATGAAAGAAATGATTCACGAAACATAATAATAAGCGGCTACGTCGAGGTCACCCAAGTGGCTCGCAAATGGCAATTATGCGGTGCCCTCAATGCACCGGATACCCCTACTTATACCTCTATAACGGTATTCGGAGACACGGCGATGACACAGAACTCCCACTCTCTCCTGAAAGTTCAACTGCGTCACAAAGATTTCTTCCTACACATGAATCATAGCTCTCTGAAGGTTGCATTCATATCTTTGAAATGAGCCGGCCAGATGAGGACTATTAGTAATAAACATCGGTAATCTTCACCAATTCAGTTATTAATGGTCAAGAGATTCAGATTAGGTCTAGTACGTGTGTCCTGCACTTAGTATTATGCGTTTGAAAATACTTAGCGGCCCCAAATTATTGTAAAAAAATACCACTTTTCTTAATCAGGATTTGAACTCTGATCTTCCAATCGTTTGTCTGGTGTAATAGAGTGACCATAAAATAGGAGAATCTGGTTTGAATTCCGAAGTAGTGAAACGGAATAGGAAACTTAATCCCCTTTGGTATAGAAAATCAAGAATGTTTAATAGCGACAGTAATACATTAGCTCCTAGTGACACGAATTAATAGTAAATATGCATATTCAGTTATTTTTTCTCATTATCCTACGACTTTCTTCATCTTCGGGACATGTTTTCCACGAAAAGGAGCATCAGACAAGGAGAATTTTCCTGACAACCATTTCTGTAGTAATTTAATGTATGAAAAGAATAGACTGAATGAAACCACTCTCTCAATATCTTGATATTTGGAGGCGCAAGAAATGGCGAAGGCGGGATGCCATGCTAACCGAGCTACGGATTTAAACGCTCTATTTAGTTGACTCTGCAACAAACTGAGTTTGATAATTCAATGATCACAATACTGTTATATTTACAAAAACTATTCTAGATAGTCACTTACCCGATGGTGAGTGCATAATTTCTAGAGAAATACACTTGAAATAGCTATTTTATTTCATAATCCACGTCTATCACTAATTATTAATCATTATCAGAGCTACAAAAACATTATTACTCAGAAAAGTTTCGCAGGCTTTTTTGATGAATGACCGACTTCATCCAACAGTGAATACAAATAGGCCTACTGATGTCCACTTTTGGGTGCAATCATTGGTTAATTTAAAAAACAGAAATTTCACAAACGTTTAAACTTTTGTGAATCGACGAGAATCCAATGATGTAAGTTGAGACTGGATCTGATAAATTAATAATCATGACCGTCAATCCTCTAGTGTACCCTACCTATAACCTTGGACAATCGAAAGGTTGCAGCTGGTTGGTGTTCGTTTTAACTCACGCCCCACCGAGGAGACTCCCAAAAACAACGAGTTCCACGTTAACCTTTAGCTGATTTTTGCCATGTTATTTATGCATTCTATTGATCGCAACTTCATTACCATGGGGATAAACAAACCGAATTGAATTTATAACTAAAGGGGATAAATCAGGGACGGTGGGGAGATTGGGCGCGGGCTAAGGGCGTGGCTCCGCCCGGCCAGAACTGTGGATAACGGCGGGGATTCTCATTCATCAGTCTGAGACACCGACGCCCATATATCACGGTATTCTCATTTCGGTAAGCACTTCGACCGCTGCAATTTTTCCGGTGAGTCTCGAACCACCGCAGTTTGATGACATTCCACCCGCACGCAGTCGGCATCATCCAGGAGCACTCTTTGACTTTACTCCGGCATTTACTCGGAACGTATTCAAATGAATTCTTGTACGCACCTACTCCACAGAGGATTATGCGTTTGAAAATACTAGTTTACTAATACTCAAATTATATTTATTTCAAACGGTCTAGTTGGATATAGTCTAGTACGTGTCTACTGCACTTAGTATTATGCGTTTGAAAATACTTTGCAGCCCCAAATTATTGTAATAAATACACTGAGAAAACACTTTGGATATGATTATCGTAGGTTTGGATGTCACACCCAAACCTGCGGTGAAGGAAAGGACTTGCCCATACATTTGGATGTGTCATCCTAACGGAATTGGTGATGAGGAGTTGGATGTGCCACCTACTCCTTTGGGTGCTGCATCCAAAGGAAGATGGACGAGTACTTTGGGTGTGAGAACCAAAGTTTTGGGTGGCTCATCAGAAAAACGTTTGGATACCGAATGAAAAATTTAGATGACCAGCCCAAAGGCATGTGCCCCTACCACTCCCTCCCCCCTTAAATCCCACTGCCCTAATATTTTTCTTTTTCAACCCCTTTGGAAATAGGGTAGTAGGACGGTGCAACTAGAAAAACGATAAAACTGGGCTCTGTGATTGTTATGATAGGTATCTACTGTCGCATAATTCGTCAACATATTACAAAAAATGCACAAAATATTTCAAAACATTACAAATTAATATAATTATCAAAAATTTTATGTCAACAACATAAAAATGTTATTAGAATACAATCATAACATAATACAAAATATGATCTGGGAGAGAACTTTGTTTGCAATAAGCACATAGAGATAAAAATAGGAATCTGAAAGGGAACTCATAAGCAATGGCTGGTAGTGTAGGCATGAGAATTAACACATAATGGCCGCGCAATTTTAGTGCAACTTACTAGCGAACAACTGGATTTAGGCTCCAAGTTCAGCCTTCAATAGGAATTTCTTCGTCCCCTCGTCCATATCTCTTCGAGCAGCAGGAAAACAGTGAAGCAGACGCGGCAGAAGGGTCACCACGAAGTTCTCCTGTTTCGCCCAGAACAAGTCCACACGTGTCGACGGCTTGCACGGCTGAACACGGAATGGCGGGTGCTAGAGCTTCCTGAGACTGCCACCAGAGCGCGCAACTATCGATTTTGATTTCTCACCTAAATCGGTAGACTGCACCACCTACAACTTTGTGTCTCCCATCCAAAGGACGTCGACTAGACGTGTTTGGTGTGACACTCTTTGCCTTTGGTTCTCACATCCAAATAATTAGTTCTGACGTCGTATCATTCTTGATGGCGCATCCAAACCTCCCTGCCCAAAAGAGTTTAGGGTGTATCATCCAAACCTGTTCTCTCAGTGTATCAATTTACTTAATCACCATTTGAACTCTGATCTCCCAATAATTTGTCTGATGTGTTAGCGTGACAGAAAAACGGGATAACCTGGTTTTTATTCCCATATTGCGAAACGGAATGGTGAATTCATCCCCTATGGTTTACAAAATCAAGAATATTTAACGGAACTGGCGACAGAATTTACCTAAGCAATATTTAGAAGCACGAATCAATACGAAATATGTCGTCAATGATTTTAATTATTTGATTAATTGGTTAAAACCGAATATGTGGGGCCACATCTCAGGTAGTCTCAAGTTGGGTGGGGCCAACCTCGCGGACGGTCCTAATCCCTAACCCTTCCTCGGATGCTGAGACCCATCGCCGGCCTCTCTCCTCGACCCACGCAGCGGGGGTCTCCCTCCCCAAAATTAACCGTGCTCACTATTATTTAAACTTTTAAAACTACGTCATATAACAACAAATTAATGTTTTCATCGTACTCCCGATAATTGTACGAAAAAGTACATCTTTTAATCGTCGTCCTACGATGAAAATGAACAATTTTGCGAACATAGCTAAAAACGTGGTGAACCACTGCCGGAAAAATGGCAACATCGTAGCGGTAGGTGGGTGGCTGCGGGAAGTTCGAATGAGTTTCGGGTATGATTTGGCTCTCAGAATTTCCATTTCTTCGCAGGCGAAGATACGTGACTAAATCATTGCCACATTGGTAGCGCAAGTATGTTTGCAGTGATTGTAAATGGGTATAGCTTTTACAATTGACGTTATTGACATCGGTGAGTGATGAGAATCGTAGTGTTAACCAATTTGGTGCCGAGAAAATGCGTTCAAAGGAGTCTTTTGCCATTTTTCCCGAAATAAGTATCCCTTCTAGCGTGCTAAGCGTTTAAACGAATAATATGCATGTCCTCATACTATATATCTCCCTACTACCTTGAAACCAGTGGACCACACATGCAACGCGCCCATTAAAATCTACTAACCAAGAAATATTCTATCGTCAATCGTTTAAACATGCAAGGGATACAAGGACTACTACTACAGATTCAATATATCATGCATAAATAAGAACATCAATATTTACATCATGCATAAATAAGAACGTAGAAAATATAAAGAGACAGATCTACAGTCTAGCTAATGTCACTATTTGCGCTATTCATGACGATGATCGCAGCTGTTATGATCCCGAATGGTACGCGGAAAAAATGACATTTTATACCTATCGGTTCTACCGTCTTTCTCTCTAATTTTATTGGCGCGATCTAATCAGCCGTAGTACGAGGTGGTTAATACTATGTTTTTTACGTCATCAGAGAAATGATTTTCCTAAAATTTAGTTTGGAGGTTAAGTATATAATTTAATCTACGCTGTGATAGCGATTCCCATCCTAATTCTTCTAACAGTCCAGACACAGTAGCCAACTTAACGTAGCATCGTTTCACAAACCTAGCTCCTCTTCGCTGCACGCGATCAAATTCCGATGTCAACCTCGCTTCATATGGATCCCATACACTGGCAGCATATTCCAGATGAGGCCGAACGATCGAACTTTCTCATCACATTTTCCGAGTATTCTCTTGATATAGCCAAGCTTGAAGGTAAAACAATTGAACATAATTGAAGGTAAAATAGCGGAATAATTCCCCAGAGTAACACCAGGAAGAAGATCATGAACGTAGTATAGAGGAAAGTACAAAGAAAGAGATATTGGAATAAGAATGGCTTTCCCCGGAATAATTATTGCATCAAAGAAAAGAAAATATCTAACGTAGAATCTATTAAATACTTGGGCGTCGCCATCACTGAAGGCATGCCATGGGGGAAACACATCAGGGAAATAACTAGTGTAGCAAACCGTAGATTAGGATTCGTAAAAAGGGTTCTAGGCAAATACGTTGAGAGAGTACGAGAAAGAAGCTATTTTACACTTGTCAGGCCTCATTTAGAATATGCCGCTAGTATATGGGATCCGTACGAGGAAGGTATGATAAAAGAATTAGAGCGCGTGCAAAGGAGATCTGCTAGGTTTTTTAAAGGCCGTTATGATAATTGTATAAGTGTTACGAGTTTAATAGAAGAACTAGGATGGGTAATACTATCAACACGCAGGTTAAAATTCAAGTTAAAATTTAGGTTAAACCTTTTAAGTAAATTCAAAACCAATTTGTTCACAGATTACGTTAGATATATATTAAGAACCCCTGCGTATTATGCTAGATTTGATCAGATTAACAAGATTAGAGAGATAGATTGTCGTACCGATAGATTTAAAATGCCACTTTTCCCGCGTATCATAAGAGAGAACAATAGGCAGCGTAGCAAAGGGATAGGTAGGTGAAATCCAGTTAGAGTAGTCTGTAGTGCATGATGCATGTAATAACAACCAATAATCCCTTTCTTATTGTGTAGATACTAACCATCTAGCTGCATGTGACCCTATTATCTAGCATGTCTCCATTAAATATCCTTCACGTCTCCATTAAATATCTTTCTTATTGTATAGATACTAACCATCTAGCTGCATGTGACCCTATTATCTAGCATGTCTCCATTAAATATCCTAGTTGTATGCCAATAGTGCATGTTTGGTGATCTTCACCCCCTGCCACACACCATCGTGTGTCGTATGGCCCCGTTTTACTTCATTTTGTTTCCAAACATGAAGATTTATCTCGGGAGCAAGCGCTTCACGTCGGATGAGGAGATCATAGCGGCCACGGATGAGTATTTTGTAGAGTTCCTGAAATAATATTTTTCTGATGGCTTGAAGAAGTTGAAAACCCGTTGGGAAAAGTGTATCGCCCTAGAAGGAAACTATATTGAAAAATAAAACAGTAAAAATAATAAAAAACAATACTTTCATTGGTAGGCTCATTAATTATCATACCACCCTCGTAGCTGTTACAATGCACCTGTTTACGTTTCTTACTCGTCAACATTGCGTCAACAATACTACAAAGTTTAACATGATGATGGGCGCATGGGGTGTCTCATATTTTATCTCGTTCGGCTACTATATTTATTTGTCTTATTTCAACCTATCCCTAAGAACTAACTCACTCAATAATTGGGAGAATATTTTTGAATTGAAAGTTTCATTCGTAGAGACAATGTCACATGTCGGAGGAGGGAGGGGTTGGGAAAAATACAACAGTTGTCAACGAAGGGGGTTTGAAACGTGAGACTGAGAAGGAATAAGCCAATGAGAAGCTAGATATGGTTGAGGAAGAAGGAAAGATTTAAAACGAACTTTGACGGTGTAGCCATATAAAGAGGTGGTTGGCAATAAGTATTTCAAGCCTTTGTCACAATGAAGGGGTAAAAAAAATCACCGAAAACGGTAACGTAGTTTAAGCCCCTGCGCCGGTCACATATGTAGTACGAGAGTGAAATTGAGACGTTACTCCTTCATTACTTTCACAAACTTCCTCGGAGAAAGATAACTTGGGACTTAAAAACGGTCATGCAAGGAGTGCCGAAGAGTAGATCTTCACTGAGAGCTGCGTGTAAGAGTGAAATAAAGGATCTAGTGGAGAAGTGGACCGGATGGAGCCGGAGAAGATGAGCTCGTGCAGCATTTATCGGCAGAGGAAATTAAATGGGTGCTGCTGGAAGAGCGGTGAGGGTATACCCTCAGAACGAATGCTGTGGGAAAGTGGAGAAAAGTAGACCTGTGTACAAGTGGAGGATGTTTGAGAACAAGAACGACAAAAACGTTTCAATGAGATTGGAAGAGGAAATAACTATTTTATTGGAATGTGTACTAATCTTATCTGCCCATAATACTACCTAACAATACAGGTCATGAGCTAAAATTGACTGGAGAAATAGTTCCAACTCTGGGCAATAGATTTAAGGTTTTTTCACACCGCATTGTTAACTTTTTGGCCCCATAAGAACATCATTGAACTCAATGCAGATTTTTTTGTTTCTTTTTAGAATCTATTGACTTTTAGCATAAGGTTGAAACTTTTACTTACGGATCCCTTTAAATAATACAGTTATTATGTATTGCACTCGACTGTTACTCTTTTGACCATCCATACGCATCCTTCTTTTCTGAAAATTTGTTTTTTTTTTCGTTACAAATGGGTTAATTTTTTCGCTTTTTTATCAACATGAATATAATTTTTTTCCTAGGTCACCTAAGCACGGATAACTATAGACAGAATCATATTTTCCTGAGACCTAATGATTTAGGTTGTGTGATAATTGTGATAGTCAGCGATTTTTTAAAGATATAACGAAGATCATTAGTCGGAGAATAACAATCGGCGCTAAAGACATCTTTTAATGAAACGACTAACTTTCATCTTAAGAATGATGTCAACTGTATGCCGGAATAAAAGCAAAGAAATTGCACAAGAAGTCCTTCGAAACGTGAGATTGAGAAGAAATAGAAAGGAGCGGAACTAAAAGCCAATGAGAGGAGCTAGGTATGGTTGAGGAAGAAGGGAAGATTTAGGACAAACTTGGACGGTGTAGCCATATAAAGAGGTGCTTGGCAATAAGTATTTCAAGCCTATGAATCAATGATGATTGTTATGGATGAGGCAAAGAGGGATTTAAAGGTCATGTTATAGGTCTCATGAAAGAGGATGAGAGTATGCCAAACTGAGAAATTAAAGTTATTAGCTAGGGATATTTGTCGATAGACAACTTTTTTTCTTGTCCATCCAATCTAAATTCATCCGAAAAATTCCAATTGATGAGTAAAAACTTTCCCGAGTTGATTGAAAAGTCAAGGCAGTTTGCAAGCAACCTTTTTTTAGTCTATAGGGGAATGAGATTCCCTTTCCTGAAGTTAGGCGATCTCACATCTTCCTGTTTTCCTTTTGGCCTCCCAAAAAGTACTTGCTAACAGATAAGCATACATCGTGATGCAAAAGGAAGTGAAATTTGGTGAATTTATGCATCAGTTTCAGTTTGTTAATGCCAGTCTTCCTTTCCCTCACGTTACAAAACGAACAATATAATAATAGAACTAGTTGCCCTAAATTGCGACAGAATTCAATTTGATCTAAAAGATTCTGCATAGGTGAACCATTTAATGTCAGAATTCATGATTCATATTACGCTGAATTGCACAAGTACTCTATGAGTTTTTTAAAGATACCTTGAAACGTTGAATTAATAATACGCGAAATAATGCAAAATGACTTTGATTTCACCACTAGCACCGCAAATTCCAGAAACCGGCCCTTTTTTCAAAAAACAGCTAAGGTTTTATTCAGGTCGCCAGACAAGAGTCATTTTGCGTGGCAACACCTAAGAGAATAGAAACCTAGAACGTTGCAAGGGCGATGGAGCAAGGAATAGAACAATGCCGTAAAAGAAAAAATGAATGCACTCAGACAGATGCAGACAGACAGAAAAAGAGGTCTTTAGAGAGCGGAGAGAGTGAGATGGGATAGACTTGAATGGAGTGGAGAACTCGTGTGGAAAAGAAAATGATATTGGAAGCAAAGAGGGGGACTCGGTCCGGCATTAAAGGAGCACTGGAGGCTAAATTGAACAAAGGAAGGACGCGAAGGCATGGCCGAGTGGGCGGAGCGAAGTACAATATGCAATGCAGAAATAGGGGCAGCACGAAGATATGGAAGAAATATTAAATAAGACGCTAAAGGGGCGATACAAGGAAAAGAAAGGGTGGATATAGAGAACACAAGGGAAATGCAGTGAGGTAGGGTTTAGGGATTGCGAAAGAGAGGGAGCGAGAATAAGGGTTGGATCCCGAGAAGGGAACGAGCATTGTGCAGAGGGGAGAAGTGATATGGGGTGGAAGGAAATTCGTCCGTAAGGGTTCGTAAAGGGTCGGAACAGGAGGGTTTGAGTCTTAACGGCAGGGAGAAAACATGGTGGGGGGTTTAATAAGATTACGAACGAGAAAATATTTGAAGAGCGAACTCCATCATGGAGGAAGCATCTAATTCATCACTTAATTTATTTTTACTACGCTAGCACATAAAAGGTAAAACCGGGAGATGAAAAAACCGAAGAGACTGATGAAAGAAATGGACTCGAGATAATCTTGCGGAGTTTTCCGTTTTGGCGCCAAAGACTCCAAGCTTTCCGCTCAGTTATTATAACAACCTAATCGCAAATCCCAAGGGGAAATTCCGCAGGAATAAAAGCGTGAACGAAACGGTGAAGAGCAAGTAAAGAAAATAACTTGCTTCAGAAAGAGAACGGTTTATTTTTATAAGTTGTATATTTTGAAAATAAAAAAATCAGGCGAGAGTTCTATGTCTAAAAGATGCTATTAAGAGAAATATAAATTTTGAGTGACAACATTTACACCTTCAATAGGATATGTATCAATTAGGGTAATATAGAAAGTGCTGTATCAGAAATGGAAATGGAATGGACAAGCAAGTCATCATGTTGCGGTATTATTTTCCGTTGGCAAAAATATTTCTCCGCATTTAAACCGAAAATCCCTGTACCATTCGGTTGGAATTAAATAACTGGGGTTAGCAAAACAGTGAATGTTCTGATGGCCTATGGGTAAAATAACCCGCTGTATTTTGTGTTCTACTGGTTAGGGTAAGTTATATCGATGGTCAGAAAATCTCCTCCTGGTTTTCCACACTTTAAGGGGTCCATCTCGCTCTAGAATCTCCTTTTCTGCCTCAGCGTGATCTGCCCTTCTTCATCCTTTCCACAGAACCTATTCTATTTCTTCCTCTTCCCCGCTTGCCCAAAATACTTCCCTCTATCACATTCTTGAGCAACCCCTCAACCTTTATTAAATCCTTCAGCCACCTACACTGAAGATTTCGAATGACCCCAGTTATTTACGTCAAATTTGAAATCTCACCGGCAAACTTACAACGAACAATATGAGGAGAAATAAAGTAGTTAAAAACAAGCAAGAAAAGCTGCTTACCTATTTGATACAAAAGTTACCTCTCTTAATGGAGCAATGCAGACCTACTTTTTGAGGGTGGGTGAAATTGCAACCATTAATTGTATTGGAATTTCAACTAAAACATTTCAATGGGTTTGACAAAAGATGTTTGCTAATGTGGAAAATATTCAGTCAATAGTTTTTATTGTGCTTTTAATTGAAGTTCTTTTACAATACAAAAATAAATATTTAATTTCTGATAGTAATACATGCGAGACACCAGTAAATTAATTAAATTAGCGTACTTTTAGTCATCTTTTCACCTTAAGCTATCAATTATTCATAGACTGGCCATCTCACCGACCGGCTTTGCCTTGGTTTTCCCCACAATGCTCATCCATTGGGCCGGCACTAGTTTTGGCAGTGACGTTGCCGGGGTTGTCGGTGTTGGGAAGTTGGGATCGGGTGGGTCAGTAGGGCCCGGAACTTCAAATTTAATTTTTTTATGCAAATATTGTTTAATAATTTTATTATCCATTGTGAACGACTTATTCAATCAATATTCTTGTAATGTTTTACCAAAAATTGAATTATTCCAGAAATTTGCTGATAAAAAAGTCAAAAAAGTCAGCTGTTTCATTACAGTCATGATTCCATTCTGAATTGCACGAGCACACAGTTTTGCTTCTGATTTTGAAACTTCCTGCTTTCCCTGTTTATACTGATCATTGTTTCCCTTATGATAATACCCCTTGCCGGCCACCAGACCATCCACCGTCGTAGCCTCGGGCTGGAGGCACGTATCCCTCCCCTCCTCTCGCCTCCCCTTCCATAATCCCATATTCTCCCACCCGTCACCTGAAGACTACTTTCCCTCCCCTATCATTTTTGAATATTTAAACAATGTATTTTACTATGTCTGTACCTGATTATGTCGCACTATGTCACGCTGAAACTCGGCTCGTAAGAACGTAATTAATCTTTTGTGGGAGCGCTAAGTTATTCGGAATTTCATTATGAAGGAATTCCACCAACTTTCTGCCAATGCTACTAATCCTAGTGGATCCCCCTCCATTTTCTTGACAAAATTTCAACACAAATGGGTATTGGCTAAAGTTGTTTAGATTATATTGAGCACTGATAGACACTAGCTAAATTCTCTACATTTTTAGGGAGGTGGTAGAAATCAGCAACGAGGGAAAAACATGAAAAGAGACAAAGGTTTTTAGATTAGCAGTACGTGGAAAAAATTCGGAAACAGACAAAATTAAGAGCGGGAGAAAGGGCCAATCACAAGCAACTTGACCCTGATAGCGGAATATAAATAAGTGACAACCTCTAGACCAAAACATTCACCTTGAGGGTGATGGTAGATTACGCCTTCGAAACGTCGCTGTTGCAATCCACCATATACTTCCCTGTAAGCTGCTGCATGAGCGTGTGGCTGGGTGTGTTAGAACACCAGCTGCTTAATGATGTAAGGTTTTTGGAGGTGAAATGGTGACGAATATTCTAGGAATATATTTAGTGGAGTCCATTTTAAATTGTGGTTGCTTATTTTGCGCGGAAAGAACTATCGTAGTTTTGGTACCAATCTGTTCGGCTACGTATCTCTCTTATTTTATCGCTTCTGTCAGACGTAGAAATGTAGTGAAGAATCATGATAATATTCTCAGAGGTGCCCTGAAGCATACCAGTTTTAAACTTCTCAAGCAACCTAAGCCCAGCGTGTAGCCTCTGAGTCTCTAGGGGCTCCTACCTTAATCCTTCTGAAAGTTGTGAAACACTATATGTTTGCTCGTGGTAGTTCTTAAAGAAGCGTGCAGCTTTTATTTGTATTTTATAAATTTTTTGGTTAAATATTTATTACCACGGTCCCAAATACTCGCAGCGTATTCCAGGTGTGGCCTAACCAGAACGAAGTAGCGTCTCTCTCTTACTTCTCTATCCGGGGATCCTCCTATTACACGCTTAACAAAACCTAGTTTTTTAAATATTATATCGCACATGTTTTGAACGTATGTCCCCCACAAAGTCTCAAAAGGAAATTCCAAGATATTAAACTGTTTTCGAAGATTTTATGTTTACTCCACCCACAGAGTAGGCTCTGTTCGGCAAAGATCCATAATCCAGTTTTTTTGTTTGCCTGACGATTCTGTTGGCCCGTATGTCCCTGGAATCTCGATAGGCTGCTAATCCTGTCATCAGGTTTTCTAGGGACCGGACCAACAGAAATCCGCATACATCCATGCCCTGGGTGGTGAAAAACCCACCCAGGCGGGACTTGAACCCGCGACCCTCAGTTTAGCTGGCGGGGACTTTACCCCACCGCCACCTCTTCGAAACCTCTGTGCTCTACATCGTACTCTAGATAGATTCAGACGCTCCTCGTCCTTCCTGCATTTCTGAGTCTTCATTCTGGACCACATTAGGACTCGAAAAAGCAATCCCAGACATTATTTCCCGAGACGATGGAAATGAGACGACACACGCCATCCGCTGTGGCCGTTTCAAATTGCGATTATCACCGCGCGTCTCTCCGATGCCTAATGGCTATACTGCTCCCTGATGGTATCCGATTTCTCCTTTGTCACACTGGCAAGATGAGGAGGAGGGGTTGAAGGAAGATCTCTGTTTGTGCCGTGTCATTTGGACGGTCTCCATCTCACGAGAACGTCCCACGGTGAAGGCCGAGATCATTTTTTTCCTCCGCCGGTCGCTTTAATAGGTTTAAGACTCAGCAATATCCATTTATCTGGTGACGGACCACTTTCACTGTTGAATCGCTTTGGGATTAGGGCCTTCTCTCAATCCCTCTCAGTCTGCCTCCTTAGAAAACCATTCTCCCCCGAGGGGTAGCAGGATTTTTCTCCACTGCGAGAGACGGAGCGTAATGCATTTCCTTTTTTGGTGGGCGGTGGGTGAGTGGGAGGAATCCATTTAAATGATTTATAATTGCCGCTTGAAATCTTTTTGCCACGCAGTCTTGAGCTGGAATCGTTGAAGCTTAGACGACCGGTTCGCTTAAATTACGCGCCGCTTACCCCGACTTCTGCTGACTCTCGAGTAGGTATTATCATCCTGGAGGTTTGCTCGCAAATAAATTGAATGCTTTCTAGAATTAATTCGTGACTTGCATTCTTTTTAATATGTCGGTATTATTTACCATGCAATTAAAAACTCTCATTTTTGAGGAAAAGTGATCATTGCCTCCCCATCAAGCGTATGATTCAAGTAAATTTATGACGAATAGTATTGCCACCGCGGAGAGATGCCATCAGTACTGCTGCTCAATCCTTTGAGAGCGGCATGACGTGATATCACGTCATGGTTGTCTTTACGATGGTGCTGATGACGTTATATTACGTCAAGGGTACCGTGAGTGTTCCAGCTTTCAATAGGTGGCCTAGTGAAAGTTACTTAGTGAAAGCTGGAACACTGACGGTACCCTAGACGTAATATCACGTCATCAGTACCAGCGTAAAGACAACCATGGCGTGATATCACGTCATGCCGCACTCAAAGGGTTAAGGTAGTTCGAGATCTCACTTCACGAGATACACGCTAGGCTTAGTTTACTTGAGAAATTCAGAACAGGTGTGATTCAGTGAGACACAGTGTACATCATTTTGACGCCGTACTACAATCATAGATCTGACGGAAGCGATAAAAAAGAGATATACATTACCGAACAGATAGGTACAGTTATTCATTCTTCCCTCGCACAATAAGTAACCATAATATAAACTAAACTCCGCTCTAATCGCTTACAACTCTCACAATACACTTCACGATTACACCTCCGAATAACCCTTTCCTCTACTCCTTTACTCGGCTGGTGCCCCGGTACCCCCTGCCACACGTTGAAGCGGCGCCTCGCAGGGTAGAATGTAAATCTAGATATAGACGAAGGTTTCGCATCCTTAGATGATAATAGGAAACAATCATTCTCTCCCGTGCGGAGATTATTTATCATATGACATCTTGCGTTACAGCCAACATGTTTGGCTAGTATTACGTATATCAGTAGCATACACTTGGCGACATAGGGACGTCATGAATACTTCCCGGGCAAAAATCCTACGATGAATCTGCAAGGTGTGGGTCAAATAGTTATTAACTTATTCTGAATATTTTTTCAGAGTTTCATAAAAAGTTTTATCATAACAGCTCACAAACAGGGAAAGAAAAAGTGAAGATTGGAGATTTTGATATGTACCCGTCCACATATGTATGCATTCTAAACTTAAGTACCATAGCTTACTAACACATAGAATATAATGGTTAGAAGTCATATTTTCATTAAGCATTTGCCCCACGAGAAGACGTAAAATACTTCCCAGGTTGAAAAAGCGTGTAATAGGAAGATCCACGGATGAAAAAGTAAAAGAGAGATGCCACTTCGCTCTGGTTAGGCCACTCGTCGAATACGCCGCGAGCATTTGGCACCATAGAAAGAGAGACTTAACCACGAAAATTTATATAATACAAAGAAAAGTCGCGCGCTTCAAAAGCCATATGTTTCAGAGCGACACAGAGAATATAATCATGAAGTCTCACTACATTTCTAGGTCTGACAGAAGCGATAAAATAAAATAGATACACTGCCGAACAGATAGAAACAAAAACTCGTTCTTTCCATGCAAAATAAGCGACCAAAACGAAAACTGACCTCCACTAAATACATTCATATAATACACGTCACCATTCCACCTCCCATAACTTTATCCCTTACAGTTTTACGCCGCTAGTGCCCCAACGTCCCCTGCCACACGCCCTGCAGCAGCTCGCAGGGTAGTACGTAGATATAGAATAAGGAAAACATTTTTTCTTGTAAGATACGAGCTAACCATGTTTCTTATACCGACTCGTTGTGAACAGATTGCAATATCTTGCCGCTACAATTCCACAGGAAATCAACTGTGTCCAAGTATAATTCAATGGAAACAAAATCAAAATATTTGTATACACTTAGCATCGTATTGAATATGCTCCACATACCGAATTCACTTTCTTTCATTTCATGGAGGCGAAATAAAACGGGGCTCTCAAAATCCCTCGGCAGAAGCGATAAAGAAAAAACAGCCAAGTCAACAACATTTGATGATTCACGATTACCGCTGAAGCCATCTTTACCGTAGGAATCTCACATTTGGAGCCCATACTTACATCGCACAGCCGCACCGAAGACAGATGCGCCGTATAAATTATTAAAATATTCAATGCCCATTCCGCAGAGAAAACGAGCGGAGGATTTGGAGGGAAGGAGAAAAAAGAGGAATTGCCCGCCACTGAAAGGAGGAAATGGAGTGTAGAAAGGGAAGGAAGAGAAGAAGGCGAAGAGTTAGCAACAGTGTTGCCAAGTTGGCAACTTCTACAAGTCTTTAGAGAAAGACATGTAGAGTATTACGAGTATTACTTTTACGAGTATTTTGCATCAAACCATATGCGTCTTAACACCTGCGAACAATCTAACCTTTTGTTTCAGTAAAAAATTTTAGCATACATTTTCAGCCATCTCAGTGTTGCCAATATGGCGACTTTCACTAGTAAATGGCAGCAAATTTGATGCGTCTCAAAACCTAGGGAAAATTTTAATGTTTTTCTTCAGGAAAAAAATTTGGAGGGTTTGTTCAAGCTATCTGAGTGTTACCAAGTTGGTAACTTCTACAAGTTACGGTGAAAGACATAGGAACAGTGTTGCCAATCTTGCGACCTATACGAGTATTTTGCATCAAACCATATGCGTCTTAACACCTGCGAACAACCTAACCTTTTTTTTCAGTAAAAAAGTTTAGCGTAAATTTTCAGCCATCTCAGTGCTGCCAAATTGAAAACTTCCATGAGTCTTTGGAAAATAGATCGGAACAGTATTGCCAATCAGGTGACTTTTGCAAGAAATTGGAAGCAAATTATATGAATCTTAGAACCTAACGAAAAATTGATATTTTTCCAGGAAAAAAGTTTAGCTTAAATGTAAACCATCTCAGCGTTTTTACAAAATTAACTTTGAATTTTCTCAAGCAATTAAGTCGAAAATTACTTAACTTTATTGCATTCATCATATTTAAAAGTCTTCAAAGAGAGTATTTTCTCCACTTTGAAGTACGAATTTTGTCTCATGATTTTCAGGATTTGGCAGGAAATCTTCTCTGGACTGAAATACCGAAAAACGAATTTTTCCTAAGATCAGACCTAGTCCAATGGACTTTTTAGTCCCTGAAACCGTCGTCTATCTTCTTCTTCTTCATCACTCTCTCCAGCTTCCCTCTTCTCTTTCCAAGCTTTTTCATTGTTCCCATCTATGTCTTTCCAGGCCTTCCTAAACTTCTTTTTCTATATGGCTTGGCCATAAGTACATTTCTAGGGATTTTAATTTAGGTCATCCTATTGAGGTGTCAATACCATCTTATCAGGTCTCTTTCTTACTATTTATTAAGAGATAGTTTCGGACTTTACGTATTGAATTTACATTTTTTAAAGTAAAAAACACTTTTCTTAAAGAGTTTTATTTTGAACGACTGGTTTCATATCATAGGCGATGAAGATCTTGAAGATTAAACACATGCTGAAGTTGTCATCTATGCAACGAAACCAGTCAATTTAAATAAAACTGTTTGAAAAATTACCTAGACGGTTTTGTTTTTCACTTCTCCTGGAGTTTTATTTTCCCTATTCTTGAATTTCCTTAGATATGTGTTTTTGCGTTATTTGTATTCATCTCGAGAATTTAATTTCTGCTTAAGTTATTCAATTTTCTGTTTTGGTTGAATTTGGCCAATTCTGGGACCCGTGTAAGAGTAAAAATAGATAAATCTACCTATTTTCATTGTTAATCGTTCTATTAAAATCCTTAGAGCTGTTTTTGTGAAACATTTTGCATATAGGTACTCAAGTATTACTCGTATAGAAAGAAGTAATAGAAAAACATTGTTATTGTTTCTTTAGTCCATTTGAGCAAAAAAAACAAGTGACTTTTTAATTTTTCAACTAGCAGCCACCACACCAAATTTCACTCGAAGTCAGCGAACAAATTCGATTATGAGTTGGCAACACTGGATGAGAAAGAGAGAGAGGAAGTCTGCGGAAGGAAACCAGAAGTGAAGGAAGGGTGAAAAGGACGGGGAAGAGAAGGAAGAAGACGGTTGGCCGTTTTATATTCGCTCGAGGGTAGAGAGAGACATATTGAATCAAAAGGTGGAGGAAAAATGAGGAAAGTTGAACGAGCAAGGGTGAAAAAAATGGACCGGAGGGAACTCCACAGGAGTATCCGGGGCAAGTAAAAGAGAGGAATGGAGGAGAAAAGAAATATAGGGTCAGGAAGGATGGCATTAAGAAAGAGAGAAGGGGACATATTGAGGAAAGAGCGATGGAGAGAGAGACTGGCCGAAGTAGTAGAGTAAATGGAGAACATACCCATCACGCCACTCCCTGTCTAGATAGACGATCTCAAAGAAATCAGTTACTGTTGCTAGGGATATAAAACTGACTCTCTATAAAATATTCCCTCCGTTATGACTCATCTCTCCACACCTCTCTAGCCTACAAACCTTCATACTTTCATCCTTTCATACTTGCATCAAGCTTTCCTACAAACCTCTCAAGCCCGTTTTACACGTAGAACACACTTGTACAATTTTAAACAGAATGTTTTTCTCAATCAGGCGTGCAATAATAATTGAATTAGAGCAGGGGATATTTTGCCATCTCGTGTTTATGCATTCGTGCATTCATTCTTGCAATTCACCGCTTTACGTTCATCAGACTGTGTAATTACGTGCCCCAGTAAAGCGGGCTTCACACAATCCCTCTTTCCTTTATACTCGCTATATAACTTCTCCTAAGAATCTTGTCCACCGCATTTACCCATGAGTTTCTTTGTTTCCCAATCTCTCTACACTTTCATTTCAATATCAATAATCAGTTTATATTACTCTCATATGTTATCAATGTATAGTCTAACTGCATATATACACCATTTTCATTTACGCCCATAACTAGAAAATCACACCTATAATCTTTTATAATACATTAGTATACCCTTCATACTTTAACCGCAAACATTTCTCAGATACTTGCTTACTGCAGATATACGCTTCCTGTAAAAAATCAGTCATAGCCCTCAGTTAAACTCATCTTCAACTATGAAAATTTACCACAAACACACTGTTCCGTGGCACAAACACCTTTTTTCTTAAATGAAATGACACCTCAGACTTGTAGCAGCAAAGTATACCTATATCTTGATAAAACGCTTAGTTACGTATCTACGTCTTACAGCATTTACAATACTAACCAGTAGAAGGAGCTTAAATAGTGGACTGCATTATAGCATGTTCGTTTACGTTGTACTCTTCAAGTTTCCGGTCTGACTTTGCACAATCATCCTGACTACGTTTGGCCTGCGCCTGGCATCCGGGCGAACGTACGCGGTACTTATTTCTGTTGGGATGAATGCTGCATTCCTGGCGAGGAGTCACCCCGTGCCACACATCCTAGCTGTAGCATACACGTGCTCGTAGATGTAGATCCAACTCGAGACCAGAATCCAGATATAGAGAGTCCAACTCACATTCTTCCATTACCAGGTCATTCCTAACCATATCCATCAAACAATTTCAGTAAAAAATCGCTATCACACCAATTTTACTGCAACTAGTCTACTATTGCGCTTATCCTGACATAACCAGGTTTCATTGCCGTGCAATAACGTCGGAAGAAGAACATTTCTGTTCACTACGATTTTAGTTTCCCCGGACATACACTCATCCCTCGATATGCTCTCCTCTTAGAAATTCGTAGACAGCATAAAAAGGTAGTATGAGTGTGGAAGGAAAAAATGGAGAAAATAAAATTGATGGGAGACGGGGGAGTGGGACTGTGCGGAGAGGCAGCCGAGCGTCAAATAGGAAAACACGAGGAGTCAAATTGAAGACTGCTGGGCGCCATCTTGCATGAAATTCTGCGTCAATGCAACGGAAGGGAATAATATGATGAAACAATGGGCGCCATTCAAATACAAATAAACCCTTTCCCCTGAGGAAGAAAGAAAGAGAGACTAGCTATAAAGAAGAAGGAATACGAACGACTTCGAACAGGAGCAACCTTCAAAACGGAGATGCGACAGAAGTGTGGCCCCTGAAATTCCGCCAAAAATATCGTAAAAACGAGATGAAAGAGAAGGAAATGAAAAGAAAAAATGTATACTACATTCATCTCGGATGCATTGGGGAAAAATGTTACAATGTAATCTATGTTTCATGGCGCTCAAATACAAAAATTGAGTTGACACGCATTAAGTTCGTGCCATCGAGAAAGTACATGAATGTCATTTTGATCCATATTCTGGATTCTCATGAAAAAATGTCCTTTATCGGTTATGAAAAACAAAATTTTGCCATTCCGCACTATTTATATTGCAAATAACCTCGAAATATCATGGTATTCAACGTGAGAACGGGAGAAACAGGCGGGAGAATACCATTTTCCTATAAATTGCTTAAACTTTGCGTTCCTCGCTGCAAATCCGAGTCATAACAATGCCTTTAAATATGGAAATTATAATACACAATTATTGCAACATATATATTACAATGTATGTGGTTATTTCAAACGTATTAATTGATGTACACGAGTGAAGTGTGGTCCAAGAATTTTAACATAAAATAACAAAATTTTAACATTACACACACATGATATTTTCATGGAAAACTTATTGTGAAGCAAAAATTCTCAGAAAATATATTAAAAATAAATTTATGAACCAAGTCACCTTATTCTTTGAACTACTAGATGATTACTGCAAAAACAGAAATCAAAATGTAAACTTTTCATATAAAAAGCCCTATAGTAGTCCCCTTTGGCTATCAAAAAGTGTTCATTAACAATGAATTCGAGGAATTATTGGAAGTTTTTGTGGCTTAAATCCGGTTTTCAATAATTAATGCATTCTATCAGTGATGGTACGATTTTTAAACCATTTCAAAGATTTGGAATCAAAAATTTTAAGTATAAATAAATAAATAATGGCATAATTTTTGGTTTTCTTAACCTAAGATCTTGTCCTAAAAATGAAGTACAATGTCTTACTAGTTTAAAGGTAGATATACCGGTATTAATTGGCAATGTTCTTCATATTTTAATATTTAATTCAAGTTAGTTGAAAAAAAATCACGAGAAAAATGATTTCCGATTGGGAGACACCAATGTGTCTTCGATCTGTATTGCCCTCTGCAGATTACGAAGAAGATTACATCAATTTGCATTGAAACAGGTATGGAAATGGAAGGAAATAATTGGTGACCCATGAAAATGTTTGTTTTGTAAAATTAGCAAAACGCTAAACTAAAGAATATTGCATTAATTATCTAACGTATTAATGACACTTCAATAGATTTTAAAATGTTGAAATTTAAAGTTTCAAATTAAAATTGTAGTCAAAATTTAATATTTTCGTAGAACAAGCCCTCTTGCAGGGCCTTTCACTTTTAATAGCAGGGGTCAAATCTCCTAGATATTTTTCCGACTCTTGTAGATTTTTCTTCTAGAATTTCAGGATTTTTCCCCGGCTATTAAAGTGGCAATCATCAAAAGTACCAAACACATTCCTGTTTTTATACACTACAATTTTCTGCCAAACAACCTCACATATGGCTTGAAATCAATATGATTGACGCAACAGTAAGGAACGACTATCTTGTCTCAATCTAGCTCCAATCTCACGCTTTATGATCGTAAACTCAGTCCAAAGATGGATCATGATATCTCCTGCTAAACATACGAAAATAAAAGCTTGTCATTCTTCACTCAAACGTGTTTCATTCATGAAAAATAAAGAGGAAATTTCTTCGTTTAACTTACATGCGCAGACTAATTATTACAATACATTAATTTCACGTCCTCAGCTTTTGAGACGCGAAATTCAGAAAAGAGACAAAAAATCTTGCGAAGAGCAGAGACGGACACCACTTAGTCCACTCGCTCCATTGTCCCCTGACTCAAGCTCACGCGCGCCTTTGTACGGCAATCTCCTAAAAACCGGAAGAATACGAGACCAGAAACTTCGGGCGCCTACGCAAGGGTCTCTTTTTTTCTCTCGGTCCTTTCTCGCAGTTCTGGATTTCCGAGGGGAGTAGAAGGAGAAAGGGGGAGAGAGGTGGACGGGCCGGGCAAAAATTAGTCAGAAACATTTGAGTGCATGACAAAAACCGCCGAAAGAAGATTGAAGACGAAGTTAAAGTAGAGAAAAATGGAGAAAGCATCCAGTCTCGGTCGTCCATGCGCATTTTGCTTCACAGGAAAACACGCATACCCACCCCCAAGCCGCAGTATGAAAAGGGGTCGGCGGAGAATGAGAAAATTTCAAGAGAAAAAAATTAAAGTAGGAGTAAGCGAGCTTCTTTTGGAATTGGAGTGTAAAGAAGAAATGAGGATGGAAAAGAAGATGAAGAGAGACGGAGGAAGCAAGGTGGAGGTAGGCGAGAGAAAAGATGAAGAGACAAATGCTGGTTGGAAGGATTAATGCATAGGAGGAAAAAAGGCGAAAGTGACAGGTAGAGTGACTATATCCTGGTGTTCCAAAGTCTGGACACATCCAATTTTTTGGGGACTAAACTAGGAAAGATTGGCATGCTGCTTATAAAAGTTAAGCAAATAGTGTGAAGTTTTTTTATTATTTGATTTAAAGTACAATATTAAATAATAACTTGCAGCCAAGGTGGATTTTTTTAAAGCACCTAACTCGGGAAATATCGGGTACCAATCAAATTTCTTGTGGGTTTGCTGAACCCTTCTCAGCCTACGCCAAGTAATTATTTTTACTCTCAAGGTAAAGATTGAAAAATAACCAACCTCTTTTTGGCTTCCATCAGTGGGGTTCCTCCCTTCAACCTAGTGATAAACACTCGATATTCATTCGAGAGGCTTCAAGGAAACATAACTCAATTTTATACAATATTTCCGATTCATGAGTTTCTCGTCATGTATTTATCTCGGCACATTTCTCAGGGAATTAGCCTAACAGACACATTTTGGGAAATTTCAGTACCAATCAAGCTAAATTTACCAATCAGGACACCGGGACTGTCATGCTTGCATGCAGATTGAACAGGCCCGTGTTACCGGGTCAAAAATCAAGCAAAATAGTGTCGGTAACTCGGCATATCCCGTAAAGGAAGCCAAAAATGTGATATTACCAGCAAATATAAGTTATCCAGGTCAGGCAGGAACATAATAATTATTTAAAAACTTAATCATTGCAGATTCACTAACATGCATCCAAATTAGCTCTCTCGATGTTCCCAAAACTGGCCATAGTTGACCCCAAGATGAACTACTGCGTATGTTACGGCAGAACTGAAGGATTTTTCTCTTACAAGCCCGTTTTAGCTCGAGTCCGTAAACTAGGTCCAAAGATTGGAATTCGGCCTGGAATGCTCTAAGCTATTTGGAGAAAATAAAATATGGATGGTACCATATGGAGCACCATACAGAAAAAAAGAACCAGATGGATTGGGCGCACCCAGACACAATGGCTATGTGAAGAACATATTTGAAAAGTCCCCAGAGAATTCCAGAAAAGTCCTCAGACCCAGGAATGAGTTCATGGACCAAATAAAGAGGAAAATGCATAGGAAGTGATACCAGAAGGTAAGGGAACTAGAATTAGATAGGGATTGGCGGAGGGCTGCAGTCGACCAATCCTAGGATTGAACGACCAATGAATGGTACCTCATGGGATGGCTTTAACGCCAATCCTGATTTATTGAGAACACATTTCAATAACTTTTCAAATAAGTCGGAAAAAAAACTTCTTGGCCCACCCTTGGGCCCAAACTTGGCCCTCTGGAAATAATCGTACATGCTGTCACATAAATGATGTAAAAAATATATTTTTGAATTTTTGAGGTAACTAGAGCATTGTTATGACTTAAATTTACAGCGCGGATATCGAAAGTTAGGCAAAAATGGTGTGATTTCTATTCGGCACGTCTCATTTATTAGTGGGAGCCATTTAAATAATTTGGAACGCATGTTTCCAACTTTGGGCGAAACTCTGGACATATTTTATTGAATAACTTCAAAAAAAGCGTTTTAACAGTAACATCAGCTAGGCTTAGTTATAGAAAGATAGCATTAAATTGCCTAGAATCAAAATTAGTAGCATGAAAATTTTGCCTACGCGTACATATCAATAATAAATACTAGTATGCATATTTAATGGGAATCTGAACTTTCCGTATCCTTACCGTACTTTATGAGAATCCATACATAGCAGTAATCGATACAACCACTTTCGTGTTGACAGGAACACAGCCATACCTACTTTCCCAATTCTATCTGTATATGATTGTACGACGACGGAGATGTCGAAGGTTTGTCGCTTTCTGATATGACTTCGAACACCGTGTGATTTTCTCCAAGCATTGCTCGCATTAAAGTAGAATGAGTGATGAGTACGTTATCAAACTGTAGCCTGACAACCAAAGTAACAACCACATCTGTTTGAATGTTAAGGCAAGAAACTCATGCAACATATATTGAATACCAAGTGCTATTATTTTTACTAGATTTACCAGTTTTCACTCCAGCATGATGTAGCTCTGGCATGATTATATAACTGCATGGTAGCATGTTAATCCAAGTGGCTCTCTCCTAGTTTCTAGCCTGATCGCGCACTGTTGTCTTGACTGCCCATAGCCTGCGTCTGACGTTCCGAGGGAACGTGCGCGGTTCTCACTTCAGCTGGGATGAGGGTTTCATGCCTGGTGTGGAATCATCCGGTGCCACACACCCTAATGGTGACATAGATGTAGACTAGTTACTTAGGGTAATGGATTCAACTCACTATAACTATTTCCTACACCGGGAATGTTGATTATTATCAATTTTAATAAGTAAAATATACATGATCAGACATTGCGTGTTAGAAAAGCAAATGCATGGTGATTTCCAGTATGCTACAAAAGGGATATATTGTTCAATTGCAAAATTAGTGCGTTAGTCAATGAGCACTGAAGGAAAATCGGGGTTATCAAAGAAGGCGGACAGGCCACGCTCACTTTACTGCTTCTAGTTTCGGCCACCATAGCAAGCGCCCTCTCCATCTACCTCAATGATCGCACGCCATTGCATCCCACATAGCAACACGTATCGCAAAGTAACGCATAACCTCACTCGGGTCAGACGACTCACGGTAGTATTATTACCTTTGAAAATTGCCGTCTGAACGTCGCGAACGGCACTCGACGAGGGATTGCAGAGGGGGTAACGGAGAGAGAGAGATTGAGTGACTGCGCGAGTGGCTGAGAGAAATTGTCGCGGGAATGGGGGGGAAGTGGCGGGGGTGAAGTATTTGGGATGGTTTGAAAGAGGAGCGGAGGGATTCGGGGATTCAAATAAGTTAAAGAGGGGATTCTTGGAAAGAGGAGGAGGGGTGAAAAAAAAACATTTTATTTTTTTTTATTTTTGCGAGAGGGATGGGAAGGTTTTTGCGTGGGAGGGTTGCGTAAGCAGCGAAAAAGAGAGAGTGGGTCCGGAGAAGTGGCAATCCATTTCATCTCCGCTAAACCCCCTCCTTCAACTTACCACCCCTTTTCTACCCTCCTCCCTCAAACACCCTCACCCTCACTCAATCCCACCCAGCATATCCTTTTCCTAGTGCGTACCCAATACATACGTACAAGGAACGACAGAAATTCTAAATATGGCAGGTACTGAAATAGCAAGGTGCACGATAACTCAAGCTGACATGCAAAAACATTTCAAATAAAAAAAATTTATCTTTTTGAATGAAAATCCAAACTCATCGGTAAATAATAAAAATATTCCTTATAAAACAGTGGACGAATAGGGAGCGAAGCTGTGAAGACTATGATCAAATGAAGTGTTTCAGAGCAACGCGGAGAATATTATTATGACGCCTCACTACATCTCTAGGTCTGACAGAAGCGATAAAATAAGAGAAATACATTGCCAAACAGATTGGTAAAAAAAGTCGTTCTTTCTGCACACAGTAAGTGACCACAATAAAAACGGAGCTCAAATAAATACACTCCCATAATACACGTACCATTTCATCTCCCAAAAGCTTACATCTTTACACGGCTGGTGTCCTAACACCCCCTAAAACACGCCCATGAGGCGGCTCGCAGGGTAATATGTAGATGTTGAATGAAAGAATCCACCGTGTTGAACTACTCTAGTTCATGTTAGTTCAAGCTTATATTCCCAAATATTTCTGAGTGGAAAAAAAAAAATTACTCATGTTGCGCAAGAAATGGAAGCTCAAACTTGGCTGAACATATGCAGTAAGAAGCCTTTCTATTTTTTATGACAGATAGGGAGCAATCCAATGAAGTTTATGATCAAATGAATGTATCGACTACGTTGAATACCCTGATGAACATGGTAAAATTTGTGACTTTTTTTGACAATTTTTTTAAAACTTAAGACCGGTTTCGGCTGTCAAGCCATCTTCAGGTCATCTCCGCTTGTCAGCCACCTGAAGGTGGCTTGACAGCCGAAACCGGTCATAAGTTTTCCAAAAATTGTGGAAGTTACAAATTTTACCTTGTTCATTATGACGTCCTTCCACTAATTGAAAGCTTCTCGTTTCGATATTATTGAATACCCTGGCTAATTTTAATTCAAGCTGATATGCCTAAATATTTCTCGGCGGAAGCAGTAAATTATGCATGTTTCGGAAAAAAATGGATGTCTAAGCTCAGCTCTGGATACATAAATGCAGTTTTAGTCGTGGACAGGCAGAGAGCAAACCAATGAAGATTATGATCAAATGAAAGTATCAAATTTGTTGAATACCCCTGGCTCATTGTAATTCAAATTGACATGCCCAATTATTTCTGGACAGAAGTAGCCAATTATGCACATTTTGTAAAAAATAGACGTTAAACCTCAGCTTTGGGTACTTCGATGTCATTTAGTGGTTTAGTATAGAAGTGGACAGGTAAAGAGCTAAACTATGAAGGCAATGATCAAGTGAAAGTGTTCAATCTACTGAATACCTCGTTCACCCACCCTCCCATCCGATTCTTCTCCATCACTTCCCCCTGGGGACTCAGAATCTTTTACAATAATTTTTTTCCTCCCCCTCTCCTCTCCACCATCGTTTCCGCCTCTCGGAATCCCTGGCTGTTTCCTCGACTGGAATGTGGCGGATGGAAAAACCAGGGAGGTGGTGGTGGGTGGTGGTGCCGTTAAGGGGAACCAACACACAAACCCCTTTCCTAAGATCCTTCCCTCCCTCCGCAAATGCCTTCCCATTTCTTTTCCAAGGGGTGGGATGAGGGAGGGTAGGGAGCGCCACCCGACACACCTTCCCACAAACACCCGCTCGTCTTATTCTTCTCGCTGAGGCACCCCAATCCTGAAAAAAACCCTCTTCCCTCACCCTCACTCGCTCACTCACTCCTGTCACTTTCTTCACCCTACGTTTTGACATTTCTTTCGCTCGGCACTCCTTTCACCACTCTCGTCCTTCTTCCTAACCTTTTCTCCCATCTTTGTTGCCTGTGAGCGTTCTTGCTACGGTCCAGTTCATAGCACGTCTCGTCAGTATGAACCCTTCATCATGCCGGAGTACATTCAGCGGCGAGCTTTATGCGGAACGCGAATATGAATAAATCAGGTCTTTTCAATCCCCCATTTCCCTAGTTACATTTCACCGTATGGAAAACCACTTTCAACAAATATGATTTTCACATTAAACTTGGTTTTGGAATCACCGACATTATTGTCTTAAATTTTCCTCAGTGTTTTCAGCCGAGCGGGTATTTATCATTTGTTAATATTACTTTTGTGACCGAGCATCTTGTTCAATGTTGGTTCCCCAAATGGAGGTCTTCCCTATATGGCACCTAAACCTCCAGGATCTATTACTAATGTTAGTTATATATAATCAAACTCACCATGGGCCCATTATCTATTATTTATGATGAAATTACGATACGGATTACATTATGCAATATTTATTACTGTCGTAAAAATATTGGAATGTTATAGATAGTTATTCATTTAATAGAAATATGATTGTTTGTTTGACTAACTAGGAATGCTCTGGCTGACATCATTTAAGCCATTGAGGACTAATGGACATGGTGTAAAAATGGAAGGATCATTTGAGAGTAGAAGAACTGCTGAATAACCTGGCGTGCGTTTGTTCAAGCCAACTGCTAAGGAAAGGCGCCTAAAAGACTTGTTTTGCATCCGATTAAATTACGGAGTGTTGCCCTTGAAGTTCTCTCCTAACAGGGCTCAATTTGAGATTTAGATTTCCGCAAAAAATATCTGTCATTGCTGTGATTTGAAAAAGAACCAACGGAAAGAGTGGCCGCAACCCCGATTCCATTTTTTTTAATTGGTAATATGGAAACCAAGAATATGCGAAACACTCCAAAGAATTTTGCATCGGGTCTGTCTATGCAAGATAGGCTTCAAACTTGAATTGAGACAGTTGAAAACATGAACATTCGAAGAGTTCGATTCACAGCTGTTCTGATTTTTCAAATGATTGATACACTTCAAAATAAGCTTTAAAATTTGCCTGACTTGACATGCCTTTTCTGAGCAAATTCAAGCATAATAATAACATAATTATAGTTCGTTATTTTCCATTATAATAGGTGAAAGTAAATGCCTGATGGGGAGGATAAAGATGTTTTCAAGGTTAGTTTGTTTTTATTTTTAAATATCACATATGGATTGATGAAAATCAGGAAGATGGAAAGAGAGGAGGCATGTATGTACATACTGCTCAAGCACAACTAGAGCGTGATAAATGTGGTTGAAATGATTTGTGGACATATGGCGGGCGAAACGCCGCAGATGAAAATGACACATTCATTTCAAAGTGATCGTTTTTGTATAAACTTTGCATGCGTGTAGATATCCGTAAAATGTAGAGAAAGAAGTAAAAAAATTGCATGTTACTGATTGGGTTTTTTGGTAATTTAATGCTATTTTAACACGTTCCCTTTTGATACCAGGCATTCATTTCGAAAAAACTATGAATTTTAAAAGACAAGAAACTACGTAATGTATTTTTAATGTTAATGTAAAAAACTACGAAAAGACTCGGTTATTACTTTGCACAACGCGATTTGATGCTTGATCAACTGGTAAAAATGATACTTGTTATTGATATCTGATAGTCTACCTGATGATGACGCTTTAAGCGTCGAAACACGTATAAAGTAACCTAGTAGATATTACAAAGTTTTTTCTTTTATAATTCAAAATGATGTTCCAAAACATCTGATATGTCTAATCATCTAATATTAAATACAGTTGAATACATTCAAAAAACCGATTAAATATGAGAAGATTCTTTCCGAAAAGCGAAAGCATACGTTGTATATTATTATAATTAATGGTTCAAAATAAGTATCAAGGTAACATTTCGAATAAAAAACTTGTTTTTACGACAATTGTTGATAAAATTTCGAGTTCCACGCCGTAAACGCAAGTCATAAAAATGTTCTTATCAATACGGAAACTGTAAAGCATATTTTTTACATCACCTATGCTACGATATGTATGATTATTTCAAACGTATTGGTTGATGCCCTTAAGTGAAGTGTGGTCGATGAATTTTTCTCGACTTACTTGAAAAGTTATTAAAATGTGCACTCAAAGACTCATGATCAGTGCTCCAACGACCTGAATACGATCCAATCCATACAAACTGGGCATATTTGATGTAATAATTACAGGTAAGAAATAAGAATGGATTTACAAGTTTTAAATACATCCAGTCCTAACTTTTTGGGAATTGTAAGAAGTTATAGCGATGGAATATAAATAAGTTCACCGCGACGAGTCCCGTATCCTTCGGCTTTAAAAATCCCGGCATCTCCCGCAATCCTCCACCTTAAAACTCGGCCCACCATCAAGTCCCACCAACGCCTGCCAAGCTGTTCCTTCGAGCCGATTCAGCCGCTCAACCCTCCAAACTCCTTTCCCAAAACCCCACTTCTTCCTCCCACGGATCCCGCATTCACCCGTCCCGGCTCACTTCATCCCCTCTCTACCCTCCCCCCCTACTCCCGGTAACAGCCTCTTTACCTCGCAAATTACGAGAAAAGGTTGAACAGCAAGAAGGCGAAAGGGGAGAGAGGGAAGAAGACGGGGGTTTCTGGGCGAGGGAGAAAGACAGCGGATTCGTAGGAGGCAAACAAGACACTTGACGCGAAAGAAAAGGAGATTGAGAATGGAAACAGGGTGGTGAAGCATTTGGGTGGAGTACGTGAGACAGTGAGAGAGAGAGAGAGAAATGCAAAATGAGATGAGCAGAGATATGGAAGATGAGAGCGGAAAAGAGGGAGAAAAAGCAACAAGCAACATTCGCATTGTCCTTTTCATTTTCCCCATTTCACGAAATCGGAAAATATACTAGCCAATTCGTCATCTCTGACTCTACTTCATATCTTTCTTTCCTCCTCTCCGTTTTCTATTTTATCATCATTCTCCTCCGTCAAAAATGTAGATGGCGTCGAAGGATCGAGAGATAAGGAAAGAAGCAGCATTGCGTGAAGCGTGTGCCGATAGATTCTCGGCTGGGAAATGGGAAAAGGGGTGAAGAGATGGGAGTAAGTGGAATGCGTAAAGGGGTCCAGAGGGTTGCTGCCAAAGAATGGAGAGGAAATCCGGAAGATGGGACTTATGCACCTCATGTCTTTTAAGTGAAAGTTGGAAGAGAGTATATCACGAAGGACATGTTTAAAGGCACTGTTAGAATAGGAAAAGAATTGGTAAATATATATCACCCGGCCAATGCGCTAATTTTTTCTCCCGGTTCCAAGTAGACCCTGGATTACCAAGCATTGATTAAATAAAAATTGTAATTTCGCAGGAAAATTAAACCACTTCGTGGTTTCATCGAAAAAAGGCTTACATGGCGGTTAATACATTAGCATTGAGACTGGCTATAGTAATTTCTCTTATTTTTCTACATATGCAATAAAAATACCAACAAACAGAATTTTTCATAGCATAAAAATGTAATGAAATGGTGGGGTTAAGCATTGGAATAAGTTTCTTATACCTTTAAATAAATTCCATCTTACAAATATGTAAAAATCTAGTGGTGTCTGTCTGTCTATCTGTCTGTCTGTTACTTAATCACTAATAAACCACTGAATTGATTGAAACAAAATTTGGCAGGATAATACTTGATATATCTGGTTCACGCATAGGCTATAGAACAAGGACCTTGGGGCCCTAGAAGACCCTCAAGTGGGCCCTTTCATCGCCAAAAATTGTCCCTGGAAGATAATTCTTGCCTGAATTAGATAAACGTAAAATATACCTATACTGAATATACAACAATAATAATCGTAAGTCACGCTGGGGCCCCAGAGGGCCCAAGGTTTCAAAAGAATGCTTCGTAAAAGCCTCATAATTATTGAACGAGTGAACCGATTTTAGTGAAATTTTAACACATGGGATCCATAAAGTTACTTTAAGGAAATTGAGACTATAAGGAAGACTCCTGGGCCCCAGGGGCAGCGTATTGGGCCATCTGGTGTCTTATGTGTTTGAAAAACCCAAGTCTAAATATTTTGGTTCAAGTGCAGAGGTTTCTCTTTTTGCATATTTTAATTAGTTCTACTAAAGATAGAAGGCTTTAGTTTTCGCCATTAGATGGATAAAGATTGCAGTTTTTTATTTTTTTATTTAATTTTCTTATACGAATAAAAATTCCCAAGAAATCGCGTTTTTAATGTCAAAATCATGAATTTTACTTCTGTCAACAATAGGATATTTCCTTGGTAACCGTGGAATTAGCATTAGCTTTAGAAGGGAAATGGGACCTTTACAATGGCTGGGTTTCATATTTAGTGATAGATATTTCAGTGTAAATCTAGGCCGTATACGGAAATGTTGCTGATTACGATATTTTCAGGGAAATTTTTGTCTAAAATTAGCAAAATTCATTTCAAGTGGACTAATTTAAGTTGGACCCATGTAAAACAGGAGAATTCCACGATGTTATATTAATACGGAAAGCCTCTGGAATGTAAATTATTATATATTTTAGTTTCCATACATTTTAGTTTCCACATGTTACTGCAAAAGAATGTCGAAACTTGTTAATCATAATGTGATGCTGTTTTCATCTGCTAGAGAAACAATAAAAATAAAATTATAGCTGATTTTCCTAGAAAAATACACCTCATGAGCTACTGGAACCTACAACCTTGGTATCAGCATTAATCCACTCTAACCACGAGGTCATTTCGGTCAAGAAAATTCGAGCAAGGTACATAAATATATATTGTGTGACTCATGTGCGCTTGATGGCTAATTACTTGAAAATACGAATGCTGATTTCTTCATCGTAAATTTATTTTATTACGCCCTCTCCTTCTTTCATCCCCCGTTGAATTTCAACGGGTACCTTTGCTAGTTTATGCTAAAAATTAAGTAACAATTTTTAAGTGACAAAGTATCCTGGGAAACTGATGATTAATAAAATATGGGGACTTTCCAAACATTTTTGGAGTTAATTATAAATAAATACTAAATTTTATGACAAGATTCTCAAATGTTCCGGATATGGCGCTAGAATGTAGCCTCTTTGCCAGGAAAAATGTCCATTTATGAAATGGTTTTTCAAATACCCCACTTTTATGTACAGTAATTATATATTACTTAAATTTATGGTAGACTAAATCAGCAGTTTTCAAGCAATATTAGCGATTAGATAGAATTCAGTGTTTGTTTGGACTCACTCAGCCATAGAGGAACCTCTTCAATAGAATTAGAATCATAGACAAAGCCAAAATACTTCATTCCCAAAGTTATCAGTCAGACTCGTGATATGAAAGGAAAATTGAGTATTGAGTCGCATTCTTGTACTCAATAGACATCCATACCAGTGCCATCCCTTCGATGGAACGCGCAGTGGAATTCAGAAAGGATTTGATTGTGTCACCTGGTTGGTCCTAATTTCTTCCTACCAGCAAACGCTCCAACTTACACATCATGGAAAGTCGAGAGATATTAAAATGAGCTAAATAGTTACCAAGGTAGGGAAATAATTTAGTTCAGTACCTTGCTACATTCAGCACTTAATAATTATAGCGTATCTTCTTAAGTCCAACACAAACGTAAATTTCGTAATCTGTATAAGAGCTTCATCCACCGATCAATGTATGTACTTAATAAGAGAAGCAGAGGAAATGTTGAAAATTTCAGCAAGGCCAATGTATTTTTATATGAACGGGGAATGGGGAAAATATAGAATATATATGTTTAATATTAATTGGATTATTGAGTAACTAGAATCAATTTTTGGATGTCAGATCATCATTCAACCGAGAGAACGGTTTCACTCTCGTCACCGCGTGAAAACGGGTCTACTGTAAAATGGACCAATCAGGGCACACCCCTACCTGAAGGTCCCAAACGCAGTAGCATAAAAGGACGGACCAAATCCTACATTGATATTAGAACAGACCTGAAGAAGCTAGCTGGAATGATGGCGAAATATTGGCCATAAAAATGGATTTACGCGGAAGAAGACCGGGAAAACCATTCTCTTCATCAGACCATGATGTCTAGCAGACAGGGCATTAAAGTGTTGAAATCATTCTAATAAATGACCAAACTAAATTTTCTCTTGCATGTGCGGATTCACGGAAAAATATGTCTTTCATGCAGTACTCCATATACAAGGTCATGCTTGATACATGAAATTCTTTCGAACTGCCTTCATACCATTGGTGAACAATCTGTATGCCTATTGTCACATTTCCATTCTGAATCGAAAATGAACTCTGAAGTTAGCTAACAAGTATTCAAAACCAAAGAGAAAATCCAGGGCAAATCCTGAGTAGAAATTTAACACCAGTCAAATTGATTCTGTGCACTGAATACAATTTAAAAATTGTTTGGAAATTAAAGTGTCATATAAAGGTAAAATATATTTGGCAAAACATCATCTCAAGGACATTGCTAAATCATGGACATTGTGCTTGATGATGGTGCTTTGACGTTCAAATGCAAGGTGCAATAAGATACTCAGAGGACAGAAGCAAGTTTTATTTATTTTCGTTCATAATACTCTTTCACCACCACACGCCTGGCATCAATTAATTATTCAGCAAAAAGTTACATGATGGAACAGTATGGGCAACCTGTTCAACAGTGACGTAGATTCCGATTAAAGTACACCAAAGAAACGATAGTTTTGAAAGACATATACTATTCCTCCTGGTCGGTTATTTACGGGAGAATTAAGGATACATTTCAACTTGCAATTAATTAAATGCCATGATCGATAGCATTCCACAATTTGGATGCCTAGCGTGAATTTCATTGTTTTAATGTCACTTTGGGCTCACAGAAAATCTGCTATAAACATCTGCGAGCAATAAATAATTAATAAGGACGCAACTGGTCATTACTTTCTGACGAATTTCACAACGCTCAAGGGCGACGCCCGCGTAATTTTTTTCCGCCGCCATACGACTGAAAGTTTAATTATCTCGGTAATGAATTCCCACGGCATGCCACAGAGGAAAAAAGTGACATAATGATAGAGGAAGAGAGAGTCAGGTGACTGAAATCTGGAAGGAGGTGGAAGAGAGCACCAGATTATGGAGGGAGTAAAAAATGGAGAGGGGAGCGAAGAGGGAGGATAGATACAGCGATGAGAGATAGAGAAGAGGCGAGAGAGAGAGAGAGAAGGAAGAAATATGATAGGGAGAAGGAGAGAAAGAAGAAGAGCGATGTGAGAAAAAACAAGAAACGCCTCCAGGCGGACGTCACATGAAACAAGAGTTTGACAAACATCCCGGAGGTGGAGGTTGAGTTGAGAGGAGACACCGGGGGTGTAAGAGTTAAAGGGATCGGGGTCCATTTTTTTGTTTACTCCTCCCTTCCCACCTTCTTTGGAGTCCTTCCCCCAGTGTTCCTGTGTTTTTCTCGTTCGGTTTTATCGAACCGACTTCGAAATTTCGGATTCAACGCAAAGACCGAGTTTGCCTTCGGTTCCTTGAAAATCGATCCATGAGTACCTGGAAAACAATGATGAAGAATGGTGGAGAAAGAATAGATGGAAAGAGACTATGGCCAGAATGTAATAGGTTTGTTCGCTGAAGCATTACGACTCGGAGACTCCGGGTGAATCAGAATTTCTACAGGATCAAGGTTTAAGATCGATTACTCCGGGCGGCAGTATCAGGTGCGGAGCAGCATTGGTTAATATTTCGATAAAATTTTCGAAAGTAATGATACTTCGTAAATTTCCGAACTATGTTACTACAACGATCTAGGTTTCGGCAACGTACACCTTTGCTATGGACTTGTTGAAACCTAGGTTGGTGAAATAAACTCATTGAGGGAAAAATTATATTTTTTGGCGATAATACTATCACTCATGATAAGTGGACAACTGATTCTTGAAACTTAATGTAAATATTCCTCTGAGTATTGGAGAATACATTTTCCGTGATCAGGACCGGTTAACGTTCACTTCCAGGTGGCGATGTCTTTTGTTAACAGAACAGTTTCAGGTTTAGTAAATCACATCAGATTGTTAGTTAGGTAATGAGATCGTTACCAATAGAGGAACATATTAACTTCAACTTTTGTGCTGAGAAAATGTATTAACGATGATTATAAAACTAGGTCCAAAACTCATATCCATCGCATGGTCAGCATTTAACAATACTCTCCACTTCAATCCCAAATGGGGACACGGACAAATTTTCGCCGCCACCGAGGTTCAAAATCGGGCCCTCAGGGTGGGAGGACTAAATAATAAAGACCTCCACACTAGTTGCATTGCACTTACCCTCCCTGAATAACTAACCGAAACTACCCACAACACTATCCCTATCCTCGGGAAGTCGAGTTAGATGGACAGAGATATACGGTGTGGCGTAAGAGCTCGCCACCATTGTAATGATTTTTCAGGTTGGCAGTTCTACCTCGCGCGGAATGTCCGAACAGGGAGGATATTGTTGGGGTTGGGGGACATATAGGACTGTTGAGGGAAATTAGGGAGAGAAAGAGGAGAATTTTGTTGGGAGAGGATAAGATCATGTTGAGAGGGAGTGGAAAGTGTATGTACAAGTAGTGTGTGGAGGAGTGTGGACAAATCAAGAAAATAAGTACGAGTGTCGGGAAGTGGACAATTCAAGGAGGACCAGGACTACACCCAGAAGGAAACAGAGGTGGGACATGATTTGGATGGAGGTGAGGAATGAAGAAGGTTGATTTGTAAATATTGTATTACATGTGACACGGGTAATAGAAAACGTTGTTCAATATAAACAATAGCGTGGTTGATGTGTACACATTTGTATTGTATGTGACTCGGATAAAGAAAATGTTGCTCAATACATAATAAACAAGTTACAACGGTAAGCAAAATGATCGAAGAGGAAATCGCGCTCTATCAGCAATATCGTCCACCCCATGAAGACCCACATTCCCGAAAAAACAAGCCCTCCGGAAATATCTCGTTATCTCATTATTCTGATAAAACGACTCTATCTGGAGGGGATATGGATCTTCAATTGATGTCACCATATAATATTCTGAGGTCAACCCTGCAAAATTTCCACGGAAGCAAACAACCATTAGACGAACCACTTCCATTGGACCTTTGATGGAACTTACCCTTGTAATAGGTGCATACATTGCATCGCTAGAGCATGTATTAAATTTACTAATCACATTTAAGTGATATAAAAAAAGTCATTATTTTTTGAAGAAATCATTTTGCTCATATTTTTTGAAGAACTCACTTGGCACGCACACATTTTTAACATATAACCCACATGCACATGTGTCAATCACAGGCATTAATAACTTAGGAAGAAATCGTGACATTTTTAAAAGTCACAGACCAGTAAACGGAGTTTCAATCAGTAAATTGTGAGCAATCAACGGTGAATATATTGGGGAGCTAAAAAATCTCTTTAATACGCACAGTCTATCAACGAAATTTTCCTCATCAATAAATTATGACTTTTGAGTATCTATATTTTTCAAGTCTATTTATCCTTTGAAGAATTAAAGGCGTTGTTTATTTTTTAAATTTGCGATGAAAGATCTGTCAAAAATAGATTGTCCGAGCGTCAAAGGAGCTCTCTATTTCCAAATGAATTCTCACGCGTGTAGACGAACGCAAAAGAATACTTTCACTACGTTAAGAACTTGCTAGGGGCATATTACCGGACGGTATTCTTTGACTGTGTCCTTCCTATTTTAGAATACTGTGCCTCAATTTGGTCAACCACCTGCCCAACAACCTTAAAACTACTAAATCGGCCTATTAACTTCTTTCTCGTCATCGCCCGTGATTGAATTCCTTCCTTCAGAAATTGTACACGAGAACTTATCATGTCTTCACCTCTCTCTCCGTCATGTGCCCTCTGATATGAATTATCTTCATAGCATCTGGAGGGGCACTCTCCGCACCAATATCCTTCTTCCTCTCTTTCTTTTCACTTCATGTTCCTTCCTATCACACACCATAACTGTCTTATTAATATCCCCAAATTTTGTCTTTCAATATCTCAGCGTTCCCTATTCTACCGCATTCCAACAACTTTGACCTCCTCCCTTGACCTCTTCTCGCCACCCTCTGCTTTGAAATCCTTCCTTACTAACCAGGTTTACAAATTAGTCCCATCTACTCTGTTAACTTACCGTCAGGTCCCCATCCACATTCTTATGTTCTTCTGTATCTACTCTATTTTCTGTTATACAGGGTGTCCCATAAATGTCACGCCACAGTGACACTGGAGCTAGGGCAGCCTAAGAGGAACCGAACCAGCCTAATATGACCTTAGTAAAAGTTGCACGGTTTTTGAGATATTGCCAAATTAAAGCTTTTTAAAAAAATTCACTTTTTTTATATTTCTAGTCCCAGAATTCACTTGAATAGCTTTCAAATTAAGTTTTTTTGATTGTACGATATCATCAATCGGTTATTAAGCTGACAAAAGGGTTATTTTATTGATAACTAATGCAAAATGAGGGAAACATACTGCATTAATCTTGACTTAACTTAGCAGCAAAAAAAACAACTTCGACTTTAACCGCCTGCCGTGAAAAAAAATACTAGAAGGTAAACGAGATAGTAAATTCAAAAACTTGCGTATGTTATACCAATTTTAAAATGGTATGATACATGTATCTTACTAAATAAAATCACGCTACTTTTCCTACTCATACCATTTTAAAATCGGCATAACATACGAAAGTTTTTGAAGTTACTATCTCATTTATTTTCTAGTATTTTTTTTCACGGCAGGCGGTTAAAGTCGAAGTTGTTTTTTTTGCTGCTAAGTTAAGTCAAGATTAATGCAGTATTTTTCCTCATTATACATTAGTTATCAATAAAATAACCCTTTTGTCAGCTTAATAACAATTGATGATATCGTACAATAAAAAAAACTTAATTTGAGAGCTTTTCAAGTGAATTCTGGGACTAGAAATGTAAAAAAAGTGAAATTTTTGAAAAAGCTTTAATCTTGAAAACCGTGCAACTTTTACTAAGGTCATATTAGGCTGGTTCGGTTCCTCTTAGGCTGCCCTAGCTCCAGTGTCACTGTGGCGTGACATTTATGGGACACCCTGTATGTCTGTTATTATTTTATATTTGGTTAATGCTTGTAATTTATTTGTTTGGTAGTCATCCAATGTTAAAAGCCTTTGTGCCGTTTTTGGGACTTTTTCAAATAAATAAATCAATATTAATCCCAGGGTATTTACCACTTTTTAAACTGCGCAGCTTAGACAGAAGGGTAAAAGAAAGACGCTTGAATTCCAACGCCACTTCGGTTTATCGCTCTATGCCGGTTCGTCTTTTTTTCATCTCTGAACTACAAGCAGCCAGCCACTCGCGCAGCAATGGGAAGCTTTCCATGAAAAGTTCGACGCCTCCCATGAGCCATTGTCTCGCGGCAAGGAGAGTTGGAAAGAAGAAAGCAAGCAATGAGGCAGGGGTAGGAGTAGTTACACGGGTTGAGAGAGATGACGAAGGAGGGTTAGGCATTGAGGGAGGAAGAGAAAAGCGGGCTCGGATTAAAAAAAAATGCCAAGCAACAAAGCCGCCCCTGCTGCAACAATTCTACTCATTTCTCATTCATCACTTTTTAAACGTTAGTACATACGTTTTCTTTTGTCTCCTTCGAGGTTGAAGACTTTTCTCAGCCGTTCAAAATTTCAAAATGTTTTGTGCGGGAGAATTATAATTTTTTTTCTTTTTATGATAACAAGTGTGTTTCATCAAAAAAAGAAGAACGCTAGCGGTTATATCTTTAATTACAGAAATTCACGCCATTTCGACATTAGCCTTTTTTCATTTCATTCAGTCTATTGACTCCCCAACTCATGGATACGTACGATGTTTCTTAACCTGGAGAATATAAATGTATACATTTTTTCAGCGGCAGTGTGAAACGTTCATACACAGAAATGTTTTAGGTATTTCATTTTAATGGGCGAGCCGAGAAAATTATTTGTTTCCGGATTTCAACGAACTTCGAATTATGCCCTTTTTTACACTTTAAATCACGTATAAATTCTGTTTTAAGAGTTACTAAACGATCCTATTCCTTCAGTTATCCACCTGGGGGAAAGAATTCCAATGGAGACTACGAAACAAAAGTTTTCCAGACTTGTTTCATAACGTTAGATGACACATTTATTGGACTGATAGCAGATAACGAAATATTAATAAAACGTGCAAACGAATCATGAAACATTCAAGCTAATTTATAAGATTCATTTTTATTGCAAAGGATGAAATATGTTATCGGTAAAAATGCAAAGTAATTGTTGCATTTGAATCATTAGCGGTGAAAGTGGGGAGTGGGAAACATTTTCAAGCGGTCATTCACAAAAGCTTAAGTAATCATGTTTGTTTGAATGCAACAAGGTACACTGTTGTGAACTCACTAAGTAGCGTTGCAATGCAGAAAACGTGTGATCAAAATAAAATATCAAATTTTGAACTCTCAAATGCGAGGCAAATCCATAACGATTTTTATTCATGAAACTATTTTTAATTTTTATTATAATTATCCTAGAAATTTTTTAAAAAACTAAATTCTATACTTAAGCATTTATTTCAATTGTACCTGACTGCGTATGAAAACTCAGCCTGCTGCTAATGAGCCTGAGTATTTTCCAAGGTGTGGCTTTGAAAATCATTACAGTATCAGTAATAAATCCTGGCAGGATTTAAGGATTAGAGTAAATACTATACATAGCATATGTGATACGGTTTAAAAATTAAAAAGGGAAATCTTCAAAATCACATCGATCAACGATGTAACTTCAAAATTAAAATAAGTAAGAAAGGCGGACTAGGACAAAATAATTAATTAGTAAACCCTCCATGATAAAAAGGAATTGTCGCTTGTATATGAGTTTTTATAATTCATGAAACGAATGCAATGCATTAAATCATCACCGGAATTGAAATGTGTAAATTCACTCCCACTTTCTTTGCGTGTCTTGAATAAATAAGCTTTGTTTCCTCACAGTGGAAACTAAATTCTACTCTTCTGCTAAGCATTTTTCCGCACTCAATCACCTTTTGTGCTAGGGAGCGAGCGAATACATCATCGCCAATATCTTGCCGGAGACAATATGTTGTATTTGAATAAAAGTCTCTCCTTTTCTCCTCCTAAAATATTTTCCATATTCGTCTTCAGATCAAATTCGTCTTCTCTGCGTCGGGGAAAAGGGAGGCATGCCAAAATGAACAGCGGAGCAAGTGCTCTGCTTCCCTATTCTTATTCAAAAAAGCTACGTTCTGGCTCCCCCTCTTCTCCTGAAAGTCAAAAGAATCCAAAGCACTCTCATTCCCAGAAAAGGGAACAAAGTATCAGACATGAATCTATGTTCACGCGTGTAAACTTTCCTCAGCGATACAAAGCATATGTATACAGTAAACCACCGAATAGAAAACTCTTTCCAATGGCAAATAACATTGTAGGCAAAGGTAAAAGCACTTGCCAAATACCAGGGAGGCCTGCAAACAAATAATCGCAGAATAGCGGTTACTTTCAATAACGGGTGCCGACGACAAATTAAGTACACATGTACTTTTGTTAGAAAATCGTTTTGTGCAGAAAACTTTTTTCTTCAAATGTCGTCTTTGAGACATTCTTTCCCCTATTAGTTACAATGCACTGTACCGTTCTCCACCTCCATGACCGGTGTTCGGTGGAAGTTAGCCGAAACACACGAATATGAATATCGGAACGTCGCGGAGGTTACCACGAGACCAAACTCAAGATTTCAAACCCAAAATCAGTATTCGGGTACAAATGAATTGCTTAACATGATTTTGGGGGGTTCCCGACTTGACCTGCTGCAGCACCGTGGGCTCTGAAATTTATAAATTGCACAATTGGCCAAACTTTGAGAGGAAGGACTAGGAGTGAAATGGACGCACAAGCGGATTGACTGATTCACCTAAAATATTTATATTACAACTCACGATTGGTACATTAATTCATTATACGTATTGGGCCCATGTCTACTCAAAAACATGGATGGGATGAAATAAAAGGATGACGACATAAATGAATGAATAAATATATGAAAACGCATCTTCATTTATGATACCAAAATGGTTGGGGTTTAGGGATCCTCAGTTGAACTGGGACAAGTTTCACACCACCACTGGTCTCACACATAGTCTTAATACCACTCTAACTCATCATAAAACTCATATTAAACTGTTAAAACAGGGTTAAACACAAAACAATAAAAGAATAACCAATCGTGGGTCAGGCAACCCAGAACTTGTGCATCGCATTGGGCTCTATTGTAGCGGCCCTTTGCCGGTACATTACTTGGTCAAAATACCCCTCAGACATCTACAACAGCAATATTTAACGCACTGAATTCATTTGTAAGATACTTTGAGTACAAGAATCAAGGAATGCCTACCTCCGAACGACGTAGTAAATAAGTATGAGGTGTTACGATTCTATGAAAACAACCTCCATGACACAAAAGGTTACGATGTAGCGGTATCTGAAAAGTTTGGAGAGTCACATTGAATAGTACAACCATTTCGGATGAATGGGCTAGATTGGGAATTCTCTCTTTGATCACCAGGCCAGATAATGGATAAATGTATATGCTAATGATAACGAGAGTAATAACTCAGAAGTAGCCCCCAAGCAATTTGATAAAATCAAGTAGGCCAGATCTCGTCCGCGAGCCGCTGGTTGCCAATGCCTATTATAGAATACGGGCGAATTATTCAGATTGGCTACCTGTTATACCACCAGCAGCACTAGAGGTCAGGATTTAGGTAAAAAATTCGCTTGAAGTCAACGCATTTCAAATTAGAAGATCTAGGTTATGCCTTCCATCTCTAGAGCATGAAAAGGATAATCTAAGGTTACCTCCAGAAATACGACAACTAAAGCCTAACCACACAAGTAAGTCTCTCAAGCTGGTTCCAGCGTTAAATGACATGTATGCGATTTTATTCTTGTTCTGCGGACGTAGAGAAAAAGCATGTTCTCCGCATGATGTGAATAACAAAACGTTACCTTTCCCCGCTGTTTTATCGCGAATTGAATTTGAATTTAAAACGTTTCAATCTGGCTTTTAGGGAAAATCTGGGAAAATTATAAATTTTTCCACCTAATATAAATATTATTTTCACAGAAAACTGTTCATAAGAAGCGAAAACTTGCGGGCGAAAGATTTAAAAATATAAAAGTATTACCACCTAATTTTTTTAGTTATTGTCAAATAACAATAAAATATACAAATTCTTGATGAACTGCGCTCCTGGCTATATCCATGACTGTAACAAAGAGTCAATTAAAAATATACCGTTGGATTAACCTGCAAGTAATCCTCTTCAAGTAATTTTGGAGTCTATCTTTTATTTCTGACGATGCGAATAGTTTTTACTCAACCACCAATTAATCAGTATTAAACACAAATCGTCTTTCATTTGTACGTTAGCGCCTTAGGAATCCCGCCCCTTGACTTTTCGCGATGCGAAATGCAACATGCGATAATAATCTAGACTTGGCCATCAACCATATAGTTGTCTGACATATTTATGGCGGTTGAGCGAGATAGTTCCCTAGTTATAATGGGTATCATATCCGAGTTACACATTTTATTTCAGTAGCTGTAGGTAGCATGAAATAAATATTGCATCATTATTGGTGCAATAATATCTATTTATATGACTAAAATTATAATTAATTAAATAAAAATACTAACAAGAGTCTTTAGTTTCACGCATTCTTTTCACGCGGTACGTTTAAAACCTCTTCAAAACGGAATGTTTCTTGTGATTCGTGAAAAAATTACTGCGATGACAATATGATCTATTGAACAAATAACTGAGAACACATAAAACTATATATACACATAGAAAACATATATACTATAATTATTTTTATGGGATCTAGGTTTTATAAATCCCTTATTTTTTATTAGGTCTCTCTGGAGTGCATGCACGTAATGTTTCTCATGTAAAAGGGTTGCTACTTTTCGTAAAACTCTCGGAAAGTAGAACGGTAAACAGATGGTATTTTGGTATCATTGGGAGAGTAAGATATGTTTCTTAAAAAAGAAAGAAAATTCATTGATTTATGGGTGAAATGATATTTTGCTCAAACTACCTTAAAGTAAACCTTTCTCCATACTAAATGAATAGTGGTGGCAAGCAAGTAATAAGTAGTGCCATTTCCTAGGGTTCCTATTATATCCAGGAAGGGTCTGGTACCCAATCGAAAAATATGGAGAGGGCTGAGGGAGGGGTTCTTAAAGGGATCACCCTTCAGGTCTCCAACACGGAATCAAGTTTTTCATGGCAACTTTCAACGCACTGACTATCACGTCCAACGTTATGCATAGATGGAAATGAAGATTTTATTGAAGCTTATGAAGTACATAGTACACAGAAGCACATAAAAGTAGATCAAATAATATTCAAAGAATTATTTCGAACACCCTAAAGAGGTTTATAGTGCATGAGTCTCAGTCCGGCTGCATAAAATAGTAACTGATCAAAAAATTACTTATAGAAAAGCCTCAGGCATCAAAAATGTATTTTTACAATATTTCCAATACATTTTAAAGGCACTTTAGAGTATCTGCTAAACATTCTAAGCAAATTGGTGAAGAGAGAATCAGTGATTGCACACCAATGCGTACTGTTCTTCAGCGCAGAGATATCAATAAGCTAGAACCTAATGCTAATTTAGAGAGAGATCTAACATAAGCTGTTCACAACGCCATCATTGATTACAAAAGCTGAATTACCGAACATGAGATGTTATTTTAATCAAACAGCCGATCCAGGCTCATGGATAACGATCGCAGTGCCTCCTCTTCATACAAAAACTCGACTTTAGATCGAATGCTGGAAACAAGCCCTATTTAGAACATGATTAATTTCAAAATTGGTGCCCCAGTGCGCTTAAGCCGAAGGGAGACCAATATAGCTTTGCTGAATACCAGAGACGCTATCCATACAATGCGTACCTGAGTCAGACAGAGGTTTAGTGAAATAGAGCCTGCGATGGGAATCATAAATGATTTTAGGACTACTGAGGTACATATAATTTATTAATTATGAAAAATGTTGAATCTGAACTCAGAAAATATAGCTCAAACTTGAAAATTAACTCATCTTGCGTAAGCATATACCCTTTTTCTTGAAGAGCATAAAAGTAATATGTGGAAATTGATAATCATGAATCCAGCTATGGATGTTTGAACCTTAGTGGTTCTGACTTAACTATCTGTGTGAGGACAAATTCCAAGTTACTCATTTTAATTCTTTCAGTTTTTTTAAATCTCCAACTCGAGACAGTATAATGTCTCCAGTAAACCTACACGCATAAAAATATTTATTATTGTCTCTCAACTGAGGGTTGTAAGATTTAAGATGCATAAAAAGGTTCAGGGTAAATTCTTAAGTGTATCGCTGACCTCGACACTATAGCGCTGTTACCCTGGGTGTACTCCCTAACATTTCTCGCTCGTCCAAAAAATAATTCTTCTCCGATTATGCTACTCCGTCAATCACAGCCCTGGGCATATCATTGACTGTAACATACTGCTAGTTTGTCTCATATTGTGTTAAACTTCCTTATTTCCACCGGTATGCCTTCCACATCCTTACCGTTTTTTCTCTTACCATTTTCTTTTTTACCACATTTCTCTTACCATTTAACTCCATTTACCATTTACCATGTTTCTCAATGATTATTCCATCTTCTCCATTCATCTTGAAGACACATACCTAGAAGATAGCCAGCCTATTTTTAATTTATTATAATTTATTACTATCAGAAATTCCCCTTGATATTCAAATATTCAACGAGAGGGATAAAAATAATAAAAATGTAGTTTTATCTATCCAAAAGAGAATCATATTTTTTAAAGAAATCTTCCTATTTATTATCATATTATTTTTTCTGAGTGGAAATTCACCACTTGGGCGCTGAAGCTCTCTAACTGAATTTTTCGTGTTTTAAATAGCCACTAACCACTTAATTCAGTCGATCGTTAACTTAATTTACATTTCGTGACAGAAATTGAGCCTGAAAGCAGAGAAATGATCTTTGCGAATGTATTTTATGGCATTAAATTGATTGGCATTGATAAATTGGTACACCACGACAAGTTTATGGATTGTTAAAGATAACTATCATGTACTTACACTTAAAGTTTCATGACAAAGAGCTGAAAGGTTTATTTTTTTCGGAGGCAAAATATAAAGTAGTAATGGGGGTTTTGTGCCCATTAATGAAGGGATCCCTAAAACCTGCAACGTGGACGATATTGTAAGTTGGGGCAGAAGAGAGGATAATTTTTGAGAGACCAAGTGAATAGAATGGATGACTCAAGGATTCCTAAGATTGTGTTACGCAGAATTCCAGAAGATTACCGCCTACTAGAAAGACCAGCTAAGGGATGGAGAGATAGCTGGACCTCGTCACCAAAGACTTGGTGTAGGAGAATGAATCTCTGAAAAAAACAGATCTGAGGTCGTTTAAAAGAAAACGGAGAAGAAGCTATATAAGGGTATTCTAGACTTGATCATAAGGTCATTTTGAAGAGACCGCTGTAAGAAGTTTCTTGAGAAAATTATCACGGACAAAGGTGGGATTAGAAGCAGATTGCTAAAATGATTTCAAGATCTCCCTCACCATCCAAGTTCGAAGTAATCATGTGAGAACTTGATGCTCCCGGTAATTCACCTGCAGTTATTAGCAAGTGCACAAAAGCAAAGACTCATGTTCATCGAAATTCAAATATTTTAAATAATATTTTATCAAAACCTTCGAGGCGTTATCAAAGCTTTCACATTTCCGTCCTTTACCTCGTAGGACGCTATAAAGGGAGAAGATGTTTGAATCCTCCTCGATATTTTCATTAATACCGTGGCTCGGAAAATAATGCAAGTTAAGAGCTCATATAACCCCATCGACACTTCCGCTGGAAATTCGTTCCTTTAGGACAAAGCTCAAACCTCGTACTTCCTCACTCCGCCTCGGGGTAGGATAGGGAGCGGAGGAGATGACCGTAATTATCTATCTTGGTGCCAGGGAGCGCCACTCCGCTCTCCGCCGAGGATAAGGAGAAATCTCTCCCTTTCTTACAAAGCTTCTAATCTCCTCCTTAACGTCATCTCTACCCGACCCTTTTCATTCTCGCGTCCCAGCCCATCTACCCCTTGAACTATTTACCATCGTCCTTCACGCCCAAGCTCAAACGTATTCTTGGGTTTGCTCTCTGTTGGTCATTTAGTGCTTTCTGGAGAAACACAACGGCTTTACAATAAGGCATTAAAACCCTCTGACACCTTGCTCGTGGGGATATATAAAGAAATACATTTTGCTTATTTCCAATGAATCAATAGATTTTAAAACACTGACTGAATTGTAACTTGCTTGAAATTTTACAAAGCTCCAATAGTAAATTCGTAAAATTTCCATGTTGCGTCAAGCCTTAAGTTTAAATTTATAGTTCTCCGTGACTAAAGAATTTTTAAGCAGTTAATCCATATTTTCCAGGTATTCATAAGCGATTTTTTACCCAACAATAATTTTTAAATCATCAAATTATCAATTTTTCCCGGAGTACATTCCTGAAATCTACCTGTTTTCGGGCTAATTATCAACATTCATTGGCATGCTAACAGGGAGTATCTTATGTCATTGGGAAAATTAGGCGTGATTCACCAACACTCAGGGAAAAAAAGCTTTACCTCCAAGAGGCGTTTTGGAAGTTGAACAAAATGTCAGAATCCATCCACCCTGTACTTCACCTCTTGGAAACATCAACATATTCATACTTCCTATCCCATCCATACGCGTCGATTCTTCCCAAATACTACCTAAATCTGCCACCTACGTGGCTGCTGGGTGGGATCCTCAGACCTTGGCTTCGAATCTTACCTGGTTAGATTTTTCGCAAAAAGAAAATATCAAATCACCTATCAATTTTCATATGTTTGAGCGACGTTCACTTATTATAACTAAAAACAGAAAAACCAGATGGATTGGACACACTTTGAGACATAATGGGTTTGTAAAGAACATAATTGAAGGCAAAAAAGAGGGAAAAGTCCCCAGAGGAGTACCCAGGAATAAGTTCATGTACTAAATAAAGAGAAAAGTACATAGGAAGAGATGCCAGGAGGTAATCGAACTAGCATTAGATAGAAGGGTGGAGGGCTACTGTCAACCAATCTTAGAATTGAACAACCAATGATGATAACTAACAACGTTTCAATTGGAGCGTGCTGACATATTCTTGTACCCGACATAATCTTTGGTAACAATGGCAGAGGTAGCCGAAAGAGTGTAGGCAGCAGTGGCTTTCCGGTTGGTAACGAGTGAAAACTCATCATTTTTATATTCGTTCCTATAGCACAAGTGATGAGGTACTCAATCTAGGGCACAGATATAAGGACGTGCACCAAAGAGGGTGAAATTTGCCCGTGCTTTGTCTCCTACGTAACAATATTTGATAGGGGAAGAGACTCACTTGCTCGTAGGAAATCTGTCCCCAAATCCGCCTTGAATGAAGATGACTTAGTGGAGTAACTATCCAGCACACATAACCTGTATTTGGAAGATCTGGATTCGTATCCCGGAAAAATAAAATTTATTTTCAAAGAAAACGTCATCCTCTTTGGTGTAGGTATATGTACAGAAAAATTCATCAGTACCTATTTGTTTGTTAAAAAAATATTTCTTGGCAAGGCACTACATGTAGATGTCTGAAATTCCTAGAGAAGAAGCAAAAGAGAACGATACAGCGTAGGATATTCCATGGCCGCGGACGCCACAGATTAATCTCTTCCCCTGGGGAGATTTTTTCCCACAGCGGTCTCATCCCTACCACCGTTCATTCACGGCATCCCTTCGCCCACTACCTCTTCAAAAATTCACGAAGGGTGTGGGGGGGGGGGAAACCGAACGATTTTTTTATTTAATATTCACCTCGAAATATCAAATATTCCCCGAAACGAGGTTAATGCTTTCCCTCCGGGAGGTCTGGGGAATTGTATGGGCATGTGGAGAAAAAAATTTAGCCAAAGTAATTTTCGACGAAATTGCAACACAGCTGTTTTCTTCATCCGAATAGACTGTGCGAGTAATTTCATGATGCTCCATGATTTGGGAGAAATTGCAGTGCCTCTCTTCCGGCCACTAGGAAGTAGTAAAAGCTGCGCTGAATACTATGTACTCCCGTGGAAAAGCAAATTTTTATTATGAAAAGTGCCCATCACGAGACAAGACAACTGAGACAACGCAATTTCCATGTCCTCAGGGGGATAAACTCGCCACCTCCTGTGCACTCCAGTGAAGAAGGGCTTATTAAGCATAAAATTGTGCAGTTATAGACGCATTATATCCCATATAATTTTTAATTTCATCGGATTCATAGGCAATAATTAGTGAGAACATGAGTTGGACATTTGGACGTTAAAAATATGGTCTTTAAGCAATTAACTAATTCCTAACTGTTTCAGGAGTAGTATTTCGAATGTATTAACACTTTCAGCCCGAAGTTTAAAATTTTAAATTTCCCGAAATCCGAAACTTTTTTTTTCGTGATCTGAACTTGAAAGTGTTATATTATACCAATGGTGACCAAAATACGTCTTTACTTCGAACATTTTATTGTTTTTTTGTGATTTTTATTTGCCGCCATCTATAGATGGCGCTCGGATCCTGGCGAAGTCCAAGTGTCCTGGCGCGTGCAATATTTTACGAATATCATGTACGGCAACTTTTTCAACCAGATTTTACTAAAAAATCGTTATTGAATCATTCTAGAGATAGTTTTTTATTTGAATGTTGATAAATTTAAATACATTTAACATAGAATTATTTAAATAATAATTCTTTATTTTTTAAATTTTTCTTGTAAAGCTCGTTTTTTCTTCTTTATCAATAATTTTACCAAGTTCTAATTGCTAATCTAGATAGCTAATGTTGAAGATTTTATGTAAATTTGTATCGATGATTATAAAACACCTGCGTTTACACGAGTTGACAGATAAGCGCTTGAGTTCCACCCTCCCAAAAGCGAGCTTCAAGTGCGCGCTTGAAGGTTAGGAAGGTCTCGGGTGAGTTGCTGCAGGTGGTCTGAATCATGGTGCCTCTAACAGTAACGAAATGACGATCGAGAATTCGTTCGAGAACGAAAAACATGTACCATTATGAGCACGTGCCAAACGTGCCTCCCCACCCCCAAAAACTTGACCGCATCCACACGCCTCCCGTCACGCACTTAGTTGACACTTCCATGCTGCCGGAAACGGCATCCTTTCATGTTGAAAAGGGTAAGTGAACGCCCTACGATAAGCTCCTAACTCAAGGACGGCCGCTGGGGCACTTTTAGTGCAGGAGGGGACCTATTGTTATGCCAGCAGCGGAAGAACAAGGCGAGGCCGCTAGGAGTTTCCCCCCCTTCCCCTCTCCATTCTTTCCGGCGAGGGTGCTTTCCTCTTTGACCGACCGACAAAGCATACCCAAACAACCAACTTGGACGAATGACAGAAATTCAAGGAATATATTTTCCGAAATATTTATGTCCTAATACATTCATAGTTTATTCCATTGCTATCAAAAATATCTGAAACTAAAAGTCAGCAGTAATGTAGAAAAAGAAAATAAGTTAGGAAAACAATTTACAAATTATTAGTAATATATTTACACATATTTAATGACACGTACATAATCGCAGACATAAATGTAAATATACAACAGTCGTATGCAATATTTATAATATTTACAATATTTATATTTTCAAATATTTATAATATTTACACATCTATTTACACGAAAATAATTGCATACATAAATGGTAATTTATAACTTTGTATTGAATATTTACATAATCGCAGGCATAAATGTAAATATACAGCAATCGTATGCAATATTTATAATATTTACAATATTTATATTTTCAAATATTTATAATATTTACACATATATTTACACGAAAATAATTGCATACATAAATGGTAATTTACAACTTTGTATTGAATATTTATGATATTTACAATGGTTATATTTTCAAATATTTATAATTTTATACAATTTACAATATTTACATTTTCGGCAGTAGAGAGGGGATTACCGATGGAAGTCTTGGAAGCATTTTTCCAAGCAGAGGCCAGGTTCTTCAGGGCAATCAGGGCAGTAGGTAGTCACCGCAGACTTCTTACCCTGCTTCGAACACTGCCTGCACCGTTTCTGGACCCTTCTGTCATCCCTCTTTTCACAGTACTTCGGAAAATGAGAATCTATGGATATCATGGAAGGGCCCCGTGAAACGGGCAAACTCTCTCTCGTTTGGCCTTTGGCAAGGGCATCTATGATGGACAACCTGTATGAGTACAAGCTCAGTTTTTGCGAGCTGAACTTTTGGTACAGGAGATAGGAATTCAGAAGCATTATATGCATCACATGAATCCCTAATCTCCTGAACCATTTTAAAGTCTTGTGATCACAGGGATAGTATGCCATGAGTTGGTCAACACGGTCAATGCCCCCCATACATCTATTGTATTCGGCAACTGCCTTGGGCTTTTGGACAATATTACCCCTGGATGTGGTAATATTGACCAAGTTGTTGCCGAATTCAGTGCTAAGTAAGAGGACATCCCGTTTGTCTTTCCATTTCATGACATTTATCCCTGTGTCAGTACTCATACAAATTGTCTCACCTCGTTTCAATTTAGCCCGGATTACTTCCGGTGGGTTCCCTTTACGGTCTCCACGCAGTGTACCAGTGCAATAACACTCATTGCTGAGTAGTTCACGGGCTAAATTGACGTCATTGTAATAGTTGTCCATAAACAATGAATACCCCATTTGTAGTCTTCCCTTCATAAGTTTATGGACAACCTTACTTGCATGCCCTCGTCCGGCCAACTCGAGGTCCTTTTTGCCCGTATACACAATGAAATCCAGGACATACCCATTGGGTTCGGTAAGCATGTAAAGTTTGACTCCAAACTTATGCCTCTTCCCTTTGATGAATGTCCTGAACCCCAAGCGACCCCTCCACAATACCATAGATTCATCAATACATAATACCCTGTCTGGAGTATATGTTTTTTCCGAAATACTATGGAAAAGGTCAAGAAGGGGCCTAATTTTGTACAAGGGATCTATTGGAGCAGGGTCACCAAAATTTGCATTTTCTGCAAAATGCAGACTTTGCAAGATGGCGAGAAACCTATCTCTCGTCATCCTGCGGTGAAAAAAATGCAAATCAAATTTAGCATTCCTGTTCCAATAGTCCCTTATCCTGTTCGTTCTAACGGTACCCATATGGAACATCAATCCCAAAAACACTTCGAATTCTTCCCTGGTCAATTCGCTCCAATTAGTAACTCTTTGAGGTTGAACACCCACCTGATTTAGGAAAATGTTTTCCACGTAGGCGTTCGTCCTCTGGATTACTAATTGGAAGAATTCATCAGAGAAAAACAAGCTGAAATAGTCAATGGGATTATTTCCACTGGGTGCCGTTAGAAGAGCTTCCCTTCCCCGAAAGGGAAGGGCTGCAGGCAGGCAAGCACCCTTAGACCAGGCAAGGGGTGTCTGGGGAGGGAGGGTGGGAAGAGAGGGCGGTGGGGTGGGTGCATGGGAAGTGGAAGGAATAGGGGATGAGGGTGGAGGAATGTCCTCTGAGAGGTGGGGAGTAGGGGTTGGGCCTCTACCTGGAGTTATTGCTTCGTCCGACTCCCCGTCGTCAAACTCCTCCCCACTGCCGAAATCACTCCACGACTCTGAAGACGAGTCTTCGCCGAAAGAATCGTCTTCCAGAATCTTTTGTATTTCTCCCTCCGTTATTCCGGCTGGAGCTCCTCCTCCTCCTCTCTTTCTTTTGGCTGTCACCTCTGGAATAATGAAAGCAAATACAGCATAAATGAATATTTATTGCAATAAATACAATAAGAAAGGTATTATACTAAATAGTTATGCCAAAAATTCAATTACCCAAATGTTCTGGAGAAATACTCCTCTGCCGCGAGGTCGATGGTTGAGGGGAGTTGGATCGCTTCATTCTAAAATGAAAAGGAAGCTGAAAATCACATCCCACAGAAATGGAAACATTTTTATTTACAATGAAAAAATTTAGCGTAAAAATTCGAACCCGGGACCATTCCATCATTAGCCCAGCGTTCTACCCACTAGGCCACCAACAAAATCTCATAATAACATTTCTGTAAATACAATGTATATGACTACCTTTAAAATTGATTTAATAAGCCAAATAATCGAACTTACCCGTCTCTTTCAATTCCTTCTCAAAACTGTTGAAAAACGTTTTTTTTTAAATATACGGTTTCCTAAAAATTTTTATCTCCACCTATTGGAAATGAGAACAAGAAAAAAGTCTTTGTTAATAAAAAGAAATATAAAAAGGCAGGGGAAAAAATATTTTTAAACACAATGAGAATATTTAAATAAAAATACCTTGTCGTAGTTAGCGCAACAGCTGGTAAAACACGAGAAGTCGCAGCAGAATCCGAACTGTACCCTGTGGTGGCTAAGGCTGAAGTGTGATGCCTGTGAAGATCCGAGACCGCCAAGCGAAGGGAAACGGAAGACCGGGGCTCTCGAGTTTATGACTGCTGAGCGCAGCGGCCCGTCCTCTATAGATGGCGCTCGGACCTGGGCGGAGTCCGCCGCGCCATCTATTGATGGCGCTCGGTCTCAAAGTGTTAATCAAGGAGAAAACAAAAATAGCTTGAGAATGCCACAAATGAATCTTATTAAGAGCAGGCAGGATAGAAAGCTTTTCGCAGCCTTCCCTCAACAGATGCCTCTGTTCGCAGCCCTTGGCATCTGATGTAGTTCCCGGAGTTGTCTGTAGTTGTAGCCGCCACGCCGCGATACAAAAAGTTAGCAAATAATATTCATGGATTTTGCGTTTAACCGAAGGGCTTAGCTCATACCTCTTTATTTTTCTTTTCCTAAAATGACATTTCAGAGGTCGGGTGAGAGACCAATTTTTGCGTCGCTGCATAGTTTTCGGAATGTAATAAATAAAAACTATAGACAATAAAAAAATATCAAAGTAGCTTCCACAGAACCTCGGGAATTTGGTCTTTGTTACGCACAAAAAATTTGAAAGAGATCTACTTGAAACTGAGTTCGGTATCCTTGTATAAAATTTAGACCCCTCTCCTGCGCCCTCTTAACACGTTCACCCCGGCGTGGGTCACCGGTGGGTCACAACAGTTCTCGCTATGGGGCGGCGTGACCCATTGGTGGGTCACTCAAGTACACTCACACGAACCACACCCATGATTTGTAATATGCCTATGAATTGATTCATTTCTTCGAGGGTAACCGGTACCCATTTTTGTTGGTGCTTTCGGGAAGTGCCTACTTCATTGTTAGGATGCAAGTTTTGAAATTCTTCGGCATATTGGTTACTACGATATACTCCAGGATATCATCTGTAAGAAACAATTTATGCACTGTAAATGGACTTGCGCAGTCATTTTCCGACACTGACAGCTCTAGATCTTGGGAGTATTTTTCTAGTAAGGAAGTCTGCAAAATTATTGGACCCCACCCAGAGCTAGATACTTCTTGAATTTCATCACTTGACTAACCTGATGTCCCTAAACTGAAATTACTTGATTCTGATTCAGAAGAATAAGGAATTGCTTTACGGGCACCCGTTATACGCGAACAACTAGGTAGGTTAAGATCATCTTCTGAGTCCTCCTCAATATGATTACTGATACATGTCGGATTCAACCCCCTCTTCATCTTCGTAATCAGCAGTAAAACATAAAGTTACGCAATTTAAACTAAAAAGAGTAAAATTACAGAAAAATTACTCCCAATAATTCCAATAAGGTCATAAAAATTGATATGCAGCACCACAGAAACCATTTAATTATCACCAACGATCTTCGTTTCCAACAACACAGTGATGAAGAAAAGCAATAAAACATTCACACACTCAGGTATCCATGCAAAACATTCACGCCCTCCGATGGAGAGATCAATGAATTTTTCAAGCACTCTGATGAAGGTTAGCGATGAAAAACATCCGCGCACTCTAATGAAGAAACCGATGAAAAACATTGTTCGATGCCATTATTCCTCGATAATTATCTCCCATCAGGTCCTTCCTACTTCATACGTTATCACTCAGGCATACCCTGATGAGCCTGTTCAACATAAAGTAATGGTGGTATATTTGGTTAAACTACTTTTTCAGGTTAGTTATACAAAGTGACAAATTATATTACAAATTCTATCTTACCTTGTGGGTTGAGTTATCTGTCAACTGAGATAAGTTCAGGTGAGAGAGATGCCAATACAATTGGCGTGACGGAAGAATGACTGCGAGGAACGTATAGACTAAATTGTAAAATGCTCAGCTTCTTCTAGTAAGGAAGTCTGCAAATTTACTGGACCCCACGCAGTGCTAGATACTTTTTGATTCAATCACTTGAATCTGCTGTCTATGAACTCAAATTACTTGATCCTGATTCAGAAGAATAAAGAATTCTTTTACGGGCACCCGTTCTACGCGAACAACTAATTCAAAGATAGCCAGCGGAGAGGACTGCGCGGGGAAAAAAATTGACACCAGACTTTGGAACTTTGTAATTGAGTAGTTATCGGACTGCAATACAAAGTTACCCATCAGTGAATCGTCATTCCAACTCAAAGTCTATAAGAACGGTACCTCAAGACGATCACTTTGTATTCATTCAAATTTGAGGGTTGACCTGAGGCACTACATTGGACGATATAAGCTTGAGGATACATAGTATTCTTATGAAGGCTAAGAAAAAAAAACGATTTTATTCAGACAGTCTCAGTGGGGAATTTGAGTTTCCGCGCCAAATAATTCTATTCAAAATAGTGATGACTGGGAAAAATAACAACAATCGCCTATTCGACGTGACCCACCGGTGGGTCACGCCGCCTACAACCAAAATTCTGTTTATTGAGCTTCGCGACTCAACCGTGGTCACGCGATAAATAACATTTTAAAATGTGTGTAAGCAATAAACTAAAAGAGAGTATAATAAATATAAATTGGAAAATATAAAACTTTTCATTATAAACGCCGCCCGATAGGCTGAATTCATTAACACCGTGCCACCAGGGCAATAATAGAAAATCGTAAGCCGAACGTGCTAAAAAACGACCAGGGCTTCTACACCTTTCTTTATCTCCGGGTGACATAATTTCGTTGGTCATCGTTATCTTAGCTCATAAGGTACTTCCATTTCCTCCGTGGCTTCCATCCGTTAAAATATTCCCCGCTAAGACCAATTTTAGATCACTTTAATTTGTATGGGTCAACGTTTTTTTGGCATTTTCATGGCAATTTCAAAAAAGTGACGAATAATATATTTGCATTAGTCTGAAAGTAGCACAGTTCCGTATGCAAGGAATATACCAGGAACAAAAATTATAGAAATGTCACACAGTATCTTCATTAAAAGTGACACGGGCACCACCTCTAATGCATTATAGGTATGTATTCATTTATAGTACGGTGTCTTTTCACAACATTATAATGCAAGCCTGCTATGAGAAATTTCAGGACGTGAATGTGAAAGTTTTTGCACACCTAATTCCTTGCTCGTTCTCGGCAATAGATACCGAGTATATTGCCCACACATTTAAAAATATTCCCCGTAATGATATCATTCATAAGAATCGTTCGAGTATGTAGTCCATACATTGAATATGATCCGTCGAGTATCCATGAGAACCAACAGGAAAAAATATAAAATTTTATGCAAATAAAGAGGTTATCACATCATCAATCTGTAGCTAAATAACAACCATTTTGCGAATCCCTGCTATTCCTTACATCCCTTTGAATAGAACGATGGGGTGGACTAATTTGCGGTTGAAATGCAATAATATCCATCAAGTTACGCTTGGAACCATCAAGTAACTCTCGAAACATATATTTTCTGCTTAGTGCTATGAATTTCACTCGAATATATGTACCATAATTTTTACTAGGAATATGGATTATGATAAGTTTACATAAAAAATACATGTAAATTAAGGTAGTGATTTCATGCTAATTTATGATAAGTAATTTATGGAAGACATCGTAAAATTGCAAATTTAGTGCTTCAGCCTGTGAGCGAAAAAGAACAATCGGGATTAACAAAGATGGAGAACAGGTCACCAACGTTACAGCTTTTTGCGTTGGCCACCATAAGCCAATCCATCTACCTCAATGAATATGACGAACAAGTGATATTTTTACGTAGACCACCGCCAAGATATTTTCCATGCAGGTGTTCCTGAAATTGTTATACAGCCGCACAGCACATGCATTGTGCAACCCTTTTCCGTTAGCGTGCCAGATTGGGCATCCTACTTTGACCAGTAGATCTGATTGTGGGTGCGTGTGAATGAAAGATCACATACTATTGAGTTATATTGAAGAAGTGAAGTGTCACCTGGTTGAAGTTTGCGATACTAACCATGAACGCTAAGTATAAATTCCAAATATTTTACTTCCCAGACGATTTCAACGTCTAAAGCGTCATTTTTAAGGTGCACAGACGCAAATTCTCCCGGACAAGGAACCGAACCACGGCCCTTTGGCTCGTAGGGCACATGCGCAGGCTACTACACTACCCAGACTTTTTCTATCTATGTACCTGTCTCTTTCTAGTCCATGTACCTTTATAATGACGCTTTTTACTTTGAAATAGATCGGGAAATGATGATTGCGGAATTGCACTAAGTGTTTCTCAATAATGGTTGACGTACTATCGAGCTCCAAGCTGAATAAATATGAAGTTCCACTGATTTCACGTGGGGGACCTTTATACAAAGCCAACCTCCTCTGAAAGTCAAGCTCTCCCTCCTTATCCTCCACTGCCTCCTCCCAGGCTCCAATCCAGCCGTTCCTAACATTATTCAACCCCTTCCCTCTGTCCTGGTCCCATCCGTCAGAGCATTTTCAAAACAATTGCTACGCGCCCTTCGTCATATTCCCACACCACCGCTTCCTGGCTGACTAACCCTGCACCATCTACAAACTACATCCCTTCCTCAACCACCCTCCACACCACCAATCCACATCTCCACCACCCAGCCGAAAATCCACCCCGCACCGTACCAAACCCCCCAAGGGACTCTCTCAACCCCTTCAAAGCTAACGCATCACCGTACCTCCACGTGTGTGTGTTTGCCCTCTTCAGGCTTCCTCCACCACCCTCCTCCTCTCGCTAACACGTCTCTCTCCCCCCGTATACCATTTTTAAACCATTAACCTACACGTATTCACTTCAATTCCGACTGCTACGCTTCCCCCTTTCCTCCCCATGCGTCGCCGCCGCAACGGCATTTCTCGCGATCCTATCCCGCATCTCCTCTTCCCTATCTCCTCCACCCACCTCTCTCCCTTGTCACCCAAACGTGCGAGTGTTCACGGCGGTTTAAGTCTAAGCTCCAACCCCACCCTCAACCCCACTTTAGCGACACCCCCTTACTACTGCTCGGCTGTAACTCTCTCACTTGCTGGCTCCCTCCTCGCTCATCGCGCAAATGCGACATCCTTCCTCTTCCATCGCCTACCTTCCATGCGGAACTCTTTAGAAGTGGTGGTGGGGAGTGTGGGAGGTAAGAACGCTTGAACGATATATCGGTATATACACATGAACAGTATGTCGCATTCGTGGACCTGGAGAAAGCCTTCGACAATGTTGAGTAGAACAAGATATTAAGACCACTCGAAAAACTCGGAATGGATGACAGAAGAGTTATCTATCGACTATACAGGAAGCAAGTCGTCTCAATGAGAATGAGTGAGAGACGGGAATCAGATAGAAGCTAAAATTAACAAAGGAATAAGACAAGGATGCAACCTCTCACCAACAGTGTTCAACATGTACTTGGAGGAGGCCATACGATAAGCACAAGAAATTGGACTGAGCAGTATTAAGATGAACGGAGAAGAAATGAACAATCTCCGCTTCGCGGATGATATCGTAGTCACAGCTGGAAATTTCGATGATCTTCAAAGGTCACTAAACGTCGAGGACCAAGTTCTACAAGAATACAACATGAAAATAAATAAGCCGAAGACTAAAATCCTAGTACGCGGCAGAGAGACGCTGAATGCAGAAGTCATCCTGAGAAGAGAGAAATTATAGCAAGTCGATTCATACATCTATCTCGGTGGTAACCTCACGTGAAACGGAAGAACTACAACGTACATCAAGCGAAGAGTTTCTAATGCTAAGAAGGCGTTCATGGGAAAGAGACAACTGTTCTACTGAAAGAAGATATGACTAAAAACCACGAACAGTATGTGAAAACATTCGTGAGGAGCATGGCACTCTATGGATCGGAAGCATGGAGCATTGGTAAAGCTGACCGGAAAAAAAACTAGAAGTCTTTGAAACCTGGTGCTCGAGGAGGATGCTTAAGATAAAATGGACGGACGAAATAAGAAATGAAGTGTATGGAAGAGTAGAAGAGGAAAGATACATATGGAACACCATACAGAAAAGAAGAACCAGATAGATAGGACATATTCTTAGACACAATAGGTTTGTGAGGAACACGATTGAAGGAAAAATAAAGGGAAAAGTCCCTAGAGGAAGAGTCAGGAATAAGTTCATGGCCCAAATAAAGAGGAAAGTACATAGGAAGAGATACCGGGAGGTAAGGGAACTAGCATTAGATAGGGAAGGGTGGAGGGCTGCTGTCATCCAATCTTAGGATTTAACGACCAATGAATACATGAAAACCAATTCAACATATATTTTTATTCATCAGAATGAAAATGCTGACATCAGTGACACGCGGTCGATGAGTAGCTACCAGCCTACCGACGTAACGCCGATGTTATCACATTTGTAGCGTCAAAGACGGCCAGAGGTAGAGCGATTACAGTTGATATTTTGCACCAATACAAAAAGTTGCATCGCCTAAGTGAAATATCGATACTTATATACTGAGGTAAATAAGATATAGTTTTCTATCGACCCAAAAGTATTAGTACAAAGCGCGGTCGATGGGTAGAGTGATGTTATATTGACTCTGTCACAATATTTAACATCAAAGATGACCAGAGACTGAACAATACGTGTCAATATTTTTGTATCACCACATGGTTTTGTATTGATTGACCGTTATATCTAAATGTCGAAGCTGAACAGTAGTACCAAAATCAACGTTAATGGAACTTAAGTCAATCTGTGGTCGACGGGAACTGAGTAGCTTTTCCTTGTTATTGTTGACAAGCTTTGGACGTCAAAGATTTTGAGGAGCTAAGAAATTTATGCCGATAATTTTGAACCGAAATAAATTGCAATTTGACCCTTTGGCATCAATCGTTATCGACTGACGTGGCGCCGATGTCTTCACATTTTTAACGTCAACAACCTGATAAAACCAAAGTTATTATTGTGCAAAATTAGACGACATCCCGTTATATCACTTGATTTATAAAAACTAAAGATTTTGTGATTAATGCTCAGCTTGCCATAAAAATGAACATTCATAAAGAGAATATCCTAAATTTAAATTTCGAAAAATATCATCAATAATACGGGTAATGATACCTTTGCGGTAATTGTGCCTAAAATTTTTAATAAAATACCAGAAGAGTTAAGAACATTAAGTACAAAAAGAGAAGTAAAAATAAGGATAAAGGATTGGTTGGAAAATGAATAACTATGCCTCTTTGTAACATTAAAACACATATTTGAAATATCCGATCACCATAACGATGGCACCTGCTGACAAGCCTTTGACTTAGCAGGACCAAGATTTGAAAATAAAATTGTAGTAAAAATTAAAAAAAAACACATTGTAGCTTTTTTTACATGTATTTTTTACTGTTATCATTGCCAACATTGTCAACTGTTATTTATTATTTGTCGCAAGTAGCAATTTTATTATTTTTTGTACTTTTTTTGTACTTTTTTTGTACTTTTAATATTTCAAATACAATAAACACATATTAGAATTTAAAAAATATGATGAAACGGACAAAGGTTACCGAGGATGCGACGATGATGACAGATGCTACTGGATAAGTACACTATTTTTCAAGAATCGTTTTCGTTCATGGAATACATAATGGAAAACATACTGTCGATGTCACGGTATGTTAATCAAATACCTTGTAAATATATTAAAACACTCTTATTTATATTTCTTTCTCCAGGAACTTTCAGCGGTAATTACTAATTAAATTATTCAATGCTCTCATATTCAATCATATTTCATACCTCAATATCACTCTTATGAATGAAATGAAAGGCTTTCTTTCAGTAGCTCAAGGACGTGAAAAATGATATCCAACAAGAACAAAACTGAAGGGAGATGCAAAGTAAAAGGGTATAATGGATCTAAAAACAAATTAGGGGCTTAAGCCTTCCTGCCCCATTGCAAATTTTCACAAGACTGAATGCTCCCATTGCGCACAGCATATTCAATTGTTTCTACAGTAAATAGACGAGATTTTTTTGAATCCCAAAATTTCGGTACTCAAGAGTCGACACTGTAAAATGATTACCACACGGCTTTATCAATGAGTGTTGAGAATGTGAGGCGGGCAGGAGAAATAGGAGAGCCATGAGAAACGCACCAGACCCTAGTTTTAAGACCCTTGAAGCAAACTTGGTGCACTAAGCGAGTGCAATTGAGAGATCGGCGTTTTCTAGGATATCTACGAGGATCTCCCTTTTCCGCGTTCCTCCAGCATCCCATTTTCCTCCTCCCATACCAGCCTCCCTCTGAAGCGCGAGTCAATTTCTGCGGGTTATTCGGAGCTGCAACCCTCCCGCTCGCCACCCTCCAGGATTTGCCCCTCGCCGATTGTGCGCGCCAAAATGGGCCCGGAGACAAATACCTGGCTGGCGTAGGATTTCGACAAATTGCAATTTGGGTGCCGCGCTTAACAAGCGGTTTCATCTTGTCCCACCTCACTACCAAAAAGATCCTCTCGGCGGAGCCCAGGATTACTGCGAGTTACTCAACTGCCTTTCGCGAAAGCACCGTCTGAGCTGTGTCTGCACAGTGTTATGGATTCAAAAATAAAATAAATTAATTTCGAATGGTCCCGTTATCATTTTCCAACCCCCTCCAGGCCCTGAAAGAGGCGGATATGATACCTCAATTTTTGTTCACGTGAAGCTGAGCTATTTCCTTTATTTCCACGTGAGTGATCGTGATCACTCGGGTCTATTATGCTTCCCAGAATGGGGGTTGCATTGGGAGCTACAGGTCTCACCGAGGAGCTGAAGAATAATCTTCAGCTCTTCGGCGAGAACAGGATTTCAGGCGCGCAATTCTACTGAAACGCATATGCAGCACTCCCCCATTGCGCTATTTTTCCTTAGTTTACATTACACTGGATTACTGCCGCCCATGATTGAATAATTCACTGCTCTCATATACTCGAATGCCCTCCGTAACACTGCTTCGGTGAAATGAAAAGGCTTAAAGCAGAGGCATTCCAGACTTTGCTTCAGTTCTATGAAGTCAGCTAAATACCTTCGGAGATTTTAGTTCATACCTGAACTGCTACGCCAACCTAGAAAGGTAATAATAACTGAAACAATGGTACATTTTATGAATTTTTAACACCCAATGAGATGCAACCCAACCTGGGGTTAGAAATGTTGAATGCCATATGAAATTAATTGGGATTACATCTTTCACAGCTTTGGATTGCCCTTCTTCTCCAAGAATTGGATTCTTTTTAGAAATTTATTTTACCTAGAATGCCAGAATACCAAAATAGATAGCATGATCGTTAACAATATGTATCGGCCTCATGAACATGATACGCTAATACCTTGCTCTGTGGCAACAGAAATTATAACAATTAATGAAGAAAGGAATTTTTAAATATTATGATTGTCAAAAATTTAAACAAATGCTGTAAATTTTACTGAAACTTTTAGTTTGGTAAATGTTATGTTGCTTTCCAAAAGGTATTGTTAACCTTATCACAATAAATACATAAAATGATAACCATAACTATTTTCAAAAATTTGCATAACCTCAAGAATAAATTTTTTAAAGATAAATTTCATTATTTTAAAATTTAAAATCACTTAGTAAATGAGGCATTGCATTCCAAAATCCAATACGCAGGCGCTGAAAATTATTTTTTCTCAATGACAAAAAACAATACTTTTCTCCTTTCCAATAAAAGAAAGGGGAAATGTAATTGGAAGTCTTTAACAAGAAATGGCAATATTAAATGCCACCTTTAAGTTTGATATTAGAAGTGCAATTTTTATGGATTGTACATTAGGTCGCATGAATATTTGTCTCGGTGAATGAACCTAGTTAAATAAAAAATCCTTGAAGTTGTCACAGGATATGCAAGAAATGGAATACGCATAATGCGTGCTGGCCCCATAAAATGATGTCCTGAGACAAGAGACTCAAGAGGCAATCTCTTCGCTTACAGTAAAAATGCACAAATCCAGCAAAAAAAATGAGGGACTGGACGGGGGTTATAAACCCTCTTGCTTCGGACTAAGGAGTTTCCTAGCCTTTATAGGCCCGCCCTTTTCTGGTGTTCTCCCCAAGAACACATCCACTATTACGTCGCTTCCTTCTCTCTCCTCTACTTCCATCAACACCACCATCCACCGCTGCACTTGGCTCTTCCCTAGCTTTAAACGGTGGCTCCTCCGAGGAATTCGCGCGTGATATCGGCGGGATGTGAAGCGGGGAGAAGAGACCGAGGGGAGGAAGGCATGTGGACTTCAGCGGGGGAAACGTCCGTATAACACCAGACCGTCCCCGCCCACCCATCCCCATCAACTCTCCCTCCAAATGACATCTCGCCCAGAGTATTCATTCGGCGGGGAGATGTTCAGTCTCGCCCCAACGGAAGGGGTCACCGCCGAGCCCGGCGGGGCCAAAGTGCGATGGAGCGAAGCATGGAAGAGGACGGATATAAGAGGGCGATGACCACTCACACTGAGAGCGGGACTGAGAGAACGGTGTGACCAGGGAGGGGATTTGCGAAAAAGGGAGATAGCAAAGGAAGAGGAAATTGGAAACTTAAAGAGAAGGAGGTGAAGAATCTGCTTGATGGAAGAGGATAATACAAATGGGGTATACGAGAAGGGAAAAGGGTTTAGCGGAGGGCGGGAAAGACACGCAGAAGAGGGCGATAATGTGGGTGAGATAGATGGATGGCCTCCTCGCCTCTTCCTTGGGAGTAGCTTTTGCACGTCGCCAAAATAACCCTTCGCCAGCGATGGCTTTTGTGTCTCCCCTGACCGCACGTCTTTTTTTTCAGGCTGACACGGTGACTGTAGGAAAGACGTCCGGAAAATGTAATGATCGATTACGCGCCTTTGGTGGCAAATCTTTTTCACATCTCTTTCTTGCTGGAAGATTGCCCTTCCAGCTAGACTTGATGGCTGTGATGAGTGGCTCTCCCGGACATGAAAAATACAGACTAGAAAGTCCACAGAGCAAAGGCTATTCGCAAAATAAAGAGCATGAGGTTATGAATTAGGACGTAAAGTAATGAGAGAAGACTTAGCGGAAATAAATAAAGTATAATAGAAGGTTTTGATGCTAAAATTTCCTTCACCATCACCACTTTGCTTGAATAATTTTCCTTTAGTATTACAAAAGGGTTATGACGATCGTAAGCAGTAGTAATGTATTCTTAAAGGAGATAATACACTACGCCGAAGTGGATGGAATGGCGGGGGTTTTTCCGAAAGATACTGTAAGAAATGCTTTTGTTTATCTTCGTCGTAGCAATATTTAATTCAAGCGAAAATATCTTATAATACGTCACCAGTGTATTTGCCTGGGCATAGTTTACTCTCAACTACTTGAGCCAAAATCATTCATATAGCTAAGACGAAATGTAACTAGTCTTTACTTCATTTTGCGATTACATGTTAATTTGGTTTTAGGAAGAAAAATTAATATGAGTAGCATTTTGAAAATAACTTTGTGTAAAACGATTTAACTAAAGCGCCATTATAACATGATCCATGTCTCTTCACAGAGCTATAACAGCCGTATTGCAAGACGCTGTAAATATATGTGAGGGAATGGCAAAATTATACAGTCAATCATTCTCCATGCAATGCACTAAGGGAAGATAAATGAGATAAAAGATAAAAATTAATAAAAGTGGAAAAATAGTAAAACGTGGTTTGAAAACATATCTACATCTACATAATACCCTGCGAGTCGCCACATGGGCGTGTGGTAGGGGATGTTAGGTCACCAGCCGTGTAAATATGTAAGTTTTTGGGAGATGAAAAGGTGACATGTATTATAGGAGTGTATTTAGTGGAGCTCAATTTTTATTGTGGTCACTTATTGTGCGCAGAAAGAGCGCGTTTTTGTACCTATATGTTCGGCAGTGCATCTCTCTTATTTTATCGCATCTGTCAGATCTAGATATGTAGTGAGGAGTCATGATAATTTTCTCTGTGTCGCTCTGAAAAATATCAGTTCTGAATTTCTCAAGCAAACTAAGCCTAGCGTGTAGCCTCCGAGTCTAGGGGCTCCCACCTTAATCCCTATCAAAGTTGTGAAACACTGTATGTTCGCTCGTAGCACTTTTTAACGAAACGAAAAACATATGATGGGAATATATGAAGAAATTTAGAGGAGACGTGAGTTTGTGTCAAACTAATTTTTAAAGCGTCAATAAAATATTTAGTTGGCACGGATAAATGAGATAATGATACTTTAGATTACACGTTGGAAATGGGAAGATGCAAGCATTTACTATTTTGAGAATTAAGGCAGGGAAAATCGAGTCCATTGCGAGCGAAAAGCGATTACCCGACGATGAGGCGGGTGACAACGTTCAGGCAGGGAATGCCCAAAGACAGGTATCCACCCTGTATTGATAACCAATAATTGGTAGGGCACTTGTGATGACGATCGGTGACGACGCTACCGCTAAGCCACACCCGCATAAAGGCGATTAATGTTACCAACTCCGTCGATATTCCATCGCTTGGGATTCGGATTACCACGATAGCTGAAGTAAAGGCTTCACATGTGGTGACCCTGGGCTAGATTCTCGGTTGCTGGAAATTTTTTTATTGGCATTCCTATACCTCTATACCAGAGTCTATACCTAGTATTGGCAAGCATCTGAGACGCAAGAGTCTGATCTGAATTCCAAAATAATTAAAAAATGATTTATAGAGCAATGAATGCATTATTAGAAATACAGAAATTTTCAAACCATACTAATTCCAGATGAAAGAAATAACTAATGTAATATTATCACATGATTTAATACAAATTATGCCATGACTATGCAAAGAAAAATCAACACCACCGCTTGTTCATCATCATTTACCCATTTCTTCCGATCGTAGCGAAAACGAAAATTTCATTTTGAAGATAAAAAAATGCAGTCAAATTTTTTTAAACTTCATCAATATCTTACAAATCCATTGTCTACTACCTTTATGACACTAAAAGCCACCCTCACTTATATCACTCTCACTAAGATCATCACCACTCTCACTTATAATGTATTTAATTGACCAAAATTGTACAAAATAATATTTTGTAATGACACACATTCAATAAACGCTCATGTAGAGTTTAAATAATTTTTTACTCAATGATAGTAAAATGAGAAAAAAACTTTTTTGGAATAAACCCTCGGTCAGACTATTTCAGACAAAAAACAATCCGATGAGCAATTCTCCAACCCAGCAAAACTCCATAAACTTGCTAAGAGCTCAAAAAACTATTATTTTCTTTTTTAAGGCAAATTAAATATCAATACATACATTAAACAACAAAATCAGGATAATATTATTAAAAATAAAAGTTTAACATTACTTTAATAAACGATGAAAATCAATATGCTGAGGGAAAAGGTACTGGTAAAATGGCTGGGACTGAGAGTGTTAAATCATTAGAAACATTTGAGGGAACTATGATAATTTTATTTTAATTTTCGCATATGCTTACTTAAGAACCGTGCATACGAAATCAAAAGGCTGCATGAAGAAGATAGAATAATTGAGACCGGTCTTGTCTAAAGAATGGAATTGAAATCTCATTCCATCATTCGATTATTTTTTCATGTTACAGCCATATTTATCCTCGTCTCATCTTCAAACTAACCTGCCTTTCGTACAAGCTGAATCCTGCGGGACATGCATGAGTCCAACGACGATGTGATGCCGCAGTTTTCCTCACCCGAGCTCATTTGAAGATCGATGTGCGAACAGTTTTTCGGTCCACTGAGGAGCGTACCTGGAATGAAAATTATGGCGTGAGTCGGCAAGAGGTAAAGAGAAAACCCGTGACGAATGAAGAGGGTGAGGATGGACGGCAAAAGGGAAGAGGGGACCCAGAAGAAAGGTTTGTAAAGGGAATCGGGGTAAGGGTGAGGGAAATTAGATGAGGCAAAAGAAAGGGTAAAAGGGCGGGTCTAGGAGGAGGCATGTTCAAGGAGAATGTTGCGCTCAGGGTCGAGCCCATTCCCTTTCAAGTGACCCTTGCCTCGAGATGACCACCGCCCCACCGCCACTCGAGCTCGTGCACGCCCACCACATACCGCTCCCGCATGAAGAAGGCTCCACTGCGGCAGTGAGAGACCACCCAGATACAAAATCCTAACTCGCTATCCTCTTTATCACTAAAAAATATTCTGCTTTCCCAGAGGATAATCTTTAGCTATTAGAAAACATGATTGAGGTAAAACATACACAGATTATTCGACGAAAATTAATTTTCCATGCTCACTTTTTCCCGTAATTGAAGCCTTAGGTAGCACCCAAACCACTGAATTATTTCATTTTGACTCCATATATGCAGTAATTCACTAATTACTCAGATTGTAAGGATAGGAGATGAGTTAAATTCAGCGCCAGTCTACACTAGTCTAGCTCTACGATAGGTCGCATTCTTCCCTCTACTGAGGTAGAATAAGCGCAAATCGTTGTAAATTATTGCTGTGATTTACTAACAATGAGATTCATAGGTGTCTAAGATTTATTACCATACAACTTTGAGGCTGAAATCTACCATAAATAGTTCTTCACCGATGTGACTTACATACAAGGTAAAATATACAATAATCCACTTTGTGCGCCCATTCTCGCTTTTCACACCAAGTAGTATTAAGTTCAATTTGCTATAAATACCATGGAAAGACGTATTTTGAACTAAGTCGCCTTTTTCTAGAGGGAGACAATATGAATAACAGTACTGCACTGCTATGTGAAAAGACAGTGACTGTCAAAATTAAATATTTTGAGATTAGAGTTGATTTTGTTATTTTCAACCTTGAGGATTACAAAAAAATGTACAGAAAACCGTGTCTGTAGCAGTTTTCCAGATATAACTTCGAGCATTCACCGTACAGCATATATTTCAGTTTTCTAAGCCACATAGCAATAACTACATGTCATTCTCCCAGAGAATCACATAACTTTTATTTCCTTGTGATTTGTCCTCATACAGCACTGACCATCGGAGCATCAATTCAATTAAAATCTTTTCAATGGTGGACTAGATGAAGAATCAAAGGCTCGAAGGTGAAAACTTTAGCATGCAATAATTCCGAACCAACGATGCTGCAGGTACTGCTTTTTTAGCTTAGCAGGGGAGAGAAGTTTTAGAGAAACAAAATTCCTAGTCATAACTGAGAACACATTAAATTTTTAATCATAAACTGCGGCTGTGGTAATAAACTTGAAGTTAATTGATGATTATTAATGGCAACTAAACTTTGATTCCAGCAACTGAATTTATCAGCAGGTACTTAGTAAATATCTTCATGAAAATTTGACTAGCTATTTTATGCACGCAAACGAGCGTTTTTTTAATTGTTAGAAAATTCACACCTTGAGTACTGAATTTATAAAAAAAATAATTAGAAAACTTCATATCAATCATTACACTTATTCCGCGATCAGAACTTCCTAATTTTTTTTTATATTAAGTATCTCTGGAGCTCGCAGTCGTACCAAATCTCATAAAAAACGACTTAATTTCGTGATAAATATCGCGAAAATTAGTGGTGATTTTTTCGATCATGAGAAGTACATTTATGTAAAGTGAGCCGAAACTTCATTGAATTTAAACGTGAAACGATATCTCGTGCGAACGGCCTGAAAATGAAATTAGCGTCATTTTTACGAAAGAACCGCGTCAAACTATCTGCGGAAAGGGGGGTGGGAGAAAAAAGTCCACGAGGATCGCACGTAGTGTCATATGGAGCGAAGTCGTCCGTGAGAGAAATACTTAAAGAGGAAGGGAGCGCATCGGGATGAGGTGTACCATATGGAGAGGAGCGAAAAAAGGAGTATAGGGGATCGGGGAGGATACGGGAAACGGGAAGAGGAGGAGGAGAGTTGCCGGAGACGCGTCAGGCAATAGACAGGCCGGGGGGACCCTGAAGTGCATACGATGAGCAAGTTGGAGAGTGACTCATGCGCACTTCCTGCTCCGAAACCATTCGGGCCCTCTCTCTTTCTCACACACACACACATACCCTTTTCTTCTCCACACGACAAATATCCACTGCACCCCCGGCGTGCGTTTGAGAGGATGGAGTGCCAGGGTGGGAGGGGTGTGGGGTGGTACATGGCCGGGGGGGGGGTTCTGGAGGCCTCTAGGGGAGTTCTGAGCGTAAATTGGCGCTCGGGTGCTTATTCTCTCCAAACCCCTCCCCCGCACACATATACCCCCCCCCCGTGTTCAAGCGTCTGTGTAGTACGTCCGCGCGTATATATGTGCTCGGACGACGCGCGCGCATGCGCAGCAGAGCGCGAGAAATTTGGAATAAACCAAATTCCCCGGCGCAGACAAAGCGGAAGTTTGAAAGGGTTGCAAAACGAGTTGGGGGGGAAGAGAGGGGTTGGCAACAGGACACAATGGAAATTGCTCGTTTACCGTACTGTACATATTCCTCTCCACTTTTTTTTTCTTTTCGTTCGTTTGTTTCGTCCAGCGCAGGATTACGTTACGTTCTTGATTAATATCTTTCCCGCGATCCCTTCCCCTCTTTGCCGGCCGACCGACGCGTTTATAAGGCTCTACTCGCTAATTTTCGAGAGGCTGTCCCCGCTAAAAACACCCAGCTTGGTGATTCACGCAGAAACAAAGAGAACAATCCCGAGCGGCCGAGTTTTGATATCTCGTCGGCCCTTTGATGAGTGCATTTAACTCGCCGACGGACCTCGTACATATAATTATTACGCCACCGTTTTCTTTCTCCTGGTCCGCATTTACTGACCTTACCGCTCGACTTCATTCCAAAAATTGTGACATGCTCTCTACCACTTTCGCTAACATTGCGTCACGACGGTCCCTCTAGCAAGTCGCCTTGATGTCACCCGCAAGTTTTATCATGACCTGGAAACCAGAAAGCTAACGTTGAAAATTATGTCATGTTCCTCCGTTCACTGAGACGCTCTTCAATCCAAAGAGTGATTTTCCTGTAAGTAATGGTAATCTTGGATACATACTTGTGATAGAAAGATGCAAAATATATCCCTATGTCCTTTGTCTTATAGTTTTACTTTTAGGTCATATAATATTTAAAAAAAATTGTAAACCATTATTATTTTAACCCAAATTGTGCAAAGGTGCTAGAAATTCCGAACAGATTTGCAATCCATGCATCTTTCAGGGTGCATCAATCAAATTTTTAATCACATCACTATTGTTAAATAAGAAAGATCCGTTTCTTTGAAGGCTTCCGCGACTCATATACTTGTTAATATTGCTCTTTTCAGGTATTCTCGCCGCGTGTTTAGTTTTTGTGACAGCAGTTTTCCCCTCTTCCTGGGGGCGTCTTCAGGTCCGTTGGACATTTTGTAATTATTGATATTATTTTTTTCCCGTTGCTATATATTTCGTTGAAAGTTCATCTAGGACCATAGGGTGTCTCCATTGCCCGCTCCTCGCTGTGGTTTCACCACTCTCTCCCAGGTTGAGGCAAGTGGGTATCCATCCTCCCGATTGAAATTTAGGAAAACGAAATACATAACAACGGGAAATAAATAATAACAATATTTACAAAATGTCCAACGGACCTGAAGACGCCCCCAGGAAGAGGGGAGAAACTGTTATCAGAAAAACTAAACACGCGACGAGAATACCTGAAAAGAGCAATATTAACGAAAGATCCATGTTTAAACCATTCAAATGATATAGTGCAAAACAGCACCTTTAAAAAAATTTCTGGAGGAATACTAGAAAATTTTCCTGCTGACGTATCTCAGCATCGAAAGATTATACTCGACAAAATATAAGAACATGGCGTGAAATAAACTTTGGGACAACAGATTTTATGTCCTAAAATTCGCTTCTTTTTGCAAATGTAGAAAAATAAAAGAGCAGAGATGGTTAGGAAAAATGCGAACACAAATTAAAAAATGTGATAAAAAGTCCTCCATAGGATGCGCTTATTTCCGTTAATATCCAACACAAGAGAGGCTCGACTTTTTAATGGACAGAAACTGCTTCCATGTCTTTTACCAATGCAGAAGAATTGAGTTTTGCTAATCTACTTTTTAAAATCTGCCACTCTCTTTGGGAACCAATTAGTTTTTGCAATGAGTACGAACGCATATTTGGGGATGGCGGCATTTTTTAAATTATGGGATGCAAATCACTGCAAATGCACCTGGCCGGTATTATTATTGACAAGTCGTCAGAACCTTCCGCGGGAAAAGAATAGGCGATTTGTTTATACCATTGTCGACGAGTCGGTATGGTAGTTTCAGGGAAAAGCGATGCGTATAAACAATGCCATGAAAGAGTTTACACTTGCCCAGGTAGACTGAAAAATTAAGGCTCGAGGTGAACAAGGGATTATTTACGTAGAATCAGCGTGTTTTGGACGTGTTTTAAGGGGGCTCTCTACAAATAATCCAAGAGTTTGGACGCATTTGTGTTCAGCCTGGAGAATCTCCATAGTTGGGACGCGTCCGGGGATTCCTTCTGAGATAATCCAAGATTTCAATTATTCCGGAAGGTCTTCGATTGGGCAGATCATCATCCGGTATCCGAGGGGCCATCAACGACGACGGTCGAAGACCAGCTCGAGCGTGGACCACGGCTATAGGCATCAACCGCATCCTGATAGTGTGAGCCAGCGATTCCTTTTATTAATTAGACTTAATTCTATTAATCTATAGACCGCCAGTCTAGCAGGGAGCGAATAATTAATTGAGTGTCATAATTTTAAAGTATGTTTGTTATTGAAAAACATTGATTTCATTTGAGCGTGCACGCATCAAGTCATATAATATTTAAGTTTTCGTTACGTCTAAGGTCAAAAAGGTAATTTAAATTTGGTAAAAGACGAGGGCAAAAGGAAAAAATTGTATTTGTTCTTATGGTATGCAATTAGCCACTAAATATCTTGGGATTGAAGTGCATGTGTTTTATTTGTATTGCTATTGGACTTATTTTGATATAACTAGTGCGGTCGAGGTGAGTATCTCCGGGGGCAGCTTATCAGCGTCCATTTTATCGAGAGAGCTTACTATCATACACCGAAAAAAGGACAGTTTTAGGTTGTATTAATATTTTCCAATGATAATCGAAGCACAGGTTAGATGAGATTCAAAACCCGGAATCATTGCATGAAAAGACTAAGTAAGTACTAACATCACTTGCATGAATTACACACATAGTTTGCAGCAAAATGCGTCATTTAACAGTGATTAAGATACAACTCAAAAGCAAAAAAGACGCGTGAGCCACACGCATAAGTATTGAACGATGTCTTTGGATTGAATAACTTGAAGTCGGATAAGTCACATAAATTTAGCCAATTTCAAGTATTTTTAAACTTATCTTACGGTACGAATTATCAAGAGAAAGTGATGGAATGTCATATTTTGTCTATTTACTTTAGTCTTTATTCTATTTCTATAATGTGTATTTACCTTCCTCCAGCTGAAAAGGAAGGTAAATAGATTGTGTGGGATCTAAAAATCGATAAAGGATGAAAAAGACCAAGGGAGAATTCACTAGAAGGTTAGACAAACCCTACTATATAGGTAGGAAGGAACTCAGTTTTAAAAGTAAAATACTGGCTACAGAAATTGGATCTACTAAAAAACTCCCTCCAAAACCGTGGACTTAAAGAATGGAATGAGTTGCCTGAAGATATTTAAAGACCTTTCCTAACACAGTCAAAAGGTTTCGAAAGTTAATAAGAGCTAAATTACTCCTGGGTGCATACTAAGAACTTTTGTGTATAAGTCATGAGTTTCACATTGAGTATATTGTTTTAACTTTATTCAACTTCATTTCTTACGTTATATTTTTTACCGTTGCCTCCAGGTCAATTGCCTAGTTATAAAGAGATTTTTAAATAAATAAATAACTTTTCGATGTATTATAAACAGAAAACACCTGCGTCAACTTTTTACATCTTCCATCCGCCTAAAATAAAAAAAATAATTCGAGGAATTCATCCAGAAATGTAAACATCGATTTCTATCTTTTTTATAAAAAGGGCGGGACAACATAAGCTGGTGATTTGGCGGCTATTTTGCGTGATAGCGTAAGCCAGCATGTTTATGTGGAAGATAAGAAGATGTACGAGAGCTTCTGGTGAAATGCAACAAGCTATCGCTGTGTCAAGGATCAAGGTTAAGTTCGATGGGTCGTATCTTTCTGGCGACGGCTTCAAACATCAACGTGACTGTTGGAGCATTACGCGACTCATATCCTATAAATATACCCGTTGGGATGATTATCATACAGAACTGAGCCTTCTTGGTCATTTGGATCGAAATCTTTCATTGAGTGCCATCACAGAGGAAATTTTTCATCTGAATTTCCCAATCATGTGTCATCGTTGGTTTACATCGCTAATAATTGTGGTTTTTGTGACTGGATTAGCAGCACGTGGATTGAACTCTCACGTCATGCCTTCAACTTTAGCACCAAGGAATGTCGACCAAGCAATTATTGTGGTACCCGATCGCCCAAGAGGCGACAGCGGCGACTGCCCGGCAGGATGGCGGCGACTCAACGGAAGGTGTCGACAATCAGTTTGATGGTGTAAACGTGAGCAGCATGTATACCCATGTATGTTTAAAAGATAATTTGTCTCACATTGATACGTCTACTGTCAATATCATAACAATTTTTCTGTACACTTTTGAAAACTAACAGCGTGGGTCTGCAACCCTGTAATCTGTTTTGGAGAATCGAATAAAAATACGGAATACACTGCCCATTATGTTTTATTTTTTAAGCCTATATTGTTATGAAACATACTACCCCAGTCACTGCTTTTATAGCAATATTTTCCCACTTTACGTGAGTGTTAGTAAATAACGTGGCTCGACAGATGAATTCCATCGCAAAAGTTGTGGGAACTTCAAGTAACGAATTTATGATTCCACTGAATATATAACCTCCATTGAAATAATTTCCAAAAAGAAATGACATCGGCTAAAAAGTATTCAGCAGTGTCCTCTGAAGACTCAATGAGCACATTGTTATCTTCACAAGGTTTGCCTTAAGACGATAGCGAAACAAGATAAAGCTGTAAATTTTATGTTCAGAGGAATAGCAAAGTTTTCATTTGGAAGTTCTCTCAGTTTACCCTATCACTTAAAAGAATTATTCCTGGTGAATACTCGAAGAAAAATATTTCGGCTTACATCAGTGATAAATCAAATACTTAATAATAACCGCAACTATGTTGAGAAGAGAAATGTCGATCATGTTGATCCTCTTGGAGGTAAAGTAAATAGGAAGACCTGTACTTATCTACTAGTTTTCAAATCTAACGATACCCTCACGCAAAATACATCTTTCACAGTCCACCTACATCATGAAAAGTGGAAATAAGTTTTAATGGTTAACAGGAGCTTTTCTGATCCTCAGAGGAAGATTTGCAATCAACGAATTAAATCTCAATGAGCTGGACCACCAATTTGAAAGAGATGCAAGTATTGCAACGAAAGCCACTGTTATTACGGTACAAATTTTGGCCCACGTCGTTTCACCGCGTTATTAAATTTTCAAACCGTTCCAGGAGAATAGGAAACGCTTAGCGATATTTGTTTCCGTTTATGTTTTTAAATATTTTTCGAAAGATGGAAGGAAAACTGGTATTCAGCTCTCGGGAAAAAGAGCCTCGTTTATCTCCGCCTGCCCCCCTCCAGTAAACGACGGACTTCAATTCATTTCGACGCAAAAGTTTTGATGCCGGAGTGCGCAAATCAAGTCCATTTTCCGCGGAGCGTGTCATTCCGCTGCCGTCCACGAAAACAAAAGCGTAAACGTCGTTACTTCCTCCTTTCCTCGCCCCACAACCGCGTGGCGCACTAAGCGTTGGGTAATCGGATTGTTTTTCCCGCTTCCTTGACTCGCATTCCGCATCCCCAACTTTTTCCTAAGAGACCACTGTAAACAATTGCCAGCCGCCTTGGAGGCCCCGCACGGGAAATATAGTTCGCAACCCGCTTCCCCACTGACGGAACGGATATGAGGGGGAATCCGTCGTGTGCGTGGTGCGCCCTCTTGGTTCCGGCGCACCTTTGTGCACCCAAAATGACGCTTGGGACGATAGAAGAACGTATATATAAATATCCGCTCAGGCAACATCAATAGGTCAACAAAATGTGGAGAGAGGGTCCAAAAAGATCGAAATGAAGCACTTACCCGTGTCGAGCACGAGGTTGGGAACGAACCTGTTTATTTTTTTCACGTCGCGAATATTTTATATCAATTTTTTATATCTCTGGTAGTCTCCCACTTCACCTCGCCATAATTTTTACTGCTCTGATAACTTTTTTCGCTACAGAGATCTTTCCGTCTGGAGCGTAATCAAATTAAAGTGTCCACTCACCCCAATCTTCATTTAACTCTTTCGAACCGTGTAACAAAGGCTGCGTGCGTGAAAGGAAGGCTTGGGTTTGGAAGGGGAGAGGTGGGGGAGATACGTACGGGGAATTGCGTCGGGGGTGGGAGACATCTAGAGAAATAAATGGGGAAGGATGGTAGAGGGTGTGGATTGAAAAAAATAAAATAAAAAAAGAGGCACGAGTAACGCGAGGGGTAAGAATCGAGTATCGAAGGGGAGGAAGACGAGGTGTCACCGGTTTTGATTCTCTCCGCCCCTTCCTGATTTCATCTCCGCCTCTGCCGAACTCATACTTCCATCCATTCTTTAAAAAAAGAACCTTTTCCCAAACCACCACCTTCACAAACCGAAAGGCACAGAGAGATGGGACGATGGAAGGGTTGAGAAAAAATCATTTATCCGTTCATTATCCATCGCTTTGCTTTGGTACCATCGCCCTCGTCGCCTTGGCAACGCCCTCCCACCCGCTCGCTACCCGGTGCCATAACTAACCCCTCAACCCCCAACGCTTCACTATCCACCCCTCGCCTGTATCCCAACCCTCCCATCTCCAGAGCCCCCATTGCCACCGCGTCGCCCTAAAATTCCACCCCCATGCGTCTCGACGTGGGCACGGAGTGTGGTGAGGCGGAGGGGGTGGGTGTCCCTAGTACCCCTTTCTGGTACCCCTAGCATTCCTCCCTTCCTCGCGAACCCTCGTCCATACCCTGCTTGCTACAGATTCTCTCTACAGCCTCCCTCTCCCCTCTACAGCGTTCGCGATCCCCCATCTCGAGCAGACATCTTCCGACTCGCTCCCTCCGAACAGTTCGGGAGAACAGCGGGACGAGTGCGCGCAGCAAGCGAGAATCCGCGCCCCCCCTTTCACCATTCCCCCTTGCGCTCGTTCATCGGTCCTCCTACTACACCTCCCCCTCACCCAACCCATCATCCCTTTACCAACCCCTTTCAGTCGCCACCCCATCCATCTAAAGCTACCCGTTGTCTCCTCTCACCCACTCTCTTGGATTCCCCTTCCCCTATTCTCCCTCTCTGGTCGACTCTCCATCTCCCCACATCACACCGACCTCCAATCCTAAGCTTTCCCATTGTGAACCCTCCTACCCTTTTTCCATACAATTCAGCACACACACATATGTATGAATAGGTTTCAGGACACGGAATTTTAACAAAAATGCATAAAAATTTTAACAGGCGTGAATCACGCAACATTTTTTTCAAAATTGTTTCAGATTACATCGTCCGAGGTCACCTGCTACCAATACGTAAATTTTGAGCAAAATATGAGACCCTAAGGGATAAGGATTTGTGGAATTGAGGTGGAATGACCCACATATGAATGACCCAAAATGTCATAGGCGTGACTCACAGACACACAGAGAAAACACAAAAAAGAAAAACTCACGGATATGTTCATATATTTCGGCGGACACAACCGCATTCATCAGAAATTAGTAGGTACTCACCTACTACAAGTACCTACTAATTTCTGACGAAGGCGGTTGTGTCGCCGAAATATATAAACATATCCGTGAGTTTTTCTTTTTTGTGTTTTCTCTGTGTCTGCCAGTCACGCCTGTGACATTTTTTACAATATTTGTGCACTACACGTGTTATTCGTCGGTTGGATATATATATATATATATATATATATATATATATATATATATATATATATATATATATATATATATATACAATTAAAGAGGAGAGATAAAGATTTAAAGAACAAATACAATTAAAGTATATATATATATATGTCCACTTGGCGAAAAACACTTGTAGTGCACATATATAAAAAAAAGGTCACAGGCGTGACTAGCAGTTACATATAGAGCACAAAAAAGTAAAACTCACAGAAATTTTGATATATTTCGGCGGACACAATCGCCTTCATCAGAATGTTAGAAGGTAGTCTACCTTATAACATTCTGATGAAGGCGGTTGTGTCCGCCGAAATATATCAAAATTTCTGTGAGTTTTACTTTTTTTGTGCTCTATATGTAACTGCTAGTCACGCCTGTGACCTTTTTATATATATATATATATATATATATATATATATATATATATATATATATATATATATATATTAAATAGAAACCCTGTGACTTAATGCATCACTATGTTGTGCGTTCCTTTGAAGGTGCTTATATGTGCGCCCTCATGTAATCCGTAATGTAGACTCTTCTGGAAATGATATAGCACTCATAAATTATGCACAGGTAGATTAGAAAGAAATTAGATGGGTAGAAAAGGGTGTTTCAATATGGACTTAACGACTTAAACGGACCAAAAGTACTCGGCTCACAAATTTATTTTTAAGAGTCCTTTTGGAGCAGACGGTTTTATTTTTAAATAAACATGGTTCGGTGTGACTACCGCTTGTGATATGGCCGACATCCTACCTAAGCCACACGAAACGTTTTTCAAATATCAGCAAATTAGATAGGTAGCAGTGTATAAGTTCCATTTCTCGATACAACGAATTCTAACCGCAGGTAAGGGTAGAACAAACGCTCGATCACTGATGAATTCCCTCCGTCACAAATAGGGAGGGGTCAAATCTGGGGAGAAAATCCTCTAAATTTTAAGTTGTTAAGTCTCTGTTAAAACATCAATTTCATCATAGAAGGAAATGGTCGAAGAATGCCGATTAAATAACTTAAAATATTTTATCGGATCGAGCACCGAACCTTATTTTCAGAGAGTTCATTCGGAGCAACTGAGCAAAGTATTTCGTTTCAAGAAGGCTTCTCCATATTTTTGGAATTAGATCTGTAACTTAGGTTATGCGAATCATTTTAAATAACTGGGTATGTAGTTATTTGCTTATTTGATGAATGGAGGAAGAGTTGAAAGAAACCAGGCCTCATAAATTACCTTATGCTAAGGAAATATGCAGACATGTCAACTATGTTACGTCCCATCCGATGAGGGAGTACGTATCTTGACTTACTCTCCCTATGAACCTCAAGTAGAATTAAGGAATCCGTGGATAAATCTGCGTCACTAACATGGTTCAAACCACAGCCTGATCAGGAAGCGAAGCCAGCATTTTGGCAGCCAAAGCACTTAAACACTTTGATTAATGACCTAAAACCTAATTGATAATTACAGAAATACAAAATATTTTTTCAGATTTTTATAAGATAGAACTGATTGAAACGAATTCTACTTGCCATCAGGTATACCTGGTGATAAGACCCCTGCACTGATACCACTTGCATGATCTAAAAAACGGCGCGGAGCATCGTAACATACATTTGAGAGCGCCCTTAGGCTGACCATTGCTGGGGTTCCCATTAATCATACCACGAAATTTTAAATGTCATGTAGCAAGTCAAACTATTCAAAAACACCAGTACTTATAAATAAAAGTAATAAACTTTGAACTTTGATTTATATATATGACTGAAATTCCGAGTACTTAAGTATAAATATGTCCTTAAGTTTTTAACTTCACTAATTTTTTCACGCCGCACATTTTAAACTCCATTGCAACGGAAATTCTTTTGTAATTCTGAAAGATTACCGAGGTAACAATATGATTTGTTTTAAAAAATAATTAGTAAACATACAAATCAGTCACTGTTTATTTTTTGACGATATGTAGGTTTTATAAATTCCTTATTTTCTTAAAAATAGGTCTCTTTCGAGTGGATACTCGTACAATTTCCAATGTATAAAAGCCAGTATTTTTCGTCAAATATCTAGGAAAGTAGTTCAAAAACGGAAAAATATTTTAGCAAATTTGGAAAGCTGTGATGGTTTTATTAAATTAATGAGACTTAATTCATTGGTGATATTTCACTCAAACTATATTAATGAATTCATTTAAAAATTTGTACCGAGTAAAATTGTTCTAAGATAATAATAAATTGGTGTAATATCCGCTCAAGATTAATTTCCACATAGTTGAATTCAATCCTATTAATTTCATCTCTTCTCTCCTACTTGTGCGTTTCGAATGAGAATATACATAGTTAGTAGACTGCCAAGGGGGGTTTGTCAGAGAGGACGAGCGAGACGGTTATAGGGATCGCAAAAAGGGTCCTTGTTATGTCAGGATACGACTGGGAACGGTAAGGGTTTCGAAAAGAGGGGGAGAGGGAATAATCGGTGAGGACATAGAAAGTCGAGAAAAGGGAATGGGATGAAGAAGAGTGGGAGGAAAAATGGAAAATGGATGAGGGGGAGGGAAACACACTCGGCTAGGATGGAGGAGCTGGGACAGAGAGCTATTAATAGGGAGCAGTGGGGGTCACCGCACGATTTTTCATATTTTTCACCCGCCGGACAAAACCTCGGAATTCCAGGGCCTTTTATTCATTTTCGCGCCCGGGGAAAGGATTATGCTTCGCCGTGAATCCAGCGTTTGCGTAGGTACTTGGGTCATCATCCCCGAACGCGACAACATACTACTAATGAAGGGATGTTCCCACTCACGCAATTCCTGCCGTTACGATATTAAAGAAAATTACGTTCCCTCTCAGCTATCGCTTCCCTAATTATTTAATTTTTAATTGGCGAGGAGAGGGTGGTGTGGTTCCAGATTTTGCCCTCTGTTTGCTCTGTGACGCAAAATGGGTGTTTGGTTCTGCGGCTTAAGGGTAGTTTGAGCGAGATATCTTTTCACATAAAATTCAATCGGTTTGACTCATGATGAAGAAAAATGCATCATCTTTCAAAAAATGTAACAAAATATCAACCTCTAACCTCTGTATTTTTCGAGTTATTTGCCAAAAAATACCAGACATTTGCCATGGGAATTAATAGGTGTATGCACTCTCGAGGAATAATTAAAAAAATCTGGAATTTATAACGCACAGGTCACGTTAGAAATTTTGCAGAGTGCAGTGAGTATTAATTATCAATTACTTTTGTACATACATATATTACCTACTCACTGCAGTAGTTTTTACAGTATTGCAAAAGGATTCTCAGTTTAGAAGTCGTTTTCACCGTACGGTTTGAAAAATGGGCCAAGTGAAACCCTTATGTATGTAAATTTTATTCATTATTGAGTATTTTAGTTTCAGAATACAATATCATATGCCATTAATACAAATAACATTTCGCACATGTTTCTAACACCAGCTGAAACCACGTTAATGTAAAGTAAAATTTCGATTATCCTCGTTAACGTGGACTGGGGCTACCTAGAGTATTCGCACGCGGCAATATTTATATATTTATTCGAATAGATAAAACTCTTTCTTCAGTAAATTGGCAGTATTCTATAGTTTAACAAATTGACCAAACCAACTTTTACAATACAATCGAATATATTAAGTAGAATTGGAAAAATTTGTTTCATGAATTTGTTAAAGATATTTACATGTTTCATAATAATTCATCTCTTTACAAGTTTAGGATAAAATATTTCTGTAGATCACCTTATATTTGGGAATTAAACTGATTGTCACATTATTATATTTATTTGTGAAAGATAAACTTATTCCTTGGTACTGCCACATAATAAAAGTCTGTAGCTCGGATGATAAGAAAACTTCATAAATCGGAACACAGATGGAGGTAATTCGACTATTAGAGCTTCATCTCTTTCATGAAGTATTGCAAGGTAAGAAGAATTTGTGAAAAGAAAAATATACGGTTGCTTACTTTCTTTACTTATTTTTTTCTCAGAACATGAAAAATTCACCGTTTAATACGTGGGTCACAGAGTTAAACAGAGTTCAGTGTTTCAATGAATGGAACATTCCATTCTCTCGAAGGCTATTCTCTGTGCAATTCCCAGAAAATACGAAATATATACGTTTCAAAAATTGAGAACTTTGAAATATGATTGCTAGAACATTTGATTACCCACCAACCATAAAGCCAGTAAATTTTGCTATGGTAGCCTCTGTCATGATTTCACTGGAATTTGGCAGTTATTACGCATGTAATGTGCTACATTCATGTGGCTAACGAGATCTAATCATTGTTGAAGGACAACATCAAAATGATACATAATGTGTAAAGTATTTAAGAAGCTCAGTGGGAAAAAATATTTATAAACGCAGGAAAAATTAGTACAAGGTTGGAAAGTGACTCTCCAACCGAGAAAATTCTATTATTTCTCCGTTAAATGCATGCGCAGTTTCTGAAACCAGCGCTTTTTTCCCAAACCAAAAGGCACCGTGTGCTTGACGCAATATTAATCTGAACTAGTCTGCTTGAAAACTCTAAAGACCATAGAGAGTCTATAAGAATGAGAGCTTACTAGTTTACGCTCAACGGTTTCCTTTTCATCTCTCCGACAACCGAACTCTTTCCGCATCGGTGCTTTCGTGAGTGTCATTTTAACCTCACTTCACGGTTATCTTCAAGACCACGATCGAATTGCAAAGTAAATTATCAGCGATGATTGCTTAGGCTTCCGTGAGTCTTTATGATGGCAATTAAGGTTTTTCGGGATATCTTCCCAACAGTTCTATTTCCGTGGACCACAGTTAAGTGGCATTGTAGCTAACTTCATCGGGCCTGTATTACTAACGAAATTGTCCTCCACGAATATATTACTAAACGGAAGAGATCTTGCAAAACATTTTCAAAACCAAATAGTCATCATCCACCATAAGTCGTTAAATCCTATGATTGGTTGACTGCAGCCCTCCACCCTTCCCTCTCTGATGCTTGTTCCCTTACCTCCTGATACCTCTCTCTATGTACTTTCCACTTAATTTGGTCCATGAACGTATTCCTGGGTCTTCCTCTGGGGACTTTTCCCTCTATTTTGTCTTCATTATTGTCTTCACCTTTTGTCCATTATGTCCTTCACAAACCCATTGTGCCTCAGGGTGTGCCCAATCCATCTGGGTCTACATTACTGAATGGTATTCCATATGGTTCTTTCCTCTTCTACAGTTCGGTACACTTCATCATTTCTTATTTTGTCCGTCCTTTTTATCTTTAGCATCCTCCTCCAGCACCAAGTCTCAAAGGCTTCTAGTCTGTGCTGATCAGCTTTTCTAATAGTCCATGCTTCCAATCCATAGAGTGCTAGATCAAAATAGTATTGATGTTTCAAGCAACATACTGTATAAGTATTATTAACATAATTAGATATTCACTACATTAAAGATAAACCATGGGGTTTTTGGCTTTGTATAGTTTGGAGTTCAAAAATTCTTATCCTGAATTGATTGATTGATAAATATCGTGAACCAAGGATTAAATCGACGCTTCAATTTGAGTGAAGCCAAGTACCAGACGGGAAAAGACATTTTCTTTCATCACTACATATGGTTCCATATCAGCTTTAATACCTTATTTTTAAAACATTCTCTCTTTTTTTTAGATATTTTAGGTTGCTGCGTGAGTTTTTGGGTGTCGTCATCTCGAAGTAAATAAAATATACAGCTATCATTATTTAAACTGACCTCGTTTTTGGCACCAGCACGAAATTCATGGCAAGTCGGCATAAATTTCTTTAGCTGTTCTCGCCTTTTCATTAATCAGTGAAAACATAATTACATATCATCTCAATGCACTTTAACTCCAAGAGGGAGCATCACGCAAAATCAACCGGGACATATTATAAATCCGCAGTTTACACGGAAAGAAACTGATGGTCAAAATGCGTTTTTGGGAGTATATTCTGCCCAATTGTTGAGTTTGACGGCGATCTCTTTCGATTTATCGCTGGTTGAAATACTTTTCTCGAAAAATTAGCTATCAACAATCATTTCGTTGGCTTAGGAAGGATAGAGGATTAATGGCTTGACAGAGAAAGAGACCCGGAAGCATCTCTGACTATGAATTGGCAAGTTTAAATAGTATTTGTTCGTGGATTCACATCTCTGGCGGCAAGTCAATTTGACTAATTGTAAAAATCGACCAAATAGTAAGGATGTATAAAATTTCTTACCTATGCAGGACTGAATGAGAAAATAAAGAGAATATATAAATGGTAAGCAATTAATTACAATGTGTAAGAGCTTCTAGGTGCCCAAACCTTACAGTTCCATAGGCTTTCACTCAGGGTCGTTGTAAAAAAACCCGACCCAAAAAAACCCACTAAAAAAATCCCAATAAAACCCAGAAAAAGCTGGGTTTCATTGGGTTTTTAAACATTGATTATTTTTTCCAATTAAACCATCAGGTAATTGAATTGTTTTGGATTAGTTTATTTTGAAATTGTTTAAGGAGGGGCATATATGAATTCCAACTGATTTCAGCTTATATTATCTGCAGCAGTCATACTTTCACTGTCGCCTCAAAGCTTGCCCCGCAATTGTTGCAGTGGCTCTTCACATTTTGATTTTACTCATCTCATTTCATGTTAATGTGGCTGCTAGGATAAATAACAAAATAGACACTATGTACATACATTCACTTCAATATTAGATATCGGCATGTGCCATAAATTTCAATAATTCTTTGAAATTTACCATGCCTTATGCAGGTATAGTTCAAGTATAGAAAGTCACTTTTCAACACAAATGAATTGGTTTCTCCTCCCTCTCCCATCTCTCTCTTTCCAACTCTGCAGATGAAGTAGGTGTAAAGAATCAGGTCTCATTCCACAGGAATTTGAAAATAACGCATGTGGAATATCATTATCTAATCCTATCCAGGACCGTTTTTTTCCTGCATTACCTTAGTTTTTGAACAGGATTAATGAGAAATTGTTTTCCTGGAAAATAAATAAATTTACCTACATCGTTGGCATGACCACTTATGCCATGATACCAGGGAGATCAAAGAGAGAAGATAACTAAGATAAGAACTCAAAATCCTATATAAACTGATTCAATTATCTCTTTTGAGTGGCATGTATTGAATAGAAGTATGCAAGTGAAATTCTGATCAATTATAACCAATTTAAAGATAAAATAAATTTCAAGCAGTAAACATCCAAATATACAACAGAGTAGACCAGATTTACAAATCGGATAGCAATTAATTTATGGTTATTTTGGTAAAAGTGCTCGGGAAAATATTAATCGAAAGAGTTAGGAATTTTTGAAATGATTTGATGTAGTTATTTTTTTCTGAGTAAAATTTGATTTTCTATTGATTTTAGCACATTTTATTGCTTTAAAGTTTTCAATCACAGAAGCAAAAATTGAACAAAGTTTTGAGATTGTATGAAGATAGTATTAGTATACTTATTACTAAAAATATTTACTTTTCATTTTGTCTAATAATAACGTAATTCCTTATTTGAGAGTTTGCTAATAGATAAGTAAATAATTTTAGTGTTGCCAGAGTCAACTACTCATTGTAATTTGAATGAAGATATTTGTATATCTTAACAAGTTTCTGAGCTTTATTCTTCCCTAACTGATTCCTAAGTTTTGACCAAACAAAGCCAAAGCTAGGGAAAATCCTTTCTATAGATGCGCCGCTGGGTGGGCAACTGCTGATGTTCATCATGAATGAAATGAATCCCTGAGGTATATTCCCTCTTTATGCAGTTTTTATTTTCATTATCTTCCACCATTTTACTGAAATAAATTGCTTTAAGACATCGTCCAAATACATGGATGAAGAAAATACTCTGGATCTGCTATAAAAACCATTACAGTAGTAATCCAGTCTGGGTAGCTTTCTTGAAGCCAACTGTCAACTTCCTCTTCCTGTTCCGTGGAAAGTCTCGCACCTCTGAATCTCGGATCCATAATGTTAGCAAAGTAATGAAATGGTTCTAAAGCTTGATCCATCCTCCTCTTGATTGCATTCTTGTGTTGCTCCAAGTCTGGATTTACTAAAATATCCAACCACAATTCCACAGCTTGAGCAATATTGGTGGTGTCTGCCTGGAGAATATTCAGCACTCTGCTGATTTCTGTGAGTTGCTTGTGGAAATGAATTGCCTCCCTATACATTACAGTATTATACAGTAATTTGGAAATATTTTTCGGAATCTCCGGGTGCTCCGTTACTATCTGTACATACTTGGAGAAATTTTTTATAGAACTCTTTACACTATCCTTCTGATAAGTCCATCTTGTTGAGTTTGGTATTTTGGGCATTAGTCCACCCTTTTCCCTTAACCACCCATGAGGTTGATGATGGTTAAATGATAAAATGAAATTGATAAAACATGTTTGAACCTCTGTTATATGTTTCATCACTGCTTTTGGTGTTACCTCTTCCTTCAAGAGATTTATGTAGTGCGCTGAACAGCCATATGTTAGCAAGTGGGTCTGGTCTTTAGCTAAAATTTGTCTCATTTTCAACATTTTTTTAAATTGTCTGTGCAAACAGCAAAAACATTTTTCTGAATCTTCTCCATGCATATTTTTATGGATTTCATGGCTGTTTCTGCACAATACACAGCTGTTTATTGGGTAGCCTCGCAGTCAGTTGCATTGAGCACAAATGCTCTCCTTCCTGTATGAATACAGATAGTTATGATGGGATCATTCCTTGTATTGGACCAACCATCCTGCAGGAGTGTAAAGCTGTCCCTTCCTCAGTGAGTGTAATATTAATTTCTGCATCAATTTCATCTGAAACCTTATCAAGCAACTATCTAGCCAATTTATAACGATCTGAACCAGTGTAATCAGGCCTCAGCGCTTCGATCATCTCTCGGTACTCCTTGGTAAATGCCACATGGAAGGGGATTTTATTGCCACAGAAGAATTTTGCGATAGAGATGTCTAACTGTTGTTTTTTACTGTCAGTAGTTTTTACTACAAAATCTCCCAAGGTGGACTGCCTCTTTTTGGCTGGAGTGAAAATTCCATGTTCACCTCCAGGAATCACGTGTGATGAGCTTCCAGTAGGATTATCCAATTCCATACCCGAATGAACTAATGGGGTATCTGCATCAGGCCCAATTTTGGTGTATCAGGTCCCATTTCAAATCCGTATCAGGTCTCATTTCAAATATATAAATGATAATTTAATTGAATACTATAACCCAATATAATCCCACAAAACCCAATAAAACAAAAAAAACAATAAAACCTAGGTGGGCTGAGTTAAAAAAACAGGTTTTTTAACAACCCTGCTTTCACTACTTTGGACTATGAGTTTGTGTAAGTATTTTAATGGGTGAAGGGCTAATAATATCCCTTGCCCTTGTAGAATCACATGCAATCAAACAGGCATTACTACTGCAAAGAGATTGCCTGTTGGAACCCTTATATCTTCGATGTAAAGAAACAAAATTCTTCGCGAGGTTAGGTGTGAAAAAAGCACACTTGGACGTAACCTTTATGTAAAGAAATATTACAAAAATCGCGCCAGGGAATAGTCTTTTATCTTCAAATTGATAGTAATGTCCACCAAAAGTGTAATTTTCGTTCACAAGTGTCAGGTATCATTAAGGCATCTAAAAATCCAATAAATTATATGACAATCAAGAGTTGAACGTGCTTAAACGCCAAGGAATATTTCATAATTGGATGATCGGTATGGTACGGGGCATGGAGTAATTGCTTCTCTTTCCGAGTGCCCACACTCGATTCCTGACCGTAATCGACCTTTTTTTATTAAATGGCATTCCGTTCACTACTGTTGAAAATGCTTTGTCACCTTCTCTCTCTCCTTTCTTGGCAACGTTGAATCCTTCGCCATTTTTTAGGAACAAGTCATCATGTATCTCATTTTGGAATGCTATTATTATTGGTCTTTTATCAACTGTTGTTCACTTTCCTTGAAGTCATATCCTTCAAGAATAACCTTTTACGAGTACAAATTTTTTCAGCTTCGTTTTTGACCACATAAAGAAATTGTCCTGCCTAATATCATTATAAAATATAAAAACCTGTTTTTTAGGGATTGAATTTTTGGAAGACTGCAAATCTTCTCTGGCTCACAAAAGGTTTTACAAGTTTTCAAACTATGCCCAGCAGAGTGACCATGTGCATAAGTTTAATCTACGGTTTATATTGCAGCAAACTAATTACTGGTACGCAAAACTGTTTTCCCTTATTAACCAACTTAAGAATGGTGCGAGTAGCTTCTGCTGTTGGTCGTCTTCCTTGATGAGAATACTATCACTTCACGCAAAGGCACAAAGACAGTTAAACTCACACGAGCACTGAGGATCAGGAAATGATGCGTTGAAAAAAGGCGTGCAAAATTTCGGTTGAATTGAAAAGAGGGAGACTCGGTGGGAATAAAATAATTATAATAGGACACTAGACAGGCGTCAGAGAGTCGAGAGGGCAGAAGTCTGCGCGTAATGTTCGGGGAGGTTCTAAAAGGGGTCGCTCCTGAGGGGGAGGGATGTGGTGGGAATGGAATATATTTTTTCGTCAACCGACCGGCGAGAGGGGACCGATTGAAGCGTGCCTGGGTGATGTGATGGGCTAAAGGGCTCGTGTGCAAGGGCGGTTTTCGGGAGACGAGTGGGGTACGGGTGTGAAGGACGCGCCAGCCGGGAAAGAGTCGTCGAGGGTGAAAAAAGATTGCGGTGCCAGAGCAACAGACTGAAATGAGACGGTGGGAATGCGCTAGCCAGCTGAAAGGGAGGGGGAGAGCCTAGCAGAGGGGGGAGGGCATTGGGATAGATGGAGTGGCGATTGCTGTTTCGGCCAATGCTAGAGTTATAGCATAATCATGGCCAGTCAGCCATCTTTGTTAACCCCGATTTTCTTAGAGCGCTCACGGGCTGACGCACTAATTTTGCAACTTAAGGTAATTTGAGCGAAATATCATTTCATCTAGAAAGAAATAAACTTGGTCTCGTTTAAAAGGAAAATAATTCATCAAATATTTTCCAAATTAGCAGTGAGTAGTTATTATGCTTTGCCAACAATTTTTGAAAACAATCATATTGTGACCGCAGTAAATTCTTCGGAATCACAAAACATCTTCCGTTTTGAAGGAGCTTCAAGTACACAAAAATGAGTCAAGTTTAAGACTAATTTAGATATTTTAATGTAATTAATTAGAATTTCCGTCGTATAATTGTATATTATTGCACCAATAATAATGCAATTCAAGTGTCCTCCCACTGCTGAAATTAAAACGTATAATTCAAATATGGCCTCCATAATGACTAGGAAACTATCTCGCTCTAACCACTTCAACTATTTTTTTCATGAATAACTTACTAGAAATCAGCATGTAATTCTGAAATATGCATTCTCTTTACATATATTCTTTATTTTTCTTAATTAATTAAAAGGTAGAACCAACTCGCAAATATTAGAATTAATCATCATTAGGCATCTGCTTTCGCAGATCCTTGGTGCCGCCATCTCTCTCTGTCCTCTCCTCTTCTCCTCAATTCTCTGTAACTCCCTCCATCCTTCAGATGATCAAAAATCTTTCTTTTCTTTCTTACTCTTTTGCGGTTTCCATCCACCATTCCTTCCAGTACATCTTGTAACAAACATTTCCTTCTCAGTACATGTCCCATCCAGCGGTTCCTATCTTCAATGGTCTTTAAGAGCTTTCTTCCTTCTTTTAATCTCTACAACATATCTTCATTCCAAACCCCATCGGACCACTAGAAGTCGAGCAATTTCCTCAAAATTCACATTTCTAAACTCTCTATCCTTTCTGTCATCACTCACGTTTCCCCTCCCAATATTAGAGTTACACGCCTTAAATATCGAGCAGATGGTGAATATTCTGTCATCATACACGTTTCCCCTCCCAATATAAGAGTTACATGCCTTAAATATCGAGCAGATGGTGAATATTCTCGCTTTACATCCGCTATCAGGTCCATTCATTCGAGATATCCAAAGGAAAGTTAGGAAAGAGTAAGGGTTGTCAATTTGGTTGTTACTTCGGTTGTCTGGCGACAGGTTGGTAACGTAATGCCCTCTCCATGTACCTCAGTATGGAAGGGAGCCCTTCCTCTCTGTATGGATGTTACATCTGCCAAATAGGCTCTTATGAAGGCGTCCTGCGTCGCGGGCGAAGTACACTCCTCATTCGAATCGTGTTGGAACCCACATCTGCATTAGGTTCCTCGGTCAAAATTCCCGGGCACTTTCATGCGTAGAACAGGAGCGAGAGTGGCCGTATCCAAACATAGCAAAAATTGGTAAGTATCACTCGCCGAAGAGAGTTAGAGGTCACTGAAGACGAATTAAGTTGCCTGGAGCGGTAATCGTGGGTCATTGAGCTCACATTTTAATAATTTTCCCAGAGAGTCGAAATAAACCCTCTACCATATTCCTTTAAAGTGCATTATTTATGTGTTGCAACTCCACATACTGGAAATTATGAAAATGATACTCGAATTACTTTTTTTAAATTTTCTTCTTGATTTACTGATTCACTTTATGGCTGAATTGTTATTATTGTACTAGCGATATTAGAAATTTAGATGAAATTTTTTGAATTTATTTTTTTTGCAAAAATTTGCCTCAGCGTGACACCTTGAAATTTGCCAGAAAATTTTATTATACTTAATAAGAATTGTATTACTGTGCGTTTAAAATAAATTCGGAACTCATATAAAAATAATACAAAATAAATGTTATGAGCCAAAAGAGTAAATGCTAAAGGAGCATTGAATTTCCAAAACAGTTATATGAAACATTTGTATTTTTTTCTCTTTTACCTATAAATTACCATATTTGGCTCATGTGAGCAAATCTGCACGAAAATCTTTGAAAGAACAAGAATCACTCAAACCATCTTAGGCACCGATGATCGGGCAGAGGTTCAGAAAGATTCAGGCGGAGCCCTGGAGAGAAAATCCTCCGCATCCTTTTTCCTCTTCCCTTGAGTATTTTTGTCTCTACTACCGCAATTCAAGTACAAGTGAGTGCCATCAAGTTTTGCTACACCCAGAAATGTGGGCGATATCCATTTAAGCTTTAATCGCTGTCACTCACGCACCCTAAAAGCAGCATTTCGACAAAATAGATTCGCGCAGACCGAATGCATATTTTTGCGTTGATGTCGGAAGTTTCATCCGAATTTCATTAAAAATACAAGCCAATGCAAGGGATTTTAATCGGTATTGTTAAGTATGCAGGTGGAAGACAAAAGAAAATCAAATGCAGTACAGAGAGCTATACACTCTACATAAACTTTTTCCGCGGCCAAAAACAATTTTTCCTAGCTTTAGCGACATTTTAGGGGATCAGATCAATCCTTAGATTAACTATTTCCTCATTAATGAATTTTTATGCCAAGTTTTGTAAAGAATTTCCAGTAGCAGCCTTTAAAAAGCTTTGAAAATATTATTCAGAGACATAAATGTGACGATAAAGCGCTGACGATGATTTTTCCCCGCTTTCCATCAGTTGCAAATAATTTTGGAAATTGGATGGATTTTATGGATCAATTCGGATTGTACACAAACGAGATGCACTACAAAAATCAGGCACGAGACAAAGATTAAAAATGCACAAGGTATTAAGGAAGCTATAGCAAATTATAGTCTAAACCCCTCATTACATGAGTTGTAAGTGAAAGTGAAGAACTTTTTTTGACGGACATCCATACTTAAAAACGAGATGCATAAGAACGGTGAAAAGAGTCTCAATTTTTAAAAGAGCTCTAGATATTGGGGACATGAAATTAATTGAGGATAATACTTGCAGTAAGTTACATCAAAATCGAAATATTACTCTACAATCCTCCTCAATGGTGTTTGGCAGGGGGTGATTTATCACCGATATGCACTATAGTGTAAAAATTAACTTTCACCAATATGCAGTACACTATAGGTATGCTACCAATGCTTAAAAACTATTGAATTAATCCATAATGAAACTACGAAAACGTGCTACGAGAGTAATGCAGAGATCATGCAAAACATGATATAATCACTACGAGGCAGATTTAGAAACAAGCATTAAGGAGCACATCAATTAATCGGCTACACTACATGTCAACTATGTAACTTCAAAGTTTTAAGGCAACCATAATGGTCTCTTATCGATCGCGGGACAAGTGACATTTTAAACCTATCAGTTCTATAGTCTGTTTCCCTAATTTTATCCTCATCAACTGATCACCAGTAGTACGTCGCAACTCGTAAGAATCCATCGGTTCGATTTAAGTTCGTTGGAAAATGAATTGATTTTTAATCTGCATATAAGAGCGACCCTCTATGGACGAGCAAGTCAAATTTGTTACGTTTCAAAATCAGTGGATTGTCTGCTTTCTTAGAGGCTTTTCCATTTATTTGCTGCACTAGACAGAATTGTAATACTTCGGATTAAGTGTGTGGAAATTTGTGTCTCTGTCGGCGGTTTGTCAAGCAATTGGATTAGATGAACGGGTGACGATACGCCATCGTCACACGTTCAGTGGAGCTCTGAAATAAATAGTTTCAGCTGTCATATGACGAAAATATTGGCCAATTTAAAAAAAATGTACGTTATGAAGGTAATTGTGAAGTATAACTTGTTTAAATTTTAATATGCAAAGTATTATTAAAAATTTAATATTATTAATTAAAATTGCACTTAAAAAAACCAATTTAGTAGCAGTATTTTTTTCATGCTAATGTTTCATAATTCTGTCCATATAGAGTTAAGATCCATTCTATATCTTGACGCATCGACGGCGATATGGCAATGAAATATTGATCATTCGAGAAAATGGACGTGCAGTCGAAAATATGCAATGCAATGAATTTTGATATGTGATCTAACACCGAGTTATGCAATATCATTTGATATTTATTTCCTCGTTTCCTTTCCTATGTCGCTTTTCAAAATGAATATTATAAGCAAATAAATTTCAATTTGTTTTTGAAAAAAGCTTAAATTGCACTCTTAAAAATCTAGTATAGTAGCAAGTGTCTTTTGGATTTACTGCGTTATAATTACTATTTCAGCAACAGTTTCGGCTACTCTTCCGGCTTCGTCAGGCTTTCTGAGATAACAATCATAAATAAATAAAGAAAGAAACTTCGGCGGTTATTACGTAACAGAATCCTTATTCTTGAGTTTTGCACGTGTTTTTTCACGTATAAGGGAGTTTATAGCCATCCTCTCTCTTTAAGTTGCTTGGTCTTTTTTCTGTTTCAAAAGCTTCCCTGATGACCCGCGGATAGTAACCGTCGAAGTTTATTTATTTATTTATGATTGTTATCTCAGAAATCCTAAAGAAGCCGGCAGAATAGTCAGGCAAAACTGTTGCTGAAATAGCAATTATAATGCAGTAAAGCCAAAAGGAACTTTTATCCAAATTAAAATGAACTGCGAGAATCTACAAAAAAATTGTAGCAGTATTTTTTTCATGCTGATATTTCACAATTCCGTCCATAAAGGGTTAAGTCTAATTTTTAATCGACAGTCTGAATGAGTTATGTTGCGTTCAGTGTTAACCGAAAAATGTTAGAATTAGGATAAGACAAGCTCAGGATGTCTGTACTACAAATGATGGTTACCCAATAGGAAATGCAGTGAGTCACAGCCTCGTGCCTTGAAGTGAGCAGCATCAATTGCATATGAAACTAGGACATCAATCACTCAGTCTTGGTATTTAGCGAGGGACGGAGTCGCGATCATCACGAGCGCCCACCTCTTCCGCGTTGAAATTATTACATTTCGAGGCGCAGGTAACGGGAGAGAATTGAGCGACGACCACGCCGTGCTGAAGCGAAACTGTTCGGGAAACCGCGGAATACGGTCGAGAAGTGTTTCCGTAGGCACACGGCAAGAGTTACAATTGCCACCAGCCGTGATTAAGACTCACACATGATAGATCAAAAGCATCAAGGCGTGCGCCCATACCCTCATCTGCAAACACGAATGCCACCGCGCCAAACTTGCTGAGCTCACATCTGGATAGGCGGAGGAGGCTGATGAGTGACTGGCATTTGCGCGGCCGAAGGGAATCTAAGTGGGGTTAGCAGCTGCCAAAACAAGGCGGAATTCAATTTTCACCAAATAGCCAACCGAGCACGGAGTAATCAAAACTACAATACCTTTCAGCAACAGGAGTACATGATATCGACAAATGTTTTCGCGAGTAATCGGCATTGAAAATGTTAAGAATATCGTAAAGAACCATGGAGGAAGAGATAAGAGAAGGGTATTATGAAGAAACCACTTTTTTACACATGAAATTGACACTGTGAATTACACAGACCAATAAGGGTATGCTTTTTCGTTGTGAAGAGCCAATTTCCGATTAATTTTGTGCATTAAATTCAAATCTACTCACAAAAATTACAAAAAAGATCAGTATATAATATTTCTGAAAAATCTAATAATATTTTCCTCATTCAATATCCAAAACTTAGCTAACTCTTGAAATAATTCACAACTTTTCGTATTTTTATAGTGTTTGGAAACATTATAAACTTTTGGACGTACATACATGCACAAAGAATCACTTGACAATGGTTAACTTTGGCTTGATTATTTGAACATTTCCCCTTCTCAAATTAAACTTAAGTGCGCTGCCAGATACAGTTGACATATTACTCATGGTAAAAAATAATTTCATTGCCTTGAACAAGTACATAAATACCTAACATCCCATTCCGATTCGAATAACGTAGGTAAAGTCATAGATTACAAATTATCCAAGGAAACGCAGGGAAAGAGGAAAAGGGCTTAACTTTTATAATTTCCTCCACAACGCCCTTTCCTTGCATGTCATATTTAATTCATATTTGTGTATTATTTTCTTTACGCACAGTCACACGTTCCCAATTTTCCTATTGGTCCTTCTCTTAATATTCTCTTCCATTAAATTTACGCTTGACTTTCCCGGTCTACCTTATCATTTCACGCCAATTAGCCTCCTAACCTGCATCTACTTCGTTTTTTGACTCTCACCCATCCTCACATCAATGCCAAACAAGCACGCTCCCATTATATATGCCCATCATTTAAAATTTCTGCATATGCATTCTTTCATGACCCAATCACTCGTAACCCTATCTATCCTACTTTTTTCGAGAACGCATTTTTGGTACTAATTCCCAATCTGTTTGGCAATAGTAAATTATTCATGTCTAAAACTAAAATCTTGAGGACAACCTTCTTATACAAGAATCGGGATTTTAGATATTATCGCCCAAGTCCAAGAGCCTCCGAGACGAAGTTCGGGTGAACTTGTCACCCTACTTTCTAGTAATACGTACATTTTCAGTATAAACCCTCCGTAGAGCGCACGAAAGGGGTCGAAGGACAACGATATGACGCCATAGACGGGATGGTAGTTTGGCGCCAGTGCAAGGGAAGGACAGAGCAAATAATAAAACAGGAGGACAGTAGGGGGAAGGCTTTTGGGTTGCGCAAAAGAGATCCCCTCGGCATGAGTGGAGTGCCGGGAGGGAAGGGGTCGAGGTCGGCGCGGAAGGGAGAAGGCTCACTGGGGGGGAAAGTTTGACGAGAGGCTGGGTGGATGGTGGTGGTAGCGGCGTGGGGTGGAAATAATTGAAGGGTTATGACGATAAGGAGAGGCGGGTTCAGACCCTGTGTGCGTGTAAGGGCTCGCAGAGGGTTGACTGAAAGGGAGAGTGAGGGAACGGAGAGTGAAATAAAAAGGAACGACAGGATTGAGGGGTGTACGCTGGGAAAAGACCAAGGAGAGGGAGAGAGAAGCGGAAGGAACAGGGTGTGACGAGTGGAAGAGTGGGCGGAGGACTGAAGGAAATGGGTATGAGGGAGAGGGGAGTGCGAAGCATTAGTAATAATTGGGTTGGACGCGATATGACAGGCAAGGGAAAGGGGGAGCAGTGCAGCCATTTGAGTAAGACGGAGTGTAAACGTAAGGGACAGGGGGAGAAAAGAAAGAGTGAGAAGGTGAGAAAATTGCGCTGAATGGAGAGAAAATCTGCAGAAGGCAGTTGAAAAGTGGAAGGAGAAGGTACGGGGTGAGGGGAGTGGAGCCAGTAGCTGTGTGGAGACGTCATTCTCCAGAGAGCAATATCCTGCTTGCAATATCATCAAAGACCAAAATATTTCTCTTTGGAGAATATCGTGAACGCGCAAAAACAAATACAGATCCTTTGCCAGGAAAACTATCGGTCGTTTCAGAGTATTAAGAGTGCTGCCTCTGTGGTGGAGTTTTTGCATGGTTAAAGAAGAGCCCTTTTCATTTTTTACCGATGAATGTTTTCTGCGATTGGTTTAAATATTCTTGTGCGTAAAACTTAGTTTGGATGGACATTAGTCAATAAAAATCTGAAAACAGTTCATCTGCATACAAAGTATTCAGGCCTGCCGCCAATGCCGCGGTACAATACAATGAAAATGCAATGAGAAAAAAATTGGCCTGGACTGAGGATTGAACCATGAATTTTTGACTGCACAGACCACTACGCTATATGAGCTTCCGCATACTTACAGCTATTCAAAACAATACGCATGAAGTAGGTGGTAAGCCTTTGCTGTCTGATGGTAACCAAATGGGGAATGGCCTTCAAGGAAGCCACAGCATGAGGATCGTATCCTACACCAGCGCTAAAGCGAAATGCCGGGTCAATGCGCAGACTGGACAGTACACGTAGTTCATACATCTATTTCTCAACTGCCATAAAGAATAGGAAGTCTGGGTAGCGTAGTGGTTCGCGCATTGGCCCGGAAAACCAAAGGTCCGGGGCTAAATTCCCGATCCAGGCCGATTTTTTTTCACGGCAATAATATTGTAGTTCTTCTGTAGTTGAAGCATCCATAGAATAAAACATACTTTGCAAAAATATCGTCCACGACTGAGGAAAAAACTAGACCTGAATGAACACCATTGCGTCTTTCACTGCGGAGCAATATTATGTTAAGAGCTATCAACCAAAGTCCAAAGAATTTGGCACGAGGAAATATCATGGAGATACTACAAGATTTTTATTTGAACATAGAAGTTCGGTAATTACAAAATATTATTGATACTTTGAATACTTCATCTCCATGAAGTAAAATTGCACGCAATTTAAGTTATCTAATGGGATTTGAGAGTGGTTGAAGCCGCTAATGAAGCAGCTTTTAAGCATGCCAACAATAAGCGTGAAGAAACTGATGCGCAAAACCTGCAGTAACTGAATCATTTATTCGACAGAAACAAAGTGATGCGCCATTAATATCGTTCAATTGAAAAGTGTAAAACTTATTCAACTATAAGCTCAAAGCAAGGGAATTCACGAGGAGAGGATTGGAAGAGCAAAAAGGTCCATGATGAGGAAATGAGGTTACTGATATAGTTTGACAGAGCAGGCGGTTGTACCAGACAATTGGAGGTGAGTGGAAGCTGATGGCTGTTTTTAAAGGATAGAATAGCTACACATATACATGACTGCATCAGGATGGAAATGACTGAAGTTAACGGTATTCATCAAAAGTTATGCCATAGTCATAAATTTTCATCGCATGTTATGTCATATAGTCGTCAATGTGGAATACTCAAGGGAAAATGAGGAAAAGGGTTGAAAATTTGACGGGATGATTACCATAGGTCGGCCATGGAGGGGAGTGGTGAAGCCGTTTCAATAAGACAGGGTATTAGTAAGAAAATGCTGGGAGAGGGAGAGGAAGACGGCGAATCAGTTGCGCTGAATACAGTGCAAATCTGTATAAGCCAGTTGGGAACCGAAAGGAGAGGCTTCAGGAAATAGAGCAAGGAATCGTTTGAAGAGTAAAAGGGGTGACTGAAGAGATGCAAAATTGATACTTAAGAGAGGATAGGGTAGATTTTGGTGAAAGGAATTTTTTGTAATGGAAAAGTGAGGTAAGAAAGGTTAAGTTATTTAAATTTTATTTAAATTTATATAAATTAACATTAAAATTTATTTAAAATAGAAGATTAAGAAGTACAATGAAAAGGAAACAGTTGCAATGTGATGAAGAGAGCTTCTATTTGGACGGAATTCGACGAGAAACAAGAAAAATTTCAGTTATTTCTTCCACGTCAGGAATACTTAATTCGGGTTTTCACGTAATGATCTAATTATCAGCAGGAGGAATAAAGAAATGCAAACTGGTTCGGACCACTGAAGTAACGCAGGAGACTCAATAAAAGATTTCAATTGCCTATATTATTTATTGTAGCGAATCGTGAGAGGTAATTATCATCATAAATATTTTGACTTGTATTGCCACCTTCTTTTAGTGCATTAAGTTGGCCACAGAGGGAACACATGATATAATGTTGCCCTCTGTTGTGCAATAGGCAGTTTTTGTGTATGAGCGTCAGGGTAGAACGTCTTGTGCAGCAGACAAGTTACCCCGAGGAAAGAAGAACGTAAGGTGCCGTGATGTCGACCGGCATTGAGAAACAAGTCAGCCCTATTTCATCCTAGGTAAGTTCAAGCATTAGCTTTGTAGCGGACCTTTCACTATTTATTTCATTTCTCTCATCGAGTCCACTCTTTCGCACTAATTTCTGTTTCTCCAAGCAATGCCAGCTAATGCCATGGAGCGGGACATTCGTAACCATTTGATTACTCCCACTAAGTGATTAGACTCTTATTATATCTAAATTTACCTTTGACTAATCGTAGGGTGTTGATGGAATGTAATGATGCACGCAACACTGATCATCGTTTATCCATTAGCTTACTTTTTCAATCAAATCTCGGTGCAGAGTAACAAAATATTGGTCTAGATATTTTGGTTCAAAATCAAAGCCATATTTATACTTACAAGGGAAACGGAGCGGATATTTTCCAGGAACTACGGAACTAGCCGCGAATTAACTTTAACAGAGTCATCCGCAAGTGATCACACAACAACAGAGGGAAAATCATTCGCCTTGACTGGGAATGGAACCCAGATCCCTCGATTTCGTGCCGAGGTTTGACCCCTCGGCGTTTGGTTACCGCGTAAGGTTAGAGCACGCGGTGAAAAATCGAGTGATCTGGGTTTGATTCCCAGTCCAGGAGTACGATTTGTTCCACTGTGAATTTCACACAAAGGGAACAGATGGTAGAATTTCAGCCTGTAAAACTTCTTAACGTTTTTAAAAAGTAGAAATCGTGGTATAGGTATACTCACGAAATTAAATTGTCTGAGCTCCAAAAAAACAGCGCCAGATTCAGAAGGGTGAAGGACAAAAATCACAGATTAAATAAACTGTTGCGTACGGAGAAATGGATGGCTAACCACTTAATACTTTTCTCTGTCTGCTATTTCACACCATTCACCTACGCCGTATCAATCATGATTTCGATGAAAAGACACTCGAGAAACTCGAGTATTTTACTTTGTGCATTCCGACTGATTATGTTTTTCCCCGCCCTTCATCCCCTCCGATGTTTGCACACCTGAGGTTGAGAGGAACGCACACCCAAAATTTTAAACACCTCATATTCCCTTTTGAAAACCCCTGAAAAAATTACTGGACCGTCTTGAGTGGAGAGCTAACATTGTCGCGTTCCAAATTTCTCACCCCTCCGCCCCCCCCCCACCCTTCCGCACAAAATGTTGAGCAAACAAGAGGGGTGACGCTGAAGAGGTGTGCGGAGCACGCAGACGAGAAGCTGCAAGGTCGGAACCGGAAGTGCTGAGCGTTCCTAAGCTTCGGGTAAAAGGAATAGGGGAAAAGGGTGAGTGGGAGAAATGTGACACACGCGTTAATCCCTGTATTTACGGCGACATTTATGGCGCCAGATCTAGCTTACTGGTAGGAGGTGGTGAGCCGCAACTTCCATGTTGTCAACAGCAGATCACATACAAGGGTTATTCATATTCAGGGTCTAGTATTATGAGACAATTATCATAAGGTCTTAAGGTGCAAACAAGTGAATCGATGCGTCTGCTTGAACGTGAGAGAATCGTTGGTGATTGCATTGGTGTGGTGGCCATCGGAATAAGAACATTCAATTTATCATGTGATCTGACGGAAAAGTTGTAAGTATTTACGTCTTCAATTAATCGTTTGTTGGTGAGTAGAGAAATGAATTTAAACAATGGGGAATTTAAAAAAATGACACTACTGAATGTTCATTCAAATGATACATGAGAATGAAAATTAATTCTTTTCATTTTCCACGTGTGTCATTAACTCTCTTTCATACATTATATATATTTAATTAATAATCAATCAATTAATTAAATTTAATAACATTTATCTGTAAAATGTATTCGGCCGTTAGCATTATCCCTCTTTTTTCCTTCAGTTATGTTCTTCACCAACCCGTTGTGCCTCAAGGTGTGCCCAAACCATCTGGTCCTTCTTTTCAGTATCGTGCTCCATTAGATTCTTTTCTCGATTTCTCATCTATTAACTTATTTATCTATAATAACCTTCATCCGTTTGATATTAAGTATTCTGCTACAATGTCAGGTTTGAATAGCCTCTATTTCTTTCTGTTCAACTTTTCCAATGCTTCATGCTTCCGATCCATCGAACGCATCCGGCTTCACACAATGTTTTCATATACTTATTCCTCGTCCGTAGTTCTATCATCTTGGAACATGGAAATGTATAGTATCTTGTACGATCACTAATTTTGGTACAAAAACCCGAGTGTCATCGATTGTACACGCAAAGCAGTTCTCGCCAAATCCACGCCAAACTGGTCCCTTTACTTGGTCACTGTCCGTGGCTTTGTGTATACTCATCGCCAAAATGATGCCCGTCATTAGTTGCCACTATTCCATCAGACATGATTGGGTGCAGGATTGCTGGTCAATTGTGGCACAATAAATGCTCATGGATGTACAGGTCTTTAAAAAGAGAGTTTATGGGTGTATGAGTGCACGGGCCTCTTTATGCACTAGTGGGGCAATCGGCCATAAATTTAAATGAGAAGAAGGGAAAGGGAAGAGGAGAGGTGTCCGGTTGATGATGGGGGTAAACGATTAAGCGATGTCTCGCTAGTGAGCCAGATGGGCGTGGATGGAGAGACCATGGAGAGCAAAACGAAGAAGAGAGAAAGAACCTCGCAAGCAGAAGAGGTAGACTACACGCCAATATAATCTATATTTGAAATTATATTTTGTAATGAATACATCGCATGACAATCAATATTTTCATGAAAGTCAACATTCACCGAACTTTTCTCGGATTCTCCAAGCATTCCAGGTGAATGGAATCTTTTATTGTGCCTTTCGAAAATATTTACAATTGATAAAAACCTCAGTGACCTCATGTTATCCGAAATCAATCTACAAAAAATATATGAGGTAACTGCATACATACACTCAATCAAAGAAATACTTTAAAGATAATGTATTCATTATGTGCTTTTGATGAAATGTCACTAAATGAATATGCACTTAGTATATTCCACACTATTTTATTTCCAATCGTGGGTTCGATAATCATTGATGTTGCAGATACTGAGAATTGCGCATCGCTCAAATGGAGATAAAATAAATTTCCGAGCGTCGGCAATGCATTTATAACGTTCATCATTTCTCAAATAGGTACCATCTACTCCCAAAAAATGTGTTGATTTGCTACTATTCTTGAATCTCCATTTTCTAGATATTATCGAAGCATAATCCTAGATATATAGCAATAATTATCATTGATATTGTCAAGGAACAAGAGCTAGCTTGTTATTTTAATAGATACTGAGAACTAACCATCGCTCTATTATAGAAAAAATATATTTCCGAACGCCAGCAATGAATTAATAACGTTCATCATTTCTCAACTAGGCACCGTCAACTCTCAGAAATATATAGATTTGCTACTATGCTCGACTCTCCATTTTCGAGCTATTAACGAAGTATAATCGAATCGCAATAGAGGCTGGGAAAGAGGGGGATTAATAAAGACTCGAGAACAGCGGTTTGGACGGATTGGTGCAAGTAATAGGTTGAACCGGCCCAGCGCGAAGGACATGAGTTCATGAGGGAGGGGGGGAGGGGGAGGAGACGAGAGTGAGAGCGGCAGTAGTTAGCTCGTTCACGGCCGGCGAGACGAGACGAGACAAGACAAGAGGGAACAGATAGCGGGAGAAAGAGGACGGATCGGACAGCGGCGAGATATGAACGCCGGGAAAGAGAGAAGGGAGGAGGAGGAGGAGAAGGTCAGAGACGGGTCGCAACGAGATAGGGGTGAGAATGGCCGACGGACGGTTCGCCCAGAGAGAGAGATGAGAGAACAATCCGACGAATGCGTCCGGAGCAGACTCCGGGAGGAATTAATCCCGGAATCAGGACTCCACACCCCCGGAATAGAGGGCGTATTTTTGGGTGCAGGGTAGGGGGTGGTGAAGGGCACGCAATGCGAAACCTCCTTGCCCCCTCCTCCGCTCCAGCAGAATACCGCGGGTGGAATGGGAAGGAGATTTCCTCACCCCCGCGATTCATTCATTCAGTCGCGCACTCGCGGTGGAGGTTCTCAACTCTGCCGAAATATTCGCATTCGGTCACGCCGAGTTAACGCGCTCCACGAGTCCTGACTGACTCCCTGACTCAACCCGTCTACCATAGCGCTCACACACGGTCAGTTATGGATTGATGCCGGGCGTGTCAGTCCAGCCGTTCATTCCAAAACCGACCGGGTGTCTCTCACTCCAAGCCGCTTCACGCCATGAGTAATAAATCCAACCGATAGGGAGTCTCGAAGCGGTGACACGCCAAAATTGTCCGTATATGCGTGGCTTCATTTCTGGAAGGTATCGTATAGGTAAGGTAAGGTATAACACTGCGCGTTGTATCCATTTTAGCCGGCTGATATGATGATTTGCCGTAGTTGACCCGACAGTCTAGACATCTAGCTCTCTCAAAACCTTATAATACTAACTTATAATACTTATAATAAAACTTCATAATACTATACTTCATGCGAGAATATCTTTCAAAATCCTTTTGAAAGTGAAGTCGGGTGAATTTATGACGGTTTGCGGCCCAGAATTGATGGTTTTGACCTGACACGTGAGTAGCGAATTCCTGACGTGCTCGAAATGACGGTTCAGGATTGTCACGCCCGGAATAAATCCATTACTGACCATTTCGGACACCTATACGGGAGGGCAGGGGGGCGCAAAACTTTTCCGCCGATGCGACAAAATTTTTGAGGTGGGATGGAAATTCGAGAGGAATAAAAAAATAAGAATCATCTCACAATCTGTCACGTCCGCAAAGTGACGACGAAAACGTTTTTATCTTTTCCCCATCAAGGGCGAGCTCTTGATGGGATGTCATCCATGGAGTCATAACGACCTCGTTTTGGACAACGGGAGGAAATCCGATGCCCTAATTATTTTCTCACCAGACAATTGATCTTTTTAAAAAAAATACTTTGCTAGCAAGAGAAACGAGCAAAACAACACAAATGCTAGTAACAGAGGAGAGGAATACACTAAGGAAGAGACGACGAAAGATTTTTTTTTCAAATTTATTAACTTGAAACTTTTTAATACCACAGAATATTTCAAACTGCAACACGACTGAGGTTTTGATAGCTGAGAATCATCTTCAGGTGATTATACAAGTATCTCATTCTCTTTTATTCTACCAATAGAGGGAAAGAGGTGGAACATTAGTGTGCGAGGACATATTTTGGAGAAGGGGAAGGTAATACAATGGCTGATAGGATGGGGGAATTGTGAAGATGGTGATTAGCCATCGACACCCTGTTCGTGTTGAAGTTTGAAATATTCAGTGGTCAGTAAAATTTTCAATTTAATAAATAAAAAGTTACGAAAATAAAAAGTTACGAAGATCGAGTTTTATTCTTACGTAGAAAGGCGTTAAGTACAGAGTACGCAGAGAAACGTGTTTAACGGGAAGCATGAGAGACGTGCTGTTAGAACTACCGAGCCAATTAAAATAAGCATTAGAGATAAAAATCAATTAATTGCCTAAATTACCTTTCAAAAACCTAATTTGACCCGGCTATTAAGGCCTCTTTTTGTTCGCGGGACAATTACTATTTAAACTTTTTATTTTCTGCTGCCTATTTCCATAATTTTATCCCACTAACAACTCTGGATAGGATCGACTCAATTTTTAGGGCTGGGAGCTCATGAAATAAAACTTGCGTTGGAAATATCCACGGTCAGCTCTATTTTATAATATTAGTAGGTGAGCAATGCAAGTAATTGAATAGATAGGCTAAATAGAGATTAAATGAGAATACAATGTAACCATGATAATGACTGGAATGAATCTGAGAATAATTGCAATTAGGATAAGATGACTAAAATATTTATTTCATGAATATACATCGCAAAATTACCAAATTTTTAATATTGCTTGAATTTCATTGCTCTATTTTATATCATAGAGAAATAAAATTGCTCGATCTCCCTTCTCTGAGTATCATTCGAGGAGATATTGTGACCAAATTTGTGGATAACTGGGCAAATCCAAAATGATTTTAGTGCAGCCTAGTTTGATCGTAATTTTTATGTGACTAAGTGAATGATTTAAGGACCAATAGTTTGACGAGGAAATGTAAAGACTAATGGATTTCAAGTCTCAAAATCAAATATCAAAATCCATTAGCCTTTACATTTCCTCATCAAACTATTGGTCCTTAAATCATTCACTTAGTCACATAAAAATTACGATCTAACTAGGTTGCACTAAAATCAATTTGTATGTGAATTACGGAATTTTATTGAAAAAACTGATAAATATTTTCGCATCAAACTCTCCAAAGGCATCTCTGTTTGTAATATCGGTAATCATGAGGGTCAAACGACTTGAGAGAATTACCGATCAGGCAACTCTGGAGTCTCTCACCCGGTTGACTTCCCGAATATGGCATCTCAATATTTCTCGCCGGGAAAGCCTCAGATCTTACTTCAGCGGAATGACGGAATTGCTTAAATTTGTTCGCTCCCTGGTGTTCGTCTATCCTACATTTGAAGAATCTCGAAGTTTGGTTGGTATACTACTTCTTGCAGCTGCATTTCATATCTTGTACTCCTTCATGGATACCCTATGGCTATCTCCTGAACATTAGGACCTGATGATGCCGACTGGGATGTTGGCGAAACGGTTGTCCACTAATATGCTGCAACGCGGAAAGAACTTTATGTTAAAGAAACTAAGTTTTGTTAAGCGCATAATAAGAAGGTCTTCGAATGAAAAAGTCAAAGAGAGATGCTACTTTGCTCTGGTTTGGCCACATCTCGAATACGCCGCAAGCATTTAGGGCACTGATTATAAAGATTTAACCACAAAAATAAATAAAATACAAAGAAAAGCAGCACGCTTCTTTAAATCTGCAACAAGCAAACATACAGTGTTTCACCACTTTTAGAGGGATAAAAGTGAGAGCCCCAAGAGAGACGGAGGCTACACGCTAGGCTTACTTTGCTTAAGAAATTCAGGACTGGTGTGTTTCAGAGTGACACAGAGAATATTATCATGACTCCTCACTACATCTCTAGGCCTGACAGAAGCAATATAATAATACAAATACATTTCTGAACAGATAGGTACAAAAACTCATTCTTTCCGCGCACAAGAAGCGACCACAATAAAAATTGAGCTTCACTAAAGAACTCCCATAAAACACGTCATCATTTTACCTCCATAAACCTTATCCCTTACATCTTTACACGAAGTGGGGATGGTGAAGGAGACTATAGAGTCTAAACCTATTATGATTTATTTATTTTCACTGAGTCTTCTCTCATCATCTTACGCCCTTCTATCTCTACCTTCATGTACTTCATTTTGCAACTAGCTTTCTCTCTCTGGAATTTCAAGGTAGAATTTTTGATGCACGGGAGAACCACTCACCACGGCTTAACACCCCCTGCAACATGCCCATCCGGTGGCTCGCAGGGTAGTATGTAGATGTGGAACCCAAAAAATGCTGAACCGTAAATAATTACATTTATCTGTGTCAGTTCTACACTACAAAATTGAACCGATAGTACTTGATAACTTGATGGTAGCAAGGAACAGGAGGGTGGCAGAAGACAAAACGCCACAGGAATCTATTAAACCGCCGGGTCCCTTTCGCGTGAGCCTACGCTATGAATGATTATCTCCTTATTTACTCTCATAACAGTTTCCTCACTCGCGAAATTGTTTCCCCAACGCTATTGGGGGAGAAAATTGGGACTTATTAAAATTTCTCATGCATAAATGCGCATAATCTCACCGTCGCTTATGCCGGACCGTTTAAAAAATACACGCATAAAAAAAGGCACCGGGAATATGAGAGGGATTTTATGGGGCCTTAACAGCACGACGATCCCAGTTGGAAAACCGATTAGCACGGGTAGCAGCCAACCCCCGCAAACGGCGAAAAACAAGCACGGCGAATGCCAAAAATGAGCGGATGCCGGCCTCGGAAAGCACGATGGGAACAAGGAGATAACCCACAGGTTGGAGCCACTGGCGGTAGCGGCGAGTAAATCGACGATATCCTCATCTCATCGCTTTTTTCCACCCCTAATTTCCTCATTTGGGATGAATTTTTGTGGAATCGACCACCATACGATCGAGCAATCGACCTTGCAAACGGATAAACGAGGTTAGATAATAGATATATTTATGGATTTTTTTCACAATCTTTTTCCATCAATTCAAACGGCACACTGGCTACGAATCCTTGCAACCAGGCAGTATGGTCCATTAAAAATAATAGCTAAAATTTTGAATATAATAGGGAAAGGCAGCCTTCAACCGACTACTCTCAGCCAAAACAATAAACATAGGCTTAAGGAAAATATTTGCTAAACATTTTTTGGAGTGTTGTGATTTATGGAGCAGAAACATGGACAGTTCGGAGGAAAGAGGAGAAATATCTAGAGGTTTTTAAATGTGGCTATGGAGAAAAATGGGAAGATTAAAATGGAGTGATAAAGTGAGAAACAAGGAAGCGCTAGCAAGTATGAATATGAAAAGGAATATTTTAAAACCAATAAGAAAGAGGAAGGCAAACTGGATGGGATACGGCTTGAGGAAAGTTTGCCTACTAAACAGAATATTGGAAAGAAAGATCGAGTGAAAGAGAGAATGAGGAAGACAAAGAAATAATATGTTGACTGATATTATGAATGGAAGAAGTGACGAAGAGCTGAGGGAGGCAGCACAGGATAGACGAACATGGAAGGAGCAGTTCAATTTCTGAGGACAGATTCAGTTCAATTTCAGTTTCTAAGGACAGATTTACCTTAGATGAAGAAGAATTTCGACATACTTTGCTTCAAAGTATCCGAAAGAAATCGCCCCGATTTTTTTGCAGAAATGCTCATAGTAATTGCACCACGATAATAGATCCAATCAACTTGAGTTCCAATCAGTCATCATGTGGAAGAGCTGTAAGAATAAAAGGTACAGAATTCATTTCCTGCTGCAGGAAATTGCAATCCTAGCAATTTTGAATACGGTTATTTTGGACTATTATTTATTTAACTGGCTATTATTATTTATTTAACTGGCTAAAGTACTCTGTCGGAGATCAAGGGATCCGGATTCGAGTCCCAGTCAAGGCGGATGAATTTTCCTTGGAGGAATTTTTCTCCTCAGAGGATAAATTAAAATTCTTGCTATCAACACGGGCAATAAGGAGGACCACTTAAAAAAGATGCCCTAGTTAGCAGCGATAATACATCCTTTCGCATTTTACCGCTCATTCGCATATTTATGACCAAAAAATAACATTCCGTATGCTCCGACTTATTTTTTTTCTGCGACCCTGCGAATTCTTCAAATTATGAAAGATAAAAACACGTTAAAAGGATGACATTTTTCCGAACAATGAGGATAGAAAGACAGAATCGTCAAAGTACTTAAAAGGCCACTAGGGAAAATTGCGTTCCAGTAGTGCCTCGCAGGTTGACAGAAGAGCTGGCAAAAGTATGTCATATCCATAAATGAAAAAATTAGAAATTTTCCACAATATAAAATTTACTTCGACCCAGGTTTCGATGTTTTAGAAACCTTGGTTGAGGTAACTTTTATATTGTGGAAAATTTCTAAGTTTTTCATTTATGCATCATGCATAAGTTCCACACAATTTCGCAAGAACATTCGGATTTTATGAGTCATATCCGTTGGGGACTACTTCTGATAGGGACATTATTGGAGTATATATACAGATTTTTTAGAAAAACGGAAGTTTTGTGATTTTTTCAAACGTCGTATGAATAAAAACGAGTGGATGATGCTCGTAGGAAACCAGCAACCTTTGCTAAGCATACATAAAAACCTTCAAATGTATCTCCACGTTTTTTAATCTGTTCTGCCTGTTAATGCTCATTCATCCGCGGCATGATGAATTACAAATTTGTTATTTCACCACACATCATATTAGAAAATGATGCATTCGGCCTTCAAATACCTGAGGCACGGATTATAATTAAAAATGCTGCTCCAAATTTATCCAAGACACAGTTTAAGTAATCTTAACTGATGTCCCAAGAAGAATCCCAAGGAGATCCTAACTGAGGATGTACTGTACTTGACATTCCTCCATCACACTAATTCATTGGACTTTGAATAGGTGGAACATAAAATAGGCATAAGTTCGAACTCGCTAAAAATACAATACTTTGCAATACTTGAAAAGTAGTCACAAACGGAAAAAATAAAAAAATAAAATATCCAAGAAATACATCTCAAATGGAATTATATGAATTTGATCATGACTTATTTGATAGCTGTAATTGCAGGTGCATTATGATGTCCTTCATGACAACCCTGCTATATACTTTTACCATTAAGGCAGGCGAAAATGAAAAACACTTACTTTAGAAAAAAATGGCACTTGCCGGAAAAAATACTTAACCTAAAACCATAGTATATTTCTTGAAGGTTTGCACCAGCTATGTGACCAAGAGATCAAGCCAAGCGAATCAAGAGACCAAGAGCAGACGTCATAGTCGAGATGAACTGAAAAATATTTACGCAATACTTTCTCAAAATTTACTATTTCGTTACAAAAAGTGTGTTCCAGCGAAATTAGTTTTATTTAAATATCTGGAAATACGCATTCAAACACTATCTCTTAGGTATCTGAAGAAGGGCAAATGAAATATATTTGTCAAGGCCACCTTTTCCATCTGAATACTCTTACAGTATTCTCTTGTCTTGCTATCAACACGATTTAAAGAGATTAGGCTTGCACATAGGGCGAGGGAAACTGGGAAAATGGCGAGCTATCACGGAGCCTTGAGAGCTTTAATGCTTTCCTTATTCCGATAGACTGAATTTTTAACACCTGATTTTGTCTATTTTTAATAAGACCACAAGCCCCAGCGGCGGTAAGCATGGTAATACGGTATATAGGTGTAGATGAAGACCTGAATGCTCTCATTCTACTGTAAGAATATTATTTGGAGTACTTAATCTTACTGGAGATATTTTAAGCATGAGACATCCAAAATTTCCCATCATAGTTAACAGGTACATCTATGGTAAAGTTCAGTTTTGATGTGTCATAGATAAAATTCCGTAATAACGCTTCGATTCGATGGAGTCCGACAAAAATTTGAGGAAACTCATCGTAACACGCTTTGGAAAATTTCACAGAAATTTATTTGATAAACATCCGGTTTCATCCAAGAGTGGACATTATCAGATGATGACCCAAATGTGTCCATACATTTTTAATTATCGTCCGTGAAAACGGACATTAATTAAATTTCTCTGTGACACTTTACAAAGTTCCTATCATCTTCTGGGGGAATATATGCTTCCAGGAATGAAAATAATTTGATTCAATAGCATTCGAAAAATGCATGTATGGTTTCAGGTGTTTAGGGATATGAAATCGCTTATAGATACATTATTTTGGTTTCCAGAGATTGGATAAAAAGAACAAAATTAATTTTAACAGCACAAAATCCTGTCAATAAGCAAATTTTGTCACTGAAGGTAACAAAGGCAAGTGGAAGCTCTGACCTAGTTTCACCATAAATCTGAATTGAAGTAGTCAATGAGTTCTCATAATTAGAGACACGTGAAAATCGCATATGCGATAAATACGATATTATCCGCGATGCACGAGAATAAATGCGACATAGGCGGGAATACGGGACTTTTTTGTCATATTACAGAAAATCTGACTTTTTGATGGTAAAATTCGTAAATTTAGTGCCGAGCGCAGTTGAAATGCTGGCTAGCTGGCTGGGACTCAAACTAACGTGGGCGCCGCCGTCGAACTCACAGACGGCGGGTTCAGCTACCTAGGCGATAGCTGCCGGAAGACAGAAACGCTTCTCTCTCTTTACATTTCTTCCTGACAATGGTGTTTTTTCAAACTATGACCTCGACTACGATTATTACGACGCTATCAAAGATCGTTAGCGACCTATAACGATAGTGACATTTTGTTATTTTGTGTTTTGCCTTTCTGTCATTTGCATTTGACATTGGATTGGGTTCCTTCGTGACGTCACCAGACAAGGATTACGTCGTCAAGAAAAAAATCCGCTCCTGGAAAGCATGTAGTTACATTTTACCAGATCCACGCCGTATGCGCCTCCGCCACGGGGTCGGAAGAGAGCCAGCGGCCGCCACTGACAACAACGTCGTCGGGCCCCACTTCTAACTCAAACTCGTGGATCGGAGAGCCCTGTTCCCTCAACCTCCCGACCGCCCGACTGGTGTTGGTAGCATTTACACAAGGTGGAGCTTGCTGTTAGCGCACAGAGTTTTGTCGCGGTGTAACTGCCTACTTGTTTTGATTTTGCTGGCGGTCATTTAAACTCAGCTGATGTCGACACGTTATACCGCAAAAATGCCGCGAGTGAAAATAACAACTAAGCAACGTGCAGAAGCTTACAAAAAAGACAAGTTTTATGTAAGTGAATCTAATATTCTCATGTATGGGATATGTAACCTCAGATTAGACTGGGAAAAAAAGATATCTTAGACAAGCATATTTTAACCAGTTCACATTTGGCTTAGAAAGCGTCTGTTGCTCAAGTTCCGCAGGCAAGAAACAAGAGGCAAACCACTTTATTTGAGGCAAATGAAAATGTCAAGAAGGCCAAAACAGAGAAACACGATGTCATACATGACACACTGTCAATGTGCCTCAAGGAAAATATTGCGATGCACAAATTAAACCATCCGGCAGTGAGGGACTACCTTTCAAAATAAGTAGAAGCTAAATTTATGTATTTATTATTATTATTTGATCTTAGAACATTGGCTTAGTAGGCCTTCTGAGCTAGGCCTAGGCTATAGGCTCAGCAAACCTAAGCCAGTAGCATAGACCTAGGCCTATGCTATTGGCTTCCTGGTTTGGCTTCTTCTGGCCTACAACTGAAAGCAAGAAGACTATGCCATGCATGTTTGGCGAATCTTGCAGAAACGTTGGTAGGTAAGCCTTTATACACTTACTTTAGTTTGGTTCTTGCGCCTAGTGGGTTTATTCCTGCTTCTAATGCAGATCTAATAATTCCGCAATAATATAGTAATTCCGTCCAGGGTTTGACACCCAGTTTGGACCGTTTGATCTTTAAATTAACTTTGGAATTAGACTATCTATACGATACTGGTGTATATGTAATCAATGACTATGGAGCCATCATTACAACAAAATACATTAAAAATTGTATAAATGTCCCACACTGAAAATCAGTTCTTGTAAATGAGTGAGTAGAATATAAATACAAATTTATTCATTTACATCTTTTGTGCTCATTAATGGGAACTTATTTTCTAGATATGTGAAAGGGTCTGGTGATTTGCCAAGTAGAGATCGGTTAAGGCGAGAGCATGTGCCCAAATGTGGTGATGAGGAGCGTGAAAAAAATAAAAAATGATTTTGCCAACAAAAAAATAACACTAGTATGCAATGAAACTTCAGATAGCAGAGGCCGATGCGTGTATGCAGTGTTATTCAAGACGGCATATCTTACAGACAAACAAAATGCAGTCTTGGCTTCTTGTTCTTTTTTGGAAAAAGCCAATGGAACCACATGCAGCCAGGCGGTAATGGGCACTATTCAAAAATACGAAATAAAGTGTGAGCACATTGACGAACTCGTATCAGACTCTGCACGGTATATGGGCACATGTTTCAATGCATTGCAAGTGCTGATTGGAGACCACATCATACACTTCACATGTTGGACACATAAAATGAATTTGCATGGCGATGTGTTCATGAAGGAACTACCGGAGTTAAATCTTCTGGTTTCAAAACTAAAGTTTGTATTCCTTCATGGGCGGCAAATAAAACATGTTACATCACCTTCTTGAAGGAAAAATTCCCACTATTGCCAGCTGTTCTCTTCCCAAACCCAGTAATCACTCGATGGAACTCCTGGGTCAAAATTGTAAAGTACTTGGCAAAATATCTGGAGCCACTGGTACAGTTCCTCACACAGTGCAATGAGAGAAATGCCAGTGCCGATGCCGTTTGCGATATGTTTGCAGACACCACTCTTGGGTTGTCACTAAGAACGCAAGCTACTTTTGTAGCAGAAATCTGCCAACCTTTGATGGAATAATCAACACACTAGAAGGGTCCACATATCCATACGCCCATTTAGTATGGGACAAATTGCAAAATATCCAAGAATCACAAAAAATGATTTGCAAATGGGGCGTTTCCAGTGAAGAACACACAATTTTTGGCTAATCAAACCAATGCCACGAAAAGAGCTGCAGTTACAGCAAGTTTGACTTTAGCTTGCCAAAAGGCTTTGACCAAGTAAGCTCTGTACATACGGCCAAGTCAAGCTAATAACTTGTACTAGGCAGCTGGTGCAATTTTCAACCCTGCTATCGCTGGCCAAAAGTTGCAGGTAGGTCTCTATTGTAGATAGCAATACGTACTTGAAATTTATGAACTTTTGCAACATGCAATCCTCAATTGTGTGCACTTATGTATTCATGTTGATGAACAAGACGTCTTAGTCTGAAAAGCAAAGCTACCAGCTTTCCGAGACATTGGCGCTGACTGCTTCGTGGATGGATACATGTATTTTCATCGGCAGCTACTGGAGAGGTTGAGAGAGAACCCTGGCAGCTTCTGCGATGTTAATCAAATATTTCTCACAATCTGCCAAGAAAAAAACTGAGTTTGGATATGTTGCATTCCACACAATCTGGGCACCAGTTAGCAGCGTGGATGCAGAGAGGTTTTTCAGCCAGTACAATATAGTTGTGAGTGACAACTTGTGACCGACAGACGCAACCGGTTGAAGGAAGAAAGTGTTGAAACTTGTTCTATGTTGATGTTCAACTAGTTTAAATGATGAGAGTTCGGTCGAATGAAGAAATGGGTTTAAACTAGTTTAAATGATACTCAGGCTACTAATCTCGTATGTAATTATTGACTATATCTTATTTCTTGCTTTATTATTGTTCTACCTCGTACTTATTTGAAATATTTGGTATTTTTTCATTTAACTGTATTTTACCACATTTTGACATCATCTACTAACGATACATTGTGAAAATAAAGAAAAAAATAGATGCTATAAAACGCTATAAACTGAAATTGAAAGTGATATAAAATAAAATAAAAGTGCTATTTACACGTATCTCTACCCCTAATAAATGGTACAAAAAATACGGTATTTATACCACTTAAGCAAAGCTGCGGAAACTATTACCCAATTATAAGTATATTTATCTTTTGCTCAGTCATTTCTGTATTTATATTTAAAACAAAGTCTTTCATTATTGCTGTAAAACTAATCTCAAATTAATTGATGATTACTAAGCTAATGATGAACGAAATAAAATGAAGAGTTAGTACTTAGTCCTTCAAATTGGCAAGTAGTCCTTTACAAGACCGATATCTATCAGATTCGTGGCATGTTTCTCGACCAAATCACCATATACGAGTAGTAGAGTTGACATGAAAACTATCTTGGCCAGAAATTATTCTGATCATATCAAAAGTTATTTTTCTTATGCTCTACTGATGCAAGGAATATTTTAATATGATGCCTGATGCTAAATGAATACAAAATCATTTAATGATATTTTACTTGTTTGTCTGTCGTTTATATTTCTATCCATCGATTCGATTCCATATATATAAACTCCTCTTTTCAACCAAAAGTAATTTTTTTTTCAAATACAAGATTCACTAATAGGCGTACAAACGAAAACGTCCCTTTTTTAAGCTTTTAAGAGCAATTGGCCTGATGGAATTAAAAAACCCAACCCCCTTACCCCAGGGGATATTCCATTACGAATCGATGACCTGGAAGTCACAGTAATGCCACGACTCGGCCTTCTGGCTGGATCTCTCTCTCTCTCTCTCCCGAGGCAAATGGGCTTGCAGGGGGGAGGTAGAACATACCATCAACGTACCGCCGATCGCATCCAGAGCCAGAGGGACGCCAGAAAATGGAATCGAATGGGGTCTGAGTGAATGGACAGGCACAGAGAGAGAGAGGACCGTGGCAACATAAGCAGCCAAGCCGTCTGCAGCTCTTCCCGCTCAGGTCCAGCCACCCGAAGGGCCGCCTTCTCCGCCTGCCCTCACCTACTCCCCCGAAATCCATAAATTGCTCGCCCTCCCTGCATTTCCACCCGGAACCGGAATATCCCAGATCGCATACAGGGAACCGCGATGAAAATATCGACAAAAATGGCACGCCAGTCAATTGTGTAATTCAATTATACACGCTCGAGACTTCGGAGAGAAAGCTTTTCCTCCCAATGGGGCCTACACACCCCACCCCCTTTCACTGACAAAAGACCTCCGCGCGCCGTACGAGGATGCCATACATCTATCTGGATACACATGTCATGCACCATCCAACGGGGGTGAACGCCGATCTGATCGCCACGGAGAAAGAATACCCACCCATCTATCTACGACTACCACCGCTTTCCTCCACACGTGTATAAGCTTTAGATGTTCGGACAGCCGTATATCAGTGAACTGTGGATCCAGATAATGCTACTGGACGCATATACAATAGACTCGCGAGGAAGTAAGGAGATAAGACAGCCGCGAAGGGGGGGAGGAGGATTCTGCTCGCTTCAGTTGCGCTCCTTTGGGTGAGAATGAGTTTTTGGCGTTAGAAACATGAAGAAGATTGATTCCGCTCTCGAAGGCCGTTGGGAACTACGCGTACTATTTTCTAGGAATTTCAGAGAAAAACTCATGTTCAAAGAACGCAAGGTGAGTAAGCATAATATCGAACTATGGGCGCCTACTACTACGATACCCTACGATACTTCAAAGATTTTCCAAGGCGTCAAATCACTGCGGGATTTTGTAATCAAAGTTTCATACATTCTCTTTCATCTGCAAAAAGGTGTATTCTTTCGGGTTGCACTTTGTACTAGACGTATTACCCGGCTTCATTTCATTATATAGTACGTTGACTCAAGGTTGAGTTGTACGTTTCATTTTTCTCATGGCCAACCGAGAAAACGGTTGAAAGACGCCAAGCGATAGGGTCAAAAATGCCGTCTGGATGGGTCGGAATGAAATTCCACCTTTGAAATTAAATTAATCGGGGCGTAGTTGCCTACAGCGCAGCGGGTCGAAGTGAATTTCTCTGGAAATTTGATGAGCTTTCAGCATATTACTTTCCACCTGGGGCAATTTCCTCACTGTTTTAGAAATACTTATGGAAAACCACTAAGCAAGAGAAAATCTTGCTCAAGGTGAAGAAAAAAATGAATAGGGATATATTTTCAAAGTTCTAAATGTCCCCTTTCCTCTTGTTTTTACTGATTGTGTGCGACCACGATAAGAATTAAAGTAGAAATCCGTGTATGTAAGACAAACAAACTCACTAACATTATTTCTTATATATGGATGCATCAGTCCAGAGTTTCACTCCATCAACAAGGAATTTCAGTCGTACACTAACTTTTGAAGAACTCTCTTAGAGTGGTAGATGAGGCTAAAAAATTCTATTACATTCAAGAAATAAGTATTTCACAATTCTGTCTTCAGTTCCTATTGAAATTTCAATCATATCTTTATCTCTGGATTACATGGAGTCATTAAGTTTATATTTGAAATTAAGCTCTTATTTTAACTATACGCTGCAAAATCTAAGAGTACATTGTGATGGAAACCTACAAATAGAAAATAAAAATAGCTAATTATGAAGAGGTGTTGGAGAGAATAAAAGAAGGAAGAAAGCTCTTAAAGACCATTGAAGATAGGAAGAGCTGGATGGGACATGTACTGAGAAGGAAATTTTTGTTACGCAATGTACTGGAAGGAATGTTGGATGAAAACCGCAAAAGAGGAAGAAAGAAAAGAAAGATTTTTGATGACCTGAAGGGTGGAGGGAGTTACAGAGAATTGAAGAGGAGAGCAGAGGACAGAGAGAGATGGAGGCACCATGGACCAGCGAAAGCAGACGACTAATGATGATAAAATTATTTTCCGGCAGGTAGACCCTTCATGATAAGTGCTACCAAAGAATTTTGTCAATTCCTTAAATCCATTGCGTTACGATACTTAATATTCATAATTATACATTATTATTTCCCCAGTGATCATAGCTAAGACCAATTTCAGCAAATTTGCTAAATATAATTGGATTAATACAGACGACTATATGGCCTAGAAGGTAAAGAGAGCCATCAAGGCAATATTCGAGTCCGCGATCCATGAGTCAGCAGGATAGGACACATCCCTTCCGCCACCGAGACGGGCTATACATTTCACTACACCATCTTTCGCCACAAAACGATTTTTTCCCAGCGCACACATTTCATCTAAGTCGTTCATCTTATTTGCTACTCCTTTTTTTTTTGAACCGTAACAATTCCTCTAAAGCACTTTACATGCCCCAAATATTCCAACCGTGTAACAGATGCCGTCCACTCCTTTTTTGTTTTACTCCTTTATTTTCCCCTTTTTAACATTTCAGCGCCTCAAGTCTTAAGGAACGTGGTGATTTTGGTCGGCCAACTGCGCGCACTTAACGCTCCGCGTGACCTCAAACCTCGCGTTATTTATTTAAGACTTTGCGGCGGGATGTGCATGCACGGGCACATACGATCGTCTTGGGAGAACTTAACGCACCATTCCATTTATGTCATCCTCGCACGGGGTCCCTGCGCGATGCGGTCAGAGGAGCAGAGCAGCATCTGCTGGCAGTGAAGGGGCGGGGGATGGTCGGTTTGAGAAGGGGGTGGGGGGAGGAGGGGGTCGAAAGGAAGGCGGGGGGGAGGGGCTACGGGGAGGAGAAAGGGGGAGACAAGGTGGGGGAGGGGAGAGGAGGCCCACTGCCCATTGGCCGATTGAGTTGTTGGAGGGAATAACCCGGTTTGCGGGTCAACGTTACGTTCAGATCCACGACGCTCCGACGCACTAAACTACAAAGCGGCTTGTGCCTTTGATATGCAGATTGTGCCGATTCACCTGGGCGGGCATCTGCATTGCGCCTCTGCCGCAGAGGATTAATTCATCGACCTCAAATCTTCGGCGATTCCGAATGAAATTTTAGGCGGGAGTCCTCTAGTATTTTTTCGCCGATACTCATTGAACAATACGGTTATCAACTCTCAAATGAACCCGAGTTGGTAGGGAAACTAATTTTAATCCCATCTATGCGCCAGCTGAGGAAGGGTATCAGCTAATAGCCAACTGCTACATATAAGGGTTACTATGGAACATGTAATCAGGTGAGTAAAGCACAATAATGTCTGATGAGTAATTTTATTATACAACGCGTTATGATTTCATCATCAGGTCATTTGAACTTGATGACGACGCCTTGGCGTGGCGTCCTCCGTGGACTTAGAAAATACAGCCACCTCCCAGTTTTTACACCATTAAGTTTTTCCTCCGCTATACCGCCTTGACCTCAAATATTCGGCGACTCCGAATGAAATTTCAGGTGGAGGTCCTCGATGTTATTTTTTGCGCCCGATGCTCATTGAACAATACGGTTATCCACTCCCAAATGAGCCCGAGTGGTAGAGAAACTAATTTTAATTCCAACTGAACGCAAGCTCAGGAAGGGTTTCAGCCAATAGCAAATTAGTAGATATAATACTTACTACCGGTACATATAATTGTGTGATTGAGGGTGATGCTTTGGCGTCGGTACCAGTAATATACGGAAAATTTCAGTGAACTGAATTAACTTATTTATTTAATTCCTTAATATTATGTCATTGCTTCTCTCCAGACATCACTGAATGTATCAAATTGTTAAATTTTCGAGATATTACCGATCGGCCCCGGTGTCGGCGGGGTAAAGTCCTCCCCTTCTAACCCAAGGGTCGCGGGTTCGAGTCCCGCCTGGGTAAGATAATTCAATGCCCAGGACATGGGTGTTTGTGTTCGTCTAATGATATATTAAAACACTTGTAATTGGGGAAACCTGTAAGTGTTAAAGAAATTATTATCATTATTATTATTATTTAGAGGTTTTATGACGAATACATATATTAGTTACTACGGCAAGTGAAATTAAGTGAATAAAACTTGATGATATCCGATGAGTAATTTATTGTGCAATGCAATTTTACGCTAAGGCGATATCATTATGTCATTTTTACTTGATGACGACGCCTTAGCGCAGTGTCATCCGAGAATACAGTCATCTAGCAATTTTCACACCATTACATTCTCCTCTGCCGCAGGGGATTAATTCATCGGCCGCAAATCTTCGGCGATTCCGAATGAAATTTCAGGCGGGAGTCGTCCAATTTCATTTTTCTGTGCCCGATACTCATTGAGGAATACCGTTATCAACTCCCAAATGAGCTCGAGTGGTAGAGAAACTAATTTCAATCCTATCTGAGCTCCAACAGTAGAAAGGTTTCAGCAAATTGCGAATTGCTACACATAATAGTTACTAAGTCACATGAAATTAAGCGAATTAAACTTGGTAATGTCGGCCGAGTAGTTTTATTGTACGACTTATTTTGACGCTAAGGCGTCATTGTTGATTGCAATACGGCACGTATTGGAGCGCGCATGGATTACTTCGTTCTAGCTTTTGATATTATCAAAAATCCCCAAGAACTTTGAAAACAGTCATAAAAAGCGCTTTTATGGCACACAGATGGGATTGAAATTAGTCTCCCTAACACTTGATCTCATTTCAGAGTTGATAACCATATTGTTCAATGAGTTTAATGTGAAAAAAAACCGCGAGGACTGCCACCTGAAGTTTAATTCGAAATCGCCGAAGATTTTAGGTCGTAGCGGGTTTGTTGCATATTTGGCATCATTACACTCCCGTATAAATATCTGGGAATATTTTTTCCTCACCCATTCCAAAATACGGACGTGCCATTTTTCTTCCCTTCTTCAACGCTAGTCTAGAAAGCCATTCAACTGCTGCTGCTTTTCGATAGGATCATTTTGTGAGAGAATTTTGAAAAAGGTTATCCTTGTAAAAATAAGATTTGTGAATTTTATTCTCAGAAATATTGTTTTATTGGAGAGTGAAGGAGGGAAATATTTTCTATTTCCGCAACTAGCTTAACGATTGAATATACATTTATACCAAATGTTCACCATAAAAATGTGCAAATATTAAGTTTTCCCTAATTAAACTAAAACAGAAATTCCTTCAGAAATAAATCAGACTCGAACAGATTGAGGATCTTAAATATCTCCTGAATTATAAATCCCATTTCAATTCCATCAATATCCGTCTCAATCTTTGTACCATACTGCAATTAATTACATGTCAAATTACTACTTCCCTTAAAGTAACCCTCTACTCATATAAAAAATCCATCTAAGCATGTCAAATAGTCCGATGAAGATTTTGAAATGGCATTCTCATATCGTTAGAGGTTTGAATAGATTCATTTTATACATTCCTAAGGACACATATCTAAATCTACGGCAAGGCTTGATTCCGCATAACGGTATAAACTCACTAAACTCGATTTCAAACGGCATTAAAATAGAATCCCCTTATAATCACACCGCAGAAAGGAATTGACCAATACCCGAGAGAAAAATATAAGAACCAGTTGTCTTTGGAACTTTAACATTATCTGACGTGAATGATAACGCCAAATCTATTTCTGTGAGTACTTTACGTCCAATTTGCTCTACGTAACGTTCCTGACCATGAAATGGCAGCCTTCCCCTGCCATTATCCTAATCTCTAGTCATAAAATCACTGCAGTACCTCCTACCCCAGATGCGGACGCTAACTTCACGACCTCGGCATTAGCGGGAATGTAACCATCGATTTACGCTGGAAGAAGCCCTACTTAGGTCTCATCCTGGACTGGCTCTATAGTGGAACATAGATAGGAAGTGCACGATGAAATACGTTACCCTTCTGAAAGAGGGAGTATTTCTTTAAAAATACGACTCATTCTCAAATAAGTAAACCAAGGTCCTCAAATGGGACATTAAATAATCCACTACCCTTCAGGGAAATCCGATATGATTTTTACAACAAAACCAAACCCTTCCATTAAATGACAGATGGAACCAGGACTCCAATTTGACATTTAATATCAATGCCAACGAACAAAGTGGGAACTTTTAAAAATGTATATTATCTTTTTTCCTGCAAAAGCTTGAGCTGGATGGCATATGAAATTATACATTCATGCTTAATTTAGTTGTAACTTATTGCCGATTGGCTAACATTTATTTACTCTATGCTAGACCATAAGGTACTGCCAACTGGCATGGACATCTTCTTCCGAGAATTTGAATTGGCAAATAGACTAGAAGGACGAAAAGAAATATTTTGAATAAAAATCATTAATGATAGTGTAAAGTTAAGTTGGTTCCGCTTAGGAACAGATTGTCTTCAAATATTTATAATTTAAATAAAATTTTGAAGCTTATTTTATTTGAGGTTTATTGAGGATTAGATTTAAAGTATCTTATTAGTGGAATTTCTTCTATCTCTAAGTTTAAACGTCTTTGGATTAGGCTGCATAGCTTGTCCCTAAACTTATTTAGGCTTGCATGACCAGCTTTCTGATTAACTCTAGATTTACATCCTGAAATAATTCTGAAGATACGGGTCTGCTAAATGTTTTTCTAATTTCTGAAATATTTTGCTTCATAATCTGTCATTATTCTTATAAATAAAAATACTAAAGTGCTATTTAATGGTAACTTTACTTACCGTATCTTGTAATGAGCAACCTTCAACGAAATTTCACTCCAGCTAATGTGGTAATCTTTCTGTCTCTTCTTTGGAGATCCCTGGTATCGCTCCCGTACAGCACTGACAAAACTTCCATCGCTTTGAAAAAAAATGGGAATATTAGAATTCGTTAAGTTAATTTTTCGTATCTTATTCTGTTAAAAGTGATACAGAAATGTTAATTAAAACTGGACAATTGTCATTAATGACAATTTTTTTCCTTAGTTAACAGTAAAAGAGTTTAGTCACTCTTTTTTTTCGTATATTTTCAGGAATGAATCTCTCTCTGAAAATTACCCTCTATATATATTATGATGAAAGTGTCGTCAGCATGGGAAATAATAATTTTCCTAAAATTATGCATTTTTATGTATCCATGGATTTCATTTTTATACGAAAATAAATAATGCGCGGACATATCTATGCTAATGAATTCGTACGTTTTCATATTTGTGATTTCTCCCTCCACGCAGCCATCATCAACGCTGAGAAGCAAATCATTACGAGGGGAATGGCAGACTGAAGTGAAACAGATGCACAGCATTCATCTGAAAGACACTCATCGGAATAGAGGGAATGAAAAACAAAGGACAACCACACCATCCACCCTCCATGATTTTTTTTTCTCATCTGGTCCCCCTTCCCTCTTGGTGCGTTCATTTTTAATTTCCGCCCCGGGGGGTCGGGATGCCAGCGGGTGCGGAAGAAGGTGCCAACTTACCAACCCCCCTCCCCCCGCCAAACGACCTCCTCGAAAGAAACATTTCCCTCCCATACCCTCTCTGCCTCTGTCCAAGCAACTTCCACGGTGTCACACTCCCTCTCCTCCTAATCTCAAATCGCGAAGGGCCTCCATTGTCTCCGGGGTCCTCCCCTCTCGCCCTCACTCGTTCCCCCATCTTCCAAAGCCACCCCCTAAAGACTCCGCACCCTCATTTACACCTCTGAATTCTCATCTTAACCCCTCCGTTTCCCAATGGGAAAAATTCCCATTATTTTCTTCAGCCCCTTCGCCACCACACTCTTTTAATCTACCAAACCCATGGTGGCTACAGAATCTGTTTGGTAAAATTTCTATATTTCTGTACCTTTTTCAAATTTTTTTCAAGTTTATAATTTTGTACTAATCCACTTTCAAGGGAGGTTTAGAAGGGAGAGAATATGAACCTTCCTGCAATAATTAAAGGCATAGAAGCCAGTCTTCTTGCAATTATTTTTTATAGAATTTAGTAGGAATTTTTATTTTCAAAGAAAAAATAGCCATATTGTGAACCCAGGAGGAAGGATGCTCCCCCGGAGTCGCCTTACAATATAAAATGATGTTTTTTCATGAGCGGACCGCTATATTCATATACAGCTCCAATATTCATATTAGAAGAAGTAAGAAAATAAATGTCTTCTATCTCATTTATGTTTATCACACCCATTGAATCTATTCTCTTTCTTACCCTACCCCACTAGCCAAAAATCTCCCTCTATACGGTCTTCAGAATACCCTCACCATTCATATCTGTTTTAACCACCTATTCGCCTCATATAGTCCTACCGAAATTTTCCCCTTAGCCCACCATTCCAAGCACTTCCTCTTTCATGTCCGGTACCACCTATCTCACTCCTTCTTTATCCTCCACAACTAAATCCAAAACGCTATTCTGCCGGTAATTACCCTTTTGCCTCTGTGTCATTGCTTCTTATCTCTACACCATACTATCACTACGTTTACTAATCAATCTATGATCGATCTTAACTCAGACCTATCTAAAAATTTCAAGCAAGCCCACTCATTGCCTGAACACATACTAAAGATATCGATATTGATCAACCGAATCTATTTTGTGAATTTAGCACGATCGATCCGAAGTGTTAACAAGTGCAGAGTTGGAAATTTTAAGACGCATTCTTAGTGATAAAAAAAATGCCCAATTGGAAGTAAAATTGCTCTATCCTACGATATCATCAATGCCTCATAAATCACCATTAGTCCAAAAGTCCAAATGTATTCTTGTCATGACTGGTTGCAACAAGCCTTGAATAATAACGATTATATTTTGTTTCCCAATGCCAACCAATAGAAGAGCGAGGAGCGTCTGAGGCCCGCTGGTTCAGATCGATCTGATATCTAAGACTGGCTGAGCAATCGGGCCGCTTCCCAGATCAATTCCACTGGCCCGTTGCATTCACCACACCGAGCTGATCCGGTCAGATCGACCTGAGATCGATTGGTAAACGTAGCGTATGCTGCATTGAATCTCCTGCGTTTCTTTCCCTGTAATATCAGACTTTAAAGTGCTATTTCCTTCTCTATCTCGTTCTTCACGTTGAAGATTAATATAGTGGTGTAGATAAGTTTGAATGAAATAAATGAGAAAATGGACATAAGAACAACTTCCTTCCATCCATTGGCATCTACTGCACAATTCAACTATTTCCTCACTTCGTTCTTCGACACGTCTCTATTATTTTTTTCACTTTATCATCACCAGATGTCATTCATTAATAAATTGGCCGACACAAACTCTTCTTTGATCTCTCTTCAATGCAAACTGGTTTTGTCTTAAGTGATAAATAGAGGGAGATTATTATACTTCAAAATATACTATGAGTTATTTACATATTTTTCCTCTGTCTTCCTCTTGAGCCCTCAACTCTACTTCCTTCTGCATTAATTTAACATTTTACTCAAATTCAGTGTTTCAATAGTGTTCGTGCGCACCAGCGTGAGCCCCAATTTTTTGTTCCTTTATACCTCCCACCATCTCCTTTCCCTCGTTCTCCTTATTTCGCCCCTGTTTTGTTTTACAAAGAAGAGGGCGCTCAAGAAAGTAGCGCCCAGGGGTGTAATATGCTCCTGAGGTCGGTGAGAGACGAGATCGCACCGGGAGCAGTGCGTGGGCATGAGTGCGTGTGCATCGGGAAAACGCGTTCTCTCCGGCGATGGTCTGTCGGAGGTGCAGCGGCGGAATTAAGGTGAGCGTCCTCTCATTCCCCATTCTTTTTCTTTCCCCTGTTTTTCATTCCGTGTACCCTTCCTTCCTTTTATCACGCGGTGCGTACGATCCTCGTGGTCCCGTATACTTGAGCGAACAAATTGTCTTCAATAAACTCACAGTCCTAAAAAGGAAAAATGCATTGCAATTACAGATAAGAAGAAGTAAGATATAAGTATATGTGCCAAGCGTGACTATGTAAAAAACCAAAGAACTCTATAGTGAAATACTAATGTACGAGAGGAAAGGCTATGGAGAAGACTACTGAAGAACAAGAAAGCAATCCAGTAAGTAATGAGGACGTATACAGAAGAGTAAATTAGAATAAAAGTGTGGGATACACCCTATGGAAAAGAAGGGAAAGGTGGATAGGGTACCATTCTGATACTTCACGACTTTTAAAGCAACACTGAATAAGAGAGGGGATGGCCCAGCAAGAAAGACAAATGGACAGATTGATGAACCAAACGAAAATTACTTAGGGAACACTGTCGGGGAGCAAAAGAGTTCGCATTGAATTGGAATGAACTGAGACCTGCCGAGAAACAATTGTCGAATTAAAGTCTGATGACGATCATGGCCCTTTGATTTCGCCAAAGTCTCTGTTTAAATAACACACCTTTTAAATACTCCAAAGGTCATTTATTCTTCCAACCAGTCTCATCTAGATAGGAATTTCTAAAGCTTCTGAAAAACTGTAGCCGAAGACCAGACTTTGTACACAGCCCGCTGGAGGTGGTGGCCAAAAGTCGTGGTGAAGAGCTATTATTCCGGTTGGGGTACATTGGAGAAGCAAGGACATCCTAATTCGTAAGCAGGGATGAGGTTGAAAAACTTTCAAAGTTTTATTTTTTTTAATCACGAGAAGCTTACCCATAGGAGGCAGGAGATAATGGAGAAAGACAAAGGAAGAATTGGAGATGGACAGTGCTCTCACGTGATTTACGACGGGAAAATGTGACTTAATTGGGAAGGAAAGAGTTTTGGAATGTAGAAAGGGTGCAGAGAAACCCGGCGTTGGAAATAACCTACTGTGAACGAAAGACTCCGAAGCGATCACAATAACGGCCCATCCGACGGACAATGTACCCAACCAGAAATGCTCTCCAGAAACAATAGCGAAGTAGTGATCGGGATACCGCTGATAAACTCTACCAATTCCGGAATACGAACCTGGGTCCTCGCGATGGAAGGACAGTACTCTGGAAAACCATGCCAACTTGATCCATCGAGGTATCACTTTTTATCTTGGTGTCATAATTCCTTATAAAATTCCTCGGTATGTTACCGTTTGAACGACGTTTGAACTAGACCTACTGACTTAAAGCCATATGGGTTTAGGTTAAAAAGTTTTCAAAAACTGCCATGGGAGGGCAGTAATTGGTCATATTTACTAAAACACAACTGAAACCATTCAAATTGCTAACGTGAATTAGTATAAACCTATCTCTGTCCACTAAATATTTCATTGTACCATGCGTTATGACGTTAACGTAACTCTATGGAGCATTGTAAAGGGTTAGCGGTTAGTACTGGGTGTAAATGAGTGTTAAGGATGATGGTTTGGCTGCGAAAGTGGTAGTACAGGATAAAAGTTAGCGAACAGAATTAAATTAGTTATTCAAGTCCTTAATTTTGTGCCATCAATTCTCTCCAGGCATCGCTGAGGGTTTCAAATTGTAAAATTTTCGAGATGTAACCGATTCAGAGGTTTTATGACGAAACGCACCTATTTTATGCCATACGTTTCCCCGGAGAGCAATGGCCGCCGGAGAGAAGAAGGAGCGAGACAAACAAATGGCTAGACGAGGGGTTGGTGGGAAGACTTCGGAAGCGGGGCGACTTTCTCCCGCCAACACTCAACCCCTCGCATCTCCATCTTCCCCTCCACCCACAACCACCCTTCTTCACTTCTTACAGAATCACTCCCCACCATTTTTATTCCTCCCCATTCCACTCCGCTCCTTTTCCCCTCTCCACATCCAGGATTTCAGCGAGCTTTGCACCCAAAAGGCTAAAGGCCGAAGACTTCGCCTGGATCGCGTAAGAATTCATTTCTTCTTCCTGAGATGTTCTTTTTTGCCTTCATTTCCTTCTCACTTCCTCATCGTCGTGAAAATTGGCGGTTAAGTTAGCTTCGCGATATTGACCTTTCGGTCATTCCCCTCTCCTCCTCACTTCTTGGCAACTTGTCCAATCGGTCTTAGAGAACTGTTACTGCAATGAGCTGCTCATACACAAGTTTCCGTCTCTCTTCGTCCTTTCCCGAAAATGAAAGGACATCCGAATTCGCAAGTTAACCCTCTGTGGACAGAATTAGGAAACATCAGCATGGAAATAGTACTGCTAATATATTAGTTACTTAAATGTGCTATTTAAGCATTTTTCAAAAATACATAGCAATTTACTTGACTATAACATTTATTTTGAAATGCGGCCTATTTGTATTATATATATTTAATTTGAAATAATACTTTATATAATATTATTTAAACAAGGTATACTTCAACATTACTTTCATAACGTACCTTTTTTAAACTTTCCCAATTTTTTCTTCATATGACAGCTGAAACTATTTATTTCAGAGCTCAACCAGGCACGCCGTCGTCAGAGAATAGTGTCACACATTCATCTATTCACATTTTTTGTCAAACCGCCGAACGAAAGAGACGCAACTTTACATACACATAACCCGAAGAGTTACAATTCTGTCTAGCGCAGCAACTAAGTGGGAAATTCCCTTAGAAAGCAGATATTTCAATGATTTTGAAACGCAACATATTTGACTTGCTCGTCCATAGAGGGTTTAGGTGGTTGGAGCGCGAATCGTGAGTCGTTTAGTGCACAATTTTCACAACTTTTTGATAAAGTAAAAAAAATCATTCGTGCGCCACTCTTCACTTGAGTACGTCTATTTATGCGTAGGAAATTGCTATAGATCTTGTAACCTTAATGATAAAAGAATTATATTTGCAAAATTTTAACTCAATTTTAACTTTGTTATCACTCATGTTTATGAAGCGAAAATCAAAATTTAAGCAAAATCGTATACATATATACAATCGTATATATCGTATAATTGTATACAAATTTATTCAGTATGAAAACTTGTTATTTATTGAGAACCATTAAAATCACTTGAAATGTTTGTTTTTGCGTTAAGGGAAGAGATCTGTAAATATGTTATCAAATTATTTCATTTTGTATTTGTCAAAAAATCTGTACATATGTTATAGAATAATTTTATAATATATTAGCTAACAAATATGTAAATATATTATAAGTTGCGTGTTGAAATACCATTAAATTCCCAAAAAACTGATTCGGTAACATGCAATTTATTTCCCTTTTATATAACCACATTACCATTGAGTATGCATTTGAAAAGTTTCCCGCAAATCTGTTGGTCAACAGAACCGCTCCACCCACCAAAGTAATTTTCGAGTATGCATTTGAAAAGTTTCCCACAAATCTGTTGGTAAACAAAACCGCTCCACCCACCAAATTCCAATTTTTTGACAGAAATTGATGAACATGGTTTTTTTCTCCAGAGTCCAACATTAAACTTCACACAACATAAGGTTTTTTAGCAAAAAGTCAAATGTTTAGTGTGACTATACATACTATAGAATATATTTTATTAACAATTTAAACTATATTTAATTGTTATAACTCATATATTTATAATGTAGACATGTTAAAAAGGCGGTCCGTGGGTCATATGCGGCTCTTTGTAAGCACACCTATGGCCCATATGAAGGATACTTGTGCCGGCTAAAATCTCGTACCAGTTACTGCCCGGTGATTTTTATTGTATTTGTGGCATGCTAGTCCAGTTGCCGTTAAAAATTACCTTATTCCTTATGTAAAAGCGTTCACCCTTCTATCTTAAACGGCTTTCATTACTATGGGTAGTCACTAGACCATTCTTGGCAATTGTATTATCATAGGCTTGCGTAATAAAATACTTACATGTCTTGAATTCCAGAAAGGGAGTAGCAAGTTTTGGTCCGTCTATTATTATATAAGAATAAAATTACCTAGATAATTTACGTTAAATAATTTTGGACTCATCTATAATAAAGTTTCTTAGAGAAATAATAAATGTACTAAATATTCATTCATTGGTCGTTCAATCCTAAGGTTGGTTGGCTGCAGCCCTCCATCCTTCCCCATCTAATGGTATTTGTCCTACCTCCTGGTATCCTTTCTTGTGTGCTTCCCTCTTTATTTGTTCCATGAACTTATTCCTGGGTCTTCCTGTGGGGACTTTGCTATCTATTTTACCTTCAATCATGTTATTCACAAATCCATTGTTTCTCAGGGTGTGTCCAAACCATCATGTTCTACCTTTTCTATGTATTCCATATGGCCCAATCTTATTCTACTCTTTTGTGCACATCATCATTTATTAGTTTTTCCGTTTATTATACCTTCAGCATCCTCCTTCGGTGCAAATTTCCACAGAGAAAAAATCATCCACCTTGACCGGGATACTTGACCGGAATCTTATCCTCCTTCAGCACCAGGTTTCGAATGCCTCTAGTCTTTTCTGCTCAGTCTTTCCGATGGTCTATGCTTCCGATTCGTAGAGTACTATGCTCCACACGAATGTTTTCACGTACTCTTTCCTGGTTTGTAATCCTCTCTTGTTTAAGCGCAGTAGTTGTTTTATCTCACGAACGCCTTCTTATCTTGGGTTAATCTCTCTTCACTTGGGTTAATTAATCGCTTGATGTCTGTTGTACTTTTTTGGTCCGACATGATGGTACTTCCAAGATAGGAGAAGGAATCCACTTGATTATTTGACATTATATGGCCAAACACAATCATTATAATCTTTTTTGATGCCTTTTATTCAAATCAATAAAAATTTCTGAAAAGAGTCCAGTCCCTTAGGTTGTGTCACTGAGTTCGATCTATTTTCATTTTCCATATTGCGGAGGTCTGATTTCTTTCAGGCGGATTCTTCCTTCCGTTAGCTGTGTTATTATTGTTCTCAATTAGCTCATTCTAATGATAAACGCACGTGGGGTAGTACTCAAGTCATTTTTTTCAAGCACTAAGTCTTTTCCAAACGATTACCTTCTCCTCACCATTAGTGCTCTTTCCTCTTCGTCCCAAACCTCCCTTCTTCCTCAGCCCCGATCTCTCCAACCCTATCACTTCCTTAACAATCCTTCCCAACTCTCATCCCTTGGTGTTATTCCGGAGAAAAAGTTAATTACGCCCCCCCCTCCGCCAATGGTGAGAAGAAGAAAGTGAAGATGGAGGGAAATGGAAGAAGGCGAAGTTGGGCATTTTTTCTCATCTCGAGAGGGAAAGGAGGAGAGCTTACCCGGAAAGAGAGGAAGGGGAGAGAGAGTGAGAGAGAGAGAGAGAGAGAGAGAGAGGAGGGGGCTGGATGGAGTGAGTCCATCTCTTCAATTGAGTTGCGCTTTAATTGTGGGTGCTGAGCGAAAATTAAGAGGTTAGGCTGGCATCCATTACCGCGAGAAAACGGGGTGAATGAGGAGAGGGAGGAGGCTGAGACAGAGAAGGAAAGGGATGAAGATGGCATAATTTGCGGTAAAAGAAGAAGGGGAGATCGCTATATCAGTGTATGCTTATGTCATTGATATGCTAAATATTTTTATTTTAAAAAATCTTTCAAGACCATAGCATGATGATTATCTAACCTTTTCCCACGCTCTCATACAGCTTTCATACATAAGTATATATAATTCCGTGCAGCCTTTAGCAGTAGGTATTTATTTCGCACAGTTTTAACAATTTTCATTTTATTGTTGTAACGTTTCCAGGAAGCATAAAAAATTTAAAGTCGAATGAGGGTGAAGAATTCATCAATGGACAAGAAAATAAGAAAAATATTGAGTTGATTTATATATTCATTGATTGATTTAATTTATTTATATGTTGATTTAAATATTGAGTTAAGTCTTATGCAAAAACGTGCGAAATAAACGGTTTGGATACTCATGCATTAAGGGCATGATTTTTACTACAGGTCAATCGTCGCAATTGAACTTTTTAATGCGAGGATTATTAGTTTTTTCCTCTACTTATTGTTTCCATTTAATTTACCATTCTCATCTTCCTCTACCTTGATATCCCTTCATGGAGAGTACATTACTGAACACGCAATGCCATGAGGGCTTTTGAAATCGCAATAGTTTGATAACTTGAGGATTTTTATCAAATATTGAAGAAGAATAATAAAATAAAATATGCTAATCATTTTTAATAACTATAGTGGTGACTACTTGATAACTCATGCTCGACTCTCCATTAATGAATTGAATGGTAATCAAGACATAGATTTCCATTTTAATACATTATTAACTTCACCTGATGATGAAATATCTACTGAAAAACATGTCAATGTATACATAATCTTTATAAATTTGTAATGAATTAGCTACATCAAAACATAGGTCATAATTTAAGATTTATTTAATTTGAATGACAGTTAATGCCTTTATCAAGCTCAAATTCCATGTCATATCTCCAGAATGTTCTATATTTATGGATCTGGGTACAATTTGATTATTATCAGAAGAAAGAAATCAAATATGTATACAAAGGATACCATGAATAAAAGGATAAGGAACAGTAGGTATAAATAAAATGAATCATGCTATGAAACAAATAGATGAAAATTGAGGGAGAAAAAAAGATTTAGTCACTGGGAATAGAACCAGAGACCTTGGATTTTTGAAGTCAATGCAGCGAACACGACTATAAGTAGGATTTACAAATCTAAATAAAAGTATTTGAGGTGTAAGAACTAGTATTCGTATAGCACTTCTTTCGAATAAAGTGGCACTAATAACAAGATACCAAGAAGCGGAATGCCAGCAGTACGATCGTGTCAGTTGGAAAATACTGCTTATGAGGTAAAACATTCAGAGAAAAAATATTGAAGTATGCATCTGAGAGGAAGGCATTAGTGAGTGAATTTTCGTTAGATATTACAAATCTACATCACTTCTAATGAATTATACTCTAACTGTAGGTAACAGGCGATAGTTAAAAATTAAGATGGACCCCCATTCATTCCTGGAGGTGATTATTGAGGTGAAAAAAGTGGCGAGAAAGGCAGGAGTGATTTGTCACAAAAGAATTAGAAAAAGTCGCAACATACGTTCAATAAATACATTGTCAAATGAAGAAAAATGAAAGAAATGGTAAGTCACCATTTTCCATGCACGGATGGTTGAATGGCAACACGAGTTACTTGATGATGGGGAAATGATATTATTACAAGATATAAAGAAGCAGGTATTTAACTGCGTGCATTATTGTTTGATTCATTATATTAAACTTTCACTGAAATAAAAACTTCATCCGGAAGAGGATGAATAACTGGGATTTAGTTTATAGTACTAACATGAAATATAGAATGTAAAAGAGATGTGATTGGAGAGGTAGGGGGAAGATATAACATTGATTTGGTTTTTTCACTGTTGAAGATGAACGAAAGTCAAGCGAATATCATCCAGAACCTACCTTGAAGAAAGTACTATGAAAGAGGATAAAAATAAAGGATAGAAAAAGGTAAGAGGGTAATGAAAGAGGATAAAGGGGATCATGAAAGTTGCAGATAGAGGGAAAGATTTGTGAAAAAAGAAAGAAAAAAGGCCTCTAATGGCATGCATGGTTTTATGAAGGAAAAGTTCCAACGATTCTGCCTAAACTACTTTCAATGCCACAATGCATCACAGATTTCTTTATACGAAATTTGTTCAAAGGTTCCTCAATTGCAATGGACTGATATAAAAATTATACATTAAATTCAAGGAGAATGATTAAAACGATATTACAGTGCAATTTTCATGTATCTAGAGGTAAAAACAACGACGAGATGAGTCTAAAGACACTTGATACCAATATGGAATGCATGGCATCATCTAAGGTAGAATGACAAGGCGTATTCCCGCGGCCACTCATTAAAAAGGGCTCTTCAACGGCATTTTGTGACATTCGCTTTAGAACATGATATTAACTTCAAAGATAAAAATTTAGATAAGAAAATGTTGTATCAGTTACTGTTGGGTTCGTAAATTTTCTGAAAATTTTATTAATTAGATTTTCATATATTGGGCCCCGCTCCATATTTGCCACCGGAGTATCTACATCCAAAGGCCGGATATGGCAGGCTTAAGCCTTTTTCGGTCCGTATATTTATTCCTGGATATTGCAATTTGGTCCAAACTATTTGTTGTGTTTTCCGAGAGGCAAGTAGTTTTCTCCTCGGCAAAACTTTTTGGGAAAATTGTCATTAATTAGTCGTTTTGAGCACAATACTATTCAATCACATACGTTTTAGTAAGTTTAAAAAACTATGAAGTTTATAGAACAGTAGAAGAGGAAAAGGATCTGAAATGGAACATACTAAAAAATGAACAAGAAGAATTGACGAAAAACAGAAGATCAATTGGACACACCCTGAAACACAATGGGTTTGTGAAGAACATAATTGAAGGTATAATAGAGGGAAAAGTTTCCAGAGAACGACACAGGAATAAGTTCATGGACCAAACAATGAGAGAAGTACCTAGGGAGAGATACCAGGCGGTTAGGGAACTAGCATTAGATAGAGAAAGGGGAGTTAAGTGGAGGTTACAGCCAAACAAATTTAGGATTGAAAAAACGCTAAGCTATACAGTTAAGTCCTTTTTATGACACCATTTCCATATAAAATAATAATAAATCATACTAACTAATTATGCCGAGGGACATTTGATGTTGGAATTTCATACGAGGAAACGAACGGCCGAATATAGTTCGACATAGGACTGGAAAGGGTTGAAAGGAAACTCTTTCACCGTTCACGCTATTATAATTACGATATGAAAGAAAGTGATGAGTGAATGCGAACTCCAAAAGAAAAGAAACAGGATTCCGTTTGTAATAAGAGGAAGTGGAAAAGAGTTTCATTTTTAGCATTTATTTGAGTGTACGAGAGAGAGAGAGTGAGAGAGAGAGAGTGGGAATGAGAGGATTGGAGGATGAGACAGATAGTTAGGGGGAGTCCATCTCTCCAATTGAGTCGCGCTTTAATTGTGGGGGCTGAGCGTAAATTAAGGGAGCGAGGAAGGGAACACATACCGTCCTGGAAGTGAACGGGTTGAACGAGGAGGAGGAGGCCAGAGGAAGACTGATAGAGTGAGAGAGAAAGGATGAGGAATATAAAGAGGGAGTGATTTGTGACAGAAAGGGGCAGGAAACAAGGCCATCCAGAGCTGGGAAGAGAGGGGGAACGAGGGAGGGTGAGGGGTTGGCGAGTTTGGTGGCGGGGAGGGAGGAATGAGAGGGTGGGAAAGGTTCTCGCTGAATGGAGAGAGAGAGAGAAATGTAAAGGGTTAAGTGGTGCGAGGATAAGGAAGCGAGAATAAGTGGGTGGGAGGCCTTAAGTAAGTTTCGCCCTGGAGAAGATTAAAATGGGGAGAGAGATGAGATGATGGGAGGGAGGAGGAGGGGGGAGAGAGCGCCTTGGCTGAACGCGTATCAAGAAACGCTCCACAAGCACTTTCCATAATTTAACATTTACCAGGATTTCAATTTTGATCAGTTTCCGCGCCCCATTCCCCTCAACCTCTCCCTCTCTCTCAACCCCTGCCCCCCCTCCGCCTACTTCAAAAGGAGCGATTTTCTCGCCACCGGAGTAATTAATCCTATCGCAGGTCATCGCACCCACAACAGTACGGCCGGTATTTATCTCTTTGAAATCTACCGAGAGGCTGAGCAGACAAGAGATTACGAGTACATGCGTGGTGCACTTCCATGAGATGAGTGAGCGAGTTATTGGAAATGCAAGTTATTACGAAGGTAAAATCCACCATTACTAATCCCGTTTGTTAAGAAAATAACAGCGTTAAAACAAAAATATAAATATGTATTCTATTAAGATACAATTTTTTTCAAACTCAAGCTGAAATAAGTGAATAGGTATTGGAAAACTAACGACAAAATTTATAATAATATTTTTGGAGCATAAGGAGCAACAAAATGGAAAAAATCTCACTTGGATTGGATATTTGGGGAAGCAACCGACGGCTAAGGACATTTGCGCCATAGGATATAGGTAAGGAAGGAAGGGTGGATAGAAACTCGGCGTCGGCATCAGCCTGCTCTTAACGAAAGGTGCCAAGGGGACCACGGTTTAACGTCTCATCCGACAGACGGAGTACTGCACTTAAGCGTCCTCCACAAGACATTCAAGTAGGGATCGGGTTTCCTCTGAAAAATTTCTTCCACTGCAGGGATTTGAACCCTGACTGTCCGTGTCATTAGCCAGCACTCTAGCCACAACACCAAGCCGGTCCCAAAAAAATGGTACTCCTGTCATATTAACATCAAATTATTCAGGAATGTCTCACAGTTTCAAATTAGCGTGACTGGCTCTTTGCTACTTTCAGTTTCCTGTATATCATATTTTTAATTAGTGCTACAAAATACTAGCTAATTGTTTCTATAATTGGTTCACAATAATTTTTTTCTTTTTGTATCCAGGCTGTTTATTTTTGTAACCCTCTGTGCCGTGTACACCACATTTACTATAGAGCGAATCAAATGACGTATGCTTGTCGTATTAGACTACGAAATTCATTCTCTAATGTCACAATTACCGGTGGTGCAGTAATTGTGACAGTTTTAATATTGTTTTTGCCCAGAAGCACTGAGTTGATTTGGATACCGCAGTTTGTGTCATTTTCTGCCTATTTTTTACTGCGTTAATTACCCCATGGTGGGATGTATTTTTAATTTTTGTTCAAAAGGACATTGTACCCAGAACAATAAAAGTTGTTTCCAATCTATTCTAAGGACAGTTGTTAGCAAATAATAATAGCTACATCATTTTGTTTATGTTCTACATTCGTAATGAGCCCTAGTGGAGTTAATTAAAACCCACAAAACACCTGCAAATATTTCATTAATCGATTTATTTTCAAGACTAAACTTCACAGTCAGATAGATGTGAATAATGGTGGTAGAAAATAAGAAGAATTTCGTGACTAATTGCGTTTGCGAAGGATTAATGTTTTCAAAGGGTTCTGGATTAATGATTCCAAAGCTTTCTCAAAAATTCGAGGTAAACTGTAATTAATTGAAGCCTTGCAATAAAAACAAAATTGTTATTACAGAGATACCACGTACAGATGCACGAACTGGCATTTTTCTCTCTGAATCATTAATTTCTGAACCGGCATAAATCATTCCTCTAATCGATATTATAAGGGTGAACTTGTAAGAGAACAAGAGTCATTATATTTTCAACGGATTTTTTGTGAAAACGTTGATAAAATACATATTAATAAACAATGATAGAAATAATACATTCTTTCATTTACAATCAACCTAGGGGTAGGAGTAACGATTTGATTGGTACACTATAACTGAATACAGGCATACGTTTACAAATAGTTTCATTATGTTAGTTATGATTTACGGTAGTTCGAGCTAAATACCATATCACCTAAAAATCAATGAATTTGTTCGCACTTTAAAGAAATAAATCTCACACCTCTAAAAATTCCAAAATGTTAGTCCTTTACCGATCTACTTTCCGAGATTTTGACGAAAAAATCGAACCTTTTACATGGAAAATGGTTCGTGTATGCACCCCAGAGAGACTATATTTTAACAAATGAGGAATTGCAAATACTTAGATCTCTAAAAATAATTTAAAAAGCGTACTTTGTATATTTTCTCAACTTATTTTTAAAACTAATCTTCAACTGCTATCGTTGGTCTTTTTTGACCCGAAAAAATTTGTTCTTTTTATGTTGTGGTAAAACGGCCGCTCGCAGCAATCTTGGTTACAGTGTAATCCTAGGGGAGAGAGGGGAGCAAGCCAGTTAAACTTGAAATAGTGCAGGTGACGGTTGCTGTTTACGAGCAATTCGAAAAATCGAGTAAAAAAAACACGAAGATAGTGTGTAAGTGACCACAAAACCACTATAGTAGTTATGTGTTAAGCATACTGTCCGCATACTGTAAGCATAATTTTTTCAGGGTCGTAAAAAACCTTCCGCTGTGTAAGAATTTTAAGCGCATCGCGTTAGAAAAATGAGTCAAGTTAAAGACTTTTAGGGACGTTTTTATTGAATTACTTAGAATTTAAGTCGAATACAAGAATATTATTGCACCATTAACAATGCAATATTTAATTCATACTTCCTACAGCTGACGAAATTAAAACGTATACTTTGAATATGATATCCGTTATCCATGATGACTAGGGAACTAGCTCGTTCAAACCACCTTAAGTTATTGAATAAAATGTGTTCTCATGCATCCTTATTATGAATTAAGGATAAAGGGGAAGGAGTATCCACGCCCTCCCATGTATTCTCTCGCGGATAATTATGAACGTGAATGATTCGCATTCAAGACTTAGAGTTCCCTTTTATATTCCAGCTTATTTTACTTAGTGTTAACTGAACGATAACTAGTCTTCATCAAGAGCGTCTGGATGAAATTTTATGAATAGTATTTGAAAACTACTTTGAAAACCTTGAGTAAACTTCATTTCACAATGGACTCTGAAGGAACTGATGCCTTGGATTGTATGCAATTTTGTTCATTTCTCAGTGAAAATTATCGTATTTGAATATAAAACCTAGTTCAAACACTAGGATATACATATTGGTAAAGAATATTTTTTTTCAATTCAAGCAAAATACTACAGTATTGGCGTAAACACTATCTCCAAATGACATTTTTGTTACAGCCCAGATATATCAACGATCATTCATTGATTTATCAATCCTAAGATTGACAGACGACAGTCCTTGTTCCCTTACCTCCTGCTATCTCATCCTACGTACTTTCCTCTTTATTTGGACCATAAACTTATTCCAGAGTCATCCTCTGGGGACTTTTCTCTCTATTTTGGCTCAATTATGTTCTTCATAAGCCAATTGTGTCTCAGGGTGTGCTCAATCTTCTTTTCTCTATGATGTCGTATGGTTCTTTCTTCTTCTACTCTTCTGTGCACTTCATCATTTCTTGTTTTGTCCATCCAACGATATTAATACAGATTATAATAGCAATATAAATTTGATATTGCAATAACGAACAAGAATAATACACTTCGCAACTTATAATGACAAACGATAGCAATCAATCATTTGTTAATAACTATGGTTTCAGCTAATCATTGCTATTTTAGGGCGAAAAAAGCCCTTGTATATTAGAAGTAGGGGCTCTTGCTGAAATGATTGTTGGTAGTAACTATTGCCGTCAAAAATACTAGTGTAACGTATTTTAATAAAAATAAGTAGGCTCTACATAGGTCTGAGTCATTTCTCTTTTTCTTTATATTTAGAAATTACAGTGGTTTAGAGCGTTTTCTTCCACTTTATGAAATGGTGGGCTCATGCCACAAAGTGTTCTCTGCCATTCCTGCATCGGCGGAGTAAGACAACATATGAACAAAACTGTAAAATGGTAGAATGTATGTTATCGGTAGCTATGGATGCAATTTTGAAAAAAATGCGGAAAAATGACGCAACTATCGGGAGGAAGAAATCAAGAGAATTAGAAATATAAATAACATTCATTTGCTCCTTGATATATTCTTGATTCATTTAACACCTCATTTGCTCCTTGATAATTGTACATTTTTGCTGAAGCCATGGTCAATGGTAAGTTAAAGTGCGGAATATATCGTGGTATTTTTATTTATGCGTGCTTGTCATTAACATGAATCAGTCAGTTCCAGAACTTCCAGCATAAACTCAATTTATTTATCTTTAGTAATAGGTAACTGCAACTGTTTTATCTGAATTAACTGATTAATTCGTGACTACATCTTAAGCAGAATCCGCTCAGTAAAATGATAATGATAAGGAATTTCAACGTATACTCCTGCGATCGTTCAAGAATTTAACTTACATATCTGTCATTCCATACGTTCAAAATAATATTCCGGGCACTATAAAATGGTGGAAAACGTCGTTTTGAAAACTCAGGACGCTCTCGTATCTACTCCCGTACCCTGACCTTTCCCAGTGGAGAAAAAAGATTACGATTTACACATTGAAACGTCAAAACTCTCTCATCCACCAATCTTCCTCACATGTATAACCAAGCGCTTCTCCCTTCTTTCTTCCAAATATCTCCCCCCACCATCTGCCGCTCTTTCTCCGAACAACTATCCAACCGCGATCCACACACGCTCGCCCTCAACCCCTTTCCACAGCACTCAGATCGCTCCATAGAAATTAAAAAAAATTTTTGTTGAGTTTGTTGGTCGGCCAAAAGATTGAGGGAGGGAGACATAAATCGCACACCGAGTTCGACGATAATAGTCTCCACACGCCAACATGAGGCACATTCATATGGACATTGTTAGTAGATAGCGATCCAGTCTTGTGTGTGTTTGTCCGTATGTGTCGGAAGGATGAGGGAAACGGTGAAAAGGGAGAATGGGGGTGGGTAAAGGGAAGAGGTCCAGGGGGATGAGGGGCAAAAAGGGAAAGGACAAGGCGACCGACGGTGGAGAAGGGCGAGACTCATTGTTGTAAAACTGACTCTCCTTAAAAAAAATCAGGGAGACGTCTCCATAGAAAACTAAGGAGAATGATAATAAAAAAACAAGGTTCGAAGAGTGAGGGAGAAGAGTTAGGGGTGCCAGCCAATCTTTCTCCTCTTACCCTTCCCTTTCTCGGAGGCTTGTCTCCATCTCCCTCTCCCTTTCCCACCATTCTCCTTCCCCGCCCCCCCCCCAACCCCCCACCCCCGCCCCACACAGAGATCTTTCGCAGCCGGGGCGGAGGAAAGCAAGGGTCTGGTGAGGACGACGCGATAGGAGGACAAGATAAGACGTTTTAAGTGAGGGTTGCTCTCTCACTCACTCCACGAGGGCAGATGTGGGTTCGGAGCTATCGTGCGCATTCGGGGAGGACCCACTACTCTTGTCCCGACACACAAGCGGACATGCGAAGAGGTCCGGGAAAGAGAGACGGACGTTTTTTTTAGGGAAAATAGGATGGAGCGGGGGAGGATACAGTGAGAACGGCGCGACGTTGGAAGCGGAGAACTTCACCTCACAGCCATCAGGAGCGACTAATATTCAGTTTATATATTGCCATTGTAATAAGAATTTACTGGAATTGGATCATGGAAGTTGACGCGAAGATCTATACCAGTGGTTCCCAAATGGCGCTACCGTCCCCTGGAGGGCGGTGCCTTCATCTAAGGGGGCTGCAAGCTGCTGGAGGCTGAGCCCCTACCTCGCGATGTTCGGGAATACATGTTCGGGGATGAGTAAACTATATCTCTGTTGGATTTGACATAAACAATAGTTGGATCACAATTGTATTAGCTTTATTTTTATAAACTTTATTTGCTTTGATCTTGTAGTCCATGATTTTATAGCTTATGGCTGGGGGCGCTGGGTTATGGTTTGCAGAGAAAAGGGGGCGGTGGCTCGGAAAAGTTAGGAAAACACTGATATACCAAGATACCGGCGCACAGTGGCCTGAGAACTCACTTGAAGCTGTCAAAAATTGATTTTTTCATAAACCTGAATCTAAGCCTTAGAGGGCCTTATAGGTATGGTGGTGGGCGCGAATTTTGTTTATGTAAATATTAGCTTGAAACTTCGAATGTACATACTTATGAGAAATATGTACAGATAAATGTGGAAAAATTACGCTACCGATTTGGTATTTGTACCTATTTCAGCTCATGGTTTCATGATACCTGGCATATATTTCGAAATAATTCGACGGTATATGTACAGATTCTTTCCTATACGTGAGAACTTGCGTTTCATATTATTTTTATGGTTTCAAATAAATGCCAAGGTGCCAAGCCGATTAAAATATTCGTACTTAGCCATCGTTTCCGGTTAAATTTTGAATTTACAGCGTAGACCAAGTCAAAATATTCTCGAAAATGTTAAATAGCTTATAATGCTGGCGTTTCATATCGATACTCGTTAAATAAAATTATACACATCAGTTAACATAACAATATCCGTTATTTTGTCTTACAACACCAGTATAAATAAATGTATATACATAAATAATATGAAAGAATCACAAGAAAAAAATGTTTTCTTTCGGCAAGGTCCGAAACTTACTCATGAACTTAACTATTTCAGGTTCTTAATGGCCTTTAATTTATTGATTTTCAGTGTAAGTAGAAAATTGAGGGTGGGCGTTACTTGTAGAAATTGATTTTCCCAAAAACCTGAATTTAAGCCTTAGAGAGGCTTATAGTTAAATTGGTGGGAGCAAGCGACAAATTTATATATATATAACGCCCTCGTATAGTTTAAGCGGCATTACTGAAACAAACGACATGCATAACCTCGAGCACCAATCGATGGACAATGATTAAGCAAAGTTTTAGTTTCCAGCTAGGAAAAAAATGTTTTTGTTTTATTTCTGTGAGCTTTTTTCCGATTTCAGCCGACCCTCAGAGGCGGCTTGTCCGAGAGACGCAATTTAATCACCCACCCCATGTTAATTTCATAGGGCTCCAAGAGATATTGAGATTTTTACTTCGTACGCAGAAAAGCTTATGGACAGATTTGATGCACAAAAGCATCATCATCATAATGAAATGAAGAAGCATTGGGTGGAACAAGGATGGAGAATCACCTAAAAAGATCAAGGAGGGAAAACATAAGATAATTTATAATATTTTTGTCATGGTGACGAAATCAGTTTATATGAAAACATTATATAATAGCTGCAATTTTCATTAAATTTACTGATTTGGAAATTACTCTCGGGGGATTTTCCAGTGATCAGGCTGAAATAGAAATTCATATTATAACATTTGACACAGTTCTCAAAGTACGGTGGCATTAAGTGCCCGATCACAGCCTTGTAACACAAAACTATGAATATAATTGTCTTACAATATATATAATATTCGTAATTCCAATCACTATTAATTAATTATTATAGAGTATGAAGAATATTAAAAACCATCTAACGATGACAACTACTCCAAGAAAATTAAAGTAGGGCGAACCGGTAGCAATTTAACAATCTAATTAACTCTTAATTAATCGGGAGCATTTTTGACGAAAATGATGCGGTAATTAGAATTATGGCAGTATATGTAAGCTTTCAAGTTAAGTGTTAAATAGCTGCTGAGAAGTAATGAAAGGAACAAGGGGATGAATTTAATAACAATGTGTGTATCTGTATAAATCTGAAAAATGATAAATGAGGATATTGAAAGGAGTACAACGTCAACAGAATCCAAAACCTGGATACTTTGATGAGTGAGTGAAAACTTATGGAGATTTTGAGTCTGGATTAGTATAAAGATTGCACCATCGGCAGAGAAGTTATTAAATCTCCTTTTGGATTCGTAGTGTATGGAAGGGAAGAACTGGAGGGAATTGAGAGGAGGCAGAGTAGAAAGATGCCACAAGCTGGGAGTGGCAATTTAGTAGTAAGGGATTTCAAATTAATAAAACTCCATTGGGTTAATTGGAGAAAATATTCAAAATTTTTGAGCGGCATGAGATAGGGGCAATGAGTATACTGAGTGGAGGAGATTGCATTTAAAATTAGATTTACATCTACATACTACCCTGCGAGCCTCCGCATGTGCGTGTGGCAAGAGGTGTTAGGACACCAGCCGTGTAAAAAAGTAAGGTTTTGGGAGGTGAAATGGTGACGTGTATAATGGGAGTATATTTAGTGGAGCTTCGTTTTTATTGTAGTCGCTTATTATGCGTGGAAAGAAAGAGTTTTAGTACCAATCTGTTCGGTAGTGTATCTCCCTTATAATTTATCTTAATTCCAAGAGCTGAATCTTAAATTAGACGCTAGAGAGCGAAAAAGATCAAAAATGGACCAATAAACCTTAATCACAGTCATAAATAAAATTGTGTATTGCGTAATGACACATTCACACTGTAATAAAAATACTGAAATGTTACGCATATAATTATCTTTTTCGGTAAAAATTCGCCATTTCCACTGTGAGGCTGAGCTCGCATTTTTCAACAGCGTTCATAGTGTCATTTTTCTAGTAAAATGTGTACATATTCATCACACAAGCAAAAAGGAACCAAAGGCCTTTTCTCTACTCCATTACTCATCTCATGGATGAAGTTTAGATCTGCCCACAGTGAGGAGGGGGAGGGGTAAAGGGGGGAGGGAAGATGAGAAATGGGTGGGACAAGCCGGGAAGAAGATGAAGAAGAGGCCAGAGAGTGCCCCGAAGCGCTCCAAAGACGAGTTTTTAGCCGAGGTTCTCGGAACTACCCTTTGTTATGTTACACCATTTACGTCCGCTGCCATTTTTGTAATGAGATAGAATGTTTTTCAGACCTCCTTATTTCCTTTATTTTTCCATTCTCCGTTTATTCCATTCGAGTTTATTTTTTTTCCGCCAGCCCTCCAAGTTTGGGGAGGCTTTAGGGGAGAAAGTAAAGGAAGGACACACATATATACATGTAACCAGACATACTTATATAAATATATAGATGAAGGAACAAGGAAAAAGAAGGAGAAAGAGAGAAGAGGACATGGTTTCCCCTACTGCTCAAACAAGTCGAGAGACATTGAGACTAACGACTACCGTTAGTTCCTTTTAATCTTTCGCTTAGTCTTTTTTGGTCCGAATATCCTGAATACACCGTTCGGCCCGAGATGGGACTGAGGTAGATGGGGGAAGTGCGATGATTTCCGTACCGGAGGAGTGAGGAAGAAGAGAAACCAGACCGTGCACCTACCTACGTGTTTTTGTATTTTTAGTCCGCGTTTTCAGGGGGGCTTCGGAAAAGCGATGAGCGAAGATCAATGAATGTGTGGAGCATTCAAGTGAGGGGGGGAAGGCATGATTGGGTAGCCATGTGAAGGCCCCGGGGCTGCTTGTGACGAAAGAAAAAGGCTGAAAAGAGGCGTTTGGAAGGAAATTGGATCGCCGGACGAAGAGAGCAACGATCCATTTTTCACAACGCCCGCTGATCCACCAATGAAAATACTACTTTTATTTACTATCTTTTTACTTCCGCAGTGGGAGGTTTGAGGTATTTTTTTGCAAAAGGTTTAGCCGCCTTGTTTTTTCTCTTTGTCCAAAAAAATATAGCAGAGAAAATGGGAAACTCGTTTATTAATTAACATCCAGAAGTGACTTTGCATTTTATTTTCCTTCAAAAGATGCTCGTCCTCCCTCTCAACGTGGCCCAAATCTTGTTTCCTTGCATAGCACTCATACGGTCTGAGGGAAAAAAGATTCACAAAGATAGCCCGGCAGGTAGGTATTCCATACAAGGGGGAATTAATTAAAGCAATTCTGGGTGTAGAGGTGATTCAAGGCGATTTTAAAGATGCTGGGAATTAGATATCAAACATGGGCGGAAAGTTAGAACAAGGCGCGGTGTTTCTGGAAATTTAAAAATGTGTGTTCAAAAGCGTTCTTTGAGTGCCAAAGACGCTGCTCAGAACATTGATGGAGATCCTGCTTATCCGAGCGTGAAAGCGTACCGGAATTCCCGTTTGAGAATAAGAGGTATTTGCCGTAAAATTCGTCCAAACTTTATAATATCAAACGGAATTAGGTTAAGATGTGGAGCGCAAATTGCTGCTAAGAGTAATTGATTAATGAACATGGAACACTGAGATACGCGTTGAGTCCAAAGCCTCAAACGCTACCCATTTTAATTGACGAGCAAATTCTCTAGCACGGAGCATCATAGGGAGGTAATATACGAATTTATTAAATAAAAAACGAATTTAAATCAGTCTCGGCACTCATCAGCTACCAAGCTAAATTCATACCACGCCAATATAAACGAAAAATCTTGCTTATTTCTATACTTTTTAGAGTGTATAAAAAAATGAAAATTCAAGCATCAGAATAGAGTGACAAAATAGGATTTTGTAACTGAATGCGCACGTGATATTTATTTGCGATACGACGCGTCCCATGGCTGAAATTCCTCAAAATATATATGTACATCCTTCAAACGGATTTCAATGCTCAATATGAAGACTAAAAAGCGAAAAGCAGTGGAACATATACTATAGAATGACAGTTTTTCTTAAGTAAGTAATCCATTCCTTGCACTAAAAAAGAGACGGATTTTTAAAAAATCTCAATGTAATGCTCAAAATGTTTCCCATTTCTAAAAAAAAGCATTTTTTTTTAAAGAACAACGTCCGCTTTCACGAATGGGGACGCATCTCTAATTAAAAATTACGCCAGTACCTTTTTTCCGTCCGTCCTTAAATCTTCCTTTGGTCCAAGCCCCTTGTCATCCTTACAGTCCCTGCAATCTTTCCTCATTATACCTCTCTCTCCTTCTAGCGTAAGAGGTACGAACCTCTTGGAGACATCCAAATCCTCTTTAGTCCGAGACCGAAAAGGGTCGGAGGATGAGAAGGTGGTCAAGACCATGACGTGGTCGGCGACGAGAGCGGAATAAGGACGATGTTGTCTCACGGAATGAGGGAAAAAAAGAAGTAATCGGATTTGTCGAGAGAAAGGCCGATATCCGATTGTGCGCTGCAGTAGTGAAGAGTAGGAATAAGATCGTCATGTGGTCACGAGGAAGGGTATTTGTAGAAAATGAGAGTAAACGACGAGAAACATTAGCCGCCCGGTAACGACGATGATAGATATTGTTGTTTACGTTTCCCAGAGGTCGTTCAAGCAATATATAACTACAGAGTACTCATTTTTACTCATGATTATTGTATCCTAAAAATGATGCAATCATCAGACACCTATCATACTATTTCTCAAGATGTTTTTCATCAAACACAAGCCATATGGGTAGGGTCTAGGACATTTGGGTTGGGTCTAGGACATCTAGGATTTTTTGGCGCAGGGTCGTTTCCACACGAGACCGGTTGAGTATTACAGACTACACTACATACCATGCCAGGTAACCTCTAGGCTTGAAACAAGCATCCGTTTTTCCATTTCCATTTCATTACTATAGAAATTTAGGACACAAATTCAGGAAAATCCTTGCAATATAATAAACAATAAAAAAGAAAATAAGGGATTGTAGAATAAAGTTAGTGTAGTAATGGTAATGCGCTCCAGAAGGGCTTAATTTAAAAAATAAGGGACTTTTAAGACATAGATCGCGTAAAAACTGTAGCAATGTAAAGTCCTCATGCTCTTTCATACATACATAACAATCACGCCGATCCCTTAAGGGGTAGGCACAGTCAAAAGTTTCACTCATAAATACATATTTGTACACCTAACTCTGCTTCAATAATTTCCTCCATACTGACCTATCCTTGCAAACCACTTTTGCCTCATTTACCCCCATACACTGCTTCATACACGCTCTCCTGTTTTTAAGACTCCAAATATTCCTCCTCTTAAGAATTTCCTCAACAACATTCAACCACAAATTTTTCGGCCTACCTCTCCCTCTTGCACAAAAAAATACGTCTTCTCCTTCGATGGCGCTAGAGCCCAAATCGGAAATAGTGAAGGATAAACTCTACAAGAAACAACCCCGAAAAATGCGTCGAATCAAAGATATTTAGAGGAAGTTATCCAACATGTTTCGACTTTCGGTGGAAAATTATTTAGACTTGAGTTTGAACAATGGTTAAACTTGAATCGTCGTACCTATATTAATGTAAATTACATCAAATTTTAGATTATTTTATTTTGCATTTTCCATGTTGTTGATTATTTTTTCTATAGTATTCCGAATTTTTACCGCAATGAGAACAGAAAAAGAGCCTATTTTTGTTGTTTTCTAACAAAAAGCTCTCTTTGACCTTTAATAATGAGGTCACCTGAAGTTTAGTTGCAATGAAACGGCTACATTGAGAAGGAAAAACATGTTATGTGTATCCAAGCTTTCAGTTCTTTCAAACTTTCTTAATATGTGCTGTACACGGCTGGCCTAAGTAAGCCTACGCCAAGTACACAGATAGGAGGCTGTAGCTACTGTAGAAATAATGAGAATTCGTAGAACTTCTAGGATGATCCTACACATCTGAAATGCATGCTCTTTCCCTATGACATCCAATTATCTTTATAAATTTTGAATGAAAATTCATAGACACACAGGTTATTCATGCTTAAATGAGCAGAGATAATATTTTATTTTATATAATATAAAAAGAGATGGGAAATAACTGCAATTGGAGTTTCTCCTGTTTAAGAAAGGTAGGGATGAAATGGTGACGCTTCGGAGAAAATTGGGTTGCGGTAACAATTGCGTCAATGGCGCACAATACGATCTTCTCAAATTGCGAATATGCTCCTCTAATTTGTCCATGTGTTAATTATTCTTCTTGTACGTGAAGCTCTATTTTCACAAGAGTTTGTAGAGATAAGCAGGCATTCACCACATGGCATGTACTAAATTTTTAGGTAGATGTTGCCGCCTTAGTAAGAAGTAAATGTAATGATAGGAAACTTGGTAGACAGCAATAGAGATTCTTATCTTTTCCCAAAAAAATGAGGATGCACTGCTTCCTCTTTCTCCATACATTTTGAAGGCGGACAAGGTAATATGAATGGCACAATGCGACGGGAATAGAATTCAAGGATGGCTATCGCACCATCAAAGAATTCTCCACCACCATTAAAATCTCCATGGAACCCAAACCGATTCCATTACTGGCCAACCAGCGGCTCCTACAATTTTTTTCTCAATTCTGCGGTCGCCGCATGTCTCCTTTTCGTCCTCTGGTGCATAATTCATGAGGGCTTCCATCGGGCCGCCATTGTTGCTATCTCCAAGGAAGACCTAAACGGCCCCTGAATCCACTTTAAGGATTGGCTTTTAATTTAATCCAAAATATCAGTCTGACCGTTCACTAAAGGAAAATAGAACTTCTGTGAAAATCGTTTTCTTGTTTGAATTTAACAATGTTTTCATGTATCATTAGCGATTATCATTCAGTTAGTCTCTCGATGAAAGTTACAAAGGGAAAATTAGAGAAAATAATTGGGGGAAGGAAGTCGATTGATAAAAAAGTAGCAGATATCTACTCAAAAAAGTTCCCTCAGAACATTTTATGAAAAATGGGCTTTCTAGATAAGAGACGGTGGATAAAATACTTCAGCAATGTCAAATTAAGACTTTCTCCCATACTATGTCGCATAGCCTCCCTTTCTCCTTTCTATAAAATGTAATAAAGATTACGCCGTACAACATGGAACTGGGTTACACCAATTATAAAAAATTAGCTTGAGTGTTTGCTTACTGCGTCCAATAGTTTTGTCTTAATTGGACGTGACGGGAAAAAGAATTACTCAATTAGGGATAATGGTTTTTACTGTATTTAATCTACTCAAATTTGATGAAAAAAGCAACCATTTCTGACACCACTCAGTCTGAGACGCCATCTTCCCCTAACACTTGATACCTAGGTAGTGTATATTGTTCAATTAATACAAGCAAAGTTATAGATAGATGCTGCTAGGCTAAAAAGGTGTTGTGATCTGGATATTAGTGATCAAGATACCATTTCTTCAAGATGGAAAAAAGGTTTTTTCCTCTATTCTTAAGCATGCATTCGCTGGATTTCTCTTGATGACCGAGAATCGAGATGACTTGACAGAGCCCTACTGACTACTGACTATCTCTCCATGCGATTATATAGGAAAGATGATACAAGTGTTTTCGGCTAGGTGACAATTGAAGTCAAAGAAAGTGAATGGTCACACTTCCGAGATAGTTTCACTTGGTTATTCTCAGGTTTGGCAAATAACATTACAGACATATACCAAGAGCAATCCAGCGAATTCATGCTTAAGAATACAATAAGTCCTCGATATGCGTCGTTTCGATTTACGTCCGATTCGACGTTACATCCATGCTGACAAGGGTCGTCGGAAAATTTTTCCTTGTTTGATGCTGATAAAATAGACCGTATGTGAATAAGCTTACGCTATTTGATGGCTAAGAGAAAATCATTCTATCTGAGATAGCTATTTTTTCCTGGATAATGGCAATAAAGGAATTTTGAAATTAACACCTTGATTTATCGCGAGAATGAAGTGGTCACGATTATTTTGATCCGTTTTACGTTGTTTTGACTTTCGTCGCTCTTCTTCAACATGCATCTCCGAAGTAAATCGAGGACTTACTGCGGTGGTAAAACACTCGTTGCCATCTTGAAGAGGTGGGATCTTGACCATCAATATCCAGGCCACAACAAAGTCTACCCTATAGAATACGGGAATTCATATGCAGTAAAATCTATGTTAAGCAGCCATCTCCGGACCAATGGGATAACAAACACTGAAGGAGGTAATCGCTGAAGAGAGGGAAATTGCCAGAGCAACCTGCCTCCGCAGCCACTTTCCTTCCAGCCGCCGATTTTTTCGTGAACAGATGAAATGAATTTCTCATAAGAGAAATTTAAATTTTCCCTCACTTCAGAGGTCACCTCCTTAAGCGACCATTTTATTGGACCCGCGGTGGCCGCTTGATACAGTGCTCACTGTATGCATGGGTCATTCATTCTGTTCCCGAAAAAAATTGGCTGCCAAGAGAGGTGACCGCTTAAGAAAGGTGGCCGTGGAGGCAGTTTTCGCTGTATGCCGGTCGTATTATCAAATTGCTCTTGCCTTCCTTATTCCGATCATAGAACCGCTCTTATCGTTTATTCCCATTCCGTATTTCGCTTATTTTCTCCTACAGCATACCAATGGGGTTCACTTAAAAAACTGTGCTAAAGAAATAGAAGATGCTGAAGACTTGCCGTTATGAAGTGAACTGCGCGACGTACAACTGATAGTTGTACATAAACTGGTTTTTTCCGCGCACAATAAGTGACCACAATAAAAACTGAGCTCCACTAAATTCACTCCCATAATACACTATCACCATTTTACCCCCCAAAACCCTTAACACTAGAACTCCCACGGTGGGTCATTTTGACCCACACATGAATTTAAATTCATTTCTTTATTCCATTTGGAATGAGAGCAGGATTTCCTTCCGTGACTTTTATTCATTTCAACATTCTTTTATGTCCACAAATTTTCACCTCCCTGGAATAATCCATTAATTATTTTTTTTAGAATTATCCTTAAACGCTCATACAGTTCGTTTTGATCCAGACATATGTTTGCACTGCAGTGCACTTTGCTTATTAATAGCAACCAAACTTTGAAAAGTTATAGATAAGTATAGAATAATGTGAAAGGTCTTCGTAATTTATTGAACTTTGCCATTTCATGAAAGGAAAATAAGAAAATATTGAAGAAATCATTAACTGATACTAATGCCGTAAGTAGTTATATCAATAAATCATCAATATTGTCAAAATTATTAGTGTTCTAATGTAACAATATCAATTTATGGAAATAAAAAGAGTTGTAGTTTGTAGAAAAACTGTTAAAATGGAAACTTTATTGTGCAAATTGAGGAATTACTTCATTAATTACGATGGGTCAAAATGACCCGCTTAGGGCGTTGAATGATGCTGAAAAGTACGGGCGTCCTAGTGTTAAATATTTAGGGGCCATTCAAGTATTACGTTTTTGTAAGTAAGACGTTTTTGGGGGGTCGGGATAATCTTACGTTGTCTTATGAAGAGGTGATGATTTACCTAAGCTTTTTGTCCAGCTTGAAACATAGTATCGCTTCCAAATACTGGGTTTTTTTCAAAAATACTGATTGTTCACAACTTCGTCAGCTGTCGTAATGTTTCGCTCTTAATGTTAATGAATGTAGTACTCCAACACTGCAAAATTGTACAATATTCAGGCTCAAAGCTGTACGATTGATTCCATCGAAAGACGAAACAACAGAAAGCGTGCATTTAACGAAGAGTAGATAGAAATATCTAACATCTTACGTAAGACTGAGAGGGGGTAGTTGGAAAAATCTTACATTGTCTTACATTGGGCTAGGGGGAGGTTAAAACAGGCATAAATCGTCTTACGTAATACTTGAACAGCCCCTTACGCGGCTGGTGTCCTAAAACCTCCTACCGTACGCCCATGGGGCAGTCCGCACTGTAGTATGTAGATGTAGATGTATTTCAACTAACGGATACCGAATTCTCGAGGAGTGAGGTTTCCCTTGTTTGAGCATACGTCGTAGAGAGAGAGAGAGAGAGAAACGTTATTGGAGAAATTCAGTTATACCGGCGTTTCCTACAAAAGAGAGGGAAAGTTAATACAAAAAGACATAAAGTATAACACGCGCGTTGTGGAGCAGATGAAGAAAGCTTGTGAGAGGGGTGGAAATAATATTACGACATAAACCCGTAATGAAAATGGTAGGGAAAAGGCAGAGAGACGAAGAACGCGGCGAAAATATTGGAATTCCCCAATCAAAACAATAAAGAACTTTCGGGGTGATCAAGAGCAAGGGAAGAAAATGATCTAAAGTTATTACACAGGTCGTATTAGGGAGATAGTAATGCGAGAACATTTTCTTTTTATATACCAATTATTCCATATGCTTTCATAAACTTCGTATAAGGCCTAAATTGCTTCGTGGAGAGTCGCAAAAGGTTGTATTACGGCGTCCATGACTTCTCCAAGGTTTACATACAAGATTTATGACTTTCACTTTCTGGTAGTAAACAGTGATTATAGTTATGTCATCCAACAACATCACAAACACAATGCTCTTTTGGCCAAAAGTTATACTTTTGATCAAATAAATCATTTTTTTACTTTTACTTATCACTTACATTCAAATTACAACCAGCACAAGCGTCATTAGAAATTATCTAATCGTTTAGAATTAATTATTATTATTATATCAATAATGTTACAAGTGGGCAATTGGCCCGGTGGTAACAGATAAACATGGTATGAACAATATATATCTTAACCCTGGTTAACAATACCCTGCAGTTAGATTATATAAACATCCTTCTTCAACTTATTCTTAAATATGTTTATATTTTTTGGGAAGGGTTCGAGAAGCTTTGCTGGTAGATCGTTCCAGTCAAGTATCGTTCTATTCAGGTACGAAAACTTCTTAACGTTTGTCCTTTGTGGTCGGCACTTAATCTTAAATTGGTGGTCATTCTTCCCCACAAAATTGGGCTTTAATATTTCCTTCCCTAGATCTTCCCATGCTCCTTCCCCGGTAACTATTCTATACATCCCACATAACCTACTCCTTTTCCTCCTTTGTTTTAAGCTATCCCATTCTAGTTCGTGGATCATTTTCTTAACACTTTCCTCTTTCTTATCTCTTCCTAACACATACCTGGCTGCTTTCCTTTGCACTTTCTCCAATTTAATATCTTGACCTATCTTATGTGGATCCCATACTAGAGGGGCGTACTCTAAGATAGGGCGTACCAGGGTCTTGTAGGCCATATCCTTTGTAGCCTTGCATTAATAAGAGAATCTACAGAGGGAAATAGGAATTCGGATGAAAGAGGTGGTAGGAGTTTTTCCTCACAAACTGAGGGCCTGAGTTCAAATATTGACGATATGGCACGATTTAGCATCTTAACCTTTGAGTGCGGAATCACGTGATATCACGTCATGGTTGTCTTAACGGTGGACCTGAAGACGTTATATCGCGTCTAGGGTACCGTAAATGTTCCAGCCTTCATTAGAAAGGCTAGTAAAAGTCCCTAGTGAAAGCTGGAACACTCACGGTACTCTTGACGTGATATCACGTCATCAGCACCCGTGTAAAGACAACCATGACGTGATATCACGTTATGCCGCACTCAAAGGGTCAATCCCGTTATATGCCATACACTGTCCATTGGTTGTGATACAAAAGCAGACGCCCATTGGTAGCTTCTGCGAATAATAGGTTTTTGGATGATTTCCATCTAGTTTCCCAAAGATTTCTACCTAAGCTAAATTAATAATCTACGCTTTACAGCACAGTTGACCTCGGTTACCGGACACCATTACTGCGCGACAAAACAATCAAAAGAACTACCAAATTTCCATTTATTAAATACATATTTTTTAGCTTCTCAAAAAAATAAGGCCGGAAGTAAAAATATGCGGAGAAAAAATGGAATTGGTGCTGCGCATTTTTTGATAATTGTGGTTAATATATCGGAGCGCAAATTAGATATAATTACCAAAACACCATTACGCTATAATTCCTCTCAAGACAAGAGATCACTCCCTTGCCTACCTGGTGCAAATGGTTGGCCATTCATGACGACCATAATTATCAATTCAATATCCTACAATTTGGGATTCAAAAGCAAACAGAAAAAAATACGAACGCCCCTTGGTTAGAAGCGAGAGTCAAGGTTACATTTAGGGAGAAATTACACTCGCGAGGCAAAGGCTTTCAAAGTTCCAGCTTTTTTAAATGTCCGGCTAATGGTTTTCAGCAGGCAAGCCTTGAGGCGAGGACTTTGGCGATAAGGAAACAGCTAGTATCCCTCACTCTCCATTCTACGAAGGGAGGAGGGAAAAAACACGGGAGAGAAAAGCTGTCAAAACACACATTGGCGACGCCCTCGGAGACCGGTCGGGACATTTTTTTTTCTCTCACTAGGAGACGACCCTGTGGAACGCCCCAGAGCGCCAGAGCGTATTAGATACGCCATTGGCCCTGAAGAAGTGAACTTTTCAACTGCACGAAACACTACCCACACTCCCTTTTCACACTTAAGCCCTGTAAAACACGCGGGAACATGCATTGTGCCTGATTCCGCCAGGAGTCCTGAGACCGGCTCTGTCTGATGGAAAGGCGGTAACAAAAGCCCACCAAAATTCCGATGCCGTGCAAGCATGAAGCCACGGACAGTGACCGAGTCGTTGAAAACAATTCAAATGTAAAGGATCTCACATGGTGGAAGTTTGACATTTTAAATATACAAACTTGGTTACTTCCACTGTTTATTGCGAAATGTATAACCGGTTTCGACTGTATTGGCATCATCATGTACACAGATACATCGGTATATTTTCCCTATGACCTGTAAATTAGCTCAGTAACGATGTACCTCAGTGTGCTTAATGATGACATAACAGCCGGGGAAAAAAGGCGGCGGAGTAAGGGAGGCCTTAGAAGTTAAAAATAATAACAAAAACTAATATGGAGACAAAGGACATAAGATCAGTAATTCGAGGAAACCAGAACATTAAGGAAGAATTAACAACATCCAATACGTATTGCACCGACTCCCCCTCCCACTCTTATCATCTGCAAGAGAATTTATACACGAATGCGGAATAAAGGCAACATTTCATCAGCTCTGAGGAGGTATCCGGCGATGGAGAAGAATCCGCGGTAGATTAATCATCCGAAAAAAATTAGGGAAACTGATTGCGGAACAGACAGGTTTTAATGTCATTTTTCCCGCGATCGATAAGAAACAAAAATGGTAGCTAATGAGACTTTGAAGTTGGTGAGTCGAGAGGTGGAGTAGCTTAGTTGGTTTGCTGCCTAATTCTTGTTTCTTAATTTGCCAAATAACACTAACATCACTTTTTTTCATTACCCTTGCATGACTCTTGTATCTCGTAAACGTAGTTGCAAAATACATCAATACAAATGGCTACTGTAGCATTGGTAGAATAACTGTAGTGCAGTTCATGTTGGCAAAGGTTACTTATCATAGTGTATGTTAGTGATAACTTACCCTCCAACTAGCACCCTTGAGGCGACTTGTCGGGTAATTTGTAGATGTAGAATCCCAAAAGATGGGACAGTCCTTCACGTATAAGGACCTTGAGCTGTTTAACTATTTTCTTTGCGATTTCCTAATCTTTCACCTGCTATTGGTAACATCACACCTCCAGGCTTATTGAGAATTGCGCAGGAAACGACTCTCTACAAGGGCTGTTACTGTCAACTGAATGTGGTAAGCCCTTGTTATCGTGTTACCGTGCGTACATATGCTGCCCTCTATCCTGCCTGCTCTTTTGCCAACCCCTCACAAACAAATCTTACCCTGAATCCAGCTCTCTCGCTGGTGAAAGCCACAAAGTCCCACTACATCTATACGACGACAAGTAAAGCCTCAAGAAAGCGTATGTTGGCTAGAATAGTTTGAAAGAGAGACCAATTCAAGTAAAATATTTTGCCTTGAAATAAAATGAAGAAAGGATTTCATATTTCGATGATGTGTAACATAAAATCACCCACTTCCCGTAGAGCTTTTAAAGTTATTAACTTAATAATGTTATTTTCTATGTGATATGACATAACTAGGTGATTTAGACAGGCTTATTTAAAAAAAAAATGAGGAGAGTCTAGGGCATAGATCGCGTTAGAGATGTAACTGTTGCGTAATTTGTATTCTTGTTCAACAATTTTAACAAATAAATGTATTAATTCCTGTAATACTACTTCTATCAACCAATTCTGAATCTTCTGCTACGTAGAGTAGTTTGTATGTGCATTCAATGTTTTATTTTTCCTTTGAAGAACGTCTTCAGGAGAATGAAAAATTCAGTTATATTAGAGTTATTTAGTTGCTATACGACTGCCCATCCTTACTAATATATAAAAATGTAATGGTGTCTGTCTGTCTGTTGCTCCATCACGCAAAAACTACCAAACCGATTGAGCAGAGAGTTAGCATATAGATAGTAAATATATCTGGTCGTAACATAGGCAATATAAAAAAGTCCTCAGGGCTCGTGCAGGACCCCACTGGTGATCCATGCTAAGAATTAGGTTCGGTGCAGTGGTTTCATTTTTTTGTTAAAAAAAAGTATTTTCACTCAAGATATAGGGCTGTGATTTTTTTATTGGATTGATAAATGAATAAATTTTCTAATTCTTCAATCCATTTTCTTTTACGCTTCGCACCTGTATGAAAATCATGTTTTTAGCTAAAAAATCTCTCTGAAATCAACAATATCATATTTTCTCGGGAACCAGAGATTTGATTTGCAAAGGATATTCACGCCACTAGCATTCAAATATCACGTTTTCCTGCAGGACTATGATAGCACGTAGAAAAAATATTGGTACAAGAAGGGTCCAGAGTCCTAAGTGCCCCATGATTGGCTGGTTTGGGTAAGTAATGGTAACACAACGCATTAGATAGGTTACGAACTCATCAAATGATCACGCTTACAGTATTATTCAGGCCTTATGGATGTAAAATAAGCTCAACATTTTTCATACCCGTTGAATTTCAACGGGTACCTTCCGCTAGTTATTTATAAAATTGAAAAAAAAAGAAACATTAACGAACTTAACGTTAAATTTACATAAAAATACTCAACGCTGTAGAAAACCCGGAAATGTTTGACAGTGGTAATGAAAATTGCTTCAGAAGCCCGAAAACCAAGAACGCCATAATAATAATTTAAACATCGCAAAATAAAACTTTGGTTGTGAAATGTGCTTAGGCGTACAATGTCAAAAAAATGACTCAAGTTCAAATGAAGCCTCTTTTATGACTAGCGAAAAATCTCGTTCAGACTACCTAGTGTGTCGACATGTTAACCTTCATTCAACCCTGGTAGTTGCAAACGAGGCATTAGAAGAAAGGGGACGTTAACGTTAAGGTACGTACCATGTGCGTCATTCCGACAGTGAAAGTCCCGTATGGTTGTTAGAGGAGAAGAGGTCGAGAGGTGGAGAGAGGGTCGTTACTCCCTTCTGAACCACTCTACCCTCCCCATGCCTTCTTCGACTTCTTCCTGGCGGCAGAAGCAAGGATCCACCCACCCACACACACACACACACACACGCAATCTCACGGGAGGGTTTTTACTTTAAATTCGCGCGACGTATATGTGCGAACGTGTTGGAGACGCGAAGCGCAAATGGTGGGAAGATGGGATGGAGATGGGAAAAGTTTTTGGCTCGGGGAGGTCGTTGGAATACGTCAAATGGATGGGGGTTGAGGGCAGGGGAAAAAGGGGAGGGTGGGTGAATCGAGAGAGGGAGGGGTGAGATTTCGTCGGGGGACAGGAGGTGGGGGAGGGGAGGAAATGGTACAGGGGGTAGAGGGGGTGGCTGCGGTTTACGAGAAGGGTTTGCTGGCTCTAGGAAAGCGAGGTTACGTCAGAAGAGTCGGGGGATTTTTTTTTAAAAGGTGGTTGACGACTGGCGCCGTCTGGTGATGGATTGAAGCGGCACCGTAGTGGGCGTAAAACCCGTCCCAAACAACCGAAACCCACCCTTTCTCACATCCACGACGCTTCTCCACACACACACTCCCTCCCCCCGTTCACTCCACCTCCTCCTCCAAAAATACAACCCCTCCAACGCGCCCCTCCACTAAAACCAACCCCCAGGTCCCTCTCTACCTCGTCGCCTCACTCTCGTTCGAACCTCCCCCTGCCATACGTCCTCTCTTCTCCTGCCGGCCTCCTATCCGAATTCTCCGCGCCACTCACTCTCTCCGACCTCCTACCTGCCAACACTCCCGGAGTATTACTACTCCAGCCCGGAAACCGTCCGTCCCACCTACAACCTACACTGTCTCACTCACCACCTTATCTCATCCCCCACCCACTCACGAGTAACACCTGACTACGTGGCGTCGAAAGGACAGGCACAGCTCAGGCGACGGCGGCGGCCCCTGGCTGGATCCCATCCACTCACGGTTCCATTCAACGTCCACCCCCTCCTCGTTTTTACACGCAAACGGCGAGGTTCCAATCCGATTGCTCTGACCCACATGATCCGTCTCTTCCAACTGGCGATACAAACACCCAGACACTAGGATATCCGTAAGTGAGGGTTGGATCTCCTCTCAGAGTCCCTTGCTTCTTAAAAATCTAGGCGATTTTGCGTTATGCTATTTTAGTTTTATTTTTCCCCTCTTTGTTTTGCAGCATTTAGTCTGCACGAGGAAGTTTGAAATGGTTTGAATCCGAAATATCCGTCGTAATGGATCAAAATTTCGAAAATAGACCTGACTAATTCAGTCACTTTTTAGGTATGTGACAAAATTGGTTCTGAGACTTTTGCGGTGATTTGATAACTTCCGTTTATTCGGGTTTTTCCCACGTTAGTTCATTTTTACGGACAACAGTTTCGCTCGCGTTGCAGCTAGATTCAGGACATGACGATGCTAGCTGTAAGGTCCCGGTCAAGGTGGGTAATTATTTCTCTGTGGAATTTCGCACATGCGTTCCTCGAAGTTTTTTTAGCTATCTCTCAGTTCATTTCAGCGCTAATTCTTAATTTGCCTTTTTCAAACCTCCTCTTCCTCATTGTAATTTTATTCTCCTTACTATAGTAGCAATGGCAGCGATAAGTAAGAAAAAATACCACTTGCTCATCTCCTTTCGACTTTCTTGAGATAACTTATCATGCAATCAGGTGGCACATAATACAATCGCACAGACGAAGACATCTGTTGCCGGCAGCCTCGACATCAATTACCGGCGCCAGAATTGTCTCCTTAACGTACAACCAGAGAGAGGGTATGTATTTTTATTTTGATCCTTTCCCCAAACTAGACTTGTGCGCCGCCGCGCCGATGGTTTTGGTAGGAAGGAAGAAACGGAAGAGGCTCTGGCCATTTAAAATGACACGTTTATCCGATATGCGGCACCCAAGGAGAAGAACAAATGTGCCCATCAGATTTCACGCATGGCTTTCAATCAATAATATCCCCTCTTGTTCTTTGTCTTTTCTTTTATCTAAGGTATTATAGAAAGATTCTGTCCGCATCGTCCTTGAGGTCGATGACCACTGAAAATGCCCCTCTAAAGGGGCAGTTTTCATACTTAAGGCGCGATATTGATAGGGGGGAGCGGTGCAGTGATTCAAGGTAGGCGCGACGCTTTTCCTTCGGAGTTCCCAGGCACTGGGCATTCCTTAAAAGGAGGGAGAAGGCGCATGTCTGCTCCAAAGATAATTGGGCCGTCGAAAATCTGGTGGTGGTGTTTGCGTGCACTAGAAAGGAGAAATATAGACTCTTGCGCTATGGTCTTCATGGAGAGAAGTCATTTTAATGTCGACGGTCTATAATAAGAGTATCCTTAATCTATCACAGCTCCCACTCACTTAAACTGAAACTATTCGAGAGAAGAAACGGTTCTGGAATGTCATACTTGGTCCAATTTCTACTTTCATTCCGAAACAAAACTAAAACCAAGCAAGACTTAAGGTTTCAATCTGAAACGAAGTCACATTCAATAAGAAAGCTTATAGTTTTGTTCAGATACGAAACTACTCATTGGTTCCTGTTTCGTTTTGCAGCCCTGTATTTTTTCGGCAGAGTGCCTTTCGATTAAAAAACGTGGTAGCCATATTATGGGTGGCCAAAAAAGGAGTTGGTGCGCTTTAGATACGCTCGTACTTTTCGAACAATCGTTGAAGTATAGAAGACGGAAGGCAGGATATCTAACTTATTTTGATAAATTTGTGGTACTGCATTGTCAATTGAAACATTAATGAACCACCAAATTAATTTCCAGTTTTCTGTTCTAATTGAACACAGCCTTAAACATACTGTGATATTTTTACTTAGGTCGTTGCTATGTTTTCTGCTCTAATTGAATGCCCTTCCGATAATTTTTGACTACGAGGTCGTCAAATATATCAAATACAGATTTAGATGTGTTGTGGTGAAAAAGTTCCATAATTACAGAGAAAACTCTTGCAGTTTCACTAATGAAAGATTTAACTCGACTAATCCTGATATTATGTCATCATTGTCATACTATTAAAGATTTGGGTATAAAATATTTTCATGAAAAATGTGGGTGACGAAAGAGATATGCGTCAAACAAAGCAGTTTAAAAAGGCGTGGTGCTGGAAAACAGAAACGTCCGGAGAAACCCTGGGAGAGGGGCGTGTGCTGGGGAGGTAAGGGGAAAATTCAAACAAGAACATTGAAAGTCTAAAAGGTTTAAGTCGGATGTCTGTAGAATCTACAGTGTGGATGGATCGTTCGCCGCTGCTGTTGAGGGGCGGGAAACAAAAACCGTAAAGGCTTGGGAAATCCTGGGAGAGGGCGTATGCTGGAGAGGAAGAGGGAATTAAGAACAAAAACATGGAAAATCCAAACGTCATATCCTTGATGATGGGTCATCGGCCGCTACCGAGTACCCGCTACAAAAGTGCAAGACATCGCCTGGGCATGACGGTTTCTGCTAAAACCAGGTTGCCAATTGTTACATTTGTTATTACTAATTTAATTGGTTGATCAATTTTTAGACTTAATTTGTCTTTTCACCATTCTCAAGTTACTTTTTCCAGGACGCAAATTAAGAGTAATGTTGAGAGTCCATCTCTTTGACTTACTCCTGTTTTGAATTCGTAGGGTTCCGAAATTTTTCCTCTGAATTTTACGTAACATTTTTTGTCAGTGAGCATCTGTCTAATGGTTGCAAGTGTTTTAGGGTCGTGCCCTTGTCAAAATTTGATCATGAGATTCGCGATTGAACGAATCAGTCTTTTTTGAAGTCAACAAAGGTGCAGAAAATACTTTTGAAGTACATATTTTGGTGCCGAATTGTTAGTTTCAGATTAAGAATTTGTTCCGGGAGTGATCTACCTGGCCTGACGCCTGCTTGATTTTCGGCAATTTTGGATTTAAGTTGTTACTGAATAAGAAAACATTGTGAGAGAATTTGATATGTGACAGGAAGGAGTGGCATTCCTCTGCAGTAGTTTTCACATGTTTTATCTCCTTTTTTAATAAAATGGATGAATAAGGACATTTTCCCTGTCCTTAGGGATTTGTTCAGTTCACCAAACTTTTGTATTTTTTGTGTTATTTCTGCTATTTTTTTGGTCCAGCTGCTATCACGAGTTCTGCTATGATTTCATCTTTACCTGATGCTTTAATGTTTTGGGGCTTTTTAATTTTCTTGTGGTTTCTTCTTTATCTGGCACTTGTGAATTAGGATTGGATTCATTGAGATCTTTTGGTGGGAATCTTTCCTTGGGTTCTGAGCAGTTTGGAAGTATTTCGAAATAATTAACAAATTCTCAGCCATTGTCTTCTTGTTAAGTTTCAGTTTCCCGTTTTCTTTTCGAAAGCGATGGTTATGGTACCTCAATAGTTTATTTTTAAATGTTTTGTAAAAATTTGTGCTATTTTTCTGGAAGTCTTCGGATTCCAAGAGTTAAATTTTTTATATTGCCTCTTTGTTCGTCTGATTAACGCGGATATCAATCTGTAAATAATAAATTTTAAATAAAAATCTAAAAAGTGGGAGTCATTTTCCATTAAATCCTCCGCTCTCAAAATTTACGATGTGGTACATAGATGAATGCAAGAGGCGATAAAAGTTAACACAGGATCGTTTGAATGGGATTTTACATATTTGAAAAACTATAAATAAAATTATTACAGTGAAATGGACATATCTGTTTACGACGAAATTTTTCGCTGGCATGTGAGATAACAGGTATATTAGTCATGAATTTGTCTTATGAAATTTAGCAATGAAAGGGTATAATATTAGGTTTGATAGAAGTTGTACCGTACGATATTTGCTTAAATATTTAAACTTTAAAGAAATTTCTCACATACGTTAGTAAAAATGTAATAAAATAAGTTTTAACATGAAATAAACAATTTAACTTGTTAAATAATGAGAAACAATGAATTATTTATGCTATAACATGCTGAAATACTTGTTAATACATTATGGCTGGGTAAGTACGCCGCCGGTAAAAACCATCGGCTCGGCGTGCCGCCGGCCGCCGACCCATTTTCAGCCGGCGTCCGCCGTCGATATTTTATCCATCGGCGCACAGATCTACCCCAAACACACTCACACACATTCTCTCTTTCGGTTTCCCCGAATCCGAAAGTGGGAGATGTAACCTTCAACCTTTTTTTTTTACTTCATCTCGCCAAACCTTCCCCCACCCTCCCCACCGCTCCACTCCCTTTTCTCGCACTTTTTCCGTCGCCGGCGGATGCGGCGTCAGTGGGAAACAATAGAAGACCGCGCGAGTGGCTTCGGGGAAATAAATGCAAAAAAAAACAACAAATGATTGGCGGCGAACGTATGTGCTAAAAGCGTTCGGTCGGATCAGCAACAGCTGACGGCTGGATGATGGGAAACGCGGGGGGAGGGGAGAAGGGAGGAGGAAACAACTCCCGGAATAATGGCGAAATACAAAGAAAAAATACGTACGCTTTCGCGTGGCAAACAACGAAAACTCTTACCGTCATTCGTGAATACTTGTTCGGCACCCCGGGAATGGGGAGAACGAGGGCGGATGTCACACTCGGAAAGGTTGCGAAGCTTTTAGCGTCCCGACTTCGTGGCTTTCGCGGATGTATCGAAGTGTTTTTTGCCGTAAAAATGACTTAAATATCACAAAATACATACGTATTCTGGCTACCTATAAAAGACACGTCCTCCGTTTGATATGATCAAAAAAATTCATTTCCTTCCACATGATTATTTTCCGCGATCTGCAATTGTATTTACATTGTACTAAACGGGTGATAAAGGGTAAGTATATGACATATATATCATTTTCACCAAAACCTCTTAAAGGGGATTTTTTCGAGGGTATTGGATAGTAATGAAACAGAAATTTGCCTCTTTTTTAGTTTTCAAACAATAATTATTACAATTGTAGTTCAAACTAGTAAATTCCAAAGAAAGTGTTCAGCAGTTGGTTATTTCGGCTGAAAAACATCGTTCATGATCACATTTAGGTCAATGCCAGAACGTGTTACAGTTACATCATGAATCCACACCGACATTACCCGTGTCACGCAACGCTTGTTATCAACAAAAGAAGTAAGAAAAATGAGCAACTCTCCCAAGCAATGCTAAAATATTTCAAATTAATACAAAACGCAATGGAAGGAAGAACAATTTTGGAATATGATACGAACTTTTTCACCGCCATTCGTTATTTTGTTACAAGCACTTGTTCAAATTCACTCATGTTTGCCAGTCTGCACCAGTACATGAGGTATGAAACGCTTTTTCTTGAATGTGTTCGAAATATTCATTAAAATAAGTGATAAACTCCAAGCATCATATTAGAACGTATTGGAATCATTCCGTGATTTTTTGGTCGTCAGAAATTTAACTTCGCTCTATAACGGGGATGTGACATTTTTGTTCAATATTTTCTCATACGCAGGCCAAGAAGAGTACTGAAACCGTTTTCATATCGCTGTTTTTTAATTTAACGACAGAATTATTTGCAATAACATACTTATAATGTTGCCATTGTATTTTAAACAAATATTTTGAGGAGAAATATACGTTTTGATTGATGAATTACAATTACAGAATAATTATGAGAAATGAATAATTATGAGAGAAAGTTCAATTACATTAATACTTCTTTTTTCAGAACAGGCTTTCATTGCTGAAATTGGATTGAGCGCAGAAAAGTAAATGATATACATAATTGATTTTTCTTAGTAATGAAGCCATTTCCGACGCTTTTTCAGAGTTGTAAATGACGAACGAGTAAAATGCATCCGAATAAAGTCTTGAATACATTTTTCACAAACTGTAGCTGAAGTATAATTTCATATTGAAAATGAGGATAAATGCAGCGATCAGTAAACAAATTTGTGAATCGTATTGATACTGATTTATCAAAGTATTGAGAAAAATCTGACTCAACCGAAATACATCTACGCTCTACTTATCTCTGATTTCTGCATGTAACCTTCAATTCTGTGACGTTGAGACTGAATGTTTGCGATGTCGTTTGTGGCCTTTCAAACAGTTAAAGCTAAAAATTTTGATAAAATTATAGCAAGTCGGTAAAGAAATGATAGGAGAAATGTATTAGTACTCATTTTCACTTTCTGTTTAGTCAATGAAGACTGATTCACATTTGTTTCACACATGTTTTTTATAGAAGATAGAAATATCGTCTAACACCATTAGGCATCTGAAATTTTTCGAGAAATCATATTACGAATCTAGAACGCTACTTCATATTACATCTAGAGAAATACCCAAAGTAGTTTTGCGAATTTTTATACACTATAATTATCAAGGGGTAATCAATTCTTATAATCCGATAAAGAGCTCTACAAAGTAAAATATTTCTTCGTCTTTCTGCTGAAATTTTCTTGTATTAGCTCGGTTCTTACACTATAATTACAGAATGGGTGCATTTCACTCATTTCTAAGTGTTTTCTCGTCGGAAATCAACTGCTTTTTGAAAACCAGTGGACCCTTTTTTAACAAAATGCAATGCCTCATATAAGTTGTTTTCCCACACATCTCGCTAATCACGCATTCATTTTTTCACCAACGCTAGATTGTCGAATAGTTTTAACACTGAATAAATACATTAATATTATGTCAGAACAACACCTCACAGTGATATAGAAGAGCTAAAAATGTCATTATCTGGTTAAATATAAAAGAAGAAAACAATAAAGAAGAGGATAATAATTCTGAATAAATGGATAGGCTCTGGTACCCAGGTCACAATAATGCTCGATGAAGACGATAAAGGCGATACAACATGTATACATCATGAAGTGCCTAATTAGAGACCAAAAATACAAAGAAAGTTGACAATTTTCCGTTATACTTTCAGGCGACACTCATCTGACAAACAAAAGATGTCGCTAAGTCAAGTTTAAATCATATCTCATAGGAATTTCAATGCAAAAATATCAGAGGGAATAGAACACACATAGGTAGTCAGTAACTTTGCTTGACGCAAAAGTCTTCAACGTTTCAGCTGAAAGTAGCCTAAAATTTTTAACCCTTAATTGGTAACGCTCGTAAAAATTCCGACGTCAATTTTGAATTCGGCTTTTTCTGTCGCAGTTTCTATACCGAAACCATTTTTTGCCCACCTTCCTAATTAACCCAAGTCTTGAGATTAGTATTCACTTGGAAAAATGGAAAGCAAACCATTTTCCAAAAGAGGTATTTGAATTACTGAAAGAGGCCGAGCCTAAAACAAGTCATTGTAATTGTACAAACGCATGGGTACAATTCACGACCATGGATGTCGAATACATTTTCAGGAAAGCATTTGCTTAGAAGTGTGTTCAACGGTCTGGGGAAACTTTTTTTTCCAGTAGCCGTTTCCGAGTCTGTATTGGCCAACGCGATAATCAATGGCTTTGTCCACACCGTAATGCTGCGGGCACGAATGCTTTCTCGGATGGTGGCTCTCGCATCAAACATGAGTAGGATTTTTATGACCGCTTAAAGTGTTCCGAGAAATACTACGACAACACGTCCCCTTTAAATATTGACTCGACGGCAATAATAAGTTTTTTTCGTGATGGCTCTCAAGTAACGATGTCCATTTGTATGTATGTTAGATCATCCACCCCCAAGGCAAATAATACGTCGAATAGCACGTCGTAAAAGTCGCTAATAATTCCAGAGAAACTTCAGATGAACCTCTTAAACCATTACAATTTTAGAGCGCATAGTTTTGACCGACTTGATTCAATCACGAGAAAAAAGAAAGATCAATTTTTTCCCAAAATAACTTCTCTCTTTACAGGTAAATTCTCAGTGCTTGGCATGGTTAAACGGATAAAGGAAGAAAATTGCGAATTTTTGTAATGGAATTTGTGCCTTTTCAAACAGTTAGTGCACATGCTTATGATAAAATCAAGCAAATTCGATAGAGAACTGATAGAAAAAATTGAATAAATACACATTTTCCTTTCCTTTTTGGCCAATGAAGACTGATATCACAAAGTTATTTATATAAAAATTTTATGCTATGATGACTCTCAAGTCAATTCACTGGTCTGTATTGCAGATTTCAAGGTAACTGGCACTTTCATAACGTCACCTTATTGATTCTATTCATAAAGTAATAATACTCGATGTCAATATTGGTGAAATTGATGACCTTATTCAACATAAATTTGCTATTGACGAATTGTGTCTGTATATTTTGAAAAAGTTTTTATGCATGAATTTTGTTCGTTTGCCCCGTCCGACCATTGTATATCGGCCGTCCAATCCTGCATATATTTTAAAAGACCATGTATGAATATATTTTTAATACTATGATACCCTGTATAAGCGTTCGTGTACAAAATTGGCGATTTTCTGCAGTAATCTGAGTCATCTCCAAAAGAGCCCGAGTTGAAGATCTCCACTTTAATGGTAAGCAATTTGGTAGATGACAGATGACAATAATAAATGTATATGACCTGAAGGAGTAGGTCATCAGGGAATGAGGATTGGAAATTCTGCAAATGGGCACATATGAAAGAATCGCATTCCGTTGGTTTGGCTAGGTTGAGACATTGTATGGGAGTCGAATGACGAATCAGGTATATGATTGAGTGAATGGTGTGAGAGGAAGAGGTTGACCGCGAATGTAATAGATGAATGCAGTGGAACAAACTCTTAAGATGGCTCTGGCTTCATTATGTGACTCAAGACAAATATAAACTATCACGTTTTCATCTAGTCAGTTTCAGAAATTCTGCATTCGCTGATGAAATGAGTCACCTGATGAAAACAAAAATTAAGGTAAAATATATACAGATTTTTCCATGAATATATTTAATTACAACATCTACTCAGCCATAGGAGGCAGCTACAGCGCCAAATGGATGAAACTATAACGTATTGACTTAAATTACGGCAGTAATTGGCTAATGAGTTTAAAAAAATAGGAGGAAAGGGTCTCTATTGTATGTAAATTGAATTTTCCTGGACATTTTTCTTCAAATATACAGTTTTAATTAAAGCTTAAATGTACTTTCTCGTTCAAAGTGACAATTTTCTATAGTTATCTGAGCTATCTCCAAAAGAGTCCGAGTTGAAGATCTCCTCATTGAAGGCTGAATTACAGAAAAACTATCCAGGAATTCCTATTTAATTTCCAACAGTTTTTAAAACACACTTCAGATAAATTATATTCTAGTTTTTAGAATATCAGAAATAAGTGACGAGGCCAGTGCCACATTAAGAGAAGTAAGGTGAGGACTCATTAGAACAGGTTAGCATCATTGAAACAGTGCATAAAGATGATTTAAGCATCACGCACTATGGAGAAAATTGTTACAAAGGTGTCAACTCCATAGACGTAAAAGTAATAAATAGGCCCTATATTTTTGCTCACTCATCAAGGTTCATGTGATGGGTCATCATCATTAACCATTCAATTCTAAGGTTGGTGTACTGCAGCCCTCCACCCTCCCCTATCTAATGCTAGTTGCCTTATCTACTGGTATCGCTTCTCACGTAATGTTCTCTTTATTAGGTTCATTAAATTATTCCTGCCTCTTCCTTTGGGAACTTTTCCCACCACTTATCTTCAAATTTCGTTCTCAACTAATCCATTGTGTCTCAGGGAGTGTCCAATCTATCTGTGTCTTCTTTCCTGTATGGTATTCCATGTGGTACTTTCCACTTCTGCTCTTCTGTAAACTTCATCATTTCTTATTTTGTCCGTCCATTTTATCTTCAGCATCGTCTTCCAGCATCAGGCTTCAAAGGCTTCTAGTCTGTTCTGGTCAGCTGTTTCAATGCTTGATGCTTCCGATCCATTGAGTGCCACGCTCCACCCAAATATTTTCACATACTGTTTTCTGGTTTGTAGGCCTATCTTCTTTGAGTATAGTTGTCTTTTTACCATGGACGCTTTCTTAGCTTTGGCTATTCTCCGCCTGGTATCCATCACGCGAAGGGTTCACACCCATCAAGGGCTGCTGGAATATGCATGTATTAATGATTTATTTTACTAAACACATTTTTAACCCGTCTTACGCTTCATAATTATTGTAAGACCGCTATTTTAGACAATGTGAACCATATTTATTTTTTATCTCTTTGCATCGCAACGTGAGAACAAATATTTACACACTTCTCATCTCTGCCGGTGGTCTCACATGGTCTTTGACACTCCAGCTCAGTATAACTGGACCCCTATTATCTTTCAAAGTGGCGATAAACCCTTCTCAGACTCCTTAGTCTTATCACAGTGAAAAGGTTCACCGACAAACCTTACTACACATTTATCACCAAAACTTCAGATGAGTGGGAACGACACGGGATGAAAACCAGGTCCTAAGCTTCAGAGAATACGATATTTTCCTAGAACAGACATTAGCCGTAACGAATAATGATAGAATTTTAATGGCATCAATGCAAATCACCAAGTATTTTCTGGCTCAATCCATGGCAGAACGTTATGACACTGAGGCCCATAGAATGGAGCATGAAAACATGATAGGTATGAGGTCAACCTGTTTCATCGGCCGGTAAAGGTTACGGTCTAAGGAAATTGCAAAATACCCGACAGTCTACTCAGGTATTAGAGACGGGTATGGCAACCGTCCAACGGGGTGACGGAGGCAAATTTCGATGAATACAAAACAACCCAATGCATCAGTTTCATAAGATGGTCCTCGTTCCTTTAGACTTTTTCTATGTGAGTGAAATTTCCCTGGAGTGGTACAAAACTGACGTCAAACAAGGGCACTCAAGACCCCCCCTTCCCTTGACCAGACGCAGAGAAGCCCATTTGGGCCGTGGGAGAGAAGTGTGACGCTTAAGATGGAGCTCATTAGTTCCTCCCTTCAAACTCTGTAGCTGGCCCTTTCCTCCTCCTCCTCCACCCTCACACAAACCAACATTCACGTCCCTAACTCTTGAACAAGGATACGAGTCGATCGAGGGGGGTAGGGCATGGAGGGAGAAGACGTCGTTAAGAGAGCAAGGGCCGGGACCTGGCCTCAAGGAGAAGGGGAAGGGCTATAGGGGAAGGCTGACGTATGATGATGGTCCTTTCGACGGTGACTTCAACGGCGGAGGAAAGGGGTTTTCAGTTGCCGAAAGACGTGTGCCAGACCAACCCCTGGGTATAGTGGATCGAGACGTGGTGGGAAAGGATTGAGACTCGAGATTACACGGGCGAAAAGTTTACGAGATACGATTCGACAGCAGGGAGGGTAGAAGAAAGGATTCACTAAGATTGGGGGCCATGTAAGCAACCTGAGAAACGTGAGTGAGTAATCATAAAACTGAAGAGGCTTGCCAACGATCAACTTCAGACTGCATCGTTAAAATCTACGTAATATTTCCTAAGGCAACTAGAAGATATGTCACTATCGGGCGCAAAAAATAGAATGGGTTACTTTCCCTATTCCCCCTACAATCCCTATTCCTCATGAAACTCAAAGCTTGGGGATGATTTGTAGATAGTAGACATTACCTGCAACTTTATCATAAAGGTTATCCGGCGATTGGCAATGGTAATGAATCTCTAATAATGCAATGAGATAAGCAAAGAGGCAAAAAAAAGGAAGACGTACCTCTATTACGAGTGAAAATTAAATGGCAAAATCGTTTATTTCCACGTTTTAAATTACAAAAGATGAAAAAATGGCCGTAAGAAAATCTAAAAATAAATTACGCAAAAATAACCATCGTGCGCAAATATGTAGGGTAATCAAGCAAATACCGCTAAAAAGCTCTACTCTTAAGGATAAAAATTAATGTCATTTTACTAAAAAGGCATTCAAATTTTCAAATTACAACGAATTTGATGATTTATGCATCATGAATGTAAGAGTTACCTTCAAAACAAAAGGAAGTATGGTAAATGTAAGGTTAGTATACCTGTAATGATAGTAATATTATCTCTTTATGCCGCAAATTATCTAACATGCGCTAAGCTGAGCGTGCGCAAAACGCTCAAATATAAAGGAAAATTATTCTCAGGACTGTATAGTTAACTGGCTACATCTACGATCGTGCGGAAAAAAGATAGTGAATCATTGCGATATTTTATTATATTAAGCCTCAAAATTTAGTGGAACAATGACGTAAATATAATGTTGTCTAAATGCAAAAAGACCGGTGATATTTTCGAAAGAAAATTTAATGCGAAGTGTTTTCACTTATCTAGCTTGAGAATGCATTTAGCACTAGGGGTATAGTTTAGAAAGATACGGTGTCTTAATGAAACAAACCAAGTAGGACCGCTCAATCCATTTAAACCTGCCACAAGAGGATAGAGAACGATACATGATGGCTGGAAAACCTGAGATTAAAGTCAATACTAAAGTCGATACTACACGCAAAAAAGATAACTAAAATACACGATCACATGAATTTCATGCTCAAATATGGGATTGTATTCTAGAGTCCCAGTCACATTAATCAAAGTACAGCGGGTAGGATGGTCGCAAACATGAAGGTATAAAGATTCCTTTTTCTCTACAAATCAAAGAGCATTAGACGAAATAAGAAGAAAATTTAAATGCTGGAATCATTACCCAATTACTCTCAAAACTATCCCCGCCTATAGCTGGGTGCCCATCCCATCAACAAACTACTTCAGTGAAACCAATAAATACACTGGTTTTTGGTTTACTAAATTGTGTCTTGAACCATGATAATCAAGGTGAGAAAAAAGGTAAAAATTACAGCTTTATATTTTCTACGGTTTAAGCGTTGTGTATGTAAGGATACGAAAAATTACTTACTTCGTTTTGCAAATTTAACCGAAAAACATTAATTTGAAATACAGTCATGCGTTAATTTATGTGAAAATTAATAAAACTGTTTATTGACTTTAAATATGAAATGTTTAGTTTGAGACATAATCAAATCGACAATAAGTCATCTCTACAATGTATATCTCTCAGGTTTCCAACCGGTGATTGTGGTTTTTGGCACCAAAAACCACCATCACCCGGTTGGAAACCCGAGAGCTATAAATTCTGAGCATTCGCCGGGAAACCCTTAAGTCTTACATAAGTCATCTCCAAAGTTTAATTTTTTGCAGCAAAATCTTGAGCGCAGTCACGACGCTCAGTCATCCACGATTACCGATCCAGAGCCGTCATGAAACAAGGACACACAAGTGACAACAACAAATTAAACTGCAGGAATAATTAACCAATTCCCCTTAAAAACGATTCCTCTATAGCTGGCGGCCCATCCCACGCTACGCACTGCATCAGTGAATACACTGAAAGAAAGCCTCTAAATACACTGAAAATTGGTTTTCTAAACTGTGCCTTAAAATATGGTAACCAAGGTGAGAAAAAAAGGTCAAATTTACTGCTCTCTTAACTTATAAGATTTTAGCGTTGTGTATAAAAGACATGAAAAAAACTTTCTCACATACACAAAATTAGCTGAAAACTATCGATTTAAGTTGCTACCATGCTTAATTTTATGTAAAAATTCATGAAATGCAAACAAAAATTATCCCTTTTCTTTGAAAATTTACAATATAAAAAAAATTTAACTCAATTTCCAAGGAAAATATACTTAATAATACTCTCTCGTTCTTAGATCAAATAGGCAATGAAAATGGCAACTTGTTTAGAGACTTTAGACATGTAACAGCTAGTTAGAGACATTATAAAATCGACAAGGAGTCATTTATACAGTTTTGCATTTTGCGGCGATATCTTTAGCGCAGTCACGGCGCTCAGTAATCCATGATTACAGATCCGGGGCCGTCATGAAGCAAGGACGCACAATGCCACTGCTTGTTCATACCAATCATGTGCAATGTCGCGCTGGGGCTGGAAAGCAGGGACCTTGAAACCCTAGCGCGACTCTCTCCCAGGACAATGACAACGTCCCAGAGAGGATTGGGACCCTCGATCGTCGGCAAGAGCACAAGGGAGAAGGGGCGACCGTATACGACGAGGTCTTAAGACGACGTGGCCGCCCTTGTCCTAGGAGGACAGGGCCGTAAGGATTTCCCACGGGGGTCGACATGCTCACAAGATGACTCTCTCTCTCGCCGCCAGAACCTCAGAAGATTTTTCAGGGTGTCCCCCGGAGACAAGTAACTCCTGCACGATAACGCCCAACCCTTTGCCCCATTACGGAAAGAGAATAAGGAAGAAAAACTTACAGGTAGTGTCTACTAGAGACCTTCAAGTCAGATTGGAAACCAGCCATGTTGAATGGTCCGCTCTGGGTGCTCAATTTAATCAAATCTACCTAATTGCCTAATACTTAATTTACCTATCCACTTAATTAAATATTCTATTTTTAAATTATTACTTTTATAAATTTATTATATTCAAACTTTATACCTTCAGGCGTCAATTCGTTGAAGTATTTTATATTCGAATCCATATTGAAATTAAGCCTTGTACTTTTCAGTCATTTATTGTTAACGTACATATGTTTCGCAGCTTCCAGCATCTTCAGGTACAATTTTTTATCTTTTATCCATTGATTGTTACAATTACCATACGCTAGGAAGGGAGGGTTTGGAGAACAAACTAATTTTTGGGTGGGAAGGCAGGGTAACATATGTTTAGGGGCTTGTGAGAAGGGAATTTTTTCCGGAACGGAGTGGGGACCAACATTCCTCTCCAATTATTTTTCGACCCTTACCGCCCAAACATGACCTGACCGGACAGCAGAAACATGGATAGTCCGGAGGAAAGAGGAGAAATATCTAAAGTTTTGAAATGTGGCTATAAAGAAACATGAAAAGAGTAAAATCGTGTGATATAGTAAGTTACGGCGAAGAGCTAGCAAGGATGAATGAGAAAGGGAATATTTTAAGATCAATAAGAAATAGAAAGGCAAACTGGATGGGACACGTCCTAAGGAAAGGTTGCCTGCTGAAAAGAATATAAAAAGGAAAGATTGAGGAAAAGAAAGAAAGAGGGAGATAAAGAAATAATAAGCTGACGGATATTTTGATTGAAAGGAGTTACGAAGAGCTGAGGGAGGCAGCATCGAATGGACGAGCATGGAGGGAGAAGCTCAATTGAAACCTTTCTGAGGAGAGATTCACCTTTGAAGAAGAAGACTGCCCATGCCTTCCCTTTTCTCACATCAAGCTTCACGCAGGTGACCGCCACCATATTTCGCAGCACCTATACTGCAAGGATTACCTATCGAGGGGGATGCCTTAGATGAATCTCCCTCTCTCTCTGGCATGTTCTGGAAAATGTCTTTAAGCCCTTTGAAGACAATTTACTCCCACGCAGGCATCACGCAACCCTTCCCATCAAGGGACGGGAAGCTGACCCGGGGGCGGAGGGCTTGGTTTAGTGCGCCTCACACCTTATCACCAGAGAGAACACGCTCGAGAAAATGACTCTATCCATTAAAGAAGAAAAAAACCGGTGTCGGGACTTCTTTGAGGAGACGGACGCTGCTTTTTGTTTAATTTCCTTCTCCCTCCCTGGCGATAGGGGAAAAGAAGTGATGGGATACATCGAGCGAGCTTGGGTTTAAGACGCTTTCGATCCACCAAAACACAACGGAAGAGTAAAAGAAACTTTTTGGAGAGGAATGGGAAACTTTTGGCTCGGACTGAGACGATCACTTAGGCTGAGCAAACCAAGGAAAACGAGTTTCGACGCTAAAAGCTGTGGAATGGCCGGATTCAATGGCCCAGCACCAAATCAATCCTGAGCCATCAATGATGCTCCCGGTGTGCACATTTCTACCTTGCGGTCATTCTTCTTCTCTAATTTTCATTGACCCAGAGAGCTAAATAAACCTTCTACGAAGCGAAATCACGACGGATCATGTGGTTATGTATAATTCCTGATGTTAGGCACAGGGTGTTAAAAGAGATGGGAATTTTAACTCGACTTAAAAATCTTATTGTGTCCAAGATGTCCTGCCTCATATTACCATTCTGACACATCACGTACCATAAATCAAATTAAATGCGATAAGTGTACCTCAATGCCATTCAGTCATCAAAATTTAAAATTTTGACTGACTAATAATTTAATTCCTCGCTCAAAAATGTATAGATGTAAATCAAATATACGGGAAGTGGTAGCAACATGAGTAGCATCAAATATTGTGTAAGAACGCGTTCAGGTTTTGGAAAAAAATCAACAAAATGTAAGAAAACACTTACGATGTACAGACTAACCAAGTTAATCTCCAATGTAGTAGCCTCGCCGCTCATTACATAGCATACAAAATATAGACCAACTTATATTGTCGATACTTATAAAATGAAAAATAACATATGTGCACTAGTATACTATATTAAAAGCGAATTCCGATATTAATAGCTCTGTGCCTCTTAAGCAAGGGAACATCTGATCTACTCAGGTTATATGATACTATGTATAAAAATTCTATATTAGAGGACATATACAGACGACTCCTAAACTTTTGTTTGAGCAGATTTTATTATCTCAAGAGCCTTTGTGCATGATTACATTCAAATTAGTTCAAATTCCAAAGTAGTGGTTAAAGTTATTCACCATGTTAACATAGTTTTTCGACACAATATTTACTGATAATGTAGCTATAACAACAAATACGGAAGATCATCCATGAAGGTAATGCCGAAACTTTAAGTATTTTTTATATTTAATAATTTAGTAAACGTATTTGGTCATCATTAATTAACTTTTTTCATCGTAGCAAAAACACTTATTAAAAATATACATATTACGCAACAAATTCACCCGCACAAGTTGATAAACGGTAACTTAATTGCAAATGAAAAAAATTTTTATCAGCTTCTTTGGTTTGATAACACAGAATAGGGCTAGTTAGCCTCATAGTGGCCATAGTATTGTCTGAAAGCCTCCGTCTAATATTAGCTTGAATTCCAGATTTAATCATTATTACTTTCCTAATTCTTAGAAGATTATCAATTTAGTATTAATAGTTAGTAGAATTGTTATTCACCAGTAACAAGTTTAGTCATACTGGTTGAGGAATGAACATTTCACCGTATAGGTACATATAGAAATAAACTTGGTTCCACTTGATGGTTGATGAGGGAGAAAGCAGACTTCCCTCGAAAGAAACTCCCAAATCTAACACGCTGGAAGACAGGGAAAGGGAGGGAAAGGAAAAGCCTCGGAATTGACTCGGGAAGATGTTGCGGAGGAAACGACCGAACAGTCTATCAGGCACTCCCGATCGTAAAATTGCCGAAATTATTTCCCCGGGACGCCTCAATTCAAGCCAGCTGGATGTACGAACAAGGGAGGGCGCAGGAGGTTTAGAAGAGGGCGGGAGAGGTAAAGAAGCGCTAGAATAGATGGAGAGAGAGAGAGAACGGAAGATTCCAAACGTTATGGCTCGTGAGGTAGGATGGCTGTAAACGTATCAACCAAGGGACCACCGCCACCACAACAGCTTCGCGCGTAAAAGGGTACCGTCGATTCTCCGTTACCCTAGAAAATGAGGAGTAAGGGCACCTCGGAATATCAAGAAATCGGTTAATGCTGATGCATCGTTCGACGTGCTTAAATTATAAAACTAACCAACGACCTGTATGCATTGCCGTTCTGAAACCAATGCAATGACAATGTATCGATTATATATAGCATGCTACATCGGTAAAATATTCTATACAATAATGCAGAATCTTTAAGTTAACCCAAAGAATAATACCAGTGCTGCGGTAACCTTGTATCAGTACGTAAACAGCTAATAATGCCTCCAAAATTAGCGCATTATTTTTTAATTCGAACGAAAACGAGCATAAATGCTCTTGATTACATATTTCTTACACTTTACTCTTTTTTACATACACAAACACCCTCGTCCTGGGCAGACAATATTCTACCCAAACGGGCCTCGAACCCGTGACCCTCGGGTTAGCAGGCGAGGACATTATCCCGCCTCCACCGGAGCCGACATTATTGCTCATTCAATGAAGAAACTACAATTGAATATCAAATTGTATCACAATAATTTATTTAGGGAATATTCTAACAAAAATCATTTCCATACCATTAAAATGATAAAATGAATGAATAATAAATAATTTGAAAATAATTTTCCCTTTTCCTACATAAAATATATGTTCATTATTGATACTCCTTTCACACTTATTTTACACGATTAACTCGATGCACTTCAACAGAAAAGAATATCAGTAGATATGGCATTGTCTAACTTACCGTTGAATAAAATACAAGAAGTATTAGAAATGATGATAATATAAACAAAAATTAAGAACAGTGCACATGAAAAACGGCTAAAAATATGATGATTTAACTAAATGTAGGCTAAACTAAATTTAAAACTTAACTCAATTTAAATGTAGATTTCACTAAATTTTATAAATTTTAATAGGATAACACGGAAACGCGGTCAATTTTGGACTAGGATAATCGAGAAACTAACAAATCTGCTCACCTTGTGTGTTACAAGGCCAACCCACATCATGAACACGCGCGAGAGCACTTGTGAAGCGACAAGTTGGTCTGAAGATAAAGGAGAGCGGTAGTATGTGTGATATCCACACATAAAAATGGTTCAGGGGGTTAGGAGTTTTTGCGAAAATGGATGAAAAAGGAGGGAGAAACAAAAGAGCTGAAGTAGGAAACGATGTAAAAGAAGGAGAGGAGACTGGAGAGAGGGCAAACAACGCAAAAGGTGTACATCTATCGAAAGAGGTTTCATGGGATGAATGTTTTAAGGGTGTTGGTGTGTGTGTATGGCAGGGGATAGAAGAGGGGGAAGCAAACGTTAGGCCTGGGCGCAGCTGGGATGAAACTGCTTATCGCCAAAGCAAATCTTCGAACATTGACAGGATGGGGGTGGGAGGTAGGGGGAAGATATCTGGACGGCAAGAGGGAAAGACTTTGCTGGATGGGGATAAGGATGGATTTTTAGAAGGCAGGAGAAAATTGTGAGTGAAGTTTTCAGGGGATGAAGCCCAGCGTGCGGGAACAGTTACTAGCGATGAACTTCGAGCATGTCCACAAAAGATTTTTTTTCTCTCTTCTTCATATAGTATATGGGAGGGAATTTTATCATCTTCTCCTTATTTATTTGATCATATTTGATATAATATCATTTAACTTTTTTCGTGTTGTCCATCTAAACATAGAATGCGCGACAAACACACCAGGAGAGTCCCATTGAAGGGGCTCAAACATCAAATTTGCGACTCATCCATTCACGTTTATCCCACGCACTCCTTTTCCTGATAGATGGGGACGCTATACTTTTCATATATTTTCCTATGTTTGTCAGCTATATCCTCTGTTCCTCCTTAGAGATGTGCGAGCTCTTCCAAACATAAAATCCTCTTGAAGACCAAGTCCCCATTGACTACTTCTGAAAAAACTCTCCTGCGACACGAATATCCTATGAAATTATTGTCTTCCATTCGCTTTTTGATAATAATATTCATTGATGATACAATTACGCTCGTCATTTTTTAATTTATCTAAATAATTGCGTAGGATGGTTTTTTCCTCATCGTTTAGTGTCGATGAGTAATCATTGCAATGTGTTACTCTGGGAGCCAGAGCTAGCTGGTCCATATTGCATCATACATGTTAACCCATTGATATAAAAACTTGCACCCTTCATGTAATTCCCATCTAGGGTTGGATAAGTGAAAGAACATGTTAATTTCCACTACGCCGATAAAACTGGCCCTCATCAATTAAGTTTTTCCATTCTTCACTAGTTTAGAAGCCTTCAAAACCTGGTGCTGGAGGGGGATGCAGAATATCATATGGACGTACAGAGTAATAAATTATGAAAGTTACCAAAGAATAGGAAAAGAATGGACCATATTGAAGAGTGTACGAAAAAGAAGAACCAGATGGATTGGACACACCCTGATACACAATAGGTTTGTGAAGAACATAATTGAAGGTAAAACGGAGGGAACAATCCCCAGAGGAAGACCCAGTATTACCCTCATAGATCCAGCAATGAGGGAAATACATAGAAAATTTATAGGAAGCGGTACCAGGAAGTAAGGGAAGTAGTATTAGATAGGAGAGAGAGGAGAGCTGCAGTCAACCAGTGCTGGGATTGAACGATCCATGCATGAGACAAGTTTTGCATTCCGCTTTCGCTTTATGTTACACCCATGCATTGCTTCATACAGGCTTGGCAATTATTAATAATCCTAATATTCCTCTCTTTAGAGTATCATCCTCTCCCAAGGCTTTGTCTACCCCTTCCTGTCATACCGTTCACTCCACTATCATGTCACTGCATCATTATTCGACTGTCACCCATCCTCTCAAAATGACCAAGGCACAGTAAAATAATATGTAGTCGTGAAAATAATTGACTTCTACTTGCAGTGCGGATGTCAGTGGCTCCGTACGGGGGTGAGCATGTTAAAGCTCATTTCAAATATCTACTAAAATATTATTAAACAGTCTTTCATAGAATATTAAGGGGCATCATTTTTCTTCCATTTCAAAAGAGATGAGAGTTCCTGAAGGAGAATATTTCTGTGTTCTGAGAAAGCATATTCTTTACTGATTACGTGTGAAGGGAATTGCAAATATCAAAGAGAAATAAATAATTGACCGCAGAATTACAGCAGTATTGGGTAACCAATTTTTTATTTTGGTTCTCAAGTTTCCGCGTAGCTGGAAATTTGATAATTATGATTTTTGCATTTTTTCTTCGGGTACATCTTCCGCGTACGGCAGATCGAAGATAACTTCGACCTGGAGACGCTGGTAGAACAGCGAGCGAAACTGTTGTCCCAAAAATAATTGACGTGGAAGATATCCTGGAAAAATGCAGAGATTATCTATTTTTTTAAGCGCTGTAGCTTTCGCCTGAGAAAAATGAAATAATCTCTGACAGATGTTCAATCAAACGCATTTTCTCAGTGTACCCCAATGAAAGGATAAATTTTACTTGATGGCGGATAGAGGCGCTGCAGTTGAGATCTGTAACATAGCAGAGGGAAATAAGCATTGGGTGTCACGACTGAAAACTACTAGACTGCCCAAACCAACTGACCATTCCTGGAGCAACCAATTCACGTTATTTCATTACTCATTCATTCCGAACCCAAGCCGTTCTATTTTTGCCGCAAGTGGCAGAAACTGCCTCATCAGATAACCGGTCAGGACCGGTAATCGAACGTGGACCTTTGTCCTGTCGATCCTATGCGCAGACAACCACACCAACCAGAGTAATTGACTCCAGAGGCGTTTTTGAATGGATTTTAGGGGGACCAGCTGCCGTTATGGTCGATCCAAGATCGCTTCTGTAGGGTCATGTGCTTCAAAGAGGCCAATACCAGAAAGAAGTTTCTACGTGGTCTAAATATTCTCATTTCTATTATCCACTGACAGGAAAAGTAATTTTTTCTACCTATTGAGTTGCTAGCACGGTAAATGCTTGTATGAAGTAGTTTTCATCCCAAGCTCATGTAAAACACCATAAGCATAAATGATAGTGTATTCATTCGGAAGTATTATTCGAACAAAATATTTCAAAAGGTAAAATGTAACATTTTTCCAGTTAAGTTCGTCCATGTTTTTCCCGTAAAGAAACAATATATAATCCTCAAAAGCGTCTTTCCCGTAGGTAATTCTCACCCATAAGATGATGAATTGCAAAGCCATGGTACCAACAGAAATGATTAGCGACCATTCGTCTTATTTTCATAACGCCGATAATGCCTTAGAAGAAGAATTCATAATTGAAGTTGATCTTGGCACACCAAAGAATTAACCACGGATGATGTAAAGAGATGTTCATTCCGTTTTCAAGTTTCGGATCAAGTTGGAGAATGTCTAAAATTGATTAAATTTATATTTCACCAAAAAAATAGAATTCCTCTCTGCATAACATTGGATGAGACCCACTGCCATCATCAGTATATGGGAATGGATACAGAGAGTTCCCTCTTTCTCTCTACCAAAAGGCCGAGAGTAAACATAAACAAGTTTTTCAAAAAGTTGATACAATACCTCAAACAAATAGAGTTTAACTGACGATAATTATGAGCCTTTACTGATACTACTGTCCAAAATCACCGCTGATGTTACGCATTTAGCAAGTATTAAGAGAGAATTATAGCAAATGGAGATTGAAAATAGAATAAGTTGTGACTTAGCTCAGCGCTTCATCTAATTTAACTAATCAAAGAGTTTCTTAACCGCAATACAAATTAGTTCATGAGGTTAATGCAGCTAAATACAAAGATAAATATTTGAATTTGAATTATAAAATTGTTTAATATAAAGATTTTATTCGAAATGGCGCTATTTTAATAATCATCAATTGTACTCGGGTAATTTCCGACAGATTTATTTAATCAATCCCATGGAAGCAATGCGGTAGGTAATTACTCTATTTACAACCTGTTAACTGCATTCCAATGGAGTACTTTGACGCAATAATGCCATTATATGTACGCATAATGAGTCGGCATTCGTAACATTATTTTAATAAATGATTTTTGTTTTTGAAATAGTGATTTCCTGGCTATGAATAATTAAAGACAGCATTATAAAAAACGCAGCAATTATGTCTAATGAGAAGTTAGACTTAATTTCACAATTATGCAAACAACGAGCTAATATACAAAAACACCATAGGTACCAAATTTGTGTAAATACACGCTAAATTTAAAGTGTTTTTATTTTTCTTTTACAATCAATAACGTAATGTAACAGTGCCTAGACAAAAATAAGGATAATTGCAACCCTAAAAGTGACAAGAAATTTTTACAAATTAACCAAGAAATTGCCTTTAAAATGAATAAAAAATTCTTACTCGGCTAGAAGCCCGAGAATTTTTTATTCATATAATTCGCCGAGAAAGGACAAGATTGTGCCTTTAAAATGTTTGTAGTGTAAGGGAGAATTAATCTAAAACTGTCACCATTTTCTATATCAGCGATTCCTAACCTGAGTACTCGGGCTATGAGAGGTAGGTTAAAGGTCTCTTTTCGAAAAAGTTCAACATTGACAGAAGTACGTTTGTACTAGGTCAAAATAATAATATCAATACAGTGACATGATTGTGGTTTTTCAAACACGTCTGCTCGCATTCATCGTTATTTTTCGTTAATGCATGCAATAGCAGAAAAGAGATTGCTTTACTTCAGATGTTGTTCGGCACATTTAATCAACAGAATTGATAGATAGATGGCGATCTTACGTCAGTAACTGGTCCAATTCCAAACTATAGTGGTTTGCGTTTCTAGTTTTTTTTAGAAATTTTACCAGATGACATGAATGGCTGGGTTGGTGTGAGGCGGGATGCATCTGATAGAGTGGTTTGGACTTTTGGTGACCCCCTAGTGAATGATAATGGTGAAAACTTGGTGAGTGTGTGCTTGGAAAAAGGATTGTTTGTGTCAAATACATGGTTTAAACTTAAGAGAATACATATGTGTACTTGGCAAAGGGGCGATTGTAAAAGCATGATTGATTTTATTGTGTATGATGAGAGATAGAGAGAGTTAGTGTGGGACACACGAGTGACGAGGGGTGCTGAGTGTGGAACAGACCACTATTTGGTCTCCTCAAAGAGAATCTGAGCAGATAGTCGGTACCAAGGAAGAATGTTGCGCGTAAGCAGTTGAGAGTAAAAGTGGAAAGGTTGATAGACAGCGAGGTAAGAAGGCGGTATGGTTGCATGCTTGAGGATGCTCTATCGTTGAAGCAGAGAGAATGGGACGAGCATATCAGAAACGAGAACGTAAATGGTGCGTGGGAGTGTTTAAAAGGAGTAATTGTGGTAGTGCTGAAAGTGTATGTGGAAACATTGTGGTAGGAAGAACGAAAGGTGATGATGCTTGGTGGAATGAAGAAGTGAAAATTGCAGTCAGAGAAAAGAAAGAGGCGTACAAGGATATGATTGCTGCCAAATCTGAGGAAGAGCGTACTAAGGCATGTGAGGTTTACAGAAAGAAAAAGTATGAATGCAAAATCATTGTGAAAGAGAGCAAAGAAAGAATGCATGGGGATGAAGCTAACAAAATGCAGAGTGATTTTTAAGGTAATAAAAAGCTGTTTTGGAAGTGGGTAAAAAGGGCTAAGATTGGTGAAGGTAGGGGAATGAATGCGGTGAAGAACAAAAGTGTAGAGATCATGTGGGACGAGAGCAATATTAGGGACTGCTGGAGGGAGTATTTTGAAGAATTGTACAGTAATATTGCAGGCGTTGAGGATGAGCCTTGTGAAGCAGTATGTGAGAATGTGATGAAGGAAAAGGATATCAGTAAGAAGGAGGTCAAACGGCATTGAGAGTATTGAAAAATGGGAAGGCTGCAGGCTTAGATGGGATATCCAGTGAAATGTTGAAGCGTGGGTGTACATAACTAATTTGTAGACTGCGTGAACTATACAATTTATGCTTACAGGTTTCTGTTGTATAAGCGGATTGGAAGAATGCTATCATTGTTCAGCTGTATAAAGGGAAGGGAAGAGAGACCGAATGTAATAATTATCGGGCCATTAGTTTATTGAGTATCCAGGGAAAAGTGTTCAGTAAAATATTAATCGAAAGAGTGAGGAATATTACTTCCGACAAAATATGGGGTGTGCAGTGCGGGTTTATGCCTGAAAGAGGATGTAGAGACCAGCTTTTTGCACTTCAGCAAGCGATTAAAAAATGTATGAGTGTCCGAAAGAAGTGTACTGTGCGTTTGTCGATTTAGAGAAGGCATATGACAGAGTAAATAGAAAGAAGTTGTGGAAGGTTTTGAGAGATTATGGAGTGAATGGGCAGTTATTGAATGTTATGATGGCGATGTATGACAATAGTAAGGCAAGTGTAAGAGTTAACGGGATTCTGAGTGATTGGTTTTTAATAAATCGGGGTGCATAGCAAGGATGCGAAATATCTCCATGGCTGTTTAATGAATTTATGATTAATGTGTTAGAGACGCATGTAGTGAAAACGACGGTGTTTTGATTGGAAAAGTAAACGTGCGAGTTCTTCTATATGCGGATGATGCTGTTTTGATCTCAGACAGTCAACAGGGATTACAGAAGCTCCTAGATAAGTTTTGTGAATAAACAGAGAGAATGGAATTGAAGGTAAATGCGTGCAAGACTAAAGTAGTAGTTTTTGATAAGGAGAATGGTGAGAATAACTGTAGGATGAGGGCGAATGGTGAGAATAACTGTAGGATGAGGGCGAATGGTGAAGTAATTGAACAGGTGGATGATTTTGAGTACTTAGGTAAGATGTATGCGAAAGATGGAAGAATAGATGAGGAGATAAAGAGACGTGCGAATGCTGGAAGGAAAGTGGCAGGTAGCATGTGGAGCATATCAAAGAATGAGTGCTTGTCTAAGGAAGCAAAAATTGCCGTGTACAAAAGTGTACTTCTTCCCCCTCTGTTGTATGGTAGTGGAACATGGATATGTCAGTATAGACATAAGAGTAGACTAAACGCCGTGGGTATGAGATATCTGAGGAGTATTTGCGGAAAAATTAGGATGGATAGGGTCAGGAATGAGTGGGTCATGAATGAATATGGGTTAAATGCTCCAGTAATGGACATGTATGAAAGGAGTGTGCTTCGATGGTTTGGCCATATTGAGAGAATGGATGAGAATCGAATAGCGAAACAGATATATGGGAGTAGAATGAATGGTGTGAGAGGTAGAGGTCGGCCGAGAAAGTTGTGGTTGAATGTAGTTGAGGAAATTCTTAGGGAGAGGAATATTAGGAGTTTTAAAAACAGGAGGGCGTGTATGTAACAGTGTATGGGGTAAATGAGGCAAAAGAGGTTTGCAAGGATAGGTCAGTATGGAGGAAATTATTGAAGCAGTGTTAGGTGTACAATTATGTATTAATGAGTAAAACATGTTGACTATGCCTACCCCGGAAGGGAACGGCGTGATGGGTATGTATGTATGTAAATATGTTTCTAAATTCTTCTTCCCTTTATGCCATTTGTATCAGGGTATCCCCTTCTAGTCAGCCGTAACGTTCTGCATTTACATTTCAGTTACCCTCCTCTTTCCATTTTTTTTAGTATAACCACCCATACCTCTCAAGGTTGACATATAGTTCTCTAATCCAGCTTAGTTTCATATACTTTCCAAAGGATTAATTTCTGTTCCATTCTGTGGAGATGTTCATACCATCAGCATTGCTTTTTCTCTATTTTTATAATTAAAGACTACTACTGGGGTCTTTCTCAGATAATTGTGTTTTTCTCAGATCTGTTTTTGTTTTACTTGGTATCCTGTTCAATGCCTTCATTTCTGGTGTTATTACTTTATTTCAAGATTTTTATATAGTAGCGTAAGAATATTTTTAAAATTAGATGCACATTTTTTTACAAAATGGATGACTAAAGTGAACGCCAGGGAAAATATTCGGAGAGCCCGCTATCCTAGACGTTGAACTTCCTCAAACATTGCAAATTCAATGAATATGAACGCATTTAATCGATGCACACATTGACAACATTGACTTCGTCTCTGTGTACATCGATTGGGTACTGAGGGGCTTTTAAATTCTAATACTGAAGGCTTGTTTCACTTCGCCAGCTGCCGCTGGCTCAAAAACTTGCTTATTGGAGAGGCAAGACTCGAGCTTGAGGCATGTTTTGAGAATGAAAACAGGGAAACCCAGAAATTCGATTGTTCGTGAAGGAGATGCTATGACCCACAGAGATGCTCAACGGAAGATATCGACTGGGAAGGAGGCGTGAATGCCTCGGTGATGGATTTTCCATTGTTGCCTCAGCGGCCCATCAGACCCCTAGGATGTTCATCCTTCGCATAAAATCCTCAGGGGATAAGCACGCCACGTCTCTTTCCTCATACACATCATCAGAGGGAAACAATGAGTTTAGATCAGCTCGAGGAGGTTATACGTGTCCCATTTCTGGAACAAAACCAGGTTACCTGCTTACGACAAAAGAACCGTAAAATCGCCGAATGAAGGGCAAAGAAAAGAATCCTTATCGCCAGATTTTTTCTCTTGAAACTTCTTCTCCGACACCCATGGAGAAAGTTACTATTCATAATGTATGCCGGATTATAATGTGAACTAGGACCGAGCATGCAACAATGGCTTTGCTTTCGTGATGTTGAAGAATGTGCTAGTTCTCCCCTAGCGATGTCAATGTTAGATACAGCAGTGATGCTCTCTCTAATCTTATTGTTGTAAATAGGGGAACATCAGCGAATTTCGTGATACGTAATATTCCTGCTGAATAAGTCTAACGTGATTGGGGCTGTTTTTATTTATATAAAGCGTGGCGTAAGGTTTTTGCACGCTTTTTTAGTTGGGGTGTGCATAGATATAGAAATCGAAGTATTGTAGCATCCCGATTTGTTTTTATTACGGTATTCAACGTGGTTCCAACACGTAGTCTTATGGCACATGAAATACACTTAGTTTTTGTTGGATTATACTAGAACATATTTCCTAATAAACGCAAAACTGTACATTTGTAACTATAATAATTGTTGCTAACAAATAGCAAGGAGTCACGCCAAGATCGATATTCGAAAAAAATTATTCAATACAATTTCGCTTAAGTATCGAATACCACGCTGGAAACTCTAGTCAGAACTATATAATTATGGATTAAAAAGATAAAATATAATTCTTGTACACTTGCCATTACTACCATCATGTAGCGTTTGAAGACATAAGTACGTTCACTAAAGAAGGTTTGAGCGATAATCGTGAGTTATTGAGTGCACATATGTACATAACTTAATGAAAATGTCGAAAAACTTTCTTGGGCCGCACTTCACTTAAGTACATCTATTTATGCAGTGAAAATAATCTTACATGTTTTAACATAAATTATACAAGAGTATTACTTTACAATTTTTGTCGCAAATAAAGCTTTGTCTTGACTTTAATTTACGGCACGGAATTTAGATATTAAAGCATATACTTCATGCAAATACATGTTTTTTTCTGCAAAATACATTGATATTAACTAGGAACATTATGATAGAATATAAAGTATATTTTCTCATTTAAGAGAAAATCTGTGCATATGTTATTGAATAATTTCGAAATATGTTTCAAGTTACATAAGAATATGCGTTAAAATAGCATTACATTGCTTAGACATTTAATCGATGGATTAAAAAAAATTCTCACGACGTATTTACACCATGAAATGTTTTCATGTATGCCAGTATTTTTACTTTAAAGGAATAATTTAATCCATTAACATTGATTCTAAATGCCTAAGTGGATACATCTTTCATCACGTAGAGGTTTGCAATGGAACAATATCAACTTCATTTATCTAAAATTCCGTAGTAAACTAAAGATATTTCAACGACTTCAGCCCTTCACTCAGCCATGCCTTATTAGAAAGAGTACTTGGGAGGGATATTTCATTGCGGGAGTAGACTTTGGAGTGGTACAAAACATAGTGAGAGTTGTGAAACAGACCCAAGTTTAACAGAATATTCTACTCACATTGGAGCAGACCATTTAATGTGGAGAGGTTCCAGCGCACTGACTTCGTCAGGGGGAGATTGATAGTCTTTACGCTTCGTCTTCACCAAATCATTTCATCATCCGGAGTAATTTCTTCAGCCATTTTTGTACTTCAGCACTTTAATCATTTATTCTCACCAACTTTCTGGCTCTCAAATGCTCATTAGCTAGTGTTTTTATGCCTGTGGATTGCGAGTAATTTCACCGTATTTTATGTCAGCTTTCTTCGGGTCTTTAGACATTTCTTTTTCAGAGAATTTAATGGTAACCACCACCACCATATGGTCACCATTAAATTTTCTAAAAAAAAAAAAAAGAAATACCACAAAGTTACTAAGGAGCTTGTATTATTTACCTTTAGGCATTGTATTAAAAAGCACAGTTGACATTCTCCGCGCATTCCAGTTAAAGTCAGTTATGTCGGTAGCGTTACATACCATGTGCTATCCTCTCCCCTCCACCCATTGGTATATCTCTACGTATATTCTATCACACAAGCTATTCACTCCTTCACGTCACATTTCGCGCAAAAAACTGCCATCAAGTTACATTATCACTATACTTATTGCGATCACGAATAGCCAGTGTCTTAGTGCCGGAGTTTTCATTGGCACAAATGACTAACGACTACAATAATCTCAAATTTTCCAAAGGATAAATCACAATTTCTCACCAAATTTAAAGGAACGATTCGATTTTAAAGCATTAGTCAACTGAAAACTGCTGCAGCGATTTTACACTCCATACATGTTCACTGTCAAATGAGGCTTTCAAAAAAAAGAAGCATAAAAAAGAAACGAACGGGGCACACAGCATGACTCCCGTGTTCTTAAACACTCCGGAGACTAGTTGTAGGGCTCACTTTGCGGGGCATGCCGTTAATTTTTGGCGTGACTTCTTTCCCACCATGACGTCCGGGGTTTGATCTCCTGCCGAGTGTATGAGCAGGCGTGTCGCGAAGGGGAAATTTTTTAACTCGTTTCCCAACCGCTAGCTGATAGCGGCGCAAACACATTGCTTGTTTCCGTCAACTCATATTTCAGCCACGACTTTGAAGATAGAAATCCCTGTAGTACGAGGCTACGACAAATTCAGAGAGAGAGGGGGAGATTTTGAAGCCAACAACCACATTTGCTAAAAATATTTTTAAAATTTGACCCAACAGCCTTTGAAGGGCCTAATCATTATATTTTCCTAAACTATTACGCTTAAAAAACAACTAAAGGTAGTTGGAGCGTAATATCATTTCACCTAAAAATCAACATATTTGATCTCATTTAAAAGAGAAAAAAATATATCACCCTTTCAAAAACATAAAATTTCCACATCCTACCACATTAATTTATGTGATATTTACCAAAAAATACGCAAGTATGTAGGACCTTTCCATGACGTGTTCATGTTGACCAGATGTGGGTGTATATTGTTTCCGTCAGCTCGCGCCTGAATTATTTCACCTTAGGGTTGCAGTACAGCACCGCTATTTACATGGGTTATTATAAGTCAGTTTGGTTTTAAGATAGTTTGCCGGAAGTAGGCGGAAGTAGGCAGAACACCATTTTATCTAAAAATCAATGAATTTGTTCACATTTTAAAGAAAAATATCTTAACCTTCCAAAAATACCAAGATATTAGTAGCCCCTTACGGAACTACTCGCCGAGAATTTTGAGGAAAAATGCCAGCCCCTTAACATGGGAAATGGTATGTGCATGTACTCCAGAGAGATTTTATTCTATATAAATGAGGAATTTATAACCCCTAACAGTGTGTAGTTATAGCATTTAGTGTGTATTTTGTATGTTTTCTCGAATTTATTGAAAATTAATCATATTGTCACCGCATGAAACTCTTGGGGATCACAAAATACCTTACGATTTGAAGGAGTTTCAAACGTACCTCGGGAAAAAAATGAGGCAAGTTAAAGACATTTAGATATTTTCACTTAATTATTTGGAATGTCAGTCGTGTAATAGTATATGATTGCACCATCAATAATGGAATGTTTAATTCATGTTCTTACCGCTGCTGAAACTAAAACATATACTTCAAATGTGGTCTCTATTATGACTAGAGAACTAACTGGCTCAAATTACCTAAAATTCTGATAATAGTTCCAATTCTAGGAATCTCATGTTATTGATTGTACATCGACTAATCTGATACTGACATTTTTCTCCCTTATATCTTCATGCCTTTCATATGCCATCTATTTCCTATATTGACTGAATACATTTTCCTTTTTAGCTTTTAAATAATTCTTCTAATCTGATTTTATAAACTCTTTGCCAAACAACAACTCACTGGTTTGTAATGGCATTCCGGAAATATGTTATCTAGAAAGTTCTTCCTGACATTTTTAGGTTGACGTTAAGGATATATTTTTAATGACAAGACAACTTACCATTAGAGGACTAATTTCTATGTCAAAGGTGGCTGGTATTTAATAGGATTTATTTAACTTATAGATTAAAGAAAACTGATTTAGTGGTCAAAAGGTGATGGTAAGTGGAATTCAGATATCTAAGCACTGCTTCGGTGTCACAATGCTTAATGGTCCACGGTAAGGTCTAATGTGGCTCGAGGGCATAAGAAATGAATCCCAATAATGTCTTTGTCAAGGGTGTTGTATAAGCTTATGCTACTAACCGTAAATGTCATGAACCTTGATTAAAAAACGACGCAGTAATTTTTCGCTAGACACCTAACATTTATCCTAATAAATAGCTGCATGGGGGCATATAATCATAAAATAATAGTCGCGTGGCGATTATCCTACTAATAAATACGAAAGTTTCAAAAATATTGAAATGATTAGTTTAATGAGTAATGATTAGGGTTATTTTTAGGCTACGATGAGCACGGAGAGTGAAACAAAACGAGTATCCGCCGAAATAATTCGGTGATGAGTCATTTCAGCGCGAGATAAAAATATGTCTGGAGAATTACGTGAAAAGAGAGGTGAAAATTGAACGAGCACTTCGCATTCACGGGTGGGAATTATAATACGCGTATTCAGCCAAGTCCACTCCTTCCCCCCGTGAGAAAATAGACCACGCAAAAATACCCCATATTTAATTCAGCGGCAACGATCCGCGAGCGCGTCGGGCAATATACATGCTTATTTTTTTCTTTTTTTTAAACCCAACTTCTTCTTTCGAATCACATAAATGTATGTTTTTTCATCGCCCCCAACCCATGCTTAAGTGAAAATTATTTTCACCACCACTCGAGGAAAGCATAAAAGCATTACAATAAAAGAGAGAAATCAACCAACCCTTTTTCCCCTTCACCTTTGGCAATGGAAAAAAATAAAAATTTTATTATAAAAAAAATCACTTTTAAGGAAGTGAAAAAAAGAACAGAAACTTCGAAAGATGAAATAAAATTTATTCGGACTCTCTCAGATCGGCTCGAGGGTCTTAAGTAAACAGACCGGCGAATTTTCCCTCTCTCCATACCTTCCCCCCTCTCTCTCTCTCTCTCTCTATGCCTCCCCTTTCTCTTCACCTCCCTCTACCTCCCTCCCTATACACCAACATGCCTCCTTATTTAATTAATGAGAAGGGAAGTGGCGTGAGTCGGGAGGAAAATGGATGGAATGGGCCGTGAGGAGGAGGTGAGAGGAGGTCGGGACTGAGGTGAACGAAGAAAAAAATAACAGCCAACCTCTCTTCCCTTTCCACCCCCTTGCTCTCATATCGCTCTCTCACGTGAGGGCGCCCTCCATCGCAGAGTGCGGCAAATGGGGAAAATCAAACGCTTCGTCTGAAATAAGCTTTTGCATTTGAAGAGGCAGGCAGGGAGAAGGAGAGAGGTGGAGGTGGAGGCACGGCAGTCGGAGATCGGAGAGAGGAAGGGAAAGGCGGAGATATACGAGGGCAATGGAGGAGGGGTAGAAGGGAATCAGTGAACCAATAGATAAGTGATATTATAGGAGCTGGAAGCTGGGAGAGAGGAAGGTATAGACTGTGTTCGCGGTGGGTACGCGAAACGGAGAGGGAGGAAGTGAAAGACTTATACGCTCTCCTGTCATTCATACCACTTACACGCTCCACTGGTCTCGTGTCCCCCATGACTCTACTTTTCTTAAATGGTTAAGAGGTTCGGTGCGGTGCAAGCGAGAGAGAGAGAGAGAGGAGAGGTCCTGCCGCGACGTTATGAGAGCGACGTCTGGGAGGATGAAAAGTTGGTATGGAAGGGTGTATATATATAGATACGCCGAGGTAAGTAAGTACGTTGGGTACGTAAAAGGTGGGCCTGAGTCGGCTTTGCAAATATTTCATGCGGGAGATATCAGTCGAATTAACAACCGATAAAAGGAGGAAAGGGGAGGTGGGTCGTGCTGGGGGCGTAGGGGATTGAAAAGGGGGGAGGAGAGGGTATTAGGCCGCTTCTCAAAGCAGCGTCTCAATTAACAAGTACTCCCGAATCGGTCACGAACGCTATTTACGGCTTCCTATATTGAAAACCCTGGAAAGTAGACTCGCAAAGGCTTGGTAGCCGCAATCAATTCCCTTCCTTCACTAAAGCTCATCTTTGGCCGATGAGTAATTTACTCTCATAATTCCCTCACTACTACTTACGTATCCATAATATATTATTACATACATATTACGCGCTCAGGTCGTAGCCGCTGAATCGAACATCGGGTATTTTACGTGGTCTATTTTATCGTGAGGAAAAGGAGAGGGCTCGGTTGAATACGCGTATTATAATTCCCATAGATCGTTCTTTTCATACAAAATTATATACATTTCATATTATACGGATTTGATAAGTAGGTATAACTACGAGGTTTTGAGCTCTTTTGACTATACCTACCCTGAAAGGGAACTGCGATATGGGAATGTATGTGTCTAAATATATTTCACATCTACAGTAGCTTTTCTCATCACGGCGCAGATGGGAATAATGAGGCATAACATATGAGAAGAAGATTTGCAAAAATTAAAACAGGGCTCAATGAACATTTGAAATAATTTCTCACTTTGTACATACCACACTTTTTTTTCACCGACCATGGTTTTGACATAGAAAGTCATTTGCAATGACAATTTCAAAATGACGTTTTATTTCAAAACCATCGTCAGTGAAAATAAAATAGTGTGGAATGTACAAAGTTAAAAATTATTATTTGTATCGCGTTTCCACAAAGTTAAGTATGAAACCTTACCTTATACTCTATGATAATTTTTAAGGGAAAATTATATGGGTATATACGGGACATCAATCGCACACAGGTAGACTTAATTATTCAATGAAATCCAAATCAGATGCTACCTCTGGTGAGTTCAAGAACATTTTGAAAACCCAGGAAACCTAGGATATATTTCAACATGTGCATACAAATTACGGAAAAAAATACCTCAACCGGCAGGTTTCTGTCTTTTATTACGGAAAACGATGGATAGAAATGCTAATCATTAGCTGTATGAGTTCCAAGGACTCAAATTCAAGGACCATTTTACAGGTGAAAGTCAATACCACTGCGACATGTAACGTACCTACATCGAGAATGGTGTATGGAATGGAATGAGAAGTTTACCGAATTCATTTCAAAAGATAAAATTAATGAGAAGTTAACTGAATTCACTTCTGCAGAGAAAAGTTAACTTCAGTTTTCAGAACCACAGCGTGGGTTAATGTCACACAATACTAAGCAAAACTCCCGTGGAAGCGCATCCTATTGCAAGTGTATCAACCCATTACTTTGAGTTACGATTAGCCGAGGATGCTCAAGGAATTTTCGTCTAATTAATGCGCATTGTTTTATATAGAAGCATTATTTCCTTCATGCCCACGTGGAAAATTCCATCTCATAACCACTAATTTCACTTGAAACTTGTACCGCTGGTTTCCACCGTGCTCCCTAATGTGCTCTTATAAGCAAGATGATCTCTTGTCGAGGATTTCCGTGAAGTCGCTAGGAGAGGAGGTTGACAAAGTCCGTTGATAATTGATGCGCTAACAGTTATGAGAATGAAAAAGGTGTGTGCTGCGTAAATACCTACCTTTCCTAACACTTCTAAGGAAAATAGTTAACGCACAATAAATTTTCCGAATATTATTTCCTATCTAAAGCAAAAATTAGCCAAAGTTGTTGAGATAAAAATTAGGTCACATAAACTGTGAAATTTTGTTCTTTTTGACGTAGATACATGTGCTTTGCATGTATAAGTAGATTTTTTGGTTAAAGAATGAAGAATATGTACTCCCTTAATGGACAAGCATAACAGAAACGTGCTGCGTTGATTTGGCTGCGACGAGAGAATTTATTTACTTATTTGAGAAAATATCACATACAACATGAAGCCATGTTACAGTGAACGTATAGCAAAACAAGGACGTAACCGTAAAAACATGACAAGAAGGTAACAAACAACACTCTAACTTGGGAAAATTGTAAAAATTACTTATTTGGGAATGACATATGGCTAGGTTAGTAAAGACGCTGATAGATAATGTGAAAAGGTTGATTTTCTCTGGAAGGGAATTTACCAGATGAGTGAGTCCTGGTGTGTCTGATGGGTATTCTAAAATTTATCAGAGAAACAAGGTCGGGGCAGTCAATGGTTGAGTTCAGTGGGCTATGGATAAGTTTAAGGTCAGTTTTAAGGAAGATACTATCAAGATTATTAACGGAGACAGAGAATAAGAGTGCATCAGAGGTTAGATCACGGAGATTTGGCATTTTTAACAATATGTGCAAAGAAGTCAGTGATATGTTGCAGAGATTTAACATTAGATGGAGCTGACCAAATAGGGGAACAGTAGAGAGAATAAAAAGAACAATAGATGTGAAATAGGACTGTAATTCTCTGGGATCTCTAATTTCTGTAAAGAATGGATGAGAACGGAATAACTTAACACATTTGTGAGAGGAGTGAATGACATAAGAGGTAAAAGAAAAAAAGGCAGCCACGATGAATGTGGTGTAAGACATACTTTATAAAAGGAATGTAAAGGGTATTACGAGTAAGAGAGCGTATGTAAAGAAGGACATGAATGTGGCAGAATATTGGGATGTTTGCAAGGATAGGGCAGTGTTGTGAATACTATTAAAGCAGAGGGTACTTAACAGGACGATTATCGAGAATAAAGGTGGCTCTGGTCTTACAATTACTTATTCCAGATTTTTTAAAAACATGCCATCAGCACCTTTAAAGTGCATTTAATGAACTGAGATGAAAATAAAATTGTGTCTTTGGGCTGGTTTTACTACAATTCAGCCTTGAAAGTGAATAATTTAACATGGGCTCTTTAGGAAATGGCTCAGATTACAGCGGAAAGTCTTCAATTTGAACAAGAAAGTATATTCAAGGTTATAATTATAGCTGTACATGAAAAGTAAAAAGTTGGCAAAAGAGGAAAAATGAATAAAAAGAAAATATACGCATCTTACCGCCTGTATTTAATACGTTATTAGCGAATTACTGCCGTATTTGAAGTCAAATGCCAAATGCCGTATATTCGTACAAATGGCGCTGCAGTTGGTTCCTATGGCTGGACTACCGTGGTCATTTGGTATACATATTCGTGGAAAATTCAAGCTGCCGCGCCTCTGGTGCAGCCATTCCACTTGAGCCTCTCCATATTTTGTCATTTTATTTTGATGTTGAAGAAGCTACCCATTTTATTAGCAAAATCACGATTTTTAAACAGAATAAATTTAAATGTTACATAGCATATCTCTTGATTCACGTAGTCCAGCGTGAGCCATCTAAAACCGGTTTGACTCTACCTACTGGGACCTTATGAAAGGGGTCAACAGAAACAAGATTATGGAGGTCCGGTTGTAGAAAACCATGGGGTTTGGGTTAGTTACGAGGCTAGACTATTACCTTCTCGTGTCCAAAACCCAGGGTAGAATTTGGAAGGCGTAGGAGATTATATGAATGGAACCCCGATCCTTGCTTAGGTGTTCCTAGAAGAGCTCTTCTAATGTAAGAGTCTGTTTATCAGATAGGATAACTAAATCTTGGACCCCTTGGCGCCTTATAAACTTCTCTCTCAATCCATTAATCATTCATCAATCATCTACTCTCTAGACCACATGCGTCATATGCGATGCGAAAATTTTCCATACCGCACGAATTAACACAGCCAGTGATGGCAGCGATTCACGTTTCCTCAGTTTTTGCCAACAGTGTTAGATCAGGAAAAGATCCGGTCCAATGTTTAATCTCCTTGGCTGCGTCTTGTAGACGTTTGGATGTATTCCTCGAGTATATGCTTCCAGGGAAGTCTGTGACTATAAAAAATAAGAAAACTTCCAAATTTGTTTGTTCGGTACAAATAGTTTCATCGTGTAGAAATCAATAACCTGTACCCGTTACTGGTACTGAGGTACATGAATATGACACCAGTACACTGAAATGGTGATATCGTATACAAATGTTTTAAAAATTGCACATAGGGCACTATATTGCTTATTAATCGAAATGAATTTTCGCAGAGCTGAATCCTATTCCATCAATTTCATCAAGATAAGAGTCCAACCTTTCCTCATTTCTCTAATTGTGCTTCCCATTCGAGTCAACAAATCTATCTATGGCATCAATGATTTCGGGCACGGATCTCTCTTTCTGATAGATACAATTGCTGGGGAAGGCGGGCAATGCGTGGCGACGTCGTTAGAAGGGGAGAGGATATGTGGAAGAGGAAAAAGAGAGATAGGTGAATAGGAAGGCAATGGGGAGGAATAAAGCTGAGCTCTCGTACCTGAGAAGTAGAGGACGGGGTGAGTGGGAGGAGGAGAGTAGAGAGGGCACGGGTGGGTAAGAGGGGAGGCAAGAGGATCCACGGCAAAAATAGGCTCCGCAGGAGAGGAATTCAAGTCCCAGATTTTGAGGTTTGATTTTCAGCCCAATTAGGAGCAATGAGGTGACTTGGAGAGGGATGGAGGGAGAGAATCTGCTGAAAGACAGTTCTCTGGTCTCTACGGCACTGCCGATGCCCAAATCACCCCCTGCCACACACACCACGTCCACCGTCCCCGAGTAATCACCCTTATCACTTATCTCTCGTGTGCTCACCCACACGATTCTCTCCGCCAAAGCCCCGTCGAACTCGGACTTGTCCCGAGCCTCTCTTCCTTCCACTCGGGAACACTCGAGTGCCTGCTCAGTTCTAGACCATCAACGATTTCAATCCTACTCTAGTGGCTGGGCGATATTCGGGTGTACCGACTGCGACATGTCCAATATCACTACGATGGTAAGAAACACGATATAAATGCATAACGGTGTAGGAGGAAGTGGTAGACGGAGAAATTCACGAGTGAAAGTGGTGAAAGAATGTTTACTGTGCTCTTATTTACCCTGGAAGGGCAATACAGAAATTGCATTCATAGATCAGCTTTCGAGTAAAACCAGAAAAACAAAAATGAGAAGCAATTAATCAATAAACAAATAGATATCTCATCTATATCTACATACTACCATGCGAGCCGGCACATGAGCGTGTGGCAGGAGGTATTAGGTCACCAGCCGTTTAAAGTTGTGAGGGATAAGGTTTTGGGAGGTGAAATGATGACGTGTATTATGGGAGTGTGTTTAGTGGAACTCAGTTTTTATTGTGATTGCTTATTGTGCACGGAAAGAACAAGTTTTTGTACCTATCTGTTTGGCAATGTATCTCTGTCATTTTATCGCTTCTGTCCGACCTAGAGATGTAGTGAGGCGTCATGATATGATTCTATGTGTCGCTCTGAAACACATCAGTTCTGAATTTCTCAAGCAAGACGATATTAGTACTGTTGTCTTAAGCAGTATTAGTACTGTCTATGATTTCAGGTTAATTCCTCTCTTTTTACTTGGGAACAGAAGCTTCGCGGGCAACGATTGGTCTTTCTACTGACGTTCGACCTATCTGTGTTTGTTGGCCCTGTATGGAGCATTGCTCCTCCCAGTTCAGCCCTGGGAGTCATTGGGGCGCATGAGATCTTCTATCACGACAAGTTTTTAATCCTTGGGAAGACGATTAACCATGAGAGAAAGGAATAATATCTCTAATTTTTATTGTGGCGGTGGAAGAGATGCTACTGACGAGTATCAGGGCCCTTTCAGAAATGAATCACGAATGAAGAAATATTTGGCGGTAACTGAAGTAAATGCTTATACAAAGGTAAAGAAAAGCGAGTGTATGTAGAGTTACTGTAAATAAATTCTCAGACTGATGATGTCGCACGATGATGCAATGTAAGCGTAACAAATATGTATAATATATTGAAAAAAATGCGAAATTTTGAAAGCAAGAATTGGATTTGCGAAAGTAATTCAACATATGCGACACTAAGGTAGCACACGGATACAGTTGGCATATAATGTAATTAAAGTATTTTGATGGCTTCCCATGGGACTTTGAAGTAGATTAGTTGACAATATAACATAACGCTGGCCTCGCCATTTTTCTTTTACCACCTCATGGCTTAGTATAACAATAAGGGACCCACCATATTGTGAATTGAGAATAAACAATAGACTGAGGGAGTGGAAGCGTCGGCAACAAAAGGAGCTCGGGGAGTGTAGAGGAAACCGTCGGAGTGTACGGTCGTGCCAGGACAGCGCGCAGGGATTTTTGTAGATAAAACCGTCGGATTGTACGGTCGTGCCAGGACAGCACGCAAGTTTTGATAGAGGAAGTTCCAGAGTGTGGCGTCGTGCGAGACGTAACCCACGTAGAAAAGGAGAATTGACAAAGGAGCTGGAATTAAGGAGAGGAACGGGAGATCTTACAGCGGGACGAGACCCAAGAGCTGAGGGCCCGCCAAGGACGAATACTACGCAGGCTGAGAGGATTTTCCAGACCACAGAGGGACAAGCCAACCTGTGTCGTCAAATAATTGGGTTGTAACTATAAACTTTTATTTTCATATAAGATACAAGAGCCATAAGGCAAGAGGTTTTTAATTGGCCAAGAATTAAGTTTGTGACTGGATGTTGTGAAAAGTTTAAGTAGAGAAGTGTGGCAAATAATTGGACAATATACTTAAAAGAAGGAATAATTATTCATATGCCAAATTTGTGTGTAAATTAGAATATACAGTTGGTCATGACCTTAGGATATAAGTAATTATTTTCATAATTTAAATTGTCTGTAAATTGAATATTTCATTTTGTTAAGTAAATTGCAACCGTATCTCTAAACCTGTTACGTTTCATGCATTTTCTTTTCCGACGAGCAAGCTGGGGCAAAATATAAAGTAGAACTATAACGAAAGAATTACGTGTTACAAAAACCTAGCTGAATAGTTGATTTGCTCCAAAATGCTTTTTTTATAATCTACCACGCATTGTCAACATCACATTTCGGATCATCTCTGCACGCTCCTTGTATTTCGTTTGCATAGTTGCATTATACATTAACTCAATAATTTTTGTAGCATTGGTAGCATACCTATACATCTAAATCTACGAAATTACCGTGCAAACCATCACTTGGGGGTATGGCACGGGGTGATTCTACACCAAGCACGAAGCACTCATCCCAGAGGAAAACCGAACCGCACACGTTCCCCCGGATGCCTGGTGCAGGTCAAAAGCAGTCAGGACAACAGTGCGCGGTCAGACTATAAACTAGGAGAGAGCTACGTGGATGAACATGCTACCATGCAGTGCGCTACTAGGTACGACTACGGGTTAGCATTATAAATGTGACAGATAAACAGCACTACAAGATACTAAAACATGGAAGAGTATACCATGCCTTAAATTACATGTAAGGTTAATAGATAATAATGATGTTAAGATGTTTAGAACAAGTGATAAATCCTATATTATCTTGTCAGTGTCAAAGTATCCTAGAACTGATCTATCGCGACTATTTGGTCCCTTATTTTACGTGGAGAAAATGAAATTTTAAATCGTTTCTACCATAATATTTTGGCTCTAGTAAAATATATTGAACGTCTAACAAAAAATTTTCTGCATAAAACTTTCATAAAAGATGCAATCAATATATTTCCTTTCGATCGGATAGAGATTCCCACCCTAATGTCCGCAACAATTCAGTAAGACTGCTATGTTTATTTTAAGAATAAGTGTAGAGCAGTGCACCTATAGTGTAGTGCACTTGGTAAAAGTGACATGTACATAATAGTGCACGTTGGCTATAATTCATCTCCTGCCAAACACCCTTGAGGTGGCTTGCAGGGTATTCGGTAGATGTAGGTGTTTTCGAGGTTGGAAGCACGATAAAATCCTTTCATTTCTCGAAATTGATCCACCACCTGATTCACGAAACACAATCCACGTCGCAGAGCCACATTTAAAATTCGATATCTCACGCCTTTATCCCGCATCCCCGCCTACAGTTCCTCATTCTCCCAAAACCACACTGAGGCGTACCTTCGCTTCCAAATCAGCTACATTCAAATTACGCCACCCCGACCGACTCGTATCATTACGTCGAGGACGGGCGCTCGCTGTGCACAACCCCACAATCACAGCCATTGCGAGCGTAACTAGCGATAGATTGAGCCTGATTGGCATAAAAGTGTCCTCCATCTTTGATGAGTTGAGCGCTGGCATCGGTCGGAGAACGCTATTTCGCGACATCGATCTCGCCTCTCGAAAAACTGGCGCGACTCATGCTCTCGAGGGATTTGCGACAGCACACGAGAGAAGTGGGACAATATATAGGAGCAAAGTTGAAGAGTATCGCACAAAACCATCCAGGCTAATGCTGGTAGTTAATTACAATACTATAAATGAAACCACTCTTACCAAATGGAACTGCCAAGTACATGTTCAACTACTATGAGGAACTAGCGCCCACTACGCTGTTTTCGTGCATACGAAAGAAAATTACAGCCATTACTGTCGGTGAATCCTACTTGTTAAAGGCATACATCTACATCTACTTATTACCCCGCAAGCCACCACAAGGGTGTTTGGCAGTTGGTAACTTATCACCAACATCAACTAAAGAGAAGATATTTACTTTCACGAATAAGCACCGCACTATTTGTGTACTACAAATGCTACAGAAACTACTACACTAATCTATACTGTAACTATGAAAACGTGATTCAAGAGTCATCCGGGGAACTTGAAAAACATGGTGTTAGCACTAGAGATCTTTCCCTTATTTCACTACTCGGCAGATTTAGAAATATGCATTAAATTACATATAAATTAATGAACTAAACCATCTGTCAGCTAACCTAGGTACTTCAAAGTCTTAACTCAGCAATTATGGTCTCTAATCGATCGCGGGAAAAACGACATTTTAAACCTTTCTATTCTACAATATATTTCCCTTATTTCATTCTAATGATCTCATCTACCGTAGTATGTTGGAGTTCGCAAGATATTGAAAACTTTGTCTGAAATTAAATTGGTGTCGAATTTACATAAAAGATTAAGTCTAATTTTCAATCGACGGTCTGAAAGCGATTCCAATCCAAGTTGTTACAAGAGTTATTAGTAACGAGACTATCATAACGGCCACTTGCGTATCTTGCTGATCTCTTGACACTCCAAAGAATATTATATGCATATAATCCTAAACCTTAGTGGTGGCGAGTTTGAGTCTCAGCTTGCCGATTTTTGTGGGTATTTCCGCTGGAGTAAGATTGTAACCTCCCAGGGCATGGTAGTGTGTTTTGCCGTTGTTACATGTTAAGATGCCTGACATAAAATGCCCTTGAGGCCAATTTCAAAGAAATTTAAAATAAATAAATAAACTTGTCTATCCCTGAGCGATTTACACGTTGAGCTTGGCACAATTGAATCACCGGTTCCAGATAGGTAAAAAAAATTAGCATTCGTGTATCAGGCATCCTTCGTATTCGGCAAGTTAACCGTCCTATTTATAACAAGTGCTGTTCTCCCGGTATGCCAGAGGGAGCCAAATTCGAAAGTGCCATTTAATGCGAAGCATATAAAACTGAATTCCTCATTCGCAATATTCCTACTGCCTATCTCCAATCAAGCTATCCCCGTATGTCTGTAAAATGATTGCGTCTGTTACATTATCACGCTCAACAAACGTTAACCCAAACATTGATTAGTTCATCCCGGCAATGATTAATCTTGATTAAAATATATGTAAACCTTTATGGAAAGAAATGAATACGGATTGGAATTCATATAAAAAAGTGTCCGTTTCGATTATGTTGACATTTTATAACGTCGCCTTGCCTACCAAGAAGTTTAAGATCATCATGTTACTGTTATACTAAGCGTATCTGACCATGTATTTATGTATTTCCTACTTTGTAACCCCTGTTTATCACTCTATATATTTAGTCAAATTCCATATTAGTTTCTAATTCTTCACTGGATTGCTAAACATTTGATTGAAAAATTATAATCATGTATTCGTTTGTTACGATTGCTTTTGCATGGACTATCTGACAGTTGACCCAATATGGGCTCATTCTCAGGGGTTAACTATCTTGTACTACTTTTTAATACCTGAAATTAAGTAAATTGTTATTATAAATTATTATTTTTATACATGAAATACAAAAGACATTATCTGAAATCAATATCAATAGTATCAAAGATACCCATGACATATAAAAGTGGGAAATGTCCAACCAGGTCAGTAGGGATTCCTTGCCCTATCAATGTTGAATCACTCTTCAGGGAAAAACTACAGCTCACATTACTACGCATGACGAGAACTGATTTTCAACTTCTGCAACTAAAATTCTGTATTACCTTGTGCGCTTGTCCGAGAATTACTCGTACAACGCTCTTTTGACCCTTTGCATGCAGATACCAATTTCACGCATCGTAAGTCTTCCAGCCCCTAACGCGTGCTCAGCCCGACCACAAACCGTGAATAGAGAGAGCTCTCATTCATTTGTAAGTACACTTTAAAACGGTCAGTTCTGATGGAGGCTAGTACTTTTTTTCGTAGAGGATTTGCGAAGGCAAGTCATTTAATTAGTGAGCCTCGAGAATGGCTTTAGAAAAAGCTCATTTCTAGAAATATGCGCGTACTCAATCATCTAAATGCAGTCATTTAGTCTCCGACATAAATAGCCACTCAGCTAACACGTAAGCCTTGCATTTCTGAGCATCTCAGTGATTTGTTTAATATGGAAACTTTAATGTCGCATTTGCTTGAATTAACCCATTCTGCGAGTAAAGAACAGGTACTAAAAATAACTTGAAGGAATGCTACAAGCATGCCATCAAATATTATCACCATTCCGCCTCTCTCTTGAAATGAGTTGAAGAAACAAGTCGCATTCCTTAGAAAGTATAATGATATGTTCTGCATATTTCCATTCAAAAAAGGTGCCCTCAGGTGAGTAATACTTTATGTTATTGCCCTTTGAAAACTAAGGTGAGTCCTCATTCGGGCGTTAAAAATAAACCAATGAGGTGTTTATCGGGGAGCAATTGGAAGCCCTGGCTATTACCTAAGTGAAGAACTCGGCGAGAACGACAGACGAATCAAAGTTTTTTGTCATAGTTGTTATCCGCAACCAAGAGGTAGTGTTTTTAGTTTAATGGCAAGATTCTTGCTTGTAAAAACCTAGAGTTTGTCCAAAGGTGTGTTTTATTTTTGTTTGCAAGGTTTCATATTCATACATGAATGCATTCTACAGTTTTCAGCACCCGACCCAAATCAATTATGTATAATTGTTAGCTCATCCCAAGTAACTTTGATTACTCAAGGCCGACGCGGTTTTATGTGTGTGTAGAACCTTCCAATTGCCTTATATAAATCTCAAAAATAAATTAGACCACAGCTTTCTATTTTGGGTTGAGGATATTTCCAAGTTTTTCAGCATTCAGACCACATTGAATACTGGCAAAGAAACACACCCTTTTCAAATACTTCAGCATTTACATATGGTATGCACATTTTTTTTAAAGCAGGTAGTTTAATACAACAAAATGTTTTTTAAAACTTATTGGTCAAAAAACCGTTCAATCCTGATGCACAGAAAGTTATTTGATCCCACGTATGCGTACTAATTATGCTACCTCAGAAATGACTGTTTAAGCACAGGAAGCAATATGAAGAGATTTTTAATAAAATGAAGTTTAAAATTTTCACCCAGATGAAAGTAAACTCTGTTGACAGAACCTCAAGTTTATTACACATAAGACTGCATAATTTGCTTCCATAACTGTTACTTACTGAATAGAAATCGATTGATAAATGAAGACAGGATGTATGAACGCATTTGTTCGGGCGTAATTCTCAAGTCTTTCATTTAACTAGGTCACTAGCAGAGCAATGCAATACCATCAATAATTAAGCAAAAATCACTGTGAAGTTACAATGCCTGGCAAAGAGATCTGGAAACGATTCTAGTTTCAATTTCATGTATGGACACTAACGCAATAAAAAATTATTCATAGGTCACATAATTTCAAATCAACAAATGGTTGCCTCACCACGTCCGAAAAAACAATAAATCTGGCAATGCATTTTTACAGAAACTTTCTCAGGCTCTCAAAATATTTTATTGGATAATGAATTTAATTTAAACTTAAAATTTAAACTTACAAAAATTATGTTTTTGTTAGCCTTCATATGACATGTATATAAGATTATAAGGACAAAAAAATGGCTAGTTGCCCCGTGTCCTTCTCGGCATATTTTTTGGATAAATCTGACAAAACATTGAACTTTTTTGAACATTTGAACTCTTTGAACATATTTTACTATAAAAGGCTATCAAGTACAACTTTGAAACTTCCACTTTTTACCTTAGTTACTTCTGTAATTGGCAAAATAAACCTGCTAGTGTTTGTAAAAAAGGGCGTATAAAAGGCATTTTTCCGCATCATAAGGGTTTCCACTAATGCCTCAGGCCTATTTAGTATCGATTTATAGGTTAAAATGAAGGACACTATGTATGGATCAATTTTTTTAACCTGAGACAGTGAGTCAGCATTTTTTTTTTAATAAAACATCGAATTAGAATGCACTTTCCTTCATGCTTACTTCATTCCTGCTTACCTACAATTCTTGATTTATCCTCAACAAATTGTACTCTTTCCCTCTTTCACTACTCTTTTGTCCCATATTTTGATTAACTAGGTCTTCACCTTTAGTATTTTTTCCATTTCTGAAAATTGCGAGTCTAAAACAATTGCCGAGATTCAACGCGGGTCCGACACTTTAGTTCCTGATCATGCTCACATTGTATATGCATATTTTTATCGACCGGGACCACAATTCTAACTGTTCTGCCTCCCCGTAGTCATTTTTCCCCAAGTTGGCATTTAGCCTTGCCAAAACGTCGCTTCCATTTCTTTCGGTTGCTTGCATTTTCCTTAATACCATTTTATTCCACATCCGCTGCTTTGCCAGATCTTTTCATTGTTATCTTGGTCTTCCCGGGAGTATCCCTCTTTCTGGATTTGGGTTGCAACTTCGTTTCATCATGCAACCACCAATTTATTTTATGGAATGAAATGGTCTTTAACTTTTGGATTCTACCAGTACATATCGGTATTGGGTTCTCTGTGTAAATCAGTAAATTCTCCTTTATAATCAGTTCTCCAGGCACTGTCACCATTTTTGGCCCAAATATCTATTGTCAAATTTTTTTTGTAATGCCTCCAGACTTTTCTCTGTATACCTCTCTGAATTTTATGTTTTTGAAGAAATGAGAAAGATTTATTAGATGATAGTACCATAAAATTTTAGGTTTCGCACAGCTTGATGTATTTTTTTATTGCAGAATTTTAATCGAGGCATATAAAATTCCACTGGCAAAATTACAATACCGAAGTTCGTTTTGTTCTTGACCCGTGAGCTCACAATGGCCTAAATTTCTTTTAATTGTGTATATAGCCACTAAAATGTACAGTTGTACTTAATAGATCAAATATATAAAAAAGATAATCCCCATTTCCGTATGAATAAGTCTATTTTCAGACTAATTTTACAGATGTATTGTACGTCACACAGTGTTTATCGCCTAGTAGAGGTAATTAAAAATGAAAAAAATTCCCTTCAACTGGTATCATAAACCATGTATCGAAAATCAATAAAATCAAGTTAATTGGAAATGTATGTTGAAATCGGTAAAACCATCCAATGAATCTAGGTTCAATTTCCACTCCTGACGTTTGACATATTCCAATTCATCTTTCGCAGATTCGATTATTTTCTCGGAGAGTTTCTCTGCCACAAAGCACTCCCACAAATGCTTAATTGTCACCGTCATATATTTTAATTGACCCCAATGGAGTCATAGTTTATCACCAAAGCGCAAATATGAATAATATTTACTAATCTCAAAACGAAATACGCGCAAAGATATTTTTGAATTTCCCATGGCATTCTTAAAAGTTCGCAAAAACGTGTTTCCAAAATGCTGTAAAACTGTTTGATGTAATTTAGTTTGAAGAAGCGATAAGATCTGAAAAGAATCATTTTCACCATTTGTTTCACAAATATTTCACTATTTAGAAAATATTCTAAATATTTATACTAAGATCAAAATTTTGAATTAATGCGCTGAAACTCGTGTCCTTCCGTTTTTCTCCATCCCATACTATTTCTTCCATGGATATAGGTATAGGATCCGTCGCGCAGTATATTATGTCCACCTCAGTTGCTCACTAAGCAGTTGTTTCTCCCTGACGCACTGTCACTACCTGTCAAGTTTTCCCTCCATTGATTCCCGACTCATTTCCTCACTGTTCTTGATAGTATACAGCCGAAGTTCAGGAATTCCAGAGGATTTCTTCGATTACCTAAGACGGCAAAAAATCTAGCCTTAGAGGCATTGCTCCTCGATCACTTATAAGTCTTTGGAGTGGAGTAACGTATCCTCCAATCTCTCGTCCACAGGACCGGAAGCTGCCCCTTTTAGTTTTGATGCCTTTTGTGTCGTTATCATTTGGAAAGAAGCTTTCTATATATTTTGCATTCCTTTCCGTGCTGGGACGAAACCTAATGTGAACCTCTTCGATTCATTGCATTATAATAAGAAGTTAACTTTTAATGCGAACAAAACTTGTTCTGGCACAGCTCTATAATTCGCATTCTATAATTCGCATTTACAACCTGTTGGATAGAAATTTGACGCTATTTTTTTAAGTTTAGGGGGTCTTATACACAGCCAAGAGCGCTTCCGCAAACGTCTACGAGATTTTGCTGTACGATTCTGTTTGGCAACTTAAAGTTTATTAAAAAGAAATATTATTTACAATAAGGGCCCTCTTTTTTCACCTTTTGCTAACTATATGACTATTTCGACCGCGGTCGAAACGTGACTTTGTCCAAAATCAGTTCATCGCCATGACGCGAACGACGGATATTTCTTAAAGCCTTTGAAATGATTGTAAGTAGGTATTCTTTATCTCTAAGGGAAATCATCAAAATAATGAACAGTTTGTATTGTAAAGTCACTGTGAACATTCCTCTGAACCATTGCAACGCCCTTTCCACTTTGACATCAGTAGCGCAGCTTCTCGGAATGGGTAGTGGAGGATAAGGTGGATATCTCCCTTAAGCTGCGACAGAAGCCAGAACTAAAATAGTGCTTTTGTCCAAGGTATACCGCCCCCTTAAGAGGTGGTATCGATGAATCTTATTTCCATCAAAACTGGCCAATAAATGCGCTCTACCACAAGAGGTACTAAATCGTGAGGGAAGGTCCACGTTGGGGGTTGGGGGGTTGGAGGGATGACTAAGTAGACAATGGTTGACACGACGCGGCGGGAGTGACATAGCCACGGCACACTGAGTGTTACGGACTCGGTCTTAAATTACAGGTACTCCATGATAATCAATTGATAATCCGTTTCACAGCCTTTTTCGCAATAATGAAAATGTAATAGTAAAAAATGAAAATCTACAAGGACAACAGGGGGGACCGAACGGTGGGGGGAGGGCGGATGAAGTCTACGAGTGTCCACTATGGGAGATGACGAGGTCAAAAAGTGGCATTTTTTGTCTACGTGGATTATGGATTGCCCCTATACAATGGCTCTTCCGTGAGGAACCTGGCATCGCATGACATGCGATGTAATAAGACTTACTCCAAGACTACAGGTATAAATCCTTGCGCTGTGGCAATTTTATGCCAGTTTAGCTCATGTAGATGAATCCTTGCACTCAAATATCGGCTTTGTTTTCAAATACAGGCCGATTCTCAGAAACATTTCATCCCTACCATGGAAAAAATGAAGTACGGAAAATCAAAGATATATCATATTTTTACTATAACTAACGTCACTCCACTAGCTTTCCTTATCATACGATTTTCTTATTATCGGTTTTAGATAATATAATTGTAAATAGTATCTAAAACCTTTGAACCTTTGATCTTAAACCTGGATATAAAATGAATACCAGCGGTGGGATCACACTCAAGGAAATTGAGCTGCCGCGTGGCTGAGTCACAAACCTGGCTGCCACAGCGAATGAGAAAAGCTCAAAGAAAAAAATTAAAACAAAGGAAAATATTTTTTCAAGACGGCAACAAAGAGAGATGCGCATCTTTGAACAGAGTACAAGCTCACGGTAGATCGATTCCGAATGGCCCTAATTTTAGAATTTATCGTGGAAGATTCACCGCGCCGCGTCCGATTTCGGAAAAGAGCCTTCTGCCCAAACGCACATACACCCACCCGCCACCCATGCGATTGATTTATTTACTAGGCAATTTTAAAAACAATAGACTCAAAAGAATAGGGAGAAAGAGAGAGAAAAAAATCTCGGGATCGAACCTTTAGGGTGAGATATCTCGCGGATCAGGGAAGAGGTTCGCGTTCACAACATCTCAATTCCGCGAAACGGGAAGTCGATGAAAAAATATTCGGCCGCTCGGCTTATCCTCCCCTCCCCATCTTCCGAAATGCCATTCGATATCTCGTTTCCTCGAAGAGGCAACAAAATCGCATTCTCCATCTTTCTTTCGGCTTCTTCTTCAAGCCTCCACCTCCTCCGCATACGCTTCCATATCCTCATCTTCTTACACCCCCCCAGAAAACCCAGCGAGCTACGCTTGTGAGCAAAGAGGGGGAAGAAACTCGGAAGGCGAGTGTCAAGATTCAAGGGTGCAGATATAGGACTCAATTTCAAAAAGCAGAGCACCTTCTAGTGGTTTTATTAATAGCCTCTTCCCGGCCTGACAGTGGATTGGGTGGGTGGCGTAGGCGAAGCGGAGGTTTGGCGGGAAAGAGAGGGACCTTTCGCACGCGAAGCTTATCTCCTGGCCCGCTAGGCTCCTTAAAAAACCTCCGGGGCGATTCTTCCCACAGCGTGAGACTTTGAACGTTACGTGCGGAAGGGAAAAATAAGAGCGAAAGAGAGACACAGGAGGTGGGGATTGGGGAGACAGGCGAAATATAAGCGGGTGGGTTTATATGGGGAGGGAAGTCGCGGTATAGAGTCAGGCGGGGGAGGAGGGAGGGAGGGAGGGGGGGGGAAACAGGGCAAACGGGACACGTCCCACAATTCCCTCTCTGCCTCCTTGCCTGATTTATCGCATTTTCCACTTCCTACTATCTCCCTCCCCATTTTTCCCTTTCCTCTTACTTCCGCCACTCTACCCACCTTGATTTCTCCAGAGCTGGTAACTGGTATCCATGTTCAATTCGCAAACATTGGGTCAATACTTGGTTTGCGATGCTGAACCAAAGGTGAAACGAATCCAACTTGATGCAATTACTATTCATTATGGCAAGTGTTAAGGCCGATCCATACGAAACACGCTTAGGTTGCTTGATAAATTCAGAACTGATAATTTTCAGAGCGATATAGAGAATATTATCATGACTCCTCACAACATCTCTAGGTCTGATAGACGCGATAAAATAAGAGAGATACACTGCCAAACAGATAGGTGAAAGAACTCGTTCTTTCTGGGAACAATAAGCGATCACAATATAAGTTAAGCTCACTAAATACACTCCTATAATTCATGTCACCATTTCATCTCCAAAAAAAACTTACACCTTTATACGGCTGATGACCTAACACCCTCTGCCATACGCCCATGCGGCGGCTCGCGGGGTATTATATAGATGTAGATGTAGAAACATTTTATTTCACCAACAAATGTATCATAGATTTTACTATAAAATGAGTGGAATTAGAGCAGGTTCTATTTAACGTTTAGTCATTCAGACAATCATACTATTATCCGCTTTTCACGGCACAATTTTCCTCATGACAGAGTTCAAACATTCGTTTGTAAAATTAAATGTACCACGTAAAGCGGTCATTAAAAAACTAGAGGGTCGAGAAAGCAATGTAAACAGAAAAGAAATACTCGATAATGGCATATTTCCAAACTCAGGAATAATATACGGACCAAGGTTTCAATAATTGAGGTAGGTGGAAGAGGCGCTTGCATTGTCGCAATGCTAGAAGCCGTATTGTGGGCGTGGCCAATTGGCCATCTTAGTTAGCCATTATGTTTCATTGGTACCTACGGCCTAATTTTTCAATTTGACGATTTTTTCCCTTGACGACTTATTGTAAATCAGCATGTATTCAATTTCATTAATATCCATTCTCCTAACATATATTTTTTATTTATTTAAATTACGAATGAACAGTTTTCCAAGTGAAAGCAATGGTATAATCGAGTGAAATCCATAGCAACAAGTAGCCAATATATATTTCAAGAGTTACTTGCCTTCAATTTAAAGCGAATGGTGGATTCAATGTTATAAACATAATATTCCTTCGATTTTCCGTACTTCATCTTTCACGGCCGTGATGAAATGTTTCTGAAAATTGGCTTGTATTTAAATATTAATGAAATAGTGGATATTCATCCCCTAAATTGTCCAGTCAGTCGTGCCATCCAAAGGAAAACAATGAAAGAACAGAGATAACCAATACTGTTGTTATTTCAGTTGTGAGTCTAGAGTTCGTGATGCCCTCTCCATCTACCTAAATGGTTTCAACGTATAACGATTAAATGAAAAGTAGGCCGATGTGTCATCATGTGAACACGTTATGATGAGCAATTATGAACTGAGCATCAACCATTTTCTCAATGTCTTATTCACAAAACAAGGCTTTGATACGTTGAGGAAAATTGTAATTTAAATACCGAAGTACGTTGGCAGTGACTCTTCAAATGCTGGTCCTTTGTTGCCGCATAATAAGGGTTATTATAGCACCGGGCTGATAATTTTCGATCATGAAGATTTACTCTTACCAAGGATGATTTTTACTCGAACGTCCCATACAATTGAGTGGTCCCTAATAGGTAAGCCTGGCAATATTTGTTTTACAAGATATTAACATATAATCAAATGAACGAGATACTGAGATTTGAAATATGTAGAGGATTGAATGTTGTAAGAAGAAGTGGTGTAGGATGAGCGAGACGGTCTTGAGTGAATATGGTGGAAATTACTCTTAAGTTAAGAATTATTACGAGCCATAAGTACCAGAGGCCCTGCATGAAACAATTTATAATTGCAGTTAAGCAAAGGTTTTATGGAAGCATAAGGATAGGTAAGAGGGACAGGATAGGGATAGGTAAGGATAGGACGTGATAGGTAAGCAGGGAATTATTCAGCAGAGTCAGCTTGACAGGCCTATCAATGAAAATAGAACTTTTTATGGATGTGCTTACACCCAAAGAGTACGATGTGGCGTGTATCAGTCGGGAAATTCGTACTACGTATCACTCCCGCACATTTTGTGCTATTCAGAAGTAGGATTTTACCCACAAGGAAAACAATCAATTTAAGTTCTTCGACCCGGAATAGAGGATGAGACACAAAATCAAAGTTCTATAACAGTATTTGCGCTCTAGAATTTCTAAGAATAGCGCTTCTCTATTGCATGAAAACTAAATTGGGATCACCAGCTATTCTAAATGTGTGATGTGACTATTGAACTTCACCTTGTTACTCTCAGCTTATCTCTCTCTTGTTACTCTCAGCTTATCGCAAACCACAATCACTGTGATATATTTTGACAAGTATACACCCATGCCAAGGAAAACAATGCATAAGTCAGATCTTAAGGCCCATCATTGAGAATCAAAACTTTTTCGACTCCGTCTACCTTGAAATGCGCGATGTGTATATATTGGTTTATTTATCAACATTACCTTTCATACACATATATAATACACTGTAAAGTAAACATGGATGTCCTCACGCAATATAAGGAAACGAATATGCAAGGTAGCCTCACTACAACTCTGTCACTGAAAGGAAGGTCGTCGGATGAAAAAGTCAAAGAGAGATGCTACTACTCTCTGGTTAGAGGACACTTCAAATACGCCGCGAGCATATTGGACCCTGGTAATGAAGACTTAAACATAAAAATACATAAAATACAAAGAAAAGCTGCACGCTTCGTTAAAAACACCTACGAACGAACATATAGTGTTACACAACTTTTAGAGGGATTAAGGTGGGAGCCCTTAGAGACACGGAGGATACACGCTAAGCTTAGCTTGCCTGAGAAATTCAGAACTGGAGTGTTTCAGAGCGACACAAAGGATATTATCATGACACCTCACGACATTTATAGGTCTGACAGACTGCCGAACTTTTACTGCCGAACAGACAGGTACAGAAACTCTTTCTTCGCACAATAAGCGATCACAATAATAACTGAGCTCCACTAAATACACTCCCACAATACACGTCACCATTTCACCTCCCAAAACCTTATTCCTTACATCTTTACTCGGCTGGTGTCCTAACACCCCTTGCCACGTGCCTTAGCGGTGGCTCGCAGCGTATTATTAAAATCTACTCAGGTAAGTAAAGTTTCATGTTCGTAGGTTTGGCGAGCTTAGTAGTAAGAAGATAGTAAAGAAAAACTTAACTTAAAAAAATTAACTTAAAACAAAATAAGTGTATATATTTTCCCCTCATATTTTGATTTTTAGTCTTATACAAGTATCCTATCCAAAATATTTTTGAGAATCATATAATTCTAACCAAATACCAGCAATTTTCAATAAAGATAAATTTAAATGTATCTACGTCTATATGCGTGTAATGCCACTCTTCTTTATCTACATATGCATACTGCCCTGCGAGCCACTGCATCGGCGTGTGGCAGGGCGTTTTAGGACACCAGTCGTGTTATGATATAGAATAAGATTTTGGGAGGAGAAATGGTGACTTGCAGTGTATGGGAGTGTATTTAGAGGAGCTCATTTTTTTATTGTGGTCACTTGTGCGCGATATCTTACTTATACTGACATGATGTTTATGTTGACTGCGTCTACCCCGAGAGTGAACAGCGTGGTACGTGTATAACATTTCAGCGGATAATAATGACGGGGACTTGTTGTAAGGATGTGAAGGAGGGATGTGGTGAAGAGCTTTATATGGAGTGTAGCGCTGTATGAGGGCAGAAACGTGTACGAGGATACAGAAAAAGAGGACGAGAATAGACTGCCAGCATTTGAGATGTGGGTGTGGAGGATGGAGAAAGTGAAGCGGACGGAGAGAAAGGCTGATGAGGAATTTCTTAAGATGGTGGGCGAGGAAAGGAAACTTCCTAATGAAATTAGAGATGTACAGAGTAGGTGACTGGAGAATGTAATAAGGAGCGATGGGTTGCTCAAGAATACGATAGAGAGAAGGATGTTGGGCAAGCCGGGAAGAGGAAGAAAGAGAATGGGTTTCATGGACGGGGTGAAGAAGAGTAGATTGAATGCTGAGGCGAAAAAGGATATACTAGAGCAAATAGGCCCCTGAAAGTACAGAAAATCGGGAGAAAATTCTCTGATATTAAAAAACACCTACCTTAATCGATAGAATAATTTAAAAAACCGTCATATTCAAGGAAGATTTTTTTTACCATGAAGTCTACTACAGTATAAAGTATCTGCAGGTTAAGCTTGAGACAAATATTTTTACAAGCGGTCGATGTGTGGTATTAAATATGATATTGCGATTAGAAACATTATGTATACTTGCACCGAACACATGAGAATTAAGATATTGCGTCTTCGCATTTACGATACGTCGTATGTATCACCTAGCCACTAGTATTCCAATATCACATATCCTCTGTCTCATCTATGCCGCATCGATTCCTCCCAGCTGTCTTTTCTTTGACTCGAGCTCTTCGATTCGCAACTCACCCCAACCCACTTCCGTACCTCTCTCACTCTACCCTGCCTCTCCACAACGACAAACGACCGCAAACCAACGTTTTTAAACATTGGACACCCCCTTCTATACCCACATCCCCAGTTCCGGACCCCCTTTTCCGGCATCTCTCCTTTCCCTTCTTGTGTCCTCCCAAACTGCCTGCTTTCTCCTTAAAACTCTCTCTCTCTCTCTCCTTACAACCCACCACCACCTCCCCAATATCACCCCTCCTTTCCAATTCCTCCTGAAACCCATCCAAATGCCTTCCTATTCCAATATATCTCCGTTCAATACGTGCCAAACTATTCCACCGCGCCACACTGCTTTCCCCACGCACTTCCCTTTCCTTTTCCTCCCATCCAACCGCCACGGCAAGGCCAATCTTAAAAACTTCTTCTTCCACACACTCACACAAACCTATACCTACTTACACTCCCTGCTACCTCCTCTTTCCCCAGCGAAAGAGGATGAAAAATAACTGCGAGTGAGAAAAGTAATTTTTTTTCGCCTTTCCCCCAAAAAACCTACTTCCTCTTCTTCTTCTTTGCTCTCATATACACTTCAAGGGAGGGGGGCGGAATTTTATTCTCCCGTTGTCCAACCCCTCTACCATTTCCTCTTCCTTTCCCAAGCACGCCTCGACCTCACCTTCCCGAGCCGTTTTTCAAGTATTTATAACTTCCCGTTTGAATCTTACTATCTTTATCACCGTCTAGTTCGGCTTCCGTCTCGTTCTGTACACGCCGAATTGATTATTATTCCCCTCCCCCATCCTCTTCCTTGCGAATATATGACCACAGGGGTCCCTTTCCCCTCAGTGGCATGCTTCATGAGATTTGCGACGTGTTCAGAGCGATACCGCTGCGGAACTGGGACAATTATTCACTAATGAGACGTTTTTCGCTGGATTAGCAGGGATTGGGGACTTTATTATTTTCCCACGAACGCATTAATTTCTTTTGAAAATACTGTATAAGTTTTTCCCTAGTTTTAAAAATAAGATGATTAACATTGTAAACATTTTACGCGAAGCTAGTTATTGGTTTTTAAGTACACATTACATAGGACCTATGCATAGTATCTTTAATGTAATTAAACGTATTATAGTCGAAAATGATTTTTCAGGGATAAAAATGTACATTGTACTTATAATTTTTTGATGGAAAACTGGAAGTAATTCAGTATGTGATTTATACTTTACGCAGGTATGTTTTGACATGCATGCATATGTGTGCATATAGGTAATCATGACAGCCCACCACTCAATTATGAAGGACAAACTTCTTTTTCTAAGCACATACTTTTTTGCTATTTATTTCTTTTCCAAACTCATCTTTTATTAAATTATTACCGAATTTATTATATGGTTAAACTCACGGTTGTTCCGCAATAGGTGTACTTAAGGGGACACCCAGTACTTGATTCCCATATTTTTCCATGTACTGTGAATATTTTGAAGCAATTTACTTTAACTGAATTTTATTATTCTCACTTAGTATTAAGAACACCATCAGCGATAAAAATTGGACAAAATTAGGTTTTGTGGCTCATCGAGGAGACTCATCAACAATAAGAGACTTTATTCCTCAGCATAATAATCCTAAATTACCCAAAGGAGTCTTAATACAGGATTTTACACGTCGAGACTAATTATTCTTGCGGGAGATTTCACTGCAGGAGTTCGAAATTTAAGTACAAAAGTATGACGTTTCATTGTTTAGGTACAAATCTCACGAAATCACCGGAAGTAACACTGTCGGGTCTTGCAGCTGGGAACTAATTGCACCCATCGAGCGAATGCTTACCAAAATTTCAAATAAACTGATAGGGAAAAAATATAGTGTGAGTCGGGTGAAAAAATAAAAGTTGCTCAAATTGGCGCAACACATTTGTTTGTGGAATAATAAAATTCATGAAATTCGCCTGATTTTCACTCAACCAAATTAGTTTTTCCTGAGGTCATCGCGCAATTTTTCCTGGTGCTTTATTTCGTAACAAAAATACGAATGTATAATAATGCAAAACAACGCGGGGTGAGGAAGAAGTTTTGACTTATTCAACTTCACGCAATGAGCGGTAAGGAAAATAATAACAATTTAATATTGAGGGAAAGCTTAGCCAAATATATGGTTGGGCCAGAGGGATGGAAACACTTTGTTACGAACATTAGATTTTTTCGTACAAAAACAATAAAAAAATATTACGTGTGCAAATATTAAAAATTCCCGGCTAATGAATTCGTACAATTAAAAACCTATAAATATGGAACGCATACCCGCCCTGCGGGCTGAGAAGGAATTTCTCCCCGGTAACCACCGCCTCCCATGTCCCACCCCCGCCGCTTGGTGCGTGCCTCTCGATAAACAGAAGCAATTCCCTTTTGCATTCCTCAGCTGGGATCGAGTCAGGCTGCCTCCCTACTTCCCCTTACCCCCCTCCCCCGCCCGCGCTCCCCCCCACTCCTCCCCAAGTTCCGAAGTTGACCGCCTTTCGGAATTCCCCAGACCCCCGCACACGGGTTCGAGAACTCGGCAAAAGCGAATCCTTCACCAAAACCCCCGCATACCATCACCATCCAGCCAACGTCACCACAACTAAACCCCCTTCCATGTGGAATCCTCCTGACTTAACACACACTTCTACCCCCCCTTCTACCCTTTATTCCTTATCTTTACTCCAAACCTCCCTTGCCTCGAGAATTTTTTTACTATTTTACCATCCCCTTGCAATCCATTGGAGAACGTATACGCGTTATTTTCGGGAACTCTTTGTAGACAATATTCAAATCGTAAGGATGCCGGATAAAAATGTTGTCGATATCTTTGTTCTGTGATAGACAACCTCGTTAGAAATGGCTTGTTGATGACAACGCGACCCAATGCAGGAATATCACGACAAAACATAAGACAAATTTTCCAGTCACATTCACCAGTCGTAAAGAAATTATGGAGAGAGAGATTACATTATTCAATAGTTTTATGGCAAACTTTCTACTCCTAGGAATGATTCCCGATATCATTTGCTAGCAATTTTTCTGCAGAATTGGCATTTTTTTATTTCACATTATAGGTGGCTTATCTTAGTTTTCTCAAAATATTCCTAGTTAAAAATAATACCCATTTGGAGGCGAGATGATAGATAATAATTCATTTCTACTCACAGAAATTCCATTAAGTAGTGTCCAAAACCTTTGAAGCATTATCCACTCCTTCCGTGGATTTTTTAACTACTGGATGAGGTAGTTAAATATTTTAAGTTTTCAGATGCTCAACTTTGTTCAAATTTCAACTTAGTTAATTATTAATCCATAGTCGTTCAATCCTAAGATTGGTTGACTGCAGCCCTGCGCCCCTCCCTATCTAATGCTAGTTCCTTTACCTCCTGGTATCTTTCCCTATATACTCTCTTCTTTATTTGGCCCATGAACTTATTCTTGGGTCTTTCTCTAGGGACTTTTCCCTCTATTTTACCTTCAATTATATTCTTCACAATTCTATTGTGTCTCAGGGTGTGTCCAATTCATCTGGTTCTTCTTTTCTGTATGGTATTTCATATGGTTCTTTCCTCTTTCAGTCATCTGTACAATTCATCAGTTCTTATTTTGCCCGTCCATTTTACCTTCAGTATCCTCCCTACAACACCAGGTTTCTAAGGCTTATAGTCTCCTCTGGTCAAATTAATTGTTATGAACCGAACTTAATGATTAAGACGAATTTCATTCAACTCCAACCGTATCCATCCTGGGTGAGACATTCCCTACTCTCCCGATTAGGCAGACATTCCCATGCTAGCACCCAAATCATGCACCCTCAAGGCTGTTTACGCTGTTTCGCCGCCCATACCGTTTCGGACAGCGAAACCCCTTTAACACCCGGACAAAACCCCACCCAACCCCCCGCCATGCGTCCCCCACTCCAAAACCCTCTTATCTCGGCCTCCGCATCGGAATCTGCCATTCCTCCCACTACAATTCTCTCATGCACTCCCGAAATTCTTCCTCACCGCTCGCTCCCTACACCTAAGCGGACCTCTCTCCATTTAATCTCCCTTGTCTTCATTAGCACTCATTCTGCTCGCGAGCATTTTTCTTCCCTCCTCCTCTCCGCCTCCTCTTCCTCTCTCTTCTTTAACTCCGACACCCTCACGACCTCTCGTCTTTCCCTTTGCGCTTTCCCATTCTTCTTCCCTCACACCCTCCTACCAACCTTCGCCTCCGACCCGGTGATTCATTCTGTTCTGTCGTCCCGAGAGGACTCTCCGCCTTCCCTCCAATGGTTTCAGTCTTGATCCAGCTAATTGCACCAGCATCCTAACGCGTCAGGCAACAGAGTCGAGTCCAAGCTTCCCACTCTGATCATATATCCCATTCATTTGTAAATTCTTTGATTTTATCACACCACAAGCTGGTAACCCGCCAAAAGTTACGGGCAAAATACACTCACAAGCGAATTTTCAGAGGATTGTAAATATTTATGCATTTGCGTCGGCTATTTCAGATATTTAGTGCTAATATTTACAAAATATAAACATATCTACCAAAGTGCAACGTTGTAGCGGTAGTCTATTGGTTGCAAAGCAAATTGGGTCGATGGTTTTGAATTAAGACGAGTGAATATTTTCAATTAAAAATTCATCCGGATCGAAAATGGAAAACTATGGGCATTTTTCTGACAAAGCAGAAAACAGGGAATAAAACATAAAATATGAACAATTCCATTGTTGATTAAAATTTTAGCTATCGTCGAATGAGTCATGACAGCGATGCTGGAAATTATAGGAATTTGATGGATTAATAATTTTTCCATATTGTCACATTTGCATACCTATTTCAATACTTTTACATTTATCCTTCATTGCTTCACATCCGCTCTACTATTCTTAAGACTTGTAATAATCTTCATTTTTTAATCTAAAAATAAGAATATGTTAAAGACAGTGCTAATTTCCGAGAGTTAGATTATCGGAATGTGAATTGGTGCTCCGGATAGTACTGACACCGTGGTGTCACTGCTGTCCTGAGCTGGTGTATTGTACACACAACATGATTTTAGACAATCATTTCATTATAAAGACTGATAGTAAATGTTGCTGAGAAGAGGGTATGGGAATAGAGTCATTAATTCACAGGTTAAGTTTAAAATGTATTCATTATCAACCATGCTATTCAACCCTCCGGTAGTCATAGGAGGTCCAACACCTTAGAAAATAAATTGGCCATGGGGAAAAAGTAAATAAATTTTGAATAATGCAGTCAAAGTATTTTTACCATTCATTTTCATTTGCAAATCCAAACTCCACTTACGCTTTGAAGAGAAATGAATTCTGAGAAAAACAATTCATAAAATAGGAATTAACTAGGGAGGAAATCTATGGCGAATCACCATTCGAACAATAAAAACTGAAAACAGTCTCTTTCATCTACCTCAAATGAATAGAATTGATAAATGACCTGTGTATCCGTCATATTCTTTAAGTAAATTATTAAAATAATTCACATAAACATTCTAAAGCCTTGATGCAATTATTTCATTTTTGATTATACTAATTACATTGGGACCAACGGTTTCAAATCAGTACGGAAATTTGACGGCACAGCACTACTTCGCCTGATCTTCCAATCAATAACGAGATCGGTTTTGAGTTTTCCACGAAAAAAAATCACCAACAGATAATTAAAGATTGATAATGGATTTTTATCAAGACCTGATTAGGAATTTATAGAAAGAATTTTAAATGTAATAAAGTGAAAAAATAAAAGTGCTGAAACATTTTTCGTACTATTATTTACTAAACCGATACAAAAAATTATGAAATAAAGGATATATTTTTGATTTCACGAAATAACAATCACTTATTCACTTAGAAGTTATCAAAATTTTGAGGTCATGATAAATTTGAGGAAGTAATGAAGTCTGGCATGGACAGTTAACTTATTTCAATGGGAAAAAATTGTGAAAACTCTTATCAGCATATTAAATTGAATCGTGGGGGGAATCGCAGTCAGTAAGAGAACTTATTCTTTTTCAAAGAAAACAACAGTTAACATATTGCTGAAAAGGCTCAATTTATAACTTCAAAACTCAAAAAGAAACTAGCAACCTACGCAAACAATAATACTTCAGGAATACTCAACGGAGTCTAAAAATCGTGATTCTATTAATCCTCTCACATTTGAAGCGGGATGAGTAAGGACTAATTGCTCTCCAAACGAAAGAGTTGTGCTGATGCAATACTCTTGAGTTAAAACTTTTACGGTTCATCTGCTGAATGACAGTGAAATCTTGCCGTAATGAATTGTAATTTCTCTTTAGATGTTCTACGCTGAGTTCTACAACTAGTTGAAACTCCATAATGATATGGGGCAAAAAATAAACTGAAAATTAATGAAATTTAAAAAAATTAACAATACATCTCAAAATGGCTGAATTGTTAAGCAACTTTTCCCAAATATTGCTAAATGTTACATTCTGTTGAGTCAATAAATAACTAATCGCCAGTAGGAGGACACAGGTAATGAATATCAAGTCACAATACTATTTTAAGAATCTCGTAAATTGAACTGTTTATGCATCATCATTTCAAAATATGTCTGAGTTCAAGTAAAAAATATTAAGTGTGCAAATGAATTAATGGTAAGTGTACCTACGTTTACGGTAAAAGAAATATTTTTTCCTGGAATCAGCTACTGAGTACTTTCATTCCACAATTGTGGCTCTAAACGCCGCAGTTGGAAGTAGATTCCTACCTAGAAGTAGAAGTTATAAGAAATTTTCTTAGGTTCAACAAATTTCAACAATTAATATCAGTCATAATTTACAACAAAATGAGATGACCGATCTTTTATTTGATCGCTAAAAATGTTTTTCAAAAAGATATGGATTTCGCTAATAGCTGAATTTTACAAAATATTATTATGTCCCACATCTATCCGCGATAGAACTAGCAATGACATGTACCGGAAAAGTTGCAATATATATTAATTAAGTAGCCAAAGTAAAAAGAAAATGCTCCCCCTTTAAAGGTGAGGTTTGATCAGTACAGTACAATGATGAATAAAACGTTAAATCCGATCCGAATACCCACACCATATCAAAACGAGCTCATATCCTCAACTCCCGCATCCGCATTAAATGTTTTAAGTTCACCCGAGTTTTTCTTAGCCCTGAAGGGAGGATTGAATTCATGTATAAATCTTGAGCATAATACTTCGCAGCAAGTTCAATATTACCATTAATTCAATATGCAAATTGTCAAGCTTTCTCCGAGTCATAACTCAGTGACACAGCACCAGTGAGATGAAAATGACACTATACATGTACTGGTTGTAATAAGATCGTCAACCAGCAATATTCCTAGTGCAATTCAATCTTGCAAAAAACACAATAGATCCGGCAACATTTTAGGAACAAGCTTTTCACGTCGATACGCCTTCAGATGATTACTAACAGCGTGCACTGAATTCATCGGATTTCCAATAGGTTTTTTTTTCTTCTCTTTCCCGTCGCTTCACCATTAACCGTTCTTTCTCAGAAGTTCACGCTGTTCGAGTCATCATCACTCCCCTTGTTTCTGTCACCACCCACCCAACTCCCACCCCAATCACTTCCCCCTCCTCGATTCCCAATAGGTGATCGAAGCTTATACTCAATCTCAATCACAGGTGCGGCGCACTCACGCCCTCCACGTTTCAATCACCGAATCCCTCTTTCCCCTAATTGTCTCCTCAGTCAACCCAATCTCGATTCCGACACCCGCTTCAGCTCCATCACTTCAGCCGCTGTGGCCGCCCGCGCTCCGCGGCGGAGGGTGGCGGGCCCGCCCCTCCCCCGTTCCTCGAGCCACTCGTTACGGCTACCATCTCCCCAACCCCACTCTCTTGTCCCTCTCCCATCAATCCTCTCTCTCCCTCCCTCTCCCTCGGTCCCAATTCCCATTTACACTGCAACATCTTTGTCCTATTTTTTCTTCTTCCCCTCCTTACTCTCACCTAACCCGCTTCTCTTCCCATCGTTCCAAAAACCTAACGAGGTAATCTCTCCATTCAACGGCAATTCCTATCGATCCCCCTCTTCCAATAGGTGTAATGATCACCGCACAATGGCCAAAATTCCATCATCCATTCCATTACGGGAAAAACTTTGACGCAGACGCAAAACTCATATGTGAGTGCTGTATGATCTTCACTATACTATAAAGTCATTGGTCGGTGAGTGTAAGGGTGGAAACTGTCTAGGGCAGTCTGTGCTTGGGGATCAAATAGCATAGGAGAAAATGAATATGAGCATGAAATTCTTGATTCTTGAAACTATGGATTCTACTCCATTATACCATAGTTATCACCGGGAAATTGAATTTTTATTAATTTAAATGAATAATTAGTATATGCGAGGGAAATGGATACTTAAGATAGCATGCAATATCTCTTCAACTTCATATGCTGAAATTGGCCAAACTCTCTCAACAGGCCAAGCCAACGAAGCACACTCCTTTCATATACGTCCATTATTGGAGCATCTAACCCAAATTCATTTATTACCCACTTATTCCTGACCCTATCCTAACCCTATCCAACCCTATCCCTAAAGTAATTTATCATTATTATTATTAGTAAAGCAGTAGATGCATGCAGATTTTAAGCACGTTATCGATTGTAAACATTGTAAAATTGCAAAATTAGTGCGTAAGATTTAAAGTGCCAACAGAAAATCGGGGTTATAAAAGATGTTGCCCAGACCACGCCTACGTAACAGCTTATAGCATTGATTTCAATAGCAAGCATTTTTCAATCTACCTCACTGACCAAGTACAACAAAAAAGAGAGTTTTTCCGGCATGACTATAAGGAACCGTACCTGTCACGTAATGAATTATGTAGTTGGTATGTTCCATAATGTCTCAGTTCCGAATGAGTAAAGAAAGACAATATTTGTTACATTTACTAAGAAAATGAAAGAGAAATAAAAAGGACGTAGTAAACCCTGTAGCAAATCATTTTATAGAGTGAAATATCTTCCTCAAAAGAGACAAATTAAAAACACTCGTACGCCTTCACGTTTCAGTTGTTCCATTGTTAAGGTCAATATTAGGAGCTCCTCCAAAGTTAGCGCCAGATCGATCTCATTAAATAGCTTCGTTTAGGGCACTCGAGTTTAACTTCTTTTCCTCCTATTCTCCGAAATCATCTGACGTATTTGATTTCTTTCCAGGAAAGCAGAATCCCTTCGGTCAGGAGTTTACCTCAATGGTATTTTTTTTACGCCATAATTAATTACGAGAACCAACCATCTCCCACACACTACATATCCGATTACTTCGCGCTTCCCGCCCCTCGCTCTGAAAGGGGACTCACTTTCGTCCGCTGCCATTACTTCTGCGCTCCCTTCAAAGTCCACTCAGCGAGGGTAGATGATGTCTTTTTTTCCTCAAAACCTATCCACACGCCCACTTCCCCTCTTAAACTTCCCCATCTCGGAGAAAAATCAAACCCTTTCCGGATTTCCTCCCGCCTTGTCCACAAAGTCGACGCACACGGCGTCCTCCCCCTTCCCCCCATGCCTCTCACGACGACGTCCGTGTGGAGGCGTCAATTAGAAAAACCTCGGGCGACACCGCATGGTGGCTCGATCCGAAAAGTAGGAAATTGAGAGAAAGAGAGAGAGAGAGAGCAAGTGTGGGTGATTGGTAGAGTCGTGTGGGGTGGAGGTTCATGTGTGTTTTTGTCCCGAGGGTGGGCCAAGGATAGGAGAGTACGGGGGAGAATCGAATTTTGGGAAATCGGATGGGATGGGTGAGCAGGTTAGTCGAGGGGAGGGAGGGCGATGGGCATTGGGAGAGATTGGGCATGGGAGAGGGAGAGAAACGTGGAGAGAGAGTGGGCGTCTGATTTATTATTGCCGTCGCGAGGGGTGGTTTAGTCGGCTGGTGGGGCGTCAAGGCTATGGGGATGTTGGGGGCAAGAAGGGGGGGGAGTGAGTTTCTGGGTGGAGGGACACTCCAGAAAAGAAGGGGATCCGCCTACTCTTCTCACGCAAGCCCTGTTTTATACATACCCAACTCCCCCCCAAAACCTTCCACTCTGACCGGAAAAGCCGAAAAACTTCCACTGACCGAAGCTTTATTTTTTCCTCCCCCACTTTTTTCCCTCTCACTCCCGACTTCTAACCCATCCCCCGAAAAAGGCTTGCTTCCACGGTCCCCCATCACCTCAATCCACCCCCTCTCAGACAATACAACCACCTCACTTCCCCCGGGGGCGTGAAACTACGGTCACCTCGAACTCCCCACCGCCAGCCCCGCGGGGGCAGGGATCCCACACTCCACGAAGTCACATGTAAAGAGATCCGTCTATTTTCGGGGCGGCCGAGAACTTTTTTTGTTCCTACTTTTTTATCATTTCTTCCTCTCTCTGACGCTCCTTCGTCATTTCAGAGGTCCAGGATAGAGAAAGAGAGAGCAAAGTACGTTGGTCCAAAAGGGGAGACGAGAGAGCGCGACGGGGGGTATATGGTGGACGGTGGTAACCTGAGGCAACGTCACCTACTCCGGAAAGCTTTCGGGATTTTCGGTGGAATCCCCAGTAATACCTCTCCATCCTCCTCCTCCTTCCCTTCCTCCTTGAAACCCCTTTGAACTCAAAAAGTTTCAATTCGAGCGAAACCTTTAACGAGTTAACTGGGAAATCCGGACTGGTGGGACGGCGCTTGAGAGGAGGCCGATATCCACTTATCTATCTTAGATAATGCCCTCTGCCTCATACGCTGTCACCAATGACTCCCGGGGGGAACTGGATAGGGGCCACTTATCGGTGATTGCCGAAATTGAGTTTACGTCGAGTCTTTCCATCGGCATCGAGTGCACCGCTGTGGGTTTTTTTCTGTGCGCCGCCTGTGAATCGTTCGACTGCTCTCTGAATCGTGGAGAATAATACAGCTTAACGAGGGTTTGTTCTAGTTTGTCTAAGAACTAAAAAAATCAGCTTAGGCCTCTTTGGAAAGGGGAGAATTGTTTTAATATCGCGAAACAGTAAAGAGCCGAAAGGAAAATATACTTATTAGCTTAATTTTCATTTTGTAAAATTTTGCGTATGAACGTGTCTGAACGATAACTTATGATTTATGGGTGTCCATGCAATGTATAAGTGCAATTTACAATACGGATGAGTAAATTGGCGATTATATGTGGTGCGCTGCATTAGAAGCTCTTAAACCATAAGCTACTTGGCAGCATATGTAGCTCAATATTTGGTTTTGGAGTATTCTTATGTCTTGATGGAACATGTAAAATCAGAAAGGAAAAACGGACTTATTGACAGCAAATTTTTTATTCATTTTGTATATTGAAATGATTAGACATTAACTGATAACATTCGTGATTCATGGGTACAATATCCATTCCATATTATCAGTGAGATAGTTAAATTCCGTATCACATGTGAAATATTTGCGTAACTTTGTTACTTTACTGTATAATTAGAACATGGGAGTAACAGTATGATGGAGAAGTTGGTGATTAATGCATACCTGGTGGGGGATAACTTACTTCCACACACACATTTCCACGGCAATTGGTTCCGTACTACGCAAGAGGTGGCATGGAAAGACCTAGTACCGTACCATACATTCGAAAGTACCGTATTTTAAGTTCTTCCATGAGGCGTGTTGGACATATATTGGCATTGTATTTTACGTTCCGGAGTAAATATGTGGGAAGTTCTGTCGTTATTAACTTTTACATGATTTTTGCCTGAGTAAGCGCCTTTTTGTATTTTCATCCATCTGAGTTTTTCAAAATATGGCGTCACGTGTGCATTATATGTGATGTCAAAATATACGCCACACAGGAGTTCTGTATTCTGTGGAGTTTTAGATACAGTTCGTTTGTAAGGTCAGAGTATGTCACACAGCAGCAGTCTAAGCGTGGGAAAACAAGAGTGTCCACTTAAGTTTGGCGAAGGGAATTATAGAGAGCTTCATCAATATACCCGGTGTATTTTTAGTGAATAGAGCTCAAACTTGATGTATTTTTATAGCAACTGATTGTAACACGTCCTTTAATAATAAATAAAAACTAAGGCAAAATGAATCGGTCGTCCGATAGCCACTTATGCGTGTTTAACGTCACATCAATGGTCGAATTGGGTCTCCCTTCCTAGAGTCGACTGCATAGCTAACTGACCACCAAATGTGTATAAGTTCACAGATGATTATCCCCTAGGGAGTAGTGCGTACGTTTCATGCTGGCTGTAAAATCCATCTCAAAGACATACTTGCGAAAATAAATTTCAGATATATATCATTATAACTCTACTTCTATAAAAATACATTCATACCAATCACGCCGTTCCCTTCCGGGGTAGGCACAGTCACAAAGTTTCACTAATAAATACATATTTGTACACCTAACTCTGCTTCAAAAATTTTCTCCATACTGACCTATCCTTGCAAACTTCTTTCGCTTCATTTACTCACATACACTGCTTCATACACGCCCTCCTGTTTTTAAGACTCCTAATATTCTTCCTCCTAAGAATTTCCTCAACCACATTCAACCACAACTTTCTCGGCCTACCTCTACCTCAACATTAGGAAAGCAAAATAATGAGAATGGTTAAAAGAGAGCGGAATAGGGCGTTTCTTGGCAGGAGATATCGGGATTGTTATTTTTCGTCGTCTGGAAATATTTCTGCGAGCCAAAATAGCGTTCGCACTCCATTGGCTGTTTCCGTGCTGCGACTCGTATTTTGGCGTGAAAGAATGAAGCTCATTAGTCTTGAGACCTAAGGAGGTCTATTTCCGAAGATATCTGTTGATTGATCTCTTTTTATTTTTGTTCTCTTTTCTCTCGACAAAACCATAAGGCGCATTCATAAATGATAATCTTGAAGGGACGGAGAGTGAGAAAATCGCTAGAATAACTCAAAAATTTGTTCCCTACATGGTAAAACGAATCAAGTGATCTGGTGATGCTGTCCCTCAATAATACATTGGTTGTTATAGCCAAGTTTAACATGAATTTTCATTTTTTATCTTGTTAACGGATTGTTTATTTCTATAATTACTTGATAACCAGAGGGCCAGTTTATGTGTGTGTGGAAGTAAGTTATGCGGCAATGCTATCTATGAGAGTATAACGACTGTATCAAAGTATTTTATTTTACTGTTTGCTGTAGTTGGTTTTGGGGTAATTTATTTTGTATAGGATCACATGCATCAGAAAAATAATCATGAATTTCCCCTTGCTACCCGGATAAACTGAAATTTGAAAAAAAATACAGCTAACCCAAGACTCATACGCCCCATGTTAAATATGCATTACAACCACCTAGCTGCTGACAAAATACATTGCAGTTTACCGCAGATGTTCATATTTTGCAAATAGTCTCCAAATATTGAACCGGTTATCTAAAAACCATATATATTCATGAATTTATTTATAAAAATATACATTCACCAAATCATCTCCAGTAAAATTTGTATGGACGGCTAGTTGTTTTCGGGCTATCGGTCTAGCATGCACTCATTATAATGGCTCCCTAAAGCAATAAAAATGCTGCGACAATAGTTTGAGGATCCTGGTCTCTCTTGCAACACATCTTAGTGGGTACACAAAAACAAAGGAATATGGTTTCATCAGCTATATTTATTAACATGAATTAATTAATTATTTCGATGTTTTCTGGCGTCACCTTGTGATTCTCTTCAACCAATTAAAGGGATAAACTTCGAACATTATCCTGAGTCAATGAGACGTGAGGATAATTTCAAATCAAGTTCTGGTCGGCCGACCAAGGGAAACAGAATTCTTCCGCGTGGCATATGGTTTTGTACAACATCGACCCCTCTGGGCACCAATTTAATCATCATCCGCCCCTGAGTCACGTGCGGTGTGAATATAGGGAGGGGAATGGTGCGGCTTTGTGCATCCCGAGGCTAATAATTAAGTCCTTCCAGGTAGGGAACCACTCCCTTGCCATGGGGAAGGAACTTCAGGCATAGAGAGAGATAGGAGCATCGTATGCCCCTTCCATACACCACCACAACTACTAAAGGGTATGACGTGCAACCGAAATCGATACATCGTGCGGTCGTAGGCAGGCGATGCTTGTAATTCCCTTTCGGCGTGGCTTGCAAACTCGGAGGTGCGGAGTCATTTTCTTCAATTCATTAGGGAACAACATCCGGAAAATTAAAAGCTGCGACACTCTCGCACCTGATCTCCATCATCCCATTGATGGAGAAGACGGTAACAGACGAACGAAAATTGACGCATTCTATTCTCTCTCCCGCATTTGAAGAATCCACATCCAATAGCACTTCCTAAGTCGGAAACATACGGCAGAAGAGGGACCATTTTTTCCCACCTAGCCACCAACCTATTTTTTCCTAGCCACCCACCAATAAATTGCTAATGAATATTGGTCAGCAAACTGACGCCTCAGATGTTGCCAAAAAATGCCTTACCGAGGAGAAAACGGTCGCCTGTACGAACCTTGCGCATGTAGAAAGATTTTTCATAATGATGGACAGAAAAAGAGATACTAATAGATATGTATATGTAAGCGAGTTCTATACAGCCGTCGGCCGTCTCTCGCATCCTCTTCTCCAAGTCTCCTTGTCTCTCCAGTCTTCATTCTCTAATTGTCTCCTTTACATATCTTGGGTGACTTGCTTTGTCCAGTCTTCTGGTGGTCGTCCTCTCTTTCTCCTTCCGGATGGTTGCCGATTTAATATCTTTTTTGGCCAACGTTTTTCCTCCATTATTTTTACGTGTCCATACCATTTTAGCCGTCTTTTCTCTATTTCTTGTGTGATGTTTTCTTCTACTTGCATAATTTTTCTTATATTTTCATTTCTTATTCTTTGTAGTTTAGATTTTCTGCTGCTTCTTCTTAGAAAATCCATTTCTTCGACCTCCAGTCTCTGCCTATCCCTTTTGGTCATTTCCCATGTCTCTGCTCCGTAAAGGAGCATACTCTGAATAATTGTTTTATATATTTGCAATTTTGTTTTCCTACTTATGTCTTTTGACCATAATATGCTATTCATTTGATTTATTGCGAGTTTTGACTGATGTATTCTATTTGTTATTTCTTTTTCACTGGTTCCTTCTTTTCCAATCGTTACACCTAAGTATTTAATATATAATATGTATGATACTAATAGATATGTAATTGAGATTAACTCCCAGGTGTTGAAATGTGTAGAAAGAAGTAATAAAAGTGAGTAGTGCAACTCGTTATTTTAATTTCTATCAAATGCTGTTCCACCACGTCTTGCCGAATACAGTTGGACTTATAAGAAATGAAGGTGCGGTGGACATTAGGAAACCGGAAACCTAAATCATCTGCACCATTGATAAGAGGTGGTTATGAAAAGGTTGTAGTAGTAATGGAGGAAGAAAGGAGAGACACCTGATGTTAGAATTAGTCTACTCTTGGCGAAAGATTGGTCCACAGTTCTACATCTTCTCCGAAGAACAGTGTCACTTTAGAGAATAAATTTACTTTTTGAAAACCTAGCAATATGCTGGTATACACCAGTTAAAATCTTTGGCAGATAAAGTGCGCTAAGGAAACAAAAAATTGCCCGGAAATCAAAAGAAATGTGTACCAGTAATACGTCGAATGAACTGAACTTCGCGAAAATTGTCCCGAGAAAATTTGGTTGGACCGAGAAGTAAACCACGGAGCTTTCGTCTGGGAAAATGTGGAAAGCTCTGCGTCACTCATACTTCCTAACTCCTATAGTAATTTTGGAGACATCGAGGTGAAGAAATTAAGTATAATATTGGTCTACGCTATGGCCAATGGTTCTATGTCGGGTCCAGTTCCACTTTTACTCATGTTAATTTTAACGTATTCCATCACCGCAATTGGGCCGGGAGATCATTACAAAATTATTTTGCTTATCCCTATTTTTTATTCCTTTCTTCTTAAATACATAGTACATTCCTATTTAACGAAAATAAGGAAGAATTAGGTCATCCCAAAGTTTATAAACCTTTGTTGGGGTAACCAAGAATTATGTATAAAGGAAAATAACAAAATATTTCAGTTTTAAATGGTACTATACACAATTTTAATATTAATAATTTAAATAAATTTTAGCAATTTCCTTTCAAACAAACAATTTCATGGAAATTTTCAAATATTATTTCAATATCATCATGTTCAATTAGCCATTTTTTAACTTTCTTTGAATAAGAATTAATATTGTTTTCCATTTTAACTGCCATCGGAAGTAGATTAAAGATTTTCGGGGAAAATACATAAAACTTCTCTGAAAAAAAATCAAATGGGGCCTAGAGGGTTGAACATTGAATTGAAAGCGATGATTGCGCTTATAATCCCAAGGCAATGTGCCATTAAAATGCCCACTGCTCTAAAAAGTTTATTTTAACACTTCATATGCATAAAAATACCTTAAGGGTAGAACTCGTAAAGTGTGGACAAGTGGAAGTGTGAGATGATATCTATTTTTAAGAGTAGCCGTTCTTATAATTCCTTTTTGGTAACACCACAATAGGTTTAATGGTGCACTTGTAAGCGCCACCCGACCAAACCAATCCATACCTTAATTTAGAGCGAGCCAGCACTCATTAAAACTGTAATATGCTTTTCTAGAATGACAGATTTCTAGGAATATATCAATCGTAAGAAATGGACGCCGCGTTTGTCCGTAGATCAAACCAAAGTAGCGTATCTGTATGCATATTAGGTATTTCGTGTCGGATTGAGTCATCGCTGCCCTCTATTGGGAGGGAAGCGAAGCATTGATGAGGGCGAGTCTCCCATTGTCAATATCACAATGTGGGCGTGGACCACACGGCACACAAGACCTGTCCTCACAAATGCGTCGCGCACTTTGGGGCTGGAATGGAGTAACTTAAGTTCACTGAAATGTATGCAGCTGGTGCGAATTGCAGAAAAGCGATTCGAACTCGCGTAAATTGGACCCGGGAACACAAGATACGTGAACTGGGACGAGTTGGAATTTATGCATTAGCTTCGAATGGATGGCGTTTACGAGTCAACGAAGTCCAACAGAAGACACGAGACGGTTGTATCTCATCAAAATCGGAAGATCTCATTCGACGAGTGCCTTATACACTGGGAATTAGTCACCAAGCTGAAATTTGGAAAAAATTGGCGTTTTGCGCTGGAGGTATCATTAAATAATTTAGAGCATAATAAAATGTTCCTAATATATATATCATGATCTAAAATAAAAATTTAACGTACTCGTTAAATAAGGAACAAAACCCCAAGTGGCTCTGAGTAAATATTATTGAAATATCCCGGCAGAATATTCTCAATAATCACTCCAAAAATATATTTTTTACAGAATTCCCCGGGTGTCTCCGTAAATTTTCTGAAAAATACCGAAAATATACATGAATTAAATTTCCAAAGAATTTCAAAACAGTAAACTTCTTCAAATCAAAATTCACCCAGAGTTAATACCATATACGTGTATAGCTATAAATTCTTGTATCCTTTCTCAAATGGTAAAGAAACTGAGAACTGAGGATATTCTACAGAATTTCACTTTTGTACTTGGAAGAAATTGTGAAAAAAATATGTGAAAACATTTTACTATACTCTAAAGAAATTTCAAAAAATGCCCTGTAGAAATTATTTTTAATCATATATTTTGTCTTAAGTCTTAAAGTAGTTATTTTGCTTATAATTATTTCCATTGAGCCCTTCATTTTGAACTCTTCGAAAGGACTTAAGGAACTAACCATATGAAAATGTTTACTACATTTCTCAAACTCTTCCGAAAGAGAAACAGCTAGCTAAGGATTATTTGGATAGTTTCACTTTATTTCTCTTGGCTTTCTCTAATATTACACGAATGCCATATCATTACTGTTAGTGGAGTAAACATAAAATACAGAGGAAATGGGAAATTTCCCTAATAACAGGAAAATTCCTGTTAAAACAAAGGTAAGCTGCGGGTTTCGTTAAAAACCTGCTACGAGCTAACATACAGTGTTTCACTACTTTTAGATGAATAAAAGTGGGAGCCCCGTTAGGACTTGGAGGCTACACGCTAGGTTTCTTTTGTTTTAGACATTTAGAACTGATGTGTTTTAGAGAGAAACAGAGAATATTATTATGATGCCACTTTACATCTTTAGGTCTGGCAGAAGTGACAAAATAAGAGAGATACAGTGCCGAACAAACAGGTACAAAAACTCGTTCTTTCTAAGAACAATGAGTGATCATAATGAAAACTGAGCTCCACTTCCTTAATAAACGTCACCATTTCACCTTCCAAAACCCAATCCCTTACATTTTTACACGGCTGGTGTCCTATAACACTTCCTGCCACACGCCCATGCGGCGCGGCGGTTCGCAGGGTATCGTGCAGATTGTATTCTAACAAAGTTACATCCATGTAATGAAGATTTTTCTTGGTCTCGAAGAAAATACTACGGTGACAATGTGATTAATTTTCAAAAATAGTTGAGAAAACATAACAAACTTTACACTTTACATTTGTTGATGAGATCTAGGTGTTATATATTCCTCATTTTTTGAATAAGGTCTTTATAGAGTGCATATACGTACCATTTTCCACGTAAAAGGGCTCTTGCCATTCCTGAAAAATCTAGGAGAGTAATTTGGTAAGGGGCTGATATTTTGGTATCATTGGAAGGGTGAGATATTTTTCTTTAAAATAAGATCAAATTTATTGATTTATAAGTGAAATGATATTCCGCTGAAACTACCATTATATCAAACTGACATATAAAAACTCATGTAATTAGCGGTGCCAGACTGCAAAATCAAAGAGAAATAATTCAGGCGTAAGCTAACCGAAACGGTGTATACCAATATCTGATCAACATGAACACGTGAAAGAGTGGTCCAACCCCCTTTTCACTTACGTCAACAAAAAGACCCAAAAGGTTTCCACTTTCATGTCGAATAATTACTGAACCATTCATGAAACACAGACACAAATCCTTAACTTGATGATATCCGAAACACACCCACCAATCTTTTTTCCGCGCGAAATCAATAAAAGGGCATTTAGAACCAAAATAAAAGCACTCCGAATGAAAACCGTGATAATCACAGTCCGTCCCAAAATTCTTGGAAAAAGTAACAAATAAACATGTAATTAAATAAGGGACAATTAGGAGCCCGATGTTTTAAACCCATTTCCGAACGGGGAATGAAAAAATAAATTATTTAAAAAAACCGGAAATGCGTTGCTTGAAAAATTTAAAAAAGGAGAGGCGATTAAAAATTAATGTAATTTTGGGGTTCGGCGAGGAAAAGAGTGGGAACCAATGGGGGAGGGAATCCCGGATTGTCCGGGGAGAACGAGAAAGAAGGTCGGGTGGAGAGTTGTGTCGCAGGGAAAAGCTATACACGGAATCGTACCCGGAGAAGTGAGCTGGCCAGGAATTAGTGAGGAAAAGGGGGGAGCTTTGCCGGGGAAATTGAGCAAACAAGGGAAATAAAGCGATTCGGTAAACACGAGTATTTTAGAGTGGCGCACACGCTTTGCAACCGCCCGTCGGAATGGCCGAGAGGAAGATATATAAAGAGATCTTCACGGGGTGGTGGGATTGAGTCAGGAGGAAGGGTAATTCAAATGGGGGAGGTTGGGAGTTATATAGGGCGAAAAGTGTGAAGGCCCTATATCCGACCCTTTGGGGTGGTGAAGAACCTGCTTGCTTTATTGTTCACTCCACCTAATTTACGACCTTTGGAGGGTTAAAAATTTTTCCTCCCTTTTCTTTTCAGAGAAGGAGAGAGAGAGAGAGAAAGAGAGAGAGTGAGTGTGTATCCCGTTTGATTTATGCAATGATCGCGTGCATTTGCGTTTTCACGCGCGAGGCCGCAGAAAAAAAAACCTAATGCCTTTTTAGGGCAACGAAACATGAGTTAAAAGAGGGGCGAGAGAGGCTCACCTTTGAATCGATTTCCCCAGCGTGAAGGAGGTGTGGGTGCGGCTCAAGGGACAGCCAAGTTACTTGCCGTCTTAATCCTATAGGATGGCACCGTAGGTATAAGTGATTCAAGGATGGGATTAGAATTGTTAAACACATCCCGCTCCTGGTGGCTACATGACCCAGAAAGGTTTTGACCTCTAGGAAGCAGTTGTGAGGCTTAATGTGGACCTCATTAGTTATCCAAAAGTCAAGGTCGAAATTAAATTTCGGCTCTCGAGCAAACCGTACCCGACTTCGCTAAATACTTATAACGGAGTGGAATTTTTAAAAACTGAAAATTCCGCCCAAAATCCGGTGATAAACACAAAAGTATTCTGATTTTGGAATCAAGCGATGACATTACTCTCTTGAAAGGTGAAGTGTAGGTATTTACATAATCCAAAAGTTGTTTACCGTTATATGTTTACTCTTCGCAGATGTAACTGAGCCCCTATGCATAAACCAAATTTTACGGTGTAGAAGAGGTTTTATTGTATGTGGGTCCTTAGTGCAATAACAAGCCGGCAAATAGTCCAAAGAAACTTCTTGTCATAATAAATATTTAAGGGTAATTCACAAATGGTTATTGGCTACTGACAACATTGAAATGTTATTCTAAATACGTATGTAAGTTTGCAAATATTATTACGTAAATTAATGTTAATGTTCGATTAGTCTCTAAATTTATATTTTTACGCACTGAAATTATCTAATTTAACTAATGAAATGATGAGTTACTTAGTTTTCCACAAAAGAATTATTATGTTCTTACGATCCGGGTTTCATCCCTGATGATGTCGCGCAGCGATGAAACTCAGGCCGTAAGAACAGATAGATAGATATTTATTGCATCCAACAAATGTACACAAATATTGGCAACAACATGAACTGGAACTCTTAGGTAACCTTAAAAGGTCAAGGAACGTAATAAATCAGTTGTGTAATTCATTTCATCATGAAAGAATTCCACCAAGTCCTGCCGATACCATTAATTCTATTTTGTTTGGCTAATCAATGATTTTTATATGAATTTGTTCATTCTAGAAAAATGTTTTGCTGAAGTTACCCTAAATACAGACCAATTGTATAATAGGTTAACTTCCTTTTTTGGATACAGTTAATATGATTTTTGTCGGAATGAATTATAAATATCATTAATATATTTATACATTTATTACATACGTACTGGTCGTCTACTTCCTCTTACCTGATAATTTTATTAATATTGTACAAATTCATGAGTACAAGAGTCAATAAATGGATGGTATATTTATTTGTTACAGAAGTTTCAGGACTACTTTAATTTTTATTCAGCCTCTCGACTGTGGCCTCGGAGAAGAAAATATTAATAGACAAAAAAATTCAACAGTAAATACCCAGAAACTGGTTTCATGGTAATTAAAAAATGCTCTTAAGTGTGTCATGATTAAGTGGTTGAGCAACTAAAATTCCCATTTCATTAAATTATCATATGCTTAAATTTCTCGGTCGAGTCATTATGCTGATGGAAATTTAGTTATCCAATGAAAATAACTCCAAGGGATAGACCAAAGTAAGTAGAACATTGCAATAGTCATCAACGAAATTAAAAAATCGTACAGAGACCCAGACGTATTACATAATGACGTGGAGCTAATTAAATTTTGGCTAAACATATTGCCTCTGTTGCTTGATACCAGAAATTAACCGATTGATATCATAGACATGACGAGCGGTCCTTTAATATTAATAATCAAAGATCTTGTCTCACTTTAAGTTGTATATATGTGCAGTTAAACATTTCACCTTTCTTATTGCAAGAAAGAGATATGCTAAACGAAACTTGAGCCATAAACTACAGCTTAGTTGATTTCCAGTCAGATGTTATGATATAAAATTGATTGGTAGCTCCCGAAATGTTAAAATCTTCATTAATTACTATCGATGGAAAAACTGCGGGAGCCGTTGTATTTTAATATTTTAAATAATATTTTTTGCTCAGTCGCATTCACAGCAATAAAACTTTTTAAACTGTTTTCCAACACTTCTCCATCAGTATAACTAACCTTCTTTAGTTCGACAGTTTATGCAAGTGATGAAAACATAATGTAATATAATGTTAAGCATAATGTAAAATAATAATAACAAACATTTAGATTTTATAGATAGGATCATAATTAGTTCTCGCTAAACTTATTTTTTTTATCATCTGAAGTTAATTCCATTATATCCCATGCCTTAGACATTAATCTCATGACTAGCCATGAGTAGAAAACCTTTTTGGGAAGTCTTAATATTGAGCCATCACACATACTTTGATGGGGAACTCAAATCGTTTCATAAAGAAGAATTACTCTATCGGAGAAACTATTTTTATATCAGTTAAAATTACCATTCCCTATGTAGACGGTGGGATTCTTGAAGTCGTTATGCATGCCTCAATTAAACTTTGTTGAAATAAAGATGTTTCCTAAGGGCTGATCAATACCACCACATGTCTTATAGTCTACTGGTGTTAGATCAAGTAACCTTGGGGCTAGCACGCAAGTACAACAAGCACTTGGTAAAAGGTTAATATACCTGACACCAGGCCAACAATCATTAGTCTTCTAATACTGCCCTAATTTGTGGTTTCTGCTATCCTAATTTCTTTAAAATAAAAATGGAATTTTAACTCTCCCGAGAATGAGGACATGAAATACAGTATTAATCTTAGGAATAACATAAATACGTGCGAAACTGTTGACCGAACGTACAGTCACTTCAAAAAGTATCGCGACACGCTAGACTAGCGTCTCGTATATGTCGGCTGCCGATGCTCGAAGTACGTTGGCTATCCTGGGTCGTCTCTGGTAGCAATGAAAATTTGCAGGTACACTTTTCATTTTCCATCAGACAAAGTGCCTGGTTAAGTGGGACTGCATAATGGGAGTGCTCTTGTTCAGGGGCGAGGACAGAGTTCCTCCTTGACCCGGCCTTGAGGACGTATTCGGTGAAAGAAGTAAGAAGGGAAATGTGGTGAAAAGGCAATGGAGTAAACGATTGAGTAATTATACGAGTGAAGTCGCACGGAGGTAAAATGAAGAAGAGACGAATACATGGGAAAATGAGCTCCAACCTATGTATGAATGGGAAAGGGGACTGCTATCGTCTAAGCTCAGCGAACCAGAGAGCCTTTCGGGCATCAAAGGCTGATATTTTAAGTTGACCGCCTAATGGACAATTATGAGAAATATTGACTAAAGCCATTTGCTTTGATGCCCGATGATGATGATGATGATGATGATTGGATAGTATTATTATTTTTTTAGTGTATAGTATCCTAAAGTTGTGAAACCATTTTCGTGATTATTTATAAAAAATGCAATATAATAACAATTTTGAGGTAGAGAATTGAAAAGGATAAAGTACCGTTTTTACTCCTTTAATTACCAGCAGCTCACCCGTTGAACACATATCGCTATTAAGTCACTAATAGGTAATAGCGTAATTGTTAAAAAAAAGAAACGCGACAATGCATATGTCCAACAACCACAAGTAAGGAAGCGATTAAAATTATCTGTGATTTAAGTTATCGAGTTCCTCTTGGACGCCACAGGCTAATTTTTCCGTCTCCATTACTCGGGAAAAACTTTTCATCGCTGAACTTGGTGAGGTCCCGAAAGGATTAATCAATGGTGATATTTTTTGCAATAGAATCCAAACGGGGGGCCCTCTGGTCCTCGGTCAATTTTGGCTTCCAGGCCGGACGATAGTGTCGCAGGCCTGCTTCGTGAAATATATTAAGCAATGTTTTTTTAACTACACTTGAGTCTCAAATCCCCCTTTTAAGAGTTGGTATGTAACCAACCGTCAAAGGAGAATCCATTATTGAGGCATATACTGACTCATTCACGCTCTTTTCACTTTCCTCTTCGTAAGAGAACTGCCGAGTATGATTTCGATGCCTCTGAGTTTCGAATACCCTCGCTCCCCGCTGTGAATTAATTTCAGTGTTAGCCTTCCAACGCGAACAAAGTCCATAGCGCTGTCGGAGTTTAGTCCCACTTGACTTAGAATATATGTAGTAATGTACCAGACGTTTCTCATAGTCACCCATGACGACCCAGGATAGCCAACGTACTTCGGGCTTCAACAACCGACCTATACGAACCGCAAGCATAGTGTGTCGCGATACTTGTTGAAGTGACTGTACGTACTGGGTCACAAGCGTGGATTTTGACAGATCAATTGAATGGAGTTCAACAAATTCAATAGAGTTCCCTTTGTCATTATTTTGCACCCTTTGCTTCCTCGGTTGTCCCTTATAAAGTCGTAAAGCTCCCAAATTGCTTGTCTTCTCGTCCCGTAACTTGTGTTCCTCACCACGCTCCCTTTCCTCTGGTTCCAAAACACTCAATTCCCAATTTCTAACACCGTTTTATTTACTTCAAATAGGAAGTGGCATCCCTTAGAAAAGGGTGATGCCCTTTAAACAAAGCGTAGCGCAAGCATTGTTAAATAAACGTTTGAGATTTTAAATAATTATAAAAATACCTGCGAGACCAATCGCGCAAGATAATCTTATACTTATTTCTTTTCTGCCCAGAGATACCAACCTTCCTATTATTTCTTCTTGCATCAAAGATTTTGGAATAAAGTAACATGCCGACAATATAGTTTAAACTTGTTAATTTTAAAACTTCTGGATTTTGTTTCCTCTAGTTAGAAAGAGATCGTTTTGATTTTTCTTTTAAGCTATTGCGAGAAGCATGAAATAAATACGATAATATCATTGGTTGTGAATTTTTCTCATGATTGAATCCTCAGTAATTAACAAAAATCACACATTTGAGGCTCCAACCTCGACTAGAATATTTAATCCCGAACGCTGAAAATGCCTTCAAAGTCGGAGGTCTTTCAAAAATCTCATAAATGAACTACAGAGTGTAACAATTTTTTCTTCAAACTCTTCCTATGATTCCTTCAAAACTATGCAAAATTACGTTTCTAAAGCGATAATAGCGCCAGAACTTCTGAGATGTTTCAAATTTGTCTCTCTAGAGCGCGCAGCTGTACAACTACTTCAAAACGAGTGCCATAGACCACGAATGGAAAGTCGATTTGTGAATTTTTCTTTTTCAAGCAGAATCGTCATAAACGGCTGATCTTTTGGCACTATGAGACAAATGCAATTTTTCTGTTAGATAATAAATGTAAAATCTCGGAGACTGAGTTATGCTATGCAAGCGATACAGATTTATTGATAATGTTTTAAATTAAATGGAAATTTAGGTTAATTGATCACTTTTTTCGCATTTAATTTATTTTATAACTAATAAAAATTTTTAATAATGACTCATATAGGTATCATTGAATCAAAAATTTGCCGTGTTTTCATTAAAAAAAACAATTAATAATAACAATTAAAATAAATTACCAAAATTGATAATGCGCTGATAAGGAGTCAAACGAAAGTATCTGAAGTACCCGTCAATGATATTCGGTGGGAATTTTATTTCTCCTTAAATCATTACTTTCATATGGGACTCATATAAATCGATTTGTTATGCCGCTAAACCCTTAAATTTTAACGTTCGGGGTAGATTGGATAACTACTTAACGAAAAAATCATCACGAAAGCAATTTTTTACCACTATTGCTGGCTTTATAGTGAATAGGATATATACCCGCTAGCATATACGTTACTATAAATATTAAGCTTGTTTATCTTTTTCTTACGTTTCATGTTCCACTCGACTTTCACCCAGGACATGCCTCTCATCTGTGGGTCCCTTTTAACATCATCTACATACAGATGTCCTTTCTTATGACCGCTTCCCACTTTTTCTCTCTTCTTACCGGATTCCAGCGATCATACAATATTTCTATTTTTTTATTCGCCCCAAACATGTAACCATATCATTTTGTGACACATTTTTAAGCTACAGTAGGGCAAAAGTAATAGCGCAGTTCAGAAATGCAACCAATTCGTAAACGCGTCCAATACTGAAGGTAACCACGTGATCGAAATGCAAATTTGGGTGGGCTTTGTTTAAATCATGCGGTCGAGAAGAAATTGAATACTAATCATTTATTTTTCGACTCATCATTTTGACTAAGGTAGCGGCACATTCGGCCCCCAGATGATGGAATAACATGCCAAAACTATGGTCGGAAGTAAATACACCGTGGAAATTAACTAGTGTGTTTTTGCTTCCAAGGAGTCATTAACAATGCCAGTATTTCTTTCTCTGTTTATTTCACTCCTTTTGTACCCTACCTACCTCTTCAGTGTACTCCGTTTTCTTATCACCAACATCATTCTGTTTAAATTTAGGCGAAAATAGTTTAATTTATTACGTTAGTGGCTTCAGGATAAGAATACCTTAAGGAAGCCCATATTCTGTCTCGAGCTTTTTGTGTGAGGAAGCCAAGAAAAATTTTTCCATGACTTGAAAGAATGCACCTTTCGCCCACGCGGTAGATACCGCACGCAACAACATTTAGTCAAGCGAGTCGGCACAGCAGGTCATTGGCGCCCCGGCCTCACACCTAGTCCTTGTTGTGCCAAGCTTCGCACCTATCCGACGGCAGCAAGTGACCCCTTTGGCCTCTCTCTCTCACACCTATAGGAGCCACCTCCTCTGTATGTGTACCCCCGGGACGTGTAAGTGCTCCTTTAGAGGTCGGAGACCTGCGAGAAGGGGAGGCGACGACGTGTGGGGTGGTGAAATACGCGGAGATCAGGGCGATGTGGGGAGACAGAGAGAGTGGAGGAGAACCCTCACTGCCTCCGCGTACCCTGTGCCCCCTAAAACCCCGATGCTACCCCCTCTTCCCCTTCCCCAATCCATCGAACAGCGTGAGGCAATAATTCGACCCTGGTGACACGACCGGGCCAAACGCGACATGGTGCTGCTATCATTTTTATAGCCCAGGGAGAGATATTGATGGCAGCGGGGATGGCCGGTGTGTATTGAGGCGAGGGTGAGGGGTGCGGTTGAGGACGGGGGCGCTGCTGTACGCGGGGGGGGGGAGGAGGGGGGATCAAGGGTAGGACACTCAATACCACGACATATACCCAATGTATTCGAATACAAACTCGCACGGGGCCTCTTTACCCACCCCGCACAGGGACAGCCTCCTTGTGTGCTAGAAGTCCGTTGTCCGGGAGGTTAGAAGGGGCTACGTTCCCGGAGTCGCCATATGTTCCGGGGGCCCCGGAGATATCCCTCACGAGAATGGGAGGTTGCCATGGTGACCGTGAGATGCTCCGGAGGTGTTGGCGATGTGGGAGATGGGTGGGCTAAGTTTCGCGGCTATATCCACTGATTTCGACTTGACATAATTAATATTTCTTTCACTTATACCGAACACATTTTTCTAAATCTCTGAACATAAACATAGTAAAATGCGGGCAAATTTAGCGGACATGAAGGTAGTTTACAATGAATGTGTGTCATAAAAATGGATACTTAATTCCATCTATTCATTTTCCGGATGCGCATCTAGCTTTGATTACCAGCAAGTATAATTCCAAGGATTGACTTCCTGTAGTTCTCCAATGCACTTACATCTCTGCCAACTGCTTCATTCCTGCGTACATTTTTACTTTTATGCATTTTATAATTCGTCTGATATATGATATTCTCTCAATTCTCCTCATTAATTCTTCCTCCCACTATAGGTTTTCCTCACCTATTGTGTTGTAAAATGTCTCCAATTAGAATTGTTTCATTCTACTTCTCATATTTTTCTGTATAACTGATGGTTTCGGGTGTAACTGTGGGTGACTAACCCATTGCATACCCCCTCCTGACCACATGACTTTGTAGCTCCCCTCCTCCTCCTACCCTCCCCACTCCCACCTTGCTTTCATTTCTACCCTCTTTTTTTGGAGAATATATATTTTATGAGACGAACTTGAAAATTTACCGGATAATATCGCATAGCGATGAAACCTAGGTCGTACCAATAAAAATCTTACATGGAATTTACAAAGTTTTTCAATCTATAATTTGTATACTTATCTTTATCGAATCCTGAGCGGCATGAATCCACATTTGCTCTAAAATAAAGTTATTTTGTACGGGCTAGGCCTTATTCCTGCTCTCCCAATGAATATTCATTTTATGCATTCAAAATTCCTTCAAAGTATTTAAATCATTCAGCGTGACTCTGATTTATATGAAAGTGTGATCTTAAAGGGGAAAGTAATATGTGAAAGCTTTACGTGGAATATGAAACACTAATTGAAATTTGTGCGATTTCCATGCTCATTTTCGGTCGACGGTCGACTCGTCCAACAGACGTAATATGGGTGGGTATTGCCTCTCAAAACTTCGGTCTAATATATAGGTGGCCTAATCTAGGGTCCCATTCCGCCTCTATCCTCCTCTCATTATCCATCGAGATCCACCTCGCTCAGCCAGTCATAGGGTAAGGGAGGAATTCCTTCCGGAGAAGTGTCTGAAAGTTTGGAAAGGAGCCTAAGGAATCCATCACAATGCCATTGATAGACAGGATTTGGGTGTGAGTTTCAAGTCAAATTTAGAGGTGGAATTATTACGGTAGCAGCTGAAGTTCATTGGCTTCTTACGTACATTGCTCAAGATTAGATTCTGTTGGTGGTGTCAATTTTCGGGACCCAGAATCATATTCTTGGGGAAGCAATGTGGATTAACCCTTGCACCTGACGACCACTTGGTAACTTTTTATACTTAACGAATTGACTAAACTAATAAAATGGAAGAAAGCTTATTTATTTTATTCATGCTATTTAGTGATCAGCAAACCGTAGTTTCAATGCCTTATAGCCAGAGCTGATGGAAAAATACAGTTGCAGCGTATTTTATGCATATAATCAGCATTTTTGTAATGCATTTTTATCACAATTAATATAAATGCTCTCTTCTCTGGCATTTGCATGAAGTAGGTGTAAGACCCAATGTAGACGAAAGAGCATTGTTAAATAAATAAAGCGACCTCTTTAAACAAAGCTCTGGGAGTAATTTGAGTAAGTCCATAAATATTTCTTTTAAATGTTTTGATATAATATTTGCACCACTGTTTTATAATATATTTTTAGTACAGTGAAATACAGAAGCGATCAGATTTTGACGATCGTTTCGATTCGGCAATGTAATTATTCTATGGTACAAGGAGTTATAGTAACAGGCAGTAAATGTGACTAGAGTCCAGAAATCACTCAGAGATATATCTCAAGTTAGTCTGTATTAATCAATCTATTTAGATTCCACTATTTCATTAAACGTAACGAGATGAATTATGAGCGTATTGAAAATTTTTACAAAGCAAATTGAGGGAATGACTGGTAATATAATTGCAAGGAAAATTTTATACAACGTCTCGGCCCATCAGAATGATAGAAACCACAATAAGTGACAGTACATACCATGGTAAATCCTTGCCAATGCCATTTCGCCTGGAACGCCTGCCGTGACAGGCTGTAACCAAATGTTGTACGAACGGCTATGACAGTAGTACACTGTAAATGCTCACACACGCAGCGGAATATCCGGTATAAGTGAAGCCTAGAAAAGAAGAAATGATATTACAAAAACAACCTTTTCTCCTCCATGCAGAAACTGCGTGAAATGATACCATTTATCAATGATTTCCTCTCGTACAATTAAATATATTCGACGATTAAATATTTTCTTTCCTTCCATGAGTATCAGAGATATTTTCCGGCTATTGAAATCTGTCAATAATTTTCCAATTCCTGTCGTTCTCTTTTTTCATATTTGAGAGTGTGTTCATGACAGCACATTCGTAAAAATATTTTGGGATATGAAAACTCAAAGTCAGGATTATGAAAGACAATTTTTTATCGATTGATTTTAAATAAAAATTAACGTAGTGATCACAGTTGAATTTAAATCATCTCATTAAAGGGACACAACTTATTCTATCAACGTATTATTTTCTTATCATTGCCGTCGTAACTTATAAATTAGTGTTGCGATAAGTTTAAAGTTTTGGTAGCATTGCTTTCTAAACTTGTCTATTTAGAGCCATTTAGAGCTTTTGAGATGTAGAGTTTCAGTAGAATGTGTAATTAAGCTGGACAAAGCGAGTGACGAACCAAGAGGTACTTCGAAATAGGAAGGAAGAACGGAGCCAGAGAAGTGAAGGAAGAAGAAGACGATACGGATTTATTGGCCATGTATTGCGGCATGAGTGACCGATGAAGATGATTTTAGTAGGGATGATACAATACAAAAGGTATAAAGGAAGACCAAGACTGGAGTATTGGCAGGATATAATGGGGGACGTGGGATATGGACGGTTTTCAGCAAAGAAAAGGATGGCAGAGGATTGAGAGAGGAGTAGGGCTTTCGCAAGCCAATCTTCATAGATTGGCAACTAGAGAAGAAGAACTATTGGTATCCTGTTTCTACGGTAACTTAATAACTAGGATTTACACAGTATTTTCATTCAAAACATGTGGTTTATTTTCTTTCACCCAAATGCATTACATCTGTGGAGACAAAATAATGTCATGCTATCACACGCCTTTTAAATAAATTTTACAAATATCTCTTCCGCCAAGTAATCTCCTAATGGATATTCAGTATATCTTTGCAAGAAATCATAAGAGGGCTTACAAAGAAAGGGTTTAATATGTAGGTACTATTTAATTGGTAGGAGAGCGGAGTGGATACATTACAGTAAGGCAAACTTCGGGTTGATGGCTGCTGAAGATAAATACATGACGTTGTGGTTTAACAAATATATATAACGAGCAACTCTAAGAAGTCGATCAATTTTTGTGAATGACAAAATTGTGCAAAACAAATCATGCAAAAAAGATCCTACTTACACGATTATTGTTTCATTTCCCCTTTCCCATAAATGCGCTGAACACACCTCTGAGACAGAATAATTACAACGGTCTATCCACTCATGGAAAGCCCATGGAGGTAATTTTGATACAGTCATACGCATAATTTTCAAATGAATTGAACACATGAAAATGCTTTTTAGTAATTATCTAGCATATTCATGAACAAACACATCACTCAACTGTGATGGCCACAGACGAATGAAAAGAGAAAAGAATTATTTTCATGCTGGTTGAAATCATCCGGAAAATAATCACCCCATGCCAAGTATTCAACGTGAACGAAAACTTCCTCTAAAATATATCTCAAAAGCTAGTGAGAGTCACCACTCAGCGTGAATGCATTTAATAATCAAGGAGAACGGCGGCAGAAACGTCAAGGAGATTATTTATTTTAAAGAAAAAACGCACTTAACCTTCTCTCCTTTCGCGTTTAAGTAAATAGGACCGCAAAATAACTGACGGGAAACATTTCCGTCCGGGACATGCTCCCAGCACTTTAATCTAACCGATGGAAGCCATTAATAAAGCTGACTCCATTAGCATATTTGGTGTGCCATGATGACTGAAATTAATTTGCGGAAATCGTTTCCCCAAAAGGAAATATTGATATGCTATCAGCCGTCACTTGCATGGCTGAACAATGACGGGCCAAAACTTCGTAAGCCATGCCAAAAGGTTTTTGATCACAAGTGTTTCGTAACTGGCTTTTTTGAGCTAAAGTTTCTAAAGTAAAAGGATACCAATTAACCCGTAAGTGACTATACTTGTACGCTATACACTGAGAATAACGCGTCAATGTTCATCAAGTTGTTTGATTCCTTATGAGGTAGGCTTAAAAACAAAGCTAGAATGCGTTCAGAGAAGATCAGAATGATATGTAAATCGTCGTGATGATAGTCTCATTAATATCACTGATGTCTTGCAACAACTTGGATGGGAATCACTTTCAGATCATTGATTAAAAATTAGACCCAATATTTCAAGTATATTCAAAACCGAATTATTTTCCGACGAAGTTTTCAATATCTTACAAACTCCAGCATACTATGATAGATCAGATAATAAGAATAAAATAGGGGAAATAGATTGTAGAATAGAAAAGTTTAAAATGTCGTTTTAACAGTGATCGATAGGAGACTGCATTTTGACTTTTTAGTAAGTTATTTGACAGGTAGTGTAGCTGACTTATTCTCATGCCCCATAATGCATGTTTCTCAGTCTGTCAAGTAGTGCTAGCACCATGTTTTGCGTGTACCCTGCATGACTCTCCTGTCACATTTATATAGCTACATCATAGATTATTTTAGTAGTTTGTGTAGCATTTGTATCTTACCGATAGTGTGGTGCTTGTTGGTGAAAGTAAATTTCTTCACTGTAGTTCAATAGGTGATACGTTGCCCTCTGTCAAACACCCATGTGGTGAATTGCAGGGTAATAAGTAGGTGTAGATGTAAGCTATTCACGCCTATGGTTTATGCTAAGTAGCTGGTCCTAGTCTTTGCTACACCAATGTCCATTGTCCACTAGTTAAGTGTCGCGACCATTAAGTAGATGGAGAGGACGCTTGCTAACGTGACCAATTCTAGAAGCTGTAAAGTGGAGGTGGACTGCTCGCCATTTTTGTTGTATTCGTTTAGCGCCTACAGGCTGATACACTAATTTTGTCTCATATTTCAGACAAATGGTGGATACTTCCGGTGTGCATCAGCAAATTTGTCAATTCCCTCGTGTTATCCAGTGTAAACTGAGGAAAGAGCAGGGAGATTAACGAAACGGTTGTCAAGCTAACGCTACAGTTTGAAGACTTACTACCCTCTCCATCAACCTCAATGTCACATCTTACGCGTAAATGCATCGTCATAAATTAACCAGACGTGTTCATTATCTCTGCTTAAATTAAGGGAAGACATTGATGGCGTTTATTTTATTAGTGATATTTCTCTCCGATATAAAATATGCATTTTAAAAGCAAAGGAACACCAATTATTAGTGCCATTTCTTTTCAAAAATCATCCAACTTAATTTAGAAAATATTTCGGCACCACGTATCTATTTTTAAACATTCCTTTGTTGAACTGAATCGTACACAGTTCATCATTCCTTGCTTCACTTATCTATTAATACCAAAATATTCGCCCCTTAAGGAACTACTTTCCGAGATTTTTGAAGAAAAATAGAACCCCTTTAACATGGGGAGTGGTATGTGTATGCGCTCCAAAGAGACTAATTTGAAACAATGAGGGATTTTTAGCACCTAAATTGTGCCAAAAAATTTGCAGTATGTAGTTGGTACGAATATTTTATCAACTAATTTTGAAGATATATCATTTGGTCCCCGCAGTATTTATTACAGGGCCACTAAAAAGCTTCCGCTCTTAAGGAACTTTAAACGTATCGCGCGAAGGAAATGAATTAAATCGAATGAATGAAATTCAAGTACAGATATTTTTATTTCTCTACTTTTATTATTGAATCTCAATCTTAAAAAGGATATTGAGAAAAATTATATATCATGACATCTGATGTCCTCATAGGGTATAAGTTGTGGCTGCATTTGAGTCCTGATAAAAGTTCTTAGATTTAGTTTTGGATACCGAATTTCATTCAAATTGACGTATTATTTAACTTCTATTTGAGTCCTGAAAAGTAATGTTTATATGTATTGGCTTTTACTTAAGTTTATTTACTATTATATTGTAATTAATCCATAAAAACATGAGAGAGTGGGCGAAATTATTAAAAAATATGAGACTTACTGTGTGTTTATATAAATACGTTTGGGCTTAATGTTAAAGTCATTTTTCTCCCAAGGGTGAGGAGGTTACTGTAGCGTTAGTAATTTTATTTTTGATTTTTGCTTCTCATAGCTGCTGAAATTAAAACGTATAGTTCGAATGTGATCTCCAATATGACTACGGAACTATCTCGCACAAACTTCTGAAAAGATTCGCCAAGACCTCCGGCAGATGTCCATCTGCCTACCGGGGGGTCGCCACCGCTGCGGCCGATTGGAAGCGATCGGCACGAGGGACAGTTGTCGTTGCCAGGAGGAGTCGTTTGAATCTTGGTAGAGGAAGGCAATAGTGGAGGTCAGAGGGGGGGGAGGGATGTGGTAAGAAGGCGAGTGACCTCGAGCCATCTGCCGCCGCGTCCAGCCGGGGCCTTGCGACTGCGCAGGCGCCGGAGCGTCGACTCATGTCCCCAGACGGCGGGAGACTGAAATCGACGACAGCCGTGCCTCTGAAAACGAAGCTCTTTCCTGCGACGAACCGGTTTGCATCCGAGAACTCTAATCCGAGGAGCTTAGGAGAGCGATGGCAGTCATCAGAGAGGCTTAGGATGGACCATTAGACCCTGTCGCTTGAGAGAAAGTATAACCTAACAGCCATCCACCCGAGAAGTGGTTTCGCAATGAACCGTCCCGATATCTGACCGGTGTATGAAGCGATTCAGTCTAATTTTTACGCGAGGGGAAAACGAAAATAGAACTTGTTCCGTCAAAGGTACATTTCTCAGAGCCTCTAGTTGAAGCGAGAGTCCTAGTTTGCCTCGACAGAGCATTAAAACGTTGTAAGTTCGGATATTTATTCCATTGTCCTCAACGGGTAGGATGTGATTTCGAACTTTTCCATTACGTTTATGATTGATTTACGAGGTCCTGAAAATTGACCAGTGTCAACGAAGAACTGGCCTAAAATAAAATATGACGACAAAATCCAAAATTAAAGTAATTGATAGGGTAAAGGCCAAGAGGTTAGTTTCAAGAAATGAGAAAAATACTTTCAGGTGAGGTTTCGGAAATATAATCTCACTATTTATGCAAGTTTTATTTGATCGCCATTTATTACTAAAACCTAGAGTAGATTATTTAGGAAACCCCCGCCGTTATACTTTAAGTTTCCTTAGCAATAAGTTTGACAGTGGCAAAGGGCATAAATGGTCTTCCCAAGGTGAGGTAACCTATTTGTAAAGGATATTCAGTCGCCCCCCATTCCTAGTGACAGCTACATTTAGGCTAATAAAAATGCGATTGCAACTTTCTATATAATTAAAAATCATATTTTACGCTATTTATACCTTCACAATGATGCGAGACCAGATACAAAATAAGATAATTACCCATGTATTACAAATATATCCGTGCATATTATACACAAATAGACAGTGTTATCATATACAATGCATTAAAATACATTATATTGCATAAATACAGAGTACCTTACACACAGGGACATAGAATACAATTATAAACTTACACATAGGGACGTGTCTTAATAGTCTTGGATGAAGTTCTTGCTATTGGTGAAGAATGCCTAACTGGAAGCATCAAGTTAAAAGACATACATTAGACAGGTAGAATAGCAGAATTTCCCTCTTCTGCGCGTCCAGTAACTCTATATTCTTTGAGTGTAAAGAGAGCACAGCTCGAGGATGAGACTCGATCCTCCAAATGTAGACATTTTCGCTTGTTGAAGCCAGCCTGTGATCCTGGTCTCTCTGTGGTAAATATATAGTTTAATAATCCAATCTCTTCTGGGTCCCAAGCATTTATCTCAAGTATTTCCTGTCGTCGCGTCAACCCTGAGATATCTTATCGAAACCGAATGAAATGCTGGTAATAAATCTTGCCGACTCCAGGATATTGCCCTATTGAAAACGTGCCAGGAATGCCACAATGATTAAAATATCTCTGAAATGTCATAGAAAATCCCAAAAAAATCTGGAAATATTGTCTTAATATAAATTATAAATATATCGTGAGCGCTGGAGACTACGTGGTGAAGTACTCGCTAGCTACCCCAGGGTCAGGGGTTCAATTTCCACAAGCTACCCAGGTCATGGGAGTTCATGGACGTCCATAGTGAAGCACTAAATAATATAGCACTTCTTCCACAGGTTTAATTTTTAAAGTACAACGCGTATTAAACCTGTGGAAGAAGTGCTATATAATTTAGCGTTTCATTATATCCCTCCACTACGTCTCGCCGGACACAGTTACATACGTTCATAGTTTCAATTACCATTGTTGCGGTATCTACTAGTTGTCTTTCGTGGAAACATAATGAGTTACAAATATAAAATAAATACAAATGATAAAGATGGACAATTTTATTCATTTTCTTTGATCACAATAGCTATTGCGAAGGGCAAAGAACTTTTTTGAATCTGTTGTGGATGAGGTAAATCTCCTCATATTAAAATGATAAGGGTATAATTTGTTTCCATCATTATAAAACTGTCCTGACTTCATGAATGTTCATGAGAAACAAGATAAAACTAGCATATATTTCTAACATCTTATGTCAAATTTCAATTTTAAATTATAAGGAGCAATTTCTACAGTCACAGTTGTACGATTTCATTCAAAAGGCATTGTTCTCAGCATAATAATGCGATATAAAGGGGATGGTTGCATCATTACAAATTGATGTTTCAAATTTTTTATAGCAAAAAAATAGTTTTAAAAAAACCACAGCAAGAGTATCCTTAGACAGCCATCCGGTGCATAGTATGTTGTCTACGTTCATAGGGTTAGTATATGCACTGGAAGCATTGAGATAAAGATATATTAGATGTTATCCGCTAGTCTTAAAAATCCAGCACAGATGAGTTACTCTAAAATCATAGTTTCAGGAGTCAATGAATATGATACCACCAACCTACTATCCAAAACGCATTTCATGAGTTAAAAATTAATATATCATTTTTCATGACTTATTTCACTCTGAAACCTTCGTCGCACTTTTTAGCCGAATGGTTATGGGTTGTATAGGAAGCAGTCCAACCTTAATTATTTAACAAAAAAATTGCTTATAGCGTAATTATCGATTTGATAGGGTGGTCTTACGCCGTACAATAACGTATTGAACTTGAATTCACCTCTTTACTAAATAGGAGCGTATTATTTCTTTGTTTTCCTAAAAACTTCTGTAACTATAAAACTATTTCGTCGCTATGGCTGGAACTGATAACTAATAGGGACCCAACGATTGCTATATAATGTATTCAACGATCGGCTACCACGCTTTCTAATTCTAAGATCGAAGACTAAAAGTGAAATTCACTAGTAAAAACGCTATAGTTATTGTGGGTAATCTCGCCAAAGCGAAATTTCCAAAAAATAACATTTTCCTACTCCCGGAGTTCACCACATATAAAATCATCATTAAACCCGAAGACAAGTTTACGAAGCCCCCATACGGAATCAGATGTTTTTTCCCCTCCCCTTCCCGCTTTCATTACCAGAATCGAGAAACATACATCTCTGATACATATGTATGTATATTATTCATACACTAGCTAGCTCACAGCGCGAGCACCATCTCATGAATATGTTTCCGCGCTAGGGAACTTTCGCCGGGAAACTTTCCGGGAGTTGCCGGTTCAGCGTTCGAAGGGGGGTGAAGAGAGGATATGGATGGGACGGGGTTTGGGGGAAGAATGGAAGGAGGTATACGCGCCAAAAGGTACACACACGCATATACGCGCACGGAATCATGGGATGGATGAAAAGAGGGAGCGATGGGAGAGGGGTGGCGAGAAGGGTGGTGATTGTGGCTCCGAGACGGGGGAGGGAAGCGATTGTTTTTGCATCGTCTCGACGTGAGAATAGACGGAGAGGGGAAATGGTGAAAGCAAGTCAGCAGTCGAGGGAGGTAATGGAGAGGAGGCGGATATACTCACAATGGACCCGATTTCAAAGTGAAGAACCGAATAGAGGAAAATATACACTATCTCTATGGATTCGATATGATGATCACGAACCTTGGGAGTGTGATCACTGATCTTCATCACGCCAGCTCTCGCGTTATCGCAATATTGCTACAGATTTATTGAATCAGAACATTGGCATGAGCTTTCTTCAAGCGTCAGCAGTTCTTAAAAAATCACTCCAATTTCTAGAGCTGTTTGCACGTGTTGTATTGAGAACAGCTCGCAGCGGTTTCCCCATGGATTCCAGCGTGCTGATCACGAAATTTGGAAAGTATTGCTGATCTTTATAGCGCTAATACTCGCGTTGTAGTCATTTTATACAACTTAATGAACTATAAAAATCTTAAGAAACATTCTTTAAACTTTGTCTGTTTTTTTAATCACTATTCTTGGATTGGAAAAGCAAGTCGCAAGAACTGTGACTGAAAACATTACGTAGCAATAAATGTTCGCGTGCTGGATATCGATGGTGACAGAGTGCCGGGCAAAACTATGATATAGTACTCTTATCAGTGGATACCGAAAGTAATAATTCGATGAAATATGAAACACCGAACAAAACTAACTGCAAAACAGAAACATCCATCTTTAAATTGAGTTTTTTCTGAAATAAACGGAGGTAATGTTAAAAATTTATATTTTTAAATATTTACCGGCCATTTTGTGTCAATAACTGCTTAAGATTTATCGCCATGGCTAAATTGACCGAAAGAAAACTTGTTATAGGACGGCGTCTAAAATTGAACTCAGAAAATTGCGTGCGAGAACTGCACGGTTTCTGCGTCACACGATGTCAGGTCAACTAAGTCCGGTTTTATATCGTCTGATTAACGTTAGCTGTAATTGAACGTTATCCTTGCGTTAGTCTCCGCGGATCTTGCCGGCGGTGGGGTTAGATCTCCGCCCGCTAAACCTGAGCAAATTGTGGTTGTTTTTTCACCCCTGGATTGGCCATGGTTTTGTGTGATCATCCTTCTTTACCTGTTCAATTGCCCCTATGAATGAGGCCCAATAAGCTGTTTTCGGTGGTTTTTGAAAAAAAATGAAAAATAAATAAAATTCAGCTGGACACCTTAGTAGAATGAAACAAGAAATAATATCAAACAGGACCCTTCCTAGGAGCTCGTTTGAGATTCTCAGGATTCTTGGAGATCCCTTCCATGAGAAAAGGAAGACGGAAGTCCCATGGGTGAAAGAAGTCCACGCAGGTCAACGAAAATGTGGGGTAAAGTAGTCAAGGAAGAAAATATTGGAACTAGTAATATTGAAAAATAAGATTAAAAAATTAAAAGAGATGTCCAACGAGGAACCTAAATAAAAAAAGGTATTCTCGTAAAGAGAACGAGCAAGAGTGAGCCAGAAAATGAAAAAATACTGGTGAAAGAGATAGGGAAATAAATTGATCAAATGAGATAAGTAGTGGGATTGCTGCCCAGAGACGGCTGAAACGAAAAAAAATAACTTAAGGTGTACTGAGATACTGGGCTTTTTACAATACCTCAGACTTTCAGTAAGTTCAATTCAGCATCATCAATGAGGGGGTATGTAATCATTATTTTTAAGAATGAAAAATAATATCAACGGCTAGTCTTTTGGGTCTGATCCGCTTCAGGTCGAGAGCTGTTCCCACTATCGTCAATTTGGTTTTCTGCAATCTTTTCTTAACGATCTGTTGCTGATGTTTCGGGGGCTGGTAAGTTTGCTCAAAAAGCACGAACTACACTCTCCGCATTTGTTGGGGCATTTTTCAATAGCGTCAGTGATGAATGGGATATAAATATTAGCAAATATGTGGCGTACACATTATAGGTACCACAGGCTGTATCTGGTGTAGAATGCATAGGCTGTAGACGGTGCTCAAAGAGGATAAGACAAAAAACCACGAAACCGTATTTGAAAGCATTCGTGTGGTGTGTGGCACTCTATGGAACTTAGGCATGGACCATTGGAAAAGCTGACCTGGAAAGGCTAGAAGCTTTCAAAACGTGGTGCTGGAGGAGGAGGCAGAAGATGAAATGGTAAAAGAATAAAAAATGATGGAGTGTACAGAAGAGTAGAGAAGGAAAGCACCATGTGGAGCACCATAAAGGAAATAAGAACAAGATCGATTGGACACACCCTGAGACAAAATGGGTTTGCAAAGAGCATAATTGGAGGTAAAGTAGTTGGGAAAAGTCCCTAGAGGAAGACTCAAGAATAATTTCATGGACCAAATAAAGAGGAAAGTACGTAGGAAGATATACCAGGAAGTAAGGGAACTAGCATTAGATAGGGAAGGGCGGAGACCTGCAGTCAACCAATCTTAGGATTGAACGACCGATGATGAACATAGGTAATATCTTAAAATTTCGACTTTCATTCGAGAAATCATTCGACAATATTGCATTTACGAACTTTTAGTTATTAAAATTTGTTTTTTCTCATGTTTTGGGGCAAAATTTGCAAAAATTAACACAACTTAGTCAAAATAGGCTGTGGCGCTGCAGCAGGAAACTAATTACCAGCACTCAAAAGAATTGAGTAAATACACTCCAAGACCGAACAAGACATTCATAGATCGGAAACAAAATGATCGTTAAGGCCTATGAACACACATTTCAAGTCACAGACGAGATACGCGCCCGAGATCTCGAGATGGAAAGCCACGTAATCTGGTCAACGCACCAGTCCCGACCCCACGGCAACGCAGAGGATGGACGCGGAGGTACATAGATAAGGAGGGGAGCTGGGGGGTGGTGGGTAGAAGAACATGAGAATGGAAGTTTGTGATGGAGTGAGTGACGGGAGAGGAGAATTAGAGTGTGGGAGGAGGGATGAAAGGTAGGAAGGGGAGGAGAAAGGTTGGCTACCGAACGCGTGATATGATTCCTCAATGCAGATACGCACGCAGTTTGAGTCTCACGCGCTCTGCCAGCGAAACCCACCGCAATCTCCCCGCTCTTCCCTCCCGTCCACTCATCCATCTTCCTTCGCCGTCCGCCCCCGCATTAAAACCCTGTTCCAATCCTCCCCCTATCTCTTTCCTCCGCCTGCTGCCCCCTTCCCCCTTCCCGTCAACCACCTCCACCCCCCTCCAAGTGACGGAACGCCACGATGAAGGGTTGGGGAGGATGAGGTAGGGAATAAGGAGTGAGAGATACGGTTTGGGTTTAAAAGAATGGAGTTTGGTGAGTTGGATAGGCTGGGATGAGGTTCACTGGTGGATTGAACAGCGAAAAAGAGTCGAGAAAACGCCAGGAAGAGTGGAAGAAAATACCAGAGAGAAATATGATTATAATAATATGATTTTACCTCTAGCTCAATAACCGCTTGTATATGGGATCCGTACGAGGAATGTATGATAAAAGAATTAGAGTGTGTGCAAAGGAGATCCGCTAGATTTGTTAAAGGCCGTTATGATAAATGTGTGTTACGAGCTTAATAGAAGAACTCGGATGGGAATTACTATCAGAACGCAGGTTAAAATTTAGGTTAAACCTTTTAAGTAAATTCGAAATCGTTTTGTTCACAGATTACGTTAGGTATACATTAACAACCCCTGCGTATTATGCTAGGTTTGATCATCTTAACAAGACTAGAGAGATAGATTGTCGTACTGATAGATTTAAAATGTAATTTTTCCCGCGTAACATAATAGATAATAATAGGCAGCGTAGCAAAGAGATAAATAGGTGAAATATAGTTAGAGTAGTCTGTAGTGCATGATGCATGTAATAGGAACCAATAATTCCTTTCTTATTATGTAGGTATTAACCATCTAGCTGCATGTGACCCTGTTTTTTAGCATGTCTCATTTAAATATCCTAGTTGCATGTCAATAGTGCATGTTTGGTGATCTTCACCCCCTGCCACACATCCTCGTGGTGGCTCGCAGGGTATTACGTAGATATAGATGTAGATGAACAGTTTATTAATTCTCTTCCAGAGATAACAAAAATTGATCCGTTAAATTTTACTATTTTCTAGGCCTAACTCCGAGGTTTAAGTATTTTGACTTGTCCTATCCCAAAAGGGAACGGCATTGCATCTACATATACATACTACCCTGTAAGCCGGCGCATAGTCATGTGGCAGGAGTTTTTAGGACACAAGCCGTGTAAACATGTTAAGAATAAGATTTTGGGAGGTGAAATGGTGACGTGTATTATGGGAGTGCATTTATTGGAGCTCTTTTTTTATTGTGGTCGCTTATTGTGAGCGAAAAGGAAGACTTTATGTACCTATCTGTTTGGCAATGTACCTCTCCTATTTTATCGCTTCTGTCAGACCTGGAGATGAATGGAAGCGTCATGATGATATTCGCTGTGTCACTCTGAAACGCACCAGTTTTGCATTTCTGAAGCAACCTAAGCCTAACGTGTAGCCTACGAGTCTCTGGGGGCTACCTTCTTAATCCCTCTAAACGTGGTGAAACACTATATGCTCGCTCGTAGCATTTTTTAACGAAGCTTGCAGATTTTCTTTGTATTTCACTAATTTTTTGACGGGCCCATTATGGATAAGCTATTAGGTAGATTTAATTGGAAGGGAATGAAGTATTCCTTTAGATTTTTAAAGTTACAGATCTCTATCTACTTTTAGTATCTTTTTCTTCTCATAAATATGACTCTTACCCTTCGCCCAGTTCATAACGTCTGTTCTCCTCCTTACACTTCCCTGCTTTCCACTATATCCTCGCTTTTGACAGGCCATACATCAATAATTGGACCCACCTAACCTTACGCAACTAGCAACTATCACTTCTCCTAATTTAATCAAGACATCCTTATCTTCTATAACCAAATCAAGCGCATCCTCCAGCAGCATACTCTCGTATACTTTTCTAAGTCTATAGTTATGTACTATACAATGTATGACTCCGTGAAAAAAATCATTGCAACCTCTCCTTTACATACTTATCCAAGGTCCCGTTCATCACCTCCCCCTACTGCTAAACGCTTATAATGCAAGTGCTTCTCTATCCTTCAAATGACTTTGTAACAATGCAGGTGAAGAAATAATTTTTCATATAAATTGTATTGCATGTTATCCAACGCTAGCGGGACGTCGTCCGCTGCTCCCTTTCCGAGCAAAGAGTGACTGCTCACAAGGTCTTTCCCAAACTTTTATAAACATGTATATTTGTTTTTGGTAGCGTATGGTATCTATGCAACACAATGTAAACATGAAACAGATCACTGTATAACTTGAAGCTGCTGGTCCAATATCCTTCTCCAAGCCAATGTTTACCGGTCGCTTTTCCTCGAGATTTCTGTTTTCTATGTTTTAACTTTTACCTTCCATCTAATACCGTCTACGTCGACCAAGTTTGATTCGTTCAGGTGATATCCACTGAAAGACTCGTTTGGGCCAATGATTTTGTAGAATTCTTAGCGAATGACCAAACATCTCAGTTTCTCGTCCCAAATATTTTCCAATACTTTTATCCGGAAGGAGAAGAATGGTTAAATGACAAAATACTCTAAAAACAAAAAAATTCACAGTTACCTAATATCCACGAGAGAAAACCGGTAATGCGTATAACGTCCAGGAATATAATAGCACTTGCTCACAATGCCACGAATGATTACATTTATCGTATAATATTTTAAAACTGCAAATTCCAATTTCATTTTACTATAAACATCTGCTTATTTCGAATTCGTTCACACCTTTCTTCTGTACGGGACTCGCAACGAAAATTCCACGAACAAGGAACTTATCCTTAGTTTTCAATTCTCCGAACTTACTTTGAGAACGACGTCCATGATAAAATGAAACGAACTTTGTACTCCCCCACACAAAAAGGTCTGAGAGAAATTTCCGAAAAAAAGTGCGAAGTTTTCTCCTTTCATTAAATTTTCATTAACCCTGGGCGTCTAACAGAGCCATACATCCTGGTCCCATGCCTAACTCCGGAAGATTATCCGATTAATGCTATGATTTAAGTATATCATACTGTGTGATACGATTAGCTACGTTTCTGGATTGAGAAATAATGACGTCAAATGAAAAAAATATTGCGCTTATCTTTATAATGTCCACCTAAGCACACACAACTAAACTTCTCAAAACAATCACGTTGATCAGGATCATCCCTAAGAAGAGAGATACTCGAGGTTGAAAGGAGTCACCCTCAAACTACACCCCATGTTGAAAGCTGTTAGGTGTTATGAGTTGTATCTGGTTTGAAGTCCCTGTATTTAAAAATTTGGCAATCCAATCAAAGAATACATGAGCCAGAGTGTAGTAGTTTAGCACATATAAGGAATCAGCCAGAATAGGTAAGTCTGCTGTTATTCCCATATCTGATGAAAAATGCGAGGAAAAGCTTCTTCTCATTTTTCTTTTTTTTTAGCGTTACATGATGCATGTAACCACGCGAGCAGATTCATCATCAAAATTGCACCGTGTAAACACCTAAATTTGTGCAAATGCATGAACGCTTGTCTATAAAATAGCAAGTTCAAATTTGGAGCAATTTTCCATGCATCTGTCCAGCCACGTACATGCGTGGGTGCAATCATAGTGTAGACACGTCTTTATATCATTCTATGAAAATCGAAAAGCATACATTTACTGCAGGAAATTGGCTCTTCCTTACTAATTTCCTCCATGATTCCAAGACTTGCATATTTTTTCGCTTGTATTACTCCTATGAATTGCTTCATACTCTGTATGGGTATCTTAAGACTTCTAATATTCCCATCTACCATATCAATCTGACATCGTCGGCTTCCCAATTCTCCTACCACCATGCTCCTCACCTCAAATTAAAAAAAATGTTCACTACCTCATTATCATTCCTCTATTTACGCTAGCCTTCGTCTTCTTATCGGTAGAGATCGTTAAAGACACAGAAGCTACACGTTAGGCTAAGTTTGCTGAAGAAATTCAAAACAGGTGTGTTTAAGAGCGACACTGAGAATATCATCTTGTCTCACTCTTCATCTCTAGGTCTGAGAAAAGTGATGAAATTAGTGAGATATGCCACAAACAGAAAGGTACAAATATTTGTTCCTTCCTCCCACAATAAATGACCACAGTAAAAACTGACCTGCACTAAACACTCGTGATACACTTCACCATATCACATGCCTAAACATTTCCTCTACACTTTCACTCAGCTGGTGTACTAACACGGCCCTCTGCCACACACCCACGTGGTGGCTCGCAGGGTAGTATGTAGGTGTAGAAAACTCTTTCGTTATATCTTATTAACTCTATCAACATGCCCAAGTCAACGAAAAGAATAGCAAAAAATTAAAAGCCTCCTCCACGCGAACTAAATATTTACCACGTTAACTGTCCTGTCATAGTTGAAGCAGAGCAATGGGTGTAGCCGTGAGAATAGAATACCGCCCCGTCATTCCAATGACACACTACCGGATGGTGGGAAAATAGATTAGGGAGAATGATGCATGCTAGGGCGCGGATAGCTAGGCGGGAGGAGGGAGCCTGCCACGAATGATATGACGGCCATCCGGAAGATGTGGCAGATAATAGCGGAGTAATACCGAACGGAAGGACGGAGGGAGAGGGCGGAAAGGAGGAAGGGGAGAATGAAAGTAGAAAGATGGAGAGAAAGAGATGAAGAGCGCGATGGGATGTGAGAGAGACCTGTGGAGGCGTAAAGGAGGAGTTGTGTTCGAAAATGGAACGGAGGCATGAGAGGAAGGACTCGTGTCAGCGGGGTGCGGCTGCGAGCAATTCGGAAGAGGGTTGGTTAGAAAGGTGGAGAAAGGATGGTGGCGGAGTGATGAGGTGAGATATGGGAGGCGTGTGGAAGATGAAAAGGGGTAAGCTGACGGGAAAGAGAGAGAAAGAGAGAGAGAGAGGAGGGCCCGAGCTGTCAATATCAGGGTTGCGTAATGCTGCGGAGCGTATCTTGAAAAAAACTTACATATATATGTGTGTGGATAGAATTCGAAAACCGAGGAGAATATAACCGCTGAATTTGACTCGAGGGTTATAATGCACATGCCGTACATGGTGGTAATCCATGTCACTCACCATCAGAAAACTTCATCAAAATACGTATACGCTTCCATAAAAAAATATTGACAGAAAAAACAATAAGTAGCTTCATCAGTGTCATGATTAACCCAGTATACCTGAAATTTTTAAAAAAATATTTAGTGAAGAACCAATATATTTGTATGAATCATTTTCTTTGTTATTACGTCAAGTCCTTTTATTTTCAACCTTGGTAGTCATGGAGATATAGCCTGGTACCAAACAGTACTGCTAGGTGCTTGGGGATAGAAAATTGAAATTTTGATCAATGTTCTAAAATTTACATTTTTCTCTACTAAAAATGTCTCTCACCATCAGAAATCTTCATCAATGTAAATACACATGCCCAAAAAAAATATTGACTGACGAAAAACAAAGAGAAGCTTCTTTATGCTGTGATTAATATATTTAATTTCGTCCCAATTTTCTTTAGAAAATTCTCCAGCGAGGATGGCATTGCCATTTTAAGTTCATCGCCAAATATTGTTACCTAATTCTATAGATGAGCAAACCTTTTAATTTTTTAACTCATTCACTCTAAACCGTTTCTTTTAGGAAAACCTTCCTTTTCACTCGTTCACCGTTCCTGTTTTATTGGTGGTCCTGTGTTTTCATTTTTAACATGTTCTTAGTGCTCAAAGAATTAAAAAGAAAACTATAGATACGTAGGATAGATTAATAATGGAGTTTAAGAATGATGAATGAAATAAAATATGGAAGGTAATATTACCAACTTATTAAATGGTTTCGTAAATAGGTGTAATTCATATAAATAATAAAAGAACAGATAATTACGCCGCTAGCATCAGCAGATGAACGGACCGAATGGAGCAAAGGACCGAAATAAACGGTCGTTCCATCAAAGTTGGTCCTCGGTCCTTCCATTTAACCCATGGACCCGTTCCTTAGGACTCGTTTGTTTGCAAATGACCCACCTCTTGTAAGGATGAGAAGCAAATGGTAGAAATTTGAAGAAAATATTTAACCAAGAGATCTAAAGGAACGGCAGGAAACTGGGTAGAGGCCGAATCTGTGTTTGAAAATGATGAAAAGCCACACCAATACGTGAAATTCGTGGCCGTACAAGAGGGGAAAATACTCAGAAGAGTGGAAAACGGACAAAAAAGAAGAAATTAGCACATCAGCTGTATTTATGGCAGGTAATGCGAAAACAAAAACGAAAGAATGGAAGACAATAACAAGTAATATAATAAACACGAAAGTCGTAGTTCACAAATATCAGCATAACATGATCTGAATAATAATACATTTCTCAATAAAGTTAGAATTGAAACTTTCAAGTTAACTCCCACTGAAACTCTCCTCCTTCTGAGTGAAAATTACTAGATGAAAAAGAATTGAAATAATGAAAGTTTAACTCCACGAGGCATAAATTCTTAGTTTTCAAAGTTCATCACGGGCACACATGAGTAGCGTCTCTCACGACTTTAAAAAAGTATTTTAAAAACATTTTCCATCCTTTCCACTCCGTTTTCACGTTAAACACTATGGAGACCCACGGTGATGCGTCCCGACGGACTCGGATGTGGAAACCTGCGCAAGTGGTATGGGAGCAACTAATGAAAACTTTTCGCCATCGTTAAAAAACCAATCACAATTCCAGTCAGGGATTCCCATTCAAGGTTCGGCTGTTACGTGCCCGCGTGCGTAGCGTGCGCACGAGAGGGGATGCCGTGGAAGGCTGTGCGTGCGCAGTTCACAACGTGAGGGTGTGCGTGTACCAGTGGAAAAGCTTGATTGGAAACCAGTGGTGGAGCGGGAGACGATGAGTGCGTAGCTTGGGCAAAGGGATCGAGCGATTGGGGTTAGAGCGTGGAGATTGTGGGAGGGCCTGGGACAACGATGAAAGGGTGAGTAGAGCCAGAAAAAACGACGAAGATAAGAAAAGCATGGGAAGAATATGGAAAGGAGGGTAGGGATGATGGAAGCAGTGTAAAACGAACGTATTTTGGGACAAAGAAACCACTAGGAGATGCATAGTCGTTTATCAAACATGATAAATACCCTTATCCAAATCAATACCCAATTTAACATCGCTAGAGACTCAGAGGATACACGCTAGGCTTACTTTGCTTGGGAAATTCAGAACAGATATGTTTCAAAATGACAGAAAAAGTATAATTTTGAAGCCATACAACATTTCTAGGTCAGATGAATGTGATAGAATAATAGATATACCTTTCCAAACAGTTAGGTACAAAATTTCGTTCTTTCCATGCACAATGAGGGACCATAATAAAACTGAGCTCCGTTAGATACGCACTCATAATACACTTCACCATTTCACATCCGAAAACCTAATCCATTACATCTTCACGCGGTTGATATCTTTACACCACCTGCCTCTCACCATGTGGAGGCTTGCAAGGTAATATGTAGATGTAGACGTTGGCATTACGTAAACTCTTCCTTCATTCGTGAGATGAGTCCATCGGAAAACGACTAAAATACCCTTTAATTCATATTCTAGGAACTTTAGCAAGTGTTATATCTCACAAAAGGGTTCTCCGTTTGATAACGATGATAAAAATTATTCCTTTACTCGTAACACTTTTCTGCGATTGAAACTGAAATAACATGGTGATAAATACGATAAAGTTGAAAAAGGTAAGAATCGTATTGCAATATATATTTAAGCTAAAATAAATCCTATTCTCGTGAAAAACTGTCAGTATTATAGCAATCTCCCAGAAAATTAAATGGGAATAAAAACCATTACACAATCCATCTCAGTTGTAGGAACTATTATCAATAAACGAAAGAAATTCATTATTAATTCGCTGGTTTTATGGAATTAGCGCTGCAACTAGTTCCTTTAGCTGGAACAGTTGACATTTAAAATATAGCAGTCAGTAAAATTTTTTATCTTAATCTCGTTTTCTGAACACATAAAACCGCCCTAAGGAAATAAATTTATAATAAAATGGTACAGCCATAATAGATAGAATCCTGCTTTTGTTTGGACCCAACATTATTAGCCACGGAAATTAAAAGGGTAAAAATGGTGAAGCTAATAGGTCCTTTGTATGAGAAGCAGTGAAAAATCATTTAAAGACCAGACTGATGATGTCCGATTGTCATTGTATTTGGCAAGATGGTTTGCCACCAAATTTCAATGGCAGAAGGTAATGGCTTGGCATCGAGGTCGATGTTTTGGCATCGGTATTTGGTCACTGACATTTTCTGCCCAAGATGACTACTCAAAAATTTCCCATAGATGGTTTCTTTCATTAGGTACTGATCACATTTCATTCTCTTTTGGTGTAAAAGCTTTGAGAAAAATTATTATGATGCTGTTTCAGAAGTTGGGTCACGCATCAACTAATAGTTATCGCTAGTCAAAAACAGAGCATATAAAAATGATTGTCGGTCACAATCTAGTTTACGAACACAGTTAATGACTTGCTGCCAGCGCTTTCAAGCTCGTTTTTCTGCAAGTCATTTTTCGCGGTGGTTTAATTTTTATAGCTAAGCTCACGCCACTGAACCGCGGACCCTATATTCCCAAAAAATTGTTGTTCATTACGCTTTGGTCACGCAAGCGGCATCACTCAATCATTTTCAAATTAAGAGGTTATTTCAATGAAAATTAGGAACCACTTTAGCATAATGTGCCCATGTGGTCACATCGATGACAATTTCAATTAATTTACAAATCGCCGGTGCAACTTCAAAATGTTTTCATTCACTGGTTCTCTCTTCTAACCCATGCACAATAATTACATTTTCCACGGATTTCCACAATCCACGGATTTTAAAATGTACTGTCAAATATTTCTTGAGCTTAAAGCGTAACAAAAACTGTACGCACGCGACACAAATATAGGGCACGTAGCCGGCTTGAAAAGCCGTTTTCGCGAGAGTTATAATCGCTATGCACGCAAAAAACACCTCTCCAGTACATAAAAACCACAAAACGAATGATGATTGAGCAGATCTCTAAGACTAACGTTTTTATACGTTCGTAAAAAGTTTAACTTAAGATTTGTTGACAGTCGCAGCTGTAAGAGCCAAACCTCATGCACACGCAAGTGGAACTCTACAGAAGTAACGCGTTTATGCATTAAAAACTCTTTGTTCTCATGAAAAATATGCCCCGGAGTGGTTTCAATGGGCTGTTCACTTTAGAGTAGATTGGTGAGATTACTGGTGGTAAAACTCTATACGACGCGCTACTGGTAAATGTTTTATTGCTTTTTTATTGCACTAACAAATTCCAAACAGGACAGGTGAAATGGCAAAATTCTGCAAATTTCCGCCAATGTACACCAACAAAACGGCAACTAAGGTGCAAGGAATATAAACGTTAGCTAACTGCTTGCTAAAAATTTAAATATAAAAACTTTAGCATGCTTAGTTTCTCCGACTCGTTAAAAAATTGGCGCTAGATAAAGCACTTTAATAATTTGTACTACCAGAATTATACTCGAGATTCTACCTTAAAATGGGAGATTTAGCATTTTTATTTTCATATAGAAGTGATAGACGGTTTCGCAAAAGGGATATGATATTAGATGAAAATTAGACGAAAAGATATTAGATCATTTCAATTCGCGCCTCATATCTCGGATAATAATTTGATGAATCTATTCACGCAAATTATTTTTGTTGTAGTCCTTAACATTATTAAGTAATTGATACACTCACTCTGTACTTAAATTAATGAAATTACTGAACCATGCGTTCCCCAGGATGGAAATATTCTATATTTAAGGTACCACATGTCATTAGGAGATAAGACCTGTACGCATAAAATATTTAGACATGGCCGTTTGTTTCGTCAAATCTTTGGAAATGATTAGACCGAGCATCAGGAATCAAATCTTTGAATTGAAGACTGATGGCGGCAAATTCAGTTCAGAAAAAATGCGTGAAAAATAATTTTGATATTCAACAGGTGAACATAGGGCAACTTGCACCAAATTAGGCTGAAATGCAGCGCAAGGAACGAGTTGATCCCCACCCAAATTGGGCAGTTTTTCTGCTTAAATATTACTTTTTGTAGGACAATTTGGCTGAACAGTAATGTAATAGTAATTACAAAAGATCGAATAATAAACATAAAAACATACATGTAAAATAGTTAAAATAACCTTATAATAACCCAAACCATTTCGAAAATACGTTTGGAAAGACGCATCACTTATGTATATTTTCATATCAAATTCCAATATTAACTTCCAAAGGTATGTAATACGATATTAACTAAGTTAGTGATATTCCATCTCAAATATTTATTAGCAATAGGAAATTTTTACAAGACCACAGATTTAAAAACCATCTCTATTACGACCTAGATTTCCAAGTTCAAGCATTGGGAGTGTTATACCTGTTTTAAATCACTTAATATTTTGCTCAGGCATCAAAACCCGGGTCATGGTGGGGTATGCTCTTAATTCTGTAGCTACGTTAAGGTTTACAGTGTGTGCAAAGTGTAACAAATGTACAGAAGAGTAGAAGAGGAAAGGACTATATTAAACACCATACAGAAAAGAAGAACAAGATGGATTGGGGACATCCTGTGGCACATTGGGTTGGTAAAGAACATAATACAAGGTCAAACAGAGGAAAAAGGCCCCAGAGGAAGACCCAAGAATAAGTTCATGGACCAAATAAAGAGGAAAGTACACATATAGAGACACCAGAAGGTAAGGGAAGGTAGCATTAGATAGGGAAGAGTGGAGGGGTGCTGTCAACCAATCTTCGGATTGAACAATCAATGATGAGATGGTGTAAAAGTTTCTTCACGTCACTAAATATTACCAAAGGTATGATGTGAGGAGAAAGAAAAATACCAACTGAGAAGTAAAAATAAGTACATGATTGAGTTAACGACGAGGATAGGAGAATAAGAGAGACGAGAATAGGATGCAAGCTATTAAATTTTTAGGGGTAATTTTTTTACATTACAATTGGATCCGTTAGCAATGGGGATTTGAAGGTCAGCAAGTTGTGATCGAACGAAATTTTGATAAGGCAATAACTCATAGATTTCAAGAAAAAGACGATTATAACCGTATTTCCACCCACACTATGCTTCCTTACTTAAGGTGGCCTTCGGACTCGGAATCATATATGCTATATTTTCTGAAAACTAAAATACAGCATTTTTGAAGTAGGTTTTATTAACTGATGCGAGATGAAAATTGAATAAGGTTTCCACGCTAGTTTAATGGTAATTCAGCCTTGAGAGTGGAGAGTTCAACTTGGGTTCTAGAGAAGATTGCCCAGATTATAGAGGAAAAATGGTCATTCGAAAGAGAAAGTATATTCAAGCTTTGAAATTAAAATTTTGATAAGAAGCAAATATTTCTCGGAAATTGAACAAAAAAATGAAATATTTTGGCATCTTATCATCAAGTTTTTGAAGTTATCAGCGAATTACTGCCGTAATGGAAATCAAAATCCGGTAGGTCCATGCAAATGACGCTGCAATCGGCTTCAGCGGCTGGATAAAAGTGGCATTTGTAAATATATTCGAGGAAAAATATGCATATTTTGTGCCTTAATTTTTGTTGTCAATAGGTAACCCATTCTCCAGGCAGAAGGAGGATTTTGTTATAAATCAATAGATAAGAATGTGTAATTAAGTGATTGTTTTGACTTCCATAGTCTAGGCTGAGCCAACTTAAAACGAGAACTTTAACTTCAACCGGGAGAATCGATTTAAAATTTTAAAAGTCACCTTATTAATATCATGATCGACAGCCCGGAGATATGTTTTGATAAAACATTGACAAGGACAACTCTAATGGGTAAAATGCCTTTTCCTTTCTCTTCATAGTACAACGTGTTGTATCATGTATGAGAGCTGAACCTCTGGGCGTGGTCAAGGATACCTGGTGCCTGCATTACAAGAAGAATATCCACGTACACAATGCACACCTGAATTTTTAATGATGTTTTCAGAAAAAGTTACCTGCACGCGTAAAATGTGTACACAGCCTAACCTATTGTGAAGGATCACGAAACGTAAACTGTACCCGTGCACTCAAATTATCGTGACAGCCCCTCGATTGTCATGATGCCCCGTTGAAGTCAAAAGACCAAAGTTATACGGTGCCCATATTTGAGTAAGGATGACAAAAATAAGAATTACTCCTCAAGGCCGTATATACGACGTACTTTACTGCACTATCCGAGATATGGATAGATGTTAATTGAAAATTACGCTGTGTAAACCGGAAATTTTATAGAATAACTACGTTAATGAATGAATAAAATACAGAAGAAATAGTCACTTCTCCAATATTTGCGTTCGCATTCTCGCAATTTTAGTTATAAAGATGTGCAACTATGCGTCTCATGTAAAACAACCTTCAAGTTTGTTGGTAGACGAGATGTTATTTCACCAATAATTCAATGAAATTAGTCTCATTTTAAAATAAATATATTTCACCTTTTCAAGGATATCAAAATATTAGCCTTTTGCCGCGCAACTTCTCGAGATATTTGACAAAAAACGCCAGCCGCTTTACACCGGAATTGGCACGGGTATGCACTTCAGAGAAACTCAATCCAAGGAATGAGGAATTTACATATCATAGATCTCGTTATTCATTTACCAGAAAGTGGTTTTTATGTTTTCTCAGCTATTTAAAAAAAATAATTATTTGCTCACTGTTAAAGTTTTACAAAAGCGCCAAAAAATCTGCTTTGAACGCATTGTCACTGCAGGGTGAACAAAAAATAAGCCAACTAAAATAATTTTATAGGTATATTGAGCAATATACTTGAGCCAATAATACGAGGTTCATCCAGAGTGTAAGTTCAGTTTGTATATTTTACCCGAACAGCGCTGCGATCGCAGTGTCGCGCATGCGCGGTACTTACTCTCACCTATTGACAAGGAGTTGATACCATTATGAGCTAGCTGATAGTTGTGTTTCGCGGTTCTTGTTTGAAATGGCGAATAAAATTGGAAAATGAGGGATATTCACCAACGGTATTGATTTGATTTATGTCAATGCCTGACCTCATACTGTGCAACAACAACTTTTACAGAAATTACAGACATTGGTGGCAAGAGGTTCAACAATGGCGACGATATCGAAGAACATGTTGTTGCTTTGTTGACATCGCTGGAGGTAACTTTATATGAAGGCGGGATGTTAAATGTTGTGCCGCGCTATGACAAGTGTCTGCAAAGTTCTGTAGACAAATAGTGTAAGGTCCAAAGGTTTTTCACAATGAATTTTTCTGAAAATGTAGTTATTTTCTTTGACCTTTCAAACGAAAATTACTTTCTTGAGGTACCTCATCCTTATTGTTGCTGCTGAAATTGAGGAATAACATTTTCACATGATCTCACAACTAGGGAAAAATCCCGTTCTAACTGCCTTAAAATGTGCACGCTGAAAATCGATAGTGGCTTAATATATAACTGGTGGGGAATATCAATAATGATAGCAATACCAAGATCCAAGCCACCCCCAAGGGATATTAAAAATAGCATTAAAGATTTCATTCTTAAAATAGAGAGAAATAGAGTTACACTTATTGGGAATTCTGCGAATCCTCTTCACCCATACCTTGAGTGTAGTAGTAGTAGCATACGTATTGCCTCAATATAATTTGACTCGTAACACAGGTCCACGCAATAAATTCATTCATCGGGTTTTGACGCGAGGAAAAAGGCAAGAAAGCGAAGGGATATATTTGCCGCGGGACGGCACGATGTAATATCGTACGCGAAAGCTTTTAACTGACTCGACAAAAGCAATACGTCTTTCAGAATACGGGAGAGGAAAAAAAACTCGAAACCACAGTGTAAACAAGAGGCAAAAGGGAAGCAAATAGAAAATCAAACGCACTAAAAATTCAATATGTTAGAGGAAGGAAGGAGGAGGATATGAGGGATGGGAACGAGACCAGAAAGTAAATGAGACGGTGAGTTTTCATTAATTTTTTTTCCGGAACGAAAAAAACCACCGAAGTCGGGCATTCTGGAGTCTCACTCGCTCTCTCCCAGGCGAAAAACTCGAGCGAGAGGATGAAGAAAACGGGAAGGAGGTAAGAAGGCAAGAAGGGAGAAAATAATTGGAAAAGCCGAGAGAGAAGATGGTGGAAAGAGGAGAGGTGGAGAAAGGCTTTCAGAAGAGAGAGAGAGAGAAAGTGGTGTAAAGGTGGAAGGATGGGGAGTAAGGGGGAACAGAATGGGAAAAACGCGGTCAATAGAAAGGGGTAAAGATCTCGCAAAAGTTCCTGGCGCAGACATTCGTGGCACGGAAGTGACATAGAGGTGGAAGGAAAAATACGTAGGGGAAGAGAAAAAATTCATTGCTCTAAATTCCCTTTTACACGGGGCAAAGTATTCGCAAAGTTTGTTAAGTGCATGTTTGCATTTCTAAGTCATGCAATATGTATTGAATTAGAGCAGGGGCTAATTTTAAATCTCGCTATCATGAATTCGCGCTCGCATTATTGCAATTCACCGCTTTACACGATACAATTTGAATGCATGTTCATTCAGACAAGATTGATCAATTCCTTGCCCGGTATGAAGAGGGCTTTAACATGAGGTCACTTGGAACCAGGGGTGGATCTAAGGGGGCAAGAGCCCCGCCATTGGGTCGAAACTTACACTAGATAAAATCGAAATTATTGGAGGGTACCACTTAGTAAAAGGGGGTATTTCTCTCAGACCACCGGTTTGCCCCCCCTTGGACCAAACCTAGATCCGCCACTGCTTGGAACAATTATAAGAAATTGCATTGCCACCACAAAAGAAAAACATTGATTATAAAACGAATTATATTGATAAGAAAAAATAGAAAAATATTCTCACTCAAGTTACTCAAGTTAAAAAAATGGAATAATGCGTAACTATTAAAATAATGAGTTATAAATTACAAGCAATCGTATAAAATATAAAAAAAATTCTTTCATACGGTATATTTTCCTTTAGTATAATAGAATTTCAGATAAATAATGAAATTGTAATGACCTATTACATAAACGTTGAATATCCCAATGCTAGAGGAGATTTCTTCATTCCTATGGAATCTAATTCCACATTTAAAAGATAAAAAATAAAGATTGAGCGGTATTTTGTCGCATGAAATGTCTTAGTAATTCGTGATGATATACCGTCAGCATTTAAACAAAGGTTTCACGAAATTCCAATGGAATTTTAGATTTCAGTTTCTTAAAAATAAAGCCTCTTGCAGCTGGAAGAGTGAAGCTACTCAGCTGCTTTACGATAGAGTCGCGAGGCACACATGCTTAAGGCAAGCAAGTAAGGCATGCTTAAGGCTAAAATCACCGATCGCTAGGACGTTACCAAGGACACGCTCTTAAGATTTCAATGCGGAAGGAGTCAAAACGGGACCGAAGCTAGTACTGAGTCATATCAATTTTCGAAGCGCTTGAGTTGGCATCATTGAGGTACACGGAGGGGGCGCTTGCAATGCTGGCCAATGTTAGAAGCTGAATCCAGTCCGCCATCTTTTTTAGCCATCAGTTTACTAAAGTGCTTACGGACTAACGCACAAATTTTGCAGTTTTGTTATGTTTTCCATCAACAACTTAATAGAAATCAACATATACTTACTTCTTTAATATGCATTCTCCTTATATGTTTTGTTTATTAATTTAAATTAATGGTCATCTCTATTCTACATCTGCATTAAATCAAGTGGAGTCCATAGAAATAAGCGGTAAACATATGTGTCACGAGTTACTTGCCTGAAATTTCAAACATGTTGGATATTCATGCTTTTCACCCGCTAATTCGTCCATTCCGTAGAAATATCCATTGAAAAGTAAGGATATAGCAGGGTTAAAAACATTATGGTTGTTATTTCGGCTTTCAGGCTTCATTTTTATGACGTAGTGTCCTCTCCATACAACTTTTTGGTTGGCACCAATTGAAAGGGGTATTATTAACTGACCATCCAAATTGGATAGCCTTTCTCTCCCTCCACTGTGCAGTGCCAGGAAGTTTTGCGAGAGCAGTAGGAGGAGGGGCTGGTGGGGGATTGGAGGGTAGAAGAAATGAAACCAACAAGAGAAACAGAAGAGGGAGAAGAGAGGTAAAGAGAGGTGGGAGGTGAACGATGAAGAGTTAACGCGGTGTGGTGCCTTCGCATACACGACGCACGCCAGGGAAGACGGAGGATCGTGGGAAAGTGTACTTTTAGCACGTCCGTCTCGACCAGGCTCCGAAGGTATTGACCACAGGAGATGAAAGTGTGGAGAGGGGAAAGCGGTTGGAGAGGGAGAGTGAGGGTGAGGGAGAGAGAGAGTGAGCCGGGGGAAAGGTAGCGGGGATGGATGGGCGGGAGTCTTACAGAAGGGGAATCGAAGTGGAGAGGAAAGGAAGGAGAGAGGATACGCACGATTCGCGAGATGAGAGGAATTTAGTTAGCCGCATCAGAGAGTTTTATATATTTCTTAGGCCAAATATCCCTCTAGTTGATGTGAATTATCTATCGATTAGGGCTTGGCTGTGGTGTTTAGGGTAATTCTACACGCTCCATTTTATCCAAAATCACCTACCTATTCTCTAACACGGGCTCTCTACTTTAGGAGGCTTAAGTTAATTAACAGAATTATTGAGAGCACTATTTATTAAAGGGTGTTGTTCTGTATATTACGAAAAATATGTAAAATTTTCGACAAATATGTGAATAGCCGGCCCAGTTTGCGGCGGGTTAAAGTCCTCGCATGCCAATCCAAGATTGGCGGGCTCGAGGCCTGGGTGGTTTTTTACAACACTCCGGACATGGGTGTCGGTTTTCGTCTGTTAATCACTCTGTATAAAAGGCCTATAATGTGTTGTTTTCAGGGATGTGGAAATAAAAATAATGGTTTTTTATTGATAGTTATATAAGTAGAAATTCACAAGCGAGAGAATAGTATTCGAAATGCATGTTTTGAGTTTGACTTTGTTGGGAGAGGAGGATGATATTTGGAACTGTGATGAAATGGAGAAATTGTACAAAAAAGTAGAAAAAAACTGCAGCTTTAAACCTTAAATTTATCACGACAGTATACTGAACTCATTTATAATTCCAATTGTTCGTGAAATAGGAAACTTTGGTTTTAAGAGTGCATGGATTGGTTACACTTTTATTGCACATACAGGACTATATCGCAAAATAAATAATACGACTAATGGCCTGTTACATGAATGACAAAAGACAGATTACCAGTTGGTTTACCCTTACTGACTAATTATTATGCAAATTTGCAACTATTCATGGGCTAAACTTCCGTAAATTTAATCCGGAGGTTATTTCAAAGTTATTAGATAGTAAGTTATGTAATTAGTAGATGTGTCCCTGCAACCTGAATATAATTACAAGATTCATAACTTCATGGTTCTCATTAATATTAATTACATAGAAAAATGTCCTAGCAAACGGCCATAAAATAGATAAAAATTATAATTTGGAATACAAGAACATGAACATGGAGATTGAAATCACGGGTTTCCCGCAAAGAAGTAATGCCATTTAAAAAGACGTTTCGACGGCTAAGTTTGCCAACAACAGAGTAAATTGATAATAGGATTCACCCTGAAGATTTAGATAGGTTTTTGTCTTCGAAACGGCGGTACTGAACGACATTGCTACTTTATAAGGTACCTGGGATATTATTCTGTAATAGATTTAGCGAGAAAACATGAGACCCTTCAATCATAAAACGTTACATACATAATTCAAAGATCCACTCAGAAAAAAATCATGATGAAAGGAATCAAAGGAAATCAATTTCAAATAGCGGATTAAACTGACGAGACGTTTAAGTTTCGAATAAAAATAAAGATATAATTTACCGAAATGGGATGCTTTTTCCAGTTAAATAATCAAGAGCAGACGGAAAAATGTTTGTACCGGTCACGTTTCATTAAAAAAAACAGAAAACCTATGAAGGATAATGATTTATTCCTTACTAAATATAGTTGCGAACAAATTGCCTCTATTTTACTCAACTATGATAAATAAACACCGATTTTAACAGGCCAGAAGACTGTTGACATGAGAAGAGGATAAGAAATTAGTAGATTAAGGTTAAAGGTAATAGAGTGGTAAAAAGGTGACAATAATTTGGCGATCAAATAAAAATTACAGAGACGTCGGAAGGTGGCTGATAGATCAAAGAGAATCGTGATGGATTGGATCGATGATATTAGAATTTCCCGAGCGAATTTAACCCTTCCCATTAAATATGTACCTCTCAAGTTGCTGGATGATGCAGTAAAAATTATAGAGACGTGTAACTGGAGCTAGTCATGTTTGTAGTCACTAAGCACTGCCGCTAAACGGAAAAGGAAAAAGAATTTCTAAGGAAATGATAACGATATTTCAACTGTGATGCGTGCTAACTAGTGGCTGACTCTGTGAAACTTATAAAACGAAGATGAAAAAAAATCTCGATTAGCTTTAATGGAGGAAACAACCATCGGAACTGAGTCAACCGTTAAATTAAGCACACAGACAAGAATACAAGAGTAGGTGGTGAGATTGAAGAGGTCTCGTAATTTGTAATTCATAGTTTATATCGAGAGTTCACTCCAGATGTCTAAGTAGCCATGGGCAATCATGAGTAATTCTCTACTGAGTGGTCATTTAAAATAGCTTAGATAGAAGAAATGCGATAAGTTATATTGGTTGGAAATAGATATGTGGCATGGAAAAGAACAAACCATCAGAATTAACAAATAATGAGGAAAAACAAATAAATAACGAGGAAAGAACAAACCATCAGAAAAGCTACACGGTTCGTGTTGCTACAAACTACTGCGAGCGAACATAAATTGTTACACAACTTTTACAGTAATTTAAGTGGGAACTCCTAAAGACTCGGAGGCTACACGATAGGCTTAGCTTGCTTGAGACATTCAGAACTGGTGTGTTTCAGAGCGACACAGAGAATATGATGATGATGCCTCACTACATCTCTTGTCCTGACTGAAGCAATAAAATAAGAGAGAAACATTGCCGAAAAGATAGGTACAATAACTCGTTTTTTTCCGCGCATCATAAGCGATCACAATAAAAACCGAGTCCCATTGAATACACTCCCATTAATCTCATCACCATTTCTCCTTCCAAAAACTTATCCCATATATCTTTACACGGCTGGTGTCCTAACACTCCCTGCCACACCGCCAATGCAACGGTGCACAGGGCAGTATATAGATGTAGAATCAATGAATTACCTTCAAATTGACGAAAAAAATTTAATTTGAATCAGCAAAAATGATGTTAGCATTCATCAATCCCAAGGTTTGCTGGCTCCCGCTCTCCAGTTCTTTATCATCTCAGCTAACCACTTCATTCCAACATAATTCACTTCTTACACGTCTTTCATAGTTTGCCTTTTTAAAGCTTCCTCAAGAATTTTACCCGTTCATTTATCCATCCATTGTTGTTATATGTAAGGCTATTGTGACGAAGAGTACACATGCACATTATATTTTTGTTTTCATCATGCCACTTTTATTCCCATCCCTTCTTTGAAATTCTAATTAGGCAAATGTCTCGGTACGAATGATCATTCATCATCACTCTTTAATAATGCCGAATCTCAATATCCTCCAACCTATTTTCCCGTGCAGCTCGAGTCCAGTAAAAAAAAAACATTTTATCGCGCTAGTAAGTCAATATGACCTACGAAAGAAATTAAAGGGCAAGCGTTTTCTGAAAATTATCCGGTAACATTGGTACCATTGCATAAAACTGCGGGAGAAATCGGGAGAAATTTCTACCAGAGGGCTTGTTTGACCCAATTAAATAATTGGAAACCCTTCGTTTAATTACTTTTTAGAGCGGTGAACTTACATTACTTAATTTCTCGTTCTTGGTAACTTTTATGATCAAAAGGGAAAGAGAGAGAGGAGTGAGGTGGAGTATTTTAATTAAGGGCAATCACACAGAAAGACAGAGAAAACGCGTGCCGTATTTACACACGAAATGCGTGATTGGAAGCTTTCGTGGCCCCCAAAAAGACGAGAAATGAACCTAGAGAGAGAGGGAGAGAGGGCATTGATTTTTACGCAAGGGTGAGAAATACACCATGAGGGAAGATGCACGGCTGAAGCGGATTCATAGTCCAGCGCGCCGAGGGGAAATTCAAGAGAGCCCGACCTATTGTGCGTATTTGTGTGAGTAGGCGAAAGGGTAGATCGCGCTGGGTGGAGGAATAGGTTGAAGGGCACGATAAATTGGGGGGAAATTGAGTGAAATAATGGCGGTGGGAACGAAGGACAAGGGTGAGGAGGGGGAGTGATATTTGGGGGTGGCCGGAGAGATTGTTCGACGATGGGCTTATTCGCAGGGAAGGGTAGGGAAGAGGGGGTGGAAATGGAGAGAGGGGAAGGGTGGGGCAGTGCCACGTGAAGCGAGAGAAAGGGAGATGGAATTGGGAGAAAAGGGGAATCGAAGTGGGCGGTTTGGTAAGGGTTGAAATACATCCAATAAATTAAAGGTGGAAGTTTAAGGGTTCGATGGAAAAATTCTGAATGTTACCCGGGTGGAGAAAAGACGAATTGGGCGGAGAGTATGAATATATTACTGGTCAAGTGATCACCTGAGCTGAGGGAAATATGTTGACGGAAGCGGATAAAAAATGATGAGCCTTAATCACGATAATTTGGAACTTTTTACCCTATACTCTAGCTTTCATCGATCTTTTAGATTCTTAAGTCTTTAGAGTCATCATCAGGATAATGGTATGAGGCAGTACACTATAGATGAAATGAAATTTGTAACTGAAATGTACCTCAGACTCTTGCTACCTCAGTGTCAAAACTAGTTCAATTTTCCCGGCAGTCTTCTTTAAATGTCCTAAACCGAGGGTTCTAATGTCCGGTCTGGTCCAGTTTGGACCAGTGGTAGCGTGTTCGACATCCTTTCCGAGGGTCACAGATTCGAAGCCAGGCGATGGCTGGCCAACCAAAATTTGCACGCTACCCGAATTTGACCCCCAGACTGAGAGGCAGCAGTCTCAGTAGAAGGCACTGATACCGCTGATCAAGAAAATCGGACCGGTATCAACAGCCGCAGCTTCGGGGGAGAGTGAAGTTCACGATATCGGCCGCGGTACTGCGATGTGGGATGCAACTGGGAACCACCACATTAGTCTCCCTAGAAGATTCAGCCCTGCATTCTTACTACATGTGACATGATACCATTCCTCCCAGTAACATATTCCGGAAGTAAAATGGTCCCCTAATCGGATCTCCGGGTGGGGACTACTGGGTATTGACATTGCGACGTCATTCAGTAAGGAAGTGTAAAGAGCTGAGTTCCACGCAAGCAAAAATGACACAGGTGTATATCTAATGCATCCAATTGGCTGTCTTAATCCGACTGATAATGTTTTTACTATGCAATCTAGACCTTAAATTGCCACTCCGTCGCCATGCAAGCAGCACTATGAAGTGGACCACAATTCCCAACCATGCTGCCAAATAACATAAGGTAATGTCACAATTAAGGATTATTATCTCTGGCTTGGGTATTAGTCATTAGGTACCCGTCTAAAGCGCGTCTCTAAATTAGTTACGGTTTTTCATCAACATGAAGTAAAAAGTCAAGTAAAAATCACTAATGGCATATTAACAAAATAAATTATAATTGCCATTAAACCGCCACTTGACCAACGGCAAGAGTTTTCTAGAACTCAAACATCTTGAACGATGCTACCACACAAAATATTTAATTCTAAAGTTCTACAATTTCGTTTCAATATTCATGCGCAACCGGGCTCTATAAATATTATATAATTCACTTACTTCCGCCTCAAGTACATAAAATGTATACTATTCAAAACTATTAAACAAAAGACGCTTTAAGTGGGATACAAGGTTCAAGACTTAAGCAAAACCACCACAAAGGGTTAAGGTATGCCATTTTTATTTCTTACGTTAACAAAATCAGGAAAAGGCATTCTAAATTTTCATTTGGCAGAAGCCAAACTACGATAAAAATTATATTCCAGATTGACCGGTCAAATCCGGTAGAACGTAAATGAAATCAATATTCATTAGGAGACCAATCGGTGCTTCTCAAATCTCAATAGTTTTGATTCACACCATAATTCAGTAACGATTGCGTCTCTTAGATAATAAAAAAACACTATAAATAAAAGAAAAACTGATGTATGAAAAGAAGAAAAGGAAATGGTGGAGGGATGGACGATAAGAGGACAGGACGTGCCGTCATGGAGGGCAGAAAAATACCAATGTCATATTTCATGAGAGGAAAGGGCGTTTGTTTTAGATTATGTCATTCATCACACGCAGCTGGCTTCTTTTAAATACTTTTTCGTTCCAGAGCTGATACCACGGTTTTATACATGAAATTGTCGGATCTCCAGCCAAATGCACGTTAGTTTGTCCGAGCCAAGTCGGTTTGTGGATATGAATGAAAAATTTCAAAACCCATTCTGTGTCCAACGTTCTGTGTTCTACGTGTAATTCTCCCCATTTCAATTCTTTGAGTGCATTCCCACTTTAAATAATGCAAAGGATATCAACTTTGAAATCAATGATTAAAGTACTACGGTGTCAACACGTAAAGGAAGTGAAAAATCTTAAAAATTTAACCTCCTAATATATTTTCTTTATTATTTTACATGGAACTGTAAAAGTTTCGAGAACTATCGTACCGTGTTTCATGCCTATTCTAAGCAACATGCATCCAATTCGATGTGTTTGAACTCAAATAAAACATGTATTAGTAGATAAAAATAAATTTCCGTGCTAGTACACTTTAAAAATCCAAAATTTATAAAATTAAGAGGCTCCTAAAATTAATGCTGATCAAATTCCACTTTTCATTAAAAATTACGATGTAGATTGCTTTAAAATTTCAAGAATTTTTTACAATTATTAGGTGATGATGGCAAAAGTTCTCAATTCAGCACTTCGATTCCTTTTTTGCTATGCAGAAAACTCGCACAAAGATAGACTAGCCCTTAGAAATAGTACTATCTGTTTTCTCCGTTTAGGATCAAGCGACTCAAAAACTGAGAGAGAAGTAAAACCTTTTAAAGAGCTCAAAATGGCCATAAGTAGTGTGTCTCATATATAAGATGAGAAAACTCTATGGTGAACAAAAGGGGTGCTTTTTATGAGGAGTTTAATATTCAATTTGATTGCTATTTACGTTTGGGTGTGATGTATCACCTAAGAGTGGAAATGTGCAAAGTCTGATTTCCCCATGTCGCAATTTGACAACATCACGCCTCAACTCACATAAAATAACGCATTTTATTACGATTAGAATAAGACTATGCGCAATCATTTTACTCCCTAATCTCATAGTACGTGAATCCAATGAAGATAAAATGACCCAACTTCCGCCTTCGCCGTCCATCGGAACTTCAAGTGAAGAAAAATCCATTTATGCCGAGCCTTTTCTCCCCCTCATTGGTAAAAATAAAGAGGCCTCATGTATCAAGATGATACAGAAAATAAAAAAAATGCACAAAATTTGGTTGACTAAAATAGTCCCGCTGATAGTAGTTCAACTCAGACGTCTGTCATGTGCGAGGACGAAAAATCACGACTACGTGCGAGGATCAAAATTATTTTTTCAGGACTTTCATTTGATTAGCTCTACAGGAACCTGTTTTGAAGTCGTGGAAAAATGTATAATGTCACTCCTTAGGCGTACTTTTATGGGATTATCCCCAAATTTCTCGGGAAAGATGCGCCGAGTAAATCTAAAAATACACAAATAGTTGGTTTTATATTATCCAATAACATAATTCCTCAGTGTAATAAACGATATGGATATGCTTTTTAATCGAAGAAGATCACATCAATGCAAGCCAATTCTGATGTCCTCAGGAAAAACCCCAACTCTGAAGTAAATATGAAACAATCGTGAAGGATACCCCCTCCAGAAGTTTAAGTTAACCACGTACGGTTAAAGTGGGCGGAATCCTCTCAGCTTTTAATTTTTTATAATTCTTTCTGCCAACTCTTGAAGAATAATGGGTGAGAAAAGCTACAAAAGAAATATTACTGTCATTAAATTATCGTATTCAAATAGGAACCTGCTGACAAGATATGTATAAATATCTTATCAGGACCTATTCTGAACTGATGTATAGTATAGAGGAAGGAAAAATCTAAAAACCCAGCTGCGAAGGGATGATAATTACCTAAACTGTTTTGATGCAAAGAAATTGGCACACAAGCTGCATAAAATTACGGATAATCATCCGTCCATGCCAAACCTGTCAGCTGAAGCAGTGTAAAGTAGCGTTTATTCACTCGTTCTGAGAAAATAGTTTTTTTTATTAGATAACGCTGTTTTGTTGCTTTTCACGAGCACAAGAATTATATCGACGCGAATTTTTATCCATCACGTGAAGCCAAAAGTAAAACATAAACGAAATCATTAGTGTACTGGAGAAAATAATCATGGTGCACAGTATATTAAAAATGATAACACTTAAGAAGATGTGCTTCCCACGCAATTACAATAACTGTGGTGACTAAATGGAAAATGATCCTTAAGTCTTCATTCTCCAACCCAGATTTTAAAATGGTAACTATTTAAAATTGAGAAAATAGATAATGGCGTGAATAGCTCCGTAAATTTTACCGGAAAACATGACTTTCCCAAATTTGGTATCTGGTATTATAAAAAATAAATACTTTTAATATAAAACTAGTTTTGAACGGGAAGATATTGAAAAAACATTCCTCTACGGATGTAGAAGTATTTGTTCACACAATATCCGAATGTGACCGACAATTTTTTTGGTACCTTATTTCTGTTTGTGTATCATGACTGTCAAAATATCATTTTGCACATCTGATAGTTTTATTTTCATTTCATGTGTATGGAGCCAATTGCTTCTGGTTTATTTTCCATCTTTTTTACTTATTCTGTATTCCATAGGGCACTGATATATGACAAAAAATTTATTGGATGAAACTGAGGAATTGATAGCTAATTTTTGTTCAAATGTGAAAGGACTTCCAGAGTACAGGGGTCTCATATATTGATTACCTCAACGAGATTCCAAATATAGCTCAATAATATAGAGTGCATCTTTTCGATAAATACGAGGCACATGGGGCCATAACAGGAGAAATACAAATTAAAAATATGTAAAAATAATTGCCAGCGTCCCTACAAAATGAAATAGCTCAGAACTCACGACTAGGTAGTAATAGAACACAATTTAATCATATCGTTTTTCTACCCTCCACCAACTGAAGGCCAGTCGATTTCCCCCAGAATATCTCGTAGTGCACTCAATAGTAGAACAAAGGACTTTATTTAATGACCACAGAAAGATTAAATGCCACAACCACAGTGATCAAACCAAACTAATCAATGCTACACATAAACACTAGATGAAGCTTCTTTATTTCTGACAACAGATACCATAGAAGTTATTTATCCAATCAACACTCGATTCAAATGAATCAATTATCTAACAGCCTCTGACTTTAGGATCTCAAATCTTCACTAATTGTTATTCCTCAGAGTATTAAGGTATAACAAGTTAATATTTTGCGTGGATTTCCGAATTTCATCATTAGCAAAAATTTTCAAATTATAATTTATAAAATTAAAATTTTAATAGACAGTATCTCAAAGGTATAAATCGATTTTAACATGCTGGTGAAAATAATGGGTTAAGGATTCAAAACATCTGAAGGTAAACTGACATTGAGAAATGATATGCCTGTCTGCTGCCTATCGGTAGAAATTTGGGAAGGAAATTTTGGAAGAAATTCATAAATTTATGAAAAGCGGAAATTTTGAAAATTTATGAAAATCGGAATAAATTAAAGATGTTAGTGTCAGCGGAAATAAATGAAGCTCATCTCTTAGTATTACTTTCTTGATGACGCTGAAAGCTTTTTCATGACCAAGCGTTTTCAGTTAAAATTTGAATACGTTGAATTAGACACGAGAAAAATTCTACCTTGACCGAGTAATGAATAATGAACCAAGGACCTTTGGTTTGCCAGTCCATTGCGCCTACCAGTACACTATTCAGGCTTCCTAATTCTCATGGCAATTTTGGCGGATAAAACGGAACTAGATCTTAGCGGATACAAGATAATTAGATTTTTGAAGTCTTAAGTTATAATTACAGGATATCCTCTTTTTGACGTTGAGATAATGTAATGCTCAATTCCACTCAACGCCTTCTCATACAAGCTCACATTTTGCATAATGACTGATGTTACAGATGAGGAAACTTGAAAACATATATTAAAAATTAGACCATATTACTTGTTCAAATAAAATCAATCACGTTAATTATTAACAAATGATTTTGAGTGAAAACCATTTTAAATGTCCCTAATATTGTATCTTTCTTTTCAAATTAAATTGTTTTCTTGACAATTCAAACTTTAATGACGGCAATTGAAATTGGTGAACATTTACTACATTAAACATTAATTTTATCATAAGGATTTTTTAATATTTAAGAAAATGAGACACATATGCCTCAATTTTTTTATTAAGACTTTGCGTCTTAACTAATAGATATTTCTACATGGGCTCATTGACTGATAACTCTCTTTCACCGAATAGAATTAGTATATCTTGAACTAATTATTGAGAGAATGAATTGATGGTTTCAGGCGTAGCTAAATGGAATTTGTTCTCATGATGATGATAACTTATAACATTGTTTTTTCACATTTTTATTAACAACCCAGGTTTCGACGCTCAACGTCATCTTCAAGTCGACGTTGGACGTCGAGACCCGGGTTGTTTCAATGAAAAGTATGGAAAATAACAATGTTACAAGTCATAACCATTAGGAAAATGAAATATTATAATGAAAAAAGGTAACATTATTTGGAAAAGGCAATTTAGCAAACACATAAAATGTTACCTATTTCCTTCTATTCTCTTCTATAACACCTAGATGAAGGTTCGTTTGAGTGTACACCGATGAAAATGGCAATAAACATTAATGAGTAAAACAGATTGGATATTGGCAAAGGAAACGCTATCCCACATCTATGCGTGTAACGCATGACCGGCCAACTTGGATATTCTCTGTTTAATACAAAAGCTTCTCGGGAATGGCCGAGTTCTATGCTTATTTAACTTGTCACTAGAAGGCTGCTCTTCACCTACACTTCACTCTCCACTCTAGTACATGCATATTACTTTCAAACAGCTTCACATTTGGGTGTGCAGGATATAAGAGCTATTTCAGACTGGTGCTTACGGAAGTTGGAAAGATTTAATGAATGAAAAACAAGTACTTGATTATGATTCTACACTTTATTTTAAGAAACACGACCTAGGTTTCGGCATATCATACCATTATCAGGCATAATATGCCATAATCAGGCATGTTATGCCTCATTATGGCATATTATGAACGGAATCATAACCAGTTACTTGTTTTTCAGTAATTATGAAGGAGTTCCACAGTGTAACGCCAGAAAAAGCCAGATATCTGAAAATATTTAAAACTCCGGATATCGGATGGTGTATCATCAACGCATACCATCAAACGTTACCTGCTTGGAATCTCCAATACTTTTATAACAGTGCCCGTAAACACGTTACGTAGATTGTATTTCGGAATTTAAATCATGCTCCCAACCCACATCATGAAGTCTCTTGATATGAGAGGCATTTTCGGCACCGTTTTGAGTGAGACATTTGCGTGAGGTTTTAATGTCCCGAGGTCATTTTGCGCAGAGCGGAAGAGAAACGCTTCGACAAACAAATGCCTCTCTCACACGAGTGGAATGAGGTAGTGGTTAATTTGGACTAGTTGCGGTGACCCAATCGGCTGTATTTACCAGGCAGGTTCCTTTCCTGGGGGAGAAATGAGAGCAGCGGGCGGAGTTTCGAAGAAAATCGTCATATCTTCCGCCGACGAAGACGTTAAAGAAGCGGTTCGCGTTAATCAAACCGGCCGGTTATTTTTCTCTCGACTGTTATCACCACATGAGTACACAACGGACAAACGACGTAACCGAGATTTAATTTGGGATAGCTGCTCTTTTTATAACGCCTATTAATTTTTAGTGGGTGGACCGACCCGCTTTTTTACTTCTAATCCTCGTTTTTAGTTTCGCATTTTGAGGTTGCTTCGTGACGTGAAATATTACGTAGTTGATAAAGCACTTTTGCTGAATGGTGCGCTAAAAATTTTCGTGGGGTCAATCTGGGAATAAGACACTGATGGAGGAAGCAGGTTGGGAGCCGCTTGAGATTCGAAGGTTACACCCTAGAAAAAAATTTATAAAAATTCGTTGAGATTTTGTAAGACGCGTAAGGTATTATTTTAAGGATATTTATTTTAAAATGTTAAAATTATCCAAACTTAGAAGTTCTATGCGGCAGGTCCTGCATGTTAGAGATTCCATGGTTGCCGGCGAATCCCTTACTCGGTGGACTTACTGATTATAAAATCTTAACATCACACGCCGGGAGACCCATGTATCTTACTTTCCATTACCAGAACTATAATTCTTGAGAACCCAGAGAAGCGACCAAATTTGAGAAATACGCTGCTGATAATATAGGAGCAAGGTATTCTTCCTCCAACGCTAAATTTCTGACTGTAACGAAATGAGAGTGAGGCGCTAAGTCACTACATTATCATACCATTTGCTTTCGTAATTCTCCTCTTGATACTGCTCCGGATATTACATCTCTAGATATTTCGTTCTCATTCCTATAAATATGCTGTGTCCTAGAACCCATCCCACACAGAAAAGCGTAAAGTTACTTGAAAATCAATAAAAAATTATTAAACCCCTCCCAATTCTTTTAGCTGCCTTTTCAAACTGCAGGACTGCACGCGCACTTGATGAAAACTCGGAGAAGTTAAATCGCCAAACTCTGAGGATTCATCCAGCGGAACTCCATTACCAGAACTATATTTCTTGAGAACCGAAATGAGAATTAAAATTCCCCTGTAAGCCATATAGGGTGGTGCAAAGAATAGGAGTAATTACCGAAGATGACAAAGGAATGGATACTTGAAGAAAATGATGCAGCTTATCAGAATGAGGCAATACGAATAAATTCAGTGGCCAGCTAAATAAGAATGGAGGGAAAAGCTGATGATGGTAATGAGCAATAGGTTAAGCATTCGTTCCACTGACTTATTTCGGCCCATGGAGCCAAAGTAATATTGTACCCGCCTTCATAGCAATAAATTCCTGCTCAAATGGCGCAGTACTGAACTGTCCTCTTCAAATTTTCCATTAGAGAATGTTCGACACTAGAATAACGCATAAACCACTAGGGAATGACCGTGTTTACGGAGCTGAGGAAAGGCTCTTCACTAATTTCACCAAGGATTCCGGCAAATATCTGGGAAATGGACTATAACGCTGGTACACGAGGTATCCCAGGGGACCGGAGATATGAACTCTCGTTGTGGCGATAGTTACAATGCTCCGGCCTCTCCTAAACCCCTCTAACATGATTATGGGACCGTGTGCTCAGCATCGACCAGCAATGAGGACGAGTTCGCGGACGGACAATCGTTCAGGAATCGCAGGGAGGCGAGAGCTATTCGCGGAAATTAATTTCACTTTCCTCCAATTAGTCTCCCTTCCATTTGTCTCCAACTCAATGATACACACTCTGTTCGCTTAATAGCTCGTAATTGTTTCCAGGAGGTTTTTCAGAAGAACGTTTGCGACTTTGACAAATTTCATTAGTGAGTACTAACCGATTTTGAGTAAACTGGGACTAGTCACAGATAACTTTACGGGCTTACCCGCAATGCACAAATGTGCGACATTCTACAGAGTAAATATCGCCCACCTTGACCAGAACCCAGATCGCTCGATTTCCGGCCAAATGCTTCAGCCAGTTAAGCTACTGGGGCGTCCTCTACCGACCTACCGAGGCGATTTTATACTAGAGAATATCCTCGAAGTTATCATAACTCTTGTTGACAATTACTTTTGGAAATTAAAAAGTGAAACTCTAGTGGCCTCTTGTAAATTTATCTCCTAAAATTTTGAAAATCTGTCGGTTTTATGATACTCCTCTGTTATTCAATATTATTACATCGTTTCTGAAAATTTCTCTTTCTCTCTTAGTGTGAATGCGCCTACCTAGTAATTAATAAATTTCCTCCTTTTTTTCCATTCGGTAAACTATTCTGTATCTTACTGAAATTAATATGCCCAAGTTATACTTACTATTTCTGCTATGTAAACAAGCATGTACTGCCTGTTACTTATTACATTATTGTTGACCATAGCTTCACTGGCTAAAGCACTCGGCCGGAAATCGAGGAATCCGAGTGAGAGTCCCCGTCAAGGCGGATGGTTTTTTCTCCGTGGAATTTTACACAAGTGAATAGTAAGATGAAATAAATGGAAAATTGAAAAAGTGAGTGTTTAATATCATTTTTGTGGAGAAAAACCTGTCTCGACGGAAATGTCGGTTGTTGTTCGATCACCGATATTAAGTATCGTTGGTCTCGGCTCTAATTTGGACGGTTGATCGTACATACAGCCAGATGGCTGTAGAGGGCAGGCTGAAAAAGCAAAAATTTTATCTGTTCAAAAGCTATCTTAACATTATCAACTACACCACTCACACAAACGATATAGTTAGGCTACTCATTGGCACTATCTAAAGAAGGTCTATCACAACTTCGATAGATACACATATGTTGCCAACAACGCATGGTCTCTTCTTCAGCTAACAACAGCAGGCGATTCATCTATTAGAAGTAATCCGCCTAAGGTGCACACATTCTTGCACAAACAAGTTTCCGGGCAAAAAAACACCGTTTTAGCACCTAGCAATCTACGATTCTGGTGTGCAAAATATGGACACGGGCATATACACTCAGCTGATGACATCTGAAATCATATAAGTTTGGTATAATTCCTGGATAATTGTGGTATAATATATATATTAATAACAAATCCACTGTAATTACCCTATTTATGGGATTTACACAGTTAAATTATAGATAGTATACACTCTATTTCAAATTAACTGCATTCCATCACTGCTCATAGTAACTACTTTGAAAGGAGTGATGTTTGTACGAACATTCATTTTCCGAACTTCACCATTGTCACAATCAAAACTAATCGGCCAAAACATTATGAGTCACATATCAAGTAAAGAAAATTATTGACGAGAATCAAATTAACATTCATAAACGTGAATTTGGGGCTATTAGATTTGGACTCCGTAATACCTAAGTTCGTGATTTTATGAGGGCAGATACCAAAGATGTGTTTATCCATTTCAGCATTAGTACTACAGTCTTTCCTAATGAATTTATGGCAATAACATATATATTATTCTTATTCAAAACACCCACGGAGCAATATTGTAAAACTTGGAATCCAATTTTAGAAAGCAAATTATACACCCATAGAGACAGTTTATCCTCTCTTAGCTAACTCAAGGCCAAAATAACCGACTATCACAGAAATCTTCGCTGATAGAGTTACACTGCTGGAATCGCTAGCATTTGCAGTGTCAGGCTAGAGTACTGGCTTTCCACCCTGAGACCCAGGTTCGAAATTAAGCTCTGATGGACAATTTTTATATAGAGTTTCGACGCCAGCATGAGTGCTATACAGAGAGTACTACGCCGTCCATCGTGTTGGACGTTGAAATGTGATGCTGTTAGCTTAGAGCAGGCTCTCGCCGACGCCGGGTTTCTCTCAGCTCTTACAGCATTCCTCAAATGAAGCAAGACTTATTATTCCACCTGTCATCATAGGCGAAGGTGACTTCAATTGTCAGTCGCCTTCCAAATGAATCAAACGACCAACGATGTGGTATTTAACAGGGAGAGGGGAGGATGATCGTGTCAGGGAAAATTTAACTCGCATATGAATCTGACGCAACAACACAAGTGATCATCTTGCGGATGACAGCGTTATTGGCAGCGAAAAATCACCTTGAACTATTTGATGACAGCCTCGACAAATTCATTGATCTCCTAATCGACAAAGGACATGTCACCCTTCACCCATTCCTTTCCTTCCCTCTTACTCAAGTCCGTCCCGTAACCTAAAAAAATGAGATTCCGAACAATAGATATAGACGGATAAGGCACTTACAAATTCTACGTGGGCCATTGGTCAGTTAAGGTGTCAATGTTAAAGCCTCATTAACAGGGTTCTCTTCCTTTGTCCCACTTTCATCGACGGTCTCAGCGCCCATGGTTCATGAAAATCCGGCGAGGACCAGTGAGGGATTTCTCGCTACAAAATAAAAGTCAGAGAGGCTACGCGGACAGAATCTCAATACACACCCAGAGACATTGCCGGCCAACTTAGCACCTGCGGGTGGTCCTCGCAAGCGTGGAAAAAACTAAATAGTGTCCGATTCTTCCTCATGCCGCGTGAGTTCGTGCGACGGATGTCCCAACCAAAGAATCACGAGAGGGTTGAGTGTAAACGAAAAGGCATCCAAGAGTATGATTAAGTTTCAAACATCTCACTACATAGTATACAATAATTATGCAGCTAGGTGGTCCATAGGGCTTAGATCACCTTCACCCGCAATTTTGAATTAATTTATAAAAGAGGTACTGAAAAAGAGAGATAAATTTATTTAGAAAATAATATTACATTGATTTTGTCTTCATTTTGAACAACTTGAATAGTTAGGCATGTAATTTTTCACAAACGGCTGTGGGTCAGAATTGTGCACACGGTGGCCGAGGGTAGTAAACTTCTTAATGGAATTCGAGATTGGCAGTGTAGGTGGCTGGAGGATGTAATAAGGGGAGGATGTAATATCGATAGGTTGCTCAAGAATTTGATCGAGGGAAGGATATTGGGCAAGCGGGAAAGGGGGAGAAAGGGAATCGGTTTCATGAACGGGATGAAGAAGGGTAGATCGAATGCTGAGGCGAAAAAGGATATACTACAGTGAGATAGGGCCCTGAAAGGGTAGAAAACCGGGAGGAGATTCTCTGACATTTAATAAACCGTAAAAAATACTCAATATAAACCCCCTAAACTGAATTCTGGCTACATGATTGCTATATAGGATATAAGGGGATCAGAGAACTTATGTTTACAGAAGTTTAGGTAAAAGTCGGATTCGTACAAGTGTTACTGAGAAGTATTTTTCTAATTATAACTGAGGATTTGTGAATAATCCATATGTAAACAAAGTTATACAATTTTTACAATGACAGACACCACTCAGACCGCATTTAGCCACTACTCGAAGCTTGAAATATATTTCCAGGTTTTCACTTTTAATCGTCACTACCCAAGAGTTAGCGCCACGTTTCTTGGTGTCTATAAATGTCTGAGTGCAAAATTAATCGTATTTTGAGCACGCAGTTCATCTAAAAATATCCCAAACGAGAACAAGTCACCTGCAAAAGTCGAACATCATGAGAAAAAGTCGTTTATTCCGTCGAATGAAATTTACTCTAAATGATCGTCATTAACAAGTTTTGCATGTAAAAGCGTCATACCGTGCTGTCTTTATTTATAACTCTTGCATGTCAAGATATCATGTGCTGTTTTTAGCATTTACAGAGAAGTACGTGCAAAATTAATAACGTTTTATTTTCAGTTCAGCTTCAAGGTGGAGTACTTCATGGAAATTTTTCATATTAATAGGGAAACTTATATGTGTTAGAAGTTGTTCCGTTATTTATTTTGTTTGAAGTAATTTTAAATTTCTCAACGTATTTTTTGTCTGATTTGAGTCAAATTCTGCATACTCTCCACCAGTATATTTGTCTTTTATTCGTCCTCTGTCCATCTTCTTCGAAAACAGTATTCACACCGTACACAATGCCCATTTTTGTCTCGCCACGTCTCGCCCACTTCTCGTCTTTCGTCATGGCACGGTTACGTCGCAAGCTGTGTTTCATTTGTTTTCCCAGTTACTCCTTCCGAAGGACCCATCTCGGTGGACTTGTAAATATTTTATTACCAGTTAGTGCGAGAAACTGAAGGTTTTGTCGCCATTGTAAACACTATTGAACCAGCACTCACTACTTGTGAAATAGGCACGTAACCTGCGGACTTGTAAAGAGAAGGGAAGCACATTTATAAAACACGATTTCATGAACGAGATAGACTCATAACTTGAGGATTTCTAGCTAAGAGAAACGGAGCACAAATGGTTTTTCGTAACCAAACATGAAATTCTCTTCACGAAACCTAATTCAAACCAATATGTCAAGTCGCATGTAAATCTAAAATTGTCAGAGTTAAAACGCTATAGTAGTTCTGGTTGCTTTAACGCTGGTAAATGCTTGCAATCCTTAAGGCCAGTTTGCGAACTTCAAGCATTATCCGTGAGGTGTTTTCACATCGACAATATCAGCTTACAATTAGCTGTCAACTGGAATGCGCGCCGAGAATCGTTGACATGTTTCGTTAATTTTCGGCTAGATACTGCGGCCTATGTACACATGCGACGCAGCGCCACGACCGGTGGCTATGTTTACTATCGACGAAAGAGTGACAACATAGTCTAGTACGAATATATTCAGCTCTCAATTCAAATTGATTTGATTATTTATTCCGAGTATTAATGGCATATTAAAAGGACTGTCAGAATTTCCGCTGCAAGGCTGTCGGCAAGGAAGTACAACCGACACGAATATACTTTTTGAGCACTCAGAGTCAATGTCGATTCTAGAAATTGGAAAAATGGATTACAACTTGAATTTTCGAGAATTTGAGCCACTGCATTTACTAAGTTTACTCGTAGAATTCTCCGTGTCGATGTTATCTGCATGGGCGGTGGACTAGTGCCGTCCAGTTCCTCCTTCCACCTCGGCCTCAAAATCCTACCAAACATTACACCGGATTTTCATCATCATGGGAAAAACAAAATCAACAAAAGATAAACGATATCTGGTAGCCATACCACGAACTCTCAGGCGTCAATAATGAATGCGAAACGTGAAAGTTTAGACTGGCTGGAGTCGAACGTTGGCGGTTGACGCTTTGGTAAACGCATCCATAAGAACACTAGTTAGTTGAAGTTAAATTTCACATTGACGTTAATCTTTAACATGTATTTACAAGATTAAAGCAGTCACATGCCGGTCGAAGCCGAGAGCAGGTGAGCTGCAGGGCTAAACTTGAACCGTTGGGAGATTATTTCAAGGGCGTAATCAAGGAGTCAAGTCGCAAAATAATAAACGGTTCGATATTTTGGTGTGTTTAAACCATTTAGGTTGATGCAGAAGCCATTACGCCATCAAAATGTAGCCTAAAAACCGAAATAACAACAATATCGTTGCCTATCTCAGCTCTCTCCTTACTCTCATTCGGATAGCGTAACGAAATAGCCGAATTTGCGGATGAATAGCAAGAACATCCCCCCTATGTGAGAAACTTTAGGCTAGTAAGTCTTGAAACATATATTGGGTACTAAGTGCAATGTATTTCACAAGATTTTGTCACAGTTTTCACCAGAAATATGGATAATTACTATGTTTAAATAAAAACAAAACTAAATGCAAGGATAGAGCATATTAATGTTGTCAATTCATGATGATTTCTAGTTATCAATGGATTAGATCGTAAAATTGCAAAAATAGCGCGTCATCTCATCAGCGCTAAAGTAAAATCGGGGCTTAGAAATATGGCAGATGTGGCATGCCCATGTCAGCTTCTAACAATGGCCTTCATAGCAAGCGCCCGCTCCATCTCCTCGTACCTCAATGGTTTGAATCACTCGATAGGATAACTTGAGCGAGTGAAATGCTATTTTTGCGTCTAAAATCTGGATTTCAAAACAATCAGCAATATCCAAGAGAGAAAAACTAGACGGGGAAGGCTGCGTGGGATTTTTCCGGTGTTTATTTTTAAGTATTATATCAGTTTAGGTAGGTTTTGTTGAATGTCAGAAAATCTCCCGGTTTTCTACACTTTCAAGGGCCTATCACGCTCTAGTATATCCTTTTTCGCCTGCGCATACGATAAATCCTTCTTCATCCCGTCCATGAAACCTATTCTCTGTCTTCCTTTTCCCCGCTTGCCCAACATCCTTCCTTCTATCACATTCTTGAGCAACCCATCGCCCATTTTACATCCTCCAGCCACCTACTTTGTCGATCTCGAATTTCATTAAGAAGTTTCCTTTCCTCGCCCACCATCTCAAGCACCTCGTTATTCCAGGTCTCCGTCCACCTCATTTTCTCCATCCTTCTTCACATCCACATCTCATATGCCTGTAGCCTATTACTGTTCTTCTTTGTGAGGGTCCACATTTTTGCCGCATTCTACGCTATGCTCCATATTAAGATATTCACCAGCCTCTTCTTCATATCGTTACCCAAGGTCCCCGTCATCAGCTACTTTCTATTACTTAACGCCTCTCTAGCTAGCGCTTTTCTCTTTCGCATGTTAAAATCATTAAAATCACGACCCTTTCGTTGCTTCACCCTGTTACTCCTTAGTTACACAATCGAATCAATGTCGAAAAATTTATACACAATTTTATTCTCACAATAACGTCATGGAAAGAAAAAATTAAGTCACTAAAAGAACAAAACGAACTATATAAAGATCTAATCGTTTCTAAAAAAATTATTTGAGACGAAAAAAAAAATCCCTTAAAAGTTTAAGATATTAATCAATTAATTAACTGTTCGTAATAAGAGTTGAATACTAATGAAATACGTCCGTGCTCGGGACAAAACTATGTTAGAGACAGGAATTCCCCGTTTGTGTTGCGAAATGGTTTTGGCTGTGGTTATAAATATAGAGCATGGTCGGGCGAGGCGAAACGACATAAGGACTGGAAGAATAATACAAACTAAATTTGAATCTTCTCCTAGATGATACTTTTTATAAAAACTATTTGAGACGAAAAAAAAAGAAAAAATGCCATACAATTTAAAATATTCAATGAAATAATGAACTTATCGTAATAAGTGTATCGTAGTCAATAGTCAACAGAATAAAAGTCAAATATATTACGTCCGAGTACAGGACAAAACTGTGATAGGGACAAGGATTCTCCCTTTTGTGTTGCAAAAGTGTTTTGGCTGAAGTTGTGAACATAGAGCATGGTGGGGCAGGGGGAAATGATATAAGGACGGGGCGATGCGGTTGGACGGCCTAGATCAGAGCCGAGGCGAGAAGAATGGCGTCACACTCAGGAGACGCGTTTAACGAAACATTACGCGGGAGCGCCTCGTGTTGTCGTCCTCTCCGTCCGTGTCGACCCCTGCTCGCGTGATGGAAGACTCAATTCCCATTGTGCTCTCGGCCTTTCTGGAGAAGGACGACAGAGAAGGATGGGAGAGGGTGAATGCCTGGAAGAGGTTGCGCGAGAATGAAAATGGAGAGGAACACAGGGGAATACCCGGGTTCGAAAAGGAGAAGGGGTGAGATGGAAGAGCGAGAAGAAAGATGCGGAGAAAAAAAGAAGAGGAGGTAAACCATAGTGTGAGTACTGGTTAGGATGTCGTAAAACAACATAACTTGAGCATAAATTTTTAAAAAGATCTCCATTCATGTAAAACTGAGCATGTAGCGGGAGATACGGAGCTGGGTAGGCAAACAGTAGATATGCAGCACGAAGGGAAAAAGCAAGCAATAACAGCCGTAGGTAATTTATAATATAAAAACTCCAGTTTTTAATCATCAGAATTGCCTGTAAACCTTAAAAATCCAAAAAAATATATCTAATGACATACTACAAGTATGACGACTCGTTCATAATAATGATTTTGGTAGGCGGAGAAGCAATTTTTAATAGACTGTAGTGTAAGTTTAGAATAACCTAGAACGGTAGAGTCAAATGTTGAAGGTTTGACTCGTTGGGAGGTTGACATTGTTGTAAATCAATCTTTGTGTCTTCCGCAGTTTATTGTCATGAGTACAACCGGTTTCGGCAGTTACGCGTTCACCTGTACCTGACCTGTGTACCTGATGATGTACACTGTACAGTACAGTGTACCTGATAATAGCGTAACTACCGAAACCGTTTGAACTCATAATAATGAAACTGTGGAAGACACAAAATTGGATATACTAAGCCTAGAAGGGACTTTTTAATGCTATGCACTTAAAAAAATATCTAAGTCAATGTATTCGCAAAAAATAAGACAAAATATGATGAATTCTGGCTAATGGTGTGTGTGTGCAGAAGTTCTATTCTTGCCTCAAAAAACAATTTACTGCATAAGAGACTACCTACTTAAGTATGAAGAAAGGAAATAATTGTAGGCTTTACTTTGTGGAAGTTATCCATAACGTAAAAATACAATAACTTTAGTTAATCCACTTGAGAGAATATATTATCACGAGTGATGATTAGTTCTCTCAAGTATTGACAGAGAGTTACTGTATTCTTGTGCAAAGTATTAAAGTATATAAAATATTTATAATCATTCACCTCATGCGGTTTGCTTCCCGTTAAGTTAAATTCATCTTCATGAAGAATTTCACCCAATTTGGATGATATCTCAGCACTTGTGCGCCCGACAGCGTACCACCTCATAATGCTACTGCCATGATCGGAATATTTATGAAATAAAAATTTATTTAATCCGTTACGGCAGAGAGTGAGCGAGATGGTTGAATGGAAGAGGGGGTGACAGAGCTCGGCAGAGAAGAGAGCCTTCCAGGTGGTATGCAGTAGTGAGGTAGTGTGCAAAAGTTCAACTTTTGGTATCTTTTCAGCACTTCACAGCATATTAATTTTTTTATATAATGCATTTAGTAAGTATTATATAGTAAGTATATTTATAGTATGAAATTTAGAAAGGAAATGGTTGAAGGCTTTACTATGTGTAAGTTATCCATTAGGGGAGAATAAAATAACTTTGGTAACTCTACTGGAGAGAATTAACTATCACGAGTATAGATGAAGTTTCTCAAGTGGAATTAACAGAGTAATTTTATTCTTCCGTAAAGTATTTCGATGATTTATGATAATTAAACTTGTGCGGTGCGACTCAAGGTTACGTCAAATGATAGTTTATAACGGTGTCGGCCCCGGTGGCGGCGGGGTAAAGTCCTCGCCAGCTACCCTGAGGGTCGCGGGTTCCAGTCCCGCCTGGGTAGAATATTATCTACCCAGGACATGGGTGTTTGTGTCTCGTTCATTGTTACTGTTATCCACCCGGCGTAAATTGGCACATTGTGCTGTATTCGGGATAGTGATGATAAATGAAATAAAATAAAATAAATAACGAATATCACCCAACTTGGAGACTATCTCTGCACTTGTGCGCGCGAAAGTCTACCACACCAATCATTTCAGGCGTAACCTCGTGGAAATCCATTTTTAATAAATGATAACACCAAATGTTTCTATTATCATTGATTCTACCACACCATTTATGATACTGCCATGATCAGAAAGTTTTTTAAAATAAAAATTGATTTAATCCGTCTGGGCAGAGAGAGAGAGAGAGAGAGTGAGGAGGTGAATGGAATAGGGGGTGAGACACAGCTCGGGAGAGGAGAGAACCTTCCAGGCGGTTTGGAGAATAAAGGCAGCTGAAAGGGTCGCCATCACACAACGTTTCCTTTGCAAAAATCCAAGCAAGTAATGGATGAGAGGTGGGCGCAGCACCCATCGACCGACGTGCAGGAACGCTTGGGGACGCGCACAAGGGGCCGGCCTTCGAAGGGTTACGTGACACGGCGTCCGTACTCTCGCGGTCACGCCCACCGCGAGGAAGGGAATTGGGAAATAAAACTGGGAGGAGAGGTATGGGATAAAGTACAAACCAAAGGGATAGGAAGATTGAGACGCGGAGGCTCGCGCGGAGAATAGAACACACATAAACGTATGTGCGACGTCGATGGCCTTTAAGAATGTGAACACTCGGACGCATGGCAGGTGATGCATAAATCATAATAGGTGCGTGACCGGGAGAGGGAATGCAAGCCGTGAGCAAAACGAAGAGCAGAACCTTGAATGACAGAGGGGGGCTTAGTTTGAAGGAGCCAGGCGACGCAAGATGTGACGAGTGTGATAAAAATCCGCCTTCACGAGCGTGTGGTGCGTGAGGGATTTTTTTTTCAAACCAGCAACTCGCAATTCTCATTGAAATAAATTACATAAGCATTCGGCCTTTAGAGCAAAGCATTGCAGCATTCTCACGGGTGACCCCACGCCCACCGAGAGTGCACTGGATTATACTTTTTTTTTGCTTTCGCTCTCGATCTAGATAAGCCAGGGAGATTTGGGTCATAAAAAAGTGCACACTTTGAAAACAGGGCTAATTTTTTAATGTGTCACTTCCCTACTCACTTGTGGCAAAAATTAAGCCCGGCTTGATTATTTCTTTTCTCGAGAGTTTTATGGACGCAAGATTTATAGTTTCCTCCAAAGATCATGGTTGCCCCTTCGCACGAGAACACATTGAGGGAGGCATATAAAGATATGGGAAAAACTCTAATTTTGGAATAAGTTTTCAGGAAAATTTTAAGAAATTCAGCTGGTTTCTGTGCAGATAAACGAACAAATTTACGTACTTGCTGATACCTGGGAGATTGGTGGAAGAGGGGATCCTAGAGCCTTGTCCCCAGTATTGAAGTCATATTTATTGCTTAACAGTCCCATGAAGTTATTTATATACGGGTTAAAGAAAATTTTACAAGTCTAGTTGGATTCAGAAATGGTTTTTGTTCAAAATAAATGACGAACGGGTGCCATATATTTGTACGTATCAAAACCTTTTTATTTATACATTATTTATACATTATTCATCGTAGCTATCGATTCTTTATCAAAGTCTTTCCGTCAAGTTTCCGTTTCGTTTGCCAAGTAATACCCTTCAGGGGTGCTAAATTATGTCAACATTGGATAATGTCCAATGCATAATGATGTTTGAGATGTGAATGTAATGGAGAGCACAGAGGACGAGAGGAAATACAATGGACGTAAGGTAAGGCTAACGAAAATGTGAGGAGAGGCAAACGATTGACGGAATTAAGAGGGATAGGAGGTAGTTGGACGGAGTGGTGAAGGTATGTAGAGGCTCTTATACAGGGGAGGATGTTGGGTAGGTGGGGAAGAGTAAGAAAGAGAAGTTGTTTTATGAATGAGATGACGAGAGTCAGTTGCTCATCGAACTGGAGTTGAAGTATAAAATTGTCCACATAGAAAACGCCTTTCAGCAGTAAAATGACCTCCAAAAATTAAGCACTACTTTCTCTACTAAGATCCAGCAAGGAGAACTTGGAGCCAGCAAGGTCAGGAACGAAAACAGAAAAGAAATAAAAGGATAGTATTTTTATCGACTGTTGGCATTAATAGAGAGATAAAAAGCTAAAAGAAAAGATTTTCATTTCCCAGAGGACGTCTGTGTAAAATATTTGTGATTATATCAGTAAAATGACGTAAGTATACGTCATTAATAAATGAAATGTGTTCTAGGATTCTAATTTTTTTAATGAGCATCTTTAGGATTTCAAGTATGTTTTTTTAAATTTATAAGCTACTGACATTTTTCTCTCTCTTCGTTCAAATTCAATTGTTTTACGATTATAATTGCTTATGTCAGTAATGCTGCTAGTGAAATGAAAAACATAGTTCACTGCGCCTTGGATTTAGGTAGATTGGAAACCACTGATATTTCTAGGGTATGGCCGTAGTAAGAGCAATAAAATCGTCGGTTTATGATACAGTACCTTTCTCTACCCTTTGTGAGCGTATTGTTATGGAGATTTTACCCCTCTTCTTGAAATGCTTCTTGTAATTTTTTTCTCCTGGCTCCACCATTTCCTTGCAAACTTTGCGTTCCGAAATAGTCTCTCCCCATACCTTGAAAATGCAAATTAAAGGATATAAAAGTTGTGGGATACCAAAGAAATCACTGTCAATTTTAAATCACGGAATTATGGACATAAAATGCATTTATAAGATGCATCACAGTTGATCGCACTACTTTTGGAAAGAATGGATCAGAAACAAAACGACTAAAAAATAGGTACTCATGTCAGAGTTTTAAGTATGAAATTCATGTACATTTTAACTTATGATCTATTAAAATTCACATACATAAATAAGTAGTAATTAAAACGGGTCAGTTTCTTTAGGGTAGAGGTAAACTTTCAACTTCTTGTATAAAGATTCCTTCAAGGTTGGATGTTACCAACTAAAATTGTATTCCGATGTGGTCTTTCAAAAGGTTACTTCGATGTAACGTCTAGAGATACTATAGTTAAGGTAAGCAGTTACCTAATGTGATAAAAATTACATATATTATCAATAAAGAACAATATATTCCGAGACTCACGTGGTTATGAGACTCGGATATTTAAAATGTTAAATAGAATGCGTTAAGCGCCACTGAGGAAGTTTAACATCTCCTGTTGCTGGAGATGTGGGATGCCGTTAACAGAAAGATATTACCACCCGGAGAAGACGGGTCAAACAGTTTCACGTTGATTATCACTTTACGAACCGAGCATGAGCTCAGTAAGGGGCTCTTCTCTTCCCGAGAAGGCGGCTTTATTACTCGTGCCTAGCAAGATAGTCATTTGAAGAAAAATTCAGCCATTAGGAGTTTACACGGACGAAAAAAAAACCAACAACCAAAGTACTAGCTCGAACTTCCTGAGCCTCGAGATTTCCGCGGGTGAAAGGTCGAGGATTTTTCTACTCTTTTTATCATTCATTTTTTTCTAGTAAAGGCACTTTATCCTCTCCTTATCCATCTGAGGGATGGAGGGAAAGAAAGAAAGGTTGCACGGCATGCAAAGACTTTTATGGTTTCTTCTCTTACGTATTTCGCGTTTCTCGCATAAGTGCGTGCTCAAGGCAGCACAGAAAGAGTAATTTACAGCTTCTCAATTGTCACGTCTTTTCTCAATCCTCCAACATTCTAAATTTAAAAAATGCATTTCCGCACTCTAAGAAGTAGCACATATCCCCAAAAATTTGCTAGCCATCATTAGTAAATTACACGAAAATATTTATTGAATTAATTTTTTTACACCCAGCTCCTTCAAATGCAACGCCCATTCTTGAAATTCACGGCCAGAAGATAGCGATTAGCTTAATTTCCTCAAAGAAACAGTAGTATTACTTATGTTTATTTCGGTCACAATGTCATTTCAAAAGGCCTCGCCCCTCGAGCGTTTGCAAGAATGGTTTTACTGTTGATGCATTAAAAGCCCAGGAGGTTATCTTCGCGGCCATACAATATAAATTAAACAAAATCAGTTAACGTGACTTTTAAGGGCCCTTAAATTAACAGTTTATGACCAGAATGTTTTAAATTTATACCAAGGGATTCGGAAGTAGGGGAAATTCACAAAATATGAGAGCGAGGTCAAGATGTAATGAAAGTGTTTTAAAGGTTGGACGTAGAAGAAATTGCAAATTTCATACCATAGAACAAAGAAGGTACAAGTTGAGGATGATTTCAGCAAAGTGGACACTATGCTTTGTGCCAACTACAAATAGCCAGGTTTTTTTACTCCAATTTCACCGTAAGAAGGGATTAGTAAGGCAATTAAGGTGGTTGGAGCACGAATCGTGAGTCAATGAGTGCACATTTTTATAAATATTCAGGTGAACCAAAAAAAAATACTCGGACCACATTTCACTTAGGAATATCCATTTTCACTTTTTAAATAGCCATATATGATGTAATATAAATTATAATTTGTAATTTTCGTCTCAATTTAAGTTTTGTTACGACTTGGGTTAACGGCGCGGAGTTCAAAAGTTAAGCGGAAATCGTACATAAATACGTGCTTTTTTATCCGGCATGTTACTATGATATTAACTAGGAACCATTATAATAATAAGAAACATATGTTTGCGTTTAGGAGAAAATCTGTACATGTGTCATCGAATTATTTCGAAAAAAATGCTAAGTGTCATAAGGTGCGCGTTCAAATGATATTAAACTGCCAAGAAACCAAGTCAGCGACATGCAACTTTTTTGCTTTCATCTATACGCATAAATTATAAATAATCTTATATAAAGGTTCACGCAAATCCTTACATGCACAAAGATCGCGCCAACCACCTTAAGTACGTCATAAGTATTTTGAGAAAAAATAGTTTAAGCTGACGATGAACCATGCTGCTCTTCAATTCAACAGGGAGCTCCAAGGGCAGATGAAGAATTTGATAGCTATTCGCCTCCAGGTCAGAACTTTTAATAAAACGGTATATTATAACAAACCTAGAAAATCATAAATGTCAATCCATGTCGACTCCTGGTACTTGCGCGATTTACTTTTCACAAAATGACAATTTCAAAGAGCTGCTCATTTAATTGGAGAAATCCTAGCACCGAAGGAAAAGTGCCTAGGATAATAATGATTTTGATCTCCGAAAGACAAAAAAACAGATTGAAGACGGAGTATGACTAAGGTTGCCTCCAAGGAGAGGAGGAGAGATTCTTCAGCTTTCGGAGACAGTATGGATTATTTGAAGAGAAGGAGAATACAACTGTTGAACCACCGTACTGTTTTCGTTGAGACAGCATTAATATGAAAATCCTTCCATATTTTCAACCAAATTCCATTTCAATCATCAAAAAAGCTTTAAAATATCAAGCATCACCGGTAAAAAAAGCTTTTATTCTGTAAACCCATGTGTTTGTCCAGAGCACTCTCTTTGTAGGCTAAATATCCCTACCACACCGACGTGATATGTGCTAAAGAACTTTATTCCATCGAATACCCACCCACGATAGAGAGATAACGAATAACTTTATAAATGATGTAATTTTTTTAACAATTCTAGGCCTCCATAAACATTCGAATGACGTGTATCGAGTGAGACCAAATTCTCACTCTCCACCTAATTTGAAACAAAAATATCACTTAGTCTGTTAGTTTTATGCCCACAGTTCTAGGATTCCTAGCACCGATATATCTCACAATGTTCTTAATCTTTTTATGCCTTAGATATGCACCACTCCTGAGAAAACTATGTGAATGAGAGCGTATTTAAAGCCTCATTCAGACGATGGTTCAGGATTGAAACAATACCAGAACGTGGGTAAGTGAGATAACGGATCTCCGAGGAATCCGAGGAGGAAAAGAAAGAGAAAAGGAATTTAGCTAAATGGACTGGAGAGCGGCGAGTCGCCTTACCTGCCAAAATGAAGGAATATCAAGTACCCAGAGAGGCTACAAAACGTTATCCGTGGCCCTAAGTGGCCAAAGTGACATCGAAATTAAAATAGAAACGCCGGTACCTTCTCCAAGGAAGGGCGGGTACTTGCGCGGCGAGTTAGATTATGGTAACCAGCTTATTCTTTCCACTCAAACTGCCAAGCTATAATAGAGGACACCGGCTAAAAAATCTTGAAAAAGAATTATTATTTAATTAAAATTTTAAATAAAATATAGAGTCTATGGTAACATAAACAGGTGTTCGTAAAAATAATCCTCCAAGGGAGCATAAGTTAAAACTAATAATTCCACCACATTTTTCGTTTAGTTTTAGAAATTATGCTTTGACTGACCAAATATCTAAGCTATTAGCAAGAAAGTTGTTGAACAAGATGCAGATTATTTGATTTATTAATATTGGTTAAATATTATGTCAATGTTACGGTAGCAGACTGCGTCACCACATATTTAGATCTATCGCAATTGGATTCCAATTTTTGCAGTAATATTCCATCATTTATAAAATAATAAGAAAATATGCGTAAAATCGATTTTCATTTGATATACAAAGCCTTTTTTGCTTACAAAATAGTATCTCACGAAAATGATATTAGCATTAGGTGGAGAAATCAGATTTTTCGACATAATATACACATTTTTTGCATTTACAAGAAGTAATGTTTCAAGTTCAAGTTATGAATGAATGATCAAAATAAGCATGCTTTGGTTGTTTCTACTATAGAGGAGACACATTTTTCTAAGAGCACGTAGGTACTGAATGTCATATTTTGGCCAGTTTACGGTAGGGCCGCCTAAAAGAAGAAAGCTGCAGCACATTGTCGGGACAAACACCAGCAGGCGCGTGCGTGGGCATATTTATGTTTAGCACTGTGAACGGCATCCTAGAAGCGGGACAAACGCTCGACAGCAGGCAAGGGCGCGAGGAACATATAATAAAATGCATAGACTCCATCATCTCGCAAAATGGGCCAGCGAAAACGCTGGGTAGGAGGTGATGGCTCGGGAATGGTTCCATCGTGTATGTCACGTTCAATGTGGTTGAAAATTTTTGTATACTCATAGATTTTGGTGAAACTTTGCAAACGTATTCTAACTTGTGGTATCTTTAGAAAAATTAGGGGTAATTACATCATAACCACTTGGTTTTTACGTAATTCAATGCTATTTTAAGTCGTATCCACATACTATGTTACGTATACTCTATAATATTTCCATTAAATATTTAGGAATTAACAAAATCTCCATGAGGCTATACGTAAAATTTTTAAATGACGACCAGTATCGCAGAATAGTCGACATCTTCACGACTATTCGACGAAACTGGTAATGTAGTAAAACTTCTCCTTAAAGCTTTAAAAAGTTTCTGTCAACTCCTAAACTTTATGGAAAAGTTTCACAATGTTGTGGCTAAAACTATTGAATCAATTGAATATGTACAGATTTTCTTCGGGGTTCGGCTTGGTGTGGAGGCTAGAGCACTCGCCTACCACACGGGTGGCTAGAGTTCAAATCCCTGCAGAGGTGGATGTTTTTCAGAGGAACCCTATCCCTACTTGAGTGTCTTCTGGAGGGCACTTCAAGTACAGTACTCCGTCTGTCAAATGAGACCCTTACCTATCCCCTATAATGCAAATGGCCTTAGCCGTCGGTCGCCTCCCCAAATATCCAATCCAATCCAATCCATATTTTCTTCTAAACGTGTAATGATTGACTATTATGATTCTTGCAAAATCCACGCTAAAGCTCTAGCATTGCCCGCTTTAACTAAAGGAAATAATTAAAATATAATTCATGTACCAATTCCATCTCTGCCTGTGTGGTGAATTCCAATGAATCAACGAAATGCACTTTAACGAAATGCGGTCCAAGAATTAATTTTTTCAACTAACTTCAGAAATTATGAAAATGTCCCGTGGTTACCACTCCAGTCACCTTAAAAGGAAGGAAGAAACCAATAAAAAAGAAACGCCAAAATACCGCACTCCGCGATCTAAAGGGTTCGGCGTCGATCGCCGAAAAAAAATTATCTCCCGGTCAGTCCGGCGCCTCCGGCCGCCACCGCGCTCGTTATAGGATGCCCCCTTCATTCTCCCTTCGATGCAGCGGGGACAAAGCGAGCAAACATGGAAGGAGAAGGGGGGAACAGATGATGTCCAATATGATTCCCTCTCTCTTTTTATAGGCGTGGATATCCGCCCCGCGTGGGGAAGTCCACCTGCGCCCTCGGCAAACGACAGCTCCTCTCCCGGGCGCTTATCTCTCTCTCCCTCCCTCCTCCACGCCCGCACCTTTGCGCCGTCCCGATCACTCCACACACCCTCCTCACATATCCTTCCCTTTTCGCACCTATGGTCCGTTCGCGCAGACACATTTGGCCGCGTCGTCGGTCGCCCGCGGACGCATTTACATCAGTTGAATGTGTTGAGAGCGGCTGCAGGGGACGGAAGGCCAGCGGACTGGGCGAATCGGGCGCAGAAAATCCCATTGGTGGGCGGGGGACGGATGGTGGTTTAGAGTGCGGCAAGGCCCCCGGCTTGGGAGGAGATACCGTATAAATTTCAAGGGAAAGGCTCCTCGTTCAAGTGAAAAGCATCGGACGCTCCAACACCAGGGGACAAGTTCACCACGAATGGAAACTTTTTTTCTCCGCCTGCGTCCAAATTTGGGGACTGAAGTGAAGAGTTTAAGAGCTGAGAAACGATCCGTGCCGTAACCTGAACAGTTTAATCCTCTGATGATCACATAGCTGTGTAAAATGTACAGGCAAAAAATCTTTCATCTGCAGTGGAACTCGATCCTGGACTCATCGATATTGCGCCAAGTACTGTAAACAGTTAAGGTGCCTGTGGCTTGACAATGGAAGTCAAGATAATTACAACGTTTCACGTTTTAATAAATTAAGTTCTTAGAAAATACTGCTTTCACTGTTAAAATGGGTTATGTATTGAAAACCAAAAGTAAGATACACATCATACACGTTATTCCATAAATATATTTTTAATGACCACATTTGTCCAGCCATAGGGGCCGACTACAGTGCCATTTGCATGGAACTATCGCATTTTGCCTTCATTTAAGGCATTCCTTCTGTAAAAGCTTAAAATATAGGAGATAAGAGGCCTATGATGTATTTTATTTCAATTTACAATGAATTTTTTTCTGATAAAGAGTTTTAATTAAAAGTTAGAATAAGCTTATTTGCTGTAGCAGAGCACTCTCGAAAAGAGCCCGTATTTAAATGTCCACTTTCAAGGCTGAAATGCAGTAAAACTAGCCAGAAAATTCATATTATTTTCATCTCAGTTAAGAAAACGCGCTCAAATATGATTTATATAAATTTTTAGGAAATCTGTAATGAGTGATCCTGAGGCCTGAGTCACCTCAAGAGATTTTTTTCTCATCGAATTTCAAGAGGGCTTTAAGGTGGCTGGTATGTTGATCATTTGTTGTATAGAGCATATTTTTGAGCAGAGTGGGGAGTAAAGATGTGTAAGCGAGGTTTTTGTCAATGTGTATGGTGTGTACGCAGTTGTTCCAGGTTAGCAAGTGCTTTTTCACGGTATGTATTTTTTGCTTCTTCAATTTTTTTGTTTTTTATTCTTTTCTAATTGACCACTTTCTATTTCCCTCTATATTTTGTATGTATGTAATGGTTGTTTGGTCATGTGTTATGTAGTGAATTCTCTCATAATCCAGGAGGTTCAACGAATATAATCAATAATTACTTTATTAATTATGCTAGATAGACTTGAATTTACTGCCGGAGGATGTAGGATAATGCGGTGCATACTTTCTTTAGCTGCAATTGGTGGGCAGAAATAAGTGAAGCCCTCGAGCTAAGGAACTGGCAAGTTTGTCGCGCAAGTTCGTTACAGCAAGCAACTTTTGACGTGAATTATTTGAGTTATCGGCTCTGCAATTTCTCTTGCGGAACTTTTAAAATTCTGCTGCAGAGGCGTATTTTTGTCAATGTAAACAGCAAACAATCTAGACCAGAGATTGGCCTCAACTGCCACTGCTATCTGCCTCCATACCAATCTTATTCTTGCATTCTCCTTCAATATCGCGACTCCTATTGCCCTCATATCTTGTCAAACACCCAGCAGCAATCGTTTTAGCGGTCTTTCTCTTTTCCAGAGCCCTTAAATACCGGTATTGTACTGTCGTTTTGGTATTGTGTGTTCACACACTCTTTCCAAGAGGTCCAGACATGCCATCCGCAGTGATTTGGAGAGCCTAACTATATCATCCTACTCACTTACTTCTGGGGCCATCGAAAACTAAGTAGGCCTTTGGCGTCGCCAACTAGCCGTCTCCGAGCATTTCTGTCTTCTGCAATCTTCAATTCTCCATCCATATTTCTTATGGCACTCTTAACTTCGTCGTTCCATCGCATTCATTGTCTACCTATTGTGGTCTCCTTCCTTGTGGTCTTCCTTCCCATGTTCTCTTCATCATAGAATTTTCATTTCTTCTGATCACATGGTCCAGCCAATTCAATCTTTTGCTCTTGATCACTCCAAAATTGTCTGGTCTGTTATACACCTCTCTCAGTTCTCTGTTTCTTTTTATTTTCCATATATCTCCTTCTAGGGTAGGGCAAAATATTCTTCTTAAGACTTTATTTTCAAAAGTAATGAGTTTCTTTTGCGGCTGCTTTGTATGCGCCCAAACCTTGGAGCCAAATAACAAAACTGGCTGCACTATGAACTATATCCTCACCTCCTAATATTTAATTTTTGATGAAAGCACACAAAACTATGCAAAATTAATACGCTCCTACAACTTTTATCTTATAAAAAAAACTATTACCATTGTATCACTCTTAAACCTGCGGTCGCCGTCCTCGCAATCGGCTAGGCGATTGGAAGCGGGAAAGTGAAGATGGATCGTCATGAGCGTAGGAGAAGGGGTTGCTTAAGCCTCCTCACCCAACTCCAACCTCGATCAACCACCCAGGGCTTTCCCATCCTCCCCTCTTCCCCCCAGCAAGCTCCGCTGACCTCCTCGGGCGTGGCCGATGGCCGTGTCGCGTCGCCCACGACCACTCACTGCCCTCTGGGTGCCAAAAAAATTCTCCCCCTCGACCCCTCCGCCAAGAGTGAGTGCCGAGTGGATTGGAGTCACGCAATTGGCAGTCTGCCACGCGACGTGCGGGAAGGCGGGAGAGAATGGCGACACTGAGGTGCACGCGGGTGTGGACTTACGCATGTCCATCTGTCTTGTGGAGTGCGGGCGGTTGGGGGAAGTCACGTCCGCGAGAGAGAGCGTAGGTGGGAGCAAATAAGCGAAAGGTTTGAGTGATGTGAAGAAAGAGAGGAAGACAGGTCTGAGAGAGAGAGGAGTGACTCGGGCTATGAAAAGTCATTGATAATGTTATCATATTCAGAGTTCCCAAAACGTAACATACTTAATTTTAGTATAGTTTAAAATCGGAATATTTTAAAAATAAAATTTTAGTGAATAGTGTACAGGTTTTCATTATTTTGTACCAAACGAAAGAAAGGTGAGCTGTAGGATGAAAGGTAAACTATTTAGGTCTGTGGTGAGGTCTTTTTCGCTGTACGGGGTGGAAAGGTGGCTGATTACAAGGGTGCTAACGAGTAAAGGTAAGATAAAAAATGGGCATATCAGTGGAACGTTAAATGTAGGACCCATGGTCAAGATGATTCAGGAAAGTAGACATTGGTGAAATGGACATGCGCAGAAAAGAAGACTATGTTCAGAAAATGGGTATTAGTGGGAATAGGAAGACCAAAAATGATAAAGTGGCAGACGACATAAAATGCAAAGAAAAGATAAATGCTGGGGGGAAGGTGAGTCTTTAGACAGAAATCTGTAGAGAAGAAGGAAAGAAGAAAACGCTGGCTCCACTGATGGGATTAGATAGAGGGAAAGAGGGAGCAATTTTATTTTTTATTACAATCACAAAATAAAATAATTATTTGCAGCTGCGGCGGCTTTTTTACCATCAAGCTCAAGGTTATATTTACTTTTGATAGGCAATTATTAATGCCTGCTGTTGACACACTCACAGATAAATCATAAATTTGAGTTATTGAGGAAATTCACAATGTGTACTACTGAAAATGAATAAGTAAATTTTATGCATATTTCCCAATATGCTGTACGAGAACCTCTTCGTCCAGTAAATTACCTTAACTTGATGACCTTCCTATCTCAGTCAACTTCTTCTTTGGACTTCCCATACAAAACTGTTTCTTATTGAGTGAGAGGGTTTGATGAGGGCTGGTGATGATGGCCAAAAGGGAACAGGGCAGAGTGACTCACAGGTGAAGGTGCAGGCGAATGAGATGGGGCTACAGGAACAATAGCTACGGACATGGCCATCGGATGTCCAGAAAGTTAATGGAGATATCGGCTAAGGAATTCTGATGATGGCTGTTGGACTTTAACGGCCGTGACCAATGTTTGTTTAGACACTCCCCAGGTATTTTGTAAGACCACCAGCAGTTTAACCTTCCAATATAGACTTTCTCTGACTCTCGTTGATCGATGTTTCAACCTTGGAGGTTTAACTGCGTTGATTCCCGAAAAAGCATCTGCTGATCCGAAATTAAAACTGAAGAACATACAGAAGGGTAACCATTGCAAGGCCGATTTTGAGCATTCAACATAGGAAAATTCAGGGGAATGAGACCAGGACGAGTTACATAAAAGGTCGATGATTACATAAAAACATTCATTAGGTACCTTCACTATTTATTTCCTTTCCATCATATCTGGAGTTTTACTAAAGATGTTGGGAAAAGATAAGCAGCTCTATTGTACAATTTTTTCAATATTCTACCACCTCAATAAAAATTTTACGTTACAATTAAAATAATTTCTCTAATATTCGTTTGGTGTGATTCATCTTTATCTAGGTATTAATAAAGATGAAAATCACTCCAAGTGGGGAGAAAGTAGGCAGAATTCAGTTTTAAATAGAGGTTCCGGGCATTCAAGTTTATTTCTGATCAGAAGAGGATAATTAGTCTACATCACTTCATTAATAGATTCAAAGAATAAGAGATGGAAAAACTCTAAGCGTGGGCATAGAAATATTCCAAAAAAAACTACGAATAAAAGGCAACTGCATAAACATTACTATTCCATACGCACAATTGTGACGGTGTAAGATTGAATACTGCCTAATTAAAATAAAATTACATGCATTTTTTATTAAAAAACACTTATGACTCCACTTAAAACACTCCCATTCACATACCATGATGTAAAATTGGAGAATATAACGATAAAAAAATAGATGCACATGAACAACAACTTTCAGAAACCATCAATAATTTTCTCTGATTTCATCAACCTTCTGATTCCTACGTGATTCTACGATCTCTTATTCTCAAATAATTTGTATGCTGCTTTAATTTTCCAGGGTACCACCAATGCCTGAATGCCCGCTCTTTCTTTTTACGCTGTAGATACCTGTAGTCAGTTCCTCCTACAGTAACAGCGTTCTCTAATTTAGGCTGTCGAAACACATTTTGCTGGGCCGCCTGATGTAACTTCTAACTGCTAGCAGTTATCTGCATAGCAACACATACTAATCTCTGGATTTTCATTTTCTTCATACGTTTCGTTCTTAATTTTGTTAATGAAACCAGTCAGTAACATTTGATGAAATCTGATCCCTTAATCGTGGAACTTAAAAATGGAATGAGTGAGAAAATTGAAGAAATTTGTAACTCCTTCTCTATTTCTGTGAATAAATTTAGAAGACAAGGCAAACTTTACTTAAAATAATTAGCAGGTGCAAACATTTGAGCTTCTGCGTACATTTTTATATGCCTGTACGTTTTGCGTATGGAATAATATTGAGTAATCCAAAGTTATGATCATTACAACCACCCTAGCGCTAATTCATAATACCTGTCAATTGAATAAAAAAGGCAAATATTTTGTTTTGCATAATTTTCTTGTATTTTCACTCTCTTTTCTATGCTAGGGCATTCTTATAGCTATTAATTGAAGTATTTTAATCTCTGTAGTGATTAAAAGCCTTATAACGTCGTCTCCATTGGAAATTTTCTTCCTAAAATCTTCTGAATATAAAATTTGTATTCTATAGAAAACATGTAACATATGTAAGTATGAAAAAAAATTAATGACATTCAAGGAAACTAAATCGGATATCATGGACCTTGATAAAAAATTCAATGTCACATAATACCACCAGAACTAGCATAACTGCCACACGTGGATGCTTAGAAAGGGCAGGCACAAGCTTTAGATTTCTTTCGCGTCATCCATCACGACGAAGGCTGCTATCCAATTGCACTAAATTGACATCAAGATCGCATATTGAAACATATCTGTTCTCATTGGAGGACTAATCTTGTGAAACATCCAGTGAGATATGAGACAAAGGAGTCACGCAGCGTTGAAAAACACCGATTTCCGAACCAGTGGCCCCAAGGTGAACCTTTCAAAGGAGCACCAGTCGCTAAGACTTCCATTTTCAGAACGCGAGCCGTGAACACCACGGGCTAAGTATCATTCGAATCCAAATGAACGAGGAATTAGTTACCACATGCGATCGCAACTCGAAGATTTTCTTCCACAGTCATGAAAAAATAGGAGGCTCGGATTTCCTTATAAGACATTATCGAAGCCCACAAAGGAAGAATTCTCTTTCGCAAAACACCGCCGCCGAAATCGGACGTCTCAGATATTTCATTTTCTCCTAAAAAACGAAATATTTCGCGGATTACGTCTCTTTTGCTTCTGAAATAAAAATTCACCCAGCCCCGGAAAATTAACGAGAAAAATAAAACATCGACCCGTTCTGGTGTTTGCTCGTAATTTATCGACGGGGATCCCATTGCTAATACTAGTCTCGAGGTGGCTAAGGGAAAGCCTGAGAGTCCGAAGATAAGCCTTCCTGCCTGGGCCATACGGAGACGCACACCAGTCGGAGCAGAAACCACTCAGACAAAGGAACTTGGTTCTGGACGGATTATTCCATGAGGAAAAGAGAGAATATATAAAAATGACAACTGAAAAGCGTTCTCAGAAATCTAGTATACTTAAATCCACCGTGGCGTCACCTTTATAAAAATATTTATCCGAAAAGAGTCGACAAAACCCTAAGCGAGGGGTGTAAAAGAAACGATGGGATATTTCGAAGGTAGAGGACTGAGATAGCGTGAGGTCAATTTCAAGAAATTCCAGAACACGATATCGTAATTTCCGAAGAAAAGGTTTGATTTCTCACAGTTGAGTGGAGAGGAGGAGGAAAAATTGGAGAAGTGGTCGGGCTGACCAAAATGCCGAAGCGGTTAACAAAAAATCTCTTGAGAGTGAGAGGAAATAGAAATACCCTCAATTTCAGATATGGAAGAAGTATCACGCAGTCCTTCGAACTCATTGTTGATACGACATTGCGCTCAACTTTAAGATTACTTAAGCTCAATAATAACGAAAATGATTAACAATTGAGCTTAAGTAGCCATTAGTTAGTAGGTCATGTTTTGTCGAGATCTCCTGAAGTACCAAAGTATATTAATGATACGTTGCTATGATTGGATACGCTGGTCCACATTCTGTCGTAACTACCTAGCAATAGTGAGATACTGTTGGCATCATTTCAGCTGAGACGGACATTGGTGCACGGAAAATTACCAAACATTACCACCATAGCTATTACTAAGACCAAATATGCTCGAAAATTCAAAAGAAAGATGATGTTAAACAGTAATAATGAGAATAATGGTTACAAGTTCACGAGATTAATGTAAACGGCATACAGCAAATGGTTCGATAAAATTTCTACTTACCCAATAAAGGATGTGTTTTAGATAAAAAACAGGTTTTGAGATAAAATAATACATATACGATCACCAAAAAGAGAATCTGTAATCATTACAGTGAATAGTCGTGATAAATGGCTCAGAGACAAAGGAAAGAGGCATTTTATGCTGTGTAAGTAGACACTTCTGTTCAAAATGACGGGAAGGATCGAGTACAATAGTAGGGTGCAGAAATAAGGTGGGGAAAGAAACTTCTGAGGTACAGTCAGAAAGAGAAGATTTATATGCTTACGCCACACTTTTGGGCACAAAAAATTGGAGGATCATAAAAAGAGGGAAAAGTCTTGTAATAAAGACAAACGAATAGACTAAATAAAATGGGATGTGAACAATAAAAGTCAAAAGATAAAAAAAGAGCAGAGGACAGAATAGAATGGAGGGTTTCGGTAAACCAATCTTAGGATTGAAATCAGGTGGGACTTGTAAAGGCAAATTAATTTCGCCTAGAACCGAATATTGATAAAAAATGATACAATAGTTAATAAATGATACAAGGGTCAATAAATAAGGGGCAAGCCAGCATGGGCAAGGTTAAATAGTACATTCGAACCGTTAGCAATCACAAGAATGGGGAACAAGCCACAGAAAAAACAACCTGCACTTATAGGAAGCATTCTTATATATAGATGAATTTCATCGAAATTTTTTATGGAGATATATGAAAAAAGCATGAAGATATTTCATCAGAAAAATGACGCGGGATCGACTGCGTTGAAACGCTACGTAAATATTCGGGAACTATGGGAATTACGTCACGAACGTGAATAATTAATAGCACTGATAAGCACTTACTTGTGGAGTTCAGGTAGTTTTCTGAGACTTTTTTTTTATTTCCTTTGCAGAAGTAAAATTATAAGCATAATTTGATCCCTTTTATTGAATTACAGGTAGAGTAGTTCAGGTAAACCATACGGTCATGTCATACCACCAATTCCGACTTTAAAGAAGTTTCTTTTTCAAAATGCTATGCACATTTCAAGGCAATTAGTGATTTTCGCAGATGAGGTGTGTACATATAGACCATATATTTCACATTGTTGAAGAAATTTCTCCTTATGCACGCTAGTTAACACGAATTGCATGTGCCCCATTGGAGGTTGATCACGCAATCGAACGGAGCGAAGCGAATAAATCGGAGTATTCCTCCGATCACACCTTCAATTGGCGACCTCGCCGAGCAACGACCGCATTTAATAATTCTCTTTCTTTTTTTAATTCACACCCTCCCTGCGGTTTTCTTTTGGATCTCACTCAAAATGTCGTTGCATTTCGGGGTCGGACGCGACGAAATGCTCTCTCCCTCTCTCTCGCGGCACCATCGAAATCCTAGGATTTTCCAACTTTTCGACCCCGATCTGTAATCCGCGTAATGGGAGCATTTTGGGGAGGCGATAAGCCCAGCGCCACCGCCACTGAACGCTTCTATCCCCCCCCCTCTCCCATCCCATCACCTCATTCAGCCCGCCCGCTCTCACTCGCCCTAGCCTCGAACACCACCCCTCATCCGCGCGACCCTTGACCCAACACTAATATCCTAACCTCCTCCTCCCACCTTCATCTCGTGCAACTGCCCACACAACCACACACCCAATTCAAACCCCTCCCTGCCTCACCCTCACAAAAACCCACCCATTCAAGTCCCACCAACCCTCTCGACCTCACCCCTCCCGCCCCAACCCACAACCGCCCTTTATCTGGCCAAGGGCGGTCTAAAAGGCCAAAAGTGTCAATCCCCGAAATTGTAATGGTCGCCAGAAAAGAGAGGGTGGCGGGTGGAGAATGGTGGACTGTTTCTGGGGGGGGGTGGAAGGGGGGTGGGACGCGGCTAATAGAGAGACCGGGCCATTTCGGGCACGTTTTATATATTTTATTCTTTTTTTTTACATTTTCTGGGAATCGAGGAGGAAAAGGACCGGAGAGCGTTCCTACAATCCGAAACCGTGGAGGGAATCAATACATCTCCCCGGCGATCGCACGATCACCGGCGATTTCGGTCAGTAAGAGTAGGTGCGTGCATTAAACCTACTGCCGCATTAAGGACGGTGCTCTCGCATTTAATTCGAGCGGGTTCGCAAATTGATTTCCCAGATCCAAATGTAAACGTTCCACTAAACATGTATACTTTAACCCTCATACGGATTCTTGGCGCCGTGGCGGCGATTTGGGTATTTAAATTTGCTTAAAACTTTTAATTTTTCAATACAAGATTTTGAAACTACCAGTAGTCTACTATTTTGGAAAAGACTGTTAACTGCAAGCTGTTATTAGAAAACACTTCTATTTGCGATTTATATTATGTTTTCGAGTATTTCTCGCAAAAAATTACGCAAAATGATGGCTGGCGCCGCCGCGGAGCGGGAAAGTTGATAGATGTATAGGATTCTTTATGAATTTAAGCCTACTCGATGGATAGTATTAAAATGATTTCAAAAAAATTATATAAATGTAGAGATGAGTAGTTTATTTTATTAACATTTATTTTTTGTATTGAATTAAAACTTGACTACTAATAAGGTCTGTTAGGACGCAAGTTTGGTTTCCATCTTATGATATTCCAAAATTTTGTGGAGCAATGTATCATTTATGTATTTAAAACTACTGAATGTATCATATTCAAATTAGTTAAAAAAAGCATTTTTATAAATGTAGAGATGAGCCATTTTTGAGCAAGATTTTATTTTTTGTATTTAATTGAAACTTGGCTACTTATAGAATCTGCTTGGACGCAACTTTGGTATAAATCAGATGATACACCAAAGGTATTTGGAGCAAGGCATGGTATTTGTAAAGCTAAGTGCTCAAATGAGCCACATGAGTCCACAGATGACAAGCATAAGCATGGAGATGTAGGTGTAAATGTGCATAAACGGGGATTTGAGATACTAGTTAACGTCCATTAATTCCATAAAGCTATTATGATTTATGCGATGAAATTCCCATATTTCTACGTCATGTGTTGAATCCAAGCAGATTTTTAAGACGAAGAACACGGAGAGTTATGAACAGTAATGGCCTATCATCCTCCAGAAACTAATTGTCATTCAATTACCTACATAAATATTACGCATTTATATTCGTTAGAATGACAGAGTAATATGAGAATGAAGATAGTATTTAAGAATGATGCAAGGAGGCCAATAATATACGAATATTTTCAACAATGTTTCTACCTATGATTATCTTCCATATCGCATTGTTCCTATGAATATGAGCATAGGGTAGTATTTCTATGAGTTATTAGGGCAATCAATTATTGCTACAAACAAATTTTAAAACAAACGCAGAATTATTTTAGGCAAAGCTAATTTGTATTGGCTCAACTTACTTGAAATTAATCACCAGGACGGGTGTTCGGATTAAAAATAAAAAAATAATTTGATTTCCGAGAAAATAATGAAGAAGAGTTTTAACCACAGAACAATTTCAGGTATACCTAGTCACTTCATTCTGTTAAAATACACTCACCTGATTATTTTTCTGTCCCAAAAATTATTCAACAATTACCGTCAATACATTGTTCCTCTTGGGTTTTGGCCAGAAGCTAAACTTATTTCTCTTCTTTCCATTAATTCATGGTTCAATCATCACGTCTCAATGCATAATTTATTGCTCACATTAGTTTATTTTTGTTCTCTTAATTATTATATGCTATTATTAATACATTACTTTGGGAGTAATATCTACTGTAGTACACGAAGAAAAATGAATGTATCTCTTCGGAGATTTCTAAGAATTTTTGAGCATTTTATCATCTCTTCCTTTGAGGATTATTATTAAATCTTAATGCCCCTTTTTCCACTTCTTTTAAGCCGTCGAAAACCATCTATTCTCTTCCTATCACTTACTCCCCCTTCCTCTGTCTTCCTTCCTTCCTCACCGAATAGAAAAGATATTTTGTGGCAGGGAGATTAATTTCACTAGACTAAGCTCCTAACTCATAAGTCCTGAGACGCAGCCGAAAAAGAATCTTCCTCCCTTTTCTCATTTATCTGAAAGTAATCCGGCTATAGGAATACCTTGGTATTTTTCATATTCAAGTGAGCATATTTTCTTATGAAGGTAATACACGTTCTGCAATACGTGGATTTACATAGGAAATCAATGTATAAAAATTCAGTCAGTACTTCTTCCGCAAAATAAAATGAGGACTCTTTAATTTGAGCTGAGCTTTCATATAAAAAATGGAATCAGCAAAGATATTAGCGTAGTATTTCATCATCCCTCTATTTTTCGAACATGATACACTCTTTTTCTTATTAGGAGAAAAGTAATAGGCTTATGGGGAAAATTGATAGATCGACTTTTTCTTGAGCTTCTATAAAATAAAATGCATTAACATTACTGGGACTTATTTCTAAAATATTAAAATTTTATGTAATGTACACCATGTGTTAGAAACATTCACTAAATATTAGTTAACGTTCATGACTACCACCGCAATGCGAAGACTGTGACTCTGTACTTAGAGTCAGACACAACATATTCAAATGTGATAAATATCGGAAAATGCGCCGCAGACTCAACATTGATGGTGACATAAACTCCATCACCGGCGAAAATACTTTGAGCCTAGACCGTGTCAAAATGTTTCTTAAAGAAACTGGCTTATTACACCTAGGAAGGAAAGTGGAAAGTGGTAGTAAGAATGATGAGCATATCAAGGAATTAATGCCTATCTAAGGAAGCGAAAGTCGCCGTGTACAAAAGGATACTTCTCCCCTTTTGTGTAGTTGTATAGTTGTGAAACATGGGTATGTCAGGATAGACATAAGAGTAGACTAAACGCCGTGGGTATAAGCTATCTGATGAGTATTTGCGGCAAAAGTAGGATGGATAGGGTCAGGAATGAGTGGGTATTAAATGAATGTGCGTTAAATGCTCCTGTAATGGACATATATGAAAGGAATGTGCTTCATTGGTTTGGCCATGTTGAGAGAATGGATGAGAGTCAAATAACGAAACAGATGTATTAGAATGAAATGAATGGTGCAAGAGGTATGAATCAGTGTATGGGGTATGAAGCAGAGTATGGGGTAAATGAGGCAAAAGAGGTTTGCAAGGATAGGTCAGCATGGAGGAAATTATTGAGACAGAGTTAGGTATACAAATATGTATTAATGAGCAAAAACTTGTGATTGTGCCTACTCCGGAAGGGAACGGCGTGATTGGTATGTACGCATTTATAAAGAAAAAGTAACTGTGATAAGATAGGTGCCCTGCGAGGTACTAATGACTCCGCTGTCGACGTACACTCATAAAACACTACTACTGCTACTACTACCAAAACCTATGCCCAGATACAAATGAAAATACTTAATTCTATTGCATATTTAAATATAAAATAGAGGTGGATTCCAAAATTCCAGCATTTTATATTCGTTAAGTAGATTTTTGGCTCAGTTTACGACCATTGATATAGTAGGATAACTCTAAACGATGATTGTGTAACTGTCAGAAAATATTTAAGAAAAATCTTAGCCTATGCCTTAATGTAATTACTATATTCTGAAAAATAAAATTGCTTCAATGTTGCGGGCAGTTCCCGTTCCGTACCAACTTTCGTGTCCGATTCCGGACAAAGAGGAGAAAATTCGTGCAGCTCCGCCAGAGCAAGGGGCATCCGTAGCACGCGCTTAGGGCCGCGCTCCATCTCACACTGATGGGAGAATTCAATCCTGCAGCGTGTCCGTGAAGAGGGAATAGCGGTGGGAGCCAATTCCAAACTCGGGAGTCGGGAGGCCCTTCCATCCTCGCCCGCATTCATATGTTATGCTTCGCTCGGGACGAGGAGGAGAGACGGTAAAAGGAGCGCCCTCCTCGTTAGGGGCGTCGAACTATTTCGGAAAGTTCCGAGGCACGAAACTCGATTCCTTTTGGAGAATTAGCCGCGGCCAAATTGCGCGTTCAAAGGAATAAACTCTAATCCCTTACGGCGCCAGCCCTACGGACACACATTATACATGTTCGGCAGGCAATAGGGCAAAAGTAGAGGAGAGAGAGAGAGAGATAGAACGAACAACCCGGGAGCCAACGAAAGAGATTCACTGAAATACGGTCTAGCATCACTCCAAGCCGCCATCCTGTTTTGAAATAACTTGCTAAGGAAACAACACTGAGGTCATGTTAAAAAAATGTAACAACTGAAATATCCCTTAATATCAATTAGCAAGTTAGCTATAAAATGAGAAAATTATCGTGCTGAATTCATTTACTCTGTCGATTCCCAGAGCCATCTGCGAATGACGTGACGCAGTTACGTCACCATAATTGAGCCTGGCTTCATTTGCTTTTATTTTTATAATTTTGATAGCAAATATAAGACTTGAGGAACGATTTAGAGGTTCTAAAAAAGAGAATCACTCACCTGGTGGTTACATTTACAACTCATTGAAGAAGACTCACCCGTAGATGACACGTGGCTTTCATGAGTTGGAATACATGATCTCATTCAACTTGGTAGGAGGATTATTAGTTCTAGAAGCGGAAATCATTGACTTATCTTCATGAAATTAAATATTTATGAAATAAAAAATCACAAATTTCACTATAGTAATAACCGTAGAAGTCGGCAAGTAAAAATAAGTACGATGCCAGAGGCTGATCGAAACAGCACTAATAGATTTAAATTATCGTGGGAATCGTGGATAAAGAGAGGGGTTTTATGATTTAACTTTATAATTAACTTTTTTCTATTTGTATTTTACAAATAGAAAAATATTTGCTCTTTACGGCTTATATTTGGGGTAAAAAAATTTCATCATTATTATACGATTTATATCTCTTCTTTATCACTTGCATTTATTTATTCAAATATGCTAATATATATTTTCATCATCCCCTTAATCTTAATACTCCTACCTTTTCATGAAAATGTTTTTTCCCTAATCCAAGCATCAAAATATATATTCATTACATATTTTTTTCACAGTAAGTCATTATAAACCCTGCATAATTAATTTCACCGTAGCGTAAGAGGGTATACTGAGAAAATCATGGGTGAATGTGGCGGAAGGGATTTGAGTAGAAGTTATAAGAATAGAAGGACATGCGTGAAGCAAGGCATGCATGTGTCACAATCAAAATACATATACGCTAAGGTAAGACTTAAGGAGTAAAGTTTTAAAAAAATAGTTCGTTTCTTAAACCTCTTGTTAAAGGCTAAGCCTATTGACTGGACCGACCCTGAAAGGGATTGGCGTAAAGGCTGTGAATGGATATTAATAAGTAACATTTTTTATTCATGATAAACTTATATCATTATTTCTATAAATATCTACTTGAAGATGGAGCGGATGATGCGAAATATGTTGATGAAATAAATTCAATCCACCATCAGAGAGTACAAAGAGTATAACTCCAACAGTTCTAAGGCTTTTGCTGCGAGTACCAGCTTGGGTACTGGTTGTGTCCAACCGCTTTTTGCTAAGACTCTAGTACACAACAATGGGAGACTAATCTGAATTCCGAGGATAAATACCAATTGTGTGTAAAAAGAGCAAATATAAAACAAAATTGGGACAAACTGGCTCAGATTTAGCGCTATCAGTAATTAGATATGAGATGAAAGATTTACTTTCAAATGACTGCTAATGGATCATTACTCCTCGTCTACTAGCCATTAGCTTTGTGCTTTCCCTTAAAGCCAAACCATCATTATAATTTAAGAATTACTCAAGAGTCTCTTCAAGTCAAGCAAAGGGCCTCTAAAAGTGAAAGTGTCATCTTGAAATTCAGGAGTGACGGCCACTTCGTGATTTTCAGAGATTTGGTACGGGCCGTCTCGCCCTAGAGACGCCCCAGAGACCTCGCCGACATTTCCTTGACGACGAGCCAAGTTTTTACATCGTCCTTATAACACTTAGAAAGGAATTTAGAACATGCATAGTGTCAAGACAAAGTTGCGCTGAGCTTTTAACAAATAAAGAGAGTAACCTTGAATCAAATTTTAACCAAGGAATTGTATTATCAATACCAAACCTGCGTCAAGAATGTCTAGGTGAGAGGAAAGCCTCAGTAATGCAGCAAGGTTCTACGGCTTTTAAAGTTGCATGATATTTCCATTAACACTTTGGCTTAGTTATACAATGAAATATCTTTAAAAGTTTACGAAATAACAGCAACCAATAATTTTTCTCCTAAAAAATAAGAATAATTGGCGCTAATAAGAGCCATCTCATGTCGGTACATTATTCTAATATGAAACATACGTCGAATACGTTTGCATGGAACACTTCATAGTAACGCGTTACGCATAAATGATCTAAGGAAGAGAAAAATGGAAGTATAGAACATTATATTGCCCAATCCTTGAGTTTATGGCCCAAAAATAATTGCTAAGATCGTAAGAAAAATTATTTATGGGATGGAGACATAACTAATGACATTTAGAAAATTTTATTTTAGTCGTGGTGTATGATATTTGTAATCAGAAAATAACTTAAACTAAATAACTTAGCTGCCATAGGTACAAATTAAAACGTCACTTCTCCATCCAATTGTCGATTGCAACACTTGAAACTATCCAACGATGGTATATTAGTGATTTATACAGGCCAAAAACGCAGTTTGATCGAAAGATTAGTGGTTACAATACTACAGCCAATGCTAGTATTTTTAAGTACTAAGAAGAGTTACACCCATAATCATTTTCTTCACAGCATATATAAGCTTATTTTTTACGTAAATATTATTTAATGTCATATAAAATACTATTTTACCGCTTATTTGTACTCTAATTTCTCTTCGCACGCAATTTCTCACTCTGAACGTTGAGGTACATAAAGTGAGAAATAGCTTCTCACGGGGTTAGCCGCGAGGTATGCATTTGGGGGAAAGTAAGTATATACGAATCAAAATAGTAGGACAAATTGCAGAGGAAGAGGTCACACTAGTCATTGGACTTATCAAAAATAGCCTTATGTCACGATTCCTGGAGAAGGGATTACATCCTCCACTCATTACTTCGAGCTTTCCTCAATGGCGAAGACGGTCGATAACGGACCAATAAGATGCCATGGAGTTCAAAATGAAGTTGGGGGTGAACTCAGAAAATGAAAGTCATGACGAATAAGCATTTTGGAGTGTTGATTGGGTTTATTGGAGTAGAAACGAGGAAGGAAAACCTCCAATAAAAGGAATGGTCAAGCTGAGAGTTAAATAGCGCAAGATAAGGCGGAGAGGGAAAAAAGAGTCGGAAATCTGAGAGCAGGTGCATGTAAAGGAATCCACCAGTCGGCGCACGATTTCTGCTTAAATTACCTTTATCGCGGCACGAAGATACTGCAATTTAGGAGTTTTTCCCGACCATAAATCCTCATTCAGGCGTGGCAGGATAAAGAAAAAGGGATAAAGAGCCCGGATGATGAGGCGATAAGAAAATACAACTCTATTCATTCTGATAGTTAAGAAGTTTATTCCAAAGAGGGGAAGGAAATGTGTATATTTTTCATCTTTAAGGGATGCTCAATTAATTAATACTAAAAGAGCTAAAAATTATTTTGTCTTGTATTTATTTCGGTATAAAATGACGAGGTTAGCAATTTGGTTCTACGTGATCCTTAGTCGCTCGTAGCTGAATAGAATTTTTTATGCTACCGCAGAAGAGTTAGCATTTCACTGATGGCGTAGACATGTTATTTACATAGCAATCGAAAAACGTTTACACACAAAATGATAAAGAATTAGTTAAGTGTATTCAGCGTGAAAAAATTTGAGATGATTTTTTCATCCCATTACACAGGCAAATTCCATCAAAAATTCGCTTTTTCCGAAAACTAACCCCGTGAAATATTCATTTCGCGGGTATACAATATTGTATTTCGCCGGCATCTTTCATTACCAACCTCCAATTTCTTCTTCTTGACATCTTTCTCGACGATATTCTCATGTTGGTGCTTATTTCAACTTCAACTTCTCAGGTTTTGAACCAAATTACATAAAACTTGATACGTTTAAACACAATTTGTTAAAGGCATCAGATTCAACGTATCTGATCGCGTTTGAATCAGAGTTTATCTTCCACGATACACACTCTAAATAGCAATAGCGGCCAAAAGGACGGAGAATCAGGCATGCAATAGGGTCCCAACGCAAGTTCGAGATTTGAACCGTGATGTGATTTTATGTTCACCTGACTATTGCGTGTAATACACGCTTCAGATTGTGACATTAGATTGTGCAACAAAACTGGCGAATTCATTGAACTCTTTCTTTTGACTAACATTTGATTTCTTTGAAGCAATTCAGTAAACCACGTAAGTGATTTTAGTTTTTAGAACTGGGGCGCCACTCCACGTATCCGCCCACGGCCTCAAAATCCAAAGGACAGTCGTTGATCAAGAGGATTACCGGGGCGAAGTCATTGAGTCTTAATTCACAGGAGGCCCTGATATTCTATATCCGACTCGAATGCCGGGTTTAGGGAAATTAACATGCCTTCTGACGTCCACCAATCACTCGACGCAGAATCAAGCGTCGAACGTGAGGCAGAGGACAAGAGACAAGAGTGTGAGAGGGAACGGAAGCGGCAGAAAAGGTGGAAGCATTAGGACATCAAAGTGACTCTTGCATTAGTGCCAACACGTTGCCTTTCCGCCACTCGGCGCCACGACATGGCACGCCGATGTGGAATTCCCGCAAGCAATTCAGTCAAAGAGGGAATCAAAGGCGAGAGAGAGAGAGAGAGAGCCAGCGAGAGAGCAACCTCGTTCCCACAACGGCGGCGATACTTCACGGCTGTGTCCCACTACCCGATTTGCGCTCCGTTCATTTGCTCTCCATGCCCCGGCTCTCTTGTATTCAGTTCAGCCGACTATCGCTTTGCGAAAATGGTCTAGCACAAGTAGCGAGGCTCCCAAAACCAGCTTTTAGAACATCTTGCAACACATTGCTTCCTCATATTATTCAAATGTACATGACGATTTGCTAAAAAAAATGTTCCATTCATGTTATTCTGCCTTAATCGGCAGGTTTCTCATGGAGTTATCCTCCACTCTACTAATCTTTCCGTTAATTGCGTCATATTAATGTATTTTCCCTCTTTCATTGATTGTTCAATCCTAAGATTGAATGACTGCAGCCATCCAATCTTTCCTATCTATTATTAGTTCCCTTACCACCTGGTATCTATTCCTAAATATTTTCCTCTTTATTTGGTCCATGAACCTAATCCTGCGTCTTCTTCGGGGAACTGTTCCATCTATTTTACCTTCAATAACGATCTTCACAAACTCATTGTGTCTCAGGGTGTGTCTAATCTATTTGGTTCTTCTTTTCTGTATGGTGTTCCATCTGGTCCTTTCTTCTTCTACTCTTCTGTACACTTCATCATTTCTTATTTTGTCAGTCCATTTTATCTTCAGCATTATCCTTCAGCACCAGGTTTCGAAGGCTTCTATTCTTTTCTGGTCAGCTTTTGCAAAGGTTCATTCTTCCGATTCTTGGAGTGCTATGATCCACACGAATGTTTTTACGCACGGTTTCCTGGTTTTTGGTCTTATCTTCTTTGAGCACAGCCGTTTCCCTTTTTGCTATGAACGCCTTCTTAACTTGTGCTATTCTCCAGTTGGTGTCCGTTTTATTTCTTCTGCCCGACGTGAGCGTACTTCCGAGATAGGCGAATGAATCCACTTGCACTAATTTCTCTCCTCTAAGGGTGGCTTCTATATTCAGCTTCTCTCTTTCGCATACTTGGATTTTTGTCCTCATCTTATTTATTTTCATGTTGTGTTTTTGGAAAACTTGGTTCATCACGTTTAGTGGCCTTTTATGATCAACGCAATTTCCAGCTATGACTGCGATATTTCCCCTCCAAGTTGATGTTGTCCAGCATTTGTTTTTTTTCTCCTTTACCGCTCTCACTCCTCTATTCCTTCCATTCCTCTCGTTAACAAACAATGTCTTCTCAGACAATGTCCTATTCAGTTCTTCTTTCTTTTGATAAAGGTCTCCATCATAGTCTTTTACTCGCCTATTATCCTCAATACCTCGTAATTTCTCACTTTATCTTTCCAACCCTCCTTTTTCGTCTTCCTTCAAGAGGTCTAAATTACCACCCAAACGCTCCGCTGTTTACACCACCAGATAAAAAAAATTAAGATGCCTACCCATAGCCTTTTGCTATTCCACCAAGTGTGAAAACAAGCTTTCCCATATTTTTCTGTAATCAAGTTCTTTTTTACGCACTTTATTGTAGGATATGTCTATTTTAAGGATATGTCTATACGTCTAATTATGTTATTATCAGCTTCGAATGGATGGTGGTGGGACTAGAGAGAGAACCTACGTTGGGAGCGTATTTTATTAAAAATTTCCCGATTAGAGCTTCTTCAGAAGCAAAGTGACAAAATTGTCATTCATAAAGACGCCGTGCTAAAGAAGCGTTTGACCAACCATACTTCAAACGAAGCACACTCAAAAGCCGCACGTTTCTCGTGTAGCATGTTTCTCGTCATGAAGGTGATTTCAACGTTCTCAACATATTCAACATGATGCCAAAACAATTTTGATAAGTTTTACCTCGTTATAAGGAAAAATGTATCCTACTTTAAGCCATACCGTAAAATGAGTATCCTAAGTTGCAAACTTTTGTATGAGATGCTGGTAAACCATTAATGCTGGAATTGGTTAGATCGGACATGATGAGGAATTGAATGGGAGTCTTACTCTTCATAATAATTCTGTTTCCAGTATTAACTTATGCACTAAAATATTATTAAAATCCATCAAGGGCAAATGTATTTCAATTTCCATGATAGATTCATTTATTTACACGACAATTAGTTAATACTGTGATGTATCTGAACTCAGCAATCCATCACCCATATTATTATAATTCACAACAAAAGTTTCTTTTTTTCTTAAAGTTTTAAATACTCTTAGAATAACGAGTCCGATAAATGTTATGGACAAAAAATTTCGACGAAGTATCGACGCCATTACATTATATGATTGGTTTTTAAATTAAATTTTCCCCAATGCAAATAACACGATGCTCAAAGGAAAATTGGGAGAAACACGGGGAATATGGTATTTTTTTCTTCTTATAAAAATGACAATTTCGCGGAAAATTGTATTTAAGAATAAAAACTTCTTGGAAACCTGACTAAAAATTCCTCTTACTTCCTCTTTATTTTAATGATCAGCTATTTACTGCGGTGATTGGACTAAAAATGTAATCGTTCCATTGAAATTATGCAGTATTCGGCGTGGCAATAAAAAAGTGTTCACTGAGCACATAGTCTTGAAATGATGGGCATATTTTCACCATAATTTTGGTTTTCAATATCATAATTAAATAAGGAAAGTTGTCAGCGAGAGTAGGATATTTATAAACAAATCAAACATAATGGTTGAATTTAGTGCCTGTTTCCTCACTCACAGTCGCCAGAACCACCTAATTTCTCATTTCATTCCAACTATCCATCTCATTTTTATTCCATGAGATCTTTCCCAATATCGCTTCCCACTTCCACTCTTTTTCCCAAATTTTGGAAAATCTAATAGCTTTCATTCTCTTTAGTGCCCAAACCAACTGAAAATAATACCCTGCACATTTTTTTAAAGATATTATCTTCATTTTCAATTTTTAATGTCTGTATTTCTTTCTATTCCACCACTCCATACTTACCTGCCATTTTTTCTAGAAATTTATTCTCCAAAACACAGTGTTTACTTTATTTTATCTTTATTTTATCCATCACCCAAGTTTCTGATTTATTCGTAATTACTGATATATGATAAAATTATAGACAGCAGGAGAGTGCTTGGAGCTTGTGGCATTTACTCTGGGATAGGAATGCATGGAAAGGTAAAAATAACTACGTACATAAGATACGACATGAGTATAAAATACTTGTCTCAAAGAATATCGCATGGGAGCTCAAACAGTATGGCCAAGAGTGAGTCGTTATGAGAAAAAAACGTATCATCCTAATTATACCGTAAAAAGTCTGCTATGGTACATACCACTTTATGAGGTACTGGAAAACCACTGATGAAGGGTATTTTTAGTCAATTTGGGTTATTGCAAAAAAGCGTGCGGTAAAAAATGGATGAGAAAATTTGCAATATGTAGTCACTAAAATAATGAATGGATGTATATGAGAAGATCGAGCTTTACTAGATTGGCCATGTTGAGGAAATTGTTGAGCCTTACATCACATAAATATTATTCCCATTGTTAAACTAAGCGCTAAATACATTTTGTAATACATCCAGGGAAAGTCGATTCCCACATAAAATTCATTTTTCTACCACATATTAACGGGATATTGTGAGGTATTTATTCTCAGCAACAAGATTGGATAATGCAACAAGCATGAACTAGCTCAAGTCGTGCATCAGATTTCTATAAACTATGAAATACTGCCATATTTTGATCAGTAGTTATATTTCTAGCCCAACCTCATCACGCCTGTGTGATGTCCTGCTTTAGTCACTCTACTTTTCCTTCACTTTTTTTTCTTCAACAAAATTTGACCTCATTCACCCTTTAAAGTGACTCTCATGGACAGGGAGACCGAGAGAAAAGGAAAATGCAGCAAGGGCAACAAAGGTCAGAGATCAGAAACTCATCAATTTATGCAAGACAAAACATTCCATGCAGGTGACGTTCATAGGTTTGGTGTTTAGAATTGTGCTCATTACTATGATGTAGGTATATACTTTATTTTAAACTCATCAATGCCTGAAGTTGTAGATAACTATGAAAAAGTAACTACTCCTAGAAGGATAAATAGTTATGGCTGGTACAGAAAAATGACGGATTATTTCTTGATGCTGACTGAGCTGAATACTTTTTGCATTTATCCGGAAAATTCATGAGTGCAGTGAAAATTTACAATACATGTTGACCAGACATTTTGATGCTTGCGTTATGTGTTCAAATATTTATTGTGTTTATAGGGAAATTAATAGGGGAAAGTGAAATGATTATACGCTCTAACCTCAGCACAAAATTCAGAATACCAAGAATCGAGAAGTTATTAGAGGGTATGAAGTAATTATTATTTCTGATTTTAGGGTGCTGATTTGTAATGAAGGATTAACAAGCACTATTAGAAAAAGCAATCGGAGCGTGGAGAACAACCAGAAGTCATGGTTGGTGGATCAGGGATGAGTTATCGACTCCTTTCTCTATTATATTATCGCTAACGTAAACTGCTCGTGAGGGACTATGGTAACAGTTACTTTCCTCATTATGTATGTCATCAGCTAAAAATCTAGTGATTTATTCAAATCCGCCCACGAGCCCATTCCTCTTTTTTCGAACAAAATCTTGTAAGATTCATAAAAAGGAAATCCATTGGTGGGTGTATTTCTTCCTTTTTATGGAGGATTCATCTATGATGGAGCCTTGGAGAATGTACTGCTTGCATAAGAAAAACATTGAAGTGGATATACATTATAATGAGAAAATAACGATAGTTGCTCACCACTGAATGTATAACTGTCTCTAAATTGTTACTCAATGAAATCAATAATGCAATTTTTACATTGATGCAGAAATTACGTGTAAATGGAAATACTTATTCTTTTATTGTGAAAGGGAACATATCTACAAAATAGAGAAAGGGGCAGAATTTCACATCAATAACGCTTAACTTCGTGCTACTTTGTAAATAAAATCTGTTTCTTTAATTCCAAAGTCTCATTCATCCTTCATTTAAAAGTTCAGCTGATCTTGCTTTTGGCAATTATAATATTGATATAAATCTTCAATTGTGCTCTATTCAGTTTAAAATATAGAGGAGGGTGAAATATTTGCTCAAATGTAGGTATATCTTTTTAAATAAATGTTGCCTCTACTTTAGGCTGCAATATAAATCAGATCTAACGAATATAATCCACCTGACGGGCCAATTTCTCCGAGGTTCAGAAAGATTTTCTTCTTCCCCGATTAACGCACATTGAGGAGGTGATTTGCGTTGGAAGCTATGCCTGCATTAGCAAATGTGGAGAGCGCTTTTATGCGTCAAACCGGTGACGAAAGGGTTACTAAGACCATCAATGCTGAGGTACAGCTCTACTAGACACATTTCCAATGATTCACAGCGGTTTCCGTTGAATAAAGAAAGTCAACATGTTATTATATGCACACGGTCTATCAGCTCAGCCACCAAACAGCGATATAAGGATTAATCAGTTAGATAGGAGGAACACACGAAGATGCGAGGAACGTCTAGTTTGTGTGTGCCCACGGGATCGAAGAGGGGAGGGATTAGATGGCGCAGCTGTCATTTTCTGCCCTTATCGAAGAGGAAGCGTTGGTGTACCTAGAAATCCACGCAGCTGGATCCTGAGCAACCTCCGATACGATAGGCACCGCCGCCGCCCTCAAAGCATTAAGCGCTTTCGTCGGACGCTCCCAGAGTTCCGGGAACACACACTCAATATCCTAGGGACTCTGGGGACAAAACCGCCACCAGTGGTACACCTAATATGTTGAAATTTCAGGGAACGGGGTCGAGGCCCCCTTGCGTAACGTTGGTATCCCATCCTCGCTGTGTAAATATCCAATTACCCCTTTCGGCTTGTCCACCGGAGCAAATTTAACTCTCGGTCGCGTCCGACGGTCGATCAAACGGAGTCTTTTGATTTTGGCTCATTAACGAGTTGAATAGCATCGGTTTGAGTGGAGATCGCATGGGAGGAGGTAAGGGATCGAGGACTACGTGAGTTCATCCCCTCATTAAAGGTTTGGGAAGCGCTTCAGACTCCTGACGAGGATTGGCCCGCTTGATTGGGATTAATCCCGAGCGAAATTCTCTTCCATTTTTAAAGTTTCCATTCGGGGAATATTCAATTCGCTATACTCAAGGGCATACACTGGAATAGTAGCACGTACCCATTTAGTTATCACGCAGCTCATGGCGTCTCTAATTAAAGCTATATGATAAGACAATGAAATCAAGGGAACTCGAGCCCTGCGGCCTCGTAAAAAGAACAAAATTTTGTATGAATTTATGGAGATTTAGAGAAACTAGGAAAAGAATTTATCTTTAACTGATTTTCCAATGGCCGTAATTTTTGGCAACACCCGTCAAATGAAAGGGGTTTCCTGGTTGAGAGGCTGTAGTTGGTCACTGAAGTTTTCGTTAAACCAACAAAGTAAATATTTTCTTTCTTTTGACGAGTGTTGCCAATAACTACGATCGTTGGAGAAAAACTCTTACCTAATGTTGATAAGACACTAGTTAAGACCCTGCTTTGTCGAACCAAGTGATAATTGATGTAAAAGATAGCTTTGTGTTTACCTTTCCGCATTGAAAGAGTAAATAGACTGCTGAAAACATGATCAGTAATTAATTACCTTTGGGAAAATACTAAGTCATATATCCATAGCAAAATGTTAAAAGAATATATAATTCAATCATAAGAAGCTTTATCGCATATGGAAGTAAGATATGGCAGATAAAGGAGAAAAAAATTCTTAATGTTACAGAAATGGATTTCCGGGGACGATCAGTGGGGATATCAAGTTGTGAAAGAATTTCCAATGAGAGAATAAAAAAAAATTAGTAGTCACTCAGACAATAACCATGACATTTAAAAAAGACAGTTTGTGTGGTATGTTCAAAAACAACGTATGATGAATGAAGGATTAACCTAGTAAATGTTTACCTAGAATCCACAAGTTAGAAAGAACGAAGCGGAATGCCCAGAATGATTTGGAGAGAAAAGGCATAGAAGGTATAGAAAAGGCAATCGGAGAAAAGCAGTTACCTGAGGGCCTATGGATGATTAGAGAGAAATGTCGGTTAGGCATCGCATCGTAAAGCGTCGCAGATTGTTAGGAAATTATCTACATCCACTTACTGACCTGCAAGCGTTCACAAGGGTGTTTGGCTGAGGCTGACTTATCACCAACATGAACTACAGGGAAGAAATTTACTTTCATGAAGAAAAACCACACTATAGGTGCACTGCAAATGTTACAGAATCTACTGTAATAATGTAACTATGAAAACGTGACACAAGAGTCTTAAAGGGGCTATGCAAAATGGATTATGTGTATAAAATTATAAGCCAATCGATTATATCATTTAATGAAGAATTATTTCTAAATGATATGGCGTATATAGAAATAAAAAATAAGTGTTCAGGTTTAGTTGTGCAAAAATTCTCAATAAATGCTCTTGAAATCTCTCATTATGAAAGCTGTTGCAAGAGAAGAATGCTGAGAGCCTATGGCTATTAGGTACCGTGGAATACACTTGATCAAGCGTGGAACTGGGTGAATTAATTTAACATTCAACAAAATAATTGAAGTGATATTGAGATGATGTCGTCATGGATAATTGAAACTGGATTATTGGGTGAAGTACAAAAATGACCTAAGATAATCTTAAGTTGGAGACAAATCATTATCATGTAGTCTGTACCTTAACTGATGCTGAAGGGTAAACGGAATAAAGATTTTAAATCTGTCAGATGGTCATAAAATTTCGTCTATACAACTGTCTTAAACCACTCTCCTACTCCTACTCTGAGATATGAAATTGCTATGTAGAATAATTCGCAACTCTTGATTTATATATAAAACTGTATCTCGTGAGATCCCACACCTTGGACCCGAACATTTATTTCTAAGACTATCGCCTCCTTAAATTTTATTATCTCTTGCTGTATCCATTTCTTGACGAAGGGATATCACTTTCACGGAAAAAATGGTTAATTTATAGAATCCTGAATATGGAGTTCAAGTCTTGGAATGAATATCCTTAGATTTAAAAATAAATACGAACAAAAAATATTTCCTATGCACAATGTTTCTCAAAAGGAAATAAAAAAACATTCATTAAAATAAGCCAAGGATTTAATCATGAATGACCCGAAACTTTTAGTATGATTGAAAAGAAAAGGTTACGTGGACGAGGTTAACTGAAGGTGAAACTATTAGCATACACATGAATTTTACATTTCTCACCTCTGGCGTTATAAACATTTTCTTCGAATTGCGCAAACTGGGAGTTAATTAGCCGAGAGATAGGCGAATACATAAGGGGAGGATTTTAAAGAAGCAACGAGATTCCGCAAACGGGTGAGAGGAGAGAAGAGGTGGCAGATGAGAGGTCGGCAGCGTCTTCCAAGGCACAAGACCCCCAAGGTTTCGACGCACACGAGATGCTTGCGGCGATAAGGAAAGTGTTATAGAGGAGACCCCCTCTCTCCATCGCCCGTTCTCCCTCTCATTCACCCCTTTGACTATTCCAGGCACGCAAGGGCGACCTTTTCCGCAAAGAAGAAAAAGAAATAAACAAACAAGGTAAGTGGAGGGGGTGCGGAGAATGAGGCTTTCCGAGATCTTTACGCTCGACCTCACTTTCTTATGCATACATTCATGCCATGCGGCTGATTCTTAATCGAAGAGTGAAAGAAAAGTGTAAATGGCCGAAGAGGATGTGGGGAAGTAGTCGTAAAACGTAGCCAAACGTTATTAAGATGCGTTTTGTTTGAAGTTTAGTCCGCTTTACAGAATACTTCAACCAACATGAGACCTAGTATGCCTACCGATACCTGACACAAATTGGCAAATCTGTGCCTTAATAGGATGATTTTTGCCTTAAAGAGGATAGAGGAGAAACATTTTAAAGAATTTTAAATGTGGCAATGGAGAAAAATGCAAAGATTAAAATGGAGGAATAAAGTGAGAAACGAGGAAGTGCAGGCAAGGGTAAATGAGAAAGGGACTATTTGAGATCAATAAGAAAGAGGAAGGCGATCTGGATGGAATTCTTCGGGAAAGATTTCCTGCTGAAGAGAATATTAGAGTATCACTCACTTTAGTCAGTCTCACTTGGTGGTATTCCATTATTAAAAAATAAAAATGACAACTATTACTAAAACCACTAGATTTATTAGAAAACGACCCAGGTTTCGATGTGCATTCACATCATCTTCAGGTAAATGAAGGCCGATGTTCAGGCCTTATATAGTAAACATTACCAGGTGAGGAAAGGGGGGAAGAAGACAATGCAGGAGGAGGGTGGTCGCGGGATGGTAGGGGGGAGGGGCTAGGAGGACGAAGAGGAGGGGATTAAAGCTTTGAGGATGGGGGAATAGGCAGGAAGCATACATTCATTCACAAGGAATTTATCACAGTCAACTTGGTTTTTAAAAATCTCTAGCTGTTCTAAAGCATTCAGCTTGCGTCTGTCATTAGTAAAATGGAGAGGTATCATGGTAAAATCACTTTTATGTCCGTGGGTTAAAATGTGTCTGGCGAAGTTGCTTCCGTTAAAATTAAAGTTTCTAAAATCCCTTTTATGCTCCATTTGTCTAATTTCAAAATTTCTACTCGTCTGTCCAACATACTGTCCACCACATTCATTACATTTCATTACGTATACATCACTTAATTTCTGAGGTTCAATGGGGAACTTGCAGTTCACTAACAGTTATTTTTAAACTATATGGTGTATTAAACTCCACTTTATAACGGTTCTTCGGAAACAATTGCGCCGCTCGAGAGGAAATCTCCCCAAAGTAGGTAATTGAGCGCCATTATTGAATAGGGGGTTCAGTTTTGTTATACAAACTGGCCACGGCTCTGTTCCTCCTATTCTTGCGAATTAATTTGTCTATTAGTGAAAGTGGATAGCCGTTATTTACTGCAATCTGTTTGATGGTTTGGGATTATTTTTCAAAGTCTGAATCGTTCAGGGGAATGTTGAAAAAGGCGGTTAATAAGGGCGTGAATAGCGGAAAGTTTTTGCGAGAAAGGGTGTCTGGAATCAGCAGGTATGACATGGTTGGTATAGGTGGGTTTGCGGAAAATTGAAAAATGGTGGCTCCCTTCTTCAAGGGAGATAGTCAAGTCTTAGAAATTGATTGATCGGTTATACTCCAATTCACGAGTAAAAGCTATGGCTGGATGCAAATTATAAATAAAGTTAAAAAGGAGGTCCAGTTGTCTGTCGGAACGGAACGAACGGAAAGATGATGTGAATGCACATCGAAACCTGGGTCGTTTTTTGATAAATCTAGTAGTTTTAGTAAAAGAATATTAGAGGGAAAGAGAGGGAGAAGATGACGAAGGAATCATATATCGACGGACATTAAGAATGGAAAAAGTTACGGAGAGCTGAGGGAGGCAGCACAGGACACAGGATAGGCGAGCATGGAGGGAGCAGTGCAGTTGAAATCTGTTTAAGAGCAGATTTGCCTTAGAAAAGCAGAGCTGTATGGGGCAGAATATGGACACCTGAGATGGGAAAACCAGGATAGGCTACTGATGTTCGAGATCCGGGTGTGAAGGTGGATGAAGATGGTGGACGGAAAGGAAGACAAACGAGGAAGTATTTGGCGTGGTTGGTAAGGTATGGAAACTAATGGATGAGATAAAGCGGCAGAGTAGGAGGTAGGAGGTAATGAGGGGCGAAGGGTTACTCACGGCAGCAATACTGGGGAGGATGTTGGGTAAATGGAAAAAGGGAAGAAAGAGATTAGATTTTATGGACGGAATGAAGATGGACATGACTTACGCTGAGAGGAACGGAGAAATATTTTTGGCAGATGGAATCTTGCACTGTAATAATCTAGAGGAATGATGGTCACTTTCATTCAAACATACGGTAAAATACCAATTGGCAGGTAATAAGTGCAACGAAAAGGTTTTAAATGATAATTTATTTAATACTTGCAAGGAAATGGTATTTCCATCGTCGTTGTCATATAAGGTGGTATTTCAGCGGCTTTCGCAATGCGATTTGCGAGTAAGGGTGTCTGGAATCAGCAGGTATGACATGGTCGGTATAGGTAGGTTTGCGGAAAATTGAAAAATGGTGCCTCCCTTCTTCAAGGGAGATAGTCAAGTCTAAGAAATTGATTGATCGGTTACACTCCAATTCACGAGTAAAAGCTATGGCTGGATGAAACTTATTAATAAAGTTAAAAAGGATGTCCAGTTGTCTGTCGGAGTGGTGATAACAAGGATGGCTATTGAGAGTGAACAGCGAACTAGCACGGTGCCAATTAACGTCTCAGAGGGCTCATTGAGTATATTAGCGGTCACAATTATACTGTAGCACATGAAATTGGAAATTGAGTATTATTGAACTTGACCTGGACTAAGTCTCTTGCAAAACTGATTTCAGAGTTGTTAAGGACAAGCACTCGTGTTTTACCTCAGGACACATTATTGGCCCCGGGATGATGGGTATGGGTAAGAAAAAAATAAATTATGCGCAGAATTAATACTTTCAAATCATGCCTACATTTAAAATTTGGTTGAAACGACATGATCACAACGCAGATTTCAAAGCCTCAAACCCTAATTTCAGTCGATTCAGAGAAAAAATAGAATCACGTGCACGAGAGGTTATATTACACCAAAAAATATCCGAGAATAAATACTAAAATACGCATCGTAATCTGATGCTTGTAAAAATTAATGAAAAGTTTCTTATTAACATGCGGCGAAAAAAATCAATTTTTCATTCGCTCGGTGGCACAAAAATTCATTATACGATTTCACAATATATATCAACTGCTTGGTTGGCAAGAAATTAATTCGAGCCAACCACACACAGTGGCAATGGACAAATGGCCTTTATTGGCCACTTGTTGAGGAAGATTTTTTCATTGTCAAACGGAAAACGGACGAAATTACGAGCCAACCGGCTTGGCTGGGTGAATACACCTAAATCAATATACGCCTCTAAAGTTTTTTGAATCCCGGCTTTACCACCCCAAAACTGCCTAATAAAAACGCTATCTCAACAATACCTATAAAGAGATGAAAAACGTTTGCTGATATAATCTACACCTATCATAAACCATTCCGAAACAGGATATCCTCCCCCCCCCCCAGCGGAGAGAGCAAAGGAGAAGATAGGGCACAGACCGGTACTCGGGAAAAGGAAAGGTTGAGGAAGAAAGGGCCGCGGGTGCAGTCGATTGATTCTTCAAAAGAGCCAGCCCCACCTACTAGAGGGAGTAGACTTGACCTCCTGGATTCCAAATCGAGACACCTCCTTTAAGGAAGAAGTAAGCGACCCTTTACGCCACCCGTCTCCAGTGTAATCTAGCGTTCATTCTAAGGAGGAAAATAAAGAGAGATTAAAGTCTAGTTTATAGAAATATCAAGGATTATTGACGAAAAACTTCTTGATATCTCAGTAGTACAGAGGATAAAAATTGCAACAAGAGTACACATGAATCACAATCAATGATGAATGCTTTTAAATAGTGCATCAAATAAAAAAAATCACGAAATCCATAACAGCGGGTCAACGGACTGAAATCAGCAAACAGGATATGCTGCAGTATGTTTCGCTTACATTGAATCCAACAAAGAAGTAAAATCGGGATAAAATATTCCCATTCTGGTCTTTTTCATTGAGTTTTGAGCCAAACTGTAACCTGCCCAATGATTGATCAGCTAACAAGTGAGTGACTTTTTCCAAAACAATGACTAAGTTCTTCGAAATTATGGTCAGCAGAGCCAATGCCTATGAGTGAGTACAGAGTTTAAATCATTTATTATAAAAGTAATAAGATTTGACTTGAATTTTCAGATCTTTGCCAGCAATGGCGGCGTTATGAGATAAACCTGGCGGGATACCGAGGCAAAGCATGGGAAAAAAATAACGTAGGATTTTGATGAGCTAGAATAATCGTGAAAAACACGAAAGAAGGAAGTGTTGTACTTTTTTTCCAGGATTTTGTTAAATCCTTCGATAAATTCTCTTGAGCAATATGGGAGGAAATCTGATGAAAGGAAGCTGAGTACTTTTTCCACGTACCAAGCGTTCACCATACAACTACGCTAATATCTGTGACTTGTGCTTTACGTTGACCCACTAGATACCAAGAGAATAGTGTTATCTCGTACTACTTTGTGCCATGAACGTTCTAAAAGTCGTTATATTGATTTAGCATTTCTTATCTCAGGATGTTCTGCCAATCAATATAAGTCGTCTCACACATGCAATAGTTTCTTCTTGGTACAGATATTCATGTGCTAATATGAAAAAAAAATAACCTCAATATATATTCAGTACGCAGATGTCAAATCATCGTGTCATCATTCATCCACAAATCCGGTAATGCACAATGATGAGGTAAATTTAGTTTTAAAATGACAATTACTATATGATGCTACCGAGTAAGAAAAGGCATTTTGAACTAAAATAATGCGAAATCAGTGCACAGCATTAGGGAATATTGGTAAAGAATATTATAAAAACAAGTATTCCAAAGCATTTACATATATCGGAAAAAGAAATAATGGTGCAATTAAATGCTCAAAAATGTGACACCCTCGACTTCAGCTGCATTACTCTAAAAAAACGCAATTTGAACATCAACAACGATCGTTGCAATAATGACCCGGCCGGCCGGTCGGTGACGGTGGGGTAAAGTCCTCCCCTGCCAAACCGAGTCCCGCCTGGGTAGGATATTTACACCTCCCTGGGCATGGCTGTGTGTGTTCGTCCATGCATAAAATATCTAGTAATCGGCTTGAGCTGTTAGATATAAAGAAATTATTATTATGATTACATCCAATCTCCTAATAAAATGTGCTTTTCTTTTAATGTCGCTCTTTGCATTAAAATATCATCTGTTACTATTAAGGTAACTTACCAGTTTAGGAAGGAAACCTGCTGGATATTCTCGTCTCTTTTCAACAGGAGCCCACGTTTCTGCCACACACACCACTATACTCAATTGGAAAGGCGACATTCAGCGTTTTTTACATAAACTATCCTTTATGGTGGTTTGAGCGAATTAGTTCCCTAGTCATGATTTTTTTGATACCAGTCATTTCCCATGTAAAATAGCTGGTATTTTTGGCAAATATCTCGGAAAGTAGTGTGGTATGGGAATGATATTACGGTATCTTTGGAAGGATGAGTTATATTTCATTAAAATGAAACTAAATTCATTGCATTCCAGGTGAAATGACATTTCGCTCAAACTACCTTAAGGAACCTCAAAGAGAAATAACAATACAGTTCACATTGGTTTACGGGGCATCGACCTAAGCTTCAGTTAAGGGAACGGGGTGGACCCTATATATCCCTTCTTTAAAAAACTCTTCCCCGCTCATCTCGCCGCCCCTTGACGCCCCCGCGGAGAGAGCGAAACCCCGCGCCCGTTACATAAATCGAGGGCCTATCGCATGTAGGAGGGGTGGTCCTCACTCCCCCCCCCGCCCTCCCCGCCTTGAACCCGCGCCTCGCCCTCACACACTCACACAAGCACACAAAAGCCGCTATCTCGTCGGTGTATCTATCTTGCGGGTGATTTGTGAGGGGAGTCGTTGAGGGTGTTGGAGGAACACGAAACTAGTCTGTGGCGAGAGAGAGAGGTGAGTCGGACGACGGGGTGCTTGGGGTCTTGTCATGGGGGGAGGGAGAAGGAGGGAGGTGGAAAGTTATCCCCTTCCTCTCTCCCATAACGCCTAAATGGGAGCCCCTCCCTCCCGCACCAACCCCCCCCCCCCCCCGCAAACCCAACCACCCCACCTACCTCCCCTCTGAGCCCACTCCATTTTCCAACCAGCCACCCGCCACTCCGCTACAGAACGTGACTGCCAGACGTCTCACTTTCGCCTCCGGCAGTCGGGACCACGTCCCGCAGGAGAGGGCAAGAGGCAAAACGAATCTCCCGGTCAAACGGGCGGCATGTAATTGAGTCTCGGCTCCCATGAATTAATTATAATGTGGTTTTGATTAAATACGGGTGACTCCGAGCCATAGTCCCCACGGCGAAATAGACGTAATTGAGTCAAGAGCGAGCAGATAGCATTGAAAAGCGCAAATGTATTTTTTCCCCTGGCTCAACCAAGGAGGGAAATAAGGGTTTACGTTAGCTTTTGAAGGAAATACTGGTAAAATTAGATTTTGGGCGCTCCAAATATAAAGTTCAAATGGTTCCGTGACCCCTAACGCTTCAAGACCATATCTCAGGGTCGAAATACATCCATATATGCCCATCACTACGTTCTCTTTTGGGACAATCACAGTCAAGAGAACTTCCCCTTGATAGAAATGTAGAGCTCTAACTATGATTTAATTATTACCTCTATACAGCCCTATCCTTGGAAACCAATTGATTTTTTTCTCTCACAGACCTTTTTGGTTCTTATACACTTCCCCACTCACTTTTACACCGGTACACATTACTTCATACCCGCCGTTCTATTCTTAAAACTCTCAGTATCTCTCCTGTTACCATTGTCTTCAATGTCACCAATGACTTTCGCGGCCTTGCACTTTCTTCCCCACCATTCATATCTTTGTCATTAAATCAACTCAGATTATCGATTCTCACTCATTTTTTTGACGTGGACAAGCCAACGAAGCACTCTCCTTTAATACATGTCCATCTGTGCCCATTCCATACTATATCAACAGGCACTCATTCCTAAACCGCCTGATTTCACCGCAAACATCCCTCATGCATCATAGATCCACCGCCGTTAAACTACATTTAGCCTCTCCTGTCATATGTAAGTTTGACTACCAAACAATCATGTGAGGAGTACACTTTTTCACACCGCGATTTTTTCTTCCTTTTAGGTAGAGACATTCATTCCTTCGAAATCTGGTGTTGAAGGAGGATGCTGAAGATAAGGTGGATGGACGAATGAGAAATGATGAAGTGTACAGAAGAGTAGAAAAGGATAAGACCATATGGAACAACATACAGATATAAAGAACCAGATAGATTGCACGCACTCTGAGGCACTATGGATTAGTGAAGAACATGACTGAAGGAAAAATTAAGAAAAAACTCCCTAAAAGGAGAGATACAGGAATATATTCATGAGCCAAATAACGAGGAAAATACATAAAAAGAGCTCCCAGGAAGTAAGGGAGCTAGTATACGATGGGAAGGAGTAGAAGGCTGCATTCAACCACTCTTAGGATTGAACGACCAATGACGACATTCATTCCCAGAAATGCTTCGTAAACTATAAATAACTTTGACTGGAGCATTATCATCCTAAACCTCTAACAAATCCTTAGCCTTTGTAAAAATTTGATCCAGATGGAGAAAATTACACCATTAATCACTTATTTTACAATTCAACCTAATCAAATAATTTTTTATTTGATAAGGAAGATTATAAAACGGATGTAAGTATCATGTGACCAGAAAGCTTCAAAGAAAATCAAATTTGATTAAAAGTCCTTTCAAAAATGCTTCGAGCAAGCATAATTGTACCAATCTGGATTGATGCGCTTCCAAATTATGACAAAAGAACCAATCACAGAGTTCAAATTTTGACTTTCCGCTTTCATTTCAAAGCATTGCTGCACGAAGTCGGCTGCCAAATATTTTATAGCGGTCTTTGAAACTTACATGAAAAGTAAAATTATATAACGCTGTAGAATTTGAGCACCTCAAGAAGGTTTTATAACATCACTGAATTTACACTGCTGAGAAAAAGGTATCCTCATTCTTACCGTATTGCGTGTTCGCTACAGATTTCAATTAAGGCATTGATGAGTGCGGAGGACTTAAAAGTCTGTCTGGTCATTATCCCCAATAGCTTATTTTACTTCCAGAAAATTACTAATAGTCCGGAGGTAGAGGAGATGCTGATTTTCAAAAGTGCAGATCGCAAAGCGACTGCATAGGCTAAATTGATTGGTCGACAGTAATTAGATTCTCTTTGTAGTGATAAACAAACAAGTACCGAATCAATCACGAAGTACCTCAGTGAGTGTAATTAACGACCATATATATTAGCCCGCATGCTTGTTAAGGACACCACAATACTGAATACTATCAGTACGCTAAGATAATAGCTTCAACCCGCAATCTCTTATCTGTACCCGATCAAGTGTCATTGAAATAGGCTTTAGTTGCCCAACATCTTTATCTAATATTTTTATTATTCATTTTATTATCAGATTTTAAAGTTTTTAAGGGAATATCAACAAAATATACGCAAATGGTAACGTTAATTGTCTACTATTTGATGGTATTTTTTAGGCGTAGTAAATAAAAAAACGATCTTCTCGGGTTTATCCGAGGAGGAAAATCCAACAATTCAAGGTTTAAATGTCTACGTGATCTGTTAATACTCAAAGATCACAATACCAGCAACGAAATGTTTCTTTGAGAAGTGAGGGTTAGAAAATTGTGTACATAATTTTATATGTTTGCATTCAAGTCACACATTAGTTATAGAAAATTAATTGCTGAGGATATTTTGATAGAGAAGCCATTTCCTCATAAACTTACGAGGTATAATTTACAAAGACATTTTTATTTCTATTTCCAGAGGAAAGGCAATGAAGAAATGATCAGGTAAAAAAGAGCAACAGATTGGAATCGGCATATTTTCTCAGGTCCCACTACAAGAGACGATATAAAATGAATTTTTCTGAGGCAAGTTCTGTTATTCGGTTGACACTGAAAAGGTGATATGTCTATAAACTATAGATTCACGTATACCCGAGGGGAAAAGTTTAAATCGCGGTAGCAAACATATTGAAAATTTTTAGCCCCAGCTAATATCACGTATTGCTAACTTCGTCGCCATGAACATCACTTTCTACTAATTATTTATATGGGCTGGATTTTCGATATTATTATAAGGTCCTCTAAAATTCTGTGCCACCAGAAGTCACGCACAGGTTCTGTCTTATAACACACAAGTAGTTAATTTACGTACTAAATGTCAGGACATTTAGTACGTAAACATTTAGACATGGAACCGACAGTTCACAATTTAAGTTTCACAGATCATAATGAGTGCTCTAGTCGATTTTCCATTGAAGACAACTTCATGCAAGAAAACTATTGGTTTGACAATAATTAACTATTGAGTATATAATTATGGCCTTGAAAACTACTTCGAAACTGAAACAAACTACCTAATGTGAATTTGAATATAACTTTGATCTCTATTTGGTATACTATTTTCATGGCAAACACATTGCACTAGTATTATCCACTGGTTCTGAACAATATTTTGTAAACAAAATATCTCGCAAAAAACAAAGCAAATAAGTTTAACGCATTTTAATATCTTCAAAAGCGGATCACTCAATGGTAATCTGGAATACAGGGGACATAATAAGGCATCATGAATTTTGAAACAGTCCAATCAGAACCATCGAGGGCAAGGTTAAAATTTTCGGCCAATCACAAAAGTGGGATGCTTAACAAAAACATTTTTTTTGCGCTGCTTTACGTGTCATTAAAGTTTAAATATGTCAAGTATAAAGTTGATCCACCTAATATTCTTCTTCATGCGAATCTTAAAAGGGAAGTTGTTCTGTGTTTTTCAAAGAAATGCATAAAGCTGAAATATCGTGCTGTCATTGAATTCTGCATTCCTGTTGGTTTTTTGCCAAGAAATATCTTTACAAAATTGACAAAAGTTTCTAAGAGCCTGCTTCTATATTTGCGGTAGTGAATAAATGGGCGCCTGAAATTAAACGTGGTCATACCTTACAAATGAGCCATGTGGAAATCAGCCTAGAACTACGATCACAGATGAATGTATTAATTAAGATGCATGTATTAAATATGAATGATTTAAATATGGCAATAATTAAATTAATTAAATGAATTTAGTAAATATGGCAATAGCCTATCAGCGATTGAAAGTGCATGGGATATTAGAAGCTGTACGCACATCAGAAGATATATTCAGATATCAGACGCCGAGGGGATAGCAATAAAATTATTTATTAATCAATAATGGTAATGGACATCAAATCGTATGTCAGACGTATTTAATTTGAAATTTAGATGTGAATAACGCACAAATACGCGAAAATGGTACCCAAAATATGATCATATCACCACCATAAATGCGTCATTAACTGCACCTCTACCAAAAAATTACACTTACCGTAAACTAGCTATTGATAATACCAATATAGAGCGGAAAGTTGCCTTTAGATAACATGTAACACGCTAAATTTGATATGAAATAGAACGTTCGTTCAGTTTGACCAAAATACTAAATTCGGTAAAACGAAATGACATATAAATATATGATGCTAAATACTACAGGTAGGTACGGCCAGTTTCAGAGAACCTAGGATTTATAGAGTATTAGTGAAATGACCATGAGAAGTTTTGAAAAATATATGATGTGGAAAACATAAAAGTTTCAACGTATAAAAATATCTCATATCTTGTTCGAAAGAAGTGCAAACATTTCTAATTAATGCTTTCTCAATAGTAATTATAGAAAGGATTTGTCATTAAAAAACAAAAAGGTGAATGAGATATGAAAGATAGTTAGCAGTGATTTTTGAAGTTATACCGGATAAAAAAATCTATAAATTATTTCTGTCGCACATCTAGGACTAAAGCATCACTGACTTTTTTCTGCTTTGTAGGAAAATTAACAGTTTCTTCCTGAGGTCAAATAAATATACCTACTATTTCATTACATCGGTCACAAAGAAGCATAAAGCACTGCAGAAATATTTATTAATTAAAACATGTCAATAGGAATAAAAACAATTGCATAACAAATATTGTTATATATCCCACTCTTCATTACAAAGAATTGTCAATTTAAAAAAAGTGAAAAATAATTGAGCACAATGAAAAAGGATGACGATCGCAAACAGTTCAGATATATTCACTTCACGAGAAGACCTATAAAATGCCGAGGCACCATATATCACACTTTTTACTGCCGTCGGCCAATTACCCCGAACCAAATGAAATGAATCGACCTCAAGTTATAGAGAGATTTGGGAGACAATCATTCGAATTGGACTGCCCAAAATAGGCTCTTATTTAGAGGACGGTAATTTATTTACTATGGCTATAGTACGAGAAAAGAATTATCTGTTATTGCGGGACAAATTTACTTCTAAATAACGTAAGATTTATTGTATGGAGCAGGCAACCTAATGGGCTAAAGGGTATTGCGTCTTTTTCAGTACCAAAGAGCAGATGAGAGGAAAAAATAAAACAACTAGAATAATATATCGCCGTAATTACGCCGTCGTTTTGTCTAATATTTCTGGCGACTATAGTCAATTATGCGCGTTCAGTATATCAAGTGGTTAAAATTGACTACGCCAAAGAGGAACTCAGAAATCGGGATATCGGAAAATTCTATATCAGAATATGAATTCAATGACTTTTTAATTAAATTGAAAAAGAGGAAACACTTCCTAATCAAAGCCCGTGGAAAAATAAATAAAAGGGGGGAGATGAGCACAACATATCTCACGGCTGAGGAAAACGATTTTATCTCCAAGTATTCAAACCAATCATTTAGGTGTATCGGGGCGAGCATGAAATTTTTACATGATGACAATCGCAGAAAAAAATCGCGACTGTAGTCGCATCAAAGAGTAGGTACCACATTCCGACGGACCGACTTCGAGAGATCGACGGCGATTGCAACATATTTTTTCACTTAAGCGCTTAATCAATCCATCGAATTACGAGATAGAACATCACCGATTAAACATACACATTGTGATGTTATCGACGGATTCCATTTACCACAGGATGGAGTTGGAAATCAATTCGCTGGTGAACAAAGACGGCAGATCAGCACACAGATCTTTATGTACCAGTGGACCGAAGAGTGTATGTGCGTTTATAATACTGTATGCTTGGTGTATGAAGCATAAAATGGGTGACTACTCCTCAACAGAATATAAATTCAATGAATTTTTAATTAGAATGACAGAGGAAACAATTCAAAATCGAAGTCCGTGGAAAAATTAAAGGGGTGAGCTGCACAGCATCTACCTGTAATGTGGTACATAATAGTGAAATTTTCATGACTGTAAATTTTTTCTCCCTGGAATTAAAAATTTGCAGAAATGTTATTCAGCAGAATGACATGGCTTTATTCTGAAGGCGAGTTTACACATGTAAGTTGACATCTATGGACGTTGCGAGTGTAGCGATATCTCGACTCGTATCGTCACTTGCTGCGCTTTGTTCTGTATACACATACTATTTCCGGGTTTTTCCAAACCAGCGGATGACGTAAGTAAATAATGACTATGGTAATTACAAAAATCACCTAAATTTGACAATAATTGCGTTTGCACAGCTGTTTGAGTCCCATGGGCATTAGTGGATTCAATGAATTTGTATTAATTGCAATACGTATGAATTATTACGATGAATCAAGCGCGTTAATTGAGTTAATAATAATTATAATCTAATAAATAATTTGTCATAAAGCTTACCTTAGAGGTTATTTCTCGTTTAAATAATCAATGCACATGAATATTTACATAAGCAACAATGAGTCCTCCTCCTACTAACAATTGTAAGTAATTCATTGTTTACATATTCAATATCATTTGTTGTCATGTGACGGAGATTCCTCCGGATGCGATGCGATTATATCGCGTAGTAGATATGCTACTTGCAAGCAAATAAGAAGCCAGTCTATTATCCTTGCAAGTAGCAACCGCGGTCAATTACCACCACTATCGACCCCTACTGCGATGGAAGTTTGTGCTGACACATCGAAGTGTCGCTTGCAAGCGACTTCCAAGGCTACTGTCATGGAAGTGACTTCCATGTGTATACTCGTCTTAAATCATGTCATTTGCATCAATTCATATATATAATATCACCGAGTGTACTTGTCAATTAGCCGTTTAGATTTGATAATGTTTGGAGCCATATAATATTTAATTGTTGATTTAACGGAAACTGCCGACAAACCAATGAGGTTTGGCAGGACCGAATTTTGTACGAAATAATTTATTTCTCTCAGTATAATTTTCAGAAAAGTTTCTTTTTTGCTTATATCTAATGTATTATTTTCGCCAGTGTTCATTTTGTTTAAACTTCGAAATATATTTGCTGAGAATGAATATAAAACAAAATCTTAATTTAAAAATTTAAAAAAATTAAAAAAGATCACTAATGAGGGTAACGTTGTATTCTACCAATAACCCTGGCGCTCAAGCCAGTACAACACAATACAGGATAATATAAATATAAAGAATATAAACCAGAAAAATTGCTAAAAAAGAATAGAAATTAAGACATCGCTTACGTATTATTCATCCAAAGTTTCAAAGAGGGATAAAAACTTAGGCTCAAGCTATACCGCTCATACTGTTTTTTTAAATTTCTTCACAATTCGCATTTGCGAAAACTAAGTACATTGTATTATCAAAATTTTGCCTGAACAAGAGTTGCCAATTCATCGAATTAGTTGATTATAAAAGGCTCAGCGCTAACTAATTAGCAAATTTAATTCTTAAATCAGAAATGTTAGCCCGAATTATGAAAATATTTTTTTATTTTATTTTGATTGCTTCATCATTTGCTTATGTAAAGGAAAATCTCTCCTACTTTTCAAAGAGTTAATAATTTTTACTCATTGATCGAAGCAATTAACTCTACACTTCCTCCTAACGTCATTCAAGAGACAAACTTCAAAGGGGATAAAGTTAGGAATGAAGAATATTATGGGATTTAAGCATGTCTTGACTTAGACAATTGAGTTTTTGGCGAATCAGCTTAAATGTAGACAAAAATTGCAATTAAACACATCTTTATTCAAGGTTTGACCCTCAGATTTGCTAGAATCAATATAATATGTATTATTTTTTACACAAAAGAACACCTTTGGCTTTCGAACGAAATAGAATTATTGCAAAATTCATCTAATGCAACAAAACATTCACCAACTTGCAATTAAAATTTCAAATAGGAATAAAAATGTATGCGCCAGTTACACCAGTCTTATTGTTAGTATTTTTAATTTTTTTCATATAATCTATTTGTGAAAATTAATTACGCTACATATCCAAAAAAATCACAACAATAAAATTTTCCGATTTTTTTCGATTCCGCCTGGCCTTGATATCTTCTATAACCAATATAAATATTGAAGCGTGTCATTTTGCATTTAAAAGAAAATCTGTTGCTCTATGCATGTACATTCATGTAATTGAATAATAATACAATGTATAAATGTAATTGAATAATGATACAATACATAATTGTAATTGAAGTATTGCGAAATACATCTATTGAATTGCAAGACCATGTGTAAAAATAGTAATGAATTGTCAAAAAATCAAGTGGGCAACATAAATTTTTTTCTTTTGTGATAGTAATAATTTATTTTCTTTATTCTCCACATAAGACTAATCAGAAAACGCATGTAAAGATTGACACAGAACTGTTTATAGACAAAAAAAGCATTCCAGCCATCATTAAGCCAATTTGCAGGGGTGTTTTCAAATACGAAAACAGTGAGAAACAGTGACAGATTAGAAGGAGGATAGGAGAAAAAGAGAGAAATAGAAAAGCAGAGAAAGACGGAACTCCTTTCCTTCTCCGCAACGGCTTTTTTTACAAATGACGTAATCCGCGAGGAAACTCCTGTATTTACGGCTACGCTTCCTCGAAAGCTCGGTAAAAATAAAGAAAAGAGAGTAACAACCTATCCTCTTACCAACAGTGGAAGAGTGAAAGGGCGGGGGTTTTTCCCGGTATTCTACCCGTATGGCAAGGCACGAGGCGGCGCTCTTACACTGAGAGAGGCAGGGGAAGGACTTGGAGAAAGGCGAGGCACCAGATCCATGGAGTCTGATATGCTCGATTCGTTTGGATTGATAAGACGGGTGCGGACGATGGGGTGGGTGGGTGTTGGGGACGGAATTATGGGGAGAAGGGGAGGGCTTAGGAGTAAAAGGGATTAAGGGATTGGCGATGTGTTATGAGGGGTGGCTAAGATGTGGGAGGGGGGGTAGGAAAGGGGGTGTGGGTCTAGCTGCTCACCCACGCTTTGCCGGTCACGCTCACCGACAACGCCAGAGGAGAAAGACCCCCTTGCTCCTGCACACACACACTTACTTATACATAAATGCATTTTTTTTAACCTTTAGGCCCCATTAGAGGCGCAAGTCTCGGCGAAGTGTTTATGGCAGGCCCTCGTTCGTGGGGTAATGCCTTTTTAACCCCTAGCGAGGGCGGCCGAGAGTCCAGACAACGCCCGCCCCTTTCCCCTCCTCACATTTTCCCTCTCTCCTCCACTTCCTTCGCCCCCGCCCTCGTCACAGGTCACACCCACCTTAAACATTCACATACCTACCAGCTCCTTTGGTGGGGAGAACAAAATGAGATAAAAAAGATGGAACCGCCACCCACCTCAACCTTATACCCCCGTCGCTGGGTGACGGTGCTGGTGGCGCGAAATTTATTGCGTAACAAATTTTCAAATGAACCCGTCCACTCTTTTAAGAGACGAGCCCCACTCCTTTAACCGTTGGGCTTGAATGAGACCCCTCTCCGCCCTCCCTCCCAATCCCCACACCACCACGCGCCCCGCCCCCACTTGCGAAAAACACAAAAGCGTTAAGGGATACGAGGTTGGGAGTTGATTTCAGCGAGATGATCCCTGGTTATCTCCGCCCGTGATTCCTGACGCCCTTCCCCGGGGACGCCCATGTCCGCATCGGAGGAGGGGAGAGTGGAGTAACAGAACAATGAGGAACAGAGACAGAGAGAGAAAGAGGAAGAGAGGCAGCTAAATGGAAACATTTATGCTGATGGGGCGATTTTTGTTTATGGAGAGATTTCTGTGAAATTTTGCACGAGTATGTTAATTTTTCAATTATATAGATAAAAGTGAAAACAATTACATGGTACCTGTGGCACATTAAATGTGGTTTTTTGTCAATTCAATACTATTTTAACACGTAGTATATGAACTTAACATCTATAGTTAAATTATTAGATTACTTACACTCATTAGTCGAAAATATCGTGTCGATTATAAGAAACGTATTAACAAATACTTTTAGATTATAATTTCAATTGCGGGTTGTTTCCCAAGTCATAAGTGCATTATTTGGGACGAAAACTTTAAGTGCAATTCTTGCATTTTTTAATATTTCATTAATGGTTATTTACACATTAAAAATAAGTATACTTTAGTAAAGTAAGATCTAAGGTTTTTTCAGCATGTTTGAATAGTTATAAGAATATGCGCGACTTCAGATTTGCGCTCCGGGCACTTGGCGGAGGTTGGTGATAGAGATATCGCGATTTATTAAATTCAATAAATTCAACCTCATCATAAAGGAAAAGATAACACCTTTCTACAGATACCAAAACATCAACCATTTATTATTTATTCAACTGTTTCTCGAGATCTTTACAACAAACAGCCAATTTCCACGGACCATGTTAAGTTTTCGCACTCTGGGACTCTTTATTATTATTTTATCTCGATGAGAACAACCTTATGCACAATCTGCAATAGAAATTTTGCGTGGTGCGTTTTGAGAATTATTGAAGAAAAAACAAACTGGAATGCAAAATCTTAGGCCTCCCATAAAAATGTAAAAAAAATTCGTTTGTGAGGCATTTTTAATGTTCGGAAACAAATAAATAAATTCCACGCATCAGGTATATATTTTATGATTCCCAATACGCGCAGCCCTGAAAACTAAGTTTTTGTGCGATCTAGAGTAGTACTATAAGTTATTGATCCTTATTACTTCTGGTTAAAAATGTAACATAAATTTGAATTGATATCTAATATCACAAGAAAAAAATATTTCTTCGGCAACTTCTATGGGCGATATGAGTGCACGAAGGTTGTTATACTTCTCACGAAGGTTGTTATACTTTCACTCTTGCTTCCCAGTCAACAGCAACCGACACCAAAAGGTGTAAATTGGAGAGAGGGGCCAAAGGATTGAACAAGATTACTGTAGATAAAGTGTCCTATCTAACTCGCTGTTAGCACTGCTTTAAAAGGAATTATTGTCTTAACGATCCACCATAAACATCTTGAATTTGCCATCCGCCCGACCCTCGGTATATTTCGGTCGCTCGTTTGGACGAAAACATAGAATAACCACGTACGGAATAATATTGATGAATAGAGAGGCAAACATGAAGTAAGAAAACGAATACACAAGTTGAAGAGTTTACGATCAAAAGAGACACCAAGTATAATTTTATTATATTTATAAGAAGCAACAATAATCAATTGGGACTGATAGAAAAATAAATACAGGAGACAATGATCGAAACAAATAAAAAAAGGTTGCCTCTGTAATTCAATATGTCTCAACAATAACGTGCCAGATGATTCGAAAGTGAGAAAACTCCAGTTAGTGTTAAAATCCGTACTGACATAAGTAGGAGAAACTGCAAACGATTCCAAATGCACCCAGCAACAATTGAAAGCTGTAAAAATGAGGGCGCCGAGATAAATTAAATTTGATAATTTATTATAAAGAGAAAGGAATGAGAGAAGTAGAAAGCCTCATCTGATCCAGCTTATCTTCGTATTGCCTCACAATGGAGATAATAGATTGAACATATCAGCAGAATTCAGGAAGAGAGAATAAGTTTGAGGATAAAAATGGACAATAATCCAACGTGCTCCAAGTAAACAATCGAACTACTCCATAATTCTACACTAAATGGAGACAACTTTGAATAATTAAATAACAAAAGCTGTGAAGTAAAATATTGGAATTTGATACACTACCCTGAGCTACATTTATAAGTTATACTGCATTCATTAATATATAAAAGCAAAGTTTCTCTATACGTCTGTCCGCCAGTTCTATTCCCGTATGAAGATACACGAATCGAGGTCATTTGATTCGCTAGTAGTACTTTTTCATTAACATTATCAAATTGTAAGTATCCGATGTACAAAATCGAGGCGGAAGACAAAACGTAGGAAAATATAATATAGATCCCTATTTTTCATAAAAATTTTGCTTTTCTCTCAAATTAGTAAAATAAAAAAACACGTAAAATTGCTCAAAATTACGCGTTTATGGTGCACCGTCACGCTGACGACAGACATTGTTGAAACAGAGTCTAAGAAGAATATTGTAACGGCGCTTATGTGTGTTGTGGGCGTCGCTGGGTGACGAGATGTTTGTTTATGTTGATTCTTGGGGATTGAAGTGAATGAGTTCTGATAAGATATCGTTCGTTGAAGTGTTTTGAATAAAGTGCTGCTGTATTCTAAAGTGTTGACAGCTAATTTCGATTTGAACCCGTAACAATATATAGGGGAATAAAAGCCCATCACAAACCAGTTAGAAGTTTCCAAACATTGCATTTAACAAATGTGGTACGAAGTCACTCGCACGGGTGCATATATACCAGGGTTGAAATTAGAAGTTTTCAGCAGCTTATATAATAAGGGAACCATTTTTTTAGTTTATTATGCTTCTCAGATTCAGATGTAAGATTTGGAAAGGATTGCACATAATAGAAAGGTAAAGGATTGCACATTATAGACTTGATATCTCAATTGACTTCGATTGACTGAATGTTAGGAAAATGGGGACGCCACGTTTTCTACAAACGTGCGAACAAAGAATACAAACTGCAGTAATATTTCAGAACAAGTGTCTTGAATATTATTTGAAAAATTAAATGTTTGTCAAATTTTCGTTCATATGAGTCAAAGAATACGATCTGTAGGAATATGTCAGAGCAAGAGATTCGAATAATAAGAAACCAGTTTCTACCCTAGGGAAGTTTATATTTTCCTACCATCATTAAGTATTAAGCATTATGGCCCAAGAATCACAAATGGTGAGACTTAAATATTATGTGTATTCTTAAATATATCGCAAAGGAAATTATAGGTATTTTTATAAACATTGAATCAAATTCTGTCATGCTTTAATAGGAGGTTACTCTAGTTTGAAATAAAATAATTGTGATTTAACAAGATAAAACTATTATATCCACGGTATGCCTGGGACAATGAAGACAAGAGAAAAATGAAACTAGAAATTATTTTACTTGCTCTGTTATTTTCGTGCAACCCATGAAACAGTTAAACTACTTCTACGCATGAAAATGACTGTACATAGGAGGTTTATTAGATGGTAAATGACTAATTTACAAACGTTTCTGTGAGAGAAATATGGTAAAATAATTCTGACAACGTGAAAAAGTTTACTTTGAAAATAATATGTAATTACAATCAGAATCCCCAATGGAAACTGCGCCAGTTCTTACCCCGGCAGAGTGAGTTTTTCATCAATAAATGTTTCCATAAAACATTCACAATTACCCGGACAAGCTAATGAATATAATGATTAGGTTGTGAATACTTTGCGAAAAACTATTTGCAATGGAAATTCGAATTCGGCCATTTAATATAACGAATTTCAGCATATAACCATTTTAGTGAAAATAGCTATTATTAGAAAATTATTATAAAATAGCATATTAGAATTTTAGCAAACTTTTAGCAGAAGAGCGAAATAAAATGAATTTTAGCATATTTCTTTTCTTGCATGTGAATGCCATTTCTAATTTTGGGACAAAAAAGTAAAATCAGCATCAAACGAACAGTCTAGTTATTGTAACGTGATTGCAACGTAAGCTACTAAGAATCCTTGACTATTGTATTGCCTCAAATGGATGCCTTAATGGCTAAATTCTAAGAACAGATTGAAATAGAGATGAAAGGGAAGTAGACAAAGGGAATATGAAAAAGGGTAGTCGAGACGGGAGCAATAAACAATGGAACAAATCGGGAGAACGAAAGATTACAATCTTTACAGGACATGGACCCTTCTCATTAATAGAGATAACTATGTCTAATGCTCTTAGAAGCCTAACATATTATTAGCAATTTATTATCACTTTTCAAGGGTCCTGAAATAAATCTAACTTATCTTGATCTCATAACTCATCCGTGCCTTTATTTTAATGCGAAGGTAGCGGGAACCATTTAACTTTTTCCTCATTCTATACGTTTTTAACTCTCATCTCAGACGATTATTTTCCACGATTAGGACAAATTAAAAAAAAACATATGCATGATCACTTCGCAGAATTTACTGTGGATATTACGTTAAGGGAATACGTACATGCAGTATAGGACATGGGACCACAAGAATGAAATAGAAAGCTTTGAATTACATGAGATGTTATTCTGAGACAGTCTGTCAAGTTTTGCAATATGTTTGGGGCCCAAATAACTTTAAGTACTTGAGAGAAAATAAATATCCTCATATATAGGTTTTAAAAAGTATAATATTATACTTTGCTCCTCGTCTTTCGTTGCTAGACGAGTACTTTCGTAAACACATAAATGAAAGCAGACGCAGTATTGTACTTATTACTTTGTAACGTAGCTACTCCACATATTTTAGGGTGGAAGTAATTATTTTAACAGCAAAATCTCCGCAAAGGTCATGTGAGTCGACGACCCCGGGAAATTCATTCACGAGATAGTATTATTGAATTGTTATTGAACACAGCCGTGTAATAATTGAAATGGTAAGTGAAAACGTATATACACACAAATATTGGGCGAGAAAAATTAACAAAACCAACAATAACATAATGTTAGTTATAAATACGGGGTACTGGGGAGAGTATAGGGAGTTTGGTCACTCGATTCAATAAGGAGATAGTGAACGGAGAATTTGGAGCAAGGGAGCCGGTTTCGAGCAGAAGATAGTGATCAGATGCTGTCAATGAGGAGAAAATTATCAATATTTATCTTTCAGCGCGATGAATAACAGCCGAGAGGAAGATTTGTGCGAGGGAATCCCATCAAACCTTGAAAACCAAAGGAGATTGCAGAGAGAGGGAGGCTGAGCGGACCGGGACCACTCGTAAGGAGAGCGGTTCCCAGTAGTAAATCGATTCTCACCGGGACCATTTACCAGAAGAACAGTGTCCATTACATCGAAATGGAAGTAGTCCAACGCATCTGTGTCATTGGGACAACTATATTTCATTGTAACTAACTATCAAGGGGGTATCATTTATGAAGTGGAAAGGTGATAAATACTGAAAAAGATAATTGTATGTATATTCTGAACAATTGATATTCTTATACTGATATCTTGCAAATGAGTATTATTAAGGGTGATTTATCTTGCCTTTGATAAATATAGTTTTAACTAAAACGTGATAAATCAAATAAAAATATTTTTTAATGTTACCACATCTCATTCTTTACTAATTGGTATTGCATCTACTTATTACCCTACTAGTCACCACAAGGGTGTTTGTCAGGGTGCATACAGGGTAGAAAAAATATAGATATTGAGTTTCCATGTCCCTAGATTTTGTGACATCCTGCACATATTATAAACAACTGGTTTGAAGCATTATAAACCATGGCAGCAAGCGCGGAGTTTTGAGTTTCAGATAGTTGCTTTTTCACTGAAGCTCAGTGTTAAGCTAATGGAAATCCATAGGATGCCAATCCAGAAGAACAAAACTCATCCTCACTTTAAGTTGATGCTAAATAAAAAATTTGAAACTTCAATCATTTTTCTAAGTCACTCTACTTCAATTGCAACACTGCAGCGCGTAGGCGTGATTTTGAGATAACGGTCATATGATGCGTCTTGGGGTAAAAAACGAAACATAGATTTGACTCACTCAAAAAAATGCTTGTTTCTCAGCCTTACAAGGAGCAAACTTAATAAGCAAAATCGAACAATAAATAAGTATTTCAGTAGCATGAACATATACCCTCATTTCATTACTCAGTATACATTTCTCAGGAAGTAAAATGCAAAAACAAAGGCCCTCAACACGGAGACGATGGTGATTTTGTTTATTTTCTCTACTTTTCTCTTCCAAACATGGATGTATTTTTTCACAAATCCTTCTAACAATGTAACAAGAGAATGGTGAACATTCTGGGGAAAATGATATGATTTCAAGAGGGATGGCTTCAACACGTGTAACGAAAACATCCACCACCATACTTTCCAGTATCCAGCTTCTTGAGTATCATACGATCACAATTACTTCCCAAAGTAGAAGGGAGAAAGGTGAAAACTCTAGACAAATAATAGTTCTGGAGAAATAAGGCTTCCACTCGTGTAACGAGATATAGAGCAGGGTAACTTGTATTCGAATTTTTCTTGAATACCTAGAAATTCTATCTTTGCCACTAGTGAGGTATAAAGTGAGCAAAGCACGCCATCCAAACATTAGACGAAGTTATTAGGATGAATTTTTCGAGGAACAACCACGTGTACAGAATCCGCTGAGGAAAAATTATTCAATCTCTTTATGAAGTAATGAATCCCTTAAGAACGTTAGAATACGTCCATACAGAAAAAAATCTATCAGGAATTACTAATATTATTTTTGGTTTCTAGAAAAAACCACGATCGGATTTAGATAAATATCTTCTACAGTAAAAATATAGACATGATACAACAAAAATTCAAATTCTAAAACTGTAAACTAGTAAAAATGCACAGGAAAAAATATAATTATATGAAGAGATGCTCTTTTTTCGCCATATTTATACCAATCGCAGGATTGCAAGGTTTTAAATGATTATGGGCGAAGTACAGTATATAGGGACACAATCTAAGGTTTATCAATTAAGGTTTAAGGTTCACCTTCTCAATCAAATAAAAATTGCTTTCCTTAAAACTGTGAAAAAGTACAAGCAAATATTTTAATTATAAAAGAATGAGTGATTGATTTTTTTATCATCTGATTCATGCGTTTACAACTAATCGCAGAATCGCATAGGCTTGTCCTGGGTGAGAGCAAAATACTGTACTTATGATGTATTACATTTTGCTACGCCTTACCTCTAGTAACACGGAGACCAAAGTCACGCAAATGTTGCATAAGGTTGAAAAATGGTATCGCAGCGTATGCTTCGTTTTAACTCCGCCCGCCCTACCCATTTAAGGTGCTGGCATTTCGGGAGGGCTAAAAGTTTGGAGAAGACGCATAAAACTTCCGCCGAGATACAAATCAACGGGGACATTCGCGAGGAGAGAACTCTTTGCAAGAAAGTCTATAAATAGACCATTCATTTTCGCCCCGTAACAGAATAGATCCTCCCCAGATTCTAGTTTTCACGCTGGTGGAAACGCGGGGTGCATGCACATCATTCATCGTATCCTGCTCTGTCACGACGCGAGGGGAATGAATATGAGAGATGGAAGGGAAAGACGAGACGGGCAAGCAACTTTCTCGCCGCTACACACCGCATCCCATACTCGGGGATAAATATTTCCTCTCCCGAGGATTCCGAGTCGGTAAAAACTAGATTTTGCGCCAATTTCCTTCCCCTCTTCTCAACGCCTGAGAACTAGTTGACACCCTTTCACCGACCTTCATTCCCAGCCTCCTTCGGGGAAGTCATTTTGAATGTTTACCTCCCACGGCTTTGTTCATTAAGGAAGGAGGACGCTTGACTAACTCTCTCAAGACCAGCTTTTCCTCCTTTTTAATTGTTCATGCAGTGCAGACGGGCAGGTTCTTACTTTACGAGGTGGATGAAGCTGAACTATGTAGTAGGCAGACAAAATCGATTGAGGCGACCGTTGTGTTCGTCAATGCGAACTAAATCCATCCCTAAAATATATGAAACGAATTTATATTAGTAAAGGTGATATTTTTACGAAATATTATTGACTTTTAGGAATAAGTTCATGGATCAAATAAAGGAGAAAGTATGCAGGGAAAGATACTCGGGAGAATAGAATTAGATAGAGAAGAGTGGAGGACTGCATTCCACCAATTTTAGGATTAAACGACCAATAAAAAGGTGCAAAAGTAACAGAAAAAAAATTTACTATAAAAAATCTACCCCACTGAGAAAATGGATAAATAAACCTAATAATTTTAAAGAAGCAATGCCTTCTTTGACTTATTTCTATGAACGTCAAATTAATCTCAATAACTCTGAGACTTTTTTAATGAGAGGATGTATATTAAGGATTTTTGGTGGCAACAAAATCATGAAGATAGATAAAATCTTGAAAAAACTAAAGAAATATCAGAGTTTTTATTCAAAAAAGTTTTAGAGATCGATTCTTGAAAAAAATTGAAATAATCAGGGGCTTTCAGGGAAGCGCATATTATTTTACGACTCTTTAAAACATTTTGCAGGAAGTACAGGAAAATGAGAATGTCACTTAACCATGCGGGAAAAATATTTCTTTGGTGCCCTTTTCGGCTTCTCATCACCAAAATGTATAATCGAGACGATGATCAGTCTTCAGACATAGGAAAACCTGTATTAAGTGGCCACCGCTGAACCCATGAGATAACGGCCGCCTTAGGAGGTTACCGCTGAAGAGAGGGCAAAATTTTGTTTGCTTTTTCAAAAAATTAATTTCATCTGTTTCAGAAATAAAACCCACCTATAAGCGAAGTGACCACTTACGGAAGGTGAACGAGGACGAAGGGATCACTACGGGGATAACTTAGGTAGATGTAGGATTGACTTAGTTCGCACTGTATTTAAAATATGCCACCTCAAAACTAATATAAAACCTCACGTAAAGTCATTTCATCTCAGAATGACATTGGGAAGATTTTAAAATGGTAAACAATAGTTTTTCGTACTTATTTCAATGTAAAAGAAACAAGATGATGTTTTACGCGCAGTCACTACAATATATCTGACACAATGCATAATTCAGAAAATGTGCTACACATGAAGAGAGAAGTGCTGAACTGTAACTCGAGCAATAAGCCCTGAATTTTCGGTTTCACCAACCGCACGTGTTGCTTTGGAAGGCAAAGAGGTTTACCAGTAATCCTGACGAATTCCTTCGGATGAAGGTCCACGGAAACCTAAGAAAGAATAGCATTCAAGTTTTTAAGTTTTATTTACGGAGAAGATTTTGGTATTCCAGCTCACTGTAAGGAATATGCAAAAATGTTTTCGGTAATCAGTTTAAACCTCCAGAGAGAAAATTAAGTTGTCACCGCATAAACCCATGGCTGTGATGAAAGCCATCAATTGCAATCAAACCCACGACCGAAAGTACATTTGACCTTGTTCCAGCACCCTAGAGATAAATCTCATCCATATTTCCCTCTACTGAGAAAAATCAACGGAAGGCAACGAGACGGCAGGGCTCCTCTATCACGTTAAATAAATACCACTCTTCGCATTGATTAGTATTTGGTATAATATAGCCATTTCAACTCAAATGACCAAAGAACATTCCAGGAACTAAAAAACATAATACTTAATCGGAGAAAAACCGCTACTGTTCGATTTACTATCATGAATTGGATGAAATCAAATGTGACAAATATGGTGCATAACTTTTTGCTAGTCACAGCAACGGAGAAAAACCTTGGTCACAATTTAATTCATTTCATTAAAATTTCTCACAATTTTATATTTTTCCGAGATCATTTAGCATTTATTTTGCTTGGAATTTACAATATTCATGAAAAAAATAAAAATATGTGTACAGTGCTCATGTTAAAAATAAAATATCTAGTAATGTAGGTCTGCATGTGTTTCAAATTTCACTAAAATGGAATGAAATACATCTAATACATGATTAATGTTCTTCAAGAATATTACTACACGTCGAAAAGCAAAGATAATTTTACTCTACTCAGGCTAAAAACTGTACCGATATAAAATAGTTTTAGATATTGTATATTTATTGATTGCGAATGATATAAACGTTGAGAAATACTATCGCAATGGTGCATTAAATCTATTCTTATTCGAGCAATGCCATGGGTTATTAAGCAAACCAGTGATTACAAAAATTAAAATGACACCTCATTGTACAGTGAATATTAAAAAATAATACATTTTCTTTCCTTATGTGCATCAGTGGATTAGATCTAAGAGAGGAAAAATATTTTGAAAAATATGTCATTCATATCAAAGATAATTTATGCTTTTCGAAGAGCCTTTTTAAATGTAAAACACTCTTCGAATGACGCGCTTTTGATAACGGCTGAAACGACCAAATTTTAACGCAAGGAGCTTTTCGAAACACGGAAAAGGAATTCGGTAGTTTGAAAAAATCACTTTGGAAGCATTCGTCAAAACACTTGTATTCTCTGGGGTGAAAAGACTTTATCATTTATCGGGTGAAAATCCGAGGTCAAAATTGGCTTGAAAGGAAAATAAAAAAATCGCACTCGACTAATTTGAACTCTCAGGCTAATGAGTCAAGGGAATTTCAACAGCTTGAAAGTTAAAAAATAAAACAGAACGAATTCAACTTCCATCAATTCAACTCACAACTTTTAAGACCAGAGGTAACACATTAGAAGCCCTTGACTTTTAGAGAATCGACTTTTTTCAACTCTCTTTTTATATAAGCATTGAATATTTCTTATATACTTTCTTTTTATCCCACTTCTTACCTGAAAAATACCTTTGTGGACGAGCTTAACCTAAAATTACTTCCTTTTTTGAGAGGTTAAACATTTATCCACTAACCATTAGCCTGCTGAACATCAGCCAAAATAATTAACGGTCCAAATATTATTGTCCATCACCAAAAGAAAAAGAAAATCCACTTTATGGTCCCTAAGCACGATTGTCATGCGCATAGTAAGATTTGCTTATCTAGTACTGAGCGCAAAAACCGGGACACAATTAGGACGATATTTACAAAAACTAAGTTGATGGTATTCGATTATTTTATTATTCAATTGAAATTATAAAATAGCATAGCAAATTTACAGTTGTGGCAGCTTATTCTAGCACCAAATGCAGGAGTACCTAGTTCAAATTTCGTTACGACTGAAATAGACGAATACTTCTCTGGGCCTCTCTGGTAAAGTTAATCAACGAATTTGCTCAATTCTGCTTCTATCAGATTGGTTCCTCTCTTAAACCATGTGATGAAAACTCCGTATTCATTCAAAAGCTTACCAAAATATAATTGGAAACAGCTCCTTTGATTTACCTTTCATTTCTTGACACATATTCTACATCGTCGTACCTTTATCTGGGTAACCGGAGACTTTAATGGACTTTTCTGGGTGGAACGAGGCGAATTGGCCCACAGGGCGAAATACCAGAACAAATAGAGACATACGGGAGAACAACTGCACCAACCGCGACATACTATGGATCAAAGTTTAGAAATTCAAGTCGTAATAAGTTAGAAAATTGTAATTTATGCGACTGAATTAGCAATATCTCTGATTATTTTCTCTCACATTAACCCTTGACTTTTATCATTACAGCTCTTCATGATAGGTAGGCATGATACGTGACGATTTGGCTGAGATGCTCACGGTCTAAACGTTCTAAAGAGTCTGTCCCGGCATTCGATCAGGTAGACATATTTTCCCAGCTTGAAATGTCCTAAACTTTCCTTGAAATACCCTGTCTCTGTTTCGGGACGGTGATCACCACGCAGGGAAATGCGCAGCGGCAAATGCCTGGCGAGAAATGTGTGAATCGAATACATTGTATCAAATTGAATCTCGTATTCTCAGAAACTCTTCCAGACGGTCGTCTCTGATTCTTTACATTTACAATAACCCTTTGTCTTTATCATTCTCGCTCTCTCTAACACGTGTACAAGCTTACTATACATCATGGTTAACTAACATGGATGGACTAAGCAGTGAGCCGTCGAAAGCAGAGTGGAATCAAGCGGGGGCCATGTATTGTTAGGCCACTACACTAGCAAAGGGAATTGAACTCAAAACTCCAAAGTTGAGAATATTAACAGCCCACAGCAGCTGGATAACGTCTCAATTTATTCACAATTATATTGGCTTCAAAACTAGATCTGCACCAGTTTTCTACATCTACCTCTACATACTACCCTGCGCTGCGAGCCGCCGGATGGTCGCGTGGCAGGGGTTGTTAGGTCACCAGCCGTGTAAAGATGTAAGGTTTTGGGAGGTAAAATGGTGACGTGTATTGGGGAGTGTATTCAGTGGAGCTCAATTTTATTGTGGTCACTAATTGTGTGCGGAAAGAATGAAATTTTGTATACCTATCCTACTGGCAATGTATCACTCTTATTTAATTGCTTCTGTCAGACATAGAGATGTAGTGAGGCGTCAGGATAATATTCTGTGTTTCGCTCTGAAACGCACCAGTCCTGAATTTTTTTAGCAAGCCAAGCCTAGCGTGTAGCCTCCGAGTCTCTAGGGGCTCCCACATAAATCCCTCTAAAAGTTGTTAAACACCCTATGTTTGCTCGTAGCAGTTTTGAATAAAGTGTGCTACTTTTCTTTGTATTCCATTATTTTTTTGGCTAAATCTTTATGACCAGAGTCCCAAATGCACGCGGCGTTTTTGAAGTGTGGCCTAACCATAGCAAAGTAGCATATCTCTTTTACTTTTTCATCCGAGGACCTTCCAATTATACCACAATGACGAGGTTTTTAGACATTTGTGTTTGGCAATCCTAGCTGTAGATAATAACGAAGAAATGTAAGTCGGAAAAAAAGACGTGTTCTTTCCGCGACTGCATCAGTTATGACCTCTGATTCTCCTCATTTGTATCCACCCTTGACCCTCATCTTCCCCGGTTTTAATAATAGGTCACGTTTATATTCTCAAAGCACGTCCTTCAAGGTTATAGGTATCATTCCCACGCGGAGGACGTTCTCAGGACGGTAGCTGGGGAATGATTTGTGGGAACGAACTATCATGTCAGGCATTCAGAGGGAGGAAAGGGTGCTCTCAGCCGCGCACTTCGGTGAAGATGAGTGCACTTAAAACCGCCCTCGTGTGTGCGACGGCAAACCTCTCCTTGCGTTCTAGTCAAGGTCCCGCGTCCCGGGACAAAGAGTGGAGGAGCATCCGAGCTCGCGAAGTGGAGGAGATCGTACGTTTTCAGTTTGTGTGCGTGAAACCGCGAAATTGGATCAGTCGGTAAATGGACTCGCGGCGAGGATGTTCACTTTACGTTTGAACTCAAATGCGCGACAAATATCCCGGGCACCGCCTTCAAGGATCTCTTCCGCTCATCGAAGGTCACCAAAGTCCAACAGGCAGAAAAGACGTGCGCTCATACATTAGCCTGGTATTCATGAAACATATTCCGAACTTTATCGCGTACCCCTCGAGTAAAATGCGCTCCAGAATATTAATGGGGAAGATAGCGGAAAAATTATACCCCGCGTGTTGATGTTGCAATAAACCAGAGAGTTTGGGTTTTGAATCGATTTGAATGGCGCATGAAAAACAGCCATCTCCTTTCAGCTTTAAGGTAATTTGAGCGAAATGTCATTCCACCAAGAAACCAATGAATTTGGTCTCATTTAAAACAAAAATATCTTATCCTTCCGTATTACTTACTTATTATTCCATATTACCAGCAATTTCACATGGAAAATGGTATGTGTATTTACTCAAGAGAGACATTATTCGTAACACGAGTAATTTCAAACACCAAGATCTCATCAAAAAAATATCAGGGTGTAGTTTGTATTTTTAAACTATTGTTTTAAATCGTACATTCAACGCTGTAAGTATTCCGCAACCACAAAAAAACCTTACGATTTTAAGTAGTTTTAAACGCACCTCATGACAAAAGTGAGTCAAGTAACAGATTTACACACATACATAAATAGATAATAGTCATTTAATTGGTGCCGACTCCTGTCATGTTATAGTACATTATTACACCACAAAAATGTCAATATTTACTTCATGCTTGCGATAGCTGCTGAAATTAAAATATAAAATTCGCATATGGTCTCCATTATGACTAGGAAAATGTCTCGCTCAAACTACCAAAAACTATTAAATATATATTTAATTCATTATATCGCGCCCGAGCAGAGATTAACACTCCCGGTAGATCGGATACAATGTTTCACACAAACTGTCATGTATGATTCTCACCTGATTGCTTTTTGCTGATATTCGGCTTTTATGCTTATATCCGGTACATATGATTTCCCATAACAGCACATATTGGCGCCTGTTAATTGTAAGTTCTATAAAAGCTGAGCACAAACCGCATAGCATGCAAAAATTGAATAAGATTAGGATACACTATACAGCATTTTTGAAGGCAAAATCTATCTTCAGGATCCAACCAATGCGTGTGCAAAGTTTGAAGGTGATTCATTACTTCAAAGTACCAATAGATCTTATCATGATTAGAATGATTTATTTGTGCTTCATGAACTACGTTTAGAATCGCCGCTAGAAACACAATGTACGCTCAGAAATTGGAGTGTTGAATACTTTTTGGTTTCAGCTTGCGTTTACATAATGAATTCCATTCGCCTATAATGCAATACCAATTTAATAACTAAAACGATAAATTCAATAATTAAGAAATCCGTCCGTAAATAAGGAATTTAAAAATTATACCACCAATGATTTACAATGACGTTCACAAAACGATGAATAAAATATACGCCCAAAAATACTTGATAATCATTAAAATTCATCCGGGTGCGGTATTCGCCTGTATACAGTGAGACAGCATAACGACTCTGAAAGTGAGGAGGACAAAGTTTTACCTTCTTCCCAAAGCTATTTCCCGACTTAATGACTTTGCATATTTTTCGTCTATTGTCTTCCACTTGAATGTCATCATCATTCCTCTGTTATTTCCAACTGAATGTGCAAGCGAAGTAATGTTTGCTCGCCGTTCCTGTAAAACTTTATGTAGTACTTAAGCATAATTAACCTAGAGCTTTAGAGTAATTCTACTGGAGCAAAGCCAGACACAACGCATTCAGGAAGATCACTAACGTGGGAAATTAATTTTCTAAAGAGAATTAAATGAAATAAGTTCAACAAATGAGGAAAATAAATAAGATCATATGTACATTTGCATTGATTATTTAAATATCCGACTAAATAGACAGCATCAACAAGACCTGATAATGTCTGTGATCATTGTGAGCAAATCGGTCATGCGTTATATTAATCAAGGAAAATGTACATATTTAATTAATTTGGTTATCGTTAATTTTTGCTAATTTGAGCCAGAAACAACCAATTCCACCGAACAAAGATGATTTATGAATTCATTTCTTCAAACACTGAAAGCCAATTAAGATTACATACGTAAGTACACACTCATCACGCTATTCGCTGTTGGTGTAGGTAGTCAAAGAACTTAGTTATTGCAGTTGGGACTAATCCCAGGTCTTTGTTGGATATACATCTTTAGCAACTTCATTAAATATTCACCCACGACGAACCACATTTTTATCTTGTTCACAGGGATTTTCCTCCATGATATTTCGGTGCTAAACTCAAACCCACATAAAGGAAATGTCTACTTCCTTGCGGCTTAGCAACGAGCTTGCTCTCTCACTCTAACGTGCAGCAAATTAAGTCGTGACACCCAGACTAAAAGGGCGACGCAAAGTTTCGAGAAGACAGATTCCTAGCCTTTGAAAGTGCTTATGGTGTAAATGCTGAGAGACTGGAGTCTCCAGTCTCTCTTGAACACCCGATTCCAGTCCGTTGAAATCTTCCGTGTATTCGGAAAACGCTCTGGCGAAACTCGCGGGTTCCAACCGTCCAACGAGGTGGAGAAAACATCGTCATGTCGACTGGGGTAACGCGAATCCTCCCCGAGAGATGTCTCCTCCAATTGTGGAGCGCAAAGAAATTAGGGACGAGTGCTGGGTGACAGGCGTGCGCCTGAACTCCGGGACGCAAGACATATCCCTTCAACCTCACCGCCGCAAAAGGAAATCCTATTAGCGCCACAGTGCCATCCTACTAGTTTCATTGAGATAATATACACACACAAACATATCTTTTGTGTTGCTCCCCTGCGTGCGCCAAAACTGTCGTGGTTTTTGAATCCCCTCTTAACCATCTTATTTTACTTGAAAAAAATAAATGAATAAAAATCCAAAGCGAGTTCGTGAAATACGTTTCGTGAGGAAAGCGTAACCTTGTTCCCCCAGCGCCTAAATTAGCTCTCATCAAGCCACAAAATAAGCGGACCTCGGCAAAAGCCACAAAGCAAAATGTTTTGTGTGGCAGAGAAAATTTTCCGTAATTAACGTTCCTATTTCCAGTACTACGCAAGTATTTAAAGCGAACGGCAGCTTACAAATAGTTGAAGATGGATATTTTTCTGCGCATATTAAATTTTTGAACAAATTTCATAAACTGCGATAGATCTACAAATTTGGTATCAATTTGAAACATGGCCCAGTTTTGTTGTTTATAACTTTTAAGAATACTATAACACTTTACTATCTAAGACATGAACTTCAGGCAGTTTAGTTCAAAGAACACGTTGGTTGCAATAGAAACTTGAAAATACATGTTCAAAAGTTATCCAAGCAGACGAAAAAATCCTCATTGTTACAAACTGTAAACTTTTCCCTCACTCTCTCGCCCATTATCCTTTCGAGATCACTCTATCACTCCTTTTTGCATGAATACACCCTTCTAGCGTGCGTGTGAAATGTTGCGGAGACTCATTAGAACTCGTTAAATTCTAGCAGAATAACTAGGCAGCGCATACATTATTGTCGGTCTGGGCGTTGCATCCGTCACGTGCGTTCCCTCGAATGATTTTCAAGATCGTTCCCCGTCTCCTGTGACAGCAGAATGTGGACTAATGAGGAATAGTCCTGCTTACAGCGACGCACGCGAAGCTTGTTCGAGTAGGGACGAACACAACATTTGCACGCCACTAGATAAGGGAAAACATACATGGGTGCCTGCGGAATACACGCCGAGATGGAACATTTTGATACCGCGCGTACTTTTCACGCAAAACCGTTCTTTACTGGTTTTCTGCATCTTTCTCCCGCCATTTCATGGTATTTTTGACGTCCTTTAACGCACGGGTTGAGTGTAAAATGAAACTGGACGTAACTTTGATTAGTGTGCAGAAACATTATTATTCAAATTAGGAATGCGGAGAGGTACAGCATTTTTCGATTATTAACCACACTTTCAAAAAGAAAAAATATACGGAAGAATGGCGCAGAGAAAATGATACGGTTGAAGTAGATAATTATTCGAAAAAATATGCAAGTTCCATACTTATATTTGACATAAATTCAAATTCATGGTTGTCAATAATTTAATAATTTTTTCTTACAATTCAAGGGCTGCTGATATCTTCATATCATCACTGTCTTCTGCTAATTTTCTGTCCCCAAAATAAGAGTTCGACAAAAGAATTCTATGTAATACGGACTTCGTGTTCTTTGATTTTTCTACCAACTTAGTCATCATGGTTTATTGGCCACACATATATCAATAATTTAATTGCAACATATATTGATAAGTGGCTGTATAGAAAAGAAGAACCAGATAGATAGGAGACCCTGAGACACAATGTGTGTGTGAAGAATATAATTGAGGGAATGAGTCTCCGGAGGAAGAGGACCAAACAAAGAGGAAAGTAAATAAAAAGAGCAACTTGGAAGCAAGGGACATAGCATTGGATAGGTAAGGGTGGTGAGCTGCAGGCAATAACTCTTAGGATTGAACGACTAACGAATGAATAAATGCTAAATTTGTTATTTCCCTCTTTGGTTGCTCCGCTTTCTTCCCAAATTTCGTAGGACATTGAAGGGTTTGTATCATAGAGCATTAGCGTATACCATAAACTATTTCTCTACAATTTTTTAGGCAAAATTTTTAATATTAATATTTCTTAATCTGCTTAAGGATCTAAAAACGGGTCGATTCCAACGTTTCCGCTAAACTTATTAGTTATTAACAAAATCCTCTTTGAACGGCTGAAGTTTATTCAACAGCAGTGTAACTCGCCATGAATATTTTCATTCCTGATGTAAATTCAGTTCATTATAAATTGTAACAATGGTTATACTTCATTGCTGATTAAAATTATTTTTCCCATCTCACCCTCTTACCCAGCTTGATCATTGATTCTCATTCTGAAATTACTATTTTTCTACCTTTTTTACGGATGTCTGGATCTGTAAAACAAATTATGTAAGAATAGTTTCCGTCGTGAGATGCTAATTTTTTCAATGCATCTTCCTTTTTGGAGCTAATTTTGAATTCATTTACGTCAAAGATATAAAAATTCTTGGTACTTTTAAATGAAATCAAAGATTAAGAACGGAAAGACAAATTGAAGAACAACAGCTCTTTTTTCAGGAAGGAACGGAAATACCCTTAGGTCGCTATACGCTACAAATTTATGTATGCCGCAGTAATATCTTAACGTTCATTCGGATGGAAAATGAATAAAAAATTCTCCTTCCTCTGATACTGTATTTCCTCCTTTGTGAAACCACTTTCTCGAGTTCTCTTATCCCCCAGAAAATACACAGCAAACGTTTTGGGCCCTCTGATGTGACAAGGCATCGTGCACGATCTCAAATTAAAAATATTAGCCGTTAATCTTTCTGCTTTCATTCATTTACTTTCAAGTGAATTAGCATAAATGCCTGATTTCCTTGGGACAAATTTATTTACGCGTTCTCCGAGCCCACGACCATGTTGCATGATAAATGTCGCACGTGGCCACGAAATTCATTATCTCCCGCTTTACACGTGTACTTGAAACCGGGCAGAATCAGAAACCACATTGCAGAAATACGCCCTCCTCCATGCAGTCACCTTCGGCCGAATTTTTTTTGTGAGAGTTTCACTTTCGCTGAGTATCTGTCATAACCAATATTTCATATCGATTCTTGGTATGGAAATATCGAAGCGTAGACTATAAATGGATATAACGTTTACCATCTGGCTATGCTTACTTCCAAAAATGTCGATATAGAGGGTGAAACGTGAAGACGAGAAAGAAAGAAGCACTCCCTTCGGACTTCGACACTTTCTGAGTTCTTTTCCTTTGGTGGGTACGCTACACTGTCCCCGGAAGAACTACTGTCCGCGCCTCTTCTTGTAATCTCGCCGAACCTAGCCTTCAGCTCTGGCGCCCTCTTCAACCAAGTTGAATCGGTCAACCTCGATTCGACACAAGGGTGCACCTAGGTTTGTCGATAGTATCGTCAATACTCCAAATATTATCATGTTGTCAAGTAGATAATTATCATTATATCGAGGAGAAAATATCATTTTCATAATTGAGGCAATATATTTCGCTGGCCTCGATGGCGACGGGGTATAATCCTCGCCTCGAGGACGCGGATTCGAATCCTGTCTGGGTAAAATTATCACCACTCTTACCATGGGTGTTGATAATTTGTACATCTGTTACTGTTGTTAATCACCCGACTTATACTGGCCAAATACGTGGCATTTGGGAAAATATAGGTAAAATAAATATAAATAAATACAGTGCATCCAGATCTAAGTATCGATCCTCGATAAAAATGTAGCTGCTAAGTTTCATGTCCAGCATCTTAAAATGAACAATATATTGAAATAAAGAGGCACCATATTTCATAGATCTCTCTAAATCAGCGATGATAATAGCAGTGTACATTGAGCAATGGCGGTGTTTCTTGTTTTCGATCGGCATTAAAAATATCGTCCACATGGCGATAGTCACCCAAATGAAATGTTACATTCGTTGTACTTGGCGATAACATTACATCAATACTGGGTTCTTTCATTCATAGCGAGATTTTTTTTCGTTTCGATCAATTCATTAATATCAAGCCCATCATCATCACAGTGATGGCTTTGAAGACTCGCGCAGCTTAACTACATTTATATATTTTCCATATTAATGGCTAACGTAGATAATTATATCATGGTATTCCCTCTTTCACAAATTCCTTATATTCGGTCCAAAAATTAATCTCCTCGTCTTCTTATGGAATCTTCCCTTTCATTTTTACCTCAATTATCTAGGTGTGGCCAATCCATCTGGCGCTTCTTTGTCTCACTACGCTACATTTACGCCTTGTTCCTTTTTCTCCTTTTGAAACGATTCCGCTCTCAATATACTACTAACCAAGAAACAGGGGATAAAATAGACGTATATGATTAGAAAAGATGAAATGTACAGAAGAGTAAAAGAGGAAAACATCATATGGAGCACCATGCAGAAAAGAAGAACCAGATGAAGTGGACACACCCTGAGGCACAATGGTCTTGTGAAGAACATAATTGAAGGTAAAATGGAGGGAAAAGTCCCCAGAGGAAGACCCAAAAATAAGTTCATGGACAAAATAAAGAAGGAAGTACATAGGAAGATGTACCAATAGGAAAGAGAATTAGCGTTAGAGGGTAGGATGGAGGGCTGCAGTAGACTAATGTAAGGACTGAGCAACGAATGAATAATCGGATACGATTATAGCATTTCACAAGATATGATTTTTCACGCATACAAGATACATTTAGGTATTCATTTAATCTAAATAATTTAAGTTAAGTTAAAAAACAAATTATAAAATGGCTCTTAGAATGTTAAATAAATGGATTTTTGAATACGTTCCATATTTTCTACCGCTCAAATAATATAGTCATGATATAGAAAACAATATGCATTTATGAGTTCAATACAGATACCAGTTGACCAGCTTAGCTAGAGCTGTTCCTATAATGTAGCAGAGTATAATTGTGTAACCACATATAAATTGACTTTGTAATTGAGTATGGGATACAAAATAGTTTCTGAGATGATTTATATATTAATAAGATTTTTTCTTGATCAAAATATTCGATTCTCAGCATTGAAGTAAGCATCGAGTTAAGAGGACTTTTCCTTCTACCAGCTCCAACACTCTTAATATTACACCCTCCCCAGTAAATTTGCCACCCACTATCCACTCTCTGGCTGCGCCGGGGCCCGGGTCGACCGGGGCACGGCTGACTGATGTCTTCCCTCTTCCACGCCCGCCCTCCGACGCCACGTACCCCTTCGCGTGACGGGCTCCGACGTTCTCCTTCCTTCCCGCACCCCCTCTGTTGTCGTGACGCTGAATTATCCACTCTCCTCCCATCTTCTCCCCCTCGTTTTTTTGCCGACTGTCCCCTCCCTTCCCATTACCACACACCCCCGCCATCCCTATCCAATTCCCATATCGTATCTCCTTACCTCCTCCCGAGGCAAAATATCCCCCATCCACAACGATAATTATCCATTGACCCTTCCCGAAACGCATGAATTGACCCAATGACCCCATCAAGTGCCGATGGGGAAGAAGAGGAAGCCCGGAGAGACGAAGAACATGGTCGCTCGAGTTGTCCAAAATAATGACAGAGGAAAATAAGACTAACGGACTAACGGGACCTTTTCTGTTGAATGACGAACACCGGTGGTCCCACACGCTAGAAATGTAAATCCGCCATTATATAATAACATGCGACGCTTTCATGCAATGCTTTGCTTTTGTAATGATCAGTGTTTTTCAATAACCAGGCGCTGAACGACCTCAAACCTGTTCACATCATTAAATGTCGCCACTCCTCAAGTAAAATCTTACATTTTGGGCTCAAAAGTTTCCAGTTATACTGAGACCTCGAGAAAGGTGTCATAAAAACTCCCTCATTTTTATCAACGTACTTTTTTGAGATTCGAAACTACGAGAACTTCAGCAAACCTTTCCAAATTATGTCAAAAATTTAGCGTTTTTAAAAATGCAACTCGTGCCTTGATGATGAGTGTAATGGAGGAAAACTCGCGAAAGGATTATTGGAAAAGTAAATTTCATCTTTTGCATAATCATTATCTTTCAAAAAAATATTAATGAATTATGGCCCAACAAAATCGCTGTTCTTTAAATAAATTAGAGTTGGGTATTACACAAATTATTGCGTTTTTCTTACTTAATACGAGTAGCGAGGGAGAGTGTCGGTCAGGAGGCTTAGGTCCTTAGAAAATATGTGAATTCACTACAAGAGGGCACTCATTGTCGTTCAGTGCGGGCTGGAGACATTGGAATATGATCAAAATGATGCAAAAAAAAATAATATTAATCTGCTTTTCAATACATATATTGCAGAAATCAAGCTGCTTAGAAGAGCAATTTATTATTTCTTTAATGGAGCGATTATTAAATTAACCGCAGCAGTAAAGGAGAAAAAAATCAGAAAGACAATTTAGGTGGAATATCGACTACATATTTTTATCAATATTCATACGACCGCACTACAATGCGTAGGGTTACCGAAACACTTCATCTCCAAAAATGGAGACCGTTTTTAATACAGTGGAAATAATCTCAAAGCCTGTTTATTTATTTGTCCCTATACGGATAAATTTACATGTTTAATCGCCTTGGATGCACTTTTACGTAATTTTATGAGAGAATTAGTAACGGATTTTGCTGCGTAGAATACAATCGCCCATTTTTTAACTCTTGATGTTCCGTTATTTTCATCGTGATAAATTGCGATTATAAAGAGAGTGCAAGTCATGTTTATTTATAATAGCTTGCAGAAAACGATTTTAATTTGAAGATTAGTTATAAATCATGGAAGTCCTAATACCATAATTAACTTCACATCTCAATGTGAGAATATGCACCACTTTTAACATCTAATTGTGTTTAAACTATGCACTTTGCACATGCACACAGGGCGTAAATGTTTTTGGAATAAAAAGTACCATTTAAAAAGTACTCTTTCTTAAGTAATTCATGCACTTGGCGATGTGTAAACAATATGTTATCGGAAAAATAGTGCATAACGAAACAGAACGGTCTCGCCAACAGCAATGCGACATATTTCCTTGTGCAGTCAGGGGCATATTATATCTGTAGTTTCCGAAATTATCGTTTTTATTTCCTTTGAAGATAGCAAGAAACTAATATGATTCAATTCTTAGCGTGGAAATACATGTAGGGAAGCGATACGGTGTGGTGACGCGAAATTCTGGAACATGCGCATCTTACAAATAAGTATGCTTTTTGAATGACAAATATCAACGTCTGTGGTTTCAAAATTTACACATATATCATGTATTGGAGTTTCTCAGGACATTTATAGGAGAAAAATAAATATGAGAAATAAAAATTAGCATTATTCCTACTTAGGTTAATACAAAATAAATTGCCGGCAAGCGTACCTATGGATAGTTACGCTTGCAACTGGACTCTATAAACTATATCACGCTAGGTTATACTGAGACTAGTTTAAATCATGGACATATATGGTCAATGTTATATTTTTTTGGAAATTTGAGGAAAGGGTGGGTCAAAGTGGATGGGTGGGCGGTAGGAAGAGTGGGAAAAGGGCTACACCCAATGGTCTCCCTTAACAGCGGCCATGATCTCGCCGTCTTCATTTTTGCTCCCTCCTCTTCTTTCACACCATTCCACACGGAAAAGAAAGGGAGGGGGAAATAGGGAGGGGGAGAGAGAGAGGGAGGGAGAGAGAGAGAGAGGGGGAGAGAGAGAGAGAGAGAGTAGTGACGAAGAGAAGAAAATTTCAAGAAAATAATACCGAGATATCTAGTTGGGGGAAACCTTGAATTAACGTCCACTCGTTGACAGATTACGGCCTAATCCTTGAGGAAAACGCGATAAAGGAGGAAAGGTGATAGATGAGAGCTCTCGCAAAAGAGAGAGCGGGGCGAGTTGAGGGAAGAATATGGGCGAGAAAAGGCTCACAAAGGAGGGCTAACGAGGAGAATAGGGTAACAACAAGCCCAGTCAGAGGATAATATAACATTATAAGACGCTTAAGTGGGCAAGAAAATTACTGGTTCACTGAACACAATGCGACGGTGTTATTGGTAAAGAGTGAATTTTCCCCCAAGGTCTTTCTTATCATTAGATCTCGGGTACCTACGACTGAGTAGGGAAAGTTTCCAATATCTCTTACATAGTGAAAGATTTCACTGTCATAATTCCTTTTGGTTCCGCAGGTAGTATTTTCAGGAATATATGTTTAATTCAGAAAATCCCAATGCCATTGTATTTAAGTCATCACTTTACCGTTTATATATACCCAACAATTTAAGTGAAGACTGTTTGGTTATTATTCGGATACATAAAAAATATAAAATCTGCAGAAAAACATTCAATTATTTCATATTCACTAGACATTACTGCGTGAGAAAATAACTTTTCTATCAAAATAAGAGAAGGAAGACTTAACTCATTGTTCTAATTTAGAAGGTTATGGAAAGGGAGAGTAAGGTACGCAATAACGTACCAACGAGACTGTAAAAATAGAACGATATACATTAAGGGTATTCATATGGTTCAGAGAGCTAGATACTCGATATAAAATTATGCACCAAGGGTTGAATATCCTCACACTATCGAAATAGAAATAGACTAAGAGAGGTATATTATAATAAATTGTATTGGAATATTAAATTAGAGAAAGATACTCATCCACATCTGGTTCCTTAAAGTTGACGTTTGCCTACCCTTCCAGAGAGTATATATAAACAGAATTCATAAAATTATATGATAATTTACAAGTTAAAATTAATTATCACGTAGGTAAACCAACCTTAGCATTTTGGCCGTGTTGATGGGATAGATAGCTAGGCGTAAATTGAAAAAAATAGATAAAATTCAATATCATTATTTACATTTTCAAACATAGACAAACGATATTATTATCCTTGAACAGGAAATAGGTTTGTGTGATACATGTGTTCAACTATTATCTCAATTCTTCAGGAATTCCGGTTGAGACAAGAATCGGGAAACCCTTTGAATGAAGGTGAATACATTTTTTTAAACAAGTTATGGAGGTACGATAATTAGTATAAGGGCGATGAAAATATAATGCGGGTCGAGGCTGTTAGCATGGAGATTGGGAAGTTATGAAAACACTAAGTCCAGAAGGTGACCCTGGCCGTAAAATTTCAATACACCTACATTCTTCGCACGACACCCTGAGCAGGGTGAGTTGCGAATAAGGTGAAGCTGGAATTGAGGCTGACAGGGTACAAAAGTAAGGCTGCTCTAAAATCGTGAATGTTTAAGGAAAGCGTAAACGCTCCACGTTTGACATAGAAACAAATTTCACTCCTCTACCAATAATTTCACATTGACGGTTTGTCCGTTAACATTCCACATTACATTTCTTAAAAAAATTCATTAGGCACAAAGACGTATTTACATGTAATGAAAGGGACTAGGAATAAAATTCTTTCAACCATAATTATATTACAAAATTCTAATGAAGTTTATGCAAAAAGTTCATTGGGCGATCCGATTGAAAAAAGATAAAGGGCTTCCACAAGAATTGTTATACTAATAGAGGCACAAAAGTTTTGATTGGGAAATAGAATCACGTGCTATTCTTTGAGAATGGTGATAATTATAATCTGTACCTATTGGTGCACCGTAATATTATAAATGCAATTTAAAGAGAGAAGTTCTCTTACGTCCCGAAAGTAACATTTTAGCCAAAATTTAACGTTCAGCAGAGACTAAAAACTAGGCCAGTTTTTATATTCCATTCATAATTTCATGTGATTGATTGAAAGAGTAACTAATATAACAGAAGTGTTTAATAGTGAAAATGAATTAAATTAGTAAGTTATTGTATATCCCGGCCATGTCACGAAATAGAGCTCATAAGTCCTGAGCAATCTTCATTACAAGACCGCCTGAACGTACCTAACATCTACATCTACATACTTCCTTGCGAGCCGGCGCATGGGCGAGTAGCAGGGAGTGTTAGAACACCAGCTGTGTAAAGATGCAAGGGATAAGGTTTTGAGAGATGAAATGGTGACTTGTAATATGGGAGTATATTTAGTGGAGCTCAGTATTTATCGAGGTCGATTATTGTGCGCGGAAAGAACGAGTTTTTGTACCAATTTGTTCGGAAATGTATGTCTTTTATTTTATCGCTGTAATTCTGTCAGACCTAAATATTTACACAGGCGTCATTTTAATATTCTCTTAATCGCTCTGAAACCTTTACCTGTTATGTGCCACCATCAAGAATTGACCGAACGTCTCCCCCATTGATAGCTGAAATGTTGCAAGCTGATAAATATTTAGATAACACTTAATCTGGTAAAATCAGTTACAATTAGTCTGCAATGTATTATAAAATATACATTCAAATGTTATTAAAAATAACCACCGTATGATTCTGACGTAATAAAAGATTTGACTACACAAAATTTTCTTTAAAAATTTAAATACATTAGTTGGCATTGAGGATTGAAGGGATTTTGTAGCAACTTGAGAAATAGTAAAAAAAGGGTCGATAAGATAAAATATAATGGCAAAAAATACAAATTTGATACTTAAGAGCTCATAGGTATTATTAATATTTCCACAACTGGATTTACCGGGGAAATTCGGTTTTTCGCTACTGAACCCGAACTATTCCGGATGACGAGAAGGTAAATTTCACAATTTTACATATTTTTTTTCAAAGAACCACGGAACTAGCCGAGCAAGTCAACTAGTTGATTCTCAGTCCAGGCAAATGATTTTTCCACGTTGGATTTCACACATATGTGTACAATTTGACATTAGACATGCGGTAAATCATGTAGAAAATTGACGTATAGAATATAGCGAAAAGATTAGGAGATGAATATAAGAGAAACTACCGGTTTAATAAAAAAATGCCCTAAGATTTTATGAACATTTCCATAATTGGAATCTTTTAAGGACAATTTATCCTAAGTAGAACAACGAGAATTATTTTTAATATCTGTATTTTTAGATATCCGTTAAAGAATTTAAACCTAAAATCAATTCGGAAAAAATATTTGCCCAAAGATTAATCAAAATAAAATCACTATTATTTGTGTGAAAGACCATAATTTATACTATCTGCGATTTAATATGAGAATAAATTTGTTTTGGAAATATTTAAGAAATTATTTTTAATTATTAGCGGTCACGCGTGTTGCAAAAAATTATTGATGATAAAATATAATCGTGAAAAAATACTTGTTATATTTTAAAATGCTCTGAGGAATTTAAAAATTCCCGCATATGAAATTTACTGGAAAATAACATATAACAAAGGAGGATGGTGAAATATTAAAATGTTTATATTTTTCTGAGGTGCCCATCTCCACTTTAAAGAGTCACGGTTAAAAGGAGTACGTTTTCGCAGTAGGTATATGCACGAAGCTAAAGGAGAGGACAGACGCCATGGTGGATTTTTATTTTTGCAGAAAGAGTCGCCGTCCCGGGGCCCGAAAGCCGCCTATACGTACGGTAGAGGCATAAGCATCTCATCTAGACTCTCGTCGACCCCAGCGCCCACCCACCGACCCCCCTCTTGCGTCCTCATTCTCTTCCACGGTGACGAGTTGGGGCCAGGAATGCGCGATCATCCCGCGGAAAACATCGCCTACCAACCGACTTCTTTCCTCTCCACGGCCGCGATCCATTTTAGACGCCGCTCAGAGTCAGTCCCGCCGGGTGCGACGCCGTCAGGTAGGAAGGCACTCCGCGTCGGAAGGGAATGAGAAAGGGTAAGACAAATTAGGGTGTCGAGCTCTGGTTCAGGGAAAGGGGAGGGGGAATAAAATACTGCAAGCATGCCCGGCAAACTGCAAAGCATTTCATGAGGAAATGATGCGAGTTGAGCGGAGCTGGCAGCTCACATTACAGTAAAGCCCTTTTACCAAATCTTCTTGACAAAAACCCGAGAAGCAATTTCAGTCAATTTTAAGAATCTCTTGTGTAAAATTCAGCATTGATATCCTCGGCTTGTTTTCCTTTGCTACATTTCTTTTGAAAGATATGTAAACGTCCGTCCCTTCAAAATGAAGAGGAGATATCACTTTACACATCTCCCAGGCCAAACAATGGCAATGAAAAGTTTTCAAGTTTTTCCATAATAGCAATTTATTGCTATCTAAATGGAAGTGAAGACAAATCAAATTGAAGTGACATCGCTTTCGCCACTGAACCCGAAAAAAATGAAATTCATAACACTTATCAAATTTGTACATAGTACAGATTCAAAAAAGTTGTGGGCAATTTTAATATCCTCTCTATATAAACCACTTATATTGGAACTTAGCATAGATGGTACGATTTAATTGAGATTGCGAATCATTTAGAAGAGACCACACGACTAGTAATGATTTAATTATTATAAAAGCTATCAATACGTGAATATGGACCACAAAACTAAGCGTTCATTAAATATTACGCAAAAAATAATCCTTCAAATTTCTATTGCAATTATTGACAAGTTATTGAGGATTGATTTCTCAATTATTCATCTGTCTTTTGCTATGAAAAAATATGCTGTCATAAAAAAATTATTAATGGGAGAATAGTTAAATTATTCAAGAATAACTTAATAAAATGGATCATAGTACAGTTTAGTTTCTCTATCAATGTAATACCATGAAATAGTTTCCTCCAAATATCATTTTCCTATCATAATAATGGCATTATTACATTTATCAAGTGTGTTCCATGCAATAAATATTATTCCGTGCATAGCTTTAATTTTGTGTCACAGCGTGACGCAATTCGGTCCTAATTCAAGTTCCCGATTTTTGTTAAGTTACTTAGAGCACTAAACGAATTATATTAAAATGGCAGAGTAACATACGAAAATATTGAAAAAAACCTCATGAGCATTATAATAGATTGATTCAGAAGGCATTGTAGAAAAAAAGGCAGACGCAAAATGGTGTGCGAATCGCTCGTCTGTTTCACTTGGGCTGCTAAGTATTCTGCGCCATCACTTTTTTCAATTACTTTGGGATTCATTCGATGTCGTTCATCTTTGATCTCTTACCAGGACGCGAATCTACGTCGAATTTGCACATAACTGGATATTTTTTCCTATCACCCCTCATTTTCGTGACTCCAATGCTAAGAGTCAAGAGCAATGAAATGATAATACTTGTGGCCTACATAAGTACTAGGGGTGACATTAAAAATCAATGCGTCAAAAAATATTTTTAAAAACGACCAATGAATTCAAACACAAGAGCCTCATTCGTTGTGAAGCGACCCGCAGTAATCATCACAGCTGGACGTAATCTGCATGAGGAATCCATTTTGTACCTTCAACCCTCCGCCGTTTAGAATATCCACCAACTAAAAAAAATCTCTCCCATTCAATTTAGGGAAGAGCGACAAAGGAAACACATGCCCTGACCGAAATCGTTTCGCGGGGCTAAAACAAAAAACGATGAAAACTAAAAAAAAAACGATGGAGAGAGAGAGAGAGAATAAACTTCGGATTGAAATTTGCATATAAAAGCGCAGACTGGACGGAAATGCTATATATGAAAAAAAATTACGTAGATTTCGTTCTGACTCGTCGCCGTCGTGGTGTCTGCATTTTAAATATTTTTAGGGTTGGAGAGGAGAACCCTAAAAATACGAGAGCGGCGACGGCAAAATATCGAAATTCGGGCGATTTTTCATCGTTTTTTCTGAAAAAAACTCGCACACTGTTTCCGCAGAGAGCGTGTACCGCAACAATCTCCATAGTAAAAAAAGGAACAAATAAAAAACCACTCATTTCTAGACACATAAACACAAATTATGTCGTTCGGACCGAAAAGTCACATTCTCGGTGTTAGGCCTATAAATTCTATATTGCCTTAACATATACATACCAATACATAATTTCTTTGTATCTAACAGCCGAAGCCAATAACAATGAGGAACCTAAAACGTATTCATTACTTTTTTTCAAGAGTTTCTTTCTTCCTTTCTTTCAAGAGGCCTACACGACAAATATTTCTTAAAGGAATAATGCGCATTATCTACGTTAAAATATATTTTTCAACATTAGACATAAAGTTTCGCCTTTCAAAAGCAAATAAAGAGAGAAACAGAAATCACGTGATCAGCAAAGGCATCTAGATGTTTTGATGTCACCGCACCATATAGATTTATGATATTTATAACATTCAACATTAAGAATTAAAATCTCCTAACACTCCTCTTAAGAGTATCACTTGATTCTACGGGATAAAAAATCTTAAATTGAATTCCCATGCCAGCAACCTCTTCCATGCAACATTTTATTCCGATGAAATTTATATCCTGTAAATACAGATATTTTTAGATATTCTGTATATTTAAGGCCGGCGACTTCAAATACTTCGAGACATTTTATTAAATATTGCTATATTACTATTTGCTCAATGGCGACCCATCCTGGAGTACTTATTTCGCATTAGTTACCCGGCTTCATACTGGACGGAAATCTCACTCACGATTATTTCTTTATAAGACGCCTCTTTATAAGACGCCAAACACTCCATCCCCTCGGAATATCATTTGATTCTAAGGGAGGAAAAAAGCAAATGAATTCCCATAGCTGCAACCACTTCCGTTCGCCTGCGGGAAATAGGAATAGACGGGGGGGAAGAGAAAGATACAGAAAGGGTTATTAAGAGGAGGAATACATGCGCACACCGTCCGAATACAAATTCGCGTGATTCTCCGACGGGAGACACTGAGATCACCTGTCCGTCGACTGAACCAGTTTCTCTCCTCCACTTCCTCCCTCACAACCCCGGCTGCAGACGCTAGCCGATGGACAGAGGGGGGGGGGGGGCGATCGGTTCCTCTTCAAAGGCCAGCCCGGGAGGTTGGGACCGAGGATTTTAACCCTTTGGGGAGATAGAGCCACCATCGCCGGATGTGGGGCATAGGAGGGTCGGGAAAGAGGAGGGGGGGAGTAGAGGGAAAACCTCGCCTAGTCGACGGCCCGCGACGACTTAAAATTCAAGCGAGATTACCGCAACACACCACCCGGGACGGGAGAGTCGGCTGGCGCCGAAGAATCGTGGGTTGCATGGCCACACACGGGATGAGTACCGCATGTTTGCCCAAGCAGGTGTACCTACACCTCCGTGGTCCGCTGCTCTCTCTCCTCATCTTCTCTTCTTTTTCGTCGGGTTGACGGGGGGAACATAATTTGGAATCCTAAATTGCATCTTCGAACAAGCCTTCGCCCCGCCATGAATCCTAATGTGGCCGTGCATGCATCATCGGTAAATTATTCGCGAAGCTAGGATGAATCCCCTCTACTTTATCAACGCATAGCCATCTCCTCCGATGATTCTGTACGGCTCTCCGCGGAATGGAGATACAGCCTGTGATCACATAATTCCTTGGCGCGTGCTTGAAAATTTAATACTTCTCTTTTTCTCAAATATTCGATTGCATGATTTTTTTAACAGCACTCCACCAAAGTGAATAATAATTGGTTAGGATTGCAGACAAAATACTGTTGATGTAAGGAGTTGTAAATATAAGGAATTCTCGTTGAGCAAAGAGTGTAAAATACTGGGTATTTGCACGAAAAAAATGGAAAGAACGCTAAACAATGACATACAATAGAATAATACATATTGCAGGAAGTAAACGGTCAACAGGTAGAAAAAAATTCAGTTTGCAAAGAAAGAGCTGAAATGTAAACTGAAAAGGCGGTAACTGAATAAGAAACTTAACAGAAGTCTACTGTTGAGATAGAAGATGAACGAGGACCAATATCCGCGGTACTGGGAATTACCTTGTTTTACGGCAAACGAAATAAACTTTTTATATACATTCATTAAAAAAACCCTTTGGTCTTAACTACAAAAATGAGCCCTTACACAAGCTTAAGAGATCGGTAACGATATCTACAATAAGCACCTTTTACACCAAACGTTCCATACTATTTATCCCTTTTCCAAAATATTATTTTTTCCTAAATCGATGAAATTCTTGTAATTAATTAATACAACTTTCCTTATTGGACGAATACGTGACAGGAGTTGCTCTACTGGCTTTACCAATCCTAGAGAATGACTGCGAGTCGAATAACAAAGCATATTTGTGTTAAAGGCGTGATTGATGTAAAAAGAAGGTAGAAAGTCATAGTTGAATGAGTTGGGAATATACTCTGATGAGATTACGAGCAGTATGTTGTAAATAAAGCAATGTATGAGGGCGTAAAAATAACAATCTCACATTCATGAAAGGATGTGAGTTTAACTCTCCTATAATGAACTTATTAGTAAGAAGTGTGCCTCATTAATTTTTTAATGTCAAGTGAATGATTGAGAATCGAATAATATCATGATTATGATATGGAAGTTAACGGCCTGAATGGAAGGGGTAGACCCATTGAGGTTGATAGAGAGGGAGATTGCTTTTGTGACATATGCCAGATGTTGTTACGTGGGATTTTTAACTTCTTTTTTAACTTTTATCGGTTACGGGCCAACACTCCAATTCTACAATTTTATGATTTTTTTGATGAAATACTATTAATGAGCATGCATTTGCCAATTTATTGTCCCTCCTCCTTTCATATTTATTTCTTTATTTAAATTAATAACTATCTGCGTTCCTGGTAAAAATATGGTAAATTTGAGAATAATTCACGGCACTTAGTTTCCGATTGATGTTTCAAGAGTTAATTGATCTTAATTCTAACCCTCTATGAATGAAATTAAGAAAAATCAGAATTAAATGAATACTGCTTATATATTAGTTTTTCAAAAGTGCTATTTAAGCATTTTTTTAAATTGCAATTTCTTTGAATATAACATATGTTTTGGATCGTGAAAGATTTTTATTGCATACATTTCATCTAAAATAATAATTTACATAATAATATTTACACAAGGGATACCACAAAATTACTCTCATAACGTACCTTTTTTAAATTTTTCCAATATTTTCTTCACATGACAGCTGAAACTATTCATTTCAGAGCTGCACCAGGCACGCCATCGTCAATGAATATTGTCACAAATTCATCTATTCGATTTGTTTTATTAACCACTGTAATAGATACAACTTTCCACATACCTAATCCAAAGCGTTAAAATTCTGCCTAGCGCAGCAACTAAATGGAAAAGCCTCTTAGAAAGCAGATATTTTAATGATTTTGAAACGTAACAAATTTGACTTACTCATCCATAGAGGGTAAAACAGACCGAAGATATTATTACGTTACACCCGCTTATTTGTTAAATCCACCATGCAATCCAAAAGAAGTAAAGTGAAAAGCAGGATAACGAATTATTGCAAATGGGTGTGTTTATGCACAGATTATTAAAAACTGAAACTCTTTCTTACATTTATCAGCCATATAAAGATAATTTGGTCAAAATAACAAAAAACACGAGAAATAATAACAAATTAATTGAACCCTGCCACAGAACGTCTACGTATCAAAACTCTTTTTATGTAAATTCATGCATTGTATGGAACTCTATTCCGCAAACGCTGAAAAATATTAAGTCAACCGAAAAATTTAAAAAATTCTTGCTGTCTTATTATCTCAGTGATAGTTAATATTTTGTTAAATATCTTGGATTAAGTTCATGAATATGCTATCTTTGTGATTGCTACAATGTACTGAGCATGGAATTGTAATATTTGTTGTGGGAAGGGCTGTGATTTGATAAGATTCTTGTAAATAGTGACATGTTTTCTATGTGATTTTTATTATTTTTTGCCTGAGTTGTAATTACTTATGCCTGCTCCAAAGGAATTCTTTCCTAGAGCCAGTAAAACTTATCTTATCTTATCTTAATTATGGTTTATGATGCCCGATCCATCTACATCAATTGTTTGACCGATTGAGACAGAGCTGGATGTGGTGGAAGATTATCTTAAGAGAATCGAAGTAATAAAGTCTTACAAACAGGGGAGCGTTTTTGCGAAAAAGTGCATGATCTTAACTTAAACAACATTGGCATGCAAATAAAGAACGTTATGGAGAATATTATTGAAGCAAAGTCAGCTTTACTGGCCTTCCATTGAATATTTCACTTGAATATCTCAGCCTACCCGAAAACGGAACGACTTGATGGGTATGTCTGCATGTATGTTGTTATACCCGGTATTTTTGCTACAGACGGTACGGGTTAATATATAACGCTTCGTTTACTTCTGCGACTCCGAAGAGTATGTACTCCGAGTATGAAACTCCGAATACTCCGAGTATGAAACATCTCATTGTCATGTAATACTTAGGATCTAGTTACACTAGATAAAACTACCAAATCAATCTCCAAATATGTGACCATATTACTCATTTCTGACATCATCGTTGGCCGTTCAATCCTAAGATTGGCAGGCTGCAGCCCTCCATTCTTCGAGTCTAATGCTAGGTCCCTAACATCCTGGAGTTCCCTATCATTCTCATGTACTTCTTTCTTTATTTATTCTATGTATATACCTCTTGGCCTTATACTTGGGGCTCTCCCCTCAATTTTCCCTTCAATTATGTTCTCTTTTTGCCTCAAATTGTGCCCAATCGATCTGGTTTTTCTTTATTATATCGTGTTCCATTGGGTCCTGTTCTCTCATACTCTTCAGCGTCCTACTTCATTTCTGATTAATCCATCCATTTGACCTTTAGTATCCTCCTCTAACACCAAATTTTGAAAGCTTCTAGTCTTTCGTGGTCTCCTCTTCCACTAACCTCCGCTTCCGATTCGTCGAGTGCCACGCTCCACACGAATATTTTTACATACTACTTCCTCCTTGGCTTCCATTTCAATTTACCATATTTCCCACTGAAACTGGATTTTTATTGAAACCCTCATCCACGGCTATTTTCACGGGGCCGCACCTCTCAGAGACCGTAGAATATGCTCACCAGTCCTACATTCCATCAAATATGGTAATTTTATTAACTGATTGTGTTCTGAAGTCATTTTTATCCCACCTTACATTCCAGCTCCATCGCCTAGTTGAGTTTTTTTTATGATATAACAGTGTTGAGGTTATATGTGTTATGGAAAAAATTTCCTGGAAATTTTAATTTACTAAAGGAAGTCTAGCGGGAGCCTATGAATAATGGAATTCAGGAAATCGTGCGTGAACTACGCAAGAATCAAGGTGTTTTAGTCAGAACGGATATTACTTTCATTTCCCAAACGCCAAATAAAGTTTGCTTTGTGGTGAAGGGCAATTTTTCTCTCTTAATATCCATTTAGATTTCTCCTCCGCAATATTAAAAGGTAAGGGTATACTTGCTAGCTAAATATTTACTGGATATATTTTCTTCGAATTTCTCTTGAACAACTTCCGACAGAAAATTTTAAGGATTTTATGACTTTAGAGAATGCAGAAATTGAGTTGTACTTGAGGGAACGGATGTCCAAAACAGCATGAATAAGAAAATTATTATAGCAATTTACAGAGCCAACATAGTCAAGAATCCATCAAAAATTAATTTGGAAAATGAGAATGTATTAAAGCCGGTCGCAAATACTACGATGAAATACGTCGGATCGCCTCGAAAAAAATTTTTCCATTGGTCAATTATATCTCGTGGTAATTTCTGTCTAATTTGGGAAAATTCTTACAATGTTTTCCATGTTTATTTAGAATTGATATGCTTAAAAGCTATAACAAGAAACAGCCATCGCCTTTTTCCACAGGTTTTAATAATATTGTACAATGTTTGTCGAATCATGTAGTCATCATCTGGTACTTGTATCCGATGATGACTTAGTGGATCAATACGTGTTGTACATTATAATTAAAATCTGTGGAAAAGTCCGATCATTGTTTTTAGCATGACAAATTTTTAATGTGTATTGCCTGGCTCTGATGAGTTAATTGGGCTCTTAAGTTAATCAAATGACAAATGTAGTAATTTTTCCATTGAAATGAAGAAAGTTTCTAGATAAACTAATCGTGCATGGGATAATGAAAGATCTTATGCTTTACCGGCGTAGGTTGTTAGTGAAGTCACTTTGGGTCCACTACTGTGTAAAACTATGCATGACAACAAAAGAGTTGCGTTTTACCCATAGGAGATCCAGAAAATACTTGCCAAATGGTTCTATCAGCTGTTTTTTGAAATTTAAAAATCAATGACTAAAGACACGATTAATTCTACGGGTTGAAGTAAAGTGTAAGTGAGCATCAAATATTTTTTACATTCTACTTTTATTCGTTAAATCCTGTTGTCCTAATTTCAAAGTCTTTTCTAAATACTTCGTCTCTTAAACTTGACACAGTTTCTATTCCCCGTCATTCCATCTTAGCCTGTTCCCTCCCCCTCAGCACTCACGTTTTGCGCTTGAAGAATAATCAATTCTGTCCCAGGCATAAATGTTTAATTCGATTATGCCGAGGCAGTGGTCTGAGAAAAACAGTGCGCTTTCAAGTCTTCAAGGCCGGGACGAGAGGAAAAAACCGGTCTAGCAGAAAGAACACAATCCAGATGAGAAGAGTTTTAATTCTCCGCGACTAAGGGGAGAGCAGCAGGTAATCCGACGAAATGCACCCGTAACGAAATTCACCTCACGGAGATGCCCGCAAAACGTGCCCGCGGGAGACGGAGGCGATTCGCACGCGGAGAATCCTGGGTAGATATAGGTAACCACTCGTGTGCACTCCGGGCGCGGCGTGATCATCACGGACGGAGAGCGAGCAAGGGTGCGAGGCTGGAAACGGGCCTTGTAAATGGACACGGTGGAGGCGACCGGCCATCCAGTTGAGACTCACCCCGGGAATTAGCAGTCGGTTTAACCACGGGGAGGAGGTGTCTCAGAAGGAAGGGATGCGCTACGCGTTGAGGCGGCGGTAGGGCCGATGCATATGGGTCAGGAGAGGCGGAGAATAGCTCGATCTGGAGGAATAGTGGACGGGCATGTCCTATTAAATCAAGGAATAAATGTTATTCACTTATGGCCGGTTACTAGAACATTATGGAATCAATTATCATGAGATCCATAGATCTTATAAGTGTATTCGGGTTGCAGTAACACGTCTACTAGTTACTTAACTGATTTACCGATGGTTAATAGCCTTGAATATTTGGTCTAATCTTCCTCCGCCGGATGAACTTTACGAAAGTTAAGCATATGAATAGTTGCTAATGCACATGATCCATAGTCAGTATAAGTAAACAAACTGGTCATTTGTCTCAAAACAACTCTTTCCTCATGTAATTCAGTCTTCAAGCGGTTCATAGCGCTCATCTTGGATACTAATGGAATTCAAAACTCCATGCCATGAAACCAATAAATTTATCAAATGTTTCTGCCACACTTTTTGAATGGTTGCCACAGATTACGGGTCCCATAACTTTATAGAATTTATGTGTCGTTCCTGCAACCGGCCATTCAGCAAATACGAATTGAATTACTCGACGTTTTGAGTACAGTGCAATTGACTAATGCGCCGAACTACAAAACCAAACACATGTTATTTATTATTAAGTTCAGTTATTTACAAACCACAAATGATAAATAGGACATATTTTTCAAGATATGAATATACAGACTACTCATTCATGATAAAAATACCATTAAAATGTTTAAGGTAATGATAAGCTCCTTCAGGAAAAAATTTGATTACAAATAAAAATAATCATGAAACAAAACTAAATAAAAAATACAAGATCTTAAATAACATATAACTTTACCAAAAATTATTTACAACCCTTTTTTAGGAAATTATAATTATGGCAGGAGGTCCCAAACTCTACTTACACAAGCAGTTCTACTCCTGTTGAAATATTTATTCTAAGTAGGGTTCATCATGGGTGATACTCATATTATAAGTTGTGGATTAACGTTCTACCGATTTTCTTGCTGTTTCCTATTGTAAACTTGTCTTTCCTGCATATACCCCACAGATAGTTTAGTTTCACTTTGACTTGCGGTTAAGTTATCAGATATTTCATCCAATATATCTAAAAAAGAATTTCTGACACTGATTCAATGAGAATATTCTCCAAAAATAAAAAACTACCTTGTCTGATTACGCTTCTATCTCGCTACTACATCTCGACTTTATGGTAGAAAATAGAGTTTCATGAATCACAGCATTTTGGAAGTATTAAGCATTGAAACTATAAGATTGTAATTGTCAACAATAATATTAGTGATTCTAATTCAATTGGCTGAAATCTGGTGGCTGCTATTAGAATTAAGAAGAAGAGTTTAGAATTTGCCGGTATCCTTGCGTTTATCATGAGAATATCTCCTGGTACGTTGCACTTCGAACGGCTGTTAGTATGTTTTTCAGCAATCTAGATCAGCCGGTCGCGTTTACGTTACATTCTAAATAATATTATCTTTCATAATAAATTTTAGATCGATACGATAACTACTGGATGCTATTGAGGAGTATTAATGGGTGAAAATAATAAAGACGTTGCTGGGAAACAAAGCAATGCCGCTGTAGCCGTATGAAAAAAATGATGCGGATGTTCAGGCTAAAACATTTTAAACCAAAATGAGTATCACTAATTATTTTTCAAATTGATGATTTTTGCTCTCGTTTGGCACAAAAGACTAAATTCTGTGCACATAAGTGGCAAAGTGACGTTAAAAAGTAATCAATCCGGTTTGTTTACCAAAAAATACTTCCATTTCTGTTCTGCACACAAGCTCTATGAAATTGCTATCAATGGCTCTGAGGAAACTGCAAGTATAGCAACATATGATTGAGGGATAAGGGATGTCATGAGCTGTTAAACAAGCCACGCTCAACGCTTGGGTATCCTAAAAAATATCAAATCAGGTGGACTTCAATAAGATTCCGAAATTATTTTTTCATCCCTGCGCTATATCTCCATTACTGATGAAGGTAATAGAAGTAGAGACACATACATGTGCACAAACAGGTTTTATTTATTCCTTCCACGTACCGTAAGGGAAAATATAACAAAAATAGAGCGTATCCTAATACCAATAGTCAATGTACAATTCAAATTTCTTCTTTCTACCTTCCCTTTCCTGAAAAAATCTGAAAATATGGAGATATTTCTATAGAAATATCTGGAAGTATCACTTCAAGTAAACTGGCTATTGTGTTATTTTAAGCAACATCTGATATATTTTGATAATTCTGCTGTTTCTTATATCGGATGTGAAACCTGAACCATTGCAAAGGAAGAAAGAAGAAGATGCTTCAGAAGTGTGGTGTTATCGACGAATGCCGAGAATCAGTTGGATGGACAGAGTTAAAATTTAAGAGGTGTTCAAGAGTGTGAGAAAGAGGGGGAATGAACTATGAAAGAGTACTGTGAAAAGAAGAGCAGAACTTTTGGGCCATATATTGCGACACGAGAGTCTAGTAAAGTGGGTTAGAAGGAATAATGGAGGGGGTACGATACAGAGGCAGGTCAAGGGAAAAATATCTGGTGCAACTGAGGAAGGAATCCAGAGCAACATCCTACGAAGAAATGAAAAGGAAAGCTCAGAAAAGATGGGAATAGAGGTCCATATTCAAACCAATCAAAGGATTGATAACTGCAAGAAGAAGCTATTTCATGTGCTTCCTTTTCTTGTGATACTGTTCTTGTTTTGTCTCGTAAACGTTACTCTAAGTGAATTAAATATGCAGAATTTCCCGCAATAATTGATGTATTTTAAAAATTTTGCTGGTTTGTTACTTGATACGTATTTTTTGCCAAGTTGTTTTTCGTCTTCTTTTCAAAGCTTACTTTAAGTAAGCTATATATTCTATCGCATTTAGTGACGCATCCATTGTTTATAATCTTGCTGATGTACACTCCATCTCACCCTCGAATATGAGTAGCCATTAATGTATCTAAGGGTTATTTTTATCCAGGAATGATAAGTATAATTTAATTTCTTCTTCTATTCTTTTCTTTATCCCTTCCCATAACGGAAATGGCGTCCTAAAACTCCCTGTAATGCGCCACTGTGGCGGCTCGAAGGATTAAATGTTAATTTATCTACATTACTTTTGGGTTCAATGAGCAATGAACTCCATCTTCAGACCAGCTTTCCAAGGAAATCGGGAAAATATATCTCGGAAACACGACTCGGAATTCACCCATGACCATTGGAGTGGGGGGAAGAAACAGCCTAATAAAGAGTCTATCAGAGAGAGAGAGAGAGAGGAGTACGCAGGGGTTAAAGAGGATGGGAATAGTTTGAAGTGTCCTACCCACCGTCCTCCACCAAGTCAGTCACAGGCCACTTCATGCGGGGGATGAAATCGGCGACCAGGGGGCGGATCACGCGGTGAGAGGTGGATCAGAAGGGGTGGGTTTTCGAGGGGAGAGAGGGAAGGGATTGAGGCCCATCCGGGGTCGAGGGCAGGGGTTGGCGTGGTGTGCGTGCGTCGAGGGAGGTAAGGTCTCGGACGGCAATGCCGGAGGATGAGGGAGGAAGTCCCCGGACGGCCGTCGGTCCCCGTCCGGCGGCGTGCAAGTGGCGCTTCCACACTCGGGCGGTTTTAATTGACCCCACCGGCCACCCCACCCAATTTCGCCTCCGTCCATCCAACAACCCCTTAATACTGCCGCCGTCCTTACCCAGTGCGCACTCCGGGGGTGAGGAGGAAGACCTCCCCCCCATATATACACTGCACACAAACACAAGTGGGTCCCCCTCGGACGTTTGATCTCGCGTAGCACTCCCAGACTCCATTAAAGCCCCCCTCTCCTCTATTTCTCCCGGTCTTGAGTGGTTGATGGAGTGGGAGGGAGAGTAACAGGAGTATACGGTGACGGGGGAGTGGAGGGAGAGTATCGGAGACGGTTAAGGGAAGGTTTTGAATTGAAAGTGTGTGTTGATATCGGATCGGAGTCCACTATGGGCATCCCCTATGCTTCTGTTCCCTACTGAGTCCTTCACTCCATCTCCCTTCCGAATACGAAAAGGTCCTTCACCATTCTACTTAGAATATTTTTTTTGATTTCTCATACATTGAGTGGGGCAATTGGCTGGATAAAGAAGTTAGGGAGAAAAAGGATATCGATAAAGTAAGGTTACATAAAAGCAAGGAGAAGATGGAGCTTGGATATAGTAGATATAATAAGAAGCCAATTCTATCAGTACATTTCCACGCGGAAGGGGTGACTTGAAATTACTTGCGATATAAGACGTGAGAATGCGATGGTAAAAAATATTAAATTAAGCTTTTTGCGATACAAATTATGATATATTATGCTGATCTATTATGCATGATTGAATCGTCTGGCAATATCATGAAATTAAATTATTCTATATAATGCAATAACATGAGACTGGTAGCTTTCGGAGCTGAGAGTAACACAGACCGTTAAGGGACAATTTTGGTTGGAAATTGAGCGTTTACATTGACATACATTACGCCACAGGCCCCACTCATTTGTACTTAGTTCTTTCATGACATCTCCCTTCCGAAAAGGGATAGATTCTTCACTATCCTCCTTTGGATATTCATTTCGATTCCTCATATCTCGAGGGAAGTAAATTTTGGGTTGGAATGTAAAGAGAAAAAAGGGTTACATTGAGTAAGGTTATATGAAAGTGGGGAGAGAATGGAGCCGAGTGATATAGTAATGAATTAACTACAATACGAGATTTAAAGTATATAATTATGAGCTTAATTAAGTATATAAAAATGAAGGAGCTACCTGAGCATGCGGTATCTCTCTTCACAATGTGCAGAATGATATGACATCATACTAAATCATGAGATGGGTTGTCGATTTCATATAATCATTTCTTAGGAATGAAGTGTGACAAGAAATAACATGCAATAGGAGTTACAATTTGGTGTTTAGAGATGTGCAATGGAGTAAATTTTAATAACGTGCTTCTTATGATACGATAAAATTCAATGATACTCAGTTTTCAATGGGATACGCAAGTGTCTCCTTTGATGTAGAGCAATTAAAATACTCAATACCGTGCCCTATCACTGGACTGTAATATTAGGAGTATTAAGACAGCATATTGTAGACGGATATGTGAGGGTTTTGAATGAAAAGTTTTGGTCAATATCTGATCTGGGTCCGCTACCGTCTCCCCTCCTTTCTGCCGAATTCTTCACTCCATCTCTCTTATGAAAACGGAATGGCCCTTCAGCATTCTCCACCGGATTTCTTTCGTTTCTCAATGCTCAAGTGGGGTAATTGAGTGGGGGGCAGAAGTAAGGGTACAAAAAGGTATTCAATGGGCAAGAGAATAACGATGTAAATGGGAGGAAACGCAGCGATATTGCGATGAATCATCCACGATATGTGATATTTACAGGATGTCTTAACGCTTGGTGACGCAACCTGAGTATAACATTGAGACATAGTGGAATGTGTAATTTTACCAAATATTGGATCCCACAAATATGACACAGTGATTGCGTGAGTGTGATTCGTTAATATACGTACCATGCCATAGGTAATGTTTTGATATCCTGCCATAGGTTAAATGATTTTGAACAAGACGTCATAGAATGGACAGATATCCATTGCAAAACAGTATATTTAATGTATTATCACAATTGGTATCTATTAATGCTTTATTAAGACTCAAGATTTATGTATAAATAGTACTATGTGGTACTATAATATTTGTGATGTCAATCAATACGAGAATTCATTAAAATTATTAAAATTTCAATTGAAATTAACGTTATAAATAGTTATTAAATGAAATTAATGCTATAAAATTTCATTGAATAAATTAAATCAAGTAATGCTATTGAAACCGAAACGAGCTATGTTTGATTCAAAATATGTAATACAATATCGTGCAATAGGTAGTCAATAACTCGATTTGTTAAGACTCAATTTTTATCGATAAACAGTTGTACATGGTGCGATAATATTTGTGATGTCAATCAATAGGAGATGTTGTTAACATTACTAAAAGTTAATAAATGAAATCACAAATTACGCGTGAAATTTTACAGCATCTTCAGTGTTGTAAGGTTTATAGTGCATGGGAATGGGACATTTCAGCAAGGCCACTTTGGCGCGGGGACGTTACGGCACAAAAGCAGTTGAATAATGTGGACGACGCTGCTATGCTATGCCATGCCTTCCTTAGATTTATTTTTGTTTTTTTTTTTAAAGCAATGACTATATTAAAATAGCAGTACTGATAGGTAATTCTAAAGATGCAGCGAAAAATCAATCAAAAACGTAGCAATTTTTTGTTGCCCAATAAATTTCATCCTGTAGCAAATTTTCAAGTTAATTCACTGCCAAAAAATTTACATTTAATTACATTTGAAGCAAGAAGATATACTTTGACAAAATTTTATCCAAGATATAAGTACCAATAAGATATGTAATGTATGTCTTAGAGAATTTAAAAAAATAGGATGGTAAGTAAAAACGACAGGTTGGGTCGGGATAGTAATTAATGTAAACCTTTGCATACTATAAGGATTATATTAGCTAAATCAATTAAAACAAGTTGATATAACACGCTGAACCGAGGCATTTTCGATCCAAAATATGCGGTACATTATTATGTGATTGGTAAGCATAAATTTGAATTTATCCAATTATACTGAATCTTTAGCAATGTAAGGTGCTATAATCTCACAATAAACGTTTTTGCTCACTTTCCCTAGAATTTTATTCACCGACCAAGGTTTCGGCATTCAAGGCTCATGTCGAATTTATGTTGGCATCTGTACTCCATTTCCACTAAATATTTCCTGATACGCTAAACTAAATTCAGCGATGTAAGTTGGACATTGTATTGCAATATTCTTGATTAAAGATCGCAAGCCTCATGGGCCCGGAGGAGGAAAGGTCGGGTCGTAATACAAATTAAGGGAATCCTAGAGGGCCTTGTAGGGACCAGACGGACAACTTCCACAACTCTCACTTTGACGACGACCTTTATCGTAATCCCTTAGCCTGGCAACGCCTCTTCCACCCTTAACTCTTCCTCTCCTTTCCCTTTCAGCAGTCGTTGTCCCTCTATCTCCAAGGGCCTCTGCAACGATTGTGTAAGGGCTAGACCCTGAAGAGTGAAGGAAAGAGGGACATGAACGAAGAAGGGGATGGAAACCCAGATCTTAACTTAAGAGAAAACAAAGAGAAAATACAGTGGGACCACCGACCACTTAAAAGATGGCCAAAATACGTACAAAATCCAAATTTCAATTTCAGTTGGACGATGCATTGCCTAGAGTAATGTTTGAGAATCTGAGAAATTTATTTGGGTAAGTATAACTGACGAACATGATTTTGTGTCAATTTGTTAGGTTTGCAGCTTGATATTTCGCCTAGTGGTCAAGGTTAGCTTTAAAACAGGTCGGCAACCAGCATTATCAAGTATTTCACCATTTGCGAGAAATCGAATCACCAAGCAAATTGAACTTAATTACTAATATTTATGCTATGATATTTTTTTAAATTTACTAACTTTAATAATAAACTTTATTTAAAAAGTTAATTTTTCCTTTTTTGTTTTTTTAATTTTATATTATTATTTTTTTAATTTTATTTTTTTTATTTTATATTGATATTATAAAATAAATTTAATTTAATCTAAATGTAGTGAATTCAGAGAGAATTAATTATTAAGGATTAATATGAAATTCAGTTCAAGTTCAGTTTTTGTGAGTAAGCGTGGTAATTGATAGAAAACTTCAATGTGGGATAGCGTGGTGAGGCAATTGACTTGAAGATGAAATTTTTAAAAACTAGCTTAAATGAAAATTACGTTTCTCGGGCCCCCTAACTCGAGTAGATATCAAAGAAATTTCTAGATTTCATACACCATTTTGGTTGCATTTTTATCCGCGGACACATGATTTTTAAATGCAGTGAGCTAAATTGCATACGACATCTTTTATCATCATCTTAGACAGCATTTGATATCACATTCACCTTTACTGCCCCCAGAAAAACGTGGAAGTACTTTTATTCAACCAACTTTCGTATTTTGGCCACATATAAATGTGTATCCACGCATACATAACATTCATGCGCGACTTATTAGATTTCGCCAGATGTCATCACCCATTTGAAATTTTGATAATACATTTTATGTCTCCGACTGCAAAAAAAACACGTACTGTGTACTGATTATTGAGTGACTTTAATGAAACTTCGTCATTTGGCCATCTTATATGAGGCATCTACCCCAGAGGAGCGGCGTGAATGCACATTTGAACAGGAAGTTGCGGAGGCAGCAGGGATGTGGGGAGGGGGATAAGGGGACGGGAGAACGACCAATGGGACACGAGAGGAGCGTTCCGGGACGGACTGCGGGATGAAGTGGAACGGGTTGGTGACAGAATGGACGGGAGACCCTTGGGGGAAGCGGGATTTCCGGATCCCTAGGTATCCCAGCTGAATTGGCCTGCTCTATAGATTACATGAATGAGAGAATAGATGGAAGTTTAAGGGACGACAGCACATCAAGCGTTGAAGAGGAAGGAACGGAAAGGACTACGAAACTGTGTGCTGCTGAGAGGCGGTTACGGAAAGTATGGAAAGAACTAGATTTTGAAATATCATTCCTGTTTTAGTGATGATATTTTCATGCAATCATGACGTTGTTTAATATTAATGTTATAGGGTGTAGGATAAAACCTGATCAGGTGTTTTTAATCGTTAAACTTAAACCTATAAGATTAAATATATTTTTTCCATCTCTTAGTATGTACAAGGATTCCTAGGTGTCTAAGTTACATTTACTGTCTCTATAGATTAGGTGAATGGGAGGATAGATGGAAGTTTAAAGAACAGCAATGCTTTAGAGTTGAAGAGGAAATAACTGAAAATAGTTCTAGGAAAATAAATTCATCTGGTTAGTGGGTAGTTACTATTGACTAAAATAAAGAAAATACCATTTCCCATTAAATAGTCAAATTTTAATAAAGTCATGATGCTAAAAACATTAGGACGGTCTAGAAAAATAGCCAAACGGATATCATAAATCGTTCATCTCTCACTTTGCGAGAGAAAATATATATATATATTTTTTCAGCTGCTACACGGATCCCTATATAATTCAGCCATATTGGAATAGGTGGAAGGTTAAAGGTCGGCAGCACATCAAAGATGGAGTCTTACATCTTTCATGCATCACGTTACGTGATGAGACCGAGATGTGACGAGATTTTTTCCATTTGCAAGTTGATGCTATGTAACCATGATAGAGACGAAGAAACAGAGATTGAAACCGGGTGATGACGGAGCTGTTGTACCAAGGCAGCTGGCTAAGGAAGAACTTATTGGACAAGCGTAACTCACAATCTTACCAGGCAAGAAGGGGCCTTTAGCATTTGAAATATTTTATGATTTCGGTGCTAGTTTCCTCCAAAAATATGAATCCCAAATGGATATATGCAAATAATAACTGTCATTGTGTATAAATGCCACCATCAGAATGAACACATATATATGCCTTTCCACCAAAAAATGAACATAAGGACCAAGCAGTGTGTAGGAACAGGCAGTGCTGACTGGTCCGTGAGGAAAGGCTGAACTATTTCCGTCACCACTCAAGCATATCATCGCCGAAAATCACTAAGGTAGCATGTTGAAATGGACCAATTAAAGATTTTAATTACCAATCATGACGGTTGTTACTTAGCATTCTGATAGGAGGAGGATCGAAAAATCTCCCAATTTTTAAGGTTTTCAATATAGCTATTAGTTTTTGTAAGAATATAATGATAAAATAATAATATACTCTTCCATAAACAAATGGATAGATACATTCATTAACAAATTCAAAAGTTAGGTACCCCACTAGCCAATAGGCCTGTTTTTATGGCACTGTCAGTTTTATTTAACTTGCATTGCTGAGTAAAACATAAATAATATGATATATGCAATACGAATAGATACGTGGACGTATATGAGAAAGAACAATTTCTATTAACAGGGAGACAAACTTCTTTTTTTACAGACAAACAACTTTGACTTTGGTAGGAAATAAAACAATCTCAACGAAGCGCAATTTTTATATTGTTACAAGACAAAAACCATGTTTAATTGATCTATTGAAATGTTTATAATTTAGATAAATGTTTATAGCTCTTTTATTTTGTTCGATACTTGATTATATTATTTCGGTCCCATGTATAAAAGAGATCTATTAAATCGAGTTAAATATGCTTCAGTCACAGGGACCCAGTAGCCTCTACGAAGATTAAACATTTCGTGATTGCCCATAGTTACTCAATATCCATATATTAATCTACTCAATATCTTTTGATTACTCGGGTGGTTTATTTATGCTTCGAGATAAATTGGTCATATATGAGATACAGGTCTCCATAGAATAATGTCTATTATTTATAATTTGAAACTATTTTGTTAAATAACTAAGTTTTTCACAATTTATTTGGTCTGGAAATAATGAAGTGATACGACCGATCGAGCGGGTTTGATGGTGGCCTAGCGCCTAAAATGTCAGTGCAAAATGACGAAAATCATACAGTAGGTACTTGCTGGGCAATATACAATTAATGAGAACTTGCGATTAATCTATAAGGAATTCATGGAGTGATTACATAAAATTTGCCTTAAATTGCTACTGTTCATTCATTTGCTACTACTCCAAAACATTACTCAGCTACAATGACTCTCACAACAGAATTTGCTTATTTATTCTGTTGACAAGTCGATCTGTACTGGCTCATGCTTCACAGCGAAATTTGATGTGAGTAATTTTGTAATTTAAATAATGAAAAACGCACAAAATATTAAAAATTATTTGGTATATAAGCATTTAATACCGACCAAACAAGCAAAAACATGAATAATTTCCTTGAAAATAAAAAATAAAATGTTTATGAGGTGAGGTGTTCACGCACCAACGGCCGGAAATGGATTAATATATTCAGTTAAATATTTGATCTTTTAACAATCTTTTGGCACTGTAAATCATGAAGAAATACGATGGATTGAGCGGATGTGATGGTCGTCCAAATCCTAAAATTTAAGTGAAAATGGGCGAAAATCGTACAGTACTTTCTGGGAAATATAAAGAAAATCATACAGTAGATACTTGTTGGGCAATATACAATTAATGAGAACTTGCAATTCATCTATAAGGAATTCATGAAGTGATTTCAGTAAATTTGCTTTAACACTAGAACCACCGAGGGGTCATTTTGACCCCTGAGGTTGTATATGTTTCATTGTCACTCTTAGAATTTTTTCATCATATGTATATGACTTTTAATCGATTTTCATACCTAATTAGATGCCACTTAGGTAAAAGACAAGTATTGTCATTTTTCTGAGGTACAGGCCCTCAACCCCTCGGACCGCCAAGGGGTCAAAATGACCCAACTTTTTTGTACATCGTTTTCTTGTTTGCTGTTCATGGTGTCTGCTTCGTTGTACATAAAATGGTATGTACCGCTTCCTCTTCCCTTTTTATCTCTTCTTTCTTTGGTTCCCGAAGATTATAGCTGGCAGCCGGACTGGCATCAGCTTGTCTAGACCGACGATTGCATGTTGTCGAATTTTGTCTCCCTTCCAAATTTTTTCCCTTGCCTTGTCCTGTCTTTCACAAAGTATCAAATGCCGTTTCTCGGTTCTTTCACCGGTTTTATTTTGTATACTTCCTAGCTACAGACTAATGCATTCAGCGACGCACATGCAAGCTGTTGAGCCGTGTCCTCCTTACAAATTCTACCCTTACCTTGTGTAGTCATTTACAAAATATCAAAATGTGGTTTCCCTCCTCTATCCCTGGTTGTCTGGGATCGTCGTTAAAAATTTTTATACAAGTTTATGAACGATAAAATTATTATTGCTAATAATAACTTATACAATTTTTAATTATTTTTCCGCATTTATGTACCCATATGTGATTTATGTACAAAATTGTTTTTAAAAACCGTATGTGTAAGTGATCATAATTTAGTTTAACTTGCTAAAATGATAATAATAATATTACAAATTAATCGTTCTAAGTAATATTAGATAAAAAATTGACATATTTATCTCTTTTTTAGGATACAGTAATTTATTTTCTAATTAAAATGAAGAGGGGTCAAAATGACCCCTTGGCGGTCGGAGGGGTGGTAAAACCTACGGCGGATCTAGTGTTAAATTGCTACTGTTTATTAATTTTCTATTGCTCCAAAACATTTCTCAGCTACACGTTACGCTCACAATAGACCTTGCTTATTCATTTTGTTGACAAGTCGTATCGAACTTGCTCATGACTCACTGCGTAGATACCTGATTGGATGTATTCACTATCTCGTCTCCCGGCTAACAGTTTCGATGTGGGAATCCCTCAAATAATACATTTTGCATTTTTTATGAGTCTACTCCGTTAACAAACGTCCAGGAGGGAGCGTAGCATCGTTTGCCGACTGCGTCCCCACGTCATGCCGTCTTCGCCTAGTCGGCCCCAGCAACACGGGCGCTAAGCAAACGATCGCACGCCTATTCCACTCCGATAAAAAATACGCGCAGAACGTGACTCGATCCTTCATTTTCCCCGTGCGCGAAAATCCCTTTGTATTTGGGTTGGCTCCGTTGTGGAATCGAAAGAGAGGGGTTTTACGGGGGATGGCGGGTAGGGTGGGAGGCAAGTCGGGGGGTGAAGTTTTAGAGAAGGGAGAGGGGGACTGCGTAAAAGTTGAAAGTTTACCTAAGCGGCGGGGGGAAACCATGTGAGTTGCACCGGGCTGGTCTCTCTCCCCACGCTGATCATCACACATGCGCGCCTCCGCGGTTAATGTGTGCACACGGCGCTTGCATCGAAAAATTTGAAAAGAGTCGGATCGCCCACAATATTTCTTTTCATTCCGGAAGTTTTATATATGTTTTTCATTAATTTATTTTTTTTTTCAGCGCGGCGGAATAGAGCTCACATCGGAGACCGGACCCTTTCTTCCCCACCCCTCGCCCCAAACCCCCTATCCGTCTCCCCCCCACTCATTTCCGTGCGCGCGCTGCGGCCCGCGCCGTCCAAGAATGGTCAAATATTTAGCGCGATCCGGCCCGGCTCCCGAACGATCGTTCCAAGTGTTTGTTTTTCCATATAGCAGCGGGGTTCGACCGGCGCGACGTCGCTTCGAACGTTTTCAAAGGAGCGCTCTATTGGCGATGACCGAGGCCCCCAAATAGTCGGTGGGCATATACGCGCTCGTGAAAAAAATTCGTATCCGTAAACGATAGTTTATTTATTCTGTAATGGTTTCGAAACCATAGTTTCAATTCAAAACGGAGGTACCCGAGATTCTAAACAGTTATATAAATGTATGTAATTGCTGGGAACATGCGAGTTAGGTGAGGAGGTACACTAATTATGGCATGAGATATGGTAGTGGTGCAATTATGGGAACAAATAGATCGTTGGCATTGGCAATGACAATAGTGGAGAAGGCATATGGTTTGGTTATGCCATTGTGGAGACCTGTGCTTAAATACTGCTGCGGCTGAGATGAATGATGAGTGAAGTAAATGCTTCTCACATGAGAATATTTATATTATTCTTTCTGATTATTTGTACGTACAACCAACATTTTTGGTTAAAGTGCAAAAAATAGGCACATGGCGTTTTTTCCAGTTTATCTCGATCAGAAGGAGGACGAGAAATTTTTGGTTAATGTTTTGGTTTTTGGTTTGCTTAATTTTTGGTTTTGGACGAGAAATTTTTGCACAGTTAACCAAAATTTTTGATAAAATGTGCTAAAAATAGGCCCATGGCATTTCTTCCAGTTTATCTCGATCAGAAGAAGGACGAGAAATTTTTGAGTAACAATGGGTGTAATGAATATTACTGCATGAAGTAATTTTGCATTTGAAGAAAGTATACTTGTCAAATTCAATGACGACACGATTATGAGTAGTTTTGTTTCTGAAAGTTTGGACCCAAGTGGTCCGTGCTTGGACCTAACGTACAAGAAATATTTTTTTATATCTTTTGACTATGGAGTAGCATTCAGTTTAATTTATACTTGTTTTGTCTGATTTCTCCTCTTTGTTATTTCTTTCATACCTTTTTACTCATTTAATACGGTCATTCCTAAGTATATGTATTCACAGCAGGCTCCAATGACCTTCCGTTCTAAATCCAAATTTGCTGCACCTTCTTTGATTATCATAATCATTGTTCTCTCCTCATGATGCACTCCGCACCAAGTTTATCCGCAGCTATTATAATGAGACGATCAGCAAAGACTAATGTGTGAGCTAACTCACCGTGCATGTCAATTCCCATTCCAGCTCCTTTATTCTCCCACCCTTTCAGAATTTTGCTCAAGTAAATTTTAATGAGTAGATGATAAGCAACGCCCTGGTCTCAATCCCTTGTTCGGTTTTATTGACGGTGATAATTTTTTCCCTGTTTTTTTTGTTTCTGAAATTTTAATATTTTGTTACTGTAAGATGTTGCTTTCCCTTTATTTTACTTTCTTGAAGGATGTGGTTGAAGTTTTTAATGGGTAATGTGTCATAGGTAATTTCTGGTTGCATAAATACCAGATTCGTTTCTCCATTTTTGGTTCCAATTTTTTTCTATTATTTTTTAAAAGAAATAAATGTTATACATCCAGAATCGTCCTGATGTAAATACTTTTTACGATTCCCCGATGCCCAAATTATCCTACAGTATTTCTTTTATTATGCGCCATTCCAGTCCCCCAAAAGAAGCAGTGACGCTTATGCCCCTATAGTTTTGACAGTAATTTTTAGCCTTTTTTGGATAGATGTCAGGTTATACATTTTTTTTACTGTAGTTTAAAATTTTACTATCATTTGCAGTCACACTCAAGGTATGTGCCATGAATGGGTTAATTTATTCTATTTTTGAAAGTCTTTTTCATCTCATCACGCCTCGAGATGTGCCCGATGAGTTACTCCTACTGTACTGTGTTTATCAAGGATTTTCCATCGCCCGGAACCCTGTATTTTTCCAATTGTTACCCAATTCACCCGTCTGATCATCATTACTCTCTCTTAGCTCCAGATTTCTGCTGTCATCCATCCTTTTCTCAGAAGCTGCCATTGCCCATTTCTCGTGTCCAGTGGAAGGTTCACTCAAAATATTTACACCTCAATGAGAAAATTTCAAATTATTCATGGATTAGTAAACATGATTTCTCATTGCTGGTAGCTTCCGTTACTGGGCTAGCTAGAAAATTTTTGCCGTCCAAATATTTTTTGAAAAGGATAGGATTATTTAGAGGGGGAAAGAGGGAATCATTGCGAGTTCTTATAGATAAAAATATCACGATTGAAGGAAAAGTTATGAATTACAGGGAAGTGAGAAGAAAACAATACGCATTTGAATGACACGAGGAGGGGCAGATACATTGCTCTGAAGCTAACGTAAAGCTTGATATTAAAAGGCAATAGTCTTCATAAGACTGCCCTACTGCAATAATATATGCAACTCTATTACGATTTAAACATAACTTGGTATAAATAAATCCATATGACAGATTTAAATGGAAATTAATTGAAACAAAAGAGGCAGATAAATCACACAATTTTGATTTATAATGCAACGATAGAGTGGAGTTCATTTTACTGTAAAAGGCCATAGTATTACACGACTTTTTATTTCCCCATCCAAAATTGTGCCTATTCAACTGAACTGCTTTGCTACCTCTGGTATACCATCATTTCAATGTTAATGTAAGCTTTTATGTGCATTTCCCTTCTTTATCATTGCTTTTGTCAGAAACTTATAATTACAATGCATCTTCAATCGAATGCGTTGTATTTGCAAGCCCTTAAAAATTTTAATATCTCCACATCACTCTTTTCATTTTACTTTGTTGACAAAATTCAATTGTTAATCAGCGGTATTTGGGAAAACATAAATGAAGATTATTAATGATTTCATTTAGATTTAATTACGGAATTATAGATTTGACTCATCACTTAAATTAGCATTAAGATGATTATCATTGCCAGTCAAAAAATGTATACTATTCAAAAAGTTTAAAAAAAGTTATTTATTGCCCTAAATGAAAACACATTGGATGATTCTATATATGAAATAATAATTTTGATTATCAAAAATTTTTAGGATAAAATTTCACTTCTTTGATCTGAGAATCAATTTTTTTGCTCCAACCGTAATTCTACATTTTAATTATTCCTCAAGCATCGTGCATTTACATGTAGTGTTGTAGAACTTCATGTCTGGAAAAACAGTTCTGTAGCAATGGCATCGGCAACGAAGATATATCAGGCAGATAATTGGAAGAGATAAGTTACTTTAAAAAAAAATGACGGTGAGACCTGATCGTACTACATTTCAGTTAAAATTTAAAAAATACAGGAGAGAAGTTAATAATGAACGTGCCGTCTCACCAGCGCTTTATTGGAGTAAAAGTCCTACCACAAACTTTGGATTTGGTTTTCAGCCAAGCCTATATCAGTAGAGCTTAGCTAGTCAAATCTATTGCTGACTTGAGGAAAGCGGAGGGCTAGGAATTTAATTAAACCTTGGGAAGTTACGTTGATGCCTTTATCAAGTACCGAATTTCGTAATATATGGAAAGTTTTAGACAACGCTATTCCTTGTGTGACAAACAAGGAAAATCTTACTCGAAAACAAGTTTAAGAAAATAATTTCTGTATCAAACAATTACAATATTTAATTAGCGCACTTATTCATCTTTAGGTGAGAATATTTTCATTGATGAAGTAAAATTCGTAGCAGAGAAATAATTTCTTTAAAGTGATAATTGGAGGAGATATTAAGGAATTCAATCTTAGATGCAAAGGTGACTTTAACAAACCGTTGAAAAGTTTACTTCTAATTTATTACATCTTAATACCTTCGGCTTTACCAACGATTGCCTTTTTGTGCTCTATCTATACAAATGAAACCTCTCATTAGAAAATCAATAAAATAGCCCACGTTGCCCAAAATAGAGAATCAATTGTCAGAATGTGTTGCATAAGTTTTAAGTATGTAAGATAATATATTTGAATTTTTTTTCAGAAATGAGGAATTTTCACGAAAAGCATTTTTCAAGTTTTAAAACTACTTATTTCCAACTCACTCTTTTAACTGTTTAGAGGAAACTGTGGACGTGTAATTCAATATCCCTTCAACCATGAATTAAATCTAAAGAGATACTATACGAAAATTGAGAAAGGTATGACGACCTGGTTTGTTTCAATCTCTACCTAACAAAAAGCTCGAACTCCAAACAAAAGGGTAAAGAAATTAATGCTACATGATTTGGAGCAAAGCAAAAGAGTTTTTGAAAAAAATACCTTTGAGTTCGCTTAGAAGGCTGCATTGAGACGAAAAGCGCAAAAAATTCCAGATATACGCTTTAAAAAAATTTAACCGGCAGAGGTGACAATGATAGCCAGGCGTATTGTTTGATCCATCATGTATAAATATTTGATGGATCAGCATTTTCAAAAAAAAAATCTTCCACGTTTTCTGACTTGAGCATAAATGGAATCGCTGCTCACATGAAAGGAAATAAAAATGCTGCAAAAGTGCTATCCAAAGCGTTTTAAAAATAGCTGTGTAACACTTTTCAAGCGTCTAAACAAAAGACTAGATAAGGATACATTGTTCGATTGACCATTCGCCACATCTGAGTAATACAAGATACCTGAAATGATTTCTTTCGTTGATATTTGGATATAATATACGAGAATCAGAGTAGAACAAAACCAAAACAATCAACCTTGTAATTTAGAGGCGCAGCATTTGGGACACCGGATTAAAAATCTAAAGTGAAAATTACAGATTACCTCATTGTGTTGCTGGTGTATTGACTGCTTCCTACCCGCACAGTATTAGCCATGCAAATCTTCTCGCATGCGGACATAATATGACAACTGTAGAACTGGAAATGGTGCATTCATGGGAGATTAAATGTATACTTGTGTGGGATAATTATCTTTTCATTACAATGATTCACACCTTGAAACGACCAGCAGAGAAAGCACTTGCATCTTAAATTAAATATTCATGAAAAACTCTATTATTGTCAACTGTTTCGTTGTGGATCAAATTGTATTAGCCAAGGGTTAAAAAATTGCGCTCGACAAACTAACAGCATATTTAGACTGACTGCATATTTATTTTGAACGAGTGAATGTAGCATTAAGCATAAAATTAAATCAAGTGTCGAATATAAATAGTCAAGTTCAAATACGGATATAATGTTTGTATCAATCGAAATATTATTTTTATAATTTAAGTGAATCAACGTAGTTAATTAATTTTAATTATATTTTACACTAAATATGAGTAGATTTATTTATAATTGATAAGTTTTTTTGATATTTTGGCTTCTGATACTTTAAATTTATAATAATTTGTGTAGTAGGCTAAGAACTATCTTAATCTACCATTTGCCATTCCAACAGTTTACTGCATTTCTCGGGCTGTCACCGAGACCATTACTTCCCGAAATATTCCGTAAGAGATAATGGAGAATAAAATCGCCAGTCACCGTTATAATCCACTCACGTTGAAAGACTCAACTGTGGGAAACTTGAAAGTAATCCATGACAAGGTACAAGACTCAAATGCTTACGGGAATTTTAGTCGAGAGAACCAAGGGATGCACTTTGAGGAGCAGTGCATTTGGACGAGGATAACGGAGGATGAATTGGACTCAATCCAGCCACGTGGCGGTGCTGGGATCATCTGGACCCAACCCTTTGGCCCTACATGCGGCGCTTGGGGGCGAAGGCGAACCGGAAGAGATAGTGGGGGGGGGTGCGGGAGTTGAAGAACGGGGGGGGTTTGGACACAATGGGACCCCTTGTGTATGTTGCCATGGCAGCCGCCAGACGTGGAGACAAGAGGCAAGGACTACGGGCTAGGAATGCCGAACTAAAGACCAAAGCTTCTCTCTGTCTCTCAGATATATTTTTCCCTCCATCCATCCCCACAACCAAAGCCTATTCATACGATCTCCCCTGCTTCCACCCCTCCTATACCTCTCTCCACACAGACAGACAGCCAGCTCAGAAACGACTCTGTGCCATTCATCGTCACTTGTTTATCTTGCCCCGAATTCTTCACTAGAAAGACATCAATCCTTTGGGATCTATAACACTAAAAAGTATTTTGAGACCTGGGACATAAATGGGGTCTCGCAGGCAACCTCAATAAGTTCTCATTCATTCTTTCCCTACGCTTGCCTACACTCGACGTTCAATGTTATCGTTTTTGAACCCGTTGAAAAGGATAGCTTTTATCCCCAGTGCGCAGTGTAGGTACGGAACGATGGAACTTAGAGACGCAATGGAAATGCAATGGACGCTGATATTCCAACCGTCATGAAATAGCTTTGTCTAACCTTCGAGAGAATTTGACTTGCTATGTTCTCAAATTTCATACTTTTCAGGGAATTCTATGGCAGCGAGCAAATATTGTATTATTTCCAAGAAAATCTGAACAAGGCATTTTCTATAAAATTGATGGAATAATTCCAAAAGGAAACTCTAAAAAGCATACGCTTGATTACGATAATGTTTATCGAAACCGTGGTCGGAAATAAAAAAGTGCAGAATTTGCAAAACATATTTTCACTTTACAGGAAATTCTATGCCAATTATCAAATATTTATACATATATTCTTGGTATAACCTTGTTTAATGTTAATGTAAAACATAGTTGGAAATGAAAAAGTGCGAATTATACATAAAAATGAATTATGTCACATGATCCACTAATATAAAGTTACATCGGAGGTCTTAGTTTGATAGTAATATTAAGTTTGGACATAAGTAACGATAGTGGTGACGCTATCATTGATTCTGGAGCGGGCTCGGCGTCATAAACCTCTTTCAAAGAATACTTATATGCAGTGAAGAACTCATAAAGGGAAGTAAGGAAAACATTTCGAAGAATTAAACTCTGTACCATCTTCCAATCACCCTGCACAATATTGTTTCCAACGTTACATAATCATATTTAACAGTCATTTATTTTAATTTCGTACCACTTATTGTAAAATTCAGGCTATAAGTACTCGAAGTTACTCAAAATTAATCGTAAGTAAGAAATATTTCGTTGATAAAACGTTTTCATTTCCACAAAATCGGCTCTGAAACTTATTCAGAAGGTGTAAGCTTTCTTATATATTTATTCCAAATACATTTTCAAAGCTAATCTTAACTGATAAGTAGTGTTGTTACAACTGAAATTAGAGTATGGTGGACTAAAATAAGGTAATTAATCGAAAATTTTAAGTCTATTTAAGTAAAATAGTTGAGCAATAACTTTTGCGGTTATAGAAGTTACATATTGAGAAAATTCAAAGATTTTTCTAATGAAGAATCTGTCAGTTTTTTTGGCAAAAATAGTTTTGGATGACTTGGAAATAATCTTGCAATGTTATCGGTTGGTTGGTTATTTGAGGAGGTGACCGAGAACTGAGGCCATTTGCACCATTGAAGTCAGATGGGTGGGTAGATGGGGTATGATATTTTGGGAGAGGAGGAAGCGAGGAGAGAAACGCGGCGTCAGTATTAGTCTGCTCTAAACAAAAGGTGCCAAGGGGACTTTAACGTCTCATTTGACAGACAGAGTACTAGATTTCAAGTACTCTCCATAGCACAGGCACTTAAGTAGCAATCGGGTTTTTCTATGAAATATATCTTCCTCTGCGATAATATTGCCATTGAAAATGAACTTCTTATTTTGAGAATTACGTGACTCATAAATAAGGAAATTAGCTCCAAAGCAAAACAACATTATCGCCTCCCTTTCCGTCACACAATGTGCTTCGTTACATCTTTCGACATTGCTCCATTTCTTTCGGCAGCGCATGAAACTTTGAAACAATGGGCGATGTAAAAGCTTTCTTGGATACGTACTCCACTGCTGAAGGGGGTTGGTTTGGAGCCTTTGTCTGAGTTTTTTTTATAATTTTTTTATCCTGCGGGGTCTTTCCTCTCTTAGAAAGAAGTAAGGCGAATCACTGCTACAAAATCCAAGCCTCCGAAGGTTTGTAAGTTCGGTCCAAGTAGCGGGGAGAGAAGAGAAATAGTTTCGGTAGTGCCGGAGCGAAGGACTCCCGGGAGGGAGCTGAGCCGTCTGCCGCCGTCGCCGCGTGTCCCGACCTCGCACGCGCCTTGAATCTCGACCAACCCCCGATGCCTGGCGCGCGCCCCTGACAACGGGGGTGTTTGCCGTTGTCCTTATCGGTGGGAGGGGGTTGGCGGGGGAGAGGGGTTAGTCCATTGTCGGCACCCCTGGCGCCCTCAGTTCCTCCCCCGAAGCGGACCCCTTCGCCGCGCTGGGGCTAGACGAAAACATCGGAGTGGATTGGAGCGTGGCTTTAATGAGGCCGGAGGGTGAGGTGACGAGAAGGGGGGCAGAAATCGCCCCCTTGCGGGCGAACCGGGGCGCTCCTAGAGGGGGTATGGTAGGGAGACCCCTCCATTTGTTTCCCTGAGATGGATGCGATGTGTTTGAAGGGGGAGGGTTGAAAAGAAGGTGGGAGGGGTGGGGTTTGGCGGCACGGAATTTGATGTTGGGTGGGTGGTTGAGGGAAAGAAGGGGTGAACGCTGTTGAGTGAACGGAAAGCCTGGGACGGAGGAAAAGTTGCAGAGAAAAGGAGGCTGGACTTATTGTGAGCGTCTGTGTGCGTTAGGGGAGTGTGTCGGTGCATTGCCCTCCCATCCCTTTTATATTGAGTTTCCCAATTCTTATCGGAAAGATAAAGTCAGGGATCAACCTCCCAATCTCTTCGGCAAACCATGGGCTCCATTATTACCATATGGGCCCCATTTCATTGTCAGATGGCGGGCATTAAACTCGCCTTCCCCCATTCCCTGAGGGATCCTTATAGAGGAATGGGCTGGGAGTGTGAGTGTTGAGTAGATACCGCGAATGCGTAGTAACTATCACCCGACGAGTGGGTCCATTACAGTGGGAGGAGAAACCTACATTCTTTACAAAGATAGATCCAATATATCTCGGTGAAAACTTTGAGATTGTACACATTTTCAATTTAAATATATAATAAAACATAGCAGTTGAATGAATTTGCACTATAAACAATCCAGGATGGTGACCAGAGCATTTGGAAAGAAGTTAGATGTTATTGCACGAGAGAAATAGAGCGCTTAAATTGAGAGTTCATTTCTTTCTCAAGATTTGTGAGAACAGTGGTTCCACAACCTCACTAATTCATTATCAAACATTATTCTTTAATTGAGGATGACATTTAATGAATCACTACAGTGTCCTGGGAAAGAGTTGGACAAAAAAGATTGATAATATGTAAATGACAATAAAAATGACAATATCAGTTTGATAGAAACAGTTATACCACTATCATTCTTGTACAGTGTACTGGATAAAGTTTACATGAATAAATGAACTACAACGGAGAATTACTTTTCCAAAAATGTCCAAGACCTAAGCCTACAGTAAGACGATTGTTACTCTCTCCCTGGTCCTCAAGGACAGTAACATTGGTTAAGTGCATTAAAATAATGTGCCTCACATTTGATAAGGCAAAATGAATCCGTCCCTGTGAGATTTTCCGTCGCCGATCATTGGTAATAGATCGTATCGATACATACTTTTGGATTAAAGGAAGAGTAAAAATACTGCAATAACATCAGAATTAAGACGTGTTTTTCATAAAAAGTATCTGTGGAAGAAAAAAACTGCAGGGCGTTCTAGAGTATCGCCATGAAACAAGATTAACCTCGCCCAATAATCGTGTTCCCTGAATAGGATCCACCCCCCCTTTCCCCTGAACTAGAGGGACAAAGAGACGTCAAAAAAATACAAGAAAAAAAGAACACTCATCCGCGCACGGTTCCTTTCTTTGCGAACGTCATAAATCGGAGATAAAGGAAGGCATGCCGCTCGTTTGATGCAACTTTGACGCGGGCGACCGCAAAACGGATGACTCAGAAATCATCCACATCAGTGAGAGAGAGGGTCGCGGTACGGAAGGGATGTTGTGATGGTGAAGATGATGGGGGAGTAGGGGCGAGAAGGATGTTGGCGAGCAATGTGTCAGGGTTTTGCGGGGGGACACATAAAGGCGAGGCTGTTAAGACATGTGGGAAGTCGGTCGAGTCATAAGCAGCGGGAAGCCCACCGGATTGGGGTAACGCGGGAGGGGGTGGGGGTATAAAAGAGCCAGTCTAAAGTGAGCATAAGAACGTAACACCATAGCACGACGTAACTTAAGCTCACTTGCAATGTCATCAACCTAACTTCGAACAGGCTTTTTCGGGAATACTCCTTTCTATCCTTGCCATGACCAAAGGTGTTCGGTATTCTACTCAGTGCACGAATGACACCACATCATTAAGACTGCTTTTCTTGTGACTTTTCTATGATCGCGATCCATTCTGAAATGTGAATATGGAAGCCCGTGAATAGTCTTAATGAGCAGTGACTTCATTTTAGAAAACTAACATTATTTCTGTATTTTTCTTCTCTGTGCCAGTGGCACACGTTTACACGTCACGGTGGCTTCTGATTGGTCAGCCCTGCCTCATTCTTCTTCGTGATTGGTCAGATTATCGACCCCAGTGGCGACGGGATGAAGTCCTTGTCTGCTAACCTGAGGGTCGTGGGTTTGAATCCCACCTGGTTGTAATATTCACCATTCAGGGCATTCGTCTGCCATTTTAGCTATTCAACCGACACAAATTGGCCCAAGATATTGCATTCGGGGTAGTTTAAATAAAATAAATAAATACAAAATAAAAAAAATAAATAAAAACAAATGAAAAATTCACATGCTACAATCAAGTTCAATGTATTAAGTTACGTTGTAACAATAGTTGGTTTGGTTACTGGCTATTGTTCATCAATGAACCCCCTAACGGAAAGATAAGAGTAGATAACGACGCACGGAAGGAGACTATATACTCGGAGGTGGAGCACATTGGAACAAGCTGAGGAGGAAAAAAATACGCTCGTCATCCTTTTCATAAAAAAACCTCACCCCCCGTGTCTTCCGCCACGAAACTAACCCCTTTTCCACCCCTGACTAACCAAGACCGAACATGCACCGCGTATTTAAAAAAAAATAAACCCCCTAACCCTCATGAAAATCCTCCCCCACCAACCAAATCACCCCGAAAGTTCGTGCCACGTTATGAAAAAAAACTATACCTCGGGGCAGCCTTTTCTTCCCACAATCCATCCAAACTTAACGCGGTGGACGCACTACGCACCCTTCGGGTAATATTGGACGCGAAACTTCCTTCCCAAATTGTTCGAGCGATCGGTACTGCCGAACCCTCCCCATAGCGTCCGCATTATCCTTCAACAAACCTCTCCCCATACCTCATTGCACCCCCATTTCCATCCCTCCCCTTCCTAATGTTCCACCCTCATCTTTTAATGTCCGCGGCAAAAACCGCGCATGACCCGAAGCAAATTCCAAAACCCCTCCGACTCCGGTGAGTGAAGACGGGAGGATGTGGTCAACTCTAGCCAAACCGCATGGCATGAGGTATGCGGTTGAGCAAACGGTCCCTGGGTATATGACTAACTGTGGGTGATTGAGACTAGTCCCAGATTTTGGTCCACCCCCATGAAGGTGTACAAAAGAATGTTTTCTTCAAATAAAGATTCTAATTATTGGCTTTTTTTGCTTTGGCTATAGGAGACGATCCAAAATTGACGTTACTGTCACAAATAAGGATAGATAAGTTAATTGACGCGGGAAGGATTATTTGTGGAAAGGAGGAATGGTGGAGGGAAACCCGAAACCAGAGTATATAATCCTCTTCTCACATTATAATTAGGTTGAGGGAATCTATACCAAGATAATAAATTGCTACAAATATGACTTAAATTATCAGTTGTTAAGAAAACAATACGTGTTATCAGGACAATGAGTACTTTTTAAATGGAATGTAGGAGACGATAATAAGATATTGAGTTCAAGTAGATTGGTGAAACTTGATGTTTTGGTTAGAAAGGATTTCTCAATCAACGCTCAGTCGACGATCATTTTTTTAAGAACAGGCGAATTATAACGCAATAAATTACGACCAAAGTTGTGCCATAGTCTAGTAAAATGTAATCACGAAACCTTTTGTTAATTTCCCTATGCTTTGCAGCGCCTCTATCCGTCACCACCGCTAACACCAACCCTTCCATTGGGTCATGCTAAAAAAATGCATTGAACTGAATAGGACACCTGTCACAGATTATTCATTTTAGTTGAGTGTAAACTACAATGATTCAAAACAGCAATATGAGACTATATTTTGACCTATTCTGCTGTAAATGATTATATTTCTCCAAGATAATAGTATTTTCCTTCAGGCATACTGAGTGCTGGATATGATTTTACGTAACAATGAATTATCCGCCATGAGAAGCTCTCTTGCAATATTAAGGTATACTCACAACTCTAAATACTCTCGGATAAATACCGTGCAACTGTTTATCGGTAGATTTTGTGGTAACAATCCGAAATAATCTATCATTGGCTCGCCACCGTACTACGCCACTGAGCTTCGAGATATGGGTCTTCGCAAACACTTTTACCTTACGGCCGTCATTAAAGTGCTCATTGTCCGTCTACTGCCATAGTACATCTACAAAAATCGGTGAATATGCGGCGCAAGTCTTTATTTCGGATACTAATGTACTGCCAAACCAGGACAAACGTTGAACAACCTATGCTATGCTTACGGAGAATACACTTAAATAAGCACATTCATTGAAAATTGATTTAAGCTGCGAGGATCTATATCAGAGAAATAAAACAATCAATATTGAACGACCTTACCGAGGTACATATTTAGTACGATTGTTGTCACCAATTCATATTAGAAAACCGTGGTTTTGCAATGTGATTTCGTGCCAATTAATGAGTAAAGCATAATGGAGAGAAGAAAGATGAAGAGATGCTTGACGACGGAAGGATTATTACTCTTCGTCAAGTACCCATATTGATATCTAGTTTTCGCCTAACAATCTACACTACTTCTGGGTTCAAACTGTGGTCAAGTGGATAGAAAACCAGTATAAGTTACAGTTCCAGGCTGAACTTTGTAGAGACGCGACACATGAAATAATTTCTCGCTTTATGTTTTCCTCGCCTTTTTATGTTTACGGACCGTGGTTTTGACATAAAATGTCATTTTCAAGGTTTTCATTACATGATAAAAATGACATTGCATGTCCTTGAAAATGACATTGTATATCCAGACTATGGTCGGTAAAAAGAAATAAGTGTGGAAGTACAAAGCGAGGAATTGTTTCAGGAAACCAGTACTCTAGCCACTACTCCAACAGGATCCCTTGTTCAAACCGCATCCCTTAGGGTATTAATGTTTTTCATGAGGGATACCGTGTGGGCAAATGGTCTCTAGGGACCGAAGTGAAGATGTATGGACCGTGGGTGTCTAAGGCTAGCCCCTGATCCTCCTCCACCCCCGTAAAGGATATTCCCATCCTATTTCCCATGGCCGAAGCTTCTATTAATATCCCCGCCGACCGCTCCCCAGGCTCCCATGCGAAACTTGTCCACGTGACCGTCTGGGGAGTACCCTGAAGAATCGTGGGAGCAGAGGCCGTGACGGAGGAGACATCAATTGTCTCCGAAAACGACAACAAGACCGCGGCGCGAACGAATTTCATGCCGGGCGAGGGGAACTGGGGACGGCCATGGATAGGCAGCAGTGGGAGAGAAGGGAAAAGGGGAGAAGGATAAGTGAAGGAACATTAGAAAAGGTGGAGGTTTAGTATTATAATGGAGACTCTATTGGAAAGAATTTTGAGCTGTAAAAAATGCACCGTCTGGATCAGCCAAAGTTGTACTCTGCTTGAATCTTCACAACATTTTGATCAGGAAAAAAAGTACTTTGTTAGTTGTACTTTGCTTAGTACCTCCTCCAACCTTGCAAACTTGAAGTACTACTACTACTAACGGTACTACTGTGGAAGAATTAACTACCAAGAAAAGTAAAACTAACAAGTATTATCATATATGTATGTTGCATCCTATTACTATTATATAACGTTGGTTTCATTCGTCAAACATCTACCCCTGCATACTTCTCTTGGTTTAGTAACCCTGATACATTGTTAGATATCATACACCCCGGTATATTCAAAAGTTGAAGCTTTTCCATGGTGTAAGGTCGATATTGTAGTACCTGATGATGGCGTAAATGCCGAAAGCGGTTGTACTTATAATAATAAATCTGTAGAAGACTCAAAAGTTTGATTTACTACACAATCATATATACCCTATATTTCTGAGGACTCCTTAACTCATATCCGACCAAAAAAATTTTGTTCGCAATATTGGTGAATTTATGGCATTTTACTCACATGGTCACCAAATGTACTCATGTAGATTGGAATAAAGTCCGCAGTTCTCCTACAGAACATAATACACAGTGGCTTCTCTCAGGATATAGTCATATAGCTACGATGGACGGAAATGGGTTAAATGACTTCTCTTCCGTCTACCCTCTATCACATTATTCAGGGGAATTCTTGTTCTGCCACGTCCTCTACTTTCATTCACTCTTCGATCATAAAGTTGCGGCGTTATTCGATTCTCATATATTCTCTTGACATGGGCAAAGCTACCAAGAAAGTTCTTGTCATATAAATCCATTACCGGAGTGTCTTTTACAGATATTTTCAACACCTACTCATTACTAATCCAATCCCGTCTGCTTTAACAATACAATTATCTTAGATACTCCGTACTCGCATCATTTAGTCGACACTTGTTCTTTTCCCATCGTTCTTACACGCATCCTATTTGTAAACTTAAGTTTCGCTGCCATAAAAAAATTTGGATTGGGGTAAACGTTTTTGCCCAGCAAACATTTATTCCTCAGACTTTTTTTTCAGCCTTCCGACTTTTATTCAGTCTTCGATATACTGCACGTGTGACCAGAATATAAGTCTCATAACAAATTAAAGACAGCTCACTAGTTCTCTCATGTTTTGCGAGCCAAAAATATTGTTAGGTCACGAATGTATTCGTGTAGAGTGTATTTACTGTTTTTACCAGTAGTTTTCAAGTTTATGGAGACCAAAGTTCACTGAAGGAGTATTTTCAAACATGCACTTCAAGCTATCGTCACAGAATTCATCTCCAAATTTCTACTGCGAGCATTAAAAAAAGGTCACCAAAAAATATGAACATAAAAATATGATGGGAAATGTACTTTTTAATTTTTAAATGCGATATAGCAGGCGGGAAAAGCATTCGACCGTAGGAGAAGTTTAGGAAATGCAGCTCCGCTCGTGAATATAATTAACTTAAAAAAATGAAGTTATAACTTTATTTCTAAATACTTTCCTGAGATATATCTTTCCCGAGCAATATCTAAAAACACTTTCCCGAGAACCCCGATCCATGTTATGCTCCCGACCCATTCACGGTACCAGCGACATCCATTCCTCTGAGCATTTCAACCTCCTCAGGCCGAACGGAAGTGTACCACGTGGAAGCCGAGTTTCATTTGTTTCGCTATTTCATTATTTTCCCATTCCCCACCCCCTCTCCAATCTCCCCGACTCCCCTTTCTCACGCTGCCGTCGTCGAGCCCATGCGTTTCGCTGCGCTCTTGAGAGACTAATGCCGAGGAGTACGAAAACAATTACGGCTATGATAAATGACGCATTCTCTCTCTCTCTCTCTCTGTTTTAAACTAATGCCCTGGGACTAATTTGGCTGTTATGGGAGGGTTTCTGCGGGCGGGGAACCCTCGCCGTAAGTTGTTACAGTCATTTTTAGGAGACTTACATCGAGCCATAAATAAAAATATTTTAAAAATAAACTTAATTAGTGTCAAGAGACCCCGAGTTATCAATTCATTAAAATTTCGCCTTAAATAGATATGATGTTAAACGGTTTCAATTGCATATTCATCATGCTGGTGATTTTTTTACCCTCACAGGAAGACTGCGTTAGGAGAACGAAAATAAGGTTACGGTTACCAGTTCTGTGGTAAAATAAGCTGTGGGTTATTGAACAAAAGCTTTAAAAACCTTTTTAATGAAATAGTTTAAATATTAAAGTGAAAATAAATTTAAGCTATTACTAATAATTGTAACTTTCGATTAATGTATAGGGAAAAACTGGAAATTATTCTTGGAGCCATGAAAATGCGAGGAGTTTTATGGTATTCTCTATATTGATATTCCCATTTTGCTGTAAATTATGGATTAATTCGAGAAAAATGGATTACAAATACGAGCCATTTGACTACACTTAGGAAATTTAACTGCTTCAGGGGTTTTTCTGTAAGGATAAGCCAGAATCACTATGTGAATGTCATAACTATTTTTGCATATGTTTAAATATATAATCCATTCCAAAGAATATTTCACTATATATGTTATTCGCTACCTGAGTCTTACTCTGACGTTATATCTCCATATCCTACTTCTCTCCATTGGTTCCGAAACAAGCTTGATCTGAGTTTTTTATTAAATAAAACCGAGAAGAGAAAAAGAGCATTCCGATTAAACCAGAATGATGAAAACTAGGATAGAAATTTAAAGCGCCACCAAAAAGCGTTTCATTTTAAATTGATGACGCATTCAATGGGTCTAGCTAACGCTTCCAGCATTAAAATATTTCCAGGTCCTGAGAATAATATGAGGTGACGTGATTACCATGAAATTTTGCCTTATTTCTGAATTCCAGCGTAGAATAAAAAAACAACTTCGCTACCTCCGAAGTATACCCTAATGCATATCAATTAATCATAAGGTCCTCATTTAAAATTATAATTGGTCTAGGTCTTAAAATTAACATACAGAACTGTTTTCACGAATCGGGATTTCATGCTTATCCCGATTTTTAATGCATTAAAATATTCTCCGCAATCTAGACGACGTGAAATGGGAATTTTTGAGGTATTCCTCGAGGAAAAAAGTGGCACACTCCCCATTCCCAAACTTTTTTTTAAAAGACCAGCTTATGCGTAATGAGATGAAGAAATAATAAATTAAAGAGCATCATCACGCAACAGAAAGCCAGGGAGGAAGACCGAAAGACTGCGGTGGAAATGCGAATTTAAACGCTCAAGAAGAGTCGATTCCCCGCTGTAAACAGTCGAGGCGGAAAGTGTAATGCGAGAGGGAAAACTGACTGGAATGTATGGAAACGACTCATCTCCGACCGGGAACTAACTCCCGAGTCACTTTTAATATATGTAAACTTCGTAACAACACAAAACTGTGGAGGAAAACAGAGAGAGAGAGAGAGAGAGAGAGGGAGGCAGAAAAGCAATCCTTTCCTCGACATTTCACATCTCGGGCCCCTGACTCGATGCATCGAAGGCGAAAACTCCTGACATATTCGGTTAATTCTCTCGGTCGGAAAAAGACTTAGTGTTGACACGAAATGCGACGATGAGAATTGGTTAAAAGAGGGTAGGAGGCGGGATTAGGCGCGCGCAAGAAACTCGAGTAAGCGAGGCTTAAAGACATCGGGGATGGGGTAGGAGAGTAGGGATGGGGGGAGAAGATGATAACGAGAGGGAAAATTGAATGAGTTTTGCGGGAACACGTTTTGCGGGTAAGCCGAGATGAGACGCCCAATCCGCGAACTCACTCCTTCCTTCCTCTTTCAAAACTTGTGCACGGTAAGCGAACACATAATTGGGAGTTGTTCGGAAGTTGGGGGCCAATTGTTTGGCGGAGAGGACTTTCAGACACGCAAATCAAGGGTGATGTTAATAATCATTTGAAATCATGTACGGACGTACAGAAAATTTATGTATTACTGAGTGCATTATAAAAAAGGTATTGATTACAGCGGTGCCAATTTTCTCCGTCGTATCACATGAGTTATATATTTCATCGTTGCACGATGATAGTTTATTTTGCGTAGAGTAGCAGAAAACGGGCACGGTATTTTACGAATCCTTCACGCAAGTGTGAAAGATAGCAGTACATCTACACCTACATAATACCCTGCGAGCCGCCGCATTGGACGGGACGGGGTGTTAGGACAACAGCCATTTAAAGAATAAGATTTGGGGAGGTAAAATGGTGCAGGGAATTATGGGTGTGTTTTTAAAGGAGCTCCGATTTTATTAATGCCACTTATCGTGCATGGAAAGAATGAAATTTTGTACCTATATGCTTGGCAATGTATCTCTCTTATTTTATCGCTTGTATAGTACCTAGAAATGTAGTGAGATATCAAAATGATATTCTCAGTGTTATTTTTGAACACAGCTGTTCTGGATTTTTCAAGCAAAATAAGCACTAAATAAGTCTAGCACGCAGTAATCGAGTCACTAGTTGCTCCTAGTTTAATCCCTTTAAAAGCTGAGAAACACTACATATTCGCTCGAAGCAGTTTTCAACAAAGCGCACCGCTTTTCTTTATAATTTATTGATTTTTTGTTAAACCTCTGTGTTCAGGGTCCCAAATTCTCGCGGAAAAGTAGCACCTCTCTTTTATATTTTAATCCAAGGTTATTCCAATTATACTCTTGATAAATCCTAGTTTCTTTAATGCTGTTAAACGTATGCATGCCTTTCTCATTTGCTATAAAGTCGATCTAAAAACACTTCAACCTTGAGTGCATGAATTTACGGTGAACGTACTTGAATAAATACTAAATTTTTTTAATTTTTCATTTTTGATGCTCTATATCTACTGGCACTAAATATAAGAATTTGACCCAGTGTGCTTATTAAACCTTAAATGGCATGTACCTATACTTGGTGGGTGAAGATATACGGTAAATTGTACAGAAAGAACAATGCACCTAAGTAAACACTACAGTTTTTCCGGTGAAAATTTCGAAATCCTCCAAATGGTGTAAGTAAATATAATGAATGATAGAAAGCACGTTCACTTTGATGAAAAATATTTGACTTTACAAGAATTGGAATCCAGATGACAAAATTGTAAGTAATATGTGTGTACCTAACTTGGTTTAATTTGATTACAAAATAATCCTCAAACTCACATGTATTATTTCTACTAGTGTAATATTATTTGATCTATATCCCAAAAGGACAAATCAATGATCAACAACATACAGGAGAAAGCCTTCCTGCACTCATTGTCAATTTATGAATACAGAGGCAGTCATAATTCATGGAAGGTAATTCTTAGCACAACTTGTACTCTATCAAGTAGAGCATCGGCAGAATACAAGCCAACGAAATGAAATGCCTAAGGACGATGGTACAAAAGACAAGACTTGACGGGCAAAAAAATGAAGACACTAGAAAACAGGTTGGATACAAAATATCACTAATTGAAAACGTCAAGAGATCCAGACTGGGATGGTATGGTCATGTGATGAGGATGGAATAGAGCAGAGTAGCTAAGGTATGGTTGGAAAAGGAAATATCAGGGAAGAGAAGAGTGGGCAGACCAAGAAGGAAGTGGATCGACCAACTGAAACAAGGCATCCAACTGAGAAGGACTTCTTGGGAGGAAGTTCAATATCAACAAACATACCAAGATAAGAGAAGTTGGAAGAGGCTGATAGACAACACCCGGGAAACTGGAGTTGCTACTTGATTATGATGATGAATTCTTAGCACGTTAAAAGAGTTAAAAATTATATCTGCCACTAAAAACCACCATTCTAAATGTTGAGAAAATTATAAAAGCAATGAGTCGTGAATTCTGGTGCAAAACAGATCGAAAAATGACTTACAAACATTTCAAAGGGAAAACCAACCGAGGAAAAAATTATAAAGATCACACATTTGCACCAAGACCAATATTACCACTCCAAAATCTTAGTTTAGTATGATTCCAAATATTATATGAATAGAGTATCTTGTACTTGTAGGCTTGCATAGGATAACGGCCCCGCAAAAAATGAATGTCACGTTCGTTTAATATTTTGAATCTATTTTTCATGAGAAACTCAATTCCTCAATTCGTTGTATCAAGGCACATGTGAATCTGTTTGGCTCCAAAAATTGAGTTCCGAAGCAGAACAAAATTTGAAATGTACAGTGGCGGAAGAAATTAACGCAAAATTTTTCGCGCGCCAGAATGCGGCATTTTTGGGAACTTCTAGGAGCAGTACACACTCCAAAGACTGGCAACATTGAGGAAAATATCGTCTACCGCAAATATTTGAAATCCGCCTTGCAGCTCACATTTGTCGGAGCCTAGAACTTAGTCATCAGTCGCCTTATTTTTGAGCTTTTGTCTCATATTATTCGCACATTCAGTCGCGGTGCATCGCTGTGTTTGTTTCACCATGGTTCTTACGTCGAATGATATCATTTATACAGAAAGACTGATTATAAAAAATATTCACTATCCCACCCAATTCAGTATACTATATGCTAAAGTCTTCATCTTCTACCACCAAGGGATATTTATTGCGGTCGACTTTCCGTGGGTCTTTTTGAATGACGCGTACTGCATCTGTTTCACCGAAATGATATAAATCGAGATTTATCCGCACCAAATGTCGATACAAAAAAGATTTAAGTGAAATAAGTATAGCCTACGTGATGTAATTTTTCACGCTTTTCCATTTGTAGACTGACGAAGTTCCTTTAACGGATATTTATTAAATTCAAAATGAATATTTATTAATGAATCGTTCTTGTCCCAATACAAATCCGTCCTTAGTTCGTCAGAATGGGATTAAACTATGAAAACATACGTAAATGTATATAATTTCACGAAATAAAAATAAATGTGCTCGCATCGATACCGAATGATCTAGGCACATTTTCCCGATATTTCTTTCATCTTAACAAAGGAAGCTTGATGACGAGCTGTCCACTGTTAAGCTTTATCTAGTAAATGCAGGATATACGAATAAACATTCAGAAAAGTTTACCCAAATTAGGTGTAGTTATAGATAACATATGGATGATTGCATAATATCTTATATGCTTAGCTATAAATTCGCCGCACATATGAAATTAACAAAAAGCCTTCAGTTTGGAGTAGAATATCATTAATGAAATAAATTAATAGGTAACGTTAATGTTGTAGTTGTCAGATGTATTTGGATAGCTAAAGAGTGGTCCGTGTTCGATTTTTCATGAATGCAAATGAGTTTTTATATAAACTTCCTCATATTGGCGATATGAATGAATGTAATGTGTAGCTGCAATGACTGGCTGATAATATGAAATTTTTTAAATACAAAAGAGATAAAATTTGCGGAAAAAAATAATTTTACTGGACCAGAAATTGAATGAAAAACTCAAAAATGTCTCGACCAGGTTCTTTTCTTCTTATGGTAATTGTTGTCATCCAAAAGGCAAACCGAATTGGTAGGGCAATGCGCAAGATCCTGGGAGCACACTCCACTGCTATGTAGCACCCGATCTTTCTTGATGACGATCACGTTTTCGAGATCATGAGCGTACTCGAACAAAGTTATTATGAAGAAACATGATTGCGATTCAGGTTTGCAACCCAGTAACAACTACTGAACTTTCTTATGTCAAGGCGACTTTAAGATGATGTTTCGTATCCTTTCGGTGACTTTTTTTTGCGTCCGTATGCGTTACTGTGAACTAAGTTACTTTCAAAATGAGTGGTGGTATTGTCTACGAACGTTTAAAATAACTAAAGGATAGGAAAAAGCATACTACTCTCTCGGGAATACAAACTGAAAGAAGTAGTTCTAGAATTTCACCTCATCAGCTCAGACCATTCCAATCAAACGCCATTAGTTTCCATCATGCATGGGTTTGGAGGCCAGCTACCTTAAATCTGAGTTAAAGCAACGAGCAATCTTGGAGGACTCTTGAGGATCCCTAGAGGTTTCCCCGTGTCGATACAAAGCTCCACCAATACAATTCCATTCAAAATTGGAATGTATGAAGGGCGCATTATATTGATTTGGGAAATAGTATGCCTTTAATAAGAGCTTACTTTCCCCTTGTGTTGCGGGCGATACCTTTTCTGCCATAGATAATGTTTCGGACGCCAGGCGTTTAACTCAAAGGAAAGAAGTGGTATTTGACTTCTCTAACGCCCTTAAAAGTATTCGACGGGGGCTTCCGATTTTTTCGAAGCGCGACGAGCCTTTTCTTTCTGGTGCAGCAAGTATTTGAAACCTGTGCGTTATTCACAACAACAAACCACCCCGACCATCACCACCCGGAACTTGGCCAAGGTTTACTGATGACTACTTCATTGAGACGAACAAGCAGAGCGGACAGCGCAAGCCGAGATATTGTTCAAAGTTTTAGCGGCCTCTCCCAAAATTCTTGGAAGAAAGAAAGATCTTATTAGCCTTTAAGAATGCCTCATTTTTCTCCCAGGGGGAGGAATCGGATAGTAGGTTTGTAAAAGGCATAAACATTAGTCGAAAAATTATCCGAAGAGGTGTTGCGCCTTCAACTTTCACCCACTGATCTTTTATTTGGCGTTTAAAAGTAAAAAAATACCTATTTCTTACTACTATCAAACGAAATTCATTAAATTCATGTCCGCTATAATAAGAACTATTTTTAATCAAATGTATATCAATATTCATTTTTCGCCCGCAACTAGGAATACTTACGAGTTCACAATTGTCAAAAATCTAGAAGATGGTTCAAAACAAATCATATAGCATAAATGGAGTGGGCTGCTCGGAGCGCAGAGTTCATTATGAGAAAAATGCTAGAAACAAACGTTTTTCGACCCCCTCAAACGAAACAACCCCAAATTAAGATGCAATGAGGAAAATCGTGGAGGAAGAATGGAAAATGAACCCAGTAAGATGATACCAAAATGTGGACAACTCCATGTCACAGAGACTTAGTCAGGAAATCGAGAATGGAGGGGGATGGATTGATTATAAGGCTAATTAACATCCACATTCTTTATGTAAATACCAGCATATTTCTTAATGATCCATTGCTGTGATCATGTGCACACATAACTCAAATTGAGAGAATTACGCATACATTTTAACCTTTTCCACTCGTTCTAAATAAAGCATTATAGTGTCCCTTTTCAACATCCGTTAAAATACATTTCCACTAAAAGATGAAATTTATGATCCTGTAAAAAGTCTGTTAATATCTTCACGTGGGAGCACTCACAACTTTAACTTCCATTGAAGCAATAATATGACAACACATGAAAAGAGGAATAGATTCTTTAGGAACGTAGCAATCGTATAATCTTTGATGGTGCACATTCCTAATTTGCACTCCATTGACTACTCTGCGGATTTATGAGGAGTATACAAATGACCATAGGGAAAATATCTAATCACTGCTTAGTCGCTACATGAAAAAGATGATTTTTAGTATTTTATCACTTTCACTGGGGAAGATACGCGATGCATTTTTGTCGGAGTATTACTTACGCATGGGTATAAAAATGCTCCTCATAAAATTTAACTGCATAATTTTAGCCAAACATTTTTCACTGTGAATATGTCAAAGGGTATTTAAGTGATTCATTAATTTACCTTATCCTTTAAGTATTATCCTCTATCCTATAAGTTGAACTGTTGAACTACACGGTCAATGTATTGCTCATAGCAAACCTAGAGAACAATACTGGGAAAGCTTCAAATACCGTTTTAAAGATATTTTGAAGAAAATTCCACCCTTGTTTGGTCTCTCTTTCAGATAAGTGATCGGTATTTACAAGTTTGGCAGATAGAACCAAACTCTAATACCTAATAAAAATAATTGCCCTCTTTACTAAATCATTTCAAAGTAATTTATAGGTGAATGTAGCATCAGGTAAGTTCACTAAATCGAGTAACTGACACAATCAGAGATCCGGTCTATTCCCTCCTTCATGAATAGCTTTTCATTGAGTGGTGAATTGGCGAATGAGTGGATATGAGCATCATACGACAGACAGGACGTAGAAATCAAGTGGGGCCGAGTACCCGAGAATGGGAAGTAAACATCTCATTCGACGACCAAGGAGACCGCTCTGATTCTTTTGCAAAGCCTGATTATGTGTAAAACTCACACACTCATGGATGAGGTCAATGTCCATTCCTGGGCCTTCCGCGGATTCCTGCGAAGTTTTGGCTGCAATAAAGTCACATCGCGTAGGTTAATTATAAAGGCACTAAAAGAGGCCACGCCAGGATTTGAACCCCAGGCATTCTTGGCCGCAGACGAACGCTCTCCCTCTAGGCTACTTCATCGATCAAGAGGAATTCGCGTCCAGTGGTTCTTACTACAAAACGAAAAAAGGGAATTCTAATTTTTCCTGTAAAAACTGGACCAAATAAAATGTTCTGGATTTTTGAAAGTAGCTTTCAGAAAGTAAATAATATTACGTTAGGAGGAATTTAGAAATTTAAGTGTTTGAGACGACCTATATGAACAAGGGCGGAAACTTACGTAGGGTTTTAAGGTATTGGAAATACTTTTAGAGAAAAATTTTCTCCACATGGAAACCATTCTATTCAACCAGATTTCCTATACTTTAACTTGAAATTCTCAGGATATTACGCCAAAATGTTAATTGTAATGCATCATATTTCTCGGAAGTAGTTTAAGGCCTATTAAAACGATGTTCATCCACAGCTATTCCCTGCACGCGGAAATACGTTTTATTGTAAGTGAATTTGATCTGGAGAATAAAAAAATTTTATGTCCCAACGAATAATGCTTTCATCGTAATATTTCTTAAGTTTCAATCAAGAAATTTTTTTTAACGGTCCAAAGCTCTAAAAATAATATGGTAAGCATCTCTACATAATCAACTACGACTTCGGAACCTCGACTGAGTGCGGGTCGAAGCAAGCTCATCACGTTTATAACTCCTAGACGATGTCGTGAACGTAAACCTTATTAGTATGACTATTTACATGACGCGTAAAATCGATATCCATTCATAGAGAGTTTGAATATTCCCGGTTTCCATATGCTGTCTCATTGTTGTCAAGTTGTCGAAGGAAAAGCGATTTCAATTAGTTTCCGTGTACGCCGCATTCAGACGCCAATGAGTTTTGCGTTAATTTTTTCCGCCACTGTACATTTATTACAAACACCGGAGACCAACTGATCTGCTCCATGAAGAAGACACTAAAAGGGCAGGTACATAAGGGACTTACCCGAAAATAAAAGATTTTTCACAGCCATGTACAATCATTGAAAAACCTGTGCCTCCGGTTACAAACTGACCGCGTTCAAATTAGATGAGTTTCTAACCTCCTTTTAATCAGTTCTCGGGAGGAAAGTATTTACGAGTGAATGAAAAAATAAAAAAAACGGAGACATGGGAAGCGTAACCTTCGAAAAAAGCAAGGTCAGTAGATGAGGCTGGTTCAAGAAAAGAGGAAATGGGAGCGTAAGTAATGACGAAGCGGAACAACTATAGAGGAAAAGTTAAAAAGGAAAAGATTGTTAACATCTACAGCTAGATAAACTTGGCAGCTATCTAGCTATATGAGAGTCTCTAAAAAATTACGAGTACACTGAGGAAGATTTTTCCCTTCTCTTTATGACATCTAGTTTGAACGGCATTTCGTACGGCAAAATTCAGAATCAGAATGGAAATCCTTAGCAAAATGAAGAGAGCCTTCTTGATGCCATATAGTTTTTTATAAAGGTTTTCATACTCTAGAGACATTGTTTAACGATAAATCTCCACTTCCATTGGTTTCTTTGTTTACGTTTCTCATTGAAAGACAACTAGCATGTTCAATGAAAGAATACAATTTAGTGTAAAGGGACCAACGTTCCAGGTGGAAGGGAGGAGCTCAAGTCCTTAATACCTTCAAGTTTTAGTCAACTTAGTTTTTGAACATAGAGACGACACGTTAAAGCAGACGGTAAGCATATTTTCATAGAGCTGCTTTCATGTAGTGATTTTATTAATCAAGATCATGGTCTCGCTTTTATTTGCCAAACTCAAAGAAATGAGGATCCGTTTTACGTTTATCACACGTCAAAAGTCTTAGTAGTGATCAAGACATCGCCATGTAATAGAAAAGGCAAAAAAATATAACGACAATTTCTTCACCTGTTTAACTACAAAATGCCTTGGTTTCTCAGAATACTCCACGCAGAATGCTCCGTAAGTCAGTATAAAGCTAATCATGTGTTTGTTTGACTTAATAATTCCTTGATAACTATTAATTAAAATAGAGATTTTCCACATGGATTAATAGGATATCGAGCAAGATTTTCTCTCCAAAACAAAATATACTGGATTATATGCGAATAAAAGATTGATAGGAAATACAAAATAAATCACACCATGATTCATATTGAATAAATCTTTTCCGATTGCTAATTTCCCTCCAAGACAACTTTTAAGACTTCGTTTCGGATGAAATGCCTTATGTCCAGCCTGAACAATTCCAAAATTCTGAAGAATTATTCCGAGCGTTAAAGTATATGAATGAATTATGTCAAGGCCTGGAAGGCAACTCCTACATTTCACTGGCATTTGTAATTTTTGTTTCGAAAAATTTCGTTAGGCAATCAAATTTTTATCGTACTTTAAATGACCACAGATTATAACTGTTTCTTCGATAACAAGTAGCAATACTGTCACATCTCTATTCAAGACTTTTCCAAAAATCAAAGACAAAGATAAAAATAAGCGCTACGTATTAGATTGAATAATTTGTCTGTGAAGAGTACCCCAGTGAGGTTGGCCAGAAATGGATAGTGAGGAGATAAACTTGAAGGTCGCTCAAATCGCCAATGAATACAACAGAAAAAGGGCTAGACTTCATTCTTTGAAATCTCTAATTGCAAAAGGTCTCACTGCCATACCAGATCTTTAAAAAGGTGATTTTCAGAATATATTCTTTCGTAGTTTTCTTTGTAAAGAAGCTTAGAGTAGAACAGCATGTATGATTCTACCTCATATGGCCATAATTCTGAGTTCATGAAACAGACATATTCGATTAGTGGCCGGATGCAAGAACATTTAGTCATGGAATCATTAGTTATGAGATCCATAAAGTTATAGAGCTCATAAAAATATTCGGGTTGCAGGAACACATGTACTGCTTACATAATTCATTTACCAATAGTTAATAGCTTCGAATACTTGGTCTAACCTTCTACTGCCGGATAAAGTTTATGAAAGTTAAGCATATGAATAATTGCTAATTCACAAAAAATTAGTCAGTAAGAATAAATAAACTGGCCATTTGTCTCAAAACTACTCATATCTTGTGATTAAATCTCCAAGCGGTTCATTGCGCATTCGCCATCTCGGCTACTTATGGAACTCATTATTCCATGCCATAAGTTATGAAACCAATAGATTCATCGAAAATTTCTGCAAACTCTATTGAAATGTTGCCATGGATAATGGATCCCATAACTTTATAGAATACATATATGTCGTTCCTGCAACAGACCATAGAAGACAGAACTATCCTAAATAGAACTGCGAAATCAAAATGAAACGCTACCAAGAAAGCAGAAAACGGAGGAACAAAATCAGAGAGAGGAAAGTGATAAGACGCAGACGCACCCAGATACGTCTGATGAGGAAAACAGGCTCAGAAGACAAGAAGGAGCCGGACGGAATAAGATGTCCGGCGGAAACAGAGGCAAATAGATCGGGAAGAAGCGGGGAGGACGAGAGCGAACGTGGGAAAAAACGTCTCTATTTGCACGGAATGGGATCTTCGTGAATCCTCTCGGTCTCCACGACGGAGAGGAATAGGCGGAGTCGGGCACAGAAGGAGTGTAAAAGAAGGAGAGCGGGAGGGAAAAAGACTGAAATCGGTGGGAATCACTTATTCCGTTCGCTAGGATCGTTCCATTTTTTATAGCCCGTCCCCGCACTCATCCCCCCCCTCCCGACTCGCCCCACTCCCATCCCGGCCATCCCGGCCCCTTCCATCAATTTGCAACTGTCTGCCACCGATTCCCTTCTCTCCCCCAAAAGGTTCCCCACACTCACCCCCATCCTCCGGGCGCACATAACCTCTCAACCCGACATCCCCACCAAAAATCTCCGCCGCCCTCCCGGGAGAGTCCCAGCCTTGGCGAGCCGGGAGCCGCTCTCGATCCTCCCGCTCCCCCGGGGGAACGCGGGCCGGAGTTTGGGGAGGTGGCTTGCCCGTCCCCCCTTCCGCACCCCGTTTTGCCCCCGCCCTAATCGCCGCATCTATCATCCCAATGCCTCATCCCTCTTCTCTTCTCGGGGTCGCCGTTCTCCTTCCCCGGGAAGCCATTTCGTCCGAAAACACCCATCCCACACACTGACAGTGGGGGATTTCATGGCTCGGGCACTCGCACCACTCCTACATAACCCTGCCCAAGAAGACTCCCAGCCTTCTTCTCTCCCCCCCTTAATACAAACCCCCCCTAATCCTCTTCCCCCTCAACCCACACCCCGAAGACCACACCCTTCCTTCCTTCCTCCCATTTTATGGCACCCCCTGCCATGCTCACTCCGACCCTCCCCGAATCTTCCCGGCCGTCACCTCCCGTCTCTCCCGCATCACTCCATCCCTCCCAACGGAGTGCCGACTCATCCTCTTTACTCTCACCTCCCGTGCTCCACTGTACTTTTTCCAAGGGAATATTCTTCCTCCGTGCTCGCCGCCCTTCCCTCCAACGCGGGCACCCCCAAAAGATCCCTTAACATTGAAAGATAAGCACCCAAAAACACTTTTTTTCCCACTCTCTCACACTCCCCCCGCTTACCTTACGTTTTATCTCGCCTCAAGACCCCCCCCGCAATCTTTACCCAGTCTTCTCCACCCGCTTTACCTTCACATCATGCTGCACCCACTGTGGTCTATTCCCCGGAAAAAATTCCACCCGCCCACCCCACCTCGTTTTCCTTATCACCACTTCTTCCCTCCTAACCCAACAACCACCCCTCAGAATGCACTTTGCTCCTCCTTTCTCACCCCCTTTGGCTTTCTCACTCCCGTGAGCTCACGGTTCCCACCCTCTCACTGCATTGAAGATTACGGAGCCGCCAAACCAACCCTCCTTCCTTAGCTTCCCCCTCGTAAATGTCTTCAGCGTATTTGGTGGGCGATCATCGCTTTTTCGTGCTTGTACCGCCCTCGACTCCTTACCAACCCCCTCTCAGCTCTCTATTTTCTCTCTCTTCTGGGGAGAACGGAGAAGGAACCAAGCCACCCGGTACTTCCGCCTTTCCCCTCTGAACCTCACACACAAAACCAGCCCCACTCCTCTTCCGCTCCGACCCCCTCTACAAACCACCCCCAAGCTTCCCTTAATAGTCGCGGCTCAACACGCAATATTCGTAGATATTTATGTGGGACCTCTCTCGCTTGGGAGAGGGGAGGCTGGTGCATGGGAGTGTACGTTTTTATCTCTCGGAGCCATTCTACATGACTGCAGAGCCAATGGGATGTTTGCTCGACATGTAACGTCCTAGTCCTACCAATCGACCCCTTCTATCCCCCCTTCCTCTGCAATCCGTCGACAACTTGGGTAGGGGAAAAGCTCTCTCGTGCTAGATGTGAATATACGCAGCAGAAATCGCTTTCGACCCACGGAGAAGTTTTTGATAAGAAGTCGAGGCGTGTGTTTAAATATATATCATTTAAGCTCGCTCGACTTCACAGGAGTTATCGTAACTACTTCCTGGCGTCACAATTGAGTCGCACTCACCCTTCATAATGGAGACATCAAGTTAAAATGGTATGATAGTAAAGATATCATGGTTCAAATATTAAAATAAAAATGTGCTCCAGACAAAATAATTTACTCGCGTGGAATTAAAATTATGCGGAGATTATAATGTGGCACGTACTATTGGAGAAGGAGAGAGTGAGATAAAAAGGCTAAACCACACAGTTGTTCTTGCTTGGTTCGTGGACCCACGTGTGAATGAGTTATAGCCCAACAATTGGAGAAAAAGTCCGCAGAGTGCGCGTCCAAGAGACTATAAATGTTTTATGAGCACTCCCGTTAAAGAGGTAAATATTATAGCATTAAAAATTACTAGCTACTCTAAGTTGAACTCATAGCTTAGGTAAAGACTGATGACTGTGAGCAAGTTATTTTAATTTGATGATTTAAGTGAAGGCTTGGAAAATTGAGTACGTAATGGTCGTTTAATAACTTGAAAATAAAACAAGCTTCACAGTCGATTCGCGTAACATATGCCTATCTCTATAGCATGTCAATTCCGGAGGAAGCCTTTTTGGCTAATTTTGGCATAGTATTTTCTCTTATGCCTTTATTTTTCGACTCTGGAAAAAAATCCTTTAATGACATTCATCCACTTTTAGAGTAATTCAGAGGAAATGCGGACATGATGGTTTGATCCTGTTATTTTATTATATAGGAATGTTCAAGTTTATGTCAAATGCCCAAAGTATTCATTTTGACAATTTCTGCCTTTCGGGGTTATAATATATCTAATTAATTTGTTTGTTAATCTGTTTTTTTTTAAATTTAATTTTTAAAAATTAAATAAAATTAATCGTCAACGGGCTTACTTTGTGGAAGTTTTCCATGGGTTGGAATGAAATAACTTTGTACTCTTCCACACTGTTTATTATCATCAACCGGTTTCAACGCAATACGGTCATTACAAGAGGTTACTAAACGACGAGGCCATCGGTCTCAAACATATATACCCTGAGCCAGAGGATGGGGGGAATTAGGAAAAGAGGTTGAGGAGGGAAGTAAGGATAATATGTGCCTCAGTGTTTTGAAAACATAATTCGGTTGAAGGAGGAGGGGGAACTCTTACAGACAAAAAAGGTAAGTTCATAGGAACAACTTCGTTTACCATCTTCTCCTGGTACAACCTGTGATATGCCCTTATTTCAAAGTTTTCCAAAACATCTAATTTGGCACCTTTGTCCCCAAAATGTAACACATTCGTATTTAAATTAGAGACGTGATCATTATCAATTAAATGTTTTGCAAACATAGACTTACGATCAAGATTAATCAATGAATTTTTTTGCTCCCTAATTCGTTCAATAAATCACCTACCGCTTTGTTCTAAATAAAAACAATTACAGTTAGGCGTATTACATTGTAGCATATAAATACCACTTTTGTCTATAACATTAAAACAATCTTTAGAATTAAAAAGCAGTTTGCCAATCGTCAAAGGGCTATGAAAACATAATTTTACATTATCTTTAGGGAAAATATTGCATGGTTTATATGTCAGATGAGGCACAAAGGGAATTTTGGCCCACTTAACATTTGGACAAGGAACAAGGGAGAGGTTGGTGGATAAATTTACAGCTTATTTTAATTATTGTGTATTGTAACATGTATTAACATGTATTGTGTATTGTAACGTGTATTAACAGCAATAGTCTCTTTCTCAGAAGTTGATTGATGAGAACCTCATCGTACCCGTTGCTGTAAGCTATTTGTTTGATGGTTCTCAATTCCTTGTCAAAATCTGCCTGAGCGAGGGGGATAGAAGTTAAGCGATAGATCGTTGAGTGAAAGGCAGCCAATTTATGACAATAATGATGATTGTATTAGGAATCACGACATCAGCATTCTTTCATATAATCAACCTGTTCAGACTTTTCTGTTTTAGGTCACTTAAATAATACATTTTAACCATTTAGGGCCAAATTACAGGTAAAATTAGGCACATTAATACACTTCAAATGTTTTTAAACATTAGAATCCGGAAATGGCATTACAATCTCAGCTTTTTGGCTTTATCATTACATCCCAAATACGACATCAAATCCAGAATATATCACATCCTTGGGTATTTTTTTTATTTTAACGAGCATGGGGATTATCTAAAACCTTTGGTAAAAGCTCCCTTTCTCAATGAATATTCCTTGAAAAACCTTTTGTGGCTCAGAACTCGAGTCGAAATATCTATCAACCAGAATCCAGCTCATGAATTGGAATTCCAATCTCTAAATATCCTTCCCAGAACTATTTTTTCACTAATTATAACGTTTATTCAGTGTATAACTAACATAGAATTGGATGTTTTGGGGAAGAATGGGACGAAAAAAACATATTTTTGGGTGAAAGTTGGTGAGGCGAGTGGAAAAAGTTGCAAAACACTCTTCGTTGAGTTTTACTTCTTGGAACGGAACGTGTTTGGATGAGTGCCAGTTTTATGGGGTTCGTTAGACTAATTTTGAATCTCAGCATTCAATTGCCTCTGAGTGGAGAAAGAGAGAGAGGGAGAGAGGGAAGGAGAGAGAGAGAGATGGACCCATGTGAAGAATGAAAATTCCTAAATTTTATTTTCCCGTAATTTGAGGCTCTTTTGAAAGAGACTTCATTTTATGACGCGCTAACTGCCTGTTGTGCCAGTTTTTCATTGCACCCGGGTAATTATAAACGTATTTTTTGACCACGTTTCCCGGCTGCCTCTATGCAAATTTTTAACGCGACCGTTGCGGGGTTTATCACGTTATCTTTGGCAAGAGAAGGGGTGAACGCTGGAGAGAAAATTGGCTTGGACAGGGATTCATAAAGATGTTTCTTGCTCGATTCGCTTGACACATTTCCCACTCTTGCCTACAGTGTGGAGCCTCATTTGATTCTTAGTGAATTTCTGATATTTTTCACCGAAATTTCCCAGATATACATTTGAAGAGCTAGCATTTTGTGGACATGGTTTTGTGTTCTATCATCATTGGTTGTTCAATCCTAAGATTGGTTGGCTGAAGCCCTTCACATTCCCTATCAAATGCTAGTTCCCTTACCTCGTGGTGCCTTTTTCCTCTGCACGGTCAAATTTATTTAGTCCATGAACTTATTCATGGGTTTTCTACTGGGGATATTTCACTCAATTTTATCTTCAATTATGATCTTCACAAATCCATTGTGTCTCAGGGTGTGTCAAATCCATCGGGTTCTTCATTCTGTACACTTCATTATATCATATATTGTCCGTCCACTTTATCTTTAGCATCCTCCTCCAGCTCCAGGTTTCAAAGGCTTTTAGTCTCTTCTGGTCTTCTTTCTCAATAGTCCATTCCTCTCAATAGCTTCCAATGTCACGCTCCACGTAAACGATTTTACATACTGTCTCCCGGTTTATATACCTATCTTCTTTGAGCACAGCAGTTGTCTTTTTCCCATGAACGCCTTCATATTTCCGCTTGAAGCCCGTTGTACTTTTTCCGTCCCACGTGATGGTACTTACAAGATAGGTGAAGGAATCCTCTTGCACTAATTTCTCTCCTCTCAGGGTGACTTCTGCATTCAGCTTCTCTCTTATGCATACTTGGAAATTTGTCTTCGTATTATTTATTTTCATGATTTTTCTTCTAGCTGCTCCCTTAATTTCAGCCCACTCAGGTCAAGGGACCAAATCGATATAAATCGTTGCCGTCTAAGCACCCGCAATTTTAAGTCAAGCAATGAGTTTGATAACACTAGACCTTTTTATACTTTCAGGTAAAGATGTTCAGCCAACATGCAAGAAGTTAGAAGGAACTAAATGCCAATTAGACTGGAGGAGGAAGTTCTCATTCCTAGCGCAGAGAAGGTGGATCAACTTGGTGGGGATGGAAATTTTCGACCAGATGGAGTCTTGAAATAGCCTCGCCGGGTGAAAGGTCGGCCAAGATGCGTTAACCTTTACACTTGTTATCACCGAGGAGATGTAGACTTTGAGAAAACTTTGAAACGCGATCCGCCACTTTTAAGAAGATTCGACGTCCATGTTCTTCAGGTTTAGATAAGGGAGCACTTCCTAGTCTCCGTTTTCGCATCACTCCCGCGGCTCAAGAGTCGACAAATAGATTGGATGGAAGTTCCTCCTTTCCCTTCACTTCCCTCGACGATCCCTCCCTCTCCCTTCTCCGCACCACTATCACTCAGGGCTCCATGGCAACTACCCCACCCACCCACCCTTTCTTCTCCTCTCTGGCTTTTTTTCCATCCCCATACCTTTCCTCCTCTGAGTCAGCCCTCGGCTCCTTTTCTTCCGACTCCTGCCATTTCACTCTCGCATCCCAAAGTATTTTCCCATTCCGCGACGAGACCATTTCTTGCCGACTTTTTAAATTCACTTCCATGAGATTCATAACCCTCAGAATTCATTTCTTCTCCTTCCTTCTTCTTCACAGCGGCCCCGCCCATCTTCCCCTCCCCCCTAACCGCCGAAAAACCCACCCCACAAGACTTCCTCAATACCTCACCCCACGCATCCCTTCCTCTCCGCCGCATTTCCATTACTCCGACACCTCGCGTTCTCATATCCACCCCTCACCCACGCGAATATCTTTCTTTATCTTTCCCCACCCTCCCCGTCTTCCCCCTCTATCTTTCACGACATTACGCGCACATTACTGCACTCACATCCTTCTCCTCCCCCACGTCTTATATCTATCATTTCCCTCTTTGCTTGGATGTGATCCTTGCTTTAAGACATACGAATTATCCCCACCGTCCAACAGGGGGCGGCCGACTTCGTCCTCTCTCTTACCCCCTCCTTTCCGCCTCCCTACGAGGAAACTGTCGCCCTTAAAACATTCGAGGTCGTGGCGCCTACGCGGCGCCATGAGACGAGAGATGAAAATTGCGAGCCATCATAAAATATAAAGCAGTTTAAGTAAGTGGGGTTTCCTATATGTGAACACGGCCATATCCTCCGCGCTTAAGTTTCCCGCAGCATTCCGTCGAATGAGATCCGACACCAAAATCACAATGGATGGATCACGCACTTGGTTTACCGTACAAACTCCAAATTTCAGTCAGGTGCACTTCATTTGGACCAGGCTATTTCCTCTCCTGTTAAGTTTGTTGTAAAGAGTTTGCCGCTCAAGTAAATCCGACTCAAAATCGTAATACGAAAATTATACGCTTGGTCTCACCCAAAGATTCGAAATTCCAGTCAGGCATACGATCAGGTATGTGAGCAATGCTATTTCCTCTCCGGTTTCTCAAGAATAGTTCGCAACAGAGCTAGTTCCGTCGTGTAAGTCGTACCGCATAATCAACATACTCGAATAGCCGTCAGAATTTAAAACTTCACTTATGTCGACCGTAATATGCCATTAGTTGATTTGTCGGAGCTAAAAATGGTTGAACTGTAGTGAAAAATCAGCGGAATAGAAGTAACTATAAAGTTTAAAAGATTAGAGGTAAATGGAACGTCTCCAAAAGTCAGATATATCCCTGTAAACACACATAGCAAGACGTCTAAATAATCTAAATGCATAGGTTAAAATTTGTAAATTAGATAATATCATTTCATAAATTGGCTGTAAGTACAACACAAATAGCAATTTATAGCCTCCATGGACCAAACAATAAAATTTTAAAAGCCGTATTCCTCAACGAATGAGATGTTTCATATGTAAACCAAGGCAAAAATATTCATCAGACTTAGAGGTTCCGAAAAAAATAATCTTTCCACCGCTATTTGACTATCAAATCATTAAAATGATCTGACAATGTATTTGGCTGCTCATATCCTTTGCACTTGGTCGTAATTTTAAAGAATTCTAAGTTGTATGGGGAGTAATCTGATCAAAGCTATATCTCACCTAGCTAAGATGGGTTGAGTCTCGACCTGGCCTATAGCAGATCAAATCTCTGACTAAAGATGCCTTTAATAACGGAAAAGAAACGTATTCCATTCTACTCTACACACGCAGCAGCTCCTGAAGCTATGGGATCAATTTGTTCAAATTACTGTGGAAGACTTTCAAAAGACTATCAGTTCATTCATTGTACCATAGAAATTACTCAACGAGCATAAAATATATAACAAAACATAGGATATTCTTGGGCAAATGACGCACGATGTGGGATGCATAAATTAACGACGTATTAAGCTAGATACCATCAGAGGAGTAATTATGTCAGAGAAATTTCTGATCTCAATGTATTGGAACAGTTTCAGAAACCTATTTCACCAGTTGAACCCAAATTTAGTGTTTCTGTTAATTTTATGGTGGCAGGGTTTTATGCTGAAGGTACCCGGTAAGAAAGCTCTCACCTCTTACCAGAAATGTCTTAATTTATTTAAAATAAGACAACATCCTAGTATTATCAAGGAACGAAATCAAAATGTAAAGAACACATTTCAAAATTTATCAAAACTGAGGAAACTCAAATTTTTGATACAAGAAGAAAGCATTTAGTCATGGAGACTTCCAACACTTTTCAAATCACGTGCAAAATATTGGACGGTATAGAAGCTAACAAAATATCGTCCCCAAGAGCCTATTGGAAAGTGTACCAAGTAGGCGTATGACCACATAGAGTCTCTCAAAGCTCATTTCATTCAAAACGTTCTACGGCTGAGATCTATCATTGAAATATTGTCATATTGATGACGAAACGTCGCTCAGTTCTTATTTAAAAAGCATCTTAATTTCTTTCAACTCAATTTTCAGCTATATTCTAATCTGAAAGAATTACGTGATGATGAAATAAGCGCTTAATTAAGTTTTCTCGAATTAAATAAAAAAATTCTCATAGATGAAGGCTGTTATAAATATTAAAAGTTGGCGTCGCTTTAATAAATTTAGTTATTCTCTGTAAAATTGAATTAGTTTTCGAATTTATTCATGGTAGCCTGGGCCATAGCAGTCTTATCAAATGACCAATTAACTGTTAATTACCCGCTTTTCTACAGAGGTTTGTAAATTCAAAATAGACAGCTCTCTACAGACAGAAATATTTTTGATCCTGCGGTAAAATTTTTTCATAAGGCCTTGAAAATGGTATTATCCCGTGGCTATATATAATAAAATCCAAAATTCTTTGCAAATCACAAAAATTACAATAAGAAAAAAATATATAATTTTTTCCTCAAATACATTATAAATCTTCTACATATTCAATATAACATTCATAATCAACCACTTATAAACCTTCAACATCAAGTTCATGATCTACCATGAATAAACGGTATCAGAATCAAATAAAAAATCTAAGGAAAGAAAAATAAAAATCCGTCACAGAAATCCACGGAATAATGACGTTCATGACTCTTAAAGTGGTTCGAGAGACCGCCTTTGACAGGTGTCACTCAAAGTCACCAATCATTGGTGATAACTCGTCATGTTTTTCTAAGAATCAGAGTCCCGCTGGGAAACAACGTTTTGAATAAACGCGAAAACATCCTATCCTGGTGCACATGCCTTCCCTAGCTACATGACTAAGAAGAAGAAAGGGGGGGATGCGAACCCTTACTTATTTAAAATGTACCCTCATTGCAAAACATTGTTCCAGAATGGCTAAAATCCACCAGCAATATGTTATTTTTATTGTTATTTTCAATTCATTTTTCGGATACGATTTCCAATGACGGATTATGTACTTTTTCCCTGTAGTTATTCCAATTCATCTATTTCCTAAAAAAGAACAAGTTGGGGTGACTCCCTCCAGTCGAGGTAAAGGAAACTGCAGGCGTATTTTGAGTAGAAGAATGATTTACGCGTCCATCGCACAAAAAATACGCTTCCTCTCACCCTTTCTTATCGGTCTCACGCAACGCAATTCGTCAGAGGATTTCATCTCCACCTTACTTGTCTGCGGAGACATACCCGCACGCATCTTCGGAAGACACTCGCTCTTTTCCTCAGACTGCAAGCCCATCACTGCAGACGACCCCCCTCCGGTCGAAACGGCGGGCGCCTTAATCGGTTAAAGCCTCAAGCTGGGCGAAATGCCTCGACTGTCATGTTATTCTTTCATCTGTCACCCTCCGTCTCCGGGTCATATCCACGCCCGCACACACCAGGGAAAGGAGAATGAAAAAATAAAATAAAGTAAAGCCAAGTGGAGGGAGGGGAGGCTGCCTTGATGGCGGCCAATTTCCCGCACGAGTTAAGTCGTTTCTCCTCACTCATTTCTCCTCCTCCACGGCGTCTTTCATCCTTCAACCTCCTTCCCCTTCACTAGCGTTTCTCCCCCCGCATCCCTTCCGTTCCCATCCATCCCTCCTCACCTCCCCAGCCAACAGGCCGCCATCACCATACCCCGCCCTCCTCCCACCCTCAACCAACAACTCAACCTCGCAGACTTCCTGCTCAGGGATCCCCATGGCAACGAATCTTGTACACACAAGTAACGCACACGCCTTATTTGTCTCGTCTCGCAACATGCACGTCTGAACTTCCTCGAGCAATGGCCTTCTCACGTGACCCAGCAAGAAAACTCTGAGGCAGATTGAGTGATATGAATATCATTGACACATTGAAGAACAAAACTACAAATGGATGTAAATCATTCATTTAAATTGACTGCATTTAACAATAAGTCATCTCCTTTCTTTTACAGAGTAACCGTTCCCAATTCTAACACTATGTTCGGTATTAAAATCATCCATTAAATCTATATGTCCTCATTAAATGCCTTTTTATGCGATCTAGAAAGAGAACTATCGATGGAATAAGTGATCCAAACTTTAAAGAGATAATTTTTGGATCACTTATTGACGCTATGCGATGCAAATTCAAATGGAGATGCAAATACTTACACTACTATTCATTCACTACAGGTAATCTTTATAACTTACAGTTGTTTAGTCTTATTCCGGATCAAGTTCTCTGTTTTTAATTCTGTTTATAATGAAATGACTGATTGTTATTGTTTGGTCTTATATTTGAAAGTTGGCGACAATAGTTCAATAGATATACATTGGATTACATGGAAATACAACTAGCAAAATGAATGCGATACTATACAATGCACGATATGTTATATTTCAGTGAAAAAATGAGGAATAGTGTATAGTGGATTAAAAGAGGAAAATAAAATAACTGAAGCAAGAAATGTTTTAGACTTGGTGTAGAAAAGAGATTCGCACGAGACTAATCAAGGAAGAATTTTGTCATAAACTCACCAAATTGAAAAACAATAAGCTCAACAAAAAGCTCAACAATTAACTTAAAGTCATTGGCTCTATCACTAAAGAGGGAAGCTAAATCGCAAATTCCAATAATATAAAACTTCTGTTCTCTCCTATACCTCTTTTTACTCTTCCGTTGACGCTTCTCTCCATGTATTACACCTTCCTAATATTTCAAAACATATTTATTTACTAGTTTATGACATACCACGCCATTGTCCAAGACTGATCATCATTATAAAATTTTGCTTCGCAAATGCTTTAGTATTAAGGGAGGGATAATTCTAAGTCTGATAATACCATTGATATGTATATGGGATTCAAATGAGACATGCTACATGAATGCGACACTATGAAATGCACGATGTTATATTTTAGTAAAAAAATGAGAACTAGTAGATAGGTATACGATATTACATTACGAAACGTGATGCGATACGATTCATACATATGTCAATTTCAATGGAATTAAAAATTCAGCTATAGGTACGCGACATTACAATGGGATATTCCAATTCCAACATTGATTATCCTTTTAGGGAGCTTTGGAGGTACTTTCGGGGAGTTAGCGAGGTCTCGCGGGGGAAAGCATTGCACAATCTCGCATATGCGATTCACCGGCTTCGTTCCCCTCCACACGCATTCCCTGCTCCTCCCCCGCCTCAATGTCTTACTCACACCCTCACCTAATCTGACTCCCCCTAAACACTGGCTCCTCTGGACCTCCCTTAAGTCTTCAACTTGGGTCACGGTCCAACGGTGTCCAATGGAGGAAGAGAGAGAGTGGCTGTGTGTAGTGAAGGGTGGGAGAGAAGGATGGAGGGAAGATTTCTCGAGGGTGGGGAGTCAGAATGCCAGAGGGAGATGATGGGAAGATGAAAGAGAGCTTCAGGGGGGATGGGGAGGATTTAAGGGAGAATGGGGATGGGTCTCGGACGCCGCCAGGGGTGGAAGATTCAGTGCGGAAGGGAGTGGCGGAGGGCTCGCAAAGAGACCGGAAGTGTGGAAGAGAAGGGGTGGGTCGTGTTTTGAGGGATGGGGTGGGTTTTCCATGAGTTGTTTGCGACGGGATGAGATAGTAGACGATTCACTCAGTGTCTGCCTATGTGAGCTCGATAGTACTATTCTCACTCTCGAGAAGTCTCCTCGTCCGCCGCAATGATCTTCACGTTCACACAATCAAGTAGGATAACTAAAACAACAGAATAACAATAATACTAGCGCCTAAATGCTCATAAATACTTTCCTCTTCGACAAATAAAGTATATAGATATTGATGGGTATAATTTATCGAAGGATTCATGGCAAATCCTAAAGGTTCCAGTGATAACGCATAGTTTTAACATTATAGTTCAATGAAATATTGTAAATTTCCACAAATAAATTCGTTTGTGGAATAATGCAATCGTTTATTTAATCATTAGACGAAAACAGGGTTTCGTCCTTGGTCTGAATCGATTGACGTGAAATGGCATTGCTCAGGTCAAAATAAATACTCCTTTACATCTATATTCATAGCAACACAAAAATTTTAAAAGCAAATTTGTGAAGAATCTATTGCCCAATTCGCGAAATAAATAATACTTGAAGGAGTAGAGGCTTGAAGCAAATTTATATGACGCAGTATAGGTTCACTTCAGTATTAATCAATTGGTAGGGCTTTCATGAAACATAAATTGAATCAATAAGCAGATCTACTGTCTGTTTTGAAGAATGAGAATAGTACGCACCAATCATTTTGAAGAACTGAAGAAACCCTTAGGTGACCACCAAAACAGCGTTCTGAGACCACTCGGCACCTAAAATTAAAATTTTCACTTATATAGTAATAATACTAGAAGTAATATTTTGGCAAAAAACAAACGATTTTTATCTTCAATAACACTGGTTTTTCTGCATGTACATAATATGTAATTCAAATTTAAACTAATACTAAAAACAAACTAAACTCTATAATATTTAAATAAAAAAACTGCAAATACATCAGTATTCTTTCTGGAATAGGTCTACCATATCTGTTGTAATGCCTTCATTTACCACTACATGGGTACAGGCATTCGCTATTTTCCTCTTCCCTGTTTCGGTTCGATCGGTGGACAAATTTTGAGGTACACCAGCATCTTGGAAACGATAATTGAAGGAAAAATGAATGGCGAGAATATCCGAAGAAGACGGAGGACGGAATTAATGAGGTAAAATTTGACGGACGTAAGACTGACAAAGACTGATGTAGTTATGAAACTGTCGGCCCTTAGGAGAGAAGGACAGAGAACTGCAACAAACAGACCATTGGATTGAGGACTGCTGATGATAAGTAATTTAGAGCATATGTTTTTGGGGAAATTTGCTTGGAGGCTACAATTTTGAATTGATCAAATGAAACTAAAAGAGAGAGGGAACAAGAGAAAAAAAAATACATCACGCTTCCAAACAAAGTCTGTTGCATCCGATGATCTCATGGCTTGCCAAAGAGATAGAGATATGTTGTCATGGAAGTCTATTGCTATCACATATAAATGGGTTTCGTTTATTGAATGGGAAATTAAGAGACAGGTTGATTATTCTGGTTTTAATCAAATATTTCAAAATATTCTGGCTATTGGGACCGTCGCAACAGCAGGTATATTTTGAGGTGTCGGTGAAAGCTTAAATGCCAACTTTTAAAGGTTAAACACACTAATGGTCGGCCTTATGGAGGGCATTGTCGAAAGAGTGTAATTATGGGTGATATGGGTGTCAAAACGTTTGTGCTTTAATGATATCTTCCATATTATGTTATCCTTGTATACCTCTATAGCTTCAGTTACATTTATGATTATCTTAAAATACATGATGAAAAGATAAAACTTGGTTAACCCCACACTAATTAATCAAATTCAAACCGGCCCGGATTTCAGCAATTAAGTGCCATTTTTAAGGTACTGCTGTCATGAGTGGCTGAGTTAAGGTGGGAGAAGTAGAGGGGAGAGGAGAAAAGGAAGTGATGAAGGGGAGAAAGGAAGAGGGGGCCTGGAGGTAACTGGTAGAGGTGACGGTAAGGTTGAGTACAGTTGGGTTGATCCGGAGTTATTTTCCTTTTCGTGAAGTAGGTTAAACAGGAACAAGTCAATTTAATAAATTGGTGTGGAGTTATCCAAATTTTATCTTCTAGACACGAATATTCAAAACTTCCACGAATTTCTAGACACGAATAATCAAAACTTCCACAAATTAACACATGAAACAGTCGTTTTTACGTTAATACATGCCCTACAGTCCTTTAAGGCTCCTAATATTCCATCTCTTCATCATCTTCCTCCAAATTCAACTACTTTCATGGCCTTTCTCGCGTTAAACACAAGTAATTGAGATTTTCGTCAACAACTAGCGGCGAAAGATAACAAAACCACAGATGTTGTTGACATGTCTCAACGGGTTATAGAATAGCCCTTCAGTTTCTCTCCGTCACATATAGTGTGATCTCGCTCATTGAGAAGGGTCACGAATAGTGAGCGCTTTTAAAGCGCAAACTGTTTCATGATCATGGGCGAGGAAGTTGTCAGAATGAGATTTCCCCCAAGAGGTGTCCCATAAAAGCTTAATTTATTGCGTGACATATGACATCAATGTTTTTTGTTTTTTGAGCTGCCTCATCTCTTCCGATGTCATATCAAAGTTTGAAGTTGGTGGAAAATTTCCCAGTTCTGGCTAATTTTCGAGACTCGTGTGTCTCATGGGATCACTAGCCCGTGAAATACACACCCGGTCGCATTAATACAAATTTAATTTACTTTTTAGCATTTGTTTTTCACACTTTATTTTTGTGCTGAAATTTACGCCTCACAGAAGTCCATTTTGCTCATTGAAACATTCATCAGAGGCCGAAGGATTAATAACACGCTACAAAAAATTTGCCCTAAATGGAATATGGGTTATTTCCTCCCATTGAAAATGTATTTCCCATAATTTCTCATGAAACGCATGCAAGAAATTTTATCCTGGCTTCAAAACGATACAGATTGTGGCTGACTATTCCAAGACTTTTGATGCTCAGAGTAGAAATAAAAATTAATCCATATCCCTCACTTATCCAAGGTATGATAAATACAATTGAAAAGGCAATCTCATCATTTTGAATTTATGTTTTAAGGAAGAGATGTGGAAAATACTTTATCAATAATAAAAGCTATATTAATTAATGTAAAATATGTATCAATAGTGTTCTCTCACTATCACCTCGTATTATATGTCATCAAGAAGATAAGTTACCTTGTCGATCCTTGGAAGACTAAATACTGAGGGTGTAAACGAAAGGGGTATATAGAATTGAGATAACTTTTCACTATAATCGTGTTAAAAATATAATTAACTGTGATATTGTAGGTTGAACCACTGTAATATCCACATAAGATTTTTTTCACGACCTAGATTCCGTCGCTGTGCGCCATCATTGTCGTCGTCAACTACTGTGCTTTCCTGATGATGCCGCACGGCGATAAAACACTGCAGTTGACGACAACGATGATGTCACACAGCGACGAAGCCAAGGTCGTGAAAATAAAAACCTCATGTGGAAATTACAATTTCAATCTATAACCATGAAGTTATTCTACTCAGTTACCCCTGAAATCATCACATTTATGATCAACTGTAGATTTTTCCTATATTTAAGGTATTCTATGACTAAAGTATTAAGTCATAATATATTGCAGGTTAAATAATGGATTAACGAAAGAGAGCGATGCTTATCTGAGTATAAAAACTCTTAGAATACACCTGGAGATTTAACCGTAGGACAAAAACAATCATGGAGAGAAAAATAAAGAACTAAAATTGAGTGCCTATGGCTGATTTTATGAGATGTATCAGTTGAGGTATCACACAGGAATGACGCTCAGGAGGGATTAAGGGAGGAGTTTCGACAAACCATCAAAGTGATACATGCTGATGACTCAGCAGAGTGCGGCGCATTTATTCACGTTTATCATTTAATGGTAAATGTCACAATCCGAATGATATCGTGAAGCGATATACGTACTTACAAATGACAATACCTCAGATGCACACATACACATTCCGTTCATGCCGTTCCCTGTTCGGGCTGGGGAGAGCCAAAAATTAATTATCCTGTTAGTAAGTCTCTAGATATAACACGACTTTAACCCTCTTTTTACTAACTTCTGCCAATGCTAAGATACCAGCGAGAAATTCATATGGTAATTTTAATATATTTGGCTTCACTTTTGGAAAAAAGTGGCGCGGCTGCTGAGTTAGACAACCATTTGCAATTTATTTGTTTATTTTTTTAATTGACATACTTAATGATACTATGTTTTAATTTCATAAAAAATATATATGTAATTATTCCAGTTCCATAAAGTTGAATAATAGCTGTGTATGAGCCGATACATAGGCCCCCCGCACTTATAGTCCGATATGTATAAGCCGATATATCGCCCCGTCGCAATAAGAGGATTAATGATTTACTCCATGCTAAGGTATTCTTGAAAGCGTCATTTGTTACAAATACCCTCATAAATTACTTAAGACTCGTCCTCCTCTTCTTAAGACTCCTAACATTCCTCCTATTAATGGCCTCTTTGAGCAAATTCACCGATGAATTCTAAATTACCTACTGCACCAATGGCCCGACTAGTTTCATGGGAAATGATGTCGTATCATGATAATATCCGGTCTGCTTGCGGGGAGTATTAGGTAGCAGCAAACATACCCTTGTGTCTAGCAGGAATCACAAAGCCACGAGTTATAAATATAAATCTACAAAGCAATACATTGCGTTAATTTCATCCTAAAAACTGCTGAGAGCGAGCATATGGTGTTTCACAGCTTTATGAGGGATTATATTGGGAGCCACTAGGGATCAGAGGATGCACACTAGGCTCAACTTGCTTGAGAAATTCAGAACAGTAGTGTTTCAAATCAACAAATAGAATATTGTTTTGACGCCACACTATATTTCTAGGTCCAATAGAAGGGATGAAATAAGAGAGATACATTGCGGAAGAGAGAGGTACAAAAATTTGTTCATTTCATTAATAATGAGGGACCATAATAAAACTGAGCTCCACCAAAACACACCTACTATTCATTTCATCATTTCACCTCCCAAGATCTAACTGTATACACCCTTACTCGGCTGGTATCCTAACAATCCCTGCCACATGCTCATGCGGCGGCTAGCACGGTAGTACGTAGATGTAGGTGTATTATGATAATATCCATGCCATGATTTAACAATAAATGGTTTTGCTCACTTTCCACAAAATTTTATTCACCGACCAATGTTTTAGCATAAGCTAAGTCATTTTCAAGGTAAAATTATCACGTAATGCAAGCTTGTATACATATATTTATGAACGCATCTGCAAGGGGGAGGGGATGGTGGAGGGTAGGGATGAAGTAATGTGAAGGTATAGAGAAATGACGTAATCAGAGGGGAAGAGGAGTGAAGGTTTGTTTAGAACACGCTGGCACCCAATGGATGAGTCAAGTAACATTGATAAAATTGGTGATGAATTGTCAGGATACAAATTATCATTAACAATGGGTATATTTTTGTTTTTAAATGCTGATAAAATATAAAACTGCTTCATGAAGTCGAGTTGTCTCCTTTTACATTGATTATGTAGAACGGTAGCATTAAATTACTGCAGTGGCTATTATCTAAGAGATTTTTAGCAAAATTTGAGTTTAAGTCGCCATATGTGGAAAGTGAAGAAAAACATTTGAGATCATGGCATCTGTACTCCATTTCCAGGAAATATCGCTTGATAGTTACGATAAACCATTATATTTGTTCATTTTCATGTATTGTTCTTTGTTACTGAGCCAAGTTCTTTCTTTTTGCAATTGTATTTGCTCCAAGGATGATGCCCAGAGAAAAATAAATATATATTCTACTCTTTCTATTCTATTTTAAACTTAATGATAATATTTAGTCTGTTTTCGCGAAGTATTACCAACCATACACTAACATCTAAATTTGATCCCAAAGCAATACATCAGATTTCCTTGATCTTCATTACGAGACTGCGATACTGGACGCACGTCGCACGTGATAATCGATGAGTCGCATCATCTCAGCGCCTTTATCTTTCGAATACAACGCCGCAAATTCAAACCAGCTTTCTTCCTTCCTCCCAAGGGGAATCACCCTCCCGGAAGTAACAATCCCTTCCCCTCGCCATTTCAAACATGCACACTTCCCTCCTTAACTTCTCGATCTCGCACACAACCCCTCTCCAACATTTCCCCTTTCCCCAAATCCTTCCACGCTTTTCCACCTTTCAGAAACGCACGGCGTAGATAATATCGTCTTTAACAAACCGTCGCGTCGCGCTTTGCCGAGGGAGTTTGGGGAGTCTGAGGAGCGGCGAGTTGAATTCTCTACCTCCCCTCCTCTCACTCTATTTCTCTCCCTCTCGCCGCCCTTTCTCTTGCTCTCTTTCCGGCACAAAACCAATTTCACTCCTCGAAGCACTCCCGAGACTATGTAGGAGAGACTCCTCGCGTCGTTTCTCCATCACAATGATGATGACTACCCAGTTTAGCATCAAGCCTCCCGTCTTTCCTTCCCCCCCCCCCGACAAGAGCCGAAAAAAATACACTTGAGAGGCGGAAAACCTTTTGGAGAAACAAACGAATATACATATATATACAGACGCACACGTATATGCTTCAACAGGTTTTCCTCCCTTGCTCTCATAATCCCTCATCTGCTTCCGTTTTTAACCCCGAGTTGCCCGTTGCCTTGAATACAGAAGTCGCTTTGTCTCTGAAGCGTGAGAGTTTCTAGATGACCGAGGTAAGGAGAATGACCTAGGTGGACGATTGATATATTTTATACGAGATATGAGCGGTGGAAAGCTAACATTGCATCACTGAATCGATCAGGATGATTGACTTGAGGAACATTTTCATCCAGAGATTGGTTGTCTGAAGTACTTTAGTACAGAACGCTCTTGATTACTGTTGTGTGAATCACAAAAAGTAACCACACGATCTTGATTAAAAACATTAGAGCATGCTAAATTATAGTGCAGATATTTACTCCGCTTACAAACATGAGTAAACGTATAGGCAATACTTAAGGATTTAAGATGGTTGACTGCTAAATTAACGACGGAAATATTACCGATTCCATATATTTTGTGATATTTCGTTTTAAAGAGCCTGAATATTCACATATTTACTTCAAAACTAAGGTAAAAATCACAAGCATTTCTACCAGAACAAATGTAAATTTCATTTACTATTCCGCTCATCCCACAGCTGGCTTTCAAAAATCATCCCAGGCAATTGGGCAAAACCTCTGGAAAACCTTCAGTCTACCAGTCAATTTCCCAGCGCCTTATGATTTATTTTTAATTTGTACAAATAGTATTTTTATATCTATCTTCGACTGTTCGCCATCATTTTATTCTCGAGGATATTAGATTAAAACCATTTCTGACATGAATTGTAATTCAGCGTTAATGTGACAGTGATGCTTGACAATACTACTTATGGTAACATTGAAGGAACTTACTGCCGATTTTTCTTATCTTCTATAATTAGCCGTTGCTTGAAGTGAATGAGTGTTATTCTTCTGTCATGATTTTATTTACTGCTGTAAATTGTATTTTGATTGGAGGAAATACGCCCTAAAACAATGAATTCGTTTTGATCTTCTCCTCCTGACTAAATAGCTCAAACAAAAAATAACTTACTAGTAAGTCTCATATTTCACGTCCCGTTTGACTTAGTCTGTGAACCTATCCATTGAAATCCCACTTTTTTCTCCCAACTATTTTCTTTGTTTTAAACTATAAAGGAAAATCTGTTATGTCTTGTCCAACCTGGATGGCTATTCTTGACCATTTTACATTCCAAATTGACCTATATTCTTCTACTCTACCACATTCTCTTTTATTCATTTGACCAATATAATCTTCAGGATCCTATTGCGACGTCCTCTCTCAAAGTCTTTTATTAATGTTAGTTTCAGTTATTTTACCGATGATCTAAATCTCTGGCCTGCAGAGATAAGGTTCTATTGGAAGGGCTTGTTATTTCCCGAAGTTTTCATTACTTCAATCCTATGTTAGGACAGCCTGGTGCTCGTATTCAGGCATTCCATTTGAGCTTACTTTTCCCTCGCAAGATAAAGTTTTTCTTCGCCGATTCCACAGGAATTCGTATTTAAGGTATCTGAATAATTCTTGACTCCAACCTAATGAATAATTGATACCGTCTAAAAGCATTGGAATTGTATTTTAGCGGTCGATTATCTGCGCTAGTATAAAATTCATCATTAACATAAATATCATCCCTAGTAGCGGGTTTTGCACACTCTTTTTGGTAGTTTGTTTATTACTACGCCTCTTAGTATGTTCGTTTTCAAAATTCATACCTCAATTTATTAGCTGTACACTATCTTCCTGTTTTTCATATTTAATTGGCTCATATGTTCGAAATTTAAATGAGAAAAAATCGTATAAAAATTTGAGGACTCCTGCAATATTGCATAGAATTTATGCATGATGGAGAAATGAAAAATTTTCAATTATCCTCAGAAATATTATTATTAAGTCTCTATATATCGCTCAAAGGCTCAGCGTGCCTCATTCCCAGTTCCCATTATTTATATTGATAATTGCAAATTTTTCATTTCTGCATCAATGAGGAAAACTTATTTGCCAGAGCATTGGACTGGGACTCGAACCTGGAACCATTAATATCGCGCCGAACCAAATTAGCCATTGAGGTGTCCTCCAGCCTTTTAGGAAAAAGATGCCCTGGATTGCTGGACATACAATGTAACGAAGCAATCACAAGTGTACGCTTGGCGTCAAAGTCCACGGGGTAAAAGTCAAACTTAAATCAGAGCGCATGAGCTTCCTTTGGTGAAATGTCTCAGGTATGTGCAAATATGGGTCACTCCGTGAAGATAATGCTGTGGCAAGTCTCGGTATACTCGAAAATTACTTTTCCATCGACTACTTCAGCTGCATTTACTATTATTCCTTTTCTCCCCGATCTTTTATTTAATTCATTTTATAATTTTCCACTATTCCCATAAAAAAGGTCTTAGGTCCACGCGGGCGTGAATAAGCACACAAGGTAGGTAAAAACCCACCCCAATTGAGTGAAAGGAGCAACCAAGGAGGAAAGTTTATCTCGTGATAACCCAGCAACTCGGGGTAACCAGGCCCATTTTGACCAACAGATCAGAGGGGTCAGTAGTCAGCCTTATCTTAATATAAATAAAATGTGCAGGTATGAGGGTTATTTTTCTCCTTTCGATTGTGTACATTGAGTGAAAAATTATGTCTACATATTTAGTCATCGACTAAATCCACGATCTCAGCTATAATATTCTTTAGGCCGTTCTCATCAAACCGATTTCTAAAAGCGTCAAACATGTCCTTATTCATGTTTTCAAAATCCCATGGCAACAAAGTCATGCATCAAAAAATTCCATTTCTATCACTAACTCACTATATCTCGCATGTAAACTTCCAAATGCAGAATACTAAACTCTTCCCTTTTATAACTGAATACTTGAGTGATGACTGTCCTCGTTTAAAAGCCAACCAAATCGGTAAGATATCGCTCCTATTAACTCCGAAATACATACATCGCTACAATTGACCCAACATTCTGTGATTTATTACAATATAAATATTTTATATCAAATATTCCCCTCCATTCCGTTAATTACATCGATTATTCTCATCTTGCACTTCTTAATCCTAATACGAGTGTATTTTATAACCATATTTGGCCTTATGTTATGGTTAGGGGAGTAGAAGAAGTGGAAGGAGAAATAAAATCTCATCTATCGATCCATGTAAATAAAACATATCTGAATGGAAAATATGCTAGGAAAATCCAACAAGTTGTATTGGCAGAAACCAAGGCGAGATATTCATATGATTTCATTAATTGCATACAGTGCTATAATAAAAGGGTAATTTTTTCATTTTTTCCAAATTTGACGTCCTAAATTCTTTTAATAAAATAGTTTTTCACGAGGCTAAATACGGTATTTCCAACCATTTCAGTGAAAATCAATTGTGGAAAGATCCGAGTATTCCAAAAGATGAATATGTAAACGGTTGAGCTAAGATAAAGAAAAATTTACGTTAATACTGTTCCGTGACTTTCGAGGGCAGTCAGATTTTTCCATGGGTTTTCTATATTTTTACATGGATTTCCCGGATTCTGAAATTCTTCTGACGTGCTGAATTACGCAAAAATACGCTCATTTCCTGGTTTACGCCAAGCAATTGTTTTGAGTTGAAAAAATTGTTCCTTTTGTTGTTCAACATAAAATAAAACAATTCATGCTCCAGAGTTATTTAAACCGTGTCAAAAAGTCAAAGAAAACATACGCCAAAATATTCAATAATTCTGCCATTGATACGCGATAACTTCGATTTTCTTTCAATATTAATGCTCTCGAACCGGTAACCCTCAATAATACGTAACTTGTGACTTCAACAGAAATATTGAGGTTGAATACGATCATCAATTCTCCATCTGAAACGCTAATTCTTGAAAAATGAATGATTTCCGAGCAGGAAAATGTAAGGTAAAAGAAATAACGACCCGTCACTGATCTGGAAATCACTAAAATCAATTCGAGGAGTCAGATTTTACCTGGAATAACCGAGTAATTTCGGATATGATGATATATTTCCCTCTGTGATTTGCAGGAAAAATATATTTCCTCAAAATTGATACCATCATCTTTGTAAACAAACAACTGTCACGAAGTGTAGCTTGAAACCATTGAGTTTAAAAAGATAGAAATTTCTTTTAACCCTCCGCAATCTAAATTACTGGGTCGCCACAAAATAAGCAAATATTTGCATTGTTATATACAAATTGTTCCCCATGACCTGATTCCAAAGCTACAGTTCTTATTTAAGCACAAGGATACGGAAACTTGATTTGGGTCAGGATTAAATAAAAATTGACATTTTATATTTCGATGGCGTAAGCCAAATACAGAACGTTTCTATTGACCAGACCAACGGCAACTAGATTTGTACAGCCCCTCTCATTGCAAATATTCTTCTCTTTGTTGGCGTATTCTTCGAAAGTTACTTCGATAACAGGTTAATGCTTCATTATCATTAGAGAGGAAGAGATGTTTTTCAATGAAAAAGAAGGCGCTTTGTGTGGTGAACAATTTGCGATCCTGTAGCGCGGGTAATGTTAGCTCGTCTATGACAGTGTCACCCCCCCAGTAGAGTCATAGAGCTTAAGGAAAATAAATAGTTCCTAAATGCTGATATTCCGTCCCCCAATTTCAATTATACGTTCATTAAATCACCCGGTTGGCATCCTTTAATATCGGAATGAGCGTATAAAGTGACATCCGCGGTTTAAGATGTAACTTACAGTTTTACCTTGAGTATGTAGCAGGGAAGAGATGGGAAATACCCATCATATAAGGCAATTACCCACATCTCATTACGTATTAACCGGTGTTACATACGCGAACATTTATATATCGTTTACATTGGCGCTCAAAGCGGCTTAGTCTGAAAACGTGACTCTTTTTTCATACTTTCTAAAACTCTGACCTCAACAGTACCCAAGTTGGGGTCAAAAGTGGACTGCGGCTGGCTAAACGACGCGATGTTAAGTGTGTCTACTTTACCTCGCACATAACGCCGCACCTAAGTCCACCACCGTATACACTGCCTCCTTCTCATGCCAAAGCCAACTTCCTACACATTGAACCTCCCCGCCCTCCTCACCGCCCACATACAGGACGCAAGGCTCCTTCCGTTTCCGGTTCACTTACCGAAAGGAGGGAACGTGTTAAGGACTATAAATTCGCCACCTTTCAACTACACCATTTTGGCCTCTAGCCTCCAGCGCAGAGCGTCGTCGGAAGAGAGAGGAGGGGGGGGATAGAGCATTGCAGTCTGAAGGGAGGCGGGGTATCTGAAGGGAGGAGGGGGAGGTGAGAAGTGAGCGGCAAAGAGGGCTGGGCGGGTGGGTGGGGAATGGGGAGAAAGATGCGATAAATAACGTGGCTCAATTTTTTTTCTCTTCCCGTACCCTGAAGATGACGACCTCCACCTCACACTTTTCCGTCCGCCACGGCTCTGGTTAACACACGACTGCGTTCGGTTCTCTTCAGAGGGTCCAGGGAGGGAGAGAGTGGCGGGGAAGTGAGGCGGAGGTGGGAGGTGTGCTGGGAAAGGATATCGGAAGGTGGGATGGGCAGGAGGGAGGAAACGTGGGGGGGAGGGAGGAGTTGCCGATCTTCCCCTTCAAATACGGCGATTCCCCGTATAAACGACGCCTTTTTTGAAAGAGATCGTATGAGAGGAAGAGAGAGGAGAGAAAGATATGGCTCGGAATGAGGCTGATATTTTGGACGGGACGAGAGAAGGGGGGATTGACGTAGCGTGAGAGCCAGCGTGACGCTTTGAAGGATTACGGCGTCTAAGGGAATTCGCTCCCATCTCGCGTGATTCGCCATTATTTTCCCATTCGATTCCTTCGGGGCAAAAAATTTCGATTGGCTGCGATTTGTCGCGTCGATGGAATGAAAAGGAATGTCGCATCGAGTTTGCCGGGCTCAAAATATGATTTCCGCTTTAGCAAGACGTTGCGTTTCTCCTTTGGATTTGCTCCTCTCAAAAGTTAACACGCACAATTACCCACGGCTTGAAAAAATACAGTCACAGAATGCTTACGTCAGAGGGAGTATTTCTAACATTATAACGACTTACCATCAAAAGTGATTTAGTAACATATTTAAGTATTTGAACGTTACCAAAGCATAACTAAAAATTAATGAAGAAAAGAAGTTGACTTTAACACTCCTGGAAAACATGCAAAAAGAAAAGAAATAAAAGGCATCAAGTTGAACCGAGTTGCCTTACAATATTGCAAAAAACATAAAAAATATTAGTGCTCCATGAAAAGTAAGAATATTTATAGTTCACTTCTACAGCTATGTAATTGCTTAAAATGGAAACCAAAGTCCGTAAATGTAGAGGAGATCATGAATGAGTGAACCGTCCTGAAAAAGTGAGTATGTATGAAACAATGTCTGTTAATGTCGGAATAAGCATGCATAAACAGGGGAAAGTAGAAAAATATGAAAGGGAATTAGAGCCAATTTTCTTACAGTACAATAGACGGAGATTCTTTTGGGACTATGTCTACTGCGTAAGGCCAGAGAGGTACTTACATTCTGGGTACACAGGCTATTTTAATAATTTTTCTACCTGAGTTTTTCAAATTTTCTCGGTAAATTGTTATATTTCTACAGGGCTTATTACATTCTGCTTTAAATACATTTAAAATACAATTTGTAGAGAAAAATTTCCAGAGATCTATTCTGATTTCTATTTACTGGTGTTAGAAACCTCAAACGTTTTTGGGCATACTTCAAGTATTATAATTTAGAAAATTAGTAATGTTTGTCGTAACTGTAAATAACATTTTATTTCAGAGAGCAAATAAAAAAACGAGAAATTCTTAAATTTATATAGCAAGTCAAATAATGAAATTCTTTGCAAATGATTGAAACATAAAAATCGAGACAAAGTGTGAATATACTGGTGTAAGAGCTCAAAATAGATGCCAACTTCACCAAAAGTTAACTTCTGTTAACTGCACACCTAGATTAGTGTCTCCTTTAATAAAAATGTCATACATTAGAATCCTGACAGTTACATCGGCACAAAAAGTATTTTAAAAATACATTGTATAAATTTTTCTTGTTAATTATTATGTATTTTTAATGTTATTTTGTAATAATTAATGTAATTAATAAAATTGTTATGTATTTTTAATGTAGATGTACATTAAAAATACATAATTAAAAAAATACATTGATTGAAATATCGGGGCAAAATTTTGCATCAGCTCAGATTCTTGAGGCGCCCTATCTTACAAATAGACTTATATTAAGAGGACGCGGTACACCCCTGTTTTGCAGACTCTTCTGCGTTCCGTTCTCAATCAGTCAATTTTCCTTATTTTAACTCGAGATTTTGGGTTATTTAAGCCAATGAGTGATATTAGGGGGCTATCTTTTTAAATTTTTTCTTAATCCATTATTGAAAGGAAGGTTATATAACAAATATAGGCTTATTTGCACGACATGTTGCGGAAATCCGATTCACGAAACGCCATTTATGGCAAGATAGCCCCCAAGAGTAACTTGTCTGTAGTTGATACGCCAACTGCCGATGCGAAATTTTATCAAATAAATGTGTAATTTAGGAAAAGCGAACGTGAGTTTTGATGAATTTCAGCTCAGTAATGGGCGTCTATCATAGCTCCCACTGCCGTCGTAGTTCGCCATTTTCTCGCCGCGAGCGCTCCATCAGAAAATGAACACCCTATCTCATATATGGCTATTTCTCTGCTCGCTTGCGGGACGAGAGGGGAAATAAGCGTGAGGGTGTTGAGGGGAGCATGGTAGTCGCTCTGAGGAGTTCAGAGAGCAGCTAGCGGTCTATGTAATGTAGCATTCAGTTTTGCCAAACGCGCGCATTGGAATTCTGTGCATTGGCCGCTAAAGGAGAAACTTTTCTGCTATAAGGATTTAATTACCTCCTACAGCATTGTTACCTTGCTATACTTGTACTTCCTAACATTTAAATGCCTTCTGCTAAGCAGCGCAAAAATAAGGGACGTAGTGGCAGAAAATTGAATTTGTCTGCCGTGAGAAAAAGAAGGAAGGGAGGGAACCTAGCGCGATGGAGAGTGGAGCAAAGGTAAAGTAAATGTAAAGACTATGAGGAAGACGTCGTGTTTCTTGTGTTTAGGGACAAATATCTTCGAGTATAGGAATCAGAATTTACAATAACAAGAAGCCTGTCTAAAAACGTTTTTGCACACTTTTCTTAAACAACGAAAATGTTTTTTATCGTAGCTATTATTTTACTCTATGTATTTTAAAAGTATGGCATCCGCTTCATTCAAAATAATTGATTGTTATTTTTAATTGTTAAATTGAAGATTGCCCTCTTAACCCAAGGAACTTGATGTTTTATTCCGTCAGTAAATATATTCTATCTAGTATAGAGGAGTTCTACCCTAATTTCATAACAAATTACAGTCTAGGTCATTATTTGGTTGCCATTTCTGTTTACAGAATATTAATTACTAGTCCCAGTGAAAGAGTTTCGAGTGATTGCCGTGATGAAGTACCAGCCAATGTGATACCAACTACTGTGACAGACAAAACTAAGTCAACAGCAGACCTTAATTGTTCTTCCCAAAGTTTATTCGAGGGTGCGGAAGTACTTGAGGGACTGAATGAGGCTCTCCCTTTGACTGGCCGAAGGATCGTGGATTTACATTATTTTCTTGATCAAATGCAGTCCATTGATCATTCGCCTTTTAAATGCACTTTTAGTGATATGCTACTCGTTGGAGAACGTCGTTTAGGGCTAAGGACATGTTTGAACTTTGTCTGCAAAGTGTGCAACGCCAAAGAAAACATATGGACTGAAGGGTCTCATAATATCGAGATTAACTTCGCGGCTGTGTCTGGGGTGATGTCTTCAGGTGGTGGTTATTCCCAACTTGACGAGATATTCTCTGCAATGGATATACCTGTCATGACAGAGAAAACTTATAAAAAATACCATGATAAGGTATGCGAAGGATGGGAAATGTCCGCTGCCAAAGAAATGGAAGCTGCGGCGAAGATTGAAGTCTCAAAAGCAATGGAAAGCGGTGACGTCGACGGTGATGGAGTTCCTCTAATTACTGTGATAGCTGACGGGAGTTGGTGCAAGAGATCTTATCGCAGTAACTACTCGTCATTGGCTGGAGTTGTGAGTAGTCATCGTTTTAAACTAGTTTTAAACGTTTTAAATTCCAATAAATAATATTGTCTCAGGGTAGGTGTGGTGGAACTGATTCATTACGAATAAATAATGATTGCAGTTTTCCTCTTTTTTATATAATTATTAGCTTTTGTGCGACCGGTTTCGATGTATTTACATCATTGTCAGGCAACCGTTCTCGAATTAAACAAATAATATTTACATATTGAGGGAAGATTTTTATGAACTGAAAAAGATAAGAGATGGAAGTACTGACGAGGAGGCTGAGAGGCTACTTTTGAGAGGGAATCTTTTGAGTGGTAAAGAGGAGTGGGACATGTTTTAGTTCATATGGGTTTAAAACTAAAAATTCTGTATTCGGAAAGTAAAGATAAAAAACATGATATTCTGAGCAACTTGAAATAATTCAAGTCTTGTTAATATCCCCCTTAGGGATCCGAGGGGCATTTTTGCTAGTAATATATAATATTCAGCTGTGCCATTTCATTTCTTTGCATTGGGAAGAGGGAAGGGGGTATCAACTCATATGTATTTTAAATTTTCTCTGCTACCACTATTTACATCATTATTTTATTTAGAATATTTTACTATAAAAAGGGGAGTGAGGTACCAGTTTGATTCACTCATGTCATTTTGTTCGTCCTGATTTTGCCGCTTTACCGCCCTTCTCAATCTCCAAAATAAGAAAAGATCACAATCTCTTTTGACAACATGACCTTTTGTTAACCCATGCTCGCGCATTGTAAAATATGATGCCTATTTATTCCAGGGCGCCATCGTTGGATACCACTCAAAAAAGGTCATTTTCATCGCCGTAAAGAATAAATACTGCACCACTTGCGCCCGAGCAGCTTCGAGAGGGCAAGAAGCTCCAGATCACAAATGCTTTAAGAACTGGGGCTCACGTCAGAGCTCATCCAGCATGGAGGCTGCTGCAATTGTTGAAGGCTTTCGAAAAAGTGAAGAAATGTATGGCGTCCGATATGCACGTCTGATTGCTGACGGCGATTCCAGCGTATATAAAAAAGTTCTGGACGCGAGACCTTACAAGACGTTGACAGTGGAAAAGATTGAGTGCCGTAATCACCTACTAAGAAACTATTGCAATAAGCTGAAAGAACTGGTAATTACGAGAGATCGTGATAGATGCGATGTTGTACAAAGAAAAATTATCGCCGATAACATTTTACGCTTAAGAATGGCGGTCACAAAAGCCGTTGAGTTTAGGAAATGCCAAAATGTGACACTAGCGCAAAAAATTGAACTACTGCGACAGGATATCCTCAATAGTCCCAGCCATGTTTTTGGAGAACACAAGCAATGTGTAGATATAGGATATTTCTGTGATGGAAAAAACGCCCCGGGAAGAAAAAACAATGTACCTGCACTAAAAGAATGTGGGGTGTATGAAAAATTGAAAAACCTAGTACAGAATATTAGTCGCCACAGCCGAAGCCTTATTCACGACGTTGATAATAATCCTGTAGAGCATTACAACGCTATCATAGCAAAATTTATCGGCGGGAAACGAGTTAATTTTGCCCTTACCCGCTCGTATAGAGGAAGATGTGCAGGGGCTGTGGTCAGCTTCAATTCGGGAAATCCCTTGCATTCCCTATACAAAAATGTTTGTAATGTGAGTCCAGGGTATCACTGCAAAAGGTCACTTCAAAGAAGACAGCTGAAGGCAGTTGCTACTTCCAAGCGAAGAAAAACAACACCGAGATCGAGGAGAAATATATTTAATCAACTGGGGACAAAGCCTGATTCCGATTACGGTCCCAATTCTGAAAGGCCTGATATGCCTATTGAGGAATTTAACATTGAGTGTGAACTATTTAAGGAATGTCTACAAAAGAATGAGAAAGAAATTAAAGAAATAGAGAGGAAAACGATACGACAGAGGGAAAGTGTGGAGTGGGTTGCGATGCGTCAGAAGATGCTCACTGCCTCGAATTTTGGGCGCGTCTGTAAAATGCTTCCACACACTGGCTGCGAAAATGTAGTGAAATCAATCATGTACCATCATTTCGATTCTCCTCACCTAGAGTACGGAAGGGTTAATGAGGACAAAGCTCGCGCGGCATTGGAAACAGCTGAAAACGTGAACATTCAGCCATGTGGGCTGTTTATCGACAGAGAATATCCTTTCCTAGGAGCATCTCCCGATGGAATAGTGGGGGATCGGGGTATTGTTGAAATAAAATGCCCATCATCGGCTGCAGAGATGAGTGTAGAAGAGGCGATGATAAAAGGAAAAGTGGATTTTTGGATGAAGAATCACGGAATGAGAATTAACCGAAAGCATAATTACTCCTACCAGATACAAGGCCAGCTCCATATTTCTCAGCGAGACTTCTGCATCTTTGCTGTGTGGACGAAGAAGGGGTTGAAGGTGGAGAGGATCCTCAGGGACGATAAGTTCTGGGAGGAATTCATGGCGGAAAAATTAAAAAAATTCTATTTGGAATGCATGCTTCCAGAGTTAGTCGATCCGAGATTCCCCCGGTCAATGCCGATTCGAAATTCCCTCAGTATTGTGGCAGCCCAAGAAAAGAGACGTCGTGAATCGGTCAAACGTAAGGATGGGAAGACGGATCACATAGGAAAATTGAAATGCAAAAAGCAAAATAAATAAAACAATTATAACCAGCATGTGTTCTTTCATTGCTCTCTTTCTGTTTCCCATCATGGAGTAGAGCTCTGCTTAGATTGCACCATAGCTGTTAGAGCCGAGGTGGTTCTAAGTTCTCGCTTGGAAGCTTGCTGACATCGATGCAGAAATCTCCCGAACTTGTCTCGGACGGCTGTGGTTACGGAATGATGTTCATATCAACTATTTAGCGCTTGTTACGAATTTAATTAACCATCAACGTAAGGCAAGTCAAAATTTCAGACAACAGAAAATTATGTTGGATATTTTGTAAGTAGCTTAATATTCTGTGGACTTTTCTGTAAGGTTGATGCCGTGGGGCAATATTTTCCTTATAACTCTGCTGACTTACACTAGTATAGTCAGCGTGGTCAACTCCTCCTATAGTATTCTCCCTAGCTATGGTATGCAGCAATATTTGTACTCATTGGGTTAATTTCATTTTAAGTAATTGTCTATGGCCATGATCATTATGTCGTACTGGGAAATTCCCATATGAAAATACATTATTTTCTTGTTCCATTCCTCTAAAGAAAAGTAGACTTTCATGATCCATGAAAGTCTACTTTACGAATGTCGAACTTCTTATGCGATGAAGACAGTCCTAATATTAGTTAGCCGAAGGCTAGAGCATCGGATGAAGTATTAATAAAGTGAAGATCAGTAAGAGGACCAAATATGTTTAGGAAAGGGATGAGGGCGCGATACTGTTTCCTGGATTAAGTGAAATAAACGACGTAATACACATTCGGATATATTCGAGTTATGAAGCTTGACGGAGGTTTGCACCACTAAAAATCTAGAGGACTTTTACTCTCTTCCATTCAAGCATACCTTAACCGTTAGATAACCGTAATAATATATGCTATTAAACCGCGCCATCCCTTGCTCACAGGTAAGCGCGTCATTCGGCATGGCATCATTTCGGCAACGTACCACTACTGAGGTGCTAAGACGACGTGACTGGTTCGCTGTTGCCATGCAGCCATCGGCCAATGTAAACTCAAAGGCGCGCTTCGCGCCTCCGCACTGAAGTGACAACAGCGCGTCCGCCTAGACGTCTCAACGAACGTCTTCGAAGGAGGGGTGAGCTCGTGGCTTTCCCCTCCCCTCCACCCAAAGAAATGTACGAAGAGGCTACACTCGCGACAAATGCGGCGGCTAGGTTGGCACTGACTTCGGTAGCTCTACTGGTCAATTAGAAAACTAACTCCACCCTCGAAGGAGGAAAAATTTTTATGTACTGCGTCCTCTTAAGAACACATATGTTAAGAATGCCTTTTTGTACCATAAATCGTAAGATAAGAGATGCTAATAAGATGTTTAATTCACGATCATCCCTTAGATTTGGCTGAATCGCCCATTAACATTACTCGAACAGATTCAATCTGTTCATCAGTGTCTAGGGAACGTATTACTTACAATGGCATTCTTCCGTTAGAAGGTTTATGCTTTAAAATTCAATATTTCAATTAGCACTTGATAATCCCGCATTAATCTGGGAATGGGTGGTCGTAAGCTTTGGTTTGTGTCTCAACTTCATGTTTTCCTTCTTCACACTTTCCAATTAAAAAAGAGCAAAACATAGACGACATGTAGGAGTTCAGTACCATGCAGGATATGATATTAATGGTGAGCACAGTGCCGCGTTGAGAAGGGCAGAACTAAAACAGATTCGCAGTCTTATCCCCTCTCTCTCGCTTTCTATCCCTCTGCCCTAAGGGAAATCGGCTGCCGTGCAAATTTCCAGGGTGTTGCGGAAAATTTCAATTATTCAAAGAGCTTTCCAGAACACTAAATTTCCCAGAGTTTTTCCGGTTTTTAAGAGTGTAAATTACGGTTTTGCACAGTTATGACTTAACATACGATACGCTCCCTGCTACCGAGTTTTTTAACAAATACAAGCTCTAGAGCAATTATATTTCCATCAACTTACCGAAGGATATCTCAATCCACGATAGCTCCCGAGATAGCGTGCGTTTTCCTAAGATTTAACGTAAAAAGCAAATATGGCTCTACAAATCGGCCGTTTCCTACGGAGCTAACGTTCGTTTTCAAATCTAAGGATTTACACCTACCGTATCTAAGTATCGTGGATTTTAAGTGCTCCCTTGCTAAAAAATAGAAACTTTTATTGATTACACGTACTTGCGACAACTTTGTAAACGCATTTAGAGTCACTGAACGTCCTGAAATTGAATGAACTATTATAAATAAACCAACAAACTTCCTTGTTTCATTTAATATTGGCTCTTTGGACCCCGGGTAACGAATAAATACGTAGAATGGCCATATAAAATATAGACGCAAAGGGATTTCTAAAGAAAAGGAAACTTGAGGTTTCCAAAAGATAATTCCCTCGATCAACTTTTAAAATTATAAAGTCACAACTTACTCATTTGATTCTGCAAGGCAAATGTAACAAGATTTCAGCTTTTGTTAGCTAGACTACGGATAATTTGTAAAGTGCACGTCTGTACTTTCCAGCTACTCATAGGTTAGCGGTAAAACTTCCTCGGTCGGCCATTAAGCACCTTGAATTGATTAAGTCATCCGCTTTTAAATTTTCTTTCCTCGTGCGCCATAAACCTCAGAATTCCATTGTCCAAGAGATTTTGCGGAAATTTTTCTTCGTAACGAAATTGTTCACTAGTCTTGTGCAACGGCGTAAAGGGTTCCCATTTATCCTCGACGTCTTGGCGTTCCACATCAAGAAAATCTGCATCCGCTTCACCACGCTCCGCTGATTTACCCTCAGTCTTTTGGCTCAAATTTTTAAAGACGCCATTTGTCAAATGACTAATTATTTTCTTCCTGAAATGTAACTAGTATTTTCCTCATCGAATGTATTCAAGAAAAATTTTCCTTTAATACTTAGGAAATGAAGTAAAAAAAGGATCTCTCTTAGGGAATTATTCTCTGGCTCTGAATTGTTACGGGAAATGTATAAATTCAAGCAGCGATGAAAGAAAAGGGTTGCAACAGCAATGCAGGAAGGAAGCTGGAATAATTGGGGTAAGAGTGATAATTAAATTAGCCTTTCAGTACTTATTAGTTGTACAGCAACAGAAGCTAAATGATAAATTGTATGACTACAAATAGATTATTTTGCGTACAATTAAGGAATTGGTAGTTAATTGAAACTCAACGCCTGGTAACTTTCGTAGGAATTATGTCGCGTATTAATATGTGCCCCTGATAATCAATGGAATCATTTGTAAAAGTGAGTAGCGTCTTTTATAAAAGCTTTCCGATTGTTGTTACACATTCAAACTATAGTTGATTTCGATTTACATGTCTAACTTTTTAGAGAAATACCTGCATCAATCGCATAAATTGATCACATTAGAGTGACGATAATTTCATGACAAAAAAGGCTATAAATTCAATTATAGGAGTCAAATGACAAGAGTATATACTGATTTATGTTCAAACAAAATAAGAATAGTAGGTACCAAATTATATATAAAAACATTCTCAAGCAAGATATAATTCGCCTTAACTAGTGTTGCCACCTTAATTCTTTCAGTCAATGGACTGAGAGACTTGAATTGCTAGAACACTCGTGCAAATTGTGGGAATGGGAATCGAAGTCCGGGGGAATGAAACTTCAACTGTGAATTTTGATAATTTGAAGGTTAATCCTATCCGAGGAGCAATTGAAACCAGAACTGGTTTTGGCCCTTTACGTACTAATTCCATTGCAGGTGAGGACTGATGATGGTTATTGGTGGACCAACAATGTGACTATGCAGGCTAGGAGAGACAAAATTTTCTCAAGGTGAAGCACTTGTCGCAAACATATTCTTTTGCATTTCAAAGGCTTTGCAAGGTGGAATTTATCCTTACCATCCGTGTCTACCGTATTACTAGTAGTAGTAGTTTTTATGCTTTAGGGCGCGCCGACGTCTAGGTCATTTTGCACCGCTACACAGTCCGCTGATAAAAATAACAATATTCACAATAGTGTACATGTAAAATACATACCATATTACTTCACCTGAAATTTTCCATTTTAACATTTCCTGACGCCGCGTAACATATTAGTAAAAATAGTCACTCTTCGATTCGATCTAAGTGGTTGTAGAAAATATAATGTAAAATTTCGACATTTATCATTACGGACGAGCTATGAATTCTAGTTTCGGAGAAATAGATCGTGAATAAAATGGGATGGTGGGACGAAAATCAAAATTGGTAGTGCACGTGAGATAAAAAAATTCTACCGAACTCCACCGGGACTTACACTATGCCTAGCCAGACCATTTCACAGTCTTTTCTCACCCTTGTGAGTGTTTAAGGGTCGACGGGGTCGGCTAGCCTGGTGGGCGCGAGTTTGACCCCCATAAGAACGGAGAAAACTGCTGCCACGTCTATTTCATCTCCTATTTTCCCCCTGTCAAACCTCATCCCATTCTCAACCCTCCCCCAATTCTTTTATTCAGCCTCCTCCCCCTTCTCTCCATTCCTTTTGCCATATTCCACCCCTTCCCCAGCTTGCGGCCCACCGGGAGGGCGAATGTCGGCAGGGAAGGAGCATAAATCGAAGGGAATGCCCGGGGCGGGCGACGTAAGGATGACCCGAAGGTAATGTATGGTTCGTCGGGGTCGAAAGGAGGCCTGGGGTGCAGCGTCACGCACTGTGGAAGACGGCGGGCACGGGGGCGAGAGGAGTGTGGCATGGGGAGAGGTCATAGAAGAGGGAAAAAGAAGGGAGAGGTACATTTTAAGTGATGGATGGAATAAATAGAGGTTGAAAAGGATGAATAGTGCTATCCCGGGCATGGAGGAAATGAAACGAAATGGAAAGTAAGCGAGCTAGGAGTGCCAAAGGGGGGGAGGAGGGAGGGGTCGGCGGAATAAAAAAGAAGGAAGTAGAGAATTATTCTCTCGGAAAATCTTTCCCCACATCTCTCTCTTTTTCACTCGGATTTGCACCTCCAATTGGACACGTGGGTATTGCGAAGATATGGCCCAGGGAAAAAAGGAAAAAAATGATGCGATGACGATATTTTAAAACCTGAGTAATGGGGAGAGGTGAGAAAGGAGGGTACACCTTCCTGTCCAAAATATGCTCTCACAATTTTAAATGACTGCAGCATTGTGAGTTACGAGGAGTAGATGTATGTACACATAAATGTCATTCACAAAATACACAGGTAAGCATGTTCTCCTTGGAAATGCCCATGTATGCCAACATAATGCCATCGGTAATGGGATGGAAAAACATGTCAAATAAATATGACTGCCACAGCCAGAACTTTAACTAAGAATTTGTCATGCATGTTTAATGGAAGGCTATGCATGTATCCGAGATTTAATTTCTGGGACTTGCGGACCGAGGGATATTTTGTGATGCACTGTACGAATCACACACAGGAGCGTCTATTAATCACACTTCAGGTAGAATTTTTAATACTTTTAATTAGTTATCCATTCTAGGTAGAGGTATTTCATACAACTTCAGCATTTATGTAACAAACATATTTCTAGTCAGCATCAACACACTATTATTTATTATTCTTTTTATTTATTTATCCTAGGTTGGATGAGACGGAACCATCCCCTCTTCCCCCAACCCAGTACATACACAAACACCCATGTCCTGGACAGATAATATTCTACGCATGCGGGACTCGAACCCGCGACCCTCGGGTTAGCAGGCGAGGACTTTACCACGCCGCCACCGGGGACGACTATTGAATTTTCTCGCAAGCCTCTCATTATTTAGTCATTAAACCTACATCCTGATAAGAAGCCTGGCAAAGACTCGAAGGATACAATTAAAAGAAGAGGAGTTTATGGCTTTTGAATTAGCTATTAAAAACTAAACTCCGGTCAAGGCGGCGGTGGTGTATTATTCTCGCGGACTTATCCGGGGGTCACGAGTTTGAGTCCCGTCTGGGTTGACTTTTTTTCTCACCCAGGTCCATGTAAAGTTTCGGAGAATCGGGCCCTATTATACCTTACGACTATCCAAAAGTGACTTATTGGGTCATACAGAATGATAGAGGTTCATAAGAATCAACAGCATCGTCCGGAAAACAAAAATACCGCTGTGTTAGCTGTCATAAACACCGCGGATCTTAATTAATGTGTTGTAATGATGATAACTGGTGAATTTGTGATTACACTTAACTTTATTTGAAACGACCCGGGTCTCGAAGCTCAACATCATCCGATCAGATCTCCTATCAATGTCACCGGAAGATATCAGCGTCATCGGGTCAGATCTCCGGTCAACGTCACCTACTCTTGACTTAGAAAGTGGATTCCTAAGTCGTTCTAAATACATATATTTAGAATTACGTAATTACCAGTTATCAATATTAAGTTAAAAAATTCCACAAATTCAAATCTGAAACCACCAATTCGTGAGTAAAAATCAATCTCAATCAAAAATAAAAAAATCAATAAAAAAAAAGAACCTAATCAGCCGTCAGGATTCCCAGCGAGAAACTAATTCATTTTCAAAGGTGCTTCACCGGCACAGATTCGAGCTTTGAGCACACGAATGAGGCAATAAAAATCGATGTTACGTCAGTCAGTCTACTTCAAATGTCCTCACTCCCCTTACCCACCCCACACCTTCCTTGGAGTGAGCAGATCATGGCTATCTACGTAAAGTTGGGGAGGATCGGCCCTTGAGATAAATGATGACTATCCAAAAGTGGCTTCTCAGGTCATACGGCATAATAGTGTCACACGAATCAACAGAATCCTCCGAAAAACGAAAAAAACGCAGTATTAGTTGTCATGAATACCTCTGAGCTTAACTAAAGACTTGTAATAATGATAACTGGTGACTTCGTGATTCCAGATGTCTTTATTTGGAACGAATAGCGTTTTGATGTTTGACATTATCAGTTATGGCCTCCTGCCAACGTCACAAGATGTTCAACGTCATTTTCAGGTTTCCTGTCGACGTCACCAGAAGATGTTAAACGTCGATACCTGGTCGCTCCAAATAAATACACGAGGAATCACTTAGTTATCAGTCATAATTTTCTTTAAAAATCCACAAAGCCACGCCTGAAACCACTAATTTTGGAGCGTTGTAAGTAAAAATCAATCCAATGGAACATAATCAGCCGTCAGGATTCCCAGCGAGGAACTAATTCATTGCCAAAGGTGCTTCACCGGCGCAGGTTTCGAGATTCGAGCACACGAATGAGGTAAAAAAATCGATGCAACGTCAGTCAGTCTACTTCAAATGTCCTCACTCCCCTTACCCACACCCCACACCTCACTTGGAGCACCAAACACTTAAACCAATCGATGCGAATGAGTTAGATGAGGTTTGCAACACGGCACAAGGGGGAAGGGAGGGAGAGGAATGGAGAGAGAGAGAGAGCGCGGAAACGAGGCAAATCCGCCGTGGACTCGCTGAATAGGTTTGACCCCCATCGCAATCGCCATATTCAGCTACGAGGCCCGCTCCCCACTATACACTTGTTAACTTAGTGACGCTCCGCTGCCTCTGGGAGGTCCGCAGTGAGGCAAACACGCGGATGGAGTGTGTGATGGAGAGAGAGACGGAGACACGTCCACCGATTGCATTTGGAATTAATCATGGATTTCTCTCTCCCCGCGAGCGTGGACGCGACCTTGGCAAAACCGAAACCCCAATGCGACGCTTTTTACTCGGAATAGACTGTGAGATCCGATCGGGAACGGGTGCCTTCAATACAATAGAATACAACGGCCGGAGTTATATGACTTCAGCGTACCTCTTGAATCGGAGGAGAGAGAGAGGGAGGGAGATGGTATTTCTCAGTTTGTGTGAGAGAGTATATAATGGCATTGGAGAGTATCGCTTAGAGCAGCAGTTTCCAAAGTACGGCTCGTGGACCACATCCGGCCTGCGATATTATTTTTTTCGCCTGGTTCGGGGGAGAATCACGCGGAAGGAGATGCGAATTGGGCTAGCATTTCAGATAAATGCAAGGAAGGATACTTAATCGAATTTCATGAATTGTTTAACTCTTGAGCAATGTGAAGTTATGAAGAAATTATTTGCATTTTTATCCACTATCTGAAAATAGGTATTTTAGAGAGAATAACTTTTCTGAAATGATATTGGTACAAAACCAAAGAAGGGAATTTGCCATCTGAAGAATATCCCACATAGTTCCACCTGGATACCTCCTTAATCTCCTTCTTTATAGGCTCCCTAGCATTTGACCTTTATTTTGGCTAGTGGTTTTGTTTATGTGAATGAATGATCGGTTGGTTTTAATTTCAAATGCAATCATGTACGCACCTAGTCTGTTCGGAGCATGCTCAGTCCACAAAAATTATTTTTTATTTATCGGTCATGTCTGAAAATCTGAAAGATCTTGGCCCTGTTTTTGATGATTGGCAAACAAAAAACTAATTAAATCATACTGCGTCACTGAGGTTCATTTCACCTACGAAACAATGTGGCTAACAAACTTATTTATTCAACGACGAACCAGACTTGCAGAAAGGAAATAAGAACGGAAAAGGGGAGAAACTGAAATTCTAGAATCTCTTAGTGCGACCAAAAACGTTAACGCGTGAGGCAGAGTAGATGACACGTGAAAAACGTCAGACACGGCGAAAACCGCATCAGAACCCATCAGCACACTTCGCCAACGGAAGTGGGCGACTGGTCTTTTATTTTGCAGCGGCAGGCAAAGACTCTTATTTTTGCGCTAAGAGAGCAGAAATAACACAACCAAACACCACGTACCACAGCCTAAACAAATCGAATAACCACCCCCTCCCCCAACCTTTTCCCGCAACTTAATATATCCACCGTATAATCCCATTCCACATTTTTTTCTCTCCTCTTCCCTACAAAAGTGAGGCAGCCGCATTTGGTCATGCTTTTTTTCTCTTTCTTCATACGGTGCGGCTCCGTCGGAGGGCGACATAGTCGCACGACGGGAGCCGCCAGCACACAAAAGGGGGGGGGGGGAAGAGGAATGGGACGATGTGAGGACGACATAGAGAAAAAGAGGGGATATTGCGTGGAGGGAGGAGGATGGATGTGAACTGGTGGGTAGGGAAACACGGGGAATGTGGTGAAGATAGGGGTGGCGGCGGCGGTACGACGAGGAACTCGCGCCGAAAGTATTATTTAATAACGGCCGGAAACGGGGGCATAATAAGGACTCTGGCAAAAGAAAGAGGAGGGAGAGGGGTGCAAAGGGTGAATTCAAAATGAGAGGGAGAGGGGCGGATAGAGGAGTGTCAGCGGGGGTAGGGAAATTAGGAGGGGTAGGAAGAACGAATATGAAGAGCTGGGGTGGGGAATAGGTACGTGAGAGTCGGGTGGAGGGGGTAATGGCCCCTGGGGGTGTGTCTTCTCTCTTTCATTTGTCCGTCCGGGGGAATGAGTAGTATTAGGGGGGGGAGGGTAGAAAGTCACCCCAGCACGGGAGGTTGAGGTGCATAAAATGGGGCATGGTTTGGGGGATGGAGACATGTGGGAGGTTGAAGAGGATGCTATATATATTTTTTTCCATTCTTTTGTGAGGGTTAGGGAGAGTAGGGGAGGGGTAGGACGGCACACAAACACACACACACACAGGTCGGTCGGTGCCTGCCGACAGTACCGCACAACGCGAGCGCTCTCTCTCCTTCTGTGTGTCCATTGGATGCGCTTCGCGGGACGGCAAATTCCATTTTCTGTTCGAGTGTTACAAAAGGGAAGTTGATTGCGAAAAAGGGTTTCCCATACGCGAGCATCCGTGGCGTCTCTCTTTGCCTCCATCCCCTCTCCCCCCCCTCCCAATGCCAAGCGACCCTCACTCTACCCACCCAGCCTTTCGGGAAACTCTTCCCCACAATTTTTATTTCGTTTCCCAACCCGACCCCGGCGTCGCATCCATTCCTCTTTAACCATTCAACCCCTTAGGTTCCTCCTCCGAATAAAAACCAACGCCACCACTCTAATCGGGTACATATATATGCACACGTCTCTTGTCCTCCGCTTCCCTTGCCGCACACAAAAGGGATACTACTCTCTCAGAGACGCCCTTACGCATGCACGCAAAGCTATTGGAAGCGGCGAAATCACTGTGTGTAGCCGGTGGGCGGCGTGCGTTGAGCACGCTCAACGCGTGACCGATGGGACCAAAAATGCATTCGTTCGGTCTCTTGCCTCATTCCTCAATCCACACCTCCAGCACTTACTCGGAGAAACACACATTTTACCTCCTTACGCGCGGGCTGAAGTTGGACGGTGAGATTTTTCCATGTTCCGACGTGGGATGCACGCAATTTCAGCGGTGTCGCCACGCATAGCTGAACCAACGGTTCTAAAACTGCGCCAAAAAGGTTTGCAATAAACGTAATTGAAGATATATAAAGGTGAATGGGTTTGTAAAGAACGTATTTTAAGGTAAAATAGAGGAAAAAGTCCCCAGATGGAGACTCAGGAATAAGTTCATGGACCAAATAAAGAGAAAAGTACGCAGGAAGAGATATCAGGAGGTAAGGGAATTAGCTCTTGATATGGAAGGGTGGAGGGTTGCAGTCAACCAATCTTAGGATTGAACAACCAATAAAGTGGTATGGTTTTCTTGTAAAAGAGTTTAAAATTTCACATAAAAAATTGCGGGACTGAAAATATTTTGGTTATATTCCGGGATAAACTGCAAAATGATGATTCTCAGTACACTTAGATCAATGATCGGTGCCTCATCAATGTATACGATCAACAAGTATTGACGCTTTTTTCGACTTTTGAGTACAGCGAGGAAAATAATTCAAGCTTGTATTGTCCTCTTTGCGCGTGATCCGAGGATATTATTGCTGTAGCCCATCACCAGTCTGCCCTCACCCCTGCCCCAAGACCTCAACACCCCTCTTGTTAAATATAATCAAAATAATATTGCGGTACATGATCGGTGAGGTGGCTAGGAGGTATGTAGCCACATTTATGGAGGATGTGGTCATTTTCTGTGGTGCCTCTCCTACACCACATCTATGGACCCCGTTTGTTTAACTCATTTGAAATTCTATTTGCATTCACGAAAAGTATATGAATCCTCTCCCGTAAACACCCAATGCGAAACCGGAGAAAATATCGCACCTCCATATTAAAAAGACCAAATCCGATTTTTCTCGGGTTTAAACTTTACATTCTTAAGTTAAAGTTAAAAACATGCAGAGTTTCGTATTGTACTTCTAAGGGCTGAAATTTAAAGGATATATGAGGAAGAATATAACTGCTCTTTATGCTGAACTCAGCCTGATTACCATCTCAAGCCCTGAGGATGCGGAAATACATCTGGTAAACGGTGGCCGAAAGGGCTGTGTGAAGTCATTTATACAGCTAAAACAAACCCTCCATCATAACTGCTTATTCAATAAATAATGACTATGCCAATTATGCTTAAATCCACTGAGTTTTTATTGGTAAAACTAGTTTAAACGCTACTTCGTCATCTTCAGGTGTCTTAAAATGACGCAGTGGAGTTTAAGCTAGTTTTATCAAGAAAAACTCAGTGGATTTAAACATATATGATTGTCATAATTTTTTCATTAATGGATTTCCACAAGATTACGTCCGAAAGGAAAGAATTCCACTGCTTATTCATGTAAAGTAATCAAAATCGATTTACATTGAAGGTAATAGTAAAATTTAATTTTTTTGCTCATAGAAAGTGAGCGAAATATATCATTGGAACAAAGAGAAACGAGGTGTAACCAAGACTTGAAAATGATAGTCATCAGGTGGTATTTCAGTAAAACCTATGAGTGCCCGTTATAAAAGTAGAAAAAATCTTGGTACTAAATTAAGTGGTTGAAGTTTTTTATCTAGCTAATTTAATTGATTTTGGTAGCTATTTAACTAACAGCATTTTTTTATTCTCACCATCTTTCTATTTAATTCTAAATTATTGGAATTCATCAATATACGGTGGGAGATATGTATGCGATTGAGATTAAGAATTACGACAATAAATACAAGACGATTTTTCATACCTTATTTTGTCGTGTGATTTAAGGCAAAATTCGACAATATGTAACGCTAAGGATACGAGTTGGCGATATGTAAACACAAAATGCAAGCAGAATTTGTCAACATGAAATGCGACTTCAACCGATGTCGATATAAAATCTGACTCTAAACGACATCTATCGCTATGTGATACGCCGTGAGCACCACTTGCATCACCATTACGATATTTGCGCGATAAACTACACACGGTTCTATGAGAAGTTCAAATAACAAGTTCGTCAGCACTCCCCTTAACCTCGCTCTCTCCCCCTTACAGCCCTCACAAATCCTCTCTCGTGACCCACTCTCCAACTTAACCAACCCCTCTGCTCTCCAATGATCTGCTTTCAATTGAGTCTTCATCCACGTGTGTTTGCCTCCCGACGCAAAACGAGATTAGTCCTGACCAAAAGGACGAAGCTTTTGTCGGCCTGTGAGAGGAGACTGAGCGGGGCAGAGTTTTGTGAACCGGCAGGGATACCGAGCTTTCATTCTCAAAGAAAAAAACGAAAAACAATCTCCTCCCCTTCGAGACCTAAGTGGGGCCTTAACTGCCATGGAAAGCGCTCGTTCAGTTGACAGCACTGCGATTGACGATCGCCGAATCAAATCCAATGGGTAAGTTTCATAGAGACTAATTTCTTGTTCACACATGTAGTTTGATCTAAATCTAACTACAGTTTGATGTGCCTAAAAAATGCATCATGTTTTTCCAAAAACTACAATGTAAGAGCCGAAATCGATGTTATTAAGCTCTAATGTGAAGATTTCTTATGACCGTATCCTACATATGATGTCTGGTTAAATAATATTTATGAAATACAGAGAGAATTTAACAAGTAATGGCCAAATTTATTTATTATTTCACACGTAAAATAAGAATTTATGTGGTATGCTATCAGGTGCGGGTGAAAAATCAGTAGTAAATTGATTATATCCCAACTTCATCCCTTTATAGTGACTCTTTCTACATAAAAATTAATCAATTGTGCCTTCAGAGTTTATGAGTTACGAACTTAATGATAGTGATCCATTATAAACCAAAGGCGATCTCTTCGGTTTACGGATTTATAACTTGCAAATTCCACAATCAAAAAGTATGCCTGTATTTATGTACTTTATAGCATTTAATTATAAGCAGAATCCAAATAAGTATCGCCATTAATTCATCTACTTCCATTGGATGATTTATACGAAATGAGGAAAATTAGAAGGAAGAAAAAATAATAATTTCCCGAGATTCTCCTCTCTCCTGCTAATGAGGCACGGTAGTCGACGAAGTCCTACTTATAACCCAATCCAGACACATCATGGTAAATGGTTTGTACTAAAGTTTGCACGAAAAATTAGATATCTACATGCTAAATTTGGAGGCCATAGCGCGTAGTTAGGTCATAATTTCAAGAATGCAATGAAAACGCGAGAGAAAGTTTAGATAGTACATTGGTAGAGAGGATTCAGAGTGAAAATATTCGAAGAAGTAAACAATTTATTCTAAAATTTTCACCACTGTATCTTGCTTCCTTTACCTCACCATAATTGAGTTCCTGCCACTTAGTGTCATCATTTTAATCACAGATGTAGACTTTTTTTTAATTAACGATATGAGTTATTGTGTTTCCCCATTCATATATGCGTTGGGAGATGAAAGGCTTTCCGCGACAAAAGAGTCGGCCGAGATAATGGGACCACTCTTCATCAAAAGCACTTGTTGACACAAAAGCGACGCCTGTTACCTTCATTGCAAACCATAAACATAGCCGGAAAGTCATTCTTTTAATAAAAGACAATTCTAACTACATTATTATGGCATTTGTGGTAACCTCAGCGCAATAATTCTTACATTAGATGTAACGCATGTCAGAATTGAGTAATGCATTAACCACAAAATATTTCATTGCAGAAAATTCATAATTTGCAATTAGTACTAGTGGTCAAAGATATTTTTTATGAAACAGAAGAATATTATCATTTTCATTGGGGTTGCAAAATTTCAAATTTCAAAAGCCTTTCTTTTGATGATTCTCTGGTTTTTGCGGCGTCACGAAGTATGTAGTTCAGTTTTCTTAATCTGCACCACTATGCTCTATCTTTTCTGTACCTGCATTTACATATTACCCTGCGAGCCGCCACAAAGACGGGTGCCAGGGGTTGTTAGGACACAAGCCGTGTCAAAGAAAAAGTTTAGGAAGATGAACTAGTGATGTGTTTTATGGGAGTGTGTTACGTAGAACTCATTGTTTAATCCAGCCCCTTATTGAACGTGGAACGAACAAATTTTTGAACCTATCTGTTTGGCAATGTATTTCTCTTATATAATACCTCCTGCAAGACCCACAAAAGTAATGTGGTGTCAAAATGATGTTCTCTGTATCGCTTCGAAAAACACCTGTTCTGAATTTCTCGAGCAAACTGAGCCTTGCGTGTAGCCTCCGAGTATCTAGAAGTTCCTACCCTAATCCCTCCATAAGATGAGAATCACTATACGTTTGCTCGAAACAGTTTTTAACAAATCGCGAAGTTCTCCTTTGTATCTAATTAATTTTTATGTCAAATTTTTATGTCCAGGATACCAAATGCTCACGGCGCATTCGAGGTGTGGCCTAATCAGAGCGAAGTTGTACCTCTCTTGCAGTTTTCTATCCGAGTGCCGAGTACCTATTATACGCTTGATAAATTGTAATTTCTATAACATTGTATTGCACATGTTTTCTACGTGTACCCCACAGTATGCCTGAACTTAAAGTCATTCCAAGATATTTGACTGTATCTGAAGATGATGTTTCCTCCACCCACTGTATTAATTAATATGACGTTTATATAATGACTTTCACAAGACGTGTACTTTGATTATTTACTAAAACTAAATTCTAGCACCCACTCCTTACACCGCGAATAAACGTTTGATCCTTGAAACCTTTAATTGGTCGATTCCCCTACAGTCCCTCTTATCATCTTTCATTACCTTCATATTGGGGAAACCTTAAACTTTCCTTTAAATTTCAAATTTTTCCAACACAGAGTATGTCAATGACCCTTATTTTTTTACAATACCTAGATTTTTTTCCTTTCCTTGCCAACTCTATGTATCTCCTCCCAAGCCCTATTTAGAGCGATCATTTGTCTACATTTGTCAGAAATTCACATTTACTCTCTTCTCAGACTTCCCGACTTCCTTTTCAACTGAAACTGTCTCCGACGTTCATCTATTTCAATTCTCACAAATTTTCGTTCCATTCAAACAGAATGACTTAAAGACTACTTTTAAATAAATACTGGCTTACACTCAATTTACACCCGCACAATTTCTGGGATACTGACGCATGGATTTTCAGTAGAAGAAAACGTTCATTTAAGCTTAAACACATTGAATTTTTCATTGTTTGTGAATGATTTTCAATCATGAATAATTCATAAATTTTTATCATGATTCCTTTCCTGAATATTTTTCATTTAGCTTATTTTAAATAAAAAGTATACTCTTAATTGTTAATTTAACATCCAATATGCTTCAATTGTTGATGATTGTCCATCTGTATCGCTTTAGCCATTATTTTTGCCTCTTTGTTGTTTTGAGCTCTTGTAGCAAATATACCATTCATGTGTGTTCGTTATGGACAGATCGACAGGAAATATAATATTTCCTAAGCTCATCAATTTATTCGTCAGCTTCTGTTGCTAACCGGTGGACCCTTTCCACCATTTTCTATGCTGTATACACGGCTGTTTTGAAGCTGTGTTTACCATTTTACCGCAATGGCATTTTTATGATTTAAGAAGCCAGAGATGCTATTTAAATTATTTATTTGTTGCGACCAAAATTTGTACTTTAATATGTATTTTTCCACTCAGGAGTGAGAAAATACTTTAAAATTTAAACATCAAAATTTACGACATTTTAAATGAAAACTTAATCAGTAGTTGTACATGTATTAATTTTACAGCGCCGCCGTAGTAACATATGTTAGGCGCGCAACTTTTTGGATTCACTTCGCATTTATTCCTGAAAGTAGTACTTTACGGAAATCTATGGACCAGAACTTGCTGGGTGACTGCACAAAAAATGATGAGTACAAAAACTCTTTCAATTAAGGGCTCCATAAATCTGCAATTCACTCGAACACGGAGATCAAATGAAGTACAAGAAATGATATTGAAGAAGTGTTTGCACCCCAAGAGATTATTACAGTAACAGACTTAAAATTTATACAAAATTCCTTAGCCTGAGGTGTTGATTCATTTATTTTGAGGGAAATTAATTAATGACAGAATATTGTAGAAATTTTGGTTGATTATGCCATAAATATGCGAAGAAATGTGATAAATGTAATATATAGTTAGCCACGCTCGTCATACAAACGAAATTACGGTCATTATTGCATGTATATGTTCTTTCGGCATTTCACAAGCTTATAGAAACTTCAATGAAGACTGTACGAGGTATTAATACAAACATTCGGCTCAAATTAAGGCGCACGTGCCGCTTTAGAATTGAACCCCTACTAAATAATTTTATCGGATAACCCAGCAAGTGCCCATTAAATTTACACTTGGAAGAACCCTTCAAGGACAGTAAAAACCCGAGGACAGTGAAAGAGCCTTCTAGTTGTAGCCTGACGTAGTACATACCATGTCTGTGCTCATTAAAAGACCATGTAAGGCAAGCGCCAGATGGTACTCCTCACTTGCGTATTGATTCTCGATCGCATTTATCCCATTGGTTGATTAAGAGCCGTCCTGTATGGATTAGAAAATATAATTACAAATTTAAAAAGACTGCGAAAGAAAACATCGAGTACATAATGGTTGTCTTTAATTTTTTGGCTGAATACAAACCAACAAAAGTAAAATGAAAATTTTATTAAAAAAATGAACTTTTTCCATCGATCCTTTCAGTCTTTTTGCAAGGTTGCAAACTCAAACGAGGTCGAGATAAATCCACGAGTGCAGGTAACGACAAAAATCATCAAACTGCAGGTCTTCAAATAAAAAAGAAACAAAACCAACTTCTTTTATCAGTCAGCACATTTTATTTGGGACGGAGGCACGCGAACAAGTTGCGCTTTAAAAAAGAAAGCCTCAACATCGCGACGCAAAAATAACGCATTGAATTACGATCGCGGCAATAACCGAACTCAATTGCCAAAAGCGAGGTTATGCATGGGAAGGAGGCGAGTCCACTGAAGCGTGTGAGATCAAATAAAGCCAAAATATTAATTAAGCACCGGGAATCACATCGAACGCCAGTGCGACTAATATACCACCCGCTCGCGTTCGCTGTAAGCGAAAAAGAAAAACAACCACAACGGCTTCATTATAACGAGGATGGGAAGAGGGGTTCCAGGACAGGATGTGCCGTGTATTTGTCCTGCGGAATGTTTTCTCCATTCCCTTTTTAAGAACACCCCTGTTCTGATTCTATCTTCGACAAAAGCCGTAAAGCCTGAAACTTTTGAACCAATAATGGTAGTACTGCTCGTTTCAGACAAGGGGGAGTTGGATACGGTGCAAAGGCGGAGATTCGGAAGGATGGAAATACAGGAGAGAGTGGTTTGAAAGGGGCTGGAGAGGGTGGAAAAAGGCGCCTTGGGGCAAGAAAGAGTCGTAGAGGGAGAACTAGTCGGAGCGGGACAGCTAAGGAGTTTTCCTGCGACCGTGTAAAAGACAAAATCAATATCAGTTAATAATAAGGCTTGGCAATTCCACAGTTATAAAAAACTTTAATCAATGCCACGTATATACCAATATCTGGGTTTACCCTTTTTGTACAATACCGAATTTGATGGGTGGTTAAAAATTACAAAGTTTGGAAATAACTAACTAGTCTTAGCTAATAAAATGACTAAGTAATTAAACAGATTTTAAAAAATTCTATATATACCACGGATATACAAATGTCCTTTGTCCAAGTCTGGGTTGATCTTTCTGTACAGTACCAAATCAGTTGTTGGTTGGAAATAAAAATTGGATAAGTATAGCTAACTAGTCTTTCTATTGCTCAAAATGCTGAACGCCAAACATTTTCAGTGAGTGAAGCTAGAGATATTCTCACAAATAAATACTGAATCACACTGTATCGTTAAAATTATTTTAAAAGTACATATTTCACTGTTTACATGCCTTAGCTATTTGAAAAACAAATTGAATAAAAAAGTATTATATTGATTGAATATAATTTTGATATTAAAGTAATATACTATAACCTGGAAAAATATAGGACAAGAGGGAATGCACATATTATAAAAACCATAAAATATTCCGGGAAAATTCGCTTCTGAGAAAAATATTTTGTCGAAAAAGGCGTTTATCAAAGAGGGAATAACACAATGTGTCCCCAAGTTTCCCTTTCAGTTGTAGGAGCACAATGTTGCATGATTTATATTAATAATTATTGCCTTTAGACTTCAACTTTTGAAGTAAAATACGAAAAACTGACTAAAATTAACATGGAGGATATCAAAATATGATAGCCACTCGATTATCCGTCAGAATTGGGTTCTTATGAAAATTTCACCATAAAAATAGCATTTCTATTAGATAAGGAAATCAGCCTCATGTTTCACCGTTTCTTGTAATAAACACTGTAATTTGAAGTTCATTTTCCAACAAAAATATCGCGGACTGTTTGGACAATTTAATTGTTCCTATAATACAAATTTTGCGTCAATTAAGTAGCAGTCATTTGTTTATTTATTCTCTTGTATTTCTGCGTCTGAGTGTAAGAGTAAATGAATACCAGCTGATGAAAAGGCTTGAATATGAATAAAATAGCACTATGTCATTTTCCAGTGGAGGTACAGTCAGACTGAGGGAGAAATCAAGGAAGGAGGGAGTAGTTTTGACGAGAACGTAAGTCGCGAGACCCGTAGCAGAGTGGTGAGTATGGTAGGGAGAGGAACAAAGGAGGCGAAAGGGGAGGAAGTACAAGGAGGGGAGATGCCTTCTGGTTTCTCCACACCAAACCCCCACTGCACACATATACACCCTCCGTGTAACTCCCTAACGCATGTATGCATGCGAGAACGGATGGTTGCAAAAGGGTTTCCCCTTTATTTTTTTCCCTCTCTCAGAAGGAGGAGGCGATGTTGGGTGAACGGAATAGGGGTACAGACTGGAGTGTATGATTGGGAAGGAGATGGTTGTACACAAACTGAGGCCTCCGGGGGTGGCGCGGGAGTGTTTGAGAGTCGACGGCGTGGTCGGAGAGGGGTAGGAAAACTACTGAGGGCGTGGGAGAGAAGCAGCAATAGGTGCAGAGGGTGGGTGGCGGGGGGTATATGACGAATTGACTGCAGTATCGGAGGGTAGCTTCGGCGGGCGTTTGTAAGGAAGGTTGAATGTAAATAATGAGCCAGATATAGGTAGGGTAGGAGTGCGGGAAATGCAGAGATGTTGGAGTGGGAAAGAAGAAGAAGTCAGAGGGATCGGATGGGATGGGCGACGTGGGAGGGAGGACTGGGGGGGAAGGGTTAACGTTGGAGGAAATGACGAAGGAAGTCACGTGAATAGGAAAAGTGGGGAGGTTTTGTTAGAGAGAGAAAGGGAGAGGGGGGAATAGACGGAATCGTTCGCAATGAGATAAAACAGGAAAGGAATTTGAAGGAGATACGACGGTGTAAGTGCATGGGAGGGGAAGAGGGAGGCTGGAGAAAAATATGAACAACGGAAATAAAAAAATTGGAAAACACGATAAGAGAGAAAAGCGCGTAATGAATGTGGCAAAGATAAAAATGAGAGGGTTACGGTATAAATCTCTTTTCCCTTTTCTTCTTTATTTTTATCTTCGAGCGAAATAAATTACGACAGGTTGAATCGATAGGCGAAGAATGTCCCGGGAGTCTCCCAAAGAGGGAATTAATGTTGAAATTCGAGGAAGGAGGGGAGGGAGGGATGGAGAAAGAGGGAAGGCTCACGTACTCTTTCGGGGTGGTTTTAACCCCCTCGAAAGCGCTCCACACCCAGGTTTCTCGTCCTTCCCGTGCCACACCCAGCTTTATCTCTTTGTACCCTCTTCCGTTTTGCTCCTCCTCCCTCGCCAATTCTATGCAACCTGAAATGAGCAAGGCAAAAAGAGCGTCCAACGAGGGATAAATGAGAGATAAATGTTTAAAAATGAGTTTTCACCTCGAGTTTCATGAAATTCCTTTACTTCTGTACTCGTAGGAACCGATTGAAAGAGAATTTGACACATTAATTGACCCAGCACAAGTTGAAGGATGATCACCATTATGACATCTTATGATTATGAAGTGATGCGAAGCCAGAATGCTAGCTAATTAGCATAATTGCAATGATACTCTATGGTATACTTAATATCTTTATTGAAGCGACACTAGTTTGCTACTCGTTCCTTGATGAATCACGGAGAAATCGAATAATCCCTTCAACTAAAAGTCACTGTACGGTTTTCATTCTGAGAACCTATTTTTAAGCGATAATCAGTAAATTTTTGGAGGTGGAATCAACAGAAATTGAACATTTTCTGACAGCTTTATTTATTTTCCTGTGGTCATAGGATGTTCAATGGATCAATATAGAAGGCATTGCATTATGGATTAATATACTGCTTACCCTACATAATAAGTTCAAAAAACGGGTAAAAACCACTAAGATGGGTCAAATTGCCTAGGATCCATTTCTCAGTTTCAAGAGAGAAGTTGCATATAAGGTCTTGCACTTGTTTAAGAATCGTATGATATGGGCTTACGATTCGGGAAAAATGACAAATTCTTTCGACAACCCTGCAGAGACAATTTTATGAGATTCATCATTCTTTTGAAATCAATAATAGAAGATGAAGAAAATTTTTAATACGGAAGACAAAGGATGGGATCGAACGTAGAAAATATTAGGGATGCTACAACAAAAAATGTAAATTACTGTGATTGACTGAGTGCAGAGTAGAGTGGGGATATATAGAAAATAAATCTTTCAATTGATGACCACTGATGATGACATACCACTCCCCAGGCACGAAAAGGCTCAATCTTCTATGAAGATATTTGAAATGAATAAAATGTAACACTTTGCAAAAACAAAATCAATATTTCAAAACATGTTATCATATAGCAGTATTTACGTCGATCATCTTCTTAACTAATTATCTTTCCTTTTGATTCTACCTCCCAATGAGTGTTCTCAACCTCCGATCAGTGACACGTTTACATGATGGGTTGTATTTAAGACAGAAATCTCACCCCCTCCTTGCCTCTTCATGTCTGCACAGGTAAAAGAGTTAATGCTAATCCTGCTTTTTGAAAACGACACAAATATATCGAAATATTAGTTCAGTTTTGAGATCGATAATGAAAAGAGGGTATGCGATAGTTTCTCGAGGATAAACCTATCACTTTTCCACAAAGTCATGTCAGAGGTTCGTAATATCTATATACGTGTTTGAGAAAGGAGACGAGTGGCTGCCTTAGCCAGTCTCTTCGATACTTTTTGCATTATCCAATTGACAGCGACTCTCCCCAGTCAGGCGGATAAGTTCATTCCACGACCGTGAAAGTTCAATGCCCTGGAAAGACGAAAAGGCGAAAATACAGTAAAAAATCAAGCAACAGAATTTTCTTCTTTCAGAATTTCCTCTCATTAGAGGTTCCTCTTTTAATCCACGGTGGCAAGAAAGCACGTTTCTGCTGCGGAAAATATTTTCTCTACTCTCCAATAAAGCCTCGAAATTGGTAATTTTTGAAAGGAGCTCCGTTAAAGTAATTTTTGCGCGTCAAACGAGATAGAATTCCGTCGAGAAATCATTGTTCTTGTCACGTTTAAATCACGGGGAAAAAGGCCTACCGAGTTTTTTTCTCCTGAAAGAGTAATTGCTCTGGTGCCTCGCATGAGCAGCGAGGAAAACTTGAACTTGAAAGCAAAATGTACTGACTCGAGGTAAAACCTGCAGACGACATTCGAAAGAGAATTAACTCGAATAAAAAAAGTGAAACAGGATAACGCGAAGCAAATTTCGCGCCTCGACCTGTGCTTCAAGTCTAGTTAATCAAAAGATCCCACACATCCGACGTGTCAACACCTTCAAGCTGATGCAAAACTGGAGAGAACTCATTGTGTTTCAACCACAGAGGATTGATACTCGTAATTAGCTCTGCATATTCTCGGATAAAATAAAAACTCAGGCCTTCACAATTATAACACTTGCACATTTTTACAATGGGAGTCCCTAATTTAATGGTTACTCACTTGTGTGACTAGGCATACAGAAGCACAGAAAACTCATCACGCAAGATGTTTTAGAATATTTGACTTAGCTCTGATATCTTCAGTGAGGCCGAATTTTGAAGTTTATGCAGAGTATTCCAAACAAAACAGTGTCAGAAAGCGATTAAGATTAATAGTGTTTCTGAAAAACCGGCGACTGTATACAATACTCTTCTTTAATAATATCGTCAAATCATATGTGGACCCCAGAAGTCAAGGGGTGTAAGTGACATTTTTGAAAAAAATAAGTTAGTTACAGGAATGGGATGTGAAAATATTAATCTTTTAGGTGGTAAAGGGATCCAAGTGATTTTCTTGACAGGTGCTGCTATCTAGGGTAATGCCTCTTAACTACTTAGTGGGTTGTACCAAAATTTTTCAACTTTGACTTAAGTTTTCTCTAAACAATGGTTTTGTTACTTAGACCCCTTGACTTCTGGGGTCCTCATATAAAGTCGTCACATTTAACATGCGGGCAGGCTACTTTGCACTCCATTAATAGCCATTTTTTTAAGAATGCATGGAAGTTCCAAGTTTCAATGTTCTTATATCAAAATACTCTTCACCATGAAAAGAAGTCATGCATACTTAACTGATCTTGTTGTTCCCTAATTGATAATTACAAATATACCGCTCAAAATATGTGAATTAATTACCCATGTACCGATTTACAACTGTATAAGGAATTTTTCTGACATTGCATTGGATGTGTGTGTGCTGTCACGCACAGGAGAGGAAGCTTGTGAACCCAGTATAATGAATAATTTGGTTTATACCGCAAGAAAGGAATAAAAAACAATAAACATTGAACATATAGGGTAGGTAAACTTTTATGTGAGCAACTGTGGCGTGAATCGCGATTATTAGCAACAATCCACTCTATTTGAGGTATTTAGTTTCCATGACAAAAATATTGTCACCAAAGTTAAAACTTCACACAACCATTTGTTTAAAGTAAAACTTTGAATAACCAAAAACACTGCAATATGTATTTAAGGCTTTATACCATAATATATATTTCCAAATCCTATGCAGTCTGAGAATTAATATTTACGTAGAAAATCTCAAAATAGCATGATAAGGTATGAACATAATCCTATTTCCAAGACTTAGGACGAGAGAAGTGAAGACCAACACAAAAAAAGTGCTATCTAGCCGGAAAACATGGTCATATTGAGGACGATATCAAAACACAATCGAGGGTAACAATCTATTGAAATATTATCAGGCAATATCCACATTCATTTGCGAGAGCTCTATTCTAGGAGAATCATATTTCGTAACGCCACGAAGTTCCAAGAATCGATGAAGCAGCGAAGAACTCAATAAAGTGGTACAGCGCGAAATCTAATTCAAAATCAATTAATGCAAAAAGCCCTTTGTGAAGATCACAGAAATAGAACAAAACCCTCGCGTGCCTCTTTCTCCCTCTCACCTCCGTAATGTTACCATTCTTTTGAATCACAGCGTAGACGAGGTGAGAAGGACGAATGAAAGTAAAACGTTCTAGAACAACGAGGCACGAAGAATAACAATAAAACCACTTCCTATTGCCTCATCAAAAAAGAAAACCAACATGCTGAATATTTCCTCCTATAATGTTCAAAAGAAAAATAAGTAGACCCACTAATAAACGTATATACCAAAACATTTTTTTTAATTCCAAAGCTTCGGTGAATAAATTCGTGGTTTTCCTGCTTTTCTTTCTGGTCTCCTGTCACCATCTTATCTCCTCCTACAGAGTCAATTCCTCCTCGTTTGATCTTGCTTGCTCAAATTTTTCCTTCCATTAAATATTTTAGGTTGTTATAATATGAATACATTAGCTGTGCCAGGCATGCATTGCAATACCTCTTTCTCTAAGTAGGCGCATATATACAAAGCAGACACAATTAAATGCATAAAATAATGGAGAGATAGTAATTTTTTAATGTATTAAATTTAATTTGAAAACATTTATCCAAGTGCTTGGAATATAGAATATTTTTAGCCCTACCGCCCTCTGAGCAAACAAAGAGGTCATTGTCCCATTTTTTATTCTACGTACAAACAAATTACGTACCTTTTAACGCAAATTATGTCTCACAGATATGATTCAGATGCACGAGATAGTGTCTCACCGATAATATTCTGATGCACATGATTCAGCAACAAGTAAACGATCAACTTCGCTGCTTGGTGGTTGTTCCTCACTTGTTTGAGAATCTTGCAGACCAACACTCATCTGCTCAAACAACTCGCGCTTCAATTGTACCATGAATTTAATAATTTAGAAACCTTTGCGGCCGCGTGCACGACAAAATACCAAAGTTTCATCATAATCTGATGAATGGTACTGGAACGCATAGAAGACGAACAAACAAGTATTCATTTTTATGTTCTAGAAATTGCGTTATTTTCATAGTTTGAACTTTTTTAGTTTTATCTTTAACGGAGACTATACATTTGGGATTGCGGAACTTGCTGGCACTCACTTATGATGCGAATCTACACATACAGAGTGCCGTGCATTCAACCCCGAGAGTTTATAGTGCGGGGGATGCATTAGGATAAGGAGGAAAAAGCAAGAGTGCTATAATATATAGAGATAGGAGAGAGAAACCGATGATTACTCCGACGGTCCCCCCGGGAGACCCTCGATATATCTGGCCATTCGTAATAGCTTAATTCAGGCTTTATGCTAGGCCCTTCGCGGCCTTTCGTTCTTCACTGACTTGTGTCACAAAGTTTTGCTATTCGTAATTGTACCATTATTGAGGTTTTTTATTACATTAGCATTCAGTAATTGGTCTTTCAATCCTAAGATTGGTTCTCTTACCTCCTGGTATCTTATCCTATGTACTTTTTTGTCTATTTGATCCTTGAACTTACTCCTGGGTCTACCATTCGGGATTTTGTCCTCTATTTTTATAAAAATTATATTATTACTTGGAGAGACGTAATTATATCAAAGCGGAAGAAGAGGGCTGCGATTGTAGAGTGGTTAAAGAAGGGACAGAGGGTCAAAGAAATGGGAAAAGTTAAGATACAGTGGGTATATTATGTAAGCTTCAGAAATCTGGGTTGAGGAATGGAGAGAAAGAGAACCTGGAGGATAGGTAAGTGTATTGACTTTACCCACCTAATCATTATTCTCAAGAAATTTCAGAGAAGGTATTAAAAATTCAAATTGCTTTAGAAACCTCTTTCCCACACCCTTGATGTTAAAAAGTAAAAATGCATAAGCCTCCTTTTCTCATACAACATCATTATCATCAGCTATCCATCGAAAGATTTTTGGCAGCAATTCTCTACTCCACCCATCTCTCTGTCAATGACTACATTACCATAATATTATTCACTTTTACTTCCTTAATGATTTGTCTGATTTCTTTCATTATTGGTCATCCTCTGTATCCATTCATTTCTCATCCCATTATTATTTTTGTGGCATGTAGGTCGTAAAATATGTCCTATACGTTTGCCTTTTCTTTTTGAAGTGTTTCCACTCTTTACTCTCTAACTCTTCTTCGGAATTATCCTTTAGTGATTTCTTCCTTGCGTCTGTTCTTCATCATTATTGAGTAGCACCATACTCCATTGCTAACAATATATATGCTGATTTTTTGCTGTGATTGCTCATGCCTCACTTATACATAAGGCAAAGCTGCAAGTATAAGTTTCTTTATTTAAAACACATTCTTACTTTTAGGCTTAAGTTACTTGCTTCCAGGATTCTCAACGTCCTGTAGATTGCCTTCTTTGCTTATCCTCTAACTAATTATAAGAACAAATACGTGAAAAGGGGCATAAGAAATATGCTCCAAGAGCCTCAAGCACGCAAAATGAATTATTTAATTTGACAGGGAACATAGTATATAACATTCTTTTTAAGCTTCTACCGGAAAAGTTATATTTTCATGAATGACAGAGAATTTTCTCCCAATTTCCTACATTTTATGAGCCTAACAGCCTCTAGTATTATTTAAAATTAGTTATATTTAAAAAATCACAACTCCTGGCATAATTAAAAATTATTTTCGAAAAAAAAATCAATTTTCTTAAGAGTTATTGCCGCTGAAAACCAAATACTCTTGAGTGTTTGTAATACCAGTAATATTACTCATTTAATACATACTCATCAACCGACATTCCATAAATCGATTAATATAACTTGCAGGAGTAGCTGTAAGTGTTCAAATGAATCCTTATCCCGATTTTCGATATAACTCCCATCCCTTGATTCCTTCTTCTCTGCACAAGTCTCCTTCCGTTTTCGCCCTCGGAGACTGTTTCTTTCGTTGCGCGCACAGCTCACCCTTACCGCCAGTTTCCCGTCGGAGTAGCGAGAAGACATAAAAACCTCCAGAGGAGTGGAGACAGTAAAGAAGGAAGACGACTCCGGAGGAAAAAGAGTGTTATGACCCCCTCCGGCACACAATGGGCCAAGAGAAAGAGAGAGACTGCCAAAGAGTGCTTCGAGTGTTTGCGGAACAAGGGGTGGCGCTTGAGGTGGGTTAACTTAGGGGCGGCAAAAATCTTTGGGTGGTGTGAGCAGGATCGCCGGAAGACAAGACCTTAGGGGGAGGAGGAAAAGACAGCGGCAGGAAGGATGGAAACTTCAAAAGAAGTGAAGGAGAGGGGAGGATGATGCTAGTTCAGGGAACGTGAGGATAACAATGAAGGCGAGAGAAGGAAAATAAAACACGGGGGGATAAGAGGGAAGAGACGAAGAGTAAGGAGGGCGCAATACCTGATTACACAAGGATTTAGTAGGATGAGAGAATAAAACTCAAACCGACATAAAGTAAATACACTTACAGGGCAAACAATATAAAATTCCTCGTATAAGATGTTCGCACTGAAGGAGTGGCATCTCGTCGCAGCTTTAACGGCAAATCTGTCGCGTGTGAGCTCATAAATCGTTCCTATACTCTTATAATGCCCGCAAATTCACGTCGGTATTACTCAAATAAATTATCGAACTCCAATTGGGTGCTATTTCCTTGATGAAAAGATTTTAAACAATTATCTCCCCAGACAAAGGGTATGGGTAAATCTGAATAACATGACTACAGGACTGCCATGGGAGTGAGTGACAGTGATCCATCTACAAATCCTATTCTCAGTGCATATGAATTGAAACTACTCTATCATTCAATTTCATTCATAAAACAATGTAACTTTAATTTATTACGACTTCGTCTTGACCAACTTATCATAGTTAATAATTTATGAACTAGAATGGACATTTTTACCATGCATCTTTTTAGGGATTCTTGATTACAAACCTCTACTAAAAGTTGCAAAAAAAAGTTGCATCGGACACTTTAATAAAACCCTCAACTAACTCACTAACGATAATTTATCGCTTACTTTTACCATTTTAATCGCTAAATAAGCCAGAGATGCTGCCATGCTAAAGTTTAAAAATTAATCCTCCTAAGACCACCCAAGGAATTGTTGATTATCAGAATAATAATAAATTATTAAAATAATGCAAGGAATGATTCACGCAATATAATGAAAAGCATACCTTTAACAGAGGTACGTTGAGATAAACATTTACTTTTTCCTGCCTTTAAATTTAAATCTTGCACTAAGGATAAAAAATGTTAAGCATGAAGATGAGTTTTAAAAAATTGAAATTTCTCGGTTCAAATCCCTCTCCTGTGAACTTTCTTTTAGGACGGGTTGATTAGGTTGAAAAGCCCTCTGTATTAGCTATTGAGTGATGCAGAAGCGCTCATAATTATGAAACTCCTGCGTGAACTGAAGCTTATCCAAACAAAGGAGTTACATTGCTCCAGATTGCAGCAAGGCAGTAGCCTAAGATCCTAGGAAGAATTAAGCTGCTTACATAATAGAAGCCGGATGCAACATCTAATCGTGAAATTTAGACTTTTATCCACGAAAAAATTTGTTACATGAATTAATATACTTAAATAAGCCATTGGTCTGAACCATTGGCCATTGGTCTGGGTTAATATATATTATATATTATAACACCCATTACCAAATGGTGTAAAAGTATTACTAGGTCATAGGCGATTTAAGGTAGTTTCAGCGAGATATTTACTTGGTCACACAGGAGACCATATTAGAACCTTATATTTCAATTTCAGTGGCTGTTGGAAGCATGAATTACATATTTTAATATTATGGGTGCAATTATATTCTTATACATCACAGAAATCCTCGGTAATTAAATAAAAATAGATGTGTATGCCTTTCATTTCACTCAGGGTGTTTAAATATCTTTCACAACGGTAGGCTTTATTGTGATTTTGAAAAAAAATTACTGTGATGATTTAGTTTTAAAAATGTGATGTAATTTAAAAAAACAAAAACTATGCACTTTTAATTTTGCATACCTCTAAATAGGTGGAAGCGTGAGTACCAGAGAGACGTTCGTAATTCTCGATTATGTGAGCGAGTGTTGTCCCGGATCAGCAGCAGATGACTTATGATTTGCGATCTAAGGACCCAGTATCCCAGGACCTGTTTATCGACCAGACAGAAGAAATTAGAGTACAATCCGACTTATGTCCAATAATGTTAGTTAGTTTCAAAAATAGTTTAAAAGCAAAAATGCACTTTTAATTTTTGGAGATTTTTTTTGAGATGTGTAAGAAATTCTTCATGTTGTAAAATAATGTTGCTTTAGAATGCATACACGTACCATTTGCTGCGTGAAATGGTCATAATTGTATAGAAAATATCGCAGGAAGTAGTTAGGAAAGAGGCTGATCTTTTGGTTTCTTTGGATGGGTGAGATATGAAGGCTTAATTTATTAGTTTTTAGGTGAAATATTTTTTCGCTCTAACTACCTTATCGAAGAAATGGTGACAATTTTCACGCAAAAATACATTTCCAAAATGGCAGTGCAATGGAATGTCTTATTTAACTTTCTTCCATAATATCTGATATAAAAATATTTTTCAAAAACTTGAATAACATACACTATATGTTAAGATCCTAAAATATGTAATAGAGGGAAGGATGCTGGACAAGCGGGGAAGAGGAAGAAGGAGAATAGGTTTCATGGACGGGATGAAGAAGGGCAGACCGTATGCTGAGGCGAGAAAAGGGTACACTAGAGATTGATAGGCCCAGGGAAGTGTAGAAAAACGAGGATGTTCTTTGACATTCAACAAAACCAACCTTAACCTGTATAATACTTAAAAAAATGACAACGACAGTTTTAACTGCAAAGCAATCATTATCGAGGTAAAATTTAAGGATCTAATGATTGCTATGCAGTTGAAACCTGTGTCGGCAATAGTCTTTAAAGTTTGGAATAAGCTAAGATATCTTTATCGTAATGTCTGTGACATTGTTGTACAAAGTTACGACTTCAATCGTTATTTTAATTATAAAAGGCATCGCTAAGCGTTTATTAACAAATCACTGCAAATTTTGTACACCTTTATAAAACAGTACTCCGTAGCGCAGGTTTCTCCTCAACAGATAGTGAATTATTACCTATAGACTACCAACCGAGCCTCCGGACAGGGTAAAGACCTTCAGGACTTTTATAAATGCCACCAAAGTAGGGGTTGAGGTTCCATTGAAAAATATACCCCAACTACTGGGTTATGACTCTAAGTCACAGACATGACTGTGAGTACGGTAAATATAAAATCTTCATATACAATAAAATATCTGGGAATTACTTTAACTTCTGATATATCGTGGATATTACGGATAAAAAATATTTGTGGCACGGCATTAAAAAACTAGGTTTTCTTAAAGGTAAAATTGGAAGGTTCTCGGATGAATATGTCAAAGAAAGATGCCACTTCGATCTGGTTAGGCCACACCTCAAATACGCTGCGAGCATTTGGAACCCTGGTCATAAAGGCTGAACCAAAAAAATTAATAAAATGCAAAGGAAAGCAGCGCACTTCATTAAAAACTCCTACTTCCAAACATATAGTGTCTCACAAGTTTTAGCGGGATTAAAGTGGGAGCCCTTAGAGACTCAGAGGCTACACGCTAGGCTTAGGTTGCTTGAGAAATTCAGAAATTATATTTTTCAAGGCGACACAGAGAATATTATCATGACTCCTCAATACAGCTCTAGGTTTGACAGATGTGATAAAACAAGAGAGATACACTGCCGAACATATAGGTAAAAAACTCGCTCTTTCTGCGCACAATTAGTGACCACGATAAAAATTGAGTTCCACTAAACACGTTCCTATAATACATGTCACAATTTCATCTCCCAAAAACTTACATCTTTACACGGCTGGTGACCTAACACCCTCTGCTACACGTCAATGCGGCGGCGCGCAGGGTATTATGTAGATTTAGATGTAGAAGTCATAAGGAACTGAAGCCGGTACTCCAGTCACCACCGCATGTCTAACTACTTCAAAGCCATTTGGATCCGTGAGGGCCTTTCACGGGCGGTGTGTGATGCTGACGATGGGGGAAGGTGGATTTCACAGAGGGCCCAGGGGGGGTGAGTCGCCGGGGTGTGGGAATTTGGGGAAACGAAAGATAGAGACGCCTGCGATGGCAGGCTATGTTTGCGAATCGGACGGAAAGATAGGGAAAGAGAGGGAGAGAGACAGAGAAGAGGGTAAGGAAACAGACAGGAAGGGAAGCGGGAGGGAACTGGTTTGGGGCCGATAGCGGAGTCGAGATTTGCAGTGCGGATGTCGCACCCGCTGCCGGCTTTAATTTCGGGGACCGCAAAAGCGGAGAGCTGGAGACAGGAAACCAAAAAGGGGGGAGGGTTGGGGCGCACAAGTTGGGGGTCGGGAGCGTTTGTCGGAATGAAGGGGAGCTTTTCGATGTGAGGGTGGGGGAGGACTGCTCTGGGCGTGGACAGGGCGGGTGTTTCTGACATGTGGGCAGAGCCATACGGGGGGAGTGGGAAGATGGGGGGGAGAGAGAGAGAGATATGGGCGACGTGCATATAGATACATCGGAATATTCGATCTTTTCCATTATTTTGATAGAGCCGACATTTACACAACGGCGGAGGCATCAACCTCTAGTCCAAAACCTCTAGCACAAACATCAATATGATCTTGATCACCCGATACATGTCTTTAGCCGAAGCACAGCCAAAGCTTTAAAAAGTGGATCAAGTATGCTTAACTAGGACAGAATACAGAGCAGTAGCATCTGGATACTGAGTGAGCATTTGTCGTCCAACTTAAAGAAGAAAGTTTTAAAATAAATATAGACAGCGAAAATACGTAAGCGTTACATCCAAGTAACTTACTAAAAGTGGCTAAAACACGATTAAAATGGTAGGATTTTTCCTTTTCAACGTTCAAAATTATCCTTCCCAAAACGTATTTCGTACAGTCTATAATTTAATAAACCATAAAAATACTTATGAAGGAGTCTTAACTTATCTATTATTATTCATAATAAAATAAATAAAAAGGACTTGAAATCAATGAAGAAGCAAAACAGATCCATCTTTGAATAATTTCATTATTTCTAAAATTGAAGATATATACTACAAGTATATTACGATAATTTAGGAGTTGGAAATATATGTGAGCATAAATGAATTATTTTGAACAGAACGCTACAATCAAATGAGGAACGAAATTAAATTAAACACGGATGGTGAACTAATGATTAATCCCAATCAATCAAACAGTTATCAATAAAAGGTTCCCTTTTCTCCTAGATAACAAAATTTCACCTCCTGTTACCGATAATTTCCTGAGAGGAAATAAAGAGGTAAGCGAAGTATAATAGACTAATGCAAATTAAAAGTATCGTGTGGAACTCCTCGCTTGTCACATCCTATTTAGATACGCAGAGAGAATTTAAGACGCGCGTGTCAGAGAATTTTCCAGCTTGGGAACATGGTCAAACTTAAAAAAGTCGCATTGAATTTGTCAAGTAATTTATAAAATTATAGCGTCTTATCCTGGCTGTGATACTTCTGCAAAGGTAAAAATTAAAGCTTACTCCCGACTCACAAAAATAGCTATCATAATCCCACATTTTTTTCATCTAGCTAGGACATAAATGGTAAATCCAGGAGAAAAATGCTATACACTGACATTAATATCGGAAAAAACGCACGCACAAGCAATATTTGTACCTGTCCAGATCCTATCACAATAAAGATGGGATTCTATTGATATAAATGCAGATTTGTGACATAAGTTTCCACTTAAGGTGGGTGGAGGTCATTGAGTGAACATTTAAATATCTTTTCAAGTACGCCAAAAAATTTCATCAACTACACTTCACCTAAGTACATCTGGATATACGATGGAAATAACCACTCATATCATGAAGAAATGATTAAAACATTTTATTTTTTAAACTTTGTCTCCATTAAAGCACTGCCATGACTTGATTTTATGGCACGGAATTCAATATTTAAGGATCAATCCTAAATAACTGCGTATTTTCTTCAAGGTATTACTTTTTGATATTCGTTAAAACCCATCACAATACTGTAAATCGTATTTTTTCGCGTTTATGGGAAAATCTGTGCATATGGAATCGAATTACCTCTGGAATTCCCTTTTCGTTCACTCATAATGAGGAACAGCTGTTAAATAAAGGCGGTTGTAAAGGGATTGTTTGATAAGAGACATCTGGGGATAGGCATATGGAGTAAACAATTCTTACGTGAGAATAAACAGGGGACTCTGAAAAGAATGAGAGAAAGTCATCCAAGACAATCAATATTAGCGTTAAGATCGTTGTAAATTAATTATTGATCAGTTTTATTTCTTTGATTGCAGACATTAGGGATGGCTAGAGAAGAGAGATTGAATCAATAGGCCTATTACGTTAATAGGAAACTGTATTTTACTATTCTAGTAAAGAAACCTGCTGTGCTATTTAGAGTAGCAAGATCAGTTGGATCTGATATGGACCAAGAGAGAGAGCAATGTCTTGTGAGTGAAAGAACAAATTCAGAAATATATGATCGTACGACTACGGGGTTAGTGATTTCCGTGAAGCGGTAAAGAAGGCCTACGAGTGACAAGAGCAGTAAAGTTTCACGCATATCCTTAAACAAACGAAAATGGCTCCACCCACATTAAAGCTGAAACGGTAGGAAGCATTTGCAGATAAGCTAATTTTACATTAAAGGGCTAAAAAAAGTGAATGACAAAAAGATAACCGGGATAAGGATAAAGGAGGACAAGGCAAAAAATGAGAGATGGCTGGTGTAAAAACGTGAGAGGAAAAAAGTCCAAGCAGGGAAAACAAACGTCAAATATGATAAAATGACGAGATTTGGAAGGAAGCGGGTGAATGAATACGACAACTGCCTCACGAATAAATGAAGAGAGTAGGACGGAGACACAAGAGAAGATATGACCACGGTGTGCCTGGGGGGATGGATCACGAAAACGAAATGAGACAAGAGGCCATGAGAGTGGGCCACAAGTACATGTCCATCTGAAACGAAATTTGAGAGAGATCCCTGACGTTTTACTTTCTGGATCACGTGAGGTTAAAAATTTGGTAAAAAAATACACCCGTGCTAACTTATTTAAAATTTCGAAAATAGTGCGGTACTGTTCTCCAAAGGATATGCAAAAACATCAGGGATAAAATTTAGAGTCAAAATCATTGTGAGATAATTTGAATAATGTCAGACAGTTCTCTAGCTTGATCAAAATCAGGAAAATTACTGACAAATAATTTTAATTACCTACTTTTCCCTAAAGGTCGCTTAACACGGTACATTTTGTTGTCCAAACGAATGTATTATGGAATGTACAAGAAACTGAATGGAAATACAACAGGTTGTATTTTTCATTCAGTCGTTCAGACAATCATAACATCTGCCACTTTACACGGTAAAATTTTTTTCCGGCAAGAGTTAACACATTTTATGGCTCAATAAAATGCACCATGTAAAGCGACCTTAAGAGAATATGAGATAGTGAAGTGAAAACAAGTATTGTAAGTACTCACATTTTCATTCATCTTGTAATTTATCTGCACCTTAAGTTAACTAAGATGTCATTTAATTTTATTTATTTCGTATAATTTTGACATCTCTCTCGTAAGATTAAAATTCAGCATAATATGGACAAAAATCTTTTGCTAGCTTTAGATAACTCATGAAACAGGTTTTCTGAAAACCACTTTGTTAGTCAGCGTGAAATAATAATGTCCATTTGCAAGGATGGCAGGAGATTTTTACCTGCTTATGAAGCCACGTGGAGGTGTTGACTCACATTTGGGTGGACCCGTCCAGACTGGACCTTTGAGTTCGAGTCCCGACATTGGCGGTGATCTGAACCCTCACTGCGGATGTGTCATAAGACAACTGACCAGGTACTGTATATTTTATGAGTAAAATACCTATTAATATATCGTACGAACGAGAAGTAATTGCGTAAAAGGAGTATATAGCCTTAAATAAAAACTATTAAACAGCGTTTTACTATTTTTGGCTAGTATTGGTAGAAACAGTTAATCAGTAGTTACATATATCATTCCCGAAGTACTGCATATTTAGCTCGTTTTGTGCGGGGCATGAAATTGTACAATTTAAAGCAGCATCTTTTTCTCAATATGACGTGTAACAATTTATGAGTTTGAGCAGGGGCCATTGATATATGGCGTTCATACATACTCGCATTTGTTCCGGCAATTCACCGCTTTACGCAACGCAATTTGAAATTCACGTTTGTATATACATACATCAGATTGTGCAAAGACGTACCCCGTGTAAAACCAACTTAAGAGAGCTTGCCTAAATTGAAATCTACTGGTTTCTGCTTTAACCGCGCCCTTTTCTCCAGACTGCTTTTGGCCTGCACCTTACGGGGAAACGTACCGGGTTCTAATAACGACTGGAACCAACGTTCCGTATCAGATGTGGAATAACTCTGTGCAAAACACTCAAGTAGTGGCTCACACGGTATTTCAAAAACAAAGAATAAGTCAGACATTTTACGAGGATCCCGACCAGTTTTTACGCTCTTACGCGGTTAATTTTATTGTGACAATTCAGTCTTTGCACATATATAGATTTGAAAAGACTGACTTGCCAGCACATATGTCACATATAGAGTTAATTTAATGTGATGAATGAAGTTGCGTAAGGTTTTTATTCCCTTGTCTGATGTTAATGTCCAGGTTTCACGTGTTAGTGTTGAAGGTTCAAATCGGAAGTACCTAAAAACCCGATTTTTTGTCGTATTCCAAGGCTTTATTTTAACATTTATTTTCAATTTCTTCATTATGCATACCGTACTTTGAGCTTTGTTCTTATTCATTTTCATCATATGACTCGTAGAATATTCCTAGAAAGAAATTCAACCGCAGCTGTAGAATGAGCCAAAGGATGTAAAAATCAGGGATGATACGTGATCAGATGGGGAGCGGGGTAAGGGGAGTAAGAAGGAAAAAGGCTGGGTGCATGGGTGAGTGAGGAAAGAGTGAGGAGACGAGGCCAGTGGAGGTGGAGGACAGAGTAGAAGGATACGATGATGGGCCAAGAGAAAAAAGATTATGGGTAAGAGATTGAGGTTGGAGCCTTGTGGGAAGAGAGGGACAGAAAAAGGAGCTCTCGGAATTAGTAGACGGTTTAGGGAGGCATGGAGAAAAAATGAGGACTTCGTGAAGATTAAAGAGATATGGGGAGAAGGGTGGTGTCGGTGGAAGGCTGAACCCAAAAAGAGGAAGAAGGCATAAAAGTAAACGAGTGTATCTCTAGAGATGAAGGCAGGGAAAGAGTGTGAGAGAGGGAGAGAGAGAGAAAGTGAGGTTTTGGTTTTAACGGCTGCGGAAATGAGCTCGGGAGTGAGTGTAATATGAGGGCGAGTCGCCCGGGGTTGGAAGTAGGAGGACAGGGTCGGGGGGCGAGGGGAGGTGGAATTTATGAAGAAAGGGAGGAAGCTGTACTCCCGGCAAAAATTGTGAGGATGTCAGCAAGTGGATGCGCGGAGATAAAGGCTGTTGCATGAGATGGGGTGGAGAGAGGAAGGGAAAGGAGTGAGGAAGCAAGGAGGGGTAATTTTTTTTAAGGGAATGGCAGGAAGAGATTGGGTTGATACCGAGGGGAAAGAAGGAGGTTTACCATGGAATGAAGCAATTGCAAGAAGGAGAAAAGAGAGATGAAAAAATATAGTGACACTTTCCCTCCTCAATGGTGCGGTGAAGTGAGGTTAGGCGTAATTGAGGAAACGTTTCTTCCCTTCGAACCCGGGGTTAATATATATTCTCTCGCACGCACCGGGCGCCCATATTAACGAAATAGGTCTCATCATTAAAACGCATCAATCCAATTACACAATTTTACTACCGGGTGGGGGCTTCTCTTTCGTTCCGAATCGCTGTCGAGAGTGAGGGAATTCCCAGCTCATTCCTTCATCGTGGCAAAGTAATGCAATTCAGAGATTACAGATTGGAGGAACAATGCAAGAGGATAAGTTTCGTTGGCATTGGGATATCCTAAGCATTATTTCTCTCTGGGATCCGCGAACTAATATTGCTTTTAACGAGCCCAAACCCAAACATTTTGGAAAGATGTATCACACAACCGTGCGCCCCACTATGCAATAAAGTCCCCAAATATACCGTATCATCCGGAAAATTTAAAAGGAAAACGTGAACGTGAAATATTAAAGTGATTCGTTATGACATGCTGACCCCAAATATAAATACGTAATTATATTTTTTCCTACAATTTGCACGCAAACCATTCCAGAAAAAAATGCGATAACTACGATTCATATGCACTAATACGTTGTTCAATCGTGGCGTTAACATATTATTAAACACGAAAGAGTACAAAGTAAACTAATTTCAAAAACAAAATAAAGAATTCTTTTCACAAACAGGTATTTTAATATCAATTTGATAGCTGTCCAGTTAATATTATAAATTAATTTGATAGAAACACCATAAAGGCTCTTGCGAGAGAATTAAAATTAACTTTTTCGTTTTTCCAGGTGCTCTTTTAATAAAATACTGACCATCATGAGGAAAGATTTACAGTAATCTTTTAATATGATAGAATTATTTTATGTAACAACACATAATTTTACGCACGTGCACAAAGACTGCCAATTTCCTAATGGAATGACTATGATTAGCGCTCAGCATCATTATTTCAGCGAAGATAGCTCACCCTTCACAAAGGGACACTGAGTGACCCAAATCAAACTAAGATAAAAGTATGCTGGTGGAATAAGGTTTTATTAATTTAATTTAGGGAAAACATTTTCCATTATAATGCTTCCCACTAACCCGTATGTGGGAAAATTGCAATCAAAGCTCAACTTCCTATCCCATTCAAGATTTACCATTTGATAAAAAAATTATAACAACCAAAGAAATGTTAATCATAGAACTGATTTTTCATTCCAAAGTCGCAAATACAATAACCTATTTACCTTGCATTCACACCTTTGATCTACGTGTAATTATACCCCAGCATAATTACATGTAATTACTTTCAAAATACTACAGTGGGTTGAATGACAGAAACCAATGAAGACATTATATAAGCCTAGTTGTAAGTTGCTATTTGTAGGTGTGGCTAACCAAAATCAAAATTTTTTTGGGGAAATTAATTTAATTCTTGCACCGAAATCTTGATGGGTTTAGGTTTAATTTTATCGAATCGATTCACGTTAGAATAAACTGTAACTTTGTGATTTCGCCTTATTTTATGTTGAAAGGAACCAGGTTTTAATGTGCAACATCATATTTAGCTGGCATTAGAGATACCGCTGTACGTCGAAACCCAGGTTGTATGTACATCAATGAAAGTTGAATCACAAAGCCAATTTTTTATTCTAACACCATGGCCTTGTAATGTATGGTGGAAATATAAGAAATCAATTAAAAATTGATAAGAATTAAATAGAGGAATAAAAAAGCTATATTGAAGATCCTATTATATTTCATCTATATTGAGTGTCCTCTCGTATTCTGTAGCATTTGTATCATACCCCTAGTGTGGTACATGCTGTTAAAAGTTAATTTATTCACTAAAGTTAATGTTGGTTACAAGCCAGCCCCTGCCAAACACTCTTGTGGTAATTTGAAGAGTAATATGTAAACGTAGATTACTGAAAAAATTCTAAGGAATAGATTCTGCACGCTACACATGGTAGAATTTGTCAACATTAACAATGAAAGAAAGACTTCTAGCCCTTCCCAAATTTGAAAGTTCTAGAAGAGTGCAAAGTCTTTTGCTCATCTTGGACACCTACTGAGTTTTGCAAAGGCATAGGCTAGGTCATAAATCTTTAAAAGGCGCACATAGTAATAATAGGCATAAAATAGAGTCACATTGACTATTTCTATTACGGAAGATTTCAAAATTATCAGTGAACTTCCAAAGAATTTAAAATAAAAATAAAATAATAGGTCAGCTTTAAGGCAATATTCCAATTTGAAAAATTGGAAGTCCTTAATTACATATCAATTCTGCAGTCAAAAGCTTTAATCACGAAAAAATAAAGCACTAAATATTGAGTCAGACGATCGACTCGAGGAGTTTTAAGTAAATGAGAGGAACATCCTTGCATATGTTTATGCCATTAGAAGGTGTCATGATGCAGAGGTTAACTCCAAATTAAAGACTTTCATAAAAGCACTTGTTTAAATTCTGGATTACCAGTCGTATTTATCCAAAGAATTGATGTCATACACATTTTGCCATAAAGCATTGGTTAATTTCCAGATGAAATGTGAACTATGTCATTATTTAGATAATAGTTAGTGAGTAATGATATGCGAAACGTAACACAGAAATATCATAGCTGAGGTCAATTGATTAAAGTGAAACAAAAATCAATATCCGACATCTTGGGCAAGAATAATCTCGACCAAGCGATATTTATATATATTTTTCACTTGTAATTAACTAACGCATTAAAAAAAACTTTCCAAGGCCGCAGGAAAATGCAATGCTGCCTAATTTGGAGGAAAATAGAAATCGGTCAACACTTGTTTAGAATAAATACTTCTGCTATTCACGATACTACCGTAAGTCGAACGAATCGGAAAGCTCGACGGGAATATGAGATGTTTGGAACGTGCCTTGAATGAAGCTTACTTCCCTCCGAGTTTAAAGAAGTACGATAGCAAAGCGTGCCAAAAAAGAAAGGTCAAAAGAACTACGAGCTATAATAAAAACCCCAAAAACGATGGAAAAAAAGCCTTGACAGATAAGACTGGAGGAAACTAAATTTAGTACGTAGGCGATAAGGAGAAGGGTTAGGGAAGGGAATTGTCGGTAAATAAGAAGGAAGAAGAAAGAGAGAGGGATGGTACGTGGTTAATACAAAGAGAGGAAGCGAAAAAAGTGTAAAGATGGGGACGGAAGAGAGAGGAGGAGGAAGGGAATGGGAAATCACGGATGGTAGCCCTGCCGGCAAGCGGCTGGGAACGTCAAGAACTGAGTGGTGGGTGAGTCCAAAGGGAGTTTTCTGAGGAACAGAAGAACCAGGTTTGAAAAGTCTGCAAGAGTTCCCTCCTCAGCTGCAGTCGGAAGCAGATATAGCCCTCTCGTTTCCGTCACATTTAACAATGGGGGAAATGGAACCAACCCTCTCTAACCTCCCCCGGATCCCGACCAAACATTCCCCGCCGCCCAAACCACTCGCCTCACTCCTCTATCTACCCCACGCTGAAACACCCCCAAGGATTCTCCTGCTCTTTGGAGCGAAACCATGTCACTTGCCCACTCCCCCTCCTCATACGGAGACAACCCCCTTCTCTCCCTCGCTCCCATCAGACGTCACCCCGATACTTACCCAAGTAACACACGACGTCCGACTTGCAGCCTCCCTCTTAATCGTAAACCGACGAGAATTCAAGATTCTCACAAGCTCTAGCATCCCTTCCATAAACCCTGCACCCCCTCTCCAATGATATTTCCCCAAAAACCATTTTCTTTCGTTACGTTGAGGTTACTGCGGGGGGGCGGTGGGCGGCGGAGAGACGTGGGTTGGAGAAGGACTACCAAATTCCCGATATTTTTGGATCATACTGGAATAGAATTCGGGAATACTACTTGTGAGTGGGGATGGATTGGCTGTAGTAGGGTTTCCGAATCCCCGAGACTTTAGGACCTTTAGGAGGAAAGACGTAGACGTGCAATCGTATTTTCCATTCACGAGATTCACGAGCATTTCCGTAATCTTTTTCGTTAAAATTTTACACACCATCAGCAACAATGCTAAACACAGAAGGTTTTGCTCCACGAGAGAGCCGAAGACAGGGTGAAATAATCAGGGGGCGCGTATTTATGAGAATATGATGAGGGGTGAAGACATTCCTGTGAAAATGTGATGGAAATTGAAACATAATGAACCAAAAGTTCCCAAAAAAGAGGCCCAAATAGGGTGCATGAGCAATTAATTACTCAGGATACTATACAAAGTTGCATACGCGCTGATGAGTAATGTACGTTATGGTTTGTCACTCAAATAAAAGGGTTTTGTCGGAAAATCAAATTTATACCTATTATCAAGTTAAGAGGTCATTTTCCAAAATCAATTTGTATATTGAGAGAAAGAATACTAGGATTTTTGACGACCTGAAAGACGTGTCAGATGAAGCAATGTACGAGGGTAACTGAAGCAAATGAGGCATATTTGATAAAGTCATACAAATTTAAAAAATATACGTATTCCAGTGGAACTCCAAAACCTCAAAGTAAATCTGAATCGATTTAAGAAACTAGGAGACTAATAAAATTGCCATACTCATAGTTTGCTTCCACCACTTTGTGTTTTTGGGATAAAAGGCGGAAGTTATGTGTAGGCATAATGAAATGTCTAGAAATATCTCTCTTAGGAAGGAAAGGGCAAGAATAGTCAGCAGTTTTTTGAGATGTGGGTGTGGTGGGGAATGAAGTATGAGGAGGAGTATGACATAATGTTCGGGGGTAACTGAGGCGAAAGAAGTATGCCAGAATACGGTGTTTTAGAGGAAATTATTAAACTGAGACAAGGTAAAATAGCCATATCCATGTTCCATGGCTGAGCATATATTAAATTAAAATAGCGTGATGATTGAGTACGTTTAATTTTCTAGGGATGCGGGAGGGAGAAATCGCAAAAAATCCCACGAACGAGTGGGAAAGAATTCCCACTCCGAAACCCTGCTTCGGAGTGCATTCTTCGGAGGGTAGTGTGATCTAGGGGTAGACGATTGTGTCTTTCCCCCTCACCGTACGGGCACTTCCGAGGGAGACAGAAAAGACAGTCATAAGATAGGGATGCATATCAATTCAAAGCCATTATATCTATTCCCCCCTTGCACTGAAGATCTTTCCCCTCCTGCCAAAGACACGCCGACGATTCGTCCGGATGCACACAGACACTGCGCCCCTACACCGCACACGTAGTCATGGAGGCATCTTCCTCACACGATTCAACCCACTCATCTCTCAGATCGTTTCCATTGCGCCATATTTCTGCTCATTGTAGATATATATGTGAGAATATGATGGGCGCGGAATTAGCGAATACTATATTAAGAGTAGGCACAGGATCGGAGCAATTAGTCGATGATTTCAGTGTGGTGCGTTAATCTTCTGTCAAAAAACGACGCAAGTCAACACAAACTGTATATTGAAAGCTAAACGATGGTTAAGTTTATTTCATTTCCGACTTTTTATGATACGCCTTTGTCCAAAATAGCGTAGCAGTTTACTATGGAGATAAATTTATAAGCAGAATACTAGTCTTAACGCTGTCAAACACCGTCATCTCAATAACATTTTATCAACAACACTACTTAAGGGAATGAATTATGATTTATTAACTGTGAAAACCCATCACTAGCCTTTCAGACAATGTAAAAAACCTCTACTGACAGAAGTGTTTACTTGAAAAGCCCCTTTCAAGAAAATCTAATAGTATACCTGAAATTTGACAAGGAGATAAGTCTAAACGTTACGGTCTCATTACTTATTATGCTTCATCACTCACAGCCAGTGGGAATCAGCTTCAAACGTCCACATTTAACCCTCATTGGGAGTCAGAGAATAGGGGAAACGTGCTCAAAAGCATGCCGCTTATGACACCAAGTATAATGAAGCAGGACCCTCCACGCCCGACGTACAGAGCTTTCAGTAGTTGTTAGCTTTAATTGTCGATGATGTTGTGAAACCGTGAAAATTGGGGGTGACTGGTTACAAAAACACTTCAGGCAGCATATATTGAAGAATTGAAGACTAACTATAAGTGAAAAAATGAACCAGCACTTTTATACTTCCTAAGGTCAGCAAACCAGCCTATATTTAAGATTGCGACTGATCAAGGTAAGAAAAAAAATGCCATGATTATGAAAAGAATGATTGAAGAATTGAGGTTAGAACTAGGTGGTTTCACCTGAAAAAGGTGAGTAAAGGTTGAGGTAAAAAAGGTTGAGGTAATAAAAGTAAAGGTCTTGGGTAAAAAAATAAATTATAAGAGTCTCGTGATTCGAAGTTTTCCGTAGTCGAATGTATTCGAGGTGAACTCTAGAGCCTCCAAATGACTCCCAACAGTAACGGAGATTCGGCATTCAAGCGTCTCTGGCCGCAGATTCGTACACGGGGCCTATTAACTGCTGATGAAGGAAATCAGCTGCGGCCCGAGCCACTTCTACCCGGGAGAACCAGACTCGTCACGGCCTAGAGCCCCAAAGGAAATCGGCGAAGACATCTCAATGAGAAGCGACAGAATGAGCATCCTCGAGGTTATGTATCCCTTGAGGCTTTCTTTCGCAAGCAATGGTATCTCATCCTAAGTACTCCCGCAACCCGCAAGGTAACGTAGTGTCCCCTACGGAATATGCAACCTCAAGAGCATATATACCAACGGACGCGGAGGACGGTGCTCAGACAACGACGCTTAGAGCGTCGCGACGTCGAGAAATTGTAGATGGCATCGAAACATGGCGGAAGTAGTGTAAAAAGCATATTTCATTCAGGAGTCAATTACCTGCCAACTGGCTCCGTACTGGAAAGTAAGATTTTACATTTAACTAAGAGGGTCCCACAAATCGCAAACCTTTATTGGTTCATTAAGCACACTCAAGCTGTAAATCACATCGATTTTCCACCTCTACACGGTTCTCAATTTAGTAATTTAGATGAATTTCTCTATATACTTGTAAATAACAGCGAATTTTGATTAATCTTTGACAAGATCGTAAGTATTGTCTTGAAACGCGTCTCCAGATATAGCCCCGCACTCTCGCCTTATATGGAGTTACTTTGACAATTCTGTCGACCATGTGTTATCCACTTCCCTTCGCATTATATCCGACACCTTCTCGTGATACCCCTTCTCCTCAATGTAATGCTTGAATCAGAGGACTGCCACCGAGTTCCTTTACAACTTTCGAGGTGATAAGGTGAAGAAAGTGAGTTGAATTGTACATGGACTCAAGTCCAACACCCAAAGTCAGTATGTGCTTGACGCAATCATCGGTTATGATAATACTTGGTAACCAACGCTAACTCAGTTCAGTCGACCAAGATGTCAAACAAATGAGTGGCGGAAGTCTCCACTTCAAAATATTCCGTAAATATAAACCTAATCAGTCTATTAGAATTCTATTGGGTGACATAGAAATAATTTAAATTAAAACATATGATCAAAACTTTTACGTGAACATTTTACTTCACTTTTACGGACGGCCATATCATTGCTGAACAGCATTTTAGAGACACAAATAACTCAAAGAAAATTTAACATAGAATTTACGAATCCATAATCCAGCCTGTATTTTAAATAAATCAAATAAAAGTGAAATCGGTCCATTCAAAGAAACATGTAAAAGAGCACAAAGGGATTTTTCGAGAAAAATCACAGGAATATCCTGACGGTATACATTGGGGAACAACAGAGCTGGAGAAATTATATACATCCCTCATGACATAATGGAGGAAATAAGTGGGAATCAGCAGTAATTGAATGGACACGTTTAACGAATGTAAAATGAGAAAAAGATAATTTTGAGAAAAGCCTTGAGAATGAGTATTGGAATGACCGAATATAATGGAGATTGGGAATAGAAAGACGCCGTTGAGCGTCATAAACCGATATATACATTTTACCCTCATCTCATCACATGACATATGCCATCGTAGACGCCATGGTAGATGCCATGGTCTTTACAGCGTTTGGTTAACTATAAGCCTAGAGTTACATCTGTTAAAACTGACCTTTATCTGTTCCTCTTAAGGTGTTTTATCGAGTTAGGGAGGAACCCGCGCTTCAAAGTTCGGTTTTCTTAAGATGTATAAAATGTGCTGAGTTGAGTGACATTTGCCTTAATGCTGCCTATAATATTTTTTTAAGTTCAAATAAACACTCCTGACGATGAAATCTAATAGGGCAAAGTGTTAAATCGGAGCTTCATCTCAAATGCCAGTAAACCGAAACCTAATCCCAAAACTAATGACTCCAGCCTCCATTACTACTCCGGCAGGATTTGGTATCATGGCTTTTTAAAAAACTGAGGGAAGGGTATTCATGATTCAGGCTTAAAATATTTACCAATATCTATTTAATGCCTAATTTTGAATCAGTTTTGAAGTAAGTTTCGTAAACAATGTACAAACTAGAAGTTTCCGTGGGCACCGTTGCAACACTACAACACTTTGTCGGCTTAGAGCTTCGGTGAAAACCGGAAATCATAAATCTATACCAATAAGTTAATACTTCATTTTAGCGTTCAAATGAATCATTGTCAACCGTTAAAACTTCGGTAAATAGCCAATTACATAGCTATATTTACACCATCCTATTGTAGACATTTCACATCACAATGCATGTTTCAATAAAGGAAAGTTTCCGGACTTGAGTTGAATAAAATTTCTTCTTTAAAATGAGAATATATATAGACGCAATTTTCAGTATATGAGGAGAAAAAAATGCAATGACGTAGTGAAAATGCAGCAATGACGTAATGAAAATTAAGGAATTTATGTTTTGAACAATGAACGGTGTACAAGGAAGATGTTTTATTCCTTCGCACATCTTGATGGAATCAGCAAATTAGAGCCCATATCTAATAAAATCTAAGAATAAATGACTGAAGAGTAAGGAGTAATCCAATTGTTTCACGACATTAGAGAAAAAAATATCCGGAATATTTTAGACAAAAGAACAAAACAGAATAAATGCATGAACAAACGAAAAAATAAATTCATCTGAGCATTATAAATGAAGCAATATTGTTATTTCACATAAATTGTATTAAGAGAAGCCAGGTTTCGAGATGTCGTAAGGTGACACGTCATCACCACCTAATAATGACGTGCCTCGTCGTAAACGCAAAAACACACGAAACCAAACAGTGTATCTATGAGTTTCGTTTTCGTGTGTTTATGCGTTTCCTCTGTTTTATTCTTTTAGCAACAATTATTGACCTTACACAAAGTTACTTTATTTACAACGTATAGCAAATCTGATGAAGTCACGCCTGAGTCAACTGAGTTCATATGAACAATCACAGCATAGGAGACAAGACGTCACGAAACAAGCAAATCCTATACCTACCGTCCACAATCAGGCTCCTCTAACTATTTCTACCACTAGACGAAATGGCAAAGGTTAGACTGAGATCCTAGATCAACATGCAAGACAGAGGAAGGCAACCCGCCTTATGTCAAAAAAGTTGTATCCAAGAAAATGGCTAAATATGCTCTGTTACCTCTAAAATGAAGTCGGCCATAAATCATTGGAGTGTCTTGCTTCCAAATGTCGGAGGAAACGGGAGTTCTTTAAGCCTGTCTGAGTCAGCTCATCATCAACTTTAGCTAGTCGTCTGCCGCGGGCAAGTTTAATGTTCTGATACTTTCCCGACACTTTTGACGCAAGCGAAGGAAAAGTGAAATTAAAAACTATTTTTTCCATTTCAGGAAATATTCTGCTGGAGGTTACATGCACATCGTTCTTTACGCTTTGCGCGTTCCAAAGGGTTCTGAAGTCATACTTTACACATTAGAACTACTCTCTACATTCTATAAGTACTTAATTCTATTAAATATTCTTTAGCATCCATAGTTTATTATATATTCATTATTGAATGTATAATTATTTTACACATCTCAGAGAAAGTGAAAATTGTATTGCATTCGTTCTATTCCGTTTTTAAAAGGAATGGCAACCGAGACGATTATTCGCTCATATTTCTTTATAGTTGTGTAAGACATTTATTTGTGACTCTCATTTCAAAACAAATTCTGTTTTGAACTTATATTCTGCGGCTGTTTCTAAAAGACCAAAATTGTTTGATGACTTTTAATGTACTTTACAATTATAAATTTATTATTGTCCTGCGTAATTTAAGACGTAGAGAGCTTTATCATTTCTTTAAAATTTTCTTAGTTTGAGACAAAAATGGGCTTTTTGATCAAAAAGACTAAAACAAGTACCTATAATTACTGTTAAATGCAAAAGATCCATCATCAAATAAATATTTTTTTCAAAAACAAATAAACGTACTAACTTCAATTCCAAGCCCTTTGTCATTTCCACCCATGACAGCAAATAATATGCGCAAAGTAATAAAATTTGGGTTAATTCGGCTTTGAAGAAGGAGAAAATTAACATTGAAAATATATTTTTAATGGAGAATTATTATTATAACCTTGATTAACTTTGAAATGAATCATGAAAGTAGTTATTTTAACAAATCGTTAGAAAGGCACAATGTCTCGAATAACAAATTATAACTACCAATTCTTCATTCTAGAAGCCGGCATTAAGGTTCAATAGGGTGATGATTACTTCAACTATAAATTAACCATCACCTCCTAATCGTACAATTTTATCACCTATATTTTAGACTATAAGAAAAATCACCTGCCTGAATTAATTTATACTTTTATCAAAAACTTAATTGGTTTGTAATGAGCAAATTTAATTGAAGCACCATAAATATAGAGACCAAACAAATATTCGACATGCCAAATGGCTGAATTTTTAGGATAACAACAATTCATGTCGTTTAAATAATAAGTCAACTGACCTAGTACGAATATCCGCCTAAGGATAGCGAGCAAAACTAACTTCAAAGGCCATTTGCAATCATTGCAACAAAATTTGACCACGCACTCTCTAAAGAATTGATAACTTACCATGAAACTTGTGACAGGAGAACTAGGAAGCGATCAAAAACGACGATAATTGTTTCGGATATTCTGATTATTGGATGCAAATTGGAGAAAAAACTTATTAAGCAATCTGACCTATATATCGGACCTCAAAAACAGCTGAGATAATTCAACTCATCCGATAAGAACTTAATTCTCTAATGAGATCATAGACCTTCTTGCAAAAAAAGTGGTGAAACATAATTTATAATGAGGTCTCAATAAACGGGTATGGCTGGTGCATAAAAAGTTCCGAGATTGCCTCTTTCTATAAAACATATTTTTTTTCGGTAAAATCGAACGTCAAAGAACGAAGGCCCCAGGAAGAGAGGAAGAAAGAGAACACCAATTCCAGGGAAGAGCGAGGACCCAATTTAAAGCACCCATGATCTTGGATGTAGGAGTATGCAAAAAATATCTCCTGAAAAATGCGAAAAAAAAAGAATTCTCGCAAGGGAATGGAATATTCTGCCGGAAAGTTGGGAGTGAAGGCTAGACATAGCGTTGAGATGGAGGAAGTGGTTGATGACGTGCTTACAGAGGGCAGAAAAGCAGGGAGCAATGTGATAATAAGGACACGAATGAGAAGAATTACGAAAGGAAATGTGAAGGGAGAGAGAGAAAAAAGTTTAACGATTCTAGCATGTGTGAAGAGCTTGAACGAAGAACGAAAGAGTCGAAGCGGGAAGAGGGAGTTGAATGAAAATCACACGGCAAGAATGGCGGGCAGAAGTTTTCGGGTTGAATAAAACGGGAATAAAAAAAGCGATGGGGTGGGATGACGAGGAGGAAGTTTCAATTTGAGAGCCAAAAGGTATTATATCGGCCGGTGAGTGAGTGAGGAGGCATTCAGGCAGGAGGCCTGAGAACGGGGAGGAAAAAATTAAAGAAACGTAGAAAAATATCCACGACGTTGAAAACTTTTACCGAGGAATAAAGTATTTGTTGTAACTCACATTGTTACGGAGAGGAAAAATTTTATTAAATGCGTATCAGTGATGCTCATTTTTTTCTTTATTCCCATTATATCCGATCAAGTTTCATTCTTATTCAGAATCCAATTAGTTATATTTTTTCTCAGCGTTTCGTGGTCAATGCTCATTTTCGTTACCGGGTGTGAATGGATGATAATTTCACATGGCGAATAAAATTCTCATAACAAGGAAAAGTTTCAAAGCAACTAATGTGTACACTTCAACATACACTTTATAATAAGGGAAACAATTTAAATAATCTAACTCAACTAGGCACATTCACTGTCAACATAATGTGATTTACAGTCCAATTAAAGTAAATCGAAAAGTTCAACTCTCATACGGAAATAGAGTTATGAAAGTTACCCTAATATAGTTAGAACCCATTGCAGTGCTAGGAAATACTGGCTCAAAGAGCTTATTTGTATGGAAGACAATCACTACTAGATACAACCTCAAAGGCACAATGTACAAATTTTTACAGATAAGGGCGCACTTATAAGATGAACTGTGTGTTTGAGTTAATAATCGAAAATTAAATCCATGTATCTAAGCGCACATTTTCCCATACAGGCTCACGTTCAGGAGCCTCAATCAACATCCGTTATTACACAAATATCTCATATGCCTCACATGTTTATATACCATTAGCAATGAAACAACATCACCACATAGACATGAATGCATCTGTTCGTAAAGAAAAAAATACCTATGACTTTAAAAAGTTCAAGGACTATATAATAGTCCCAAAAATGACCGTCTTATAAGTAACGCAAAAACATGGTTAAAATATAAAAAACTAATTTATCAGCCAATAAGAAAACATCCAACTCCTCACAAATGTCACGCTCAGCACATTTAGAGTATTCACCGCTTGTTGGAAAATGGTAAAAAAAGTTTTAGATATCCTTTTGGAAAATTTATAAAAGATAGGAAATGTAATCACATGCTGAAATTTCTGATATTTTATTAAGAGGCAAAATAACGTCGTATTTTCTGCAACCGGAGGCCCTTTTATGCATGTTTCTCCTTAATCTCAGTACTTATCCCGAAATAATATAAATGGTTTTCAATACAGTGAAACCTGCTTCTGCGGACATCTCCCACAAGCAGTGACCTCAATGATCGGCCGATTTTTTTCGGAAAGTGATAAAATGAATATCCCATTTTAATAATTAAAATTTCACATTCCTACTGAGGCCACCTCCATAAGTAGTCATAATTTCATGGGTCTGGTGGTGGCCGCTTACGTTAACTTGAGTGAAATGTCATTTTATCTAGAAGTCAATAAATTTGGTCTCATTTTAAAGAAAAATATCTCACCCTTCTAAGAACACCAAAAAATTAACCTGTAATTGTAGTATCACCTGTAATTGTTAACACTTAACCTTCTACTCATTCAACGAGGAAAAATTAACAAATGACTAATCCTATCAACGTGATCAATACAAAGTGCAATTGGCATTCTGCCAATAACCTTCTCTCCGAATCTACGGCATCTTCTCGGTAAATGAGCGTTCCTGAGAAAACATAGGATTTCGATTGCACTTTGTCTACTAAGGGTAAGGGGAGGGAGAGACCGGGTACAATCGAGCAGAAACTCTACGCAGATGATTTATTGCGGCGAAACTAAGGATGGGGTGTATTCTAGAGACGGCGGAAGATAGAAACGTGAAATGGATAGATGGCCCCAGACGAGTTCTGAGGGAAGGAAATTGGGAAAATGGGCATCGCTGGCAAGAAGGGATAGTTGTGGGGGTAGTATGGAGGGGAAACATGAGGAATGCTCCGTAGGGTGAACCAGACGAGGGAATATACACTCACTCAGGAATAGGTGACACCCCCAATGCCCGACGAAAAACGAGCGACGGGTCGAGGCAGCGGTAGCGGGCACTCCGTCAAGGAATGGCAAATCTTTCGCCCACGTACTCAACACTTCACCCCGCGGCCATGCTCTTAACGACCCAATATGGAAAGGATCGGGCCCAATAGGAGGATCGCAGCGCAGTGACGTCAGTGCGCCGAACATGACACCCCTTAAGGAAGTTATACGCCCACCACGTAAGTCAAATAAATTCTACGTTTCTGAATGTATGTTAGAGAAATTTTACTACGACTTAAGACATAACTTAGCTTTTGAAATGGAAAAAAATGAAGAGTGGTATTTGCAGAGCACTTGAAAAAGCAAAGTAAAGATAAATTAACTCATTTTTTTATTCATAGTGGCCCATAATGCCCATGTTTCTCCTTCATTTACATTTCAAATCAATTTAGTATATATTACGGCAAGCGGACAAATAGGTTTCAAAGGTTTTACTTTTTTCCTTATATCATATTTCTCTATAAATATAGCACATTTTTCTATAAATAGCCGAGATATGAATGAAACTCTCCACTAATATGTATAGTAATGGTTATATTACGGTAGTACAACTTAAAAAAGGTGGCAGAAGTGGACCTGCCTTAGATGCGGTCCAGGGAAAACGTTGAGGATCATCCGCATTGTTACCATCGCGGTATCCTTATTGAGAATTTATTCCCCTTTCTCCATCAGTCAAATGAACCCAATATTCTTTCATTCTCCACCAAGTGATAATGCAAGAGAGGCCAATCAATTCCCAATGCCTCCGATTTCTGGATACAATGGAACTCCCGTAAAACACTGGGATTTAGTTCCTTTTGATAACGTTACATTAATGTCAACGACGGGTTTCTCTCCACCAAGCTTCCATTCTCCAATATAAAAATTATCCCATCCGTAGATAGTTAGCATTACTCATGTCATTCATAGTTATTAGTTTATTTAATTGGGTGGTGTAATGGTGAAGGTAAGTTTTTTATGGAAAATTGTATAATCTAGATGATGGCTCTGAACCGCCTCCTCGTACAATTTCGTAAGTATGCTTCTTACATCTCTTCATTCTATTACTTTTAAAACACATAATACAATCCCACTTTCTTGCATTTTCTCGATCGATTTCCACGTCTTTGCATCGTTTATAAAGATACATAAACCTAATACAACTACCTACTAAGTGTTTTCCTAATAATTATCAACATCGTGGTCTCCCATAATCTAACGCCTCACCCCATCAATATATCTTCATCCCGTCTAGAACACTCATTTACTTTCTTCAACTTCGCAGCCAACCCAATATTCTTTTATTCATCAAAATCTTGAGCATCCCTTCGCCTCTCGTTGCCTCTTCCAACCACCTACTCTGTCTCCTCCATTCCCTTGTCTCCCTTTCCATCCACTGCATCTTCTTCATCTCTTCCATACCTGCATCTAAAACGCCTGCAGCCTGTTCTTGCTCTCTTCCCTTGTAGACCATGGTTCTGCACAATATAATCCTACCTTCGGTATTAAACACTTCACTAAAACTTTCTTTTGCTGACCAAAAATTTCACCAAGAAGTGGATATACTACAAGAGGAATGGTAAGAGCGGCGTGTTTGCGAGAAATATGTTTTCGAGCATGAATGTGAAGGCACAAGGAGTGAGACGTGCGGGGTGAGCCACTTTACTCGCTCTGCTCAAAGAATTTGCCATCGGTGAGCGACGATAGTGAGAGCAGAGTGTAAAGGGGGAAAGAGGGTGAGGGAGATACTAGCAGCGGCAGTGGAGAACTTTATAAAAGCAAACCCGAATGAATCACGGGGAAGCTCCAACTACTCCTCTCTCAAAAGCTTTTATGTAATCGAGTTAGCACTCGTGTGTCGACGCCTGCAGTCGGCGATATATTGCACGGGCGAGAGAGGAAGATGGAGTACGGGAAGATAGGAATAGAGAGGCGAAACGGAGGTAACGGAGGGAAAAGGGCTCGCTGCTTCCATAATGGACGACATCTTAAACTACTCCCCTCCATAATATAGCTACCTCTATCCCCGTCCCTCGAAATCTAGACTACGCTTCATGCATTTACGTCGCTAGTTTTATCACGCGAAAACACAAGACAGGTGCAGCGTTGCTAATTGCGTCTCTGAGCATTAATGTAAACCTGAGCTCGTACTGTGACGTGACGTAAAACGATCCTTTCAGTTTTGATGCGCTCGGCTCTCCCACTAGGAGGTTGGTTTAAAGATGATGAAAATGGCATGAGACTTAGACTAACTGGTTTTATATTAATTATTTTATTCGACTTTCATCTCATGAAGTAATTTCTCCCGCAAATACCAGGGTCACCGACCTCGTGTAGTGTTTTAAATGCACACAAGTAAAATAATATGCCCGGTAATAAAAATTCCTGCAGCGAGTAGGGGAAGCTGAGTGCTTGAGAAAATGACTGCGGAACACAAACGCCCGTGTGCGTCAGTGGGGTAGGTAATTATGGCAAAGTAAAAAGCGGAAAATCATAATTGATTGCGCGAAATGGGAGTATAAAAAAACTTTGTAAGTGGCAAGCGGCAGTCGACTGATATGGGACACGAAATGAATTGTTAGATTGCATGACCGGGGAGCGACGCCGGGCGCCCATCGCAGTGGATTCCGAAAAGAGCAATCAATTTGCTCAGAAAGCTACGCCTTGTTTACACTGACACGACCCTCGTATCGCACTTTGCAATCAGCTGATGCCTTTCACTTCTCCCAAGGAAAGGAGACTAGGATGAAAAAAATATACATGCCTGACTTATTTTCATTGGGAGAATGATTTATGCACTCATTTAAATAAGACTTAGACAGATGCCTTATCAATAATTAATTTAATACTTAACATATACATAATTTTCGGGTGTCAAACGGTATTATTCCTTTACATGTCTCTGTCGGTTATAACGCACTGTATTAATATCTCAGTGAAAAAGTGCTAATTGTGTTTGAATTGATATCCATCAATTATATTTTTAGATCTAATGGATAATTGTATTGATGTTATACCTAAATTAATTTATGTGTTCATTGTTTATTTAAATTTTTGCAATTTATTCTGCCACTGGTGACATCATTGTTGGTGCTCGACGTAAATAAACCTTAAAGAACTTATGAGAGATGGTGTAATGTGCATATCTCATCTATGCGAATCTGAATTATTAAAATAATTAACAATGCAGCCTAAACTGCTGCTCCTCCTAAACTAAACTTTTGGGAATGTTGATATAAAAATTTTGTATTGAGAGTAACTTACATTGTTATAAAATTGCATGGAATATATGTAGTGCTTAAAATGAGGTATTATAAAATTGTGTCTACAACAGAATATAACACGAAAAAATAATTCAATCTAATAAAATTAAAATGTTTCACGAGTATATAGTGGATCTTTTAGGTAAAAATTAAGTGTATAATGGCCAGTCTATTCTGTACTTACACATATAAATGGGAACGAAAGTATTATTTTTTTAAATTTTTTTCCGGGGTCCTCAAAAGCAAGGGTCCACTCTTTCCATATTTTCTCCCACTCAACACGCCCGCCACTATACACATATACACATACCTCCGTCGCGAAAAATGAGGGAAATGGGTGTATATACACGGTGAGAGGGAGACAAGAGGGCCGCGAAGAGATGGATGGAGACCCCTGCTGGAACGTCCACAAAGGCGGCGTTAATCGTTTTCACAGTTGATACACACGGAATCCGCCCTTCGGAAATCCCACTCGAAATTGGTCACAAAAACCGACTCTGAGTACGACTGTGCCGCACTCCGCGATGTGGCAAAGTGCATTCGGGTTGGTCTCGACTCGAGAGAGACGTGGAATGCTGTTGACGGGATGTGGGGATGCAGCGGTCTCGACGAAATGTATTGCGACAAGAGAGGGGAAGTCAAAGGGGGGTTTAATCCTAAGCTGAAAAAAAATCAATATTCAGATGGTTGGCTTTTAAATCACCAAGGCTACATACTAATAGATAAAACATTTCTCTTTTAATCGTCAGTCACTCGAAAAGGTTGGCTATTACCTATTTGTTTCCGCGGGTACCTGATACTAATCAAATCGAAGAAAACAATTGAAAAATTCGACCATTTTCACTGAACTACCACTCAGACATATGAGGCGATGCCCCAACAATGCATAATATTATGTAAATTATACATATTACAACTACTTTCCTATGTACAAAAATTTATGATTAATAGTCATGAAAATCATGTGCTGCCACCAGTTACCTGGTGTGAATGTATGTAATTTGTGATATTGGAAGTCATACCTGAGCAGTCTCTTGTCTAAGATCTCTGGACAATAAATGAGTACTCATCCCTTGTCCCTAGTAGGTATTTGGACGCAGATTTCCCTTGATGGAATGGTTTAATTTATAAGTATTTTTCTATAGTTGTAATAATCTGTACTGAATGTTAGCCATCTAAAATTGTAATTATTGTGGTAATTAAGATGTCTCATTGTTCGGTATCATGTACATTGAAGTTATTGATTTGAGTTTGAATATTTATGGTATTGATGGCACTCAGACACTCGTGTATTGTGCACGTATATTTTAAGAAAGGGAGATGTTGTTGTGTAAATCGATACTTATATTGTATCGATATGAATTTCATGCCTTGCTACCAGTTACCTGGTCGTTAACGTCACTGCTAACAGCCAATGTCACAAATGAACGTCATTTGTGACATTGGCAGTCATACCTGAGCAGTCGATTGTATAAGATCTCTGGACATAGAAAGAGTACATAAAATGGTTTTAACACGGTTTAGAAAAGGGATATACCAAAACAGAATGAGAGAGAGAGAAACTTTATCTAAAAACCTGTGGGCTATGACATTTACGCCTTTTGTTTGCCTGAAATGATCTTAAACTCAGTTTAATTGTTTCAAGGCAGACTTCAACAATAAATGAGAGATATTAGAAATATTTACAAAGGAAAAACATGATGGTTTGGAATTCTGAGGTGTACTACAAATTGACCATGAAATAACCCTAATGCATTGTCTCTGAATCCACATGTACTGGAGTAAATAAGTGTCGTGCAATTTTCCTGTTTTCACTGCTCAATGATTCAGAGACTCTTCAAGTTAGATATTTAGGTTTAATTTAGAGAATTTAGTTAGATATTTTTTAATATTTTCCCGAAGCCCTATTCACATTGAAGAAAAAAAATTACAAATTTGCCTTTAAAATCGAATATTTTTGCGAGAATACCACTTGGCTTTATAAAATGATACGGATAACAGGAAAATAAGTCAGAGGTTGATCCTATATCATTGAGCCCCAAATCTCGCTATCATGAAATAAGTGTCTTTTAGAAAATTTTCCAATCGCATAAAACAAGTAATACATCCAGTGCTTTAATACATATGTCAATGCGTAGTGCGCAGGCTGGAAACTTACGATGCATGAGAACCCTCTCAACTCCCGCACGTTGCAACTAGCAGGACTGGACTATTTCGCCTGACTTTTCGGAAAGTATTCGCTCCCCTTGGGCGTGGAGGGCGAGAGAGAGGAGCGGGGGTAAGAGAGACAGCGGAGGAAGATAGGGAAGGGGGGAACTGCAGACGGAAGTTACGGAAGGGAAAGGGGGTTTTGTGAGGGTTGAGAGCATAAGAACAGAGAGGGTGTGGAGAGTCCAGGGAAGTGAGCAACCGATTTGTTTCGAGGGCGGGTGGGTGAGACACGGGGTAGGGGGGAGAGCGAAGTGAGGGACGAATTTCGGGACCACTGGATACCTACGTGTTCTGGAAGCACACATCATGCGGGCGGGGGGAGGGGTAGTAAGCGAGGGGGAACAACGCTGGAATGGGGAGGTGTACGCATGTGTGGGTGAGATGATACATTGGTCGTGTAAGGGAGAATATATGGCACCTTGTGCAAGGCACTCAAACACTAAGCACACAGCGAATGGTGGGGGAAAGGAATGGTGGTTTGATGGAGAAGTATAGTCCGTTGGTTTTGTGAAGGGCATAAATGATAACAAGGCTCGGGAACACTTTAAAAGGAGTGTCGAGAGGTGGAATGGCAGAGGGTATTGGAGAAAAATACGCTCTCCAATGGGAATGGACACATGACTTTTACTGAGATTGAAGGAAAAAAAGATGAAATGTATAAATATTAGGAATGTGATTCAAGCGACTCAAATGAAAAAGGGGCAGATGAAGAGTATCACCGCAAAAGGCCTGTACTTAGATATTTTACGACTTCATTTAGCAGTGCTTATTTACGAGGACCTAACTATTTTCAATTTAATGCTGAGCATAAAATATAGAGATATTTGGTAGAAATTTACAAATAATTATGAAATTTATCGATAAATAGGACAAGTCAAAACAGGACCAGAGTTATTGGGGTAAAATCTTAATGGAAAACACTGTAGGCTCAAGGGTTTTCTCCTATCTGTGCGCGAAAAAGTTTCTTACTGACTGCTGCCTAACACGAAGGATTTAGTACAAAACGAGGGACATAATATATAATAAATATTACAAGCGCAAACCTTCGTGTAATGAAAACTAAATGGTCATAGTATAGAAAGTTACCAAGATAAATTTCATTTGACAAAAATAAAAAGCCATTAATCTGAGCAATAGTAACAAAAATTCCATTGTAACAATTCTCCGGATTTCATTTAGTGGCTCGTAGGTTGTCGCGTCTCGAAAAATAATCATGGCATCGTGAAAAAGTTTGAAGATCCAAGACAACTTAGGAGTGATAAAAACATTAAAACTTGTCACCATTTGTGTGGTGGAAGGTTTTCATCAATCAAACGTTGAAATAATACAACATTTTAGTATCCAAGTCCTAAATGAAGCATCATTTTTAAAAGTTCTGCCCAATCTCTAAGTGCAGTGGAGACCTGAAGTTTTATTAACACTAGAGACAAATCCTTCGCCGAAAGCATTCGTCAAAATGCCTGTAAATCTAAAATTCATCTGCGCACTCTGAAAACGTCTATTCCATCTAAGCCCCTTGAATATTCCAGAGCACCTTCTATCCTGTGAAATTCTGCATGAAAGGCAAAGCGGAAGTTTGATAAAAAAACATTGAAAACGTGACAATTAACAGAAAAAATTGTGTACAAAGTTTTGAGACAGACGGCCGGGACGGTGAACTGGGAATTCTGTGTATCTCCTCTAACACCGACTCGGAGACAGAAATAACACTGCAAAATCAGGCGACCGCCCCCGCCGGGATCGATCTCGGAGCCGCGGGGTTCGGAGGCAGGGTAAACTAGCCCACCCCATCAATCCAATCAGCTTAAATAAATGATCCGGTGCAAAATTCATAGCGCTTCCGGGCCCTTTCCGACACTCGGCACGGAGAGGAAGCCGGCGGGTGATAGAGATATGGGGAAGCGCTTTCTAGTCCTCCAGTAGATGAGGAGAGATGGATGATGGTTGGAAATGGTGAGCGAGTACGGGAAACGGGAAAGGAGCAGAGACCGCTTCACGAAAGTGAGTCCGGGGGGTCAAATGAGGGAGAAGGTTATGGCTGGTGGTTTACTGGTATTTAGCAAAGGTTAAAAACTCCCAGGTTTGTACAATAGAGGACACGTGGGCTATCCTTACTATGCATTTTTAATGAGGTCAGAGCATTGAGCACGATGGAAAGGCCAATGTCACATCAAACTGTAGACTGACGATCGAAATCACGACCGTTTTGATTATCCTTACTCCATCCTTCATTTCCTTAAGATAGCGAGATGGAATGGACGAATTAAAGAAGTATTGCAGGATTATCCCACATATTTTTGAAATTAAAGGCAGGAAACTCTTAAAATATATATATTTGCTACTTGATGCTATCAAGTTGATTCAATGAAACATATGGAGAGTGGATTATAAGTAATATAAATACATTAAAAAGATGCAAGTATTATGCATGTCACAGAAATAATGAAAACAAGTACTTGCTTATGCTTTCATACTTTCTTTAAAGCAACACGGCCTAAGTTTCGGCATATCATGCCATCACCAAGAATGATGGCATCATTAGGTGATCTCTTGATGGCATAAAATGCCAAAATTTAGGCCGTGTTGCTTTAAATAATTCCTATTCTTGTAATATAACTCCTCAATGGCTTTAAATTTCATTTTGATAACCTTAGGCTTGCATTAAATACCTTCAATGATATTTTTCCACTGGTATGACAGCTAAAAATTTTAAGTCATAAAAGGGAGGCACTCGTGGAGTAATTCTGTTTAATACTGAGAGCCAAACCACTTATCTCAAGGGAGAGAATTAGTAAGGGCTTATTGCTAATCAAAATATTTTCGGGTTCTTTGGAAATATTTCTCATTGCATCTATTATCCCACAAAAATTTCCCTCTTTGGGTTACAAAACAGCGCTCGAAACGGCAAAAAATTACTTCCCTCATATTAAGGATATAAATACCAGTTACTAAAGGGGTCTATCTTAAAAACTCATTTCGCACAAGAAAGCTATGAACATTTTCTATTAATATAGGCTACATTGTAACCAATACTATTGAAAGCATGTCTCGGGGATTTCTGACCGGTGTTTTTTTTTCAATTTAGCCCAAAATATGTTTGCTTTTTTAGTTTTATCTCTGTGAAATTAGATATATACGTGAACATTATGACTGAAACGAAATATTGAAAGAAATGTGATAGAAAATATTTTCTTGATGTCATCTCTCCAATGAATAAAACTTTTATTTGTATTCATTTGTTGCAAGTTGTGAGCAATGATTTTGAATGTGAACACCTCACAACAGTTTGATCAATAGATTTTTTTTACTTTGAATGTAATTGTTTTTTTTTCCTGATATGATCAGGTCTCTCCGAGTTGCTATTGCTGTTGTATACTCGTCTTTCATAGGATATTATTCCTACAGAAAATAACGGATTATCTAATCGTATGCCAGTTCCAGAGTCGGATATCTTTGCATTTATTAGTGCAACACTGTGGCGCTCTTAATGCTGGGAATTTTGAGAAAAGATATACCACTACTGTGATTACTTTTTCTCATGGCAATTTCATTGTATTTCACTACCATATTTGTGGCAGGCCTGAATACTTTTTGTACAGAGCTATGTGCGTCTTTAGAGCTGTTGTATGATACATTATTCATGCTTTGAATTCCTTGAAGTCCATTATCCCTTTGCCATCTTTGCAAAATATCACTGATTGTATTCAAGGTAAGCCCAAGGTTACAAAAAAGAAATTTAAAGTCATTGAGGAGTCATATTACAAGAATGAGGTTGAGTATAATTTGTACAACACACAAGTTGAATACAATATTCTTACGCGTTGAAGTAAGGAAAATTGGTCGCAGTATGGGGGAGCGAGAATTTCTGATGCACTACCAGACTTCAAAGTGCACCTGAATGAATGTATGGCACAAAAGTCGCTGGAAAGGGAGATGGGTGGGATTAAAAAGAAGCGATCAGAAGGGGAGAGAATAGGCGAGGAAGAGTGGGAGTCATTGAGAATTGGAGTGGTATATGGACCGATGGATTCTCTACGTACATAGGGCCGAGATCCGTGGAAGATCAACTAGGGGAGAGAATCAGACAAAAGAATATTGCGGAGTATCGATTTCGACAAGCATTGGCGAATAGATATTGCCTTGTGGCATTAGACCATCGGATAAAATATCTCCAGATACCTGTGTTAATTTTTTTTCAATGTTTTACTAGCATAAAGTAATTTATCGCCGATTCAATGTGTTTGCTCATTTATGAACACAATTTCAAAGACCTCCTCAGATATTTTAGCGTAACTATGACAATTACGAATTACACCAATGAAACCATATCTCCCAGGGGCACCACGCCATATTTTACTGTGCAATAAATTGCGATATGCAGATTCCGAATATGAAAAGTAAATAAGTGCATGTTCACACAAAATGCGATGCATTTTTGATTGAAACGTGCAGAATTTGAAAATGACTCGGATGTTGAATGCTCCAAACCAAACTCGCAGCATAAAATGATATAATTTAAATGCAATTGGATAACTACTGCAACCCATATTTTAAATCTTAGTGTACATACAAAGGTGATGGAGTGGAGGACACCAAATGTTTTAAGGTTTGGTACAAAAAATTATACTATAGTGCACCAATGAGAGGGGATCATGTGATGCTCCATAGCAGGCTATATGAGATACTAGATCTGGTGAAATACTAGGGTTCAATAGTTACTCGTGACCATCAATTTACCTGGTAAAGAAATAACTTCAAGTGTTACTGTTATTTATGTTTAAGCAGTTAAATATTGATTAAAATTCACTGTCTACCGCTGTCCTTACACCCTGGGTACCTTAGCGCCGGTGTATGAAGCATTCGCATGAATAGGAGAATAGGATTCAAGCTCAACCCAGCAAGGCTCAACTTTGAAAATAGACCAGGACCTGAAGTTTACACTATTGTTGAAAAATCTTGATGGCTCTGCAACATGAGTGGTTGAGGACGTAAAGCTGCACATTTAGGAGGAAAAAGGAGAGAGAGGACTATATCGCAGGCAACTATATTGATATAACTGAATTTAAATCGAAATGGCGGGAGTGTTATCAGCGTTTATTATGATCCTTGCACAGTTGAATAACTGACAGTGTTCGTAACTAATTGGAGGAACCCATGTAAGCATTACATTATGAGCCATGCATACCTTTTTAGTTTGCTCGAATTATATATTGACTACATAGGTTTGCAATCAGGAACTCAAATACTTAAACACGGAGACAGCCTTGCCCTCCTAAGCTAAGCTCGTTTGTAAGCAGTGGACTCTTCCACTGATAAACATCAGTTCTTACTTAGATACCATTGAGATAAGAAATGGTATGCAATCAGCAGTGCATTTCTCTTTATGGAATAGCTATAAATATCACGTGTAGCAAATATCTCGCGGCCCAAGCGGGATAATTAAGACGCATTGGTTAGATGACGTCACTACAGGGATGATTGTAGGAGACTGGGCAGAGGGATTGGTTTCATCTGCGAGATGTATGCAGGAATAAGAGTAGCATAGTGTGAGAGAGAGAGATGTTACCGATTCTGCATATCACCCGGGACGTTAGGGAAAAGCACTTAATCTTCGGTTGGCATTCATTTTTCGATGAGCTAAGAGCACCGGCGGGATTCAAAAGGAAATCATCTCTCCCTCTCCCCCCACAAACAAACGCTAATTACACCGCGCAGGAGCGACGGCACGGAAAACTGGCGACGAGTGTGGTTCTCGCGTTGTAGACGGGCTGTATGTTCCGATATGCGATGTGTAAGCGAGCCATTCGAACGACATGGTTTGTCTGCTTTGATTGATACTCTCATTGTCACTGAGGTATTCGCGGAGCTCCGAGTTATTAGGCAAACGGTAACGACCAAATTAGGACAACACGTTCAGACGAATTACCAGTTATCAATTAATTTGAAAGAAAAAAATCATATTATACTGGGACACCAAACCCTGAACCATAAAAGATAAAATAAAATTATCGTAATTGGAATGATAATCGCAAAAAAGCAAAAAATCTTTTTAATGATAGGTAACAATCGTGTTTTTCCTCAGATTTTTAATTATAAGTACAATGCGTTCCGACTCACAAAATCAACAACAGGCATAAGATTTTGTCTTTGTCTTGCACCTAAAGACCTCATCTTGTACCTGATGAAGAATCAGGCGTCAAAATGCGTGGCTCTTATAATTAAAATCTGTGGAAAAGTACGCTTGATTGTTTTATTACTACGGACTTTGGCTGTATAACGCCTGAATCTGTAACATTTGGAATTATCGTATTTAATTTTACACCACACGCCGGATTTTTTCCTCGATGATCAGGGTGAAAAAATACCAGGAGCAATCACGGTTGTTCATAATAAGTGCTCTAGCGTAATATGAAGTCATTTTCCAATGGCGCTCATGAGTACTAAAGTGTGATTTTTTCATAAGCAAAACGTCACTAATTGCGTTGAATGGAGTGCTTTCATAGTACGGTAACTGTAAACATTGCCTTTCTTGAGTGGTTTTCGTTTTAAATAACAATTACGACAACGTGAAAGGAGGAACTGTGATACTAGCCTAGGGTTGCAACGAACACGTGGACAAGTGTTAAGTACCGTGTCCCTTCCGCCGGTAGAACGCTTTCCTTCCAAATTACCATGTGCCAGTTTCATAATGACTGGTTAACATTAACCGAAAGATGATATTAACTTTACGTTAACTTGATGGTAAATAAAGAGATCGAGTTTTGCATGATACATAGACAATTGGCTTGTTCACTATGGCGTCATGGATAAAAAAATGTTTGAAATGCTTAAGTATTTTTTTTTGGAAAGTCATTCCTCTCATAACGTGACAACATTTTACCAGTGTAGTAAGCCAAACTCTGTCTTCCACAAATTATTATGAGTACCACCGATTGTAATCATTTTTTACTGCACTGCAATATCGACCTTCTACCAAGTGAAACCTTAAATATTTGATATTTTCCCATAGGTAAGGAATCCGGGGCTGAGTACAAAACAATGGACGGCATGCTGTGAGAAAGGCAACACCTACCTACTGAGCACAGTGACTAAGATAAATGTCATATTCTTACCACTTCCGCTTCCTACACAATGAGATATGGCGGGGAAAATGTTTTTGAGATATTAATTGAAAACTATTTTTAAGGCATAAGTACTAAAGCCATGCTAGGGTCCTAAGGCATTAACGTCATGAGATACAAATTAATGGACTGATATTTATAGCCTATTTTAAAATACATATGTATTTCTGGAAAAGGACATTTTTCTGCTACACTTTGCGCTGCTTGGTTACGAATACGGAAAATGAAATTTAACCGAGGCTAAGACGAAGAAAAAACTGGTATGAATGTTTTGACAAATTCTCAGAGAAAGTAAAACCTAATCATTTAACTTTTATATTAGTCGAGGAAAGGCTTCGCAAAGTGTCCCCTTTTCCTAGCGGAGAGAAAAAAAACTCCAGGAAATAAAACACATTTTATGTACATTGATGTGAGGAAGTGGGAGAAAACTTCCTAATATACCGAGAAAGTTTCTGGCAAGGACGCAACAAAAAGTTATAATGGGGAATATTGACCAGGAAGATGAAATTTGGGAGTGGAATATTATTACTGAAATCTTGAAAGGATGAGATAGGATATATTAGAAAACATGATGTGATGGGGTCAGGAAAGGGAAAAAAAGGACCCAAAGAAAAGTTGAGCGGGAAGGGAATGCCGTATAAAGCACTGAGGGTACGATGAGATGTTTTAGGTGATTCCGTAACATTGCACATTGGAGAGACAAAACGAAGTCATAATCCAAGAGGGTAAACATAAAGGAAGAAAGAAGAAGATAAATATTCCGGGAATGAGAGGATGGGGAACTAGGGGATTGAAGATACTTCTCCAGCAACTTATGGGCTCTTTCAGAAATGACCTCAAAAGACATCTGAACCATTTAATCAAATTGGTGCTGGTAAATTATAGGAGATACTAAACATTTTATGCGGCTAGTTAAGGGAAAGCGGGGACAAAATGTACGGTTGGCTATTGGTAGGCATCATTCTTGAAGCTATAGGTTGACTATATTAAGCTTCTCAGAAGATTTCTTCCGCTGTCAGAAAAACCTAAAATTAGTTCTCCACCCACTTACAACAGAGGGTACTCATATCTTAAATCAGGTGTAGAAAAATAGCAACATTGCAACTAAATAAAAAAATTTCTTTTATGGCAAAACTTCTTTCCTGGCAATGATATGATATATATCTCATCAAGAAGATCTTAGGCTTTCTCACAATAAGTGCACATTAAGATTAAGCCATAGCTACATGAATAAACTTAGTCAGGTTAAAAAAACGCTCTTCAGAAATAATGATAAATAAAATTTTAATTTTCGTTCGGTAAAATTTATAAATATGCCCAAAAATTTTGCAGACTTGGTGCTGAATCTGAAACAACATAACAAGAGTAATAAGTCCAAAATTCATCGCATTGCTACATAGCCCTTCAGACAAATTACATTTAAACACAATCATACCAAAAAATCTCCTTTTACCCATTTCATTCTCGGATATTACATAATTTGAAGCTTATCTGCCTCTTAAATGGTCAGTCATGGGTCACTTACTTCCTTATATGACGCTCTAATAAGGAAGTTCACTAACGGGTGGAATTTCTTGAGAATATTCCATCGACTACTTTAGATCGAGCGAAGACGGTGAAAACCATTTCCACATAGTTCCTCATTTGTTTGTCATAATCTTTAAAGAGATTGCAACGGGAGAGGCTTATGTAAACCACCTTGGAATAAAAAAATCAACAAATGCAGAACTGTATACTTAATTTCACAATTACTACACGTGTTTCGTTGTATTTACAACATAATCATCGTGTATCTCTTGAATTTTGTTTGTGCATTATACCTGATGATGAAATGTAAGTTAAATAAAAAAATGACGATCTGATACGCAGTTACACGTGTTTTAATCATGAAATATTGAAGTTAAACTTTCTTTACCACTACATCTTGCCAAATACACTACAGTAGACAAATTTTGGCAATACTTGTATGCTACTTTTTTTAAACTCTGCTAGGCTAATGAAGTTATACGTATTGAGGTGGTTTTTAAAACTTTTACAAATGTATTGTTATTTCAAAGTGAACAAACGTGCATCTCCAACCAAGTTCTTACGCGTCAACGTCCTAGATTCTTGGCTTAATTTGTTTTTTAGGCATCTCACTTTCCCAGAATTGTACACATTTCAGCTTTTCATCAAGCCATCGCTCTTTATTTCTTCACTTTCCTTCTTCTTTTGGCCTCGACATGCCGCAACGCCCCTTTTTGCAGCCATCATTTCCTTCAACCCTAGAGCGAGAAATTCTAAGCAGAACCTCGGCTTTAAAGAGATATGCACGTGATGCTCAAAGGAAGCTTCTCAACTCGGTCGCGTCGACACTGTAAACGTCACTCCACATCTATCTCGTGGATGAATCTGTGAGTCACGTTTCTTGCACCACGTTTAAGCGTTTATCTTTTCTTCATTTTTAAATATTTTTCCCTTCACCCGTCCCATCAAATGTATTTTGGCCTAAATTAGTTTTTAATCTCATAAGGTCTTGCGACTGCCGCTGGGTAATAATTCTTGGGAACTTTAATCTCCGAGCTACATTTTATTCCTGCCTCTCACGGGCGATGTCAGGTTTTTTATACATATATATGGGGGCACCAAAATACTGCTTCTTTCTTCCATTCTTTTTCTAATCGCGTTTTTAGGATTCTCTGAGATGAGAGGAAGCAAAAGCTTGAGCGTTTCGCAGCTCCCATCCCTCCCCGGAAAACATGAAGTGCTACCGAATGAAAAATAAAATAAACCTTCGATAATCCAGAAAAGTAGGTAAATCTATGGATTATGTCGTCGTTTTCACGGATAATTAAGATGGAAGGGCTGTCGCCGGAACCCAATTTGTCGAGACACATTGCCGGATTGCCTTCTTGGAAATCTTAAAAAAAAAGAAAGAAAAACTGGAAAGAGTGCTGTCGACGGTTAGCTTCAAACGTGATTAGGTAGCAAATGAAAAACATGCTGCAGGATCGAAAAAATATATTCCAGTTTCTTAGAGATCAATTTCAACCACTCAGAATAGAAGCAAATGCCGCAGATCACAGACATTAAACAAAAGCATTTCAAGCTAATTCAGATTATGTAATCATGCTAATTCAGCATACTTTAAGACAAAAACACTTCTTGTACTACGCCTTCGAAATCCTTCATGCAACTGAAACAGCTTACAAAAAGTATACATTTTGGTATGAGGAATTAGGTCCATGGTGACATTCTAGGATCTCAAGTATATCTGCCTCTGTGGCTGCAGAGTTAGGTTTCCTGATGGAAAAAACGCCAGAAACTGCGTTTTTTGGGGATAGAGCCTGTGGGCAGTCCCATCACTGTCTCTAATACCCAATACCTGATTTAAAAGATTTTTCGAGCTGTATTAATCGTCAATAGACAATAATAAATAAATTAATGACGCCAACACTTACTGATCTATCCATAAATGGTGCTAAATGTGCAGTCTTCATTACCACAGAGACTTTCCAAGTGATAAGCAGCTTACTAATCTTTTTTGAGGGAAATGAGAGGAAAAACGTATCATTTTTTCTCCATTAGAAAATGACACAATTTTCCCACAAAGTGACACAATACCTATTTATAAGTGGGTATAGTTTAGCATTACTTAGCAGTGAATTTAATTTCGGATTACAATGAAAAACTGAGAATTATATCAACACATATTGTCGAAAGAGTTTGGAAACCTTTAAAGGTCACAGTACATAATCAATATCTACATACTACCTAACTAGCCGCCGCGTGGGCGCGTGGCAGGGAGTGTTTTGGGAAGAACTGTGTACAGGTTTAAAGGATAAAGTTTTTGGAGGTTAATTAGTAAAGTGTATAGTGAGAGAGTTTTGAGTGGAGCTTAGTTTATACTATCGTCGCTTATTTCGCGTGGAAAAAACGAATTTTTGTACCGATATGTTCTTAAATGTGTTTCTTTTATTTTATCGTGTCTGTTGGACCAAGGGACGTTGTGTGACATCAAGATTCAGTACCCTCCATCATCTTAAAATACCCCTGTTCGGAATATCTCGACCAAGCTTAGCCTCGCGTGTAGCCTACTGGTCTCTCTTGGCTACCAATTACCAATTTAATCCCTCTAAAACCTGTGAGACACCATATGCTTGCTCGATGCAGTTTTTAACTAACTTTTCTTTGTGGTGTATTTAGTTATGGGTTTATTGTTTCTGTGCAAGGTCGCAAACACTTTGGACGTATGTAAGATATGGCAAAATCAGTGCAAAGTATAACCTCTCTTTTACTTTCTCATCCAAGGATCTTTCTATTCTACGCGTGATAAATCCTTATTTTTTATTACTGTACCTCATAAGCTCAAAATTATGTGTTCCTCACAATATGTCTGAAGTTAAGGTTATTCCGAGGTATTTGAATTTACCTGAACATTTTGCAAGGCATTATCAGATGAAAACTTGGGAACAACAAAAGAGTATTCATATGAATGAGGAAAATTTTATGGCCATTGGCCATATGGCCGACAGATGAATATTCAAAAAACATTTAACTACTAATTTTCTAATGTCTCATCAACATTCATCTTAAGATGCCGTTCGATCGAGATCCATCCGCTGAAAAGTTTTTAAGGATTGACGACCTAACATATGTTGCTCCATATGCAATTCAACAAGAATTCTTATGCATTCCACCAACGGCTTGTTCGGTAAGAGGCGTTATCCCCGGGAAGCGTGCTAAGTAAAGTAAGGATTTGTGTACAAAAATTGATACCGTTTTCTAAAAAGCACAACAGTTAGCACTGGCTATATACCAGAATCGCTCTTTGCGATTCAATATATGCTCGTCTTAGATTAATTGAAAGATTCATACCACGAAATTTCCAATACGACATGGAGGGTATTATTTTGAACCTGCGCAATGTCCCTAGAACTGACAGAATAACAAAAAAGTGAAATATATTGCCGAGCTTATAGGCACAAAAGTTTCGTTTTTCCTCGCATATTCAGTGATAATAACAATAACAGCACGATACAGACAGCAGAAACATTGTTAAAATACAATTCATATCTCTCACCCTTTAAAATGATTTCTCAATTCGTCCCATTCCATGGCTGGTGGTCGAATCCATATGCCACACGTCTCGGTGACAGCTAGCAGGGTAATATGAAGCAGATGTATGTACAAATTAACTCTGTAAAAACATAACATGTCTTTCCTATAAAAGAACCTAATTACCATATGGAGTCACAGAATTCGAGGCCTCGAAAACACAACAGTCAAAGGTCAATACTTAAAATAGGTTATAACATTTTTTTTTATATAGTCCATTCCTTGGTAGAAATATGATTATCTACACAGGCCACCATATGTCGTTAAAATACCCATTTATACCAAGCATTCTTATCGGCAGTTTAAGATAAAATATTTTTATTACTCGAGTAACATTTAAACTTCCATTTACAAAAAATATGAAAGGTGCCATAAACCTCACCTGATATCTCACGGAGGCGACAGGCGTAACGATTATAAAGCTGTGAATTATCCACGGTTCATGCAAGTTGGGGTTATTGCCAAAAGGAAAGGGCAGCGTCGAATCATGCAGAAGGTGCGAAGTATGTTTTCTCAGCGATCTTTTAAATCTGTAGTGGCAAGGCTAGTTTTTTTTTCTGTCCAATATAATTCTCTTTAAAAGCAATATAGATGGAAACGAGGGCTAGTAAATAAACAGTTCTGAGATGTTTTTTGGCAGCTTGATCAGGTGTAAAATCTTGCTTACTACCTTGCTAAATATGAATGGGGGAAATCAGGGCACATATTTCCCCAAGAGATGTTTTCAACAGTGATGATAATTCTCTTTTACAACAGCAAACTTTACTGGGACGAGTGAAAAAAATATCGATTGAAACTATGTATTAATTCTAAAGGTGCCGCAAGGACAAAGGAATATTTTATTCCACACTTTTCCTCAAGGAAGCCCTACTTAATTCCACCAAATATTTTTAGGGTCACAATAAAACTAAGTTAAACTGAGTCTAAAACAAATACTTCCGGCATTGTTTGACAAAGTAACGAAAACTCCTTTGCAAAATAGCATATTCGCAATTCGTTAAAAAAAGCGCTATTCATTGGGGAACTCTTAGCAAAGAATTTGATCTACTGACGCTTAAGCTGGGGCCGAGCTAGCAAAAAAAAATGCTTTGCTCAGCTACAATTGCGTCTTGCTCCATCGTTCGTTAATTGGAACGGAAAAGTAAGTCTGGGCACACTATATCTTTGTCCTACTCTAGAGAATGCCACTGAAATGGGTCGGTTGATTTGTGATGTGGAAAGTATTGCATTCCGATGGTGGATGTCTCGCAGAAGAAAAAGATAAACGGCTCTTGAAATGGAATGAGGGAACAAAGGGCTTAAATACTATATTTTCTAAAGGGTAAAGAATTTTATTTTTAATATTTTTAACCTCCTCTCCTCAGTCTCAGTAAAGTCAATAAGTGTTCCCTGGACTGTGAAGTCCAGGTGAAGTGAAGTGTGAAGTATGTTATGTTATGGTTATGTCAGAGGCTTAACATTTTCTCACAGTGCCAAATACCAACGACGTGATGTTCCGTAAAGAGTGAAATGGGAGGATATAGGGCAGAAAATACCAGAAAAAGTTATTTTTTCGATAAAGTAAGTGACTTACTGAAAGATTTTAATGAAGCATTCAAGTGGCTGATGACTATAACTTAAAGACTGGAAATTATTTTGAAAGACTTATTTTGAAAGATTTTTTTAAAAGACTGGAATCTGGAATCCTCAGGAGAAAACATTTATAATTTTATAAAACTGGTACCATATGTACCCGCAAAGTCTAAAGGAAAAAGAAATATAAAGCATTACTTAAAGATTGACAATTTCACTCAAAACTTTGCGGAGCCATTATTTACCATTGCATCCACTATGTCCTGATGAGTTTCCGGTCTGCGTCGGAAAAAAGGGTTTATTATCAAATCAAGGGAATACACTTTAATTTTGTTCTAATTTAGCAAATCTAAGCTGAACTATATTTACAACTTACATGGATGTTTCAAATCAAAGTATTAAAATTTCCTAAAAGGGAAGTAATACAAAGTCAAGATTAAATGCAGGGATCACATCTCTCTACTCGAGATTTTCTCATTTTGGCTTTGCTTTTTGCATAAAGATTACTTCCATACGTACCATCCATTATATTGCTTCCTTCAGTTTCCCCAAAGAAGAAAGAATTTAATACTGGGTAAAGAGTTTCAAAGGAAATATCTTAAGTTAGAGGGATAATGCATGTCTTCACTTTAAAAAAATTTGCTGGGTCGGCATCAAACTTCAATTTCTAGACATACTAATCCCTCCGATGCCAGAGAAGCTCTCTCTCCACAGTGAATGTGTTATTAAATTGGAGGGATTTGGTTTCTTTGCCGGAGAGTACGCAACGAACAAGCACCCAAAATGTAGATTTTCGCAGCATCGCCTCCGGGATTTTCCACGCACGATCTCCCAAAACTTTTCGCCCGCATCGCTTTACGGTTAAGTAGAAGGTTCTAATTTCCGCAATGGATCTTGCATTCTTGGAGCAGGCAATTAATTAGGGCCATAGAAATACACGCGGCAGCTATTTTCGCCGGAAGAGGGCCTACTTTTATTCTCCCCACCCTCCCTCCGAACTCATTAAACCCTCCTTCGGAAATTTCATCAGTATCCAACTCGCCCAGATGTACGCATGGAGAATGAAACATCCCCGCAATCCACACTCATCATGCGTACTCCTGTGGCGTAAACTAGTCACCCTCTATGTTCATCCTACCTCAGGCCGAAAACTCTTCCTCGATTGCTCTTCATTCGAATGCATGAAGGCTGAACGGAGTGAGGCAAGTCATCTGATTACTTTTTGAAGAGCCAAAAGCATTGCGCGCGTCAGATCAGCGGCAAACATCTGCCTGGGAAAACTAGTTCGGTGCTTCTAGCCGCATTCTGAGAGAGGGCCACGCGTACGGGATGTAATGGTACACGTTGAGGACTGATGACATGGAAACAAATAGTAATATTTGTGATAATTAATTTCTTTCTTGTAAAATAAACCTTTTAAGAATGTACAGTTTCCTTTCGGCATAGTGTACAAGGAATATAGGAACCACTGAGAAAAAATATTCCTGTTTTGAGGTTGCCATATCTTTCAATACATACAAGTTCAGAGAAAGACAAATCATGGTACAGAGAATTCAACTCCGTTCATGAGTTAAAAACAAAATACTTAAGTTCTTAAACTGCTGAAACATAGGAATGAAACATAACTTAATGCACGCTTTTAATAATTTTTGTTTGTATTATTAAGCCAAAATTATTCGCTTCGAGCTACACATGATATTTTTCATTTACTTATGATAAGATAAAATTTACATTTTTATTACTAATTTACTGACCAAAATACTGTTATTTTTGTCAAACAATGAATATCGTTTGCCTACACTTGTTTATTTTTAACGCTGGTAGGCTAACTTTCATATTCAAAATACGTTGGACATATCCCAAAATAAGATTATTTTTCGAATTATCAAAACGGGTGCCCTAAAATTTTTCTCATTATACGACAAATCAAACAAGCGTCTAGGAATATCTCATATTTATTACCATTCACCGCTATGGACGAACAAAAATTAATCCGGCCACATAGCTATGGGTTTTGGCTGTTAATAAAACTATGGAAGAACCCAATTGCGTTTTTAGCACAACATTCACTTGTAATTGTCGTGCGAAATAGACCGCATTAATTTATGGCAGTTAGTTCCAACAGTTCTCCTAAAAAATATTCATACCTAAATTTTTCTTTAGATAAGTTTTCATCGAGATTACTTCATGTGAATCCTGAAAGGGTTCTGATATTTGTTTGCTTGATGACATATTGAGAAGAGGCATTGGATCCACAAAGTATGAAGTGGTGGGTTACTGAGGTAAAGATTACACGGGATATGAAAGAAGGGCGGAGAGATACCTGGCGTCGGCAGTGACGACTAACAAGCGCCAAGGTTTCCACATTTTAACGTCCCATTTGACAATCTGAATATTGCCTTTGCATTGCTCTCAACATTGCAATGAAGTGGAGATCAGGAATCCAAATAAAACATCGTTAAGGATTCAAACCCGGGCCCTTGTGGTATAAAGCCAGTACACTAACCAGCGCATCGACGAGATTCATTCAGATCTTTTCTCGAAAAGTCACAACACATTGCAAAGAAGAGGAGGACATAATATCGCATTGGTTTTACTATAATTAACCACGTTAGGATTAAATAATATACGAGCCAATAGGCCTATTACACAATTGAAAAGCATGTTACACCAATAACCATATAACCTAAACCGACTGTGATTCCCGGTTACTGCAATTGAGAGCTTCAAAACAATTCCTAATGTCTTGTTGCATTTTTATCCTGGGATGTCTAAATGACTTAAAAAATTTACAAAATATGTCTAAATGAGATTGAAAAAAATTATAAGGTGTTCATCACACTTGTAACTTATGTACCTATAAAGTGTAAAAGTTTTACTTACCCAAAAAATGATTTTCTTGTGAAATATTTTATTAGATTAGTTCTTAGAAAGGAAACGAACTAAATTGATATTTTTACTTTAGCCACGCATAAAAAATAATAATTGAACGTACAAAAAATGGTCTTTCATAGCTTAACGAAGAATTAAAAAAATATATTGGCGTTAACCATTTTACAAGGAGACCATTGGTTTGTTTGCAATCAATGCCAACACTCGAATATACATGATAAAAAATTTTTTGCAGTGGATTTAGGATGAAGTACAAAGAAGGGTTGGTATGGTGGGGACTTGAGAAGATGGGTCGACAAAAATGGCGTCGTGACACTATTAGGCGTCGCTCTTCTTCGGAGACGTCGAACAATTTTTACGACCCCCTGACAACCTTGCCCTCGCATTTCCGCACCGTTGAAAATCCTCAGCGCTGTCTGCCGACTCTTCCCTCCCCGCCCAACCGACGCTACAGCCCTCGAAAAATCATCCCCCTTTTAAGTTTCCTCCACTTCGTCTCCTTCGCTGAACAAATCTACTTTAAACGTCTCGGCCCACCTCTAAAAACAAAATTTTCCCTTACGTCGCTCGTTCCATTCTCTCGTCTCATACCCCTCTCCGACACTTTTCATTATATTTTTCAGTCTCTTCAGATTTCCTGTTCTCTGTCACGCTCCCAGAGGTTCAAATTAACGTGACAGATATCGTGTTCCGCATCAATGATTTCTCTGAATAAACGAATCTGAATCGCATATTCTTAGGGCCATAATTGTATTCGTTTTGCTATACACAAAATATCATAAAATATTTCTCTTTAAATTAAAATTTAAAATATTCGTTTAGCTTTAAAATTCCAAGAGGTTTTATCTTTATCCCTCTGGCTAATCTCATTTAAAGTTCAGCACATGGCTGATCGTTGATGTTGCAGCAATAATACCATAGCCTAATTGGAAACTGGAAATCAATTTGAGGAAATGTCAACTTCATTCGATACAGCCTGGAGCTATTAGATATTATAATTGGCATACCAATACCTCCATGCTTAAAGCTGAAGAGGAATTTCCGACAACTTCATCAAACGCAGGGTTCTTAAAGTATTACCTTTCCTTTACATCTTATCCATCTTGGGCCGGCAAAAAATAAATTTCTTTGCCAGTCACTTCTTTTACTACGGACTTTTTGAGGATTTATTTCTTACTTTTTACCCACAACCTGACAAACTGAGACTTATAATATGTAAAAAAAACTATCAGAGGTTTTCCTCATAGAATGAATAAAAGACGAACAACTTCCGTATGATCACAAAGGGTTGGAATGGCTCAGTTTTTCCATGTCTGCAAGGCACTGACGTTTCCTTTTAGAAGACATCCGGAAAAAAATAATTCGGAGCACAAACTCCACGAATTTTTCGAAAATTTAAGAGAGGAATGCCCTTGGGGATAACTTGTATCATATATATACTCGCTAACGTTGGCATTTTTTTGAGCCAAGATCAATTGCGCTTCGATTGCATTTTTAAGTGAATTTGATGGGTATAATTTAAGGGAGGGAAGGGACCAAAAGATCGGCTAAATAATAACTACCTCATGGCTATTGGACGGGGAAAGAGGAGGTTCATTATGGAAGCATTTCAGCCAATAGTAAAGTGATGATGATTGAACGAGCGGGTGGTTTCAATTCTTGGCAAAATAAGCTATGTCCTTACCAGCACGTCACACCCTCGGGTAACTACCAATCCGAATCAATCTTCAGGGCGGACGTCCCTTCCCACAATTCCCTTCATCTCCCGGACCAACTCGTCCACCCTTCACCGACACTGACTCCTTCCCCACCCCCACTATCACCCTTCTCATCTATCTTACACCCCTTACACTACCACTCGTCGACTTCCTCCTTCACAACCTCTTCTTCAACATTCACATACCTCCTCCCCCTCACGACAATCCTCCCTCTGCCGTGAAACTAAGGCAAGACTTACCCGACCCTACACCTCTCTCTCTCTCCTCCGGGCAGATTAAAGACTTCGAAAGACAGAAGACACATTCCTTCGAGCTCTCGACCCCCGAAGAAAAGGAGTAGGAGCTACTTCCTTCCAATCTCCACAAATGTCAAGTTTCCCCCGTTCCCTCTAACCTCCGCTACGCCCTCTTTTATGGTGATGGCAAGGATCGTTACGTCTCAAAGCCATATCATTCATTTGGGCTGACTTTTGCCATTACTAGGGGCGGTGGGGCAGGGGAGAAGAGGAGGAGGCCTGGGATGGGAGACTGTGTAATCCGTTTCAAACCTTGCTGGTTATTTTTTTTTCAACTCGAACCAACCTACTCCCCTCCTCTCATTCACTATTTCCTTTCCGTAGACGGAATTACTTTTAAAAACGCTGGCGTGATTTACTCTGGCTGATATTCTGAAAACTGTGCGCTAATTTTTTTTTAATTTTTACTTTTAAGTTCCGTGGATCTTTTCATTCCTCCAGAAAACTACTTTTTGGAAAATTTTCTTCGCGTATTGTGTGCTCACCACGTCCGCCTCCTGAAAATTCCTCCCCACCCCTCTCTCCCTACGCAAAAGACACCGGAGGAAACTCTATTTCTTGGGGCACCGACGCATGATTTATGGCCGAATCCTACATCGCCTCCTCTGCTCGTTTGCTTTGTGAGCGTTATTTTTTAAAAAGTGCGGTTGAAATCCATGCCTCCAAAAGGCGTTAACGTGAAAGTCCTCCTATTTTTTACGGCCGATATTTCACGCTCGCGTTAAAAAGCTTAATAGTGCAGCTTTTGACGCGTGGATATGATCGTATATCAAATACTAATTTAAAAAACTTGATTTTTCTACGTATATAATATCGTGAACGAGTGTCGTACCCTAACTCTAGAGCATTATTCAGAATTACTCTGGAGAACTAAGGCATTCAAGCTTTACGGGCCAATCGTGTCAAAAGTAATGATATGAGGTTTCAAACTTCTTATAGGGGGGAACGATATCATTTATTTCAGGCATCGTAACTCATTTTTCAGAGTAGTTACCCCACACAGCACTTCAAATACGCTCGATCATGTAGTCAGAAAATCGCTGAGTTGACAGAGAGTAACCAACGCAAAGATGAAAAAGTTCAGTGCTGATATGTTAGCTGATGATCGCGAGTCAACAATTGAGAAATATTATTTGTCTAAAGCCGCAACGATGGAAGTGCTTATAACGCATTCATGGATTAATAAAAGAAATCGCTTGTAGAACAGACACAGGATAGCCTAAAAGCATATTGGTCAAAAATTCATTAAAAAATTATTTGACAACAAAATGTTTTGGAAGGCGTATATGGGTAACTAGCATTACTAGCGTTGCAAATTAAAATGTTATTTTTTGTAGCACTCACCTAGTTTCTGGTATGACCATTTATTGTTATCCAGAATTCTTTTGGCCTGCACCTAGCAGCCAAAATAACGTGGGAAGTTCTCATTTGAAGTGGGATGATTACTGCATGCCTGGTGTGCAATCATCCCGTGCCACACACCCTTGTGGTGGCTCGCACGGTATTATGTAGATGTATGGGAATTACATACAGCAAGTTTTACAAGATGCAATAAGGTATGGGGAAATAGTATGTGATATCTATATTAGTGCAAAGCGACCCCTCAGTTTTCCGCCGAATGAAGCATATCACTAAATGACTTGAATATTCACGATACACGCTTCCAAAAGTCGTAGGAATAAGATCACAAATAGCACTATTTCAGATTTTTAATTGAATTTAAACGCCTTTCGACTCGCGGAGCCATCATCAGATACCACACTGACCATTACCAGGATATAATTCCGAATAAGTTCAACAGGTTTAGGCATTATATGGGGAAAGTTCGACATAATAAGATCAACAATCGTACTTTTCCACTGGTTTACTAGGTACGCGTTTATTTCAGCTTCCACTACGTAGAACCTGAATGTACTGAACGTATTCTGGTATATATCGTGGTAATAGACAATCTATTTCTCTTCAATTTATTGAATTGAAGAGAACACAAGGTATACAATGAAACTTGGCATGCTTGTAGGTACGCAAAATGTCATAGTTATAGCAAAACTGTAAAGTGACATGTAGTAAATGTAGGATGGGTAGGGAGAAATGATTAGGTTATAAAAGAATGTAGACTGGTGGAGAGCATGATTTGTTGTTATGCCCACGTCATGAGAATGTACGATATATTCGAGGAATATTTTAAAAAATTGACAGAGTGATTGAGTGTTGTAAATAGTTGGGGTAAACTGAGAAAGTCAAGGTAAACAGAGAATTATGAATACAAACATCTAGAGAATTTATGTGAAGCACTGCGAATATAGCAGAAACAAAATATGCAGGAGTAGGAAAGTTCAGAGGAAATATTTAATTCACAGCCTACACTACAGCACACCAGGGAATCCTTACCATTAAACAATTATTGACTAAAAAGAAACTCCCCGTTCTGCCTAAAGATGAAACATATTTTTTAACTTATGAGTACTGATTCAGAGCATTCATGAATACTCTAAGAGGCTCGGAGGCTACACGCTAGGCCTAGGTTGCTAGAAAAATTTAGAACTGGTGTGTTTCAGAGCGAAACAAAGAATATTATCACGACGTCTCACGACATCTCTCACTACATCATCATACACAGACCGGTACAAAAACTCGTTCTACCCGCGCACCATAAGTGACCACAATAAAAAATTAGCTCCAATAAATACACTCTCGTAATACACGTCACCATTTCACCTCTTACAACCTTATCCCTTACATCTTTACACAGCTGGTGACCTAATATTCCCAGCCACACGCCCATGCGGTGGCACACATGTTAGTATGTAGATGTAGAGCTTTCTTCTTTCTTTGACTGTTCCTAATGCGACAGATAGAGGGGTAGAAACGATGTATGCATGCTATGATAGTAATAAAAAAATGAACATACACTCTTAATCAGGGTACGATGAAACGTGATCAGTAGGTAACGCATGTGAAGGCCGATCATGAATAATTTCTTGTCCCTCTAACGAACAATGGAAAGACATCTCTGTTTGTTGAGAAAAAATTTATTCTTACAAGTGTCATTGAAGTAAAAAAGTAATTCTTTACAAATTGCAGCAGAGACGAGCGTGACGTCAGCATGAAAAATGTCACAAAACCCATCAGGAATAGCTGAGTCTCCACGCTGAGTGAGATAGAGAGAGAGAGAGTCCCTTTTCCGAATAAATATTGAGCTCGGATTTCATGAGTCACGGCGCTCAAATCCACACGTACGTCAAAATACTCTTTGCGACATCAAAACCAGGAAAGCATCATTTTTAACGACCGGACACGAGAGCGCCACAAATCAAAAGCCATCCCATCCAAGCGATCTCTAGGGGTTGGGTCTTTCCTGTCTTTTGTGTGCTCTTTTTCAAAATTCATCCGCCGGAAAAACTGTGTAAACTTTCAGCACTTTAGTTCACGAATTCTTCCAAATGGGAAGAAGGGAATATCGATCTACTGGGATGAGAAGTGAGTATTAGTATCCCACCACATTTTCACCCAAAAAACGAATCACAATAGTGGTAATTAACATTTGTCTTCAAATATTATGAAGTAACTATTTTAATATTAGTACAAGGGGACCAAGCTGTGCTCGGTACGCTAACTGTAACAAATATTTTTCTAATATAAAATCGTGTTATTTAATTCAATAGTATAACATGCATACATACCAATCACGCTGTTTACTTCCGGGGTAGGCACATTCACAAAGCTTCACTCATAAATACACATTTGTACACCTAACTCTGTTTCAATAATTTCCTCCATCCTGACCTATTCTTGCAAACCTCTTTTTCCTCATTAACCCCCATATACGGCTTCATACATGCTTGTTTTCAACACTCCCATTATTCCTCCTCCTAAGAATTTCCTCAGCCACTTCAACGACGACTTCCTCGGCCTACCTCTACCTCTTGCACCATTCATTTCACTCTTATATACCTGATTCGTTATTCGACTCTCATCCATTCTCTCAACATGGCCAAACCAACGAAGCACACTCCTTTCATATACGTCCATTACTGGAGCATCTAACCCAAATTTATATATTTACCACTCATTTTTGACCCTATCCATCCTACTTTTGCCGTAAATACTCCTCAGCTGTTTGATATTTTATCAAAAATAAAAAATGCCATTTATAATGGCTAAAATAGGGTTTTCTCAAAAATAGAAAGTTGCAAAAGTTACAGCCCTAAAACTCCAAAATTCCCACTCTCGGAAGAATAGGTTCCATAATTTCATGAAAACTTTTGCCTGCCCATACGATTATTAATAAGATAGAGTGTAAAACACTCGGGCCAACTTTCCTGTAAATAGCCATATCTTAGGTTGCCAAGGAAATATGCCATTGTTTTAGCGGAGAAAAATTTGCAATTTGGTAGTTGAAAACGTAATTTTTAACCAACAACAAAGTGTATTTCAAAATCAATTGCAAAATTAAATGCTTCACTCTTTTCTCCATCAGATAGTGAATTTTTAAACCCTATATCTTGATTGCAAGTAATTAAAATAAGTAAAAAAAAACTCTTCATTGATTCCGAGTAAAATGGGGCCCATTTTGGGGGTCTTGGAACCTTTGCATCCCTAAGCTCTTTAGTCCAATGGAATCCTCCAAACCGAAAATCCTTACAAAGAGACTTTCAGGAGAATCGGTTCAGTACTTTTTGAGAAAATATTTATATACCGATGTACATATACCTATACAAGAATTGCGCGTGTAATAGTATCAGATGTAGATCAGATCATATGAATAAAATATGGGAAATAGATAGTAAAACAGAAAGGTTTAAAATTTGGTTCCTCCCGCGATCGATTAGAGACCAAAATGGCTGCGTTAAGTCTTAGTAGTAGGTTAGTTGACAGTTAGTGTAGCAGAATAATTCATATACACCCTAATGCAAGTTTCTAAATCTGCCGAGTAGTACTGACACCATGTTCTGCATGCTCCCTGCACGATTCTTGTGTCACGTTTCATAGTGACATTACAAATTATTTTAGTAGTTTCTGCAGCATTTGTAGTATACTGTTAATGTGGTGCTTGTTAGTGAAAGTAAATTTCTTCACTGTAGTTCATGTCGATGAATAGTCACTTCCTGCCAAACACCCCTGTGGTGTCTTGCGGGGTAATAAGTAGATATAGAAGTAGAAGTTGATTCCAGAAGACGTTACAGCGTTACGAAACTTTAGTTGTGGATATTATATTACGCACAGTGAATCCTCGAAGCTTTTGTTTGATGTTTTTCCAGTTAGAACATGAGGTAAATAGTCTCCAACAGAGAACCTCCTCTCCAACAAAAACAAAGAACTTAAGGTACACTTCCAGGATAATTTTAGATTAAACTATCGTCCTGTGCAATATATCAACTTTGCGTCAAATTTTACAACAAAATAAAACAGATATTAACATTAAGTGTAAATTAGTAGATGAATTAGGCTACCCAATGGGTTGAAGGAAGACATTCTCGAGGTTTTCTTTTTAAACAAGCAATTGCATACATTTCAAGTGTATAATTCTATGATTTGGAAATTGCCGTTTTCGAAATAAATTAGTATTTAGAATTGTAGATCTCAAATTATTTATAACTGCCACCATTACGAGAATTCGCGGTGATTTAGAGAGGAATTGGGACCACTTTTCAGCATAAGGTGATTTTCCATGGATTAAGTAAGATCAGAAAAACTGTATTTTTATAACTAATTCCTCCATATTGAATAAAAATTATGCAACGCCATAGATTAAAATGGACTCCTAAACTAGAATCGCATTTGAATACGTGAAATAAAATAACTATATGATTGACAGGTTGATAAAAATCACTCATACAAGTACCAAATACAAAAACAAAGAGAATACAAAAACCTTAATTAAAATACTTGACCTTTAACTAGATTTTGAGGAAATTTTGTGGGGACTACCATTATGATATGAATACAAAACAGTAAAAAACGAATACAGAATAAATTATGATAATATATATTAATATGTAATACCTATAATTTCATGAAAAACTGGATTAATGCCAATTAAAAATTTTCACACGGAATAAATAAAAACTATTGAGAAGAAAGAAAAAAACTGTTAAATAATATACTAAAGTATAATATCAACAATAAAGGGGAAATGATATCTAGAAATATTATGAAAGGGAAAAATTAAGCAAAACTTACACGGCACAATTGCTTTAGTATCTGCGAAAATAATCTTTAAAATATTTTCATGTTAGCTTTTGGTGACATAATCCAGGATTTCTCGGCTCAAACGGAGGACGTAAGAAAATATTGTTTACCTCTTCTGACGTAAAAACGATGCATAGCCTCTGAGATTGATAAATTTCAGAAGGGTACTATTTTATTCGTCGTCCCCTTTAACTCATGGTGGCGTCATGTCACTACCCACGCTTTGCCCTCCTCGGCCCATTGACTCCCACGTCAACCCGCGACGCGCCGCGGCGGGACCCAGTGCATGCACCGCAAACGCCATCGACTGCGGATCACGCTCCGTCGAACCGATCCAGAAATCGAGATTGAGCGAAAGAAAAAAAGAGATGGACTCCACCGTGGCGCTCGCATATGGGTACAAAGATATTGAGGATCGAGGGACGATTTTTGTCATTTTTATTCACTCTGGCTCGGCATCTGGAGTCAGATAGGGATCGTAAACAGGCCATGGGGAGGCAGATGCCCTCCCGAAAGAGGACTCCAAATGCTAAAGACATATACATTCGTGCAATTTGATATTTTTATCATTACTCACCCTCCAACCCGGACTGCACAGAATAAGCGAAATGAGTATCTGTGACCACTGCTGACAAAAAACAAATCATTCAGAGATATTTCGAAAAATACGCACAAAATAAAACTCAATCAGGGAATTAGTCTTCAAGACACAAATCAACAATGAAAAAGGATCTGAATTAAATCTAACAAAGATTGTTAAACCTAAAGGTGGCACGTACCGGCCTAAGATCGCGGTCCGCGACGGTTCCTAACCTAGTGACAAATGAAAACTTCACAAAATCAATGCACTGTTTGAAGAGAGATTGACTGTAATTCAAAGGGCCTAAAAGAATAAATAATAACTCTCGTTACTTGCATAAGTTATCAAAAAGACCATGTTTGGGCAGTTAAAAGTAGAGGAAGAAAATTATTTGCTTCCTGAAAGGCAAAATCACCAGCGATGGAAGGAACAAGAAAGATAATTAAGGAAAATATCACAAGAATAGAAGAAATTCTACCTGAGAAGAAGTCTGCAGACAACTAAACATTCAACCATGAGAGTAATAAAGCATTCTATTACAAAACATTTGTAGCTTGCTCATCCATGGTATTAAAACCTATATACGCTGCAGAGCAAAAGGGAATGGAAGTAATGGCGATATGATGCTATTGAAGAAAGAGGAAGGGTAAAATGGGTGATGTAAATCACAGACGAAGAAGTCTAAACAAGACCTGAAGAGAAAAGAAGTTTGATAAGAATAGTGAAAACAAAAGAACTAATGATGACTACGGGTGATGATATATAATGAAAGTAATAATATCCAAAGAAATCAACTCAAGGAATGTAGACAACCTTTGGGAGCAATGTTTATACTTAAAGGGTAGCCAAATCATTCAAATTTAAATGTGCCTCGATGACTAAATGTAAAGAAAGTAACAAGGGTGTGTGGCAGCACATTTGCTAAGTAACTTATTAATGCTGAAACATATAAGTAAGAAATAGCATTAAAAAAGAGAAGGTAGTGAATCATCATACCCATATACAGTTAATAATATTTTGTAAAAATTTTGTTCGTTCTCAAATGACTTATTTTCAATTACCATCGCCTTCTACTTATAAAAAGTCATGAAACAAGTTTCCATGCACTCAAACGACTTACCAATGACTTACTGAGTAAGGTCAAGAACGATTCGCCGAGAACGATTAGACTTTAAACTCGTAAACAAATCGTCTACACTCAATGTCATTAGTAGCTCACAGATGCGGTCGAACACATCGTTAACTACTACATGACGTGATCATTTTAATTCTGAGAAAATCACCAAATCTACGGAAATATATTCAAAAGCTACGTAAAACACATACAACTGATGGTAGCTCCCGAAATTTGAACAGCAAAATTCATTCATATTTTAGGTTATAATTTATGTAAATTTGCGTACAATGGATGCAAAAGAATTTCCATCGTCCCATGGCAATAATTTTCATTTCAATCGATAATCATTCAGCGCTATTCAAACCTTTATAATGGCTTACTTTCATCTAAAACTCTGTACAAAACTAAAAACACCCTTTAAAGAAAGATACGCTCTAGTATTAAGTAATCACATATGACCCAAATAAAGATTACCTAAACTACCCTACCTTGAGCTGGAAATCGGTAAAAACGTGAGGATCACACACTCAGGATTAATGAGATCACGTAACCATGGCAAACATGCGCAGACGGGGTACAACGAAGGCAAACATGTACAGAAGGGGCATAAACTCACTTTAGAAGTAGTCAGCAATGTACCTAATTTTGAGATAAGTTCGCACAGCAGCCTCGGGTATCAATTATAGGACACGGATCATATCTTCATCGCATCAAAGCTGGTTTCACAAGAGTAGCATTACAGTTCAATCCTCCCTGCGGGGTGAATAACTTTCCGAAAGTTTTCAATCCACCCAAACAATTTTAGCCTCTATACTTTTCTGAGCCCCTAAAGTACTGGAGAGAGTGAGGAAAGCCGATTGCTCTCCGTTCTCAATGAAGGGAAATATCCAACCGCTCCTCCTCATGGTGGGGGATGGGCAACGCTTCATGCGGCTAACGCGGCACTGGAGACCGAATAATCACCGGTATAAGTGGTTGCCCTCCGCCAAGTGCCAATGGCCTCCTATGAGGGTGGATGAGCGGGTAGAGGTACAGGGCACCCTCTTACCCTTGGAGGGGGAAACCCCCCTAAAAAGCGGATGATCCTGTATTGGCCAACGGTATGAGGATGGAGAAAGCCAGCCTAAGAAACTACTCCATTAAAGACCCTTATGAGTATCTTAGATTAGCTGCCATGATGACTACGTATGTAAAGGCAGGAAATATTACTGATCATGGAAGTCGGAAGCCAAGGTCCGGCAGGAGTAAGAGTCGTGAGGTTTCTCCGGTCGTTATCCAGCGAAATCCTCACAAAGAAGGAAATAGATTTAAAATTGGAACATGAAATATTAATACACTACTAAAACCTGGAAAACTAGAAGAGGTAAAAAACTGTATGGCCAATTATAAACTAGATATTTTGGGATTATGCGAAACAAGATGGGCTAGCTATGGTGATTTCAGATCAGAAAACTTCAGGGTTATCCATAGTGGAAGTGATAGATCAGGAAAAAATGGTGTAGCCATTTTACTTGCAGGTAAATGGTCATACAATGTTTTGAACACATATCATATAAGTGACAGAATACTCATGATCAAATTAAAAGCAGTTCCAACTAATATTGTAATAGAACAGGTATAATTTCCAACTATAAAGAGTAGAGATAATGAAATAGAAGAAATATATGAATGTATAGAAAATTTGCTCGAGATGGTAGCAGACAAAAAGAATGTTATTCTTATGGGGGACTTTAATGCGTCAGTAGGAATACAAGATAACCAGAAACATGTTGGAAGATTTGGATTAGGGGATGTAAATTCGAGAGGTAGTAAACTGTTGGAATTCTGTTTACAACATGAGTTGGTAATAACTAACACATGCTATGAGGTACACAAGAGGAGACGACACACATGGAAAGCACCTGGAGAAAAAAAGAGATGCATGATAGATTGCATAATAGTAAAGCAAATATTTAGAAAAGAAGCATTAAACGGTTAATCATAGTAAATGATGTTTACATAAACTAAAGGATGTTAACACTCAACAGGAATTTCAAGAAATAGCTGGCGAACTAGTGAATGAAAATGACGGATGGGACGGTATCAAATCCGGCTTAATAACAGCTGCTGACAAGGTTCTAAATGCAAAGAAACTGAAACCTAAAAAATGTTGGATGACCCAAGAGATATTGGAGCTCATTGAAGAAAGAAATAAGTTAAGGTCCAAAAATAATAATAAATACAAGGCTGTTAAAAACAAGATAACTACAATGTGTAGGTCATAGAAAGAAATATGAATGAACGAAACAAGCAAAGAAATTGAGAAAGATTTAGTTGAGGGGAATATTGACAAAGCCTACAGAAAAGTTAAAACATTACCATGTAGACCAAAAATATAAAAATATATAAAAAAAGACTAAGAGCAGCCTAGTGAAAGATAAGCATGGGAAACTATTATTTGGGCATGTGGAGGTGTGTGATAGATGGAAAGAATAAATTGAAGACTTGTACGATGGTAAGGAAATTGAAAAAAATTGAAGAGTATATTGAGGAGTAAAATTCTATTGACGCTGATAGCAAAGGGCCACCCATAACAAGAGCTGAGTTTAACAATGCTGTGAATAAATTAAAGCAAAAGAAAGCCACCGGTGTGGATAACATTGCAGCAGAACTACTGCAAAATAGTGGTGATACAATTAAATATAAACTTTACATGATTGTATCCAATTGCTATGAGGAAGGAAAGGTACCACATGATTTCACAAAAAGCAGAATCATTGCACTTCCCAAGAAAGGCAATGCAAAGGATTGCACAAATTACCGAACAATAATGCATCTGTTCCATGCTTCAAAAATTTTATTGGTTATAATAAAAGAGAGAATAAAAAAGAAAATTGATGCGACATTAGATAGTGATACGGCTTCAGACCAGGAAAAGGCACTCGAGAGGCAATTTTAGCACTGCGACAAATCCTAGAGAGGAGGCTAGAAATTAACAGGAAAACTTATAGAGCTTTCGTTGATTTGGAAAAGACTTTTGACCATATTGGCTGGAGACTACTGTTCCTAGCAATGTGCAAAATAGGGTTGGATTGGGGAGACAAAAGATTGATTTTAAACCTCTACAAAAACCGAAGTACAGAAATAGAAGTCAGTGGCACCAAGAAAGAAGCAAATATAAGAAGAGGTGTTAGACAAGGTTGCCCAATATCGCCTTACTTGTTTAACTTATACATAGAAGAAGCAATGTCTGAAGTAAAAACAAAGACAAGAGGAATGAAAATAAATGGCAAACAAATTCATTGCATTCGATTTGCAGACGACATAGCTCTAGTAGCTGACTCAGAGAAGGAATTAAGTCGAATGCTCAAGATTCTAAACAATATTTTATTAAAACTGAAACTTAAAATAAACACCAAGAAAACAAAAATCATGTTGGTAGAAAGAAAGAGAAGAGAAAAGATAACGAATATACGTATAGATGGAGTGAGACTGGAGGAAGTGACAGAGTTCTGCTACTTGGGTAGCATATTAGAGAATCAGAACAACTGCTCCTCTGAGATCAAAAGAAGAATAACGTTAGCCAAGAAAGCCTTTCAGTTAAAGAAAAGTCTCCTAGTAAATAACAACATTATTATTGAGACTAGGAAGAAATTCCTGAAAAGCTTTGTATGGAGTGTGCTAACATATGGATGCAAGGCATAGACACTAAGGAAGAGTGTAATGACCAAACTCGAAGCTGAAGAAATGTGGTTTTGGAGGAAGATCACAAAAACTAGGTGGACCGACAGAAAAACTAATGAGCAAGTACTAAATGAAGTACATACAGAAAGAGAAATATTGGAAACTATTAAAACAAGAAAAGCAAAGCTCATCGGACACTTACTTAGGCACGCCAACTTCATACAAAATATTATGGAAGGAAAAATTCTAGGCAAAAGACGGAGAGGACGACCGAGAACTTCGTACCTAAAAGTATTGGCGATGGAAATGGGATGCACCTCGTACAATGAAATGAAGAGGAAGACTGAAAAAATAGATTGTTGGAAGTCGTGGCTGCAACAACAAGGATAACCTTTAGAAAAAAAACTTTTCTTTTATCACTTTTTGTGTGAGAGCAAAAACTTACTAAACACCAATTTATAGCAAATCCATAAATTTTTGCGCATGAAGATAAACGCAGCTGTTGAAGCATTCAGGCGATTTTTTTAATATGCACGAGTTGGTTAAATAACTTAAGAATCCTCTTGACCCGTAGATTTTGATATCTGTAACCCGAATAATTTGAGTAGATTACCTTTTTTACCCGAGGTTACGACTCTTCATCAGTTGCAAACAAGGTATCACATTGAAATAAATGAATATTTTATCGATTAGTCTTTGAATATCATAAAATGTGTCTTGGGTGCTATGGATTATTATTATAGTTTTTATTTTGATCACTTCTTGGACCAAAGAAATTTTGATTGACTCGCACGTATATCAAGTGCTGTGAATCGACTGTATAAGGGACAACTGCTAAAAGACACAAGGGGATGACTCCAGATATGTAGAAGAATTGGTATTTGAAAAAACGTCATTCATAGGTCGTTCAATCCTAAGGTTAGTTAACTTAAGCCCTCCATCCTTTCCTATCTAATTCTAGCTTCCTTAACTTTTGGTATATCTTCCTATGTACTGTCCTCTTTATTTGGTCCATTAACTTATTCCTGGGTCTCCCTGTGGGATCCTTCTCTCTATTTTGCCTTCAATTGTGTTAATCAAAAAACCCATTGTGTATCAGCGTGTGTTCAATCCATCAAGTTCTTCTTTTCTGTTCCATACGGTCCATTTGTATTCTAATCTTCTGTAAACTTCATCATTTTTTATTTTATCCGTCCATTTATCTTCAGCATCCTCCTCCAGCACCAGATTGTGAAGGCTTCAAGTCATTTTTGGTCAGCTTATCCAATGGTCCATGATTCCGATCCATGGAGTGCCACGCTCCACACAATTTTTTATCCAATACTGTTTCCTGATTTTGGCCCCATCTTCTTTGAGCACAGCAGTTGTCTTTTTCCCATGAACGCCTTCTTAGCTTGGGATATTCTCCGCTTGGTGTTTGTTGTACTTCTTCCGTCCCACGAGATGGTACTTCCTAGATAGTTGAAGTAATCCACTTGCTTTAATTTCCCTCCTCTCCAAATTTCTTCTACTTCATATGCTTCAAATATTGATATAATGTTTTAGGCCTAACTTTGAGAAACTTGTCAACATAATAATGGCAACTGGCAACTTTGTGATGCGACGTATCTTTATTTGGAATAATCTGGGTTTCGAAGTTTAATGTCATCATCAGGTGGATGAAAATACGTCTAGGGAGAGACTAATGTAGCAATTAAACTTTTGCCACGTTAAAAGCTTTGACAGAGTATTGGAGCATTTACGCTTGTCGTCCATAAAATATGAAATTAACAATTCATCAGTCACAAACACTTCAATGACTTTGAAAATCGAACTTCGTTTTTTAACAACAATAAGGAACTCAAATATCAAGTATTCATCATTTGTGGTACTATTTTGAAAAATCAAATACGATCAGCTGAATCGAATAACGGCCGTGGAACATCTTAGCACGTTAATCATGATGACCAAGTTTTTTGTGCTAACATCTTCACTCGTCCGAGCGTGAACGCAAATAGTGTAGCCTCAAAGGAACGAATTCTCACAAAAGCCTCTCAAAAAGGGGAGCACATCAAATCAGTATATTTGTTCATGAATTAAACTCCTCGTGAACATACCTGATTATCAATTTTAAAACGTAAATAAAGTCTTAATTATTACTTGAAAAAACCTTACATTTTAATTCATATCTCTCCAGCTGCATTTAGTTTTATTTCTTTTTACTTAGCTCCGTAATGAAGGCTTTCTTACACTTTCATCCGTTATTCTTTAATTATTTCGCCCATAGTAAAAACCACCGATGTCATTCTATCCTATATCATATTGAACTGCGATTAAGCTTTTATTATTACAAATACAGATTTGGGAGTGATATTGATGAAGTGTTTCATGATGACATAAACGAAAAATATTTCGTTTTCCACTAATTAAAGCTGTAATTTCCGTGTTCGAAACAAGTCGATATTAAATAATTTATTAGTGGAAAACAGCAAGTGTTTTGTTTCTTTTATTCAAAATCACCAGCAAAAACTCCCTACTTTTCCATTATGCTTAACCAGCTTTAAAGTGTTTTATTTTCATTGGCCGCGTACTGAGAATGTTCTCTCATTTTTTTCTGCGAGCCTTAATGTTATTTCGTTGGTAGTCATAGCAGACCCAGCAATCCTCTCCTAACAACGTCTGAGGCTCCCTAATTCTTCGAAGAAGAGGATAGAATGGACTGGGGATCATCCTTAAGCGCTCTCTCCTCGCTGACGAGTCATTTACCTCCCCTGTCAACCTCAACACGTGTAGAGGATAACACGAGGAACGTCTTTTCCTCCTTATCCTCTGACTCGAGCCATCCTACCCTTCAGACATCTCCTCTCACCCTCCCTCCCAACAAAACGGTCTCCCTGCTTTTTCTCTCCGCATTTTACTCTCCACTTCCTCCCTTCACCTCGCTTTTCCTCTCCAGGATTCATCCCAGATCCCTTCTTTCCTTTCTCTCATCTTTCTCAAATGACTACGTATATGCTTTTCTCAAGCCGCTTCCGCATTCGCTAAACAACTCCCGAAATACTTGCGGCCTCGTAAGATTAACGCCCCAAGCATATGCACAAAGGTTCATTCATCTAAATTGATTTCAAAACAAGTAGTCCCCCAACGATTAGTCATATTACACAGACTGTTCTGCCATCTTGAGTTGATCCCAATGCTTGACGGACTTGATGGGCATTCTAACGATTACGAAGCTCCTCATTTATCACTGGCGAAGAATATTTTCCAAGACATAATGGAATACGGTTGATTTTTTTCTAATATGGGTGGCGTTACCTGGGCTGTGTTATCATGTCAACTTCGGCGAATTGGTGTCCATTTGACTGAAATTTTAACTGTTTCTTTTTTAACATAGTAGGTTTAACTTACATTGCAGAGTTATGCTCATAGTAAAGAGCAGTCCCATCAAAACTATTTCGGTAAACGGAATCTTAAGGTGAGGTAAAATATTTTATGGAACCATTCCACGTAAGATAGAATAATTTTTCACAAATATTTTATATTACATATGAAATGAAGGTCATATAAGTTCAGTATTTTTTAAAAGTAATAATAGTGACAAATAAAATGCAATAAACAATAGTCTGTTCCACCCTTCGGAAGTACTGTGCCCCGTTGAACCCAAACTTTGTTCAATTGAACTGTATTATGGAACTTGGGGGTTCCATGGAACAAAGTTTAGAAGCAACCGAATTTTCAAAAAAAATATGTCCTACGCAGTTATTAATCATTGAAAATTTGTGGTTAGGTGTTTTGCCATTATAACCACAAGGCCAAGAGTTTTTAATGATTGTTTCATGGTGATCTCTATTACAGAATAAGTATATTTAGTGTATATAAAATTTTTGGAAAGTGAATGTATTCCTGCAATAATTCACACGTTATTGCACCAAAATACTAAGGAAATACATTTTTAGCACGTTATCGTTTAGGCACAAGTTCACGCTTACTGAAAAATAATGTGTTAAATTAGTTCTATTTACAGATTACCTAAATCTTTTAGCATCACTTCATATTCACCAGATTAATATTTACAGCAGCAGCTATTAAGCACACGTCTAGCAAGTATTGAAATGTACTCACCAGTTGCATGTTCGATACAGACGACACCAAAGGACTCGTTCAACGCACGAAACCACACGCTTCAACACTTTGAACCATGGAATCTTATGAGTTTCCTGGGGGAAAACACAAATAACAAATATTTCAAAATGTATAGTAAAACAATTCCCTTGGACTTGACACTAAGCAGTTACCCAAAGTCTACCGTAATGAATAACCACAAAAAAATGCAAAAACTTAAAAATTATCACGCAATCATTCAATCAATGTAGTGGTATTTTTTCTGCGTCTCTTAAATGTTTACTCACGATCATCAGATTGGATTGAGGGTCCAGAGGATTGGTACCTCCGGAAAGATCATGAGGAAATGCCTTTGATCCAAAACTTTTGCATCCATTCTCATTGTCTCTCCTTCCAGCGTTTTATAAAAGTTCAAATCCCGTAACTTACTCATCACACTCTTTCCCTAAACTTCTCTCTATACAATTTAATGGATCAAACTATCCCACAGTTACTGTTCTAAAGTTCGGGATAAAACGAGGAAAAGGCTTTTTAAAACGGTGACTACACATTCAATAAAAGATATTCCGATGTTTCAAGGTCTTTTATTGCAGTTTTTCCATTGTCAATTTTAGATACGCCCAAAAGCTACTGAAAATTGAGCCATTGTTAAACTAGAAGGTGAAGATTAAAGAAAACTGAGACAATATATTTTTATTGAATTCGATTGCGTCACTGGGGAATTATCCGTCGACATATTTCAGGTTTTCACACTTTTGTTATCCATTAAATGTGATTAAATGAATCTGAATGCAAGTCTATGGCAAAGAATTTTCTTTTAATCATAAAAATTGTGAAGATACTCAAGGGAATGTTTTTCCCTTGTGTCCTTTTACCCTCCACGTTTCATTTTACCCTTAGTTTCCCTTATATATTCATGTTCTCTAATATTGTGCCTGTACATCTTTTTCTCTCTTTCCAGGCTATATTTTCGACAACCACTTCCAAAAACAAAGATAACCAATCTCCTGTTTGGGGATTTCTCTTTTATGTTCTAAGTGGAGTGAACCTGAAATGTTTATCCCATGATCTCTTGAGAGAGAGAGAGTTAAAATAAACCCTTCCTCAATCACCAAAACGACGTGAAAGGCAAGAGGAGACAACAAGATCCCAAAGAGTTGAGGAATATGAATAATGATAGGTATGGAATTACAAAGAGAGATGACACACAAGTACCAAAACCGCCATGAGGAGATGAGGTAAAGGCTTATTATAATGTGAGCACCACTTGTTTTAATCATCCATTTAAGTTCAGCGGAAATCACTTAAAGCCATCAAGAAGGCAAAGTTGCTCAATCAAGTTACATAGCTATTATACAGGAATTCAAATCTTTGCAGAAAAACTCAAAACTTACAGACTCAATGATATGCTCGCTCGAACACAGGGTCAATTTTAGATATATGGTCATCTCATGATGGTTTATAATTTGGAGTGAAATCAATGACAATAGGAGAGAGAAAGAAGTAGTTAAAAGGTTATTAAGAATAAATGAAACTAACATCGTAGCAATGAAAATGGCAATTGGCGGCAAATCGATGATGCCGCCGTCGATGGATTTCGAAGTGAATCGCTCATGAAAAGCATGTCACTCCCAAGTTTTCAGACCGTGTCTATACCCATTTAGGAAAATAAAAGATGGACATATGATCACTTTTATTGAGCAGCTAACCAAAAGCTCCATGGCTATACATTACTTACAGAGGCTTGGCTTAAACGGTACATTTATAGGAGCGTATACAAATCAAGTTCTGTTTCCTTCAACTTTCTTTCCATACTAAAGTTAAAGCAGCAATTACGTTTAGAGTTTAATTTTAACGACACGGCACACAGGTTACCACATAAATCCTGAAATAATGAGCAAATTAGTATCTCGACTAATACAGTGTCTGCAGTTGCCATTTAGTCACATCACAAAGTTTACTTATTAATGATGTAATATCATTAAAACTAGTCATAATTGAATATATGAATTGTAGAAAAGGGAAAGTTTTTGCCTCACATCATGCCTTACTCTATACCATATATTACGCAATTATCGTAAAATTAAATGCAAAACTAACTTATAAAATTTGCACTTGCCAATTAAATTGAAGTGATTGCCTCTCGGTGTCAGGTTTGTAATACTGCCTCGGATTTAATAGTTTCTAATTTTAATTATACCTCTTTTTATCGAATATCAGCCATCACACCCTTTTATTTTTAAGACTCCTAATTTTCCCTTCTCTTTGGAGTACCTACCACCTCGTTAAGCCAAGACTTTCGCAATTGGGCCCATCCTCTCACATGATTCACTCTCTATCATAAATCTGCATCGTAATCCGAATCTCCTCCACTCCTGCGAGGTGTCAAAAACCCAAGAAACATTTCTTTTTCTCGTTCGCATTCTTTACCATAGCATTCATGAAAATTCCATTCTTGGTCCACTCATGGCTCTCCATATCCATCCGTCTTTTACCGCAAACACTTCTCAGATACCCTGCACCCGCCGCATTTAGACTAACCTATCTTTTCGAATCATACAACAAATTGGGAAAGAGTCACTTTCGTTTGCCCCACTCCCAACAACTTAACTCGGCGTGATGAGCCTTGGAAAATAGCAATTGACAGTTCACAACGACTTAAAGCGGCGTTACTTACTTTAGCGTAGGCTGGGGTTTAGCTTTTTTATTTTTCTTAACTTCAGCCAATAGCGTGACCTCTCTCGCTATAATTAGTCGAGTACCTCATCGATTGCTACACTCGATATCTCCTCAAGCAGCCATATTGAAAATGTGATTTTCTTGTGAAGTTCCCTGTGGGTACATCAATGCAAGAATGCATGCAGATAATTAGATTGAGTAAATGAATAAATTACCTTTATACATACAGCAAACCTTCCATTTCAATTATTCAATAGTTCAACGCAATTATTATTATCATCGATCTGCTTCTTAACTGAACTGTTTCGGGGGAGCTTCCGACACTTTTGAAGCTTACGCTATCGATAGGACTCATCGATCAATTTTAATATCGACTTTGGTTCAAATTCTAAAGGCTTCGGTGATATTATGTGGAACCGCAAAATAACTGAAAAATCACAAAACGAGCAAATTTCAAATGAGCTAGTACAAATTTATTTCGACCTAGATTTCGCTTTTTACCGCATCATTAGGTAATGATGCCGTAAACATTCTGCTGGTATTTATTTGATTTATGTATACTAATTGTTAACTAAGTTGATTTAAGTTTTTTTTATTATTTTAGTTAATTTAGTTTGCTTTAGTATGCTTATTTATTTGTGCTGAATTTGGTTCTATTGTTGATTGTTATGGAGAGGAAACGGACGTCATTAATACAGCAGTGCACCAAGCAAGTCACTTAAGACTCATTACTAAAACATAACGGCTGTAAAAAGCGGAGCCTATATTGAAATTAATTTTTACTTGTGGAATTTGCTCGTACTATGATTTTTTAGATCAACTTAGGCCTTTATGCGTTGTGATTGGTTAGAAATTTTGCCCACTGACTCGCTTTTGGAGCGATAATTAGACTGATTACGCTGAGTTAAGTTGTTGTGAACGAGTCTGTGGGCTGCAATTACTGCTTCCTTTGGAGTTCTTTCTTTGGAATTCCCAGCATATTATCTAGAACTTTCCTTCCTACAGTAACATGGTTTTGCGTATCTATCACTACGTGTACCAATTAAACTCAGATCGATTTGCTGGTTTAGCTCGGTATGGTTAACACAACGGGCTAGCGAGATCGATATGAGAAGCGGGCTAACTCGGCGGGCGTCCTTTCTCTGCCAGTCAGAGATTTCAAATTGCTATGAACCGATGCAAATTGATAATTCAATGGATTTCACATTGATTAACCAGGTAATCCGAGTCGGCTGGCTTAGAATGTTCAGATCGTTCCGAGATCATATCGATCTGAGTATGATTGGTAAACGTAGTGTACGACGAATCTTTGCGATGGATGTGAGGATCGGTGAAGGGATTGAAAAGGTTGACGAATGCCATAATTGCCGACGCAAATAAGCAGCCTAGGTGTCTAAGTATTACCGCTTTCCTATGATCAATGAAGAAAACTCGTTATTCGGACCCAACTCACATATGCGTCCTTTCGGTGCCAGTGACGTGGTTAAAACGAACAATGACAACGTCCGCAAAACGCTCTCTCTCTCTCTCTCAACGGAATTCAAACGCAAGGGCCTAAAGGGTCAGCGGGCGGGGTTCATTATTACCCACGAGGACAACCGGGTCATGGTGATGGAAAAGGGATCCATTCCTCGGACCCTGCGCTTGAGCCTCCTCATCTCCCGAGATACCCTTCGTCCACTCCATCAGACATTACCTCTCCATTCCTTCCTTTACGAACCTCAACCCTCATCCTCCCATTCCGAACCCTATCCCTCGCATGCCTCCCGAAAATGCCACACCCCCTCTCTCTTATTCTCTCCCATCCCTCCCCCATACCTCATGTCCTCGCTATTCTCCCTTCTTACCCCAGCCCCGGACGACATTTCAAAAACGTTGAAGAGAGCAAACCCCACTCACTCGTCCCTCTCGACGACCTCGCCCCGTTTGTGAGGGCGTGAACGTTCCCCTTTCTACAGTATACGGTAGAGCGACATTCATGATTCTAGGATCGCTCAGCGGCTACTCATTTGGCATCGGGTAAGACAGAATGTGCCACTTAACACTGGAAGGACCGGGGTTGGATACCTACCTATAAGGAGCATTACCCGTCGTTTTGACGGGTATGAAAATTTTTAAATATTACCCCTTTTTTGGTCAAATTCATTGATAAAATCATTAAATATTGTACTTTTATTTACTTATAAACACAATTGAGTAATACTACAGAATTAATTAAGCAAAAAAATTCATTAAAAAGTGTGCCTTTTTCAAATTACGTTTCGCGAAATGTGATACATTTCGCGGTATGGCAGATGTGGGGCTTTTTTCAATTAAAATTATTTTGAGAAGTATAAAATCCTTTCTTACACGAACAAAAGCATTGAAATGCCCATAGGTGACCATGACTAGTGATGTCATAAAGAAATAAGCACGAGGAACCACAAAAATAAAGGAAAAAACGCAACCCGTCATTTTGACGTGTAGTGGTCCTTTAAAGTAAAAAGTATTATAATTTAATTTCTATGAGAAAAAATAATTTATTTTCCAGCAGAATATGTATCATAATATATCATTAAAAGTCAGAAAAAAATTGAGATGATACAAAAAGAAATATAGGAAATATGATCTAGTAAGTTGAGTCAACCGTCAAAATGACGGGTTCGGTCCTTTTGGTGTTAACGCACAACAGCATTATTTATCTGCATTTTGTTCCACTGAATTAGACCTGAAATCACAGATTATGATAGTCTCATTTAAATTTTGTCGCAACTTGCTCGATTCCGCGTATCACTGAAGTGAAAACTGATAGCATATTTTTAATTTGGAGCGATCCGTCATGTGATCCGGAAACTTGGTTTCTGCAGAAAATATACGTGCATCGACTAAAAGAATTGAATTGAAGGAATCATATCTTGCAAGATATCACCCACGTGATAACGCGTATTGGTGAAGTAGAGATCACCTGATAATTTCATTAGAAGCGGTCCGTTGTGTGGCTCGGAAATGAGGTTTCTTTGGGAAATTTTTTGCGCGCAGGCCGTAGGCTGTTGAAATATCAGCTTGAAGGATAGAGGCGATAATCCAGATATCGAGGGAAAATATCGTATCCTGGATTGCGTGATATAGCTCGGGTGAGGCCGAATTTTGCAAAAGCAGAGATTGGCATATGCTAATATTCGTATCAATGAGCGATGAGGCCCTAAAATTTGGATTATGTGAACAGAGACGTGTTCGAGCTGAAAACTATTGCAAAAATCTTTCCATATGGAGATTACCGAGGAGAACATGGAAAAGCCCGGGAGAGGAGAAAACATGATAGAAGTTTTCTTCTAGTCATGAAAGGAAATCTGCACACTGTCACGCAATGATTATCTTTTTAAGGGAAGTTTTTTAAGAGAAGTAAGGGAGAGCCTGTAAATGAGTTATTTAAAATATGTGCTTCCCCAGAAACACAAAAATTTTGACACAGCACCAAGTTTATGTCAAATCACATCCTACCGCGAGACATCAGTGGCACAGAGAGGAGAGTGGAGAGCAACAAACATCCAAATTTCTTCTGGAAGATTCGGGAGTTAAATAAATGTACTAGGACATTTTACAGAAAGGGATAAAAGTTTTAAACCTATAAAGAGCCAAATCCAACCCAAACGTGCAAAATTGGGATGAAAATTTGTGAAAATATAGTAAAGTTAGAGAAAAACCCGGACCAACTGATGTGTACGAAAGTCCCTTCATTCCTATCACCAATAATGGAAGGTAATCACGATGAACCGTCTACACTCTACCCATTGAGCTGCCACATAAGCGAGTGGAAGAGGATATTAGGACTCCAGCTATGAAAAAAGTACGTGTATGCAATAGAAAAGGGTTATGATGTCGAAAATGGACAATAGAAGTTGAACTTCGACGTAGTGTCTTTGATTTACGCTCCATTATTGGTGATAGGAATGAAGGAACTTTCGTACACATCAGTTAGCCCGGGTTTTTCTCTAAGTTTACTGTTTTCATGTCAAGAGATGTAGTACGGGTTTCAAATTGCGTCCTCCGAGTCGTCCTGAAACCCTTAAAAGGCTTGAAACCCCCTGAGAAAAATAGAAAAATATAAGGTGTTATATCATATGGAGGTATTGGATAATGTTGGAGTGAAGAGCAAGCTAGAGGTGGAGGTTTGGAGGAGGTAGAAGAGATGGATGGAGGGCGTTTTATAAGGAGAGAGAATATTAAAGAGGGTAATAGAGGGGAGGACACTGGAAGAGCGCGCAAGAGGAAGGAAGAGAATAGGAACTCTGGACGAAACAAGAAGAGAAAGACGATTTGAATAATTTAAGATTAATTCGAATCAAGTGCAGCCGTCTTGATTTACCCAAGGTCTTCACCTCCCATCACTATCTTAGCCTCGCGGTATACCCTAGGCAACGCATAGTTCAATCCCTATCTAGTATAGGTATACATAGCGAAACGTAGACTTGAGGCATTTGAAATGTGGGTGTGGAGAAGGATGAATATAGTGAGCCGGGTGGCGAAATGGACGAACGAGGAGGTATTGGACCTTGGTAGAGAGGAGAGGAAGCTTGCGGGGAAAGTTTGGAGGAGACAGAAGAGATGGATGGAAGATTTTAAAAGAGAGAGCGAATAATGAAGGGGGTAATTCAGGGGAGATACTGGGGAATCGTGGAAGAAGATAGGAATTCAGGACAAAATAAGAAGAGAAATATGATATGAGGATTCGAATTGGGATCTGATAGCATATCACGTATAGAAGGGAAAACAGAACGATAGGTATGCCAGAAATAAGGATGATAACATATGTACTGAAACTGGAATTATGTGAACAGAGACATATGCGGGCTAAAAACTATTGTGAAATATTTTCCAGAGGGAGATTACTTTTGAGAACAAGGGGAAGCCCGGGAGAGGAGAAAACATGATAGGAATTTCCTGCGAGGCATAAAGGGACATATACACACACTCACGCAAATTATTACTTTTTAAGGAAACTTTTAGTGGCCTGTAAATGGGTTACTTAAAATATATGCTACCCCAGAAATGAACAAATATTGACACTTCTAACTTATAAATGTCGTAGTACGTTTATTGAATTCTCAGATCTTCCAGAATTTATGAAAAATTGAAGAGGGATATAAAGGCAGATCGCGTATAGGAGGAGAAACGGAACGATATGCCAGAAATTAGGACGCTAGGATAAGTACTGGCTAAATAACTACCAATCAACTGGTAGAATACTCAAGTGGATGAATTATATCACATTTTCAGGAGGTTCAGCGTCTAAATTCTAATGGATATCGCAGGCGATGAGCATCGAAATATCGCTCTGTTATGCTCCTTCTCCTGTGAGCCCGTGTGTCTTTCCTTTCCCTCTTTCCACGTCCCTCACATACCTACTCAGACAAACAACCTCAGCGCGCCTCCCCACTGGGACCCGCACACCAATCTTCATTCAACGACCTCCACCTCTACTCTCCTCCCACCTTCCAGGGCCTCCTCTCCAAACTGGAGAGAGAGAGGGGCCCGCACCCGTCCAAATGACAAGACTGCGAGAAAAATGGGGTCTCCCCCCTCCCCACCGGTCCTCCCTCATCCCCCACACTCTGATCTGCTGCGGACGAGTGTTTGCACGGGAGGCACTCGAGGAAGACTGGGCGGGGTGGGGGGTTGGGATGGGTGGGGGATGGAGTAGAAAAAGGTATAAAATGAGGGGGGGAGGGTGAAGGCAGAAAGGAATTGGTAGGTGGGATGGAGTGGTGAGGGAGGGGGCGGGGTGGTACAGATCTCTCCTCTCCACTCGTTTATTCTCTGTCCCCCCTCCCACATCCCCCAGAGTCCGGGCACCTGCCAATCAACCTGGGCGATGCCTGTGAGATGTCCCCGAGTCGAGAGTAGTGGAGAAGGGTCGCGAATGAGGGTTCGCCAAGCGAACGGACGGGAGATGGGGGGGACGAGATGGGGTAAGGGGGGAAATGGGAATTATCGTCGCAGGAGTAAAAGGAAACGAAGAGGATCGGTGGAGGGTAAAATTGCAAAAGGGGCGGAATGACGTAGTTTCGCAAACTACGTGATATTATGCCAACAAAACTTTTTCATTCCTAAATATCGTAAGCACAATCACCACCAAATTATTGACAAGGTTCATGACGGAGTACTGCAACCAAATAACAACGCGGTGTAGATTTTCTCTCCATGGCTTCGCAGCACGGTGATAATTATATGCACTAATATGCTGGTACTGAAAGCAGCTCTTGAATGCTTCCTGTATAACTTAGTATCCATGCGCAGGTATTTAGTCTCAAAGTGCATTAATACATATGGTTTCTCAAACATTTTTAGTACACGATATTGAGAAATTAGAGGTTATGAACTTTCACCCACTTCCACGTATTTGCAATTAGGTATTTGCTAATACACCAATACTCCGAGTTCATACGGCATTTTTACCGGAGATATATAGTGCATGCTAGTGAATAGTCAACTCCCTCCATATAACCTTGAATTCCCAATCAGAGTACTATGTGACTAGTACTTTTACTGAGTACTATGCTACAATGTTAGTACCATCTACTAATGAAAATTTATCCCCTACCTTGAGTTGAATTGTCAATTAGGATACCATTTTGATACTAGATAGATTTTTGATATGGAGATATGTACACATTCAGTCCAAGACGTAGGGACAGGCTGATTTTGAAAATAAATCTCCATCGTTATACCAGCATACCTTTTGTTTCCCCTCCTAACTGATGATCTCATCAAATCACCTATTCTACTTCCTTTCAATCATTACCATTACGATAATTACTCACCGCATTTCCCAGCTTTTCTTCGTTTATAAACCGTAAATGCCCATATAACGTCCTCCCAGTCTCCCACACACAAAAATTAACATTAAAAATTAACATTAAAATTTTGACAAAACCAAAAATAGTAACACGGGCCCGCGCTCTCTTTCAGCTTATTAGTAGCGATTTTTAATGAAGTACTATGCGATTAGTACTTTTAATTTTTGTTACCCACATAAGAGAAAAAATAACAGAGGTAGTTATGTCAATTCCTCAGAAAGTGGAGAACAATTACAGCTGCAAACCATCAAAATCATTGGAGCATATATATGACGTTTCTATACATCATTGCCGTCATATTTTGACTAGTACATTTAATGTCCGTAGTATTTTAATTTAAAGTTAGATCGTCTATACACTCCTTTTGCTTCATTTTTAAGGCGATATACCTAATAGACGATTTTAGATGAATAACAAAATCTTCTAAGTATCCAATAAAAAACCATATAAGTGTCTTGCTCTCATGTCCAATAACGTAATGGTAAAGATTAGAGAGTCAATTGAATGTTAAAAAGTCCTTGACGGGGACGGCGTTGAATAAAGTTAGGGAACCTCTGATTAAAGCACGATTTCCTTTCTACAATCTGCCTCCGATCATTTCAGGATGACGATAAAACTCAAAATAGAGAAGAGGAAAAAATAGATAGGACTGATATTTATGTAAGATATCTTTTATTTTGTTAATATAAGTCTTACACAAACTTCTCGTATTTTTTCAGGGGCGCCTTAAGAAAAATGCAAACAGAAACCCACTATTTGTCCTTCCAAACCGATAAAAAAGGGCATGAAAACGTTGCTGAATTAATAGGCTTTGGAATTCCGCTTTTCTAAAAATCAGTCATTATTTTTATAAGGGCTCTAGTAATAAATTATTAATATATCTACGCCGCAGACTTCTGGAATCTCAACATCCCGTTGATGACTTGAGGTAGTTTACTGAAAAGACTTCCTAAACAACGGCAGAAACTTAGGATTTTATCGCAAGATGTTATGAAAATGACGGGTAAATAAAAATGTATTGCGTAATTAATGAGAGTTTCAGATTTTTCCCCTAAAAAAAAGCAATTTTTTTACAGATGGATATACCTTGCAAAAGCGATTCGCACATATTCCTTAGATTGATATAAAAAAATATTTTAGGCTAAATATATCACCAAATACACTTCGGAATAAGAAAGTCAAAACGACGGATGAAAATTAAGTTTCATTTATAACTGCTTGAAATCAATGAAAAGTTAAAAATCAAACAATGAAAGCTGGTGGATAACATATCATACCGATGGTTGTAAAGTATCTTGAGCAAACGATAACTCTGCATTGAAAATGGAATTGAAGAAAAGAATTGTTGACCATTTGCATGACAAATTAACCAGTTAAGTACCTAGATACAGTTCATTATATCATACTCCCAATAAATATAGAAAAATATGGTATTAGTAATACGAATTTCTCACACAGCTCTCGCCAACGCAGGATCTAGCTTCAGAACTCAATATTCAGTTAATTAAACCTTCAAGAAAATCTAAAAATATTGACATTTCATTTAGCCCCCGTAAACTATCAAGAGGCAGAGTTTTCTTTGGAGCGAAATCTGTACCCCGTTTTCTCTTTCTTGAAAAAACAAAAGAAATAAATAATGAATTTCATTCAATTTCTTCCATGGCATCAGAGTGGACCTTGTCAACTAAGGAACTTGAGCCCTAAAAAAGACCATAAATTAATATCCCGCATGAATCATGAAACAGTTTATGGACTTTATATTACTCTCATTCCCGAAGAATAAACATTGAAAAAAATAACTTTATGTCACTACTGGAATTTTGTCCACGTGCGGCCGCTGACATTTCGATCGGGTTAAATTACTCGTGGACGTTAGCCAAAACTTACATCATACACACTTAAAAATAGCTAATTTATAGAAAGCCTTTATTACATTTCAAATATTTTAGTTTTTTATATCCCCAGGGATGAAATAAGAAGAGAGATGATATGAAGAATATAAGGGGGATCTAATGGAAAATCACTTATAGGAGGGAAAACAATAGGATATGGCAGAAATTAGGAGTTCTGAGTGAGCAAAGTCGTTCAATATCGATTGTGTTCTTTTTTATTTATGTCTTGGCAACGTACATAAACCCGCCATTAAAAGCTTAATTTACAATATTCTCCATAAGCATAGTATAGGTTATTTGACGTTTTTATTGATTTAGTTGAGCATTTGTATTCGAAATAACAACTTGTGCCGTATATTCCCATATTTCCTTGGGAAATATATGACATTAAATGCTGGAATAGCACTTTAATGGCGGACATGTGGTGGAAATGGTTACAAAGACCTATATCGAAGGAAAAATACAATCGATATCGAGAAACCTTGCTGAAAGAGTACTTTCCCAAAACGTACCAATCAGCTGGTTGAATACTGAAATGGAAAAATATATGAAGAGAGTGACGACTGAATTAACTCTGTACGCTATGTGTACACTAAATAGAAGTAGAATAATTTCAGCAGAAGACCCAAATAGCTAATGTTTTACCAAATTAACAGGATACTCTATTGAACTCAATAACCAGAAACCAAAAGAGAGTACCTATTGAAATAGTATTGAAATTTAGTGATGTAGAAAGAGGTAAACATTGCGTTAATACTATCTTAAGACGTTTATGTATAAAATATAAAGTATTAAATGTTGATAAATTAAAAAATGGATAATTATAACAGAAAATTATTTCAAAAAAGAGTTTCAAATTCCATTTAAAAACACTTGCATTCTAAAAAGAAATTCTCCCGTGTTGGGAACATATAATTATTTTAACTTGTACGATAAAAAGTCGGCAAAATATTATGTGCCAAACACACTCAATTGTATACCCAATCATTTAAAAGGCCAAAAAGGATACTAGAGTTAAAGAAAAAAGTAGAAGCATGGTTAAGTAATGAAATTTAAAATTTATAATCTGTTATGCTCATATATCGATTAATATGCCAAATGTTGCCAGATGTATTGTAACTAGACCATTGAAAATTGTTGTTTTATGCCATTTGTAGTTGCAATTTGACATTTTTGTACATGCCGCTTTGCTTCCACGATTTATGGAACCTTCTGTGAAGCCATTTCGCTTAGAAGGATCAACTTTGTTTATTAAATAAAGGAAGAAGTTAAGTATTATTATCATATATGTGCCAAAAAAACTAGTAATTGGACGAAGTCCTAGGTCCAAGTGGCATCACATGTTTAACTGAAACGACATGTTCTTGAAGAAAAAATCAATTCAGTAATTATTTCAATTGAGAGAGCCAACTACAGGAATTCTCCCACAAGGGATGAGGAGTTATAAGGAGTCTGAAAAATATCTGCGAAAGTTACGACTTGAACACACGAAAATATTTATTGTGCCAGAAATGGCCTACAACCATGCAATCGGCCACCATGGATGGAATGCCGGCAATCGAAGCCGAGGCGCAGGTGACCACATTGCATATGAAATGAACGCTCAGATTGTACTGGCGATAATTAGCAATTGAGATGAAACCATTCATTATTTATATGGCTTCAGTTAATTAATCATCATCATTATTATTATCACGCTTTGTAACGGGAAACATACACATTGATCGTGTGTGTGAAAATAATTACCTCGAAGAATTTATAATGACATGCAGGTAATATAATAAAATTGATTTTACCATGCGATTAGTAGATTGATAAAAATTTGGCATATCCATTTTCCAATTTCCTTCTTCATCCAATTTGACTTTGTTACTAAAAACAAATGAAGGCAGAAATGTTCAAAATTTATGACCAGAACGTTAGAAGAATTGAACGTGTTCTTATCCTTACCAGAGAAAGGCAATGGGAAGCAATTCTATCGCAAGACAGCATATTTTATGCAACTTAGTTGTTCAGATAGAGAGATATACAGCTGGCCGCTTTCTGCGCCAGCTCTATCGCCAGTTATGTCACCGTGTTTTAGGGATTTGGCAAGTTCTTTAGTCCGATGGTGAGAAGTTCTCATACGGGACTTAACTGTCATGCCATGGGTATTTACAATATCGAGAAGTTATCCCAGGTGTTCACTGAGTGAACTAAGAAGCAAAACTAACTGACATATCGTCAACCTTAAATTACAAACGGACAGTAAATAGTACATCACGATACTCGAGACTTCAGTGACTCATTATTACAATGTGTGATGTTAGCACCCGAACAAATCGAGGGTGATATCATGTTGTATAATTGGAGCCACTTAAGTCATGAGTATTGTACACTAATTTATATCTCGTGCACTATGCACTAAACTGCTATATTAATGAATTATGCTTATGGTAATCAAGAGTTGTCACTTACTCGAACGTAACTTAAGTATAGTCTTGTGTAATAATGAAGTTGTCGTCAGCACAGTTTAGTGATGGGTTACTTATGCAAGAAATAAGCATAACTTAGTTGCGAATTCATGTCACGCAGTGCAAGAAAAATCATTGTCCTCCACATTAGAGAAGGGTATTATGTTGATATTAATTCTTTTTTCAATCGTGAATACCCTGCTGAAAATTCTCAATAGTGAAGTTAGCGGAGTTAGTAAGCTGAAGAGAGAGGAGAGAGCGTTTACTACTTTTACAGAATTTCTTTAAAAAATCTGTAGATATTCCTTAAAGTATTGAATCACCATTTTATGGAATTCCCTACAACGTTCATCAGAATACCTTAGGTCGCAATGCAGAATTTCATAGGACGTTCTGCAGAATTCCTTAGGACGTTTTGTGGATTTCCCTACGACGTTCGGTAAAATAATGTAAAGTAAAAGAAGTAAAAGGTCGATATAAAATAAGGAATTCTAATTTGAAAAGCAGACAAACCTTGAGAATAATAACTCAAAGTGTGTCATATTTGTTGGTTGATTTCAATATTATTATGCAAAACAACGATTATTGCTTTCTTAATTGAGGAATTCAGTGAATGTGTTATATGCATGCTTTTTCAACTTCTCCAAAGAAAGAGCACTCGAGCGATGGCTAAGGAATTCTCATGGCCACCTGTGCTCTATTAAGCAAATAAATCAATGGAACAAGACCATATAGGTCCTTAGAAAAGGATCTGTGTCAACGAAAACCTAACACATTTCTATAGTTTCTGAAATTCTACAAAACAACTTGTAAGGAATTATTTTTCTCTTCAAAAAATAACTCTACAGAACTTAAGTTGAAGGTCTCATACTCTGTGCAGAGCCTTAGAAAAGGAACTATTTCTGAAGAAAAAGAGTCAATTTATGTAGAATTCCTTAGGTTACACAGAACAGCTTCTAAGGAATTTTTTATCAGGGGACGACTGATTAAAACATTATCGTAATTAATGAAAATTAACAACAAAGCAAGGGTGAGAGTGAACGAAAAATCGCAAGTAAATCTATCGCAAGTGATTCGGTTGCTCACGTGATGAAAGTAACTTCACTTTCACTTCGTATATAACCTCTTGCCGTATCAGTCCTGGCACCAAAAACGTTACCGTACAGGATGGAAAATTCAAAGGACCAGAGAGAGATTGAGGAAGAAGAGGTTCTCGAAAGGAGGGGAGATGACAGGTAAGGCATGAGCGGTGCGTAGAGTGGTGTCGTACGGCACGCGGGCGAGGGAAAATAGAGAAGGAAAAAAATTCGAACGGGGACATTCTCCTCGAAGACGCGTAGCGATTCGCAAGCGGCGAGCAGGGGGCCCTGAATAGGAAATAGGAGAGAGAGGGGAGAGCTTATAGAAGGCGGGTGGTGCGTTGAAGTGACGGAGGAGAAAAGCCGGGCGAAAGGCGGTTAGAGGAAGGGACACAGACAAGAGAGATTGGAGTTTTTCACAACGCCTGATTTTTACGGTCCAAAAAATATTTTCTATTCCTTTTAGACATGAAAAAGGCATTCGCGCGAAAAGTTTTGGTGTCGGACGGAGAAGGGTTTTTTTCTTAAACAACATGGGGAAGAACGAAAGGAGCAAAAAAAAAGTCCGGGGAAGAAGATGCTAAGATTAAAAGCTCTTTCTGTCGGACTTTTTTATGTGGGGCAAAATAAAACGGGGATTTGAAGAAAAGGGCCTTGGGGGACAAATATTTGCAATTCGTCGGCGAGGCAGAAATAGTGGACAAGAATTCCACAGTGAGAGGTTAGGCAGAGGCTTTTCTATGCTGTGCATCACATAGAAAACATATGTTTTGCTAAGGACAGTTGCGGAATTGTATGAATACATTCGTCCCTATACGATATAAATTTGTCCAGCTGAAATAAAAGTTGCTCCTCAACTTTATTCTCAGTCTTGTAACATTTTAAAACAGATTCCCTTTCAATCAGAGACTGCATAATGGCAGTATCCACTGAAAGGCGAGCACTTTTGAAGAACTATTTTCTACCATAACATACCTATATACAAACGAATAATGTTACAGTAACTCTTAGTTTTAACCAAGGGCTCGAAAAGATAGACTAATCATACCAATCCAATTTAAATACTGTGTGGAAGCTTTATTTCGCTAAAACCTCTTGAAGAATAAAAGAAAATCAAGGGCTTCTAAGAACCTAGAGACATTGATAGGCTATATTTTAAGGACCCGTTAAAATGCTCTTTTATTGACCAACTTTTACTCCCATAAGAGAAGAATAACTCTCATTTATTGTAGAGGTCTGCTTTTTCTCATTAATATATTACTTTCACTCATTATATGAGCATTATATGTGTCCAATACATTGTGTTCTTCTTTTCTCTATGTAATTCCACATTGTCCTTCCCTCTTCTACTCTACTGCACACTTCATCATTTCATATTTTGTTCGTATCTCTTCAGCATCCCCCTCCAGCACCAGATTTAGAAGGCTTTTAGTCTTTTCTGGTCAGCTTTTCCATGGGCCATTCTTCTTATCTATAGATTGCTACGTTCCACTCGAATGTTTTCATATATTGTTTACTGGTTTTTAGTCCTACTTTCTTTTAGCACAACAGTTGTCATTTTCCCATGTAAGCCTTCATAGCTTGGGCTATTATCTCCACTTGATGTCCGGTGTACTTCTTCCGTCCCACGTGATAGTACTTCCGAGATAGGTAAAGGGCCATTCATACATGCAATGAAAAATTCCCCCCTTTCAGTGTTACCTCCTTTAAAGGTCACTAAATCAAGGGTCCGGAGGTGGCCGCATAACACAGGGCTAATTTTATACACATTTGAAACTTTGTTTTTGGATGATACTCTAGACCCTTTGCGGCTATATTTTTTCTTCTTTTCACTGAAATTCTACATGCTTCATCTTCAATTATCTAGATAATTCACCACCAAATTTTGCATATATATATTAACTTTACCATGAAGGAGGGAAATAAGCACGCATTTCATCGATACCACATAATATTTGAAATTTACGTCCGAGGTTTAAACATTAAATGTCATTCACAGAGGATTTCAAACATAAGAGTAGTGGAACCAACATATCTTTCTTTAGTTAGTTATCTTTTAGGTAGTTATCTTTCTCCTTTACATGAATGATTTTTTAAGTGTAATCAATCTGATGACAAAAAAGCAAAATAAACTCATCTTTTGGATTATATTCGAATAAAACATCGCTAGAGGAAATCGTTAAAATATTTGCGAAACGCTCTTATATTTCTATAAAGCCATTAGTAACCAGAATCCTTTGTGCTTCAAAAGATACCTATTGCTGCCAGCATTTCAACTTCAATTAATGAATCCAATGTTGGTTTACAAATGAAATAAGAATAGGGACATTTTTCAAAAACTTTTCTCTTATAGAACTAAAACATTAGACGCAGAAAGTCGCATCAGAAGGCTGAGTGAAAATACTGCTCATTTTTAACAGCATTTTAGTGTAGTTTCAAGAAAAAAATTCCAATAGACAAATCTTTTCTACAAAAATACACTTACATCTACATGTACATGAGCCAGCCGAAACATTTTGCTACGGTCAGCCAGAAACGAGAAACCACTTCCACGACAAATTTCTTACTGCAGAAAAAAGAAGTCCCCAATGGCAACGCCAGCATCAACATATTGCTTTTGCACTTTTGGCGAATCCACTTTTTAGGAGACATTCTTCCTTTGAATTTATTTCATTTCCCTGCATCGATGGGCCTAAAGAGAGCGGAGACAAGTCTTTTAACTTAAAAAAGAAGGAAAAATTAAAAAATGAAACAAACGGAATCGTGAATTCCGATTTACGAGGGCGAGGTAAATGGAGACACGCGGGTAGTCGGCAGAAAAATGAACTGGATGCAATATGGGATTTGTGGGTGGATCATACATGGACCTTGGAAGTAGAAGGAATCTCATTGGTTACGGGTGGTAAGAATGGCGAGGAGTGGCTGCAAACGGAAGATAAAACAGCTAAAACTTTTTTTTATGCTGGAGTAATGTGAAAAAGATATTTTCCGAAATAAATGGTTTAAAAACTTCTTGATTTAATTCATGTATCCAATACCCCAGAGGATTTAAAGTTTGACGTCCCATCCGACGACTCTGGTAGTACTGTACTTTACGTGGTCTCCTTATTGCACCCAAGTGTATATGGAAATGTAATGAACCTTTATCGCTGGGAACCAAAACTAGACGGAAAAGTCTGACGAAAGGCAATGCATAAATATATATTGAGGATACCGGGACTATTAGTAGTACTAGACTCGTATGACATTTAAAATCAATGGTTGGCGAATTCACTTTGTGGAAATTACTATTCATGTTAAGAATGAAACAACAAATCAACCGGTTTCGGCCTTTTCAGGCCATTCTGTTATCTTGATAATGGCCTGAAAAGGCCGAAACCAGTTTATTTGTGGTTTAAATATATTGGTGGAAAAATACTAAGTGGTTTCATTCTTAACATGAATTGTATGACATTTTCGAAGTCCTCCACCAAACTGCAGAATTCCACAAATAAAGAGTTTTCCTATCAAAAACATAATCATTTGCCATGACAGGTACTCGAATTGGGATCCCTCGATATCACACTGGGTGTTTCAGCCAGTTAAGCTACCGTAAAGTCCTCCTTCCATCCTTCCTGGGCGCTTTTTGCGAGCTTCAGAAAAGGAGAATACGCTTTATTGAGTTCAGACTTTGGCTTTATCCTGCCGGACTTCGGCGCAAAGCGCACGCTGTGGACTGGTCCTCTGTCGAATGTCTTTAACATCTCATTACTTTATAGGTCACATTCCCTTTCTCTATTGAATTCCGTACTTATGAGTAAAACTGTTTATTTTAACTGGGTAAGGTTGGTGGTTAGTGACGATACTTTATGAAATGTACTAAACATTTTGAACAATTCATAACTTTTAAATGTTAACTGGGAAAAGTAAAATTTAAATTAAAAAGCTTGTCATTTAGCTCTTCATGAGGAAACTCGCGAAGAGTACTGCCCTGGGATTCTCTCCAAAGAGCACTCAACTGGAGAAACGGCATTCGCAATAAAAAAATCTCTTTCACGGCCGAGAATCGAAAACTAACCCCCTTGAAGGGACATGGGACAATTTACAATACACTTGGGCGCAGTCCGCTTTTCAATAGCCACTCGGCTGGTTACGGTGCTCCTATAATTAGTGACTTGTGGTAGTAATATCAAATGTTTAAAATAAAATTGTAAATGCCTTAGGTGTTCACTTGTGATACAATAGGAACCTGAAACTTAAAAAGTACTCATAAGACAATAGTTATATTACGCGAGTAATCCGCAGTTCTGGAGTAGGGATGAAAAATGAAATCATAGTAAACAGTGACCAAACGGCCCTGCGCCAAAACGTCTTCTGCCCAGACGACAGCACCTAAACGACCACGCCGTGATGTCGTAGACCCTCCGTGAACCTGGTACTCTAGCCACCGCACCAATTCAATCTCCGGGGTTCACGGATATTCCGGACGATCAGTATGAAGAGGGATGGAAGTAGGTAGAAAAGTGAGAGAGAACGAAGTATAACTGGGAGGAGTGAGGATGAAGGGAGAGGAGAAACAAGAAATTGAAAGAAGTTGAAGAACAGGGGGGGAGAATGGGAGGAATCGAGCCCCGGGGGAACAGGAGTAGTAATTGCTCCCGGACGAAGGATTGGTAGAGTGGGGAGGAGACATTCATACACGGACAACTTGGGGAGGCGGGGAGATGGGCAAAGAGGGAGAATAAAAGATTAGGTGGGATACAAGGGATGGCGCGGGGGCATGCCCCCCTCCCTTCCCAGAGTCCATAGACGAGAATGGATGGACGGCATGTATTGATGAAAGAGTAGCAGTGCTGAAGGGGCCGAAGGGGGGAGAGGTTGGTTGGGGGGGGGGACTAGGATGACTTGAAGCGAGTGGAGAGGATGGAAATTCGTCGCGAAACGAAGAGGGAAGACGGAGGAGCGGGAGGATCTGAATCTGGATGGGGATGAGAAGATCCCCTGAGTGTCGAGGAAAGAGAGGAAGAATGGGGAATTGAAGAGGTGTTGGTCGCGCGCACACGGGGAGACGAGAGACTGAAGGCGAAATAAAGAACAGGGACGTGGGGTGATTGACGGCCAGAAGGAAAGAGCAGAGGGAAATTGCATAAAAAATATATAAAAATGGAAAAAATGGGCAGATGAAGAGTGTTAAGGTGCGGAAAATTAAAGCTAGCTTTTTTGACGGACAATCGGATGCAAGAGTGTACGGAAGGCGGGGCTGGGTGAATGAATGAGGGAAAGCTAAGAGGACTAGAAAAAATTAAAAAGTCGAGACGTCTTGGCGAGACTTGGAAGGAATGTCTTTTCAGAAACGCTAGACAGATAAATTAATGCCTAGTATGCCTGCCATAAGCACTGTCTTTTTGAAGTAAGCACCAAGGATTTGCAGGATAGGCAATATGAAATCGCTCGTGGGACATTGACAAAATTTGACTCTTGAATTGAATTCTCACATTTAGATTTCAAGGGCACAGCATAAACTTCATCACAAGCTCATCAGAACGCAGCGCTTGAATTTGATTTCATTGCAAATAGGGGATGAATGCATTTCTTCATTCAAAAGTATGTAGAACTTCCTTCCTCTACTAGTAGGTAATTCTTCTGCTTGATTTTTGACGTTTAGTACTGGATTGGGGAAAGGAAAGGGATGAAAAAACTCGAGATCATAAATATATATTTCAGAAGGTTATTTGGTAAAGTTTCAAATTTACCAAGTGTCGATAATAAAGTTATTCTGGCGTCAAAACCTCAAAAATGTCAAATAAAAGATGTCATTTAAAGTTAAGAATTGTTATTGTCAAGTCAAATGATGTTTTCACAGCAAATTTCAACCCCTTCAATATAAATTAGGGCCTAGTATGCCTGCCATAATCACTGTCTTTTTCAAGTAAGCACCAAGGATTTGCAGGACTCGTAATACGAAATCGCTCGTATGATGGTGTCAAAATTTGACTCTAGAGTTGAATTCGACCATAATTTTCATACTTAAATTTCTAAGGCACAACTTTGACTTTATTGAAGACTCGTCAGAACGTAGTAAGTGAATTTGATCTCATTAAGAAAAGGGAATGAAGACATTTTTTCCTTCAAAAGTTTGTAAAACTTCGTACTTCTACTGGTAGGTAACTATTTTGCTGGCATTTTGATGTTTCAGAGACATAATACTAGATTGGGAGATGAAAACGGATGAAAAAATTATAGATCATAAAGAAGTCATCCAGAAGGGAATTTGGTAAAGTTTTGAATTCATCGAGAGTCGATAGTGAAGCATAGCGGGCGTCAAAACCTTGAAGATTTTAATTCGAGCCATTTAAAAGCAGAAAATGGTTTTTGGTGTAGAGAAATTGAGAAAATGGCTCTGGCATCATATCCACGGATTGGAGGAGGTTTAACCACATCGAGTCCACACTGAATCAGGACCCAGGAAGGGAATAAGAGGGCTTGTTTTATTCAGTATGCAGTCAAACGTAGAGGATGAATAACTAACTATGGAAAAAAATCTTGAGTTTGAGAAATTAGACAAGGGTGAGAGGACGAGAAAATTTGAAATTCCAGTGGAATCGCGTGTTTCATCGAGGAATTTATTCAGAAAAACAGCGATAAAATCAATATTTACCAATGAAAAAAGAAGTTTAATCTCAACATTCCTTTTTCCAAAACCATCGAAGATTTGTAGGGAGTGAAATGCCAAATCCTGCGCATGCAATAGTAAAATTTGAATATTACATGTGAATCAGAATTCACTTTCAAAACTACATAGCATACACACAGTCTAAAACCATGGTTGGTTCACCATGGCATCCATAGCAATATCCACAAGCATCGTAAGAACGCAATAAGCCCAGTAACTTGAAAAAAAGATAATAGTTAATTTCCTAAAATCATGGTAAAAATATAGTCTCCTCCTGGAAGGTATTCAAAACTTTGGTTGGGATATATTTTCGAAACAAACTTAAAAAGAGTACATGCGACAAGAATTTTAGTTTCCTCAGCTGCGAGTCTTTTCATATTTTCGTCGAGGATCTCAGAAAAGTCTCCAATCATATTAAACTTAAATAGTCACAGATGAACTTTAGGCTTGAAATAATATATGTGTTTCGTAGTAAATCGAATTACACCAAGTGAGATTTTTCAAGTGGGCAAAACAATTACTATAGTATTATAATTATCAAAAACTAGAAATCATCAACTATGGGCGAGGATACATTGCGTGTTTTCCCAAGTAAATTTATTTTCTTATTAAGATTAATAAAATAGAGAAATTTAATATAGCGCTTCCACAGAGAATTATATACCTCATGGAGTGCAAGCCTTACCTAGTTTCCATTCAATGTATGAATATTTTGTTTCGGAGGAATCTAAATTTACTCCCGAAACTTGATGAAATAACCAATTACTCTTTCCTTAATTTAATGCATGAGCATAATTTCTCAGAGTTATATTTGTCATTTGATATTCTTCAAACAAATCATTTTTCACCTAAAACATTGCCTTTTTCTTCTTTCAAAATCCTCCTAGGCTTGCGCCTGTCTCCTTTAGTGCATAGCTAAACATATTGCATCTCTTAACTGTCCCGCCATCAATTCTTTTCTATATCCACATCTCTTCTTCCAGCTGGATTCTTATCTCTTGTAATGTGGACAACTTTTTCGTCTTCACTGCTATCTATAAGACCATTGCATTTCTGCTATCGCACGTTAACCCATTTTTTGGTAATCTCTACCTGGCAGTCCTCAATGATGATTTTACTTTTCATTCTATCCAATTATGTTTTTCTCTAGGTTTTCCCAAGTATTTTTACATTCGTGGTTCGCGCATATATCATAGCTATAGTCGTCTCCGGTCGTATCTATGCCATTTGGTCAATTTTTATCCTATGGTAGTATATGTACCATGGACTCGTTCTCATTTCTAATATACCCATTCTTCCAGATGTTATCGTTGAGGTAGACTGCTATCTTATTCGCCTTAATTACTAGTTTTCAAACTTCCTCAAATTTTTGACAGTGGGACAGCTCTATTGGTAAGTTCATATTTGAAGGACGATTCCTGAAGGATGACTTCACCATCTAATAATATTCGCATCCGAGCGGATCCGCTGGTATAGTCATACATTTTGTTTTTTCTAGTGTCAAGAATAAATTTATGAATAATTTTCAGAAGTCATGAAAAATATTCCGCATTTTTTTAGTCCTTATAAGCATACGGAAAAGTTCTCGAAGTCTGTCTTTATTTCTGGCAAAAAGGACAGTGTCATCTGCATTATGTGCATTTTATATTCCTTCATCGTCCATTTTTATATATTTCATTTATAACGACTTCTTAAAAAGCAGCCTTGAATAAAAGTGACATTAACGAATGAAAGAATGAAACATGACCGAATGTTGAAATCGAGCAAAATGTGAGGAAAGGGATCGGATTCGAACTTGAAACACTGCGTTAAGTTTGAGTTGCAAAGGAAATGGAGGATACGTTAAGAAAAAGTCACAATAGAAGCATGAGAAAAGAGTTTCTTACGAGGATGCGTACTTGTCCGGAGAGGACTATGTGGAGACTCTCGTAAGGAAGGAATTTGGGCACAGGAAGGAAGGAAGGAAGGAAAGGATCCCCTCTTTCGGGGAAATATCCTCTGCGAGACGAAGAAAAAGAGCAGAACAGGGATTCTTTCCCTCACCGCTCCTCCTCAGCTGAACAAAAAAAGAAGGAATAGAGTACGTTTGGGTTCTGTTTTCCGTAACCGCGTAGGAATAAAAGGGAGGTGTCATGTTAATGGAGTCAGTGTCAAACAAAAGGAATCCACGTATTTTAAGGACTCCTCTCTGTCTCTCTCAGAGTGCAATGACTTGCCACGCTCCTTCACTCCAACGTGGTGATTTTTGAGGGGGTGACATCTCCTTTTAAACCTAAATCCGGGCGATTCTCAACTTTCGCTCAAAAACGAGTAATAGAAGAGAGTCACGGTTCGTGGAAATCCCGCTGTTTAACACTAGGACGCCCGTACTTTTCAGCATCATTCAACGCCCTAAGCGGGTCATTTTGACCCATCGTAATTAATGAAGTAATTCCTCAATTTGCACGATAAAGTTTCCATTTTAACAGTTTTCTACAAACTACAACTCTTTTTATTTCCATAAATTGATATTTTTACATTAGAACACTAATAATTTTGACAATATTGATGATTTATTGATATATCTACTTACGGCATTAGTATCAGTTAATAATTTTTTCAATGTTTTCTTGTTTTCCTTTCATGAAATGGCAAAGTTCAATAAATTACGAAGACCTTTCACAATATTCTATACTTATCTATAACTTTTCAAAGTTTGGTTGCTATTAATAAGCAATATGTATGGATCAAAACGACCCGTATGGGCGTTCAAGGTAAATTAAAAAAAAAATAATTAATGGATTATTCCAGGGAGGTAAAAATTTGTGGACATAAAAGAATGTTGAAATGAATAAAAGTCACTTCACATGGAAATCCTGCTCTCATTCAAAATGGAATAAAGAAATGAATTTAAATTCATGTGTGGGTCAAAATGACCCACCGTGGGCGTTCTAGTGTCAATGGATTATTTTTAAACAAAACTGTTAAGGCTCTATGAACGATAGCGGATAGCATTTTACTAATACTACGGCGATGATATATCTTTGCCAACACCTTGCTCTCCAAAATATTTTGTTTTTTCATCAATGTGTCGGAAAAACATGAAACTGCATTGAAAATTCATTACCGTACAAATATTTTCGCATTACCGACGCTAAATACTTGGTAAGCACATTCATAATTTCAAGTTTGCATTGTACTATCCCAAGTCGTGTTTAATCCCATACAGGATAATCGAAACCTACAAATTACTACAGTCAATCTGCTGCGTCAAATAAATATCTATCATTCAGCTAATGTCTATGCCTTTATCTAGGAAGCGTGCCAATATCAAATATACTTCCTGAGTGGCAGTAGCTATTTAAAGTTCTCAATTGAACCGTTATGGACCTTAATGCTTCCAAATATTCATATGAACCTCGCCTTAAACAATTTTGTTGGTCTCCAAGAGGACGGTTCATTAAAAAAACGAATAATTTATGCAATTTTACGTATTTTTGTTTTTACAAATTAAATAGAAAATTTAAATTCATATGAAAGTATAAGAAACTTCACTATGCTCTCCTTTGGCGTTCGCCATGAACTGATGAATTGTTACGCCCAGTATTTCTTTTCTCAACGTGCAATCAAAAAGACGACTACAAGCGAATATACGTTTTTTCTAAATACATTTATATTACTTTGAATAGGGAATTTGCGTACAAACAGGCCGTGAGACAGAGAAACTTTGCTTTTAATATTATTAATTTAAAATAATCCAATTTATCAGTAGACAATTTAATTCATTATAGAAAGAATGGCTCTAGAACTAATAAAACAACTAAATTAACGCTACCACAATAGAACACACGCTATCGAGAGTCGAACGCAGAATGTGGTGCCCTAAAATTATTGACCGCGAATGCTTATCAGCAATTGACTAATTTAACGCAAAAAAAACCGCAAAATGGAGCACTGAAATAGGGGTCGATGATATTCCATAACGTAAAAAAACCTTTCTTATTAATTTATTGGTCGATCCTATATTCACCGAGGGCTACACCAACGGTTAACTAACTGCGATAACCAAGCAACAGTTTCTGAATTTTTTATCGCGGGTGCTCATTTATCTCGGTGATTTGACCTAACGCTTGGGAAAATAAATTTTAAAAACTCGCAGCTTCATGAATTAATTCAAAGTTTCGGGATGAGCGACCCAATTGCCTCTCCTTGCGGATTGTAATCCTAAAAAATTTCATAAATCTCTTCAAAAGTGTAAATTATTAACCTCCACAGTTCTTAACTTTCGGTAAAACAGGGTCAAGAGGTTACGTATAATAAATCTCAGTTGCCAGGTCGTTTTGAAGTTTTAAACTTCCACTCCACAGACCCCGACGTCTTTTCCGATTAAAAAATAATGAGTTATGATAGAGGAGACAATAAATCATAGAGCTATCATTTTGCCCTCAACTTCATGTTTTATTTCTGCTCCTCTGGGCTTAGGATGATGGATGATTACGACTGTCATGGACAGAGACTACTTACACGCCCTCAGCGTTAAGTTAAGGTTCCAAAAGAATTCCTGTGCCGCCAGTTAATCATTGATTTGCAAATATGAAATTAACTCAAACAATAATTCGTGACGAACCAAATATATCTATATTAATTTAGACATGAAAATTACCAAAAAAATAATCAAGCGCGTTAAAATGAGATTCAATCCTTTGACTAAAGTGAAAATAAATACAACGCATGAATTTGTTTTTCACTGGCGCTGAATACCTAAAAAAGAAATTAGACAAAGGACATTGGGGATACATGCAATAATTGCTATCGTGGAGTATGGACATGCAAGATGTTGGACAAGATTAAAAACAAAATTCAAATATGAGAAATTACTAATAAAATTATAAGGGGGATCAGATTAGTGTAGTGAGTGCCGAATAATCATCCCGAGGGCCCAAGCTCGAATTCCGACCTCGGCAGATAACTTTAGTGAAACTTCGGTTTCTGCTTGAATGCAGTGTGAAGAGCAATTTCATCTTAGTACTCCATCTGCCAAACGTATTGTAAGACTGTGGCCCCCTTGACGCATTTCTTTAAGAGCAGGCTGATTCCGACGCCTGGTTTCCTTCCACCATCTACCTATTTTCCACAAATAACCCAACTCTTACTAAACTACCCAACTATTTGCAATGACACGGATGTTATCAGTTGTCAATCGCCTCTCTGTTATATACAACAGCATATGTGACATACTTCACGTACATACTTCACGGATTCACGGATACGGACTTTTAAAAATTTAATTCAAAGATAGACATAAATTACCGTAGTGAATGGTTTCCGAGAAAATATATTCGCACACCGTTCATTGTATAAATGGGGCTAAAAGTTTGGCCGCAACCAAGCCACATCGAGCATTAACATTGCCGATATCTACTATAAGAAGAAAATTCTGAATAAATAAGATTTTTTAAGGTAGTTTGAGCGAAATTTCATTTCACCGAGAAATCAATGAACTTGGTCTCATTTAAAAGAGACATTTCTATTCCTTTCAAAATATACCAAAATATAGTCCCTTATCGAACTATTGAACTATTTTTCGAGAGTTTTGAAGAAAAATTACAGCTGTTTCACATGGGAAATGACTCGTGTATGCACTCCAGAGAGAGCTGGTTAAAAAATTGAGCGATTTCTAACATCGATATCTCGTTTAAAAAATTAAGTATTTAGTTGGTTTGATTTGTAATTATTTTTGAATTAAAATCAAATTGTCTCGGTAGTAATTTTTTCAGGATTGCAATAAAACCTTCCACATTCAAAAAAAGTGTGAGTTTTAATAATACTGTGTGAAAAAACGAATCAAGTTAGACACTTGTGTAGATATTTTTAATAAATTATACAAATTGAAATATTAATTCTTCATTCTTTCATTAATATTAATATTCATTCTTCCTACAGCTGCAAACGGCAAAACGTATACTTTCAATAAAGTCTCCATTATATCTAGGAAATCATCACGCTCAAACTACCTTAAGGATGCTGATTCAATTATTCTGAAGAACATGTAATTCCACATTTGATAGGAGTGAGAAAAAAATAGTGTGTTCATGTTTTTTTCGACCATCTATACGACCCACACATGATTAAAGGTTTATACCTAAAGAAGACTTTACGCCATGACTCTCCGAACAATGAGATACGCTCTCACACAAGAAATGCGAGACCCGTTACTCGCATATTTCTTCCACTTCCGCGAGCTAGTTATCAGCTCGCAAGAAAACGCTTTGTTTCAAAGCTAATATGCATGGAGATTCCGTACCATTACCGCGAGTGGTTACATCAACCAGCATCACAATTAGTCCCGGATTTCCCTCAGGTGACACCTTATAGCAGATTTGATAGCTGTGGGAGTGAGACTCAGAACGCGACGGCGATGAAGTTGAGGAGTGCCTCGCCCCCAAGGGAGCGTTTCCCTCTATCTCTCTCTCCCCCATCAACCCATCTCCCAGTTTCTCACTTCGAATGAAATCTCTCGTGTTACTCGACGAACTCTGTTGCTGTGCATTGCGAACGTCGGTTGAGTTTTTAACCTCCACAAGCTCGCCGCAAACCAAGCGTAAAGTAGGTACCATCCTGCCGCAGACGACATCCTTCGCCGAACGTCTTGAGTCGATTGGACTCGCTTAGGATACGCTGTCACAGTGTATGGGATCCTTATTAGGCAGTACGTGACCGAATGTGAGTGCGGAGAAGATAGTTAAATTGGTAAACTATGGTAATATCATCGCTGTTTCGAGAGTATAATAAGAACTTGAATGAAAAACGTTATAATGCCGCAGTTAGAAGAACTCAAAAATGCTGGAATTACTAATAAAGTTGAAGATCTTAGAAGAACTGATTACGAGCCTCAGCCCGACCCAATGGGTAAAATATTTTGTGAAAAAGACCCACCGCGCATAGAATTCATCACACATGTAAACTTAGCTCGATATGAAAACTATGTAACTTGTCAAATTTTTCTATTTTGCGGTAAACAAAGTCATCAACTGTCACTACGAGGTTGACATTTAACACTGCTCTTCTGTTTTTGCGCAGCCCTCACGTGACTGCTCACTCGACTTTGGCTATTTCTCTCTCGCTCGCTCTCTCTTTCTCTCACTGTAAAACGACTTAAAAGGTCTACTCGCTTCGTTTTACGCTCATACAGAACACTGCTCATTTGTGCCTTCTTGCAATAAAATACTTAAAAGAAGCCATCGTGCCTTGATCTTTAAAACAAATAACATAATTTGTAGCTATAGTTAGTTTGATTGAAAGAGTTATAATCTTGTGTAATCGACAGTGAATGCAGCATGAGAGTTGAAAAGCAAAGATCTTGTGGCAACTCAAAGGTTTACACAGGATGTTTAGCGTCCTCTCCTGAACGCTCTATTGAAACGCCAATCTGAGGATGCAAACGGTTGCATACTTGAGATAACATTTTGAAAATGTGTGTGATATTTGTTAAGCAATAGCTAATGCCGACACCAGGTTTCTCTCTCCCACAAATATTAATCTAACCTTCGTTGATCAATCAGAAGTTAACTCCCACGCAGCTAATTATCCTTCCATCAATACTGCGACCTCATTCTAATCTCTCGGATAAGATATTAATGCGGTTTCTCTAATATTCTTGGTGGCTGTTGTGATTGTGTACGCTGTTGTTAGTGACTATAGTTGTTTCATTCCGCTGCTAATAGATTCGATATATTTACCTGTAATTTCCGCCTTTGAAATAGACTTTTGCGTACTTTTTGGTGAGAATAAAATAGAAATAAATAAACTGGTTGAGTTAGGTGAAACTTAATGAAACTTGCTGAACGTTGCGAAATAAAATTTTCAAATTAGTATTTCCACATAAAGTAATTAACGATCACGGTTTCGACTTGTGAAGTCATCATCAGGTACATGCATAAGATAACATGTTTTACAAAAGTTTTATTATGCATGCACTTGATGATGACATCACAAGTAGAAACTTAGGTCGTTAATAAAGTTTATGTTAAATTAATAAGTTAAAGCTTTCATTTTAAAATAGAAATAATTAGATTTAACCAGAAACTGGCGTATCTGTCATAAGATGTTGGTCACCTTCCTTAGCGACTATCCACTATCATGCGAATCTAGATGGACGCGCAACGAATCTATCCTCCTTGGCCCACCAATGGTCTTCTTCGTCCTTCTCACTCCATCCAACCAAGCAACCCTATAATCTATTCATCCCAAATTATCCCTCGCGAGGCATGTGACCATAGAAGAGAGAGAGAGAGAGGGAGAGAATGAGAGAGAAAGGGAGAGAGAGAGAGAGAAGCTGGGGCACGCCCACAGAAGCAAAGCCGGGACGGCGACTACTCCCGCATTCCTCCGAAAACAGCTTCTTCAGCGTCTTTCGTCTCTCTCTCTCTCTCTCTCTCTCTCACCTCATCTCCTTTTCTCTCTCTCCCCCATCGCTAAAATTTTCTCCCATTCCTCTCCTCCTCACCTCCTTCTCTTCCCCGATACGCATTCTTCTACACTTCTCACCTTTCGTTCCACTCTCCACCCTTTCCCCCTCCCCCCAACAATACCCTCCTCAGCCTCGGGTCGCTCCTCCCCCACTCCTTCAACTCCAACCTGTTGGCAGGTCCCCTGGACCAAAACTGAAGGAACCCGAATATGCAGGAGCTTTTCCCCTCGATCCATCTTTCACTCTCGCTGTACAAGGGTTATCTCAACACGCACGGGCCGAGAGTGGACAAATGCATGCGGGAGGAGGCACAAAAGCTTTTGGATCGTAAAAGTATGAGGGAAAGGCTCTCTGCCATGAGAGGTGAAGAGACTTAAGCTTTCAACTGAGACGGGAGGGCCTTGAGGATGGATAAAGCATGAACAGAAATCTCTAGCCGAAAGCTACCGCACAAGGTTATGAATCTAACGCCATCCTAATTCGTTAGAGCGGACAAAAATAAGCAAATAAGGGCAACGAGACTAACAGGGTCTGCGAGGGCATCGGTGTCAAATCTGACAGGTATCTTTAACTCTGAACTTCACTAATAGTGCACAAAAATGAGCGAAATTCCACGAGTGTGCACTTGCAGAATCTCGTGAATTTTGTGATTTATCAATGTTGTTTCGTTTCGGCACAATATCTCACGAATCTGCAAAATTTGTGCTCTGATCTAAATCCTATTTGGAAATATTTGAAAAAAAATAAAAACGGAGAATTTTGTTTAGACACTTTCAAGGTCATGCAACCTTGTTCAACGGCATAAATCAGTGAACAATTCGTGTTTCATATGAGCCATATTTCCGATAACTTTAAAATACATGGCAACAATATCTATGAATTTTGGATGGTTTGAAGAATTCCATAACAAAAAAATGGCAAAATATCTTTCCCCTTTGAAGCTTTAAATTATTTAAACTTTTGAATAGGTAGTAAGTTCAGTGTGTACGTATGGTAAGGTATGAGCTAAAATATATAGCCTTACGCTTTATTTTTGTCATTAAAATACTACTCAGTATTATCGGCAAATCATTTTACTGGCATTTAAAGAGGTTTTGGATCTAACAGACATTAGCGAGGGAAAGTAATTCCGGGTGATACAAAATGCCGGGCATTATTAGCGCCTTATGGGAAGAAGGGTGAAAGTCCCATAGCCTGAAAAAGGGCACCCTGAATTCCGAATGTATAAAAATCACGCTTTCATTCCCATAACGGATGGCAAATGATACCACATAATTTGAGATTAGTGCAGCATATGTAAGCTTTACTCTTGAAAAAAGCATGTTTCTGGTTTAAGTGAAGAATGAAGAGGAATGAAATGTATTAGCACCTATGAAAAGCCAAATAGCATAACATAAACACAAAAAGCATCAACTTTAACGCATGATTGTTATCAAATACAAATTATTAAGATGACAAAAATGGGACTGTATAGAAAGCTTAAAGGAGAGGTAAGCCTAAAAAAGAACCCAAATAATTGTTTTCAAATGTTAGGAGGTCTTCAAGGTTCTATTAACATAAATATTGTCCTCAATCACGGCAATCCCTAAACAGTCCTTCAATGTTTATAAATCCACTATTTAAAAGTTCTCATCCATCCCAACCTGTGACGTTCGATAATAATAACATACAGCCAAATCCAACCAGTCCACTTTTTCCGTCCTTATGATAATCGATCATAATTTTTATTTGTTCGAATAAATCTTGAAGTTTTATCTATGAAGTATTATCTTTCCTTTACCATCTTCAAATAGAAGAACTCTCATGCCTCGCAAAACCCTGATATGAAATGAAAAGAGAAGAAAAATTGGTAAGGAAAACTAAAAGAGGACCTATGTAAATATGAATTGAATAATACAATCCATAAATTTCCATAGGGTTTAATGCATGCTATACGGCATAAAAGTTGGTGAAGAGTCAAATACTTCAGCACTAACTCTCGTGACCGAAGAAGGGCGAAGGAGTTAGCCACTAGATATATATAACCCGAAGTTTAATAATTAGGAATTCAGCAGCTAAGAATGCCGGAAGAAGACTCTGCAGAGAAAGATAAGAGACAAGCAAAGAGCTTTAGCCTCACAGAAAGGAGAACGGCCTGACGTCAGATACAAAGCCTTTTAGTCACGCGTATTCTGAGCCAACCGAACGCCATTCTCTGCTTTCATGAATACCGCCACCCCCCAAAACTCGAGCTGCGGATTCCGACCTCTTGCGCCTTCCCGTCTCCATCCTCTTTCTTGCTCTCCATGATGGCAAGGTATTCACCGCTCCCCCTTTACCCTGCAGATGGCAACAATAGACCGCTTCGCGACACCTTCTCCTTTATCCACGCCGAAAACACTCCTGCTACTTCCTACGAGGTCTCCATCTACAGATTCCCCATTTTCGTACATCTACTTCATCTTTCCCTCCACCTAACCCCTCATTCCGATGTCGCCTGCTCTTATTACTGCCGGTATCAATATGTTTCTGAACCCTTTACCTTTAGAGACGACTTTCTTCATCTATTTGACCTCATATCTTCCAAATAAATGCCTCGAGATAAGGGCAATCCCCACTAAAAATTAAACTTTGCTGTGTGCCTCACATGATCTTTGCAATAGAGGTGAATGAGCGACTAGGCGAAGTGATAAAAAAACCTATTGGTATTGATTGAATTTAAATCCCTCATTTGGGCAGATAACACTCAATCAACCAATAATTTGCTTAAACTAACTCGACGCAAATGGAATTTCAAAACGCTATCGTTCACAATAGTTGGAGGGCTATCAAAGTGCTTAAATTGATATTATTGCAATATCAAATAAAAGAAAATAATTTCAAAAGGCTACAAAAAACAAAACCATATGATTTTCACGTGTTTCAGCCTCAAATTTTCATACTCATCCATTAAATTTTCATTCAAAAAGCGAATGCCTTAATGGGTATGTATAATAGTGAAGAATAGATAAAGTAATGAAATCCTATTTAAGATTCATTTTTTTTCGGACAAGAGCAAAGTTTTTTCAGTATAATTCACTGGTTGTGTAAGCCGGTGTAGCATGGGACTTATTTGGAGATTATAAAAGTGTTTGCTATGGAATGGGGTCAAAATAGATCGATGATTTGGTGGTGGGAAGCTTGGTACGGACAGAAGGAATTTGAAATAAAAAAGTTGAATATTGTTCATTGAAAGAGACGTCCTTCCTGTCCTATCTTCAGGAATCCCTAACACCTCAACTTACGGGTGACTTTATGTCTGTAAATTGCATGACTAATCCCGGTATTCTCGAAATTAGTCTACCACTCTTCGAATAAACTCACATTTGGGATTAAGGCACGATAAAAAGATATGCTACTCCACCACATTGCCATCCTTGCATCCCTCTACGCACCCCCGTTCCCTCCCCCACTTCTCTTCAACACGATAGGCTTCCCAACCGATTGCCTAGTATTCCACTACAATCGACCTGTCGCATACGCACATGCTCACACAACACAAGGCTCTATAAATTTCGCCCAATCTCGACGACCCCTCGTTGGACGGCGTAGGCCTTCCTCATCCTCCTCTGGTGACGCCGCGGCCCCGACCAACCTTCCCACCTTGATTGAATAGCGGAGTTCGGGCGACAAGTTCATTTGGGGGCCCCTTGTCCGGCCCGTCACTCCCCCACACGAACGACCGAGCGAACCTTGCCACCGATAAAAATGGATGTTCGGTTGGAAGAATGGGCCTTTCATGAGGCACGAAGAGAAACGGCACTGGATGTGGGCGCGGGAGGAAGAAAAGGAGAAAAGTGAACGAGTGGACGAGTTGAGCTGCGATTTCCCGTACCTTTTCCCCACAAGCCAAATTCTCCCCTTCCCCCAACTCCAGCGCCATCTATCGGGTGGAATGGGGTCGAGACGGTTCCGTATGGAGTGCTGGACAAGGTTGTTTCATTTCAGGTTTCGAAAAAAAATTAACCGAGCCAGAAAAGTTACAGAACGAACGTGAGAAATCGACTGGAAAATATTTATGGGGAAAAAATTAGCGGTCAATCACAAGAGCGGTAAGCGTTCGACGATTTTTCACGCTCCATCTTGAGTTTAACTCGACAATGCCCACTAGAGTGTTGTAAAATATTAAGCATGTGACTGCGATGGAACCGCAGTTTCCGCATTACGCCACGTTTGGATTATTCATGCGGTTACTACAGAGCTATGTCTATAGGCACTTAGTACCACCCCAAGCTACATCACAAGGGTGAGCAAAATATTTACTATGCCTCACTAACCAAGAATTTATATATCGACTGATTACAAAATCACTCAAAAAGAGGTATTCTTGGATTTAAAAACGATTCTCTACGCACTGTTCTTGCGATTTCCGTCAGGTACTCAATTTTTTATCAATGACTCATCTCCAGATCTCGTGTTTCATGAGGAAAAGTTTATCATCACACTATATTTAGACAACACAATTCCTTGAGTATCTCATCAAAAGGGAAATAGGAAATAGACAGCAAAATGGTCGTATTTGACACCAACATATTCAGAGAAAATATTACTACTGCACTTTATGATAATAATGCGCGAGTATAGTTTGTAAAATTAAAATTCTAACGCAGACCAGATGTATTATACTTCATGCATCATCATAGTTAGGCACTGCGTTTTAATCAACAACGTAGAGCGGATGTGCGAGAAATCACAATTTTTTTCGCGAGACGCAAAAACCAATTAGCCCAAAAAATAAATAAATGAAGGAACTGGCTGCACGCTCCAAAAATTTCCTCGGGTCGCGCGAAGTAATATTTTAAAGTTTCTGACGCCACCATCTGGGAGAAGTGATGCACGCCCCCTTCTTCCGAAAATCGCTCCTGAGAGTGTGGGGTGGGTGGGGGGGGGGGTTGAGAGGGAGAGGTCATAAGACGAACACCGAGGCATGCCTCAGAAAGAGTTATTAAAGTCGTCGCTTGCAAACTCCGGAGAAATCCATTTCCAGAAGTGGTCCTACTCTCCGTCCATTCACACTTGGCGTCCTACCGCCCCAGCCTCCAACTCGCGCTTTCCCCCTGAATTTACTCCCTCCCCTTCGAAGCAAAAAGCGAAGACACGGTCCACAAGGGAGTCTCAATGGGAAGAGGCGCCTCCCCACCGGCGGTGGCGGTCGACGCACATAATGCACCTCAACCCCCCTCTCCGATACCTACCACCCCTCTCCCAAGTATTAGGATTTCGACGGAGACGCTTAAACGCGCATAGAAACTCGGGGAGTGGATGAGGGCATACAGACAACGCCCGGGAATATTCTCAAGCTTTTTTCTTCAAAGAAGGGGGGTGGAGGGGAAGGCAAGGCGTGACGCACCTTCAAGAGCGTGGGGGAAGGTATCTCTAAAGAAGGGGGCTTGGTGACACCCTCGATGCCGTATTTTGAAAGAGCGAATGAAATAATCCTGACAAACAGGATATTAAAATCCCCCTTTAACCCTTTTCAAGTAAAAAATTCTTGGGCCACATTCCAATTATGAGCATCTGCTTTTGCGTTGTCACGGACCACACAGGAAGTTAAAGAAATAATAATAGAGTTATATTTTGAACTTTTCCTTGTATCAAGCATTCAATTATCCATGCTAATTAATACAAGATGAAACAAGAATAATTGAAAAACTCGGTAAATTTGATGGTGATACAAATGAATTTTGTAATTCAAATTCTATGAAGAATTTTAAACAACAAGTTATACATGTTATAATGAGAGTTTCGGGCACTATATTCGAAACTTAGACCATTGAAATAATGATTTATTGAAATATTTGGCACTTGGCGTGATATCCTGATATTTTAATGAAAAATTTTAATAATAGGAAATTAATAAAAATAACGTAAAAAAACCATCAGTACATATTTAATTAAAATCATACGAACTTTATGTAATTTGTAATAGAAAAAAATGTTAAACTAGCATTCAATTACTGAGATCTCAAATCTTCATGATGCAATTTTTCTCCACCAATTCTATAGGTATCATCATCAATGAGAACATGAATGCAAAATTTCACGCGAATCTGTATACAAGAGAAAATCGCCTCTCACCAAACTGTTAACGGACCAGCATTTTCCATAATTGTCTATGCGCGTGCAAACGTGCCTTTTCAGTGTTTGCGAAACGTGCCTCAAACATAAAGCGAAATTTCGATGATGAGGCCAGTATTAGGATTCCATTGATATATATATAATTTTAAATATATAATGGACAAACACTGTTCAAACATTAGATATGTTAGAATAAAACTCTTTATATATTTATGATTAAAATATTTCCGGACATGGTTTCACAGGAATACATATAAAACTTTTGATTTAAGTAACTCTAACTCAACCGTTAAAATCAGGATCATAATTATATATTTTAGTTCGAGAGCTAAAACTGTAGATGTAATTAATTAGAAAGTTATATTAGTGAAAGAAGAAACAGATCCAATGCCAATTATCAGATAATCCGATCTACTCTATCCTCTGTACACCGCAAAATTTCGTGTCTCTAACATTGAAAAATATTACTGATTAAAAGATTGATAAACTTAAAACTATTTTAACAAAATGTCGCCATCGATTAGTCTTTTATCCGTTATTTAAAAATCTTGTCGTCATGCATCTTAAACTGAGAAGTTTATAAGAACCACCAACGCATTGTCCATTTTTTTCGAATATTAGTGTTTCATTTTGTATTGATTAGCATGGATAATCGAGGGGTTACAGCAATTTTCCTTCCAAAATATGGGAGGAAAACATTTATTCTTTCTTGATTACGCAGAGCTGGGCAAATATTTTTTGTTCTCATCACTGCCACGGCTAACGAAATTTTTAGCAAATTAATGAAAACAATATAATTTTTTAACTCTTGACAAGGAAAAGTGTCATTTCCTTAGGGGTCACTTCCACCGCGAAGCCGAGACACAATGGTGCACCAAAGGTTCGGGACGGAATAAAAAAGTGACGCAACTTCGGGCGCCCTTTAAAGCGCTTTCTTCCGCAGGGAAGGAGACGAAGACGCGAGCATTCCGAAATGCAAAACGACTATACCGGCTCATGGGGAAGGAGAGTGTGAACGATAGATAAGAAGTTTCGCTAAAGTCACCCGTCCCCCCCACTTTTAGTGCGGTGCACGAGTCTCCAAAGCACACACACACACACACTACTAATACCATTTTCCCGCCCGCAAACACCCAAACTCTCCCTTCCATTGGTGGACGGGATGGGATGGCGCGAAGAAAAAAAAGAATTGGGAACCCAAAAAGCGCGGGAAAGAAAGGAGGGTACGTCAAGTTTGAAGAAGGGGAAGGCGAGTTTTCTGGGGCGAAAGGAATCCGTGAGGGTGAGGGACGGTGCGTGGGTGAGGTTATTCATAAGGCGGGTCAGAATTGTGGAAAAAAAAGGGTATTGCCCTTTGGAACAAGGGGAAGAGTCCTCTCGGTTGGAATGGAGGGAAACGGCATGAACAGTTTCGTGAGAGGATTTTTGGGCTCGAAAGAGTGGCGGTATGGGAAAGAAGAAGAGGGCGAAAATTGGAAAGGGAACTGGGACGAAAAGAACAGGAGAGAGGGAGGAAAGATCTCAGACGGAAAGAAGAAGTGAGAGACAGAGTCGATGAGAGAGAGAGAGGAAAAGGACGAAAAGTTGGAGAATATTAAGAGGAAAATAAAAAAACTGAGAGAATACAATTATGGAACATCTTGAAAAGGGTCTGAGAATATTAAAGAGACTATTAAAGGAGAGAAATCTGAAGTAGAGGGGTGAATGATTAAAGTCCGCGAAGCGGAAAGGAAAAAATAATAGCTTGGGAGAAATATTAAGGTCACGTTAAGGGTTACGGAAATCATAGGAAATGAGGAAACCGTGCAATCATCAACGTGGAAAAGGATATCAACAGTAGGCTAAGTGTCAATATCGGTATTTACACCTGTTTCAATCAAATCAGTATTATTTAAACACCGATTCAAAAATGGTAGAGTAAAATATTTTCAATAACTTCATCTTCCCGTGAAATATAAATTTTAAAAACTATGGAGTACAGGTCTCCTAAGATTAACCTATGTAAAATACAAAAAACCTATCGTCAGAAGCGTTATGAATTATGAATGTATTTTGATCATATTTGAAATTTAGGTTAAAGAAATGGAACTCATGACGTGGAAATTAAAATAAATGTTGATTTTTGGAACTCTGATGCCAAATTAGATATTCAAATCTGTTTCAACCAACCATTGAGTTCATGAGATTTAATGTATGTACCTATGGAGGCATAAGACGAACTTCAAATAAATATTGAGCCTATCCTCAGAAGCAATATCATACTACTTCTATTAAACCAATTAGCTTAAGTACATCATTCATAGTTGCCACTGGAAAATATTTTGAGTAAATTTGGAATTTTGGGCTTCATATAAACTTAAAATTAAAGGTAAATGAAGCGCAATGTATCCTTCATTTGAATATTTCACTATCTACTACTTCCGATGACCGCATTACCGAGGAGGAAATGAAGCTTTCACGCCCTTAAACGTCACAGCTTCATTGGCTAATTACCGCCGGCCGCATTCAATCCAAACACTCACTCATTCCGGCGCCGTTTTCTCGTCCGATGTAAGGAATCTGGCTGAAGCAAGTCGGCGTCAAACTTGGAAGCAAAATATACTCAAAGTTTCTAGAAAATAGGCTTTCACATGGGGGTGTTCAAAAGTTGTTGCGGTGGCGGAGGCATCCCGAAGCTTCGGTTTAACCTAGTTTTCTTCCTCCCCGCGGTTTTACCCGAGAAACTAGGCGGAAATTCATAAACAAGATGCCGAGAGAGAGGATAAAGAAGAATCCCCAAGATGAACTCCCCTCTGTGGAGAGGCTGTGAGGTAAGTAGCTGGCTCGCCGTTACAGGGGAGGGAAACCGATGCTGAGCTATCCGGGCGTGCAGGAAAGGAGTTTCTTACCTTCGGAGAATTTGATCTGCCTTCGAGGAGAGGAGGGAAGGAGAGAAGAAGTTCTATACGTTTTAGCAAAGAATGTCACGCTTGAACTATAAGGCGAAGGGATTCCTGGAGGGGGACTTTAGAACAGGGAATGAAACGCCAGTAGGACGGCCGAGATAAGTTAAAGAGGACGGAGATTAGACAGGTATAAAAGAATGAGACTCGTTTACTGAGAATTGATGCAGCGTGCAGCTCCTGTAAAAGTTCCCGGCGGGCAGATCTTCTTGGCAGCAAAAGAAGAAAGAAACGTAGGGAGTGACAGAAAAGGACGGAGGGGGAGTTACATAAGTCGTATAACTAGTATATTATGTCTCTACTAGAATAAACTATTGCCTCGTCACACCCATGTGATCTAACAAACCAGGCAATTGGAAAAATGATGCATGCCAGGGAGCAACGAGAAAGAGTGGTATTAAGTCAGACTTCAGGTGTACCTGAAGATGGCATAACGGCCGGAAGTAGTACATTCTATAATAAAGTATGGAAGTTACAAAGTGACATACCTACTACAATTTCAACCTTCCACCTTCAAGGGAAACCTTCAATTTTTTAATCGATCAAGAGTGTTAAGGCCCTCACACGACATATATACCAACCCTCGGTAAGCTGACGGATATAATAGCGTAGTGAGGCTCTTGAAAAAGATCTTGTTGAGACCTGCTAGGCATGAAGGAGACGCAGAAATTTTGGAGGTACTGAGGTATGGTCGCAGAGAAAGAACATATTATGAGGTAGTGTAGCCTCTTGAAAAAAGGTATTGAAGAAAAAATTAGTGAGAACACATACCGATGGAAACGAAGGATGGAATAGATCAGGGAAATTAACAAGGATGCTTAATTTAAGTCTGATGTATGAAGGAATTGCTAATGATAACTATCCGCAACATTTTTCGGAGCACTTTGAATGGAGGCCAAGATTATTACATTGATCGAGCGAAACTAAAGTCATGCGGAGGGTAGGAGGAGTTGGAAGGGCGAAGGGAAAGTTCAGAGAGGAGGAGAGGGAGGTAAAGTGACAGATTTTGAGACTAAGGAACCCAATTACTACACGAATAAGGCACAAGGCACACTCTCGTAGGGTAAATGGCTGAGATTATCTCTATCAGGGACAATATATTGAAGTCTCATAGTGAAACAAGTCAAAATGGGAAGGTGGTTATCGGTATCCTACTTCTCTAAACGTTTGTGTTGTCTGCAATGACAAAGGTTTTCTGACCCTTTTCAATAAACAGCCTTTCTTCCCCGTTTTGCAGCATTTTTAATGTCCATTATTCCATTATTATAATTGGTCGTACAATCCTAAGATTGATTGACTGTAGCCCCTCAACCCTTCCTTGTTTAATGCTATCTCTCTTATTTTTAGTAGCTTTTTTTGTCATTTCCTCATTATTTAGTCAATAAACTTATTCATGGGTCTTCCTCTGGGGGCTTTTCCATCAAATTTACCCTCATTTATATTATCACATTCCTGTTGTGCTTCAGGGTATGCCCGACCATTATAGTTTTTCTTTTCTCCATGGTGTTTCACATGGTCTTTTCTTCTTCTACCCTCCTGAAAACTTCATCATTTCCTGTGTTGACCGTCCATTTGATCTTTCATCCTCCACCAGCACCCGCTTTTGAAGGCTCAGTAGTCTATATCCCACAGCTTTTCACTGCCAAGGATCGGGAAATTTTGCGAGAATTACACCGAGCAAAGCATTGGCAAAAAGAGACAAAAGAGACGAGAAAAGAGGAAATCGCATAGTACCCACACCAGCAGGGAATAGGAACTGAATGGTTAAGAGGGTAGAGCATGATTAAAAGTGGAGAGAACTTGAAGAGACCCTAGTTTTAAAAGGAATTCTAAGGAAATACACTAATTTATCAGCCAGAGTGGAAGGTGGGTCCAACAAGTAATTTAAGCGGGAAATACATGGGTGATTTTGAGGAAATTGGCAGAGTGATATATATATAGAAGCAGAGGAAATGGAAGGCTTGAGCAAGAAACAAGAGCTACTGGAAGAGAGGAGGCGTTAAAGAGTCGACGCACTCCCACGTAATCCCTGGATTTGAGCCTGCACTTGGTATTAAAACCCCTGGCAGAGGGCTTCGGAACGCTCGTTCATATCCGTTAATATCTTATAAGCATTCCACGCATGGGATGGAAATTTTAACCGCACCTCTTGTATTAATTTCAGGGCGTGCTTGGATTGAAAGGAAGAGGAGAAGGGAGAAAGTGCTCTCCGGTATTTACACCAGTCAGTTTTCATTATTTCCTTCTCTCAACCCCGCAGTGGCTTATAAAAGGAACATCACACGAAAGTTCTAGCCCATGGAACTGGTGGCGCCCGGATCGGGTCCAACGTCGTGCCAAGGGATCCTCCTAAAATTTTAATATACTGTAAAAGCTATAGCATGTTTCCGTTAATTATGTTTGAATGAAGATGTTTGATCGTAACGAGTAGGTATGCTTTGTCTCCTCTTTAAACGGGAAGGGCGTATTGATTTTCCTTTCCAACTGGGTCCCGAGTCTCAAACTTGTTCGCTTAAGGGTGGAGTGTACATAGTTTCATCAGAATACTCTTTAAGAAGGAGGAAATTGAAATTTCACCAAAGTAGATACAAAAGTGACTATCTAAAGTACATAGGCAAAGCAAAGCGTGCTCATGTAGCTTTTACTGAAAAAGATACTTCAACACTCATGGAAGGATCTGCTTTCAAAAGGTTAGAGTTCATTTAAACATCTACACCTACAATTTACCACGCAGACCTTCTCTAGAGAGTATGGTATGGGGTGATTCCACATCACGCACTTACCAGCCTTCCTACCTCGATGTTGAATACCGCCTGCTTCCCTAGCCACAAGGCACGAACCATGAGATGTCAGTAACAGAACAACGCACAGACCATAATGCACACTGATTTCTCCATTTTGGGACGGGCTCGATGTTCCGTATCATTGCCTTTCTGCATTAAGTAACCACATGTGTTTAGCCGTGTTTGATGTGACAAATGGTTGTTAAAAATTAAGCTGATTTTGTACTCTAAAATATGAAAGGAGTAGGTCAGCTGTGAGAGGTATGTTTTGGTCTACATTAAGGATAAAATATTTATAACGACAAAACAAGGACCATCTCTCACCTCGTATACTTGGATAACCCTCCTCGGAGTATTTTGGCTCACATTAATTATCTTTGCATGTCAATAAATGACTAACATTGTGCTCAAATATACTTATGCATCAGTTGCTGGCAAATGAAGAACTTAACGGACAAATTTTAATATAACGAACAAAACGAACAAAACGAAAAAAACGGACAAATCACAAAATTACCACGCAAGAATGGGACACCGCCCTTTAGTATTTAAGGCAATTTGCAATTTCTGTGATAGTTTCCTCCCAAAATATGAAGCCAAAATGGATATGTGCTAAGAATAATTTTTAATGTGAGCAAATGGCGCTCTCGGAAGGAACATACATATGCATTTCCTCCAAAAAACGGATATAAGGACCTTGGCTCAGACAATCCTTAAATAGGGATAGAATCGAGTTGACGGACACGCTATCATACACTTCTTATGCCAAAAAACCACGATCGTTAAGCATTAACCATTGAGATAGAAGAAGAAGGCGTTTGCTATGGTGACCAATAGCAGAAACTTTAACATGGACATGGCCTGTCCGTAGTTTTCTTTAACCCCCAATATCCTTAAGCGCTTACGAGATGGTACGATAATTTTGTAATTTAGTCATATTTTACAACGTTAGCTCCGATCGATAATATTAAATAAATAGCATCGATAGGAATCAATATGTGAAAACCTTCGTATGGATCATGGCACTCTATGGATCTGAAGTATGAATCATTGGAAGAGCTGACCAGAAAAGAATAGACGCCTTCGAAACCTGGTGCTGGAGGAGGATACTGAAGATAAAATGCACGTACGAAATTAAAAATGATGACGCGTACGGAAGAGTAAAGGTGGAAATTACCATGTGGAACACCATACACAAAAGAAGAACAAGATTGATTGGACACACCTTAAGGCACAATGGGTTAGTGAAAATCATAACTGAATATAAAATGGAGGTAAAAGTCCCCACAGGAAGACCAAGGAATAAGTTCATGGACCAAATAATGAAGAAAGTACATAGGATGAGATACCAGGAGGTAATGGAACTAGCATTAGATAGGGAGGGGTAGAGGACTGCAGTCAACCAATCTTAGGATTGAACGACCAATGATGATGATCGATAGCTTACATGAAATCAGCATGGATTTACCTCTTTAATCTCAATCCTCCAAACATGTGTTTTATATTTACTTAAAAATATTCCGCATTCCTACTGAAAAATACGGTAAAATCGATGAGAATAAATAACACTAAGTAACCTTTATATGTTTCATGAGTTACTAGCCTCAAATTTCCAACAGATGGTGGATAATCTCGCTCTACATCCGCTAATTCGTCTATTCTTCATTCCATCTCAACTAAAGCAAAGAACGAGCAGGGTTAACCGATATGGTTCTCATTTCGATCGTAAGATTACAGTTTGATGACGGAATTCCTACTCCATTTACTTCAATGACCTTACCACTGCAAATAAATTTTTCATACTATAATATACTAACTTACGCAGGAAAAAATCATACTAGAATTCCCGCTCCTGAAAAAAATGATAAGTAAATTACCATAAGTATTAAGTCCATAAGCACCAATAAATTGACTGAAATGATAAATTTCGATGGTAATAATAAGGAAGATCCCTGAGGAAAGTAAAAATAATCTGTGCAAAAGGCGATACTGGTGATTATTGCTTTGGACTTAACAATCGTGTAGATGTGCTAGTAAAAATGATAAGTTAATCAACACAAGCACTATGTCCTTAAGCAGCAATAAATCGATTGAAATGACAAAGGTCGATGGGAATAATAAGGTTGATCATGAGGAAAGTAAGAAGAATGTGGGCAAAAGGCGATACTGGTGATCAATGCTTTGAACTCGTCAGGAAATGGATGAAAACCATTCATTACGCAACCACGTGAATGGCACAGGTCCAGCCACACCCTTGTTCCACTGGTTAAGTACTCTTAAGGAGAACGCAACCGATGAGAATGGAGGTGGAGGGACGTTGATAGAACGTGGGAAAACCTTTTAATAGAAGGGCTTTGGGGAGAGGGAAGTAGCCCAAAAGACAGAGATGGAGAGAAAAAGAAAGGAATCAAAGAATAAGTAGATGAAGTAGAGTAAACGCAGAACCAAAGGATAAAGTGGTGAGGAGGGATTCGGTGGGGAAGACGGAAACGGGAGATGAAAGAGGGCAAGGAGAAGGAAGGAAAAGTTAAAGCAAAGGATGGAAGAAGCAGGAGAGCTGTGTTAGGGACCCAATCGCCGGCTGAGGATGGATATCTTTTCGGTGAGTGATCGTTTGGAGAATGAACAAGGGTTTGGGGGCCACAGGAAAGCTACATCAATCACGTGCCCTTCCTCTCTCTCTTTCTCTCGTCTCGCCCTCGGCTGCTGCTGCCCTGTTCCATTCCAGGAGAAGAAAAGTGTGACGTTCTATTAGCGCAACTATAATGAGCACATCCACAAATCCTATAAAGATAGAATAGATCCGCTGTGTTTAAAAAAATACATTTCCAGCAAGCTAGCCGTCGCTTTTTTCTGTGGTGCGATTAGAGTGCGAGAAGGTTATGTGCAGATGAAGAACGTGACAAGAAATTGATAGTTTCATTTATTTTTTATAATAATAACTGCCGTCTTCCTTTCTACTTAACGGCTGATTTATGTGCCAAGAATTTAATAAGAATGGGATTAGAGGTGTAAGGAAAGGCTGACTTTCATGGTTATACTCAGCGGTTAAATTGATACAAAATCCTCACAATTAGTCAGTCTTTCCAAAAACTTACTTTGGAAAGGAAAGCAACTCGCACAGATTCTAAGCATACTGGATGTTATATTAAGGGCAGTGAATTTTTTAGGGCAATCAGAAGAAATTTTACCCCATTTGTAACAGCGATTGAGGTGGGCATAGACAAAGTTCAAAATTGAAGTATTAGAAATTATAGGAAATCTGTAAACGACATGGCGTACTCTCTTGTGAGAAATAATCAAATTAGTATACTTTTTTTTCTTCTGGTCCATTGGTCTCTCGCAGTATGCAGCACTTTTCTTCAGCTTTTCTAACTTTTCCAGATATTTTCCTCCTCCTTACCTGTTTATCTTCAAACACTGTTTTTGGACGTACAACTCTTCTGCTCGGCAAGCCTCAACAATTTTATTACTTAATGTATGTTCGAAAATTTTAGGGTACATCACGAAAATTCTTTTGTTATCAAGTTATGTCTGGCTTTTTATTTCCATTGCAGAGCACTCTGCTGAAGGAAAGCTTTTCATGAGCCAACTCCAAATATTTGTCCCTCTCAACGACGGGAAAAAGATCGAAATTCATTGGGGTGGATGGAACAAGTTTTGTTTGTACACAAATTTGCGTGAAAATTTTCATATGGGTTCTTATTATAAATAGACACAGATAAAAAAAATGCATGATACTTATTAGGCTTCCTGGCAATTTAATGCTTTTTTGACACGCACTCTTATGGTTCTTGAAATATATTCCGAAATAATTTTATGACATATAAACAGATTTTCTTGTAAATGCGGAAATATATATTTTTTAAATAAAAATGGTCCCGCACAATTATCAAGGTATCATTTGGATTAAGAAACGTACGCGTATTACGTACGTATTTGCATACGATTTTTGCTTGTAGTTCGAAGTCTGCACCGTAAACCCTAGTCATAACAATGCTGTAATTAAGAGAAAATGAAAGAAAATATTACCCTATGATCATTTATATAACAACACATATGGTTGATTCCAACATAATTAGATGCACTAAAGTGGAGTGTGGTCCAAGGAATTTCCTGACTTACTTGAAAAGTTACTAAAATGTGCACTGAATGAGTCACGAGTCTCTCCCAAACCACCTTAAGGGGAAAAACTTGACAGAGTTACCATCATAATCAGCCGGAGATATAACATAATTTCTCCTAAACTTTTCAACTTCATTCATTACTAGCCCAATTTTGAACCGCTTTTACCAATTATGTTAAAGAAAGGCGCTAATTAATACATGTCAAATTTATATTGAGAAGGATACACTTTTAAGTCAAATTAGCATTTTAGCTCTTAAATCAATCACACAAATCTTGGGTGCACATTTACAATAATCAAAATTACTCTTAATACAAATAAAAAAATAATTGATGCAATCAAACTGGTCTTTTTCGAGTTCTTGTTACTACGAAAACTGTAGACTCACGATAAATGCATATTGAACTCTTTCATCATGCCTCAATTACTTGTGATGCGCGTCTAAGGCTCAAAAATGAATTATTCAGTTAGATCGTAATTCTGCACCAAGCCAGAGTTTGACCGACTAATTATAAGCTCCTCAAGGCTCTAAATTAGGCCAACTATTATTTAAAGCGCAAGGCATTTCAACTCTTATTTCCTTTACACCGCCGTTACCAAAGACTAAGACGATGTGGCATGGAAATAACGCATGAAGTACGTTGAATGCCTCGGGAAGCGCTAAGCACTCATTCAGAAATATAGGTTAGTTCCGCACGAAGACCTAAATATAGAAGCGGAGGCTATCGTTGAGGGCGACCCACGGGAAAATAAAATATACTTTTCACTCCATATTTTCTTGGCCGCGCACACCTTAGCCCCAGCCTACGATGTGAAATTACAGCACCGCGAGGCAAACACACACCTTGAAAAACACTCGGATATCAACCACGTTGAAGTTTTCACTGCAATTGCGTCCCTAGCACTTCGCGGATAATGCGACTGTGCAGTCATAAAAACGTTTATATTCTCCCCACCCTTTTTTCGTCTTTATCTATCCCCGCTCAGAGCCGTAAACATAAATCGCGTGTTGCTTGCTCTCTCTCTCTCCCTCTCTCTTTACATTGGATTTTATTTTGTTTTATATTTTATCGGCCCACCCTTTCCCCATTCTATCTCCTTATGCTCCTCAATGGGAAATCGCGTGATCTCCAAGTCTCAAGGCGATGAGGATTCCTCTTTTTGAGCATTACCTGCATCCAATCCTATTTGAGACGGTGTCGCGTGCAGCTTGACCACTTATTTTCATTGTGTATGCACTTGCCGTTAATAGGAACGCGGCTCGTTTCGTCCACAGTCCTATATCGGAGAGAGATTGCGATTCTTAGCGCGGAAGACTTTTAGCGCTCTCACCACTCGTCTCCCTCCCCCCCCCCACCTCCTGTTGTAAGCAAGGATTCGTGCTCATAAGGGAACGCCGATCGTAAAAACAGTGCTAATGCCCACTGAGCAATTAAGGTGGGATATCTGATGCGTAAGGGGTCATTACCGTAGTTAACACTTTAACGTTAATCATGCGAGCCATGCTCCAGTAAATGCATGCATAAATGCTTTATCAGTTGGTTCACACCTAAAGCAACCACTTTTTTTTACAATGTCTAAGCGCGCGGCGCTATCTAAATCCTGTATATCGCCAAAATTATCGTAGGTACCAGAATCTGGAGGGTTCTATCGAACGACTCTTGCGTCATATAGTCAGGAAAAGCAACCAATAACTAACTAATTGAGTGTCTCATCGGCTGCGAGGAAGAAACATTACGGCAAAAAATATAACTTTATTCCATGAAGGAATGGTAAAAAATAAAAAGATATGACATATAATCAATTGAATGGCCCAAACTTTTAAGGTGATCGAATTAGTGCGGTAGCTAAAAAGCTGATTTCTCATCCAGCACGCCCGGATTCTATAAGTTTAAGATTCTTTGCAGAATCCTGGTGCGGAATCAAGATTCCATATTTTGCGGTATCGTACTCGTAGTCAAAAACTTAAACTCCTCAACGAGGGAAAAGTTTACATGAAACGTAATAAAAACATACTCGATTGAAACCGTTGATTAAAATCATGGGATAAAATTTGAAAAATGACGTCTAGGGCTTATTTCTTGAGAGAAATTGGAACAAAGATTACGCGAGCGTATTCCTAGTAATGAAACGTGATCGCGACTAATACTCCTTCATTTCATTTTTCATGGAGTGTGTATCTGTACCCTGTAGTAATTCTCAAAATCTTTTTTCTAGCAATGTTTACCATGCGATCTCAATTAGCCACTTCTAGCTTATCATCTCGTTTCCGACGAATATTGCCTGAGAAATCCATGCTCTGGTTGGTGATGATTCCCCATCTAGGCGAGATTCAAACCCGTGACCCATAGATTAGGAGACGAGGGAAGAAAGCACGTACTCCATGAGAAAGTGGCAGGCATACTGGCTTAATTGGATGCTAAATTTCGGGGTTTACTATTCAGTCAATCAAAAGGGTCCTTTCACAGCGGACCCCCTGGCGCCTTAAAAGAAGACATGGGTATTGTTTTCCGGTCCCATTGGAGGTAATTCCTACATTACCTGCTAATCCAAGGGCAGAACATCAGCCAAATATGGAGATCGTTACTTGATATAATACAACGGTCGCGGAGACAACTCAAATTCCAACCGCCGTGAGCGAATTTTGAATAGGCCGGTCAACAATGGGTCTCAACCGTCCTTGGCTAGCATAAAAACCCGGAAACGGTCAACCCGGGAAATATTAGCCTTTAATAGCCTTACCCGGACTTTTAAGAACGATAATATTTCCGATTTAAATTTATGTATATTGTTTGATTTAATAATATTTTCAGGAATACCATTCCATTACCTTAAGCCAGAATTTATTGTGGATAGCTGACACATTACTTCTATACATTGGAATTTTAAATCGCCTTCTTCCTCTTACTCGTTTGCCTGGATCTCTCTACGTCTACGTAATACCCGGCGAGCGACCACGAGGGTGTGTGGCAAGGGGTGAAGATCACCAAACATGTACTATTGACATGCAACTAGGATATTTAATTTCCCTCTAGTTTCTAATTATATAACTACACAGATAATCCTGGGTTTTAGTTGATAATATTTTGTAGATGAAGTTCAAATGAAAATTGTTTTGTTGATGAGACTTTGTGTAGAGAGCTTTAGACAACAACATTTGCGATCAAACGACCAATGATGATGAACCGATCTCTATGCTATACTTATACCAAGACCACTCTCGGGCACACCTTGCGTTCTATCTTCAGACCGCATTTTTCTCCACCTGACGCACGAGTAAGGGTTAGCGGTACACGGCAATAATGATAAATGACCACCTTAGAATCTCGCTCGCGATCAAAACGTTTCGGACTCCGCGGAGGATGGTGGTCAACGCCTTTAGAGGATTAGGCAAACGAAGAGGAAGGTGATAATAGCGTTCCTCACGCAAGCGCACCACCCGATGCGTGCCGAGAAAGATTTGCCCATGAAAAATGTTGACGGCGCCCGCTGCGCGCAACTGTCGCTTCTTTCATGTTTCCAACATTAGATGATGAGGCTGCCATATTTCCGTATTACTCCGCTCTTACCTCGCTGCACGAACCGACCTCATTTTGATGACAAAGAGAACGTGGAATACTACCACGGTGTTATCCGATAAATTTGCGAGTAATATTTTTCTTACATCCCCCATCCATGACATTTCAGCTTCAATATGAGTCCAAGTGGATGGATGATATATTTACAGAAATTACTCATTTAGCACCCTCAAATCTTCCCCGCTATATTTCTTTATCTCAGACAAATCTACGCAACGTTTCATGCACAGCATTCCCTTCTTAAATGACGTCTTTATGGAACACTCTCCACATTGATACGCATATTTGAGCTCAATAAGGTACACCGGCAACACGACTCGAGGAGTTATTGAGAAAAGTTTTGACGTTAATCCAGCTCTTACTGCTAAATTATTCATGCATGGATTAACGTGCACATGACACATAAGAGTTTGAGTACTACTCCTAGCTTGAGTCATGAACCAAAAGTATCTACTTTATTCTTATTTTTTTAATCACTATTTATTTATTTACATTTTTTTCCATATTTATGCCATTTATTTAACAATTTAGGCCCCGCTAAGTCCCAAGGACTTGTCAGTGGGTTCCACGACATCATAAAAATATGGCAACCACACTTTTGCTTGACATATACATTTTCCCTATTTACATTTATAAATACATACATTTACAATGTTAGATTGGTTCTCTAGTTACTTAAAGGACAGGAGAATTAGGATAAAAATAAGAGATGATTATGTAAGTGAACCTGCTTCCACAAGTACGGGTGTCCCACAAGGTTCTATCCTGGGCCCATTGTTGTTTCTTGTTTACATAAATGATGTATTGAAGATTATTAACCATTGCCCAAACACCATAATTATGGGTATCATATCTTCAAATTTTGGTGACAAACGATGAAAATTGTTTCAAGCAGTTAGTATTAGTAAATAAAAATATTATAAATATTTATAGAATACGCGATTTCGAATGCAAAGCTGTATCAAATATTTCCCGTCATTATGAATATACTTCACATTGTTAACCAGGAAATCCCTAGGCATATAAATACCGTGTAATATAAACACATCCTTTACACACGTTCTCCAATCACTCAGATAATCTGACTGAAACACTGAAACACTGAAATACGGTGTATAATCAACCAAAAATGTAGCAGAAAACCAAAGAAAAATGTAATATACAGAAAAATTGATATATCAATATTATGCCAGATACCACTAAATACGATCATTCAGAAAAATTACCAAATAGTTCAAGAAAATAGGTGAAAAACACTATCGTTGTAGATACATCTAGGTTGAAGTCATTCTATGTATACATTCGTAGAAACGTGAAGGATTCTACAGTTTTGCAATATTACTGCTCAATCTGACCCCTAAAATTGATCGATGCGCGTATAAAGTAACTTTCTGCAGGATTATCAATATAACAGCGTCTAAGTTTGCCTTTAATTTTTACAGAATACTCATTTTGATATTCTATCGATTTATGTAATATCATTACCAAAAGAGAGCGTGAAAACCCAATAAAATTGTCAACGACCTTCATAATTGAATAGACCAGTCAAATTTCCAAAAGATGCGCGAAGTCCTTCTTTAAGTCTTAGTTAAACTCAACGACCTCGATTCCGTTTACAGAATAAGATAGGGATGAAGTGTAAATGCGATCGGCGCATAGAGCAATAAGATGCCTGATTAAATACTCCACGTGACATTTAGGGTTTTAGGGTGACCACCCTTTACAGGAGAGCAAATAGCAAAAGGCCAACGACCTAAGCTATGATTCTGGGTGAGGACAAATAAATTGATCGAAGTCAAAGTCGCCCATTACCCTCGCCGTCCCAGTGAGTGTGTGTATGTCTGAGGGAAAATCGATGGCAAACGACCACCATCTGTGGGTTGAGAAAGGTCGCGGACGAGTCCGAAACCCAAAGCGGAGAGAGAGAAAGCGCACACACATGACAACACAACAAGAGGGAGACCAAGTGTCCTTTAGCGCGGTAGGCATGGTGTAGATGGAAAGAGAAGGAAAAGGGGAAGGGAAGAGACGAATGACGGTGAATGACGAGGTATCGAGTAGGAAAAAACCTTGGGCATCGAGAGTGTCGGCGAATGAAAGCGGTTGAATGACAGGCGTGAGAGGGACTGATTGAGGGAAGAAATATAGGTGTTAGGGCGGGATAGGTTGGGTGACTGGAGAGTTTGGCTCCAAAATCGTCCAGTTGTGCACTACTCTGACGATAGAAAATTTAATTCAGGTACTCGATAATCACAGCGTTTCCACTGTATGAACCTTGGGAAGGAAAAAATGCGTCAGTTTTTTTTAACCACAACTTTCCTGCCTTAAAGCATTCCTTTTACTGTATTCTAATTTGTACATGTGCAGTGTTAGCCTAACTTCATTCTTTTTTCACTAGAAAAAGGCACTTACGGCTTGAAATGTTAATCATCACACCGATAATATAAATCTCATTTTCCAAGAAGGGACAACTTTGACTGATTCACTTCTTGTTTTCAACGGCTCATTGAAATACGATTGATATTGTTTTTTTGAACACTATACACTCCCCAGACACTTCATTTATTGGTCGTTTAATCCTCTGGGTGACTTCTACATTTAGCTTCTCTCTTTCGCTTTTTAGGATTTTAGTCTTCGTCATACTTATTTCATGTTGTATTCTTGGAGAACTTGGTCAATTACGTTTTAAAAACGTAATCAACTGTAATCCCATATGAAGGTCAAACACAATTCGGCACACATGGTTTTTGGAACAAAGAAGGATGACTAGGCTATATTAGGGAAATCTCATGGCTGAATATAAAGGTTTTCGTTGAGGTTTTAGATTACTCCAACAAAAAATGTCATTGAATTCTCACCAGATGTTTCTATTATCTATTATAAATGACTTACACCCATTCTGTAGGCTGTAGGATTTTAAAAATTGATAAGTTATAGACTTAAGGTTTTAATTATTAAACATTACACCTTGAGGCGTCTTTTCGTGGAAGTATTTTATATGCGTATCAATTATGAAAGTCAATTTTGTACTTATCCGCAGTTCTTTATTGTCATCGTACGTGTTTCGCAGCTTTCTGTATCTTCAGGCACAATTGTTGACGTAAAAATTGATTGTTTGTTTAGATAGTAACCTCACGCTACTAAGGGAGAGTTTAGAGAACAAACTAATTTTTGGGCTGGAAGGCAAAGGGGTCATAGGGAAGGAGTTAGTGAGTAGGGAAATTTTTTTGGGAAGGAGTGGGGAGGGATGCAGGCAAAGTAGCTCATTGCAAAGGTTGCTTGACTATTTGATAATTTCCATCAGTTCCAAAGCATCCATTCTTCAGCTTTTGGTAGAACATGTAAAATTTTGGGGATAAAATCACTAACGAGATTATTATCAAGTAGATTCTTGGCAAATTGAGAGTTGGGATGATTTTTAGAGTGTTCTTTGATGCGTATCTTGAAATTTCGTCCAGCTGGATACATGTAAGATATATTACAACTATTGACTTTAAGTATGGAAAAGAACAATGCTTATTTTGAATATGGATACTAATTTCAATTTTTAATTCGATTTTCTTATTCACTTAGCTTAAGCCAAAAGTTGGAGCGTTAGCTCCGAAATTGTTAATTTTTGCACTGTTTTAGCACTATAAATATTCATTAATTTGGAAACCGCAAATTAAAGAGGAACTTTTTCCTGAAGTACTACCGTTTCAAAATAAATGAGCGTAATTTAATCAAATTATAGTGATGTTTTAGTGGAGAAATATTTCGCTCCAAATGTGTAGTTCATTATCTTTGCATAGCTCTTTGCATTATGAATGTCACATTTGGAGTTTTTAGATCCTTCGCAAAAATTTTCCATTTTGATTTTTTCGGAGTAAATTCAAATAGAATCATTTTTAGTATGATTTAAAAGAGAACTAATGACTGAAGAATTTAAGGCTCAAGTTAAACGATAAATATTTAACAGACGAGACAGCGAGATTTTAGTCGGGTAATTCTCTTCTCCTATTACTTCGCGTGTGCTATGCAGCATATGAATTTTGAAAAAGACATTTAGCATTATTTCAATCGTAAGAAAAAAGCTCATTTTTTCATCTTACTATTGAAACTCAACGTGTTTCATCCTCTAGATCAATATACAGAATTGTACTACTAGCACAAGGCCTGGGTCCACCGGTGTTAACACAGTTTGGATTACACTAAGTGCAATATATGGCTGGGTACGGAATGCATTGTGTTTTTGATACTTTTGCGGCTTTCGATGCAACAGCAATGCTGATAAGCATTTACGGGAAAATAATTTTTTTACCACCCCATTGATGCATCAACATGAGTGAAGCCGGTTCACGTTTGCCGGAGACAAGACAACTTAAGTATTCACTATGGTAAGAGTTTAAACTTTAATTTGTTGATAAATTGTTTACAAGTTTATTTCCACTGTAAGCAATACTTTATTTTCAAACTACACTTATAATAATTAAAACCAATATATATTATATACATATACCAGTAATTAAGGATACAAATATCTACTTAAGTTTGACGTGGCTAAAAATTAAATTATTAGAGCATAAATCTAGTATTTATGTGCTAATTCTCGACTAGTTTTTTGCAATTTTCATCTAGAATACGGCATTTATAGGACTCATTATGGCTAACAGAAACATTCTAAGTCGTAATGGTAGTACCAATAAACATTTGTGCATAAAACAAACTGCCATCAATTCCACATCCCATAGATTACCTCAGTTGCCTGACACGTCCTCGAATCACATCTACCGCAGGGAAAGGGACAGATATAGGGTAAATGGCAAATAAAGGTTAGGAGAGGTGAAAGTGAAGAGGCAGCAGGGATATTCCAAAGGAGCCACAATACCTACTTGAGTTTTGGGAGAAGAGAACGCGGGAAGAAGAGAGTATCATCAACGACTCCGACGTCAAGGGTGAATAAGCCCCGACCTCTTAGTGCTCATTTTCAAAGGCATTTCAGTCAAAAAAAGCTTTTGCGTCGTCAAAATTATAACATTTACATCCTACTTCTTACAAAGGCCTAAATTTCAAAATAAAGTTAGAAAATAATCCCAACTATAACTTGCTCAAGCATGCTCTTATTGAAAATGTTCATTAATTCTGGCTCAAACTGCCTTAAATCACAACGAGAAGAATGTTTAATTAACGAAGAAATGAAGAGGAATGGGGAGGATGAGAGAGAGAGAAGAAAAGAGAATAGGCATAAGAGAAAGGGATGAGGAAGCCAAGCAGTCCTTTTTAAGGGAATAGTTTTTGGGTCGTCGTGCGGCTATGTGGCCTCACACGGTACTGCGGCAAAGGCGATCACTAAAGGATTTAAAAGGGGGGAAGATAGGCGAGGGTGTAGGGGTGGGGGAGGTGGGAGGAGTTTGAAAGGACGGCAAATGTGTAATGTGGGCGAAGGGAATAAGGACGAGGATCCGAAAGGAAAGAGAGAAAGAGGATTTAGATAGGATTTGAGAAGGGCGGTTGTTCTCCGGGGCACGATGGACACGTACGAGAGAGGGCAGAAGAGGAATGAGGCGGGGGAGGGTGGAGTATGGCGAAATAGAGGATGGGGGCAGTAGAGGTGGAGGGGAATAGTGGGGGCAGCCTTACAGAGAGAAATGGGCGAATATGCCACGGAGAAGAGGAGGAGGATATGGACGTTTCCATTGTCATATAGCGCGAGCGTGTGTGACCCAGGGTGTGTGCTTGGTCCGCCTTTCTTCCACACGCCCCAGATGGGACGTCGCAGTTGGGAACGAGGGACCGACCGCCTCCGCTCTTCTCTCCTCCTCCCACTGCCACCGCCCTGACCGCTGGGCACCCTCCATCTCTTTCACCGCCCTCTACCCCCCCCCTCCATTCCCTGGTCGCGCGGATTGGGAAGGGTGGTTGACTGCAAAGAGTGAGAGAGCCAAGCAGGCCAGGCCACCATCGACCACCCCCGTTACCATATATATTTTTTCATCTACCTCCGCTGTTCAAAATAGTTCGGCCTCTCTCCCACACGTTGGCCGTTCAGCTGTTTTGAGCTTTTGAGGAGCGTCGGTTTTCGGGTGGGGGGGTGAAAGGTTAAAAGGTGGGGCGGGAGGGGATAAAACGTGTCTGCGATGGCTGGAGAGGGAAGCTGGGTACTTTCGTGCGAGGAGAATTTGACAGTGCTGAGCGAAATGATGGCCTATCGACGCAATATGGATATTCTGTAAATATTGAGCTGGTGGAAAAATACTTTTCAAGAACTAAAATATCATCAGTATATATTATTACTTTGTAAAAAGGGCCAAATTGGATAATTTATCTGTATGTAATATAGTCGCCGAAACAAATAAAATATTTATATTATGCTATTCTTTTGTTTCGAAAAAAACAACCTACAGTTGGGATCGCTGTAATCATTTCGTGTCATGTAGATAGCCAAGTCGAAATTCTGTTTTATTTTAACAATCCACATAAAAGCATTACATGCCGAAGTTGGTACAGCAACAGCGTGTCCTTCATTCGTGTTCTTAAGATTTTAGTTTACAATTTCTGAATATTCTTCTCCTAAGGAATGCAAATCAGACCGTATCTTTCATCAGAAACGAGCCATTTTTTAGTGCTATGGTTACATATAGCAGTAGGATTTCTATGAAACCTAGATGTGACAATGATATTTTCATAACCAACACTATCGAATTTTTCATAAAATGATACTTCACGCCATCTCGATAACTCTATGATTACTGACTACATTTTAATGTGATGATCGCGCTACTTGGTTGTTACCATCACCATGGTATGGGCAGTCTTATTAATGATGCCTGACCCACATTAAGTAGTAAATCGTAACCGGTGCAGATATAAGAAGTCATTTCAGCACATCATTTTCACCTGTGTAGTGTTTCGTTTTAAGGGTCAAAAATTGAATGTATATCTCAGTTGGACCGTGAAGATGTGGCGTATGGTTTGCGGCGTGATACATCCAACTCGTTGTGACCTTGAAGGGAAACGCCCAAGAAGACAGGTCATTGTAAGAGAGATTGTGAGTTGAAGGGATTAGGTAGGTAGACACGTTAAATAATAGAAGCATTAGAGAAATATCCCTTCGTTTGAACTCTTTGAAACTCTTAAGTACCCTGAAGAGGGACGTAAAGTTAAAATATAGAGATACTTTCAGTCAACTTTTTAGAGCAATAGTTAATGTAGAGTTATATTTTGTAAGAGAAAAAAGGAAAAATAGGAGCTAGCAGGGAACTGAGTATAGAGAAGGATGCAATCAACCAATCTTACGATCGAAAGCGAAAATTCCACTGAGGAAAATTCATTCACCTCAACCAGTACTCAAGCACAGATCCCATTATATAGCGTCGAGTGCTTCAGTCGATTAAGGACCAAAGATTTTTATACATCTTGCCAGATTATTTTGCTATCACTCTCTGTGCAGTATCGAAGGATTCGCGTTCAAGCCTCGGTTGAGGCATATGAATTTTTACCTATGAAACATTTTCACACTCGTGTGCACTTTTGGGTGACTCATTACAAGAGTTTTATCTTTGGATACGCTTAAAACAATACCGTGGCCAATCCCGGCATACCCAAAGTTTGTTAAGGTTGAATTGCTAACGAATATGACGACGTCCACTTCGCCACCACTACTCTCTTGCAAGCATTCTTTCTTTCCTTGTTTCTCTTCTCCTGTCTACGTGCGAGGGACGCCGGACATGGACATGTCCATTTTTTCCAGCGGACGGCCGACGTGCCGTATTTCCTTTTTTTTTAAAGGCTCAGTGAGTAGAACGTAATCGAGGGAAATTCGAAATTCTTCTCCTCAACCCTCTTGCCCCGAAGCAAGTTCGTGAACTCATCCCGAATGCGAAAAAATGAGAGAAAGTCAGCGGCCCCTCTGGCGGAATTCGATTTTTTTCTTGTGCTCGTTCGGCTAAGGATTATGGTCGCGCACGGAAGTTTCGCGTCGTTATTTTTTCTCCGGGGTCTCCCCTAGGATGGCAAAAGGGTTGGAGAGAGAAAGACTGAGAGGCTTTTTCGAGATTCAGGAAAAGAACGTGACCGTCCAACTTGCACAACGAATCTCCGAGGGTGGTAGAGTAGGAAGGCAATGGAAAAAGTAATAGGGGGATATTCGAGGAATTTCTCGAGTCTGGGTGCAAAAAGGAACTTGGTGAAGACCAGTGTCGGAAATTTTACACATTTAACCTAGCAGTAGTGAAAGGGAAGAAGGAAATTAACTCTCATTTGCTAATTTTATTCAGGGAAAAGTTTACCCTAAGTAGCTAAAATATTGCGCAAAAACGGATGAAATGGCTTCTTTGTCTTCCAGAATTACATATGTTAAATGAAACTCACAAACCTAACGTGCTCGTTTAGTCACATCATTCCAGCTCTGCGACAAGTAGGCCATTTGTCAGAACCCTTCCTCAATAGTCGAATTATTAAGCTTTACTTCTGCGGAGAAAATTATGTATTCACTGAAGATGCCCATACAAGTCTATCAATTCGTTTCGTATGCTTGTGCTATCATCCAGTCGTAAAAATGCATCATTTACGACAAAAATTCTAGGGACGCGTGAAGCAAAACTGAAGTAATTATTTTATTAGCCTTTGTGCAAGTATTTCTCAATTCAATTCAAAAAGATATTACAATATTTCTTGGCGTAATTTATGAGGAGTAATTAGAAAAGGAGTTTATGGATAATCAAATATTATCACAAAACAGGCAACCATACGAAATAGCGAGAGCTATAGCAAATAGTGAAATTTTTGATAGAATACCTGCACTTTATGGTAACCCAATGAACAATAAGAAAAATATGCGACTGCAGAAATTGGCATCGGCTGCATGAAAGTGAATGCTATTGACTAACATGCAAGCGAAGTGAAGAGCAATTCAATGACTCCATTGGTTTGAGCTCTTACGGAGGCTGGAGTGGAGGTCTGCAGATGTGACTCCGTCTGCAAATTCTCCCCTCGTTTCTGACACCACTCACCTCAACCGGGAAAAGAATTCGAGAGCACCTTTAGTGGCCGTTAGCAGTTAGCATGCAAAAGTAGGCGGGGCCTTCGAGGAGGAAAATAAAATCGACAGGACCCTTTGGCTTTGAGGACTCGAGTCCCTTTCATGAAGACGTCTATTTTCGAGCCTCCGGTGGAGCGTGAATGGGAGCATTCTCGTGCATCGGACGTCGCTGGTCTGGCACAGTCCAAGTTCGGCGAAGCGTGATGGACTTAGAATAGTGGCTCATCTCCAAATACGTTCTTTCTGCGAAGCTCACCTTTTCGAACTGGCCATAGCGCTCACCGCCACTTATGTAAGGGTCAGCCAGCCAACCCCTCCTGAAGGCCGGCCGCCTCATTCCGTATTTCTAAGCCAGAGACTGAAAATAGGTCTGAAAAGTCTCGGCGGGTGGTTCCTGAGATGAGGTGGAGGCAGGAGGAAAGAATGCAACACGGAGGGTCAGAAAGGTGGAGATGTGGCAGGAAAAAATAGGTTTTCCGTTCCCTAATCCGCAATTTCGGTTCCTTTATTCTCTCCTCTTGGTAAACACTTTCTGCCATCCGGCCGCCGGCGATGTAAACAGGCCATCTCCGTACAAGTAACTCACGAAAGAAGTCGAAGTAGGTGGATTACTACGGAACAGTGGCTGATCTCACTTTCTCCACACAATTATTTGTTTGGACAACCACGGTTTCGACATTAAGGCGTCATTTTCAAGACAACACTCAAGACGATGAAATAAAGCTATTTGAATATAAATGAACATGAGTGAAGTTGCATTGAATATTACGTCATGAAGTCGAAGCAAAAGTCGGCAAATAACATAACCATTGAGAGATGGAGTATTTTTTCCCAATGCAAAAACTCCACTAGATATTGCTTGAAATTTCTGAATACATGTAACACAAGTGTAGCTGGCACGAATCGCCTCTTCAAAGAGGTGCTAAATAGCATTGAACAGTAGTATGAGGTAGGACGAGAGGAAAACCCAACGATAGCATTATCCTACTGTTAACGAAAGATGGTAAGGAGACCACCATTTGAAGCGAACTCGACTGCAGTAATTATGTGTCTACATGGCCATCCTCATGACCCCAAAGCAAGAAAAGAAATAATTTTCGCTATCATCTGAATTTGAACTCAACACCAAAATCAACCCGGACCCTTCATAAACGTATGCATGACTTCGGCTAAAACAAAACCTGGCCCATCAAATACAAATAATTGAGATACTTCCCTGATGTATCATACTTCTTATGCATCACTCAATTCTTCGAATTGGCAGAATAGTTGATAACAGTGTCATTTGCTGAGATAGGGATAACGTTGAGTCTACTTATATTGATCTATCGCAAACCACCCCTCTCTTTCTAAGTACTTATCCACTCAGGATAATGTAGAATGAACTCTGTAATTTGCCTCATTCCCGGGGAACATGAAAATTAAAAGGAACCCGTTCACATTTTTGCCACATGAATTAAGGAAATGGGACTTGATAAACACCAGCGAAGTTACAGCCATTAACTTTGAAACAACACATATTCAATAGAGGTAACTTGTAAATATTCTATCATTATCCTATTTCAATAGTAGACAAAGGAAAGGATAAGAAAATTTTAACCAGATGTGCTTTGAAAGTTTCATACATCACTGGAAAGGGTATTAATGAAATTTAGATTTAAGTCTTCGGGAAAATACTCGGTTGTCTATCTTCATTCCATGACAAAACCTGATAAATATGGAAATGAATCAGACTGATGACTTGAATTGAATAAATTTGTATCACGCGCCAAATCAATCTAGAGTAGATGATGTGGTTCAAGGCCATATGCATTTATTGTATACCAAATAAAAGTAATATCTATAATTACATCAAGCTCACCACAGAAAAAGTTTTGGAGAGCTAAAATAAATCGCAATTTTGTGACACTACTCTTCAAACCAGCGGTGCAAATGAAGAGATTAAACAGTCACGCTCAACAGGGAGGAAGATGGAGCTGGCAAGTTCAAAAGTTACTTGGACACAAAAGAGACGACCATCCATCAAAAGTGCCGTGTTCGTCCACTCATGAACAACGACTATAAAATTCTCGTTAAATCCTCCCGCAAGAGACTTAAAATTGAAATGACCTCCGCGTTAAACACGGGCCATTGCTGGTGTACCGATCCTGCGGAACTCAACAGTCCGTGGGACGAAAGCATCGGAAGTTTCGGTCACAATTTTCCATCCGAGTGCCCCCTACCCGTAGAACGTCGATGCGGCGGCCTTCGAAGGACCGCGCTGAGGTGACCCTCCCAACTGTCGATATTCTCTCTCTCCGGCCCTCTTTCCTGCCTTCATTCCCCTACTCGAGTTTTTAAAGCGAATCTCCGGCAAAAGGTGCGACCGAACAGCTGCTGGGCGTGCAAGAGAAAAGTGCTAAGGAAGGCTCCATTTCGCTTCGGCCGTTCAAGTCTCCCCCCAGGCGCTGTGGGCCATCGCATATTTCTTCCACATGAAGGGCAAATGGGTACTAATGGAAGTGATTTGATACCAAATGAACTGTTACGCTGGTGCGTCACGCTAAAAGCACGAAAGAGTAACATTGATGCATGAAATTCCTTTTTGACATTTTTTGAGTGACATCCTCGACTCACCATCGAAACAATTTAAGGCATCCGTCGACAATGAACCGTCACCGCGGATGAAAAAATACGACCTGAAATCCATACCATTAAAGAATATTGATAAAACTGTAAAAAAATCGCATTGGAATACATGAAAATGTTGTACAACTGTTGAAATGTCCTTATTAGATACTCAATATATTTTTAGCTAAATTTGGACTCATGATATTCATCAGCTTGGAAACCATATACAGTCTGAGGTGGTGCTTCACGAGATAGGGAAAGATAAAATGTAAGGCTCTTTTAATCGAAACATAATTTCAACCTTCACTTGAACCTTTGAGAAATGTAAATTAGCAAGCGTTTCTCGAGGAATAAAAACTCACAAATATCAAAATAAAAAGAGATAAATGGAAGATATAATATGCATTACGACGTTAAGAGTCCAACAGTCCTCTACGATGATGGAAATCACAAAAGAGGCATTAGTTTAACATTACACATAAATTGAAGTAAAATAGCAAGATATTTAGTAATGTTGAGATAAAAGAGTTGTTGACGTTTCTAATACTAGTAATGAGGCCTACATTTCCTCATATTCTACTATAATTTCTTATCTCATCGAAAGGTTTCAATCCCATTTCCCGCAGCTCGCTGAAAGAGCGAAATGGATCCGTGGACAGTGTGTTACGAATTGATCCCATAATACTCTCGCTTGGGTATCAAATTTTCTCTCCCTTGATGAACGCTAAAATACCTTTTGAATAAAATTCATTAAATATGTAACCCAAAATTGGTATCTCTTTTAGAGGTTCCCTCCACCAGATTGAGAGATCCCCTCCGTAAAAAACAGTAACTGTCTCAGTACGAACATTCACCGCTGACCAAGGAAAAACAAATATTTATGGGAATACAATTAGAGGCAAAATAAAACTCAAGCGTGCCTGAATTAATACGCAATGGATTCTTACTTTAATGGAATTTTGGGGAACTACAGGATCACCACACTATAAAGAAGACCGTGGGACAGTAAATGGACAGTGTGAATAACCTACAAGTCAAGCAAAACGGCAAACCATTGGCGCCCAGGCCTTAAAAATTACGAATATCAATGTTTTTACGTAAATGTTTTTATAATGCTGAGTAAAGCATAAGCCATGAGTTTCATAATTTTTGTTAGGCTATGTTTTAAAAAAATGTATATACCCTCCCCTTTTTTCTTCTGGCTATCCATAAGCTCTGTATAGTAGAGAGGTGTAACCGACGATGGAATACCTTGAGAAAAATTTGAGCAATAGCAAACTTCAGAAGTATGACAGAATATAATTTTTAGCTTTGAAAGAGAGATATAAGCTAATGAGGAACACACGCTAAACTGTTTTATATAGACCCTAGAAATAAAAAGGGAGATGAAAATGCAACTGCATAGCCGAGATGAAATCTGCAACGCTAAAACTCTCATCGAAGGATCTTAAATTGTAGCCACAGTACTACCAGACGAAGACAATAGGTCGAAGGTTTTATAATATGTTTGGCAAATAAACCCGTTATTCACGTATTTAATCAAAGCTGAGATAGGGTCCACAAAAAAGATCCGCACTATCAATTGATTAACAGACGGCTAGTGACCGCTTTGTATGAGAGATGAGAATGGCCGACGGATAGCGATTAAAAGTCTAACCTGGTGACGGATTGCGGTGGGCTGAGGAAGAGAGACAGTAATTGGGAGTATTAAGTACCCCTTTCACTGTCAAATGCTTTACCACATATCTAGCGTTCTAATTTATACTACTGACTAATCATTCACAGCCCTCACACTGGCAAAAAACATTGGTCCACGAAAATTACAAATATGGGTGAGGTATCTTCATAGGAATTGCAATTTCTCTACGCTGTCTTAAACAAAAATGCGTCTGCACTCCAAATAGTTATTTTATAGTTTAGTGAAGCCTCCCACAAAAAGCGCAGAAAAAGAAGAGTGATAGAATTAATTCACATAGCTCGAAGTCAATAGATAATTGAATGAGAAAGAAGGCTGAAAATTTTCAAAATATCATAAGATTGGCGGAAGTCATTTCAGTCCGGTATTTAGAGAAGCTAATGGTATAATTTTTCTGAGTCCCCCACTAAATATACTCCGAGATTCGCAAGGTATCTTATTGAATCAGTTATATGATTATAAATTTAAAATTTATGGGGAATGTATTTCAATTGCTATACGCAAATTAACTGACTCAATTATTGTCTATTTTCTCTCAGTAATTTAAGGAAAGCTAATCTACGCAATGCCCACTTAAGTAATGGATAGAACACGGTCAAAACTTTTCCGAATCGATAAAACGAATCTAAAATAAATTTAAACCTCCCCAACGAGCCTCAGGACCTCCTCATTTCTCTAATCCGTCCTCATGAATGGCAGGCAGAAGGAAGGGTAATATCACCGAAATAAATATATCCTTGAGGCTCCGTCTCAGTATCCTTCACAAGAGGGCAAGAGGGAAAGGAAAATCCCATTTCATCCGAAACTTTTTCCCGAAGACTTATCATCCCTTCCCTCTTTCAATTAATTTCTCTGTCCCCTCCTCCACTCCACAAAGCCCTCTCAACCTCCCTTCTCCTGCCTTCGGTGAGACATATCAAAGACTCCCACCCCGAACATCCTCAACCCCTCCAATCCCAATATATATTGCGAACGTCCCATTCTTCCATTATTCTACCCCGTAACCGATTCTTGTACCCCTACTCTAGTACTGTTCTCCTAAAACCCTCTCTACACCGCGTCTCCCGTCCCTCTTCTTTTCCCGTGAGCCCAACTTCACCCTCTTCTGCGATCCCTTTACATTCGGCCCGTTTCCAATCTTCGCGCTACTTCAAAACACCGCCACCTCCTCCACGGTGGGTGAGGGAGGGGAACACTAGGCTCATCCCCTTCCCTCCACGATCCCATGGGAACACAAAAGGGGGCCGGTCGGAGAACCCTGTGGAACTCGGTGTGCTAGAGTAGCGAGTCTGTACCCTGATGGGTTTCCGCAACCCTCCGCGCGAAACTCCTCCTGCCAAGCGATAATGACTCGATGGGAGGGAAACAAATGATCACAGAAGATGCGAAGACGGGCGGGAGACAAGTCAGACGAATGAGGAGCGCGGCTGCTTTTCGGAATGGGCTTGAATGGCGAGTTTGGTAGTATGAGGATTGGAGAAGAGACGAGACGGCTGGAAATAGTCAGTCGGTTACTCCCGCAGCCGCGGAAAGATTCGTGCGCTTAATGGGAAGGTTGCCGACGCCATGCCCCGGGACGGCAAGGACGACAACGCACAAAAGGCAACCAATGTGCACATATATAAAGAAAAATGTTTCGTTTTTTTTAATATTTCGTAGGTAACAGTAATTTTTTCAATGCAGAACAGTGAGGTCAAAGGTCAGGTGAGTAAATAAGTGCCCGGATATCTGAGTGCAAATTTGGAATGGAGCTCACTTTGCTGAAAGCACTATAAACAAGAGACAAGATCTGCTTTGACTTTGCAAGAAGCGAAATGATGTACATTCAATGCCGGGACGCAAAATTACCCCGTTTGAGAAAGTCAATTTTTAAAGATATAGCTAAAATCACTTTAAAATGATAGAGATAATTAATTACTTATTTTACTGCATGGATCTTTTCACTATATTCGCCAGTTAACACCATATTTTATGAAAACAATATAGTAGGGGAGTGTGACTTTACAACGCAATGATATATATAACTAGTGATTGCGAAAAACTTACGGTAATGATTGAAATCAGCAAAATCTCCCCAAATTGAGTATTCATTGACAGAAATTGCTTAAATGACGCGTGCAATGCGTAGAAAAAACATATTCACGGTACCGTTACAATTGCAAGGAATAAGTTGAACTCGCCCTATTTTATCATCAATTTTGAATATTTGACATGATATATCATTTCAGTTGCCCCCAAAAATGTATACGTGCTAATTTTTTGGAGAATTTGACAAAATCGCGTATTTTGGCCATCTGTTAAGGTTTTGTTTACACAATGCGATGTGGCAAACGAACTGCATAGACCTGAAAATTCTGGCGAATTCACTCATCGGTGTGTGTAGGTACGGCGGGAAATCGAATGAATTCAGGAGAGATCTCACCGGCGGCAAGTGGATGAGCGATAGTGGGTGTTAGTTGCGGAGCGGTGAGGGAAATGCCGGCTGAAAGAGGAGCGGGAAGCCGCGAGGGGAGGCGGGAGTTGGGGGAGCGGTGGTAGGGCATGATCGCGGTATCAGATGGAGCAGGTAAGAGAGACGGATGACCGTGATAATTGGGGAACGAAAACTTTGGAGCCAAGTTTTGGGGATAGGATCGCTAGCGGCCCTTCTGGTTTGGCCCCATTAATCCGAAGAGATATTTTTCTCGAATACGAAGCATGCATATTCATGCCCAAGTTATTCCATTTCTTGAAAGGATGGAGGAGGCAACCGTTACCGCTAATCTGATCTTGATAATTAATCATTTGTTATAATCGGGTCCGAATAATTTATCATTGAATTGATATCTTTTCGGTGCATGTAATGTTGCAGTGTATAGTGAGGCTAAATATTTAAAAAAAGGGCCATAGTTAAGTATAATTAAGAAATAACTCAGTAAAACTCCGCACTTTTTAATGGTTGGTTATTTGGGGAGGCGACCGACGGCTAAGGTCATTTGCGCCATAGAGGATAGGTAATGGAAGAAGGGTGGATAGAAACCCGGCGTCGCCATTAGCCTACTCTTAACGAAAGGCGCCAAGGGGATCACGGTTTAACGTCTCATCCGACAGACGGAGTACTCTACTTGAAGTAGCCCTCCACAAGACACTCAAGTAGGGATCGGGTCTGAAAAACATCCGCCTCTGCAGGGATTTGAACCCTGGCCGCCTGTGTGGTAGGCGAGTACTCTAGCCACCACACCAACCCGATCACCCACTTTTTATTATTCAAAACTATTACAACATCTGTTAGTCATAATCAAGGTACTTGGACATCATGCATACTCATTTACGAGGCATATAGACACAATAGAGGTCTAAGTACCTTCATAATCTGTGTTTTTAGGCCTGATAGAGTGGAAACGGAACATAGCTGCCCTATGAAAAATCGAGGAATTTCCACTCTGATAATATTTATTAAGACCGGTTTTGCGTTTTACAGCATCTTCAGGTTCAACTTCAGGTACTTACCTGAAGATGATATAAAAAGCGAAACCAGTCGTAATAAATATCATCACAGTGGAAGTTGCTCATTTTTCATAGTGCATCTATGTACCTTGATAATTACACAAAGACGTTGAAATCTGTCGGAAGAATAATAACTGTGGAGTTGTACCGTTTTCTTAATGATTGTTACCATCGTGAACATTCCACTAGGTGACACCTCACTCCATTAATTCACTAATTGAAAGGAGTTAAAATCCGGGGAAGAAAATGCTTGAATCCCATCATCACGATGCATTTGTTGAGCAATTTTTAGAGTTCCTTTTGGAAAACTACAGAGATGATGGATAAAGAAATAGCAGCATGCACCGCGGAAAAAAAGGAAAGTTGTGACACAGCACTCGGTTACTCATTGTTTTGTCCTAGCTTTGGTGATGGTAGAGAAAAAAATCACAGCTGCTAATCCTGTTGTATGCTGGCTGTTATCTTTGCTGGGCCACCCTCTCGAGTGAGTCTATTATCTTGGGTCACAACAAACCAAACGAAATGGCCGAAGAAGCTCTTGAAGACTCCTTTGGCACGAATAGTGGCCGAGTGAGGCAATAGAACAAGAACCTAAAGGGATTCTTTGGAATGCTTCCTTTGATTTTTGCATAGTATTGATAAAACGTAAACAGTCGTGATTATATATTTTTAAAACTTAGTAAAGTTCCACATGAGATGTGGAATCCCACATTGGAAGATTAGAGAAGACTGAATGCTACATTGGAAATGTCCCATTCCTCATGGTTTTATGTGGAAATATACAAAGTTTTTCAACCTTTAATCATGAAGTTATTCCACAAAGTTGCGCCTGAAATCAACGCTTACGTAAACAGCCATTTGTTTAATAAGCAAAACGCACCAAGACGGGCGCTACGGTAATTTGTCGTTGGAGAGGAACATGCACTTATATTTGATCCTTTAAAGTAAAGAAGCCGAGACACCAATGGCAATAGGGAAAGATGAAGGATTGAAGCCTTTGGACCGATTACTATAAAAGGAGTGGACACGGTGCGTGCAGATTACCACGCCGGACAAAGCCAATGTCCTTGGTCGGAAGCATCCGGCAGCGGAAGAAAAATCAAACTTGAAACCTCGTCCAAAATTGATACCCTGCGGCTCACAGTAGGCACGGACTCGATGGCAGTATGTCTTCTGATAGCATTCCGGGGCGCGGTTGCCCAAAACCCTCATTTAATCATCCACTTAAGCGACCGAAAACCACACAATCGGGCGGATCCGCTGCCAACCGGGCGGATTGCGCTTCTGGTGAATCAACAGCCTTGCAGTAGTTGAATCAGCCGTCGGCACTGGGTTATATGAAGAGGCGGACAGGAGAGCCTCAGGCTGGAGAGGCGGCGTCAGGGGAGACGGGGGAGGAGGAGGAGGCCGAAATCTTCCCTAGATTCCACACACAGACACGCATACACTCACTCCTGTAATGCGGCTTTGCGAAACCACAATCCTCCCGTTCCCCAAATGTGTCCCTCCAGCAGAGCGGGTTTCCAACGTGCCCTTGTCGCTGTGGGACGCCACCTCTTCTCCCTCCACCACACCTCCTGTCGCGTAATGGTCTTTCCTTTGTGTCCAGAATCACTCCCACTCCACCGATACGAACGACTTACCCCCCCTCTCTACCCTCCCTCCCCAGTTGTTCGCTCTTGAGCATGGGGATGATGGCAGGGGGTGAGAGTTTGAGCCTGCGTTCTATGGGGGAGGGTGGGAGATTGGGCGTAGGGGAAATAGAAGAGTGACATGTAAAGGGGAACTAAGCTACTCATCTGTCCTACTCCTTCCTCCCTCTTACCTACAGACCAACTACTGACGTCTCCCCTCCTCTCCTATGACCCCCTCCACACTTTAATGGCTCCATCTCACAGAATCCGAGAATTTCCATGGAAACCTCTGAAACTCATCACCCAATATCCCGCAACCACCCTCCTTTCCCCTCATCCTAACTTCGGCCCACTTTCGCCCACCCCTTGTTCTCTTGCAACATTATACATACCCCTCCCATCCCCAGAATCTTGCCGGATTCTCAAATCCCAACCCCTAACTTCCCCACCCCTCCATCCCGACGACGTAAGCCGACAAGGTAGACGAGACACCCGAGGATTTGTCGGGTTCATTTCCTCTCGTGCAGATCGCCTGGTGATGCTCACATTTTTTTCTTCACCACGCTGCATATTTCAACGACCTAACCCTCACCCCCCAAGCAGGAAACATTTCCGCTCTAGTTTTAAATAAGAATTCGCAATTTTTTTCCATCCTCTGCCTTACTGTTGTCGGGAGACAACTCCGGAACTCCTATTTCCTTTAAAATTCAGATAAGGCAAAGGTCTAAGCGACCAGAAGGCTTTCTCTCTAAAATGATGGAGGCGACAAATAAAGAGAGAGACACACAGCCGAACTGATAAGGACGATAATTCCTTCTTTCTGCGCACTACAAGCAATTATAACAAAATCATCGTGGCACTGATATAAGGAACAATTCTTAGGTATGCGAATAAGAAGTATATACTCCGGTCTCCTTCTCCCTATTCCCTCTCCTTTCATGGCGAGTATTCCCTCTATATACCCTCCGCGATCTACGTACATCTACATCTGCGTAATACCCTGCGAGCCACCATGAGGGTGTGTGGCAGGGGGTGAAGATCACCAAACATGCACTATTGACATGCAACTAGGATATTTAATGAAGGTATGCTGATAATAGGGTCACATGGTTAGTATCTACATAATAAGAAAGGGATTAATGGTTGTTATTACTTGCATCATGCTCTACAGACTACTCTAACTATATTTCACCTACCTATTCCTTTGCTACGCTGCGTATTGTTCTCTCTTATAGTACGCGGGGAAAATGACATTTTAAATCTATCGGTACGACAATCTATCTCTCTAATCTTGCTAATATGATCAAACCTAGCATAATACGCAGGGGTTCTTAATATATACCTAACGTCATCTGTGAACAAAACGGTTTCGAATTTACTCAAAAGGTTTAACCTAAATTTTAACCTGCGTTCTGATAGTAATTCCCATCCGACTTCTTCTATTAAGCTCGTAACACTTATACATTTATCATAACGGCCTTTAACAAACCTAGCGGATCTCCTTTGCACGCGCTCTAATTCTTTTATCATACCTTCCTCGTACGGATCCCATATACTAGCGGCATATTCTAAACGATGGCTCACGGGGTAGTATTCCGGTGCAGATGTACGACTAATCCGAGTGTTTCGTCAAATTTTAGCAACTATCGTGGTGGATGAAGTGTTCGCATGTTATGGTGGCCTATGCTGAATGCAGTTACGAGGGTGTGGCCTGACCGCCACATTTATTAACCCCTATCATCCTTTAGCTTAGAAGCTGACAAGCTAAGTTTGCGATACGACGGATGGATACTAGGGTAACCGGCCGGCAGCTAAGGTTTTCTGCGACATAGGGTACAGTTAAGGGAGGAATGGTGGAGAGAAATCTGACGTCGGCATAAGACTGCTTATAAACGAAAGGCGCCGAGGTGACCACGGTTTAACGTCTCATCCGACAGACGGAGTACTGCACACTTGAGGTTCCCTCCACAAGACACTCAAGTGGGGATCGGGTTTTTCTGAAAAACATCCTCCTATTTCAGTTCTACCATCCTCTTCTGCAGGGATGTGAACCCTAGCCATCCGTATGGTTAGCCAATACTCTGGCCACCATACTAACCCGATCCCCCATTAACTTGTGTAATATGGAGTCTGCGTACATAATTTTTTTATAAATTTAAATTATTTATAATTCCAGTGAAAATTCAGCCGAAAAAAATCGTGTATAATCCTTAGCATTAAGTAAGTAATATATATTTCAAGAGTTTCTTCCCTAAATTATTAAACAGTTGACGGATATTCCTACTTCTATTGTATTCTTACACATTCCTCACCTATTTCTCTACTACTGTTCCCCCATATATATAAAATATTTAACAGTTGACGGATATTCTTACTTCTATTGTATTCTTACATATTTCTCACCTACTTCTCGACTACTGTTCCCCTATATGTTAGATGTCAGCTCCAACTAATTTTAAGCCCCTGCTACATATCCCTGACTTCTTCGCCCGTATTGTTAAAAATAGAGAGCCAAATCTTCGCAACCTACCCTCTGATGATGTCTTGTCCTCACTCTTTGTTAATAAACTTGACAATATCTTCCTGAAACCGATCTTAAACTTATCCATAGCACCCTGATTTCAACCATTGACTGCCCCGACCTTGTTTTCTCGATAAATTTCAGAATACCCTCCCGACACACCAGAATTCACTAATTGCTCCACATTCCTACTCCCAGATTATCACTTACCAAACGCTCCCTTATTTTTCACATCTCTACTCTTGTAAATTTCTTTCCTCTGAACATTGACCCTTTCACCACATCTCCCACCGTTTTTGCTAACCTAGTCACTTGCCATTCCCAAAAAAAGTAATTTGTTCTACCTCCCCACGTTGCATTAATGATTGTTACCTTCTTCTTGTTGTGTTTTTACATTTGTATCCTATTTTTTTGTTATATGTTCACTGTAAAATGACTTTGTGCTGTATGTGATCTAATTTCAAATAAATAAATAAACTTCCCATCCGATATTTCCATCCATTACGTCATGCTATCCAAAGAAAAGCGAGGGAAGAGGGATAGCATAAAAAAAGATGGTTATTTTGTTTGTCAGACTACTGTTAGATGACGTAAAGCCCTGTCCACCGACCCCAATGGTAGCAACAATAATTTGAGGCAGCCATTTGAGCGAAGCTTGACGTAAATGAGGGAAACGTCCGTGAAGAAAGGGTCGGCTATAAAGTGGAGGGCAGGGGACAGTATATGGCAGGCAACGCTTCACATAATTACAATATATTTAAGTACGTGTATGACAATTAGTCCCCAAGAACTCCTACACAGTGAAACCTGTCTACGCGACCACCTCCCTTAAGCGGTCACCTCTCTAAACGGCCGATTTTTTCGTGAAGGTATGAAAAATTTCGCATGAAACCAATGTAAGTTTTATCTTCCTTCATCAGTCACCTTTTTAAGCGGCCATGGTGATCGCTTAATACAGGTTTAAATTATAAACTCCCATCAAAATTGCATAAAAATTGAAAAAGTCAGGTGACTCAAATCGGCATCTTGGCGGCTTGACGTCAGCGCACGGTCCCGATTCTCTAATCTCCACATATGATAACGTGGAGGGTCGAACCATGTCTGGTAGGTCATTATATCCCGAAAAAGAAATAAAAATCATTATCTATTTCCTTTAGTTACAAAAAACAAGTCGAACCAAACGAAGAATTAAGACTATTGCCTGGAAGCGTTATCAACCGTTCCACAACATCGCCTCGTTTTCCTTACAACGCGATTTTTCCACGCCGCCGTCCTGTGCAGGTAAATTTTAAAGTATATATCTCAACGATAAAATTGTGTGATTCAATGAAATTCATATACTCATTTCTGTAAGTGTAGTTCGAATTTGTAGTTAAAATAAAGTTGGTTTTAAATACAATTCATATTTTCCCTAAATTAAGGAGACTTATGGCCAGTTGCACCAACGACACATATGTATTTCATAAAGTTAAGCCATGGCAACCATTCAATACGTGTTGCAGAAAGATTCAATAAATTTATTGGTCTAATAACTTATGGCATGGAGTTTTGAGTTCCATTATTAGCCAAAAAAGCGGATGCACATTGAACCGCTAGGAGACTAAATTACTAGATAAAAGAGTTGTTTTGAGACAAATGACCAGTTAATTTACCCTTCTTGACTAATCATTATGTTCATTAGAAATTATTCAAAGTGATTTTTTTCTGTGGAATTTCGCAGAATTGTGCATTGCGGATGACTCCGTAAAAGTGGAACTCCGTGGCTAGTCCCGGATTGCTTAAAATTATTAAAAGGCTAAACTTTTATAAATTTTATCCGGCGGTAGAAGATTAGATCGAATATTGGAAGCTATTAACTATTGGTATAATATAAGTTATGTAATTGGTTGATGTGTCCTACGACCCGAATATATTTATGAGATTTATAACTTTATAGATCTATTAATTAGTGATTCCAAGTCTAAATGTTCTTGCAACTGGCCATTAGAGAGCTAGAAAGTTGATAAGATTGAGCATTTTACAGTGGTAAATAAAACCCTAGAAGTGTACATAGACTCCTTGGTAGCGGAACGCGTAGTCTACCTTATTCCTCCACGAGGAACTAATTTGAGGTCGGTGTACTTCTTCATTAAAGTGCCTCTTAGCAACTGATATAATGTTTCGCAACCACTATACTTATACAACACGTTGTTGGGGTTTACAATTTCCTCGTTACAAATCATTCCATGACGATGGCATCCATATATTTTACTCATTTCAGTAACGACCATTGTGGAAAAGCGTCACGTGTGCTCGAATGGAGTAGAGTGATTTGTTGGGGTGGATGATGAAACATACGAAACCAAAGCAATTCAGGGGGTAGGGGACTTCATTTAATACCGACAATATTTTGTGTCCACGTAGGGGGCTGGCAATGCTTCCGGTAAATACTAAACCGCGATGACGGGTGTATATATTTATGTTCGGACAGTATTAAGGGCAATTTATCAGCGGGGACGGTTGTTTCATTTCACCCTTCCCGATAACGTATGCAATGATTCATTCAGTTCGGGAGCAGATAAGGAGAGTAAACATTCTATGGCCACAAGAATTGTGTTTGAATGACATGAAAATTTTATACTATTAAGGAGAGAAAACCATATATACTTAAATAATGTGAAATACAATGCAGCCTATCAATTCTTTAGCTCCTATACATACACAAGATTACTGAGAGAATAACAGAAGAGTGAAAACAGCCCTGAAATCCAAACGACATGTACCCCATGCGTCAAGACAGATCTGAGGGAATCGGAAGTAACAGAGAATAAAGGAATAGGAAATTAGTCCATGATGATAAGAATAAAATAACTCTTAGCGAGTTCTACACAGTTTTACATGTAAATCGACCACGGCTTAGAAACTTACGTATTCGTTTCAAAAGGCCGCCCGTATTCTTTTTAACTCGTTTTTATTAACTCGCTTTCTTGTCTGTCTGTTTTTTTGTCTGTTCGGTACAAATTTTGCAATCGATTTGAAACTAACTTCCCGACAAGCTAGGGACTTGAAACATTAAACATAGCTCATAACTGGATGACAATAGATTGATTTGCAAAAATAATATATATTATGAATATAATATATTAATTTTTCCTTCATCTGTCATTTTTGTTGTTTATCTCGGATGGCACTGGTGAGCCTTTTTTAGTCTTCTTTGTGATCAGCGGAGACGACCAGCTCTCCTCTAAATCCGCCGCGCAGAGCAGTTCTCTTCTCCTCAATCTGCCGATGCTGCTTGCTACCTTGCATGCACGCCTCTCTGCTGCCTGCTACCCTGCTCTCTAACCCGCTGCTTTCAACCTCTCGCTTCTCCGTCCACCAGCACGGCCTACGTGACGGAGCTACCCAGGTCGCGAGGCGTCACCAGAAATAAGAACTCAACGTGCACCCCTTTCTATTTTTCTATCATTTGTTTCATTTTATTTAACCAATGCAATAAATCTAGGAGTAATCCCGTTGACAAAAATTATACTGACCATTTCAACTCATTACCCAACTCTCTGTCATTTTCAATATTTGAACCAGTTTCAGCCTTAAGTTCATTTTCACCCTTAAAAAAAATTAATTGGTGTCAAAACCACGGTCAGTTTACATAAAAAGAATGGAAATTACAATAAGTTATTTTATTCTTACCATCATGTATATAGAATCTCTAAACAAAGTAACGCCAGAAACTCTTTTATACGACAGAAAATGGAATGGATTGAGGGAAAAATTTATCACTTTCAGGATTAAGAGGAGAATATAAGAAAGAGATAAAAAAGCAATGGAGAGAAAAAAATGGGACAAAATTGGAAAGAAAACGGAGAAAGAACAGACATGCAGAAAACGTCTACGCAGCCTTTAGATGGCCAATGTGGGAGAATGAAGAAAGTATAGCATAATGGCATATTAACAGAACTTTTCTGAGATGTGAATACTAAATAATAGCCTCTCATTATTGGTCGTTCAATTCTAAGATTCTAACTACCTGGTATCTTTCCCTATGTACTGTTATCTTTATTTGGTCCATGAATTTATTCCTAGGTCCTTCTCTGGAGACTTTTCCCTTTATTTTACCTTCAGTTATGTTCTTCACAAACCCATGCTACCTCAGGGTGTGCCCAATCCATATGGGTCTACTTTTCTGAATAGTATTCCATGTGGTCCTTTCCTCTTCTACTCTTCTGTACACTTTATCATTTCTTATTTTGTCCGTCCATTTAATCTTCATTGTTCTCCTCCTGCTCCAGGTTTTGAAGGTTTCTAGTCTTTTTACGTCAGCATTTCCATTGGTCCATGCTTCCGATCCATAGAGTGCCACGCTCCACACGAATGTTCTCACATACCGTTTCCAGGTAATTAGCCTCTATTCTAGGTAAATTATTTCATTGGACGGCTTTAGGAATACATAACATAAGGTAACAATGTCAATAAAAATATTGGTCGATATCAATACATACCAGTATGCATCACCACTTGTTGCGTTCAACATTCTCAATTTCCCCCGAGTGAATCTTTTTACACCCGAGTTCAGAGAAAGCGTCTGAACACTGAACACTGTCATGTATAGACTGAAGACGAGAGAGCAAATTAAAATCCTAATGAGTCCTTCAGAGCTAATGGTGCAACATAAACAACAGCGTAACGAAAACATTAAACGACAACAACTTCCAAGAAAATGCACCCTCATATGGGTTTATTATTCTACTCCCATGATTACGAGCTCCTGATGTTATGCGTAACAATATGGCTCAGTGGAACGACACAGCTGAGTGATTGCACCAGATGCGAAAGCGCCACAATGTGCCTTTTATTGCCTCACAAACTGCTGCAGGAGACCACCGCCAGACGCTGATAAGTGATTCGTGCTTAGGGCCTCGAGTAACATCTGATTACTCAAAGTTTAAACTCACCAAGCTAACTTGTAAAATAACATTCAGAGAACGACTTCATAATGTGTTAACAAATGATTACGAGTTAAATAATTAATAAAATTAACATAGGTCGGCCCTGAACTCTGACTCTAAATGAGTACTTCAATGTTTAAGTTAACGCGGGATAACTTTCATATTTTTGTAGTAGGAAAAAAACAGCTTTCATGGAAATCCTTATATTAGAAGAACATTCCAACATACATCGATTGAATTTTTCAAAAAGATTGGCACGACGATTAAAACTCGAGAGACTGTGAAAGCCGTTTTATTCCTGAGAATCAGGTATAAGTAAATTGACTAATACGGGATAGCAAGCTAATAAGTTGTGAGGTAAGTATCATGATTATAATTATGCAAATATATACCACATCAACATGAGCCAGCTGTAATCTGGGGTTATGCATAAATGTTTACATACTTAACAACATTTTAGGCAACAAATCTTCCCGGAATAACATTAATACATGAAAGATATATATATATATATATATATATATATATATATATATATATATATATATATATATGCACTCAATCCTTTCTCAAGAAATTTAAAAGAATCAAATGCTTTCAAGCATAATTCATTTTAGACGTTAGGCAGAATAAACTATGCTCCTGCTGTAATTGTGACTTATTCTGAGAAAAAGTAATGTTTATTTCAACGACATGTTCTCCTGCCGAGGTCAACGATGAGAGCACGACGTCCTTCTCGGTATCATTCACATGACATCAATTACAGTCATTAATTACTGCGAGCGCATACTAACGATCGTTTCCATTTTAAATAACTCCGGTATGACCCGAGAGGAATGCTCGCCGAATTCGTCACTTCCCTAATTACAAATTCCTCGCGAACGAAATGGAGGAAATCATTATGTGACGTCCTGATATCGAGGGAGGTTTAAATAAAGAAGATTTAAAAAAAATAAGCAAAACTTCCCTGCTTTAAAAAGAGACACCGTCGCGTCGCATAACAATCGGGCTTCGCAACAGCTAACGCCATTCCCGCATTCCCTTCACCCATGTAAATCAACCTGGGAAATATAAAATGAAGATATCTCAACCGCCGACGTCGGAAGAGATAAGCCGCGAAATATTAAATTAGTCCACGCAAAAGTTACCCCCAAAAGGGGGAAGTCGGAACCGAACTTGTTCAGCCATGGGGGAAACCGGTGGCAGTGGGTAGGCAGGGGAGAAATTTGCCCGGGAATGGTTAGCGTGTGGCGAATAAGCAGAGGAGGGTTGAAAGTTGCGTCCAACTCAGTTTGGCTGAGATTCGGAAGAAGATGAGCAGGACACGGAGGAGAGAGAGAGATGGAGAGTTTTAAGAGGGTGGCAAGGGATGGCAAAACGAGAGGAGAAAGCGGCATCAGCCGTCATGTGGAGAAGAGAGGGTACCCAGGAACGAGCAGCACAGGCCGGCGTGGTGGGCGTGGCATATATACTGCCGGAACGTGACTGTCACAGATTTCCGAGTCCTCGATGCCGTTCTCCAAAAGGAGGGGGGTTTGGTGACCCCTGCGAGACGACGCCTCTCACGTCAACCCCCCCGTTCCTCCCCCACTTCTGCCACTTCCAACCCCCCGACATCCCCGACGACACATCCCCGCGACCTCTCTCCGAACCCACCCCCACCTCACTCCGATTCTCCTCTCCCAACGACTCATCCCGTCTTCCTATCCTCCCGCTCTGGCGACTCTGCCCAGCGTTCGTCTCCCGAAGGATTGTTCGGCCGAACTTTACCCCCTTTCCCTCATCCGTTCCCGGCGGATTTGCTCTCCTCCACCTATTCCTCTCTGTTCCAATCCTGGCCCGAATCCATTAGTATACTACGCCAAACAAACGCACACACACACTCCATTAGTATACTTTGTTCCTCACCTACATAGCGGGATTTCCTCATAGAGGATTATCTGGATGAATGCCACATGCGTCATTCCCTCAACGTGGTTTCGATAAATGAGCGAAACATTCATGTTTAAAGAGAAACAAATCTGTTTATTTCCTGAGAAAAACTTCACAGTTCTTCATTTTAATTCAAAATTTATATCCTTCATTCTCTACGCTACTTATTTTTGTGATCATTTCCCGCTGCCAAAGCCGGTAAAATAGCTACGCAAAACTGCCGTGGATATAGTTACACAAGAAGTACAACAAAGATGAAAAACATGAAATGAATGAATGATGAATCTCAAAAGATGAAAAACTTTATGTGCGAATTTCCACAGAGAAAAAATCATCCGCCTTGACCGGGATTGATTTTTTCTCTGTGGAAATTCGCACATTTGTGCATTGCGGGTGACTCCGTAAAAGTGAAACTCCGTGGCTAGTCCCGGATAGCTTATAATTTGTGAAAAACTTTATATCGGTTTTATATCGAGTCGGCATGAGTTCGAGTCAAGACCGTTAAAAGTTGGATAATCCAAAAATTTTAAATACCAGTTTTTTTATATTTGAGTGAGGTAGCCATGTGAGAACAATAATTGTAAAATTAATCTAGTATATTTCTTACGAGTCAGCCTTATCAGATAACAAAGGGTCGGTTGCACGAAGTCTGAATGCGGCACATGTTACTGTAAAAACTACAGTTATGCGTTAGATTCATCTCTAGATTACGTATAATGGCAATGTTTCGTTTTCAGTTGAGACGATTAGGAAAGGCTATATCAAACTTTAAAAAAGTGAATGATTGATGCTGCGGAAGGAAGTTCGATTCAAAATTAGTTTCGTCAAATCTACATGCTATTTAGTGCAATAACAGGAGTGTTGAGGGGCTTGGTGGTGAAATATTTTTAAACTCTCTTATTTTCAATTCATCTCGACTATCCTAACATCGCTTATGCTGAGATGATTGCTTTTAAGTTCTTTTAATTGTATAAAGGAAAACGACGATCCATTCCTTATAAAAACATTACATTCCATCCCAAAAAGCGATCAACATATAGATGTGGACTCAATACCCGCGCACAAATGATCAATGTAAATGTGTAAACTCAATTCCCATAACAGCGGAAATAATACGTGGAATTGTTATTTGAGAGACAACTCGAATTATTACGTATAATCCTATCACTCTTTCAAAACACTCATTTCTCCACTCGATTTATATTCACCGTGTATTGTTGAAATTTCATATCGAACTCATTTGCACATCGAATACCTTTCACTCCATTCTATCTAACTGAACTCACCCTCTTTCCATCCTCTCATTCGATAATACAATCCCGTCCCGAACTCTGCAGTCGCATCGCGGGGTGGATGTCCCGTCTGCAATTTGAGCCAGGGAAATTCAGAAGTGCCTCTCCAAAGGAGTCATAATCACGGCCCGGGGAGCAGCTGACAGGATTTCCCCGACCCTGGTAAAGCCCTAGCGGCTCACCGCTGAATAGGAGGCGTGTAATTTTATACGTCACCATCGTTTTTCAACAGCCTTTCCGTGATCCACGCCAATATCGCCCCGGAGAGAGACGCCCACACGACGTCAAATTGTGCCCCAGATGTTCGGTTATAACGCTGCTGCAATCGGTGATAGGAGACTGAGATCCATCATTCTGTCCGATGGAAGTGTGTTGAACACAAGTACACGTTTCCAGAACCCCGCCATACATTTACAAAACCACGACGCACGGCCGCAGAGAGTGAAGGTGTAGCCGGGATAAAACTTATAGAAAAAAATAGGGAAAGACAGCTGAGCAGACCATATCCGAAAGCTCCTTTTTGTGTCGCGGGCAAAACCACATATAGCACCAGAGTCGCAACATGCGCCAAGTGTTGTAATAAAGCCAATCGATAACGCCAACACGAACCACGCCAAGTCAAGCTCAATGACCAGTTGCTTCATTGCTGGCGAAGTAATCCTCATCATGTTCTGTTTTTATGTTCTCGGTCGTCAGCAATATTCTCACTAGTCCTTGCGTATAGGTTTTTATTGCCCGCGATTCTTTTTAAACCCCCTTTAGAAAAAAAGAGGAAAATAAGAACACATGCTACTACTAGCTCCCTCAGTCCACGGTCACCAAAATACGACCCATCCCCTCGTAATTTCTTGTCCGTTCGGTTGAAAACCTTTGCGTTTTATTGCAGTAATCATTACACTCCATGGATAAATATTTTACAGCCCCAACTTTCTGCGAGTTGAAATCTAATTGGGCAGAGGGGGAGGTGAGGGTACACTTGTTAGTTTTAATTGGCGCACTTTACAACATGATATGAGAAAAATAACCAGAATTAACCCGTGAAAACTAAAAAAGTAGTAATTTCCCCGTCGAATACTCTCAGGTCACGTCGCAAGTGTTCAGCAGTCATGTAAAAGCGTGTGAATTTGAGGCTACCACGTTTCTCTAAAACTTTTAATGAACCCAAAGTTTACAGAAGGGAGGAATTTGTCAAAAAGTAGAGGAATTGCTGAAGCGGCTGAGGCATATGGGATGAGGTAGGATAGTTCTGGTTTCCCATTTTAAGAGTGTAGGTTCGAATACCGGTAGAATTGGGGACTCTTGAGTAAAATTTTGATCCCTGTTTGAGTGTCATATTGAGAGTATCATCAGACTCTGCACAATGCTAAGTCAACTACAAAGTGGTGTAATGTATAACTTTGAAAAGTTGTTGGCACAACGTGGAGGACTCCGGATATCACAAGGGTAGTGCTCCAGCTGTCATATGGGATGTGACACTTCTATCCTCTTTGGTCATGAGTGTATGTATTTTTCCAACTATATCTCTCTTGTTACTCTGCGTATTTGGGGCTTCCATTAATACTCTAGCACCCATGTTTTTACAACAATGGTAGCATACCGATTTTGTAGTGCATTTCGGTGAAATTTCGCCTGCGGACAATTATATACAGGTTTTTTATGATGAGTAAATTGTCGTATCTTCGTTAATTATAGAATTATCGAATGTAGAGCACAGGGATTTTGTAATTGTTACTCGTTTTTATCGGTGAAAAATTACTATTTCTGTCTTCTCTGAGTTGAAATTCCACCACATCATGCCTCATACCTATATTTTTGAAGAATGAAGCGCATGTTTGAGAAAGCTCACCTCTAGTCACTCACCTTAGAGGTGGCTTGTATTACGCACTAGTAGATTAGGAGTTAAATTGATTACGAGAAGCCTCATGTTGACGCCAAATTCCTCTCATCTCTTCTCAATTACCCACAAAATCTCTTCTATTCTATCTTGCTCATCATTTCATTGTGGTTTATATGCTCTAAGAGCTCATCTACAGGCACACAACGTTTTATCTACAATAGTACGGCCTTTAGGGTCAATACCTTGTCTACTTGCCTACTCGCATCCTCAATTGCGCATAGGAACTCGGCTCTTAGGAACCTTTCATGATAACTCCAAGAGCCACTGGAAGTAATGCTACCACTGAGGAGAATTTAATATCATAATATCAAAAGAGACGTCTCGGCCGCGCCACGTGAACTTGCTACCGCATTCACGTCTCGAAACTTAAAATGGGACGGTCCACACGTAATAGAATGGGCACGTGACTTAAGCCATGGACCTTGACTTCAGGCAGACGAGGCCAAAGGGGAAAAAGGGATTATGTCCGCTCTCTAATGAAAATGAATATGAGATATATGGCAAGGAATGGAGTGAATAGTGAGTGAGAGAATAGGGGTCTGTGAGGAGTAGATAACAGTATCATAACGCTTCTGAAAAGAAATTCTAGCTGTGAGCTAGTGCTGAACACAAAATTTGAAGTGCAGAGGCAAATTATAAACAGAGTTAATAATTAAAAATGAGTTTCAATTAATTTAAATACTGAAAAACAGTTCGTTATCTTGATAAGCACGCGTATACACAACATTTCAATGTTACCTGTAATATCTTCTTTCTGTTTCACGTTAAAATACGCATCACCTTTCACGTTTATTCCGTGGTCGATAAAAAATTATATCCAGTATCATATTTTTTGCTTATTCTTTCGTTCATAATAAGTTTTAGAATGTGACAAGAAATGAGGAGTAAATGAAATAAAGCGATTTTTCGAGAGATAGAGTTAATAAATAACAAATTTATTTGAGCAAGTACAAAATTCCATTTGACAACCAAGGCTTCGCTGCTGCTCAGCATAATCAGATCTTGTACAGCATGGGTGAAATATTTTGATGATAACTTGAGGCACAACATCAATATATCTACCAGAGTCGCTTAGAAACAAAAAGGTCTTGATTTAAACATCTACGATGGCACACTGAGTCAATATTTGTTCATTGGCATTATGCTGCCCAGCAAAGTTTTGCCATAAAGAATAACGTTTGGTTTCAGAGGCTTAATTGAAATTGATGAGTCTATGTAGAGCATGAATGTCGTGACAGAGATGAAGTGTACATTTCGCACCAAATACGACGAACGAGCAAGAAAATGGAGTGAGATATATCAACGGAAGTGAAGTGGGGTTAGAAATGGAGAATATTAGTATTGCATGCTTTCTTGTACTTCCTGACTAATGTACCCCTCCCAGTAATCCCCACCCGGAGATCCAATTTGGGGACTATTTTACCTCCGGAATATTTTACTTGGAGGAGTGGCATCATGTCACACATATAATGCAGAGCTACATCTTCTAGGGAGACTAATGTGATGGTTTCCGCGCACCATTCCACATTGCAGTATCCCGGCCGATTCCGTGAACTTTACTCTCATCCGAAGCAGTAGGTGTTGATACTGGTGCGATCTTCTTGATTTGCGTCATCAATGCCTTCTGCTGAGACTGCTGCCTCTCAGTAGTGGGGTCATATTCAGGTAGCGTGCGAAAGTCGGTTTGCAACCCAAGAATATCTTTTCCGTCGCCTGGTCTCAAACCTGCGACCCTCCGAACGGGAGTCGAACACACTACGACTGGTCCAAACTCGATCCAACATGCTAAAATGTTGTATATATATTAAGATAATTGGTACCTATCAAAGATGCTATGATGGATTCGATGAGCACAAAAATTCATACAAAAATGATCATGCAGGGGATCTCATGCTGAACGGGATGTTATTTATGACAAAAAGTCTTTAAAACAAGCACGAAGTTAAGTCTATATAGCGTTATTTGACCTCTTTTTAAGGTCTTAGCAGTCATGCTGACGTGAAAAAAGTTGTAAAACAACTGAAGTCACAAAAAACGTGAAATTTATCAGTATCCCATGCAAATTGCTGTCCCTCATGTAGACTAGATGAGTCTGGAGGCTGATTAAAAAACACGTGGAAATAGTGAGAGCATGATTAACGTAAGAGGAAGGGCATTAGGAAAAAAAGCGAGCCAACTAGTTCCACGCGCTAAAGGCAGGGAGCTGTTCAGTGTTAAGACGGGGTGAGGGCGAGGGAGAGCGGGGGCTGGGGGGGCAGGAAGACACGAACGAGATGGGAAGTTTCTGACGAGAATCATTTGCATATTAGGGAGACGCGTGTCCACCACCCGAAGGAAGGCGTCTAATCGGGTAGAAGGCGGGAGAGGTCGCTGAGCACGGAGACTTATACCACAAGCATTATGCCGAGGAAGAGAGTCCCCCCCGTCCCCCTGTTTTAACCCTCACCCCCGCTTCAAAACTTCCTCGACAACCCCCCGCCTCCCTCCCCTTAATCTCAGCACGCAGTTCCACCCCCTTTCTTACCCTCTCCTCTCCCCACTCCTCCCCAACGGCTTGAAGAAAGCATTTCTACTCCGATGGAGACGGATTAACCGGTGACGTCAAAGAGGAGAGCAGGACGAGGGGTTTTGGACGTGGATGAAGGGGATGAGAAGCGGTGGAGTGGGGGTGATGGGAAAATAATTACACATTCTCCCTCCAACTACGCTTCTCCTCAACAGCCTCCTGCGAGGGTGTACGCAGTTCTTTACGAGCGGCTCACGTGAGTGAGAGGAGACGGAAGGAAACTATGTCTAGCCTAAATCGTTGAGTGAATCGGATGGGTATTTAATTAAAGGTTAATGGAGGGTGAATGAACGATTTGGTGCCAAATGTGAAGATATTATGATTATTCGGTACTCGTTTTTCGTTTTTACATCTACATCATACCCTGCGAGCCGACGCATGGGCGTGTGGCAGGGGGTTTTAGGTCACAGGCCGTGTAAAGATATAAGGGATAAGGTTTTGTGAGGAGAAATGGTGACGCGTATTATGGGAGTGTATTAGAGGAGCTAATTTCTCATTGTGGCCACATATTGTGCGCGGAAAGAACGAGTATTTGTACCTATCTGTTTGGCAATATATCGCTCTTATTTAATCACTTCTTTCAGTTACTGAAATTTAGTGAGGCGTCATGATAATATCCTCTGTGTCACTCTGAAACACATCAGTTTTGAATTTCTCTATCAGTTTAAGCATAGTGAGTAGTTTCCGAGTCTCTAGGAGCTCCCACCTTAATCCCTCTAAAAGCTGCGAGACACTATATGTTTGCTCGTAGCAGCTTTTAACAAAGCGTGCTCATTTTCTTTGTATTTTATTATTTTTTGGTTAAATCTGTATGACCAAGGTCCAAAATGCTCGCGGCGTATTCGAGGTATGGCCTAACTAGAGCGAAGTAGCATCTTTTTTTTACTTTTTTATCCGAGGATCTTCCTACTATAGGCTTAACAAAACCTAGTTTCTTTAATGCTGTGCCACATATGCTTTTTCGTTTGGATAACTCTGCCACTCAAATTGACTAAACTTAATGCATGAAACATTTAGTTGAAGAATCTATGGAACAGCATAATAAACCACATATTACATGTAACTAAATCTGGTACATTGGCGTGGTTCAACTCCATGAGGAAAAACCGCGCTGAAGAATTTGGCCTCTCCAAGGTTGAGGATGGGGCATTGTGCACAGCCACTCTTGTACCTGTTTACTGAGGAGAAAGTACCTCCCAAATGTAAAGAATGCGACTCAATCCTCAGTGTGAAACAACTCCTGACGAAGTGCAACAGGTACCGGTTAATTCCTTCTTTCGGGTTTTCCGCCGCGTTGGTTCATGTTGATGACAATATCCTCAGGTCCATGTAACTAAGTTACATGGACCTGAGGAAGCCAGCAGGACAGCCGGCGAAATATTGTCATCAACATGAACCAACGCGGCTTCAGCATCCTTCCCCAGCACCAGGTATTGAAGGCTTCAAGTCTTTTCTGGTCAGCTTATCTAATGGTTCATTCTTTCGATTCATTGGCTGCTACGTCCACACGAATATTTTCACATACTGTTTCCTAGCTTGTAATCCATATACACATTGATGAGTTATAAAAATGATATGTTTATACTGCACCATCTGCGCCGCAACACCATATACGAGGCAAAAATAGTAAATACAAGGAGATAGATCTCGCCTTTGAACAGGGAATTCCGTAACCAGTTCCTCCACGGATGTTTCGCCACTAACACTATATTGTGTGGAGAAATTTGCGCTGGAGAAATGCTTTGCAACCAGCCGATACGTAGCATTCTGTGGGTGAACCATAGTCATGGCCGAAGATTCTGTGTAATGTTATTGAATAAGTTAAAAGTAAATATTTTAAAACGTAAACTTTCTATTACGGAGTAAGTACTTAGTAATAAAATACTGCAATACACATGTTTGATGGCTTTATTGAAAAAGGACTTGACAGCAAACATAAATAACATTATAGACGTTCTTTTGTTGTTTAGCGCCTGTCAACTTTGCTTGCAACCTGCTTTGAATTGTCTGTTTAACGAATAGAAGACAAGTTCCCGGTTGTGTTTCGTAGAGAATAGCGAACCCGAGCGAATGAAAAGCTTCCTATTTTGAATGGATATATAGTATCTTCCTCCAAGCATCAGTCATTCCAGCATTAAACGCCATTAATATCAAATCTAAAGCCTGAATCACACGATACTTGACCTTGTACAAGTCGGAGGATGCTAGTTAGCATACTAGGACTTGTGCAAGGTCAAGTATCGTGTGATACAGACCAAGCATACTGAAAATCCTGCACGATCGCTAGCATACTATCTGGTATCCTTGTTTTCATAATTGTTGCGGCACAAGTTTGATACTTGCTCCTAGCAGAACCTAGTAGCCGCCGAAAAATCACCTTTGCTCTTTGCAATGTGGTCGTCAGTTGTTAATGTCAGCGCCTCCATAGTCCCTCGAGACAGTTACAATTTCCCGCGATCAAATAAACAACTCAAACTTCACCACAATACACAATATATACATATTAGTGTATAACTCTAAAATACATATTCCCTCCCTTTTTAATTAAAAAAATAATTCGCCCCCTCTTCGGAATAGATGCCTTGTCTTTACCTTGGATGAAGCTTAATGAAAAATTTGAGGTGATTCATCAGCTTTCTTGGCAAAGACAAAGGATAAGATCTTCAAGAAATTAAAGTCTGCAGCTGAAAGCCAAAACATGTGAGCCCCGTTCGAGATATCTGAGTCATATTTCTCACCAGCCAATTTATTATGCTCACTCTAAAAGAAGTTAGTCACTTCACCCCTAGCGTAAAGAAAATACCACGGCTGGGAACTACAACGAAAAAGGAATGTACAGATTTTGCTTCATCATCTTCCTTCTAAATAAAAGTTTAATTTCATTTGGTTTTATCACACCTTGGTACGACGGATAATACACTTTCACGTGTTAAATATAAATAAGCGAAAAATAACGTCTCTTCAAATAAGCTGGTGTGTAAAAAAATAGTTTTGCTAGAATTGCTATTTATGACTTCAAAAACCTTACTAATAAAGTTTCTATATATTTTGATAAAAAAGCATTTTTCTGGAAAGATAACGTTCATTTCATAGGGAAAACTGATAAAACATAAGAATGAAGCAATACATAGACATAAATCGCTAAGTTAGGTGCAGAAAAAATAATATTGGAGGGAAATAATGAAAAGAAGAACCTTTCATTGAGATCAGATTCTGTAGTTGAAGTGATGGGTTTGTCGAGACAGGATAATATCGAGTGGCTGAATAAAATCTTCCAGATGTGGTCACTCAAGCGCAAAGGAATAGTAGCATATTTAAATTGATCGAGACATTATCAAAAAATATTCCTATAGCCTTCCATAGGAATTATATTATCCCTATTCAGTAGAAAAATGTACAATATAAAGGTGAAAATAATAAACCATAAATCTAAATGTCGGGGCAGGGAGAAAACTATTTTGATTAGATACTATTACGGAGATGGCTAAAATGGAATTTTATGCAAGCATGGCCTCCAATGAATTTTACTAACTGAGAAAGCTGTTTTATCCTCGAGAATCTGCAAAACAGATTGTAGGAAATACGCAGAAAAAAGAACTCATAAATTCTAAAACCTAAAACAATAAGTGGCAATGACGTACGCCATAATCTAGAACGGATCTATTTGACAAAACATGCATATGTGTCGTAGAGTCTGTAATAGCTGGCTGGTCATAATGCCAAATAATATTTCTCTAGGCAATCACACCATTGGATCATAGCCATAGCGTAGGATACAACATTAGTTATAAAAAGAACAGAAATCGCTAACCATACATTGTCAGGGTCCATTCGATTCCAATTCACCATATAATTAGCATATGGCATCGGCAAATGGTACTTTTCGTCCGTGGAGAGAATATAGAACACCGATTCAGTCACCTCTTTCTGGCTGATTCATAGTACAACGCATTCCAACCGAGGGAGTGCAAGGTCCCTAGAGTATACAGGTTGCCTCAATAAAGTTATTTATGAACTATCGAAATGGTTACTTACGCCAGCGATGGTGCTATGAAGTCACCGACGTCTTTTCGAAAGTATTCGGCGAGATATTAAGGGATTAGACTTCGTTTCCTGCTCATGGCGGATGATTTTTCCACTGCAAGTATTTCCATCCAACATATGCACTTGAATGGTAAAATCAAAAAATCAAATGTATTAATTTTAAAATACTTGGAATATGAATGGAATAAGGTTTCGATAAATCTTGAATTTAACTTTACCGCTCCGTGCCAAACCTGTACACTAAATCAGGTACTTCAATGATTCACCGAAATCAGAGATTCCGGTAGACTGCAAATGTATTTCCCATTTAGCATCCTTTCACTTATTTTAAACTGCTCTCCTATATGGTTGATATGAGCTAGAATAATCTCAAGTATCCAGACGGTGAGATTCATATCTCCGCAAGAAAATGAACAGAACTATGCCCCCTATCTCCGAAATATATGTTTGATGCTAATTTGTCTTCCCATTCGGTTTCTAATCTTTATAGCCACGGTCGTAAAATGGATTTTAAATTCATTCATAAAAAAACTATAAACTCCATCATCAACTGGCGTGAACTACTTTTCCTCCTAATTCTCAGAATGCCTACTCGAACTACCCACACATACTCAATGCTCAGTGCGCTTATTTATAGACTGATTTAATGGTAACATTTACAAAAACCACAACTTAAAAAACACACACACACGACCCGGATTTCGACGCTTGAGCGTCATCTTCAGGACTATATATAAGACTTTGAAAACCCAAAAAAGCACCTGAAGGTGACGCTCAAGCGTCGAAACCCGGGTCGTGTGTGTGTGTTTTTTAAGTTGTGGTTTTTGTAAATGTTACCATTAAATCATCTGATATATAAAAATGGAATACCACAAAGTTAAAAAATAACTTGTATTATTTATTTATAGACCGTCACTCACTGGGAGCTCGCTAACATTCCGCCTCTTCTCTCCACTAAATCAGTTGCATTCAAGACCACATTGATCATTTCTCTCCACCATCCAACATCTTCACCAGCTGAGCCTTATCCCACGCCATGACGAAAACTACTCGAACTCTTGTTCTCCTTTCGATGTTACGGGGAGCTATGCTAACCTACATTTGTTAATTTTCAAGGGAAAAATATCCATTTTTGCTAGTTACATTTTTCTATCCCTTAACTTGGCAACATCATTGTAAGTGGACCTTTTGAAATAAAGTGAAACCAGGATTACGTGGCCATCACCAAGCTTATGAGATAATGGCCGCTGGAGGAGGTGACCGTTGAATGGAGGAAAAATTTAAACTGCGCATATATATGTATATAAAATTCATTCCATTCCCTAAAAATCGGCCGCTTAGAGAGATGACCGCTCAAGGGAGGAGACTGCGGAAGCAACTGTCTCCATAAATAGATATAAAACAAGATGCATTGGCGAGAAGGCCATCATTTTCGCTCCGAGAACCGGTAGCCAAAGGGAATTTCCACCCGGACGTCTCGATAGAGCCAACGTGGACGAATAACTCCACTCACTGCCGACGAGCAAGTCGGTTACTGTTTCTTGGAACAGCAATCTCCGCACGGGTTCACGATGCTTCGAGGTAACTCCTCAAAAAATCGGACTTCTAGTGAAGTAGTGCATACGGGGGAAACTACGGAATGTGCGCCATGTAACGTCCTGCATTGAGCGGCATTGGAGATAGGGATGTTGATGAGGAAGTAGGGTGTGGGAAAACGCGTTTTCATCCAGCCAAATGGAGAAGAAAATGCAGCTGGGCACTAATGTTACCGCCGGAGGGGATTAGAGATGGGGAGGGAGGGGGACGATAGTTATGAAGGCGAGAGGGTGGGGAGGTGAAGAAGGGTGCAAGAAGATTACCGCGGGATTTGGACGTTCGGAGACGCATTCGTCCATTAGCGTGTTGCCGGGTAATGGAGGAGAGGGCAGGGAAGAGGGAGGAAGCGTGCATTCGGTGGGTGGGAGGTGGTGTACAAGGAGAGAGGGTCTATCGCAAAAGGATTACATGCCGAGGAAGGACTCCTACCAAAAACTCTCCCCCTCTTTCCTTCTCTGTGTCAGTCAAGCTTTGGCACAAAGAGGAGCGACTGGAGTGGGGGTTTTTGTGCCAGCGGGAGTGTAAAGAAGGAATCCGTGGTTCTTCAGTGGAGGACGTGTTGTAAGGTTGAGATTACTATGGCCTCAGGGTCACATAAGGAGGACCCTGCGATTCAAAATACTATTTTATTATGGTTATGAAATTTTGAAAATGAAAATTTTATCATGAAATTAGTTGTAACGAGCTATTTTAGATTTAGTGCTACATGGTACATCTCTTTAAATTCCATTAAAAAAGTCATTTGAGTAGAATCTAATAGGGTAAAACGTTAAACCCAAGTTTTACCTTGTAACGAGAGTCTGTATCTATACTTACCCCAGCCTCCATTGCTTTTTGGCCGAGGTTGATATAATGATTTTTTAACGAACTGAGGGAAGAATTTAATTATCTACAGACTTAAATTTCTTAAAAATGTATGTATAAAACGCCTAATTTTGAAGCAGTATTCAAGGAAATTTGGTAAAAATGGTATGCAGCAGAAGTTTATCTCCAGCAACGCAGCAGCGTTCATCACAGAATGAAAGGGTGCGGGAGAACCCAGAGCTAAAAGTTGGATTTCGATAAACCACTCCATCACTCGAATAAATTAAAAATAACTTTGCTAACTCCGCTTTCAAGATTTTATTGAAACGACCCAGGCATCCACGTTCTGAGTATTTTTCAGGTGAAACTGCAACTTTAGTCAAGTAAACGTACAAATTCATAAAAACCTTTTAAATAGAATTAATAAAGATACCTTTTCTCCTCCAAGTTGGATATCAATCACAAAACCAACCCTTAAACCAACCCTTAAGCCACTCCCTCACGAATTGAGAGGTGAGATATCAGGTAATTTTTTTAGGGAACGTGTACATGCAAAAACAAAAAAATATCCACGCGGCCATGGTTACAATTTTGAGAAAATTAGCCGATATACCCCTTCAACAGTCACCACCCGGAGATCCGATTGGGGGACTATTTTACCTACGGAATATTTTTTCGGGAAGAATGCAATCATGTCATATATAGAGGGCTAGAAAGCATTTTCTAGGGAAGTTACACGGTGGTTTCCCCGTTGCCATTTACATTGCTTTAACCCGGCCGATTCCGTGCACCTCACTCTCACCCGTTGCTGTGGCTGTTGATACCAGTCCGATCTTCTTCACCTGTGTCTTCTGCTACCACTCAGTAGTGGGGTCAGTTTGGGTAGCATGTAAATGTTGGATTCCAGACTCAGGAAAAAGTATTTATTTCTCTCAGTCTCAAATGTACCCTCATTTTATTTTTTTTCACCGTTTTTCACTGAGAGTAGTTGCTTCTGCATTTCTCTTTCTATGTTATTTAGCTCCATTTATTTTCTGATTTGAACTAAATCATTTGTTAATTTGTTAATTACCTCGCTGTTATTTCATTGTATCGTATTGTTTCTCCTAGGGACCTATCTCAGATTGTAATAAAGATTTATTCTATTCTATTCTAGAACCTGCGACCCTCGGAACAGGAGCCGTAGTTGATTTCAACTAAAAAGAGAAAATTCATGTTTTGTAAAAACTGAAAAATATCTCGCAATGGCAGAGGGATTCCGAGCTGTGAGTAAGGGTAGAGTACAACTCCCCCTGCCACCTATCCCTGTGTCAGTCACGCTGTGGCACAAAGAGGAGGCAGGGGGTTGGGAAATGGATTGTTATGCCAGCGGGGGGAGGGCGCAGAAAGAAGGAATGGAGTTCCAAAAGCGCGAGAGTTTGCGTCGTAAGAGAGCAGAGCAGTGAGACGTGGCCATGGCCTTTGTTATGAGAGGGGGGAGACCGAGGTCTTTGAGAGAGAGATAACCATGAGAAAGAGAAAAGAGGAGACCACAGGGGGAGATTGGTTGAAGGTATAAGAAGGGTTGATCATGACGTGAAGCCGAGGAGGGGGATCCTGTGAAGAAAAGGGAAGAAAATGGGAAAAGAACAGATGAGGGACGTTCACGATGGAATTGAAGGAGATACAGAGGATTGGGGAGGGGGTAAGAAGTGATATGCGGGGTAAGGGAAGGGTTGAAGTGGAATTTTCGTGGATTGTAATCCATCTAAACTCCTGCAGCGTGGAGAGAGCCATATCGGAACCTAGACTCTCGATGGCAGAGCCAGCCCAAGGGGTAGACAATGAGGGCAAAAGCCTCCGGCGTCCCGTCGGTGACTTATTGGTGATACGAGACAGAATGAATGTAAAATGGCAAATGACACGAAATTATAGCCAAAGTTTACATCCAAAATAATCTCTTTTATTTTTCCGTAAAAAATGACAAACACAACGTACTAATCAAGGGGCAAAATATAGCCAGCTATGGGTTAACATTTTAAACTATTATTCCCAAAATATTTAAAGAAAATGATGTAGGAACCGAACAGTAATTTCTAGTTGACATCACGCCCAATCTCCGGAAATAGGTATATGAACATCTTCTCAAATACTTTTCCTGAGGCATGAAAAGTGTATACAACGACAAGTGTACACCAAATGTGGACTCGTATTTGACTGGACGGTCAGTATGCTTTAGAGGATCCGAAAGAAAAATTTTGGTGTGATTATAAATGAATGAAACAAGCCAAGGTCTTACATAACAAAAGACAAGCAAGACACTGTTTCAGAAGAATAACCCTTCAATAATGTAAAAAATATAGAAGCATTTCCCGGCAAATAATTTAAGTTCTATTAGGTTTCCGACCGGGTCACGTCATCCATCCCCGCCGAATATTTTATGGAAAAGTTGAAGCGTTTGGGGAGTTGGTAATCCAAACAAGATCAGATGTCTAAAAAAATATAAAAGAGGATGATGTTGTGTGTACACACATGTGTACATACTTCATGAACACACCTTGGTATCATTCAGGCATTTCATTATTTGTTGGATACAAGGATTGGATTGTTGGTGGTCAGCCTGAGATGAAAGCTGGTAGAAAATCTATTCATCAATTACTTCAATAAATTGACTCAATGCTACACCCCTAAGTATTCCTCAAGTTACTGCATGGATAAAAAATCGTTGCTTTCATTTAATGCTACGGATGGTTAAATAACACTTTGCCCTCATTTGTAAAATAGCACAGGCTGGCAGTGCTTGATGGCCAAGTTTCCTTCACAGGCAACCTCGACAGCTAGAGGATAAAGTTCAATGAAAAACGATTGACATTGAAAGGTAAATAAACAGAATCAAAAGCACAGAAAATGAACTACAGATAATTATTTTGACAAAATTATGGAACGTAGAAATGTCTATCATCGAGGTAATACGTTTTATCTAATAAAAATATTGATGAAGATAACTCAATTATTCAAGCCATCTTATCAGATGATCAACCTTTTTCGCCTGAAAAATTATCCAAAAAACAAACGATTAGGTCGTTTTCTTAATAAAAAACATTAGATCGTTTTGAAGGGAAAATTGTTGTTTACCTGGTGCTAAACTAGTGAAATTCAAGATTTAGAATATGAAGAGGGTCAGTTATCATCATAGTCTATTCCAGGTAAGCTCTGCTTTTCATGTGATCATAAAACTCGGGCAAATCTCAAGGTGTTTGTAAGTTGTCTACCAGCCTTGGACACAAGGAATTTGTGTTTCCAGTCAAGGGCCCCACTAACAGAGCCTTAATAATATTACTATATTTAAGATCAAGTAAATGATTAATGGCTGGTTACAAGAATATTTTGTTATGGAATAAATAGTCATGGAATTCATAATGTTATAGATCTCATAAATAAATTCGGATTGCAGGAACTCATTTACTAGTTGCTTTACTTATTTTCCAATAGTAAATAGCTTCGAATGTTTGAAGTTATTTTCCATTGTCGGATAAAATTGGCGAAAGTTTAGCCTATGAATAGTTGTTAATGCACGTAGTAATTAGTCAGTAAGAGTAAACAAACTGGTCATTCGTCTGAAAACAACTCTGATAAAGTCATGATGTCTCTCAAGTAGTTCATTACGAATCCGCTATCTTGGCTAATTACGGAAATCATAACTCCATGCCAAAGTTATGTAACCAAAAAATTTATCGAATGTTTTTATAGCTCTTATTGAATGGTTGCCATGGCTTATGGGTTCCCTTATTTTATGGAATACATATGTGCCGTTCCTAAATTTGGCCACAAGTGAAGTTGTCAGTTAGATGAATAACGACAAACATGAATGCCCCGAAAAAACTTTTTATTACATTTGCTGCTTCCTTTACCTCAATAAATTATTTATGCACAGCATATAAGTTCTGTCTGGCGGAATTGTACACACAGATATATTTGAAATAATTTTTGCAAGTTTGTAATGCTGACTTGACTGAAACTTGGCATGTGGTCACCGTGATGCATGGATACAGCCTCACCCTGCTGAATAAAACGAAAGTTAGAAGTCGTATAATAAGCGAAATATTCTTCCAAGAATATGTAGTAGGATCAGAATTTATCAAAATGGCTGATGGCAGCATTAGCGACATTATGGGCCAGTGAATAATGTCAAAGAGTCACCCTCTGCCACAAAACCTTGAGGTGGCATCCAGTCCACCTCATAAAAGTAGATGGAGATGACCAAAAGTAGACACAGCTCAGTAATAGAGTAGTTCTTGTAGATGTAGATACCAAAAAGATATCCATAAATACATCGTAGGGATGCGGATTAAAGGATGAAAACCCTTTTGCCCATTCATCACTCAGTCAAATAACAAAATTAATTACACCCAAGATTAAGGGGTTCCGGAGACAGAGGGAAGGGGGAGATGCAACTACCGGTAATAAATAGGGGAGCCGATGAAAACGAGGGACTGAGGGAGGAAAGACCATCGGAGGGGAAGGAGTCCTGGGCTGATTGAGAAAGAGGAGGAAAACAAAGGAATGGGCGAAGTTTACGGGGCCATGTACGGGGACCGAGAACGAGCAGGTCTCTCGAAGGAAAAGGGGAAGAGGAGTAGAACGGTATAAGGAGAGCCCGTGAGACAATGAAGCATTTGGGGCAAGAACTAACAAGAGTATCACCAAGTTCGGCATGTTGGGAAAGGGGGAGATGGATGGAGGTAATTTTCGAGCGGCTGATACGGGCGGAGTGAGAAAAACTACGGGAAACGAGCGATTGCCGCGCGAGGGAAGTTGGAGAAAGGGGAACGAGGAGAGACGATCGAAAGGTTTAGGGCGAACTACTAAAGTAAACATCCCAAGGTGTGATTATTGGCGAGTTAAACGAAGTAAATGGCACCTAGCTTGTCTATTTTTTAAATCAAAAGGAGGAAAAGAAGCGAATATATGAATGAAGATAATGGCTAACTGCTGGCGACGAGATATAATGGAGGAGGATTTTATCAGATCAAGAATTCTTCGTTTGGATATTATTAGGGTTTTTCAAACTTCATTTTGTACCCAAATATAAAACGTAATTACACAGTACCCAGTGATGAGCAAGTAATATACCAAGTGCGGGCAAATGGCGTGGACAGATCACCTAGTGTGAGAGGGAATGAAAATGACATGAATCACTATGAACATATAAACACTCAGGTTGGAACTGACGGCTTAAGAATTTAAATGTATCGCTTAAGTTTCAAGTTTTGGAGCCAAATAGAAATCTAAAGCCTTCAACATTAGACTTTACTTTTACTCTTAACATATACCTTACAATTAATACGGTCAAATTAGGTCCCTAATAAAAATAAAGACACTACTTCAGGTAAGTATTGATGACACTATTGATTTAGGGATTCTACGAGATATGATCAAACGCAGAAAAAAATCAGCGTATTTTTTCTAAAGGACTGAGGTGTTGAGAACCAGATGTCTAATCCAATTAGCGTCAGTTCTTCCTCGCGTTGGTATTTATATATTTATATATTTGTTTCAAAATCCATTACGTGGCCAAAAATGCAACTTTAGTGGACAAAACCCAGGAGCTCTTACACCAAGCAAAGAAAATAATCTACACTGGAGAGTGGCGAAGTAAAGTACCTCATTTGAAAGGCATGAAAGACCAAGAAATTGCTATAAAAATATGACCACCATATAAACTTGGTTTGGGTCTCAATTGGGGTATGAAATAAGAGGGTTTTTTTTCGGTACGTCATTTATCATGGACTATTCCTCATTTGCTACCAAATATTAATAAAAGACTTTGTAATCGGACGGACTTTACTTTCAATTCTAATACATCCCTTTTATACGAGATGATCATAAAAGTGGACGAATAAATTTAAAGAACATTGATTGCTCTGTAGTCTCCATATGAACAAGAAATATAACATAAGACATTATACCAATATGAAGAAAGCATGTCTCTGTTCCCCAGCTGATTAGCTGAAAACACGCTGTAGTTTTCATTTTATCGTCCATTAAACTAGTATTTTATTTTTATAATCCACGCAGAACAAAACTTCAAACATTTATAACCAAAAAAGAGCTGTATTTTTCTCTTCTTGTAGAGAATAACTGCCTATATTTGTTAGGATCTTCATGAAACAGGCCCAACACATCTGTCCTCCATCTGTGCTGAATATTAAACAGATTCCATCATTTTCTATTGGAAGATAAATACTACAACTTGATCCCACAGCTGATCCTGTCAATATCTCAAGGAACCACGACATGAGATCACTGACGAGAAGAAAGTGAAATGAGGAAAGTGCATAGTAGACCAAGAAACATTCGATGATCCCACATAGATGGGTGTGGGGGGGCGCATCCCGCATCGTACACCCCGGTGCCATATCCGCACCTCACTGAGAGAGACCTGCGGAGATAACTCCCGCACCCTTGGGGATTTTCCTCTTTTTTGGGATTACGAGAAACGGAGAGTGGCTGTCTGCACGGAGGGGGAGATGTCTGGTACTTCCCACCCACCCCCTCGCCCGGCCACGACGACGGCGAGGGATAAAGAGTTGATGCGGAAAAGAAGAGAGATTTAAGCCCCTTCAGCCTCCCACCCTCACCTCCACAAAAGGCTTCGGATAAGGGTAACGTCGGGGAAGGGTGGAGAGTGGGGATACCATACGAGAAGGGAAGGAATTAAGTGGGCTGAATGAAAGTAGAGGGACCGTGCGGTATTAAGATATATTGACTACGATATTCATCAAGTATCAAACTGCAACTTCAAGCCAGTGGACCACGCGATACATCGATGATCGATATATGCAGTTAACGATACCTTGTGATAAGTAACGTTATGTTGCGTCTAAGAGACATGCGATTTCCTTCGATATGAAACTTCATTATCGCCATTATCACCATCTAAAATGACTGCATCAGTAGATAAGCGATATTTTACGTTATGCAATACCTACGAATGCCATTTGTCATGCAGTATCGTGCGATGCGTGGTATTATGGCATTTGCTCTTTGCTACATTTCATATTACCTTTAACCCTGAGCACATTTCGATATTATTCAGTAAGAGATAATACTTGGCATCATATTCATATACGATGTACAATGTGTTCCAAGGATTTTGACACAACGTAGCATTCATACGTTGAGCTATGTAACGGTATTCCCTGCGATGTTCGATAAAGACAACCATATCGATTATTCTACGATACTTGATGTAATTTATACGTATACATTTCCAACGTACTACTAAATTGAGAACGAAATAATGATATCCTATCATATCTTTGTATGCTAGTACCCTCTCTGTCATCCGTAGAATAAACGCTAAACATAATCCCAAATTTCAGCTTTATATATCTCACATATCCTATTTCTAAAGAGTTCCGACTTCATTTAACTCTCTTGCAGCTACTTATCATTCTGATTTTTCTTCTACATCCTCCTCCAACTCCTTGTAAAATCTTTCTTGGGCTGAGCTCTTTTTTTTGCTTGAGTGATCAAGTCATTTTAAGAGGCACTAGTGGTAGGGTATAGTAAATAAATATGCATAATTTATTTTACTATCATTTGCTTCAAGGTTTTATGTTTTTAAGGCGTAAACCGTCAGGATAATAGGTGCAAAATGCTCTCTTGTTGTTTTCCGTGATTGGTAAATGAATAAATATCGCACAATTCAACAGGGATGAGAAGGGTAGAGGGAAATGGAACAGACTTTCACGCATGAATTGTGTCTGGGAGGTGCGCATGGGAGTTCGTAAGCGAGATATCCATCATCGCAAGGGGGCGAGGTTTCGTGGAGGAGCGGGAACATCTGAGAGATCGCATAAGGGAAGCAACGCATTAATGAATCCACGCAAATCAAAGGGAAAGGGCCCTTCCTTAAGGGGGATGGGAACGGTGGGAGGGAAAGTGGGAGGGGTGGGACGCAGAAGAAATAGAGAGAGAGATGGATGGAAGGGGGAGAGGGAGATGGGGGGCGTGGCCCATGTTTAATTACTCGTCGCATCTTCAAGTGGCGAGCAATGCGTTTCATTATGAGCGTCGTCGTCTCATCTCTCCCGTCATCTTTAACGCTCTGAAGAATTCCCTCCACCGCTCCCCTCCAACCTCCGTCTATGCATCTCAGTCTCCACACGCCAATGGTGCCACACAAGCGTTTACTGTCTTTTGGCAGGGTGTAGAAACGACACGCGTGTTCAAATGAGAGATGAAATTTGGACTTTAAATTCTTCTTTGCGTGTTGTACAAACTGTGAATAGCTCTTTATATAATTATCTTCATTTATTTTGGTTTAATTAACTTATCCTCTTTATTGAGGGTCTTATAACATACCTATCTAGCATAACCTACCTATCATGTATTGATTCTTGCGTCGATTTTAGATGTTTCTTTTACGATGGATTTTTCCGCTCTCATGTCTACAAATTTTGCACTAACTCATAAAATATGTTGCAATCACTCGTTAACCCTATCCTAGGCTTGGAATGGGAACGTATGATCGAGGAACTTATGAATTATTATAAGTATTTAATGAAGAAGAATCAAAAATACATTGTAATTTTAAAATTGCTCACCTCAACCTCTTAGCATGTGGTTAATAACTGATATGTAGCATTTGCGTACGGGACGTCATTTTGGGTGGATTTACACAGTTACCCGTAAATTAAAATTATAATAAATATGATATTCGAAAATTATACTCAAACGTTGCCTGTATCATGGCGAGAGACAAATCTCCATATATTGTGTTAAATATTTGATGAAAAAATTTTTACCTGAAATAAATATAAAATAAAATACATATTTTAAAATACATTGAAATTGAATATTTCTCACCTCAAACACTTAGCGAGTGGTTAATGACTGATATATAAAATTAGCATACGACACGTCATTTTGGGTGGATTTTCCCACAGTTTACCTGAAAATTACCATTATAATATTCGTTAAATTCAAACATGGCTTGTATAATGACCAGAGAAAGATCTCCAAGCCACCTTTAAGCACTCGCTCTCTAAATCTTCTTTTTCATTCACGATAAAAGAGAGGGGTAGAGGAATGGGAGGGGAGATAGGAGTGAGTAAACCGCCCCCTGTGGTTTCTGCGAATGGGGCGTGTGGACGGTGGAATAGAAGGCGGAAACAAAGGGTGGGGGTGGGTGGGCTGGCTGGACTGGGTGGGGTCGGAGGAATAAGAATAAAGGATTTTGATCCCGTTATGAATGATTCAATTTTCCTCCGAATCGAATGGTCTCCGCGGTTGATTTATTGTGCATTTGTTTTCAGCCCTGGTTTCGCCATGGCAGGAGGAAAAAAGTCCTCTCTCTCTCTCTTTCTCTCACCGAGAAAAGAAAAAAGATTAATGGCGGAGAAAATCCCCTTAAAAATTATGATAGTTGTGTTTGCACCCTCTCGCAGCCCGTCTGGAAAACAATGGTATTTTTATTTGGCAAAATTGAGCACTCCATGGTCATGGTATGCTAAATTTTGGGCACTAATGGCCGAGCACAATAGCAAAAGAGACGTTTTTGATGGATGAACCACGTCATTCGAATAAGTTACTTCGAGAAAAGAGATCAAGAAATAACAGTCACTTCCTACAGTGTTTTTTTTATTTTTAAGCTTATTCTCACTTTAAAGTATGAGTAAAAATAATTATAACCGATTGGAAGCTCCTATAATAGCATTTCACTGAATTGAAGCTGTTACAGTAAAAAACTTACCAATTGTATGAAATATTTCGAATTTTATGGAAAAATTCTTATATTTCTGTTAGTGTTCAACCCTCTTATTTATCATCTCTGCTTTTTATGCTCTTTTTACATTTTTCTTCCTTTATCATCATAGCAATGGGTAAAATGGATTTTCAAGGTAGGAAGAAACACTGACAGGTTTATTAACGTCAAAGGTTATTTCCAATTAGTTTTCCTGGCCTGCTGCCACTAACACCAGAAGTCATGACAAATATAAAGACCACGTTTAGCAATCAGCAAACCCAAAAATAGTGCGATATCACAAGGCGCGATTTCTTCAAGACACGGCCAGAGTTATCTACCTGATTTTACAAGATATGATTATTTTTCTCAGTAATACGCGGTTTTAGATCACGAAATTGGAACAAATTTGTAAGTTGTTTGCCATGATCATTTTTATCATCATCGTAGTTTTAAGGATTTAGTTTTAAGGACAACGTATAAGTAGCAAATCTGTGTAACTATAACCTCATAGCGAGTGAATAACATCGTAATATACGACATTTACAACGCATCTATCATTGCGCTACGACAATGTAGTGTCATCTTTTCCTCTCTATTACCGGTGACGACGTTTGTATTCTGTACGTTCGAAGTTATATTTTACAGATTCTGCGAGCCTTAGATTCCCTCTTCAGCATGGTTTATTGGAATATATCGGTAGATGGGGTCTCTTTGGGGTGTATTATGAGGAGAGACTGCGTGACAAAATTTTCATTACGTTTTTCACGTTCCCAACAAGTACACCGATTTTTACAGACATTTTATGTAGCTGGTTTCCTAATTTCTTATTCAGAATTAAATATAAAATCTGTCTTGAATTTTGGTGAATATTTTTGTTAAAATGGACCCATATTCAAGTATTAATTGGAAAAAATCTTTTACTATGAGTATACAGCTACTAAATGATTTCACGCAATAGTGAGAGAACGGTCATAACATTTCGTGGTCCGTGCCCATACTACAGTGGAATTCGTAGTGTGACGCTCAGTGATGTTCACTCTGTGACCTCAAGTGAGATTGTTCAACACGACACAGGGCTGATTACACGCTATTTTCAGTCCTGGAAGACTTCCTTTTTTATTTCTGTATACGGTGACGTCTGACTTAAATTTGGTTCTTTAATAGTAAACTTCTACTACTAGCAGTATTGCGTTGTTCAGGTGGATTCTCACGGTACTGCTTGAATACCATCGACGACGTTTCATGTACGAAACTTTTTCGAGACAACGAATCCACGACAAGGCATTTAAACTTGGTATCAACAGTTTCATGCCTTAAATACTCTCTCATCATACTCATAATTTTATCAAGGTTGCAAAAATAAGTGTTTCGCTTTGCTTGAGCTGGATTCAAATCATATACAAAGCTTTAAGACACGAAAGTTCATAAAACGACAAAAAGATGGAAACAAACGATTTGGTATTACATAGTATTTACCTAAAAAGTTTCGTCAGACTTCAAAACATGTGGCAAAACATGCATAGAAGTAAGTAGGAGCGCAAACAAGCACACTTATTCCAGAAAATCCCCTCGCTATAAACATTCATGGCATGTTTACCAAGTACCTGGGACTAAAGAGAGGACCTTTTTGAGAAAATACCACTGCAATACTGGGGAATATAAGCCAGAGAGAAGACCAGGACGGTGAAATCGCAAGGAAAATACAGGAGATGGTTTTCAGATCCGACCAAACCTCGGCACAAAGCGTTATCCTCATCGGCGACACAAGAACGAAGGAAATGCTTCAAAATTTCACAACAGTCGCTCCATACAGAGACCGTCCGTTATGGGTCATCCCACTTCTCCTCCTATGAATTCCCCTCGCCATTCATCCCCGCAGCACGGAGGTCGCCTTGTCATCTTCCCAATCTGTCGACAGCCCAACAGCAATAATTTCGTGATTCGCCGCGCCGTCCACTTTCATAAAGCGTCGTTGGTGAGGCGGAGAATCTCTTCTGCGAGCGTTCCGGAGCGGATGTCCCTTTCTTCGATTGGTTACGCCCTGGTGAAGAGGAGAGAGAGGCCTGTGTTAAAGGCCAAAACCTCCTCAAACACGCGGTCTATCCGGATTCGTCTCGCGAAAAGATAAGCCCGTCCTTCGGAGGAGCATCGTCTAGGTGATGGGCAAACGGTGGTTTGAATTTCACCCTACAGACGAGGAGGATGCAACGGGAAGTAAGGTGCAGATGGGCTCCACTGCACGCTTGATGGGCGCAGCTGCGGAGAAAATTGCACGCCTGATCGAGCATTAGGCCAAGGGATATAAGAAACATGCTGCGAGAGATACTGTACATGGAGCGCTAAAGAAATGGGGAGGGTTTTTGAGACAGTGAGGGTAGCGGCGGGCTCTAAAAAGGGGGAGGGTCAAACCTGATGCATGCGTCAAGAGAGGTGGTGAAGGAAGTCGAGATGGGGTCGGAAAAAAATTGAGGCCTTGGGGAGGTGAAAGATAAAAAAAATGGGGCCGGGATTTATAAAAGCCGAGAAGGGCGAAAATCTAATCTGGCTTCGATGTTGGTGGTGTTGTTGTTGATTGGGGAATGGGCACCATCTGGCTCTCCCTTCCTGAAGGGTATGGATAGGGGATGAGACTTCGACTGGTGGGTCTTTTTCCTTCTCCCGGGCGGGACACCGCGTGTGCCTCCGGTGGTCATAAACTTTCCTCGATCGAGCTTTTATAAGAAGTTAGAAGACAAGAGGCGGTAGCGTCGGCGGGATAGAGGAAAAAAATAAGGGTGCTCCAACGCCCTGAAAATGGTTTACTTATCAAATCGTTCTTCCACGAAAGAAGGTGCACTTAAACCTACTCGGGGACATAAAGAAATCAACCCTTTGCACTTTTAAAATAATTTCAGGAAAGAGGAAAATGAAAACTTTTGCTTTCCCGCCGAGGGATTGGGAAGTATTTCTGCAAAAAAATTAATGCTGGCAATAATTAGATTATTGGTATGATGGAAGTGTATCCTTGCGGCTTTCTTTACTGTATTCTCAGAAGATTGGGAGAATTTATTTTTATTGAAGTGCTATAAAGAAAGAGAAAACATGAGATTACTTTTTGAATTATTATTATTTCCACAAAACCTTTTGACTCTCCAATTATTTTACAAAATGGTCCACCGATCGCTTAAACGAAAAAAAAACGGTCGACCGATAGTTTTTTCCTCAGCAAACGGGAAATGTGTGATTACTGTTGTCCCTAAACCGTCCCACATCAATCTGTAATCTGTGACGTAATTATCTCTCTAAAGGAATTATTAAATTTTTTCGTCATATATATTTAAACTGAAAACAATAATGCCATGAACATATTTATCTATAAATAAGGACTTAATTTGTGAATTTTTAGGATTTATGAATTAAATAATTATGATTTATGAATTAAAATGGACTTAGGAATTGAGAACAATTCAGATATCAATTTAGAATAATTCATACATTAGGCTCTTGTTAAGCATATAATAGGAAGGTCCTCGGATAAAAAAATCAAAGAGAGATATTACTTTTCTCTGGTTAGGCTACACCTCAAATACGCTGCAAGAATTTGGGACCCTGATCATAAAGATTTTAATAAAAAAATCAATAAATACAATAAAATGCTGTAGGCTTTGTTAAAAAAGCTTCGAGCTAACAAGTTATGTTTCACAACTTTTGGAGGGATTAAGGATGGAGCCCCTATAGACTCTGAGGCTACACTTTAGGTTTAGGTTGCTTGGGGAATTCAGAACTTCTGTGTTTCAGAGCGACACAGAGAATATTAGCATGACACCTCACTACATCTCTGGGTCTGACAGAAGTGATAAAATAAGAGAGATACATTTTCAAAAAGATAGGTACAATAACTAGTTCTTTCCGCGCACAATAAACCGAGATGCACTTAACTCACTCTTGTAATATACGTCGCCATTTCACCTCCCAATATCTTATCTCTTACATCTTTATATGGCTAGAGTCCTAACACCCCTTGCCACTCGCCCATGTGGCGGGAGGGTAGTATGAAGATGTAGATGCGGAATAAACTTAGTTATTCAAAGAATGCCAAGTGGAACGTATTCATGATCACTAAACATCTAACAAAATGATGACTTTACGAGGGTAGCCTTTTAAGTGTCGGGAATGAAGAAAACTATAAGAGGTAAAATAACGCAATTTTTTTTATTGTTTTTCAAAGTACTCTCCGCGATAGTCAATGCACTTTTGCATTCGATGGAACCAGTCGTTATAGCATTTATTCCATTCTGAAGTAGGGGTAGTCAAAATGGCTGTTTTGTAGGCATCGACCGCTTCTTCAGACGTCTGGAAGCGCTTTCCTCGTAGCATATTCTTGATTCTGGGGAATGTGAAAAAATCATTGGGGCTTAAGTCCGGGCTGTATGGAGGATGATCAAGAACTTCGACGTTTTGCTGTTCCAAAAACGACTTTGTGACTCGAGCAGTGTGTGAGCTTGCATTGTCGTGATGGAGCGTAATGCGTCGATTTGGGTTATCTTTCCGAAGCTCAGCGATCACTTCTGGCAAGCAAATGGCCGTATACAATTGAGCATCAACTTTTCTTTGATTTTCAAGAGCAATCGTCGCTACATGCCCTGATTTGGCTACGAACGATGCGACCATTTTCTTGGCAACGCTGTGAGAGCGAACAACTTTTGTCGGTTTGAGTTCACTTTGGAAGACCCATACTGAAGATTGGCGTTTTGATTCAGGCTCGTAGCTATAGATTCATGATTTATCACTACTTATAATGTTTTGAACGTGCTTTGATGCTCCTGAGTTGAATCGTTGCAGAGCATTTCGACACCATTTGACTCGAGCTGCTTTCTGTTCTTCTGTGAGGAGGTGCGGTATCCAGCGGGAAACCAATTTTTTAACACCTAACTCTTCGTGTAAGATCTTTTAAACTGAGGTCCCTGAGATGTCCAATGATGCTTAAATCTCACGGTATGTAACATGACGATCTTCCAGAACCATGTTACGTACAGCATCCACGTTTTCTTGAGTGACGGCGGTTTTTGGTCGCCCTTCACGCGGTTCGTCACTGAGGCTAGAGCGTCATCGCTGAAACTCTGCATACCAGCGATAAACGGTTGTCTTTGATGTTGCTTCTTCGCCAAAAACAACAAAAAGTTCTGCGACGCATTCTTGCTGGGTGAGGCTTTGTCGAAAGTTATAGAAAATTATCGTGCGGTACTGTTCATGACTTAATTCCATCTCGTACAGCGACTTGGGAACTTTGACACGCCACCGTTTTAAAACTATCAAGCCGATCTTAATGAAACTTTGCATGGTCAATAACCAACTCAAAAAGTTGTCTATAAACACCATTTATAGTTGTTAGGTGATAAGAAACGTCCTATTCCCGACACTTAAAAGGCTACCTTCGTATTTACAAATTTTGTAACTTGTTGACTACATATATTACGTTCAGGATTGGTCATCTCATTCTGCAGCTCAATTTGGGAGAGCAACAGACAGGAACTGCGTAATCCACATGCTTTTCCAAACCATCCCATTCGAATATTTGATAAAAAGACACCTTTCCCGAAGGCATTTATCTGTTTTGTCGAAAAAACTCCAATCACAACATAATAAAGCTTAAATATATATTGTTTACCGAGAATGGAGTAAGTATTTAGCCTCTGGACAAATGGCGATCGATTTTGGATTAAAAGGCCGATCAGCAGGTTACAGTTCAGTAACATACGATATTGCACAATATCTGAGTAACTTATTATAACCAAAAAAGAAATGTAAAAGAATTATTAATGCTGAGCTCTGGGGGAATGAATAACTATTCAGAATTATTTCATACAACGTTATAAAAATAGCTTGAAAGCATGACATTTATGAAATAGATATGTTTGATTGCAAATGAGAAGACTTCATCAGTCTCGACATCACCGATAAAAAAACGGAATGAACTAAATGGACTCAAAACATTCCATTACATACAATGTTCAACATGATGTGACATTGAAATAACGTTCCTCATGCCTTGGGAGACTTTTCGCAGAGAAAAATCTACAGAGAATAAATTAGAAATGTTCGATAATTTTTAATTTAAATGGGGCAATCGTACCAATTACGATGGCATCAGTCCAATAATTCATTCCTTATTTAATACTCTGGAATTAGGGAGATATTTCGTAAATGAGCTCGCTTTTTTGCGTTGTAATGCATCCCAATGATTATTTACGATTCCATCTCCAATAAAAATAATTATCAATGATATGGTTTTAAAATAATTTTAACTTAACTTCAGTTGCTAAATCGAATTAAAATCGAGAGCACGTATCCAAATTATCACATTCAGCGTCAAATGAAAATAATTCCGCGCATATTCAATCCAGCTCATCACCTAACACGGTGGTAATATAACATCATTTATATCATAATATTGAATAACTGCTACCCTCCATCCTTGCCTATTCATAGCTAGCTCTATTACATTCTGGTTTCTCGCTTTGCTCAAATCTCACTTTATTTGACTCACGCAAATTGCCTAATGCCTTGATCATTCTCGTAGAATCTACCGTTTAATTTACCCTCAATTATGTCGATAACAAATATATTTTGTACAATGTAGAAGCCATCCTGAGAGGAGAAAAATTTGAGCGAGTAGATTCCTTCACGTATCTCGTAAGTACCATCATGTGAGACGAAAGAGTTACAACGGACATCAAGCGAAGAATTGCACAAGCTAAAAAGGATTCAATGGAAAAATATAACTGCAGTTCTCAAAGGCTATAGGACTACAAACCAGGAAACAGTATGTAAACATTCGTGAGAAGCGTGGAACTCTATGGATCGGAAGCATGGGCCATTGGCAAAGCTGACCAGAAAAGACTTGAAACCTTCTAAACCTGGTGTTGGAGGAGGACGATTGAGATGAATTGGACGGACCAAATAGGAAATGATAAAGCGTTCAGAAGAGCAGAAGTGTGCAGAAGAACCAAATGGAAAATCATATAAATAAGAAGAACAGGATAGATTGGACACATACCGAGAAACAATGGGTTTATGAAGAACATATTTAAGGTGAAATAGAGGGAAAAGTCTGCCAGAAGATGAACCAGGAATAAGCTCCTGGAGCAAATAAAGTGGAAAGTACATAGGAAGAGGCACTTCAGATAGGTACTGTAGATTTTCGTTAAAATGAGACCAAACTCACTGATTTCTAGATGAAATGATATTGCACTCAGACTACCTTAGGCTTTCTTAGCTAGAGCCATTCTACTCCCAATACCCGTTCTGCCATTTCCATCCCAAAGTGCAATATAATCAAAAAAGCAATAGTTTATGCATGCAAATTTAATTCCAAACAAGGTTTACAGGTCTTCGTCTCTTTACTGACAAAGGTAATTTCACGGGAATAAATGCCAGTGAAACTTTTAGTATCGCTGAAGGTCTCTGGAAATGGGAAAAAATAAGTGAAAAACATGCGACCTCCTGAGTTAGCATCGATTGTGATAATTTCCAAAAGTCTTTTTGCCGGTGAAAGGAAAAGGGTGCAATTTTTTGCGAATAAAACTTTACATGCTGAGAGTATCCTCGAGAAGTCCTCATCCCACGTCTCCGAAATCATCGAGCAACTTCGCAAGACTGTGCTTCGGGTTCTCATTTTTTTCCTCTATCTAGTGGCGCCATAGCTTTTTGCCGATATAGCCTAGCCGACAAGAGTATTTGCTTGTATCTTTGGGAACACTCTGGCACCAAGAATGGCGGCGTCTGGAACCACTCTAGCTTTTTGAAGATGGTTCTCTCCCTTCACTCCTACTCCACCCCCCAAACGTTACATCGAATATTGAAACTCGAACAACTTTTTTTCTCCTCAAGACAAGAAACTTCCGCGTTCCCTTATGACGGCTCTGTGCTTCCTTTCTCTCTCTCACTATCACGAACACACATGCATACACTCAAAAAGTGCAAAAGAAAATTTCTTTTTTTCTCTTTAGAGTTGTTCCACCGTGGATTGACTTGAAAGTCATGTTTTTCATATCCTTGGATGGAATCCCAGATCTTTCTTCCGCTCTGTCGTTATCATTATCCAAAATGTCAATCGCTCCAAAATGGCTAAGATTGTAGTTACTGTACAATAAACGTACTCCATCAAGTAATGTAAGCAATGAAAGTGTCAAACAACATGTTAAGAATGGTGACGACGTTTTTCTCTCATGAGCGCAATTGAAAAATGAAAATAACGTGAGGGCACATGAAATGGATGTCCATGATTCATTCCCTGGCTACTAGCATTTAAACGAGTGATTCGACCAATACTTTTCTATTCTAGCGTTTTTATAAATTGAAATAAAAAGTACATGGGTTAAATTTCAATTATGAAATAAAAAATGAAAAATATTCCTATTAAATTTTAATGCCAATTTCACAAATAACCGTTTAAAAAGAAGCAAATACTCCTATAGCATTGATAAGTAACCTTATTTATGCACTGTTTAATCTAAATTTGTATACTCATAAGTAAACTACTGCAATTACTTAAATCAAAATGCTGTAATTATTTTGAATTTCCTTGCAGTCAGTTATTTTTCTGGAAAAAGTTTTTTTTTTGAATTGCCAGCGCTCAAAACCCTAAGATTTCATCCGTCGACTGTCCACGTGCATTTTAGCGACGGTGTCCTCTATAAATATTTTAGATTTCATGTGGCTTATGCCACCGAGAGGCGGGATAAACGCGAGGTGTTAACATGTGATCACGATAAACCTTCATAAACGTACGATATGTGAATTATTCGCAAAAACAATTCAGTATGAAGAACACGGAGGGCATGCATAGAGATCAAAGCAGTACTTAAAATTTAAATACTTAGTCAAAGAAAAAAGATGGACAGCGGCCTTGGGGAAAGATACGAGTCTCTTTAAAACCATGGAATGTCCAAAAACTTCGCTAATAAAGCGGTGTATATTTCACTTAGAAGCGTTTAATTGCATAGTTATGGAATAGTATTGCCTTGTCCTTCCTGACTAATATACCCCTCCCACTACTTCTCACCTGGAGATCAGATTTTCAGAGATGAGTGCCATCATGTCATATATAGTTAAAATGTAGGACTGCATCTTCTAGGGAAACTAATGTGTTGGTTTCCCCTTTGCCTTACGTATCGCATTATCCCTGCCGATTCCGTGAACTTCACACTCGCCCGGGGCTGTGGCTGTTAGTATTGGACCGATCTTCTTGATCTGCGCTATCAATGCCTTCTGCTGAGACTGCTGTCTCTCAGCAGTGGGGTCAAACATGAGTAGCGTGCTAAAGCTGGCGTGGCCAGCCAGAAGCATATTTTTCGTCCCTTGGTCTCTAACCTGCGATCCTGGGTCCAATACGCTTCCACTGGTCAGTAGTGGACCCGAATAGTATTAAGTAACATTCAAACTTAACGGTGCGTCAAAAATTGAAGCCTCTTAGCACCACATACAGATCAGGCATAGATAAACGGCTTCAAGCTTAGTTATTGATCTAAGAGCGAAGGCGTATGGAGGAAGAAAAGCAGAACCCCTAAAGACAGGAATAAAGATTGGGTAGAAAAATAATATTTATCAGATGATCCATGAAAAATACTCAATAGAATAGACCAATGGAAAATTAAACTACTGAGTATACACCATGAAAAGGTCGAGGGATGACACCACCTCGGTCCTAAGACCTCAATTTGATAGCCTTTGATCGTCACCAGAAACACTTACCGACGGTTGAGTGCATGAGTGTGGCCACTCGACTTCCTGCTTAACCTTGGAGGTGAGAGAGGAGGATGAGAGAGTTTAAAGTTGCATCTACATGGTGCAGCTTTGATGCCGTGAACAGGGATCACTTCCTTCGGAGGACTTTTCAAAATTGCCTAATATTAAATGCCTGAAGTCTCCCACTTTTAATGCCTTTGTGTCGAAAACTTCTAAATTATCTCCACAAGCTCCGTTCTTGCGGTAAAAGTAGGTCTTACAATCACTAGGCCAGGCGACCAACAATCGCAGTAATTTGCGTCAGTAAGTATAAGAGAAAGGTAGGAAAATAATTAACTTCGGAAAAATTATGGATTATGGTACACGCGGTGTCACTATGAGGCTAAAAATACCATTAAGTAAGATGGAGATTCCGTCCAGTGTTCATTCACCTCTTAAAGTAATACCCTGCACCCCTTAAAGTTATACTTTTTTAAAGACTGCAAGTGGAGGTGAACAAAGCAAATGTGTATTATCAATATTTAACATTACATAAATAAAAATAAAACGAAAGGAAAAGAAAAGAATGCTGTAATTTTAAATCTGCAAGAGCCCGACAAAAAAGAGAAAAAACTTTAATGTTATCTCGCACCCACAAGAGTCACGAACAACCCGTGGTTGGAAACTCAGCGCTAAGATATCAGTCATTCTTTTGTCGTTCATTGACGATACCTACACTAACACTCGGTCAGTCCTGTGGCCGTGACAGGAGTCGAAGCGCGGACGAGGCGGCTCGTGCACCCGAAGCCGTAGCTAATCTTATTTCAAAGACGCGCTAGTAATTCTATTGGGCCCTTCTAGACTCAAATGCACAATCTTTCAGTTAATGCTTCTCCATTCCTCGGTGTTTCCACCGTGTAGGTTGTTTTTGAGACGACAGTTTCGCCCGTGATCCAACGGGCGTCTTCAGGTCGAAGTGCCGGGGCATTCATTTGGTCACGTAAATATAGACTATCTGCTTTCCTCCGTGCTCTGTGATTGGCCCTAGTCCAGTCACCAAATGCTCTTCCATGCACTGGATAGGCGGTAGCCATCATCTCTGTGAAATTTATCCTTCACTTCAGTTATTCCAATGGATTCCCTAATCAGCTTTGGATAATGTCTTTTCTCCTTTTATATCAATTTGACCTCGTCAAAAAAAACGCCTCTAACATTGGAATCTTACAATTAGTAACTTAAATACATGACATGTTTCTCTCAAACCCTCTGTGTATTACTCGTTCTCCGCTCCTAGGGGTGAGACCGTGCTCCTTTCAAAATGCACTGCGGGTACACGTGTTACCGTAAAGACATCGATTTCGAGGTGCATAACAATGACGACGGAGTATCGGGGAATAGGAGAGGCGACAAATCACGGAAAAAATAGTAATCTATCCATGGAAAAAATAGGAATCAAAATCGATGAGCTCCATTGGTTTAAATAGTAATTGCGTTTATAAACAGATGGCAGTCAAAGTAATAAATAAAAAGTAATGAAAATTTATGACATTTGAATGGGTATAATAATATTTCAAGTAATAGGGACTAATAGACTGGGGAATGAGAATATGCAGATGAAAACATATGCTGAGAGAAATAAAGGGAGGAAGACATCTTAGTTTGGGCATATTATAACCAGGAATTGCTTTTTGAGAATAAATATAAAGGCGAAAGTTAAAGAACATGGGGGAAAATATTAATTAAATAAAGCAGCTTCTAATTTAACACCAGGGTAAGGAGTGGCAGAACGTATACAGGCATAGGGCTAAAACCTGATAGAAGGTAGTTCCATCAATTTCAGCGAGAAATTATTTTTATATGATAAATGGAGGTAAATTTCTTACATTATGAAAGTGAATTATCTCATGTCCCCGAAAAAACGTATTAGTAAGACGCGTTATGACTCACTCACAATTAGGTGACTATAAACAGAGGGCATAGTCATAGGATAATGACAGTTTAGGGGATCGAAATTGTGATAATAGATTTTTTTTTGCATGGAAGTGATAATTCATTTCAATAATAGATATAAAGAATTTCCCATAAAAAGTCAAATTCCGAGTTTTCGATACTCTACCATGTAGCAAGAAAATAGAATTCAATTCAGTAAAAAGCACCTCATAGCTTCTTTATTCCTACATTTTCTGATCAAGATTTCTTTCCACGTTTACTGAACGTTAACTTTTCTTTAACTTTTCTCGTTAACTTTATCAACTTTTCTGAAATTTTCTGTCGTCAGGTCATAACATTTTGGTGGAAGCCACTGACACGATATCACAGGCTAATTGTGAATATACATTGGTTATATTCAAGTGATATTTACAAGAATGGATCGAAAAATGGAAGAACTTACTAGCTATATGGACTAGACGCCCATCAATATCTAATTAAGAAATCCATGGGGCACATTTTCCTTTTCCGCCGATGAAGATAGGATCAGAGCAGCCAGAGAGGCGCTATGCCTATCGAAGCGCCTCTGCACCGGTCATCCGACTACTTGCCGCTCATCCCAGTGGAAGTTTCTCAAGGCCGCGACCCGCACTTGAGACGCGACAACCTCTTGGCAAGCTCATCAATGATCGATACACGAAAGCGGTGTAGACGTTTCTTTTTTTCCGAGACAGTCAATCGGCTGCTACTACTACCTCAGCTATCTTGAATACGACGAGACTTCTGAGCGATAAAAAACGGCAGATGCGCCCAAAGGGAGGCGACAGATGCCGCTGGTCATTCTTCGACGGGGTGAGGGCGGGTGGGGTGAGAGAAAGATAGGGGGAGGAGTTGGCGAGGGAAGGGCAGGTCGAGATCGGGAATCTCGGCTGTGGCTAAGAGGAAGGAAGGGCTTGAGACGGGGATAAGATAGTTTAAGGTAGTCTGAGCGAGATACTTCTCAAGTCATAATGGAGACCATTTTCGAATTACACGATTTGATGTCAGCATCTGTAGCATGAATAAACAACTTCATTGTTAATGATGCAATAAAGTACTTTCATATAACTTAAATTTAAAGTAATTAAATAAAAAAGTCTTGGAATTTGACCTTTTATTTTCGCGTTTTTATTAACGTTCAAAACTCCTTCACATTAGGAGATTTTTTGTAACCAGAAAAAATCACTGCAGTGACTATACGATTTTTAAAATTATCTTAGGAAAAATACAAACTACCCACCATTAACTTTTCCGAGATCTAGGATTAAAAAATTCCTCTTTTTTAAATATTGCCTTCAAGTATCATTTCCCATGCAAAATGGTTGGTAATTTTTTAGAAAATATCTCGGAAAATTGTTCGGTAAGGAGCTGATATTTTGGTATCTTTGATTTTAATCCATGCAACTTTGTATTTAAGCCCATCATTTTAAATAAGTAAGTGATTTTACATGATGCAATGTCACTATTGGTGTAAGAACTACTAAGGATATTTTCTGATATGAAAGCAAATTTACCGATTGAATAACCATCGACTTATTATTCACGGCGTTAACATCGATATTATCATTTCACCATTATCCTCTATACTACCAGCCAAATACTTCGTTCCGACATAAATCTTCACTTCGATGTCCATATTTTCTGATCTATGCCATTCTTGGTCTTACTCCATAGTTTTTCTCATCAATTCTTCCTTCCGATATTGTTTTTTATAAGCTTCTGTGTCACGTAACTTCATCTTCTGTTGCCAAACAAGGATTTTAACAACCACATTATGTCAGAGTACGTAAAATTATCTGGCAGGACATGAAACTTAATACCTAGGAATTAGCATGCATCACCGCCCAGAAAATTCGCACTGGGTTTCTCAAGCCTACAACCGCTATCTAACCTATCACTCTTGCGGTGACTTCGGAATGTTTATAACCGTAACCAATAGTATTTTTTTTACACAGCAGCACGTCCGGAAATGTGGGATTCCTTAAGGCATTCCCTGACTCAACGCAGTCGCGAGCCAAACCTCTGGCTAGCGCAAGGTGGAGGAGGACGGAAGGTGGGTGGACGGCTCGTGGGTTGAGGCCCTGTGGTGCTGCAGGGAAGTGGGGAGGGAAGGAGTGAGCCCAGACGTCTCCGCAGACACGGGCTAAAGAAGAGCGCGCGTGTCGCCCGCTCCTACATCACGACGCCCAACTCCTCCACCCCCACCATCTTCAAGGTGTTTGCGCTCCGGTTTCACCACCAAAGCCACCTCCACGGAAAAATCTCGGACCCCGCTCGCTCGCTGCCCCCAGGAGAGGGGTGTGGGAGGATTCAGGGGGAAAGAGGGTGGCCGGAGGTGTCGGATGGGGGCGGGATGACCGTCGACTATCTAGGGGCTGGAGAGGAGTTGGGCAAGTTTTTTTTCCACGCGGGAGGGAAGAAGAAGTAGGGGGTAGGCGTCGACCGCCGCCGGGCAGTCCCCCCTCTCCTTCCCGGGGCGGCGTGGAGAATCTCTCCGGGCGCAACACCTGCCGGCCCACACCACCTTGGGGCAATCCAGCAGATGCCCCCGACCCACGCTTCTGAAGGAGGAAGATAGAGAGGAAAAGGCCCCATCCACCGCCAACCTTCCTCCTCACACTCACGCTATACAGCCCACGCTCGCTTCAGACTGACTGAGAAGGCCGACCTCGGCAGTGGTGCCAACCGCACCCGTGGGACACTCGGAATGCCTCTCTAATGAAGCGCGTAAATGGTCTTCCCTGTCGAGAGGATTTTCAAATGGGGAGCCAATTCTTATGGGGGCGGACGTTTATGGTTGTGTTTGCGCGCTCGGAAAATGAGGCGGCGGCATTTTCTGTTTTCGTCAGGGTTTTGAATCCCCTGGTTGACGAGCACAGAGATAACAACAAACGTATTTGAGGGAAGATGAAAACGTTCATTCCCCTCGCTAAAGCGGTGCTCGATAAAATGAAAGAGTTAGAACGTTTAGTTTCCATTCCAACGTATTCATTTACTAAAAGGATTCCTTTATTTTCATACAAAATGTGAAAAATTGGTTCAATAAAATTTTAACATATCATGATGGAATGGTAGGTACCTATGAATTTAATAAAATATCCGCAAACTTCTACGCTTACCTACAGAGCATCCGCGAGGCACGGTATGTCAGCACTAACTAAGTTTTGGGCTTTCGTAAAAACTCGGATACCATGGACCATTATAATAACAATAAAACAAAATCTTGTCTATGAGGTGGCTCCCAATGGTGAAAATTGCTATTTTTTTAGATTTTATATCAAAAATGCCTAAATAAAACACTTATCAGTTTCTGTGGGTCAAAAACAACAGTAAATTAACAAAAGTATTGGTTATCTTGAAGAAAATGTGCCTGGAGAGAAAATGTTACAGTAAAATGCGCCATTGGCTCAACTATGGCATCCATGAAATGTAATTATCGTAAGGGGAGGACAGACACAGAACTCAGCGGTCAATTATAAATAAAACATAAGCCAAAGGCACGCTCAATTGCCGAGTTGGCTTGTTTTTCTCATCCACAGATATCCTAATTGGCGTGTGATCACTTCATGCCAAACACTCCACAGGTACTGTTCACGGTAGGTACTGCTTAATGTTATGTTAAAACTTGAAGCCATCCCTGCCGAGTAGGAGTCATACTTGCGTGATAATGATTCAGATAGTGACTGACCTGTTACATGTAAGGCATTGAATGACTGGGGATCATTACATCAATCCCAACATTAGCCGATCTCAATAAAACCTCTGCTAACGAAAAAACAAAACTGTGGAATAATCTATGTTATCTCAATCATGAATGTAAACACCTAAAAGTCTAAATCTGAATTCCTCTTAAATGTTGGGATACGAAACAGAAAAACAACTTGTGTTATGTCCCTGGGCACCTAACGGCGACAGTCATAAATGTATAATCTTCAGATTAATGGCCCTCGTCCATTTCCTCCACCGAACGGAAGATTTACCTCTCGCCTTATCTACGGAGTAGAGGTGCAGAATACGAGCCGATACGGGAGGATTAAATACCATCCCAAATAATCGACGTAATCTCGGATTCAAAATGAAAATACTATACGCGGAATGGTTAAATCCTTTGCGCGACGGAGAGGAGGTAGGAAAAAACACACAAGATGGAATTTGTGAAAAGAAAAACAAACCGACTCAGAGCTTTCTCTCTCCTTACGTCTCTCCTCTTCGAGAAAAATAAGCGCTGATAAATCTTAAAAAGGGAGGACTGAAAGAAAGAAAATGTTGAGATGCGTACGGGGATGCTGGGGGAATGGGGAGTACACCGGCCACCTGCTCACACACACAAGGGAACTCGAGCCGAGAAAACAGTTGAAAGGGATAGTGGCGAGCGCTGAGGAAGGCAAAAGGGATGGGAAGGGTTGGTGAGGAGAAGGAAAGAGAAGGAAGAATGAAGTGGGGGGAAACCATACTCGGAAAAAAAAACTCTCTCGCGCCTCTTTCTTTCAATTGACGAAGGAAAATATAAGAGAGCAATTGAGAGAAGAGCAGGAGAAGCGAGACGAGCGAGAGATAGAGGGATGAGGAAAGGTTGAGAAGGGGGGCAAAGGGACGAGCGAAGGGCCCTGGACACCTTGCGATGCGCTCTTCAATAGAGGTTGGAATTTCGGTTTCATTTCAAAGATTCGATTCATGCGATTTGATTCATGCCAATTACTCGTCCTTTTAAAACATTCGTATTGACCGACATGAACCATGGAAGAACCAAATGACTGCGATGAGTGATCAAACGACGAAAAATGATTTCAGTAGGAAGAATCAAATATCAGCGACGAACCAAATCCAAGCAATTTGTATTGTTGGAAAGCTGCCTACACGGAGATACTGCGTGATATAAAATCTGATTTTCAGATTAACTCAGTTTTATCGTCGAAATATTGGGAGACTTGTGGAACGTGAAAATGCCTATCCTTAGAACAGGTCAAACCATGATGCCTGGAGTGGTGAGCCTAAAAACTCGCCCCTACTGTCACGGAGGTTGGAGGCTATATATTAAGGGACTTACGTACTTGCGACGTTTGGGTGCATATGGTTATCTGCGGTGTTATAATAAATCAACTTAATACGATTGCCTGTATGAATCTATTCCTTAGTTGTTATCAGTAAATGATATATGCGACCAAAAGACTGTGGAATGTGGTTTGTCCCAATCACGTTGCTCTCCATTCATAAACAGCGTGATTTGGTTCAATTTGAACCAAATCAAGTTGCTCTCGATCACTCATGAATCGCGTGATTCTTCAAATGCTTCACAAACCACTCCACTCGACCTATGAACGAGAACAGCTTGATTTGATTCATTATGGACGACTTGAACGGAGAACGTAATTCAATTCATTTGGTTCATTCTAATGAGTCGTTCAAAGCGAACGACTCCCTCATGATCGACACAACTCCACTCCTCAATCCATTCCTTCCATGGACGCAGGCATGCACATAACTCAGGGTTGAATGGAAAGGGAAGAAAATGGACGAAAGGACGGCCATTATTAAGGGCTAATGGGAGCCATAGGGATGCATGCGAGGCTATTTGGGGATGAAAAAAATAGAATATAAATGATAAGGAAAATGAATAAAACTGGATTCGGGTTACAGTAAAAAAACACATAAACGCACGCACACAATATAATCCGAAAAAATTCTTCGAAAAAAACCTCCCGGGCACACATCCGGTCTTTTAGCGTTCGTTCGGGAGGGATAATAAACTTGTGGTTATTCATCAAATTTTTGAACGCCCACCTTGCCACGGAGGGGATACTACTCTTTTTTTTATGTCACATTTTATTATTTGGCTGAAACATATTGCCGGAGTTGCGAGTTGGTTAAGTGATGCCGGGAAATCTTCCGAGTAAACCCACAACTGAGCTGCATGACTGGGCAGGTAATTTGTCAGCCATCAACAAAAAAAATGTAAGTAGTTTAAGTTGCTCTTGAAGAGGAAACATGAAAACAGAGAGATGAGACTAAAAAAGGTCGCGCTGAGTAATTAACACTCTTGTAATGTCGAAAAGTGTGAGTTAGCTACCGTTGCCAAGAAATGATTCCACATCTCCGGGCACATTCCTTTCCAAGAAATTAAATTTTTTACGCAAAACCCATTACCGAATCATAATAAACTCTATTTTCTTGATATAAGACTCAATATAACTACCTACAAGAATTCTCCGCTTTCATCAAGAGCAAAGACCATAGCTGTAATCATGAGAACCGTAAACATCCTCAAAATGATTAATCTGGCCATTAACGGAAGTAAAAGTTGTATAGACGATGTAACTGTCAACCTAATTTGGAACGCTGAATAACACTATCAGTAATCTATTGAGACTTTTAATACACAAATGCTAATTAATCAGAGATAATACGAATCCAACAGATACTCGGGAATATGGGCGCAACCACGTTAATACCGACGTTTTACAAAATAACTTAATTCTTGCCCCTACCTCAGCTTGGGTAGTTCTATCTCTGATGCAAAATTATCTCATAATAGAAGAACTTCAAAAAATAAAATGAGTGAAGGGACGATGAAGGTAACATTAGTGAACTGCAAATGCCTATCAGTCATAATTGAATTCCAGGAACAAATTTAACTAAAATCTAATTGTAACTTTGTATACCCTCAAAAGGTTATTTGATGGCGTTGATTGTAAAATATCTACCTGTTTTATGACGCTTCGAGTTAAGACTGCTTTATTTCAAATAATTTTATGCACTTTCAACCTTGATGTAATAGACAAAGGATTTTGCGAGTGAAAAAAAGTAAACTAGACTGACCATTAAAAATATATTGTCATAAGACTAGACCAACGTCCAATCAATGGGAGGAAGGCTAAAAATCAATTTCTTTTCGAAGAAGAGAAGAATAGCTGAGTGAAGCAAATCCTAAATCATTTCATTTCCATCATTCGATGGTCACTGCTCCAATTTTCACCACAGTAGGCCACTTCATCGATCCAATAAAACTCCCCCAGCAGCCCTGTATTCGACCGGGAGCATTTTAAGAATTTAATCCTCCACAGTCAGTCAGCGAGGGAGCGCAAATGCATTAAAGAGCGGACCCGTTAGTTATATGTATACACATGTATATATATAAAGCCACACACGCGGGAAGGGCTGCTCTATTCGTGCAAATGGGACTGACTGTCGGCAGCGGGCAGAGAAGAGGCGGCGGCATCCCCGGATAGAGACAATAGAGAGGATGATGGGAAGGAGGGCGAAGGAACTGTGGGAAGGATGAGCGGAGGGAAACGGAAGGGTGGCGGTGGGGATTCGCGGGGCAGGAGTGGAGGAGGCCGGAATTGAAGACTCTTTCTCCGTGCCCGGGGCCCGGAGGTCCCGCGCCCCGGGGCGCATCTGAGTAGGGTTTGGCCCTTCTGCCCCCGATGGATGGAGGGTGGGAGGAGTTGTTCGCGAGCAGCGGCGGCGGCTGTGGTGCGGAAGGCGGGAGTTGACGGACGAAGGGTAGGCACGCGATGAGGAGACCGTTGCCCTCCCACCTCCCATTCCGCCCCTTGCTATCCGTAGGACACGCGCCCATCAACCGGCCCGAAACCATCCCAATGCAACACCGAATCGCCATCCTTCTCCCATTCCCACGACCGCGTGCCAGAGGCCGAACCAATGGTGCCGAAATGTATAGACCACAGAAGGAGCTACAGACCTCGTGCATGGAACGGGAGCATGGTAGGAATAGGGGAAGGGGAGAAGGTTGGAATGTGACGGCCTAAATGCTTTTTACCACCACCTGTACTCCTATACTTTTATATCTACAACTAGATGCTACCCTGCGAGCCGCCGCATGGGCGTGTGGCAGGGGGTAAAAATCATTAGCCGTCTAAAGATGAAATATTGTGGGAGGTGAAATGGTGAAGTGTATTGTGGGAGTGTAAGTATTTAGTGGTATATTATTAATGTATGAAATTTTATGAGACAAATTCTGAGTAACTGTATAAAAATATTTCGACAATAATAATGAGTATTTAAATTGACTCATGAGTTTTACTCGATTTGTTAGAACTCCTTTATAACGGAAGTATTTTTTGTGATTATAAAAAGAGGACTGCGATGATAATACAATTGGTTTTTAAAACCAGTCGAAGAAACATTAAATCTACGCACTTTAATTTCTTTGACAAGACCCAGGTGCTAGACATTCCACATTTAAAAATTTATGTCTTTTCGTAGAGTATGCACGTACCATTTCCTATGTAAATTTCCTAGTATTTTTTTGTTTACACCTCGTAAAGCAGTACATTAGGGGGCTGATATTTTGGTAGCATTGGACGGGTGAGATATTTTTCTTTAAAATGAGACGAAATTGTTAGATTTCTAGGAGAAATGCTATCTCGCTCAGGCTACCATAATATGTTTCGTTATTCCTTATTCCATCCACTCTCTCAACATGGCCAACCCATTGGATCACACTCATCTCAAATTTATCCGTTACAAAACCATCAAACCCACATTCTTTCAAAGCCCACTCATTTCAAATCGTTTCCTTCTTTCGTCGCCAACAATTCTCAGACACTCAATATTCCACTGCATTCAGCCTACTCTAACGCTTATCCTGATATTCCCAGTTTTTGTGGCCGTATTACTATGTCTGGAGGAACTTTTGAACACAGCTATCTTCGCTTTCCTATACAGACTTATTCCAAGGTGTGCTCGACACACGGCTATCCTGCATTCTCCCGCCTTTCAACATCTTCATCTGCACTTCCATCTTTATCAAGTATCCAGGAAATATTCACAATTTTCTGCACCTGTTCTCTGTTCACTGGACAGATTTTATATATATCGACCGTAGTTTGAACATAATTAGTGCCATTTCCGTGGTTGATAATAAATTTTAAAATAGAAAACTCTAAGCTACCATGTTTCATAAAAATGACTTAGATTGAAAATGACCTAATTCAGTCTCTTGCCTCTCAATGTGAATAAAATATCTCTAAATGCTGCTTCAACTACTCAATCTCTTAGTGAAATATAAGTTTGCACGAATATTATATTCTAATTTTATGGAACTTATGTAGCAGGAAATTTATCTTCGTAATTTTTGCAAAAATTTTGTAGAACAGTGGCTAGAGAAATTTATCAATCATGCCAAATACTGTTACAGAAAGCAACTAAATACCACACAAAAATCTCATACATCAAATCTTCAGTATATTTTAACCTCCTTGGTGCGGAGCCGAAAGAAATGCTGTATTTTTTCTTGTTTAGAAAGACGGTACGCCTAAAGGATGGCAAGGTGTGCTGGTGCTGTAACGGAGCTCGAGAGAATCTCAGAGGAAGTGTGAGATGGGTTGAAAAGAATAATCCCCGGGGACCCACACTTTTTAAGGGCACAAAGAGGTAAGGAAAGTGGAAACCCGACCGTATCTATACTAAAAAAAACACGAATAAAAGTTACGACTTTCGTAAGCCCCGGCGACCCGTTATAGGCAACCTAGAATAGCGGGTCCCGCTGTTTCCAGTATTTGATGCACTCCTCCAGGAAATATCCCACGGTTATCCGAGTGTCGCCCTCGTCATAGTGGGAAAATGATGTGAATCGCATGTTTAACCTGTGTTACATGAGAAAAGACTGAAAAAGACGATTTAAATGAAGCATGGAAGATGAAAGAAAATGTACCAGGGGAAATAGTAGACCTTTTTTATTAATGAAGGGATTGAATTTTTTTAGCAGTGATTAGTTTAGATAGCCTATTAATTTGACTACATGGATTAGGAAGGATAAAAGATATTAAATAGCTTCTTTTTCCTTTGCTCAAACCGTAATAAGCAACGGAGAAATGGCCATAAATATGGTCACAACAACATTAAATACAAAAATATTTTATGAATTGAAAACACAAAGATGTCGCGATTTTAAACATTCAGAGAGGCTTGTGGAACACATTGTAGACGTAAATTTGTTCGCCGTATTGGCTTCTAAAACTAAATGTAATAAATTGCAAGTCACTGTTGTTCGACTACACTAGGTACTAAATAAGGATATAATTTAATGGAAATAAAAGGGCAACGGAATACCTAATGTAATGCAGAAATATTAAAAGTGTAGAGAAAATTCATATAAACCTCTATGAATATTTTCAACGGATTATACAATAATGCTTAATATTTATAGTAGAAGCAGAATATATTTTCTGCTTATATTTGGTTAAAGTGGGGATGAAGAAAATTTTAACAAGAAAAAGAATAAGCCTTACCCAGGCAACCGTTCTTCCTTTGATTAATGAAATAATTTTTAACTCAAACACAATGCCTTAAATCCTAAATCGGTGAATCTAAGATACTATGCTCCACTGAAAAAATGGACAAAAGTTTTTCACGTTGATCTCATTTTAAGTAATTTCTCTGTAAAAATTTGGCTTTTCTATAATAAACACACCACTAATGGCTTTTAATCTTATAATACGGAGATCTAATAATACGTAATTTAAGAATAACATCATGCCCACATTGTATATTTTGCAATAATTTATCGCTCTTGGGGGTAAGTTCCGATCAAATAATAATTTAGTAAATCGATTTCAAAACCTAGTTTGACAATTTATGGGTCAAAAATCAATCACTTTCTTTGAGTACGCAATCAATAATTATCCCAGGGTTCGGCTAAACATTAACAAGGAGGGGGAATAGGAAATTAGTGGACTTCAAAGTCAAAAACCGGACTGACCTTTTCGACCCTTGACGCTTCCGTGTTAAAATTTTAACCTGCCTGTCAACATTTACAGGAAAATGGTATAAATTATCCAAGACATGCTTAAGTTAAGAATTAAGCTACGCTCGTATACCCGAAAGATACGGGTATTTTAATGGATAGCAAACTTGAGCGACCGCGCGTTGAAGCGCATCTTTGAAATACTAGTACCAGTTGCTCAACCTCCAAACATCGATCACCTTCCCTCTTGCTCCCAATGCTGCCCTCACATGAGACCATTCAAGTGAGCACTGCGCGGAAGGCAAAGGCATGACCTCACATAGGGCGAGGAATTTGAGACAGCAGCACAATTGTAAAAGGAGCAACGCGAAATGATCCCGTGGCCCACAAACGGAAAATCCATTAAATTAAGTCCCGAAGTTACGACGCTGGATTCAAGCGGCAGCCAGCCAGCCCAAACCGTGGTTAATCCCCAATGGAATTCTAAAACTTTTTTAGCCTGAATAGGAAGCACGAGAGTTGAAGGATTGGAAACTTCTGAAAGTAAAGATGTTTCGCATCACAGTGAATGAATAGTTCCGACGTGCAATGTGGAAAATTCTGCATCATTGATGTCAAAATGTTGATGGCGGTAATGGATGAATAATCCGAGTTCCGGTTGAAAGGCTTGCTGGCTGATGAGCAAAATAAATTGGTGACCAGCTGAGGATATGAACAAGTTTTCCGAGAGTGACTGCAATAATGAATAAGCTACGGACTTAAAACATTATGGTGGCAAGTTTCATGAAATAAGGGCACTAAATAAGTTTTGCACTTGAATAATAGAATTTTTTCATATTTTTTTACGTGAATTGATTAATATATTATTATTATTATATTGAGCTATATTATTACATGCATAATTTTATTTATCTTTTTTAGGAAGTTCAACAGTGCATAGTAGGATAAAAAAATGTTTGGTTTCCTAAGGAATGGCATCCATTTAATTGTTAGGAAAAGCATTCACAAAACAAAATTATAACGGATTAACCCGTATTAAAATATTTAATGAGCTTTTTTAAAGCTAGAATGGATATTCAATATATATTGATTTTTTCATTCAAGTTATGAAAAATAGGATTAATACTAACGTCGCAGAAAACTCTTGAAACATTGATGATTTTAAAAAAGTCCATGCACAAATATGTGCATGCACTAATCACCATAAGCACGTTTGGATGGGTGGTTAAAGGTCGTGTTCCTCGCTTTGTGTTTAAAAATTTTTCTACACCAAATATAACAACTATTAATTCAACAATAGCCATGAAATGTACGTTTTCCACAAGGATATTCTTGAATAAACATTTTCCCGGCCAATTAGACAATAACTAACCATTTTTCTAGTGAGAAAGCCAAATGCTGATGGAGAGACATTTCAACACCCCATGATTCAAGGCCACTCGAGTATTACCAAAATATTTGAGCAGTTCTCATGAAACCTATGTACTAATGATCTTAGATGGAGGCAAGCAGTTGATATTTAAACGAAAAAACATGAATTTACACCCATGTATAGTACAAGTGCTAGGAAAGCAGTAGTAGGTAAATAATAGGTTCAATCAAGGCAAAATTATGACCAACAACGCAACACAAGGAACTAGAGATGAGGGTGATATCTTAAGGAATGTAAAATCTTTTTGGCATGCATGAAACTTCAGACTGCTGCAGTAATAAAGAGCGAACGGAGGAACCAAGACATTATGAGTTCTGGAGCACATTAACAAAATAAAATATTCTGGAGCATGAATTTAAGTTACGAATCCAATGAAGTAAAACAAAACGTTGGGAAACTAAAGGCTGTGAAATAAGCAAATTCCTTTTAACATTTATTCCATAAAAACACATTCGTACTATCGGGAACACAGATACATTTTCCGCAAGACACGAAAAGGAATTTGAAACTGCCTAATCTGTCGGATTGAAGCACTATAAAGACAACGGTTATTTATAGAATATACAAATGTTTTTTAGTTCTTATTTCACAGTTTTTCTCGTATTCTCATTGCATTAGAGTTTCTCCTTTCCGCTCAGTTATCCTCATCGATGATAAACATTCCAAAACTAAAATCAAAATTAGTGCAAGTGCTTAAAATCATGGATTACCCGAATGATTTGACCGAATTCACTTCCTTGCCATTAGAAAAAGAAATATTCCTGAAAAGAAACCTATATAAATCACACATAAAGATAAAAATGCTAGCCTTGATATTTGTTTTCCAAAATACTTGTTTGTTAAAGGTCTTAAAGAAAAAATTCCTACATAGTTAATGCAGGAGGGAATAATTCACGAAAGCAAGTTAAATGAGGGGTTACTTCTTGATAATGAATTGTTGGGAAAGGAAATGAAGCACGAATGGATCGTAAAAAATGCTATAGCTCCGTATCCGGCCCCGCTAATAATAAAAAAGTTCCATATCAACCCACTAAAATAGGCACCACGCAAACTGAATACATTACAGTCCCATTGAAGAAAGTTTTAATTTGAATTATTTCAATTTCATTACATAATAACTCAATAAAACATCTTACTGGTGAAAAGTTCCGTACACATTCTTGCGACTAATAAACTTCCACGGTGGTGAGAGATAATTTAAGGGCCCATTCATTTCACTTCACCACATAAACGTGATTTCTTTTTCAGTTTTCATTCTTATAACGACTCACGGCGTCTTATCTTTTTTGATTCCGGTGCCCTCTGAAAATAAATTATAACAGTAATTTTAAAATAACATTAATAATTGTAAAACTGTTGACTGCAAGAGAACCATTGGAAGTATTAAGCTATCCTTGGTGAAATGTTTAGACGAAACTTCAAGCATAATTCATAATACAAGTATGTGTACCTTAGCGTAATATGTAATGATACTTTTACGTGTTTTGCACTTGGAAAAAAGAGGGGAGAGAACTAAAGCTAATGCATACTCGAATTCACTCTCTTAATGCAATTTTACTCATCTCTGAGTTTAAAAAAAAGACGGTCATGTAAATTACCGAAAGCGAAACAGGGAATGTGGTTGCGATCGATGAGGGTAATGTTAACGGTGAAACTTCACGAAGAAAGTAAAAGTAGGGTAATTTTCTCCCGCTGTCCAAATAAACTAAGATAGAATTATAACGTAACCAAACAGGACTTCGAAGATAGTAAGTTTCCAGATAATTGAACGAGAAAATAATGACGGCGAATGGCCGTGGATGACGGACAACGTCCAGAAAACTCTTCCATAGATGGGGAAACAATCTGTTGGAAGGTAAATGGTACCTCCCAAGTTTCCTCGAAGATATATGTAAGCGCCGACGAAAGGTAAGGGAAAACAAACAGGAGGAGGAGGAAGCAAGAAGGTAGAAGGTCTAGAGTTACGCGTAGGAAAGACGAGGGAGAATACAGATCGAGTCGAAAAGGAACGTTTGAAGAGTGAGAGAGGGATAGAGTGAGAGAGAGAGAGAAATTAAGGAGGGAGAAAAGGGTAGGGGTGGGATAGTTTGAATACGGAATCAAAAGGGAGGAAGGGAGTGAAGAAGTGGGCGTAAGGGAGCGTGAAAGGATTAAAGGAACGGTTCGTAAGATGGCAAAGGAGGAGCGAGGGCAGGGGATGCATGGAAAGGAGCAGGAGGAGGATAGGTATATATAAAGGGAGGTCGCGTTCAAGAAGCACGGGTAGGGTCGGCTGAGGAGGAGTGTGGAGGAGGTGAAGAGAGAGAGAGGAGGTTAAGGGGAACCAAAGTTTGAGAGAATGAATACGAAATAAGGGGCCTTCTAAGGAAGATGGACGGGAGAAAAGGTGGATGCAGAGAGTTAGGAGACATGGCGAGGGGCAGGAGGGGAGGAACAAGGGTATGCACGGCTTGAATCTCAAGCGAAGGAGCGCAGAAGAGGAGATGAAAGAGAGAGAGTGAGGAAAGTGGAGAAAAAAGACAAATTGCAGAATAAGCGTCGAGAGTTTTTTTCGGGGAGGGGAAGAAATTCCCGAAGTGCCGCCGGAGAGTGTGGACGGCTTTAAGGGAAAAGTCGCAAATCCGGAAAAAACAGGTATTTGAGAGAGAGATTAAGGGCTGGCCAGAGCGTACAACTCCACTCTTAATGATTGATCGCTTCGCTTTTGTCGTCGGAATACAATAAAAAAGAGGGAATTGGTGGCGTGGGGAGATTGCTTGGCTACGCCACTCCCCCTTTCCCCATTCCCAAAATGCCCTCAATCTCACGTGGATGAATGGGCAAGTAAGCAAAGTGGGAAAAGGATTCGGCAGTAATGGTAGATTGGTGCGGGCGCTTGTTGGCTAGGTCTCATGATGCCCGAGCACAAGTCTCGCGCCTGAATGAGTGAGGAAATATTGATGCATTTTCCCCAATCGATTGAGACAAGTTCAAACGAAGGCGTTTTTAGTACAAAACAGGCCATTGCTTAAGAAAGACGGAAGTGGCAGTTTTTCAATTTGTTTCCACATATCAGCGAAAAAGCTTTCAGCGTTTGCATCTGCAAGAGAGAACACTTGCCGAATGAAAAGCTTTAACGGATGGAATTCAATGCAATGGCGTTCCCATGAATTAATTTCCCCGGGAAATACTACGACATGGGTGGTGAAATAATTGAAAAACGTACATGCACACGCACGAAATAGAGCCTCAAAGCCAGAGTTCTGACATTTTGAATAGGTGGATTAGAGTTGATTAAGTTACTTCTTCTGTAAAATTAGGATAGGACACAACTCCGTCTTCTCTGCGTCCAAAACCAGCGTTTACGAAGTCGATTGAGTAGTCACAAAAACTTCACAGGATTAATTAATGACAGATAAGTTTCCGATCAGAAATAAATAGTCAACTCGTAAAAAGAAGAAAGTTACTTGAACATTAAAATTAAAAGAGATCAACAAATAATTGTATGCTCCAATAAAAATACCGTAGACTTGAGAAGTAAATGCTGTCGAACAAAATCATCCCTGAGGAATAATAAAAAAGACTATGCCATTCAAAAAAATGCAAAATTCAGAATACAGGAGTACGTATTACACAGGCGTTTTTAGAACAAAACAGGCCATTGCTTAAGAAAGACGGAAGTGGCAGTTTTTCAATTTGTTTCCACATATCAGCGAAAAAGCTTTCAGCGTTTGCATCTGCAAGAGAGAACACTTGCCGAATGAAAAGCTTTAACGGATGGAATTCAATGCAATGGCGTTCCCATGAATTAATTTCCCCGGGAAATACTACGACATGGGTGGTGAAATAATTGAAAAACGAACATGCACACGCACGAAATAGAGCCTCAAAGCCAGAGTTCTGACAGTTTGAATAGGTGGATTAGAGTTGATTAAGTTACTTATTCTGTAAAATTAGGATAGGACACAACTCCGTCTTCTCTGCGTCCAAAACCAGCGTTTACGAAGTCGATTGAGTAGTCACAAAAACTTCACAGGATTAATTAATGACAGATAAGTTTCCGATAAGAAATAAATAGTCAACTCGAAAAAAGAAGAAAAAGAAAGAGATCAACAAATAATTGTATGCTCCAATAAAAATACCGTAGACTTGAGAAGTTAATGCTGTCGAACAAAATCAACCCTGAGGAATAATAAAAAAGACTATGCCATTCAAAAAAAAATGCAAAATTCAGAATACAGGAGTACGTATTACACATATTTCATTCTTTTTCATCATATTTGAGAAAAATAAGCGCCTTCCTCTCTTACGCCACATGTACAATAACTCTAAAAATTGGCATATGGTACATTTGAATGATTAGATATGATGTAACACGTGCTATGCTTACCCCACTTTAGCATCATTGCAAACAGATACCACGCAGTGAATTTTAGTCCGCTATCAAGGAGGGAGTAAAGGAGTAAACACATGACCACGTCTGACCTACTTCTATGTCCATAGACTTATCTTAACGATTTCAACCTTTTCAGGTTCCCGAATACCCGCTGACATTTAGCTCCGAACCCAAGTTCCTCATTGAACTGCGAATCACGTTTCTGCTACTTAGCATTTCATGAATGCTCTGTCCCTTCACACAGGTCATTAAAATGAGGCATATAAAGAAAAATAAATAAAGTTTTCTTTTTTTAACCCTCGTCTTACGCCACGTGAAATCAAATTGAGGAGAATGGTGGCAGTCGAGACTTGGCCAGACTTTTTAAATGCTTCATCCCATGCTGAGAATTTTATAGTTAACTTTACAGAACCACATATTAATAAAAGCAAAAGAACCAGGTTTAATGGTTCACAGTGAGCCCAGCGAATTTCTATATTTTTTCCCCAAGTTTTCCAGGTATTTTAGATAAATAGTTGCATTTTTCAGGGTCTGATAGCGCTTCGCTTACAACATATTTTAATCAAATTATCTTTATAATCTGCATTTTTTGTTGATATCCAAATTTTGGTGCTATTATTTGACTTTAATAAAAGAAGGAGAAAGGATAAGCGGTAAAGATCACGTGCACGAGACGATCTGTACTCTCATACTCTGAACTTGTCCTCCTTCAAAAAAAAATATAAATCCATGTAAATTATAAGAAAAAAGAAGTATATTTGTGTAAAAACGATAATAAAACATGCATGATACACAATGGGAGATAATGAGTCACAGCCATGACTGGTAAAAACACAGGTTAACACCAAAAAAGGTGTCTTCTTCTTTTAAATTTACCTAAGCACTGCTGCACCAAAACCTTATCTCCTTCCGACGTAACGTCCACGGTATAAATTGACTACCGAGTAATTTCCACAGTTTTACCGGAAAAATGTAAAATATTTCCCCAATACTCCCTGAGATTATCAGAAAAAAAAATTTTTCCGAGTTTTTCCAGCACTCCAGGTCGCTCGACACGAAGCTTCTGCATCATCTACAAATTTTAAATGTGTGCTTTTTTAAATTTTAACCTTTAAATACATTACACGATAGAATATCTCCAATTACTATGAAAATTTTAAGGAAGTTTTATTTATTTTATATCATGTCCGTAACTGCGGAGACAGCTTTGTTCATTCAGTTCATAGATATGAGAAATGAACATTGTTTTTTCTAGCAGAAATAGGAAAACAAGTAGGACGGAGAATCTGCCATCTCTTTAGGAAGAGTTTAAGTTCGAATCTCGGTAGAGATGAAAATTCTCAAAAGCTTGGAGGCGGGGACCGTTTTTTATAGCTTTCTGCCATCTGATAACAATGAGGTCCCAGGTTCAAGTAACGCACGTTTTTATTTATTTTTGTTTATTTTCCAGGACAATGTCGTAAACATGTACGAGTTTACACTATTTTAGCTTTCCATGTTGATGGTTATCTGGATAACGGTAATGCCGCGATGGGATGGGAAAGTTTCTTTGCTTTCATTGATCCTTTGGAGTGCGGTTTCATTAAAATTTATTCATGCGTTGCTCTCTTCTTAAAAAACAACGTAATAATTTATTGAATGATGCCGATGATGTCGTTTGCATCCAATAATCCATGCAGACTTCTTTTAGGGTTCGCGGGAGGGGGTGACTTATCTCCAGACGTACACTAACCATTTAATACTCTGTCATAGTATAATTCACTATTTAACAAGATATACTGTCAAGTGACGCTTGTGTTTTGGCTCCACATATGTAATACGTTCTGCAAGCACCATGATTATCATGCAAGACGGGCACAGTACCTTAACGTCACGAAGACCATCAATCAATATTCATACGAGTCAACAAGCAAAACAATCGAAAATTTACAATTTTGTTTATTGTAGTCAGTCTAAGCTAGCATTAACTATTAAAAAATATGCAATTCATCACCATATAACTTATGATAGAGGAGTAAATGGTGAAGGGAAGGAAAAGATCAAGAAAATACTGGGTGATTGTGGTCATAGATACTCTATAGAGAAGGAGCATTAAGGAGTCTTAAAAGCAGTAAGGTTGATTGAAATAACATTTGAGTGTAAATTGAAGCTAAAGCGGTTAGTAAAGGAAGGGAACTGTGGAGGAAATTATCATATCAGTTTTACACGCCAACCACCAAACCATCAATGAAACATTTTTGACCGTGCCTACCCCACATGATACGGTGTGATGGGTATCTATGTAATCAAAACCCTGAGTTGAAATAAAAAAATTGTCTACATTGATTTCCGTAAAAGTTTAGCCAAAAAACCTTGTCTTGCAAACAAACAACAGCAGTAATCCGCAATCAAGGCACTTCCAGTGATTTTACAGATCTCGGGTTTTCCACCGGTTTGGATTCTACATCCAACGTCTCGACAGGTGACTCACCCCTCATCCCCCGAGATCCAATAACTGGTTGAGATCCAATGATTTTACTAAAATGTCAGGAAATTTGCTTCTATATTATTGGGCTTACTCTGACACCTTTGAAGAGAGCGAAAGTATTTTACCAATGAAAGATAAGAAGTATTTGGAGTCTCGTCGTATCAATTCCCTGTTTCTCTGATAACGACAGGCAAGCCATTTTATGATCATTTCGCCGAGAGAGCTAAAAAACGAACACTTTGTCTCTGCACCTCAATCATGACATTTAATTCACGTGAACGAAACTGAAACGTGCCCAGTTTTATGCCGGGCGCGGGCACGTCTATAATGAACACTGGCGGAAGGAGAGGATGATGGGTATGGAAAAGAGGAGGAGAGAGGGCAGATGGAAGGAGTGCTTTGACAGTCTGAGGCATGAGGAAATTGGCCGGCAAGGGGATAGAGAATACCACTTTCTTCCGTGTGCAAAGAGAAGGCAAGAGAGAGAGGGGAGAAAATGAATTTTTTCTCCAAGTGAATATTGGGAGAGAGGGGTGGATAATGGAAGGGAGAAGACGTGTTTGTCCCCGTGCGTTTGTCAGCCAGAGAGTGTTTGACGGTGTGTGTGGGGAGAGGGCAGACTTCGTGATTTCGTGCTCTTTTCGAGGATTTCCTTCTGGGCAGTTGGCACAAGGGAGCAAAGGGACGAAGAGGAAGAGGATGAGAAAGTAAACGAGGAGTGAAAAGGGCGTAGGACGACATGGGGAGTGGCGCAAGACGGAGGCGGGGCTAGCGTCAACGGAGAGAATGAGAACACGAGAGAGATGCGTAAGGGAATGCAAGAGGAAATGATCGAGCGAGGAGATTTGAGAAATATTTTCACATGGGACTAGAATATGTGCGTAAAAAAGTAGTCACTACTTCACCTCTGGTGCAGTGGCGTAGAGAAAATGTTTAACGAGAAGAATTTATCAATATTTCGTTAATTAAGGAGCCTTATCTACATACTATTCTGTGAGCCACCGCATGGGCGTGGAACAGGGAGTGTTAGGACACCAGAAGTGTGAAAATCTAAGGGATAAGGTTTTGGGAGGTGAAATGGTGACGTGGGTAAAGAGAGTGTATTTATTGGAGCTCAGGTTTTACTGTGGTAGCTTTTTGTGCGCAGAAAGAACGAGTTTTTTGACCTATCTGTTCGGGACTATATCTCTCTTATTTTATCGTTTCTGTCAGACATAGAGATGTAGTGAGGCGTCATGATAATATTCTTCATGTCGCTTTAAAAGACACCAGTTGTCAAGCAAGCCTTGCGTGTAACCTCCAAGTCTCAAGGGGCTCTCACCTTAATCTCTCAAAAAGTTATGAGACAATAGTATGAGTGACTAATATACAACGGTAGAAAAACTCTTTTTAGGGTGCGAGGATTTCTCTAGAGTTGAAATATATTTATGCCAGAAATAATAAAATATAACATCGTAAAATGCATTAGCAAAAGCCCACAAATACCCTGAATGTAGTATAAAACTTTAAAATGGAGACAAAAATGCCCCCCTGATTAGACAGGTATATGAGTGTAGACAGAATGCCCTGGGAATTATTGCTCTGAAGACTGTGGAGGAATATTCCATCAAAACGTTGGCAGCAGCCAAAATCTTTACTCGGACGGAAACATGAGAAAAATGTATATACCCTCAGTGTGGTTAACATTCCATCATATTGAAAAACCGTAGATGAAGGGAGTATATCCGGAAATACGTTTAGCTGCGTTTTTCGTGTGTTTTTATCTGCAACAAAAGGCTTCCTTGATGTAAATTAATTGGAATTTCTTAGAATTCTCCATATGTTGTAGAAACTATACGTATTACTGGTTTTGCTTTTGCAGATATTGACAGAGATACAGGAGTTGAGCAGGAAGAGAGCATGGCTTGCTGTCATAAATGAATAGAAAATTAATTTACGTGAATAAGATAGCAATCAAATAATTAGTTTAACTGCCTATTGAAAGACGTAATTGTAAACCCTTGGTGGCAATTATTTGTCTTTTACCAATGGCGGGAAGAATTAAATACAAAAACCCGCCTGTTCTGCAGTCTATTCGACTAACTTAATTCTCATGGCCCATAGTAGAATATCGCGATTCATCAAAATATTTTGAATTCATCAGAAAGCCCCTCAATTTTCACAGACCTAAGAGCGATAATATTTTTTATCCTCACTAGTACATAAAAATGTAATTGTTTCTGTTTGTCTATTGCTCCATCACGAAAAAACTAAGAAACTAATGGAGCTGATAATTGGCATATAGATAAAAAATATATCTACTTGTTACAAAGGCTATATTAAAAAGCCCTCAGGGCTCCCAAAGCCCCCTCCCCCCCCGCTGGTGGTCCATGATGAGCATTTGGTTCGGTGCAGTGGTTTCATTTTTAAAAAGTACTTTCACTCAAGATAGAAGGCTGGGGTTTTCTTATCGGATGGCTGAATAAATGAAGCTTATAATTCTTTCAATCGATTTTCATTTACGCTTCATTTTTATCTAAAAATCCTGTTTTTATATGAAAAATCTGATATTTTCCTCTGAAATCAACAATAGCATATTTCCTTGACAACCAAAGATTTGATTTTCGAAGGATATTCATGCCTCTAGCATTCAAATATCACGTTTTCCTGTAAGCCCATGATAGAATGTAGAAAGCAAATCTATGAAAGAAGGGCCCAAAGTCCCATGATAGATTGCTTCGGGGGGTAATCGATAAATTCAATGCATATTTACAACAAGTATACCCTTTAATGTCTATTCTCAAAGTATCACTCATAGGGGCACTGCATGTATGTGAGAGAAAACTTATGTAGTAAAGATAGATTACGAAATCCTCAAATTACTACGCTGACAGCATTCTTCAGGATTTGTGATTATTTTATAAAGCATGCTCAATGTTTTTCACCCCGTTGAATTTCAACAGCTACCTTCCGCTTGTAAATAATAAGAATGCTCCCTTCGGTTTACCCTTGAAGGAGGATCACAAGGCAGGTCCAACGTAAAGAATCAATAATGACAATGACAAGAGGAATAAAAATTAAAGCAGATATGCGGGGGAGGATAAGAAGCAGGAGAGTTGTGAGGAGGGAGAATGCAAAACCACGGGGTTGAAGGAGACGGGAACAAAGAGTCGGATCAAAACCAAAGAAATGGAACCCTGCTGCTGCCTGGAAAGACTGGAAAGGGAACGGTTCTGAGGAAGCGAGGGAGCGAGTGGAGAAGGGGAAGGCGAGGTAAACTGAGAAGACACCTAAAGGGTCTTTTCTCTCTTTATAAGGACGCAGGCATGGAATTGAAGTAGGTGGGGGTGAAGGGGGTAGAGGTACGAAGGACGAGTTAGTATATGCCAGTGCTGAAGAAATGGAAAGGACAGAATACCCTGTTGAGTGACGCGACCACTCTCCAAGAAGATGAAAAGAAAACGAACAGAGAAGGGAGGAGAGAGAGGAGGAGAAAGAGAAAACGGACAAAAAGAAAAAAAAACATGGATTTTGAATTTTAAATACGAAGTAATATGGTCGGAATAGTAAATAAAAATGTTGAGGAAAAATAGACTTAAAAAAACGTTCCCATGATTGAATAGAAAAGAAATCTTAGGAAAAAAGGTAATCAAAGTGTTTAGCAAAACCGCGAGGCGGATACCTGGTGAAAATCAAACAGTCAGGTTCATTTTAAAGTGAGAAAAACTCTGAACGCATGGCGTTATCATCCGTAAAAACATTTAGCCGTGTTTTTTGTGTTTCCATCTGCAATAAACAGCACCCTCCAATGGAATTATGTTTCATTTAATTACGACGTCAAACAGAGTTGAAAATTTAGGTTATCCTGAAAATTTGTGAAATAACACTAAAAACTCTCCTTATTTCTTTACTTGCGCTAATTTTGTGGAGTACAATTACTGTTAATTTTTCATTTCATATACATGCCGGGGTCAAAAATATCCAAGCTTCACAAATACCTGTTAAAAGGGGCTTATGGAACATTAACAGGCCAACGCATTAAGTAACACGAAACATATTCAACTTTGGCGTGTGAGGATTCAAAATTGGTATATTTATGGCGAGTTAAAGCATGAATGAATGATCCAGATTAATGGATGGTGTGGGCATTACAATGTAATTACATAAGGCCATATTCTGTCATTGAAATAAATCTCTAATTAGCTGTCGGCTTACCCTACTGAGTAGATCAGAATATTAAGTGATATAAAAGTGAGGATTAGAGGCGCGGAGCAAAGCTTTGTGCCCAAAGATAAATTCGTGGGATTAGAAAAAAGGAAATTGTATCATATTATCCAGTGACTAAGTCAAAGGTTGGAATGATATTTCAGGAAATGATGTAAACTAGTTCCCCTTTGAGTTAGTAATAAAAATACAGGTTAAAGGGTACGGAATCTGATAACTACAAAATTAATAAAAAACCATCTTCAGAGAATAGCTTGAATTAGCCTTTAATTTTTAAATTAAATTCCCTCCATCCCTGAAGATCACGATTTTTATTTGACTTCACGCAAATTTGCGAGGTAAATTTATATGTAGTGACTAAGTATGGGTATTTCAGCAATAAACAATCTTGCCTGTGATGTTTCCGATCTCTGCGAAATAAATACGATAGCATTACAGAGAGTCTACTGTATTCGTCTACTGAGGACGAGATGAAGATTTTCCTCAGAGCCTCATTGCTTTACGTTTACCTTCAGTTGGGTCACAAAACGCTCTTCTTTTTTCGCTTCATCGGTCGTAATACTGCTCCGTTCAGAACAATTAAGAGTCAATTTTTCTGCACGTTGCAGTACGTACCGAGCAGGAATGGCGGAATAGATTTTCCTGCACTTTTTAACTTTGTATTGATGAAAATCTGGAACGAGGCAAAGAGAATTTTCTGCATGCCACATGTCACCCAATATACCCGACTCCTCCGATAAGAAGCAGCAGTCTTTGCAGAAGGTAACAATGGCACAGATCAAGAAGATCGGTCCGGTGTCAGTTGTAACAGCTTCGGGTGAGAGTGATATTTACGGAATTGGCCGGAGTGTTGCGATGAGTCAGCCAATGGGAAACAACCAAATCAGTTTTCTTAGAAAATGCAACTTTAAATACTCCAATGCATCCCGTGATGACATTCCTCAAGGTAAATTTCTCCCGATGTAATATAATCTTGCAATCGGATCTCTGGGTGGGAAGTATTGGGAGGGGGACATCAGTCAAAGTGAAAAAATGTATTAAACTTACTCATGCGTATTTGTTCGCGACTAAACCTGCTGTAGCGTAACTCGTAATAAAATCTATGTACATTTCCACTGTGTTTTAATGCTGTCTACCGGTTTCGACATCACTTTCAAGAAAAATATTGTTTGTCTTGAAAATGACGCAATAGACGTTAAAACCCGTAGACAGCATTAAAGCATAATGAAACAGTACATCGTTTTTATTCCTAGATGTTCCTACTCGTCGTTCCACAACGTAGCGCCATAATTAATTCATTTGATTCTGCTACAGGGTAATTAAATCTTCGATCATCACCAAAATATGCTCTTAATTACTACCAAATTAATTTAAAGTTAACATTGTTTTGTAATACATAAGTATATCTAGGTTATATTCACCAAAACATGCGTCCATTCGTCGTGCAAAAGAGCATCCTAAATTTTGGTTTGATTTGTTTTTGCTTTCAACCCGTAATAAAATTCGCTGAGGTGCAAATACTGGGAACTTCGAGAGAGCATAAAAGCATGTGATGGAGGATGCAAGTTCAAATGTTATGTCATCAAAATGTTACCGAATTTGACTATAACTTTTGATACTTTTGACTATAACTTAATTGACTTACAACTTTTGAAATATCTTTCAGGGTTTTTGTACGTATCCTACAAGATGGAATCAAAAATATGCGAGGTAAAAAAAACGCCAAACAGTGTAAAATAAAGGTGCCAAAGCGTTTAGCAATAGGTCTAATTTAGCTCTCAAAAATGAAAGAACATATGATAGGATAACAAGGACATATTAAAAATTAATAAATATATTTATTCATTATCATATATTCCCAACTAATGCTATAAAAGTTAATATATTCATAAGGGATTTTTTTTTGCTGCCGGATGATTCCACCCAGGCGGGACTTGAACCCTCGACCCTCGGTTTAGCAGGCGAAGACTTTAGAGGCAAATTGATGTTTTGCAAATACATAGCTTACTAAAAAAGAAAAAAAGTTCTAATTCATTGAGCAAAAAGTTAGATTATTTAGTTCTAGAAGTCAGCATCTATAGAAATGACTTATGGTCGATAGGTATGCTCATTACATTGTACACCTTGTGATACATGTATATGTGGTTTTAAAACATCTGCTCAGCATTAAAATCATGAAGAAGTACAATAAAGGTATATAAGTACAATTAAAGAGGGAACTAGCTATCTGGGAAATTTTCCCAAAAAATTATATAAAATCCTCCAGTGGAGATATTAATCAGATACGAAAACGCGACCGTGAGCCAAAGTGTTGATGCAGATTTCCTCCAATCTGACTCTGATTAAAAGGATTTTCATTTAATCATTAGGTTTTGAAGCTACTGAGCTAAGTTAAATAGCGCTCCAGCTTTTAATTAGAGGAATTGGTTGAGACAAACCAATTAACTGCCGAAAGAGAGCCTCGTAGAGAACAGATACGAGATTAGATTTTGCAAAAAAAGAAGAAGGATCTAGAAGCAATCTCGAGAAAAGGCGGATGGAGCGAGAAAGGCACTGGCGAGACCAGAACTGTGAAGACGGGTGGAGCGATTGAATTAAAAATAAAGTCGCGATCTGCTTCCGGACCTCAATTAGACGACAAGGAGGGCTCTTGGCACGGGTTTTTAAAGAGGCATGCGACGAAAAGACTGCCAACGTTCATAAAAGAACCGAATAAAAGGATCGAAACTTTACAGTGAAAACTTATGAAAATCCCGAAAAAATTAGATAATGGAGGGGCAATAACACTTTCGGCGCATTAGTCATTTGTCTCAACGGAATTTGAGGAAAAGTATTGGATGAGAAATTTTTGAATTTTTCCATCAATTTTGTGAGGGTGAAAGAAAATTTTTTGACAAATGAGAATGTAGAATTTTAAGAGCAAAATATCCTCAAGAAGAAAAAATTTGAAGATCAGAAAAGTCTAACAACACTTTTCTATCAACTGCGTATTAAAAAGGAAATTATTTATTTTTTAAAAATTCGAAGATTCCTGCGAAATTGAGGGGGAAAACTTATGACATATTTAAAAAATGTGAAATTTTCCAAAAATACAAAATTAACTTTAACCCGGGTTTCAATGTTTATTATCATGTTATGATAAAATAAATCCGTATTATTATATGGACTAATATTACTTGGTTGACGATATATCACTTTTATGACAAGATTATTCCTGGCGTAGGTATTATTTTATAGGAAAGGATTGTAACCCGCAAAACATCCCCATCTCATCAACACACCTCAGTCGAATTTCATACTATGATGAATGCGTCATGAAATTGATTCAGTTAACCATACGTGTGGACGTATACCATTACTTGAAATTCATTCGCAAGAGAACAAGACGACCTCGCGGAATAAAAATTGTACAATTGTTGGCAATGAGTTCCAGCAAAATGATTAATGTACAACAGGGAAAAATTACAAGGTTTAACAGTTCTCAAAGAGAACTCGAAATTATTTTAAACATGCAAATACTACTTGGAGGGCAAATGCGTAGGCCTGTACGTTCCATAAGCGACGGGCAATGCCATTCGATTCCGACCACATCCATGGGCTTAACATTAATTTAAATTAATTAATATCAGGTATTCTACTCTCCAAATGATGGGTAATTTGACCAATTCGTTATTCTCGTCGTACATTCGTTCTCGTATTGAGGGCATGTTCCCTGGAAAGCATTTGCTGGGATTCCTAATGACTTTATGTATATTTTGAAATTATCGCCGTTACAACTCATACTAGTTACCGGACCTCAAATCTCTTCCTATTATTTCGGATATCATTTGTCTTCACGCACAAAATAGTTGATTGCTCCACTACACTATTTATTCCAACTATAACGCACAAATCCTTATTTAAACGACAGTTGTAAGCAACTGGTGGAGGCTAAATTTTTATAAGGACGCCCGATCAACTAATGGACCCCAAATTATTGTACGCTTGTTCCCGACATTGAGCAATAAATGGAGCCTTCTCTTAAAAAAATATATCGCAGGTAGACACAATACAGAGAGAGAACAGATTCCACACATGGAGAACCCGATATCATATTTGAGAAGATAACTTAAAGTGTTTCACTCTATTCATCAGATAGAACATTTGACCGCGTTCCTCTAGTCATCTTTCTTAAATTGCAGATGTTAAATAGCAGACGACAGTGATTTCCCTCACGCCATGCCTTTCATTATTAACCATAGTGCATTTCCTCGAGGTCTGAAGTCCCGATTCTTTTGGAGCCTATCAGAATTACATGCCATTAAATGCCATTTGACAGAATTGCAAAAGTAATCTCTGAGGTACAATTATCGATGGGAAAATTAAAGAAATCACATCACAAGAACGTTAAAGAAACCTGGATTACACACCAATCTCAAGAGTAAGAGAAGTATTAATTTTGTTCATCAGGTAGCTTTGAAATGCAATTGACTTATACTAAGGCCATCTCACAGGTGTTTCGCAAGGACAGAGTTTTCATGAACACGCAGGAATGTCCTACCTTTAATTAGCAGTGCCATCGTCTGCACGAGTGAATTTCTTCACGAACTCACCGAAAAAAAACAAACTAAAATTTGACCAAAGATTGGCCTCTAGATATTTTTATAATATTTGAGTAACTGACCATAGTAGAGCATGAAAATATATGATGGGATATCATAAAGAATTATATTTTTACTCCAAACGTAGCGTAAGGAGTTTAGAAACCGTTAAAGAAAATTATTAGATTTGAAAGAAGGAGACGAGCGTAAAAGATGAGAGAGAGACTGCTTAAAAACGGCGAGACGTAAAGGACGCAATTTAAGCGTTGTATGCGGGGTCATTGTAAAAAGGAGGTTGGATCCCTGCGAACAATCGAAAAACCAACAACGGATGAAATCAATGCTCTCCCTTCATTATATGCAGGGATGGAAAGAAACGGAGACGGGTTTGCCCGCCACTCGCATCGGGACGAGAGGGAGTCTTCAGAGCAGGTGCGAGAGGACGATTACGCCTAGCTTCCAGGGAATATGGGCGCTGTAAAACATCTTGCATCAATCGACGTGAGATACGAACTGCTCCCACTTTATACACAACGAGCCTTTGAAGCAAACCGCTCACCGGGTAGGGCGAGGGGAAGCAGATACGAGAACTACGAGGACAAAGTTTTTTTTCTCTCACAGCCTGGATCTTCTCTTCACCAACATCTTTCTTTGGCTATTTTCTTGGCCGCTCGTGCAATAACAAAAGACTATACTCATCCGAGACCACGAGCAAGCCGTAAAAAGGTACAACTCCATGGATGAGCGTAAGAAGGAACGCGGAATACAACCTTCCAGGGAACACGTCAGCCGATAGAGCGTACAAAAAAGGAGGAAAATAAAATATCTCGCCGGTGGTGATAGGGGAAAATATGAACTATTTGGGCCATGCGTGGCAGCGTAATCCTTCTTATACATAAGTTTTCAAAAGCAGTGCCATCGCACACTGGTGTGCCGTAATAACATCTCCTTCGTGGAAGTAGGTATTCAGGAATGAGTGACGTCACAGGGTTCCTCTTGTCTAACGATGGAAGTTGGCAATATCTCTCGAGTAAATTTGAGACGAATTACACTCTAAAATCTCTTCGCAAGGCCTTACCAAATAACATAGGAGGTAAGTAACGAACAAACTCTATTATCATTTGACTAAGCCCCGAATCCCTTCGTTTAAAAGATTAATTTATTGTTTGGTGAAATCGTTTTAATTTAATAACAGAAAAGTAGGACAATGTGAAGTATATATTAAATTTTCTAACATGGTTAACAAAATGGCTTTCTCTCAAGACATATTTAGAATAAATATTTACATATTTAGAATGTAGTACTTGCTTGTAAAAAAATGAAATATCTACACTGCATAATATTTAATACTAAATGGCATTGTGTTTATTGAAGTGATGGTGACTAAAATTTGGTCCTATTGACCATCGAGAGCACCTAAAGCTCCCTAGTTATTTTGCCGTTTTAGAATGAGCACTATGTATATTATGTGTGTATAAAATATACATAACTCACTTCCTTACTAATGTTTTGAATCAATTACAGCTATATAATTCCTAGACTAAGATAGGGTGTAAATTATCAAATTTATGCCTGTCGAACAACGAAATAATTGTCCCATGCCACCAATGAATTTTACTTCTACCTAAACATTTACTTTTAATCATGAATTTTGCCAAAGTATGGTCAACACGTCCTCTTTGTATCCATTTTTGATTGACAGGAAACATTCATCGATACAAGCGTAATGCACAATATAAAAGAGGTCTGAACTAAACCTATCGCAATTAGTAACCATGACCATTGTACGAGGGTGGACCATGAAGAGTACTCATCTTTTATCCTATAGCCTTTATTTTCGGTTTCAAGTACCACAAATCTTTACCAGTGCCATAAAGCCTAATTGAAATGTTTTAATTAATACGTTTATTAAAATACCTCAAAATCAATGTTACTCAAGGATTTTGATAAATTTTATGTTTTTAATGTCATAACTCTGTGCTCAAAACCTGTATTAATTTATCAATGTTATGCACCTAAGAGAGTTTATGCAACCACGGATTGGGTGAAAAGGGGTCTTGTTAGCCTTATTCGACCCAGATTAAGAAACAGAAATTTAAAGCAGTATCAGTCGTAATTTTCCTCGGGTTTAATTCAATGTAATAGTAAACTTTTGTGCACTTAATGTATTTCTCAAATAGAGAATGAAACTCACAGCTTGTCAAGAAGAAATTCCGCCAAGTTTCTCCTGAAGGCGTGAATTTTACAGGTTGCTCCAGGGAAGACATAAAATGGTGTTAAAAAAGCTGTGCTTCAGCAGTAAAAATAATGGGGACAAAACTAGAGATATGGATTGTGGGATAAGTGGGTTAAAAATGATAACTTTCACGCACGACTTATGTCCACAACAGCTGTGAACAATGCCGCAAATAACTTTTTATGTTTACCATGCGTAACATTGTTTGTTATCTTTCTTTTATTTCTTTTAAATTTCAATTTCACCTTCATATACGGCGTGCTAATTATTTTTTAAATTTTATGTGAATAGAATTGTCATTATATTTGAAAATTGGTATTACTATAGTGAACAGAGATGTAATATTTCAATAGTTTTTTATGCTGTCACGACTGATTATAAGACTTTCGGTCCCCGTGATGCATCAGTAAATGCATTATAAATTCCGTAAGAGAAAAGTAATTGCTATTCTCCGTAATAGATGTAAAATCTCCTTACACATATATAACAGTGTGCAGTAAAATTGCGCGTATTATTACGACAGTGTGTTAAACGGTTCTTGGTAAGCAATCACACCCTGCCACACACCCATGATGTACAAAACATTGCTATAATTCAAACGCTAAATATCAATAAGTAACTACAATAGAATATTGATAATCTGGAATTATAAATAACGGTAGGTTATCAGGAGATTCGCAAACTCAATTATTTAATGCTACGCCATGGCAAATGGGTATTTTCCACGCATTTCAATCTTTTTATATTCTGATTCTGTAACTTAAAATTTAATTCTGTAACTCCAAATTCAAAAACAATTCATTCGGTTTTCATTCATTCAATAGCAAATAAATATTCAATCGGTTAACAGTTATCTCACCAAATGCGTTACTTTAGTTTTTAAGAGCTAAAGAAAGTTGAAGGTTACGAATGTTCCCGAGCACGCTTCGGAAACAACCGAATGATTTGTGATGTCATTTTTGCTGTTTCCATGCCGATCCAAATGCTTTCACATGCTTACGATGGAATAAAGTGCAAAAAAATTCCTCTAGGATATTTTTCTGTGATCTGATGTTTCTGTGCAATGAGATCTAAGGAATATAGATGGTGTTTCGTGCCACAATATTCAAATACATCGACAAAAACACCGAACAAGAAATTTATTCAGCTTCTAAACGACGGAAAAAGAAAGAAACTATAGTTTCAAGCCGTACGCCGGGATTTCGTCCTAAGCAAAACAAATCTATACTGCTGCGAAGACCATTTTAATGTATGTACCAATTTATGACAAACATTGTGATTGCATCTAATTAAATAAATTTTTTTATGTACAATTGTACATTTATGCATATGAATTCAATATAGTCACCGAAAGACTAAACATATTTCATGTATCGATGATTGGTAGTCCGACTAAATTAAAACCCGAAGCCTCGATATTAATTTGCACGAAGTATGATTTTCTGCTCACTTTGTGTTCTTGGCATATTTTGCATTGACTGTGAACAGTGATCATTCTCCCTTCCGTAGACCTAGCCTATAGTATTCCGTAGGACGTAGCCTATAGTATTATCGCCATAACTCTCATGAGGAGCTCTATTAAATTAAAAAAATCTTCACATTAACCTTGAATATCCATGAATGGAGTAAAAAATCCATTCCCTGGCATCAATGGCAGAGAATACAATTAGAAACCTCCACTGCAGGTAATCTCTGATTAGACCCTTAAGTGAACAACATAACACTAAAATTTAAGATTAATCAAGTCGAAAGTTATTTCGAATGTTTATTTAGGTATAATACAGTTGCTGACAATGCCGATGAACTTCAGATTCAGATTTATTAATGAGGGGTGAATATACCATGATTTTTACTTAAAATACGGAGGTAAAGTAATACAAATCAATATGAGACATTAGTACATTATTCGTAACAGTGTAAATGAAAAAACCTTCAAAAGCCGGCAAGAATTTGGACAAAATTTGGTTTATTTACGTAACTCATAGTTCTCTGCTAAAGTTATGGGAAATTTTGACGTGTTCATGATTATGAAACAAACCTAACTAAATTAAGGATGACAGTACCAGAAGTGATATGCACCAAAAATAATAAACATCATAAAATGAGGTCTTAACAGACTAATTGTTTACTTAAATTTTATGAACTTTTGCTACACGAATTTTGGCAGCATTAAATCGGTTGTCGTCTTTCATAAAAGCTCTACCAAAAACATATCTACTTAGGGTTAATTGTCTGATGTAGTTTTAGTAAAGCCATTGTACACCATATTGGTTGTTTCCCATAAAATATCTTCTTAAAATACGGTCTCTTCTTCTGTTCTTCCCGTGCTCTCTTTGCTTTTGTCTCCCGCTCTGCGAAAGTGATATCACATCAATCAGATTTTGTTTCGCTGTCACATGAAAAAAATACGAAATTTCGACTACTTTAATCTTAAATATCTACGTAAATATTGAATAAATTGCAAAAATATTTTCACTCCGTACGTTTGTAGGAGTAAAAGTAACGTATTGATATCCGTATTCTTACAGTTAAAATTTTGGAAAATACCCAATTATCGCTATTTAGCTGTTAAGAAAGACACTTTTGCTTTTCAAAATGCAAAAACCACTGATTGGCTTTGAGTTAGCCGCAGGGGTGCCAGCTAATAAAAGGAAATCGCTTTTTCCATCCACAGAAGAGTATCTGATTTATTTTTGTGGATACATTCCCTGGTTTCAGGGATTTTGAGTACGTTTCGAAAAACCGGTCATATAATTTCCGTACTATTTCTACCATCCCATATGCAGTGAGTTCTACTGCATTAACAAATCAATAAAGTGTTCTATAACATTTTTTTTCAACTTTAAAAATTATTAAAATATGTAATTAGCCATCCATGATTATTACGTCCACCATCATTGGCCAAAAAACAAATAGTCCAACTGTAGGTCTCCTCGTCAGTAGTGGCAAATCTACAATGGGTCAATGGGGCATCCAGGCCCCCGAGAGATAAATATTATAATTTTTATGAAAATAAAAAAATCCTTTTTTGCGTTGGTTGGATCGTGTTTAAATCCAATTTTGTTGAAAGGATATTTTCATTACTTGGTAAAAATTTCGTAGTGGGGGCCCTGCTTTGTTTATCTCCCCCGGGGTCGATACGGGGATTCCTGCTTTTTTCACCGTTCATCACATTGGTTCACTAGGAAATGAAGAGGTTTTCAAAATAAGTGACATCGCACACGTGAGTACCCCTTTGATACAGATTACTGTCCTCTTATATAGCGAATAACTCCTCGAAAAATCAAATTATTCATTCAAATTCACCTTTGGAGATATTTCGAAAAAAGATCGAGGGACATGGAGGAAACAGGAAAAGAGGTGGCCTACTAATGAATGTTTGCAGGCCCTTCCTACAAATTTTCCTGGTGAGTTCTTCTAGGGTTAGTTTCTGCATGATGGCGACATTTTTATCTACATCTACGAAATGCAGTGCAAGCCACCACTAGGATGGGTAGAATGTGGTGATTCCACACACGGCATCCAACACTCCTCCCAGCTGAAATAAAAATCGCGCACGCTCGCTCGGATGTCAGGCGTAGGCCATATGCAGTAAGGATGAAAATGGTATTATAATATAAACTAGTATAGTTAATGATCTGACCACGCACTAAACGAACATGCTACATTGCAGTATACTATTTACAACTACTGGTTGTAGTTATAAAATCAACTGATGAATAGTAGAATATTCCTTTTAGGCTGCCTAATATTACTCATGTTGTAAAGACTAATGCATATCTAATTATGTTGAGTAATAAATATAAATATAATTATCATTTATTATGTGTGATGTAGTAATACAAGGTACCTAATCATGCAGGAGCTATACTTTGCCGAATATTCCATGCGTGGTTAGGGGCAAATACTACGTTCAGATGTTTAGCACGTGCAAAACCTGCTATACCCAGTGAGGCTCAGAGTTACCCAGAACTGATCTACCGCAACTATCATGTTATTGCCCCTTATTGTTCGTGGAAAAAATGACATTTAAAATATATTGCTTCTACAGTCTACTTTCTTGATTTAGTACCTGTGATCATTTCTACCGTAATATTTTGGCTCTAGCCGAATTTTATAAACGTTCAGCAAAAAAAATTGATCGAGGACTTTCTCGATATCCTCACGACTGTAGTAGCCGATGCTTCGTGTTGCCCAGCATAACATGTCTCCTCCTCCGCCATGATCGTCACTTATATGCAATCTATCTCTAGAGAGCATAGTTATCAATACCCATGAGAATGATTGGAGAGTATTCAATTGAAACTTCAAGAATTATGCGGAAATTAATTCAGTGAGTAGCCCAAGAAAATAAACACCAATTTGCTTACCACCAGATAAGCCATTCATATAAATGAATGATTTACCGTATAGGAGGAAAATAAAATAGTGACCACCTGTTTGTTTTATGACGATGAATTCTGTTCTCAGTTATTAGAGTTTTGCTCCAGTAGGTAAAAACATCATCGGAAGATTGGAAAGCGAACGCTTATTTTGCATTCCACACGGCACGGCAGGTAAAAATTAACCATTCACCGGATATCATTGAGACGGGGCCCGAAACTTATAAATTATTCCATTCGCAGCAGACCTATCGGACGCACTGGCGAGAGAAGGATGAGAAACACCCCTTTCACCAATACGTACTTAGTTATCCCAAAAGCGCGCGGTGGAGAGGGAGGACATTTTGGCAAACCTCGAGAGCACCTTACCAACTGCCTCGGAGAGAGAACTCGGTTTCGACATGGCTTGGCTGGGAAGGCGTTTGACACTGTCCGAAAGGAGCAGGTGCGCTTTTGTGTCAATGCAGAGAACCCGGGAATGAGCAAGGCGAAGGAAACAGAATCAGATGAGAAGGAGTGTTTAGGGGGATAAGCGAGAGAGAAAAGGACAGAGTGGGGCGGGAGGAAGGGGGAAGATTTGCGTGGGTGGAGAAGAAGTAAAAGACGACCATCTGGCCCCGAAGAGACCGGCCCGAAGAGGAGATACCGACCAACCCCCTCACCACTCTCCTTTCCTTTCGCTTTATTCAACCACCCCCGCCTTTTACTTCGGATGCGGGGTCGCTCGCCCCGAAGGCTGGACATCTGCCCGTTGCTCCGCAACCGGTAACTGGTCCTTGCAACTGCTTCAAGGGTCTCTTTCCTCCCCTCGCTACCTTCGTCCCTGCTCCCCTTTTCCTGCCGCAACGATGCAAAATTTCTCTCAGGTTTCTTTTTGTCTCCCTTCAACTCAGCTACGGAGCAGCGTGGTCGGTGAGGTGGGATGGGCGACAGAAAAAGTGGTCGCAAAAGCAGGAGATAGTCTTGGGTGGACCAGAAGGGTGGCGCCGAATCTACATACCTATGTATTATTCTGCAAAATGAACAATATGCATTTACACACGATAATTTATTCTCCACCATAGTTTCTACGCCATGGCGTCATTGTCAAGGTAATAATTGTGAGTCGAAATCTCGATCTACAAAAACTTATTACCCTTCAAGAAACCACTAGGGTGTTTTTCAGAGGTAACTTGTGACCAATATGTACTAGAGTGCAGTAATTAACTTTCATCAGCATGCTCTACATTATGGGTATGCTACAAATGCTACAGAAACTTACTAAACTAATCTATAATGTAACTGTAAATGTGACACAAGAAACATGCAGGGAACATGCTGAACATGGTGTAATCACTACTCGTAAGATTTATACACCAGCATAAGAATAAATCAGCTATACTACCTGTCCAGTAGCCTAATTCAAAGTCATAACGTAGCCATTATGGCCTCTTATCGATCGCGGGAAAAACGACATTCTAAACCTTTCTGTTCTAGAAATTACTTCCCTTATTTTATCGTCATGATCTGATCTATCGTAGCATGTTGGAGTATTCGTGGTGAACAATAAGTTATCCGAGCCAAGTAAGCCGAGTAACAATAATTTTTCTCTTTATAAAAAAAGCAAGTGCTCTGGGATAGAAACCTGAAACTGAACTTTTGACGACAAAAATGTGTTAGGTACCCTGGAAGCTAGCTAAAAAATATTTGGCAGATGGTGACATTACACCACGGTAGGAGATGGGGATCTGTTCGAGCCATCGAGATAATTCCGATCACGTAACTATGAAGTCACGTGGCGAGATATGAACGGTGGAATATTATGCTAACTGTGGAAAAATCGGATGGATGTTTTAAGAATTCCAATGTGCTATTTATTACATCTCTAATCGGGGTTTTCAAATTAATCATTATTATTCGACTGAGAAAATCTCTACAGTGAATCCTATGCGATAGTCCTGCGAGTGCTTAAAAAACCTACACCAAAATCTCGAGCCTTTCCGAAATTAGTGTCACAGGCAGGAATGGAAAACAAATTAAAGTTGCTATGAGAAAAGTGTATCTCATTTTTACCATTTACATTACAGCCGGCCTAAATGACAGCAATCGTGGTCCCTAATTGTTCCCGGGAAAAATAACATTTCATAGCATGGGTTCTAATAGGTTGATATAATCTTGGAGAGTAAAAGACAAAGTGTAATTATCTGCAGTAAAATATGGTAGAATACAATCGTGGGTAAGTACATGATTAATCAGGGGAGTAGAAACAGCAATCTAGCTTCATAGAAAACCGAATTACTGAAGCCGATTCAATATCCGCCATTCTGAAAAGACATATTGCAAATGTTCTAGAGTTAACTAATAGCAACATGCCACCATTATACTTCTTATTTCAGCCAACTAAAAATAGCTGCCTAAAATAAAGCCCCGAATTCTACTACACAGGCCTTGGAGTGATGGTTTTGTGAATAGTACTCGACTCCATGGTCAGACCATAGAGGTCGTAGGGAACCTCATTAATACACGCCAACTACGATTATCACTAATTAATTGGATTTGTAAAAGGGATGGAACACGGATAGGGATAAATAATGCATTTGAATGCTTGTCATTTTTTCCTTGAATCCTTTCCCCTCGCACTGTGGCTGCGAAAACAACTGCTGTTAAATTATTCACATTTCGATGCAGGTATAGCTAATATCACGATCCAATGTAAAATTTCCCGAGAACCCAGTAATTGAGACACCAGTATTCCGACGAAATGACGTATGCCCACGCAATGATTAGTATAGACTAGTTGTGGAAAATTAAGCCACGGTATATTTGCAATTCCCCGGAAGATTAACATTTGAAAATGCAGTAGAAAATAGAAATTCTGGAATATGCAAGACCAGATGCCTTCCGTAGTTACGATATTTCCGCTTTTTGTATAACTCTCGTTTAAGTGGGCAGTACGATTAAAAAAAGCTGTAGTAAGTCATCGTAAAAGAGGCTAAGAATAATGAGGAGGTAAGTCATGTGAAAAAAATAATCATTCATAACACCATAATTTTTTTAACACATAAGTATTCAAACCATCACCATGGAAGACATCACCAGCGAAAGTATCCACAAAAAGAAATCAATAACTCTTTTTTGAATGTGAAACTCCATTTCCGTGGCTGGCAACCACACGGGGCACAAAGCCGAAGAGTGTTTGAATGTGGCTATTTTAACCACTTAATTGCCCTTATCACTCGGTGCAACACGAAAAATGAGGTATGTAAAATTCTTGAACACCATCAGTTGTTTAGCTCCTTTCGTTCTTTAGAATTCTGGGTTGTAAATCTTCTACTGTAACTCAAGTCTACTTTCCCCCACCTCCTCCAGCAAAATTAAACAAAAGATTGTATATCACTCCCTTAAGACATCTTCAAACCTCCCACGTAATTATTTTCTGAAGGTCACGAGTTTCTAAGGGAGTCCCAGACGATGCATTTCCACAGAAAACCTTCTTGAGAAAAAAATGAAAAAAAGGAGGAGGTTCTCCAAGGCTGCTTTGTAAAACAGCGGTGTTTTTCCTCAAACATCGGCAGTCCAAGAGACTTGCAACGAAGACGGGACGTGTGGGCGGGCGGGGTAGACGGTTGGCCGAAAGAGGCAAGAGGGGTACAAGGTAGGAGGAGAGAAGAAAAGAATGGAAGGAGAAGTTTTAGTAAAAAGACGCGCGTGTGTAAGGCGGCCTCTCCGGCAAACCACATGGGGTGGTTTGGGAAGTGGGTAGTGAATGAGGGGGAGGGGGGCAGAGAGCCTGAAAGACAGAAACTCGCACATAATGATCGCCGTCACACGTGCTACGAATCAGCCAATGAGTGGCCTCAGGTGCTCCCCTTCCCCTCTCTCTTGCCCCCACCCTACAGAATAAAACCCACCTCACCTAAACCACACCAGCAAGGAAGGCAATGATGAATAAATGGATCCTTTATTCTCTCGTCCAGAGTTGGCAAAAAAAATACGCTAACCACCCCCTCTCAACCGACCAAACAGGGGGCGTGTGCCTTCTTGTGCGGCTTGTGCGCCTTCACTTGTTCTCCACGCGCGCACACACACACACACACACACACACACACGAAAACACTCGCCCCTTTCCCATACGCGCGCGCTTTTAATCTTTTTCGGCGGATGTGCCAACAGGTGAGCACCTCGCCTTTCGCGAGTGCAATCTCGAAAACCACCCCGCCTGAGTCTCTTGGCCTTGAGTTGGCTTTTCTTGGCTGCTGCCTCCTCCTCTCTCCCTCCCTCTCCTCCCTCCCTCCCTCTCCTCTTGGTAATTCACCGCCCTGGTGCGCGCCGAGGCTTCATCGACGCCCTCGAGAGACAGGTGTCGCGCTCCGACGCACCCTCCCGAGATTCTCGCGACCGGGGGCGTTGCACATGCGGCCCCGCTCCATGCGTGCCGCTGTCGACTTTCGCTCGCAGTTGGGAGGATCCCGAGCAGGATTTTTAGTTGAGAGATTCCCCGAGTTGGAGTGAAGTAACGTAGGCAGTATGTCGTTGGGAACGATACATTCGCGCCCTTAGCGCGCGACAAACTATTCACATTAGGGCTTTCAAGCGTCCTATTTTATGGAAAGGATACATTTTAGTTCATTGTAACTTTTTTATGGACCACGTACGGTCCAGCCAGCGACAGAAGAAATGGTGCTGGATAAAAGGGGAAAGGGCAGAAAGAGAATAGGTTTTATAGATGAGATGAAGGTCTTATGCTGAGATGAAGAGCGAAACATTAAACGATAATAAACAAAAAATTTGCAAAAAACAGAGAATTTTTATCGACTCTTACTTGAACCTACCTTTATTGGTAGATCACTCAATAATAATAATAATAATAATAATAATAACGGACGATAAGAGGAAATTAACTGGGTGTCAGACACTTAGTAATTTTACTCACCGTTATTTCATATTGAAAAATATTATGTCTCAAGAGGTTAATTCCTTGGAATGTCATTTCCACCGATGTTTCTCTCTGATATATATTTTTAGTCGTGCGTTTGACTTCAGACTTACAGATGCCACTTTATAACTTTTCTATGCCGTCTTGAAAAAATAGGAAATATCTGTCTATATCTTTCCAGGAAACAATACAAACTCACTCGCCTTCGATAAGGTTCATCTGCAAAAGATGGAACCCCTTTAATGGCCACTTGTAGTTCTTTTCAGGAGTTTAATGACACCTTTTTGCAGACTTTTAGCCCTAAAGGTAGTTTAAAAGATGAATTCTCTTTTACCCTACTGCTTGAATCAGGCCTGTTGCCAGTTTTGACTGGGATTTAGTCCTCTTCCGGGGACATGGATTACTTATTCCCTTTCCATCTTTTCGATGGTCTTCCTGTCAGTCCCCTGCTATGTGGGATTTTATCTCTCCCAGTATCCTCACCGCTTTCTTGTCCAACTTTCCTCTCCCACCTGAGGTCTATGTTTAAATTTCAATTCAAGAGTGCGTTCCCCATGATCATTCTCAACGTCTCATTTCTGTTGCCGCGTATAGTCTTTCAATGTGCTTTGCTTTAGCTCTAGTTTTTACACCATATGTCATGATAGGCTATACACTAGTTTTTTTCATGCACTACTAGCATAACCTGACTGTATATTTAATTTTCGAGAAAGAGTTTATGTTGCAGAATTTTATTCACTACATTTCTTGCTACATTTTCCAGGTTTCCGTTACAATCGTTCCCCCAGGCAGTCAAAGTTAATAGATTTTTCAAAGGATGGTTTTCATAAAGTTTTCAAAGATTCGTTTACAACTTAGAGATTCTCTAATTGTAAGTTCTTGGATCTTGTTTTTGATGGTATGAAAACAGAGTCTCTTAGATGTCACACACTTTTAAATCAATAATATTCAATTAATCTGATTTAACTGTAAAAACCTTAAATTGTTAATTTTACCAAAGTATTAACCGCTTCCCGCACTACTTCTGGTGGTGTTTACCAGATGAAGTCGTTTTTAATGCGGTAAGTAAGGGCGCTGTGCAACTCAGAGAAATTTTTCAAATAATAAAAGCATTTTAAAACACACAATAACTCAAACGTTATTCAAATGTAATTGTTATGTTACCTATTTCATTAAGCGAAAAATATAAAGACTTAGCATAATATTTTTCATGTTTTGAAATTACAAGAAACACCTTCAGATCTGAAGGAATTTTCAACGTAAGACGCGAATATTATAAGTAAAGATAAAACCTGGATCTTGTGTACATAGTCAATTTCTCGGAGTTTAAGCCCCATGTAAGAAATGTATGCGCCTTGAATACCACTATACCTCCTTCCTATTTCTTCAAATTTCTTATAATTTTAAGCAAAACTCGAATACGGTCTCCAAGGTGACTCAATATAAATCTCACTCAAAGTTCCTTGAAAATTGAAAAAAAAATAATGATTTGAAGAATCCGTAAAATGACACCTTTATTTTCTCTCTTGGAGTTTGGATACCTGAGATGGATGTGAAAAAGGTTCAGTTTACATAAATGTCTCGCCATGATTGCTAATTTATCGACCAGAGTCCTCCATTTTCGAGGTGAACGCATTTATAGAACGCTAAAATAATTTTATAAAATTAACGAGAAGGGGAACATTTCAATGGAAAACTCGCTTCTTTTTATTGATCTAAGATCCGATGCCACGTCCGCAATTCGCATCGTGCATTAAATGCAAGACATACTTAACAATGAATTTCATACAAAAGACATGAAAGGAAGGAGAGTTAAGGACCAAGAATTCGCTTATTACACAATATGTAAAACGCAAACATTTTAAAACATTGTTACACTTACCTTATTTATGATTTTTTCACTCCTGTCTGATCTTCATGACATGAGATCTACCGTCATCAAACGCACGCCCTTTTGGAGGCTTTCATGTTGAAGGCAGGTTCATTTGAAGCATTAACATGATCTTCAGCATCAACCAATGAACCGATCAGCTCAATTACATGTGCAGATTATCGATGGAATCCAGTTCCTTGTCAGCAAGTCCAACCATATTCTTGGATTCCTTATCAGAATAAAAAAGAAAAATAATATTCACTTAAATAAAATTCACCGATGGAAATATCAACTGCATTGATTCAAGAACCAACAATTATAAAAGCACATACAACTTAGTAAATTAAACCATTCGTCTGGGAAATAATAGGGCAATCAGTACAGTTGATACATGATGGCTCAACATATTAAGTCCAAAACCCACCAATGGGGTATGAAATTGACAATGGAGCCTACTACTCATTATGTGCCAAAGTAACTAACGACACTTTCACTTTGTTGCAACATGGAAGCGAGTTTCAGACCAAAAATATGTTGGGATGGAGATAAACTTTCCAATTTGGATGTTTATTAAAACGACTGATTCGCGCTATTCTTTGGTTGACGTGTTTTTAATATTGGAATTTGACAATATACTCTAATTGTGACATGTGAACGAATTCGTGCGAATATATAAATGATGGACAGATCTTTTAATTGACCGAAATATGAAAAATTAAATTTATGCTTTGGCAGCTCAACAAAAATAATTTAATTTCATAAGCCAATTAAGGGAACAACTAAAAAATAAATCACTCAAGCTTTCAAACTAATCTGGATTGCATTATTTAGAACTGGTAGGAGCCAGCGACCGTATCAGTTTGAATATTGAATAGTTAATATCGAAGCGGAAAAAAAAACACTGCAAATCCAAACGCAATGCTTACGGCGACAATCGTTTACAACGTAATACTCAATCAACGAGAATAACGGAGGAATGTTTTTGGATTTCATTCAAATATTCACCAATTCTGATGATGAGAGTTAGGCGGGGGTGGATAAAAAGTGTTACTTTTTGGAAAGAAACTTAATTGAAAAATGTAGAAAAATTACGAAAGTTAGTCTTAGTTCGACTTACTTGTAGAAAACACCTGATGATAAACTCAATTGCAATCAACAAAATCTACTACAAAAGCTACATCGTGAAGAATGCTTCAATGCATTCATTTGTGGAAATTAGCTCACTTTTTCACAACTTTTGTTCCAAACAACTTATACTTGAAGTGCTTCATGATACTCTGAGCAAAATATCTGTCATCAAGAAATTAATAAATTTGGTCAAGGAAAATAATTCATCTCTCCAAAGATACCGAAATATCAGCCCCTTACCAAACTACTTTCCGAGATCTTTGACGGAAAAATACCAGGCTTTTTACATGGAAAACGGTATGTGTATGCACTCAAATAAGACCTTAAAAACAATGAGGAATTTCTAACACCTAGATCTTGTAAATAAAATAAGAGTGTCTAGTTTGTATGATTGTTCAACTATTTTTTTTAATAATTCCTATTGTTACCGCAGAAACTCTTTCAGGATCACAAAAAATCTTCCGTCATGAAAGAATTTTTGATGTACCATGCGAAAAAAATGAGTTAAGTTGGACACGCATGTAGATATTTTTGTTTTATTACCTCAAACTTCAATCACATAAAAGTATATTATTGCATAATTCATGATGCAATATTTTATTCATGCATCTAATGACTGTGGAAATTAAAACTTATAATTTGAATATGGTTTCCACTATTAAAAGGGAACTATCTCGTTACATAAAACTACGCTCCTTCGAAACTAACTCAAATTTAAAAAATGCTGTAAATTATAAGGAGTCAGAGGATAGTGAATAAAAATATGGCTTCGTTTGACCTCCATTTCTTAAAAAAGTTATTTTTCAAAACCATGCGTTTACTTTTTTCCTTTGGCGATGAGGAGATGGCTCAGAATACTCTCCTGAATATTTTTACAAATTGATCCCGCGAATCCGCGTGCACCCCCTATGATCGATTCAGTTTTCCACCATTAGGAAACTACTTGCAAACACAAACTCGGCACGAGCATACATGGAGATGAAAGGCGTAAGCAAGAAAAGTGTGCCAGGAAACCGCTTTTAAATCAATCCTCAGGGCAACTCCTTGTCCGCTTCGTGACAGACAGGCAGCTATTCATTACCAAGAGCCTTTTCTAATTTTCTCGGAGGCCCATTGAGGGAGAGAGAGAGGGTGTGGAAACCTGAAGGAAGGCTTTTTCGCTCATTCTCCCTCTCTTTCTCTCCCTAGCTCTCTATTTCATTCCTACTTCCCTCTTTCTCCTCACTCAGCCTATTTATCCATTACAACTATGCTTCCTTTCTCAAAAAGCGGCCATGAAACCTCTGGCAACAGCTACAAGCAGCCGTTAAAGGAGAACCATCATTTGCAGAATATACTTTTTGAGGGTGAGTTAGTTTGAACTGTTTTCTGAAATAATAATGGCAAATATTTTTTCTCTATTCAAGACAGCAGGGTAAAGTTACTAAGTGGTAAAATAATTCTCAATTCATGTACAACCAAGTAATATAACAGTAAAAAGATAGGAAGGAAAAGGCATTCGAAGAAACTAACTGCGTAAGATAAAACATTGTACTAGCGTGAAGAAACAGCCAGTAAAATAACTGTCTCATACCCGGTATTTTTTTTCTTCTCGTCCGTAGTTATATCTAATATTATTATTGATTAACCTACTGGTAATGGTAGGTTTAAGTGGAATTCGATAAAAATACTTGATATTTTTACAAATGGAGGGCCCTATTGCCATTAAATGTTTCATTCTTCATCTCAACGTAAGACCTTCATCCATCCATAAAATCTATTGTCTTTCTTCCCTTTCCCCGTTAGTCCGGCACCATTCCCTCTGTCACTGACTAAACTGGACTGATTTTTTAACTCGCAAATTGTGGTGTGAAATAAGGCAATGGAGCAAGGATCACACTTCATCCCATTAATGGGCCATGTGACTAGTGCGTATGATTAGGATATGGCCGTAAAAATAAACAGGTGTCAAAGAATATGTGGGACCGTTTCATTAAATTTACAAAAGAATTGAAGAGAAAAGGCAATTTGAGTAAAATTAACTTTCACCAGTATGCACCAAAACACAATCTGCAGGCGTGATATGGTGGAACTGCATCATAATGAATTACAGATATGGCAATTTTTCACTTCTATAAAATTTTATTTGACCAGGTTTCGATGTACTACATCATCATAAGGACATGATGACAATGAAGTACATCAAAACCGTAGTCGAATTAAATTTAATCTGAATAAAATATTGCCATATGTGTTATTTATAATTCACCAATATGCACTACGCAATAGCTATCTTCACAACGATACATAAACTATTTAATTAGTATATATTATGCAACAGCGATAACGAGATACAAGAGTCCTAGAGGAATCATGTAAAGCAATAGGTTAGTTCTGCAATGAAAGAATAATAGAATTTGCAATTAAGATACTCGAGCTTGTTCGAAGATCAAAGTAATTGTAAAAACAGCCTATAGAGTTACAAGATTTACTGGGAAGATAATGTTATAAGAATGATAATGAACAGAGTATGTATGCACCGAGGAGAAACGAGCCCTTCCAGAGAAAAAACATGCGGGTCGACCGATTCCATGTCAGTGAAGTGGAACAGGCAAAAATGCCTGAACCTGGTAATGCAGACGGCAATGACGCTTCTAATTTCATTTCAGAGGTGTATAATTATATATATATATATATATATATATATATAATATATAAAACTAGACGGTGCTGTATGTGTACAGTATAATTTGTGTTCCTGCGTGCGTGTAGTGCCGTGTACTTATAGTCAACTCAGAGGCACCGAATGAGGACTACTATATCAAGAAGTAAAACTAGAGATTTTCCATTATTTTTGCCTTTGTGTTAGTTATTAGCACCACAATTAATCCATTACAGTTTTAATGAATAATAATATAATAAAACTATCCAATTTTAACAAAAATAAAGTTAATTAACGACCCGGGTTTCAATGTTAATACATCAACTTCAGTTAACGATGAGGATGATGTGATGATATTGGAATCCGGGAAGAAAGAAATTTATTTTTTTTAAAGTGCAGGTTATATTTCTTTATTTAGAACAAATTCCACTAATTTCACAATTACCGATGGATTTTATATAAATGTAAGAATAATTTAAATAATACTGAGAAAATTCGTTTCCTAGACAGTTGAACGGTTAAAAAACTTTCCATAGCTTTAAGGGAGCCGCTGAAATAGAGAATTTTACTGCATTAAGTGTCATTGTAGATGAAGTCCCATTATGGACGATAGTTAATGTTTAATGTCTGAGGTGAAGACAAAGGAAGGAGAAGTTAGGGCATAGCGAGTGACAGGCACGTTTAAGTAGGTCGAAATCATGCGGAGCGAGTTGCCCGCGGCAGGAGCAACAGAGTAGCAGCGCAGCACAGTGGAGCGACAGGCCTTGGTGAGCGCGTGAAGCATGCTAGATACGCTTGTAAAACGAACGGCGGAAACGCTGGCAGGATACCATGAGAACGTTGAGTCCCTGGACTGATGTGAGAGTGGAGAAGAGCCGGTAATGGAGCGAAACAATATATGGCCTGGAGCAAGGCGTAAGTAATCCTCTCCCACTTCTGAGCAGATGAGCGGCGTGTTCAGCCGGAGCCGTAATACCGAGGGAATAAAAAGAACTCCGTCCTTGTAAGAGAAATATTTTTCAACGAAAAGGGAAAAAACTTTTATTTTTCTGCTCATAAAACTCGTCACAACGTACATCATTGCCCTTAACGTTGAATTAAACATGTAATAGAAGGAAAACGCGCGCTTGACAACGCCTGATACATACGACATAATAAATATTCACAATTAACTTTATCAGCGGAAACAGTATGATTGAATACATCTGGATTTTAATATTTCAAAAGGTATCTCAAATTATGGATGGACAAGGTTTAAGCGAAGAAACCATAAATAAATGATTGATTACAAAATATTCGTAAATTAATTTAACGCAAATGCTCAAATGCAAAAGTTAAACTAATGGCACTTTTTTCGACTGAAGAGACTAAATTTTTGAAGCCGTGAGAAGCGTTTAAGTATTTGGCTGACGACCTGCTACCACCGGAATAATTATGTATGTTCCGCAATGCGATCAAAGACTTTACAATAGCTGCAGAGATTTAGTAGAATGTAAATGCGCCCATTATACTTCATTCTGTTCCCTTGTTCTCCAAAAAGTATGAGTAAAGGTAAACAACTAGATAGTGAAAGAGAAAGTATAATTTTAGTTTTGTAAAATTTCATTAGGAATAGCACGGTGATTTCATAACTTTCTTACATTTTACCCAGATGATTCTGTCCTCTCTACACCCAACTCATGTTTTACATACATGGATAGTAAATTTTGTAAGTTACACAACTGACATTAAAAAGTAAGTTTTTTGTTTTTAAGTTCTGACAAACTGAATTAGTGAAACTTAACAACTAGCAATACATAGGTATACATGGCTAAAATCTTGATGCATCTGAAGGCTAGTTTTTAAAAAGTCATGCGTGAATAATTACCTTATTACGAAGTTAAAAATTTTTCAGTTTTACCTAAACTATCGGTGATATGTTTTTCCTGGAGTGTAAATAAATACTACTGCCAAATCTATGTATTTAGATCCATACAAATTAAACATTAGAGAGCAGTACAAGTCGTAACATTTTCATTACTTTGGATAAAAAATCTCCTTGCAAATCAGGCATAAAATATTTTCATATATATATGAATTCACAGTATCACTTATCTTCATATTTCCAACTATTACCAGGATGCATATGGAAAATATAGTTTTATTTCAAATGGGAAACATCCGAAACTTAAATCAAGTTTCGAACGAAGTGAGAGACGTTCCACCCAAATCATAATGCCTTTAGTACTCGGCGATCAGTAACACTGATAAACAAGCGGTAGATATCTGGCATTGCATTTGCATTTATTAATGTAGTTTTTCATGCTGATTCCATATCTGAAAGCCGTTTTTCTCTATCACGTCAGGTTTTGAAGATTTCATCAAAAATTATTTTGCATGGAACATAGCTCGTCAAAAATTATTCTCGGCGTAGTTTTTCATGCTACGCTTAAAGTTTTGTCACAGTTTTGGAAAAGAGTTATATTTTAGACAAGTGTCCTGTCTGGAACTCCAGTGAAACCGTCCTTTGCAAACGATTTATATTTACGCCGAAATAATTTCTAAATTAACTCTCTTGACAGTAAGCCCTCACATTACAGGAGTAACCTTTCTTGAAATCGCCGCTTGTAAAATCGTACTGTATGAAAAATATACTGAGGATATACTAAGAATATACAGGGAATACTGAGATTTGTTCCTCAAGCTTAAAACCGTACGATTTATTCAGCATGGAATTTCGTCATCTTGCATTTTGGGAAATAATTTCGTTATCGTATGTTGTTAGCGCAGTTTCTTTTATTGCATATTGTCTTTTTAGATAATGCGTCCAGTTTAATTAAAATATGGTTTGTACAAGAATATTGTTCTTCAAATAAATAATTTCAATATTAAAGAACCCATTGGCACGTTAGGGCGTCTACAGGACCAACTGGAATTGCTACAACTAAAGATTTGGAAACAAATTTTTACAAGACATTTAATGCGCGTCTTTTGCTGAAACCACGGAGGACCATGGCGCACGGTTACCTGATGTTGATAACCTTGCTCTCTCTTTGCTGCAATGAAAATTAAATCCATGCTAATTGAGCTTTCATCGAACAGTGCTTAGGGTCCTTAATAGGGTCACACGTTCGGCAAAGACATAAAGAGCTTGAGAAGCTCTTTCCAATGAGCGACACTTTTTGCTATTGCACGGACGTTCATCGTCCTATGTCTAGCCTTGGGGTTGAGCACAGCACTAAAGCGTAGCGATTGTTTATAGATTCATCGAAGACAAGTTTGAAGGCACAACGGAAATCGGTATGAGTCAGTACCAATTGGATATTCTAGCCACCTTAAAGAGACTTACGAAACCATGTCGCTGCTCCTAGAAAAAATAACCTATCGTGAGTACAATTGGCGTATCTGCAGTGATCTAAAAGTAATCGCTATCCTCATGGGAATACAGACAGTGTACACCAAGTACTGCTACTTCAGCTGATGCAGCAAGCTGTGAGTGGTACAGCAGAGATAGGAAGCACCACTATATGAAGAGGAATTGGCCAATCAGGGAGATACTGCAGCCAGGAAGTAAAATGATCGTTCGTGTGCCATTGGAAGAACGTGACGAAGTTATCCTGCCATCTCTTCATATGAAGCTGGGGCTCATGAAGAATTTCGTGAAGGCTCTGGACAGCGACTAAGATGCTTTTCTATACCTGCGCAACAAGTTTCTGGAGTTGAGCTACGCGAAATTGAAAGGAATGTTCATAGGTCCACAAATAAGAAGATTACAACAACATGATGACTATTTCATAGACTTACTAGGTGGCACTGAAAGAGATACGTGGGTGGCATTCAAGTAAGTTGTAGTTAATTTCCTTGAAAATGGCAAATGTGATGACTATATGAATGCTATGCAGAAGTGCATTAGTGCGTACAGACTGCTGGGTTGCAACATGTCCCTCAAAATTTATCTCCTAGTCTTGCATCTAGATTTCTTTCCCGAAAACCTAGGCTCAGTCGGCGAGGTACATGGTGAACGATTTCATCTGGACATCTCAGTGATGGAGTCACGCTATCAGGTTCGATGGTGTGCAGCCATGTTGGCTGACTACTGCTTGTCGCTTCAGCGCGACATTCAAAATATTCAGTACAAACGCAAGTCGAAAGCCAAGAAAATCAAACCAAACAATCATTAAATAAAGTATGTTGTTTATATATGTAGTTTATATATGTATTCGATTGCATATAATAAATAAGTGCTCTAGTGAAACTTCGGTTAGTGAGTCGTTTGCCTCGATGCAATGCTAAACATAGATTAAAGATTAATGTCAAATATCTCGAGAACGGTGAGTGATAAAGACAAACGGTTTGCAAATTATGAATTGGCATGAATCAATTGTCTTAGTAAACATGTTGGATACCTAGATATCCACCAAAAGTTAATTTTTGTTTATCAGTGTAATCAATGTATATTAGTGACGAAGGGTCGGAAAACTATCAATTTTTAATGCGTAGAACATCGTCTCCAAACTAAATGAAAAAAGCAACTTCTTTCCATACATGCGATTCCACGGGGGTTTGTTTAAGTTTTCAAACCGGGTGAGGAAGCAAGCGAATGCAATACAACAACCCACAATGAGGGAGGAGACATGGACTCGGCTGAGCAGAGCCAGTGTGAAAGGTGAGTATAAATAAGTTCACCTTATATGCGAAAAGGTAAAATATGTACTAACGTGTACATACACTCTGAAATATGTACGAATAACTTGGCAAGCATGCAAATCATCCCAAATCTGTTTAGTCCTTGGTCGATCAATCCTATGAATGGTTGACTGGGGCCCTCCATCCTTTTTCGTTTAATGCTAGTGAATACTAGGGAAATATGTTCACGCTCAAAAAAAGGCTTTGGCCACCTCGACCATCACGACTGTTTGTGGCAAGAAGAAACGAGGACTGATAGAGGCGTGAACAATGCCATACGGACACACACAATATACTCAAGCAGCACCAATGTCTAGCAGGAGCAAATGATTGATTACAGAGCGACAAAGGTTACTCCCCACTGAAGTACAATTCTGTGAATCACTCCCGACATAGGATTGACTCTAGTCTAATACACGGAAAAATTTGGACCCAAGTGGACGCTGGCATTATGGGCGAGCCAAGACCATTGTTTAGGGCGACATCGCGCGAAAATTTCATTCCGCACGTCCACTCGGTAGAGGAAAGTATTATTTGTTTCGGCGAATATTATTCCCCAAGGCGAGAGGAGACGGAGAGAGAGAGGAAGAGAGCGGTGGGGCATGGAAATAAGAAAAACGACTGTTTTGACCGGCTGGGGGGCGTAGAGCAATTAACCCAGCCGCAGAGCTTCAGCATTTCCAAAACCCTGAGCCCCTCCCATTTAGTGTCCGATGGGCGTAATCCCGACACGGCACAGTGAGTGAGAGAGACGGACGAGGAGTACTTCCCCTAGAGTCTCGCGGGGAACGGTTATACAGCACCTGTCCCTTCCTCGTCTCCCTACCCCCCACCCGCGAAAAGATAACGCGCTACGTGGTTTTGCGTTAATGGATAAATGATTGATATGGGACAGAAGAGAGGTTAGTGTGGTACGGTTTGCGGGGGGTGTGGAGGATTGGGGAGACGGTTTGTGGAGATGTGGGAGGAGGACGCAAAGAAGAGGAAAGGAACTGAAAGGCAGAGGAAGAGAGAGGGAATGGGTGGTGGAAGGCTTGGCGATGCGGCGGAACGATAAGAAGAAAGAATGACGGTGAACGGGAGAAACGGCGATGCTTCCTAAATGGACTGGCTGGCCGGGGCAGGGGGATGATTGATAGGGGAGAGATGGCATGAGCGGCGGCTGTCGAGGTGGGGTTGTTGGAGTTTTGGTTGGTCGGTTTGCTGTTTGCCGAGGAACTATGAGGGTGGGGAGGGAGGGATAGGGTTGGTCGTGGGCGAGGGGGAGGGAAATAAGACGGAAAGGCGTACTCACGTGAGGGGGATGGATTGATTGCATAGGGAGAAGGGGGAAGGGGGAGGCTTCCAAAAAATCCCGCAATCAGTGCCGTAGTGCCTTGATGGACGAGGGAGTGTGAATACAAATCCGCGGCTCGCCGGCGTCGGGTTTCGATCTCACGGACGTGGACTTCCTGATATGCGGGGCAAACCTGGGAAAAGACAGCGCGGGACGGTGGAATAATTGAGCACTGCCGGATGAGGGAGGAGATTTTGCAGGAGAAAACTCAGCTCTTAAAAAAAACAGCAAAAAAACACCATTGATAATTACATTCCCATTTCAATGAAAGTATTTTTCCTACATGTCTTTATTACATCTAAAATTATTTTATCTATTCAAAGTCAAGGCCATTGCTGTTTTTTTTGTTTATTATAAAAATAACAAAAAAATCTAATAATTTTTGAAACTTCTTATTCCCGGCAGTATAAAATAAGGAAAATAATCATGTTTTAATGCCCACAGAAATAACACACTTGCAGAATTACACTAATAAAAGATTTTATTCCAACAGTTACGACATGATCACATCATCTAACAGTGCAAATGATACAAGATGTTGAATATCCCCTTTAGTGTCATTATGTTCGTTGGTTATTTAAGCAATTTCTAATTCAATTTATTTTCCGACGAAGTTATCAATATCTTTCCAACACACTACGGTAGATCAGATTATGAGAATAAAATAAGGGGAATAGATTGTAGATAAGAAATGTAGAAAATATTGTTTTTTCAACGATCGATAAGAGAAAATAATGGCTGGGTTAAGACTTTGAAGTAGGTTAGTTTTCACGTAGTGTAGCTGATTAATTCATATGTTCTCAAATGCATGTTTCTAAATGTGCCAAGTATTGCTAACGCCATGTTCTGCATGTACCTTGTATGACTCATGTATCACATACACAAAGTTACATTGTAGATTATTTTAGTAAGTTTCTGTAGCATTTGTAGTATACCCATAATGTAGTGCATGTTGGTGAAAGTTAATTACTTAACTCTAGTTCATATAGGTGATAAGTTATCCCTACCTAACACACTTGTGGTTGCTTGCAGGGAAATACGTAGATGTAAAATAAAGTAGATGTGTTCAAATACGATATTTCTAAAACGGGCATATTTTGGTGGATTTCTTTAAAACTACAATCCTCTTTAATCCTCTCTACACTATACCAGGGTAACATAGTTTATTTACAACTATTAAATTGCTACTTCCGCTTTTTATTTAATATTCCATGAAAGCAACTTTTGGTCAAACGTCATTACGTTTCGGGTTTTGATACATCACTTTCATTAGTGATTCAGGATGTAGGTATCAATTTGCTTTTTGATCCAATAATTTAAAGGGCATCTTTTATGTAAGAACATTTTCTTCTGGACCACTGCTGTTCGTATAGTAGAACGTTTTTCTATATAAAAATCAGTGTTTCATTATTTTCCTTTGGGAATAAACAATGGCATTATTAGGGGAGAAGCAGACAGCTGAGGTCATATATGCCATTAAGGACACATGGCATGTCTCAATAGGCCGAATTAGTTGGAGAATACAGGAATGGAGGAGGAGGAAAATTTACCAGATGTCAGCATTAATATTCTCTACAATTATTAGGCAAGGAAGTCCTCTCCACACTGTCCCATTTGACAGACCAAACTGTACGATTGAAATTCACTCCATACACTATATAGAAAGGAATTGGCATTATTAGGAAAAATGTCCCCTATCCCTGAGACTTGACCCCGAGCTCCAGAGCGAGAAGACAGTTCACAAGCCATTACAAAAAACTTATCCCGAGTCATTTGTATAAAACAGGGATGAAGTGATATTTTGTATACTCTTGCTTTCTATACCAATCACTCTTCCTTATATCCGATCATCTATGAACTGCATTCCCTTTAATGCGACTGGAGCAAAATATGAATATCCAAAAATTTCTACGGATTTGACCTCAATACAAAGAAAAATGTCTCAACTTTCGAATGACAACAATGTTTAAGCATAAATTGATTAAACCTTCTGATAAAACCAATTTATAAGCTATTGATTAAACTATATCTCCAGGTAATAGGTAAATGGCAGTTTTTCATGAAATATGGTAAGACTGTGCGCTTCAGAAAAATATAATCAAAGAAATGAAAGTTACCTGACGTATCGATCGCGTCAGATATTAGGCGTAGTTTATCTCAATAATTAAAAAAACAAATTTTCACTTTTAAGAAATAAGTTTCCAGCGTACACGATGAAACGAGAAACTTATGTTCCATCCTCAAATAATTTGAATTCTTTTTGAGAAATTCAGTCAAAAATCTAAGTTTTCGGGTCATTGACATAAATTACTATATGGCCCATCTTATTAAATATTTTCATAACCTATTGATTTCTTAATGCTGCTTGTGACTGCTGAAACTTTTAAATTAAATTCAAGTATGGTCTCTCATAAATAGAAAAAAATTACAGCTAACTGCCTTACTCTCTACCGACCGTACGATTTCAAATAGTTTCAGATTTGCTTTTTCAATCATTTTACACTCACTACCATCCCCAGTATCCCCTCTCCACAACGTCATGGTTTCTGTGACTTGCAACTTCATACTTTATTTATAATAAAAAACCATTTCATTTTTCTGTTTAATCATTCCAACACTATTTATGACTAATCGATGTGATTTCCTGTCGCTTTTTTTCAGAAGTATTTTGTTTTAGCGCTAATTCCTCGTTTTGCTACCACGCTTGTGTTCCACGGTGAAATAATATAACTTACTTCTCTTCTTCTTAGGTTATCAGGCCTCAAGCTGGTTAGCAGCTACCACTTACTAAGCAAACAAAACTTACGAGGTAATTATAATTTAGCTATTTCAGGCAGTTATTTTATTTCAGCTATACTAGTTCAATCATTGTGAACATAGGATAACTAAATGGGCAAACCCCAGAAGCAGTCTGCTATGAATGGGAATAAAATAGCTGAAATAAAAATATGAAATTATAAAGAGATTGTTTCACTCTCACGTATGAACATGTAGGTACCACGCAAATGCGAATTACAAGTAAATGGACGAGTTTAATTCCTTCTTCAACCAAGTCTCGCCGTGCAAAATTGGCATTAAGCGTAGGAAATAAAAATGTATTGAGCATAAACCGAATTCAAAACCGTGTCAGAAAAAGCATCTAATCATAGTGATCATATTACTATCGATATCGTTCATACCCTGACACTTTCAGGCAAATACCTTCTTGATTAAACGTAACCTCTCTATTCCACACGGAATTTTACGTAGATTACTGTTGGTACCCACTAGTAGGAAACTTTCGAATTAAACACCTATTAAATTACTAGACCTTTGATTTTTCCTCATAATATCACACAATAACCAGCTATGGCTGATTAACTTTATTAAAACCTCGTGTGCTCATTATGGGAAATTTCATGGATGAAACAACGACAGAGAAAGTTTCAATAGCGAGCAAGCATGAAATTTGAACGTGCAGGAGTGAATGCATGATAATGGGAAGAGAGTATTAATGAGCTCATATGTAACAGGAGAATGATATTCTGATATGACTCTTACTGTATTAGGCGCGTTCATACTCTCAATGGCGTGAATATTTAATGTCTGTACTTGGAGCATTGGCTTCAAAAGTGATATTACAGCAAAAATAGTAATTACTAAGTTACAAGCGCCAATATTTAGCAAACTTTCCTTAAAACAGAAAAAAACTTTCATTATATCACTGCTCATAACTTGTGTATCCCTGCTAATCAAAAGCAAATTAAAATTATTTACAATTTTCAAATTAAGCGTCTGTTATATAAATGTATTGAATGTTTTTCAAATGTACAAATATTTTTGTTTTTATTCAACTGAATTATAAGTTCACCGTGCTGCAACCAAATGTAAATTGAAATTTTGAAAATAGTTGAATGTTCTGTTTTATGAAGATGTTTAATGTTGTTTACTGATTTCGTGTTCCCGAAATGAGAAGTACATTATTTCATTGCTATCCAAATGTGAAGGGAACATGTAAAACATTGACGGTGGTTCAATTCAAGTCTTTACCTTGGAATAATACACAAAGGATATCGTATTGTCTACTTTATTTTCAACTCGTACTATACGTGTTTCAACTAACTAGCAGTCATCCTCAGGTACAACTTCCACATATCCAGACACAGAGTTGAAAATAAACGTTACGATATTCTTTGTGTTTCATTTTGAAATGCTGTTCTACAACAACTCGCCTAAGAAAGTGAAATTTGTTTGGCCTTGGAGCCCACCTGAAGCCTCCGTTGATTGGTAAAAATTATTTTAGAATGTTTATCTGCCGGTGGAAGTAAATAAATCATATTCTATTCTGTTTCGCACTCAACAGCAGTTGCGTACAAGAATTCAAAATTCGTTTTCTGGATACTCCCGTACTCCTCGTAGAAAATTGCTCAATTGTTCCATAATTGACACGTGGTGAGTAACATACATCTCTTTTGCTCTCGCTCTTGCTTCACTGCATTCATTTTTTAGTGCTAAGCATACATTAATGTATTTTTCATGAGCAAGAATTCAAGGTGTATCGCGGAGTTGGATCCGAAAGCGCTCTTGGGTGGAGGGAACAATGAATCAAGGATGAAGGAGGCGGGGAACACTGGGGTGCGGTGAGCGCGGGCGTGCCAGAGGATATCCGGAGGAAAAAATACCCGCATCATGCAAGGGATCACAAAGAACAAACGTGGGGGAATACTTTAGTCTGGGGGTCAGTCACAGCATCAGCTCACCTGAGGCCGCTCACGCAGATTTAGTTTGCATGTAATTTATCATTTCCCTCCTGACAACCTTATACCCATTGCATTAAGTTTTCGTAATAAACGGGGAGGAAAAGAAATTATACCTGGTGCACATCGAAAGGAGGGCATAATTCGTCAATCAAAATCCAAAAAACAAGGATTGTGACGAGATTATGGTGTGACCTGTCCCACAAAAGATCATTTTCTATCCTTATTCTCCTATAGTTGAAGCAAACAGCATTTAATTCATCATTGTCGGAATTTTTCAACTTCTAAACCCATATATTGATAGTAAAAGCTACTTAAGGTAGTTTGAGCGAGATAGTTCCCTAGTCATAACAGAGACCGCATTCGAATCATACGTTACGATTTCACCAGCTATAGGACACATGAATTAAATATTGCATTATTAATGGGCCAACAATATAGTTTTATATGAACTGAACCGTAAGAAATTTAATGAAAATATCTAAAGAAGTCTTCAACTTCACTCATTTTTTTGGCAAGGTACGTTTGAAACTCCTTCAAAAGGAAAGATTTTTTGTGATCCTGAAGAATTTGCTGCGGTTACAATGTCATTAAATTTTAGAAATAGGTCCGAAAACATACAAATTACACACTGTAAATTATCTGACAAGATATAGGCGTTAGAAATATCTTATTAGGTAAATTAGCTCTCTTTGGAGTGAATACACTATTTTCGATGTGAAAGGGCTGGTGTTTTTTGCAAATATCTCGGAAATGAATGTGGTGAGGGGTTGATTTTTTGGTGCCATTTGAATATTGAGATGTTTTTATTCAAAATGAAATAAAATTCATCGATTTCCAAGTGAAATGATATTTCGCACAAAGTACATTAAGATTTAAATGAGGCATATGCGAAATTTTCACTGACTCTGCTCAGGAGATACTTCCATATCAAAAACACCTCTTAAAAGGAAGGAGTTGAAGGTCAGGATCTTAGGAAAGAGTACTGAGAAGAGACAGGGAAAGAGCTTAGTATGTAGTGTAGCATCCAATGGTGCAGAAATGTGGCAATAAGAAAGGAGAACAAAATTAGTATGTAGGGGTCTCGGATGTGGGAGTGGAGGAGGATTCAGATGGTACTGTCTACAAAACGGAAGACAAGGAAGTATGTGCTCCTTAGTGTTGGTAAGGAAAGGAAACATCTTGACTAATTAAGGCGGAGGCAGAACAGGTGACTATATGGAGTAATTAGGGACTGTGGGTTCATCTACATCTACTAACTACCCTGCAAGCCACCGCAAGGGTGTTGGCAGGGGGAGACTTATCACCAACATGAACTACACTGAAGAAATTTACTTTCCCCTACAAGCACCACAATATTGGTAAGCTACCAATGCTACAGAAACTACTAAAATTATCTATAATGTAATAAACGTGGCATAAGAGTCAAGCAGGGAACATGCAAAACATGGTGCTAGCAATACTAGGTAGATTAAGAAACATGCATATGAATAAACCAGCTACACAACCTATCAAATAACTTGCTTCAAAATCATTCAAATGCCCTTATGGTCTCTTATCGACCGTGGGAAAAAAGGACATTTTATACCTTTCTGTTCAACAATCTATTTCCCTTATTTTATTTTTATGATACAATCTACCGTAGTAGGTTGGAGATTGTAAGGTATTAATGGGTTGCCGAAGACCGAGTTATACGGGAGGATATTGAATTAGCGGGGAAGGGGAAAAAAGAGAAAAAACTTCATGAAGAGAAGGAGGAAGTTTTCTGGAATTAAGAACACAAATGTGTATCAAAATAGAAGTCCGCGCATGTAAAAATCTAGGGGTTGATCATTACTCTCACCCAGTAAAACCTACCTTAATTGCGCAGACTTTCCTAATAGTAATAATGCAAGTTCCTCCAACTGAGTTATCCCCTGCGACCATTCACTTTGCTCTCATACAGGGAAAATCATGGTAATAATGTCATTTATTTAGTTATTTGGCAATAGATTTTAATGATAATCCCATATTTGTTGCGAATAACATAACATATTACCTATCAAATTCTTTTGTAGTAATGCCAAAATTAATCGTAGTTGGTGAAATTTAAGGAAAAATTAATTAATGCAGACTAGCATTATTACCAACAGGTGACATATTTGATGTAAAATAACATGCTTCTTCAAAGAATGATTTCCTTAAACAGCTCTTTTCAACAAAACGACGCTAATGCGGCATGTTGACAGCAGAAAAATTAATTTTGTCCTGCAGATATATCGCATTATGCGATTTTTGCACTAATCTCCAAAAGTGTATGCAACCGTCCGGAGCTGAGGGTGAATGGTTTGAACCTTCAACTGGAGGCTGCTGAGCTCTCACTAAAGAAGTACAATATTTTAAAGTTACCTCCAGGGGTAAGCATAGTCAAACTCTTTGTCACTAGCCATTTGGCAGAAGCTTCCATCTACAAAACATTTCTTTCAGAGCTCTTCAAAACTTTGTGGCGTTAAAAAAGTGGCGTTATTATCTGCATGTCGTTATTACGCTAAGTTACCATATCTTCTTTGTAATTCGTCTATTATCCATTCTTTAGATATGACTAAACCGACGGTGCACACTCCTTTCATATATGTTAGTCACTGGAGTACCCAACACACATAATTTTATGGCCAACTCATTCCATACTATATCCATCTCACTTTTTCCGCTCACACTTGTCAAGTATTTCATTATGTTCGCCCTTATCCAATGAATACCCTTAAAAACTAATGTTTCCCTGCCTGACAAGAACGCAGGGGCTTCCCAAGACAAACACTCATTTCCAAATATGCTCAACATTGCCACCTACAACGTTCCTTCAGGAATATGCGCGCCTTTTAATATCTCAATCCATCCCTTCACCTATATTTTTTCAAAAGCCTTAAAATAGCAAATTAGGAATGTATGGAACAAATTCCTCAAAAGATAAAGGAGTGGAAATATACAGGAAACTAATTTTTCGATTGATCTCTAACGATAACGATCGTTTTTCCAGAAAAATGCGACGGAATGACCTGATCTAAAAAAATCGGCGAGACATGTTACATACCTTCAAACCATACCGCAGTTGTAAACGAGATCATATTTAATCAAGTCTCACTCAGAGATCTTGGCAATAGGTTCGAAGAGCGGCGACCCGGAAAGCTTTGAAGGAAGAGGAAAAATATTTTTTTGGAGGGCAATGAAGATGACTAGGAGACGTGAATAGGAGGTAACCATTTGAGGGGGAACTCGGGGGGAGGGGAAGAGGAGAGGAAACAGGGGAAAAGCAAACAAGAGTCCTGGAAACCTATTCAAACATTCGAGAGCTTCAGAGGGAGAAGAAGTTGGAGAGGAAACACGCGGCAGATGGATCCAATATGGAGTATTTAACGGTGAGCTGAACGCATTGGCTTAAGTGGAAGCGGGGAAAAAATATCTAAAATGCATTAAATTTTGGAAACAAATAAGTGTTAGCGTTTTAAACAAATGTACTTCCATTTTAACTCTATCACAGTCGAGATATTTTCTACCGCAAAAATTGATGCAAACATGAAGCGATTTGTGTGAGCGAGAAATTTCTGAGAGTGAGAGAATGAGAAAAAAACTATTTTACGTCGATAATCATTAGGGAAACGTAAATGATTTTTAATAAGGATTAATACAGCAAATTAATACAGAATTCAATCGACAGAAAAAAATACTATAATTTTTAACCGTCCACACGGCTCATATTCAGAAACGAATCGATAATGGAGTTGAGAGCTAGGCAATTACATAAGCAAAACATCGGGGCACCAGCTTGTGAAGAGCATGGTTTCCGGAACAGGAATGAAGATGTAAGAGATGAGAAAAAAATGGGCGCGGGTCTTACCAGAGGTCCTTCTAAAGAGCCCGTCGGTTACTCTTCCCGCCTACCAGCGTGTAACTCGTCCCGACCGACAACTATCTCTCTGCTTACGAGTACCAAGATGTTTTTTGATACAAATAGCTGGAAACCTGCTACTCAGCGGATAAATTCCACAATTGTAGGAGAAAATTCCCAAAACTTTTACTTTAGTTTAACTATCTGTGCTGAAATATTGTAGAAAAATGAAGCTTGAACTAATTTGATCAGCATATATATTATGCTATTTCCGACTCGTATGTAATGCCGATCCAAAAAACTACACAGAAATGAAGGAGGCCATGAGGCTTCTTTGTTACTCCTAATGGATGCTCTCCGGCCAAAAATTAAAAAATCCGTGATTGAAATCGCGTCAAATTACATTCGCTTGTGTAAAAAAATTTTTCAGGCAGTTATTTGCTCGCTCTTCCAATTCTGCCTTAATGAATGTGTATTTCTGAGTAGACTAATTGTTAGAAGCCGTATTGGGTATGATTCTTTTATCACGTAAGTTACTTATTTTAGATGACATTGTATTTAGTACAATAGCCAAAAGCATTATGAAAGTGTGCTTTAAAGTTTCATTCTTGGTGAGAATCACCTCCTGCCAATTCACACTGAAATGACTTGCAGGGTATCTGTACACCAGCGTTTACCAAACTGTACTCCATGGAGTCCTTGGGGTTCCGTTAATGATTCACAGGGGCTCCATTCACTTCAGTTATGACGACGACAAGAATGACAAAAATGAAATTGCTGCTTCCATTTAGCAATTTTGACAATTGTTTCCTTTATTAATCATCATCACTGGTCGTTCAATCCTAAAATTGGTTGACTGCAGCCCTCCACACTTCTCTATTCTTTCCTAGGCCTCGCACTTCCTGGTAGCCCATCCTATGTTATTTCCTCTTTATTTGGTCCATGAACGCATTCCTGGGTCTACCTCTAGGGACTTTTCCCTCTATTTTAGCTTCAATTATGTTCTTCTCAAACCCATTTGCCTCAGGGTGTGACTAATCCATCTGGTTCTTCTTTTCTGCATGGTGTCCATATGGTCCTTTCCTCTTCTACTCTTCTGTAAACTTCATCATTTCTTATTTTGTCAGAATATTTTATCTTCAGCATCTTTCTCCAACAAAAGGCTTCCAGTCTCTTCTGGTCTGCTTTTCCAATAATTCATGCTTATGATCCATAGTGCCACTCTCCACACGAATGTTTCCACACACTTTTTCTAGCTAGTAGGCCTATCTTCTTTGATCAAAGTAGTTGTCTTTTCACTATGAACGCTTTCTTAGGACCACCTGCTACAATTTCTCTCCTCTCAGTTTTTTATTTCTGCATTCAGTTTTTCTCTTCCACATACTAGGATTTTTGTCATCGTCTAATTTATTATCATGTTTTACTCTTGGAGAAATTTGTCCATTACGTTTGGTGACTTTTGAAGATCATCGCGATTTCTAGCTAAGATTGCTATATCATCTGCGAAGCGGAGCAAGTTTATTTCTACTCCGCATATATTTCTTTATTTCACACTTTTTAGTATACATTCACAATAATTCTTATACCTCTGTATATATACAGTGTGACTATGCCTCACAGAGCCAAAATTGAACAAGACACTAAACATTCCTAGGGGCCCCTAGAAACTTTAACTAAAAATATCTCGGTGGCCGAAAAAGTTTAGGATCCGCTGCTGTAGACGTATATGAAAGTGAACCCATAAAACATGCAAAGGGCTCAAAAATGGTGAATTATCTTTATGCGCACAATAGGTTTCTAGTTCAAAGACAATTACCCATCTCAAAAGAAAACTTCGTACGTGAAAGAGGCTTAACCACGATTTATATGCGAGCTCCACCGATCAAAATCCAAATGCAATGCTTATTCAATGTACATTCAATGTAGAACTTATCTGAAAATTCCGCATGTTTCCTGTTGATTGATTGTACCACTGTACACTCATTTACTAGGAAAATACATCGAAATACATAGTTAACAACTCAAGGCTCATGACTTTTGAATCATACTCTGCATAGCATGTAGATGAACTCTTACCTCATGCGCTAGATATTCACATCTTTTTAGGCAATAAATTACATTTCGGAGTTGCATAAACTGTTGAACGATATGGTAAATTTCGTGTAGGAGATATAGCTCGGTATCCATCACATACTTTTGCATTGCATGACTTTCTGTGTATTATGTAATTATCTGCACGTCATATTTTACCTTAAAAACCATTTGTTGAGGCATGTTTTTCTGTTCTTTAATCGTCGCAACTTTTCCACTCGTTAGAGAGAGTTTCCACTCCCAGGACTCCTTAGAGGAGTTCAGAGAAAGACGCTGCTGAGAAAAGCGGGAGGGAGGAGGGAGGGCCTTTGTGGTCTCTTGATGGAAGGGGGAGACAGGAAGAGTGGATTTGAAGTGAGGGGAGAAAGGAGAGCGGAAGTTGACGAAGCAAATAAAGTCAAAATGGGGAAGGAGGGTCAAGGAGTTGGGGCGCTGCAGGTAAGCGGCTGAGAAAGCATGAGGCAGTGCTTTACCTGCAGAGGTGGCAGTCAAATGGCGCCAGATTCCAGACGCCACGCTGGATGGACCGAATAATACGAATGACTAAAAGGCTCTGTCGTATTCCAACGCACGAAGGAAAATACGCTGTTTACACTCTCGCTCATGGGATGGTATCGTGGTTCCAACTTACGCATTGCCGTTGAAGAAAACGCCCTCGGCTCAGTGGCTTTGTTCAGATGCATTGTCCTCAGGACGCAATTATTCAATCAAAATTACTTATGTTAAAGCGCCTCAAAAATTTAAAGAAGGGCGATCACGATTTTGCTCTCACGAACGCCACTGAAAATTAGCAATAACTGAGAGACAAGCGTTGGGAATAGCATGCATCACGTCGCTGTCACTCTTTCCCAGTGATGAGCAATGTACATATAATTGCAAGCCAATTTTTATGTATACTTCAATTACAAGCCGGGTGCAATCTACCTAATAGCGAATGTTTCTTAAGGAAAATGAGGATTTTGTAATATGCATCTGATATAATACAATTATACTACCTGTACCAAGTAGGAAATCACATAGTAAATATTGCTTTGATAACTATGATGCACTAAACTTTAGTTTAATCACAAAATTCAAAGAAACAAGAAGAAAATATTAACTGCATTTAGAGGATAAAATTAAATTAAATAAAGAGATAACACATTTTGAAAGTCTAAGCAAAACCCGAATGGAATCTAGAGAATATAGTATATCCATGCCTGTGATTCTAATAATTCTCATTAATAATTAATCTTATAAATAGAAAAGGCATGAAGTATGGAAATTTTTTATTTAATCGTCTTTTTAGGCGTACCGCTGGTTCTAACCGCTATGCCATTCCAATGTTTTGACAGAAGCTTGACAAAAATAAGAGAGATAAACGGAATAACTGTACATATATCAGCCGTTGTTCACGGTAGCATGCTAGGTTTCAATATTTGTTTCATCAAATTTATTGAAAGAAGTAAAACATCAGAGGGGGAAATATTAAAATTGTTGAAGGAAGACGCAATACAAATTATCTCGGTGCAAAAAAGAATAGTTTAACCATGAAAAAAAGGATAATGACACCAACCAAGTTTTATTTGAGATATTTTCCTGGCATGTTCCTTTAAAATGTCTCGGAATAGCTTGAAGTTCATCGCAATTGTGAATATAAATTACAATTATTTATGTTTCATATTGAATTCCGACCAAAAAAGGTGATATTGGCTTTTTCAGGTGGTTAGAAAAAACATTTACCGATTAGACATTGAAATTTGTATTGTGTATTTACGATTAGATATTGCTGGATTGCATCCCCTTTGAAAGTAATAGAACGAAGTTTAAAATATTGCAATGAATACATAGGCGGTATGGCAATTCGGCATTCTTTTACAGAAACAAATACTTCGTCAAATTACTCTGATGAGTAATTGATGAGGATGCTAATGAGAACTTGAAGTAGACAAGTCGACGGGGCGTGTAGCAGATTTGTTGATTAGCTTCATAATTCCTGTCTCTTAATCTGCCACGCAGTACAAACATCACGTTACGCATGATCCCCGCATGACTCCTGTATGTCGTATCGTTCACGTAGCATCTCTGTACACTGAAATAGTTTCTGTAGCATTAGTATCATAACTATAGTGTAGTGCATGTTGGTGAAAGTTATTGGCACATAATTGTGCATGTAAGATTCTTAGACTCTGACTAGTTAATATAGTTCTTTACACCTGTGCTAAATATCTGAACATCAATATTAGTCACTAACCACGAATGTAATTTCCGACATGATATACTTTTGTACGGTTTAGTAGCTTGTAGTTTTTTTATCTGTCGCATTAATAAGACTAATCAGTAATTGTACCTTAAGTAGTATTCTGCATGGAAGCATGTTCTTGCACGTAGCACTCTCCTAGTTTTTGCTCTGATCGCGCACCGTCATGACTGATTTTGGCCTGCGCCAGTCATCCGGGGGAACATGCGTGGTTCTAATATCTGCTGGGATGAGGGCTTCATGCCTGGCGTGAAATCACCCCGTGCCACACACCCGAGTGTATGATCACGCTGACTAACACGGTATATCGTAGATATAGATGTTACTGATAACTTACATCCAGCCAGTGGCGGATCTAGGTTTGGTCCAAGGGGGGGTCAAACCGAGGGTCTAAGGGGAACCCCCCAGCCGAAGAGGGGTTCGGGGGTATTCCCTACAAAAATTTGGGATTTTCGAGACTCAAAAACTACGGTTTTAGGCTATTTCTCCGATAAAAGAGAGAGTTTGAATTTTTTATAATGTTCACGTATTCGCGCGCATTCGAGATTATTTGCCCGGTTTCGCAAGTAGGTATCGCTTCCGATTGTAACGTACCTAAAGCGTGTAAAATCGGCCCTAAGTTTAAAACTAATTTGTATTTTAATTCGTTATAGTAGGTAAATTTGCCGAAAAATATAACTAAATACTTGTACAAAGTGGTACCTACAATAATTTCAATTTTATCTAGTGTAAGTTTCGACCCAATGGGGGGGGCTATAGCCCCCACCATAGATCCGCTCCTGCATCCAGCTATACACACTATAGGTGGCTTGCTGGGTACTATGTAGACGCAGATAAACCCGTTGTTCAGCCATTTAGAATAACCCAAAAAACCTTGTTGTCACCCGCACATCACGCTGGAAGCCTTGACATAAAATTGAATTGCCATTTTCCCTCATCTTGGACTCACGAAAGAAGAGAAGGATCGACTGGGGATGGGATTTCAGGGTCACGGTCTCTCGAACCTTGAGGGAAAACAAGGGCAGGGAACGAAAGCCACGAGTCACACAAGCGGGAGGATAGAAAGAATGGGGAAGGAAGGAGTGACAGAGGGACGACGGTGGTGCTAGTAAGAGCTGGAGGGAAAAGAAATAGGGCCGGCGACGGAAAGGGCCCAGAAAGAGGAGGAAATATAACATTCACCACTTCAAAAAGGCTAAAGAGGATGAGGAGAGGGGGGAGTGTCTCCCTAGGATTGAAGTGGGCGCGTGGTCACGCTCTTAAGCAGGTGGGGGAAGGAGGGGAAGAGGATGCCGGAGGAGGAGTCAAAGGTTGGCGGAGGCATTAGCGAGAAGGAAAGCATGGCTGAACCTCGGGGGAGGAGAATGAAGGATGACATTTGGAGTCTGCGAGGGTTTTGGAGGAAGAGGCGGGTCTGAGGACGGAGAGGGACCCGAAAGGGGAGAGGGAAGTTTGAGGAGGGCGGGAAGGAAGGGATGAAGAAGTGGCAGATGGCTCAGAAAAGAGAGTGAAAACACAAGTTGAGGGTTAGCTAGCAAGGTGGTCGGTTGGTCTGGTCTTTGGTCGGGAGGGTAGGGGTTTCGAGGGGCGGTTTTGGTGCCCATGTGGAGAGAGAGAGACTCGGCTGGGCCATGACGGGAGGGGCGGGAGGTTGAAGAACACGGGACGTCAAGTTTCCAGCCCAACTCCAGCTCCTCCCAAGACCTCACACTCCCTCTCCCGTACCCTGCTCCAAAAAGCGCCCCACACGACACTTCTCCGGAATGGGTCAGGAACTATTAACCCATGTAATTAAACTTTTGAAAAGGATTTCTCAAACTTGGTAATACCCACCTTATTTTTTTTCCACTCGATGCCGGCGCCAGGTTTTTAAGGCCCTCACATACCTATACATAAAATTTTGTGCCTGCTCAAAGTGCAGTTGGGGTGCTTGACGCGAAGTTGAGCGTGGGGGGAGAGTGTGGGGTTTAGGAAGGCAGAGCCTTTCACAAGGGCTGGGTGGAAAAGCAATCATCTGAGAAAATCATTTGGGTTCACGTATACTAGTGTCCACAGAATTCCTCTGCGTGGGATTCCACTTAACTTCGAAAAGAGCGGGCAATGACAGAATATCCACATTTAGAAATCACATTTCTCTGACTAACAAGCGAGTTGTGCTTTTAGAGTTAATTTCTGTAGGAGTTATAACGAAACCCACGAAAAGTTAGGCATGAATAAAAAGGAATGGAAAAAAGCATCCAGTTTCCTTCATGAGTTTCCACTCAACGGTTTGCCCCGATCTGAGTATTCCATTTGCGTCAATTGGAAACGACCACGAGACACTTTCTCAATAATTTACCACCAATGAGTGAAGGTAGCATGCCTTTTTAAAAGTGCACCACTATTCATTCAAAAAACTATCACCAAAATGCAGTATTTTATGGACTCATCATTATCGCGTAACAAGAAAAGTTAGGCAGTACTGAATCAATTATATGCACTGCCGAAGACCATTCCCTAAGCCCAATCAACAGGGTCACGTCTCTTGCCTACTAAAAAGATACTCAAAAGTAAGCCATCCAGTATGTCCGTTCTATATTTAAATGAATATGCTAGTTTGTTTCTACGGAATTTCATAATTTAAGTATGCACTATGAGTCAATATATCTGTCTCCTTATATGCAAATTTTGCATATTAGCGTGACTAAAATTAAATTATTGATTCTCGTGACGTACGAACGCAGTGTCTCTCCTACAAAAAATAGAACGATGGTTATTATCCGAACTGCTTTAGGCATCCCCTTGCTCGTCCGGCACTGAAATCAACAGTATTTTTGTAAAAACACGTCATAACAGTAAGATAGTGTGTTTGACGGTTAGTGTATATCTGTTGTATAGTCATCCCCCGCCCAACACTCTTAAGGTGGCTTGAAGGTCAGGGTAAATTCTGGGAATAATATTACGGGGGTCTGGTAACAAACTTCAGTTTTCCGGAGGTTATGGAATGCCTATATGTTACCATTTTATCTATTTTATAAAGAACTAGCTGTGCCCGGCATGCGTTGCATTGCCTCTTTTTCTTTCTTAGCAGGCACACACATAAAAAGTACACACTCAACAAATTCAATAGTTTTAGCCTTAAATTTGTAAACTAAACCGGTCGTGCAATAAATATTCTGAGTAAAACTTACAAAGTATGCTGATTCCAGAACATGAAAAAAGTACACACATTGACATGTAAAAAATTCCTCCAATTGCCTACTTTTATAGCCCATAATTTACTTCAAAACCTCATTGATTTCAGTACATATTATTATATTCTAAATTTGAAAAATAAAATACTCCATCCTGAATTCCCCACTGATTTGTATACTTTTCATGGTTTGACCAACAAATATTTTCCGGAATCAAAATTGGTCCCTTAACGACTATTAGACTCAGTTCAATGAATTCCTCGTACCTACAAAGAAATTTGTAACGTACAAATGATGCCATGAGTTTCCATTCCATGCCTATGCTGGAACTTCCGAGTAAATAAAATATTCTTTTGCTGAAGCAGTACAAACATTAAAGATTTTCGAGCTAAATTGCACAATTTTAGGAAAAAGCGAAGGATATACGAAAATCGAATGCAAGAATTAAAAGTAATCAAACAAAGATCCCACTGCACCAAAACATATATTACGCAAAAATAAATTACGTAACTTTTAAAACAAATTATGTCTCACTAATATGATTCTGATGCACGTGATTGAGCAACTCGTAAATGATCTGCTTCAATTGCTTGATTGCCGCTCCTCGCTTTTTTGCGAAGCTCGCGTGCCAACACTAATATTTTGAAACGACTGGCGCTCCACCTATTGTAAAATGGATTTAATAATTCAGAAACCTTCTGGGGCGAGCGCATAACAATTCAATGGTTTCTCAATTGCTATTGGTTAAATTAAGAACCTCTCTCATTGGTTAAAATAAAGATAGTATTTTTAAATTTAATAGTATTTGGAAAATTAGGTTAGGATTATTAGCTTACCCGTCGGGCGTTGTTGCACGAAAATTATTCGAAAGATTAAGAGGGCCTTTAAAAAATTTTTATACCTTCAACCTTCGAAACCTTCGCAAGAGTGTACTCAACAACTTCTTAAAGTTTCTTGGCGATTCGTTAATTAAGATTTTATTTTTATTTTTGTTTATTTATTTGGTTGTCAAGGAAAATGCGTATAAGAAAATCGATTGAAAAAGAGAGAAACATCATTCTTTGGGGCATGATACCACTAATTTTAGTAGTATCATGCTTTCGGGTATGCGATAAAATGAATTTCAACTCTCTATCTTTAGTTCAAGTTGTTTTAAAAAGGGAAATAATTAACCGCTGCACAAATTCCAATGCTTAGAATTCCTAATCGGCTCAACTAAGCAATATGAATTCCAACAGCAATGACCGAAATCTGGTTGTCAAGCGAATATGGTATTGTTGATTTTACAGAAAAATATGTGTTTATGCAGCTAAAAACGCAATTTTCAGTCAATTACGAAGTGAAAAGCATAATTAATTGAAAGAATTAAAAAATTCATTCTTACAGACATTTAATTAAAAAAATACCAACTCTCTATCTTGAGCGAAAATAATTTTAAAAAGTAAAAAATGAAACCACTGCACAAAACCCGATACGTACCGCGAACCACCCAAGGGCCCTGAGACTCCCGCCTAAAGGGCCCACCTAAGGGCCATGGGACTTTTATGGGCCCTGAAATCATTTTAAAGTAGCCTATAACTTTCCTCCTGCCTTGAACTATTACTCGGCAAAATTTCAGCACGATAGGATTAAAACTGAGGTTAGGATTATTAGCTTACCCGTCGGGCGTTGTTGCGCAAAAACTACTCAAAAGATTGAGAGGGCCTTGTGGGGCGAAATTAAAAAAAAATTTATACCTAAAACCTTCGAAACCTTCGCGGGAGTGTACTCAACAACTTCTTAAAGTTTCATGGTGATCGGATCAACGGTGTAGTAATGCATACAGGACACACAGACATACATTCGTTTATATATATATAGATAGAAGATAAGTTGGGCGGCCTGCTGTGCCTCATCATAATCCGCCCATGCTTAAAACCCACACGGGTAAGTAGTGGTATTACTAAATAGAAAGAAGGGAATTTCACCTTGCTGAGGCAAGAATCTAAGACTCAAGTACATTTACACAATAATTTTGCATACATTTCTTCGAAATACGAATCGGTTTATTTAAATCTTACCTAAAGAAAGTTCTTAGTTTAACAGGGATGGAACATTATTTTTGTAAACAGTAACCATTTGGAATTTTTTCAAAGACAGAATTTGGAAGGTATGTGGTTTGCTGTTGCTACCTTGAACTTTTCCACTATGACTACATGAATTTGACATCGATTAGAGCAAAATTGTAGCAACAGCCTATCGTTATAATATCTCTAGTTCGCTGATGAAAAACCATTCTTGCAGAGAAGAATGAGACAATTACAAAAAACTGAACATTATGATGTATGTATTGAATTCATATGTCTATAATGAAAAACAACTTCAACCTTTACATTGAGAAAACGAAGATTACGGTTGTAGGGACAAATAATGAAAACGTAATCACCATTTAACTTGGGCAGCAAGAGCTTGCGTAAATGGAAGACTTTTCTTTTGGGGAGTCAGGATCACGAGCGATGGAAGATGCTATCACAAAACAGTGAGCTGAATAACCCATGTAAAGAAGGGAATCAATCACATGAAGAGTTTTCCAGACTTGTTCTACTGCTAGTATAACAAGTCTACAAGTGAGATAGCACTTTATTAAAACGCAATTGGGAGCATACTCCTTTAGAGCAGTGAAGCTTGTACATTAAGAGCAGCATAACATAATAGTAATAGAGAGAATGGAGATGAGGTGTTATAAAAATAGTTATAATCAAAGGATGAAATCACTGACGAAAAAGTTATACGAAGGGTTGGAGATAATATAATCACGGGGTAAAGGAGAAACAAACGAGTTTGGTACATATTTCCGGCACAATAAATCGTCCAAAATGATGATTGGAGGAGAAATAAGATAGAAGAATACAGAGTAAGATCAGGACTCAAACACATCAAACAAATTATGGAGAAAGTGAGTATAAGTGAAGAATCACATTTACAAAATACCGTGAAAGCAACCACCAGGTTGTGTGGCACGAGGTTATTCGACACCAGGCATGCGGTATTCATCCCAGTTTAAATCAAAACCACACACGTACCCCCAAATACCAGGAGTAGGTCAAAAGCAGTCAGGGCAACAGTGTTCAGTTTGACCAGAAACTAGGAGAGTGATACGTATAACATGCTACCATGCAGTACACTACTCAAGAAACAACTACTGGTTAGTATTATTAATGCGACAGATAAATAGCGTTACAGGGTACTAAGTCATGCAAGAGTATATCATTCCGGAGATTACATGCGAGATTAGTAGCTAATAATCATGTTAAGATATAAAGCACTAGTGCAAAACTCTATTTAAACTAGTCAGTATCCTAGAACTAATCTATCGCAACTATTATGGAGTCTTATGTATACGTGGAAAAAATGACATTTTAAATCTATCGGTTCTACCGTCTATTTCCTGTATCACATGTCTGTGATCGTTTCTACCATAATAGTGTGGCTCTAGCCAAATATATTGAGCATCTGGAAAAAAATATTTAATCTCTATTTTTCCCTTCGATCGGATAGAGATTCCCACCACAATTTCCTCATCAATTTAGTAACACTTCTATGTTTATCGAAACAATTTTTAACAAATCTAGCTGCCCTCCACTGTATTCGATCTTGTCCATCTAAGTCCATATCCGACTTAAGAATTAAGAAGGATGGAAGACGTTATCTTTTAAGAGGAAGAGGAGCGAAGAGTTTCAGCTAACCAATCTTTGGATTAAAAACTGCTCATAATTAATCGTTTGCACAGTTACAGAATTACTGCTCAATAGTTTGACATCAAACTGACATATCCCATTTAAATAATGATGAAATGCAAGGGAACGCTATGATGAGACAAGCATGCCCATGAAGAAACACATATATTTAGAAACATAAGCAAGTCGAGGACAAAATGGACGGGGAGCGTGCAGAAGTTTTAAATTGTGGAGCCGTGGACGACATGATCGAGAGGACGAAACCTCTGGAACTCCAAGGCGGATATTTTTTTTCCTCCATAGAGTAAACAAAACAGAAGTGTCCCACGCACTCGAAAGGTACACCAGGGCGCCTCAGTCGAAAGGCATTGGTCTCGGCCCACTCAAAACTTGGGCAAACGGGTGGGGGATTCGTACGTTAGCCGAGCATGACCGAAGAGTGGGTCTTTGAGGAAGGCGTGGGGAGGACTGCTCTCTCGAGGGTCTTTTTGGGAGCAGGCCCACGCGAAGGAATCCAGGAAGCAGATGAAGAAAACGCGGGCGACAAGCACGCTTTTCCCCTAGCTCATTTCATACTCAGAAGAGTTGAACCTTCAGGTCGCTGGTACGACATCTCTTCGAATCCACCGTTGGGACTCAAAACTGGAGATTTAGTCCCTTCGCTCTGATACCAATATCTACTTTCTGTCTCAAGTTTTTAACTTCAGTCACTTGAGCATATATGCTCTTATCACAGCACTCCACCTCCACTCGGAAACTTTGAGCAAAGACAGACTTCGAAATATACAAATGTTGAAGAGGATGAGACCATCTACCAAATTAATGCAAATGAAGCTTTATAGAGTCTGCATTGAACACGGTGACTGTCCTCTACACGAGGTGTCCTCCTTCAAACATAGCTTCCTCTATTTCTCTTCAGTAGGAAACTTCCGCCTCTTCAGTCCTTCTTCTATGACTGTCGATACATATAATTATAAAGGCGCCCATAGGAAAGAAATTTCAGTCAGTAAAATAAACGATAAAAAGAAAACATTTTTCATTACAAACAAACATTACAATCAATGATTTTTCCGGAGTACTTTACTAAGTCGAGAAATTTAGTTTCCGATCTTTTCACTTAGATAACTTTAGCAGTATTTAAATTTCTAATAATAAGAAGAAACGCCGTCTGTTTATGTGATGGTGCCATTAATAGCCTCAAAGGTAAGTGATTATAGCACTCACGACATTTATGCTCAGGGTATTCGGGAGGTTGTTTCCAATTAGGTACCTGAGGAAGGAACGCAGCAAGTCACAGAAAAACTTGGCCACACTAGCACTAGGCAACTGAACAGTATTTTCTCCAAGTGTAATAACCAGATAGAATTATGGTTTCTAGTAGATATATTGATTAAGAGATAAAATTCTAAACATTACCATAAGCAGCATTAAGTCCTAATGGTACTTATGCTTGCGAATCGACGAGCACATTGAATTAATGCATCGTACAGGCTGACTTATTGAGTTACGATGCATTCCTTCGATAAAAATACCTGAAACTTCTTTTCTTTGTAATGAATCGGAAACATTAATCCCCTAGCTACAAGAAGAGCAGAAATATGAACAAAATTTTCCTCAAATAAAAATAGATCAACCAGCATTTGGAGCTGAGAAAAAAATGTACAGCACATAATGTTGGTTCAGCGTTACGCGAAACATATTAACTTAGACTTATCATCAGACACTTGCCAAATTTCTTGATCCCAGGTAATAGCAAACTCAGTTAATCTTTTGGGTTTTAGTGCACAGAGTTTTGCCTAGGACACAATATTTTAAACTATATTAATTTTTTCTTATAAATCCGTCGGGGCTTAATTTTATGAATAGCATTCCATCATTTCAGTGCCACTTCCGGCTGTTTCATGCATGGCTTCCGTTTCATGGAGGTCGAAAAAAAAGCTGTGAAGAAAAGTAGTCGTTTTATATTAAATCGAGGTTAAAACTGGCAGCGTAAACATTTACGCAATTCATAAAATTTATTCCTCCCCACCGATTAATCATCAAATCCCTTCATCAAATCATAAATTCAAGAAAACCAACGGCCGAGAGATTCAATTTTTTTCATGCGTATATAAATCACGAGGAATACCTGTCGTTGCAACATTGCTCAGATATCCGTGTGCCGTTAATTTTGAGTTAACCGTTCGCTTTAATTGTGACGCGGTACTAATTTGGCCGAGAATCTTGAAATGCATGACCGTCGACTCTATTCCCTCTGCCTTCCCCCGAAAAAAATGCATCCGAAACATTTCTCATGGCACGCCTGACACTCCTTTCCCTCGTTTCATCATCTAATAATAGCCCCCCGATAAAAGAAAACACCACGCTCGTCCTTCAGAGCGACACCTACCAATTTATTTCAACGACGGGAAGTAGACGAAATTATATAAGGCGACAATGGTGCCATTAAGTCGAAAGGTGAAGTGCCCTTGTTGGACGTCGCGTCCATCGAACGCAGCGTCGCGTTCGGTAATCGTTGAAAAAAATGAGGTGAATATGGATGAGACGTGATTCGAAGTTCAATCATTAATATCCTTATACAATAGCATGATCAAGGCCAAGACGACTGTGAAAAGAGTCAAATGAACTACAGCGCTCTGAATCATCGTTTTTATTGACTGGTATTGGAAGAAGGAGAAACATTAATTAATCAGACAATACATTTTTAAACGCCCTAATTTGATGCATGAGATGCAAGGCATACTCAAATTTATGCATAGCACTTTTTAAGGATACCATTTATTTTTATAAAATAACAATCAGAATCAATGAAAGATTTTGACTGGGAGAACTGTAGTCATTAATGTATATCATTCGTTCATTCATTGGTCGTTCAATCCTAAGACTGGTTGACTGCAGCCCTTTTCCCTTCCCTATCGGATGCTAGTTTCCTTACCTCCTGGTATCTCTTCCTATGTGCTTATCTCTTTATTTTGTCCATGAAACTATTCCTGGGTCTTCCTCTGGGGACTTTTCCCTCTATTTTACCTTAAATTATGTTGTTCGCAAACCCATTGTGCCTAAAGGTGTGACCAATCCATCTGGATCATCTTTTTTCTATTGTGTTCCATATGGTTCTTTCCTTTTCTATTATTCTCTAAACTTCATTATTACTTATTTTGTCTGTCCATTTTATCGTCGGCATCCACCAGCAGGTTTTTGAGACTTCTAGTCTCTTCTGGTCAGCTTTTCCAATAGTTCATGCTTCTGATTCATTGAGTGCTACGCTCCACGCGAATGTTTTTACATACTGTTTCCTGGTTTTTAGTCCTATCCTCTTTGAGCACAGCAGTTTTTCCCATGAACGCCTTCTTAGCTTAGACTATTCTCCGCTTGATGTCCGTTGTACTCCTTCCGTCCCACGTGATGGTACTTCCGAGATAGGTGAAGGAATCCACTTGCTCTAATTTCTCTTCTCTCAGAATGACTTCTGCATTTATCTTCTCTCTTCCGCAGACTAGGATTTTAGTATTCGTCTTACATATTACCATGCTTTATTCTTGCAGAAATTGGTCCATGATGTTTAGTGACCTTTGAAGATCCTCGCAATTTTCAGCTATGACTACGATGTCATCTGCGAAGTGGAGCATGTTTACTTCCTCTCCATTTATCTTTAATCCGCTCAGTACAGTTTCTTGCGCTTCTCATATGGCCTCATCTAAGTACATGATGAATAGTTCTGGTGAGAGGTTGCATCCTTGTCTTACTCCTTTGTTAATTTTAGCAGCTATCTGACTTCCGTCTCTTATTCGCTTTGTGACGATTTGGTAGATAATTCTTATGTCGTCGTAATCCATTCCGTGTTTTTCGAGCAGTCTGCACATCTTGTTCCGCTCAACATTGTCGGAGGCTTACTCTAGGTTCACAAATGTGGCATACAATGGCTTGTTCACATGTATTGTTTTCTCTACTATTACTATTCGGCTGAGTATTACCTCCCTGGCGCCACTGGTCTTCCTATATCCAAACTGGTTTTCTGAGAGGTTTTCTTCAATTTTTCTTTCCACTCTTTGCTCATTATTCGTGTGAGTATTTTTGATGCATGTGACACTAGACTCAGGGTTCGATACTCCTCACATCTCTGTCCTTGTCTTATTTGGTATCGCAATAATTACGCTCCTTTGAAAGTCCTCCTCAGTATGAGTGGGCCCCGAACTTCCTCGTCAACCTTGCTCTCGTCATTCACCAAGTATCTTCCAGCGGCGTTGGCCCTCGGTAGAGTTCATATATGTGTTTCTTCCATCTACACCCAATGTCTTCATCGTCTCTCAATATTTTCCCGTTTGAATTTCTGGTGTTGTTGCTTCTCGTTTCCCTTTCCTCGAAGTATTTCTTCTCTAACTTGTATGCTGTTTCGGTGTTTCCCTTTTTCATGTCCTCGTTGACTTCCTCGCAGCAGCTTTCAATCCAATTCTCCCTAGCCTTCTTGCATTCTCTATTGACTTGATTCCCTAGCCTGTTGTAGAGGGTTGCCCCTCCTTTGCTTCTGGGGTTCTTGTAATTTCTTCATTCTCCTCATAGTTTCCTATTCTCCGTCGTTATCCATGGCTTCTTCGTGTCGGCCTTCTTTCTCGCCAGTTGCTCCTCTGCTACTTCTGTGATAATCCTCTTCAGCTCATCCCATTTTTCTTCGATACCCATTTCTGCCTTCTTTTTAGTTTCCTATCGACGGCTTCGGCGAATCTCTCTCTATTTCCTTCTTTGGCTAGTATTTTGGTGTCTCATATTGGTTTGCGTTTTATCTCTTTGATTTTCTTGTATCGAAGATGGCTGTCAATGGCTTTATTAGGTTGAGGTCACTGTTTATATCCGCACCTGGATAGGTTTGCACATCTTGACTTGGTTCTTGTATCTGACTCTGACAAGTATGTAGTATATATCAGTCATAATAAGAAATAATGCGAACGATCCAGAGGACTTAAGATGGTTTCTCGCACCTATCCAAGCAAAGAGAACTAAATGTATAACGTACGAGTTGAGGAATTATAATGATATAATTCACTGTGAGGAAATCATCAAGCCAAAATACTTGCTACTTAATGATGAAAAGCGATCACCGAATAAACCTATGAATCGCAGAATTAAAAAATGTTCTAACCGTTGAGCCAGTAAGGAGTGTTTCTGCTATAGTTTTCATAACAGAAGAACTTAGGCCCTAATTCATATAAAATAACCGATTCAATCAGTAAATGGCAAATAAAACAATCTTCAAAATTAAGAAAGAAAAAAACAACTTAGAAGTCCATCTCATAGTCTAATCTGAGAAGCGTGAGAAAGGTTCACCAGAAAATATGTGAATACTAGGAGTAGATTGTTTGACTAAAATTATTAATATGAGGCATTTAAAATTATGACAGTAAAATTCTGCGTGCTTTCATCTAACAGGAAATTTTACAAAGAAGAGCGGGGTTATATTTAGTAACGAATTCTTCCTTTCCTTCCGCCTTATGCTGTCATAACCTCATCCTTGGCAAAGTCAATGTCAGGGTTCTGCTGCTAAAAGCTAGTTGATGCCCAGAATGGAATAACTTTGCAAAAGTTCCCTCCTTTGACAGGCATCTATCATGATCAAAAGAGTGAGTGCCAGGAGCTTCTTTTCAGGGAAAAACGTTGAACACATTGAGGATGTAGTGCCATCCCTGATAAGAGTTCTCAAGAATTTATAATTCCCCTATATATGTAGTTAAAAATATCGAAACTTGGAGCATAGTAGTATTTATCTATATATAAAATGACTTTGAAAGAGATATTGTGTTGCGTATGTAGAAAAAGATATAGCCTCCCAGGTGTAGGTAATTCAGTATAGATGAGGAGAAAGTCTATAAGTCTTACGTTAAAATGGTACCAGGAAAGGTTTTCAGGTATTCTAAATAATAAAACTTTTATGGCTCGCGGTTTCATGATTTTCACTGTGCCAAAGAATTTTGCCGGGCGTAAACTTTAATGTTATATCGCCGGACTCTCAAAGCGACAAGTAAGACTCCGCTGACAGCGATATGAAACTGGCTTGTAAGTCACCATCCAACCAACATAGCGGTAGGGTGTCCTAGCGCAGCATAAAATTTTGCCATCTTCGATGTGTTTTTATGAATATGCACTGTCCATTGATATTATACTTAATGATAGCTTCTTTTTATCCTAAAATTTCAAATTCACAAATAAAAACAAGCTGTTTGCAGCCCCATGGAAATTTTCGTCAATACATTTTGTAGTTCTGACTTCAATTACCTTCCCAAATGCAAGAGATTTTCTTTTTCTCAAAAGTAATTGTGATAGCGTGACTACACGTAAAGCATGATATGCGATCTACATTAAAGAACCAAGAAATGCAGGTAATTTTAAGTTGGACATTTTTCTGTATACAGATGTCTGTGTCTCCCATCTGCTATAGTAGCTGCACGTTCTAGGATACTGGACGAACCTCAGTTTAGCAGAAAGATGTCCTAAAGTGCAAATATCATCCTAGCCATCAATTTTTCTATTAGTACAAATATTTTAACCATTTTAATCTATACTGCAAAACCGCAGCCAGTAACGTATAAAAACCTTGAGAAAATTAGTCATAACGATGTTCTCCCGGAGAAATTTTCCGATCATTCCCACCGGCGCGCGGGTGGAGGACCAAAAAGACATTATAGCGGAAAAACCACTGAAAGAAATGAATAAACGAGGGACAAGGGAGGAAAAGATCCGAAAATTAGATTTTCCGCCGTGGGGTGGGGAGGAGAAAAAATTTAATTTCCTCCGAAAATTTTCTCTTCCACAGCGATGAGGGAGGAAAAGAGAAACGTCTCAAAAAAAGAAAAAGGTCGCCCGCGAGGAAAATTTACGGGATGAGCAAAACGGCGCTCTCTTGGGTGAAGTAGCACCCCCTCCCCCTTGAGGGCAAAAGGGAGATAGAGAGAGAGAGAAGAGGAGAGAGATTATGGGGTCGCGAAGATGAGGATGCGGACGGAGAACACAGGAGACTTTTAAAAAGGTGGAACTACCCCGATGACGACACGGCCTGTTGCCGTTGCTTTCCTCTTCAAGGGCGGGGGGAGACGGGAGGCACCCAAAGGCAGAATAATTGCATTCGAAAGGGGGGAATGGGGAGGCAAGATGGAAGTAGGCAGGTGAGCAGGAGGATAAGTGGGAGGGAGAAAAGACGGTTTCGAAACGAGGGAGAAGGGTCGAAGGGCTGAGGTCTCGTGTGGGCAGAGAAGAGTCGGCTTATAGTCGGGGACTGCTTCGGTGGGCGTGGTCGTTCTATTTATGGACAAAAGGACCACGCACGGGTGTGAGGGAGCGAAAAGAGAAACAAATGCCCTATGGAGTGGTCCCTCACTTCCCCATTTCTTTCCGGCCGCTTCTCCTCCGTCCGTCCGCCCTCCGCCTCGTTCAAGTCTGGGATAAATTATCACCGCGGGAGGGGTGGGACAAGAAGCACGGATCCCTGGCAGTCCTGCCGGCGCCAGCGGGACGTACCTACCGGTGATATTTTGGCACTGGCTCTTGGAGTAAATACCGCGCAGAAGAATAGAATAAGTACATTCACGCATGCTCCTTTGGCAATGTTCACGGTATCCTGCAAGGAGTTGACTGAAAAACTTGGGCGAAGTGAATGTAAATAATCACCACACCTTTGGAAAAAATACATTTAATATCTGCAACACTGCAAGCGGCTTTAATGTCATTTAAACAAAATTTTCACCTAAAATCAATGAATTTGGTCTCATTTTAAAGAAAAATATCTCACCCTTCCAAATATATCAAAATATTAGCCTCTTACTTAGCAACTTTTTGAGATTATTACCAAAAAATATCACTCACTTTATAAGGGGATTGGTACGTAAATGCACTCGAGAGAGACAATAAATGATGTATTTTTATCACTTATATCTCGTCAAAAAAGTACAATTGTGTAGTTTAAATGTTCTCAACTATTATTGTGAAAAAAATCATATATTTAACGCCGTAATGTTTCAGGAAACCTTCCATTGTGAAGGAGGTTTAAACGTACCGCGTGAAGAAAATGAGTCAAATCAACGACTTATACATCTAATTTTATTTATTTGAATTCATTTTCAGTAATATAAAAGTGTGTTAGAGCACTATTAATAATGTAATATTTAATTTTTATTTCCTACAGTTGCTGAAATAGAAACGGATAAGTAGAATATCATTTCCATTATTACTTGGGAACTATCTAGCTAAAAATACCTTGCGATTAGAATTATCAATCATTCTTCACATTGTGAACTTCCACATAGTAACGCTTTAATCAATCAATATAAATAAGGAAGTTGACTCACAGACATGTTTAGCACAGCGATGTTTATAGATGTATCACTACTCTCAGGGCACCGTTCAGCTTACACAAAACTTACTGATTTTGCCCAAAATGCTGTTCGATGGATGCAGACTAAGACAGTCCACGGCAAATTTTAAAATCACCTCATTCCTGCAAAGACGGTTTTCTATCGATTTACGCTGGTATTCGTTGAAATCCAAACTTTGTATTCGATATATTTAATGTACTTGTGCATTTCTTAAATGCTGTAGTATGAAAAATGTTTAATTCCGTGTAATAAAATGGAGAACCGCCACACGTCTTTCCTTTACATCCACTCCAAGGAACTAAAATAACAATTACTACAGTATTTAATATTAATGTATTTAGGAATAAGTCCTCCTCCTGCAGTTGAATTTTTTGATCACACAGTCATTCTTCTGTGGAATACTTCAAAAAAAGGATGTGGTTTAAAAGAAATTCTTATTCCAAGAGTACATTAAGGACAATGTTTGTTGACGGGATGTGTTTATTTGCTACAATGTACTCAAATTTAGTGTATGAGATTCTATATGAGATTTAATGAATATATAATACCGTTACAATGATATAAAACTTCGAAAAATATTGTAATATGAACTTAAAAATGTTTTCGAAGTTTCATCGTTTAACAATATGGTTATATCCTCATATATGATCATAATGAATATTTAAAAATAGTAAATCCAAAACTGGGACAATTTTACAAACTTCTGTAGTGAGTGAAAACACGCATTCATAAATCATATGCAGACAACTGAATTTGTTGAATCCATTGATAAACAATTTTCAAGGGGCGTTTTCGGGGTATAATAGCATACGTAATAGGAAAACAAGAAAATTATGAGGATTTTAGCGGTTTATTAGAGTGCAGAAAAAATAAACTTCAGTAGGGTATGACACTGCAATCCAAATTAACGCAGTATTTGAATGTGGTAAATGACTTACTCTCTACAGAAAATATAGTAAATACTTTTAAATGTCAGAAAAAAGGAGTGTTCGGACTAGAAATTTATTTCCAAGGTCTTCACAGTATATATAATTTAAATATTGTAACATTCCGCTGGCATAGCCAAGATTTTTGATTTTAAAAAATATTTATAGTATTTATAATATTTTAAGAAAATACATTAATACAAATTATCAGTAGCTCTCTTCGACGAAGTTTTCCAGAACTCTTCAACTAAACTGAAATTTAATGTAAAAAAAAGCTGTGTACAGGTGCCTATTACTGTTGACAGCGATAATTCACAATATTAGCCTTAGAATTACTGGGATCAGGTCCCAAGAATCTCACATACAGTCGCCGAAACGTCCTACATTGTCTATTGTGGGCTATTTTAGACCTTGAGGAAAAGTTATTTCATGTAAATTTTACTATTAACCTTAAGTAAGTACATTACTCGAACTCCCTAGCTGCGTGAATTACATTGTATCTGCCACATTGAGATTTTGGAGTTCACTCAAATATATTAGCGGCTATAACGGCAAAAAAATCTCAGCGGGAGACACGTTGGTTGGGCAAATCTCACTACAAAATATACTCAACAGAAATTCAGCCGCTAATTTTTTATTTTTCCACTATCCGTATTTACCTTTTGTTACTCTCAGCAATTTTTGGGCAGAGTTACTTTATTCATAACTTTCTTTGCATAATGCCTGCTGTCAAGATTTGAAAACATATCGGTCATTTGATTTAAGGCCAGATTTACCTGGATATGTAGATACCAACCAACCATCTAGATGTGACCCTGTTCTCTAGCATGTCTCCCTTAAATATTTACTTTTATGGCAATAGTGCATGTTTGGTGATCTTCACCCCCTGCCACACACCCTTGTGGTGGCTCGCAGGGCATTACGTAGATGAAGATGTAGATGATCGTTTTCCCGATTTTTCACGAAAACTTTATCGAAATTCATTTCTAAATTTTTAATGACCATATTAAGATAAATTATTTAAACAATTAAGCATAGAGTTTTATTTCCTAAAATGCTAAAATATTTAACACTGAGTATCAACTTTATTAATGTAAAATTAATAGTCCGAAGAAATATTTCTAATACTTCAAAGATGAAGGAAAAATATTTCAACACAGTCCATTTGAACTTGTACCATAGGTAGAGGTGATTATTTACAACTGAAATTTATGTTTTGAAAGTTACCTATTGATTTGCTTGTCCTGAGATGCCAAGAAAATAATCAAAGCTCAAATGAAAAATTACATGATAAAAAAAAGAAACGGATTCGAAGGCTTGTCGTATCACCGCACTATTTCCGAATGTAACTTAACAGAAGCAGGTATTAAAATAACCGTGCGTTTAATAGGACTGCAATTTTAACAAATGGTTCCCAATCATCCGTCTGTATAACATGTCCGCGAGGGGTTTGGAAATTAGGCACGATGAAGATGTAAATTAGGCCTAGGCGGCCCACCGGTTCGCTTAACCATTATCAGCCAGTATTCTCCACGATCATTTCTGGGGAATAATGACCGATAATTTGAGAACGTTTTGGGCTGGTTGCACTACGTCGAATTTTGTACGATCTCAATGGACTAAAATGGACATTTCCTCTTTGTGGGACTATCAATTGCGATTAAAGAAGGTTACAATGTATTTTTGGGTCTAAAATGAGGAAACAAATATGTACATATTTTATGCCATCATTTTCATCATACAAGCTTCTTTTTCTCCGGCCAGCTTCATTAGGTCCGTGAGATCCAGGTATTGAAGCGGAATAAACACACACTCTGTAAAATACATAACCCGGGTTATACCCTGATGGCAGCTAATTGTTGGCTTGCATGAGGCCTACAAACTAGCTTAGTATTGCGTACCGGAAGATGGTCCTTTTTTGGGCAGTTAGCACGTATACTGAACAAAGTAAGTACGCAGTTTAGAGTGCATCAACAAAATTAGCTCCAGTATGACCGCTTCCCTATTTGCCTTTCCTGTCGATGCGTGACGTATTCAGTAGGTCATAAATTTAGGTATCGATTTCAGAATAACAAGAAATTCATACAAGCCAAAATTTGGATAATGCATTATACCTCCTCTCGCTTTCATAAATCGCTTGTCTAACGCTACACAAAGGAAAACTTAATCCAAAACTTAGGTAATGCTATAGAACTCTAATTAGGATCATCCATATGGACGTAGATTGTTACATAATAACTTCGCCAACAATTTTTCTTAGTTATGTAACTCATTCATGCCCAACAATGAATTCCTGATAATTAATCATAGGTTATGTAAAGAATCACTCAGTAAAAATGAATTGTATGATGTTAAGAATATTCAAGCTTAAAATTATATTTAGTAAAGTATCATGACGGGGATCCTGGCTAAAGATGTGAAGAGGAGGCTGATGAAGAGCTTGATATGGAGCGTAGCGTTGTGTGGAGCAGAAACGTGGACCATCAGAAAAGAGGAAGAAAATAGAAGCAGGCGTCTGAGACGTGGGTGTAAAGACTCATGGAAAAGGTGCGGTGGACGGTAAGGAAGACAAACGAGGAAATGCTTAGTATAGTGGGTGAGGAAAGAAGGGAAACTGCTAAAATAAATCAGGAGTAGGCAGAATAGGTGGCTGGAGGAAGTAATAGGGTGGGTCACTCAAGATTGTGATAGAGGGAAAGATGCTGGGCTAACGGGGAAGTGGAAGAAAGAGAACAGGTTTTATTGATGGGCTGAAGGAGGTTATATTGTATGGAGTGGTGAAAAAAGGATATGTTAGAGTTGGATAGGACCTCGGAAGTTTGGAACATCGGAAGGATTTTCTCTAAGTTTCGACAAAACCAACCTTTTAGTGGTAGAAGGCTTTCAAAGAAACCAATTCAAGTTGATTTAGTACATTGGGCTGAAACGTGGGTTATGGGGAAGGAAGACGAGAATAGGCTGCCGACATTCTAGAGGAGGAGGAGGATGAAGAAAATGCGATGGAAGACAAAGAGAAGAAAAACAAACGTGGAACTGCTTGTTATCTTTGGTAAGAAAAGGAATTTTATGGGTGAGATCATAGGAAGGCAGAGTAGAACATGCAAAACATGGTGCTAGCACTACTTGGCAGATTTAGAAACATGCATTAGGGAATATAAGAAATATGCATATGCATATGGAATATGCATACTTAAATAATTATGAAGTATGTATATGTAATACGTAACATAAAAATATGAAATATGCATACGTAAATAATTATAATTAGTGTACGATAATACACATTCCCTGTCACACACCCTTGTAGTGACTCGCAGGAATCCACGTGTATGTAGGAGTAATCGTTTTAAGTTGATGGAATGCATCTGGAGAAAAATAAGTAACAATAACTCCGTCCGAATTAAAACACTGACATATGATTTCAACAGCAGTTATTATTGCACCAGAGCACGGCGTAAGTTAAGCGACGGAAGCCATTCTTCAAGCGCCATAAACCGACATAATCTCGAGCGAAGGAATCGCTTTGGCAATGTTTTAGACATCATCCGGCACGCACGGCAAACGCTAGCACAAAGCTAAGGGGTGAGAAACGAAGCCTTAAAGCCTGCGGAGGACGTTTCTTAATGTCTTAAAAAGACTTTTCCTTATGTCGCATAAATTTCCCATTCCAGCTCCTCTCTCCTCCTTGCACGGCCCGCTTCGCGTCTTGAAAAAGTCCTCACGCTAAATCCGAGAAGCGCTTTAAAAGGACCTCCATCATCCCGGCGACATAATGAAACAGCTTGAAGTGAAAAAACGCTCTTTCTCAGAATATATATATATATATATATATATATATATATATATATAAAATGGAGGATTATATATATATATTCCTCCACCTTTTTTTTTCGTAAAAAAAGTAACAATCACAATAATGAAACCCATAATCGGGTTTAACTTATGCGTGCGGGGAGAGGACTGCGGGTCGGACGCCATAAATTCAGACAGGAAGACGTTGTGGAGAAGACGGAGCAATTTGCGACGGTGGGGGCGACTTACACAGAAAAAAGTATGAGGAGATAGCGGGCGAAACGACCGAACGGAATACAGTAAAACAACGGCGGGAGGGAGTGATGGGAAATTATGTTCGAGTCATGACGTAATTGCTATCGACAGAGTTGCATGAAAATGAAAGATTGCAATGGACGTGGCGTCACTTTAAGAATTTTTGAGTTAATAAATTCAGCATTAACATGCCATTTTCTAGTCTCCTTCTTCACTTATCTACACCTAGATACTACCTTGCGAGCCAACGAAGAGGATCATAGCAGAGCATGTGATGTTAGGATACCATCAAAGGAAGTACAGGGAATATGAAAAATGAGATAGAATAGGACAGAGGTTAACTGCTACTTATACGAATCATGTCTTATGTCAGTATCAAGCTATTTTTATCATAATCATTAATAGCGCGTGGGGAGATGGAATTTTTTTACTCATCACTTAATTCGTGTATCTCTCTTATTTGTACATGTCTATTAGGCATAGAGACATAGTATGAGATGGAAATAAGTATTGTGGTAACAATTGCCTGATTTGAATTTTCACAAGTAATTTAAGCCTATCTATTAGTAGTGTGACACCTCCGAGGGTCTAGCTACCAACCTTGTCCTGCCATCAGCTTGGAAACACGGTTCTGTAAGACAGTCGCGAGGACATTACAAAAGTAATAAAAATATTCCCTTGATTACATTCAAATGGGAGCACTATATTCGGATATGTTGAAGCTAGTATTTCCGAGCGGGAACTTCTTTCCGCCCGTTCATGAAAGTTTTAATTCTTGCCAGAGCAAGGCAATCGCAGCTGATACAATTACAAGCCAGCTGATGGCAAGCAACTCGGTTGTTCACACAGGGAAAGCTTTTTCACCATGAGTAGAGGGATAAAAGGAAATATATAGTCAAGCTATACTCCTCTCTCAATAGAAAGATATCATTTGCGAGGAAGCTAAGTCGTTCAACAGTCTACTTAACTGGTTTAGAATATTAAATGGCAAATTAAACACAGCATTCCAATCAATGATTCCCGAATTCCATGCTCCGGATTCTACTTTCTGTGAATGATTCAGTCTCTTTCAAAGAAATTTCATTTTATACGTTCGAGTCACTTATTTTTCTACCCACTCACTCTTCAAATCCTTTCACTGCGGAACCTGTCTTAAGATTAAAATCCAGTAATCTCTTGGCATTTTCCATCTTCGTGACCGAAATTTCATTAATAAGCTATATATAATTAAGTTTATCCACACGATAGTGAACGTTTGCTACCACATTCCATCATCTTCTTTCCCCGTATCGGGTTGACCGACGTAAAATTTAACTCTCTTTCAGTATCCTTAATTGCGTCGTTCGCCAGAAAAGCACTCGCTCTTCCTAAATCCGGCGTATTTCTTCTCCACTTAACTCAAGGACCATGAGCAAACGTTTATACCGATTCAAGTCTTCTGCTTTATCCAAAAAATTCTCTCTCAGGCAAAACCCTCTCATATTTATATCTCCATTCAAAATATCTCTTCTTATCATTAATATTTGACAATTCATTGATATCATACATGAGTAATTTTTTATATCACCATTATAATCAAATTTCTAAAATCTTCCTTGGATATTTTGGCCTGCAAAGTACGTTCTCATATTATATCTGCAGGAAAAAAGTTCATACCGTACTACGTTGAAATATATCACTTTAAATTTATTACTTTAAATCGCTTAAAATTATTATATTAAAAGAGAAAAACACAGATGTTTAGAACAAGGTGTCTCGAAAAATTTGTTATTGATTGTTATAATCACTTATAATATTCGTCAAAATAAAAATCGCTAATGCAAATTTAACTAATGTTATGTTGAAAATTTCTGCACGAGAGTAAATCGCGAGGAACAGATTCACCTAGAACTCTTAAAAAAATTTTTTCGTCAAACAAAAGGAAATTTGTGCTTCGTGAGCAGCTTATTGCTTGCTTTTGAGAAAACATACTTAGGTAATATAGCAATCAAATCATGAAGGATGAAAAGATGAGAATTTGTGACTGGATAAAGAGGTAAGCAGGAAATAGAATGGAGTAGACAGTGACAGTAAACCGGTCATTGCATTTATGACTGCTGTTACCGGAGGTGGTGGTGATACTAAAGCAGCACAATATTGTTAAAAACCATTGAGATGTATAGAGGGGGCACTGTGTTATCAAACTGAAGTCTGATAACCGAAATAGCAACCATATTCTTTAACCTTGCTTTCTCCCTACTTCCCTATGGGTTGCATGACCGAATTGATGAATTAGTAGATATAAAGAAAGAATATTCAACATTTGTTTGAAATTAAGTCAAGTAACTCATGAAACATACATTGGTTACTTACTGATATGGATTACAGTCAATTTTACCCTAATTTTCCGCGGGAATTCGGATACTTTTTCAATTTAAAAAAATGAAAAATTATTACAAGGATAATACACATTAAAGAAGTAAGTGCATGATGATTTCTAGTACGTTACTGATGGAAGACCTAGTAAAATTACAAAAATTAACGTGTAAACCCTCGAGCATTGTAGGTAAGTGAGGGTCAGCGAAGATGTAGGACTGACTTCAGCTTCTATAATTGTACAGATTAGGAAGTGTTCTCTTCATATACCTCAATGTAAGAAAACCAACTCTGCCCTGCTGACTTAGCAGTCATGATGTGATCCGATTAGAAAGATAATATACGTTCAAGTACAATTTCAGGGGAAGCCTTGAAAACAAAGGGTATCCGATTGTTGAGGTAGTATGTGTTCGAATTGACTTCCCAACTCCGAGTCCGAGCTAGAATCCCGACATTAGCGAAGATTTTTCAGATAAATCCCGCGTCCGACTTCGGTTCTATGTGGAGATAACTCCACTTGCAGTCCTCCTTGCCGATGGAACGTTAAACTTTGAGCCCCTTGGAGCCTTTTACTTAAAGTGGGCTAATACGGCCGCAAGTTTTTCTCCACCCTTCTTCCTTTTCTCACGAGTCTCGAACCATTCTATCCACCCAAATGTAATGGCACCTTTAATGACCCAATTTGTCCAATTTGCCTCCGCCAAAATCCAACTAACTTACGAATGGGGAATACCATTTTACGAAGATAAAAAAATTTAATATTTAGGCTCGACGTGATTGTATTCAATCTTACATTGAGCTGACAAGTTGAGACTTAAAAAAGTGAAATATATCCTGTGGGGTGTTTAAAGAGAAAACATGAAATGACAGAAAGATGAAATAAATTGGCAGGTACCTAGATGCAAACATGGCGGAACAGGAACGGGAATGGATAGATGGACAGAGTTGACAATTATATTGGAAAGTAAATAATTCATAGATATACCTCACATCAAAAAAGAAACGTAAAGTGCGGCGACGAACACTTTCATGAGTTTCCAAAATTTCTCATCCGAGAAGTTGACAAGGAAGGATGAGAAATTTGACGAGAGAACTTTTGAAGAGTTTAGAGAACACTTTTAATTCCATTATTTACAACAAATATTAAATGTGATAGTGGCAGGAGAAAATAATTCCCTTGACGTGACCTTCCCTCTTTGACGATTTTCTTCCGCTTTTCCGATAAATGGAGGAGAAAACGTTGGACGAGACGTAACAAGACGAGGTCGAACAGGAGAGGACAGAGTGAGTGGAGGATTTGGAAATGGGGAGCGATGGGCGGACGGAGACGTATAAAACGGATAAAAAGAACACCGTAGGGAGTTGATGGATGAAAACTTTTTACAGCTGAGGTGTTATAATCCTGGCGTATCCAAGGACAGATGACTTAAGAGCAGTGCAATAAAATAAAGTCGTGTGGGCTTAGTAATTTCAGGTGGCGGGAGAGGAAAAGGGGAAAGAGGACTGACAAACAAAACAACTTCGAAATAGATGACGTTTCCGCCGAAGAAGGAGAAAGACACCGCCAATAGTAAAAAAAATATATATCTAAAAGGAGGAAACGACCGAAAAAAATTGGGCTGATATATTAGGATGCAGCCATTTATACAATATCTGAACTACATCCTGTTCGTGTAGGATAGCGTTTCAAAGGAGTTTTTTTTTATTAACGCGCTCAAAAGGACAAGGATCGCGTCACAGTAGCAAGAGCGTGGAAGCAGTAGTCACCACATCAACGATATACATGCAGAACAAAAAGAGGATAGGTTTTACCACAGCAATACCGCAATATTGTGCATTTGTGCATTTTAAATTAAGACCACAGTGATGAAAATCGAGATTACCTCGACATTTAATAACCAATGCTTTGAACACGAACCATATCCATCCACATCCACTAAAATGCTCTAAGTACCTACTTGGCCAAGTTAGTGAATAGTCATAACAAAATTTAATGCAAATATATGGACAATGTGGAGGTTTACATTCAATGAAAATCTGCAAAAAATGACTTACCTGGACTATGACGACAAATTAAAAACCATTCAATAAGTAATGCTACAAGAAATATGAGTTAATCTATGGATAATTCATCAAACAAAGAAATAATTAATTTCGGGAATCTGCAATTACGTTGGCTTAAATATTTCTCCTCAAATGAACATAGGAATAGATAATATCAGTTAATAAACGAGTGACAACTTTTCATTCGGCAAAATATTTCCCAGGTACATACACTTGTTCGGAAAATATAAAACATAGTGTTCCAATTTCCATTCCAAAAAAAGTTCTAAAAAAGTCCATAGTGCCGGCCTCGGTGGCGACGGGGTAAAGTCCTCGCCTGCTAAACCGAGGGTCGCGAGTTCGAGTCCCGCCTGGGTGGGTTTTTCACCACCCAGGGCATGGATGTGTGTCACGTTCTGTTGGTCCGGTCCCTGGAAAACCTAATGACAGGCTGAGCAGTCTATCGGGATTCCGGGGACATTCAGGCCAACAGAATCGTCCGGCAAGCAAAAAATAAAAATAAAAAATAACTCGCATTCTAAAGATAAAAATGACAAATTATGCTTGACTCATAGAGAGTACCAATAACATGAGTCTTGAAAATTTATCAACGTGTCAATGAGGGTCACCTCAGTGATATAATACGCTAAATTGCGTACATATATTTAAACGATCCAAGTGCCACTTCAAATATATATGGCACATTTCTTCTTTTACTAACGTTATTTACAAATAAATGAGAATAAACAAATGAGATCCATCGCATCTGTTAGCTGTCGTTTCTAAAATGCACGGGCATAAATATAATTTTGCGGATAGTAAGTAATTAAAAAGTTTGCCGCAAAGCCAAGCTACATAATATGACCTAAATGACAGGTAATTCCATTTTCTATCCTAGGATTACGACTGAATTACCATGTAAATGACACGAACCCATGCTTCATCTCATTTAATTATGGGTGCTTTAAAAATCCGTGGTAAATATTGATCACTACTCCTGACCTTCAAAACAAATGTGATGATTCGTTCAGTAATCTTTTTGATTTTTTGTACTTCAGAGACTGTTTTGTAGGCCTCCATTAGTAAAAGGACGAAAGCGCATTGTGTTGCTTTCTTACACATACCGAACTTAATGTAAAACCTGATTATTATGGCCACTATAGAATAGCAAGCAAACTTTGTGTAAACACTTTCAGATCATCGCCATTAATGAGAATACTTTTCGACAAATTTGAATACATAATTGCAGAAAAAGTGTGGAGTAAGTATTTAATCGTATCCTCGATACCTCCTTTACAACACAAAAAGAATGATTTTGGCTCCTACCATTGAGGTAGATGGAGAGGATATTACGTCATTAATCTATTGCCTAACAACCAAACTAACAGTTAGTTAAGTTTTACCTGCCCTTTCCGTACTTTCCTTGGGATAACACGAGATGATGGACAAAAAAGTGGATGTAAAGCAGGAATATCCACCATTTGTTCGAAATTCAAGTTAAGTAATTCTTGAAGCATGCATCGGTTAAGTGGTGTTTAGTATTCTATTAGATTTTTCCAAGTTTTCACCGGGAAGACGGATTATTATTAATTAAAATAAATGTAACAGCATGTAAGGAGAATGCATATTAAATAAGTAAATTCATGCAGATTTCTAGTTAGTTAGCGATGGAAAACATTCTAAAATTATCGCCTCAGGCCTTAAGCGCTGAAAGATAATCGGGGTTATCAAAGATGGCGAACAGGACACACCCACGTACTAAGTGCTACTAGCATTGGCCACTATAGCAAGCGCCCTCTCCATCTATTCAAAATGATACCTACCCATTATGCTGGATTTCATTATACAACTCGCGTGGCAACCAGCAGGTTAGGTGCAAGTAGTAGCAGCGCTTGGAAAACTTGTTTAAGAATAAGCAGGGACAAAGCATCAGCTGCCATGTAAATCTACGGTTACATCTACTCATTACCCCACAAGCCACCACAAGGGTGTTTGGCAGAGAGTGACTAATCACCAACACCACCACACCACTCTGTGGGTATGCTACAAAAGCTGCATAAACTACTAAAATAATCTATAATGTTACAGTAGCACAAAAGTCATGCAGGCAACATGAAAAACATGGTTTTAGCACTACTCGGTGGGCTTTGATACATGCTTTGGGTGAATATGAATTAATCAGCTACTCTGCCTGTCAACTAACCTATATCAAAGTCTTAACGCAGCCATTTTGGTCTCTTATCAATTGCAGGAAAAATGATATTATAAACATTTATGTTCTACAATCTATTTTCCTTATGTAAGTCTCATAAGCTGATCTACCGTAGTATGTTGGAGTTGTAAGAAATTGGTTACTTTGATGGAAAATAAATTGGTTTTGAATTTACATAAAATACTGAGTCTAATTTTCAATTGTCTGTTGAAAGCGATTCCCATCCTAGTTGTTGCGAGAGGCCAGAAACACCAACGAGACTATCATAACGCCCTTTCACGTATCTTGTTGATATTCCCTCCACGCGTTCTAACTCATGATCATCCGTTCCTGCTTCACCGAGAAACGTAAGAACATGTATTCCCAGGGAAATTACTAGTGTAGTAAACCGTAGATTAGGATTCGTAAAAAGGGTTCTAGGCAAATGTGATGAGAGAGTACGAGAAAGAAGCTATTTTACACTTGTCAGGCCTCATTTAGAATATGCCGCTGATATATGGGATCCGTACGAGGAAGGTATGATTAAAGAATTAGAGCGCGTGCAAAGGAAATCTGCTAGGTTTGTTAAAGGCCGTTATGATAATTGTATAAGTGTTACGAGCTTAATAGAAGAACTAGGATGGGAATTACTATCAGAACGCAGGTTAAAATTTAGGTTAAACCTTTTAAGTAAATTCGAAACCGATTTGTTCACAGATGACGTAAGATGTATATTGAGAACCCCTGCGTATTATGCTAGGTTTGATCATATTAACAAGATTAGAGAGATAGATTGTCGTACCGATGGATTTAAAATGTCATTTTTCCCGCGTACTATAAGAGAGAACAATAGGCAGCGTAGCAAAGGGATAGGTAGGTGAAATATAGTTAGGGTAGTCTGTAGTGCATGATGCAAGTAATAACAACCAATAATCCCTTTCTTATTATGTAGATACTAACCACCTAGCTGCATGTGACCCTGTTCTACGGTTCAAATCCTAATCTACGGTTTGCTACACTAGTAATTTCCCTGGGAATACATGTTCTCTAGCATATCTCCCTTAAATATCCTACTTGCATGGCAATAGTGCATGTTTGGTGATCTTCACCCCCTGCCACACACCCTCGTGGTAGCTCGCAGGGTATTACGTAGATGTAGATACGTAGATGTAGATGTATTTGAACGACAGCCGAATTTAATGTACTCTCCCACTATGAATGCAATTAATATACCATTTAGGGATGTATATTCCATATTTCAATCGTATTTCGACATCAACATCAAACATACTACCCTGCGAGCCGCCGCATGGGCGTGTGGCAGGGGATGTTAGGTCACCAGCCGTGTAAAGATGTAAGTTTATGGGAGGTGAAATGGTGACATGTATTATGGGAGTGTATTTAATGGAGCTCAATTTTTATTGTGATTGTTTATTGTGCGTGGAAAGAATGAATTTTTGTACCTATCTGTTCGGCAGTGTATCTCTCTTATTTTATCGCTGCTGTCAGACCTAGAGATGTAGTGAGGAGTCATGATAATATTCTCTATGTCGCTCTGAAGAATATCAGCTCTGAATCTATCAAGCAACCTAAGCCTAGAATGTAGCCTCCGAATCTCTTGGAGCTCCCACCTTAATCCCTCTAAAAGTTGTGAGACACTACATGTACGCTCGTAGCAGTTTTTAACGAAGCGCGCTGCTTTCCTCTGTATTTTTTTACTTTTTTTGGTTTAAACTTCATAACCAGGGTCCTAAAATACATGTTGGGTAGCATTGCCAATGAAATGGATGTGCAATATCACCACCTCAAAGCATGAAGGTTTTCAATTCTAAGCACGTTGTTTCCTGATGACACACTTGCATTGTTTAGTGGATGGGGTATTATGCTTATTTTTTTTTGGAGCAATCGAATATAATATGTCCATAGAACTATGACCCTGCCCTACCCCCACATGCGGTGACCCGTACATTCATGAGCCCATTCATGCCTGATATCCAAGAGACTATCCAGTGCATTTAATCCACATTATATAAAAAATCCCATAAAAAACATTCTTGTGGAGCGTGGCACTCAACGGATCGGAAGCATGGACCACTGGAAAAGTAGACAAAAAAATGCCTTAAAACTTTCGAAAGCTGCTGTTGGAGGAGGATGGTGAAAATCAAATGCTCGGATAAAATATGAAATGAATTTTACACAGGAGTAGAGGAGGAAAGAACCCTATGAAACACTTGACAGGAAAGTGGAACCTGATGGATTGAGCAAACCCTGAGGAACATTGGCTCTGAGAAGAATATACTTGATGGAAATGTAGAGAGAAAAGGTCCAAGAGGGAAGCCAATGGATAGGAAAAATAAAGAATAAAGCTCACAAATGAAAAAAATAACTACGTTTTTTCCACTGATTTATTTTCCTGGTACAACATGTTTCGACACAACATTCAGGAAACTACCTGATGATGATACCGTTGTGTCAAAACATGCTGTTCAAAGAAAAGATATCAGTGGAAGAAAATCAAGTTATTTGTTTATTTGTGAAAATAAACTTCTACACAGTTGAGCCTGAAACTATGGGGCGTAAGAAAGCCCATAATAATCAGAGAGTAGAGGTACTAGAATTAGATAAGGGAAGGGTGGAGGGCTGCAGACAATCAATCTTGGGATTGAAAAATCAACCATGAATCAATAAATCATCAAAAAGAAGACTTTCTTTGGTACATCGATATCATATTAGAGAGATAGAGAGAGATGGATTGCGGGGGCTCTTGAATTAGAGACCGCAAGTGACGGGATGAAATGAGATGCGCAACTGCCTCATTTAGCGAGAGCTTTTGAGGGACAATGTGAAACTCTAGCTAATTGCACTTCCAAATTTCCAAAGCTCTCACCTGGCCTTAATTGTTTGCTGCCAGATGAATGCAACGGTAAGCTTCAAGACTCGCGGTACCTACCTATTAAACGCCTATTACAAACGATTTAGCTGAAAATCGAGTAATGAGAAAACTCCCTTTCATGACGGCGCGCCCAGTCTGCACACGACCAACTTATCCAGATTTAAGAGGAGAACTTTCGGAAACTATTTGCGGGACGATGAGCGGCCGACTAATCGGGAGATTTTAAACAAAAATTGCGGCACCAAGTTCTGTAATTGCTGGGCTGCCTCCGTTTGAAGGGGACGTGATACAAACAGTGCATGCAGGTGCGTGGCGCGCCGCAAACTTCCACCGTTTCCCAAGTTCTCGAGGGAAAGAAAAGGGGTATTCTGAAAGATTCATTTTCTCGCTTGCACCAAAAATTAAATCAGAAAGCCCAATTATTTTAAAACTGGATCAGTAAATTTTCAGTCCAGCATTTTCAGACAAACGGAATCCTTCGCATGACGTTTAATATGTTCCCCAAATCTACCGATCGGTTTTATGATCTAAATCGTGCCAGTAAACTTACTTGCCCGCCTCCTCTCAATCAATACATAAACAAGAGTAACCTATCGTTAAAACTTTGAATATTTAGAGAGTTAATACCACATGAAGATAATTTTATTGCAAGTACCTATAAACTACAATTGATGTTTAAACTTTGAGCGCCCCATTTTCTATTATCTGCCGTCCAAATTTATAAAACTAATTTCAGATCACAACCCTATTTCATGTAATGAGGCAAGTTCCAACTTGGAATTTTCTGTCAAAAAAATATCAGGTTAGTTCTTTCACCGGCGCTTACTGGATATGCACTCATGCTAAGAAATTCAATTTTTTTAGGACGAGACGCCAGATCTTACGATAAGCACGACAGTTTTAAGCATGACTCACTCTTAGTAAGAGCTTATCTCATCAATTCATGATACATGTCTCAAGTATATTTCCATGAAGGATAAGTAAATTGAATGTGTTAGTAACTATAATTAAGCAGCAAGTTTTTTTCTCTTCAAAATATGATTTCGCCAAGAGTATTCTAATAACAAAAAAACATTCATTCACATTTACCAAACAGTCTTAAAAAAACGAACATTCCCCGAAGTTAAGGTTAAAAAGTTAAAAATGAGAATACATTTCATGTACATTCAAATAAATGGTAGGTCCGCGCAGAGAATTTTCAAAAAATTATTTTCCGTACTGACATTACGACAGTAAGACGACTAATTTTAAAGAATATAATATAAAATATGTTAAAATTGATAAAAGGAAAAAAGTTCACCGCATGAAAATGAATTGGTCTATAAGAATGAATTTCTATCGTTTTAAATGAATTGAAAAAAGTAACCATTAAAGACATGTCTAATGTGCTTCGGCAAGTAAGGCAGCGTGACTAGCAGTTTTTATTCAGCACTAGTCCCGATGATCACACTGGTAAATTTATTACAAATAATGCGCCTTTGATTTCCAAGCCTGATTTGCAATATTTCCTCCAATCTTTGCTATTCTTTTAAATTTACAAAAACCCTATGATGCCGGTATATTTCTTTCCGCACACGTAAATATATATGGCTTAACTGGTTTATAATGGGTTAGCTTTGTCTTATAATCCACATGCAAGAATTTTTCTATAACCATACAAGAATATCAATTTTATACAACTCATTCTGCACGAAATATCTGACAGATAGGGAACTTCTACCCCACATATGAATTTTTGATTAGTTTACGCCGCAAGCATATTAAAAAAAAAGAAATAATTTTCCCGTTTCTTAATTAAGAGGGTTTTTAGTTCAAAAGAAAAAAAGATGGAGGAATGATGATACCAGGGTAGAGGAAAGTAATCTTTGGATTGATGGTTCCTGTTGATTACAGTCTTTTCCGCCCAAAAACTGCGACAAGAAGCAGAGAATCAAGGGCATTCCAAGTCCAGTAAATTTGAAAAGTTGTCGACTTTTTGGTGTGTTTCTCTTGAACACTAAATCACATTTTTCAAAAGATGCGGAGTCAGATTCAAATAAAAAGTTTACATTATGTAATTGAACATGTTTCCAAAGCTTATAAGAGAAAATTGATTTATTCTCAGCAACAGGAAAAATACACCACGGTAGTAAATAAGAGAGCCACATATAAAATAGCATCAATGAAATTTATGACAGTCAATTTTCAGATAAAGATAAAAAAAGAAAACATGCGCAAATAAAAAACTTATGTATCTACTAGTTCCAAATGGCTTTTTGGGTGTATTTCCACTGAGATGCAAATGTAAAAGTTTTCATCTAAACATTACACTGTTTCCTGAATAAGACTTTTCAGTTGGTTGCGTTGATTAATTTACTGTTAATCAATTGCCATGGATGGTTTATGACAAACCAAGAAATTCCTAAAAAAGCACACATTGCAGTGAAGTACGCTATGCTTTATTTTTCATTTGTATTAAGAAATGCAAGTCATTTTTTAAGAACACACACTTAAAAATTCCGCGTCCCTCGTTGCTAATTAGCTAATTGCATCGAAATACTTTTAAAACTGAAAGTCAAAAGGCCGCTTTACACGGTACACTTTATTGCAAAAGCAAAGGGATCGTAGATTGTGCAAGAAAATGAATGGAATTTGAGCAGGTTCTATTTCCTGTTATGTCATTCAGACAATCATACACTTTGTAGCGTTAAGTAGCACAATTTTCCTCATGCAAGAGTTTATACGTTCATTTTTACAATAAAATGTACCATGTAAAGCGGCCTTAAGTTTTTCCAGCTTCAAAAAATATCTACAGTTTTTAATTCCAAATGGACGATAAGGTAAAGCAATAAGGTGAAGCAATTCTGCCGAGTGATTCTGAGAACCTACGACACATGCCATATTTCGCACTACACCAAGATCGAAAAATAACCCTTCGCTATACAATTCCGACGGCGAGATAAGGAATGGATCCCTAAAACAGATCTGAGAGGTACTCAAAGGAGACAAGAGTAATGCGGCCCACGAGCTATGCCCACTCTCGATGGGCGTAATAATGCGAAGATACATCTAAGCCCTTTAAAAAACTCATCCCTCAAAACTCGTAAATCTTATACATATAAATACTCGGCCTTCGAAAAGTAATTCCAACGGCGCGATTTAGAGATATCGCCACCATTTAAGCCTCCCAAACCCTTTCACTCCGCCCCCTACCAACCCATTCCACCCACGGTGCGACGGGAGGATGTGGGGGAGGACCGCTACCTCCCTACCTCATCCTCTCTCTCTGCTCTCAATCCTCACACTGGGAGAGATCCAGCGATACTTTTGTCCGAAGGTATGAGCGAGAGTTTCCATCAACGGCAAACAAAAGAGGGCTGATGGGCGATAAACAATAGGGGAAGCGATCGCGTCGAATGGAAGGCAGGTAGGCGGGAAAGGGTTGGGGGGAGGGAAGGTGAAGGGGAGACGAAAACTTACTATGTGGGAGGGACGAAGGGGGGCGGGGCAGACTTTTGTGATGGGGGCTGGGAAATGGGATGGGTTTGGGTAACGCCGATGAGGCAGTCGGGAGAAAAGAGAAATGGAAAGCTGAATGGGGAAGGGGAAGAAGTATGCGCCAATGAGCAAAGGAATGGGAGAGCGACAGGTATAACGGAGGAGAAGATAATTATTTATTCCCCACGTACCGGAGCTGAAAGGAAGAGAGCAATATAATGCTCGTCGAAGGTGACAAATACTTACGCTTGAGTCCACAGGCACTCGTACTACGTTCTTGTTTTCTTACAGCAAAGTTATGATGACATTAATGAAGATTTCTCGGGAATGGCACCGGGTTAGGCTATCCAAGGTCGACATTTCGACGAGTGACTTGCTCATCGTTGAGAGAGTGACTCGTCGATACGTCGGCCATAGAAAGCCTAAGCCGGTGCCGTTCCCGAAAAAGCTTCACTAATATCGTCCATCAGGAAAGCCTCCGATCCTTGATAACGATATGTATGACTATTTTTGTCCTGATTTGAAGGCATGTAGGTTAAGTTGAAATTATTCTAAATAAATAGATAAGTATCTAATAAAAGATAAAGAGAGAGCTATCAAAGCAGAAAGTGAGGAGCACTCAGAAACACACGTAAACAGCAATAAACTTGTCTAAAGATTTCAGACTTCCCAGTGAACAGAGTGCAAAAAGGCTTCTCGAGATTCTATCCGGGTCAATCCTTTCTGCAGTAGTATTCTTTACCATGACAAGCAGATGTATATGGAGTATAAGATGATGGCGATGATAGAAAAAGACAAGAATTTTCAGTTAAGAGGGACGACGGAAACATTTTTAGAGAACAAAAAGAGCTTAGCTATTGCGATCAATTCTATTTTACACTTGTCAGTTCTATTTTACACTTGTCAGGCCTCATTTAGAATATGCCGCTAGTATATGGGATCCGTACGAGGAAGGTATGATTAAAGAATTAGAGCGCGTGCAAAGGAGATCCGCTAGGTTTGTTAAAGGCCGTTATGATAATTGTATAAGTGTTACGAGTTTAATAGAAGAACTCGGATGGGAATTACTATCAGAACGCAGGTTAAAATTTAGGTGAAACCTTTTAAGTAAATTCGAAACCGAGTTGTTCACAGATGACGTTAGATATATATTGAAAACCCCTGCGTATTATGCTAGGTTTTATCATATTAACAAGATTAGAAAGATAGATTGTCGTACCGATGGATTTAAAATGTCATTTTTCCCGCGTAGCATAAGAGAGAACAATAGACAGCGTAGCAAAGGGATAGGTAGGTGAAATATAGTTAGAGTAGTCTGTAGTGCATAATGCAAGTAATAACAACCAATAATCCCTTACTTATTCTGTAGATACTAACCACCTAGCTGCATGTGACCCTGTTCTCTAGCATATCTCCCTTAAATATCCTAGTTTCATGTCAATAGTGCATGTTTGGTGATCTTCACCCCCTGCCACACACCCTCGTGGTAGCTCGCAGGGTATCACGTAGATGTAGATGAAGATCAATTGTGAGCGGGCAAAAAATTTTGAATCGAACGAATCGTTCGTATAAGGCAGCGAAAAAGTACATGAACAAAGTCTCCAAGCATGAAATTTATCAAATCAAATAAGCATAAAAGACTTATGAACTCAGATGAATGCCTTTAACCTTTAACCAGCGACTTGAACTGCATGCGAGATGTTTTAACCTAGTATGTTCAACAGGAAAAGAAAAAGGCCGAAGTGCGACTCCATTTCCTAAAGTCTCGAAAAAATCTGAACGTTTTCCATAAAATTATAATCCAAAAACATTGTATTTATCGACTTCAAAACAACACCTTTGTCTTTCTTTGGGGTCATATCTTGTTTATTAACACGTCAAATAGTATCATTGGGCAAAATTAGCATGAATACTGCAGACTGAATTACAATTCACGGAATTCTCGAAAGGACGAGGAAGAAACCCTTCACAAATGAAAAAACGACTTCGTTTTCTTCCACTGATTTATAAATGACCTCTATGTGTCGAAACATGTCGTACCAAAAAAATAAATCAGTGGAAGAAAACGAAGTAGTTTTTTCATTTGTGAATATCAACTTCCACATAGTTGAGCCTGATACCATTGAACGTATAAGAAACCCTTCATTCAACAGCAGTAATACGATAGAGAAATGGAAGTGCAACAGTCGGATACAATCGTATTTGAAGAATAAAAATCTTGAACAGTTCGTTTTTTATGTGTTAGGAGCTCAATTAAGCTACGCTGAAACGTAAAGGCCAATCCAAGAGGAACAGACCCTAAGTGGAGACGAGCCTGACAGATAAATTAAAGTTTCAGACAAGATTTGAACCTGAGGTGGGAACACGAACCGATCTTTTGTATTGCCTACATCTACATCTGCATCTACGTCAACATCTACTTATTACATTGCATGGCACTATAAGGGTTTGTGGCAGGGGGTAACTTATCACCAGCATGAACAACAGTGAAGAAATTAACTTTCATCAACATGACCACATAATGGGTATACTACAAATGCTACAGAAACTACAAAAATAATCTATAATGCAACTACAAAAACCTGATAAAAGAGTCATGCAGGGAACATGCAAAACATGATGTTTGCACTACTCGGCATGCCTAGAAACATACTTTGGGTACATATGAATTAATCAGCTACTCTACCTGACTACTAACGTACTTCAAAGCCATAACGTAGCCATTATATCTCTATCAAAAACGTAAACCGCCCTAGCGGGCCAATGCGCAGAGATACAGTCCAAAGATCTCACTCCATCAATTTTAACTAGTAATTTCAAGCATATTACAAATATGTGATTACCGAAGACATCGTTTTTGCCGTTTTCATGATCGCATTTGAAAAATAAACGAAAACGCAAGCCAACGTTTTATGAAGATCCGTGATCACACCCCTGAAGACAGTGGACGGTAAATATAAAAAGGACAGGCTCTTCTCAACTGTAATATTATGCTGAATTGAACAAGTCTGAACGATGAGTATCCAACGTACAAACTCTGACTGGCTATATTGTTGGTTAAAAACATCATGGGTCTGAAGATAAAATGGACGGAGAAAATGAGAAACAATGAAGTTTACAGATGAGTAGAAGAGGAATGAACCATATGGAGTACTATACAGAGAAGAGGAACCAGATACATTGGACACACCCTGAGACACAACGGATTTGTGAAGAACATATTTGACGGCAAAATAGAGGGAAGAGTCCCCAGAGGAAGACCAAGGAATAAGTTCATTGACCAAATAAAGAGGAAAGTACACAGAAAAATCTACCAGGAAGGAAGAGACCAACCATAAGATAAGGACATATGGAGGGCTGTAGTCAACCAGACTTATGATTGAACGACTAAAGATGATCAATTAGGACTCCACAAATATCAAATGGTAATACATAAATGTAATTTAAAAATGTAAAATTTAATTGGGAAAGCTACTACATAAATGCTAATAATGGCAAAGCAACCCCTAATTAGAGAAAACCCTACAGAAGAGTGGAAGAAGAAGATAACCTATGGAAGACGATACAGAAAATTAGAACCAGATGGACACGTTGCGAGGTACAATTGGTTTGTGAAGAACATTACAGAAGGTAAAATTGAGGAAAAAGTCCCCAGAGGAAGACTCAGGAGTAAGTTTATGGATCAAACAAAGAGGGAAGTACACAGAAAAATCTACCAGGAAGTAAGAGAAGTAGGATTAGATAGGTAAGGGTGGAGGGCTGCAGTCAACCAATCTCATGATTAAACGACCAATAATGATGACTTCAGGGGTGGCTGCATGGGTCCTTCTTTAGTATCGTTGTCATCGTTACGCAAAATTTAAATCACTTCCATCAAATAAAACTGGTGATTTAAAGCACCAGGATAAATTTGATGCACGAGGATTAGGTTTTCTTTCTCGTGTGCCGTACAATGAAAAAAAACAACACGAGCGCTCGCGATATAGAGAATGATGATAGCAACTAAGGGAGGTTCAGCCACCAGTATCACTTCCCAAACGATGTCGCCCGACCGATTTTTCCTCAGCATTCGGAGAATCGGCAGAGGAGACTCGCCAAACACTCCTCCATAGCGGGCGGAAGGAAGGCGCGGGGAGGAAATGAGGCGAGAGAGGAGAGGAAAGATGGGAGTGGAGGAACATAACGCAAAAGGGAAGGGAGAAGGAGGAGGAAATCGAGTAGAAATGACGGTACAGGTAGGAGTTGGAAGGAGTAGGAGAGAAAGAGGGAAAGAGAGTGAGTGAGCGGTCCGTTCGTCGATTACCGAGGCGTCAGTCTTTCCCTCATTTCCGAAGGGCGGACGGGGGGGAGAGGAATGGTATTGTGGGAGGGGAAAGGCTAGAGGGGCTGAGGAGAAGCTTTCGAGGGACGGCCAATGCATGGGAGGATGGGTGGGGAGGGGCCAGAGGAGAGCAACCCGGTAATTTGGAAGACCTTCTTCGAGTGGACTCGTGGAAGGGGAGGAAATGGTGCGGTGATGGAGGGGGTGAGAGGAGGAGCGGGGAGGTTGGAGAGTTTGGAAGGAATGAAAGCGGTGATGATGAGGAAAAGGGAGGTTTTTTCCCCCTTCCAACCATCCTTCCGCTCTCCCACATCCTTTAAAACAAGGGTGCAGCAGGAATACGCCGTCCAGGGATTTCCTCCCCGTAGAACATCCCCGTATTGCCGGGAACGACCGCTCCATCGGTCAGCACAGCTACAAGTTGAGCGGACTGGGATGATGCCTTTTAGAAGAGCGTCGAAAGAAATGGGTGCAGCAAATGGAATGGCGTAATAGGCGGGAGTGGATTGGAGGAGAGAGATGGGACACGGAAAGGGGATTGCGCAGTTGTATCTGACGTCGCCATGGCTGTCACTGGCATGTTAAGTGTGAGGAGAGAGTCTTTAGAGCGCGGACAGACAGGGTAATGGAGGACTGACAGAGAGACGGCCTCAGGGAGTAGATAAGTTAGACTTCCAAAGGAACCTAGACGTATCAAACAGCCTCAACGGGACTGAGGAAACTCGGAATGCAACAAATGGATAGCTAGTGGGACATAGAAACATCTGGAATGCGCATACAGTACTTGGGATCCTCATGAAGAACGCTATACATAGGACTGAAACCCCGCGCAAAGACAAGCACATGGGTTTTTAAAGAGCCATGATGAGCTCATTTACTGACGGAGGGAACGGCTTAAGGTGTCATTTTTTTCCCGCGTACAATTAGGGACCACTCAAATGATCGATGCCATCAATAATGAAAATATAAATGATGGGTAGCGTTGCTTTTACGCTCCTGTCACATATTTGTTTTTTATTATCATGCCAGCGTCGGATAACAATTCACTTATTTTGTAAATCACAGTTATGGTTACTGTGTTTTAATTTTTTTTCATGACCATATATTAGTGTTTTTGACAGTTACCGCATGTCTAACACTAAACGAGTCCCCCCTGCAACATTTCCTTGAGGTAGCTAGCGGGAAACAGCTTTGGTTTTAAATGTGAACCGGAAAAATAAATTTCAGCTTCAATTGCCGCACGTAGAGTATTTGTATGAGCTATTTAACTTATAAAATTGCAAAAATACTGAAATCAAGCTCAAGTCACCCTTAAGACGAATGCAGCTCAAAAACTACACCAATTAGGACTCATCCGTTTTTGAAATGTACAGAAAGTGTTCTTAAAAATGACATTTGGACTATACCTTTCACTACATTTATGGAGATGACAAGAGTTGATCACAGAAAACTTCGGTTTACCAAACAGTTTCCCCATTTTTCTCGACTAAATTAGCGTCAGTAAAAAGTACATCAAACGGGAAGCTATGTTTTATTATTATTATTATTAAGAATTTGCTACAAGTAGACCATATGGTCCGGTGGTAACACAGATACAGAGAAAATACCATTATACATACATGTAAAAATTAAAACAATGACATTACCAAAAATACAAACAAAAAAAACAAAGTTATTACCTTAGAAAAATATGGGGGAAAACCCTCACAGTACAACTCCCCTCAATCTCGTCATTAACGTCAGTGTCTTATTTGGGAAGGGCTCTAGCACTTTCTTGGGCAACTCATTCCAATCCCTTATCCCCCATAGCAGGTGCAGGAAGGAATATTTCAGTGTGTTTGAGAGCTGCCTTGGAGGCTCTATCTTATATTTGTGATCTCTTCTCGCCAGATAACTAGGTTTTTTTAATCTTTCAGATATGTCCCTCCACGCAGGATCGCCAATGTATGCCTTATGCATGCACTTGAGACGTGCTTTCCTCCTCCTCGATTCTAGTGATGTCCAGCCCAATATCCTCATCATCTCCGTTACACTAGCCTTCCTAAGTTTAAGTGTGAAAGAATTCAATAAGAGCTATGAAAGAAAAACGTAAAGAAATGAGGCACTGCGTGCAAAGCAAAGATAAGGAGAAAATCAATATAAATGTAAGAACAAAATAATATCATTATTATGAATAATCACACGAGGTGAAATAAATCTAGAAATTTGAAAATGGTACTGCACGTCATCATAGGCATTGAAAGGTAAAAACTGATTTTCCTCTATTTCCGAAAAACATCATATTTTTAAGTATCGATGAACACAGGCCGCGTTAGGATAATCCTAACAGTAACGTAATTTGGGATCATGGCAGTCAAAGGCATCAGATTTAATAACCACGGTCAAACCAAAAGTCGTTCCCCGGAAGACACTACATAGAATTCTATTCAGCCATATCGGGAATTAAAATATTCTAGTAATGGTCAACCAAATATATTTAGAATATGTAGAATATATGAACTTCCGATATGAAGAGGTTCAACAAAGTCAAGCCTGAAGTTATTAGTTATATTTCTGTTCAGCAAAACTGAAAATTTACAGACGTTAAAAATACAGGCAGTCACTATTTCAGAAAACTCGGAGAGATTGCAATCTTCTTGAACCCACTGCCCACAGCAAATATCAATTATACGCCGACCAGACATGAAGAAGAAACTACCAATAGGAAATTTAATTTATGACGTGCCTCAAGAGCTCTTGCGAGATATTCAAGAAGCCGTTTAATTTCCAAAAAAATTAAATATACCCGTTTGTTTTCACAATAGAATTTTCTGCAGTTCGGTCAATATCTTAAAGCGACCTTCGTAATTACTGACTCGCAAGCTCGGCTTGATATTACTAAACTTCAACACTAAAACTATAGAGGGCTCTATAAACCATGGAGAGCGCAGAAATAAGTAATTTTGTACAAATCAAGAGGTTGGCAAGGAGAAGAGTGGTATGCATAACCGCCGCTTATCAATCTTCGGATTAATGACAACTAGTGAGTCATTTAGTGTGAATTGTATTTTATATTCATCGGCAATTTTCCTTGGAGACACAGCCGTTTTCGGCGATGCGTTTCGCTGATGTTTATTCAGGTGACTCTTTTTCACTTCGAAATATCCGAGCAATGAAAGTCAAGTATCTCCGTCAAAGTAAATAAGCCTCGGAAAAATTCCGCCGAGTAAGAGGCAAATACTCGCCTCGCGATGACGCGCATTCACGAAAATCTTTCAGGTTTCCAATTAGCCGAGAGCACTCGAAAAAGCGGCATAACCGCCACAAGGACGTCGAGAATCCATCCTCTCCCCGGGGAAGAGAGATTTCGCCTCTCGGTTTGAAACTCGGAGGAGAGCCGTGAGTGGAGGCTTCCGTTCGGGAGAGGCTGGGGGACGAACGCGGAGGGGGAAGAAGAGCAAGAGAAAAGAAGGAATTGGAGGGAGGAGGCGGGACGGGTGGGAGGGGGGAGTTAGGGAGACAGGTGGAGGAGGGTGCCTTCCGAACACTTCAAATATGGTGGCGGGGAGGCTAGCTGGCTACCTCACTCTCTCGGCTTTGGATGGTTAGTATAAAGAAAAAACTTCCTCCACTCCCAAGGTTGGTTTCTGTGCGGAGGCTGGACAGTTTAAGGGATATCCCCTCAGGGGGCAGCAGTAGTCGGGAGCTAAGAGAGAGAGAGAGAGAGGGACGAACAGGGCCTGCCAACCCTTCGGAGTTTTACGACGAGGAAGGAAACGAAAAAGTTGAAAAAAACCGAAACGGGTGCGAGGTGCGAATGTTCTTTTTTAACGACGTGGAAAAGTGGTGGGGCTTTAAAAAAAAACCTTGGAAGTGGCAAACCACTCCCAATTCTTCTCTTAACAGTGGCGTTCCAAGTCTTCTCGTGAGGGGAGCACCGCCATTTTTTAAATCTCAAATGGGTTTGTTCGGGAGAGGGAATTTGTTACCCCAGGCCGCGATCTCATCAAGGTTTTAAGCGTTCGGTTGGTCCTTTTTCAAAGTTCGCGTCCACTCGCTCGCCTTCTTCCCAAGCGGATAGGAGCGAACTACTCCGACCGTAATCTGTTAGATATTTTTTTTCCTTGACCACGCGGAAATCTTCAGCATTAATGAGGCAAAAAGATGAGATATTATTGTTTTTAGTGCATTACACAACGCGCTTCGGACAAAAAGGCATGTCGTTTTCGGCGGTAGCTCTTTCATGTTTAGCGAGCTATCCACGTCGAATATGATACGCCACAAAAAAGTTAACGAGCGTGGAATTATAAAACGAGCAAAAGACGCTTTCAGCGAATCTTCATCAAGTGTTTTTTTTTAGAACAGTCATGATTTTCCAAGGCCGTTTTTTTTATTTGCCTCGAGGCAAATGTATTCCGTTTTCAAAAACTTGACGAAAGCGTTAAAAAGGAGCTTGATCACGCATCCTGAGGCAGCTCTATAAGAAAAACGATTCGTTAAGACTCTAGTCAGTGTTCCGCAGATGTTTAAGTTTAATTTACTCTCCCTCTATCTCTCGGGAAAACTAGGGCCACAAACTCATTATCCAGTTCCAACGAGTTTATGTTATCTCTGTTACTTAAAATTTTATTTGGTATGCCCATAAGTCCATGGCAGGGAGGTTTAAAATAAATATGTCAGGAGCTCATAGCCTAAGATTATTCTGGATGAGCCATGATTAACTAACAACGTTTAGTTTCCTGCAAACCATTCACCACGCGTCAATGTTTTAGTAGGAATACACGCCGGTGGCTATTGCATCAACACCACTCTACTAGGAAAACAAAGCGGTCGAAGTACACTTTGCCATGTTTTTACCATCCCAATGGTTAGCAGTGCAGTGTTGTTCCTTCCTTGCCTAACACAATTTCCATAAATAAAACTGAGAGGTTTGGGACATTGGGGTTGGTGTTGCGTACCTTCAAAACAATAGTCGGAAGTAGAGGTTGTAGAGCAGTAATTGAATGTTTAGATACCGAAACAATTTGGCCAAAACAGAGCTGCAGTGAAGAAGAGTCAATCCATTTAATTAGGCAAATGATCACTAACGCAACTGCTATCAACATTGCTGCATAAATTATAATCAGCTTCAAGAACAATGGCCGAACACGTTGAACAACACAACATTAAGGCTTAGCTAAAGAGACGAATTACATGCACTTTACAGATTCTGCCTTTACTTTGTGGAGGTCAATAGTATTTTTACATAAAGAATACAATTTTGTACATTTCTACAGAATTTTATTTTGGATGGTAGTACTAACTCTGTAAAAAGTACAAAATAGAAAATTGAAATAAAAAGGTTGGTGAAATTTTGACAACAGTACTATCGCAGAGTCGATTCGATTTTATATCGATGAATGTTTTCGGAGGGCGAGTTTTTAAAAGTTTCACCAAGATAACTGATAATAGATTTTACACCTGTTCCTATTGATGAGTCTCAAAAAAGGTTCAACTACAAGTTAACCAAGCAAGTTCATGAGTATAAAGGAGGGTTCCTATAAGTTTACTAGAAGAAGTTCACAATTTCTAAAAATAACATGATCTCTTCATCCGTACTTAAAGAGTACAACTTAAAGAGAACTCACAGAATTAGTACCATCCAAAATAAAATTCTGTGGAAAAGTAACAAATTGTACTCTTTGAGTATTGATAAAGAGACCATGTCATTTTCGAAGCTGTGAACTGCTCCTAGTAAACTAATAGGTACCATATTCATACTTATGTACTTGCATGGATAACTTGTAGCTTGTAGTAAAATGTGTTTTCTTGGTGAATCTTTTAAAAACTTGCCTACCAAAGACATTCATTGATATAAATTTGGATTGATTTGATGATGGTCCTGTAATCAAAAATTCACTTTCCTTGTTTCAGGAATACTTCTCAATTTTCATCAAAATGTATCCTCTAAAACTTACAGCTCACCTTCAGTATTGACGTCAGCGGCGTTAATCGTGGCATGACCCTAGAGGAAAAATGAATGACGTACGACCAAAAGGTGACACATCCTTTCGCCACTGCATCCATTACGAGATTTATATTTCATCATACCCACATATCATTGCTTACGAACTGCAACATACTACGGTAGATCAGATCATGAGAATAAAAAATGGAAATAGATTATAGAATAGAAAGGTTTAAAATGTCGTTTTTACCGCGAATGATCAGAGACCATAAAAGCTGCGTTGAGATTTTGAAGTAGGTTGATTGACAGGTAGTGTATCTGATTAATTCATATGCCCCCAAATGCATGTTTCTGAATCTGCCGAGTGGTGCTAACACCATGTTTTGAATGTTCCCCTGCATGACTCTTGTGCTACGTTTAAATAAATACACTATAGATTATTTAAGTAGTTTCTGTGGCATTTGTAGCATACCCATTATATGGTGCATGTAGGTGAAAGTTAATTTCATCACAGTAGTTCATTCTTTTAAAGAAATTGCCATGAGAAAAATTCGGTCTGTACCGGGAATGGAACCACGAACCTTTGCTTTGCCGGACCAATTCGCAGATCACTACGCTATTCAGGCTTCTTAATTCTCATAGATTTTTTTTCTCATGGCAATTTCTTCAAAAAAATTCGCCTGCTATGTTTGAATACTTTCACTGTAGTTCATGTAGGTGATAAGTCACCCCCTGCCAAACACACTTGTGGTGCCTTGCAGCGGAATAAGTAGATGTAAATATCGTTGCACCACAGACAAATGGCAACCTTGAGAGACAATATATGGTGAGTATATTTTGCAAACATTAATTCATGTAAAAAAATATTAATATGCTACCTGTAACGTTTAATGTGCATGAGTATACCACAAGGAATAGAAACAAAATTGATACTAAATTTTGTAGACTGACTAAAACACTCAAGTATTTAAAATGCATGGGACCCAGGCATTTTAATCAGCTACCTGAAAATATTAAAGGAATGGAATTGCTGAAATTTGAAAACGTAATACGTAAATGGTTACTTAGTAAGGCGTTCTATTCTGTTGATTAATTTTTGATGTTGATGAGGAAATATGTTTTGTATGATGTATAAATGTATGGATGTTATTTCCAATGCCTTAACTTGACGATGCCTATTGTCGTGTATGTTTAACATTTAATGACAAATAAATTGTTAATATTATTGTAACCAAAAAGAAAGCCACAACTAAAAATGGTAACAGGTCTCATCGTTCCTGCACAGAGACCACTTCTGGAGCAATGAAAAAAAAGCTGAAAAATCTTAATAGTACCCGCGCCGTGCATCAACTTAAACGTGAGCATGCATTCGAGTCGACCAAGTCCTGGGGACCACATACATTTCCACACCTCTTAGAGCGGAGGGAGTATGAGGAGAGATTCACGAGCAAAAAGAACGAGGGAGCAGCGGTTGGTGAAGAAACTATGCAGTCAATTTGGTTTTTTCCGGCCACCCAGTCCTGATGTGGTGGGCGGCACGTGGAACCATATGGAGCGCGTGTTTCGGTGTCCCCCCTTTAAGAAATGGCTTCTTTCGCTCTAAAAACTCAAAAAGATGCCCGGAAAAGCAGTAGACCGAGGGGGTGGAGAGGAGAAATGGGGAGAGGAAGGAGGGAGTGGCGGGGGAAGAGAGAGGCGAAGAGGTTCATATGGGTAGGGGTGAAAGAAAAGCAGAGTGCACTCTGGAATACCGGAGGAGGGTTGCAACGAGAAGGTTTTCGATATTACAATCCTGCAGCAGTTTTTATGCTCAGGTGCGGAGGGGTGGCCATAGTAAATGCGATGCAAGCGACAGAAAAGCTCCAAGTTTTCGGGTGTGGGGGAAGGGAGGGATAGCGAAATGAAATACTAAAACAAGAGGGATATTATAAAAAAACAAGGAGAGGAGCAAAGGAGAAATGAAAAACGCAGAGCAAAGAAAAGAGACACTAGTCGAGGAATATTTTAATATGATAAAAAATTGAAGTAGAGCATGTGCAGGAAAGATTAGCAAGATACATGAAAAGCGTTTATAATAGGTTAGTGTTACTGATCTCTTGTGACAACTTGAATGGTAAGCGCTTTCAGACGTTCAATTGAAAATTAGACTCAATATTTTATGTAAATTAAAAACCAATTTATTTTCAGACGAAGATTTCAATATCTTACGAACTCCAACATACGGCGGTAGATCAGATTATGAAAATAAAATAAGGCGCAAGGTCTATAGCTTAACAATGGTGTAAAGTTTTTCCTTGCTTCGTATATGCTCAATGTTGGTTTGGTTATTGAAAGTTTGTAAATTTTTCTAGAATAAAATATAAACTCGAAAAGAATTTCAAAAAGTATTCTATTTTTTCCATATGGAAAACTCCCAAGTTTGGTACATGATCTGTATAGGATAGCTCTTAATAAGAATATGCACTGGTAAGGTCCTTCGTCGTATCAAAATGGAAATATCGTCCAGATTAATAATTATCTTCTTCAGTTAGGCATATTACAAATGAAATGTTAGATATGTTTGACATCCCCTAATGGATGTTTTACAAACAGCATGAAGTTTGTAATAACAATTGATCTGCGATTTATTTGTAATAACGACAGACTGAATACATCAATTCAAAAGTTTATAATAAATAGAGATGTATTGAAATGATCCATAAAATAAATTCGTAAATTATACGTTGTACACCTTGTATTGCCCTTGGAAGTAAGTGTGCTTTTAAATGCTCTCAATACCTCTTTTTATAATAAATAGGAGCTGGCTCTGAGGGCAAAAGGAAGCAAAGAAATGTCTCCTATTTTTACATGAGTCAAAACAGATAAAGAGACCGGAGTTACTGAGCTGAAGACTAAATCCAGAACTGCATCCCTCATTCCGTCGTGGCAGATCGAGCAAAAGAGAATTCTAGGCTACTAAAATGGGAATCCCGGATCGGAGGTAAAATATGAGAGACCATATTGCTCCGCTTTCGGAAATTTTTACTGTTTCCAGACCTTTTACCATGAAGCGACGCAGCAGATGGACTAGGAACTCTTCCCAACCCCAACAACATTTCCAAACCCCTCGGTCGAGCACCCATCAACCCCGTAACCGTGCTCAAGAACCTTTCGGCCCCTGCCTCCTCCCCCGCTCACGAGGACGTTGGAATGAGATAGGGGGAGAGGATGCGAGAGAGACTCATATATTGAACCGCACGCAAATCTTCCTTCATCCCTTTCAGGGCTGCAGACCGACTTCCCCGTCCAACCCCTTGCCCCATTCCCATATCCTTTTCCGAACATCTCTCCCGACACGGCCAGGCAGCTGCGGACCAAAGCAACAGGTCTCGCCTCCGTCACATTCCTCCCTTCCCCCCATGGACAAACCCCCACCTTATATTCCTCAAAACCTACCACCTCAATCTCCCGCGCCCACACCCCACACACACCCGCCCGCACCACATACCCACCTCTCCGCCGCATCCCCAAGTCCCCACTCGACCAGAATTCATGATGCACTCACGGGAAAAGAGTGGTCGACCAAGCCGTTCTACATATTGGCACTAACGGGAGCGGAGGGGGTGGGATTTAGGTAGAAAAAGCGCACTCAATATCTCATCCAGAGGTCTCATAACACCTCCTCCTCTCTTCCCTCATTGGGCCTCTCGTTCACTCACTTCCGCCCCCTCTCCTCCCTCCTTCCCCCCGCAAGCCCTACCATGATTTTCAAATTATTTCGCTCTTTATTAAATACCAGCTGTGCGTGGGCGAGCATTATGTCCTTGCTCAGATTCGGGTTTTTGCGCCGCAAATCATTTTGCCCACCCGACGACCGCCCAACCTGCTGTGACCGCGTGTCTTCAACACGCGGCTCGGTCCGGCAAAGAAAAATTGCCGGCGGAGATGTATTTTGTAACTGCTGAACAGTTGGTGGAAAAGGCTTTATCACTTGCTCTGCACCTTTAGTGCGGGAAACATAGCGTACGCTTCCGTTCCGACAGGGTACACAGTAACTTCTTACCCAAACTGAGATATTCTCAATGTAAATAATTGCTGGCTTGGATCTCCACGAATTTAGTCTTCGTATAATAGTATACGACAAATAAAAGTAAGTCCAAACGCCTGGGACTGTTCAAAGAATATTATATATTATAGCGTTTTCCCCTCGTTTCAAGCGAGTATTTTTTTCACAATAAATTTACCTCGTCTGCGAATTATTACAGCAGGTGACTCCTCCAAACTATTGCAGCTGAAAGCACCGCAAAAGATACTGAAAACTTTCACGCAATGTTCCATTCCTTGAAGCTTAACCTTCACGAAAATGAAAAAGTACGTAATCGTTAATCTTTAAACACTTTGAGCCTGAAGACGCTTGCAAGATGGCTGGAGAAACCGTAGTCACCATAAGACACCTTGGGGAGGAGTACCCGGGAGCTGACTTCTGCGTGCTTAGTTAAAACCTGCTACGAGCGAAAATGGATTAGGGCGGGAGCGCGTACAGACTCGGAGGATACTCGCTAGGCTTAGTTTGCTTGAGAAATTCAGAACTGGAGTTTTTACACTGACACAAATAATATTACCATGACGCCACACTACATCTCTAGGTCTGACAGAAGCGATTACATTAGAGAGATATATTATCGAACCGATAGGTACAAAAACTCGTTCTTTCCGCGCAGAATAAGCGACTATAATAAAAACTAAGCACCACTCAATACACTGCCATAATATATGTCACCTCTTCACCGCACAAAACCTCACCCCTTACATCTTTACACGGCTGGTGTCCTAACACCACCTCCCACACTCCCATGCGGCGGCTCGCAGGGTAGTATGTAGATGTTGATCAAAATGCTAAACGCCGCAAAAACCGTTGTTATATCGTGCATTAACTTGGGGAGCCAATCACCAGCTATTCAAAAGCGCTTAAGCAACTGATTATACAGCAAAAATGGCATAGAATACAGTCTGAATAGTTAATTTAGGGTCTAATCTAACAGATTCATGAAGATAAATATTTTGAGACCACGGTTTTATTCACTTTACACCTCTCTATCGTTTTTCAATTAATTGTTGAGGCGCCAAAAGACCAGCAGTGACCAACAGAACCCGTCTCTCTGGCCAACAGAGTAATCAGAAACACTTGCAGAAAGAGACATTTCGTAGTTGACAAAGAGGGGAATATTTTCCTTGACTGTCCAGTTTATTCCATCCAAATTTAAATTTTCTGCTGACCTGTAAATGTTTTTCTCTGTATTTTTAAAAGTATATGCTGTTGAAAGATATTATAATAACTAATCCTAATCTTTGACACCACTGCCATATTAAGCCCCTTAAAACTTATTGCTGGTAAAAATAATGAACTTCCCATCTCCAACGTTTAACGTTTCGCTCTTCATCATCATCGTTTCAGTAACGTTTAAATTTCCATCAAAAAGTTTTTCAGACATGATTCATCGCCACTTTTCTATAGGAAAACGGAAACATTCTCTTCATTCGGCTAATATCAATATCCCAATTTATATCAGAGGCCGACTCATCAAAGACCATGTTATTGTATATATTCCGGTAAATTATATTTAATAGGAAAAGAAACAAAGACTAAAGACGACGACGTGGATGTTCCTAGCATACGAATTTGAACTGGGTTTTACGAATATAAATAAATTTTTATAAGTACCCGCTATTATCCAATGAATTTTTTTCAAGAAAAATAAGATCTCCCATCAAATACCTCGTCTAAATTGACGTCTAATTCACCTTTGTATTCCAATTTTTTTCGCTTATCTCCATCGGAGTTATGTCTTCGCTAAATATCATTTTTTAATTTGAAATTGTACTCAAGAATTTATCCCATCCTCCCTTGGAATCCTCCTTCACTCTCAATCCGTCATGTGCTCCCTGATATGATGTTTCTAAGTAACATCTGGAGTGGTACTCTCCACACCAATTACCTACTTCCTCTCTTTCCTCTTCATGTTCCTCCTGGCATAACACGCAATACTTTTCTTATTAACATCCCCAAATTTCGTCCTTTGATATCTCAGAGTTCCCAATTCTACCGCATACCATAAATTCGCATTCACCCTGGCTTGACCTTTTCTCGCCTCTCCGCTTTCAATTCCTTACTAACCATGTGAACAAATTAGTCCCACCAACCCTGTTTACTTATCGCTATGTCCCCGTCCACATTCTTCTGTTCTTTTGTATATTTTATAATTTCTATTATTATTTGTATATGATATTGATGCTTTTAATTTATTTGTTTGTTAGTCAACCATTGCAATAAGCCTTTGTGCCGTTGCTGGGATTTTTCAAATAAATAAATATCTCACGCCCTTGTAATGGACTGAGTTCAATCTCTTTTCCTGTGACTGCAACCTCTACGACAACAAAGACATAATGTGTGCGTGCTGTAGACCTAGCCGGGTTTGGCACTCGATTTTGGTCAACTCCATTTCTGATGACTAACTCCATTTCTGATGGTACATGAGATTCTAAATGCATGTTTCTGGCGTAGGTTTTCGTGACGTTCAGATTCGCAGTTAGGCTGGTTTTCGGGTTTCGACCGCGTAACAATGATGAATTCATCAACAATGATGCTTCCTCGGTGGAAACCCGAAAACCAGGCTAACTGCGATTCTAAATGCATGTTTGCAAACTATTTTCGGTCATCATTCCCTCTCATGTAACTCCACACCTCCCGAAGAACTACGCTCTAACATATTCCTCAAGACACGCAGGGACCGGGAAAAGTTTTTCCTCTATCTTCATGCACTCAACTAAAAGGTCGTAAAAGGTGAAGTCCTCCATGTATCTCTAAAGAATATACCTTTATTTTAAGTACTGCTACAATAATCAAAACTGTTATTTATAATATCTTAAGTATTAGTTTGAAGGATACAATAAGTAATTTCATTAAGAGGCAAATATTCTGTGAGCCATATTAAGGACGAACTTACAGAGAGAACTTAAATTGAATCCTCAGATTGTAAGGGAGGCCAACCTTCGGGCTGTTGTTGAATTGGAGAATAAACTTTTGGGCAAAAATCTAATTTTTTCAATTATTGCCCTCCATCAAAAATAAAATATTAATCGCATTCATATTCAATTATTCAAAGTCATCACGCGCAGGTATTATTCAATTAAAACCACATTAATTTCATGAATACACAAAAAAATACCAGAAATGAAAACTCTCCTGCTGTTCTCGTCGCAGCTGGGCGTCATTGCTTAAAACTGCGTCGCAATTCCATTACATCAGGGTAAATTAATATTTTCTTGTCATAATTCAATCACTTGTGGATTTATACAAATATATGAAGAGACCCAAAAAACACTCTAGATGGAAAATATTCTATTCTACAATCAATGCACAATAAATAATGACAGTTTTACTACTCTACCACATTTTCTCTCGTCTGACTCTGAAACTTAAGGTAATTAGAGAAAATTTTTCTATAGTTCTTCTATGTATTAAGTGAATAGTTTTGTATAGTAAAAGAAGAATTCAATTCAGAAATAAACTTACCAAAAAACAACACTACCTACCATAGAGTAAAGACATACTTTGTGCTGACCACATATTGTGACCAATTACATAATTATCGCCTTCAACTACTGCTATTGTGATTCCTAATTGCAACCAGAATAATATCATATTAGCCTCACTCATAATCATTATAGCATTGCTCATTTAAAATGAGTAAATCGATAAGTAATGCCTTCAGACTTCAACTCGCGGGAAAATCATTTTTGGAACAACCAAATGAGAAGTTAGTTTCAAAGTGTGCTCAATTTTCAGTAACAATGATTGGCAACAGGTTCGTCTCAAGAAGGATTATCTCACCTAATTCTCCACTAGATTCTCACTCTTTGATCAAAACTCATTCAAATGGTAATATTATTTTTCTCAGGCAGCGTTAGAGTTACTATTTGCAAGCAGCCTAAACACAACTAGTTGCAAATCTGCTACAAACGTGGTTGATTTTAAGTGGCGCCTAGCGATACAGTTACCAAGTTACTATACAGCACCGATGCTCAAAGGAACCCTTGGGCTCAAAGTCACCCAATCAGTGTATCCCTGCTTTGCCTCCTATTACATTGTCTTTGAAGGGATTCTGAGCATCAATGTATCATCTAAAGCCCTGCTTGCGATTTCTAAGAGCTAATCCAGACCACTTAGCAATCGATATGACTGTTTGCGTATAGTAGCTGGAGTAGCAGCTAATTCCAGTATCCGTAGGCTGTATCTACGATCTAATTCATGACCGTTACCAGAAAATGGAGCCCTTAGAGGCGGACGCACATCACTGGCTGAAAGGCTCTCCTATGTGACTAATTCAACCACTAATCCTTCCGTATGTGTTCCTAAAAATGTTTCCATTCTTTCTACCAACACTTTTCTAATTCAACAAAAGATATCCGATGACTATTAGCTACCTCATAACATAAATTTTAAGATTCTGGATTTTGTGTTATCGCACACATAAACGTTATCTATTTTTACATAAGACTCTAACCAAAAACTTTCACTGATTTAATAACCACTGCTAATAGGGAAGTTTTTAATGCCATGCATATTCTAGAACATTGATTCAACCAAATTTTCATAAAGAGGCGCCATTTCTCTTATTCGCGCGGTGTAAAATGTGAACGTCATAATGGAATAATATTTTTTTTAATATAAATTCGACTAGAATATTGTAGTATCCCGACAGGGTTACTCATTGTGGGTGAGTAAGCTCAGAATTGAATTGTCACGTCGCGAAGGAATCAGGGAAGTTCAACAGGAAGTTCTGGTTGTGTGTGGTGCCGTCGGACCGACCCAAGGGACACGAAAATATAACAAAATATACTCTAAAATGATGTATTATTGATTGCAATAATGTATCGAAAAAAATCCTTATCAGACACAGGAAGAGATACTAGGAGGTAAGGGAAATAGCATTAGATAGGGATGGGAGAGGGCTGCAGTCAATCAATCTTAGAATTGAACGACCAATGATGATGGTTATTTATATCTTACAATAATGTTTCTCCTCGAGTAACTCTTGGAGACGGACAGTTTTAAGTAAAATATTTCAATCATTTCATGCACCGAGTATTCCAGAGGAATGTATTCAATTGGCATTATTGAATGTTAAGGTGGCAAAAACGCCAAGATTGAATAGCGGAAGGCGGGGTGTCGTAATTACAAGAGTTGTCCAAAAAGTAATGGTCCACATTTTTTTCTCAGAAAGATGAAATTATCACGTATGAAAGAATATGGTTTTATCTACTCTGTCTATTTTTTCACATAATCTCCTTCAAGTTCTATTGCCTTTCTCCGTCAATTTACTAGGGAGTGTATGTCCTTTCAGTATCGGTCGTCTCTCTGGTCATGGAGCCAGGTTTTCATTGCGCAAATCACCTCTTCGCCGTTCAAAATAGTGAAGTCTAAAAATATTTAGTGTCATTATTCAAACTGGATAAAAAAGAATAGAAATGACGAAGCAATTTACATTCTTTCACATCTTTAGTTTATTCCAGACAGGTATTTACGAGTCTTATCTTGCTGTATGTCATCGGCAGAGTCCACAGATTTGGTCAAAGCGCTCGGATGTAAGATATGGTTGCGTCGTTAGAACCAAATAAGACTCTGCTGCCAATGGAGATGCGGCTCTTAGTGACTATTTCAACGCACTGTTTTCTGTAATTGGGAAGTTTTTTTTATGTGGAGCATTACTTTTTGGGAAACTCTCGTAGTATTCGCTTCGTAAGATAAAAGTTAGATGAGACGTCATATAGGAAATTCTATTAATTCTTCCCTTGGCTCCATATTATGAGGATCGTGTTGGTGTGGTGGCTAGAGTGATCGCCTACCACACGGGCGGCCAGGGTTCATATCCCTGCAGAGGCGAATGTTTTTCAGAGGGAACCCGATCCCTACTTGAGTGTCTTGTGGAAGACACTTCAATTACAACACTCCGTCTGTCGGATGAGACGTTAAACCGTGGTCCCCTTGGCGCCTTTCGTTAAGAGCAGGCTAATTCCGAAGCCGGGTTTCTATCCACCCTTCCTCCCTTACCTATCCCCTATGGCACAAATGACCTTAGCCGTTGGTCGCTTCCCCAAATATCCAATCCATAGTATATAATTATCAAGAGGACGGGTAGAATAAGACGCCAGAGGATCAATCAGCTTAGTGTTCCTTTTATGGATGGTTCTTTAAAATATTAAATTTACCTACTTTTTCTCTTTCATGTTTGGTATGGTATTGGCTAAATACTGCAGGAAAGAAGCCGAAAATATAGAGGGTAGTTACTTAACTAACGTATGATGTTTCAGTTTAATAATTTTCATTGCCAGAAGAGAAATAAAGAGGAACCCCACCGTATCCCATGATGACGCGGCTAACTTATCAGTTCAATAGGAGTCATCAGAATCAGAATTCAATAGGAGAAATATGTCAAGCATTGGATGATAAAAGTTGAGCGATGATTCTCTCGTGATATTTCGTAAATTGGTGAGACCAACAGGATTAACAAAATTTTGACGATATTTCCTTCTATGAAAAAATTTAAACTCAGTAATTATTTCCAAAATATACTTTAAATAGTAATTACACCAGTCATAGTAATAGCAACGGGGATCAACGCATTATTCTAATTATTTTTGGAGTTTTGGAGATTGTACTGAGGCAGAAAATGCTGTGTAAGAATAACATCAATCTCGACGGCAATTTTATATTTAAATATGTATGAGCACTTTCCGGTCTTTGTTTAATGTAAATGCTACGGTTTTCTCGCGCTAATGACCAAGACACATGCCCTAGTGATAAGAACTTGCAACAATTGGATTCCATGGCTGCCACTCGACTGTCTTTGCTGCCTTGGTCTTCACATTTTAGCAATGAGACTTCTCTGCCATGAGAACTGTGTAAGCCTCTCCACTCCTTGTGAAGCACACCACAGCAAAGGCAATGGTGTCACGGGATCGGTAACCAGATTTCAAACAGAACAAATCATGAGCAAATTACCCCGCTCGTTCCGAGGAACACTACGAATAAAAATTAATATCTCCGCTGTGACACAGTGATTTGCGCCCTAAAATGGATCGCTAATGATCTTAAATTATCATGATAGTCATTACTGCACATTTTACCCGAGGTTAATTTTTGCACATCCCATGACTTTAACTTCGGTCCTAAACTCTTTAGCTAAAATCACCCCTCAATCTAAGCTATCTACGCGAGGATCGCAACAAGCATTTAGTACGAATGGCATTACATCCTCCTGTCATTATAATAGAGGGAGCCATTATCGAGAAGGATCTGAAATAGCCCTTATCGACCGATGAAGCGTCTCCGCCCCTCATGATCTAGACCGGGATTCATCGAGGAGAATGAGCTGGACAGAGTCAATCAATCATGTTAGGGGAAGGACTAGGGAGTCTATCGTCTTGCTTTTGATCAGACCACTTCTAAAAACCATCTTCCATCACTAGGAATCCGCCCACAAGCCCAAGTCACGCGTTTTCGAGGCTCCCGCCCGTTTCGACCGGCTTCCTCCGTCGTGGGCCGACATCACTCATCCCGGGGTCCCTCACGTGTCCGTCACACCTCTTCAAAACGCCGCAGTAGGATGTTGTGGGCTGAAGATATTTTAACTACCTACGCTAACTTCCACGCGGAATTATATAAAAGGCTCGTTCGGAACAGCCTAAAGCTCTCCGCACCGGGGCTTGACCTCAGAATTAACGCCGAAACAGATTGAGAAATCTACAGCCATTCGCCCGAAAAAAGATATTCTTAATAATACGCAAGACATTTCTAGAGGCTGTTAGTTTCAACAAAAATTCAAAAACCCTTGAAATCATGCTGTAAATGAGCCATAAGGAAACGTTAACGCGGAACCCACATGACATGAGAAGGAATATCATCAACTCAAGGTAAAATTCCAGTCACAAAGGGCGAATGTAAAAAGAATTTCCATTCCTATTAGAACAATTCTACATCTAAATACTACCCCGCGAGCCACCGCATGGGCGTGTAGCAGGGGGGATTGTGGCTGGCGACAATTGAGGAGTATCCTGGCAGAAATATTTGAGCCCTCTCTAAAATGCGTAAATATATCATAGAAAGGGTGCAAAAATATCTCGGAGTGTTGTTTATATAAAATATTTTGTTTATTGATAATTTTTTGTTCAATCCAGCTTTCTGATGTGGCAGATCTTTTAATATAGAGGACTTGAATTTTAGAGGCAATCTGCAGGCATTCAAGAAGCTGACTTATAATCAAAAGTAGTATTTTTCTTAAAGATATACTTCCTTGTGGTTAAAAGAAGAATGACAAAGTACAGAACAAAAGTACTAAGCAAGAAGCAATGATACTAGGTAGTCCCTCCTCCACTCCTTGTTTTTCTACCAAAAATAATTCTTAAGAAGTGGTAGTTAACTAGGAAGATGAGAAAGGCATTAATCTAGATTAGCCTTAAGATAATAAAAGAAAATTGAGTATATTATGAGCGGTAGAGCTACACATAAACTAAAAAAAGGAACTTAGATAGGGTGAAGCTACTTATGTAAATAGTTCACGACATAAACAGAGGGTGTTTTAACATGGACAAAACCAAGATCAAAGTGTTCCTTGCACATAAAATTAAAGAAAAAACAAGTATGCGAGCACAGGAGGTTGGTAAATTAACGAAAAAATATTTATGATAACTCTCATTCAAACAGCAAATTGTAGTACCATTCCAAAACTAGAAATAGAAAAAAGTAGAAAGAGCATTGATTGGAGGCTTTTAAAAAATGTGTCAGGAGAAGGATGAGAATGGAAGGTTGAAAAAAACGATAAGGCAAAGGAAGACGTGTTCAATACATCTGAAGAGTAAAGGAAGTTGGACGGAGAAATTTGAGAGGAAGAAGTGGCCAGAGGGTGTATTGAGAGGTAACGGATTATTGAGGCTGGTAGTCAGAGAAGAAAAAACAGGAAAGCCGAAGTATGTTAGGAATTGGATATTGATTTTGGGGGGTGTAAAAGAAATATAAGAAAGATATATGCTTGTGTAGTGTGTAATATGGAGTACACGTAGTGGTTCTTGGCAGGAATGCATTGATGTGCATCAATGATTTCAATGTTGGAAGTTAGGAACGAACTGCTAGAAAAATAAGTAATAATGATGGTGAAACACTTATTATTTATAGTAGGGTTCGGCAAACTTTTGAACAGTTGGGCCATATTCATAAATATTAACAACTTGGCGGGCCGGTGTGTTTGTAATGGTTATAATACAATAATCCACTTCCACATTTTAGTAGAAATACCTTTTATTTGATGAACTTCCAATACAGTTTAGTAAACAAAACTCAAGAATATGCAATTAAAACTAAATTTTAAATTACAATTGTTACTGCATACAAACTAAAACGTCCTTAATGGGATTTGTGAAACTGCATTCCATTCAAATTTCAACCCATTTTGGTTCAAATTTCGTTCCACCAACTTTCAGAATAGATTTTAAGTTCTCGTTGGTTCCACAAACAACACTAATTAATTTGACTGATCATAAAATCTATCAACACTAACACAATACACACTAATCTAGCGCTATACTGCACGGCGTGACTCAACTACTGGGAGGACTGAGGAGTAATGACCGTCCAAGGTGTCCACCAGTGTTGCCACATTTTGAAAACCAACTATCGTACCTGGGCATAAAAATTGTCGTACTTTCGGGTAAAATTATCGTACTTATATTTAGATTAGGATTAGAACAAACTTTTTTAGGCGAGGGAACGTCTTTATTTGAAACCATATTTTACCACGTCAGTACCGTCTTAGGATGTAACCGCAGGCCGAATAAAAATCCCTCGCGGGCCGCTTTTGGCCCGCGGGCCATAGTTTGCCGGCCCCTGATCTATAGCAAATTTTGGTGTGCCCTTTTTGGTTGAAATCTTTCCAATCAGGCAACAAAGAATAATTAAAGATACTAGTAGACGAAACGCTCTATTTAAATGAAAATTCGTGTTAGTGCCATGCTTCGTCCATGCTCCAAGTAGTATTGGAATAAAAAGTATGGGAGAAGACTTCTGATCAATACGCTCGAACAATCTCCCCATTCTTTTGGAGTAATGAAATGAAATGATGCACTTATGCTACATTGCCAGAGTAATTTGGCTGTAAATGTTGATTGACCGCGTGGAAATGTTTGAAAAAAAGAGCTTTCAAATTGATCACGTCCTTAATTTCACTAGCTTCAATTAAGAAAGGAAATCTTTGATAGCGCTGTGTCAATATTTCGCAAAAGAGGTTATATTACATTAGTTAGAAGCTTTCCTCTTTCAATCAAACATGACCCAAAAGATACATCTAATTAGACTGGGCTTAAGACGGGAATATAAAAAACTCCTTTCAAGTGAGTGCCATATCCATTTAAGTCATTTATCAACGACATATTATCCCCATTTAAATGCGTTAACCTGATTTATCTCATCTCGTTATAGAAGATAACTGACTTGGGTTTTCCCAACTTGTGAGAAGAAACTTAAAATATTCACTATACTTCTCTGGTTTGTTGCTTTTGAAGGCTGAGTTTATCGTTCTAATTTTCCATTAATTACGTTGGAAAAGACGAGGATAAAGTACTAGCGTATGACCTGAAATTATGCAGTCTCCCGTGAAAAGTTGAGGGCCAGGATGGCATGAAATGAGATTATCGTGTAGATTACGATTCAGATAATTTAATTCGCAAATTTCATGCCTCGGATGAAAGCCGGGATTAAGCATGTATCCTTCTCGAGCTGACGTCATCCGTCCAATTCCACGAGATTCAATATCCTCCTTTTATCCGTCCATTTATCCCTTTCACGTTGACTTCCTTTTCTCGGAAGGCTGTGTTCCCTATCTTCAGGAAAAAATTGAATGATAAAAATATACTTTTATCTAGAGAGAAGGCTCGATTAGTTTTCTTAAACAGCGAGAGGACTTTGAGAGATCAAATTTTCATTCGTGAATCTTGCAAAATTTAGTAGAATGCTCAACATTTGCAGAAATAAATAATTTATTTCAATTAAAAGGAATTCGTAATATCGGCAAATAAAACGAAGGGATATCACGAAATAGTCAAATGAACAATCTTGAGTAGAGCCTTATATTCGGGGCCGTAATGAAATTCGATACTTGATTTATAAAGCTATTTGACTTATAAAGCCATCTTTGTAAAAAATTGTCATAACTACAGTAAAAGTTATTTTGATAAATTTAAACGCTGCAGGAAGCGGCATGAGTTATGCAAAGAAGACTTAACTCATTTTTATTTTTTTACTCCTTATTTTCTGTAATGGCCTTGTTTTAGTATGAGAAAAAATTTTTATTGTACACGGACCACACTACTGGAAAATGTAGTCACTATATGTCCTATTTAAGCCTATTTCAAGCCAATTTTAAATTGTATCCATATTTATTGCTGGAAATAAATTTATTGATTCATTGATTTAACATTCGGATGAGCTAGTGTTCCATTGCTCAGGGAAGAAAAATATCCAATCCTCTTAACTATTGAGAGAAAGCTAAGGCACAAATGCAGTTATACATTTTGGACCAACGAAAATATCTTAAAATCTACAACCAAGAGTCACCCGAGTCAAATGATTTCATTTACCAATCACTTATCCTGACGCCAACGATTCTAAAAAAAATAAATCAAAATCTGAACTGTGAAACGGAATGATTTAAAACATCAATTTTTCCACGAAAAATTGGAGGTACTGCCTAATAGCTGCCAAAGAGATCAGATAAATTTGATTTTTAGCATATTGACATGGCACTTCTATTGCTATTAAGATATTAATTGTACGTGTATGCTTTCCACTACTATCATCCATTCCCAGATTTGAGCTTCACTAATGGAATTTTGATACTCCTCTGCGTGATTGCATTAGCTTATTTAACAACAATGCACGAAGTGTCCCAAACTTTCGTAGCACCCAATGCAGTGCATGTTTTCGCGATAGTCACCCCCTGCCGCTGATGGGTTCATCTTGAAGGTTCCTTAGCAGATGTCGATATTTGCCTTCCACGCTCTCGATGCGTTTCTGTTCGCGATAAAGGAAAATAACCAGCACTGCAGATACTCCCCAGCGTAAGTATACATACGAACTCTACACACATTTTTTGCCACCGCGTCTTTTGATAAGTTTTCCCTTAATCCTTTCTAAACACGAGCGCCCTTGGAATATTCATGCCGGGCCTGAAAAAGGGGAGTCTCCTCTCTCTTGCACAAGAATTTTTAATTAAACCCCTCCTCGGCCTCACTTCCCATTTTGGGCCTCAATGGGGCCTCCTCTCTACAACCGGGACAATGGCTCCCTCCCCTTAAAAACCCTGCCTTTCGCCTGCGACGGGAATCTCCGCCTCTTATGTAGACCTTCATCGCCTTCTTCGCCCATGTTTACTCTACGCACCAAAGCAGTTAAAATCGTAATTAACTTTTACATTAATGCAAATACGTCCGTAGGTTCTCCACGAGTCCACTTCACACGCGAGTAGTCGTTAGGTCGACGATAGTCATTTGCGGTCCTCAAAATGGCTACAAAATCAAATTGTAGTTTTGGCACTAATGTCTCTGATAATTTTTAAAGAGCATCAATCTATCTTTGCTATCCATATTTCTCTCAATCAAGTAGGTCTGTCATCTAAGATTTGATTGAAAATTGCTGGTAGCCAAAATTGGTCTCCTCACTGAGTTCAAATCATGTGTCCCATCACTGCAATTTTCCCAGAGCTTCATAGAAGATACACTCTGTACATTTCATCTTCATGATTATTAAAGCATGAGAGTTCTATTTCTTTCAATATCCACGGTTATTCTCGATCTACTGTAGGATTCACGACTATAAATGAGCATACTCCGAAGGCATTCATAAAAAGTTCTTCCACACATTCTGGCGAGTGTTATTAATTTGTATACTCAACTACTATTAAAATGTCTTCTTTGCTTGGGGGTAGAAAAATTCATCGGTTTTTCTTTTAGTGGAAAAGTGGCTATGATAACCATATCAATTCGATAAAAGTGGTGCATCGGTTTAGGAATATTTAAGTACAAGAGAGTGAAAGTAATCTAATAATGGAAATTTTCCTGATATTACTTCGCAGTTTTAAATACAAGCAAATGTAACGCAAGGTTATAAACCATTAATCAGGCCGCTTAACTCCTCCCTTTTCACGGAGAGAGAGCGTGCCAACGTATCAGCTAATCATTTCGCATGGAAGCCATCGAGTGTTATGAAATTTGAAACGATTAGCGAAATACTGCGATCACAACTTAGCTTCATACCTATCTATAAGAGTTATAAAGTAAAATAGATAAATAATAGTTAAACATTTTGTATTCCACACAAATATTCACACAAACACTTTAAAACTAATTAGTATGAATTTGATAAAAAAGATGCACCGGTTTAGGTATGTTTAAGTATATGAGAGTGAAAATAATCTAGATTTTTACTGGGAAAGCCTAATTTGTTATTTCATATCAGCACTCGTCCTCATCCCATCCTGGATCCTATTCTTTTTCTTCCTCTTCCCGACTCACCCAACATCCTTTCCTTTATTACGGCCTTGAGCCTGCATCGCCACTTATCATCCCTTACAGTCACCTATCCAGCCTCCTCCTGATCTATATAAGAATATTCTATCTACTCACATACTCACCCATAATACCAAGCATATCCTCTTTTGTCTTCTTTACCATCAACCAAACATTCTCCATCATTCTCTACTCTTGCATTTCAATTTTCGTCTTATTTTCTCAGTGTCCATCGATCAGTAGTCTGTGACTTTAGCAATCGGTCTCCATAATCAGCTCCTATTGCTGGACGGTAATTTCTTTCGAGCATATATTTACTTTCAATTTCTTTTCAACGATGTCAATTTTCCTTCAACGTCATGGTAACCAGATAGTTTTAGTCGAGGTTAGTACCAGAGCCCACTTTCGCATTATGACCTATAACAGAACCCATTTTCGCATTGGTGGATGGATTAGTAATTGGCAGGTTATCAAGGATCAAAAGAAGAGTAGAGAGAAATGCGGCATCAGTAATACACTGCTCTTAACGATAGGCGCCAAGAAAACCATTGTTTAACATATCATTCGACAGACGAAGTCCTTATTTAAAGAGCTCTTTGTTAGTACGGACGGGGATTCAAATGGAAAATCTTCGATACATTAATTTCCAACCTGGGTACTTAGAATGGGAAGCCAACCCGATCCCTTGAAAATTGTTCCTCTCGCTCGAGTTTGTGCCCTCTTTTACGTTTGGACCAGCATCGCTCTTTGTTCTTTATTTCGTCATTTAATATTTCCCTTCTTACATGCTTGTCACGTAATGATTTGTTACAAATGCTTCCTTACTTCCGAGCTGAGTTTATCATCATCTGGTGTTCTGCCTGCTGGCAGGTCCCGTACACCACTGTCGTCTCCATCCGCTTCTGTCCCGAGCTTCCTTCTTTGTTTCATCTTAGCTGATGTTCTTCACCTGATCCACCAATTTAATTCTTTTCCTTCCTCTCTTTTTCTTTCCTTCTACTGAACCCTCAAGTGCCACAGTAATTATACTTTTCCCACTCATCACATGGCCCAACCAGTTTTCTTTCCTTTTCCTTAATGAGCGATCTTCCTTCTTTTACTTTGCTCAAAACCTCTTCATTTCTCATCTTATCTACCCATCTTATTTTTCCCATTCTTTTCCACACCCACATTACATAAGCTTCTATTATATTCCTTTCCCTCTTCTCAACTGTCCACGCTACACATCCATACATGAAAACGCTCCATGAATAACACTTAGCTAGTCTCTTTCTCAGCTCCAGATCCAAGCTTTATTGCATAGCAAGTTTTTCTTCTGGCTGAATGGCTCTTTTGCCATTGCTATCCTTGCTTTTATTTCTGCAATACTTCTCCAGTCGTCTGTCACCATCGTTCCTAGGTACCGGATATTACCATGTCATCTGCAAATCTTATACTTCTTATCTTCCTACCTCCAATGCTGACTCCTTCCTCTCTCCCATCAAAGTATTTATGGATCATGTCCTAAACATATATATTGAACAAGGTTGGCGACACACAGCATCCCTGCCTTACTCCTCTACCAAGATCCACCCATTCTGTCATATCCTCATTTATTTTTAATGAAGCTTTTTAGCTCATATATAATTCTCTAATGAGTTTTCTCTCTTTTCATACCAACTCCTTCTCTTTTAGAATTTCGAACATTTTATTCCATTCAACCCCATCAAAAGCCTTTTCCAGATCAATGAAATAAAGTGCCATTCCTTTTCCTCTCTCTATATACCTTTCTCCAGTTATTCTTAACAGGCCAATCCCTTGTTCCTTTCCCTTTCCGGAAACAAAATTGTTCCTCCCCTATATTTTCTTCCATTACTCTTATTAATCTCCTGTTCAAAACTCTTAACATTATTTTGGCTGTATGTGTAATTAGGCTTATCGTTCTATGTTCAGTACATTTCCGTGTACCAGGCTTCATAGGAATTGGTACCATCACTGTTCTTACAAAATCTTGAGGCCATTCACCAGTGTGATATATTTTGTTACACATGTTAACAATTTCCTGCACACCCTCTTCATTCAAGCACTTGAAAAATTCAATAGGGATCTCATCCATTCCTGTTGCCTTCCCTTTTCTCATTTCTTCAATTGCTTTTTCTACTTCCCTCTTCAACACTGATAAACCTATATCTTATGTTCATCATATGCAGCGAATTAACATGCATACTTAGCTCTTTGTTTGATCGTGGCGTTAGTCATTTTTCCTTCACTCCTCCCCAAAACACTCCCTCTTCCGGTGACGTGCTGGGCCCAACTCGTCCTCAACGTGCCCCGCCTCACGTAATTATGCACAAATCTAGAAAACGTGCCTCGGACTGCACTTTCACCCATCAGGGCAATTCCTCGGTTCCGCCTTCCGTCGGCGCCCGAAATTTCTACGTCTCCTCGCGCTCTTCGTATGTGGACGACCGTTTAGCGCCCATTGGTATACTAATGCGGAATGCCCGCGCAAACACGCGGACCCCTTTAACGCGTCCATCGCTGCGCAAGAAAAAGATATTTCTCGGACTCATCTCCTCCATTCCCTATAACTTTTCCTCGGCCACGGTCAGAGCATGTATCTTGCGAAACACCTCCGCGTCGCCCCGTCGCGAAATGTTTACACCACAAGCAGTTTGCGACGCAATTCAGAGAGCTCCCTCGACGCACAGTGGAGGTTCGTTCACCAGGGAGTAGGGGGTTCTCCTAGAGACTGAGGGTGATGGATGGGAGGTTGGGAAGGGATCTACTCTGTTTGTCCCCACCCACCTCCCCAACGAAGTCGCCCAGAGAGTCAACATTAGCACATGTCCGGCATAATCTTGCGGAAATTATAGTCGGCTACGTAGGCGTGTTGAGCTTTTTTTCCGGCCACCCGCCCTGTGCCGCGGCAGTCCCATAACAACGCCAGGTCTTTCTCTCCCCAGGGAGAGGGAGATCCGCGGAAACATCCGCACGGTTAGCGAGGAAAACGTCGGGCTCGAAAGATCTTTTGCAAGCAGCATCCCATACGAACACACCACGCACACACGCTGGTGCCACGGATGAGCAAAAGGGGATCCACCTCTTTTTTCAACCGTCTCTGGGAGATAATGGTTTTAAAAAAATGCGTGCATATCTTAACAAACAAATAATGGTAACGAATGCCCAAGGGATGAGACACACCAGGAGTTGAAATATTTCGCATTAATATGCATTTCTGCAAACAACGTGCGCTCGGAAAAGAAAGCACCCAGAAGTCGTTTGCCAGTGGTGTTAAAAAAATTTACTTCCTCCCTCTCATAAACGGTATAAGTGCATACCAACTTTTGAAAATTTTCCGCGTGGGTCTTCGCGACACGCTGATGAGGACCCTGAGTTGTGACGGGAATTATTCAAGAGTATCCAAAATTGAGATAACAGTTTTATGGAGTGTGGGTAATGGTTTCCTGAACATATAACGCAGGATGCTGCATCTTCCCCTTCGATATCCGGTGAAAACGCAATATGGGGGATGTTGAACTTTTCCTGATATTACTCCGCAGTTTCAAATACAAGCAGAGCTTATGAACTATTAATCAGGCTGCTTAACTCCTCCATTTTTGCCAACGTATCAGCAAATCATTCCGCATTGAAGCCATTTAGTGTTGTAAAATTTGAAAGGACAAGTGAAATACTGAGAACTCAACTTAGCGTTTTACCTATCTATAACAGTTATAACGTGTAAAAATGTAATAGTTATATATTTCAAATTCCACACGAGTTTGCGCACAAACATTAGGGCTAATGAATACCATTAATTAGGGGCATTTAAGACACCACAGAGGCAAGAACCTGTTTGGGGCTGTCATAATTTAATTTTCTCAAATTAATGGCTGGTATCATCAAAGAGGACAAAATCAAATAATAAATAATGTAATAGACTAATGTATAAATTCTTAACAAAAGTGTGTTCGTTCAATTATAAATATTTTCCCTTTTCGCCGTTGGGGTACGATTCCATGTATAGAAATACACAAATACAAACCAATATTGAACTTTGTAATTTAATAAAATAGAATAAATCTTAATATTTATAATTTAAAAAACATTTTCAATTTTCTTAGAAATATATTGACTGATTTTGAAATAGTGATGTACGGTAGTAAGAGGTTTGATATATACTCAAGAACAAAAGCAGTCAAAAAAAGGTTCCCTCTAACTTCCTGTTTGAAAACACGCAAGGATAAAGTTTATAGAGCCGCTTAGCTCAACTACTGAATGACACTTCAGTTTTCATTGAGGATGATCATTACAAAGGGGCCAGTCCTTTCAAATGCACATTTCCGAATTCCCCCTTGATCAGGTGCTGAAGGCAGTGTAAGAGGCCAGAAAAGAGCCGCTGGCCTTGAGCGATGGCATTTATTCTCGACTTGCACCGAAGAAAACAACTTCTTCGAAAAAAAAAATATTTGAAAAAGACCAAAGATTTTCTCAAAGATTAAAAATAATTAAAAAATCAATAAGTCTCAAATGTAAATAATGTAGTAAAACACATTTAAATAGAAAGTTAGATGCGTAGACTTAGTTTCATTGAAAACAGCCGAAATCACTAGAAAGAGGAAGAGAAAATACACTGTGTTCTAAAGATAATTACATCATTATATACTGAATCCTAATTAATTTACGACTGTTCTGCCATTAATTAAACAGTGTTTCTTTAAACGTGAGAAATTTCAAACCGCTGGATATTTAGCGAAAATATTTTTTAACCGTTTACCCATTATCTTTTGGCATGCAGTGAATCATAAGTTATATACGATTCGTGAGCTGAGCGAGAGGGCAACTTAAATTCAAACTTAATAACACAGACTCAATAAATATGTACTAACTCTTTCAGATTTACAAACCAATGACAACGCAGGGAGAACTACCTGCTCCGGATGAAATTTGAGTGAGGTAAAACGATGTATATGGGCGTGATTTGCATCGACTAAAAGATGTACTCGCCGTGTTTGCCATACGATGTGAATGCAAGCAAGATAAATATTTACAATATAGTTTGCTGAATTATTATTTTTATAACTACTTTTTCGCAGTTTAATGACAGCCAAGAGGTAAAAATAGTGACTAATTGTTCACTGAGCGTCTAAGGCGAGATAATTTAAACAGATAAGAGGAGCTCGAAAATTCTGGCTTAACCCTCTTTGGACGAGCAAGTCAAGTTTGTTACAGTTCAAAATCATTTAAAAATCTGCTTTCTTAGAGGCTTTTCCATTTAGTTGCTGCGCTGGACAGAATTTTTACGCTTCGGATAAAGTGTGTGGAAAATTGCGTCCCATTCGGCGCGGCGGTTTGTTATACAATTTATACAGATGAATGAGTTATGCAATTCACTGACGATGGCGGGCCAGTTGGAGCTCTGAAATAAATATTTTCAGCTGTCGTATGAAGATAATGTTGAAGTATACCTTGTGTAAATATTATTATATTAAGTATTATTTTTAATTTAATATATAGTTACAAATACGACACATTTCAAAATAAATGTTGTTAAAAATTGCTATTATTTTTTTAAAATGCTTAAATAGCACTTTTAAAATCTAATATAGTAGCAGTATTTTTTTCATGTTAATGTTTCATAATTCCGTTCACAGAGGGTTAAGTAAAGTCGGGCAAGTTTATCGAAGAGGCGTGGAATGTGCTTTGCAAGCCAACTAAGATTTCTTCGAGGATTAGGTAAATATTCCACCGTATCAATTCCTAAGCATGTTGACAGCCATGCATATTGATTTCAGCCAGCGATCCAACCGCGAGATCTCCCTCTCTCTATGCTTGGAACTTAGAAAGAGCGAGATGTTTGCTGCACTCCCGAGGAACGCGCAAGGTCGGATTTAATACCGCCTGGAAGCGGCGAAAGAGATGCCCCGAAATCATTAATCACCGTCATCATCACCCTCCCGCATCGTCGTAAATGATTACAAAATCCGCTCCGAAAAAGGAAAAGCGATCTTCCGGGTGAAAAGGCAATCAATCAACGTCACATATTTTTCCATCTCGCGCCATGCGTCAATCGCCCCGCGGTTGACTTAATATATTCCCATCGCAATAAGGTTTCTTTTTGCCGTCGCGGGAACACTTATTAATTGGCGCGCATTTAAAATCTCAATCGAGGGATGGTTTTTGCGACAGAGTTTCGCACCATATGGCCGGGCGTTAAATCTCTTTTAGCGCCCGGGGAGTAGAGAGATGCTGCATATCGAGACACGCCAGCCAGCGGCATTGCGCGGCAGTGCTGCGGTCGCCTGGGATGCTTTTCCCGCCTATTTCGCCCTTCGCCGCGTCCTCTGGGTAGGGCGGGAAAAAGAGCGTCGTACGTTCACTGTTCCCGCGCAACGCCCGGCAAGAATACACTCTTCCCCCCCGCACGCTGAACTCCTTTCTCGGTAATCGACGACCGGCGAAGAAAGAGGATGGAATGAATTGGAGAGGACACTTCAGGTTCCATCCACAGAACAGGAACGTGGAAGGAATAGCTGCTCTTGGGGTAGGAAAACAACGCCATGTGTGACCCAAACATTTGAATATAAACACATACACTCATTGCTCTAATGTCTGCTGGTATATCAATAAAGCTTCTCGAATTTCAGTCAACTTATTTTTTGATTCAATGCCAACGTTCCGCCAAATTGTTTGGCATCATCAACGCTTTGAATTCAGCGAAGTTCATTCATAACAAGTCCATTTATGCATGTTGAACTGTTGCCAACTGAAGCTTTACCGCTCACTTCAAACTTTTTATAGTTTTTTTAGTTACATTATGGTTTATTTTAGTAGTGTCTGTAGCATTTGTAGTGTACCGATAGTGTGGTGGTTATAGGTGAAAGTAAATTTCTTCACAGTAGTTCATGTTGGCGTTAAGTCACCCCCTGCCAAACACCCAGGGTAATAAGTAGATGTAGACATTGCTCACGTTATGTTCGAACTTTGCCGTATAAACCGTAAACAAGATGACCAAAACACGGGAATCTCCATCTGGTCAAGAAAATTCTGAATTAAATCTATTTTGGGCAATAGATGCCCGATAACATGGCTATCATTTTTTGGATTGAGAAGAAGAAATATGGATTTCTCTTCATCATTTCCTCCACAATGAATTAATCTTCTATTTTTCTTTAGTTTTTCTGAAGAATGGTCGTACTGGCAAGTTCATGGCACAAATAACATGCAGCAACCGAGTTTCGACGTAAATTGCAAAGCTATACGACTCAGCAAGTACGCTTGCAGAAAAATATTCATTGTTTGCTCAAATTACTCCTGGAAGCTGTCAGCAAAAGTAACTTGCCCGTGTAATCCCCACACACTCATGCAACGCTTCACACATTCTCCTCTAGTCTTTAAGATTCCTAATATTCCACCTCTTCTAGTGTTTTTCCACCACATTCACTTATGCCTGATACGGTCCTCCTCCCCCTCCCTAAGAATTTATCCACTATCATATACCACTATACATATAACGTCGGTCATGGACCTTCTAACCCGGATGGAATCCCGAGAATCCTTTCTACATATCATATACCTGTTTCCTTATTCGATTCACATCTATTCTCACAATATGGCCCAACCAACGATGAGCAATATTCTTTTAGTTATGTCCATTACTGGAGAAAAGACCCTAATTTTTTCATGTACCCTCATTTCTAATCCTATCCATCCCACAGTTTCTGCAAGCATGTCTCAGGACCGCATTCTAACTCCAAAACAAATTCTAATTACAATAAGTTTGAATGCATCAGTGACCATTCTTCAATTCTTGATTAAATGTTAGCCAGGATTTACTTAGTAAAAAGTTGCCATTCAATATATTTTTGCTAGAAAATACAGTATATCCCACTGTATTTAGTATTCCGTCCCTACATAATGCAGAACTTATAAACGGAAGGCATTGGAAAATGGTTTTCTCAAATAATTTTCCTCCTAAATGCTCTTCCTTAGAACCTACAGCCTTTTTCCTTCCCCCAACCCCATGCACTGCTTCAAACTTGCTCTAATTCGAAGTGGTACGCTCTATACGCTCCATGCATTCTTTATACTCCGAAAACTGCTATTATTACTCTTCCTAATAGTCTCTTCCACCGAATTCACTCATGGCTTTCTTGGTCTCCCCACTTATCTCACACCATTCACTTCACTATCATATTAGCAATTATAATGCTCAATCATGGCCGAGGATGGAATCATGAAATGCTTACAATGAATGATTGAAAACAAAAGCTGATAATCGGCTATATTTAGCCGATACTGCATATAACGGGTGTTAGCTTGACGAAGTAAATTATGATAATTGATTTTAAGTCTTCTCTAGTGAAGTTGGTAAATCTGTATTTATGGTGAAATTGAGCAAATACATAATTGTTTTCAAAAATATGAAGTCAGCTTCAACGAAATATGATGATGGACTTTGATTCCTAGGAAATCAATTCAATGGAGCCTCCAGTATGTCCCAACCACTACGAGGGTGAAAGAAGACGTGTGTGCGAAGGGAGGAAACATGGAGGAGAAACAAATGGCGTCGCTAGCTTTGCTGTAAAAGGTGGGAAACTGCGATAGACGTGCCACTCTCAAGTTGGGAATTTCATCGTCAGTAGTTCGAAACGGCACTTTGATACTTCGGCAATGCTCGTGCGAGATACCGTTAAACCAAGCGAAGGAAATTGGGTTTTTAATGACGGCGAAAGCACAAAATAGAGTTGAGCAAACATAAAGCTCACTTGAGCGCTCATGAAATTCACCTCCCAAAGTAATCAGGGTAACAATCGATGTCTAGGGACGAGAACTCTAAGGAGATGATCACATCTGCAGTCAAGGAAGTGCGTTGTCTCTTTTGATAGTGGTTTCCGGAAGGTGAAGTGTTTCTTGATTCGCGTTGCAGTATACACTTACCTCCATTTTAGATAAGTCTAAGATAAGCAAGGTGCTCGTTGTCACGAGTTACACAAATGGTTTTCAAACAAAGGAAAATCGAGCCATATCTATTTCTTTTAATGTTAAAAATAAACAACATCTATTAAATTAAAATAATAATGATTCTTTTATTTATTTCCATTGAAGTAAATGGAGAGTCTATTGTCATTGAAGCCAATGTTAAAAGCTGCAACATTGGCGTCGTCTGCCACCATCATGGACAATCCCGATTTTGCTTTTGCGCGTACGGGCTAATTTTGGAACTTTGCGATGTTTTCCGTACAAAACTGTCTAGATAAATAGAATAAAATTTCTAATAGTTTCTAGATAAATTGAATAAAGTGATATAATGGAGAGCTGCTCTCGAAAAATCTCAGGATTGAATGACTAATTACGGTAATGGTAGTCTTAATTGGTTTTCATATACGTGAATGCGAGAAAATTAGAATGGCAGACTATATAGAGATAAAAAACTTTTTAAAAATAACCATGAGCTGGAAATAAAACAGAAAGATGTATGAAATGGGAATACTTTATAACAAAGCAAAACAGAGATTTCGACAAAAAATGAGGTGACTACAGGAATGAAAGACAGAAATCGTCTGAGCTCCAGACTAAGAGCCAATCATGATCCGAAACTGACACAGCGTCAAACGTGCTCAATCAATTTGAATCCATACATACCCAGCATCAAAGAAAGAAAGTATCTGTTCAATCATCGCTTTTCAACATGGATCGCAAATCCCAAGGCGCGAGATGAAAATAAAAGTCGAGAAAGCCGTGCGGAGTGAGCCAACTCGGAAATATTTCCAATTAGCATTTAATTCTCAAACCACCGACTGAGAGGCGATAAGGGTGGATGAGAGATGAATGTAAAAAAATGAAAATCCCAATTTTTTGGAACGGCGTCGAATCGGGCGGGGCAATAAGGTAAACAATTTGCCTCGCCATTCGAGTGGAGAGATGAAAGTGAATACTGATGAGGGAGAAGTGTGGAAGTCGGTGGGGGTTCAGGTGTGGTTCGGAGGAAAAATGACGGAAAAACAGCCCGGAGTGAGAGGGAGCCCCAGGAGATTAGGTGGTAGAGTGGAGAGAGGGAGAGGGCCAACCAGAGGGAGGGAGGACCGTTGATACAGAGCGATGATACAGTCGCGCCGCGGTCGTCAACCCCCATAGCGACACGTTTCCCGCGAGATCGACTCTCGGGGAAGCCGAGAGAGTTATCATTCACCGACTCTTTCGCATCGTCCAGAACCACAATCACGCGGCTCAACGATCGTTCTTGTGACCTTTCTCATCCGGTTAGGATTTTAAAAATCCTACTGACTCGATGAAGAAAATTCAATGTAGTACACGACGTCAGGGAATGGGAAATGAATTCAACGAAAATGATGTCAAAAAAAAACTCGGCCGAGAAGCGAACGACATTCCAAACACGAAGTTATTCTCTCAAACCCGTTGGATTACTTCATATAAAGCTTATGATTTTACTCTAGGGGCGACACAATAAACTGCACAAGAAGAACATTAGGCGCGGATACATGACACGGGTGGAGAACAATCTGAGAGTTGAGTTGGAATCTTTTTAAAAGAACAATTACTCACATTCTAAATCCATAGCACTAGAAAGACATATGCCCCCGATCAGGAGGATAATGCATGACAAAGGTGACACATCCTTGAGGTAGTTTATTTGTAGAGACAGCTTGATGATGCTGTAACGCACATCAAATCACGCAGAAGAAATTTGGCTGGGAATGTTATTGAGGGTACACCCAGAGGGATGAGGAGGCAAAGAAAAGCCAAAAAGTCGAGGTGTTGATTAAGCGAACAGTGACACCAGGCTTTCAGGTATTTAGAGGGGTGGCAGCTAAAGAAAAAATTGGTGAAGATTCAGGAGGTCAAGACCTAGATATTGATAGCAGAGCCACAGAAGAAACCTGTGAAGACTAAGTAGAGCATTTGCCTAGGTGATAAAGATGCGGAAACTATGATGTCTAATCTAGAATTCCAGAGTCCTATTTTTGGGCATTTTTTCAATTGCCATTTGAGTTCTCTGCTTAAATGGGACTGAATCACGGAAATTACCAAATTTGGATTCCAAGTGTGATTTAAGAAAATCAAATTAAAAACTTGAAGAACCCATCGCAATGAATAATATTAAATCTATTACATATTGATAAAGAAATATTACCATACCAAGTGGACTGATATGTCTGAAAATCTCAAATCACTAAGTAAGTTTGCATATTTATAACTTTCGTGAGTAGTCATTTAGACACGTGTAAACCAAGTCCTAGAATTAAATATAAGATAATGAATATACATATTCTCGTGGGTTCATGTAAGTTGTTATGAGCACTTGATATGACACGAGGAAACATTTGTTCATGCAGGTATATGCGCAATGACATGCTTCGAGTGAATAGGCACTAACGCGGTGATCAGAGATTCGAAATAACTTGACTCGAAATATTTGTGATGATACCCCTATCACAATTCTAAAGGGCGACGGCCTGCCGCGATGAAAACAAGAATATCCGCTCCGTCTCTGCTGTTATGAATCGTTTGGCTCGGTATAATTCGAAGGAGTACCCGCCTGTTCGGCCAAAGAGATTTTTGCCCGCGCCCGCAAGCGGCAGAGAGTAAAGAAGAAATAACTAGCGTAGCAAACCGTAGATTAGGATTCGTAAAAAGGGTTCTAGGCAAATGCGATGAGAGAGTACGAGAAAGGAGCTATTTTACACTTGTCAGGCCTCATTTAGAATATGCCGCTAGTACATGGGATCCGTACGAGGAAGGTATGATAAAAGAATTAGAGCGCGTGCAAAGGAAATCTGCTAGGTTTGTTAAAGGCCGTTATGATAATTGTATAAGTGTTACGAGCTTAATAGAAGAACTAGGATGGGAATTACTATCAGAACGCAGGTTAAAATTTAGGTTAAACCTTTTAAGTAAATTCGAAACAGAGTTGTTCACAGATGACGTTAGATATATATTGAGAACCCCTGCGTATTATGCTAGGTTTGATCATATTAACAAGATTAGAGAGATAGATTGTCGTACCGATAGATTTAAAATGTAATTTTTCCCGCGTACTATAAGAGAGAACAATAGGCAGCGTAGCAAAGGGATAGGTAGGTGAAATATAGTTAGAGTAGTTGTAGTGCATGATGCATGTAATAACAACCAATAATCCCTTCCTTATTATGTAGATACTAACCATCTGGCTCCGTGTGACCCTATTATCTAGTATATCTCCCTTAAATATCCTACTTGCATGTAAATAGTGCATGTTTGGTGATCTTCACCCCCTGCCACACACCCTCGTGGTGGCTCGCAGGGTAACACGTAGATGTAGATGATGTAGATGAGAGTAAATGCGAAGTGATGTCACCCGTCAAAGCATGTTAAATTGAAGTATTACATACAAAACTGTGCACACAACTCAACTGGATCATTCTATTCTCCCGTTTTCATGGGAATTTTGATCTCCATTAAAGCACTACGGGGCGATCGACTCAATTGAAATACTTCATCCGTCGGATGAAAAGCAAAACCGTGTTGCTATTGGCACCAATCGTTAAGATTTGGGTCAGGTTACCGAGTTTCCTTTGAATTATGCCCCATTCCACTATCGGTTCTCTCTTCTCAAAGTACCTAACTGTCCATAATGGCACCAATGATCTCAGCTGTCGGTTGTTTACCCAATATAAACAACCATCTGCTCCGCCCATGAAGTTCGTGAAAACACTGCATCTCTAAGCTTATATGATTACCCAAGGAATCAGGATAAAAAACGCCCTGGACTCGAGTCAAGCATGATAAAACGAGCAACGAGCCAGCTCCGACGAAAGAAAACACACATACCAATACCAGGGAGGCGTGAAATCGGCCAGAGAAGGGAAAATGTAATCCAGATCCTCAAACCAACTGAACGGTGGCAGGGTGGCTTGCATCTTTTTAAAGAGCGAGAGAGTGGACCGGACTATCTGACGCGGACGGGTGGCGCGATCCACATGCGAGATATGACTTTTGCGGGCCCTTCTACTATACGCTCGAGTGAATAAGTTAAAAGTGAAGAGGAAGTAGAAAGGGACGAGAGGGAGGGGGAGGGGTCAAAGGGGGAAAGACTGAAGGGAGTGACGACCAAGATACAAGTGTGCAAAGGGTTGGGCGAAAGAAGGGAAAGGAAGGGAGAGAGGGGCGGGATGGGACGAAATCGGAAGGGAGTGTCCTGTACATACACGGTGACCCAGAGGTTGTTTACTCTTGCATTAGCATTGACTCCGGGCCTTTTCAGTGAGGAAGAGAAGGACAAACCCTTCTACATTAAATATTCCCAAGTAGGGCCCCCCGTAGTGAATGGGAGAGTGAGAGGAGGCGTAGCTGGGAAAAAGGCATCAGGAGAAACGGTGGGGATTGCACGGCGCGGCGGTGACGAGCACATGAGCAGATTAAAAGGCAGTAGTAGCAGAAGCACAGACAGAGAGAGAGAGAGACGGAGGGAGAGAGAGAGATAGAGAGAATGGAGACGAAAATAGAAAGGGGTCCGATGGAATTAGGAATGATGGGACGGCGATGGTGGACGGAATGGTCCGGGGGGGCCGGACGTTGCAGATGCAGAAGTTAAAGTGTTTCTAGGGTTTTCCTCTCCCAAAGGGGGGGTGAGGAAAGGTTTCACGTGTCCCCTCTAAAAACTCATCAATTGCCAAAGCACTGTCGTTCATTGCCTCCCAATCCCTGCTTTCAATTGAAAATTCACTGGTAATGAAGATATGAGCAGCCATAACATACCAAAAGAAACAATATTTAAAGGAAATATTTTATATACATAAATACAGATGGAATGTGCACCTAAATAAATTGGAAACACAAGTCAAGTTTGAGATGGAAGTAAACGTATATAAATTGCGTGACATGTTCACCGCTTATCTAAGCTATGAACCAGGGTTGAAATTCGCTAAGAAAAAATCATTTGACTTGACCGGGATAAAGAGTCGTGCGAATGCTGGAAGGAAAGTGGTAGGTAGCATGTGGAGAATATCAAGGAATGAGTGGCTGACTAAGTAAGCGAAAATCGCCGTGTACAAAAGTGTACTTCTCCCCGTATACTTTTACAGGTCCTGGTCAAGTCAAATGATTTTTTCTTAGCGAATTTCAACCCTGGTGTATATGCACCCGTGCGAGTGACTTCGTACCATATCATTTTTTACATGCATTATTTGGAAATAAACTAAGCTATGAAGACTGACATAAGTCGTCTTCTTCGACTTCCGTCAATTTCAAGTCAGTCACACATTATAATGATGTATTACGTTGATTGCCAGTATATTTCAAATGAATGGTGAAGATTACAAAAACTTTTACTTTCATTTCACCTCTGTTTCACTCTCCCACGGAATATCGCCAAAACCGTTAACCACCAGTCAACTAGAACTAATGGTACTGGCAGTAACTTGGAGGAACCTGATATACCTGAAAGTGGAACGTGATATACCTATTAATGTCGTGCTGCGATGAAACCCGGGTCGTAAAAAAGTAATAAATCTGTGGTGGAAAACTGAGTAATTCATCATTTATTTACCAGCCAACTATACTGACACAGGTTCTAATGGTGGGGAAATAACGCTTCACCTCCAAACATTTACTTCAGCCAAGCTAAGTAACGTAATATATGAGTGGGAATTATTTCGCTTCTTCCACTAATCACTTAAGAGATTTAAATTATCAGAATCAGAAGTTTACAATAGGGTAAGAGAGTATAAAAGTCCTAAATATCGAAATAAGTTTTTCTGCCAATGGCAGTGCAATGGAGAATTCTGCTTAACATCTTTCCAGTCACATTGAAAGATTTTTTATCCAAAGTTATCCGTTTATCAATACATTAAATTACCTTAAAACAAAATGTATCCTTTGCCTCACCTGGGCGGTTCTTATTTCTCTAAAATTCGAATGTCTTTTGGGACGCCTCCGATATTCATGCCATTTGGTTAGACAATGAAGTATGCAAAATATTATTGCAATTGCAGCTAGGGAAGACCGCCGTATCGCACCTAAAATTTAGAAATTTTGACATTTTTTTTATTTTCCGGCTATTCCTGACGATTACGCCGCACTCTGCGTTTTTAATTACTTTCCTGATGTTACCAACCACTAATTTACATGCTACTCTGCAATCCACCGTTTGGGCGTGTGGAAGGGGGAGTTAGGACATCAGCCGCGTAAATATGCAAGGTGTAAGGTTTTGGGATGTGAAATGGTTACGTATATTATGGGAATGCACTTCGTGGAGTTCAGTTTTTATTTTGGTTGCTTATTGTGCATGGAAAGAATGAATTTTTGAACCAATCTGTTCGTAAATCTTATCATTTTACCCTCTTATTTTATCCCTCTTATTTTATCGCTTCTAAAATACCTAGAGATATAGTGAGACGTCATGATAATAATCTCAGTGTCACTCCTAAATACACCAGTTCTGAATGATACATTTGAGATATTCCATCTCAAATATTTTCTATTTCGAATATAAGATTTGATATTTGAATGACCAGCGATCACTCTTGGGGCCATATTTTGGAAACTAATCGGCAGAAACAAAAAATATTCAAAATGGTATATCTCAAATGTATGATAAGTCGTTTGTATTAGCAGGAAAGCGATTATATACGCCGATTGCTCTGTAAATTTGAGACATGTTCGGAAATACGATGAGATAGAGAAGTTTCAAAGTCTTAGGTGCGATGTTACAAGTCTTCCCCTGCTGCGGTTGCATTAATATTTTGCATACCTTTTTCAATAGCAAAAATTTAAGGAGTGTCCTAAAATAAATTCAAATTTACGAAAAATTAGGACATCCCAAATGCCTCACTTCAGAACACCCACTACTGATCTTTATTCCCCTATCACTACCACGCTTTCCGAGCACGCTTCTCTCAATTCATATAATCCCGCATGTTGTATCCCTTAAAAAGTCCCTCTCCAGTCACTTCTCCTGCCTTCATCTAATGACTTATTTCACACTCAAAAGAGAAAATTGGTGAAATACTTTTGGAGGATAAACATCCAAAGAAAGTTCGTTAGCTCCTCTCTTCAGTAGAATGAATTGTGAAGACATATCATGGAATAATCAACTTCATGGAAGACAGTCACATTCATAATCAACATTTGAGTCACTGCCTTTGAGCATGCATGAAATGAAGCCAAACCAGAAAAAAATATTACAAATTAACGACTCGGGAAAGAAAATGTTCAAAACCTATCGCGCATTTCAAAAGGAAATGTTCCACATTTGCATAACAATTCTGCCCTGCTAGGCTAAAACACAGTAACATGATAAGAGTTTTCGTCCACGAGTCATCGATTCTTCATCTAGTCTATAATCCAAGAGATAACAAGCTGTTGTTGATTCTTAGATTGCCAGTGTGGGCAAAACAAAATGAAGATAATTCATTAGGGAGCAAAAGTTATGAGATTCTCTTGGAGAAAGACTTGTAATTGCTGTTACCCCGCAAAGAAAACTGACATTTATACTGAAGATACGGTGAAAGCAAAACGTAATATCAGAAAAAAAACTACCGATACGGTTATTTATGTTCATTCATATTTATGTTTATGTTCTTCAAGGTTGAAAATAACAAATTCAACTCTACCATCAAAATGTGTAATTTAGTCCGTTTCTGACTTTGCAGGGCTGAATAGTGATAACCATGATGCTAATTAAGCACAAAATTGACTTAATTCTTCAGAATCTGAATCAAATAGGAAAAAACGGGTTAATATTGCGTCACATTCCATTAGAGCTGGGAAATGTTCCAACCAAAACTCAAGACGATGAGCTAAACGTGAATCATGAATGCAATATAATTCGTTGAAAGACAAGTAGGAATAGGGAAATGTTTTTGCAAATGCAAGTAAAACCTATTCTAAAGGCTTATGAATTGATGAGACAAAAAAATTCAAATGAGAAATATTTTAATATTTTCCCGATGAGAGTGGGGGCCAATCTCCCTCGAAACGGTCAACTAACTGTTTGACACCTAATAAAATGATGTGGTTTGTTTTCCTGGGGCTTTGCTTTCCCTTTGCGCCGGAAGAACCTTGATATGGCTTTTTGCCCTCAAAAGCAGAGGTGATCGTAAGTAGAGGAAATAGGAGTAATGTATAACGAAACAGGAAACCAGGAATACAGGCTGAAAAATATTCGAAAAAAAGTAGATAGCACCAAAGAGTACAGGAAGATTTTTTAAACACAAAAACTTACGTCCTAACACTTCTATGGCAGCAATATGAGGACGGTGACGAGAAAATGATCTTTAAGACGGCTGGAGGAACAGAGAACGCTGCGTTGTCCATGTAAACCAAATGGATTGACCGAAAGACTAATGAAGAAGTCGGGTAAGGATTTAGTAAAAAGATGGCCTAAGAAAACTCTGAAAAGAATGAGAAAAAGACTAATGAGGTATATCAAGAGGGTCGGCAGTAAACTGGGTACAAAGCTGAATGATATAACATTAGGGGAAAAGAGGCAACAACAGGCGAAGGATAACTAATGAGAAGCAAGCGATGGCAGGTGTCAAGGCAAGGAGCTCTGAGGGGATAGTGTAACTAAATATGCAGATGACGGAGTAAACTGGAGAGTGGATACAAACACAAACTATAATTAATTATCTACGATGACGATGGGAAATTGCAACAAAAGATTTGTATCTTCACAGCGTGCGATATAAGTAGCCAACGCATGTCCTACTCAAGGAGTGGTGGAAGACTTGCTGAGACATCGTTGGCATCGAGGCATCAATGGGTTCAAAAGCATAGTTGGCCACACCTTGAAGGCAAAGGCAGTCATTATTTGGTTTATTCCACAACATCACATTTCCACGAATTCGAAAAACTTTGGGAGCAAAACTCAATTTGAGGATTTTCTAGGATTACAACTCGCTAATTTTAACCGGGCATTTCACATTAGAGCAAATGGGCTAAGCATTCTTCGATTGACACCAGGGAAGTTGAATCTCATACGAGGCATTTGAAACGCACAGAAATTTACCATGCTTCTCGGCGAAAACAACAATATGATTCTCATTCAAGTTTTGATTAAAGTACAAGAAAAGAAACACTTGCACCAGTCATTATTGTAGCAGGCACGGCTGCGAAGTTGTAATCACACAAAAATCGGGAATATTATTTACTTATCTACCGATAGTTAATGGCTTCGATTGTTTGATCAATACTTCTTTCACGAAATAACTTAAAAAAAAACGTTAACCCTATGCATAAAAAGTGGACATAATAATTATTCAGAAAGAGTAAATATAGAATTCATTGGTCTATAAATATAACTCTATTACCTAGTAATTAAATCTTCAAGCGGTTCACTGCGCTTCCACCACCTTGGCTGCTTATGGAACCCATAACTCCATTCCATAAGTTATGAGGCCAATAAGTTTTGAGAATGTTTCTGCAACACTTATTGAATGGTTTATGGTTTATGACTTATTGAATGGCTGATAGATCCGTTAAGGAGAAGGACGGATAACAACTGCTGCAAGCCAATCCTCGGATTGCTGACCACAGAAGAAGAGGGAGGAATCCACGCTTCGGAGTATTGTTTTCTATATTTATAAAATTTGCTGTAATAAGTAAATTTAGGTTTAGTGGTTTCTTGTACATTATTTAAAATTCATGTAAATACTCCTTTGCGTAAAATATGATAGGATAAATCGTAAAACCGAATTTTTTTACCTAGCATGAAAACCGGTAATTACGTGAATGAACGACTGTAAAAATATACTGAATTTTATGCATTTTTTCGAGCAATATTTCTTGGACGGTAATTAAGAAAAAAATCTGTTTGAAGGGATTCCATCTCACTGACACTAAGTCAGTGCCTTGCAGTGTAATAATTCATAATTTTTATTCCACTAAACTTTCGTTAAATGACCGCTGACACATTAATATTTTCACACCATAGATAGTAGAGAACTTGATTAATAATATAAGTTTAAATTGCGGTATGTTGTTGGACATGCCTAAAATAACGGTCCTCCTTAACACTATGGAGTATATATGCGTGATTTCTGCATCTGGTCATACCCAAGCATTAATTTATCATGAATTGTTCCTCGACAACACGGTAGAGAAAAGAAAAACAAGCTGGATTGGACACACCCTGAGACACAATGGATTTTTGAAGAACATTATTGAAGGCAAAATAGAGGGAAAAGTCCCCATAGGTAGACCCAGGAATAAGAGTCCCATGGACCAAACTATTAGGAAGATACATAGGAAGAGATACCAGGTGGTAAGGGAACTAGCATTAGATAGGGAAGGGTGGGGTTTGGAGGGCTGTAGGCAAACAATCTTAGGATTGAACGACCAATGATTGTTCCTCAACGTCAATCTCCCGAGAAAAGGGTGAACTTGCACTTAAAAAGCAAACCAAAATCGCACTCCTTCACGAAAAAAAAGAAGAGTTAGTGGAGCAGGGATATAAGAGAGGTGAACAGTAAATTTCTTGAAAATGGATTTCGGCACCTCGTAAGGCGACAGGTCATTTTGGTCGCGGAGAATATTTTTAATACGCCGTGCACGAAAACGCTTCCACAGTGATCTTCAACCGGATGTTTGACATGGAAGGGAAAATTGTGATGGAAGGTGATATAAAAAGAAATTTCAAAGCGCAAGATTAACTTTGCATGTGATTTATTACTTTAAGGACAAGGAGACATGCACTTGCAAGGAGACGTGACATGAATGCCGGCGTGAGCAGTCGGGTAAAAGGGTTGGAAGCTATTTTTAAGTCGGGAATGGGGAAAAAATAAAAAAATAAAACGCACTAAAATATCGACATGCCCACACTGATCCTTATCTCCCTTAGCTCAAGCTCTTAATTAAAACGCTGTTCTTCGATGAGCCCGTGGCTTCCAATCATTAATCTCCACGCCGATTCGAGAGGGAGCGCCGCTCGACCAATTTTGATTCTCGACTAGAGAGGGAGTTTTCAACGAATTGAGCCCCGGCGTTTTTTGTATATCGGAAAATTGTTTCTTTTTTATTTTCTTTTGAAGGCAGAATGAACTCGGCTTCAATTATCGCGAGATGCATCTCCTCCGCGTTTCAATAATGAATTTCAATACTACACGGAAGGTACATCATCCCCCTTTAGCACCTTTTTTAACAAGGAGACGTGATCGGTTCCGATATATCGAATTCATTGGTAAATAAAGGTTTTTATGCAAAATTGGAGTAAAGTCAAGTTTCGATGACGTCAATTGGTGAAAATTGAGGAGAGAAAACATACATTATCATAAGTAAGAAATGAATAGAGGATGGTAAGCGCTCCTCTCTATAAGCATGTATGCTGTAAAACCAATTTGTTCACTACAGATAGCACATAAAGTCCTTTCTTATTAATATTCAGCAACATTCGCTTGCGTCTAGCTTGCATACAATCACATTGCAGATATAGGTTTACCTGTCTAGTTACCATCGCGACACCTTTATCACTTGCTCATTTTGTTTGAGCAGGTCAGTATTTAGAGAATGCATGCAGGAAACATAGAAAATGATGAATCTTATTATGGCAAGTGCCAATATGACATCTTAAACCATGAGTCACTACAAAAAAAGTGAATTTTATCTTACAACAATAGATACGCTCTGGTTAGCCCATACCTCGAAAATGCCGCGAGCATTTGGGACTCAGGGACCCATTAAACCACAAAATGAATAAAACCAAAAGAAAAGCTGGACGCTTCGTAAAAAAATGCTACGAGCAAATATTTGGTGTTCCAAAACTTTTAGAAGAATTAAAGTGGGAGCCCCGAGAGACTCCGAGGCTACATGTTAGGCTCAGCTTGCTTGAGAAATTCAGAATTGATGTGTTTCAGAGCGAAACACAGAATTATATTATGACGCCTCCTCACAACGTCTATAGGTCTAACAGAAGTGATAGAATAAGAGAGATACTTTGCCGAACAGATAAGTACAAAAACTTGATCTTTTCGCGCACAATAAGCGACCACAGTAACAACTGAGCTCCTCTAAATACACTTCCATAATACACGTCACCATTTCACCTCCCAAAACCTTATCCCTTACAACTTTACGCGATTGCTGTCCTAACACTCCCTGCCACACGCCCATGCGGCACCTCGCAGGGTAGTATTTAGATGTAGATGTGAATGTAGATACGCAAATTGGTATGCAATAGCCAAATTAATATCAACATCACCAAGCATTTTACATTGAATTTTTTAACCCTACAGGCGGTGTTTGTATGGCGTGTTTCCCACAAAAATGTCCCACACGAGAAACAAAATTAATCAAAGAGTAATCTTTCTGAAATACTTGAGCCTCTAACAAGGCATGGGGGTGTATTTACAATCTCTCTCCCCAATAAATCTGCAGTCAAGAAGGTCTCTAAGGTAGACTCGTGGAAATTTGAAAGTATTCAAGATGGAATCAAGGACACTTCATTTCGGGAGCCTCTCCGCTCGGAGAAAGACAAGGAAGCTCAAAAGCGGTCACAGAATCGATACACAGCGAGTATAAGAAAGGAGCTTTACCCAGTGGAATTCGACATTACCGTGAAGGGAATACCTGCAAAAACACGGGGGAAGAAACGAGGCCAGAATTTAATATTCTTACAAAAACCTCAGCTTCTCTCAGAAAATAAATGGAAGTGGAAAAGAGATGAGACAAAGGAGGTGATCGAGGTATCCCCAATCTACTCCCTTCTCTCCTCCGCAAGAGGGTGGTCCTTTCACAAAAAAGCAACACAGCATAAACACGGCAAAAAAATCACCAGCCGGAGAAATGAAAAGGGAGCGTTAATAAATGCGAAGCTGGGCGAGGTACGGGAGACAATTCCATCCCCCAGGAAGAAGATACTGAGTATGCACGTATACTTATGAGGCGGAGAGAAAATGCGGAGAGAATAAAAGGAGATAGGGAAAAAACGAGCAAGAAAAAGGCAGGTAGATAGAGGAAGGTAGTAAAAAAGAGGAAAAGCATTCCGGGGGAAGATGAGAAGATAGCTCACGGTATTTTCTGCTGAGCTGAGTACAGCCACCCCTAATAGAATTACTTGAATTTCAAGTATAAGCGATGTGAATGGTATAATTCTTCTCTAGTACAATAAGAAAAACACTAATCCGTCATCGCTGGATTCCACCGAACATGTTCTCGGGAACAATGAAGTAATCTTGATTCTAGCCGAAGTAGCAATTGCAGAAAAAAGTTCATAAATCAGTCCACTGGATAAATATTAAATGCTAACAACCTTGCGGCCATTTGTCAACCGATTTCGAAGCCCCCAATAACAAAGCTCTCAATTACCATAATTTTCTTAATCAATTAATTGAATGCAAACAATAAAACCCTAAAAAAAAATATATATATATATATATATATATATATATATATATATATTCTATTATGTAACCGAGGTGGTGTCTAATGTTCAGTGATAAGTAGTCCATCGTTCCAATCAAACATTTCTCCGCAAATGTTTATCTCGAGAATCCGATCGATTATAATCGACTTTCCTTGACACGGGAGATATTTAATGGGCGTGTAATCGGCAGTAAAAGGTTCACATTTGCGTAATGATTTTTATAAGAGAAGAAAAGAAATTACTGCACGCAGATTGGGCACATTTTACCTCGGTTTGTAATAAGCTACATGATGAGCATTTCTTGATATACGTCGATCAATGTACATTTGTTAATTTGCTTCCATTTCACTTAAGTCGTAGTTACGGATATGAGGTAAATAGATTCCACTAAAAAGTTTAAATAATAAACATTTTTTTGTAATCTACAAATTAAGTTCCTCTCCTTGATGAACCTATTTCACTTTGTTAAGGCTATAACCGTTCATTTCGTTACGGGAAGAATGTTTTTGTCGGTCGGATGCCTTGAATAACAGTTAAAAATGGCCTTGATCTAAGACGCTTGGAAAACCTTCCGTTTCATCAGAATCCCATATGAATAAAAACGAGTTTTTCTGTCCACTTATTTTACTTACTACCATACGTTTCAACATCTGAGATTCACCTCTTGGTACACACCGACAGGACTTCAAAATTTAAATAAGCCAATTAGGCCAAGCCAGAGGAATTCAAATAAACCATTACAAAAATATAGTGTTGAATGAGCTGCCTCTTTGAAATGATCACCTCGCCAGCCTGAACCCCCAAAAAATCTCCGGCCTTCGCAGATAAGAAAAAGGAATCGGGCGAGAAGGAGAGGGTAAAGCATGCGAGGAGAAGATTGGAAAGAAGATGATGAAGATGAAGATGAAGAAAACGGCGGGGATGAGGGAAGACGATGACCATCAAAGGAGCGCGACCAATGGCTGCCTGGACCGGTCACAGGTCTCCCGTAAGCATGGAGATCGGGAAAGGGAGAAGGAAAAAATGTTTGACTCCGGCAGAAAACGGGAGGTGGGTAGTGGTCCATCACCAAGGAAGCCGAGGGTTTTTAAGGTGGGTGGTGAAAAGTGGAAAGGCAGGAGAGAGAGGAAAAAAGGAGACTGGGAAGAGGACAAACAGGGTTGGTTGGCGGGAGGGCGGGAGGGAGAGGGGTGAAGGATGGGCCGACCCGGGACATTCATTGTAAAAGGGCTCAAAAGAGGAAAGGTAGATGGGGGAGGGAGGGAGCCGGGGAAGGTGGGAGTGGGCAAGCAACGTCTTTATTTGAAAACGCCCGCTGTATTGTTCTTTTTTTTCTTTTTCCACCGAATCTCGGAGAGGAAAGAGTCAGAGCCAGAGCCTCCTCAGAGGAATCTAAATTTACTCGGCCTTCATTGACGGAAGGGACACGGTCGCCCGGTGAGAGAGAGAGATAGTTTGTATTCCGTCCCGTCTCAGACATAAAAGAAGGGGAAAGTGGATATTGTAAACCAATCTCGACGGAACGATACAAACTCAACCTTTCCAGCATACTCTTGAGGGGGGTAGGGGGGAATTTTTTGTTATTCGAAAACATTTTAGGCATGTTGAGAGGAAACGAATTTTACAAGGTATTCATTGAAGGTGCTCTGACAATGGTAGTTTGTATATCATTATTTTGCGCCAGATGAAGGGACAAACGAAGGAAGGTATTCGCCCAACTCTTCATTGATGTTGTAGTATACATTAGCTTAGTTTGTATTATTTTCTCACTGACTACGAAAAGATAGCGATTGAAAGAGAGAATAATTACAGTTGTATTCCCTCTCGTTAAAAGACAAAGAAGGAGAAAGCGGCCATCGTAAAACCAATCTCGAAGGAACGCAACACATCTATTTCAGCATTCTCTTGAGGCACGGAATTTTCTTTCGAAAACATTTTATGATTACAGAGAGAAAAAGAAATTTACGCAATACTCATTGAAAAAGATGTCCGAAGGAGGATAGTGGTTCTTATGCTATTGTTTATGGCCTAAAAAGGGCCAGATGTAGTAGACGATATACTAGTTTCCTCATTCATGAGACGCGTTCACGAGTTAATGTGGGTATTTCATGTTTCATCGCGTTTCTGGCAAGGAAAAAGAAGAAAACTAGCGGTTATAATAAAATTTAAAGGCGTGCATTAAAGTAAACTCCTTTATTTAAGCTAACTAACATAATTTATATGCAATAATGCTAATGTATAGGGAGAAAACCAAGTTATCGCGATTTAAATTAGAAGTGCATGGTCGCCAGAAGTAGCATGTTATTTTTTATGACTGTAGAAGAGTCAGGGGAACAATAAGAAACACCAATTCTTCAGAAGGATAATAAGTATCGACAAATTATTTACCACTATACTTTTGCATGATCAATCAAGGCTTCATCAGATATTTTGTAGAACTGCATATCAAGTACTGATTTCCCTTTTGTAATGCATCGACTCCACATCGTTAAGCCTGATACAGATAATTTTTTTATCAATCTAGTCATTGAAAAGCGAACGTGTTCACTCGCAAAATAATTTTATGAAGTGTTTCATTGCGTCACTGGGAGGTATATGATGACAAATGGCGTGGAAAACAAGTCTCAAAATCGGTCAAATAACTCATATTTTACTTCAAAATCGTCGAAAAACATTTTCACCAAATATCACTTTTGTTCTAATCCTGGGAGGCCAAAGTTCTCGTGAAAATCATAAAAATTAGGCTTTCCTGCAAGCAAAAAGAGATAAGCCTAGATACAATTTTTTTGACCTGAAGAAGGACCAGAAATTTTGAAAAAAAATTTATTTTTTGGACATATTCGTTTGCAGATAGATATTAGTTTGCACGTAATCGTGTCACTAGCGTATAGATGACGAAAGGACGCATGAAATTAAGAATCGTTAAGCCTTGAAGGAGCGTTAGAGACTAAAATCAATTACTACTTGAGTAATACGTCTGATATTCGAATACACCTTGACATCTTTCGTCCAGCATTCAATCTTTTTTCTTAAAGTAAGCACATGTAAAAATAGACCAAAACGGGTTGAGACATGGATGATGAATTTTCGGTGATGCTGTTTATCCAATATCAGAGAACTGTATCGTTGAGGCCAAAGAGTTTAGTATTCTAATTGAACATTCTTTGGGCAGTTGAATGTGATGCAAACGAGGGTTTTAGGGGCCGGGGAAGGTGGGAGGGGCCAACATAGATTATCATAGCAAGCAGAATTGTTTTGCTTGAAAACAAGAGATGGGTGGATGTTTTGCTTTCCTACGTTATAGCTGAAGTGACAACTATCACTGCGCATCTTTCACAAGTAAGTATTTATAGCTAAGATTTCCCAGGAGTTATTAAATATTACATCTACTTTCTTCAAACTCAAAGAGAACGGGTGGGCGCATTTGTCGACTTAAAGGTATCAATTTATTCCCGGGAATTCACGAAGAATGAGATTCACGGTGAAATGCTTCCTCAGAATTTCTAGAGAAAGCTTGCATGAGAAACTCAATAGTTATCCATTAGGAGAGTCAAAATGAATTAATTTGAATTGAATCTATTTGGTTTAGTTAAATGTATTGCTTCGTGGATTTGATTCGATTATGGAAAAGAGTTCCATTGAACATCGTTCTCCCACAAAATTGGAAAACGAATCACGGGATAAATCGGACCAATCACCTTTTTCATTCCGGTTATCCATTGGATATGAGTTTCATCGTCAAATCTTGTCAAAACAACGAATTAATTAATGTTCCCCAATGGATTATACCCCTCGTCATTATAAATTCCATGACTTATGATGCGGATTACTCATAGCTTCAAGCATAAATCGACATCGACATTTTACAAGTTTTTCCTTTAATCATTTAACCGCATATGCCTTAATCGAATACGGAACGTGCGTTGATAAATAAATTATCAATAACAATTTGTATTTTGCGCACGTTCGACTTTTCAATTTCCCAAAACAATATAATTGCGACATTACAAATTTAGAGGAAAAAGTTTTGCGGATCAGAAAATTGAGTATGAATTGCCACATGTCATTTAGCATCATCGAATTTCAAACTAAAACTTCAAAACCTTTTGATCAAATACCACCATAACTGAATTTAGGTTACGGTATAGTAGTATACATCAGGTTCAAATGAAATTGTCTGGTATTCTAAAGTGATAGCACATGTAGTCACGCAATAATTCGTTAGCAAGATACATGCGTTACTAATATAAATTCTTCGGCTATTAATAATCATTATTTATTGAAGATAGGGAATGAAATGTCTGCTCTCGAATAACTCAAGCAACTTGCACTAAATTGACGAATAAATACTGGCAAAAATACACCAATATTAAGCCAGATCCCTAATTACTCAAATAAAAATTAGTTAAATTACAGATTGTACTGGGTATGCAAATATTCAGCGAGTAGTTTAGTTTCTCAGTAAAACTAAGAGGAAAAGAAAACTAACTTCACTGATATGCTATAACAGTTTAATGTAGACTTTGAATGATATTTAGAAGTCCGCGGGAATCAGCAGACTAAACAAAATTTATGATTTTCTATCGCCACGTCAATCCGAAACTCTCATTAGTGGTTTAATTACCGCTATACTTATATATACACTATACGAAAAAGCAAAACTTACATCTTTGCACGGCTGTTGACCTACCACACACCCATGCGGTAGCTTGCAGGGTTGTATGTAGAAGTAGATGCATAAACCTAGATTAGACTAGAGGTAGAAACCTAAATTTACACTCATCATCAATGATGCTCACTTTAAAGATAATTTAAAGGTGCAATAAATTAATCAAGCCGCAAAAGTAATGTGATTTATTTATAATAATAATTTAAATAAAATAGTAATTTTTTAATAATAATACCGCTCTTTTTTTAGATCTAAAAAATTAATAACGATGCCTACGTAAGATTAGTTGGGCGCGTTCCATTTAGGTTTCTAGTACTTTTATGCCATGTTCAAGACCAAAGTACAAACAAGCCAATTTAAATAGTATAATAGTCTTTCCCATAATATTTTCCAATTTCTCATTCTGGAATGGGGGAGTGAATTGGTAGCTTCCCTCAAAATAACAATTATCAGCCACGATTAAAATAGGGCTTCTTTTGCAAAAATGGCTCAATGCGGTGGCGACTGAGTAAAGTCCTCGCCTGCTAAACTAAGAGTCGCGGGTCCGAGTCCCGCCAGGATGAAAATATTATCCCCACTCAGGCCATGTGTATTTGTGTTCGTCTATTGTTATTGTTATTCACCCGATATAAATTGAAAATTTGCGTTGTATTCGGGGTAGTAAATATAAAATTAATAAATTAAAATATATCCTAGTGTCTAAATTTGTTGGAAATACCTCAGGCCTATTTCGAAAATAAACATTCTACACCCGTTAATTCAACTAAACCCCTCGTCTCTCTCCTTGCATAAAATTGGTTGCAAACTCAGGAAAAAGCAAATAAAATAATAACAATGGTACTAACCGACTTTCTACCCTCCCCATCGTCTATATGTCATTTTTGCCTGCGTCAATTTGGAAAAATTCTGCGATTCATCTGCAAACGACAACGAAGTAGGACAAAATGCAGTCAAAGAAAATGTTTTGCAGGCACCGTGGAAGAAGTAATTTATTTCAATCTTGCCCCGTCCATTGAAATTCCATTAGGATTCGTGCCGCAGGGAGGGAAAATAAAAAGACTTCAGAGAGAAAAAATAAAGAGGAAAACAGGATAGAATGATGGAAATATATACATAAATATTTATTTAAATGCAGAAAGCGAGAGAGGGCAGTAAGAGAAGAAAAAATTAAGCATCGAAACGACGAGGAAAGAAAGAGCCCGTTTGCTGCCACGAAACATACAACTGGCTCGTTTGGAAGTGTGAGAGAATTGAGTCGGATAAATGGTAAAAGCTTGTGGTGTAGAGGTAATCTCGCAAAATGCGATGCTTTTCCTTCGTTTTCCTCCCACGCGGTATGCCGAGGAACACACTTCAGCTCGACTCACAACTTTAACCGTCCATCCTCTCCTCTCTTCGTCCCCGAAACCCATTAAATTCCACCCCCTTTAAAATGAGCACGTAAACTGTCCACAGCCATCTCTGCTACCTGCCTACTACCTCTCACACTCATCCCCACTAAATACTCTTGGCAACGCGAGTGCGAAAAAATAATATTTTTTTCCGATGAGCGAGGGAAGCGGAAAAATATGGGATTACGAACGATGGGAAAATTTTAGCGTGATTTGTGCACTTAGCGCCGAGTTTCAAGCTACTCTATGCAATTTATCACTCGCTTAGTGACGCCAGATGGCAAAAATACGTGCCTATATACCGACCATTGAGGTAGATGGAGAGGGCACCTGCCTTACTGGCCTATGCTAGAAGCTGAACCCAGTCCACCATCCTCGTTGACACTCATTTTCCTATAGCGCTTGCGGGCTAACGCACTTATTTTGAAATTTTAGTATATTCTCTAAAGATAACTGTCTAAAAATCAGCATTTATTTACTTTTTAAACAAGAATTATTCTAACAAATTTGTTTATTTATTTAAATTATTATTCATCCTCATATACGATGAAAACTATAGTCAAATTGAGTAGAATTCATGGCACTAAGTAGCCAATTTATGCTTCAAGAGTTACTTGCCTTAAATTAAAATTTCCTTAATTAAAAGACTATTTAAATTCAATACCATCTGTATTTACGATGAAAAATATTGTAAAATTGAGAAGAATTAATAGCAATAACCAGCCAACATAAGCTTCAGGAGTTACCCGAGTTAAATTTCAAACAAATGGTTAATATTCTTGGTTTACATCCGCTGGCTTATCCCTTTCGTCGTGCTATCCATAGAAAAGTAAGGATAGAACAGGGTAGACAATAGAAACAACAAACAGGTTTGTTATTTCGGTTGTCAGGATTCTGTTTGATGACGTAGTGCCCTCTCTATCTACCTCAAAGGAACAGACTTATGACGCATTTATTTTTATATTCGAATCCACCATCATAATAGTGCAGGCGAAAAAATGCTGCCAAATATCAAGTCCGATGCCATTCGGGTAAGTGAGTCACTTGGCCGAGGATTCCTTAAGGTGGTTGGAGCGCAGATCGTGAGTCAGAGTGTGCGTATTTTAATAACTTTTCCAGAAATCCGAATAAAAAGGAAGACCAATTAAATATGTAAATATATAGAAAAAGCTACAAGTATAGATGATGAAATGGATAATATGTTAATAAGTGAGGAAACGGTCAGCCAAGACATTGATCCAAGACAAGACATGAAAAGTAGCAGCGTCTAGCTACGGTGCATTATATAAGATATGAAATTGAAAATAAAACAAATTATATTGAAATGAGTGATGAGGATAAATTGGATCGAGTGGAGTAGAGTGAAGAAATAAGTCAGAAAATGAGGGTAAATATGTATGCATCATAAAGAAAGGAAAAAAAATTTCAATTCCATAGAAACTAGATGAGGAGGTAGAGCTAAATAGGGAAGGAAAGATGAGGCACTGGAGTTCTGACAAACGTCATTGAAGAAAGAATAGTGGATGTAGGGATAAGTGGTAGGTAAATGAGCTGACCTGAAGAGAGAACTTATTTGAGGCAATTAATTTAATGGGTAATCTTTATTAAAGAACATATACTCATGGCATTTCAAGGTTTTTCGGACGAGATAGAATGGGCGTACTCTGAGGCAAAATGGCTTGGTGAAGAACATGATTGAAGGTGAAATGGTGGGAATAGTCCCCAGAGGAAGACCCGGAAATATGTTCATGAACCAAATAAAGTGAAGAGTACATAGGAAAAGCTACCAGGAAGTGAGGGTGTAACAAGTATTATATAGGGAAGGGTGGAGGGCTGCAGTAAACCAATGACCGATGATGAGGTGAATTCGTATTGTCATTCACTTCGAGTATCACGTATGAAACGAAATCACTTCACAGCATCAATCCATCAAAGATCTTTACATCGCTATTGTGTATGTCCATTTATGTGTTTCTATCCACTTTCTTTCTCCTCCACTCTGTGTGAAATATTTAAACATGTATACGCCTCTGAGCGGATGAATAGACAGAGGGAGAAAGTACGTGAATAGGAACCACAAACATGGACGAACACAACGGTTGTGTGAAGCTGCACGGATGGCCGATTACAAATGGAAAAATTTCAGAATCCATTTACACCCCATCCACCCTTTCTTGTCTATGCTTGCTATATAAGGATCTCACTAGCATTAGATAGGAAAGGGTGCAAGCTGCTGTCAACCAATCTTAGCGACCAATGATTCGGCTTCTGCTACCTGAACTGATCTATATTTGAGGGTTAAAGGCATTATTGTACTTAATTTAAGAGCCTTAGTGGTTGCTTTATCTCATCGAACATTTTTTCGGACTTACCTTAACTAACACACCTCCAACTATCCAACCCACTTCACTCGTGAAATTGGCGCACGAGACAGGATTCAAGTGTAAGGGAAATTAAAACCAGTTTAAACAAATATGGTATCTTAATTTTTATTCAGTGGGGTTTAATCACTGATTCCTTTTAGATGGGAGCAAAGGGAAAGAACACTGTTGCATTTTCGGTCATTTCGATTGAAGCGTAACGAGAGCAAACAAGGGGTAAAAAGAGAAAATAGTCCATCCTTCTTCCAAATGAAATTATGTCTTAACATGAGGATAAAGGCAACGGCACAGAAATTCATCGCGATGAAAGAAATACGCATGCGCAGGGTGGAAAGGGGTTACAAGGGCAGTGGAAAAACGGAGGAGTGGATCGAAGGGAAATGGTGAAGGGAAGATATGAGGGAGTGAGTAGAATTTTTGGGACGCTGATGCGGCCGTGCAGGAGGAATGAAATGGTTCTTCGTGGTGTAAATGATAAGTATAACTTTATTTTTCCACGTAGGTTTATTACAGCAAGACGACCTAGGTTTCGACGAAGGTCGTCATCATCAAGTACATTAGTAAAAGAAGACATAGAATATATATTCAATCAAATTTGGGGGAGGTAGAGCTGGGGAGGGAGGGGTTGGGAAATGGGAGTTTAGACGTTGGGGGGGGGGGTTAGGGGAGGATGGTAGTTAGGGAGGGGTAATTGTTTGTAATGTTGAGACCCCTCTCACCACATCTACCCCCCCCCGACCAATTTCGATTGAATAAATATTCTGTCTTCTTTTACTAGTGTACCTGATGATGACTAGCTTCGTCGATTCCTAGGTCGTCTTGTTGTACATAATAAATCTACACACAAGGAAACACGAAGTTATTCCTATCATTAACAGTGATAAGCAAGTTTCGCGAAGTCACATCCGAGACAACGGAAGATTCTTCGCGGATTTTGCCTTTATGTGATGACCAGAGTAGAGCAGTCACCTCCCACCTCGATAGCATGGGTACGAATCATAGCAGTGGCGGAAGTATTTTATTGCAATGATATATTCTCCCAAATATACTAATATTTGACCAATGCAACAAAATTACGTAATATTTTGGAGAATTGGTCAAATTTTTATGAAAGCAGCTTCAGAAGATAGTAACTTTTTGCCAAATGTGTCGACTTCCTCAGGTCAAAAAATTGAACATTAAACAGAATGAGGATAATATACTTATATAACTAATGTGTTTTCATGTAAAGAAGGAAAATTTTTAACATCATCAACTCATTCAGTGGGTGAGATAAATGACTGTTTTTAATTTAACAAGCAGCATAAATCACCAAACAATTTAGTATAGTGACGGAATTAATTATTTATAAATCATTGTTACAATGAAAAAAAAAAAACGTTAGTTTGGAATAGGGGTGGATTGAGGTCGTTATTTTTTGGAGCAAGGGGGGCGTATTGCTACACTTCGGGAGTCTGATAGGTATGGAATACATCTTGGAAATTGGTTTTACTAACATATCTTTTATTACAGCCTTCGTCTTCATTATCCGCTAGCTGTTTTGAAATTTTAGTAGAACCCCAATTTGTAAGCGGCTGCTATGAGAGGAGCACTTCAAATGCAGTGCTCCGTCCGTCGGAAGGAACGTTAAACTGTGGTTCTATTAGCGTCTTATGCTAAAAACAGGCTGACTCTTACTCTGCTTGTCCTCCTATTCCCAAAATAATTTTTCCTTCGCCAATCTACCCACATATTGCCAGTAGCGCAAATGACCTAATCTGCTGGTCGTCCTCCTCAAATAACCAGCCAGCGTGGAATTCTTAGAATACATTAATTCAAAAGATGAATCTGCTCATCATAAACAACTTAAACGAGTAGATAATAAAAAAATGACAATTTATAGGAGATATCAGAATAAATAGTACGAATCTGAAAAGAAAGAAACAGTAAAAAAAGAGCTATGTGATATATTCCTTCAACAGCAGTTAAAATATTCAATAAACGGTTGTTTTCCGTCTGAGATTCCTACGCATCTACAAGTTTTATACGCTGGTATATCGCAGTGTAGACGCATTTCATCTCTCTGTCGCGGAATTAATTCTATACCCGTCTTTATTCCAAGCACAATTTCAATAATAAAGTAAGATAATAACTAATTTCTCATCAATAACTTGATTTGTAGCAAATCAACGATTTAGCATATAATTGCAGATCTCAAGGTGTACGTAATAAAGCTATCGATTTTATAAAAAGTTACTTGGGTCCACTAAAATTAGCCTGAATATCTCTTGTATATAAAATGTTTATCATCATCCGCTAACCTTGAATTCTCATCATCCAATTGCCTGCATGCAACCAAGAATTCAAATTTAAGTCTTCCATACGTGTAAAATCAGCAAATGAAACAAATGCTGGACTTTGAGTTATTAGACTTTTTGACGATCTTTCGAACAGTGGATTAGACATGGGAACTCATTTTTTCCTCAATTTATAAACTGCGGATTTACAATTCCCAGGCTTAATTACTACTCCGGTGCATGATTCAGTACAGATCACCAGTATGTATGTAGGATGATGATGTTGATGCAAAATAAGCTTGAGAACGGAAAGAAAGGCGTAGCCTACGGAGAAAAAAATACTTCTAGCAAGCATCCGCTACCGGCAATATTTCCATCGTTAAAAAAAAGATATAAAAATTTTTAAAAGAGGAAATGGAGTCGAAAATTTAACGGGAAATATTGAAATATAATAGCCCGTATTTCCAGGGAATTATGGCAGAACGTGAATCGCTGTGAACAGCAACGTGGACTTTTCACGCGCGGTTTCAGCATTAATTTATATTTTGCCAGTTGCGCATGATTTAACATAATAACATTTCCATCAAAATATTCACTCTTAAACTTGTATCCTGAACGTAGCCAACTCATAATTCAATTAGAAAATGATGGGAGTGTAAGATGCAAAATATCTATACCATTTCGAAGCCTGTCGTAGGCCTTTTTACAAAAAAAACTCTAGGTCATTATGTGGAAGAACTTGCCTCCGAAGAGACATGAAAATGCTATCATTGAACTACGTAATTTAAATATTATTTGGTTGAGCTTAATTAATTTATGGAAATTATCCCCACCAACGCCTCTACGTCACATATATATCGAAAAGGTACCTACCTTAAAAATATACGACGGGTGAACTGAAAAAACTTTTGTAATGCCTGTAAATAGCTCACATTTTGAGAGTGAATTTCTGCAATAAGACCATTCAACAACATTATATCAATGCATGTAATCCTATGTCAAAATTTAATGCTATCATCAACTTAAATAAAGTTCTAATTCACTTGAAATATCATCAATATGGACCTCATGTCATGCATCTTATATTATAACTCCGGGAACCTTCTGAGGCATAAATATAAATTATAAGACTCTACCAGTTTCAATGGTATTAATACATGTGAATTTAATTAAATCCTCGTTATTTAAATTCCAAGGTAACATAAAGTGGCAACTCTGTGCATTCTTATTTAAAATGCATCTTTGGTTGGCATTTTCGTTTGCGGAGAAACTATACCTAATGAGATGCTACGATTAACTGATATTCCTGATAATAAGCTAACAGAAAAGAACATGAAAATTTACATCATTGCCCGTTAGTATTAAATGCAAGCTCAGATCCTGGTTGACAGAAAGTTTTGCATATCATTCAAATAAAGCAGGTTGACATTTCCTCACGTACAACCGATGTCCTCTTCTCACGATTTAACCTAATTCTTGAAATGAGTTATAGAACCCTCAAATTGGACAAAAAAGTGGTATCACTAAGTAATAAAAGCACGCGCCAACCTAAAGAATCATAAAAAGGTGGTCGCTTTCTAATGGAAACCGAACTTTTGCGTGAGATACAGAGTTTTGTGACGAAATGGAAATCGTGGCCATAAAAAGTTTTTCGCGAGTTAATGCAACTGAAAACTGGGGAGGAGTAAAAAGGAGTAGTGATAAGCCAAAAGAAGGTGAGATTAAAGGAAGGACCGGGGGGTGGAAACGGAGGAAGAATGCTGAAGATGAAGGACGATAAGAATAGGCAAAGTGAGAGAATGAGAACAGCAACACACGCAGGGCCGCGTTCGAGCGAAATAAATGGAAACGGCAATAAAAAAACGGATTCGGAAAAATTATGCGCGATGAAAAAAATATAAGATGAAACTCGGCCCCAACTTCACGGAGCCAAAAAGAGAAAAATGAGGCGTGGAAAGTGAGAGTGAGGCGAGAAAAAAAATGAAAACGGATGCGGACTGGATGCAGTCATAAGCAAGTGGAGCTAAACTTAACGAAGCGGAAGGAAGAGAGTGGAAAGAAAGCATAAGTATATTACAGCCGGGAAAAAAATAGGTGAGAAGCGTTTGGCAGCGATGGGATCATGGGAAACGGGGAAATGAAACGTTTTTCGCCGAAAGTGCCGGAAGTTTTTGGCCAATAGTCCGAAATAAATTGCCGGGAAGAAAGTTTTTCAAGTGCACTGGGAAACTGTGTAATAATAGGCCGCGACGGGTTATAAATACAATGGTGGAAATAGCATAAAGAACAGGGAGAAACGTGGAATTGGTAGGGCATTGAGCCTACTGTTATTATTTGGTGGAGATATTTAAGAGTGGTTACAAGTAAAGAATTTAGTAAAACGGTAAAAACTAAGTACTAATGATCTGAGCCTTTTGAGAAGCAGTTCTTGGTGGTCGACGCGGTTTTTTCGTTGACTTACTGCACAGCTACCGACAGGTGAGCTCCGGTCGCGACTAAAGTCAAAATAAAAAGGGGAGGTAGCCGATCAGTCGTTGTGCTGATAACTCAAAGGAATAACTACAGCGCCGCTTGTTTTTACTGATTAAAGTGAACTGACGTTTAAGGTGCGAATAGAAGTTAAATTATAATATTAATTAATGATGACAATTAATAATTCAATCACGGCAAGAATGACTCATGAAAGTGAAAATGAAATCATTTACTCTTATTTCAACCGTTACTGTGCGCTACGCTAATTACGCCACTAGCATTTGGGACCCTGGACAGAAATATTTTACCAAACAAAGGCATACAATACAAAGTTAAGCATTGCTTCGTTGAAACCTGCTTTGAACAAACATAGTGTTTTACAGATTTTTGAGGGACTAGATTATGAGGCACTAGAGACTCGGAAGCTGCGAGCTACACTTACTGGTTTGCTTGAAAAATTCAGAACTTGTTTGTTACCGAGCGACACAGAGAATATGGTTTTGGCGTCTAACTACATTTCTAGGTCCAACAGAAGCGATTAAATAAGAGAGACACATTGCCGAACAGATAGGTTTAAAACATTGGTTCTTTTCACGCACAATTAGTGACCATAATAAAAACTGAGCCCCACTCAAATTACTTCCAAGATACACTTCACCATTTCACAAACCAACACATTATCCGACACGCGGCTTGTGTCCCATTACCTCCTGTCACACGCCTTCGTGACGGCTTGCAGCGTAGTATTTAGGTGTAGATTGTAATGTCTTTCACAGTTTGGAAGTCGGAGAAACATGCATACATATTGATATAATAATAATGCATACATATTAATGGAACGGATATATAATGGCGATGTTACTTAGCAGCAAATCCTCTACCGTGTGCCACAACAATTGACTTGATGATTGCTTGGCGGAATATAGATGACTACAGCTATTTTATTTACCAAGTATTCTACCGTTAAAGGTAGGTTTTGCTGAATGTCAGAGAATCTGCTCCCGGCCTTTTACACATTCCGGGTCCTATCTCCCTGTAATATATCCTTTTTCGCCTCTGCATAAGATCTGCCCTTCTTCATCCCGTCCATGAAACCTATTCTCTTTCTTCCCCTTCCCCGCTTGACCAACATCCTTCCCTCTATCACACTCTTCAGCAACCCATCACCCTTTATTACCTCCATCAGCCATCTACCCTGCCTTTCCCGGATTTCATTCAAAAGATTCCTTTCCTCCCCCACCGTCTCCAGCACTTCCTCGTTAGTCTTCCTTTCCGTCCATCTAACCTTCTCCATTATTTTCCACACCCACATCTCAAATGCCTGAAGTCTATTCTCGTCCTCCTTTCTCAGGGTCCACGTTTCTGCCCCATATAACGCTACGCTCCATATCAAACTCTTCACCAGCCTCTTCTTCACATCCTTACCCAGTGTCCCCGTCGTCAGCTCTCTTCTATTACTAAACGCCTCCTTAGCTAGCGCTATTCTCTTCCGTATGTCTTTACTACTATGCCCATTTTCCTCTAGTGTGCTACATAAGTAATTAAACTGCTCTACTTGCTCCAGTTTGTGTCCTCCAACTTTAATCATACGTTTTGCTTTCTTCATCCTAGAGAATCTCATAACTTTTGTTTTCTTATGACTTATCTTCATTCCGAATATTCCGCACTGATTTTCTAAGGCATATACCAAAGCTTGTAGTCTCTTCGAAGATCATATAACCAATGCCTGATCGTCCGCGAATTTAACCGATTTTATAAGATGCCCTCCCACTTTCACTCTAACCTCAAGTTCTTCCCATACTTGTCTTACCATTTCCTCAGCATACATGTTGAAAAGCAACGGCGAAAACGGACACCCTTGCCTTACCCCGCGACCCTGATTCACCATCAGCCACCCTCACCTGCGCCCTTTGCGTCATATATAAATTTCGAATTAGTCTACTGTCTCGCCAATCTATTCACATTTTCTCTAGTATCTCCGTTATTTTATTCCAATTTACTCTATCGAAAGCCTTTTCAAAATCAATAAAGCATGAGAAAACTTCCTGATCATATTCTATGTTTCTTTCTATATGTGTTCTCATCACCGCTATCGCATCCCGAGTTGACCTTCCCTTCCTGAACCCTAACTGGTCATCGCCTAATCAGCTTTTGGTCTTACCCTCCAACCTTCCATTGATAATTCGAAGTAAAACTTTGTCTACGTGCGAAATTAAACTAATTGTTCTGTAGTCCTTGCATTCTGATGCATTCTTCTTTTTCGGGATAGGGATCAATACTGTTTTCACAAAGTCCTCTGGCCACACTCCTTCTTCGTAGATCCTGCGTATGAGTTCGAAAAAAGCTTGCCTACCTTAACTTCCAAGGCTCTTTTGCAATTCCGAGGGTATGTTTTCTACTCCTACAGCTTTTTTGGCCTTAATCTCTTTCAAAGCTTTCTCTATTTCAGTGTCGAGAATTTTTTGCCCGAGGTTATCTTTATCTAGGTTTCCCTCATCCTCTACATCTAAACTAGTTTGTCTACTATCGCTGTCATATAGCCCCTCCACGTATTCTCGCCATCTTTCTAGGATATCTTCCTGCTCGGTTAACATTGTACCTCTCCTGTCCTTTATCTTTAGTACCGTTTGCCCTCTCTGACCTCCCGGTAGAAATTTTACCCTAGCTTATAACGCACCCACTTCCCCTTACTTTTGTAATTTCTCCATTTCCTCACATTGCCTTCTCCACCAATTTTCCTTCACCCGATTGGTTATTCGCCGCAGTTGATTATTTAGCTCCTTGTATTTTGCCCTACCCTGGTCGGTGTTGACATTTTTCCAATTCCTTCCCTCCTCCATTTTCCTAATCATTTCTTCCGTAACCCACTGCTTCCTTTCCCTCGTCAATTCCGCTGCTCCTATTGTTTTCTCAGCCGCTCTTACAATGCTTGTTTTTATATTCTCCCACTTGTCCTCGATTGTTCCTGCTTCTTTGGCTTCTCCTATGTTCTCATCCACTATCTCTTGGTATTCCCTCCTTTTCTCCCCCTTCAACGCTTCCAGGTCCCATCTCTTCTTCCTCCTTCTTTTATTTAGCTTTTTGAATCTAACCTCACAATTCATTATCACTAAATTATGATCGAGTCTGCATCAGCCCCCGGATAACTCCGCGAGTTCTTCACACTGTTCCTAAATCTTTGTCTAACCATGATATAGTCAATTTGGTATCTCCCAGTGTCTCCTGGCATTTTCCATGTGTACCTCCTCCTGTGATGGTGTTTAAACCAAGTTTTTGTAACTATTAATTTATTTCTCCTATAAAATTCCACTGCCTTCTCTCCGCGATCATTTCTCGTTCCTAATCCAAACCTCCCCACTTCATACCCATCTCTCCCTCCCCTACTACTGCGTTCCAGTCTCCCATTACTAATAGATTTTTCTTACCCGGCACTTCTCTGATTATCTGCTCTATCTGTTCATACACCCCATCTATCTCTTCCTCCCTATGATTGCTTGTTGGCATGTACACCTGGACCAATACGAAATTAGTAGGGCGTGCTTTTATTTCTACCACTAGTATCCTGTCGCTCATCTGTTCAATATTGACTACCCTCCTCCCCAACTTTGCGTTCAATACTATGGCTACCCCACGTTGACTCTCAACCCCACCACTATAGATTACCCTGTAACTATCACTCCAGTAGTCCTCTCTGTCCTTCCATCTCACCTCGCACAGCCCAAAGACATCCATTTTCCCTCTATCCATTTCCCGTTTAATGTTTTCCAGCTTCCCAGCCCTCATCATTGTCCTAACGTTCCAAGTTCCTATTTTTATCGGTACCTTCCTTTTCTTCTTATCTTCCTTGGTCCTTGTATCCTGTGATGACTCTGCTGTGCAAGGATTTCGTGTGATGACGACCTTGGGGGCCTTGCCTCCCCCGACGCCGGGCCCGACACCCGCCGTGGCGGCGTCCCGTAGTTGCGAGGATTCTATTCTATTTGTGCGACATTCATATTTCTGGGTAGTATAATAGTCGAGAGGGCACTCCCACCCCCGCTTCCCAACAGTGTGTTTCACATGACACTATCCTACCTTTCTATCCTACCTTTATGACTACCTTTCGTCTGGCTCCTACCCTTCGACCTATCTGGCATGAGTGGCCCTACCGAGAGCAATATGTATTGCTCCCGCCAGTCCAGCTCTAGGGGTCATTGGAACGCGCAAGCCCTTCCACTACGACAAGGTTGTAGTCCACGGAAAGGGGACTACCGCTATATGCACTCATAAAATATCAGAGACAATTTATGTAATTATTAAAAAAAATTGGGTCTTTTTCTAGATAAACCTTCTTTTTTTGATCATTAATATCCTTTCAAAACGGTTTGAGAACAATTTTTTAAGCTCAATGAAATTTTCCTGATTTTCCACTCCTGTAAATACCCCATAAATTACTTAAGAGATAGCATAAGTGACCATAAAGTAAAAGATACATTTAATGAACGATACCATTCCTCTGAAATCAAATTTAAATGAAATTTCTTATAGTCTTTCGAAACTGTTTGAAATTAGACTAATCTACAATCTGCTTGTGTGCTAAATATCTTAACATCATTATTAGCTACTAACCTCGCATGCAATTCCCGGAATGAGATAGCTCTTGTATAATTTAGTTCCTTGAAGAACTATTTATCTATCGTAATAATTATAACAAGTAGCCTCATCATAAGTAGTGTACTGAATCGTAGCTCGTTTGTCCACTTAGCACTCCCCTAGTTTCTGGTCTGACCACACACTGTTACCCTGACTGCTTTTGGCCTGCGCCTATCATTCTGGGGGAACGTGCACAGTTCGGATTTCAGCTAGAATGAGGGCTTCATGCCTGATGTGGAATCACCCTGTGCCACACACCCTAGTGGTAAATTACACGGTATTTCGTAGGTGTAGATGAAGATGTATGCAATAGAACCATGAAACAAAAGTATTAAAAGTTAACTTCAGCGGATTAGCTGCAAAATATCGGTTTCGTCCCACTGTATTGTTTCTCCTTGATATATAATCAGTGTCTCAAAGGAAAATCTCAAATATTTGTGACGCCTTTTGATGAAAATGCCAATTTATTGTCAGGTCTTAGTATGAAAGTCACCCAATGTGGATTGAATATGGTGGACAAGGAATTGAATGACAAAATTAGAGAATACGTATGACTCAACCTGCATCGTTTAAAGGCACTTCAGCGTGTTGGGAAGTCGTCCGAAAAGTGGAGCACAAGCAATGAATAATTAGGCAGTTAAAGACGAGCGAAGGTGGCGGGGAGGTCTCCCGGAGAGAGGGCAGTGAAGGAGAATGTAAATGCTGTTAGCGAGCGCGAGATGGGGAAGATTCGGAGCGGAGGGGGATGGGAACGAAACGCCAGCGTGGATCGATTGCAATGCTAGGAGAACAAAGACGAAATGGACGGCTCAGAGGAGTAGAATTTTCATCGTGCATCAGTATGCTTTGGAATGAGGGATTAGGTACTTAAAAACTATGGCAAAGAACTGAAACACCGTTTGATTGATATAATCTATTTGGTGATACTACAGTGGTTGTTTATTGCACGGCAAAGAGAGATCTCTCTACTGACAAATATGTGTGCGATAGTGTTCACTGGTGCACATATAAAGTCATTAATGTGTCCAAACGCATGAGGGTTTGAGATGAGGAATATTAAACCAACCAAAAAGTGATGGAAAGGCATTGAAACATCTTTCGATAGTTTATATATATTTAGTAAAATTTTGAAAATGGTGGTGTATCAGACGGTGGAGATCACATGCACTGATTACATTATCACGCCATTTTTCCCCTTTATTTCCATTAGGTCAGTACTATTACGACCAGACAGAGACATTGTTTTTTCAGCTCTTCATCAATATCCTCTCTGTCTGACGTACCCCTCCCAGTAGTCCGCACCCGGAGAACCAATTGAGGTATATATGAGGAACCTCAGGTACATTTTACCGTTAGAAATGCCATTCACAGGCTGCACATCGCAGTTCCTCGGCCGATTCCGTGAACTTTACTCTCGCCCGAAGCTGTGGCTGTTGATACCGGACCGATATTCTAGATCAGCGCCATCAATGCCTTCTGCTGAGGCTGCTGACTCTCAGGAGTGGAGTCAGTATGGGTAGCGTGTATAAGTGATAATTGTGTACAAGTTGTATGATAGTGTACAAGTTGGTTACCGCCAGCGGTTCTTCGTCTCGAGCCAGGGACCCTCGAAATTGGAGTCGGACACGCAATCACTGGTTCAAACCGGACTCCCTCTTCATCATTACACCTGCCAATTTTTTATATGACGCAAAGAACATAACAATACGATTAACAAATAGTCCGTCGTTATCTTACATTCGTAATGTGACACGTTGCCATTTCCCTCGTATACTCAGTAATTAATTTTAAAAATGGGGCGAACACAAAAGTATTCCTGTTAGATTATTAATACTGAGAAATATAGAATCGCAATCACAAGTAAATTATCAAACCACTGGAAGTATAATAGGGCTGAAGGCTAAAATATTTTAATGAGACAGCAAAAATTTTTGACTAATCCACAAACTGCTGTGTCAATAAATGGCAGATATGGACGTGCAAGGTAAAAAAGATTTTTTGAAATATGTACAACGTTGAATGAAAATATCCACAATGGCCAAATTAACCCGGCACAATATTTTTATACCTCATTTTATCAAGCGCTTTGAATTTTCGGGGATTAACCTGAATATGTTAATTTGATGTGACCTAATTATCAATTAAGCATATCAACAAAAGAAGCAAAAAATTATTTCAATTTTATCGATGCTTTTACAGATATAATTTATGATAATTATGTTATTTAAAGCGCCACACGAATTTTTCTAATTACCACACCGTTTATTCCACTGCGCAAGCTAAAGGTTTTATCCGAGCACCAGCAATTGACCATGGATAGTGAGTTTGCAATAAATATTGCACGTAGTTTGTGGGCGTTCCTATCGAAATTTTCAATCTTGCGTCCTTTAATTTTAATTTCTAAAAATATGCATGGTCATATCCTACGAGTATCTTATTCCCCTGAAAGCACTTGTGTCTATTAAAGCATATTGAAATGTAAATAGACGTATCGCAATATTTTTTAGGGCTATCATAGCGTTAAGCTCCACGACAAATAAACAAAGAGTGACAGAAAATTTAAGGAGCCGAATCTAAGGTATTTAAAAGAAAAACATTCTCGAGAACAGAACGTGCAAAATAAGCTGAAATCCGTTTTAATGTCATTAACCGCAGCATCTTTTGTCAACAATTAAAACTTAGCATTAGCAGTGATATTAGTTAAAAATTGCTATGAGCGTATTTATAGTGTCTCACAACTTTTAAACGGATGAAGGTGGGAGACTCGGAGGCAACACGCTAGGCTTAGTTTGCTTGAGAAATCCAGAACTGATGTTTTTCAGAGCGACATAAAGAATATCATTTTCCGACCACACTACATCTCTAGGTCAAAGAGAAGCGATAAAGTAAGAGAGAGAGACTGCCGAACAGATAAGTACATAAACTCGTTTTTTCCGCGCACAATAAATGACCACAAAAAACTGAACACTGAATACACTCCCCTAATACATGTCACCAATTCACCTCCCAAAAACTTATCTTTTTACACGGCTGGTGACCTAACACCCCCTGCCGCATGCAGAGTATTAAGGTAGAATATAAAAAGTAAATAAATGGAAGATATGGACGTGCCGAGGATAAAGGATGATTTGAAATACATAAAACGTTGAATGAAAATATCGACAATAGACAAATTAACCCAGCACAATATTATTATGCCTCACTTTATCAAGCGCTTTGAATTTTGTGGGGCTTAAGCTGAATATGTTAATTTGATGTGACCTAATTATCTATTAAAATTATTTTTAAAAAGTAACCACAACAAGTTATTTTTATTTCATCGATGCATCGAAGGATGTAGATGTAGATTCGATGTCTAAAACGCAGGTTTTATATAGAGAGGTATATTTTCGCTGAATGATGACATCTATAACTTAATTTTCTCGCCTGGAAGAGTACTTGACTTTTGCTTACTTCAAGTGTAAGTTGAATATGCTAAGTTATGGGATTATGTTAAGAATGTGAGTCGGACACGCTACCACTGGTCCAAACGGGACCCTCTCTTCATCAGTACTCCTGCCAATTAACAGCTCATCAGCCCTGCGCTATTAGCAATGCCAATTTCGGTAGTTGACCAATGGTCATCTACGGAAATCGTCCATTCAGATCTTTATTTTTATCATAAAAATGACCTACAAGCTGCAGCAAGAGTGGAATAGGAGGTACTAGAACACCTGTTAAGGTAGAAGTATAATACAAAGGAATTTCATTATTTTGGATGGAATTATTCCAGCAGCCAAAATGAAACCAGAGAGTCTTTTGCAGCTCTCGCTTTAATCCTTCAACATTGAAAATGCAATTCCTTTCCGTGAAATGTGCGGCTTTCCTCCGTATTTTGTTCATTTTTTGAATTGGATGTCTTTGTGAATCTTCCCATGAATAATTCTGTCGATACGCGGAACTCGCTCCCATTTCACATCCATCAAAAGTCTGACTTCGTACGTCATTCAATTCGAAGTTTTTACGAATTTCTTCGTAATAAGTGTGTCCAACATTAAAACTTGTACGAGGAATTTAGAAATCCAGCCACATTACATGTGCACTTAAATTATGTAGTGTTGCTATATGTTTTACCTGTTCCACTATAACTGCTGAATTCTTCTTTCCATTTCGCTTTCTTTGTATCCTCCTGAGACTTAGGGGAATGTAATTTTATTGATAAATAAGGCCGTAAGTACTTAAAATAGTACAAATAAAGTCTCATATTTGAAATATATATTTCATTTCTCTTATTTTATGGATAAATTAAAATATGATTAATTAGAAATTTAAGAAAGACTAAAGAAAGGAAAAATAATTTTTAAGTCCAACATCTTTTTTCAGGACTCATGCAGCCACATTGTATATCCTTCTATCGAAACGACAGTTCTTAAGAGGCTAAAAAATTAACTTCCTTTGCTCCACTATCGTACATTTCATTAGTATTTCGCTCAATGCGAGAGCGCTAATTTGACTTATTTCATCCAAAAATGTAAGCTCGTTTAGCTCTTAGAACATCCATTTAGTATCAGTCTTTTGTGTTATGCCTGGATAAACGAGTGGATTAAATGAAAAACAACGTGAAATTAAAACAAGTTACTGGAAATATAGATACGTGAACAATTTTGATGCGTCCTTCGATGATGTGGTAGGAAATTACGTCATATATTACACGCTCACGTTAAAGGACTTTTTCAATGCTACAATATATCCTTTTGGTGAACTACTTCAAATCATCGGCTTTATCATTGCAGTTTGACCTTCACAATTAAGTCTATACGAGGTCGATTAACATCAGCGGATGTTTACACTGAATAGGTTCAAATCTGCTACCTCTACAAGACCAATCGATATTTTCCAGCAGGAGCAGAAAGAGTGGTATGAATAAACCGAGAACTCTCAAGCGTCCAAAGGCAGCATTTTATATTCTCGTTACAAAAACTGTTTCTTGCAGAAAGCTTTTCCGGAATCTGTTACAGGTTATAGGAGTTCATCATCCAGTGCCAGAATTGTACTAGCATAGAAATATCACAGTATTCTCAGTCATAACTCATTGACTCTTTTATCGTAAAATTCTGAATTCTCTTAGTTTCTAAAAATACGCCCTCTCCAATATTTGAAAGACAATGTTTTTAAAGGTAAAAAAAGCAAGTTTAAATATACTCTATGTTTTCATAAAATTTATTTTCCAGAGTATGATTTATTCAAATTCCAAAGCAAGAAAGACGATTAGGACACGAAAGAACAAAGAAATAAAATAAATTGGCACTAATTTAGTTTCTATTGAACCCAGGAGTCAATTTAGAATGAAATATTATACCAATTTTGCGAACCTTTAGAATGGACAAAAATCAGATGCATTAATAGGGATATGTGTAAAAATATATCCATTTACTTCTTGTGGCTCAAAAAGGTATTTTTTCTTAAAAATTACCGAAAATTGAATACGAGATCGAAGCGCATAAGTTTGGAATTTCTCTGGTGCAAAATAGTAAGACAATTGAATTTTCTCATGACACGTTGAGCAGAGAAGCGTTGAGCGACTTTCCCAGAAACTGAAGGAAACGAGATCCCTTCAGATCTTCGCACTCGTGACGCAGGAATTGCATGCTTGTATTTTTCATGTTGGTTTGACCCTCGCCGAGCGAAGAAATATAAAACAATCCCGTACATTCCAGGAAGACATTAAGGAAACAACAGACACTTAATGAAGATCGAATGAAAAGGCAGAAGCTGCCTCGGGACAAGAAAAGCATCGGAGAAATAGCGGAGGGAAGAGAAGGAATCTCCGACTCCACGACTGATATTATTGGATGAGCAATAAAAATGAGAGGGTCAACGCACTCATCTCGTAGCGACGTGACGCCAGCGGTATTACTAGCGACACCACTTAGACTGGAATGCTAGGCCATAAAAGATAGCTGTACTCAGAGACCGAGAAATTTAAATGAACCACGATTCCTAGAACAAAAAGACCAGTCCACGCTAGGAAGAAAGACGGTGGCAATTACTTGGATGAGGCAATCAGGCGTCATAAATCGAAAGGCAATTCAAAAGTGATTTAATGTGTTTCAGTAGTAGCAATGGAGTATCGCTAATTTGTAGCTTGAGACTTTCATTAGCAATTGAGCCAAGTGGGGCTATTATCAGAGAACCAATTCATATAAATCGTAGGTGATTTCAAAGGAATTCACACCATTTGAGCAAGAAGACGGGACAGGCTTAAGTTCAAAACAATGCCCTCGGATAAATAGACAAAAGTGTATATACTCGAGAAAGTTACTGATTGAGACAAAAGCAAGAGAATTTTAAATTTAAGGTTGATACAAAATGCACTTTTAATTTTAAAATCTCCTAACCTGTTTTGAAGCTTTTAACAAGTAATTAAAAAATTATCTGAGGAAGTATTGAAAAAGAATTAGTTGGCGTAGATGTGTGTTTGTTTATTGAAAAATGTACTCTCAACAAAATAAAACGCATTCAACACTTTTTCAGAAATGAAATGCATTCTCATGAAACTCTCAAGCCTTACAGAGTATCGTATCTACATGAGGAGATGTTTACATTAAAAATCAATATTCACCAAAATAGCACTTATATGCACTTAATACTTTCATATACTTGCAAACACTTGCCACTTATCTCTCTGGTCACCAATTGGACGGGTACCTATCACTTGACGAATTAAGACTCCCTTTCTTCATCATCTAATGAGTTCTTATGGAGTAATATTAAGGTCATAAAGTGTTACACTGTTTATTTATGTTTGAAACGGCATGTACACAGGTCTACTGCTAATTGAGTAGAGGTTCTGAAATTTTATAGGTTTATTTTACTCTATTAATAGGTTTATATATTATTGTAATAGATTTATTGTACTCTATTAAATAATCTCACTTTCGAGATAAGAATGGAAAATTTCAACGTCCTCATTGCAGGATAAGTATGGACAGCTCGATCAGCCGCTAAACTGAAGATCACGGCATGTAAGCTTCACAAGGGCATGGATAATCATGGACGTGATTTCCTGCACGAAATTTGGCATTGGACCGGGTTATTCTAATTTTACCAAGAGTTAAAAAAATAATTATGTACCTTTATTTATATTAGAATAATTAACCCTTGTAAGATTGGCAAAAGAGGGTAATTTGCTTATGAAATCAGTACCTAAACCATATACCTACAGAAACGCCGTCTTTCCTAAAAGAAATAATCTCCAACTCGGAATTTCCCTCACTAAGATTTTAATGACTGATCAGGCTTTCGAAATTTATAACCATTTTATGGTTAGACTTAAAAATTATTTAATATTGGAGCACTCACAAAATCAAAATCAACACTAAAATCAATATGTTCCAATAATTTAATCTGAAAAATAGTACTCTGATGGTTTTTAAGACACTTCATGAAGTTATTCATTATAAGTCAAAGACGCTTCTTTGTACAGCAAAAAAAATGAAGGTGGGTAAAAAGTCATCTTACAAATCCACTTTCAACTTTAAAGTACTAATGATTCAAAAATAATCACCGTAGTTGAGGATAACGTACCTCCGGTATCGACCCGGGACTTAAAAAAAACTCCTCTTTAAGTTCGAGTAGTCTATTGAGACGAAGTCTCAATGCAAAAAAAATGAATGAACGGGACGAAGGCAGGGAGGTAATGAAGTCTGCAACTGAGACTCTCCCATAACAACAAAGGGATCAAAAGCGGATTGGCAGAAAGATGGTGAATTAAGGAAAGGGGTGGATACGGAGGTGGGAGGAAATGGGTGAAACCGTGGGAAGGAGCAGGGTGATGGGTAGAGATGATGTTAAGGTGAGAGAGGGGAGGAGTTTGCTCTAAAGGAGGGAGAGAGAGGCTTGCTGGGATTAATCGAGGCGGGAAGACAGTCGATTAGCCACGGGGAGGAAGCGGGGTAAAGGCGGGCGCCATCGCAGAGGAAGCGTACCGCTTCCACTCAAGGGGGTTGGGTGGCGGTGGGCAGTCACGGCGACGAGAGACCGAGTGAGATTGAATGCTCCATATACCCCTGTCCACAAGTGCACTCTGTCCCTCGCTAGACCGGCCCTTCAGGCCATTTCCTTCGCGAACAAGCACGCAGTCCAACCTCATCCCCCCCATCTCACTCCTCCATTACACCATCCCCCTACATGCACAACATATATCCATCAAGAGATCGAAAGATATTCATTTCCTTTCTAATTAAATACTAAAATTGATGGAAAAATACGCGAATTATATAAGGATTGATTTAATTTATACATGTTTGGTGCAAGTTATATCAATGGTAGAGAGAAATGTTAGAGAAAAAAACTCCCCTTAGTTCAGCTATTACCTACGCAATACTCAATTAGAGACAATAGAATCTGTGAAATACCTCGGAGTACGACTAACAACTGATCTTTCAAGGAGGAGACATTCGGGAAATAATTGGTCAAACTAATCGGAAATTGGGTTTTATAGGAAGATTACTTGGAAAGTGCGGCGAAAAAGTTAGAGAAAGCAGCTACTTATCTCTTGTTCGCTCCCACTTAAAACACGCTACCAGCGTTTGCGATCCGCATGAGGTAGGCCTAAAAATAAAGTTAGAAGGCGTGAAGAGAATATACGTGAAAGGCCGTTATGATAGTCTCGTTAGAGTTACTGACCTCTCGTAACAACTTGCTTGGAATCGCTTTCAGACTTTTGATTGAAAATTTACCTCAATCTCTTATATAAATCCAAAACCAATTTAATCATGGGAATAAAATAGGGTTAATAGATTGTGGAACAGAAATGTTTAAAATGTTGTTTTTCCCGCGATCAAAAAGAGACCATAATGGCTGCGTTATGACTTTGAAATAGGTAAGTTGACAGGCAGTGCAGCAGATTGATTCAAATGCCCCCTAATGTATTTTTCCAAATCTGCCGAGTAGTACTAACACTATGTTACATGCTACCTACATGCCTCTTGTGTCACGTTGATATTTTAACATTATAGACTAGTTCAGTAGTTTCTGTAGAATTGGTAGTATACCGATAGTGTGGTGTTTATTGGTGAACGTAAATTTCTTCACTGTAGTTCATGTTTAAGGTAAGCTACTCCCTACTAAAGGCCCTAGTGGTGGCTCCCAGGGTAATAAGTAGGTGTAGATGTTAACAGTTTAATTTCAAGAGGGCGTTACTAATTTTAACATAATATACACATCTGAGATAAAATTCAGCGTTGTTAACAGCTACGTTTAACAACAGAATCGTTCGATAAGTATCTCCTTATTTTTTTAATGTTCCATTAGTATTTAGTGCTGGTATTATATATCACATTATGTTTTGCAGTCTTTGGTAAGTTCAATTAGCTCCTTATCATGAATAGAAACATATCAGATGAGCAATTGAAAGCCTGTATCTTGTAAGAAGATGCTGCTCGGCATCTTAATTCGGTTTTGGCAATGCAAGCAATTTGTTTTTTCAATGTTGATCCATTCCAGCAGCACCTAATGGAGCGAATTGTTTTCCGCCAACCCACTGAATTTGTATCCTAAACTGATTCCCAAGAGGACGGTCCCCATTCGCCTTAGTGAAATTGCTTCTCCTCGACAAAGCATTCTGATGTAAATGAAGTCGCAATCGGCTGGAACATCCATTTCTTACGCAAAGGATCCTATCTCATCGCATCTTATTCTTCTCCTTCTTTGCATTATTTACTTGAATCACTCCCTCTCTTTCTATCTGTCTTTCTCTCTTTCTATTTTCCATGTGTCAGCGACACCGTGAAGCAATCTGGCAGTCATTCCACTTGCTCTACATGAATTAGTTTCAGCGAGAATAGTCGCAATTCATTATTAAGATCACATTTTAAATGCATACAAAATTTTCAGCAGTAGAAAGTGAATAAAATGTTATGTTATTTCCAGCCTCTCTCTTTTAGACCCGCCAACCTTTCTTTCCATTAAACTTTGTCCCCTCCTACCCTTCTCTTCCCAGGTACCTCCAATCTTTGTACTTTATATTCCACGTACTGATCACTTATGCTTTTGAAATGCGCAAACCACCTCAGTCTGTTATCTTCTATCTTTTTACTCATTGTTCTCTCTTTATATGTCCCTCTTACACATTATTCCATTATACACCGTGATTCCACTCGTCCACCTCAGTATTTTGTCTCTGCCACCTCAAGTTTCCTTTTTTGTGCCCTGGAAGTTGTACATACCTCCTCATTGCAAGTCTCATGACCATTAAATTAGCTTTTACCTTTATTCTCTACCTCACTTCTTTGTTACAAAAAATCCCCACTCCGTTTCCTCCAATCTGACTATACTCATTGGTGGATACCTTAGTTTTCAGCGCTCCATCCTTCTCCAGGATTGATCCCAGGCATATTTTTCTCCCATTCGCCAGTAGGAATCCTCCCAGATGTCCCACTGACGCAAGTTCCTGCTGGTCGTTGGGTACTATACTAAGTTTTCGTCCCGTTGACTATCATTTCTCTCTCTCCCTTTTTTAGAGGCTTTCTCTATTCTTCCGATTTCTTCTGTAACTTGGCTGGGCTGTTTTCATACCGAACAACTTCAAAGGCAATCATCATACCCCATGGTGCACATTGCAACAGACATCTTTAATCATCAAATCTTTAAACAGATCGAACAGGTAAGGGGTCATTAATGGCCCCTGATCCAATCTGACTGTCGCATTTAAGCCATTAGTCATACCGAAACTACTTCTATCCTATATCAAAGCACCCACGTTAAACTTCTAAACCAATTTTACGTAATTCTCTGGAACTATTTTTTCCCTCATACATCTACTTACATCCAGTCTCGGTAGTGAATATTTCTTTAGTTTGATAAATATCATGTGTATCTCCGAATTCATACCTCTCCATTAATTTTCGGGTAACAAAGATTACGTGCATCGTCCCTCAACCTGGTATAAATCCAAACTTTTCATCTCCTATTTCTGTTTTCTATCTTAATCTACTTTCTATAATTATTTTTAACAACTTCTTTGAGTGTGAAATTAGTTTGAACCCCTGTGGTTACACAGGCCAGCATATCTACTTAAAAATGTCAGGAGTTATTGAGGTATGTGTACTTTGTTTCTGACAATTTCAGTCATATATTAAAATAAATTTGTGCCATTAATATAGCAATATTCAATTAATACTTTGTTCAGCTGCTGGAATAAAAATAAAATATCCGAATACCTCTATTATGACTTGGGAAAAATCTTGCTCAAACTAAGCTTCCTCGTTTAAGCTGGCTCTGGCTTCGGATCACTTGTTCTAAACTGTCTGAAAACTTGACGGCAGCATCTTTGAAGTGCTTTTTATAAACTGATATGAAAATGAAATAGAGTTGTTTCCAGGCAAGTTTCATTGTATTTAACCTTAAAGGAGGAGAGTTCAAAATGGGCTTACTTGGATATTGTCAAGATTACAGCAGAAAAACGTCAATTTGAACAAGATAGCATATTTACGCTGTTTATTAAAACTCTTGATATGAAGAAATAAGCCCTGTGCAATAAATTTAAAAATATATAAGCATCCAACCACCTATTTTTTTCATAATTATTCACAAAATACTGCCGGAAAGGAAGTCACAATGTGGTAGTTCCTTGCAAATGGCGCTGCGGTTACCTTCCCCATATGTACAAATGTGGTCATTAGAAATATATTCGTGGAAATGTCAGCACATTTTTACCTTAATTTTGGTTTTCAATGGGTAACCCAAGCTATCAGCGAATGCAGGTGTTTATTTGACGGAATAAGTTAAAACTTAGTGTTTGTCTTGACTCACATAGTCAAGCCAGAGCCATCTTACAAAGAACAAATTTATCTTGTCTTATGTTAGTGATCATCGTTATTTCAATCCTAAGATTTGTTGACTATAACCCTCCATCCTTTCCTATCTAATGCTAGTTCCCTTACCTACTCATCTCTCCATCTGTATTTTCTTTTTTATTTGGTCCATGAAATTGTCTTCCATGGTCGATGAGTCTTCCTCTGGGTAATTCTCCCGCTATTTTACCTTCAATTATGATATTCACAAACCCATTGCGTCTCAGGGTGTATCCAATCCATCTGGTTCTTCTTTTTTCTATGGGTTACATATGGTTCTTCCCTCTTCTACTATTATATAAACTTCACCATTTCTTATTTTGTCCGTCCATTTTATCTTCAGCATGCTCCTCCAGCACCAGGTTTCGGAGGCTTCTAGTCTCTTCTGGTCAGCTTTTCCAATAGTTCATGCTTCCGATTCATAGAGTGCTACGCTACACGTAAATGTTTTCACATACTGATCCATGGTTTGTAGTCCTATCTTTTTTTAGTACAGCATGTATGTGATATGACGCGCTCAACACAGTAGTACTCCTTAACTCTGTCCCCAAACCACCCTCATTCTCTCTCACCCTTTACGTCAATTCGCTTGCGTCCTCTCCTACTCTTCCCTTTCCTTCTGTCCTGGAATCCATTTCCTCCGCAGCATTCAGTCTACTCTCCTCCTCCTCCTTCCTATCTCTCTCTCTCTGCATCATCCTGCAGCCGAACGGCCTTTTTATTTCCTCCCCGTCTCTCTCTCTCTCTCTCCGGACGTGTTTGACTCTCGCTTCAGAGTGGTTGCTCATCTCGCGCGCCAAGGAGCAGCTCGAGAGTTGGAGACTCAACTCTCGTATTGACCGAGGGATTAGCACGGCAGTCGCTGCTGGTGAAATCAGTGGCAAAGTGGCTCCATTAACCTGAAATCCAGTCACGCGAGTGTACGCGTGTCGACGGGATGGGGTTATCCATCTAAAACTATCACTCTACAAGAGACTTTGGTAATTGCATTGGATTATTTGCATTTAAAATTTGTATCTATAAATAATACTGTTTTTGTTGCGGTTGTAAACTAATGTCCTCATTACTGATCACTGAATCATAGGAAAGTTGGTAGTGACTTAGTAGCTTAGTTTTCGTCCGGGAAAATGTTCGATGAGATAAAGCAATGGGTTTGGCTCTTAAATTAAGAATAATTATGCAATCACTCGCAAAAGTAGACCGATTTCGGTAGAAAACCCAAATCTTTGGTCGTTCAATCCTAAGATTGGTTGACTACAGCCTTTCACCTTATCCAATGTACTGCCAGTTCTCGTACTTCCTGGTAGTCCTCCCTATACAATTTTCTCATTATTTTCTCCATGGACTTATTTATGGGTCTTCTCTGGGGACTATTCTCACTATTTTTCCTTCAATTATGTCAACCGATGATGAAATGTTTAAATGGAGAAGAGTTAAAAATCCTCTGTACGGGCTCGGGCCCCTATCTACCGGCAAGGTTATTTCTTTATCTCAGCAAACGTCATAATGGGATGAGATGGGATGAAGAGAATTATGACGTTTGCAGAGATAAAGAAAGATATAAATTTCGTATATATAAAAAGAAAGATGTAAATAATATATATATATATAAATTTCGTCCCCAGTTAACTTAGTTTAGCAAAAATATTTACAGCTAAAAATTAAGCACGTCTGGTAGCGTCTGAAAGGATAGTCATGGAAAGGCGTTAGTTCAACCATCACAATCAATTTTAACATTGAGTTGTGAAATTGTTGTGAACGAAACAAAAAAATTGTTTCCTCTCCCTATGAAATTCAATAACGTATTTTAACTCAATCCTGTCAGCTAAAATACTTAAGCCCGTTGTACATGAGGACGTAATTGAACAATCTGATGCATATATAAACGTATGTTTCTAATTTAATCGTGTATAGCGTTGAATGGCAAGAATGTGTGCTCGAATGCGTGAAAGCGAGACAGAAATATTGCCCCAGCACTAATTCAATTGTTATTGCTGGTCAGATCAAGATAAACATGCATTTTAAAATTGTGTCAATTCAAATCCCGTATAAAACGGGATTAATAGAACATAGAAGGGATACTGTGCAGTGACATCATACCATTAAGATTCCACTGTCAACCCTCACACAACACTCAAAATCACAATAATTTTTCATACTTAAGCTGCTTCTTTACAGATGGATTAAAATGTCGTCAATAGAACCATTTTCGTACGAAATATGAGCTTGTGATATTTAGAAAATTCAACTATGCGAAAATTACTAAAAAATAAACAGTAAATTTAACTAGTTCCCCATTGCTAGAGAAAAATTATTTCTCGTGTCCGCCGCGACAAAGCTCATGAATTATACTGTGATTCTAATAAATTTGAAACTCCCTCAGGGATTCAAGTATTAGGTTGAGAGAGATTTTGACACAGATAGGTTGCCTCAGAGAGATCCCAATAAACTCAATAGGCAGGAATATCAGTTGATATATTTCGATTTGTCTTGGAAAGTATTTTCAAAAAATATTTCACGATCATATTATTTAAACACAATCCACCATCATGGATTGTTCGGCCAGGAGATTCCCTTCCCAGAACGACGACGGACATGCTTAAAAATTGGCTTCAATTCTGAAATTCAACTTCGCCATCATCTTATACGGACTTTAGTATATGAAAATATTAAATCCTTATGAATGCAAAGTTTAACGATCCTTTAGCATTGATCGCACTGCCATAGGATTGATTAGTTAGTTTTTACAAGGCAACAGATGCGTTTTCCATAGCACAAAATACCTCAATTTTTTCGAATAACCTTCACCTCAGCGAGCTAATTAACAAAGATAAATCCTCGTCTGGCACGAATACATCACTTTTGCATGGGGCTCAGAGCAAGCGGGGAGCACACGTCGCGCCGTCTTCCTCGTGAGACAGACAGAGCAACGACAAAGCATGGCAAGAAACGATGAACACACGCTCCCGTTCTCCCCACGACTTTTCACGGATAGAGAGAATGCGTGCGAAAAGACTGCAGCGGGGAAAACAAAAAGTCCGGAACAGAAACGGCGTCGCGGCAACTACTGAAGACGATGGCCTCTCGCTGAGAGGGAAAGAAAGACGGGAAAAGACACGCTCGCACACACAACCAGCTCGGCATTTCAACCATCCTGCTGGCTGCCGCTCTTTCTCCTCGCCGAACGAAACGGAAATGAGAGGCAAGGAGAAGAGCAAGGGGACTGCAGGGATGCCAACTGTTAAGATATTCTCGACCCTGAGATTTCGGTATGCAGCCCGGAGAATTTAAATAGACAAGCTCTTTTTCTCTGTCATAACGGAGTTATAACTATTCATTAAACGCAGTTATTGGTAAAGGTAAATTTAGGAGTTAATTTCGGCTCCTTCGCAGTTAAAATAATTATGTTGTTTCATTCCCTCTGTAAATTCATCTACCTACCTCATTCATTTAATTGGTCGATCAATCCTTAGATTGGATGACTGCAGCCCTCCACCCATTCCTATCTTATTCTGGTTCCCTCACCTCCTGGTATCTCAACCTATGTACTTTCCTCTTTATTTGGTCCATTCACTCATTCCTCGATCTTCATCTGGGGACTTTTTCCTCTATTTTTCTTTCAATTATGTTCTTCATAAACCATTGTGTCTCAGGGTGTGTCCAATCCATCTGGTTCTTCTTCTCTGCATTAAGTTCTATATGGTCCTTTCCTCTTCTATTCATTTATATATTTCATCATATCTAAATTTATGCGTCCATTTTATCTTCAGCATCCTCCTCCAGCACCAGGTTACAAAGATTTCTAGACTGTTCTGGTTAGCTTTTCCAATGGTCCATGTTTCCGATCCATAGAACGCTACGCTCCAGACGAATGTTTTCACATACTCTTTCCCGGTTCGTAGTCCCATCTTCTTTGAGAACAGCAGTTGTCTTTTCCCCATGAACTTCATTTTGACTTGGGCTATTCTCCGCTTGATATCCGTCGTACTTCTTCCGTCCCACTTGATGGTACTTCCGAGATAAGTGAAGGACTCCACTCGCTCTAATTTCTCTCCTCGTAATGTGACTTCTACATTCAGCTTCTTTCTTCCGCATACAAGGATTTTAGTTCTCGTCTTATTTATTTTCATGCTGTTTTCTTGGAGAACTTGGTCCCTTTACGTTTAATAAACTACCTGCTGATTGGTAGGCTTTTGGACAGTAATTTTCCTAACCTGCTGCATTTCGGTACATTATATCTCTATCACTCCACTATCTCGCTATTCTATCCCTCTTAAATTCCTCAAATCATATCCCTCTCCTTATATAATTCAGAATACCTTCCCCTACCACTCTTTAATATAGTCCTCCTCTATGTAACCCTATTATACATGCTCTTTTCTTCCAAACATCCTCTAGCCATACCGTCTGCCTTCTCCAGTCATCCCCCACCAACTTCCTCTCCTGTCCGCCCATAACAATATCTCCTCATTCGTCCTATAACTTAACAATAATAAATGTATCATGCAAAATGATTAAAATACAAAATTTTAAGAAAAGCGAGGTGATACACAGGTGGAGTAATTGTCTGTTGTACAAATGAAAAATTCAACAATAACTAGGAATGGGATAGTTGGGTTCATTTGCCACATAATGTGGATGGGCTTAAAACTAGGCTTAAAAACGAATTTCCCATCATATTTGCATGAGCGAGAATGGTAATCAGCGGGTCCTGGGAGTTTTGAAAGACATGAAAGAGATGGTGATAACAAAAGGCCTTTTAAAAGCTATTTTAGTTCGATATTCAACTCCAGGGGTTTCCAGAACTCGAAAAAGAAGACATATGGACGGAAGAGTTGAAGGGAAGGCGGAACTGAAGGATAGAAAATCTTTGGAGACCGAAAAAAGAAGAACCTTCTAAGTTCAAAGCCCAGAAAAGCAGAATTTAATGCAAAAATACTTTTTAACCGAAAAATTACTTTTATCCTCTAAAAGATCTATAAATGTATATACCAGGTTCACAAAACGACCAGTATTTCATATTTTGCTCAATAAAAACCCGTAAAACTAGGATATTCTGGAAAGAATGCATTTTATAAGAAGAATTGCGTGAAATTGTCGCAGCATGTGTGTACATAAAATGTAGGCAGTTAATATTGTTTATCAGCTAATAAGTACCCGGAAAAATGTATGTGAAGCCCTGAGAAATTTGAGATAAATTGCTTTCCCGCAGTATCCCTGTGTCAGAATGCCACCAGTTGGCTACCCTTAGTCGAGGATTAAGAGGGAAAGTGGAAAGAGGAAAAGCAAGCGGCGTATAACGCATGTGCACGCACCACAAAAAGGAGAGTCTATGATGTGCAGAAGCGAAGGAGACGGAGAGAAAGGGAAAGGCGGGCGCATAAAAAACCCTTTACGGGATGAAGGCGGCGCGGCGGCGGAGAAGGCGGCAGCAGCATCTGAGAAAAGCCGTGTTTAATTTCTGCCCGCGCCGCCGAGAATTCGCAGAAAACGCTTTCCCCTCTTCTTGCTACATAACCCTTTCTCCCTACACTAAAAACCTCGACAACTTCCCTTTTCATAAAAGCAATTTATAAGGATAACCTTTCCTGGTCAACGCCATAAAATTATACCTAGAACTTACTGCTCAGGATCATGATTTGTATCCTCGCTATATTTTTATGGTAATCTATTAGTAATAGCAAGGTCTTGTTGAAATGCATAGAATCTCTTCCCGATTGTATGCACTGTCGGGGTTATCCATCTGTTCATTTTCCCAGCCTGCTTCACGTCAGCATGCAATATACCCTTCTTCATCCTGCTCATAAACCCTATTCTCTTATTTCCCTTCCCCACTTGCCAAATACCTTACCTCAATCACAGTATTGAGCAACCTAATGGCCCCTTATTACTATCTCCAGCCTCCTACCCTGCCCATCCCGTTTTTCATTCAAAAGTCTCCTATTCTTTAAATATTCTGACCCTTGCATCTTCTTCATCTTCGTGTTAGGAATTAGGGCTATTTTTGTGAAGCCCTCTAGCCATACATTTGCCTCGTAATATTTACTTATTCGATGTAATGTTATCTACCTTTCGATTTGAATCTATGTAATGTTATCTACCTTTATTCCTCTAATTCATAAGTATCTGCAAAGGTATGTTATCCACCCACATAGATTTTCTTGCCTTCATCTCTCTTAAAACTCTCTGCATTTCCCTGTAAAGTGTCTTTGGTTCGAGGTGATCCTCATCTGGTATTCCCTGACCCTCTATATGTAAGCAAACTGCTCTATCATCTATTATATGTATGAATGTTTAAAATAAAATACTAGGAAATTGTAATAAAAACATCATAGCATTAAACGTTTTCATGACGTAAGGTCCCACTTTTCTTATCAATACTGTAACGCCTTAGTGTTTCAGTGGTAGCGCTTTATTTTTCGTTCTTCAATACACCTCTACCTCTCTCTTTCTCTCTCTACTGCAACAATCCACCACTCCAAACTTAAACAGCTCCCTCCCAACCAACAACGACCACACAGAATAAACAAATTAATCATTAAAACAAAAACAGGAAATAACATAAAACAAATCACACAACATGAACAACAAACTTATTTAACATTTAAAACCCACAAGACAAACGATAACTTATAAAATGGCGCGCGGCGTTACAATGCTTGCAGAACATTGTTATTTTTCTATCACTATAATTCCATCTTGTTTAAAAATGAAGTCAAATTCAATTAATCTCCTTTAGTTCCCCAATTCTGATATATGAAGGCATAATGCTAATTTTTATACATGCTGATTAACAAATATATAAAGTGGTTGACTCTATCCCTGAAAATTTTTTGTTTTACCTAAATGGTTCGAATTGTTACAGAAACTTGATAATCTTTAAATAATCGTAGATTCAATATTAGGCCCTTCTGATGTGATTTACTATGAGCTTTATAATTGTTTTTAGGGGTTTGACACTGCATTTATAAGATTTTATTAATGTAGATGATTTCTACGGGATTCTCCTTTCTCTTGGGATGGAAACACCTCGGGATTGTCACTGTCTTCAGGTAAGCACCCACCCTAAGCCAACTACGCTATCCCTGCGCTCAGTCCCGTGTCGAGGTAACAAATTGCAAAAATCCTTCCGAATGCCGCTACAACTACCCTGAGCCTCAATCTTTACTCTTGCAGATTGTAATATGCGCTACTTCTTTTCTCAGAAGTCTCAAATATGAGTAGAAGGAAGCAAAAGGATGAAAAAAAACCCAAGTGAGACATAGACAGACTCGCGGAAAAGGAAGCAAAACGAGACATTCCTTCTATGTTAGGGAATAAGAGACCTCTAAGATAATCCACTGAACGCGTGACTAAAGAGACAATATAGCTTTTACTGGATAAGAAGAAGAAGGGTGGAGACAAACAAAGAAATGAAAATAAACCAAGTTCCTTTTGAGAAGGACAGTCTCATTCCTATGACGTGTGCAATTAAGCGGGATCCTTACAAGCACCACACTACTCCTATTTCTCTTTGTGAGGAAACCCTTACGGGGACCCTCCCACACACCCCTGTCATCTCTTAAAAGACGTCCGGTCTAAAGATGAACTAAAAATTAGGGAAAAACAAATAAAAGTGTATATACGTGCAACCATCGATTTGTTTCTTTCTCGAAGGTCTCAGAGGAGGGGGAGGAAAGCCAGTTAATTGGAGTGCGTCGCACCCGTATTACCCCGGGCATGTGGTGCATTATTACCCCATATTTGCTCTCTCCCCTTCCATTTGTCCCTCTCTCCTGCGGATGCCGTGTTAATTTATTCCGCGGAGCATCAAAGGAAACGGAGACTAATGCACCGAGGCAATAGTCAGCCAAGAGAAGAGCCAAGACTGGCAAAATATACACAAACTTAAGTACGAGGCCACACAAAAGCAGAGAAAACGAGGACAAGGCATTCGCGCTTAGAGGGAGAAACAGAACTTATGAATCTCTCGGGAAGACAACGTTGTAATTGCAGCGGGAGAAGCGCGTTGCAAAGCTGTGGTCGTGGAAGCCTCTCGAAGTCGCCGTTTGAATAAGTAACATAATCTGACCCTTTAACTGCCAAGTGGAGGCGCGCGAGCGATTTTTCCTCGCGAAAAGTGTGCCGCGGGCGGGCATGCGGAGGGAAGATGCTCAAGGGAAGGTTTAAGGTCTACGAATGCTTACAGGAAAAGTAGTCGTCAGTCATAGGAAGGTTCATGAAACACGTTCCTCACCGCTTGAGATAAATTCATCCGATTCACCACTCCAACTCGATTTTCAATGCTTCGAGAACCAAACGTTAAATCAATAACCAATTGACGTATCCGGCGAGTATATGAACGCAGTATTCACGAAGCAATAATTTACCTTAACCCTCAGCTGTTACAAAAATCTATCAATAATTGTATCATCTAGGATAAAATTGCTTTTATTGGAAACTATGAAGTGGAATTACGTATGAAAAACGAACATTTCCGAAATGAAAGGAGTCTCTAAGCAGAAATCTAAAGAAAGTATGTGTAATAACTCTCATATGGACCGCATTTAAAACTTGGTCAATTTTGAGAGAGAAATTAGGCGTAGACTATAGGTATTTTGGAGGTATTAAAGACATGAGTGTGGAGAAAATAGTATAATCTGGTTAACGAGAAAGGCGAATGAGGGAATGTTGGATAAGGTGAAAGACGAATGAAAATTCGTTCCGGAAATTATCATTAAGAAGACAAGATGTGGTAAATGCTTTGAAAGAAGACAGCAATTTTAAGGAAGGTTGATGGAAGAGAGGATGCTTGGTAAGCCATAAAAGGATAAATAAGAATATGTAGTTAAACGGCACAAGGTGAGGCAGGGAGTCTGAGTGACTTAAAATTTAATGCCGGGCTGGTGATAGAGGGTAGGATAAAGTGTAAACGGAAAAGAGAAAGAAAGAAATAGGCTTTATGGACGGCATGAAAAGGAGTGGGAAGCATGTTGAGATAAAAAAAGTAACATTTACAGTTAGGGAGCTGCTAAGGCCAAACCCTTGAGGATTTTACTGAATTAATTCCATTTAAATCTACCTTAATTAGAATTTCAGCTAATAATAAAAAATATGTATATCTAAAGGATAGACTTAAGTGTTCCCTCCATCGTTATTTCTACTGGTTCTATAACGAAAGGTGGAGAATCAATGCAAGATTGTCGCTACAGTTTGAAAGCCTAATAAAAAGCTTTCAATAACTAATTATATTTATCAACTCTACCCCCTTCTGAATTTATTAAACTAAAACGAAATTGAAACGAAATCAATGACATGTTTTAAATGACTGAGGAATGTTGACAAAAGATAACGCAAAAAATGTTCCATGTTTCGAAATATTCACCAAATTTCACTAAGATATGCGTGGTTGGGGAAGAAATACAATTTTTCTAAGCGTGAGATTCCAGCGGTATATTCAACTTATAAGTATTGATACAAGTATACGCGATTTGTTGGTTAGATTTCATTAAATCAAAATCCCGAGTTGCCGGAACATCCTTCCATACGCCACATTCAAATTTGTGGACATTGTTCCCAGTTTCTCTTTGAGGTCAAGCGGGTAAAACCATTGTTAACGTGCACCGAAACCTTTTACCTGTGCAAACAACAGTAGCTGCACTATGAGAAACAAAATGATTTGCAAGGGAAATTCAATGCTTGACACGTGATAAATATGGCTACCATGTGCCGACGACGAATGTGGCTTTAATGAATGAGCGCAAAATAAACGAACAAATATTTAGTAAATGGAGGTTTGTCATTCTCTAATACGTATATGAGTAGAATGCATACCTTAATGCCGTGTAACGCATAGAAATTATTTAATTCAGAGCCCTGTTGATGCAGGAAATTAAGCCATTGTCATAAATTAATGAGTTTTAACCTCGCATGCACCAAAGGGACTGCTCTTGTGATCACAGCGGCAGCTGGGAAAATAAACTCCACTACAACACCACCAAAAAATTATTTACCTCTATTTAAACCAGAAATACGAATTAATATGACAATATTATCATGCAAGATTAAATTGTGAAAAACACAATCATGAATAACGTAGGAATTAATTGTATTATGAACATTCTGAGGAATTCAATGCATAAAATTGATTTGACGTCATATTCACTTTCTAGGGTAAGTTTATCACAGCTACTAATACTACCCATTTCAATCGCTGGCAACGTTAGTACTGCTTATGATAGAAACAATCATTCACATTACATTAATTAAGCAGTTTTTAACCTATTTCACATTCCACATAGCTTGGATATCTCAGGGAGAATATTTTCCGATTCGCTGCAATTAGTGTATGTCCTAAACACGGGAAAATTCAATTGCTATATTTCCATCATATAAGCCATCGTAGCCAAAGACGCAATAGATTCATTGCAATGAAACTCTGAGTATCAAAGTAATTAATCCCAGAGCTTGAAAAGAAAACAGTAAAATACAAAACACATGCTCCTATTTCTCTTCGTTCCTCATTCATTTGAAATATCAATATCACGAGCGGGTAAATTTGAAAAGAGGTAAATTAACCCACCATGGATGATCAGAGTACCCACTTTTGGGCTTAAAATGTTTATTTTAAATTGAAAATTACAGTACAATCCGCTTGGGCCTTTGTTTTGGGAAAAAAGGGACCCTGGTTTGGCAAAACAGCTATAAAAACATATCTCTACTCTGGAAATGGAAAGAAAAACCCGCTTTTACTACATAAATTTCAAAAAGGCATTGAAAACAGTCCAATTATGGCATCAAAACCATAAAAAGCACACACGGAATGAAGTAAAGCAAAACTTTATGTAAATACAGAGACTGAAAAGCATGACAATATCCCCATATTCAAAACTATTGTATTTCAGTTGTAAGTCACAAACAAATGCCAGCAGGATGAAAAACGAGAAGTTTTACACAATAACTGAAGGATAACTACGTATAGATTTTATTTCTATTTCATTGCATGACCAAAAATCTTCATTTTCCACAAATATCTACAAAAGATCCACAAAAGGACTGTTCTAAAAAGTTGCGACAGTATTTGCTCTGAATCGTAAAGGTTGTAATGAGCACTGATTCTCAATACATAGCATGTAAAAAAATGTAAAATGTAAAAAAATGTAAATGTAAAATGTAAAAAAATGTAAAAAAAATAATGCAGGTAGGTTTCACATGTACTAGGGTTAATACCATTCAAATATTTAAGAAGTAGCAAGGCAACAAGAAGCCCTAAAAAATACATAATTAATAAAACAAGCTTACTCCTCCAACTAGAAATTATGCTATAAAGTCTTATGCACTGTAAGTACCGGCATACTAGAAAATATCAATCTAAGTAAATAATAGATTTAAAAGTTTAAAACAGAATTAAAATTCTTTAAATTATCGAGAGTGAAATTTAAAGACAGTTGAGATATATTTTCTGACAAAAGGTATTCGAGGAAAATTTCTGACATGGTAACAGATTTACGCGTAATAACTACATAATGTACTGAAACAGATATGTATGACTGAAGTGCATTAACTGATGCATCGATGTTGTTTAAGACCAATGCCATCATTATTGATTGAAATGTCGAAGTTTGTAGATATCAAAACGATAGCGCATTATTGCTGAATTGTTTGTACACAATATGGTACCCTATCAATATTATACTTATCGTGCTATATATTTTACAAATGTTGCAAGGATGTTGATTTGTTTCAAAAAAGACTTCTGTAATGCTAAGACATCTCTGTTAGTCTTAGATAACTATCTTGTAAATGGATGCTTCAAAGCTTCTCTCTTTATGTCCAAATTGTAATTTAATTAATAAATTTTGTTACGCCATTTTTTTTTATTCATAGGGAATAATCTATAACTAATAAATTAAATATAACAGCGGGAGTTTCTATTGACAAATAGGATGGTAAAATCTTTGCCCTCTTAAATATAGACCTAAGAACTGTCAAATACCTTTTACGAACATTCAGCACAAATTTCAGCCAGACATGTATTGCGAAACTGAATCTAATTAAGATGTAATCATTAATAGGTGTAGGTGCACGAACGACTTTTTTTCGTCAACAAAAAAATTAGATGTCTTGATAGTCATTTATAGGAATAGCAAGCAGCAGCCACAGAGAAAAAGGGAATAAAAAGGTTTGATTCTCAAAGTTCAAGTGAAATCTGCCTGCTTAGCATAAATTAATTATAATGCTCAAATAACGCCATATTATTATGGAAAATCGGATATGAAAATTAATAGGGACACAGACAATATCCGAAAGATTCATTCTGCCTGAAAATGATTACCTCACGAGTTCAACTCGGACATCTGCGGACAAATTTGAATGAAACGCAAAATACTTATATAGATATATACAAAATAATTATATTGGAATGCGGGAACATCTTGAGAAATTCTATGAGTTTTGATGGATGCAGACGATTGGAAGAACCCATTTCGACAATATAAAATTTGTTTTTGTCGGAACACCATAGATTCACTCATTGTCAACCTAGGGAAATCTACATGAGATCACAAATTGCTAGTGAAATGGAATATGCAATTACAATTGAAATCCATGGCTTAGTGATTCCTTCAACCTCTCCGATAAATTTATATCTTTAACAACCTAACTTCTTAGGGCAGTGAAGGTTTTTCTGCGATCTTTTCCGCGTAATTCCATTTTCGTGGATGACAGCTTCGGTAGCTTAACAACTACCCTCTTCAGGTCTAAAGAAGCATTCGAAGAGGAAGATAGATGTGATGTTTAAGGAAACCTTGCTTATCTTTAGAAATGAAAAAGGTATGTTTCTGTAATTCTACCGAAATCGTCGTCCACTAAAATGGAACATTGCGGAGGATATCCCAAGAAATCCTTCCCTGCCGTTTCAACGACTCGACGGAAACCTTCAAATCCAAATTTACCTAATAGTCGCGAACTCTTCATTCCTCGTCTCACATATTTCAGCGTTATTCTTTTTATTCAGTTGTAAATCGCCTTCTATCGATCATATTTTATATGATACAATTCTTTTGAAATAAGTCTTACTCGTTTCTTTTACGAAACCCTCAGTTTGGTCACCCGTTTATGCTCGCTATGGTTCTGTGTTACCATAATTGGTTTGATATAAGCACCCTAGTATGGATTAGACGGGATAGATAGGCATGATTTCCTTAAAATTACGCCTTTCTTTTTCTTCGAACACCACTTCATTAATTATTGTCCTCTCTCTTTCATGGTACACTGCCTGTGACAAAATTGAGAGGGCAGAAGCCCTCAACAAAAACGTTCAGTCACTTCAAATATGAAGTGTCTGAAAGAAAATCAGTTCCGCCGCAGCAAAAATATACTTACGTTAACTGCTTATCAGCCCTTAGTCTAGTACCTTGGAGTACAGCAAACATACTTTCTTGGCTTTACTTTTCTCTTTACTCATCCAGTATCAGAAAATATGAATCTCGTCCTCTTTAGGTGCTAATTATTTCTCTAACTGTTTACTGTGCAAGAGAACATATGCCTACTTGCAATAAAACAAATAAACTTAGTTTTATTAAGATTAATTGCCTATGATTAAAATAAGTGACAATTTTATGAGGCCTAAATTTTACAACCTTGTATTTACAGAAAAATCATTAGATGTTATTTCAGTGTTGATTGTCCAAACCAAGGAAAATCCGATACAAAAAATATTAAATTCTAAATGACACCAACAGTATAATAAAATTCAGTGACAAATATATTTTACCTCTACTCCTAAACGAATGTACTTATTTGGGAGACCTCTATAAAACTTCCCCTCTTTCACTGTTCCTATCTTTGACACTGTAAACTTAGCAGAGTTTGTCCTTTGTAAAACTATCGTTAACTTTGTGAGCATGATCGTTTTTATCACTGTAACTTAGCTTGTCCATTCCTTCAATTCAAAATTCCCAATTATTATTCCAGTGGATAACTTTAAATAAAGCTCGTAGTATATTTAGTTCCCTTCAATTTTCCAATGAATTCCAACCTAATATTCTTATTTCATGGCTTTCACACTCATTTTTCCCACGTCTTTCTAATTATATTTTTGTAATTTCCATCCGGGCTCATTATCTCACAAAGCACATATACCTTACTTATTTCTACAGCTTTTATCCTTACTCTTTACTCTTACATTTTTCGCCAGCAAGCTTTCCTTCGTTCCAATATTTTTCCAGCCCGTGCCCCTCAAGAAGAGCCCATCCACGCTGCAGAGATACCTCCGCGGCGGAAAACATCAAAACGACAGTCTTTTTTTATTCTTTGATACTGCCATTAAGGGAGACGCAATTACCAAGGAAACGGTGGCCTTAACCTTTGAGTAGAACAGCGCTTTCTTGCACGCGACCTCAACGAGTCCTGTTTTATTTTCAGTCAGCGACTTTCTTGTAGATTGCTGTTGACGACAGTCCACGTCTTTGTCCATAAAGAAACAGTCCATGAAATTTGGATCCTGTACTCAAAACCCTTTTGAGATAAAGATGATATTTTTAGCAACGAACTCAACTTTTACAAATATTTTCAAAGCGTGAATTTCACCCTTCGGGAGTATGTATTCGCTTCGTTAAATCGGAATAATGATTAAAGGAGATGGGTCATACCTTTTACATAGACTAATCAATTAGTAGTGGCCTATGGATAGGATATAAATGGAAATGCATTTTACCTCATCTTCCACAAATAGAAGTAGTAATGTTGATCTTGACACCATTTTCTTGTTTTGTTCCTTCCAAATGCTTCAAATCTTCCTCCATCGTTGCCATAATCCTACAAGTAAGATAAAAACTAGAAAATATTCAAGACAGGAAGTTTTATATTTATATGCAATCGAACTATTTCTAATTAGTAATAAACACACTATAACTCTTAGGGATAATTATTAATAATGAAAAGAGTAACTACATTATGCATTAGTATGTTTTATGAAGTATTTTGTCTTATCTTTGTTCCTGATTTTCGCTCTCAACATAGAATCCAACTCTAGATGGGAGTGCAACAAAATTGGCAGACATATAGAGCCGCTAACATTATTCCTTAGTTACAACTACCTTAACTAAACAAATGAATGCATTATTAGAATTCAGCAAAGCCCAAAACACAACAACATAATGAAGAAAAGGAAAAATTCTCAAATTCATACATTAATGCATTATCCTAGTTCATTATTATATAAATATAACCCTGAGTATCTAGTATAAACATTACACAGGCTCCCCTCTTAATAACCTCCAGCAATTTTTCATGACTATTCACACTATATCAACTCTCATTGTCTAAGCAAAGAGTAATAGGATGTAACATAATCACAGAGATATGAATATTCTTTTATCAATGGAATTAAATAAGTGAGTCGTAGGGATTACAATGAACTATAATAATATTAACACTAATCGGTAAGCCTCATTAATATACGATTTGATAAAAAGATATATATTGTACCTGAATAATTCATGTTGTGCTATGAATGAAGAAGGTGACCAGTGATGGAAGAAGATGCTGCGAACAAATTAGCCCAAGCAAAGAAGGTAGAATTTTATCAGTACAGGAGTCTGCTAACAGCTCGTAACACATGGGTGGAAGGAAGGAGTAAAGTCGAGTCTACAAGATGCATGTACTCGCGCAAGTACGCGGCCGGACAGATGCGTGGTTAATTGCTCCAAATTAGAACATGGGCCATTATATGGCCATGCGTTCATACAGTTGCACAATCTTGGGTTGCACAAAATTATACAATGATATTTTGTAGGCAAATGTGTTCATACATCTACTATCGAAGGCTGGTAGTTTCAGGCATAGCTTGGTGGAATTTGTTTACATTATAATGATAACTCGTAAGTTTGTGATTCTAAATGTCAAAATTTGATACGACCGGTATTTAGACATTCATCGTCATCTTCAGGTAAAAACTCTACAACATCCATGAATATATATTCACAACTCAGGTGGGGGCGGGGGTGGCGGGAGGGGTGAGGATGGACGTCAAAACCCTGGTCGTTCCAAATATAGATATGTGGAATCACAAAGTTATAAGTAACCATTACGATATTCTCGAGAGAATAAATATCGTGTATACTTGGCTTAAGAAAGCACTTCATGCATTAGGAGCATGATCTTCTATGGCAGTGTATACAGGATATAAACAGCTTGGAATGCAATAACAGTTAGAAATGTGGTGTTATCGAAGAATGATGAAGACCAAATGGACGGAGAGGAATGCCAACGAAGAAGGAATACAGGGATACAAGGGATAAGAGCTAGAGGGAAAATAAGGGCATATAATAAGAAGAAATTTAAAAGAAGATGAAGGTGCAAACCTATTTTGCACAATTTGAATCGCAACAGTCCATTAAAAACAATAATGGAAGGAGGAACGGATGGGAAGAATTACATAGGAAGAAAAATAATGGATACATCAAGCAAATATCAGGAAATAGAGAAAGACAAAAGCCATATGGGCGAATTATGAAGGAAGTTGAAGAAAATAATTATGCAGGAATGAATTGGTTAGCTAAAAGAAGAGTGTACTGCAGAGCTGAGATAAATCAATCTTTATAATGATGGCTACATTTGATTATGGAGGTATCGCATAGAATCATCACAAAAGGGAAAAAACTAAAAGCGCATTTCAGAATGCAATATTCCTAACCTAAAGTAGTACACCGGAACGAGACGTTTGTTTGAATAAATAGTTCAAATACGGAGGAATACCGAAGTACCTACTTAAATTATAGTTCAAAAATGAACTTGAGAATAAACTTCTAATTCGATAAACCAACTTGCATAGTCCTGAGGGTTAGAAAGTAACGCAAAAGTATTCATTTCTTTATTTTTCCGTGCTGGTCAAAAGACAGTAATTTATGGTCGAGTCATTATGCATTGCGTGTCAGGCGGTGCATAACGTGTCTTGCATAGAAGGGAGTCACTTTATCTCTCGGCCCCCTGCCAGTGAACACCTATCACGTAACCGCGTCCAAAATGCAGCGGTGCGAATTAGGCTGGGTGGGTTTCTCAAAAAGAAAAAGAACTTAAAAGGTCATACGGCTTGAGGTTCCTAACAATGCACGACATGCTGAGCACTCGTGTCCTTATTAAGGAGTAAACGTTAGGGGTGAACTTAAGAAGAGAAATTATCAGTCAGATTACATGTGAGCTTCGCCAGCAACCCATTGACCGCAATTCTTCAGTATTATCATATGAGTTAAGACACATTCTTCCTCAAAAAAGGAACATAGTTCAAATATAGTTTCCGAGAAACTGAGTTCTTTATTATTTTCAGTCTAATGTTTTAGCCTGGTAAGAAGTATCTTCTTCTCTTTCCTCCATAATTAGAATATGTTGGCATTAGTTTACTGTTATGGTGATAATTTGAGTTAGTGAAAAAAATATAAACAATATTTTTAATCTGATTGCTGTAATTTGAGGGATGCAAATGATGCTGATTTATCAGAAATATTAGCTTGACATTCTATTAACATATTTTAACTGATCCTTTCCGTCGTTGTATTTCATTGATTCAATATCTTACGGTTTAACAGGCCATATTACAATACCAAATCTTTCGTTAATATTTCAGAAACTTCAACTGCAACTGTTTGATTAAAAAAATTACCTATTTCCTAATTTTCGTCCGTATCGCAGAAATATTACTGTTTGCATTCAAGAGAAGCTTTAGCTCTTGGAAAATTAAAAATTATATACCAATGGTGCAGATTAGATGGAGAGTGCATTTTTTTAAAATTCGTTTCCATCTACATTTACATAATACCCTGCAAGCCACCTCATGATTGCGTATCAGGGGGTGAGTTATAACCAACAAGCATTACATCATGCCTGAATTAAGCTAATGTACCGTTGACAATTAATGCACTGACCAACTTGGATATACTTTTCAGAATGTGAAATTTCTCCAACATGCACTGCACCACAGGTATTCCATCAATTTTAGAGGAGCCATTTGGATTAACGCATCTTGCTCTTAGATACGCGACATTTACCAATAAACGTGCTATTAGTACTATGAGTCAAATAAAAGTACAAGCATTATGGAGGTAATCGACTAATTCGCTGCACTACCCATCGACAAACCTAGTTAAAATTCTCATTGCCCGCTGTTATGGCAACCGTATTCAGCCATATTATCCGACTACAGCACCAATTCTATTGAGTAAATGTATTTTACTCTAGATCTTGTCGTAGTTTACGAAAAATTTAAAAACGAAGATGCCCCACAATTTCACGTTTTTTAAAATCTAGAAAAAACTCACTTCTTATACACAGTATTATTGTGAGAATTTCATGTATTATAGATATAAAATTTGCATATACTTCCCGTACTTCAATTATTTTTGTATTTAGTACAACATAACTTTACTATGAACTCATATAAATAAAATAATCAATAAATAGAGAGAAGAAAGTATATGGGTCGGTAAAATGCTTTGCCCCTAATATGAAAAGTTGGACAGGTTCTGGAAGCCATTTCACGGCGGAACTACCTTCGGAGAAGAGCAAAAATATTTTAGAATCACCGGAAGAGAGAACTATAGTTTGCGGGTAACAATTCCACGTTATTTCATGAAATAAATTAATAGAAATGTATCAAGAAAAGACAAATAGTATTTTGATTGGCTTAAAATATTTTTGTTCATTCCATTGCGTTATATATTACATCTGGCTTTGCTCATAATACTGCCCGATTTTGCTGGTTAATGTCAAATCTGGAAAAGTCGCTACTTCAAAAGTGCAAGTTAGCGCAGAAATAATTTACGGCCAACTTTCTACTTCGACGGATATAACAGGAAAATTGACCCCCCAAAAAATACCTCAATATTTAGCTATCACCACTTTTTTAGTCAAGAGAAAAAAAATTAAGTTATTGGCTTAATGTCATAATTTGCTTGGGATGAGTTTACTGGCAAATGCAGTTTAAGATGGACTAAGAAATACAATACTTTTATTGGTTCTCTTCACATTTCCGCCGGACACGATTTCTTTTAGCCTTCAGACTTTGTAGCCTATTCATATTTTCTTTACAAAGAGACACGTTTTTGTACCGAATAATACCTGTTCTTAATCCAACGCTTTTCTTGTCTTTTACTAAAATTTTATGATTGAAAAAATAAATTGAAAGTTTGGAAAACATGTTTTTGAGTCTTATTGTTCTTATTTTTTCCCCGGTTACAAATAAGTCTATATAATAAATAATAACAAACCCAGAAGCATCTAAATGCGGCATCTAAAAAACATATTCTAATTACGATTGGACATGAGGAATGGAAGAAGTAAATATTATCGCTGTTTAAAATTATAGAGTTCAATTTTTTAAAGACGGAAAACTCCAAATATTGTCTCAAAATCGGCATCACAAAATATCTGCGCACGCAGCAGCCACTTTGGTAACAATTCTCTCCTTTCCCACATGAAACAAAAGCACCTCTGCTCCGGGTAAACGCCGCGAGGGAGGAGACCGCCTTGTAATGCATTCGCTTTATTTGGCCCGCGTACTTCCAATGCAAAACGATCCACAAAAAAAAACCGTCGAAGCACCGGATAACCCAATTACTACGATTACTTAACCTTAATCAGGGGAACAGAGACCGCAATCATCAAGGGAGTGAGGATGGAAGGAATGAATAGTGGATCTCGCAGTTCGCGAAGGTTTCCCGAATCTGCTAGTATGTGCGCGCCCCCTTTCCTCCCGTGGGGAGGCGAGCGGAGAGGTGTAGGGGGAAAGGGTGGATGAGACGGTGGCGGAGAGTAGTAGGGAGGAGCGGGAGGGAATAAATACCCCGAAGGCCGCGGAAATTAGCACTGCAAACATTCATCATCGCCAAAATATCGCCAGACACGTCTTCCTGCGAGGGAGGCCCTTTTTAAGCCATAAATCGAAAGTTTCCTACCCTTATCCTTTTGAAAAAGAAACAAAAACCCTTTTAAAGAAACGAGGAGAGGAGGACGACGACTCTGAAGGATAATAAGCCAACAATCGTGCCGCCACCCCCCCTCCCATTCCACAAAGAGTCTCTCGTGTCCCTTCCTATTCTTCCCCGTCCGCTCTTCTTTCGGAAGAAAGCGGGGGAACTCCCAATGGATGGACAAGAAGAGGGGGAGAGAAAGAGCGCAAAGGACAGAGACGTTCACTACCCGGATTAGGCGGGAGAGAGAGATTGATAAATGAACTGCTCAACTCCTGTGGGAGGAGAAGGAAGGAACGAGAGAGGATGGCATGAAGAAAGGGCAAGAGAAACGATATGAATGGGTGAAATAAGGGGTATTGGAGTGAAATACGAACGTCGTACTTGAAAAAAATTCTTTTCTACTTTCAGTATTTCCTTCTAAAATTCTACATTTACATGCTATCCGTCATGATCGTGTGGTATGTGGTATTAGGACACCAGCCCTGTAAAGGGATAGAGGAAAACCTTATAAGAAATGGGAACTTTGTGCTTGAAAAAAATATAACTTCCCTCCTACTTTCAGTATTTCCTTCTAAAATTCTACATCTACATTCTATCTATCATGAGCGTGCAGCATTTGGTATTGGGACAATAGCACTGTAAAGGGGTAGAGGAGAAGGTTATAATAAGGTTATAAGAAATAGGAACCTCGTGCTTGGAAAAAAATAACTTCCCTCCTACTTCCTGTATTTCCTACTAAAATTCTACATCTACATTCTATCCATTATGAGCGTGTGGTATTTGGTGTCAGAACACCAGCTAGGGCTGGTAAAAGGGTTAAGGAGAAGGTTAAAATAAGATTAAATGGTTTAGTGTATATTGGAAGAGCAATGAGTGGAGCTCAGTTTTTTAATGGTTCTTCATGGTGCGTGGAAAGAATGAATTTTATAACTATCTGTTCGGCAATGAATCTCTCTTATTTTATCACTCCTGTCAAACTTAGAGAAGTAGTGTGGCGTTAAAATGATATTTATTCCTTGTTTCACACTGAAAAACATCTGTTCTTGATTCACCGAGCCCCAGTCGCTAGCAGCCTCCAAGCTATTCCCTCTAAAAGCAATAGAATACCCTTTTATGGCTCATAGATGTTATTAACGAAGCTTGCAGCTTTCCATTGGTTTTAATTTATTTTTCGGGTTTTACTTTTCTGTCCAGGTTTCCAAATGCTCGTGGACTATTCGAGGTTTAGCCCACTCCGATGGAATTAGCACCTCTCTATCACTTTTTCATTCAAGGACCATCCCACTGTACGCTAGATAATATCTTTACACATAAAAAAATTTCGATATTGCATAAAAATCTACAAAATCAACATGAATTTCTTAGTTTTCTTCAATATTCATATGTTGAACTTTATTAAAACTTTGAATATAATTTAATGTCGCCACTCTCTGCATATTTATGTTTGTTTTTTCTCTCTCCAGATCTCAAATTCAACTGCAGATCATTCATAGTGTCCTTTCTTTCACACGTACCTTTATTTGTTATTTTATTGTTTTTCACTTAAGACCACAGACCAGTAACACACTATCATTGAACAACAACTTCAGACATCCACAATAAATTTACAGATTAATGCATATACTGTTCACATTTATCGCTAGCTGCGTTTCTTTTTCAATGTCATTAATTATAGATTTATTGGTCATCCGAACTTGAGAGTGTAATGGTTAACTTATCATTTTTAAGATTAATTAATAAAAATCGTTGCATTGATCGTAAAACCTTTTTTATAATTGCTTGTTTTACAAAATATTCTCTATGAATGTTCATTTTTATATCTTCATTTGTTATTTCGTTGTTTTTCACAAAAGACCACAAGAGCAGTAACACACTATCATTGAAAAATAAGTACGCTTCGTGACTGAGATTTTTTAAAGTCAGGAGCTCTTTTCTTATGTATTACAAACTAATAACTCTAGGACGCTCAAGTAAGTCCTTTTGACTATTTGTGCTGCTGAAGGAGGATAAAGAAGGTGTAACTGATGGATGAAATAAAAAAGTATTATATAAAAGAGTAGAAAAGGTAAATACTCAATAGAAAACTATACAGAAAGAATAAATCAGATGAATTGGGCACATTCTGAGACACAATGGGCTTGCAATGAATATTATTGAAGGAAAAATAGAGGGACAAATCCCATGAGGAATGCCAAGGGATCAATACATAGGAAAAATAAAGAAGTACATAAGAACTACGAGGAAGCAAAGGACACGTAGTAAGGAGTAAGTAAGGGTAAGTAACAGTATTAGGTTGAGATGGATGGAGGCCTATGGTCAAACAATCTTAGAATTGAACCACCAATGTATGATCGCCATTTTTTACTCTAGAAAAAACTCCTTTCATGATTTTAATACCTTTGTTGGGTACTAAAAGAAAAAGAGATCAAAGTTGACCTCATTTGAATTTTAAACCTTATGTTTTAAATTTTCCTTAGGTGCCCGAGGTAGTCATTTTGACCACTCAGGCCTTAAGAGGTAAATATCGTTCTTTTACTCCAGTTTGAAGTAAAATTTTAAAAATCAGGCTTAAATATTCCTTTAAAGCACATAATTAAACTTTTCTGTGTCGAATTCGACCAAAATATTATTCTAGCATTAATAAACGAATTCCACTAACATATTACCATCGTGGTTATTGGATTTAGGCGTCTAAATTCTCATAAATATTTGCATTTACATTCTCATACCTACAATTTTGAGATAGCATTGAATTTTCTCATTAAATATGCTAAGGAAAGGTTCAAAACGTTTTCCTTATCCGAAGCACATAACTGCACTATATGGTATTGGAACGCAGAGTAGTGAAGAAATACATATTTTTGTGGTTATTTATCCTCAATTTCTACGTTTACTTAAGATATTTTCATTTATAAAATGGAGTTTTTGTTAATCAATCAAGATCTGAAACGTCCACCAAAGCGTCATAAAACCATCGAGAGTAGATTCCTGATCATTGCGTAGTAGACCATTATATCCTTGCGGAATGCAGCACCTTATTCATTCCGGAGTTACTCTTGACATTTTCAGCATCATTTAAGAGTAACTTGTAATCAGTAAAACAATCTCAACAACCTAGCGTTATTATTTAATTTGTTTATATCTACGTATGAGTAAAATTATTTATCTATTACGTACCATCACACATATTGGGAGCATATTATCCTTTACCTAGGATCACATGCTTCCATTATTTGAAAAAATATTTTATATTCCAATGGTATCTCTATTGCGTATCAACATGAAGGTCACTGTTAACTATAGCCAAGGCTATTCTGAAAAAACTCTTAAAATTTATTCATGACGTTTTTAAAATATTGACAACAATCATAGTAACATGCGGAAAGTAAACCTCAGACAAAGAAGTGTAAATTCTTACAATGTACTTGTTAGTTATTGCGATTATCCTCGGAATGAAATTTTTTTAACACACCGGCTGCTAATTAATTTGTAGGGATTAAAAATGAACAAATTTTAACAAAATTATTTTTTCAATGAATAAAGGGTCAGGTTTATGCCTAAAATTCTCCTTTACCATTTAATAGCTACAATTTTTTTTTTCAAATTCAAGAAATTATTCACAATCGCCTAATTTAACGATCGTTCAACGCTCGGCAGAGAAATGATAGGGATTTCCCGAAGAATATTCAGCATAGCTACAATAGACTGAAGCGTTCCTTGCATCACTACAGGGATAAGAAATTATGAATGAAAAACTCAAAAGATGAAAACGACAGATGAAAGGACCAGGGAGGGGTAAAAATTTAGTGAAATGAAAGATGACAGAAAGAGGTCATGAAAAGAGGAAAGAGAGCATGAGTGAAAGGATAAAAACGAGAAGAGGGTGAAAAGAAGAATTGAAACGAGGATAATGAAATGGAGGAAAAGACATCTAAATTAGCACGATGAAGGATGTTGGATGAGCACAAGAATGACAGGCAGAAGAATTTAGAGTGCCTAATGCATATGGAATGAGCGCGGAATATGTAAGAAAAAAATTACTAATTCAACCAAAATGTTGGGCGAAGAGGAGATAAAGAGACATTAAAGGGTAAGAGAGAGAAGGATAAAGATAGAAAAAAGATAGAATATACACATATGAGAGTTAATGGATGGAAAATGGTAGCAATGTAATAGAAATTGTTCCAATGAGAAGCTTTGAAAATACCACCATTTCTAATGTAGCTTAAGTAATAAGATATCATCTCTTCATCTTTTTTGAGGATATCACTTCAATCGGCACCAATTCAGGTGCTTTTTCTGCTGACTTTACGTCAATAATATGTCACACTGTAAAATTTCTCGGACTACAACCTTGACGGGGTGGTAGGAGCTAGCACGTAACCCAAGAACTGGACTGGTGGAAACATTTTTGATTGCTCCCGGTAGGCCCACTCATGCCAGATAGGTCAAAGCATAGGAGCCCGACGGAAGGTAGTCCTGTGATGTTGTTACACAAAGAAAAATCATTGTTGGGAAGCTAGGGTCAGAGTCTATCCTAACTATACAATGCCCAGAACATGAAGGCCATTCAAAGATAAATTAATCCTGGCTGCCACAGGACGTCATCCACTAAGGCGGGTGTCGTGCCTGGCAGTAGGAAAAGCAAGGCCACCTAAGTCTACATCACACAAAATCCTAGCATAAAATCATCATCAGAGCATATAAAAACCCTTAGAGATAAGAAAAAATAAAAATAGGTAAAGTACTGATAAAAATAGGGACAAGGAACGTTAGGATAAAGAAGGGGTCCGGGAAGTTAAAAAATATTACACAGAAAATAGAGAAAGAGAACACTGACGCCTTGGGCTACGCGAAGTGAGGAGGGACAGCAAAGATTGTTGAATTAATAGTTACATGGTAATCTAGAGTGGTGGGGATGAGAGTGAATGCGGGTGTTAGGTGTTGAACACAAAATTGGGGACGAGTGTAGTCAACTATGGACTCGAGAGGGATAGAGTATCATTGGTAGAAATAAAGGCATTCTAGATAAATTTCGTACTGGTCTAATTGTACATGCCTTTAATTAATCATTATAAGGAAGAGGTAGATGAGGTGAACGAATATAAAAAGAAGATATTTAGGGAAGTTGTGGGCAAGAACAATCTGATGGTAATGGACGACTGGTGTGCAGTATAAGGGAAGGTTGAGATGGATATAAGCGGGAGGTTAAAGATTAGGAATAAAATGATAGTAAAAGATTCAGAAACAGTGTCAAAAACTCTCGGAGCTGATATGCAGTCAAATAATAATTCATTTTTGATGGAATGTGATGTCAGACTCACAAGTCTTAGCATAGGTAGGAGGAAAAACATATGGAAATCGTCAGCTTTAAAAGGGGAAAAATGAATAGAATACCAGGAGACAGTGGAAAAAGACATACGCAAAGCAGATAAAAATGGATAAATCGAGGAAAAATGGTATAAAATAAAAAAAAGCAAGGAAAGAGCAAAAAAACAATTGGATTAATGGCAAAGAGAAGGGAAAAGAAGCAGTGGGTTACGGAAGGAATGATTAGGAAAAAGGAGAGATGTGAAGGGAAAAACGTCAGCACCGACTTAGGTTAGTAGAAGTTAAAGAATTTAAATAATAACTTTGGCGTGTACAGGAAAGGGCAATACGAGGAAATGGTGAAGCAGCAGAAAGAAGGGGAAGTGGGTGCGTTATGTAAAGTTCTGTCGTACGGTAAAAGAGAGCATCACGAATGATATAGGAAAAGAGAGGTAGGATATTTACTAGGCAAGAAGATATTCTAGATTGGTGGAGAGAATACGTGGAGGAGCTATATGACAGTGAAAGTAGACCAGTTACGCTGCACATAGAGGATAAGGGAGACTAGGCTAACCTCGAAACAAAGATACTGTGCAATAAAACAGAGAAGGCATCAAGAGAGATGAAGGCATGGGAAGCTTTAATAGCAGATATCATACTATCGGAGTTTCTAAAGAATTTAAGCAAAGAGGTAGACAACCGTTTTTCAAATTTATTAGTATGGTCTATGGGGAAGGTGTGTGGCCAGATGACGACGTAAAAACAGCCATGATTCCTATCCCAGAGATGCAGAAAGCGTCAGGTTACGAGGAATATAAAAAAATTAGCTTTATATCACACGCAGCCACAATTTTGCTCAGCATAATCATAAGAAGGTTTAAGAGTAAGGATAATTACTTCCTGGATGACGACCAGTTAGGGTTTAAGAAGAGAGAGTCAACTCAGATACAATTGCAGTGATGACAAAGTTTGACCGGGATGCTTTTGTTGCTTTTTGGAATTCGAAAAGACATTGAGAGGGTAAATTGGAAAATACCATTCCATATACTCGAGAAAATGGGAATAGATTGGCGAGGTAAGAAAACAATTAACCCTTTCCGGTCCTGTGATTCCAAATAGAACCACGTCACTTTCCTGCATCTAGCATCGATTTTTTCATATGTATTTCATGTAAAAGATGATGTAATCTACGTAAGGTGATACAAAATATGTGATGAGATAAAATCAATTTATGAATTAATGAAAGTCATTTGAAAAAATCGATGCTCGACGCAGGAAAGCGACTTGATTCCATTTGGAATCACAGGACCGGAAAGGGTTAAGAATTAATGCCCGTCCAATACTTCTGATAGCTAAGAATTGTAGAGGATGAGTAGGAGAGGATGAAACAAGTGACTTAAAGTCTTACCAGTGTGAGGTCCGAACTTTCAGAGTGTATTCTTGAGGCTTATGTTTCAAAATCTTTGTACAAGCAAAAATCTTTCAATGCCGCTGAGGAAAATTGATTATTATTCAGCGAGAGTCGATTATAGTAAAAGATAAATTAAACAGTTGCTTTGCTGTTTTTGTAAGCACAGCGTAGTTCACATAAAAAAACAGGAAAAGCTTCAATTGATCCTTAAGCATTTAAAAATAGAAAAGTTACTTTCAATGTGTCACAATGAAAGTCGCCACTGGTAAATATAAATAAGTGCTGGTCTTTATATCCCAGTTATCAAATGTTTCCTTAACTCTAGATGTACCAGACTAAGTGGCACTACCGAGAAGGGTCAATTTTTAACCCTTAGAAATAACTTTTTTCAAAAGGATCTTTGACGTTTCAATCAAAATAATATGAAATGGTTTCGGAAATATCATTAATTTATTGTTGTACACAATTTTCTTTGAATTTATGTGTATGTTATTGAACTATATTTTGCCATTTCAACATATAGGATGTAGTACTTCACGTGAGGATTTGGGATTGGGAATTCTCTGATGTTTATGTGTTTCGTATTCGTATTTTATCGTTTGTAAACTATAATCACCGCTTATCCGAAAAAAAGAATGCTATAAAGAAAAATATTGCAACTAAAGACAGCGAAACCTCTTTGCTTAATGACCAAACCCGAATGAAACAGGGGAGAGAGAGCTTGGGATCAAAATGACCCATCAGGGGCTAATATTTAGAGAGTAGTGTACATTATAAATTATTTTTGCTATCGAGTTATTATTTTTACATAATATTATCATTATAAAAATAAATATCAATAAATATGCAAGAACTGTAAATATTATGTCAGAAGTAATGGATTGTCAAAAATGAAAAGGGGAAAAATTACCCCTAGAGTACTCCTACTGTTAAACATGAATTTCAAAATCCCTTCAGAGATAAATACTATCATACATTTTTCACGGGCTCAGTAGGCGTTTTCTCCGTCAGCATTCGAAAATAAACTTCCCAGCAAAGGAATTAGAACAGGTGGCCAAGTTGTCTGACACAACACGGCTTTACAAATGCAATTTGAAAGCCTCCATCAGTATGGACGATAAGTATAACCTGGTGCGTTATCTGAGACTTCAATGACAGCCTGACGGCACGTCGAAATTCAATGGACGATGGAAACTCGTGAAAGCTTTGTCCTTTCATTTCCCTTGGCAGAAGTGATAGTGAACGCGGAATTTTCAAAGAATTACACGAGGAAAACAAAGATCGTAAAATGATATGTAAACCCAATTATCCCTAATCATTAACCAAATCGACCCCTGAAAAACGTGATGACAGGCTAAGATTGGCTTATCAATATCCCAAGGGCTCGAAGGCCACTGGAGAATGATCCAAAAGGAATATAAAAACCTTTTGTAATTGGCGGATGCTCGAATTTCAATTCATTATGAACCACACAGAAGAAATTTTTTGACGGGGAAAGATATGGCAATCTAATAGAAAATAGTAACATGAAAAACTGTTTAAATGTGAAAAAGATAAAATTATTCATTTTCAGGATACGACAAAATATCGTGCACAGAAGTTAAAGAGGCATTTCCCCAATGGCCGGATATTTGCCGATTAATGGACCAAATATATATTTAAATATAAATATAATTTGACTGATAAGACTAAAAAAATAAGAGGAGATTACCGTAAATGATGAGCAAAAAATACTTCTGCCTGTGACTATTTTAAATTTGAGATTGGAGATATGTTTACAAATGGAATTTTGGGTACAATAACACGTAAAAGCTAAGCAATATAAAGTTCAATAACAAGCATCACGTTTTCAATGAAAGCATTCATTACATCACAATATAATAGATCTACATTACGGTATAAAGCATGCAATATTTCTTTAGTAATTCAAGCACTAAGTGGATGCAGACAATGAGTATTCACGAATCTCTTACAGTATTACGATCTTTAGAAGAGAAAGTCAGTCCTTGTTTCTCACAAACACGGAAAACAGATATGGATATCTAATAAAGAAGCAAGGAGCCGAAAATGCTCAAGTGTAATCATAACATGGATAATTCGTACTTACTTAATGGAGGGATGGCTGAATACAAATGAGGCAAATATTCGCTGAAGAGAGATTATCAGCTTCGTATTTCGAGGAAAGATAACGGACTACATTTAGCACCATAATTCACGTGAACCAAAATGATACCACGTAGATTCTAAGAATATAAAAAAACAAAAGAAGTAAGTGAAAACATTTCATTGGAGTAGGGTGGGGCCACGAGTATAATTTCAAATAAAACAAACGCTATTACTGACAGAAATAGTATCTTAATGCCCTTTCAACATTTAATGGGAGGATAAATAAGGGCTTAAAAAAACAAAAGAGTTTTGGACAGGCATATTAGCAGCTAAGTTTTCCATAAACTTTGAGGGGGACAGTGCATATTTTCAAATTCCCGCAGATCTCGTCCATTATATCCGATTCTAACCTTATCATCGGTCGTCCACTCCCAAGATTGGTTCACGGTAGCCCTCAATCTTTTCCTGTTTTATGCTAAATCTATTACGCCATGGTAGTTCATTTAACGTAGTTTCCTCCTTATTTGGTCTATGTAGGCATCCTTTGATCTTCCGCATGGAACACATCCCTCTATTTTTCCTTCAATTTATAATATTCAGGAGGCAGTTGTGCTTCTGCTAGTGCACCATTCACCAGGTTCTTCTTCACCAGTAAATCATTCCATATGGTGCTTTCCTCTTCAATTTTGGATATAGTTCTAAATTGCTTATTATTTCCTTCCATTTGATCTTCGATATTCAACACCAAAGAAATAGAGAAAAGAAGAAGATGGATTGGATACACCCTGACACACAATTGTTGGTGTAGAACATAACTGAAGGCAAAATAGAGGGAAAAATCACCAGAAGAAGACGCAGGAATAAGTTCATGGACCACATAAAGAGGAAAGGACATAGAAAGAGATACCAGGAGGCAAGGGAACTAGAATAAGATAGGGAAAGGTACAAGGCTGCAGTCAAACAATTTTATAATTGAGCAACCAATGAATTAAACACCGTTTAAGAGTACTTCTGATCAACTGGTCCGTTTTCCAAAGGTCCTTTTACTAAGTTCCAAGTGATATGCCCCTGAAAAATTTTTTCACATATGTTTACCCGATCGTAGTCCAATCTCCTTGTCTCATGTAACAAAACTGACTGGAACAGTATCGTACCTAGTCACCTTTGTAGGTAGATTGGCATCTTTTAGGTCCGGTTAGAATTTTTATTTTTTTATTTAAGTATTCCACCGGTAAAGTTAGGTTTTGCTGAATTTCAGAGAATCTCCTCCTGGTTTTCTACACTTTCAGGGGTCTCCTATCTCGCTCTAGTATATCCCTCTTTGCCTCAGTATAACATCTACTCTTCTTCATCTTGTGAAACCTATTCTCTTTCTTCCCCTTCCCCGCTTGCCCAACATCACTCACGCTTTTCCCTTCCCTTATTCCCATCGCCCTTTTATACATGCCTTATCTATCTTCCCTGCCTATCCCGGATTTCATTCAGAAGTCTCCTTTCCTCACCAGTAACCTCTGGTAAAATACTTTCTCGATATGAAAACTGAAGTTAAAATGCTCTCACCCGTCATTCTCGTGTTAGTGTAGAGATTGTGAAATAAATATTTGGGAGAGGGAGGCTGTTTAGTCCGTTATTGCACCTGAAGCCTCTGCGAGCTCAAAGCCCATTTTACATTTGCGGAATCGTCTTATAATCTCTATACCACACCATTCTCCCCGCGCTACCCATTATGTACAAACCCCCACTCTGCTTGCACTTCCCTCGTAATGGATGCTGAAGCAAAGATTTTATTCTGCTGGCGGTAGAAGAGAGGACGAGAGAGATGGGGGTGGAAGGGTGACGGTTTAGGATAGAGGGAGAGATAGAGAATAGTGTGGGAGACGGGTGTGCGGCGGGGGGTGCAGCAAAAGGGTGAGGAGTGGGGCGCTGAGAAATGGCGTTTTTGGAGCGTCAGCGAAGTGGGGTTTTCAGGAGGGGATGTTTTGGGGACGAAGGGAAGAGAGACAAGGGATGAGAGAACAGGGGGAGGGTCTGGAGAGGAGGGCGATGGAACGGTTTGGGGATACAGGGAAGGGAGGGATGGGAAGTGACGGAGAGAAGAGGTGGAGGGGGGTGGTCCTGGGTTTCGTGAATTGGATGGTGGGGTGGGATGGGAGGTGAGTGGGGGGGGGGCGAAGTTAAAGAAAGATGCGCGCAACCGTGATTTATTCGTCAGACAAACTGTCGTGCGACTTCCACGAACCGCCGCGAGAGGGTAGCAGTAGTTACGAAAACATTTCCCCCTCCAACACACCCCAACACCACCCTTAACTCTTCGCTCTCACTCCCTCGTCAGCCTTCTTCATGTCCACAGCACCTCCCTCAGCCTCCCTCACCTCTACGTAGAAACTCCTCATTGTCAACAGCGAAGGAGCCAGAATTAAAAAGAAAAGGGTTAGGTGGGCTTGACAAAGGTAATGGTTCATGTGGGACAATTCCTCGTAATAAGAATAAAAATTGCCTGACCGAGAAAATCCTTTGAAAAATGACCAGTTTTCATTTTTGCATGAGGTTGACAATAGTTTTAGGGTTTAAAAGAAGCCAGCTGATGTAGCATTAAAAATGACAAAACATCCAATCCTGAAAATTTTCTCATTAAGTGAGGATCTTATTCATACAGGTTTTGTGTGACTGTATTTTGCTGTCAATAGTCTAATAACTCGAAACGACGAAACATATATATAAGAGTGAAATAAATGGTACGAGAGGTAGAGGTGGGCCGAGAAAGTTGTGGTTGAATATAGTTGAGGAAATTCTTAGGAGGAGGAATATTAGGAACCTTAGAAACAGGAGGGCGTATATGAAGCAGCATGTGGGGGTAAATGAAGCTAAAGAGGTTTCCAAGGATAAGTCAGTATGGAGAAAATCATTGAAGCAGAGTTATGTGTACAAATATGAGTGAAACTTGGTGACTCTGCCTACCCCGGAAGGGAACGGCGTGACTGGTATGTATGTATGTATAGTATAATGACTGAATGTTGTAAAAAGTTGTACTAAAAATAAACATCTCACCAAAAATTTAACAGTTGAAGGTAGCTACGAGTTTATTTGGCAAATTTAACGTGGTATACAGGAATTTGAGGCATGTTTGTATTTCCAATTTCAACTCGTTTCGTGAAAGGAAATTCTGTTATTTTTTCAGACGTGGGTGTTGCGATGCGAAAAATATTTGCTTAAAACAAACTAAACTGTTTAAGTAATTTTATGTCGTAAGCATTACTTTCCTTTCGCAACAGGCATTGGCTTGTATTTGGAAATCTACACCCCAGATTTACCATAAATAGAATAACATATAACATAAAAATAACATAAAAAATATAACATATAAAAGGTACAAAATTATCATTAATAACAGAGAACCTAAGAAACTGTCTTCAATTAAAAGTATGGCATAAAACAGACACAATGTCTAAAATAATTTAAATGTATCCATATACCTCAGCGGAACAATTTACAGCACTCTGGAAAATATAAAAATAAACTATACGTTACAATAGTACTGTGCCGTAGCGAGACACGGATTTTCTTTCAGAGAAACAGAATAAACATAACATCAGCCGAAATTAAACCATTGAAAACATTAGAAGGCTGTCTAATGCAAGATAGGATATGAATTTTGAAAATTATCGAAAATTTAAACACTTTTATTCAAAGGACAGATTAAATAACAGAGGACAAAGCCCAACGGTGCAACCATTTGGGAGGAGTGCACCAAAACCCTCTCCCTAAGTGCTCGCAATTTGGATCGAGAATAGGATGGTTTCACGATTAGGATATGAAGAAGTCTATCCCATGAAGTGAAAAGAAGGGGAAGATTGAATGGGAACGGATTGGATAGCGGAGAGGAGAGTAGAAGAAAACAGGAGGAGCAATAGGGAGCGAAGATGTGATGAGACGGCCACACGCTTATGAGATGGTGAGGAAGAGTCGGCCTGCGGGGACATTTCACGTTGAACTTCCCCAAAGGGAGATCTCCTCCCCACCCTGGATAATTCAGCCTCCCGCCGCTCTTCATCACCCTCGTGAAGAGCGCTCCAGTCTGAACAGCACATAAGAATTCCTCCGACAGACGCCCGCGAGAAAGAGATTGAAAAAAACATCGTAAAAGATTTAAAAGAAACCATTTTATTTTACGGAGAAATGGAATTCGTCATCCCCAAAAAAAATTTTCGCATAAAAATTAGCCGACTTCCGAGCCGCGACTTTTGTGTGTGAGAGCCTTGAGAGATTGCCTCCGAGGCTCGCACCGTAACAAGATGAGTCCCCATAAAAATTCAATGAGTCGCAGCGCCCTACAAAACAGTGCGGTCTCATCAAAGAGGAAGGCTTTTTCTTCCACCGTTAATGACTTGGCCACATACCGACATTAAAGGCTGCAGTTTCTGCAACTCTAGTTTATTTTTCTCTCTCTCTCTCAAGTCGACATTCCGATCATCATTCAGTAGAAACTCTCAAAGGAATGTTTCTTTGGAGATGCACGTATTATATTAATTATCACAACGGCTTACACTTTATTTACTCTGGATCGAATCTTGAACTAAATAAATCCTTAATGATACCCTTTCCCTATAAATAACAGGATGATGTTTTCACATAAACTATCATATGCAACCGATGGGTTGAAAATGACAAAAAAATCATTTGACTTATCCAGGCTACAAAACTGTATTTCCTATTTGTCGGTGGGCTGTTAGACTTAGTGGTGTAACCAACTAACACACCTCACCGTCAATTGAGAGACCTAGGTTCGATTCTCCATCAAGTCAAAGGTGTTGTTTGCGTCGAATTTTGTCCCATTTGTCGTATATCTTTGCACTCAATCGCGTAACTTGGTGTCATATCTATTGTTCAACTGCAGTGATTTGGGTATTGTAAATTATACTCGATGTAAAATTGGCAAATTATTTCAGTGTGGTAATCCACAGAGTAGGTCATCGGTACCAATCAGTACAGGTAATTAAGTGAGGGTGGATTTTTTGAGGAATAAAGAAGGGATGGAGAGAAAACTGTTTATAAAGAAAAGCTGCAATTTGATGTTAGTGACGGTTAACAACAGTTTGAACGGGAGGAGTGATACAAATGAAATTCCACTATTTGATGCAAAAGCAAGGCGGTTTTATCGAAAAAAATGTCCGCCCGTCCCGATATTTGAACCTGGGTCTCTGAACTAAAGTATTGTACTTTGGCCACCTCACTTAACCGATTCTCGGATAAAATGAAATACAAAAATGAAAATACATTTAATCTCTCTATTCTGGTTAATAATAAAATTATTCTCATACTTATGTCACTAGAGAGGGACATTTAGTGAGTATGTTGGTGCAGTTAAACAACAGGGTGGACCGGCCTTTCATATTTAATCAGTTTTAATTGGTACATGAGGCAAGATAAGTAAAAAACAGTTTTCCCCATTACATTCTTGCCGGTATTTTGGCTCAACGCTAAGGGCAATGTACGGTCCTAATTTTATCCCCCGGATGGATTGTAGTCCTGTCATCCCGCTGAGGCCTTTCACCATGTTCACGTACACCACAATGGCCAAGTTTATGCTCTCTTCTGGTCTTTTCCTAGTAGGCAAAATACAAGTCGTATCATACAAGCGCCAGTTGATTTTTTTTAACTCAGCTAAACAACAGCCGGTTTTCCCAGAACATGAATATGCAATAGCACACTAACGAATAGGCTCGATGGAACATCAGCATTTGAATCGTTTGGACATATGAGATGCTGGTTCCACCAGATCATAAATTAAAGAATAGAATAAATGGAACCATTTTACCATACGTCAGCACGTGGAAGATCAAAGCAAATAAAAGACAAAATTGGCTATAATCGATGGATTAAATGAACATCTACTACGCCGAATATATAAATATAAGAAGTAATTTCGAAATGCGCCTAGTTTTTTCAGTTAATGCGATTCTATATCGTACACTTTGAGTCCCACTGTCCTTTGTAGATATATTTATTCGTATGAATAATACGTTCATCAATAAAATGCAAGTTAATTTTTTAACTCGGTAATTCCCGCACCAAGTTCTGAGATTCGGACTCGATAGGACTAGATGCAATGCTATAGATGAATCAAAATTGTATTCATAGCAATATGGAAGCCCACCTATTGTAAATTCCGCTCTATACAATACAATTGGCCACCAGCATAGACCCCAATCGCCTTGGAAGTCCGTGGTGACTCGTCAAATTATTTCACGCAACGACTGATATGGCTAGTGATAGAAGTAACCTCTACATAAAAACTCCTTTAGTGAAACGAACTGTGTATACACCCAAATCCTGGTTAATTATTTTATCCCTCTCTCATCCACTGAACCCTTTCCCCTAGTCAACCGATCAAACAACAAGCTACATGCGTCGAGAAACGTCTATAACAATTCATAATACACGTTTATTACTTCCCCACTCTCTTTTCTTTCCCACCTCCTCTCACATTCCGAAAAAGTGAAAGAAACAGGGAATTCTTTGAGGAGTTGGTCGAGAATAATATTTAATTTTCTCCCCGATGATATTTAAAAAAGTAAACACAAGAAAATTTTTGCGGGAGGTAAAAATTTGGCAATTAGGTATAAGCGAAATTGAAATTTTATTTAGTAATCTGCATTTTATTTGTTATATGCTCAGCATAAATTGATCTATATGTATTTATTTGATGTTAATTGCTCAAAATTTACATATTTACTATGTATGCCATTAATTATACGTGACTTTGAGCTTTGATAATAATAATATGTACTATTTGTCTCACGCTATGTTGAAATTGATTTTTATTTAAATCAGACAGATGTAAATACTTGAGTTTACTCAACAGCCAATGCATTGATAAGTCTGTCTCTCCACTTTAATGATTAAGCTGACGGAAGTCCAAAAACAGGTGTTGCTTAGATGCTTCTTTTTTCGTTTAATTTTTCTCATTTAATTAGTTAAAATGATTTGAGAAAAATTAAAAATGTTATTACCATCATCATTTATATGAAATATCAGTGATTCAAGAGCCGACAAGGATGGTAAAGAAAGGAAGAGTGAGGAGAATATCCTTCCATTGTTACAGAACCTGACGGGAATTCAAGCGGCTGGATTTTTAAAACAACAAAACCCGAACAGCGCGCCTCCACTCCGCTGACCCGTGGAGGCTGAGCGCGGAAGGGCAAGCCAAGCACCCTCACCAAGAGGCAGCTGCAACAACAACACCATCCGAAGTGTGTTCGCTCTAGTAGGCAGACGGATGACACAGGGGTGGAGTTGGAGGCACCCCGGATGGTCGTAACCTCCTCTCGCTTACCCCAAACCCCCAATAGGTTCTCCTATCTGGCGGGAGTGAAAAAAATCCCGCATGGGGATCATCCATTAGCAGGGCAAACCTTCAGGAGCGAGGAGGGGTTGACGGCGCACCACGGTGTTTTTGAGGACGCTGCTGCCATCGAAGCAGGTGCTGTCATCTGTCGTGCAACATACGCTGTCTTGGGAGGCAGGGGTGCATAATTCAGACTCATTACGGCGCACGTTGATTTTTCTGATGCGCTCGAGGGCACGATTTTGTCGTTAGATGTCTCCCGAGGACCATCAAGACATTAGTACACATCGGTTAACTCCTTATGGAAAGGAAATGGCGCGAATACATTCTTCGGAACGAGGGAAATTGGAGTCATTTTTCTTTTGCCTTGAGGGAGTAACAGGAGATTTATCGTGGAGGCTGCACGTAATTGAGGTTCCGCTCAATGCACCGAGTATCAATGGCATCGGCATCAACAGTATGGAGGTTAGAAAAGCACAAAACCCACCTGAACTTGCACAATATTCATTATTTAAGAAAATATAATAGATGTAATAATGAGGGGAAACGATGAGGTCAAATGTAGCCAATAAATAAGCCTTAGTCTAATGTTTTCAACAGCGATGAATAAGTTTTTTAACATCCTTCTGTCCGAATAAAAGTTTAAAAAAATCGGTCTGAACAATAGTCCCAACACGCCACATGATTGTGGATTAATTAAGGATATGAAAAAAGGCCGATATCACTTGTATCACGACAGTTAACAATAGGTGGGTGGGTCGATTGGGGGAGGATTTTCGATAGGTCAATGGGAAATCGACAGAGGACGGAAAGAAATTGGAGGCCAGTACTAAGCCACGTTTCCCTGCCGCTGTTTTTGCATCGTTTTGCCTCTGCGTCATGCATCACAAACAATCCCCGTTTAGATGGCAGCGGCAGCATCGGGAGAATAGAGAAGGTGGTGGAAAACCGTTATCCAATGAGTCATCGTACTTACTCGTGCTCATTGTGGAGATAAAATCTTGATTGTGGAGTTTCTGAAGAAATAAAACGCCTCGAGGGTATTGACCATTAGCTGCGCCGTGCATGTTCAAAATTCGCAAAATAGCTTAAAGTGACACACGATTTCCCTGGAAAGAATAACTTGACCATAAACTGATGAACTTTAAGCGTTCGTTCTTGCTCCCCGCCGCATCTCCGATGACGCTTAGTGTCGAAAGATGGGAAACTCCGATGGCAGTACATCACAATAACTCGTGTATTAAAACTTATCCCAGCTGACCTAAAACGAAAGGCACCAAAGGGTCAAAAGTTCTAAGTACACTTCGACAAATGGAGTGCTACCCTCTCAACATACAATCTAATTCGGGATCTGTTTTCTGATGAAAACTCTCGACAATAGCTGGGAATTAAAACCTGTATGCGAGAAGCCAGGTCTTTGACCACTGCAATAAACCAATTTCCTCTCTCTGAATTGATTCTGAATCTCCAGACAAGCGTACTAAGTGAAGATACCAAGGCAAAGGCTCACAAGAAAAAAAATCCGAAAATCCCGAAAACGTCTCGTTACGAGAAGAAAGTTCATATGAGATTTACGGTGCCCATTTTACCATTAAAGATTAAAAAACAGAAGTCCCTAAGGCATTCTCATATTCAACAAAAATGGAAGTCAAGTTATGCAACAAGTGCGGTAGGTTTTCCTCGCAGGGCCGAGAAGCCGGCTACTATTATAAATGCCACGAAAGGCGAATGAAGAGATGCTAAGTTGATGGCAGTAAATTCAAGGGACATGCTTATGAAGTCATTTCTAGCTTAAAACCGAGACTGCTTAAGTACCCACGCTTGGCAAGAAATTTTGTTTGCTCTCCGCCGTTGTTAACAGAACACTTGAGCAATAGTATTCCGCCCCACTAGATTCCCGAGAGACAAATAACTCTCTCATCACACGTTCAGAGACAACTACGTAATTGCCAACCCAGGGCAATTTCCTGTATGAATTATACAAAGTTTCCAGAGTTTGTCGACGCAAGACTTGTTTGAGGTAAGAAAAAATGACGCTCGTGACCACCGGGAAACTTAAGTCTTTCACAATGGAATCACAGCGGAAATGGAGGAGAATATAAAGAATGAAGATACCTGGTCGGAGATGGGAGTGAAAAGAAACCAAAGCACCGCACCACGAGTAAATCTTTATGCATTTAACTTGGACAAACATTTCCCTCCCGGGAGACACAAATTACCAGGGACGGTAGCGCAGCAGAAGCTCACTCAGGAGAAAGAGCCGCAGATAATTCCGTCATCAACACCAACGTGAATTTTCTGCATTTCATCACCGGTGTGGACGCAAAATTTGGACGGCTACCTTCGGAAAACAAAAACATACGCCTTCTTTGGTCCATTATATTCACAATTGTGGTATTAAATGCATTTAAATGTCGAGAAATTTCTCAATTTGGGTTGTTTAAATGAAAGAAAGGGTAAGAAAAGAGGTTGAGTAATTTTTGTTCACCAGTTATTAAATAAAGTGAATCAATTGATAAAATTAGTAGGTACGTAAAAAACTCATTTTAACGATATCTGCAAAGGGGAAATCCTAAAAACCGATATCCTACTCCGTCGTAAAATAATTCGTGTGCCCCTTTGAGAAAAACTGAGAGACATTTACTTCGCTAGATTTATACAAAAGGAAAGAAAAATTATGGATAAACTAATCTTAAGAATTTTCATCAACGGATGGACATGAAAGAATATATTCAAGTAAATCTTCAGCATGACCCGATATTCATCCAGGTAAGCTGCTATTTCATCTAAATGTGAACAAGATGCATTTATGGAGAAATGAGTGGATCCTGACGATTTTGTCCAAAAAAAAGGTTCAATCAAGTATATTCATCCTCAAGTAAATTATGGGATTGAACTATACGTTAAAACCAAAAACATATCTTTGAAGTCTACCTACTTCCGAAAAAAAATTACGATTCCCAACGCCCACTTGGGGTGTGGACTTTTCAAAGCGATTTCATTTTTAAGTAGTGATGAATAAGACCTTGAAAACCGCTTTATTCCTCGAAATAAAATAAACCGTTCCCAACGCCCACTGAACGGGGAAGATTGTTACAGTGTCCTTCCACGGTCCAGAAAAGTCTTTTGCAGACTCCCAATGCCAACTTGTCGGGAACCGCTTTCCTTTTATAGGGTCCTCGCCAGTTGCACGTCTGTTCGGAGCGACCGATGCGGAGTCATCGGAATCGCCAAGGAGGAGGACGAATGAGGAGAGGCAAATCCTCTCTGTACAAGTTGTGGCACAAGGGGCAGCTGCAGTGGCAAGCGGGGAGAAGGCGTGGGCCACCGACTACTAGTAGTTTACTCATCTCGGGAGACCCTCTCTTAACCTCTGACTCAGAGACCCGGTGGTTCTGAGAGCAAAGTGCAGGATCCTGTTCGTCGGTTGGCCGAGGAGGGACTTAATCGGTAATGCTCAAGACGACTGCGACGCCTGCGGAAGATGGAAGGAAGTGGGAGCGGGTGGGAGGGGGGAGCGTGGGGATTGAGGATGGGGAGGAAGGCGTGTGGTTGGGGGGTGAAGGCGAGTAAGAAGGTAGCCAAGAGGATGGATGCTCCTTTTGAGGTCTGGAAGTCGTCTGAGCGACCCTTGCATTGAAAAACAAACGTAAGACCCTCGCTAACTAAACTCCCCTTAAGCCCCTGCCGGTCGTCTCCGACACGTTACTCCAGACCCGCTTCAAGCCATTCCGCAAGAGCATTAGAATTCATTCCTAAGGTTTCTACGAAGTACCTCAAATTAACGACGGAGCCTTAGTTTTAGGTGGCCGCGGTCGGTTGGTTTTCAAAATCGACATAAGTGTGTTCTTAAATATGTTTTTATGAGTCCTTGACTCGGCAAAACGCCCTGAAATTTTTATGTGAAAAAAATTCGCTGTAACTACGTTAACCATGGGATAAAATTTTAAAAAAACCTTTTAATCATCATTATCATTGTTCGTTTAATCCTAATATTGGTTGACTGCAGCCCTCCACCCTTCCCTATCAAATGCTTGTTCCCTTGTTTCCTAATAGCTCATTGTACGTACTCAGGGGACTTAAGCCTCTATTTCACCTTCAATTATGTTCTTAACAAACTAATTGTACCTAATTACTCCTAAGGTGTAAGTAATCCATGTGGTTCTTCTTTTCTGTATATAGTTGCATAAGGTTCTTTCCTCTTCTATCTTCTGCCAATATTATATACTGTTTAAATAGCGAATAACCTTTAAATAGCAAAATTAATTTGCTATGTTTAGTCCGACATCGGAGACTATCAATAGGTAGCACTATGTACATGCTATTTTACTTTTCTTTTCATCTTTTGCCGGGGATGCTAATGTTTTTGTATGCATTATGTTACTTCAATTTTTTTAAAAAAGTATCGCTCGCTTTGAGTGACAGAATGGCAGAAATTGAACAAGTAGCCCATGCAAATTTAACATGTTTAGATGGAAGAGTTTACTGTAAATCCTGCATGATAGAAGCCAATTTGGTAAATCTCCTTTAAATGCATTTTTAATATTAATTATCAGTATATTTACAAATAAATTCAATAAGAAAGTGACACAGCGTTTGATGGATCAAGCATGCCTGATGTGACCTGCCTCACACCCTAAGGTTCACTTAGGAAATATAGTCGTAGGGCTGCCATACGGAATCAAGGAACACTTGAGGACGTATAAAAATACGAATGTCTTTTTTTTTGCTTCGTTGACCATTTCTCATGGGTGTCTTGTTAGCCTTACGTTACTCCAGATGATGGTTCATGGTTTAATCATAACTTTGGCGAAGGCATGTGGATACATTTGTTGGACCAAAATCCTCAACAATAATCTGCTGAGATAAAATAGCTATGTAATAAGTAAAGCAAAATATACCAATTATTCTTCCATGCATACCACCATGATTGAATGGGAGAAGTCCCTTTGGTCTGGTATAATTCTAGCCAGCGCTCGTAAAATAATGTATAATAAAAATAATAATAAAAAGCAAACGAAGGCTCCTGGGGTAATTCCCCGTTTACAATACTATCGTGCATACGATGGTCCGTGCGAAGGTAGAATAAATTTGTAATGCAAATGCACGTCCGTTACATGGTAGTCTATTGCTCCTAACGCTTGTATTGCAAGCATAAAAAAGAAATGACAAATAACGATAGTGAAAAAAAGGCAATCATAATGGTGAAACAGATGATGTTGCTTTAATGAAGCAGCATAAAAATGTGTTATTTGCTGGAAAAAGTTCTAAATCCTCAAAATACCACAGGAACATGGCCTCGTAGGTGTAATCGTAGGAGGTTGGAAGAATAAGGGAGTGGTAGCAAGATGAGGAAAAGGAAGGAAAATATCTAGAGAGTTTTAAGGTTAAGGCTCTATGAGGACAGATGGAGAAAATATATTGGGCAGAAAAGGTTAAAAATGAGGAAGTACTGAGAAGGATTGGAGAGGAGCATACTTATTGAAACGTAACAAGGTTCCCATACATGGTCAGTTATGGATTGATACCCTCATGTCAGTCCAGCTCTTCATTCCAAAACCGACCGTTCGTGGGACCTCTCACTCCAAGCACGGTGGTTCATCACGCCGTTTCACGCCGGGAGTGATGAATTCAACCAGTTAGGATTTCCGGAATGACACCACGCCAAAATTGAACGTGTAGGGATCGCTGCATTCCTGGAAGGACAGGAACCTGGACACTGAATCTTTTTTAGCCGCCTAATGTGATGATTTGCAGTAGTTTTTCTAGCAGTCTAGACTTCTAGCTCTCCTGAAGCGTTAACAAGCCATTACTGCACGTAATAGAATGTCTTTCAAAAGCCTTCAGAGAGTGAACATGATTGAATTCACAACAGTTCGTGGCACAGAGTCGAATGTTTTGGCCTGACTCGTGAGTAGCGTGAGTTCCTATTTGTATCACCAACACATTTCGTGGCAATCTATTGATGGCACATTTTGCTTGGTTCCGTTCCGCTTTATTGTCTTCAAGGTGTCGGATTAAGTGTGGGGCCCTGGAACTCAACTGTGTATTTTATCCGAATTTTCCCGTTCTTCTTTGTTGATTTCTTTATGTTTTATACACACATCACTTTATTGGCCCTAACAGATGTTTCACTTAGAACATAAAAACATTATGATTATTCATAATTACTATTACAACCTTATGCCAGGGGCTCGCACTATACTACGTTCAAACTGAACCGTTCAAACCTGTACACGGAAAAACAAATTACCGGTTTACTGCGCATCGAACGACATTTGTATTTTAGTACCTACATCATAGCGATATAATGGAAAAATTTACTTAGTTGAATAAAAATTGGTCAAAAGGATTAACTTGCGCTTTGAAAAACTAACCGTTCATCGAACCGTTCCTCAAACAGCTACGTCGGCGAGCATACTTTGGGCACCCGCTTCCGATTAGATTGAACTTTCCAGAGCAATATTTTCGATCGGCCATCGATAAATATTTAACGCCCGATAGATTTTGATTTTATTTCTCAAATTAAACTCTTAATACTCGCGGAACACCTACAGCACGACACGTTTTTTATTCATGAAATGCGGCCGGGTGAAGCAATGTCAATGTTTGCGCACAACCCTATCAGATATCAAAATAAATTCCTATTGTTCGAGTAAATATTTGCCCACTGTAAAGGGAATTGAGTCGCTACAGTAAACATTCCATTTAAGGTTCAGAAAAACTTCTAAATAAATAATGGTAACTGCTGAAAAATCCTCTTGTGGTAGCAAAGAGAAATTTATTAATGACTAGCGGAAGGTATCCGTTGAAGTTTGAGGGGTGAGAAAAACATTGAAGTCATTTTATAAGAAAACCATAGAATCTGGAGAATACTGCCAGTGTGGTCATTCGAGGAGTTCATAAATCTGTGTAACTGGGTGTTTTTTGTAGCAACAGAGGCATTATTACCATTACTATTCGATGCACATAAGAATTCTTGCACATTTTATTGCTGTGTAGTCTATTTAATTCCTTTATGTGTATCGTTTACTACGTAATTGATCTCTCTTTACATGCAGTGCCCCACATGAAGGAAATTTTGAAAATGGACATTGAAGAGTATACTTGTAGTAAATATGCATTAAATTTATCGATTACCCCCCGAAGCAATCTATCATGGCGCCCTTAGGACTCTGGTCCTTCTTATATGGATTTTCTTTCTACGTGCTACCATTGGCCTGCAGGAAAACGTAATATTGAACTTCTGGAGGCGTGAATATCCATTTAAAATCAAATCTCTGGTTTTCAAGGAAATATATAATTGTTGATTTCCGAGAAAAAAGGGAGATTTTTCAGCTTAAAACATGATTTTCAGGCAAATATGGAACGTAAAAGAAAATTAGTTGAGAGTCTTAAAAACTTCATTTATTCAACCACCCGATGAAAATATCTTAGTCCTCTATCTTGAGTAAAAGTACTTTTAAAAAGGAAAAAATGAAACCAGTGCACCGAACCCAAGGCTTAGCATAGACCACCCGGGGAGCCTTTGGGGGCCCTGAGGGCCTTTTAATATAGCCTACGTTAGAACCAGATATATTTTCTATCTGCATACCAAATTTTAACTTAATCGGTTCAGTAGTTTTTGCGTGATAGAGCAACAGACAGACAGACTTACACCATTACATTTATACATATTAACAAGGATAAAATACAAGCGTGAAAATTACATACTTCTTCAAAATGGAGATGTATTCCGCCTTGGAATGCAAATCTTAGGAAGAGAAGACGTGAAATGTGATGATATTTCGGCGCCAAAACTTACTCTAGTAGACTTGAAATATGAATGAAAAAGGCAACGACTTCTTTAATTGAGTATGATTATTCCACAGTTACAGCAAGATTTTACGTTTCCGTATGAAGGCCCGACGCGAGGAACGCAAATGTCCTCCAGGAATTCTCGAAGTAAACTTAAAACCCAACTCGAAGTAAACACGCTAAATTTTCCAAGCATAAGAGGAATATGGGTAACCTCCCCCTCAAATTTGTACAGCTCCGCTCAGCAGGATTCCCTTCCACTGTAAAATGATGGAGCACGATGTTACCATGTAGTGTTTAAAAACACTCATGGCCTTGAAAATTATTTTTCTTGTGAAATAATGATGAACAGTTCCAACTAATTTACGTTTTACTTACTTACTACTTAATTATTTAACACTGACGCAAATTAATTATTACGTGCCTTTGCGAATAGTAAATAGTTCCTGTCAGAACATCATGTAAAAGCGACTTTATCAATCCAAGGGTCCTCTAATAGTAAGCGTTCTTGGATACTAGAAATGTTCTGCGAGAAAAAATTAACATTCATCAAACTTGTTTTCACAATGGTGCGATACATAGGTAACTAAAGAGCAAACGCACTAACTATTGAGTTTTGAACACGATGACCCGTTCTTAAACGCAATACGAAAAAAGTTGTCATAAATCAACTATTGGCTCTAATCCTTCCTTGAACATGGCTCAAAAAGTAAGAGAGGTAAAAAATTATCATTTTTTAATTATTTCGAATCGCTTCCAATTTTCGCGAACACTCCTATGTATCACAATCTGCCATTAGTATGGGATCCCAATTTTTTTCTCGGTGTCTGAAATGAATTTGGGTTCTACAGTTAACGCTGATCCAGTAAGCTATCTCACTGATTACGTGGGCTGTATTTCTTCCCGTAACCTAATAACACTTCTCCCGTCGGTTTCTATAATATTTTTTTTATTTTATAGCCACTGCAACGGCGTCATTTTCTTTTAACAATAATACACTTTTTGAGATTGTATTGAATTTCTCGGAGCAATACTTTCTATCTGCTATCGATAAATATTTGAAGCCCTATATATGTAAATTTACAAATAATATTAAACTCTTAATACTCGTGAAACACCTATAGCACCATATGATACACAGATTCCGACACCTATTATCTTTTTCAAATGTCCTTGGGGCTAGGAAGCTGGACATTTGAGCATCAACATTTTGGACATCAACATTTGTGGGGCGGGCGCCTTTCGTGCAAGTCTGGAACTGTTCGATGATCTCCACTTTCGGGGGATTGGCAACTACCACAGAGGGGAGGGTTTTAGCTCGACGTTGCCGAGATTACTTTCCCTCAGTCGGGAACCAGATGAACCACAACGAGAGGGGTCGTGTGGTGATGAGGTTTGGCAACACACCAGGCAGAATTGTGAAGTTTACATGACGGAGGTTTGAGAGCGATTGAATTTTCGACGTTCTACGCCACGCCTACAGTTCCCTGAATGACTCTTATAAAGTCAGGTGGCGAGCTATTTTTTCCTCGTTCACCCTCACAAGGATTAGTCCAGCCTCCTAGCGCCTAATACATTTAAAAAAGGTGATAGAGCTGGCTGTTCGCAGATTCTGGAAGAAATTTAAAATAAGAAAAACCTAATTATTTTACCACTCTTATATTTTGATCCATGTTGGACTAAGGACTAGTTGATATATGACGTTAAGTTCTAAGTTTTTTCGAATTAGGTTTCAGAACAGACCATCTTGTTTGCATCGTCACAATTAACACATTTGGTCTTAAACTTCGTCTCGCACCTATGCTAACACGTATGATGATTGGAAGATTAATTATCCGTGGTATAAACTTTGCTGCAATACAGTAATGACTTACTTTTCAGTACAATCGAACATTTATCACCCAGTCACCCCGAGTCTTTCCCTCACTCATGATTGAAATGGATTTATTTATATTCCGCTTACACTAGGGGCATATCGCTATGTGGGGTGGACTCTCTGTCATCCGAGTCGTACCCCTATCCTCAAAGCTCACTGCCATATCCCCCCCTTCGCCCAACGAGGAACATAAACAAACAAAGTCTTCCGAATAATCCGCTACCCCTCGGCAACCCTCTGCATTATTATTGCCTACTTCATCGGCACACAGTACGTTATCTATCTCCAGCGCTCCACGCTCAGGGGTTCAATGCGGTAACCCTTTCAACTTCCCTTATCACTATTTTGCGACCCCTATTCCTGTCGACTCCCCTCCGTTCTCCACCCTTCCATCAGGTCCTTTCTTTCCTCCTGATCTGTTCTCCATCCACATCCTCCCCACCTCGTCTTTTCGCGTGCGCACAGCCGCCGCTCAAATGTTAGTGGATAAATGATGACTTCGTTTCTTTCCATCTTCCGCACCTCCTGGCGTGCCCTTCTTGTTTACTTAATTCTTCTTCCATCCAACCTTCATCAACCCTGAATCTGTAACTTATAATTCTTCGGGTTCATCCCGCGGTGTAGTATTTTTGAGCACGACAGTTTCGCCGGTATTCTAGTCGGCATCATCATGTTGTGCGCTCAGCGCGGAGACAACGTGACGCCCGTTGGAAGGCGACGACGCACGCAAACACGCGGTACACTTCGATAGATTGAGTTCTTGCTCTAGGTGTCGAGGATCGAACAATCACAAAAAAAGTGAAAGGAAACTGAGAATTTATTTGAACCAAGTATTTGATTGAATAAATTGCATTCCAATTACGAAATCAGCCTACCACCGTACGGACCATTGTACGTATGCTAATAAAGACTACACCAGAAGCCTTCGTTTACTAATCAGTAATTAACTAGCAGTGGCATGAATTCTACCAGACTAAGGAGACTACTCCAATTCCATCATGGTAGGAATGCATGGAGGAAAAATCAGCATATTTCGCTTTAATGATGATGCAGCAATTTTATTTTAGCATTATTTTTGAGGACTTTAGCCCTGTTTATACATCATTTTACCTTGGCCAAAATTTGATTTAAAACATAAATCATTGCACAGGCTAACTAGACACCCGTGAGAACAGATCAACGAAACAGAAAGAAAATGACTTATTCTTTTTTGACATGTCCTAGAGAGTGCCTCATATTACCTCAAAGGTAGTCCTGATGATGATTTTTAATAAATTTAACAATTGCCAAAGGTTGCTTGAGGTTATCATTGAACTCAGGAATTCGGCTTAAGACTCGAAATGATTCCCATTTAGGTCCGATATCCGAGCGTAAACATAAAGTCACGTGATACCTAGGTTCACAAGCATTTGGCCTCGAAGCAAGAATATTTCACTTTTCTATTAAAAAAAGATTAATCTCCTTTAAAATCTCAACCTTCTTACCACTGAGAGGTCTATTATCTTTTTTCCCCTTCAAAGATTTCACCTTTTTCGTAATTCTTTTAATTAATTTTATCTTGTAATTTATCTGATATATTCCAGTGCAACTTAAAACCTTATATATTCCAAGTCATACATACATACATACCCATCACGCCGTTCCCTTTCGGGGTAGGCATAGTCAAAATGTTTCACTCATTAATACATAATTGTACACCTAACTCTGCTTCAATAATTTCCTCCGTACTATCCTATCTTTGCAAACCTCTTTTGCCTCATTTACCCCCATACACTGTCTTATACACGCCCTCCTGTTTTTAAACCTCCTAATATTCCTCCTCCTAAGAATTTCCTCAACCACATTCAACCACAACTTTCTCGGCCTACCTCTACCTCTCACACCATTCATTCTACTCTCACATATCTGTTTCGTTATTTTTTTCCAAGTCATTAAAGTGTAATTATTGATCAAAATTAAAGGGGGAAGAATTAAAAATCGAGGAACGATGACTGAAATTGTTTATTAAAAACCAGTTCCAGCCATGAAAACTTGATTAATTTCGTGCCTCCGTTAAGAAGTTGTGCGTTTTTAACGATAACCCCATCGCATTTTGCCACTGAGCGAGCTTTTAGCACCAACCGCTTCGTCGTTTACCGCATTTGTGAGACCAAACGGAAATGAATCAATTAATTTTCCTCCGCAGTTGAAGGCAACGCTTTAAACCACCCTGAACACATCGCGGGAAGTTGGGAGGAATTTACGTTATGGGATCGAAGCAGAGGTTTTAAGCATGAATTAGTGATCATGACGCGAAGGCAAAAGTTTTGACTGTCTAAGTTTCTCCCAAAAACGTGAGAGGAGTTGGTTCGCCTTTTGCCTTTCGCCTAGTCCTCCATTTTTTTCTCAACGTAATGTTTTCACCCTTCTTCCCACACCAACATCACCTGTGGTATAATACGGGAGGATTTTGGCGGAAGAGAGGGGGGAATACTATGACGACGGTTAATGAAGGCAGCACAGGTGAGAGGGAATGAGGAGAGGGAATACTGGAAGGCGCTCAGACAGACTTAGGGCCGCAGGGATCCCCGTACACCGGAGTTGCGCTCGCACCCACCGCGGAGGGTGAAGGGGGGGAGGAAGGATTGGGAGGTTGAGGAGGGGCCGCCATCTGAGAAATGGCGGGTAAATAAAGACGGCAGCGAAAGACAGAGAGAGAAAGTTGATAGGGGAGGGGGAGTGCGGCGGGGGATGTGAAAAGGGTTGGGCGCGTGAGCCGCAGCCATTGAAGCGTGAAGGAAGAGGCTGAGAGCAAAAGAGAGGATGAAAAACAGAGCGGTGGAAGTGGGTTAGTGAAATGGGAGGGATAGCAAAGGCCTGGCAGGGGTAGGGGCGATGATTAGGGTAGCTGGGGGGAGGGGGTAATCTTGGGTCATTGAATGCACCTTTTAAAAATTTTACAAGCGAGTACAAAAAATTCAAAGGACACATTTTAATTGAGCACATATGTTAATGCGCTGCAGCTAACAGTGCATGTAGCTGTGAAAATTACACAAGAAATTCACATTTTACATGTTTTACCTCAACCATCATCATCAAGATCAGTAGCATGGACCATTGGAAAAGCTGACCAGAAAATGCTAGAGCCTTCGAAGCCAGGTGCTGGATGCTGAAGACTAAATGGATGGACAAAAAAGAAATGATGAAGTTTTCAGAAGAATATAAGAGGAAAGGTCAGACTTGGAATACCATACAGATTTTTAGAACCAGATGGATTGGACACACCCTGAGACACTATGGGTTTGTGAAGAACATAATAGAAGATAAAAGAGGGAAAACCCCCAAAGGAAGGCCCAGGAATAAGTTCACAGACCAAAGACAGAGGAAAGTACACAGAAAGAGATACCGGGAAGTAAGGGAAGTAGTACTAGATAGAGAAGGGTGGAGGACTGCAGTAAACCAATCTGAGGATTGAATGACGATCTCAACCATAGCATGATTTGTGTGAAGTGCATGATGGTGAAAGTGAATTTCTCCACTGGAATGCATGTTAATGATAAGTCGCCTCCTACCAAATACTCTTGAGTTGGCTTGAAACGTAATACGTACACTTGACGTCAGTTTTCGGTGCAGAATACCAAATACAGGCAATAAATATAATCCTATGATGTTTTCCCAAATCACAGACTCGGCGTTTTATTGGATATTAGTTATCATCCACTATAATGTGGTGAAATATACAACTTCGCGATTATAAGAGAAGCCTCTTTTTATAAGGGTAATACATTAGTCAAGGTAGGATTCATCCATTATCACAGACACAGTAACTTACAAAACTATCACAGGAATGCTGTCTCGCTGATCGCTTGTAATAAATGGAAAATATAAAGCAAAATGAGCAAATTATTTCCATATTGCGATATATAATTACGATATATGGAGAGATTTCTATGGTGTTACGAAAAAAGTAGCGTCGTATTGCCGGATAACACTTACTCAAAACAATTTACGCTTATCCATGGTTAATACATTGATTATATGACCTAATATCCACATGCAATAATTTAATAGGCCAGAAATAAATTGATAACTCAATTTTCTGGTGAAAGTAAATGATAAGTCAATTTTCTGGTGACTTCAATTAAAATAATGTAAGTTATCATTCAAAACAGTTGATTTGACATTGCGAATTTGTAACTCTCCCTCCTTAACAAAACTATTTACTATGTTTTAATATTCCACCATTTTTATTTGGGTATTCGTTATTGCTGATTTACATATCGCTTCTGGGTATTTGCCCTTCATTCCTTGAGTTACTTCGTACTCGTAAAAGAGCTTGTCATTACTAACAAAACAGAGGAAAAAATGAAAATGAGGGAATGATTTCAAGTGCCTTATTCCATAAATATGAATCTCGTAGGGATAAGGAACCAAGCTTTGAGCTAAAAACCATCATCCTACATTTATATAATTATTAATTTCGCTCTTTTTGGTAATACACGCCCATATATTTGCTGCAAAGAAATTTCCTCAGTAATTATAATCAGATATGAGAATATTTGAAATTTTTAAGTTGAAATTAAATTTTACGCGGGTGAAATAGCGCAAGGACTGAAAAAGCGAATATTTTAATGAGATATGCCCTTGAAAATTCATAGAAATGAGTTTTTTTAGCACAGCTGCCCGTCCCAGAAATGGCCAAGTACGGAATTCGTGAGTGAGTTGTTGTCTCTGGGATTTCTCTTGCATTTTCTCGTCCGATGACTCCGTAAACATGGAATAAAAAAGAGGGGAAACATGTTGTTCGTGGAAAAGGACACACATGCAGGTCGGAGGGAGAAAGAGTGAGAAAGCGCGTGAACCACAGCGTGTATCACGAATGGACAAACCATTTCATAGCCGTTGTCCGTTCCGGTTCCATCCCCTTTTTGTCAGCCTCTACATGCACAGAGCATGTTTTTGTTTTTGTTTTAAATGTTTCCGAACGAGTGGGACAATCTGTTCGACCACTCTGCGGACACGGGAGTGATTTCACGCACTCGGACGCCACCCGCCGCATTCTCATTCCCATTTTGATGGAAAACGTTTTCTCCGCTAAGGGGTTGTTTGAATCATCGTCCACTCCCGCAATTGAACTCCTTTTGCCGATGTGCGCGCAAATGTAAGTTTATTTGTTCGTCCCGTGTATGCATATATTTTTTTTGGGGGCTTTCCTTCCTCGCCATTCTCCTCGGCAACCCTTTTGCCGTCCGCGAGTGCCAAGGGATGGAGCGGAAAAAAAATATTACTCCGCCATCCGAAATGTTTTCGCAGAAACGATCCATGTGACTGCCCAGCTCACATATATATACACATACTGTTTCGCTCCGCTCGACAATTTATCACGAAAATTCCGTAGACACGCACTAGCGCGGGACACATTAGTGTCGGGTACGTCCTCCCTTAAAAATGACTAGCCCTAACCTAATACTGTTTCTATTTGAATTATCGTGCCCATTCCATCATAAGGCAAACTACGAGACGCGGAGGCCAATTTATTCCCGTTATGCTTTCCGGGAGAAAAAACTGTCAAATTTTTAATATTATTTTTTTGGTAGGGTAACGTTCAAAAATCCTACCCTTCCGCACCCGACTCTATATCCCTTATTGTCTCTCTCAATCTCTCTCTCTCTCGGAGCATGAGATTCCCTCCGTAAATAGACACAAGGGCTTTTTCATTCGTGCTGCAACTCTACTTTAATCTGCCATTTGCTCTGTAATTACTCCATTATCTCCTGTGTGCTTTCCACTCAAATCAAATTTCTCCCGCCCCCTTCCCCCTCCACTTCTCACACCCGCTCTTTCTCCCGTCCCCGGCCTAAAACCTCCGGCTCCGCTCCTTCTTTCCCAAATGTCCCTCTTTCAACTGTTTCCCTCGCCTCTCTCCATTGTTCCTCATAATCTCCCTCTGCTGCCCCTCATGTACATACATAGGCACTCCGCACCCCACGTACGAGTCATGCATACAAAACTGGTTCCTTACCATACAATCTCTTTCATTCGTCGACTGAATCCTCTTGCACCCATTGTTGCTTCCCTCCTTCATTTTATTTATCTCAATTAACGAAATCGGACTGACCAGGGTACAGAGCATTCATTCAAATGAAATGCACATCGGATAATGCCTAAAATATTGGTAGATCAGAGGAGAAAGAGGTGGCATAAATGAACTTGGTGGTGCCTATATGGGCATGAGTTTTCATAGGCATAAGTCTATTCAGCTAAGAAGAGGATTCGAGTAACAATTGGCCGTAGAGTGCAGGTTATACAAAACCTGAATCACACGCATAAATCAGAAAGACATTTGACTGAAGATTTTTGGAGCCACTCGGAAAATATGCCTCCTCAATGAATGAAGTGCAAAATGCCTATTTCAAGTAACGATTTCCATGTTATTCTCTTCTAGCGCGTGTTACAGCATTTAAACTCGTTTCTTTTTATATAAAGCATTGAAAACAAAATTCAATGCATAATATTAGCTAATTATTTTTGGAAAATACCGAGGAATATCAATGCATTTATTTATTGAAATGGAAAGACAACAATTAAAATTTCAAAAGAACTATTTTGAGACCTCAGCATACAGGTGATTTCAAGACACCTTTCTACATGTCGGAATGTCGTTAGAATCACATTCCAATGGCACCTACTGTACCTCTGCCTGGATTCTCGTCTGCATATCACCTGACGTCTAAAGTACTCACACAATGCATTTCAGTGTTTTCCTTTCCATTCTCTTACGCCTCCTAGAATCCCATTTGCCATCTGCTGCGTTTCTGGCACCCACTCCGCTCTTCCGAACTGCAATCTCAGTCGCGCACCCCCTAAGGGGCCATTCCCCCCTCCCCTCCAGTCTTGCTTCATGCCTGAGTGCCCGACTAGACACGGGTTCGAACCCGGCCGCTGAAAAGATTTGTCTAATTCTGTTTATCTCCGGCTCATCGTCTCGTTTGCATGGAAACAGTCGCAAAGTGAACGTCAAACTTCATTAAAACTAAGCAAACAAAGAGCCAAGTCTCTTCCACCCTCAATCCATCCCTACAGCCCTTTGCCTCTAACCCTCATCACGCTTCCCTTTCGTTGTTTCCTACGCCCCCAGCCCCTTTCTATGTGCCATTCTCCGTCCTCCCTTTCCGCCTCGCTGCCCTAACCTCCCCATGTATCCCAACCCCCTTCCTCGCTTGTCGTGTGCTCTCAATCTTCCACAACAGCCCTGCCTCTCTCCCTTTTCTTCCTCCGCGCACTCCATACAGCTGTTCAGTTCAGCGGCACTAGTATACTCCTCCGGCGGGCACGTGGGAGGAGGCTAGGCCTGGATGTAGGCAGCGCCGCCACCGACCACTATCTCCGACCGCCAACAATCCCACCTCGCGGCCGCGAACTCAACTACCCACGGGGTCGTCTACTGTCAGGGTGACCGGGTGAAGAACCGGTTCCCCCGAGTGACGGTTGGTCGTGTACAACCCGCGACGAACCTACACCCTCTCAAGACGTCTCCTCCCCACAACGTCCAGAAAAATACAACTGCCCAAACATCCCACTAGACCCAGTTCAGACCAAAACGTTTTTCAAGTACTAGACGAGGTACTACCTATACTCGGCTGAGAGTGAGCTAGAAACCGCTTTTGACTTCTTGGGTGCTCGCGATTGACTATTTGCGTAATTGGCTTGAACATATTTAACTACAAGTTTAATGCGCATTAATGTGTTTTATGGGGTGTATTACTGTACATACATGTTGAATTACTGAAAGATTGTGATAAATTCTGTATAAGTTATTTATGGCAATATATTTATCTCTAGGAGACATGTAAGTAGGAGAATTGAAAAGGATCATGGGTGTGTGGTAGTGAACAGAATCTTACCTTAGCTAAGGATACCAATATTTACCCTTTCGCTACGAATGACGTTTTAAAGTGGCGTAAATTTTACCACGCAAGAGAAAGAACTACATTTATAAACGTCGCTGCCTCTAAGCTAGCCCTAAGCAGACCTATAAGTGTCTGTGTGTCATCAAATACTACTTTCCAGGAAGCCTTACCCTGTTCGCATCAAAAAATTACACACTAGATGTTCTAAAATACTGCAAAGGGAGAAAAAAAATGCTTTTGCATTTTAATACTTTATAAAAATTTCCCTAACATCCATTAGGTGGGTCATATACACAACCAAAAATAATGTGGATTCCTCCCCCTTCAGGAATAAATTCCAGAAACCCAGCTAAAAAGATTTTCGTCATCTTGAGGGCATACCCACATCAACCATCTTCCAAACTAAAGAAAAAAAAATTCCACTTCAAAGCAGATAACGCATAAACGCGTCGTTAGACTATCCATTCCGTATCATGACCTCAGTAGGCAATCACTATATTCTTAAGGGAATTTCAGTATGGCCGAAATTGCTTTAACTGAAGATCATTACGCCACCTCTATTGAACTCTATACTACAGGATGCATACAACTGCAGTATTTATGTGGGTAGCGAAATTTGGTGACGTTCACTTGTGAAGAGCGAGATGTATGGGAGAGGAGCGTATGAAAGAGAGTTGAGGTAGAAGGGCCGAGGGCTCCTGCAGAGATCGCGGCAGTATTTCTTCAGTAACTCCATTGCCTAAAAAAAAGTTGCTTCACACTCAATAAACTCAAACTCTTGCCAAGTGAGTGTTACAAAATTTTACTACGCCCAAACCAAAGTAGCTTGCCTACATGCGTTCAATATGCACTGTTACGTTACTCTATGCTACCTTCACCTATAAACTCGACAAATACACAAATATCGTGCGGAAAAACTAAGGAAATTAGTATTCGTGCATCCCTGAAGACGTCAACAATCTCGCAAATTTTTTATTAAATGGAATGACACATCTCTCTCCTAATTATTCATCAAAATATGGCTTTGTCCTACTCCATTTGGACCGCAATTTTAGGATGTTATTAGAGCAGGAGGGCGCAAACTGGAGCAAGTGGAGCATTTATATTACGCCACGCCGGTGGCATGTTACAATAAAATGGGCTTAGGAGCAGAGAAGAAAATAGCGCTGGCGTAAGAGGAAATTGATGAGATCTCGAGAAATCATAAAAAGTTGAGGTTTGAGATGAGAATAATCCGGTGTTTAACGTTGTATGGTGAGGCAATGTGGACTCCTAGAGGGGAAGAGGAAGTCTGAAGGTGTTTGACGTATGGGTGTGGACGGGAATGAAGAAAGTGCCGTGGAGAGAAGAGAATGCAAACGAAGAAGGGCTTAATATGGTGGGTGAGGAGAGGAATCTTCGGGAGGAGAAAAGGAGGAAGATTATGTGATTGGAAGAGGTAATGAGAGACTAAGGCATGCTGAAGGCCATGATAAGAGGGGAGAACGTTGTGAGAGCGGGGATGGAAGAAAATGTGTTTTGTGGAAGAAATGAAAATAAAAATAGTATACTAATATAAAAATAACACATGATGTGATGAAGAACGATATTGCGACGGATAAAGTAACGAAAAAATAAAACTTTGTCTTATTCCATCAATTAATTTTCAGGTTGATAATAATAGTTTCAACGGAGTGACGTTATCTTCAGGTACCTTTCGACGTCGAATTTTCATTACAGTAAGTCCTCGATTAACGTCGTGGATGCGTATTGAAGAAGTGCGATGTCAATCGAAATTACTTGAATTCCATATTTTTCCAATGCGTTGATTTCTAGGTTCGTTTTCTTTGCCTTTGCTGAAAGATATAAATTTTAATGGATATTCAAGTTAGTACGAATGTCTGAGTTATTTAAAAATTTAGACAAATGTGGAAATATTCTATTTCATTAGTATTAAACTGGGGAAAATTTGCTGATGGCCTTTGCTAGCATGGACGTAACATAGAATCAGACGTAAATCGAGGGCTTGCTGTTCTTAAAATAAACTTTCACAAAGTTGAGCATGAAACCATTGAGATAATTGTGAGGGATATTGTAAATAGCGCCATGCACGCGTAAAAACTTTGAAGATTTTCAGCCATTTGTATTTAAACCAACCTCAAGCAGGAGATCACCCAAGTAACAATTTTAGCCTCATCTTTTCCAGTTTCCGCCCACGAAACCTGCTCCAAACCAAGGTCAGCGTTTGGCAGCGTTTGGAGCGACAAGTCCGACGATAACCACAGCGTATCCCCAAGACATTTAGCGACAGCATCGGTATACGAACGACGGTCGATGGGCACGCATGTCGTGTAGACGGGAGACAAGAAACCACGGCAGTCGCGCATGGGACGTGAGTTCGACCTCCGGCGCCGATTTGACCGGTCGGCCGTTACCATGGAAGCGGCCTCACTCCTCTCCTACCCCACCCTTCTCCGCCTCTACCTCCGAGCGCGGATGCTGAGGCCTCCCGCTGTGGACGCTCTCCACGGAGATGAGGCATCTTAAAAACCCCCGTGTCTTGATTCACATTTGATCTCCTCCTCTCTTGAGACTTTTACGGCCGTAAACCTTTCCGAGCTCCCTCTTTCGTGGAATGACGTCCTCTTAGAGGCGGATGAACGCAAAAACGCTTAAGACGAATATTTAGGAGAGGATCTCGAATTTAATCTCGTGGTTTATGATAGAATTATGGAAATTACGGGAGAGAACCTCTTAAAAGGTAAAAGTATCTAGGAAAAAGAATCAAGGGGCTCAGCTAAAATAGCAAGTCCGAAGGAAAAGATGTGAAATGATATGGAAGAAAGCATGGACAAACATATAGTATGTTTATATTCACCATTCTCATATTCTATTCCGTTTCAAATATATGCTAATCATGCAGGTGGTTTTAACTATCATCTTAATATACACGTTAAGCATCACCATTTAAGACGGTTAACTTATAATGCTCTGAAGGTTAAAAAAACGTAGTTGCGTGCACAGAACGCCAATTGCAAAATATATACAACGCCATAAATATGGGTCCATCTTACTGCAAGCTAGCAAAAATATGGCCATTATGAGAGGAAACTAACGAAATAGCATTAAAAACAGCAGCAGAGAAGGAAAAGTTGGCGGACGAGGTGAAAAGACGGCAGATGGAACAATACAAGCAAAGAGAATATTATAAGTCTTGACTGACGGCATAAGGTAAAGATAGTCACTGAGGAGAGAGAAAAAGCAAAGCGTTTAATAAATAGTAGAAGGTAACTTAGGTTTTCCTTCGGTCTAGCGGCTCGATGAGCGGCATTTTGACATCTTGCTACGCTGCCGTCATTTTGAAGTGTATTAATTTAACAGCCATCAATCTAAATCTACATACAAAGAGGTGAGACATGGAACATTTGTCCTTTGTTACAAAAGATAAGCGTTTGACTCACATGAGAGAATGATGAGTTAAAACGTGCAGGTGCTTTACTTAGAATTTGTTGTGGTCATAAACTGCCCGAGGAGAAAGGACATGTAAACATATTTTTATCAGTAGTCGGTCTTACTGTCTGATGGGATTCTTTTATCTACAAGAACTAATTAATCGATGATGAGGGAGCCAAATAAACAGTTGGGATCAAAATCAGAGTTAAGAGGTACCATGAAACTGATGAACTAAATAGGGCATAGACTTTGTTGTTTCTTAGAGGTGTGGTGTTTCTTAGATATTGCAAATGTTTTTTGTTAAGACCGGCAATGCCTACTTCTCTAGTTCGACAGAATATCCGTGTAGTATTGAAAAGTATAATGACAGATGAAAAATACTTGCACTTTTCCAGGAACAATGGATTTAGTACAGATAGTTTCGATAGTACTACATCATTTACAAGTGAAGCTTTCAAATTACATGTTAAAACATATGAAAAAAATTGAGGGTTTGAGCTTGTATTTTAAAGGCATAACTTGAATATGATTGTAGTGACATCGTAACTAGTCGTATTAACTCCTTTCTTTCGATGAAAATGCAAGTTATTCATAATGAAAGAGGTAACAAATCGAGTCCAGACTTTGGTCTTGTTTCTTGAATGAAGTGCGTAATCAAAATAGGTTACCTTATTCATTTTGAAGGATGTTACCAATTTCCAATAAGTAACGCCGGAGTTTGTGTCTTAAAAACGGCAAGTACTTAGCTTCTGTCATTCTGGAACAGTTCCACCGCGTTGCACCCTAATACCTACCTTATGTCCAAGAATAGCCATGAACTTGAAGAGTGAACTCGTCACTTCTCGCACAGAGCCGCACAGCCGACTCCTACTCTACCAGAGTTGTTCAATCTTTCCAATGATACCCAGTGGATTCGAGGCGAGTTTCACTGACGATGAGGAAAGAGTGAGGTGCGCGGGGGATTTATGATGGAGAGGGCAGTCAGTGAAGCAGGCAACACGTCGCCATCCACCGGCCCGCCGTCGACGTTCCCGCCACCGTCGGCGGAGGAAGGAGCCGTCATCCATTCCCATCCGGAGAGGCGGTCGCGGCCCGAGCACGGCGGTGGCGTCGGCGGTCTGGGCGTGGTCTATTATGGAGACGTTGGACGCAGTCCAAAGAAAGTATATCTCTTGCATTTTTCCATTTCTTTTGTCTCACGATCCTTCTCGCCCCCTGCTTACTTCTCTTTGCGCTGTTTCCTTCGCTTGCCTCCACCAATCTCCTGGGGGAGACAGTGAGCGAGACAGACAGACACGGTGAGGGGTGATACACATGCATGCACCTTTTATTTTCGTTTCTCGCTCCAGTTTTAAACCCCTCGCGTACACAAGGGAGCCCGATACTCATGGGAAACGGGTTCTGTATGAAACGGGAATAAATAAAAAAACGAGGTTTTCGGTTTACAGCATAAAATTAGAAAGCATTCGCTTTTTGGGAATCCAGGATTTTAAAAATAAATCTCGCATGTTTTGCCATGATTATAAAACATAGAGGAATGATAAATGTGACGAATTTTTTTAAATAAAGAAATCACGATGAAGTCATTTTTATCTTGAATGATGGAATATTCCCATGTAGATCCAAACTTCTAGACGTCGCTTCAGTCCCTACCTTCGAAGAAACAAATATTAGAAAGCAGCCATTTGTAATACGACTTTATCTCATCACTTCAAAATTTATTTAAAATTCTAACCAAAACTGCTTCTTTAAGTCACGCAAAGGCGTTTTGGAGTAGATTTACCTTGTAGATAGAAGAATATAGGTGATATAAATATTCAAATAAATTACGAGGAGAATTATTACTCTCGGACCAACAGACAATTATGATTATATTCTCGCACAGGTGAGATTCAAATAAGAACGTAGACAGTGGCAAGGCTATAAGCATTTGCATACAACATTTATATCACAATGTGGTTATTAATATCACCGTCAAAAAGATCTAAAACAAAAATGGTCAATCTTCCGCAATCAGACTTCTCTTACATACATAACGAAATGAAAGAAAATTCATGATTACATTCACACACAGACGAGATTTTGAGCGCAAATTAAGATAGTGGCCGGTCCAAAAGCATTTGCGTACATCTGGCCTTATAAGTAATATCTTAGCGATAATCACTCACTAGGTTCCAATCATCACCATCACAAAGACGTCAAAAACTAAAACAGTTTCATGCTCTTCTTTTAAACACTTTTGATTCAATGACATCCAGTGCAATTGTAACCAACACATGCTCATTGAAGTCAACGGTTTTCAACTTCACTGGAAAGTATTTTAGTGGGTTTAAGATAGCCAAACGTTTTCGTAATATTTTTCCCCAAAACGAAAGCTCTACATTTATTTGATTACTTTAGACTTAAGCTTCAAGACCACAGAAAAAATAATACGTTCATAAGTAGATATTTACTATTTGTGTTGATCAACAAACTGAAAATCCATCCATATTTAATCTCAATAAATCATAAGTTTGGAGAGATAAGAGTAATAAACCACATATTTGGAGATAAGAAACAGAATCAATCAATATTTTGACTCGGAATAGTGAGTCAATTTTAAAATAAATACGAATCACGCTCGTAAAACCATTATTGTCGTTAATTCACAGAATAAAAACAACGGAAGAGCAAAAAGCCCCAGTAAATCTTAGAACCAAAATAATATTTTGGCATTTCGCTCACTTTTCATAAGGTCACATATAAGATTTGCGCAATCACTGGACTGATCTCAAAAAGTAGATATGCTGTCAAACATACTTATTGTGTAACTATGTGTGAGCCCCACATATTTCAGCTACCATTAAGTCTCGCAATATATTCTGAGGGATAATGAACCAAAATAATTAAATTAGCGATACTTGAACTAAATTATTAATATAAAACTGTACACATCACTTTGCGTATGCATGCGTGTCCATGCACAATAAAAACAATAATCCGTCACAAGGGGCATTTTCGGTCGAATTACTCTTAAAAATTCTCAACTCCGAAATATGACTACCGTTACTAATGATTTTTCTGCGTACAATCAGATCCCAAATTTGAGCGCATAAATTGGGACAATCATCCACTAAGCGCTCTTTTATTCAAGTGTATGGATGAAATATACCAATATGGTCTGTAGACTGTTAGAATGAATTCATTCGTGACCAAGTGTTTTTTCAGCAGGCGTTATACGATATAACGCAAGCATCAGAGTGAACACTGTGCAATCTTTGACAGACAAGGGCTTGCCATTGCAGTTCAGTAGTCTTATAAAAATGAAGTTGAATATCAAACATTTTGAAAAGTGGAAAAACATACACGAAACAGTGTTCAAATAAAAGCGTCAAACAAGCCATAGCGAACAGAACAGGTGAAAAATAAAACCGGCGACTTTTTCCGCATCAACGGACGCGACTCGATTCTGCACTTTTGCAAAGATATCACTTTCGGAAGAGTGATTAATTTTTGTTTTCACTTGACAACTTTTTCGACTTACCTTAACCACAGAATACATGCAGAATTGCAAAATGAATTTCTCCGATTGCAATTGTATTCAACGATTGTTGCGCGCATTCGCCATAATGTCAGCCTGTTCCTTAGACGCAGAGCTTTTGACGAATTTTAGTATGTTCGCGGAAGTGGAAAACCAGGAAAATTGGGCAATGCTCATTCAGCCTTGAATGATAATGAAGCAATTATAAAATAATAATCATAATAAAGCATTGATATGAACCAATGCTCCCGTTGTGATTTATTTCCAAAGATTTTTGTCGATTAAAAGCCTGAGCCTCTCACTGCTCGCCACTACTAAACTGACAATTGGCCGGAATAGAGCTGGCTAAATAAATATATGGCGGAGCGCGTAAAATATTTTCACTGCCTGTGCCAGCTCAAACTTATTTTGAGTATGGGCAAAAAGTTTTTTTTCCTCCCCTAACAAAGCATTTATCACCCAATTATTATTTCATAAACCGCACGTTAATTAGAAGGTCAACATGGGGTCTCAGAACGATCCTTTCAATAATGCCATTTCTTTCCCGCCAGAAACTCATTTTTAATCCATGAATTACCTCTAAAGTACGAGTTTTACGAGGATAAGGGCTGATAGGGCATTCATATTTTATACTATTTAAGTCTTAATGGCGGGTATAATTTCACTCGTAAGTTGTAGTAAAATTTCAAGGACAGTTTTCCCAATCGATTTTTGACATGAAGACAATTACAAAAATTGGTTAGGTAGAAAGTTTTATTATGTTCTTTGTCAAAATTAGTTTTTTATATCAGTTACATTCATAGTGCACTAAAAAATTTCATTCTGGAAGGAAAAGCACGCAGGAAGTTTACATTATTTTCCTATTTTCGTAATTTTTGCCCCTTTTTACACTCACTAATTATTAGTAGTTTACAGCAGAGTAGTAGAGGAAAGGACCATTTGGAACACCATAGAGAAAAGAAGAACCAGATGGATTGGACAAACCCTGAGACACAATGAATTTGTGAAGAACATAACTAAAAGGAAAAATTGAGGGAAATATCCCCAGAGGAAGACCAAGGAGCAAGTTCATGGACCAATTTAAAGAGGAAAGGACATAAGAAGACATGCCAGGAGGTAAGGGAACTAGCATTAGATAGGGAAGGGTGGAGGGCTGCAGTCAACCAATCTTAGGATTGAACGACCAATAAATGAAAAAATTCATCTACATCTACATCTACAAAATACCGTGCAAGCCTCCAATAGGATGTGTGGGGGTGATTCCACACCAGACATGAAGCACTCATCCCAGTTTAAATCAGAACGGCGCACGTTCCCCCGGATGCCAGGCGCAAGCCTAAAAGAAGTCAGGACAACGATACGCAGTCATACCGGAAACTAGGAGAGTGATGCGTAGAAGAATATGCTACCGTGCAGTACACTACTCAAGTTACAAGTACTGGTTAGTATTATAAATGCGACAGATAAGTAGCACTACAAGGTACTAAGACATGTAATAGTACATTATGTCGGAGATTGCATGCAAGGTTAGCGGATAATAATCATCTTAAGATGTTTAGCACTACAGAAAAAAAACTATTTAATCAAGTAAGTATCCTAGAACTGATCTATCGCAACTACTATGGTCCCTAATTGTACGCGGAAGAAACAACATTTTAAATCTATCTGTTCTGCAGGCTATTTCCATAATCTTATTTCTGTGATCGTTTCTACTAAATAGTTTGGATCTAGCAAAATATGCTGGACGTCCGGCAAAAAATAGTCTACATGAAACTTTCGTAAAAGATTTAACCTATATTTTTCCCTTCGATCAAATAGATAGATAGTTGATAGGGTAATTAGTTGCAGACTGGCCACGACCGACCCGGCCACCTGCCACCGACTTTTGCTCACGTTGTCCACCTCTGTGGGCGGAAATGATCACAGCCATCGTCATAATTGGCCTCTCTGTACGCACTTTTTACCAGGTACCTTGTACAATGTACTTTCAACATCACTTACTCTATGAATGGTTCATTATTAAGCAACAATATTCGACGCATTCAAGTCGTTGGTAAACCTAGTTTGTATCTAATTATCTCGATGTAGCCCGCAGCGTGTTATTTTTCCTTGGACTTCCTTCCCTTTGAACTCGCATACGTAATTACTTCTCATATTTTCCCCCATCCCTACCGTCGCAGAAAATGAATCATGATGGTGACTGGGAGAGACAAGGATATCAATTATCACGACATATACAGGTAGGGTATCAAAGAGATATGGCGCCCTGGGGTGATTAATTATCTCGAAAAATAGCCTCGGGCGAAGCGTACGGAAAAAAAATTCAATGGGCTACCGCCTCTAATTTTTTCTTTAACATTCTCCCGGTCGTTTACCACGAAAGCTCGCTGTTACGCGACTTTTATGTCACGACGGCGATTGATAAACTACCACACGTTTATGGTTTTGGCACTATCTGTTGCCAAGGGGCCACAACGTGGGTGACTACGCACGGGAGAATCCCGAATATCCTCTGCGATACGGACATGGTGCCCCAGTCATATTAAGCCACATTTGATGAACTATGACGGGTGAAACGGTAGAACGCATTTTCGTTTCCTCCAAAAGCCAAAAATATACCAACCAGCTCCCGTCGTGACAGCTGATGTTCCATTGGGGTAGCGTCTCGACAAGTGTAAATAAAGACGGAACTCCAAAGGACACGGAAGGAGGAGAACCCTAATGGATTTGTTTTGGTGACAAGTGATCCCCGGAGTCTGTTTGATGACACGAATGGCATTGATAAGATTAGTTTTGAATCAAACCTTGACGCTTCAAACCCGTTTACGTTCTCATAGGTGGATGTGTCAGGAGTTTACTGCAGGGTGTTTAAAAATAAAAATTTAATTTTCTCTGCCAAAAATAAAAACTCCTAAATATCAAACCTAGTGTGTGAAACCTAGAGTGAGAAACGACCATAACACTCGAGTAAAAATCTCAAAGCTATTTCCCTGTTCTCTTACTCTTTCACGAGTTTTGTTCAATGATAAACCCTTGCGGAGGATTAAAGGGCAACGCGAGGTTGTAAAAAGGCGGATCACCAAATCTAGTCCATCAATCAAATGATTAGACTCAAACTAGAGATTATTTTTGAAATATTACCTCAAACAAATCGAGGTACAATTAGAAGCGTTGAGTCACTTATAATTAGTAGAAGAAAAAAAATATGTCAATAGGCATACGTGTAGAATGTAGTGCTGAATTCAATTCGCAGTATAATTAGTATCACGGTCATTTTTATTCGATTGAAACGTTATTCCATTCATTTCTCATAAGTTTGCACATTAATAGCAACATATTGAATCACACTTGACGACTTTTAAAAATGAACTATTCAGTAGAAATTAGACTACTCATGGGAGAATATACTATGATTTTTTTGTTGTACAGTAGCTAGTGCTCTTTATCCAAATTTTTGTTATTTTTTTAAGTAAAAAGATATAATAGACATGAATAAATATAATAAATATTAAATACGCTTAGATTAGAGGCAATTTTGTGTAGATCACAATGAAAGCCATGGATTTTCAACAGAATTGAAATTCTATTGAAAACTCATGGTTTATCTGAACACCATGGGTATGTAGAGCAAAACATAGTCATGAAAAGGAATAGTTACAAATATTCTTTATGCTGCTTTTTACTGAGATGCGCTATCAAATTCATACTAATTAGACTCAATTTGACTTAGTTTGAGAGCTAATATATATGCAAAAGATACACAAAATTTTACGGAAGATTGAGTGGATATGAAGCAAACTCACGTCCATGTACTGAGAAAACGGAAATTACAACGAGTATTATAACGAGGAGGACCGAGGATGCATTGAATCATGTAAATTATTAAGATCGTCTAAGGGAAGATTAGCGTTGGATTGAAATGGTTCTATAGTGCCCTACTTGGTAAGACTTTCCAAGTCTGGGCAAATATGAAAGTTTGACCTTATAGACTAAAATTTCCAATAAGGTTTTTCAAAAGTTGACAACTGTCGGGGGATTTGGTGTCACGTCCTATCATAGGTGCGATCTTGTCGAGTCCTTACTGAATGAGAGCCAAGGGTGGACTTTTCTCTATGGCCGCGGGCTTTCCGATTCACAAGTGACAAAATTTGGACATCACAGCCAGAAAAATTTCAAATGGGGCCTTTCAAAAATTGAGATTTTTCAGAGGAATTTTTGTGAAATTCACGAATCAGCCGAATTTCGATTGTATCCCAAATTAGGCCTCTGATCGGATAGTTAAGAGGAAAACTGTATACAAGGTTCGTCAGGCTGACTGAAGAATAGATGATATTTTTGTGGATAGTTGACGAAATCGCATTAAGAAATGGGAATATGCATTATTAAAAAATCTCTTTGTACTTGAGGTACTTATCCTTAAACATACCAGACATAAATTTTTTCGCAGCAATGCTGTATGGTGGGCGAGGAAAACTGCTGAATGAAATCCGGGATCGGCAGGGTATGTGGCAGGAGGAAGTAATGATGGGCAACGGGTTGCTTAAGACTGTGATAGGAGAATGGATGCTGGGAAAGAGAGGGGAGAGGAGAAAGACGGCCATTTTGATGGGCGAGATTAAGTAGGGTATTACGTTTGCAGAGGGGAAAAAAGAAATTCTAAAGAAAGATAGGACCCTGAGAATGTAGAAAATCAGGAAGAGTTTCCCTGATATTCACAAAAACTTACCTTATACTGATAGAATATAAAAACCTAAAACAAGATTTTCTAGTTGAAAAATTTCCTCTTAATTAAGGACAAGCAACTGGCGGCGCGGGAAAACAATGTCATCGTGATCTCGGTGGATTTTATCACGGTAAGGTATCGCAGCAAAATGTATTTCCTTGTAAAGTAGGGGTTGCTTTTCGTAATTATAACTATTTGCTTGACGTAATTATAAGTTAAATTCAGTTTGCGGTGGACAAGCAACTAGTATGATTTGACCTTTCACGTTGAAATACGCGTATATTAGAGAATCGATATGGAGCGGTGTCGTCAAACCACCAAGATTTCAGTTAAGATGATATGTCAATTTAAAATATTTATGCATTTTTGAAAGTAGTTACGCAAGTCTGCGGTTACGCAAGCACACATACATTATGTACTATTATTTCACCATTATTTGGGCAAATACTTCAACCAGTTTACAACTCTATGCCTATGCCGTTATACGTTTTTAAGTGTTCACGAATTTTGTTAAATGACCAAATTACTTTGAACTTTTAACCCATATATACCATTTACCGAACATCTCTTGTCTTCTTTCTCTCTCTTTGACCAAGATCTAGTTTACGTTTACCCTTTCAAGCCCATCCCCAATCGTTAGTTATAATATCTCCGTTATCCTTTCAAAACTTTGCCCTATCATATAATCTGAAGGAGAGGAGAAGGTCAAAAGAAATTTCCAGATATTGCATTCATGTAAATCTCTAGATAATGGTATGACTATAGGCCAAGATACTCAAAAAGTGTGGTGTATCAGAAGTACTATGGTTAAGAATTTCTGGCAGGTGTGTGGATAATTGTGAATTTGTGGTGATATCAGCAACTCAATCAATCGCGATTAAGCAGATGGCGTTATTTGCAACGACCACACAAGGTATTACACAGTCGATCATGGACATGGGGACGGAAGAGGTACCGAGGTTATTGGGTCAAAACCCATGGAATAAGGAAAAAAGGATGAAACACACGTGCCATACGCTGTTCGAAAAATGAAAGCAGAAATACATTTCACTAAAGATAACACTCGTTTACTCATTGTCCAAACAAAAAATAGCAATATGATATATCTTAATGGGAATCATTATTTCTCCTTCAATGATTAAAAAGATGCCCTGAAATGATAAAACTCATGTTTTCATATGTGGGTTTTTCAAACAGGAAAAATTCTCTCATACAGTACGTTATTACCTTTCATTCTCTTTTTCAATTACATAAACTCTTACAAAAAATTAATATTAATATTTTCCTACTGCTAGGCCTGAGGTCCACTAACTCATATGCATATTGTAATTGATATTAAAAGTTTGTGATGAGAATTCAATAACAAAAATATCAAATTCTGAAATTATCACGTAAGTAATCCATTTTAGCCTCGCACTCCAGGGATGGCCTCGGAGGGACAAAGCAATCAGGCAAGAGGAAATTCAATGTAAATAGAAATAAACCGAAAAATAATATTTTAACTTGTTTTGAAAGTGGTTCCATTAGATGGAAATGAGATCAGTGACAGCCTGGCATTAACAGGATGAACATATTCGGGAAAAACTGGTCAATCAAACGATACATTTAGTTTTGGAATTCATTTGGAAAAGGAGTACTTGGAAAGTGCTGGATAAAGTCACGGAACTAATATCTTTTTAGACACTAATAATAATACACCGCCAATATTTCGGGTCCCTATGATGTAGAAATTTAAACAAATTTAGAAGGGTACGAAAATGGTCGTGATAATAATTTAGTTTGTGTTACACGCATTGTACAACAGCTGGGACCGGAATCGCTATTTGGCCCTCATTTAAAATGTACAATTAGTCCTATAAATAAGTTCCAAGCCGACATATTATCTGAAAATGGCAATAAAATTCCACGAACTTGGCAATATACGATGCATAAAAGAATGATAATAAAATTAGAAAAAGATACTGGAGAAAGGCAGGTTTACAACGTCATTTTTCTCACAAACGATGATAGACCGTAACATTTGGTAAATTACTTAAGGGTTTTCCGATAGGTAAAGTAGATAATTAATAGACTGATTACCAAAAGCTTGTTTCTTAATTTGCAACATGGTGCTAACGACGTCTTGCAAGTCTCCAGAACAGTTCTCAAGTATGTGCCTTTATGTAGTTGAAAAACACATTGATACGAATAGTTTCTGTAATATTATTAGAATAATTACTTACCTTAAGAGAAGATCATGTAAGCATAATTTCACTTTCTTTCAAGTATTTGAAGATTTTTGCAGATTCATTACCAGTTGTAGTTTAGTAAACTTTAATTGGGTATATAACTAATTGGCAATAGTACACTCCATGCCACTCAACTTCAAGGTGGTTGACAGGGTATTGAATATACTACGTAGACAGTGGAGCATATTGTGACAAGCACGATAGTTGGAATAATTTGGAGAAAGTTCTAAATATTGCTTGTCCCGCAGACTTCGGACGACAATCTAAGCAGGTCATAGCGAGCTTTTATGTTTTAGATATTCGCAATCATACTCGGGGCGAATTTTCCACAAATAAAAGTGAATTATTCTGGTCTTACCAGTCTAATGGAAATTGCTGATCGAAAACTGATGCCACACACTTGAAATAAAATTTAAAATTATGCGATCGGAGATTTTATCGAGGTCGCAGCTCAGGATTCATTCTACTTTATTTCTACTTAATATTTAGTTTAATTATAGTGGAACGGATAAAGGCGTGTTTTTATTCAATCACTGCATGTACAAGTGCTTTGGTATAAAGCCGCTCGCATGGGTGTAAAGGTATTCATCAGGGGATGAAATTTGCCATAAAAATTATTTGACTTTACCAATATTCGAGCCCGGAGCTGCCAAATGTAAGTCAAGTATTTCACCACCAAACCATCCCTTGGAGATCCAGTTCGATTGCCGGTCAAGCCAATAAATATTTTCATGGCGTATTTCATCCAATGTTATATGCATTCCTGCAAGTGACTTCGTATTATATCATTTGCACATGATATGATGAGAAACTTGTCAAGTTGGCCGTTATGATACAACAATGCTGGGATTTTCCACCGTGAAAACTGCTTCGTAAGTGCAAGTATCGTCTTGTGCGCCACGATGTGGATTTTAGACGCCATCACCCAGTCCGCAAAAACACTTGTCAAATATTGCCTTAAAGAAGGGTAATGATTTAATAGGCACACTTCAATAAATTTTGGTTATGAATTGCACTCGGGAAGTCTGTTCATTAGCTCAAATTCTTGGTTTTCTTAAAATGACTTACAACTGGCTCTATTAGTTCTGGCGCTCAAAATATGAGCAGTTACTACAAAATCTGAACGGACATACATCGAGAGTATGAGCAAAATATGAACGACTCAAAATAATTAAAAAACACAATCCGTATTTAATATGAGCTCTCCAAATTAGTCCACGCAAGAAGAAATACTTCAAATTTATGTGCAATTGACGAAAATACTTTTCCCCGTTTTGGAAATATTACGATTTAGACTCGGAAGATATTAAACCAGTTACCACGAAGGTCTAAAGCAAACTTGAAGTAACTTGGCAGAGTCTAGTTGACCATTTGGCTCTTGTAAGTTCATTCCAATAAAACTCATAGATGGCCTTGAAGTATTAACTTGATATAAAGTATCTGATCGGTTGGCAGACCTCAAGGATCATTCAAACTATTTCCATTATTCAATAAGGAAATAGCGACATTCGAGTTTCTCTGAGTTTATATACTCTCCAAAGTCACCCTAATTAATATTTCCCAAACCCAAAAGGCAAGCTCAAAGTATTCAAAGAAATTTATCACTAAACATCAAGAATATTCAAACTTAGGCAATGTTTTCAAAACGTGAGTCCTAAACAAATAACAAGTGGGCGGCAGATTCTCAGCATAAGTTACGGCAAAATACCTGACTAATGCTATTAGAATACTATCTCTATTATATTGAATCAGAAATAGCAATGCTTTCTTCGACAATTATTGTAATCTTATAATTTACCACGCTGAATATTCTTTTTGCGTTTTTCGTTATTTTTAAGTATTCTTTCAGATAGGTTTGACGACATATATATTCCATTAAACCCGAGAATTCAAGGTAGTGAAATCACACTAGACATTAATTTCAGCCCGATATCCCTTGGGTAGCTTGGTAGTAGATCTACCCGACTGAGCACCAGAAATTTACTTCAAAATATTCCTGTCAACGCCGTGAGGGTTGCCAAATTCCCTGACGGACAAAAATCACACAGGGGATCAAGCAATTTTCTTTTCCATATGACCGAGCAAATCGAAACCGGCAAGAGATTAAAACATTCCTCGCCATCGTATTTTTTCATCATCGCAAGCATTAATCGAGTTGGAATCGAAGCTCTCTCATTGGCAATCTTCCCATAGATTTCGGAAAACAGGGATGAGTAAGCGGAATTTTTTTCTTCCCATCAAGAGTCTTCCTCCCATTGGTCGCGGGTCCAAAACAATTGCGACACGATTGGCGCGATTTTTTCCCCTCCTGCGATAATCGCTCTCGTAGCCCGGCACTGAGTGTTGTCCTCAGTTACGGTGGCATTGAAAGTGGATGCGAGGAGAATGTTGGGGCCATAAGGCAGGCGAGCGAGGTGAAAAATACCAGAGGAATGAAAAAGAATGAAAGGGTAGCGGAATGGAAAAAAAGGAAGATGAGCAAGCGAAGGAGGCTTGAGAAAAGCAGACTGCTCCACTTCATTTAAGGTCTCACAAGGACAATTACGCTCGCATCTTCGGAATAATACGTCACTTAAAACCTTATTCCACGATAGGGACGCGAATAAATTCAAACAAATTGCAAAAAATAAATCGTAGAAAATTTAAAACGGTACAGGACACAATCATTGTCGATTGCCACTTATTGCATTGCATTGTCATTTGCCATCCATGATTGGTTGACTGCAGACATCCATCCCCCCTTCTAAAGCTAGATCCCTTACTCCGTAGTAGTCCTTCTTATGGAATTTCTCCATTTAGTGGCTTATACTTATCTCTCGGCCTTCCTCTATGAATTTAGTCCTCTATGTACCTTCAATTTATTATCTACAAACCCGTTTCCCCACAGGGTGAGCCCAATGCATTGGGCTCACCCTGTAGGCCACCCTCTTTCCTGCAAGGAATTCCGTATGGTCACTCCTTTTTTTAATCCACATTTAGTCCAAATGCATAAATAGCAATAAACATACAAATGTGTACATATTTAAAAAATTGAAAAACAGGCAAATGCTTACACATACATACATGAAAATAAAATACCACCTAATTCCCATGGACTTGTGAGCAGGTTCCATCATAAATTTCTTATTTTACTCAACTTTGTGAAAAGTTTTACCCAAGTCTACACATTCCACAGTCAGTTACTTGTTCATGTGCAAAGTTTTCTCTTCCACTACTGTTTAGCAGAGCATTGTTTCCCGTTCTCCTCCCCTTATCCGATATACGAACTGATTTACTGAAAGACTGTCTTCAATTTTCCTTTCCATTCATCGGCTTATTGTTTGCGTAGGTCTTTTTGACGTACTTGATTTCAGACTATAGGTTCTATCAATCTCTTTTTTCTCAATCCTTGTCTTGGACTCACTATTGAATGCAATTCAACGAAGAAGATTTACATTCAACATTTGCCAAATAGCCACTCGAAAATATCATGTTTATTCAGACAGGTGGTTCAGAATGAATAACAAGATAGCGTAATTCTTCCATTTTTTATATAATCATAATGGATTGATTTCTGGATATTATAGAGAGCTTGAGTGAACTTTGGCTTACATTCACATATTCCAAAGCTTAACGGTGTATTTCCTAAAAATAATTGAACAGTTAAGGCAAAATATCAAGGGAAAATGAATTAGAGTTTTAAATACCTAATTTATGAACCGCAGAGTATCAGGAGAATATAAGGATGGTTATCAAATACGATGAAATTAAGCAGATGTTCAGACTTTTAGCTTAAAACTTGCATTTCCTTAGGAGTAAAGTATGAGGATGATTCAGCGTTTCCTTATAGATACAGAGGTGTGAAAGAATTTAGAATGCCAGAGAGGTAAGTGTGCACACAGTAATAAATGATGAATTTCATTTTGGGGATTGAGTTGTTGAATAGCCTCGGATGAAATGCCAGAAACAGAAAGGATAAAAAATGACTTACTAAATCGTAAGATTTAACTGAAAAAGAAGACACCGTTTGATCACCAATCATAAGGAAATTAAATAAAAGTAGATCTAGGAGTATCTCACTCTATAACAATATCATTAAGGTTTGAGTCTAAATATATCGATCATTGAATGCAATATTGGGATCGTAAACAAATTTGTTTCTATTACATGAAGGAAAATATTTCAATTTTTTGCTTGCGACTAATCTTTAGGAGATTTTGTGCCGAACACATTACAAAATATCTACACTTGCACTGATATGCCATTTCAATTGCATGCATTTCATTGCATTCAAGCCATCGCTGAATCATCCTCATACTTTACTCCTATAGAAATGCAAGTTTTAAGCTAAAAGTCTGAACATCTGCTTAATTTCATCGTATTTAATAACCATCCTTATATTCTCCTAATAACTGCAATTGCAGGCTCAACCCATGCATTTTGACCTTCTTAAAAACTGTTGCAATATTTTATCATTAGCTGGAGAAACAAACACTTACTAATGAGCATTCTGAAAGCATAGAAAATAGCTCTCTCAGGTATTTTTTCATGTCAAACTGTTTCCACGCCCCCGTGACATCAGCTTCAAAAAAATTAATATAGCTTTGAAACTGAGGACAGAATACTTATAGATGTTCCGTTTACCAAGCGTTTACTTCCGAAGAAATCAAATTTCTCTGAAACGTGACTAAATCATCTTGAATATAAAGCCCACATGGAATTATTTTTATTTTACATTTCCTTACGTTAATTTTACAGAGACTAGTCATACAGTAACACTACTTTAGACAATGGTGGAGATTCTCTGGCAAGAAAACGGAAAAATGGAGGTGGATTCACAATAACGGTGACAAAACCTGAGGCCTGAAGACGATGAAATAACACAATGTTCATAAAAGGGAAAGGATTCATCATCAACGTCAGCCGCGCGAGAGTGATCTAATTTAGAGGAGTGGATTTAACCGTAAAGAGCAAAAGAGTCATTTTTTTCGGGAAAGGAAATTTAGGACAGAGAGAGATTGCCTAGGCTGGCGGCGCGAATAAAAAAATTGGGAGTGACAACGACAGCTAGCCATTGGTCACCATAAAGGAAAGGTGCACACTCGCAGTGGAAGGAAACGTTTAAATAAAAATGATGAAAATTGAACAATAAAAAATAAATGACACACAAAGGGAAAGGAAACACTTGTGTCCATGACCAACGGCTCAGAATTGAAAAAAATATATATTTTATAAAACATTTTAGGGAGTGAGACATCTCTTCGTTCGTCAGCCCAGAGGGGCTGCCGAGTGAAAGGGAGACAGGCAACATGAGGGTGAGGAGAGTATGTACGTATATATAAGGGGCGATGCTGAATTTTGCAGGTTTTAATATGCGAAGGGAACGTTTGGCACTCCCCGTGACTTCTCTTCACCCCGCCTACGCGTGCACGGTCGAGCTGAGAAACGTGAAAGGAAATAAGAAATGAGCAGTGCGGAAGAGAGGAGGGATGTTAACACGCGAGCGAACCAAAAAAAGTTCTTGCAATCGCGGACCCAAAGAATTTCACTCAAACGTGTGAACGCGAATGGCACCACCACTCCTCCTCTCCTCTCTCTCATCTTATCCTTCCAAGTTCCTCTGTTTGTACCGACAAAATGCGCAAACGCTTGAGGCGGACAAAAAAGGATTGCTGGGACGGAAACCGAGAGAAACGTGTGCGCAGAAAATTATCTCCGACCCCTTACAAAAGTAGAAACTTCGTTAGTCTGAAATTAAGTACATGGCTACATTGGAGTATAAGGCTGCGGGTTGTGCGTTTAAACATTTTAGACGAAATCCATTCCACGCAACTCTGAAAAATATTTTTTTTTCTTCTTTACTTAAGTGATGAATCGGGAAACCAGACTATTATTAAGAAATAATATTGATATACTTCCAAAACCAATACATCGTAAGAGGACAAATTATTGGATTGTATTATATTGGTGAGGACTTGATGCAGCAGTACAAGAGTTTTCCATCATGTTCTTCGACTAAACGAGGTTTTGTTTCTCAGTTTAACGTGCGTGCATTTTTAATCTCTAAATATGGAACTGGAGTGGATAAAGGTTTGAAAAACTAGGCATTCGAGACGAATACTGAAACTCAAATAGACGATTCAGATTAGAAGCGAAGAAATATTCTGAAGAACGGAAGAGGGATTTATCACATTTAGCACAATCAGAAGGATGAATTTCAGCATAGAGAGATAGGTCACCCTTAGAAATTTAACTAATTCTAAGGAAAAAGATATGAGAAAAGGTAATAGACGTGATTATCCTGCGAGGGAGATCGAGGGAAAAATTCAAAGGTGAGCTATAACGTAATGTAATTGAGAATAGTCACATGGACAAAAAAGAGTTAGTAGAGGGTGGTAAAATATAAAAAAGTCGTCAAGTAACCTTAAGATTGATCTGGAATTACAAAAGATGGACGTAAAACTTAATAAAGAGAATGAAACAGGTGAAATCGACTCATTTTAGAAATTGTAATGAAAATTATCATCATAAATTCAACAAAAAATGTTCGTTATCTTTGATCGTTATGATATGTCAGTTACAGATTGATTGAACAGGTTTAAAATCATTGTAACTGATAATGCTGTAATGTCACAGGTGTGATAGCAATGATTATCATATGCTTTAATCCAATTAATCCTAATAATGCCATAACAATTAACACAGGTTGTGTTGTGTAATTATAAATATTTGGGGAATTTACAAAGCTACTTCTCATAAATATTTATCAGAATAAGCTTAAGGTTGATACAAACTCACATCATCTAACAGACATTACAAAAATGTGACACGTAGGATTCACCAAATACTAACTCAAACACGAGAAAATTTTGTAAAAGCTGATGACTATAAAAAATACGCGATGCTATCTTTTCCCAAGAAATACAGGGGTGCTTGAAAATTTCACACCAGCATTTCAGCCTCAAGATGGCTTAACAATTTATTTGGACTATCGATGATTTTATACAATAAAATATAAGAATGACATAAATTAACGACAAGGCCAATGTCACTTTTAAGGAAACAAAGATGTAAAAATGAGGATATCCGATGCGGCTGAACGGAAAAAGAGATTTTGCTATCGAGCCAGAAACTATAACTTACTATTGAGGATGTATACTAAATATTAGCCAACGAGAAAACAAAACAACGCCGATAAACATGTATGTACCATCGATAAAGGTAATAAGGAAGGAGGGGAAAAGATCATTTGCATATAGTACTTCCTCGGATAAATATCTCTCAAGCCCGAGAAAATAACAAATGTTTAATTTTTATCCGAGGAAAAACTTGACGCAAACTGGAATTCGTCACGGGCCTATGGTATCGAAACTACATTGCAGTCGTAAAGTAAAAAGTAGTGTTAAAATGTTATATCGGCGCAAAAGATTTACCCGGTAAGTTGATAGTATTTTCAAGTATTAGAAATAGGGTTGAAGTATGTCTGTCGCAAATACGTTTGTATTCCGAAAACTTTTAAATCTCACAGAAAATAAAAAAAACGCATCTACGTGGCTTACAGTTTTGTTTCTTCTGGGGTCAAATTTGTTTTAATTACTTATCATCATTTTAAGTAGAGTATTTACGAGGAAACATGTTTAAATTTAGTTTGTTTTCAAGCGACAAAATGTCATTTGTCCCAAATATAATGCATTTTATTTCGTCAATACACAAAAATGCCATCTCTGTCTACATATGCCATTTTAATTAGGTTAAGTGATGCAAACGAAGAAAATAATATTTAAATAAAAAGAAAAAATCATATCTTATTTTATGACAAATTTTAGGATACACAATATGCGTAAGTAATTACTTTTCATGAGCGTTGTTATCGTACGTATAACCTTAATACTTATGACAAATATTATTATAGCAATTACGCTTCATATTAAATTTATTATTTTAGAGGCATGATATGAATTACATTCTTCTGATATAGCCACATTATAACGTTAATGTAATCAATACAATATGAATACGTTAAATTAGTTGAATAATGATAGCAGTTTGATAAATGTAATGAAAATCAAGAACGAAGATCATACCCAAGCTATAAAAAGGCAAGCACTGTCCCTGTTAAATCTAATATTTACAAAACTAGAGATCACTGAGCATTAGAGTCCTATTTTACACATATTTTCCTTCCTATTTTATCCTATTGCTCTCTATAAGGTCGACGTTAGCCCCAACTAATGTTAAATCTCACAAATATATCACTAACTTATTCAAAAATATTGTTAAAACAGATCATCTCCGCAACCTACGCTCAGGCGCTGCCTTTTTCTAAGTCTCCGTTACTTATCTTGATAATTTCTTCCTTAAAATTGATATTAAACTCATTCATAGCACTCTGAACTCAACCGTTGTGTACCCTGATCTTTTATCCCACATAAATTTGAGCTTACCAACCCAACCCACCAGGGCTCACTCATTGCTCAATATTCCAACTCCTAGATTATAACTCATCAAGCGCTCCTTTATTTTTCGACTCTCATCTCCTCTAAATTCCCTTCCATAAAACATACACCCTTTCACCTTATCTTTCAACGCCTTCGCTAACCTAGCCAAATGTCATTCCCACTCAAAATAAATTTTTAATCTCTCCATGTTGGGTTATTATTAGTAAACTATCTCCTTGCTATTTTTTTTGCCTTTATGGCCATTTTTGTTTGTTAAATGCTAACTTTGAAATGCCGGCCATCTTCGTTGGTGGCATGGTTGAATCCTCACCAGGTAAACTCACTGCGGTCGCGGGTTCGATTTCCGCCTGGTTGTGTTTTTCACCGTCCAGAGAATTGGTGTTTATGTACTGTATACGAAATGATTGAAGAAAAGGGCATTCTAGCCTAAATTTTCCTCTAAAAAACGTCGACATTATTCTAATTAAGGTAGATGGAGCGAGATAGTTCCCTCATCGTAATGGAGATCATATTCGAATAGTACGTTTTAATTCTAGCAGCTGTGGGAAGCATGAATTAAATAAAGCATTATTAATGTCAGAATAATATTATATTTCTTAACTGAAATTCAAAGTGATTTTGTAATAATATCTATATAAGTATTTAACTTGACTCAATTTCTTCATGCAGTGCATTTAAAACTCCTTCACAACGGAAGCTTTTACACGATCATGTAAACACTACTGCGGTGACAACGTGATAAATTTTCAAAACTAGTTGAGAAAACATGCAAACTAGTTACTGGTAATTTTTTAACGAGACCTAGGCGTTAGAAATTTATAATTGTAATAATTATAATTCATGTAAAAGAGCTGATATTTTTCGATGAAAATCTCGGAAAGTAGTTCAATAAAGGGATTTTAAGAGTAAGGGGTTGATTTATTGGTATCTTTGGAAGGGTGAAATATTATACTTTAAATTTGTACCGAAATGCATTGATTGCTAGGTAAATATTTCGCTCAAACGGCCTTAAAACGGCTTCATGCTGCATGTGATGTCTTTTTTAACTTAAAAATTAAAATAAAATATTTATAATCATAGGTTAAGCTATTGTAAAAATTGTTATTTATGTGTATCCTCGTCAATTCAATGATTGAATTATTGTTCCAAATTACTTTGATACGTTTCCTAAGCCCTTGGTCCTCCGACGAAATGGAATCAGTTTCTTCATTTTCACCACGCAAATCACAAAACCAGAGGCAAGTCACCCTTTTATGTCGCAGCGAACCGAAGTGCCAAAGCGACCGTTCCGTACGGAAGCAGACGCAGATACGCACATTCTCCTCAAAAAGTGCAGGTAGTGCCATGCAGGGACGTTTGACACATCCGCGCCGCTGTCGCCGCAGCGGTGCCGGCGAAAGAGGAAAACAAAAACGAAACGAAACGACAATAAAAAAGGAAGGAGTGCAGGCGCAGCGGCGGTTACGTTCACGAGTTGAAGGTCGTGGACCGCAGCAGAGTCAGGAGAGCGGCGATCCGTGAGCGGAGCGTTTGAAGCAGGCCTCTCCCCCCCCCCAACCCATTTTCGCAGTTTCGCATCAGAAAAGGGGTGAGTGGGAGGACGTGGAGGGCGATGTTCTCGCTGCAGCCACGGCCTCTTTCAAAAAATCCTTCCTCCTCCACACGTCCACGCCTGAAATTGAGTCACGATTCGTCGTCTCCCTCCCCACCCCTTCGGTTTCGCCGCGCGGTACGCTGTCCGTCCCGGTCGCCCCATGTCGAAAGGGAGAATGAGAGAAAAGAGAGAAGGAAAAGGCCCTCCCTCCCAATCCGCCCCTTTTTAGCCAGCTCGGTCTCTTTCGCCGCGAAGGTTTTCGACCCGCAAAGTGCGATCACGCCGACCCGTGTCACTGGGACGAATGCATTACTCGATTAGAGATTTTCATTCCTCATACGGTAAACATATCATTTACGCGGCTAACGAAAACGCCTGTTTGACACGTAAACCAACTTAAGGTTGATCCACAGCAACTGTCTGAGTAGAACGAAAACTAAATTCCATTTTTTTCAAATGGTTTTTCAAAATCCTGCTTTCACTGATGAAATACGTTAGACATTAAAAACCAAAATTTTGGTACACAAAATGCTAATTATTCCACGAATATATTTTTAACACTCTCTTGTGGCCACAGGTCACATTGTATCACCATTTTAATGAAACTACCTAATTTAGACTTCAACTTTTGCTGTACCTAGCTGTTAGCTCAAACAAGTAGGCGGAAAGACGCATATATTTTATTTTTAATAAATGTACAAGGAGTTTTTGTATACAAGTTAAAGTTTCAGGCTTTACTTTGTGGAAAAGCGACACGTAAAAAGAGAACTCACTTTGTACTTTCCACACTGTTTTATTCTTACCGAACATGGTTTCGACAATTTTGGTCAAAGTGAGTTCTCTTTTTGAGACAAAAAACACATCTCAAAAACAGTTTTCTATGAGAGTGGCGTTTATATTACATGGGAAATATAATTTTATTACTTGCGTTTCTCACATTTTCCCTAAGAACATGTAATTTAAAGCTCAAATTGCGAGTTAAACAGCTGGGAAAGGAAACATTTTGTTGTTCGCACTAAAAAGAGGACATGTTTTTCTACAAGAGACTTTCTAGAGGACAGGTTCTCAGAATGAAAACAAAATAACATTTATGCTAACTCTAGGAGTGGCCACCGTGATAATTAAGGTGGAACATTTATTTAAGCCATGTCATATAACCAGAGTCAGGTATCGATTTCGATATATATATTATTGGTCGCTTGACGAAGATATATTGGATTAAAAATCATGAATTATAACGCTGATGTACATTTTCGTAATGGCAGTGAGAGTTCTACCTCTTTTCTGCCCGAATAAAATTGTTCAAAAACTTACCCCGCATGCACTAAATATTGAGACACCCAATATATTTATTCAGTCTAGGTCATCGATAGTCAAAGAAATCAGGTTTAAATGACAGACATTTCGGTGTCCGGTATTCGTCGGAGCACATAGCCGACATACTGTGATGAATGTTGCAGCGTTGCCGAGAGAAATTCTCAGAATATGAACCAAAATGACATTTTTTAATTCTAGGAAGATGCTGACAATCGATTCTATCAAGAATTCTTTCAACTCTGGGAAATACCATTGAGCCGCCATCGAAACATGAGAATCAGCAAAATCCTTACCAGGGCGAGTATCAACCACTAGTATATGAAATTTGCCCTCTTTAATTAAGTCACGTAGACTCAAACTGGTTATGAAAATGGCTGAATCATGCTAAAGCCCTGGAAAGTGAACAATGTTAAGAAAATATAATGATGGACCAATAAAGTTAGTTTTTTTTCTGGCGTGACTGGGTGAAACTGCATTACCAAAAAAATAATGCTATGGAGATAAATTCTTCTGATTAACTTGTTTACCATATTTCTTGGTAAACTAATTACAAATTTGGCAATTGATATACATAACTAAATGTTTGAATCCTGTAGATAATGATTTACTTCCCTCAGTGTCTTAAAAAATCATAGTATCACATCCTACAGAAGAGCAATGGAAGCTGGAGTCAGTATAATCACTGGCTATCGTTACGAGGTAAATGCTGCGGTATAACGATGTATCTCATAAGATTTCATCTTAAGGAGTATTTACATTGAATTTAAAAAATATATACACGGCAACATCATGTAAACCATTTGTTTTGTTAACAAAACCAATAGAGAAAACCTGGGCGTACAACATGGAATATCACCTCTTATACGTTGATCTTAAAAAAGCATACGATACGGTGCCACAAATTAAACTGTGGGAGGCCTTTGGAAGATCTAGCATAAGCCCACGTAATAATAGCCATCGAAAATTTATACAAAAATAGTGCAGCCAAGATCAAATTGGGAAATGACTTCTCTCAAGGATTTAATTAAAGGTCTAATACAAACCTGCTGTGTTTCCCCCACACTTTTAAAAATATATTTAGATCGAGTGCTTAAGGGTTGGAAAAGGAAATGCAACTCTATGGGAATTCCTTCGAAAAAAAGGACCATACAACCCTTAAGCTATGCAAACGACCAGGATATTCTATCTCAAGCTGATGAAGATTTTGAATATATGACCAGAAAAATAATAGAGAAATGCCAAAACTGGGGTATGGATATCAGTATTGACAAAACAAAATATATGTGTATGGGAGGAAGGCAACAGAGTCTAATTTTAGAAAGTGGACAACAAATAGGACACTGTAAAGATTATTAATGCTTAGGGATGCAAATTGCAGAAAATAAAACAATGGAAGCAGCCATTAGGGATAGATGTAATAAAGGTAAAAAGGCAGTAACACTATTGAATAGCTTTTCGTGGGACCAGACAATATCCAATGAAAGTGAAAAGAGAATTTATTATACCATAGTTAAGAGCATAGTAACCTGCAGCTGTGAAGTATGGCCGCTAACAGAAAAATAAAAAAAAATAATTATTGACCACTGGAATGGACTTCTGGCAAAGAGCAGCCGGAAAATCAAAAAGATAGAGAATAAGGAATGAGTGGAATGAGAAGTTATGAATGTCAATGACACTATAGTAGATGGAATAAAAACACAACAAATGAGGTGGCATGGGCACGTGCAACGAATGGGAAATGAAATACTTCCGAGACAAATGTTGCTGAGGAACCCGGGAGAAAGACGGCGGAGAAGCAGATCGAGGAAAAGTTGGATAGAAGGGATACAGAAAGAAATGAGAGATAGAGGATTAGATGAATATATGTGGAATGATCGGGAGGCATGGAAATTAGGAATTTGAAGACGTAGAACGTCGAAAACCGATAAATACATATATAAAAAACGCCACACTAAGCCTAAATATACTCATTCCGCAAATTTTATTGATCTTAAGAATACAGTTATTCAAAGCGCAGGTTCCTCCTTAATAATTGAGTTTACCCACGTTTCACCCACGCAGCTGCATCGAAAAAACTGGAAGCAATACTAGCAGTTCTCGCACTTTGAATGTCTGATTTACTTCTCTACATTTATGTAGGTGTCGTAAAGAATTTAAATTTATCTTAGTTCATTAATTTAAGTCCATTCCTCGGAGATTCTAAATCCTTTAAAAAAATTACAATCTAGAACATGATATGCGAATACACATCCCCTTCCACACGTTACAGCTACCCTAAATTAACTTATATATGGTGATATACTCATACACAACAGCCTGAATCCCCCAACTCGAGGTCACTCAGTCGTGCTTTCTAGATAAGGGTTTTTTCATAGACCTAAGAATATTACATAGAGTGAAAGACGGTGAACTTGGAAAAAGGGGTGCAATCTTTAGTAATACTGCATAATATGTTAGCACAACTCACGCTCTACATCAATTTCAATGAAGTCCCTTCAAAATTGATGTTTGTACCTGCTACGTTTTGGTGTTATTTTTTGAGCAATAACGGCGTATTAGATAACAATTTTGAATTGTATTCTCCGCACTCAGTGCGTTTTGAAGTCTGTGTGTTATTGCGTCACAATTATTTTGTTTGGGCGATTTTACATTTTGTTCATACGCCAATAGGTACTTTTTAATTTGTTATGCAAACATTTAGGTGGAAGAGAGTGGTTGGACTGAAGAAAATAAATCAAAAGTGTTAGAATACTAGAAATGTAAAGTAGTTTGCTAATGATATCCAAGTCAGCCTGAAACCAGAAGTCAACAAATATCTTTGACACATGACTGTCAAAATAGTTAATCCTTTGTAAATAATTAAATATTTGTAAATAATGGAGCAAATAATAATTTGATTAATAAGGATCAAAGAGTCGATTTCTCATTTACTGGTTCTTAATTTGAAAAGTGTAGTTAAAACTTTCGCCAAGATAACTCAGCAGAACAGCAGATTCATGCGTCGAAAGTATGAAGAACTATGGTGCCTTGGTGTCTTATCACATTTAAAAAATGATGATCTGAGAGAGAGGAAGTAAGTGAATTCTGATGTATTGGTGGAACAAAGAGGAATGGCATCAACAAAAAATTCAATACCAGAAACCTTCACAATTCAACAACAGGTAGCACAATGGTAAAGTGCTATGCTCATAAATTGATGAATAATAAATTCATTAAGCAAAAATTTGAATTTCGTAAGTTAAAACCAATTGTTTAAAGGAGTTTAAACTACTAATTACTAAATGCAGCCATGAGTGTCCTCCATGACAACCTTAAACAATTGCAAGTGAAAGGCTATCAAGGAAGCAGGTTCCAATTTTAAGGTGGTTTTGTCAATTGATACGAATGTTTAAAATTCAATCGAAGGAAGGATGAAAGAGTAGGACAGAAATTCAATCTTCAAACGAACTAGTAGGTACTTTATAATTCGTCATGCAAATATTTTGGAGGCAGAGAGCGGTAGGACTGAGAAGGTAGGGTAACAATGATTGTGGATGCAAGTAACTAACTATGACATCAACCTACTGTTTTCATAAGTTTCATAAGTTTTTCATTCTTGATCAATATTGGTACGAATAGTGAAGTATCCAAAATCTTTTTGATTCCTTTGAAAAAATAAATTCATTTTATGAATCATAATCTGGTGACATAATTATAGCAAAAAAGTGCAGTGGAGGATAATCCTCACGCTTGTCTATAACGGTAAAATCATATGATAATAACCATCAAGTGATATGATCTCCACACACATATTACATATTTTTAGATGTGAATTAGACGAAAGTGCGAAGCGAGGAGTGAATGATGCGGCGAGTTCAAGGAGAACAATTCTCAAAAGGACGCTAACTACTTCCACAATAAGTATTCTTGGTGAATATCAACTTTAAAATGAGGCATTGGAGGGGATATTCACTGAAAATTTACAAAATCAAGCCACCTTCTGCCAAAAAAAATCAGGAGTCATAATTCGAGCTGCCAAGCTCAAGGGGGATGTTCTTCACGATAGCCCAGACGAAAATCGCCCCGCTTCTGAAAACCCTATCCTGAAACCAGATCCTTGGACACTCATACTACACAGTTTTAAAATTAATAAGCCGAAAGTGATAATGGATTCGAAGGGAAGTGTGAATGAAGTGGAGAGGGGAGACTGATTGCAGGCTTACAAAAGAGGTAAAAGGAAGAGTACGGCGTATTAACGCCCTCTGCAAAACGGGACATTTAATGGCGAGATGAAGTGGGGGAAAAGAGTGATAAATGGATGAGCCCGGATGAGCGAGAGACTAATAGGCAATCTTAACCACCCTTTCTCTCTCTCCCTCTTTCTCCGAGGCCCCAAACGGTGGGAGAGAGGAGATGCAGAGAAAAAGGTAAAAGGAGGGAGAAAGGAGTGAATCGGTGGCGAGTTATAGTGGTTGTAGGAGGAAAAGTGAGCTCGAGAGAGAGAGAGAGAGAGAGAAAGCCGTGTATTATACCGAGCGAGCGAGTTCCCTCGGGTGCGAGTGAGCGTGGGTGAGATGGTACGGAAATCCAGCGGTGACGGTCAATTATGCACGGGGAGTCATAACGGATGCACTTTGGGGACGCGGAGCGAGAGGGAGGGAGAAAAACCAGCCAGATGGGAGAGAGAGGAGGGAAGGAGGAAGAGGGAGGGAGGTAAGGAGAGAAAGGCAATGGATATGCCGAGAGGCAGAGGAGCGCGAAACTAATTCTCCCTTTGAGATGGAACTCCTGGAGGGAGGGAGGAATGAGGTGAGAATGGGAACCGGGATACGACGAAGGGATGAGGAATGGATGGCTCTCCCTTTTCGTCTCTCTCTTTCCATCTCTCAACCTCCGTTTCCAGACCCGGAAAACACCTAAGGGTGCCCACATGTGTGGCGGGTATGTAGTTGAAAGTATACTTGAAAAAGGGCGCCCTGCAATACCTCTAGATTTCAATCTTAAAAATTATAAGCGGATTTTTACAGACTGAGGACATTGAATAGCGAGGTAGAGGCTAGTGTAATGGCTTCCGATATCCGTAATTTTTCAACCCATTTCCAACCAGAAAGACTTTTGTTTTCGATTTTGATGAAAATTTGGTATTTTACTAATGTGGTCATCTTAAGTACCATTGGAAAATATTTTGGAGATCGTGACCTACGAAAAGTTGACAAGCTGATTCCAATTAAGATCGCGGTTCCTCCTACGAGGTGTCATACACTCGGCGCATCAGGGTGTAACCATATGGCTACGGTGGGCGGAAACAGGTTAAATAAAATCTTTGGGAGTGAGGAAGGAATGCAGAAATCAAATGAGAAAGCGGATCGGCCAGTCGTAATTAGCGAGAGGACTTGTCTGTTAGGAGTTTTCTTCAATACTGTGGTCAGAAATCAACATTATGATATTATCATAATGCGAGTACACATATTACAGTATATGAGACTACGTTCCAGGAGCTTTTTATGTTTGTCCAAGTAGATTAGATTAATGTCAATGCAATTTATATATTTATCCTCAAACTTGTTCTTTAAAGTTTTCAGCGTACATTCTTTTTCAAAATCAATAGCATATTTTGGTCACCATAAGAAAATTTTCAAATAACCTTTTTTTGTTTGTTAAACAAGTTCCATAAAGTTTGCATTCTCCAGTTGTCATAAATATTGATCGAGTTCCTTCGTCAGTGCATACTCCAAAAGGCCTTCCAAAGCTTGGTTATTGCTGTCGTCGTGGACTTAATAAAGTATAAATTATATTTTTAAAGGACCTTTAATGCAAGGGTTTAGTTTTTGGAATGTCATAGCTATTATTTTTATTTTTTTAAATACCTCCGGTAAATATATTTTTCCCTCGGAAGGATGATCGGGTTTCCATTGGGTGAAACTCTGTGTCTGATGATCATTCGATGTGCGAGTCGTCCATTGTCATGCTCTTCAAAATCCCCAAACACCGGGAAATCGTTAAATTCTTCTTCATATTTTTGTCTTTCTCCAACAAACATTCAGTGTTGCACTATTAGGCTAAGAGAAAAGAACCAATGGACAGCTAAAAAATAAGAAAATGGAGGACTTAGTAACTCCGTGTTGGAGATGGAAACTGAAGTTTTAATGGACAAATAGGATCACAAACGAGGAAGTGCAGAGAAAACTTGAAGAAAAGAATGAAACCTACAAGGAGAACTATCAGGTAGACCATTTTGATACGGATAGGCCCACACTTTGAGATACGGTCAGTAAGTAACATGAGAGAAGTTAATTCTTCCCAAACCTCACTAACCCAACGTCCTCGCCTGCAGCATTTCTTCCAGCATATCTTCACCCTACACTATGTGTGTGTCTATTCCGCCTCTTCCTCATCTCCTCCAAAAGTTTCATTTTCTCACCCACTACACCAAACACTTCCTCCATTTTACTCCTCACTTGCATTTAAAACTTAGTAGCCTATTCTCACCCTCTTCTTTTAAGCTAATCAGCCCAATAACGTCCGAGCCACCGAGCGGAGCACTGCGCTTTACTCAGCGAGCTCACTGCACCCAACGAGAGATCAGGATTATTTTAAAAATTCTCTGCCACCTCCAGAATTAGAAACCGGACCCTCTGCGTAAGAATCAATAGCGCAATCAGATATTAAATACTTGATATTACAATGGCAACAAAATTTGCTAGTCTGCGCACAGTGCTAGTTCGCCGAGTGTATTCGCGAGCAACAGACTTAATGAAAATCACTGTCCGATCGTATTCTTGGTGACTTAAATTTTTCCATATTGCTAATTATTACAAAGGATGTTTTGCACGAATTGTCTTCATTACATCCATGAAGGAAGAGTATCTTATCTTCGGTAGTGTGTTTGTACTCTATTACCGCAATTCGCCAGGTATTTGAGTTTGTGGAGGAGAAAAACCAAGGTAAGAGTAAACAAATATTGTTGTTTCAAAAGAATACAGCATTCTTTCTACTCAAATTAACGCCATTATATGCACGTACCTTATTACCTGAAAGCTCTGCACTGGCTACATGCAATACCAGAGTAAAGCGGCTGATTACCTATGCATACACTCCTGCCGAATAAAATGATATCGAAGTAGGCTGAATTTCAGCATAGGGACTTAAGTTAGTGTCACGATAACAATTAGTGCTACGATAAGGTAAAACTAGATTGTAGCTCTGCTCTGTGGCACATTGTGCCAGTCAGTAGTTGATTTTATTTGAAATACAGAAGGAGAATTAGAACTGAGAGAGAAAGAAAGGTAGACATGAGGTGTTAATATATTTCCTTCCTCTCCCAGTCTCATAAATTTAAGCTAGTGAACCTGAAAAACACCCAAGGGTGTACACTTGTCAGGGCAGGTAAAAAGCTAGGGAAGAAAAGGAGGGGAAGAGGAAAACGGGGTTTCGGAATGAAAGCAAAGGCGAGGGTGGATCGAGTTGAGAAAGACGTAGCGTAGATGTGGAGATAAGTTTCTAGGGAAGCGGTAGAAAAATGCTATAAAAAATAACGAAACAGAGGGAGCCGACGGAAAATATGCATAGCTAAAAACTCAAGACAATTTAGGGCCAACCTCTCTCAAAAAAACGGAACGAATGATAAAACGCCGCGCGGAATAAACTGTCTATTTTATGTTCCATAAAACATTCATGCATAATTTTACGAAAGGACGTAAACAAAATAAATCATAAATTCTAAGAACGCTTAAAACTTAAATATTCATGTCAAAAACGTTTCCGTTACAACTGGAGGATGTCATTAATGCGTTAAACCGTTTTTTGCTACTCGATGCCTATTTGTGTGCGTCACTCACTTACTCTCCCCCTAGTGATATTAATTGTAGAAATCACACTAATACATTATCATTCCACTGTAACCAAAGAGGGGTTTTTTATGTTATTCTATCTTCCCTTTATGTCCAAAATCACATGGATTGCACAAATCAAATCATTCCTCTTTATCGCATTCTTATTTATTTAAAAAGAGTCCTCTTAAATCCATCCCTGCATGATAAACCTTTAAAGTAGTTCGAGCGATATAGTTCCCTGGTCGTAATGGAGACCATATTTGAATTGAAATACACATTTTAGCACCTGTAAGAAGCATTAATTAAATATTGCATCATAAATGTTACATTTACATACTTTCGTATGACTGGAATTGTTGGTAATTAATGATAATATCTACAAAAGTTTTTAACTTGACTCATTTTTTCATGCGGCACGTATAAAAATCCTTTACAATGGAAGTTTTTTGTAATTCTTAAAAAAATAAACAGATGACTACACGATTATTTAAAAATTAGTTGAGCAAGTATACAAACTACATAATTTTCATTTTTTGAGCAGATCTAGGTGAAAGAAATTCCTCATTTTTTAAATAAGACTTCGCTTAAATGCATACACGTACCGTTTCCCATGTAAAAGAGCTGGTATTTTTTGGTAAATATCTCAAAGAGTATTTTGGTAATGGGCAGACTTGTTGGTATCTTTGGAAGGGTGAGATATTTTCCCTTAAGTTGCGACCATTTGATTTTTAGGTTAAATTATGTTGTGCTACAACTACCTTAATACGCATGGCGGGAGGAGAATCAAAATAAGATATACCACCCGTGGCCGAGAGATATTTAAATATTCGAAAAAAATATTGAAAATTGGAAAATTGGAGCAAATGCTGGTGAATTTTTCACGATTCATAAAGAACCAATTCGAGGCTAAGTTACAAAAGAATAGAAAACCTATTATCACATCGCATTGTTCATCGTATCACATTTTTCCAAATCATGAAAATATATTTTCAACAAAAAAACATCGAAAAATAACAAAAAAGGAGGCACAGTGTGAGCAAAAATTAGATTTTTGGACAATGGAGTGAAAATTGGCTGACTGGTGGTAAAACTAATCCGTTGCTTATTTTGATTGAGACATGATGAAATGCTGAAATCAACTTTTTGCTGAAGACTTGATATCAGCGCAATCGATCTTGACTTAACAAAGATTACTGCTTTAGATATGAGGGACTAAACTTAAGGAAAGGCCATTTTAATAATTACATGAATAGTGTTTTAATACTCTTGAAAGGGAGAAAGGAGCAGTTTCCATTAATCAGATTACTGAACAGGTTTCCCGGATTCTCTCCTCAATGAGCTTTCGAATTAATCACTAAGATTTTACACTCTGTAGCGTTTTTTACGGTCATATAAAGTAGAGATAGTTACAGTTGATAACTTCCTGCTAAAGAGGAGGATGTTCAATCGAAATCCAAATATTACTCTTCGAGATTTAAAAAAAATTATTTCTCAAACACAGTGAAGAAAAGATGATGCTGACCTATTTACCTACGTACAACTACTATGCAGTTGCTACTAAACTTCCGCGGAACACACTATCTAATTAGCATAATCATGCCATGGTTATATTAAAAGTTCAAAACTTGCGCAATTATAGAGGGTGCAATTTTTCAAAGTTATTTACACCTCACTCTAGCGGGTAAGATGAAAACCAAAGGGCAAGTTTCAGGCAAAATTAGGGATTTATTACGCTGGCTACATTACTGCTACATACATGCAACTAAATTAAAGTCATTATTAGCATGAGCGCAAGTTTTAGAAAATAACTGAAAATTAAAGATTAAAAAAGAAATTTACACTGACATTTACTGACTGAAAACACTGACTGATGCTGACATTGACGGACTGAAAACATTAAAAAAGAAAGAAACACGGACATTTAGTGACACTTGACAATATAACTCTTTTAATATTCTAGCTAATCTTTAATAATAACAATCGAAGCATCCTTAATTATTCATGTCCCAGATTTTCTATGAGAAGAATTCTCGCTCATTACTTCATACATTCTTAGGTAGTACAATCCTTAGAATGTTTAACTGCAGCTCTCCACCCTTCACTACTTGATGCTAGGTCCCAGACTTCCTGGTAGCTTTCCCTAGGTAATTTCCTCTTTATATGTTATAAGAAGTAATTCCTGGGTCTTCCCCTGGGAATTTTCCCCTCTATTTTACCATGAATTATGTTTCTCACAAACCGACTGAGCCTCAGAGCCTGTCCAATCTATCCTGTTCTTCTTTTAAGTATGGTCTTATACACGGTCATGTACTCTTTTATTCTTCTGTAAACTTCATCATATCTAATTTTGTCCGTCCAGTTATCTCCAGCATCCACCTCCTTTCAAAGTCTCAGTCTGCTCTGGTCTGCTTATCCAATGGTCCATGCTTCAGATCCATAGTGTGCCACGCTCCACACGAATGATTTCACATACTATTTCCTAGATTGTAGTTCTTTCTCTTTTGAACACAGCAGTTGTCTTTTGACTATGCACTTAGCTTGGGCTATTCTTCTCTGGATCTTCACTTTCTCTAATTTTTCTTCTTTCAGTGTGACTCATGCATTTAGTTTTACTCTTCCACAGTAGAGCATGTTAATTATTTATTTGTTTATCCATATTCCGCCAAGTCCAATTTATTGAGCTTCTTACATTGCTTCCTCCAAGTACTAGTTGAACAGTGTTGGAGATGATATTCAATATTAATCTATATAAAAAGTAGGGGAAAACTAGAATTCCAACTAAGAGGCGTGTAACGCGCACCAAGGAGCTAAAAGAGAGCTCCAGAGAGCAATACAACACGTAATCGAGGAAGAGGTTAAATTGGTGGACTGAAAATTAAACATGAATGGGAAAGAAAAATTTTTCTAAACGAATGTACCGAGGTTCAAGATATTTACCGCACACGGTCAGCACTTAAAAGGGTAAATACTGTAATAATAATAATAATATTTATTGTTCAAGGACTACATATCCTTTGGAACAAAGTACAGTTTAACTGAAAAACTCTGTGGCAAAAATAGTATTTTTTCAGGACACTGCAGTTTACAAATATGAACATTCAATAAGCGTAGGGCATTCATTAACACAATAATATTTACAATTACTATAGTACAAGCTAATAAAATACTATACAGGTTTTCTATCCTTTCAAAATTTATCAATAGTGAAATCAAAAATACAAAAATAGACATTCAGTAATTCATCCTAAAGCACAGAAAGCAGAAGGACTTCCCTAGGTGATAACATAGTAGGAATTTGTGAATCTGAGAATATCCGAGATAATGCTGATATAACTGACTAGCTTTCAATGACCTGATTTTTACGGATCCCGAAGAAATGACCAAAAAAAATAACGGAAAATATTGCTGGTCATTAACAGAGCAACTACCTTAAAATGTATGCTGTATTTAATGGTTATCTCTTTGGCAGTATTACGATTGGTTTTTCTGAATTGTAAGACTAGCGAATGCTATTTTAGAATTGTGTGATGTGACATACACTTCCATCACAAAATTCTAGAACAAACATCATGTTGATCTCCTTCATTTTTCGGGATCTACTGCGTATTTTAAACATCATGTTGGCTGGACAGCATCTAACCCATAAGCTTACGTACCACTTCTACCACTATTAACCTCGCAGTCGTTTACTTGTGAAACCTCACAAAATCAAAATTACATAAAGGAATAGCCGTTAGATGTCATTTCTATTAATCTTCCTTTATATTCAGTCAATATTTATACGTAAATTTTCGCTCCTTTGAAGGATTGATACATAAAAAATATGCCTTAAATTAGATACTATAACGAAACATCATTCTATCACAAAAGTGGTATTTTTACTCAAAGGTAATATTTCTCGCGGCATTTCTTTTCCCAGCCAATACCACACCATTTTATGATTTACATGAAGTGAAGACCTAAGTGCATTGTATTCCTCTAAAACTTCAGCATGGATTTACCTAGTATGGTAAGGAAATCAACAATATAATTCGAGATTTTTTAAATATATATAGTTAATCATAATATATTCTATTATTCTCTCAGATGGGGAAGAAAAAATCGTGGAAAAGTGTGCGGGTTAATTAATTAAATGCGGCTTTTACTTGAGAGAGAAATACATCGCCATCAATTTCATACACTCAGAATTTACACTGGAAAGTCCCTAGCGTCCATTGACCAAGAGAAAGAAGATCCACTGCATTGAAAATAAGCAACAGCCCTCGCGACGACGTAGGTCTGTCGTCTGAGATGCCACGCAAGCGATAAAACGTACCCAGAGAAGCAACTGTCCGAGATGGAAGACTTCGGACGAATGGATGACGGTGAGTCAGAACTACCAAGGTTCAAGAGTGGGAAAAAGACATGTACCGCGTTCAAGTGATGGCTACAGTACTTACCACTCTTCTGAGATGGCCCGAATTATAATCCTCACGCTAAATAAGTCTAATCCCCATCTATACTATAGTATTACGAGGAGATACCTTCATGTGCATCACTCGAACTGCCAGTTGGACCTAAAATTGCAGCCATCTAGGTGCCTTTGTAAATACTACCGCAATACTGACGACAAGTTCCGCCCTACAATGACTCCATTCTTCTCGCCCCTAACCTCCTTAAAACCTCCGCTCACTAACAACCTAGCTACCCATTTCTTACGGCATAAAAATCTCGTTGTCAATCGTTCCCATAGGTAACGACCAAACCAACGGAAATTTTAATTCATAAGGCATTTAGCGGAGAATATCGCAAGCGAAGAAGGAAAAGTTCATGAGGAAAAGAAAGCTGCTATGCTCAAAGAAGATAGGACTAAAAACTAGGAAACAGTATGTGAAAACATTTGCGTGGAGCGTAGCACTCTTTGGTTCAGAAGCAAGGACCATTGGATGAACTGAACAGAGCAGACTAGAAGCTTTCGTAACCTGGTGTTGGAGGAGAATGTTGAAGATCAAATGGGTGGAAAAGTTCAGAAATAATGAAGTGTACAGAAGAGTAGAAGAGGAAAGGACCATATCAAACACCATACAGAAAAGAAGAACCAGATGAATTGGACACACTCTGACGCACAATGGGTTTGTGAAGAACATAATTGAAGGCAAAATAGAGTTTCCAGAGGAGGACCCAGAAATAAGTTCATGGACCAAATAATGAGGAAGGCTCTTAGGAAGAGACGCTAGGAGGTAAGAGAACTAGCATCAGATTGAGGAGGGAGGAGGGCTGCAGTCAACCAATCTTAGGATTAAAAAAGAAATGAATGAACGAAGGCATCCAATGTTACATTTAGTGTAAGAGGCTGGTATCTCATTATCTATTGTCGAAATATGTAATCCAAAACTTTTACATCCAACGCAACCGCATATCATAATTAGATATTACATATAACATATATAACATATTAAATATAACATTTAACATGTATATCTAAATGAAACTCTCTAATTGTTGCTATTCTTAAGTTAATGAGTACTTTTGTTATCATCTTAGTTTTTTTTAATCATGCTGATTGTTCTCTGGTGGGAATCAGCTACATAGCCTTGAACAGATCATTTAAGATACTCTCTTTTGTCATTGAATGTCCTAGACCCCAAATGATTAATACTTTCTGCTCTCTATGAATGTGTTCTTGATAAAAATAGCAAATATCTCAATTTTCTGATGTACCTATATTACGTAAAAAAATATTTCCCCTTCTAACGGATATATCGAAGTCTCACAGTATAAATGAGAATTTTCTTTCCCATCGCAAATGGATAAAATGACCTTGGCTGTCGGTCACCTCCTCAAATAAGCAATGAAGTTACGACTGATAGAGAGAAATAGTAGAATAAACGAAAAATACAATTTCTTGAGAGAGAGAAAAAAATGGAAAAAGGTTATAAAAAAGTAAGATACGAAGTAGCGCAAGAGAGGACGTCGAAGAGGTACTTCGAGTGCTGCGGCGGCAAAACGGATTGGACACGATCGTTCTGTGAGGTCTAGCGAACAATAGATCGAACTGAAGAAGGAATAGAGCATTCGAAGTGAGGCGAGCTTGGAACGGTGGGGATGAAGAATGCTTAGGAAGGATGCGAAGAGTGTGAGGAAAAAGAAAAGGGAAGACACCCCCGAAGCACACGCGTGGAGGGAGAGAGATGGAAGAAGTGGATGATTGTATGAGAAAGGAAGAGCAGGAATGGTAGCCAGAGAAGTGGAATGCGCTCAACAACCTTGTGCACATGGGTCAGGAAAAAAAATGACAAAAGAACAGCAAAAAAGTACTTAGGGTGTTGGGGAATGCGGCGATAGACCTTATGGTTTTGAAACTCTTGAGATAGAAGGAGGAGGAAAATGAGAAGGTAGGTTGAAAAAATTTATGTAACGCAGAGCCGGCTGCGAGGAGGATCATATGAGATGGGAAAAAGCTTCCGGCGAAACCGTTTTTAAGCAGTAAAACGGATAGAAGGCGATGATAACAAAGCTGCCGTCCGTATTATGTTCAAGTGAAATAACTGACGGTGCGTGAAAAAGCTTTCTAGGGTATGTATGAGCGCTATCGGCCTATGGGGATGAGAAAATAAGTGAACACCAAGTCATTTTACATTTTATGAGGCAGTACGAGAGCGTTTTTATTTGTTTTTTTGTGGGGTTTTATCATCATTGTATTGCCAAACATGCCGAGCCATTATCATCTGTTTTGCTTGCACTGCCACGGAGTAGTTCCATTATCTGTATAAGCGAGATCATATCATAACCTTTTGCCACGAATTCATCACTTCACTAATTATATGAGTCATTCACGGAGTAAAATCAATTCTTTGAACAAACCAATTTGTGCTAAAAGTAATTATTCCATTAAACATGAAAACAGACCCATTAAAAACCAAATTATTATTGTAAATGCGTATATTTTTTATCGAACATGTCATGATCGTCCAAGAATGGATGTCAAACGTACATGAATGCCTAAAAAAAGTTTTGACAAATAATTACTATCATAAGCACTATATAAAGTAGCCAGAGAAATTTGTGAATAAACCTATTATAAGCTATTAAATACTAAAATAATTGGATAAGAAGAATTCATTCTTCTATTAGTTCACAACTACGCAACAGACATGAAATATGTCGTTAAATTCCACTAAATGATAATTTTTAAAAATATTGAAATATTAATATATTTTTCTTTCCAAATCTTCATCAGAAATCAAATTTCACCAAATTAAGATCAAGTACCACAAAGTCAGCTACGCTTAAGAGCCAAAAAGAGGTTCAATGTCATCCGTAAAAAAACAAAAGAACTAAATTCTGCTGGAGATGAAATTTTGATGAACTGCACATTGAAATACGACTAGGAGAGCAAGATTTGCTCGCGAATGAAAACAAATTCAATATATAAAGATTTGAAACGCAAGGCCGAGAAAAAGTTTTCCCAACGAATAAGCACAGGAGAGGAGATACGTGAAAAGGTCCACTGCTCTAACCTCGGGCAAGCAGGAAATAAATTATGACAGAAGATGGGGGAGTAAATATGTCGCCTAGTATAGACGAGAACTTTTCCACCAGTCCATAAAAAAGCGGTGTTAATTATCCGCCGTGGTACTGACAGAAACATAACAGTGACTGTGAAGCTCAATCTGCAATAGTCATCGTCCTCCTTCGGTAACGCCGCTCTGGATGAGATATATTGAGAGCCTTACAAGCCGAACGATGGGATCGTTGGAGCCCCACCATTACAGGAGGACGAAAGGGAGAGAGACAGAGGGACGTCTTAAAAGAAAGCTTTAAGGATGAGAATAGCACATTCGTGACGAGCGATGGGGAGGGATAAGTTTGAGAACGGGACAGTGTTGCCAACCTAATGACTTTTACACCGGGTTGAAATTCGCTATGAAAAAATCATTTCACTTGACCGGGATTCGAACTCGGATCTCCCAATTGCCGGTCAGGTGTGTTAGCCAGTTACACCTTTGAGAAGGGGATTATTTGGCGGAAAAATATAAATTTTAACGTCATATGATGTACAAATATAAAAAATAAACACAATGGTATATTTTTCTCTCCAAATTTTCTAATCGTCTTCAAATTCCAATCCTTCAAATATCAATTCTTCGTATTTAAATCGTCCTCGTGTGCTATCAAAAGCTGAAGTCCGGATGAGACGATGCCAATGACGAAGAGAACGGATGAATCATTTAGTTGGTTTTGATGTCGATTTTGGAAGAGGGTCACATGTATAAAGGAAAATCTGCTAATTTTCATCATAGGCAAAGAAAATAGGATATTGAAAAAAACAATACAACTAAACTCAAACTCATTACCTCACGTTTTTGTATAGAAAAAAACTCTCGTCAACAAAGTAGGACTTGTGCATAGATCTCTACCTTTCGTAAGCATCAGTAACAGCCACCAGATAAGTTTGAATAGTTACCGAACTATCATATTGCTTTTCTGTTCATCTGCAGAGGCCTTCTTATTTTAAACTAACGATGTGATCCCTTATTCCCTTCCAACCTTTTGACACGCCAATTCATAGAATGGGAATCTAATCTTTCGACACTTGGAGGCGATTTAATAAAACTCAGAATTTTACAAAAAGCTAAAAACAAATTGATATAATTACACTTTACATTACACATTACAATTACATTAAATACATTTGAAAGTATGTTACCATATGCTCGTTGAAAATGAAGAACAAGAACTAAATCGTCTCCAAAGTCAACCATCTGTCCATATCACTAGCACTACCTTTTAAAAGTGACGAAAAGAGTCATAGATTTTTTCCGAGGTCCACAACTAGTAAATTCCAAAAAAATAATCAGTTATCAGCAAACTACAGAGCAGTTCTCGAGGAATCGGCAATACTACAGGAGATAGAAGGGCAAGTTACTTACATAATTTTCTGTCCTGCAAAATTGGAATCACATATCCTTGGCTGCTGAGGAAACGAAAGGTGTTTCAGAAGGGGAAAGTTTTGCTACGCAGACATCCACGGTTTTCTTTTTTTATCGGTATTTTATAGTTCTCCCCACGTTGAACGATTTTTGTGGACGTAATGAGGGATTTGTATTTGTGTGTCTGAATCTCTCGAGGAAAGTCAACGAAGAGAAAATTTTCCCTCCTTTTTTCTCAGTTTCCCTAATCTCCTGCTTCTCCTGTATATCTCCCACCATAGAGATGAGCGTATAAACCCATGGCGTAGATGCAAATAATGTACATAAAAATGGTTCAACGCGGGGAGAACCCAAAAATTACCGATAAACAAGGTATTTTTTCGCTTGTATTCTGCAGTGACCACGAAAAACCAGGTTTTTGAACTAATACTTTTGAAGTATAACTTATTTAATATGCTCACTTATTTAGTATGCTATACTTCTGACAACAGTGTAGCTACTTCTACCATTTTTCATCCTGCAACAAATTAGCGACTCTTATTTTTACTCGTAGTTAGCGAGTGAGTCCGATTGTAAATTAGCAACACTGGGTAGGAGAAACACTCAAGAATATACCAAACTGTAAATATCACTGGCATACCTTGTATAGGTTCGCATCTTCTTGAAAACCAAGGAAGGAAAGGCCAATATTTTGTCGGAAGTATTTAGCAGTGATCGCGAAAAACTAGAGTTTTAAGCTAATAGTTTTGCAGTATAACTTATCCATCATGTACTTAACATTCACCACATCTTTAAAGCATTTTCATCTTTTGATAAGTGTGTTTCGATCCCAATTTTTTCCATCCAGCAACAAATTGCAACTCAGAGTTAGCGAGCGATTCCTATTATGAATTGGTAACACTGGGTAGGAGGAACACTTGTGTGGCAGAAATAGAACACCAAGAAAGGGGCCCCCGTCTGAGATGAAGGATACGGCTAGGAATTATACGTGGGCGGAGATCGGAGTGGGCGAAAAAGATTCCAGAAGAAGAAGAAGACGGCAACGTCCTGAAGAGAGGACCTGGCAGAAGCATCGATGGGAAGGGGGAATAAAAGTAAGGCACAGACAGATATCGCGTCATTGCTTCAAATGGCAAAAAAAATCCTCCCCTTTTTACTACCTCCCGACCGTTTCACGTCCCACTCTCCCCCTATTCTGCCTTTCACGCTCAGCGGGAGTCTCTTCGAGTCATAATGAGAGTGATGGCGCTGGGAAGGTGGCGGTGGATTACAAAAAAAAGTACGATAATAATACGAAACGAACGTCGCGCGTACGGGAGACAGAAAAAATTGAAGAGCGCAAAGCGGAAATGAGCGAGGAGATGGCACGAAGGGTCTTGAGGAGAAGGAGGTGGTTGGTTGAGGGGGGAGGAGGGAGAAATATTAGCGGGAGGAATGAGAATGAATGAAAAAAAATGTACGAGGCGCAGAGAGAGAATTGAACCTCATGCACCACTCCACTGCGGATAAATAATAATTCCTCCGATAAGAGGAGCCCCTCCTCCCCGCCCGTTCCTCAGTTCCCAACCCCTGAGGGACGTGTAATACGTCGCACGAAATCATCAGTACGTGATGAGGGGCAATTGAGGGGTAAAGGGGGGGGGAAGAAAAGAGCTGAACTCTTCTCCTTGTGAGAAGACGAAGTGAAAAATAAAAAAAACCCGCGACGATTTATTTTTTAGTGTCGTCGTAATTCATCTCTGGGTGTAGGCATGGCTGCAACCAAAATGATAAGTGATATATGATGATGATAGCCGAGATGCCCTTAATACTCTTATTGGTTCCATTAATATGAGTGTCTGAGAGGAAGAACAAAAAAGAAGAAACGACCCAGCTTAAAAGTAGATGATGCTCGCTATGGAGAGTGAACTTATATGCAAGGCACTCGATATGGTCGTCTTTATGCTTTGAACAACATACTGTCTCAAGTTCTTATGCCCAGATTGATGCCGTTCACAGTTTAAGAGTTATACTCTTCTCACAATAGTAAGACAACGAAAAACTGGCGGATAAATTAAAATGGATCATGTCTATCTCAAGGCAATTTCCTTCGAATGTAAGATTCTCCTGCTCCCCGTGAGGCGTACCTTACGGGAAAGAGGCCAACCGAGAAAGTCCAATAGGGAGTCGGAGGGAGTGAATTACTCCTTATGTAGAATCATTAACTCTAGTAGCATACGTGAACTAAAACATTACAGTCAGTCCTCGGTATGATAAGCTTCAATTTCTGAATGACTCGATGTTACGTTGATGATGACAAGGGTTGTTGGAAAAATTTTCCCTTTTTAATTCTAGTAAAATAGACCGAATACGCATATGCATGTATTTTTTGAGAACTGAGACCATCATAGTCTCTGAAATAGCTATATTCTCCAAGATGAAGGCAAAATACGCATTTTGAAATTAACGCCTTGATTTCTCGCGGGATTAAAGTGGTCACGAATATCTGGATCCGTTTTGCGTTGCTTCGACTTCCGTCGCTCTTCTTCAACACGCATCTCCGACGTAAATCTAGGACTTGCTGCATATTAGAAGAAAATAGCCGCCGGTCTTTATTGCTATAGAATATATCCCACACTCGCGATGCAATAAACGTATTTACAGAGTGAATAGTTTAATTTATACTGGCTAAAACAAGGATAAAATGTTATCAAATAATATGAGACAACGAACATATAATGACTGGACTCTTAGCAAAATGTGGAAGAGAGGAATAACAGCAGCGGAAGATATATATCTTAAGGGTACAATGGAGGAGTATCTAATAGGATTCCAAGAGCTTCCGGTAAATATTTCAAATGACAACAAGACCCAAACATATCCGAAAACCATTCGGGTTGGATCTCATTGTGAGTTTCTATGGAAAAAATAACGCATATTGCGTCACTGATAACCTTTACGTGTCCACTGGTTAACTGGGAGCGTTGTCAATACAGATTTTTGTTTTGGTGACCAGAGAGATTATTTTAGATGAGTCAATTATGAATTCTGAGTAAACAATGACCGACCACATATTTAAGATCCTTTGGTTTCCCCAATGCATAATGCTCCCACATTGGTGATCTTAAACAACCGCAAGACGTGTGGACCCTTGTTTTGTGTCATTTGCGTGAGTGATCCTTAGCGTGAGGGTTGAATTCTCCACAAATCACCACGCTGATAATCTAGCCGGAAGCGTGACTGATACGCATGACAGAGACTTAAGCGAGTGATCCCTAATGTCATGTGCACCTTCCCACTAATCTTCTCTGAAGATCCAAGAATAATACATGACTGATGTGTTGATCTATTGAGGCAGCAGGAGATTGATACCATCGAGAGTTCATGTCTAGCCAGTTGACTCGTTCTAACATGGAGCATCCAAAATTTGGTGCAACTACATGACTGCTCTTATTCTAGATTCTTCTCTAGTTACATCAGAGTATGTAACACCATAACTTAATTTGAGGAACATCTAGTCAGACTAATATGGACAAAAATATTAATTTTTTAAGGTCTAAATCTTTGAAAATAATGATTTCATTTACATTAGACACTTTGGGGGAGATTAAAACCCCCGAAAATTCAAGCTTAACTCACATTATTTACGTTAAAATCATTTTAATCGACATATTGCTTAAAAATTAGATAATTAAAAATTAAAATGTTATCATCGAGCTCTAATTAGGAAAACCAAAAAAAACCACGATACGTTTTTCCGGATTAATTCAAAGGAAAAGAATAAGAAAGGATGTAACATGGTAGTAAAAAACGGTGAAATACATAAAAATAATGAAGATTTGCTAAGTTTCTTCTAAGGAGGGAGGCTTTGTACGGATTGGAAAAGAGGACGATAAAAAAATGGATGATAAACATCTATAAAGCGTTGAGATGGATCAGTTCTGGGAAATTATTGCTCTCACTGGATAAAGTAGGTTTTGCACTTGTGCTAATTGTCTGAAGATTATTATTAGCTCTTAACTCCGCGTGAAATATCCGGCAATATATAGCTCCTGCATGATTAAGTACTTTATATTACTATTCAGTCGCATAAATAATACCAACAAGTAGTTATAAATAGTATATTGAATGGTAACATGTTCGTTTATGTGGCCTTATGCTAGTTTATGGTCTGACCGCGCATTGTCATCCTGACCGCTTTTGGCCTGGGCCTGGCATCCGGGGGAGCGTGTGCGGTTCTGATTTCAGATCAGACCGCAGGAGAAAATTGAGTTGAATTTGAAGGATCTTGAATCAAATTATTGCACGCTTACACCTTGTCATTTTTATTTTCAGATTCATATTTATAAAGAGTATTCTCAGACAAAGTTTTCAATATCTTACAAACTCCAACGTACTACGGTAGATCATACCATTAAAATAAATAAGGGGAATATATCGTAGAACAGAAATGTTTAAATTGTCTTTTTTCCCGCAATCGATAAGAGACCATAATGGCTGCGTTGAGACACTGAAGAAATTTGGTTGACAGGTAGTATATCTGATACATTCATATGATCCCGATTGCCTGTTTCTAAACCTGTCGAGTCGTGCTAACACCATATTTTTCATGCTCCCTGTATGACTCTCCTGTCGTGTTTAGATAGTTGCATTGTTGATCGGCTTGGTAGTTTCTGTAGCATTTGTAGCATGCCAGTTGTGTGGTGATTACTGGTTAAAGTTAATATCTACACTGTGGATCATGCTGGTGATAAGTAAGTCTCTGGAAACTACCCATTTGGTAGCTTTCAGGGTAATAAGTAGATGTATCCGTAGCATACCTCATAATACTTCCTGGGTAATTTCAAACCTTCCATATCATAACCTCTGATTATGAATACGTTGGTTGCAATTCGTTACATAGAATTTCCCAGCGACTATGAGTAGATAAGGGTGCTAGAATATTCCACCACCAATTCCATCAGCCCTCATCAGCAAGCCCATATCAGCCCTCTGAAAGCAAGACTGCCGTAAAATGTAGCAAGTTAACTAAACAGCTACAATCGATAAAAAGTAATAAATCTCCGGGTCCGGAGGGAATACCCGCGCGCGTCCTCAAGGAGTTAGCACCACAGATCGCACCGTTCTTAGAGATAATATTCAATAAGTCATTATCTGAAGGAAAGATACCAATGGACTGGAAAACTGCAAACGTTACACCGATATTTAAAAAGGGAAACAGACATGACCCAGGAAACTATCGACCAATATCATTAACATCGATTACAGGCAAGATTCTCGAACATATCGTTGTTAGCAATATCATGACTTTTCTGGACAGTCGAAACCTCCTGCATAATTGTCAGCATGGGTTCCGGAAAGGTAGATCATGCGAAACACAGCTCGCGCTCTTTCTTCACGACGTTCTCAAATCTGGTGAATCGAAAAAACAAGTTGACGCACTATTTCTAGACTTTAAGAAAGCTTTCGACACGGTACCTCACAGAAAACTATTATACAAATTACAGTCATGCGGGTTAAACGAACAAGTAGTAAACTGGATACGTGACTTTCTGAGTGATCGTAAGCAAAAAGTAGTTCTTGACGGAATTAGCTCTGATATAGTTAAAGTGACATCAGGTGTCCCGCAAGGAAGCGTAATTGGCCCACTTTTGTTCATTATATATATAAACGACCTTTGCACCCGAATTAGCAGTAAAATACGTTTATTTGCCGACGACGCTGTCATATACCGCGAAATTAGTGATCAATCTGACTTTGAAATTCTGTCATCGGACTTAAACAACGTTCATGCGTGGAGCAAAGAGTGGGGACTAGAACTTAATCTGAGCAAATGCACGGCGGTGCATTTCTTGCGTAGGTCGTCCAACTATCCCCATGTATATGTTGTGGATGGCGTTAATATAAATGCGACAGATGAAGTGAAATACCTGGGAGTTACGATAACTTCGAACCTATCGTGGGGAACACATATAAGAAATATTTGTGGCAGAGCCCTGAAGAAGTTAGGATTCGTCAAGCGTGTTGTGGGAAGATTATCGGATGATAAAGTGAAAGAGAGGTGCTATTTCGCACTCGTCCGGCCACACCTTGAATATGCAGCGAGCATATGGGATCCGGCGGAGAAAGACCTAGTCCATGAACTTGATAAAATACAAAGGAAAGCTGCGCGATTCGTGAAAAACTGCTACGGCCGTACAGAAAGCGTTACACAGATTTTGAAAGATTTAGGGTGGGAGCCGCTAGAGACTCGGAGGCTACGCGCTAGGCTTAGATTGCTTGAGCAATTGAGAATGAATATCTTTCAGAGCGACACGGAGAACATCATATTAGAACCACATTATATTTCCAGGTCCGACCGAATCGATAAATTAAGGGAGATATTTTGCCGAACGGATAGGTATGGGAATTCGTTTTTCCCCCGAACAATTAAGGACTTTAATAAATGCTAGGCGGAACTTTGATTTTTTTTTGTTTTGTTGACGGCTGGTGTCCTAACACCCCCCGCCACACGCCTTTTGAGGCGGCTTGCGGGGTAGTATGTAGATGTAGATGTAGATGTAGAAGTTTGCATTAGTTTCTGAGGAGGCTTAGTTCAGGGTAAAGAAACGAGAGCGCTGCAATCGCGAGAAATCAGTCATTGCTAAATGCACAATTTTCGCACTTTTAATGAAGTTTTGGAATGATAAGAATGTTGTTTCTCAACCAATAATGATAAATTTACGTAATACCCGCATTTAGTGTAAATTTTCGGCCCAGATTCACGGTTTCGAGTAAAACAAGTCTCTCACTCATACCAACTTTACTCATTCAAGTGTAAATTTAAAAAAAATAATTCAACCCTATCACTCTAAAATTGTTTACATATTAGATATTTTACGGAATAAAATGATTAATTTTTTAACTAGAATATATTTGAATTGAGGAGAAACCCATCCCATCGTCTAAATTAAGTTTATGCAGTTTCCCCTCACTGATTTCTTAGGAGCAATAGGCGGCCTGCGTGTTTCTTTTGTCTAATCAAGTCATTCCGTAGTTGACTGTTGTTGGTTGTTGTGGTAAATTATAACAGAGCATTGCATGTTCGAATACTTTTTGAATTATATTAATTGCCTTGACGAGAATTTTCAAGGATGGATGAAGGAAGGAAGCAATAAATGGAAAGAAGTGAATGTAAGTATTATTGTTGATATTTCCATGAGATGTTTCCATTTTGCTTCAATTTCTTAATTAAGGTATCATGTTTTCAGCAGTTAGGCTGCGGAGATTTTTGTTTTTATGTCATCTTTGGAAGTAGTCTTAGGAAAGTCAGTTTACTACCTACAATTTACTTCGTTACAGGTATGAGTTTGCAAGTTTTACTATTTCAATATTTAGATTAGTATAATAGGATTATTAGTTTTGATAATTGTGTATTATGATTATTTTATTTCGTTTCAGGCTACATGAATACTGTCACATTATCAGAAAAAGATGGCTCTTCTTCGACCTGAATGCACTTATTTTTGAACTTATGCCCCTTACTTCCTTAAGGTATTCTTTCAATGGCCTTAAGTGGAAGTAAGATAAATTCAAGGTAAAAGTAAAATGTTTGTGATCAGTCTCATATGTACTCCAACTAATCCACTTCTTTGAGGTGTATATTGACTTTTCATTGAAGAATGGAGGGGTAAGTAAAAGATATAAATCCATTTATTAACTTTAATGATTCTCAAGAGTGCTTTCTACTGTAGTGTACTTCAATATCTGTATGTTGGTTGTTAATTTTTGTTTTTGATGTTAAGTTATTCACACCTACTACCTGATCTTTCTGTGACCTTGTTAGCAAATGTTGAATTGAATGGTGAAACAATAGACTTGTGAACGCAATCTGAATAAACCGCTGCTAAATTAATTCTTTTTTGTTTGTGTTGTGAGTGTGAGTGAAAGTGAAAACCCTACAAAAGTTATTTGTAAAGTATGAAATTTTATTCTGGGGGCTTACTGTAATAAGTTTGTGATTTTCCTAAATTATGTGTGAATTTTAAGCCGGTATCGCCGCAAAAATATGTTGTTGCTATCCGTGTGATGGAACTGAATTATGTGTGAATTTTAAGCCGGTATCGCCGCAAAAATATGTTGTTGCTATCCGTGTGATGGAACTGGCACATTGAAAGAGATTATAAAAGCTTTCGGCAGTGATTCAGCTACCATAAAGCAAAAAAAAAATCTGAGAAGAGAATCAAATTTCTCGCCTCTAAGATGTGTAGTTCTCTCTCTGACCGTTTCAAGGAATGGAGGTCGTCACCGTAACCATGAAGTACTTAGTACGCCATTTTTAACACACAGATGACCATTTTTCCTATGTATATAATCTTTGGTGAGTATCAACTTTAGCCTTAGGCTCGGCCTCGCCTGTTGACTTTGTGGAAGCTAGGATATTACTAAGTGACGCTTGAAGTTGCGGAAGCAGGCTAGAGAGAGAGAGGGAACGTGAGAGAAGGGAGGAAGTGAGAGACACGTAAAGCGGAGACGACGAGTCAAATGGGAGATACTATAAAGTCTTCGTGATCCTGTGTGTCTCGGGCAGGATGGCAAGGATGAAAGCCGTCCCCGGGAAGAGCGGCAGCTCCATCGCAGTAAGGTCGTGATTGTTGTCGGTGAAGGCATCCAGCCTTCATAGGGGAGAGGAGTGGACTATATCCGATGTGGTTCCGTAGTGACTCTACCTCTCCGGAAAGGAGGGGAATCTGAAAGACTCCTTTGAAGCTCCAGTTCCATGGCAGAGTGAGGGGGATGACCCGAGACCCACTCGCGGGGAGCTGGCGGAAGGTTAAGGGGTGACAAAGAGGGAGGGGGAAGTAAGGGGTGTGTGTGTCACAGAAGGGTCAACCCCTCGCGCCCAGAAAAGGCCAACGAAGAGGAGGAGGAGGTGGTGGTGGTATGAGGGAAATAGGTAGGAGAGGTCTGAGGGAAGGAGTTTCGGGATGAGGGAAAGAGAATTGCTCCCAACCTGCCCGACGTTTGATGGCAAGTGGGGTTCGCGGGAGGGAAAGCGGGGTATACACGCACACACAAAACTTTAACGATTGTAGTGGGGCGGAACGGTAAACGCTTCTCAAGAGGGACTTTATAAGCCAAGTGGTAAGAGTGTGTGCCGAGGTGAGGTGGGAGAGGAACAGGGGAAGAAGAGAATGGGATAAGCTTGTACAACCTGAAGGGGGAGAGAGGGAGAAGGCGGGTTTCTTTTCGGCAGCGGAGGGGTGAGGAGGTAAGGCAGTGTACTGGTGAAGATGACGCGAGACTGGCACGGGGGAGATGGCGGGGTGGGGGTTGAAAGAGAGACATTCAAGACGGCCCACTTGTACGAAGACTTAAGAGAGGGGTGCATGGGGGGGGGGGGTGGATGGTTATGTTCGTCACCATGGTGAGGAGGAGAAGGGGAAGGCTCGCAGAGGAAAAGCTGGTTGGGTTTTATCATCTTATTAATTTAAGGGAAGCCCCGAGCCTACTTGAGGCCATAAAAGGTTCAAATCGTGCGGACAAGTTTATAAGGCAAATAATGAGAAGATGACAAACGACTGAGGAAGCGGGGAACACAAAGAGGGGAGGGGGCGGGAAGAACACTCCATATCGCGGAAGAGACTCGAGAAGAAAATGAAATATTAAACACATGCGACGTAGGTATTTAAAGCGCAGAGAGGGTCCGAGGAAGTTATAAAGTCTTTGGAGCTCCGTACGAAGAGTATGCAAGAAGACATGAAAAAAAGAATGGGATGCTCCTGTCTGCCCCGGAAATTCCATCTACACTCCACACGCTTCCTACAGGAGAAAGATAAAAAAATGAAAGCCAAAGAGGAGGACCTACGTCCGTAAGGATGTTGTCCACTAGATAAACTTCCTTTGCCAACAATACGCCATACTTAGTCGTTAACTTCATCCCCGGAAGCTTTACAGGAGCATAAATTATTATTCATGCAAGTTAGGATAGCCCAAATGACAATGATAGTTTGTGATGTGCGGAAAACTATGACCGTCGTCGTAGAAGTTTTTATATATAAATGCCGATGATACTGAACAATGTTCAATGGAAGAGTTAAATGTAAAAATTAAAGGAGTTGTACGGATGATAAGATATGTTAATCTTGCTAGTGACAAAGAGATTGTTCACCAGGGTAGGCTCAAGATGCATAAATTTGTCAAATTATTAAGAAATAGAGTATTAGATATAGATATAGAAATAGATAGCATAGAAACGGAATTTATATTTTAGAACAGAAAACCTTATGATTGTTCAGAAAGACGAGTGTTGCTTAAAAGTACTAGGCCTGCAATAGATGGAGCAGATAGGACAATTATCTGACTTAGAGACTTCCACGAAAGAAAAAGGGAAAAACTTAATTATGATATTAGAAGCAGAACGTCATCGAATTCATTATTAACTATACCTAAGAATATAACTGATGACAGGGGCTTTTGGAAAACATTCTAATGAAAGGTGAAAATACAGACAGATAGGAAAGCGTAGAACAGAGCAGAATCTAATGTAGTAATCAAATGTCAGAACTTCTATATCTATCCAACCCAATCTTAAATTGGTAGAAAACCTCAAGTCATGCAAATATTGATTCCATAATTTAGTAACACTTCAGAGACTAATTTTATGTCCGTTCATTAATGGTTGTTCAATTTTAAGATTGGTTGACTGCAGCTCTCCATCCTTTCGTATCTAATGCTAGTTCCCTTTCTTCCTGTTATCTCTTCCTATGTACTTGCATCTTTAATTGGTCCATGAAATTATTTCTGGGTCTTCCTCTGAGGACTTTTCCCTCTATTTTGCCCTCCATTATGTTCTTCACAAACCCATTGTGTTTCAGGGTGTGTCCTATCCACTTTTTTCTTCTTTTTTGTGGAGTTATTTTTTCTTTTATTAAGTCAGTTGTATCTTTTCTACTTTATTACTGAATTTATTATTAATATTACTGAAATTACTTAATATTACTGAATAAAAGATGAAAGAAAAGGCAGCTGTTATCACAGCTGGGCACCTTGGGTTGTAGAGCTAACCTCTTTTGACTCACAATAGATTAGAAAGTTAAAACTGAAAAGGTAAAGTTATTACTAGATGTAGACACTGATTGGCTTATTGAATAATTGGTCAAGTAAAAATTTACTGGAAAGGTGATTGCAACAAATTATAAAAATATCACATGTCCGTCTGATGAACGTGAACACCTTCTGCGAGACACTAAAACTTTGGTCACCATAGAAAATAATATCTCATCTGATATACTAATAACTGATAATATGTTATTTAATTTTCCACTTCGCGTACATATTTTTGAATGATTTCATGCCTTGTCATCAATATATAATTTTCTATTAATTATTATATTACAGATTTATGATCAAAAGCTTTAAAATGCTTACGCAATCATGCCAAGCTATTTATAACGAACAATATTGAAAACCTCAAAGGAAAATCCTCCAGTAATTAACCCAGCCATGACCTTAGGGGGATGATCGACCCAAAATTAATGCCCTTTCGCGAGGAAAACGTGAATATTGCACAGCATTGACCTAGAAAATTACGTACACCGTATATATGATTCAGGGTAGCAAAAATATTTATTATTCTGTATCTCCAGAAACCCCAGGAGGCACATGAAACAGTCAGTTAGTAACAGCCAGCGGCAATTTATTTCTTTCCAGCCGCGAAAATCTAATAACAACTGACGTCACCACGAAACCATGGAGTGAAAAATGGGAAGGGAATACATATTCGACAGCTTAAAGCGCCATTAGACAACGGAAAACGGGGAACCGCGCGCCACGGCATGGATGAGCCTGAATATCGTAACCAAGCATTTCATAAAGGGAGGGAGGGAAGATACTGCGGTGTGGGACGGGTGCGGATTATTAATGGAAGTTGGTGCCGAACGAAGGAGCGGGTGAGAGACAGGGGGAGGGGTTGGTTAAATTGAGGGGGGAGGGCGTTTTTAGGGGGGTTGGGACGAGACGGTGTGACAAACAGTAAAGGGAGAACGAAGGAAACGCTGCACGGGGTATCCCCGTCCCCACGTTTGTCGGTCTGTTTGTTTGTTTGCCCAAGGTTTTTACGTCCAATAAATGCCGGCTTAAGGGGGAATAATGAAAGCGAGAGAGAGAGAGATGCAAGAAGCCGATATTACCGCGATGAAGAACGGTTATACACGCTGCACAAACAACCACCATCCCCTCAAAAGAGGAGAATGAAAAAAATTAGTACGAAAAGAAGGAAAAAATCTGCTCGTTGGAACGAAAAATATAGATATGTATACACATGAATATATATAACGCAGGAAGACCGGATTTGGACGAGCCAAACTTTACGATACGACCACTGCTTGAGCACGCTTCCCTTTTATGTACGCATTTGGTCAACGTAGGGAATGATGAAGTGAGGTTCTGTACTAGTGAAGGTTAGCAGATAGAGGGGGTGAACGGTGAGAGAGCTGAAAAGGGGAAGAGGTTTGGTCACGTGGGAGGTTTCCTGAAAAAGGGTGAGGAAGGACCGGACGCCGTTTTGTCTGTGGGATGGAAGGAAGGTGGATTGGGGGTACTGGGGAGGCAGAGGGTGTAGGGCAGGGGGATACAAGAGGGGGGGCACCGCAAACCGAAAAGAGAGAGAGAGTGGGAGAGAAATGATGATGGCCGAGGGTAAGCGGCCGTACGGAGCGGAGCGGCATCAAAAAATCACGGTGGCCACGTGGGATGGGATATAAGATCGATCATCTTTCCGTTCGGAGCTTAAAAGCCCACCCTAAACTGTATATACGTGTGTTTGTGTGTGTGTGAGGGAGCGTGCAAGCCTTTTGGAGACAACGGTTGCCGGGGTATTGGAGGAGGGGGAGGGGAGGGGGTCGAAGGAGTGTAGGAAAGGGGGAGGAAAAGGACTCAGGTGAGCCAGCCAATGATTTACGAATTACGTCATCTCCTCTTCTTGTTGCCAGAGTGGAGAAGAGGGTGGGGGAGGTACCCGTGCGACGGCGAGGCATTTTTGCGACAGTCGATATCAAACCGGATCGGCACCTGCTACGTCGAAGTTGACCAAAAAAAAAAGACAAAAAAATGATTTGATTTCATTTTATGTTCATTCTGAGCAATCATAATAAACTATGTACATTTTTTACACATTTGTAATATATTTATCGACCAAGACCTTATCAAATTTAGACTGTAATCAAGGAAAATGGAAATAACTAGATTAATTTTCAATTATAATGCCACAAATTTGACGTTAAAAGTTATTGCTCGTTACGTGTAGAAAACATTTAATATTTGTTCTTTATGGAAGTTAGATATTTTCAAATGAGTACACACTAAGCAACTTTTGACATTTGTTTGAGATATTGTTTATGTATTTACTTCTATAATGTCATTGGAATAAGAGTTATCCATAAATGACTGTTTAAAATAAAACCGTGGAAAACAGAGAATGCCAAAAAACGATATAATACATATTAATATCTCGGCACCAACAAAATTTGTAACAAGGTGCAAATACACGAGCCATCTTCCTCTTTTCATATTTTAACGATGGGAACACAACATATTTATTTTTTGGGGTGCCTATATGAAACTGATATGCAGTGACATGTACATTTTTGATGTAAGTATTCATTAATATTGTAAATGTGAAAACTATTACTATATTATAATAATAATTTAATTCGTATTCAAGGAAAAACTTAAATATGCACTCTCAAACAAGCGGTTAAACGCCGATTTTAACGGACGGAATATATGGTGAAAAATCGATCAAACTGGTTTAAATATTACGTGATAAGTATGACCTGGGAAATTTTATTTATGTGGACCAAAATTCCCATAAAACCTTTAATCAAACATAGTGTAATCAACCTTGATGGAGGCGCTTATAATTTTTCTGATCCAGGAACTGATTAGAGAGAAGTTAAGCCAAGCTTTCAATTATCATCCGAATACGTTTTACCTTGCAACATGGGTATTAAAAATTAGATAGAAATTGTTTGCCAACTTTTTACTTTTTCTCAGGATTATTACATATTCATGGGTCCACCTTACTATCACCTATTGTTTGTATTTTTAAGATAACACCTCCTTGTCTCTATAATGCTGAGGATATTAAATTGACGATATAATTTGGTGTCAAAAATCCAATATCCAAAAGTTATAAAGTTAGACCTTGAGTATGTGGCGTCCATAAACACTGCAAGAGAAGTCTTTTCTGCATTAGGAAGTCCTTCAATCTACTAAACGCGAAATGAAAACATCATATCTTCTCCTGTGTGTTCGTACTACAAGTTACCATACAATACCCAACGGCGGTAATAGCGTTAAAAAATCCACAACGAATAATGCAATTAATATCAATGAGGGGATAAATTTGCCCTCGAGCCAAGGAAGAAACAATGCATGGCTGTTGTCTCGAGGCTTAAAGGGCCTGGTCGCAACAGTAAAACTTAAAAAATTAATTCGCTTTGGAGCGGTAAGAATATATAATCCTGATATTTTAGCAAAGACGTAAAAGACTGATTCAATAAAAATAAAATGTATGGGACGAAAATAAGTTAAAATTATTCACCCGAGAAAAGTTCACTAGGTACAGCAGAAAGACTGTAGCCCAAACAAATCGAAAATTTACCCGTAACTTGAGTGACTAGTCATACGTCAAAAAGCAATCGTTTAAGGAGGAACCTGCTCTACGATGTATTGTTTTCTTACGGTCTAAAAAATTGCTTCCATTGAGCAAATAAAGGTGTAGTTGCCTTGTGTATTTTTAATAATTTTATATCAATACTCCAAGGATAAAAGTTCATAGTCAAAGCGGAAAACAGAAGCCATTCAGTTGCAACCATAGTCAGTAATTATACTGATTCTAGCCTCCATTGCTATTTTGGCAGGATTTGATGGCATGAGTTTAAACGAAGCAAGGGAAGGATATATTTATCTTCAAGCTAAAAAAATTTAACAATGAATATTAAATGCCTTATTTTGAATTCATTTACCAATAAATTTGCTAAACAAGGTAAACAGCAAAAGTCTCCCTTGGCAACGATACCAAATTTACCGATGAAAGTCGGCTATTTGTTATGACAAAAACTGGAAGTCTGTTTTCAAAGCTAAGTACTCGCATTTTATTACAATGACTAGAGGTGTTTGTTTTTAGTAATAAGCAATAAAAACTACAAATAACGCTAATTTTGGCGTTTTAACGAAATAACACTAATTTCAGCAGTTTAAATAAGCAACACGGATGTTGGTGGTTTTCGTAGCATTCATCGATTTTAAAAGAGGGATTTTTGATTTCGGTATGATTAAAAGAAATGTACATACAATACATAATTTAATTATTTACGTATTTACTGTCATATTTTTGTTCACTCATGACATCTTTGCCCAAGAGTATCCGGCTTGAATGTTTTTGTAATAAATTCGCGAAATTGTCTTCAATACCTGTTCAGCAAGACACTGGCCATCGGCTGTGTTGTAACGATATTAACTTTCCTCCAAGGATTGGATTTTTGGGGAGGCGACCGACAGCTAAGGTCATTTGCGCCATAGGGGACAGGTAAGGGAGGAAGGGTGGATAGAAACCCGGCATCGGCATTAGCCTGCTCTTAACGAAAGGCGCCACGGGGACCACGGTTTAACGTCTCATCCGAAGGACGCTAAAGTTGGGACTGGGTTTCCTCTAAAAAGCATCGTCCTCTTCAGGGATTTGAGCCCTGTCTGTCCGTATGGTAAGCCAGTCCTGTAGCCACCACACCAACCCGATCCCCAAGTTTCCTACTTCAGCCACTACGAAGTTACAATGTATGTACGTGCGATACATTGTGGAAAGACGCGCTATCGGTTTACCAGAAAACGGATGAATACAAAATATTCTTTTGAATAGAGTAGAATTTCACCATTGTGTCTTGACTGTCTCCCACAGATGTGGCAGTCAGTTCCAGTCAGAGCGAACTAAACAAGTGACAATTCCGAAACAACAGGGTAATTTATAGGACCGAGAAAACGAATTTAAACCAGAAGGGCTAGCAGTATCGGGCAATGTGTTACTATATAAATTCTGTGATTGCCGGTTGGATTACAAAAGGAAAGATGCGCTCGATAAACATTGTAAGACCGAAAATCATTTAAAAAACAAAAGGAAATCAGTGCGTGAAGTGAATGCGTTAAGGGTGGCTACATTAGAAGAAACACTAGTGAAGGCCGGGCGTGCTAAAGCTTTAAAAGAAGAATTTATCCTGGATACTACAGTAGCTGTCATGAAAGTCAATATCCCGGTTGAATAGCTGGATAATGCTGAGATTCGACGTCGGATGCATAAATACATCCGTGGAAGTGGTGACCTGCCGTCTGCTAATAGAATAAGGCAAAAGTGTATTCCTGTGCTAGGAGAAAGAAAAAGATAAGAAATGCAGGAGAAAGTTCAAGGTAAATACGTTAGTATTTTCTGCGACGAGACCACAGACAGAAACAGTATCTGCGTTTTCAACATTTTGCTTAGTGCTTTTGTTGCGTCTGCGGAACAGAAGGCGTCATCTGTAGTACTTGACACGGCAAGCTGCATTAATTGTGCTAATACTGCAATAGACACAATTGGCATCTATGAAATTCAACGAGAGAATATCGTTGCAGTCGTTACACTTTTGGTACCTTACATGACGAAGTGCTGCAAGACCCTGCAAGAATTGATGGAAGAAGTGAACCATGTCCAATGTTGGGCCCATAAAGTTATTTTAATCGGCAGAGTTTTTGAATATTAGATGGCAGATTGGATATGGAAAATCCAATGGATTGGTTTTTGGCTTATTATAGAATTCACACTATTTAAATGAAAACCGACGATGGTTTCGACATTTCATGCCTTAATAATGGTCCTAATTGTAATGTCGAAATCATGGTTGGTTTATATAAAAACAGAGTGGATTTTACTATTTTATTTTATTCTTATCAATATGGTCATCATTTCTTATTCCGTCCGTCCATTTTATTTTCAGCATCCTCCTCCGGTAGATAATTACTTGAAAAACAATTGGTGAAGGAAACAGGCTGTATCAATTTATGACCAATCAGATTTAAGCGCAACACTCTATGGGTTTTAGTAAGGGTAATGTCAAGCAGAGATATCTCTAAGAAGACCCGAACGAAGCCCATGTTTTGAAAAAGTTTGACGAATCAGGCCATACCCTGTGGAAGTTGTTTATAGATGTCATGATCTCAAAAAGACACGACTTTAATATATCTCCACACAATACAAAAATCACACCTTGAAAATGACAGTAATTTCGAAATCTAGGTCGGTGTTCGGTAATATAATTTGTGCGGAAATACAACAAAGTTCGGCCTTTTTGAGATCATGATATCTCAAGTTTCGAGTAGATTTCGAGTTATAAATGGTTGGCCAACCTTTAAATTACAAGTTTCCCTTTACGAAAGAAACATCACTATTTTTACCGTCGCCGATCAACCGAGCAAACGGAAGTAACATCGGCCCTCTCTACATAGTTAGGCACATCAGGAAGGCACACACACACCCCTCGTGGGGACATGAAAGACTCAAAACGGCCAAAGTTCATTAAAAACTTCGCAGGACTCCAGTTAGAATGCTGACAGGATGCGGGGTTACTTTGCCGGATGTTCCCCCCAGCCTCCCGCTCACGAGCGGAGATCGCGGGTCACCACATGACCGACGACCTACCGGTCCACGAAGCACGCTGTCCAGGGTCCAAAAACCTTTGGAAAGTCCAGAGAGAGAGAGAGAGAGATGAAGGAAAGTGGGGGCGAGTATTTTTTTTGCGTGGAGTAAAAGAGGGGGGTTGTATACAGGTAGAGGCCCGGACACCGATTGGCTTCCAACCACGTTTTGTCTTCTTGCACCGGCGATCGCCAGTGTTCAGTCCGCGGACTTTCGCAAATTCGCAGTGGTTCGAGGCATTACCCACTCATGGGCGAAAACATTGAGTGAAGTTGGGAGGGTAGGAGAGGCGGGATGGGGGTAGGAAAGGGCTCCACGGACTGCGACCATGGCAATCCAGTCGAGCAAACGAATTATTTAATACACGCGGTGGATGGATGGAGTGAGAGGCAGTAGACATGTACCCATTCGGAAGAGAGAGAGAGACTCGGCGGGCGGGACCAAAGCAGACAAACGCACACACGAGCAAGGACGAGAAAAAGCATTCGCAGAAACGCGGTGCGGATGTGGGGAATTCTGAAAAAAATAAGGAAACAAAATAGGAGGAGAAGGGAGAAGGAACTATTTTTTTCATCGATTTCTTTTATTTTAATACCGTACTTCAACTTTTTTCCCTCCAGACTTTTTTCTCTCCACAACCCAGTCGACCTCTTTCCCTCCAAAAACGGACGGAACGCGTACAGACAGTCGGTTGTTTTTTTATTCTATTCTCCCCACGCTCCCTCCCCTCCCTCTGACATTTTGATTTCCGATTCAGTTCCGACGACGGTTCTCGAAAGCGGCTCGATCTGTCGGAGTGCCCTTGATGAACCGCTCATGCGTCCCACACTCTCCCCGCTTTGTACGGCTGAAGCCGGCCGCGAATGTTGTTTTTTTATCATCTCCTTTCTTGTTTTCTTTTTCAACCTTTCCTCTCTCTTACTCCGTTTTATATTTTTTCATCCTATCCTTCATTTTTACTTTTGTTTTTCTTTTTCTATTTGATATGAATGAGATCACGGTCTAATGGGCCGTTACGATCCGCCCGCCCCCTTACGCAGCAATTCCGCTCCCTCCTATCTCCCGCCGTCGCTACCAACATCGAAACCATTCCATATCTCGCTCATTCCTAATCCCATTCCCTTTATTCTTTCCCTTTCGTCAATTCAGCCTGCAACGGGTCGTGTTAGTTCCCTTATGCCTCATTAGACCACTATCATTCTTACGACTGTAGGCTGAATTCGTAACGTGAATGCACTTTCGTACCATAGTAAGCCGGAGGAACTTAGACTGTCACTCTACAGTGGTACCAATGGTGTCGCGAGCAGAAACCGGAAATTATGAATTTAGAAATTTAAAAAAGACAATCATTAAAGTGAAAGAGATGTTATTTTTTAATGAATAAGCATTAGAAGTGAAGTATTTAAATTACTGCAATAGTACGTTAGAAGAAAACGAGCATAGTATCAAATACGTACGGAATAGAATAGCGCTAGCTAAGGAGAGGTTTAATAATAGAAGGAAGCTGATGACGGGGACCTTGCATAAGATGTGAAGAAGAGGCTGGTATAGAACTTGATATGGAGCGTAGCGTCGTCTGGTGCAGAAATGTGGACCCTCAGAAAGGAGGACGAGAATAAGCTGCAGGCATTTGAGATGTGGGTGTGGAGAAGAATGGAGATGGTTAGATGGACGGAAAGGAATACTAACGAGGAAGTGCTGGAGATGGTGTGTGAGGAAAGGAAGCTTCTGAATGAAAAGGCAGGGTTGATGGCTGAAGGATATTATGAAGGGTGACGGGTTGCTGACGAGTGTGATAGAGGGAAGGATGTTGGGCAAGCGGGGAAGAGGAAGGAAGAGAATAGGTTTGATGGACAGGATGAAGAAGGGTAGATCGTATACTGAGGCGAAAAAAGAAGTATCAGAGGGAGATTAGCCCCTGATAATGTGCAAAGCCGGGAAGAAATTTTCTGCCATTAAACAAAGTCTACCTTTACCGGTAAAATACTTAATAATAATAATAATAAATGGAAATGTTTCATTTGCTGAAAAAAATATTTCAAAGGCTTCAAAACGCCACGGTAATATAGTGTTCCTTATTCCGTTCACTTGCTCTGTACTCGTTCGTCGCGATGTACTGATGAGGGATGTGAGCTGGAGCCCGTACATACCACAATAAAATCAAATTAATATATGCAAATTTACAACTAACACTTGAGGACAAAAGCTTGGTAAAATATCAGATTACTAATGAGGTATAAGTTATTTTATAAATCCATGTATTCCATTTTAATATGAAATGAATTCAATGTTTGAACACCGGACGGAGTAAACTCTTGACAAGGTGAATTTTATTTAATCGATTCCGAAAGTCATTGTAATTTCCAAAGAAACCGATAATGCATGTTGATGGACAGGATGAAGAAGGGTAGATCGTACACTGAGGCGAAAAAAGAAGTACTAGAGTATTCCTTCTATCAGGGTTTCTACTCTACAGGGTCTAACAATACCATTCTATCAGGGTTAAACCAAACTCAGTGTTTGACGCAAAGGCAGCATTCAATTTGCAAAGCTTTCCCTGATCTGAAGCAAAGACGGTGAAATTTGCACGACTCGGAAGGCGGCCGGTTCCTTTCTTCTTCAAAACGCTCGCGGAGGATTCTCGGATAAAATGGAAGCGGAGACTGAAAGGTGACAACTGGAAGGAACGGAAATGCACCGAATAATTTAAGTAAAATGGAGAGCGCATAGCAAACTAGGATTCCAAGTTGTTTCCGATGGAGCTTACCATTGGGGTTGTAACCGAATTTTCGCTGCCCAGGCCTGGTAAATATTTTTGTGACCCTCGATATTCATGGCATTAACCATCACGGAATCGTGACCACTCATACCCAAGAAAAGCAGAGCTTCCCTTTCCTAACGAAAATTAGTTTTTGGTAAGCATTGTTAAGGCTGGGACACAATCAACGTGCACGTGTGACGTGAGACGTTAACGGGACAACGGGAGACGGGAAACGCAAGTCAGCGGTCACAATCGACGTTAACACGGCCCGGAGTAACAATTGACTAACGCAGGCGCAGCTCAGAGATCAGGGGTACACAACTGTGGAAGAAAATAAGTTGTCTTAGCCAAGAGCAATCTTCAACAGTTGGATGTATCTGCCGACAGATGGCTCCCATTCCCGGATTCTCAGGACTATTCTGATTGGTTTTCCGTGTACGGGACACGGGAAGAGATGAAAGTTGCCCATCTCTCGCGTACACGTACTCGCCGTACACGTTGATTATGTCCGTTCGCTATACTTTCCCGTCAGCCATCTTTTTGCGTACTCCCGTTAACGGCTCAAGTTACACGTACACGTTGATTGGGTCCCAGCCTTTAGGCATATATAAACCAAGGTAGCGATGGACGAGAGTCGAATCGACAGTGTCGAAGATGTCCCAATATGAGTTCATCAGCAGCATACGCCGGGAAAGCCATAATCTGAACATGAGCAAACCTCAATTACAAATTTTAATCATTATCATACACTTAAAATTCAATTAAGGTGATTCTAGCGCTCGTTATGAGTCACTGATTGTACATTTTTATAACAATTCAAGGAAGATGACAAAATATTCATGGACCACACTTCACTAAGAGCATCTATTTTGACGTTGAAAATAACCATAAGTTTTTCAATATAAATGACATTAAAATTGCGTTCTAAAATTTTTGTCTAAGTGAGTCATTGATATTACCTAGGTTTACGGAGCAGAATTCGAAATTTAAACGGAAATTGTAAGTAAATACTTGTTTAAGTTCGGAATAATACCTTAATATTGATTAGGAACCAATATAAACATACGAAACGTATTATTTCCGCGTTTAGGAGATAATCTGCACATATTTCATCGAATGATTGCAAAATGAATGCCTATAGTCATAAGGCCACGCGTTATGGTTGCATTTAATAGTCAATAAACCAAATCGGTAAGATCAATTTTTTCACTTTTATCTATTCATTTTACTATTAGGTACATTCATCCAAAGTTTCAAGGAAACTTGTATGCAAAGGAAAAATATTTCTAGCCACCTAACAAGGCTCCTGAAATATATGGTCGTCCATATGTTGACAATTGTCACTTTGGGTATGAATACTGGATTCAAAATATGTGCTATTCTACAGATATACACCGTCTATTCCATGTGCATTCCCCTTCACCACTAATGGTGCTACAACTATTGTGTATTATATGAGCTTTATACAGACAGAAATCTATTCAGGTCCGTATCATAATTTTTAAAAAGGATGAAATACTGCCTTCAAAGAGTTTTGATAGCTTAACCAGAATTACTCAGGTGGTTGATTTATAAAAAATATTAACACAGTCCGAGACTTCCGAAATAAAGTATTTGTTCCTTAGGAACCACCAACAAAGTTGCACCTGCTATGTTTAAACGTTTTTAACAACAAAGTTGTTTGCAAGCCCTCAGTCCAATGTTCAAATTAAGCAATGATATGGTAAATTAGTGTTGAATTGCGCATTCAAAAACCATATACAACTTCGAGTATTAGTGCAGAAAATTTTATTGTTCATCAAGTTCATAAAGCTACGTTTTTAAGGACGCGTCAGACGCGCACGCGCGCGACGAGACGCGTCATTTCTTCGCGTGAACCGTTCGCATGCAAGCAAACCTACGCTCAGGCGAATATACGCGTAGGAGCTTAGCCTGAGCCACTTCTGGGCTTCCTTTTGTCCCTCACACACTTATCCCGGAGGGCTTTCCACAGAGCCGACGCATTTTTTCTGTAAAACACAATGATATTAGCACAAATGCATCAACACATGTAAGCTTTGAGAATCATCGGAAATAAAAGTTGTTCTTACCTTCCACTCCAATGGATACTCCTATCTCCATCCACGCCTTCTCCCTTAGATTTCTACTCTTGTATCGATAGTCCTTATAATTGTACAGGTACGTGTACCTCTCTCAAATTTCGGAAATGATCATTTCATCCATGGAACCTACACTTCGCCGGACAGCCATGTTTGTGATTCAACGCGTTCCACGCGTCGAAAAGTTGAAAATATTTCTACTCGGGCGACGCGACTCTACGCAAATATACACGAACTTACGCCAAGAAATCCGGGCTTCTGGTTGGCTGAAGATCTCAGTTTCACGTCTCTTCATCTGAAACGAGTTCATGAAAACGTACCTTTTGTTCTCCACAGCAAAAATCCGATTATTTAATCAAATATAAATGTTTCCATCCCGCAACTGGTTGATTTCCATCGTTGATGGTAGTGAATCATTTACCGAGAGGTACTTTTCCTTTTCCATGTACTTCAAGAAACAAGCATTCCTCTAGAAAGAATGTGAAGACCTTAGTTTAAAAGGAAAACAAAATCCGCGTTCTTAATTTTCCCCAAACTGCTGTGCACGCAGCAAGCATGCATACTCTCTCCACAGTATCAGGCTCTCGATTGATGGACAAAATCCACTTCACATACAGCAGACATAGGTACGTGGATGCAAAAACCACTCCTCACTCAAACGATTGTTTTTGTTCTCATTTTGATCACCAGCGTGACCGTATACAGCACTCAAAAGAGAGGACGCAAGTCAAATCACTCGCAAAGAGAGAGGGAGGGAGAGAGAGGAAATGCAACGAGCGCAGCTCCGTTACGGGGAGACGGTACTATCGAGCGAAATTTTCACCCTAATCGCCGTACAAATTCTTGGGTAATTTCGATAACGAGGGGGGCAATTAACAACAGATGCGGCAGGACATGCAAGACGACGGGGATAGCATGCGATAGGTATTCATACACCCCACCGCCCCGCTGCCACCAACCAGCAACACCAAGATGAAATCGCATCCACATTGCCCTTGAGGCGATTACGCACGTTCTGATACCTATAGCTGGAGGGTAGTAGGGAGGCAGCCACAGAGAGTAATGCGTTTTATCTCTTCCCCACCCCCCATATATACATCCCCTCACATCCTCCTCCCCTTGTAGCAGCGTCCTCTCCCGTAATAACTCAAAAACGTACGCGGGGTTAGGGGGTTGAGGGGATGAGGAGGCCATTTCCGCCAGCCTATCAATCACCAACCAATCGCCCGGGGGCCATCGAATGGGCAGAGTCGTAACATGTTAAGGGACGATCTCTGCGTGTGGTGTTCTTTTTTTCTGGTTCCTCGTACCTACTCAAGCGGTGAAGAACCCTGAGGGAGGGAATGAAACCCTCCCCATGGATTTGAACGTAATGTTATGCGTTTATAATGACGCGTGCAGAAAAAAATCTTTGTGCGGACACACCTAACGCCATTGCCGCCGCATGCTCGAGTAATGAAACCGATCACGGAATGGAAAGAATGATTCCTCGCTTAGAGAGAATGCAACGGCAGGAACTGAGCGCCACGAACTTCAAACTGCGAGGAAATTACAATCGAGGGTACGTCGCTGACGACATCAGTGCAGAATTTCAAGCTCTTGAAGCTTAAAATGCCCTCAATTAAATTGATGTCAGTTCAAATTCATCACACACCAACAGATTCTTTTCCTGGCACATGCATGTAACATTGTACAGCTAAAGACTAATAGATTAGCTAAGCTCAACTTAATCTTATATTCAAACAAATTAAGTACAATAAAATAAAAAAACAACAAAACGAGAATTTAAAATAGAAAATATTTATGATTTCGGCATTTTACCATGTACCTCCCTATTTCTTCCTCTGTATTTTCTTAATGTTTTGCTTGCGCACGCATTCAAAAATCCCTAAGTTAGAAATTTTGTCACCATTTCTACCGCACAAACTACCTTTTACCTCACTCTAACTGACATGGTAATTTAGTCTTGCATTATAAAATTCAAAACTTATATTCTCACCATGCCGCATTTATTCAAATACCTTCGAAAACTGCCATTAACATTCCTATGCAGCAAAAATCTTTATCTACATCACTTCGTTCCCTTCCACGTTTCGCCTCAATTGTTTTTAAAAAATATATACGTCAATTTTTGTAAGTCCAATTCTTTTTCTTCCAAGACATATACCTAAAATTAAGGAAAATTTCGGCATGTTCCATCATAAAAATAAGCAAAATGATTTTTAGGACAGAATACAAATCAATATTAAAGAGAACAAAAAGAAAAAACACGCTGGTTGTGAATGGGGCAATAGGTGAAGAATATGAGGGAATTTTTATGGCTGTAGGAATTATAAGTGCGGAAACACGATGGAAGTATTTACAAGCAGCACAGCATGGTTTGTGACTTTATACATGAATGCAACGACAAACGTTTTGTCCTAAATTACAAGAGACAACTAAGGAAGTATACGAACGAAGAAAAGAAATGAATAAAACTAATAAAATAATGGAGGGTATTTTAACAATCCTAGGGTAAAGGGACAAATTTTTTTAACTACGTATAGAAGATGATGACACATTGATCATTTCCCATCAGGATTCAATTTCCAATTCCCAGAATAAATAAGATACAGAACCCTAACTGCATTTATTCCTTCCAAGTTAACGTTTCCTCATTCTCGTTTAATGATGGTGCAACACCGCTTTTGAAATTCCACAAAAATTTCTCAGTTCACTTTGTCAGGATATGTAAACGGCTGTTTATGCTCTGCCAATATACCCATAATTTCTCAACAGGTACTCTCAATTAAGAAAGGTTTACTCCAAGGTTTTAATAAAGTGGAAATTATCAGTTAAATGACATAACCCGAGGATGTTTAGCAATACAATTAATCATCTTTTAAGTGAATAGTAAAATGTTCTATTGATGCGGAAGTCAAGGAGTGGTTAATCTATCAATAACGGCTATTTTTAAATACTCACAAGATCAAAAGCCGTAGAGATGCATTTCCTCGGAAGTATAAATGGTAAACACCCAATATTGCAAAGTCATTTCTCCCGCTTAAATTAGTATAACATTCGACCTAGAGTATGTATACATTACGAAGAGCAAGAGAAAGCTAATGAGCATGGAAATTTCCATCCAGATTTTTCGACACACTCAAAAATTATCGTTAGTATTTAATTACATATTCCAAGTTCCCATACAAATAGTAATAATTATAATATTAGGTACCAACTGCTTTGAAAATTCCCTACCAATCAGTAGCCATTTGACGTTCACAATTTCTCAAGGCATCTTGCTGAAGTCTTCAGGGTTAGCCTTCTGACCCTCGGACCTTCCCGACCACAGGATCCCCTAGGATAGCTGGGAAAACTGTCATTGTTGCAGGAAATGCAAAAACAGTTGAAACCCTGAAAGCAAGTACCTCATTCTCTGAGACGCCGAGGAAACATAAAAGAGATAATTGCGCAAAAAACCTCCTTGCATAAAAATAAACAGTGTCCATAAGACTAATTTTTCGAGAAACATGAACATTTAATCTCAAATCTTGCTTAAACAGGTGAAACGCACAGTAAAAATTGAAACAATTTCATGATTGATAATTTTGAAACTTTTCTAATATCTCCCTTACTTATGACGGTGACCTCAGAAACTGCGACCGGTGGGGTTAGATTCTAATTAAACGGCAAAGAGCCGTGCACCATTTGCGTAACTCCCACTTCTCTTTATCTCTCCTGTCATTATCCTCCAATTGAAACGTATTCCGCGCACCCGGCTCACGCTCATTGGCGGATATCAAAAGAACTGGAGGAACTGGACGCAGCCGGGGCGATAAAAGCAACGTAAAGGTATCAGAGAAAGTTAAAAAAACCAAGGGCATTGCTGAGGAAAAAGAAGTTTAAAAAAACGGATCGAGAACGCAAAAAGAATCGCTGGTAGAGCATGAACGCAGTAGGTACTTGCTTTCATTCAAACGCATTCGCCGCCGGAAAAATATACTCGGAAAGGAAGAAGGGGAGATGCTGATTTTTAAAGAGAAATAAAAAAACATAGGTACTGAACAAATAACTAAATTTAAAATTTCTCATCCATTGAACATTCGAGCGCATTTAATCATTATGTACGTACGTCCTCGGAATAGCCTGCGCCGAGTTCAAGGGAGAGATACATTAGAGGAGAAGGGATTGGGGAGGGAGGCTTACGAGGAAGAGGATGCGAATATGGGGGTGAGAGAGGGGAGAGGTCGAGGGAGGGTGTGGAGATGGAGCCGTTGGCGAGCTGTAATTGCGCTTTAGAAAGCGAATCGCGGAGGGTGGAGTCGCTAGCATAATGTCGCTAGCATAATAGAAATGAAAGGATAGGGGTTCGTGATCGGGTCGATGCGGAGAGTGATCGATCCGTGGCCATCAGGTTAACCCGACCGCCTCCCCTTCATTCAAAAAGAGGATAGAAAATAGTGCAAAAAATTAGGGTCAGCCTCTCAACGTATTTCACCCGACACTGGAAAGGCCAGCATACTGTGTTTCAAACACGGATGTCATTGATTCCAGATTCTCTACAGTTGTCACCCGGGAGACTCCTGAGATGAGGTCTAAAATTTAGGCCTTAATTTAAATTATTAGAATTGTTAGTATATATACAGCAATTAATTAACTCATTTGTGAAGAATATAATTGATGGCAAAAAAGAGGGAAAAGTACCCAGAGGACGAGCCAGGTATAAGTTCATGGACCAAATAAAGAGGGAAGTACATAGAAAGAGATACCAGGAGTTAAGGGAATTAGCATTAGACAGGGAATGGTGGAGGGCTGCAGTCAACCAATCTTTGGACTGAACGACCAATGAATGAAATTAACTCCAAGTATGCCAATTAAATGGGACCCGAGCTTCTATCGCTGTAAAAATAACTAATACATGTACTAGCGGGATAATATCAATATTTTGTTCCCAACCGCATTCCCAGAGCAACTATAATCTCCATTCATTGGCCACAATTCTTCTCTCAGATTCTCTCCTTTCTGACCATACCCTTGAACACCACCGTATCTCCTATATTTTTCTTCTCCCTCACGCACTCTTCTCCCCTCCACCGCATCCCTTCCTCATCTCACCCTCCACCTGGACCGGTTCCCGATGTCTAGAGCGCAAACCGTCAATCGGGCGAAGGCGGACATATGGAGGGGGCGTGCGTGACCCGATAACATTGGAACCCCGCGGGGCGTGCTCCGGGTTTCGCTGCTCCGTCAGTCATTTTAAACGGACAGCGGCCCCTTAATGACTGGTATTGAGATTCAGATAGACCGAATTTTTTTAGAGGGGAAATAGTGGGGAGGGGTGATGAGGAGGAGATGGTGGTAGCCCCCGGGAGGGGTGATGTGCTTAGAGTGGAGAAAGGAAGATGGGATACTTCTACCGTCATCATCTTCCTTTCGAGCCGGGGATCTTTGAATTGATTCGCTCGCGGCCAATTATCCTCTTCGACCTGCCAGACCGCAAATGCCGACTCCTCATACGGGAGGCTGTGATGACCAGACGGACGCTCGTGCTGGTGATCTGTATTCACATCTCAAATGATTGACGCGAAGCATAAGCATCCCTCATGTGATCCATTTATCAATGCCTAAATTCTCGGTCACCGCATTGACGACACATAGCGATCTCTGTAAAGAAGTAAAACTCCAACCAGGGGATTATAGAGGGATTGGAAACACGAGTCAACAAAACGTGATTCTTTGTGGATTGTGTTTTTATCATTCGTAACATACCGATCTAGGTAGGTCACGAATTGTTTACTGCTCTTGATTGTGAGTAAAACTGCTCTCGATTTGGCCACATTTTTATTGTCTCGCTTTCTTGTCTGTCTGTTTGTCTGTTCGGTAAAACTTTTGCAATCGATTTTAATATAACATGTAGATAAGCTAGAGATTAAAGACTTAAAATATGGCTCAGGACTGGATGATTATGCAATAATATGCAATAATAATATGTCTATAATATCATACAGTGCTACATAATAATAATAATTATAAATAATGATAAAAGTTAGCACCTTGGGAAAAAGTGGGGCACAAAAAGATAGCACTTGGGGAAATTGCAGAGCACAAAAAGGAAAAGCCTGCGCCATCAGATGTGATAGAATTGACGAATTCATTTGTATTATCCACTAAACTGTACACTTCTATTAGTAGATTGATATAACAATTTTCCATTTCAGATATGATCACACGAGACTAAAATGCCGAAAAGAATTATTTAAATGTTTTTTAAACAACCATATTTACTCGTACGAAACATATCTGCAAATAATACTTCATTCCTCGTTTGAGCATAAGTTCTACCTTTCTTCATTCAGTTCTTACAACCTACTCTCTCTCTCATCCCCTTCCCCGCTTTCCCAAAAACCTTCCCTCATATTATATCCTAAAATAGTCCTTGCACCTTCATTACCTCCACCAGCCCCCTGTTTAGACTCATCCTAATTTCATCAAGAGTTTTCCTATCACTGACACCTATACCAAGCACTTACTCACTGGTCTGCCTTTTTGTTCAACGCACCTTCCAATTCCTCCTTGTCACACATCTCGAACGTCTGCAGCCTTTTCTCGACTTCTTCAAAAATCCCTAAAATTGGGAATTCTTTTAATTTATTCCGTGGCATTTCATGAACTTAACTGAAAGCCGCATGATGCAACAGATTCTTTAAAATGTGCACTGTATATGCTGGTGGATTTCATTTCTCATTTAAAAATATTTAATGGGAAGAGGGAATGATATTCAGACCTGTGGTGAAAGGGAGGCATTGAACAAAAAATTTGAGAAACAATGTTACAAAGCGTTAGTCACAACTACATGGTATGCAAAATAAGGGTGTCAGGTAGCTTCAAGGAACCAACCAGGTCATTGAGGCATTTTATGTTGAATTGAACATGTTAAGCAACCCACTAATAGGCTTGAAGGAATTATTTTGCCGGTCAGTGTAAGCGTCTTTTTTGGTATGACGAGAAATTATAAGACTGAGAAAGCTAAACGCAGACTAGACCACTGATTTTTATTGATTGAAAGAGTAACTGAAACTGAAGCTTCAACAGATGCAATAAAATCAAGCAGAAACATAAGGTCTCGTGATCCGTATTAATTCAGGCCGAGTTCGTGAAGGGAAATTTGTACTTTAATTTAAAGGTTTAATATCGTTAAGAAATGTAAGCAATGTATTCCCAGGATACCATTTCCCCAAAAATTAAATATGATGCTGCTGGGGGCCGACGATTTATGTTACTCCTTTGTATTTATCGAAGAGGAACAAAATTGTTGAAACTTAGAAATCCACTGTTTTATACAAGTTAATTTCGGCATTCAACCTCTAGAAACCCGGAACAGAGGAAAATAGAGCCTGTAGAAACTTGGTGCTGGAGGCGGATGTTGGCGATCAAAATAAGTAGGCTTGGAAACAGGAAATGGTACATATCTAAGAATAGGAGAGGAGCATTAGCCCATGAAGCACTATTTAGAAGACAAGGTCCAGAATGATGGGACACACTTTGTGACACCATAAATTTGTAATCAAAATATATCAGAAAAGGAAGTAAAAGGTAAAACTTCTTTAAGGAGACAAGGAATAGGTATGTATGTCAGCTAGATTGGTTTACCGAGCAAAAAAGCTACTCATACAAGTAGTTAGCAAGAGGAAGGATAGAAAGGAAAGCTGCACGCTAACCAACTTAGAAATTGAAAATCTGATGATGCTGATTTCAACTTCTTTCAAAATTCTGTAGCAACTTCAGTAATAAGTAAATTGAGCAATATAGCCGTTACAATGAGAAAGGTAGGGTTAACTTTCATCAGAATATATTTCTAAATGGATTTATTATTGATGATATATACAGTGTACAGTTGAAAAGAAGAGTAGCAATCTAAATAAATAAATATAAAACAGCACATTGCCAATCTTAAATTATAATATTCTTCTTAAAAAATTGCGTAGGCAAACCTTTAATAACGGGCCCTACCAGTAACTAAGTTACACATTTTATAATTTAATGCAATGATGGAATTCCACAGCCAAGTAATCTACGAGTTACTGTGAGTCTCGACCGTTAAGTTGATTGTTGATTCCGGATTTCATGTAATGGAGAAAATAAATTTTAATCGGAGGTTAAAGAGCAATTCATTAAATTGGCTAATTTTGTGTGGTTATCTCGAGAAAATTCAGTAAATGGTACATGTGAGCTCCGGCTATTATGCTCCGCCGTTCTGTTTCTACAACGCATCCGAAAGAATCGAAAAGATTGCGCCTTAAACTTCTGCATTCCCTTCATATCAGATAATAATGAAGCGTTACGGACGGGTGGGGTGATAAAACGTAATTGCCAATAAATACCCTTTCATTAGGGAACATAGAATCTCATTTTAAGTGATAATACACCGTTCAGCTCCAAAACTCTGGTGTAACATCTTCGAAGAAATTGGTTTTCGCAACCAGCTACATGAGGGAGAAGGCTTGTAATGATCTCGAAATTACTTTCGCTGGACCGGGAGCGATAACCGGGAAGCGAAAAGACCTGCCCTCACCACATGGCTGCCTTCCTCACATTACCTTGACTTCCTTCCTCTCAACATTAGAGTTTAGAGCTAGAATTCATAGCGCAGGTTAGGTGTTTTAACGCTGGGTGCGCATTTTGACTTTGTAACATATGATGCTATGACGTTGCTTGTGGACACTTATTTGTTATTATTTTACTGTGTTCCTCCTACATAAAAGATGTCTTAACTTCGTTAATTGATGTACTTATTTTTTGTTTGCTGGTTGAGCTGTTATTATTTTAGTGATAGTGAAAAGAGATATTATATGGAGAATGAAGAGAGAGAAAGCAAAGTACCTACCGTGGAATCCTTTAAAAAGTAGCTCCGGAATTTAAAAAATAAGAATTTTCTGCATATTTTATTGCTTAATTCATTCAAAGTGTTCCACATTTAGAGCTTACATTTGAAATAATTGTACTCGAGGGTTGATTCAAATCGATCGAATGAAAAAAATTTTTAGTAAGGAATCCCATTCAATAATGAACATTCGATGATGAACCCGGTCGACGTAAGTGACTGCCGGCGATGTAAACCCCAAGTTGCCATGCAGAAAAGCCAGGAATCGAATGCAATTCAAATGGAAGTAGCAGAAAGTGGTAGATGGATGCCTACACACGTCAATGATGACTTCTGCTCCCTTGAATATGTACCGGGGCACCTCCGTACCATTTCCTGTGACGGAGGAAATGTTAGAATATTATTTACCGGTGTTATGTCATCATTCTTAACTTACGTAAATGGGATAAAACGATGACCTACTAAGATATTAAGACTGCATTATAAAACCAACAATAGCCATTGATAGGGAAACAAAAATCACTGGGTAGAATAGTGCTCTGCCAACGCTATTATATTTAGCAATGAAGTCTGGGCACGTCGTTTTAAGAATAAAAGTAGGCCAAATGTAGTTTAAATAGGGTATCTGAGAAATGTTTGCTGCAATAGTACGATAGATTGATTGAGAAGTGAGTGTACATTTTTGGTTTGGCCATGTTGAGAGAAAGATGCTGGTCGAATAACAACTCCGATAGATACAAGTAGAGGAGGGTGGGAAAGGAAAGGGGTTGACCGCCATATTCATGAGTGCACATTATGAGTGGTTCACCTAGAATTAATTTGTATTCTAAGAACGATGTAAAGTGTTGGATACTCCAATTTATTCTAGAAATAATAATGACACTAACCAATTATATGCAAATTTGACAAATTTGACGGGAGTTGACACTTATTCTATTACATTTTGGTAAAAATTGGAGGTAATTATTGCATCACCAAAAAAGGAATTCCATTGGTTAAATTTTGTAAAACAGAAATATTGGCAATTTTCAAAAATGAGCAGTAAAAATGAAAATGAACTCGTGGTACAGTTAAATTGCTGTCAAAAAATACTAAAAAATTGTTAGGTCCTTACCGCGAGGTGAGACTTCAGTCACAATTATCAATGAACCAAACCTCTTGTTGTGCTGTACTTAACTTTTTACCGCTATGCTTAAAACAAGTTGATTTTCATTTTTGGAAATTCACACTCAAAAAAATTTACATTATAAAATTCGCTACTACTAAATATTTTGGTATTCCATTACGTGAAATACCTCTGTAATCTTCTATATATATAAAAATGTTAAGTTGGTTTGTGTACGCTTCAAAAACTCGAAAAGTTCTGCACCGATTGAGCTCAAATTTTGACACAATAAGCAATCAGTTTCAAGAATTGTTTTTATTTATTTTTTTCGTCAGTAACATACCCGCAACCGGGAGAAAACAGCTTTTTTAACGGTCAGCTGTGTACCAGCAACCGCGCCATCTGGCGGAAGCGAGGGGAACACTCGCCATATTAGCCAACGACAACTGCAGTTGCGCATTATTCGCAATTATATTGACCGCTTGCTTCCCCTCATCTCCCGCAGAGATATGGGAAAGATATTGATCGCATATAGCTAAGGATATTTTGCATAGTGTATGCCTAGAAAATGCCAATATGACCATGGACTTTACAGAGGAAATTTTACAGAAGACAACGAAACATTGATAAATATTGAAGACAAGTGCTTAGCTATTGCAAATAAAGTTCTGAGTCAATTGGGAATGCCAGCACCCACCCGAGCAGCGACTGCTTCATTTTATGTGGATTTGCGCCGTGAACAGAGTTTCATCACCGATGATCTCCAGTCATATGTGCAATCAAACATTCCCAAATTAACGCGTGAACAGAAGGGCATTTATGATCGCATAATGCAAATGATAAATGACGGAGTTGGGGGGACCTTCTTCTTGGATGCGCCAGGAGGAACTGGGAAAACATTCCTTATCAAATTGATTCTGGCAACGGTTCGATCAAAAAGTGACATAGCATTAGCTCTCGCTTCGTCTGAAATAGCTGCAACATTGTTACTAGGTGGAAGGACTGCTCATTCAGCTCTAAAGTTGCCATTGAACATGCATATCATCGAGACTCCCACATGCAATATTTCCAGAGCATCCGGTATAAGAATAGAATTACAAAAATGTAAACTCATTGTTTGGGATGAATGCACGATGGCACATAAAGAATCGCTTGAGGCTCGAGATCGATCGTTGCGATATTTGCGTGGAAACGTTCAGCCATTCGGGAATGCATGGATATTGCTCGCCGGAGATTTTTTACGCAAACATTGCCTGTAATTTCTTGATCGGCATTAGCGGACGAAATAAATGCTTGCCTGAAATATTCAACATTGTGGCGACATGTACGTACATTGCAGTTGACTACGAATATGCGTGTCCAGCTGCAGAACGATTAATCAGCCGAGGTATTATCACGACAGTTACTGGACATTGGGAACGGATAGCTTCAAGTCGATGAGACGTCAAGACGAATATTTTGTAATTTAGTAAAATCGAAAGAAGAACTGATTGAAAAAGTATTCCCTAATATTCATATTAATAATAGGAATCACGATTGGCTCAGTGAACGAGCTATCCTTGCCGCGAAGAATAAAGATGTCTATCAACTTAATAATGTTATTAAATCCAGCATTCAAAGTGAGGAAATTACACATACGTCGATAGACACCGTGGTGGAAGCAGATGGAGCAGTTAATTATCCAACGGAATTTTTGAACTCACTTGATCTGCCAGAGATGCCACCACACATATTAAAATTGAAAATAGGTGTGCCAATTATCATGTTGCGGAATATTAATCAGCCGAAACTCTGGAACGGCACGCGACTCGCAGTTAATAAATTGATGAACAGCGTAGTGGAAGCAACGATTTTAACGGGGCCGTTCAAAGGTGAAGATGTCCTCATTCCTCGAATTCTCATGATCCCGACCGATACACTATTTCAATTTAAAAGATTGCAATTCCCAATTCGATTGGCGTTCGCAATCACAATCAATAAAGCTCAAGGTCAATCTTTGGAATTATGTGGTTTAGATTTAGATGCGGAATGCTTCTCACATGGACAATTGTATTGTAACATAACGCTGGCCTCGCCATTTTTCTTTTACCACCTCATGGCTTATTATAACAATAAGGGACCCACCATATTGTGAATTGAGAATAAATAATAGACCGAAGGAGTGGAAGCGTCGGCAACAAAAGGAGCTATGGAGTGTAGAGGAAACCGTCGGAGTGTACGGTCGTGCCAGGACAGCACGCAGGGATTTTTGTAGATAAAACCGTCGGAGGGTACGGTCGTGCCAGGACAGCACGCACGTTTTGGTAGAGGAAAGTTCCAGAGTGTGGCATCGTGCGAGACATAGCCCACGTAGAAAAGGAGAATTGACTAAGGAGCTGGAATTAAGGAGAGGAACGGGAGATTTTACAACAGGACGAGACCCAAAAAGCTGAGGGCCCGCCAAGGACGAACACCACGCAGGCTGAGAGGATTTTCCAGACCACAGAGGGACAAGCCAACCTGTGTCGTCAAATAATTGGGTTGTGACTATAAACTTTTATTTTCATATAAGATACAAGAAGCCATAAGGCAAGAGGTTTTTAATTGACCAAGAATTAAGTTTGTGACTGGATATTGTGAAAAGTTTAAGTGGAGATGTGTGGCAAATAATGGAGAATATACTTAAAAGAAGGAATAATTATCCATATGCCAAATTTGTGTGTAAATTAGAATATACATTTGGTCATGACCTTAGGATATAAGTAATTATTTTCATAATTTAAATTGTCTGTAAATTGAATATTCCATTTTGTTAAGTAAATTGCAACCGTATCTCTAAACCTGTTACGTTTCATGTATTTTCTTTTCCGACGAGCAAGCTGGGGCAAAATACAAAGTAGAACTATAACGAAGGAAATACGTTTTACAGTATGTTGCATATTCCCGTGTCGGCAAACCAGATAGCCTTTATATATACGCAGACAATGGAAAAACAAAAAATATTGTATACCCACAAGTATAGCAAAATTAAACTTATATGAAGCGTATGCTTTGTTTTATTCCTCATTTCTCATCCATGCAACCACAATGTGCCACAGCGAAACGTGGCAGGGTACAGCTAGTTTGGAATAAAATAGCTAAGATTTGTAGGATTTTTTTCTCTCCTAACAAAAGTAATGACTCGTAATTGTGATGTAATTTACATAATGATGTAAATTAGGCGGTATTCTGCTCTGAGAGCAGATGATGTCAACTATTAGACGAAATCTTGCAGGAAGAAAATAAAATAATGACAGGTGGAAATTACGAAGTATTTCTCGATGTCTTGTAATAGAAGAAGCTATCAGAAGATTACAAAACGTGCGTATCTCTCAAATTTGAAAATTTAATAACTTAACACTTCAATGTTAAAACAAGTAGTAATCCAGGTTAATTTACCCTAACTGCAGATTTCTTAAAAATTGCACAAGAAAATTCATTTAACGATTTTGAAATCTTCATTCTTCCTTAAGACGCTCTATAAAAGGATACTTGGTGAAATAAAATAATAGCTAATTTCTAAGTAATCGATGGGATGCTATTTTTATTTAGTTTTCACAAAACGCTCGTAATCGGATTTCTTATTTGGCGAGGCAAACATTGACACCAATTTTCACCTAATTCTGATAGGTTGGAGGTCATCTTCTGTCCAAAGTGGTGTGGAATGACCCATACACGAACTTAATAATTAGCCAATTAAAAGCCTAAAAAATCATAAAGAATGTTAATATTAATTCTGTACCATATTAAACTTTCATTTACAAGATAAATCTCGATTGAAATGAAAAAGATAATGTTTTGAGCTTGGTACGGTACGAATTCAATTTACCTTTAATTTCCACGCAGGCAAAAAAAATAAAAATATCAGCCCCGGTCATTTAAAACCTCTTCGGAGACGCAAGAATGGATTTGGATGAAGACATTCAGAGAGCATCGGAAGATAAACACGAGGTCAATTAGTGCAGGAGAGGAGGTGGGGCGGTTCATGGGGTTTCAATCTAAATAAACAGCAATGTTCAGTGTTTATTTAACCTCGCTTCGTCCATAAACGACATAACAAAACATTAACAACCAATTTCCAGTTTTCCCCCCGGATACCGTCATACGCGTGGCCAGGTATACAAACCTTCGGTACATAAACATCTGAGAACACCGTAACACTACAATTTCCTCCTTTGACGTAATATTCCTAAACAGAATTTTATTGCCATAACCTCGTGTCCCATTCTTCTTCCCAAAACAGACGATGCCTACGACTCAAATTATTGGAGGAAGATTGCGTTTTAAATGGAAAAAAATTTTAAACGGAATGTCACACGCGAATTAAATGCCCCAAACGAGAAGAAATATAGGAGTGCTTTAGTGCACACGTACAAAATATTTCCCCTTTGACTCCTATAGAACGACTCTGTGATGACTGTTAATAACACTTTAAGTCCGACTAATTATATTGGGATATAAACTATTTGTCCCACGAGGCTGTTTGAAGTTCATGTGCTGTGAAAATCCGGGATAGAGATCGAAATTAATAAAATAATGGGGCTACTAGTTTCGTCCGTTAAAATATTCCAATTAAATACGGATTAAAGTAGGTAATAAGAGATCTGTAAATAAAATCCTTCATTACCATAATTAAACGTGTTCATTTCAGTGAAATATTATGTTAAAATTGAAGAGCACATGTATTCCTATAATTATTCAGAAATAAATTCTTTCAATTAGCTTAGCGAATCCCAATTACCTCAATTTTCGTCTTTTTGTACACCACCGTACCAAACCTTAGCTAAACGTTTATCAGGAAAGCCCACTGTAATGTAACGCTTTAAATTAACATCACTTCTCTAAATCAGCTATTGAGTGTAAATTTCTACATTTTTAAAATTAAAATAACACGGACTCTGAGATCCATTAAAAGCGATTACTCAACCTCCACCAACATAAATATATTTTATCACTTTAGACACTGATATTGGTCCCCAAAAGGTAAAAGAAGTGCAATGAGAAGCAAATTCAATACAAATCTATATATGTCATTAAAGCACTAAAGCATTTTTTTGCGATATTAATTCGTTTCTTCAGATTAATAATGCATTAGGTCACAACAAATTTTGCGCGATTCAGAAAGGCGGCACAAAAATAATTTTCTCGCAAAAGTGCAACAAACCACTGCTGAAATAAGTATAAAACAAATAGCAATAACTCAAAATGGCTTGAATTGGAGATAAAATTCATTTTTCATAATCGCAAACAACAGCTGAGTGCTTAATGGATTAGTTTGAACAGAAGTCTCTCTCTCCCGTAGGAGTTGAGTTGAAAGTAATTTACGTCGTTCCATGTGGCTTCGTGTTGATTTATTTAATTACTTCCCGGCGATAGCAACTGCTTGTGATTAACAAATAAACTACACTTTAATGGAGAATAAAATATGAGATACTACTCAAATGCGTATCGCATGTATTTTCAAAATGATAATCGAGTCAGAAAGCTTTTTCATGAAGTCAAACACGCACTCCGCTATTGATTTTACGATTCGACATCCAAATATTTTGGTAAATAAACAATTTGGTATTGTTTTTTGGATATGATGTTCTCTTAGAAATCAAAGAGATCCTTTACCTAAAAGAAGATATCCATTCTATCCTCATCTTTTAAATGCAGTGCAAGTGACTTCCAGGGAGTGTAATTTGGGGTGATTACACGCCAGGCATGCAGTACCCAGGCCAGTTTAAGAGAAAACCTCGCAGGCTGTCAATTAGAAACCAGAGAGCATTCGGGATAGAAATTATTGGTCAAACCAGAAACTCAGGGAGGGCTCTTTTGAAAGCCAAAAAAATGTACAAAATAACTGAAAAATGCTATTAAAGAGTTCGATCATGCAATTGCAGTCCCAAATCGAACGAGGAATAAACTGTTGTCTTACAAATGTTTGTCCCGCAATCTCACAGATTTTATATATGTAGTCAAAAATACCATAGTGGCATGGACCGATCCGCCTCAAATCCACTCAGGAGCGTAATCTCATTCTCTCATCTACGCTTTGCAAGCAATTCTCAACCCAATTCTTTTGATTTCTCCCGTAACATCTCTTTACAAACCCAGCTGCTCATCGCTACCCGCAATTGCATTCCGAAAACAGATCTGCTCGGTTTGATTCCTAAATCATACACGCGTAACCTAGGTGAGGTCGGTCTAGAGGATGATTTTTGCGCTCTTTGAATTTATAATAAAGTCATCGACCGAAAAGAAGAGCCAAACATTTTGAAATTTTTCTTAGGCGAGAATTGATCATTGTTCGGTCTCACATTTTTTTCAAATGGCCCAAAAATTGGTATCCATCGACAGTTCAAATGATAAATTCGATGGTTTAGGGCTTTACTTTGATAACATTCTAAATGAAAAAACAAAATGATTCGGTCATTTTTTCACACTATTTAACTTTAAACGACTGGTCTCATCGCATAGGCACGATATGAACAACCAGTTTTGCCTGAAGATGTCGCATATGCGATGTAACCGGTCGTTCAAAATAAAACTGTTTGAAAAAATAGTCAGGTCATATTGATTTTTCATTCTCAGGTGGGATCATTACACACATCCAAGGCTGGCGAAAAGCACACCGAAAAGAATCATAGAAGAAATATGCCACCCCAAAAGCAATCAACACGTAAGAAAACAAATTCCACCGTTTAAATTAGCGAGGAGCTGTAACAAAAACAGCAAAGACAGACAAGACGAGCTCACGCATGCCTCATAATTGGATCCTTGGAAGGAATAGCGGCAGGTACGGTTCGAGCAGTTGAATAGGGAGGCACCTAAGCCTCCACTAGTTCGTCCCTCTTTTTTTACCCCTTTTAAAGTTCTCCAGCGCGCGCGCAAAGAGGAGAACTGTAAAAATTTTAATCTCCGCGAGTCCCGGATCAAAAGGAATACAAATTGGGTGGAAAGGAGCGGTTTTGCTGAGAGAGAGAGAAAGAGACGAAACGGTTTGAGGGGAAAAAAACGAGGGTTAGAGAATGGAATGCATAATGGAAGGAGGTAAAATACGAGAGTAGAAAGGATGAGACAGGGGGACGCACAGTTATATAGAAATGGGGAGGGAACATTTTGGGGGGGGGTAGAGGTTGGCGGGTGATAAAGGAAAAGAAGGGTTAAATGTATGGGGAAGATGCGGTGGAATGCGAATTTATCGCGAAAAATATGATTCAGACGTAAAGGGTATAACAGTGGTGGCAGCGGAAATAGAAAAAAAAAACTGGGAACTTATATGGGACTATGTGTAGCCGAGAAATACACATACATACATATATATATGCACAAAATTTGGCCATAGAAATGGAATGGCAATAACTTTGAGAACAGGAACGCTAAAGAGAATGCGTGACTTGCAAAATATTTCTCGTTTATACGGAAGCCCATCCCACATCACGAGGCATTTCCCAAAACGAAAATTGTGACATTCAATTCCAATGCACTCCTGGAGAGTGTAGAATATTACCTCGTTAACCGTTATGAAGCAAAACAAAGGCTATTATATATGCATCGGCAACCGTCCCGTTTGTACAAAAAGGTTTAACGTGCATGCAAATATCCAACAAATAATCATGAGCAGCCAAAATTTTGAATTTAATAATCCAAGAATTTAGCGTTTGGTAGAATAGAAATATATTCAAAGGCTTTAATTTGGCCAAGGTTATAAAATACACCACAAATAGAAGACCAATCCGGAATCCTTCATTTAAATAGAGTATTTGTATGAGGTACTTGATAAACTAGCGGGGTTACACACATTAATAAGTGATTATTCATGATGACTAAACAGAAAAACAGTAAAAAAAGAAGATTAATTTCAACGATAAGGTTTTGATAACCATGATGGCTTTATAACCATCCGAGAAAACTGACTAAAGTTGCGAGGCCATTTAAGTATAATGTTTGAGGAAGCCGTAATTACTGAAACATATGAGGTAAACTCTAAAAGTAACAATGGAAATTGATAAAAATTATGGGATTACACGGGGAAACTTCATATGAGTAATATTTGCCAGGTGACAAGTATGCTAAATATCTTAGTTGAGTTTCCCTTTTTATAGCTTCATGTGTGATAAATTATGATTTTCTGTCTCCGTAGATTAATCCATAAAGAGCACTTAATATTAGTATTAAAGGATATTCTTTTCCAGAGTTGGTCAATTATTTAAAGAAAGAAAACTTATACAGGCTTAAAATACATATTCCATATTATGAATGGGATGTTGACAATTTCTTGATATTGACAATATCAAGAAATTCATCAAAATATAATTGTAAAATAATCTTGTGGTACTAGATTTCAATTTGCATCCGAGAGCAATCTCATTTTGCTTTGGATTTCTTTTTTAATTTTAACAAATCGCTAAATATTTCGTTCCGCTATAATGACAGTCGAAGTATTCACTTTGTGAAATTGAGGCATCGGAAATCAAAATTATTTTATTATTCGCCGACACTCAATCTTTCTATTCAATAGCTCCTTTCTCCAATACTATAATTCTTGACTAACTTAGTAGTGCGGTGCGAGAATATAATCTGATCGCGTGAACTACAAATTATATGGCTTCGAGCTTACTAGGCAATCGATTAAATTTAAATGTTTAGCCCCCTGAGAATACAGTGGCTACCAATCTATAACTACTTAGATGTGGGGTCAAGTTCTTTCCCGCCGGATTAAATGCAGGAACTGTTTCCGAGTTCCTTATCACTTCAGGTTGGACGATGTTTCGTTGCCAAGATAGTGGTGTGAGACAGGCTACGGTCCTGAAGATGATGTGAGAGTCGGACGCCCAAATGCCGGCCAGCATGGAGTCTTAAAGACGGTTTGAACGATTTTTATTGACCCCTTGAGTGCAGCATGACGTGATATCACGTCATGGTTGTCTTTACGCTGGTGCTGATGACGTGATATCACGTCATGGGTACCGTCAGTGTTCCAGCTTTCACTAGGGGCCTAGTAAATGGTGGAACACTAACAGTACCCTTGACGTGAAATAACCTCATCAACACCAGCGTAAAGACAACGATGACGTGATATCACGTCATGCCGCACTCAAAGGGTTAACAGATTTTTGTGAAACTTTCCATGCCTGTTTTCACCAGCCATGTCAATCGGCCCGAGTGGAAAAACTACATTCATACCAATTTGGTTTTATGATAATTCAATGCCATTTTAACGTCGGTCTTACAGCATATGAGATAATAAATGTCGCAATAGTTTGGTACGGTTGCAAGGATTTTTCTTAATGAGAAATTATACATTATATATAATAAAAATTGCTGCTGGCAAAAATTAAGGTATTACGAATCATGCGTCTAAAAGAACGTATTTTAGTATAATTTTTGCCCAAATGTTTAATATTTCGTCGTAAACCTTAGTAACAACACACTTAGTTACAGTAAAAATATGAAATATTTTTTCTATGTGAATTCCATTCCTGTATGTCTGGCAAGTTTCATCAGTTATTTAATAAACAATTCTACTTAGATGAAACGTGGCCCTGGAGAGTTTTATTTCAAATTTCTCGAAAAATTTCCAAATTATAGCATCAGTGACTATCGGTTATCGCTTCAGCCAGCTTTACCCGATTTATAATCCGATAGCAGTTCTTGCCATAGATAATTTGTTGAATGATTTCCGTATTATGACGGCGCAATAAATGTACCAAATGGAGATAACACCGCTTATTATGTACCTTTAAGCTTAAGCCTTCACGGAAGCAGTTATATATTTCCAAAAAAACGCCTTCACGGATCAACCAAGAATGGGGAAACCCAGCGTTAGGCTACAATATCTGGCTGAAATTTCTCAAAGGCCCCACGGCTGATATGGCAAAGTCTTTTCGCGAGAGTGAAAAACTGCAGCGCGCGGAGGATTACCCGAAATGAAAAGAGACGACGGGGGAAAGAAAGCCCGAGCATGGCAAAGAACACGGCCACAAGCAAAAAAGACCAAAAAGGCCGGCAAGAGAGGAATATATGAAAAAAATTAAGGAGGAATATAATATAGATATAGCTGAAAGTAAGGAAAATCACGGCGCCCTGACGGAGCGTACAAACACGGAGGACAATAAATATCAGGATTGAAACGTGGAAGATATGAAGGAGAGACTACGAGGATTTTTGGGAGATAAAGTTATGCCCAGAGGAGGATGAAAGAAAGTGAGGGAGAAAGGCAGAGAATAGAAACCAGCAAGAGAAACCTCCAATAGCCCATTGAGGCCCCATGTGTCACATAAAACACGGGCGATAACCAAATTTTCATGACTTACAATCAAAACTATTCTGGTGCGAAAAAACAAATGGAAAGAAAGCCACTATGTATTAAGAAATTATATGTACCTGTCCTTCACTGGCAAATCAAATAATAATTTATATAAGAAAGACGCGAAAGCTGGAAATATCATTCCTTTAAATAAATATTTTTCTTTAGGTTCGACATTTCGATGTCATATGTCGATAAAAGGGATAGAGCCGTCGATGCTGATTAAATCGTAGCAGTTATATTATGTTTGAAGTATTCTTGCCTATGTGGTATGAGTAAAAATGGATAGATCTTAAAAGAAAATAATGCAAAACATTAGATAGGGCAATGTGAGAAAATTAACAAATTTAATCCTGAAAACAAATTTTCTCAATTTTTCTTAATAGTATCGGCATGTGAAATACAGGTTAAGGACATAGACATAAAATAATTGGTTTTCTCAGCTTCGACGAAAACTTTTCTACAAATCACGCAATGTTCGAGTTGAAAGACGTTCAGGTTCGTGTTCAACACAATAAGTGTGTTGAGCTGATACTTTTTTCTTTCATGTGAGCCATAGCTTATACTGTAGCGCAGTCAGCGTGTTGACAGCAATTCATCTTTTCACAGTTCTCGCTTTTTGTTTCGATAGATGTCATGAAAACATAGGAACCTATTTCAATGTTATTGGTCTACCTATAGCAGTAATTCTGGCGTATTCCTTTAGCTAATGCTCCCTCTGCATGGATAATGTAGAATTGGATGAGAATAGAGAAAAAGGTTCGTATTACAGGAAGGATTTTTCTAGTAACTACATCTAATGTATATTACTGTCAGCATTTTTCAGGACACTTTCTCAAACGTTTAAATGAGACAGAGAAAACTTGACGAGGATAACTAGAATTCTTTGCATAAATTCAACGAAGGATTGCTTAGACCGGGAGGATGAGGAGGGATCCAAGTTCTAATCCCTGTAAATGCGAATGATTTTTCTTCTGTGTAACTTTTGCCCATAGTTTCATTAGAGTGTGATTCTGCGAATACTCTGTACCATGGCTACTCCCGATAACCTCAAAGTTTGTGGGCAAGAACTCTTATCATTATGACATTTAGTTATTTGTTTGGATAAGAATATAAATTCAGTCCAAGGTGTGACAGAGACAACATTTCCATAAAGAAAAGCAATGACATTCGTGTTGCCAAACATTCTTCAACATTAAGGTACTTGATACTGGTACATATGTGCTGGACCAGGGTCGGTTGAGATTAAATAAAAAATTTGAGTATAACGCTGTTTCCATTCCCGAATGTTTTATGTTTAAGTGTCCCAACAATTTACACCTGAGACAATTACGAACGATATTCGTGATGACTAGAACAATAACTGTCGTATGTCAAGCCGTCTACAACTCATTTCACCTCCTTTCTCATATATTTCGTATTTTAGTGAACCGCGTATCAAGGATACGCTCAAACCCAGATTTAAATAGCAATATTTCCGTGCTTTCCGAGGAGAAGACGAAATGGAAGAAAGTGGGGTCGGTAGGCAGGAGGAAGTATCCAGGTAAAGGAAAACCTGCATCATATGCGGAGAAAGAAAGAGAGATGGAAGAAAATAACGGTCATGGAGAGGAATAAAAGAGTGGCAGGAATATAAGAGATGCCGAAAAACGCCGAGATGAGATAAGGATACGAGATATCGAGAGCGATAGTATGGAAAGATGATGACGGTGTCCCGGACGAGATGGCACATTCGATATGAGACGGGTAAAAAGATGAGAGAAAGGGTATAGTGGAAAGGGGGACGTTTAAAAGGTGAGATGAGGAGAGGAGGAATGTAAATGGAGCCTGAGGAGAAGCCAGGGAGGAGCGGGGAGCACACACAATGGCGGGAGATTCCCGAAGAACACGGCGGGAGAAGAACACAGGAGAGAGGGAAAACGCCCGAGAACTTTTGTATAGGCTCTCGCGGGCACTGGGCCGGCCGGCCGGGGGAGCGGAAGGGTACGGGAAAGCAGTTAGAACTACGCTTCACGTCTTTATTTATTGGGAGAGCCTGAATGCGGTAGCTAACGGCACGGCATGCTTCGTCCACTGAGCACGTTCTCATCCTTTTATAAGGCCCTTCCGTGCCGGAGAAAGAGAATTCTTGTGAGGGAAGACGGGAGGGTGGGCGGGCGAAATAAGAGAGGATGAGGTTTTTGGGTGGGTGTCAGGAGGAAGAGAGTGAGGTGAAGCTTCTTCCCCTTAAGGGACTTTTAGCACGGTCGGGTTGGGAGCGCGCAGGGGGGTGGGGAGTATAACAGAGCGGGGCAGTCCACGGCCGGAAGTGCGAGAGGTTTCCTCAGTTATTTGATAAAAACCGCCCGCCCCCGCTCTCCTAACCCACCCCCTTGGATCTTCATTCTCCGCCACCTCGTTCTCCACCCACGCAACCACCTCACAATTCCCCCCCCTTATTTCTGCCACCCTCCCACATCCACCCTTCCCCTCTCAATCATCTCCCTCTGCTTTCTTTCCCTCCTCGCCTCGAGAGGCGGAAAACAGGAGTTTTTTCGAGTGTTTACATTTCTTTATTGCGTAATTACTTTCCGTATGGAGTGTGGGGGAGGGAAGAGAAATGCCTCATTTCTCGTCTCCTTTCCTTCTTATTTTTCTCCAACGTTTTGTCCATTTCTTCCACCATTCGACTACCTCCCCATCGCTCTCTTCTCTTTTTTCTACTTAAATTCTGTGTTTGTGTGTGTACTTTAGGCGTCCGTTGATTGTTTTCCATCAAAACATTTGTGTTTGTTTCGGATGCAAATTGTGAGTTGGCACACGTTTTGATATATGTATTAATTTTTTCTCGTATTTCTAGTGGAATACTCAAACTGCTCCGAGAAAATGGGGAAAGGTTCACAATGGTATGTTAATTAATTATTTTATTCTGATTTGCGTGAGTGAACATTGCCTTGTATCATCCATACCACACCTCCAGGGCAACTGTAATGCTTTTACATGAATTTCGCACAAAATTCCGCACGAAATTATACCTACACTATTATAGGAATCGTTAATTGGTGGTAAGGTTTCCAAAACGTTAGCGCAGGTTTTAGCTGTAGTTTCCAATGACGGCGAGAGATCGCGGTTTTGGATAGAGGTTGGAGGTGAGGAAAAAAATGTGTTTCTCTCTCTTCCGAAAATATTGAAACCCCTTCCCAGTTCCCCGAACTGCCTTCCCCTTCCGCTCTTATCCTTTAGCCAATTTTCTTCCTCGGTTTGCTCAAACTCTCTCTCCCGTCCCCGCGATACCAGACTTGAGATAATGAAAAAGAATGGCAATGCAATTTTAAAGAGGTTTCCCCTGCCACTCTTGGGGAGGTTAACTGGATAAGAGGACAGAAGGAGGGTGGAAAGAAGACGCAGCAATCAGGGCTCTATGGGAAAAAATCCTGTGAGAAGATGAGAAAGAAGCTTTGATATGCACATCCCTAGTCTCGTTCGGTTTTTCATAATTTTCCTTCCTTCTATTCCCCTCAATTTTGGTATAGTATTGATCATTTTTGCCTTGGGCATTTAGGAGGTAAGGATTTAGACATGCAAATTTCGTTGGGATGTTAAGGCTAAGAAGACTATGCAGTAGTATCAAACTTTGCCCGCACGTGGAAACTTAAACGCATCTCGAGAGTTGAGGACAAGTGAGAGGAGTAAAGAGGAATTATCACCCTAATGATATGACTAAAACAGCCATTCCACGTATATTCTTTATTATACTGAGAACACTGACCGGTTTTAACGCTATATCTGCGTCATAATTGGGTTATATGACACCGTCTTCCTCAACATTATACGCGATCCATTCCAAAAAAAGTATAAATACACAGACAGAAAATTTATTGTAGCAAGCCCTTTGATAATTACATGGGAAGAGCGCCGATTATCATCAACATACTCTAAAATACTGGAATATAGTAAGTATACTCTATCTATTTAAAAAAAGTCTCGATTCCGTTTAGTAAATAACCCAATGAACATTTTATTGTAACGATGTTTTTGACGATTTTTTTAAGTAAACAGCAATTCAATGTAAAATACTAAGTATTATTGCTCTTGTTTTAAAATGTCTCCGTTCCACAAAGTAAATATTCCAACCATCATTGTATAGTAATAAATTTTCTGACAATATCTTTAGGTAAAAATAGCAATTCAGTAGTAAATATAAATTCAAATGCAAGGTGAGAGTACTCCTGAACATAAATAGCATTCTCGTATCACGAAGCGTTTGTTCGAGATGAATATTGTTCCCTGCCATTAACACACGCCGTGTACTCCCTATGACATCTTATTCTGCAATGTAGACAGTTTCAACTGTCACCTCCTCAATGCATAATTAAGTATAAAAACGTCCATGCGGAAATTAAAAAAGGTACAGCGTCCTGATTTCACTACATCTATTTGGAAATGGCATTCATAAAAGCAAAAAGGTGAAGTTCACCAATTGCCCGGGGAAGATGGACTGTGGATGAACATTTTCCGTACTATATTTTAGTTAATTCGGACCTATTTTCCGTTTGTTAGGCCATGCATAAAGAAACAGATAAAAACATGTGATAAAAATAGGAGTTTAGGAAAATCTAATATATCCACTTCTATGAACATGAAACTTTCATATTATATTACTCTCCTTCAGAAAAAGTTTTATTTTGATGTTCGTCGACTTCTTCTTGATCAACCCTAACTTAATTGAAAGCCACATAAATCAAGATATTTGATTGTAAAGCAATTCCCTATGAGTAATTAGTTCCATTGACCACTGCTAGTGAAAACAATTTAGTGAAAAATATTTGAACTAATACTGACAAAGGTGATTTTCGTTGTCTGCGGTTTATTAGTATTTTAAGCAGCTCCTGGGTTACAGACTGGAGTCTAAGTCAGAAGAGAAGAAAATCGACGAAAAAATCTATTGCCTTCGAAAACTAAAATTACCCTGCCTTTTAATACATCTAAATGTAGTTGAAAAGTTGAATTCAAGTAAGGAATTCAATTTCCAGTAACATGGAATTGCAGAGGTGCCAGTGGAACCTATAAATGCCCATAACACATCCACTTGAATGATCACAAGGACCAGAATCAAATAGAAGATCAGCTTTATTATAAAATTGATATTTTTCTAATGTGCTTTTCTAGGAGAGGGCAGAAGAAAATAGCCCGCTCCATTGCAAGATAACCAATATTTACACCTAAATTATTTACTTCAACCAAAACAACCGTCTTCTCTTTCCACTAGGTTCAAGGTAGACAAACAATGTGTATCAAACAATCGTTATCGTGCTTTAGAGTGCCCTTCCGATATTACACTTCCCCTTCCTCTGTTAAGACTTAATTTCTAAAATAAACATGTTTATAATGCTGACATGATATATTACCACTTAATACCAGATGCTCACACCAATAGTTCCTTCCTTGATGAAAACTTCAGACCCCATTCGAGCGATAGTGAGCGTAAATCTCTTTCAGGTACGTTTAATTCTTTTCTTCATATCTTTATCTCCACATCTATAATAGATTCCGAGTTACCAAGACTTATTTTTCAAAACCAGATCGAGACAAAGCGGTAAATAAACCTAAGCTCACTGGTTTGATGTGCAAACTATTAATGCAGTGAACGATATGCAACCACTGGAAGGACTCGAAAGATAAATTGTGGTCCTTTTTGACGTGTGCATTGACTGCTTGTAGAGAGAAATATGCCATAAATAATAAATATGTTACCAATTCGTCAAATTATTTGGCATAATGCATATGTAAAGCGGTAAAAAAATATGAAAAATTCTCATTCGCCACAATATCATTGATTGTCATCATAATTTTCATTATCCTTCAAAATCAATTGTAAAAACGTACATGACCATCTTTAAAAGGATTCACACTTTAAAACTTAAAAAACAAAAAAGATTATTACGTATCATAAGTATATTCAAATGGGTCGCTTAACTTTGGTGCTAATGGTGCATGATCAGTGGAGTAACAGTTGTCTGAAGTGTAGGCAGCTCCGTCAGTTTTCACACGAAATCTCAGACACAGCAGCATCCGGGAGGTTTATTATTCAGCATTTAACAATTTGTCCCAGTTCGCCCAGAGGTGAGCTAATAAATTCCTCCCGAGTCCTAAAACTACTCACACGCTGCTGGCGCCTGAAGCGCTACCAGCAATCGTGACAAGTTCCCAATGGTATGGTCCTGGTCCTTGAACTCCTGGGAGTTTGGTTAAATCAATGAGTGGAAACACGGAATTGGAGGAAAACATAAATAAAAAACAATCACCACGCGCGGCACAGGGTGAGGATTTGCGTCTCCGCACTGGCGAACCAAGCAATTTAAGGAACAAGAGCATTTAAGGGCGCTAATTGATTTTTTGGAGCCAACTCCCCACCAGATTTGTTTTGCGTTCGCTAAAAAAATAAGGCCAAATCACAATCGGCCGGCCAGCCTATTGAAGGCACATCTCACATACGCAGGGCAACTTTCGGGATAAGTAATTAATGCGCTATATTTCCAAAATATACTAAAGCTGCAACTTGGGTCTATTTGTTTTATATTAACGATGAGATGGACCAAACATGACTTCAAAGCGAATATGTGCGTTTTACAAACATGAAATGCTCTAAATTATATAATATTCTGGAGAAAAAAGATTGAGCGCGCTGATATTCATGACCAAAATAAACACTAAACTGCATACGAATGACATCACTCAAAATAAATGTAATTATATAATTCATTAACATATGCGTAAGCTGCCACTTCAAAGATTTCCCAGGGGATGAGGCAAAATCTGATTTCCTCTCATCTCGTCGTTAATGTAAGTAATCACTAATGAAGGGACATGATAACCTTGATTTAATAAATTTGCGTCATTTTTTATGTACGTAATTCTCCGAAACAGAACTAAACTAGGGCGTAATTTAACCCTCGATATCATAATCAAGTCTAATCAGGTACTTACTGGAAGTGTAGCTCTCCATTAAACTAGGTATTTTCATCCATTACATATATTACAAAGATTAATTTATGTATCCAGGTAACTAATTGAAAGTCCATTAAAACGCAACTACTTCGATAAAGCGAGCCATCATTAAGGCTTGTAAGTCATGAGAGAAGCATCGAATGAGGAGCCGACGAAAAATTAAAGGAGCGGTAAAGTGAGCCTCTATGAGTCTCGATAAGAGCAAATGAAACCGCACAGTGGTGCTCATTGCAAAGAGCCGTTGGCCAATGGAGAGTCAAGTCCACTATCCTGGATGGAATAGGTTTCGCTTCATTCGTTTGCGCTTGCACAGATTTCCACTCAAAGAGCAGCGAGGAAGAAAACCACAAAGGTTGCTAGAGATAAGTAATCCTATGATGAGTTCAATGAAATGCGTTCTGGAACACTGTTTTAGAATTTTCCTAGGCATTCCTTTGCTACTTAGTTGCGTGCAATACTAAAAAGATATCCGACACGCTTAGTAATCAAATCACAAAGTGAGTGCGACGGAATTTTAAAGAGATATTAGCATATCGGAAATGGTTTACTTTGACCATAATCCATCCGTTCGCGATTTTTATGTAGCAAAACTAAAATATTTCGAAGTTAACTGACAAGTTCAGAGGAATTAAAATATCACAAGTGCTATTCCTTATGAGAATCTTCGATACCGTATTACGATAGAGAGAGCCCTTATAGCATAATTAGTTCGTTGCCAACTTTTCATTTGCTAAATTCCTCGGATTCTGCTCTCTCCCATTTCTCAGTGAATGAACCGTAATTTTACTGGCTTTTCCGTAGTCGTAAGCATTGCTAGCTGGGGTTTTTTTTAATGCCCACGGCTATTTAAATGTCCACTCAATGTGCGAAACGAACACACTCGGCACTCTAAAGCCACAATTTTTGTGCTGAAGATACACGCTCGGAAGATAAAGGTGAAAGACATTATGGAAACACATTACGGTACATGAAGGCATAGGAATATAACGGACGTGACTCGAACAGGTTATTTTGGTGACATGGGATTTCAAAACTGTCCTGGTAATTTGGCGGATAAGCAAGTAAAAAGTATCTAAAATCATGTTATCATCATATCATCTGACCTTAGAAATTGTAACATTGGTTCACTCCTACTCTGTTGGAAAAAAATACGTAAAAAAGAACTTCGAAGTTTAAGGGATGAAATTTTCCCTAAATATCAAATAGCAAAATAAAAATAATAAACATATAATTAATTGAAAAATATACATTCAAAATCAAAAACGTAACTCAAAATTAGTAGAAGAAAAAGTAGAAATTTGGAAAACCGGCTTATGTAGGTACAAGATAAGGACAGTACGCTCGACAATAAATTGTACTTGAGCGAAATTATCACAGATTATCATAATTTAATCACAAATCTCAGAATTACTTCTTCCTCATACTGCATCATAATACTTTGCCAGCACACAGCACACCTAACCAGTGAGCGTATCGTCCATTTTTTTTATAACAGAATTTTTTAAACTGGGAAAGAAGTGGTTGGGCTGGAAAGATAGAATAATGTCGGAAAGATTATGTTTCAAGTTCATAACAGACAGCTAACCAAAAGAATGGTAGAGAGCGGAAGGAGAACAATTCAAGCTCTTTTTTTAGTAACTTTATGGCATTTTCCTCATGGATGACAGCAGAAACTGAGAGAAGCCATAGAAAAATACAAACTTTTTGAAATGGACCGATGAATGCCCACAAGGATAAGACATGGAACAAGTACTGCTCCCCTTGTTTTCAAGCGGAAATATCGCAGGTTTTATGAGGTACCATATTCGTGAGATATATCGTCATCCTCGACGCAAGAATTTTATCCGATGTAATGATAAGAAAGAACTGTTACTTCTCCTCTGATACTGCCCAAAAAACAAGTTGCTCTTCGGTGAAGCAAGCCGTAAGGCAACATGTGATATTTCATTCAAAAGAGTTTTAACTCACTGTACGATATTGTTGCTTGGTGCATGTAAATGGGATAGAAAATTTCAGGGCAAAAAAACCGGGCCAGTTGTTGATGAAAGATATTAAGACGCACGAGGTGACTCCTTGGAGGAATCATTGATTGAGGTTTTTCCAAGAAAAGAAACGAGATTATTATACTAGCACAAAAAAATTAAATATCCTACAAACACGAATGCCAGCAAATTGGGATGGCTTTAACTGGCATTCGTAATTATTGCGAATAAGCATTATTCAATAATTCCTCAATCATTTCAAATCATTGTGATTTATTGATTTGTCAAAGACAACTGTCTATCATTATCTTGAAAAATTATTGCATACAAATATTCTAGCAAAATATTGACTAAAACTACCAGAAAATCTTTTTAGTATACTGAGGGTATTTTCCGCACTAACTGAAAGTAAATTTTAAAAGCGTTCTGTTTACAAGACTTCTTACTGGATTTATCACGGCCTTCAAGAAAAGCGATTGTTTTATTTTTAGTGATTGAATAATTTCATCGGCATTTCCATGACGCCCATGACATCAATAGGGCATTCGCAGACTAACAAATTAATTACATTAAGTAATGACGCGTCAAAATTATAGAATTGGGTGTTTATAGCATTGATGATTTATGGCTTGCTGTCCATCAATTTCCAGGTAAAATAAATGATTGATGCACATTTACATTTATGGAACGTGGACATGATTAAATAATGAGGAATAATTTTCAATTAAGCTATCGCATTTCCGCAAGTGAGATGGACGTGATAACTATCCCAATGTCACCAAAAGGTAAAACAAATGAAGCATTATATGTTCCAACGCCATCAAAATCAGCTAGATATGGAAGACTATCATGACAGCGTGGATAATCCTGATGAACAAGTATGATGTTTGAAGTGATTGGATTTTTCACATGATTTCGACGTTCAATATGAATGTTCTCTTCATTCTTCGCAACAAGGACTCGTAATGTATGAACCCTAAGATGAGATCTAGGATCATGAGAAGAACTAACCTGTGTGCCATTTCGTTACAAGTCCATATTATTCCATGTTAGCACTCGGAAGGGTTGTGAGGAAAAAAAATCCATCCGCCTATTTTTATGACTACCTAGAACGTGGTCGACCACCTCACTTCCCCCCTGATAACCCTCCTAATATCACCGCCCTGCTTGCCATCCCGTGAAATGAAAGCTCATGCACGCAGGGCACTTTTACCTCAAATTAGTTTGTTCATCGAATTGCCTGGACCTCTCTCTCTCTTAACCCCCTTCCACCACTTCCTCAATAACACAGACACCACCTTCTCAATTCCTCCAACTAGGGGGGGTGTGGTGCGACGGGTTCAGACTGTTTTGAGCTTTTGAGCAAAACCTGAAATTCCGAGCACAGCCGCGCCTCGCTTTTCGGGCAAAACCTTTATTGGCCCCCGGCAAAAGCGGGAGGCTGGTTGGAAGGAAGGTGGGGTGAAAGGTGGGAGGTTGTGTGTAGGAGGGGGTGGGAGTGAGGAACGGGGAAGTAACGGCAATAGTAGTGGTGGTGATGATGAGTTCCAGAGCGGGTTGAGGCAGAGGAAAGAGCGGAAAAACACATGTTACGAGACAGATGGGATGGGAGGAGAGAAAGGGGGTAGAAAGAGGAGGAGTTTCGGAGAGTGTGTGGAAGACAAGAAGGGTGCGGTGGAAATGGAAAGTGGGCGAGTACGGGATGGGATGGGCGCTGGGAGCGAGCCCCATTTTTTCCTCTCGAGGAAAAAATTACCCGGTAAACGGGAGGAGAGGGGGATAAGGGAGAGAAAGAGAGAGAGGAAGAGGACCGGGAGATGGGATAGGAGGAGCAAGGAGGTGAAAAAAATACGGAGGCAGAGAGGGAGGGCTGCAAAGAAGCAGAGGGGACGAGAGGGAGGGAACCTCATGGCTGACCGCAGAGGGTGTGGCCGAGTGATAAATGCTAAGGCGAGATGTGTGAGAGATTGCAGAAAGGCAACAGATGGTCCGCGACTGATAGCGGAAGGGGCGGAGGGGGGGAGTTAACAGGGGGTTGAGGAGGCGTGCGGGGAAGGAGAAGGGAGGAAGGAGAAAGACAGTGCGTTCTGTAGGCCAAGAATGAGAGTTGGTGTGGGGCGAATTCGGAGAGGGAAGGAAACGCCTTGAGGCGGGTAAGAAAACTGCTCTAAGGTGGTGGCTGAGGAGAGAGGATAGAGAGGGTTAACGTGAGAGGAGATGAAGAAGAGTGGAAGGACGGGTAAAGCGTGATAGTAGAACGTGGAGACGGAGATGGGCAGGAAAACCGCACCAAAGTGGTTGTGGTGGTGGAAAGACGATAGGGAAGGGTCGGAATGAGAGTAGAGGAGGGAGAGAGAATATGAAGAAGAGTGGAAAGACGGAAGCGTGATAGTAAAACATGGAGACGTTAAGACGACGGCGGCGAGATTGGAAATGATGACGCAAGAGAAGAGATGGAAAAAGATAAGGTTAAGTCACAGATGAAGAAAAAAGACACGTAGGGAAAATGGCAAGTTTGCTTCAAAGTCTAAGAAAAACATGGTGAAGAGAAAGAGTAACTTGTACTTAGTGGGTAAAAATATAGGAAAAGCTCAAGGGCAGAAACATTAATCGCCTTAGAAGTACAATTATGGGCATTTGGGTAGGGTGAACATGCATGAAATTCATGCATCTAAATAAAGATGCGTGCCTACAAACGAAGGAAATATTCCCACAAACTCTAATAGAGTGATCATGTTTTTTTTTGTAAACCACAGGTACTAATGATAGACTTAGAAAAGGGTATGGATATTTTAAAAAGTCACGTAACCCATAAAAGGAATCTCTATGATCTGGCGTCAGCGTACGCCTATCACAAATTGTCACTAATTATTCTCCGAAGGAAGGATCAACCATTTCGTGGTCTTGCACAAGGAAAAAAAAAGATTATTAAATATGGAGAACGGTAGCATTACCGTTCCTAAACGTCACATTCCGTATTCCCATTGCCTCATGCCACAGAGAGCAAGTATTTTATTACAATTTTTTTTCACAAAACAATGTTTTTTCATAAATGTCTAGTTCTATAAATTCACGGAATATGAACTCCACAATCAAGTATATTTCAATAAGTTATGCACTTTCTCCTGTTATTTAGTAAGGGAGCAAAGCATGCTATCTTCCTGTTCCATTTTGAAACGACGGAAAATCTTTGGATTTGAAATCTCACATCAAATTAAGGAAAAACATACGATGAAGTTTCAACTTCTGCAGGTTTGACAAATTACAAAGTCTGCAGCTTAGGATTGCCAAGGTATAATTTTGAACCGACTTCGCAAGACTCTCCCTCGTCAATGTAAAGAGAGCTCGCTTGGCCGCCGCAAGACAATCAGGTACTCCTTACCTACGCATGCCCTGTCTGGCACTAAGCTTGACTGAATTCGCTTTGCACACGGGGAAAAAGGGAAGGAGAGGAACAGGTTGGAGAGAGAAAACATCCCATCCGAAATGTTACCATTTCCTCAAACACCGGAGGACTATACAGACGAGCCTTATTTGTATTTCACGATTCGCAAAAGCTCAACTTCCAGCGAGTAACATCTTTCGCCACTGGGCAAGTTGGGAAACTCTGCGGGAGGAACAACCAATGGTGGTGCTAGAGGAAGAAATGGGAGTTCTGGAAGATCTTTAGGGATAACAGCGTGGGATAGCCTGTAAAGGAGGGGTGGGGAGAAGAGTACTTAAGGGGAGAAAGCGGAAGAGGGCAAGGGAGAAATATATGAGGGATGAACTTAAACGTGGATTAGTCTCTGAAAGAGAGTGAGAGGATTAGGAGGCAGTGAGCAAGGGTGAAGGTCAGCAAAAGAGATGAGGGTGGCAATGAAGAAGAGATTTTTAAGGGTATTAAATGACTGGGGAGAAGAAAGTGCTGAGCAATTCTTTCCTTGAGAAAGAAAAGCTACTTTACAGAGCATTGAAGACGTAATACTGTTACAACGGCAATACGATAACAAAAGGTAAATGCTATTGATATGAAGTTATGAGATTTTTAAAAATGATACTTAAATAAAATAACGAATTTCATGGGAGAAAATCCAGCTGCAATAGTCTTAAACCACAAACATGAGTCTCATCGAGTCTTATAAGGAAGCATAACTTACAGCTATTCATAAAAATATAATTTACTTCCAACCCGGGTTTCATTGTTAATACAAAACCTTCAGGTTGAAAGCAATTGCACGTTTTATTTCTTCATTATGAACAAAGGCCTCTCAATTTAAAAAATTGGATATAATATTGAGCGTTAATTATATGATAAATGAGGATACAAATAAATCGTTGGGACACAGTATGAGAAATATGTGAAACATGGCTGCAAGGCATATTTTTACACGCTAGGGATTGAAATAAGTTACATAGATGACAGCCACAGAGCTTCATCGTTTGAAAGAGCAAAGTAAAATAAAATGAGTTAACTTACGGAGATGGAAAGTAACCAACGAAGGAAGAGTTATTAAGGTCGTTTTGAAGATGAGGGAATGGATCGCAGAGAGATACACTAGGGTCGTGAATCATAATCAGCTGTTAGCGTATCACGAATGTGTTATAACAAGCCTGTATTAAACCTAAGTTTTACATGCGCAACACATACAAGTCGATAGAACTCTTAGTAATATAAGTATGGAAAGATTGATCACAGGAAAAAGTCATACCAAAATGAGGCCTATGTCTTAATGGAAACTCTTAAGGTTTCGGTCAAACATCTAGTACCCCTTATGGTAATTACGATGCCGGAAAAGTTTTATGGAATGAATTAAAATAATGTAAAAAATAATTAATAAAAGTTATAGATATATACAATGTACCTATTACTTTGGCCGAAAATTCAACATGTGTAGTGCACTCTGCTGTTCACACTCTCTTAAATTTCTGACGCACTGTAAAAATTTTCATAATAAGCCAAAAAATAACTGAAATTAAAGCTAATGATAAACTCAGCCGAAGCATACCCGCTGAGCGCTACTACACAGCACGCCACACGCAACGGATTAGAAATAATTCAAGATGGCTAAGGCTCGTCTAAAGGCTTTCTCTCGATAAAATATTTAATCCTGTGCCAAGCTTAATTTAATGCAACCGTGCGGTAAAAGAAGATGAAACCACAAGTTTCCGATCCAGTAGCGAAAAGAGCCTAGCACCACTATTCATGTTGAGCGCTCTTCATATCAGCACGCTAAAAGTTTTTGCATAATGGTGTACTGAGCTGTGCCATTCTCGCACTTCCGCTCATCGTGGAGGAAAACACGCTCGAATGCATTGCAGTAGAAAAGGAAGCAATTAGCCAAGTTCGTAATTGGAGAGTAGAAGGATAAGGAGTATGAATAAACAAAAGCACCAATTTGGAAAAGAGATAAGGGCAAGTAGAAAGAGATAAATTAGAAGTCTAATGTAGTAGAATTTACGCGGATATTTGATAATGGTAAGCATGTAATATCAAATTTTATAAGAGTGAATATGAGGCATGAAAGAAATTTCCCTCGTAATTACATAGCTGTTATCCTCCCAACGAGTTGGCCGCTTAACTGGAGAATAACGCTGCATAGATAAACGCCTCCCCCCAGACGTAAGTAAACTTTTCACCTTTCATTACTGTACCCTATGGAGCTTATGGGCAGTTATTCAGAAAAATTCCGAGGAACGAGATATAATAAGTAGTTTCATAATAAGAAGCTAATTTCTTCCTTTAAATTTTGATACAATCCAGGAATGTGAAGTCCAAGAAAAGAGAAAATTTTACTCGATGTAGTTTATGAACAAGTTTCTCAGAATCATACGGGGTGTATGGTCGTCAAAGTTCACGGCAGACTTATTTTTCAAAGTTATTCTACATTCATATACAGTGCGCCTATTTATCAAAAGTATGAAATCATTACCCAATGAATTTCATCACACGATAATTTTTTAGAAAATTGCGTACCATGACAAAAAAATGCGAAAGAAGTGGTAACCGCTCTAATCCTCATTTCTTACTTTGGATAGTTTTCCTTCAATATATTAGCAGACTTATCAAGTTGCAGAATATCTTATGGAGATCTAGAAATGTAGACTGATATTGAGGTACCATTTTTGAATAAGAGGATATTGATTCAAAGCGTAATAAGGCAATGCTTGAATTAGTAAGATGGAACCATCTCCAAAGAGATAATTGTTTCGGGTGCGTTAGTAAAAATTTTACTGCTTTTCTCAGTGATTTTTGTCTCATCAGCTGAAGTAAACCACTGAATTTAAACAAAGACATACCACCGAAACCATTTATTAAAAACCATAACGATGATCAAAGAAGGACATGGCTTTGAAATCACTTTGGTTCCCAATTTTATCTTCCTATCTGCATGTGTACTCATAACTTGTCAATATATAATTCACGTCGTTCTAAGACGTACCCCCGCCTAGTTAATGTCCTCCAAGTTTTTTACTGTAAGTCTCGATGATAATCGTTCTCGTGAATCTCAAAACTATGATTCTATTTCTCTCATTCCAATTATAAATTCTTCTCAGCTACTCCATAAGGTGGTTACTGATTACATTGATAAATGAGAACCTATCATGCTATTAAAATGTTGGGTTTTCCAATGTTATTCGAAGATATGCTGAAATGTTTTGGAGCAGCTTTGTGATTCATCGAATCTTCCAAAATGCGAACAAAAATATTCATTTAAGGATCAAATGGAGTTTAGCAGCCGTATGAGTTGTATAAAGATTTTTAATAATACAAATGCCATATCAATGATATCCTCAAATAGCCTCTAATAGCCTCAATAGACGAAATCTACATCGGACAAATTTATTTAAGTTTTTAGCCTCAGCCACCGGTGTGGAAAGTCGTTCAACTGGATATAGAACCAATTCGACGAACAGATGGCGAAAATAGTTGGAATGAGCATCCATCGGTCAGACTTTTGCAACTTATGGCCTCTGGTTCTTTCAATATTTGCATAAATATTGAAAGAACCAGGTATTTGCGTAATGCATAAATGTTTTCAATATAATAAACAGGCAAGGTAGGTCATATTATGCAAACCAAAATTAGAGTAAAATTTCGCAAATAACAATATTTTAACCCTCACTACAACGTATATTTCCTTTAGGTGTCCTTTCATATTACGAGTATCACCGCAAAACAGCAGAGTGAGGCTGTAAACGAATACACAATCATTTTCACGATATTCTACCCAAAATGTCAGTCATATTCAAAAATATGCTGGCACAGTCAGAAAATTCATATCCTGAAACCAATGTTGATGACAAAACTGATTTAAACGCAATTTAGGTAAATCACTCAGCAAGGGAAACAATTAAAAAATATTTTAAAAAATGACAGCTAAAGATAAAATGAAACTATCTGAAGATCTAAGTTCCAAAGATCGCATTTCAGTTTACATAATGCAAGCGTGGTCTCATTTTACTACCTTAAAAAAGAAAAACCTGAATTGAGTTCATGATCAGACGGTAATAGGTACTCAATATACTCACCCACCTCATTACTTGAAGCCACATTACAAGAGTTTCTCGTAGCTATGTGCAAATTAATGCCAATTTCAACTTTTAACAAATTCACTTTTTCCACTCCTGAAAGTCAAATTTTAAGAACTGCTAAGAGCTAATAGCAATTTTGGTCACATTTACGCCTACAATTTTACATCTATTTTATCCTTAACATGCGAAATCTCTTGCTTGATTTTTCATGGAAAAATATAAAAAAAGTATTAAGATACTTTCTTGACGAACCACCTCTCGAGTGATCAGAAAGAAGATAGTAACTCTCAAATTTAAAGAGCGAGCTTAGATTTTGATATTCGATGCATTAACTAAAAATATTTATACACAATCTTGTATAAAAACCACAGATTTTCGACACTTCTTTTGTCTCAATCCCCTTTCGTCTCAATTCCCTCAATTATAAGAAGACAAAATGATATGAGATGATATAGTTACATGTTACTTGTTCACTATAATCATTTTCTGTTTTTCTGTTTTTCTGTCTTATAAAATATTCGTGTGTTTGCTTATCATTTTTTCTTATTAATAGGTATTACAGATTGTACATTTTTGTTTTAACATACTATTTCGATTATTGATATTGAGACTGTTTTTTCATTTTTATTTACCTCGCTCATTGTATATCTCTCTGCTGACTTGAAAGTTGTTTGTTTGTTTTCCTTTTTTTGTAAGGCTTTATATTTTGTCTTCGTATTCCACTCCTCATGAAGACATGTAAACTAATTCAATGTCCTAAGGAACTTTGTCCCAGGACAATAAAATTGTTTTCTATTTCTATATCTAGTCGCAGGAGCTAGTTTACGCGGCGTAACTTTACCTGGAATTGGAGAAGCGAGCTGTGTGTTTTAGATTCAGCCATTTGGTTTATTTATCTCATGTCTATGTACTATTGAGGCGGTATTTTCGAAAATACCAACGTTTGACCATAAGAAAGGATCTATCCTCAAAAGTGGTGACTTCTGGAAAGATAGTTGCAAATGGACACGGCACTTTCGGTCTCATTACCAGGATTTCAGCGAATAAAGAAGTCCATCTGAATAAGTTTAACTGTTTTTGCAAAGCATTAACAAAAGCCTACAGAGGAATTGGAGGAGAATTTAAAAGGAACCTTTTATGAAAGGGTGACTAAAACTATGTAGTGACAATCACAGGAGATTTCCCCGAAGATTAGGTTAAAAAAATAAAGAGTGCAGAAACTTGGATGGCTATTGCCACGAAAGTATACACGGGACGTTCCCTGTACTTCCAACGCAAGGAAAGTATGACGTGACAAAATTAAGGTTAAATGAATATGGATGAGAGTAATACCCTCGATTAATTTCCATGACTCCATTAAACGAGCGAAGCCAAGCAAATTTATGTCATGAGTTTAATATAGTTTTTGCTTTTGTACGACCACAAAATAACTTAAGCAAAACACTTCTCTGTTTAAGTAGAGGGAAGTAACAATTAGTAGAAAGTAATATGCAAAGGTTCCCTCAATTACCACCGCTATAAATGAAGCATTAGAGCTCTTAATAACTCAACGCACTGAGACAGATTGAAGAGGCTTACTTCATCCGATATGGTGCCTACAAAATAGAAATCAATATGACGTTATAGCTCAAGATAAATTTTTTAGAGAGATCAAATAAACCATGGGCCTTGAGGAAAGTATAAACACTTCAGAAAATACACAACATAAATTATTTCACAATTCAGACAAAAATGGGATAGCGAAAAGGAAGAGTTGTGATTAAGGAAAACGCGAAATGGGTGTATTTTTTGCGGAGCGTTCGTCTTCATTTAATCCTAATTACATGCATCCATTTTTTGTGTGAGAACATAAGTTCTTAAAATTCGAGAAAATATATGCATAAAATAGCAGCACATCTGCTGCCGCTTGAGCTGCTACGGCCTTTATTACAGGTTAGGTACGCACCGCCTGATTACAAGTTGTATCGGAATAATTTCGCGAAAATTTTTAATATGAATTCATTATCTCTGAATATTGCTTCATAAATTCTGTCCGAATGTAATTACATTTTTAAAGGTCTCCTTCATTTTTAAAGTGGATAAAATAATATTGCTGGGAACCGAGTTCACATCGTAGCAGAATAAAAATACGCATTCATCCCATTTACGTATTCATAAAAATGAGAGAAAGTTATTAAACCCTACCTGGGCATTCGCAGAAAATTGTTTCATGTAGTAAATCTAACAAATAAGTGACAGTGTTTTTTTAATTGCGATGGCTAGAAAATTTTAGGCTGAAAATATTTCAAAATTATTTTGCAATTAAATTCAGTAGCAAAGGACAATTGTTCTTAACAAGTATTTCCTTCTACCCCAAAATCACTCTAGGTGTTTTGATACATCACTGGTCGAACCTCAAAGAGGATTGGGTAGGTGTGGCAGCTAGAGTTGGTGGATATCTTGAGAGTATCTTGTTAGTCCACATTTTGAATATGCCGCGAGTACTTTACAGAAAAAAAATCGTGAAGTGAATAAAATACAAATAAAAGTCGCATGCATTGTTAAAAACTATCAAAAACCAACAGGCAGTGTCACACATCTCACTGTAGGACTGGCGTGAGTGACCTTAAAGATACACGCTAGGTTTATATTACTTGAATAATTCAGATGAGGCAAGGGTTTTCTCAAGTTGGATGTTATGATAACCCTGCGCTATCTCTAACAATGATAGAAGCGATGTAAGGGAGATACATGGCCGAACTGATACGTTCGTAAAATCCACCCATTTTACGCACCATATTTGATGAGAAAAAACAGCATGACTTGTAAGAGACGTTGTCAACATGCAATAATAATCATCTCTAATCAATCGGGAAGTAGGTAAAATTAGGTTACCGGATTTGACATAGACTAGCAGCTTATTCTCAAGAAAAATTCTCTCAGAGTTCTACGGCATCAGTAAGAAGATGTAATTTTAATTACAAACCTTGACCCTGACAAAAATGTGAAACTCAATGAAGCCATTGAAAAAGTACCTACTGTATTTCCATCTCAAAATCCCGGAGTACATTTACGGAAATGACGGAGATTTCAGGTGTTATCATGATCCCAAATTGATGTAATTTGATGCAAAGCCTTCAAGTGCGGTTCCAAGCATAAAATGTTGGATCTCTTGAAACCTTCGGTACAAAAATAGACTCTTTCCAATGCCCGTTCGTCCCCACACCGATTCACTGCCACAGAAAAATGATTATCTACATTTCCGACCTTCGCTATCCCCAATAAAACTAATGGCATCAACTGACGTTCAACACTCAAATAATTAAACTACCATCCGACCAATGAATTCTTGAGAATCATGAGCGCATTTTTCCTTAACTTTCATCTTACAGCTTATTGGAAAATTTTGTTTACAAAACTGCTTTTAGCTACAAAGTTTTAAGAAGAATTAAAATATAGCTCAAGGGATATTGCTTCCCAGAACATGACAAGTGTAATTTAAAACCACCTCTATAATATTACATAAACTTATGTAATTACGTGGACTAATTAAGAGAGACACAAAAATGGATTATAAAAGCTGAGTAGGATTGAATCAACGACAAAAATGAATGTCGTAGAAATTAGTTCAAATATTTACTCAAAAGGAAAAAAAAAGTTATTTTTTAAGTATCCTACCGGTTAAGGTAGGTTTTGGTGAATGTCAGAGAATCTCACCTCGGTTTTCTACACTTCCGGGGCCTATCTACCTCTAGTATGTCTTTTTTCGCCTCAGTATACGATCTGCCCTTCTTCATCCTGTCCATGAAACCTATTCTCCTTCTTCCTCTTCTCCGCCTCCCAGCATCATTCCCTCCATAATATTAACGCTACTGATCCATCTACAGGATGCACTGCCACATTTTCATGGGTGAACAATGATTTTTTCTACAAATCAATGGGGCAAGGCGCACGTAGGGTGTGGCAAAACCTACACGATTCCCTTTTAAATCCTCCATTCCGCAGACGAAGCAAGAGTGGAGCAATTGAGGGTAAAGATGAGGGGTAAAAGAACAAGAATACATGGATGGAGTTCAAGCAGTCACTCTCAGCTCCCAAAGTGGCGAGAGTAAAGCTATATTTAGTTTCATCGCCGCCCATTTTTTTCCAACCGATAATCACGGGAATGCATTTAACGATGGAAATTACTGCGGCCTCGAAGGGAATGCCACAGTGGAACGAGATGAAGAATTTAAGAGGACATGAAGATAGCCATAATGGAAGCTTGAGGAGGTAGCGTAAGGGATGAAAACACTCGACAATGCGATCTCTCAGGTAATGGTAGACGTTCCTAGGCCAAAGAGAAGGGATAAACGTTTTGATCCCACAGAAGGGTCAATGAAAAATTACCCTTAAAAAATACATCCTCATACTTTACATTAGGGTAGTATAATAAACGCATTTCTCCGCCTACTGGTACCTCACGGTTGCTGATTTGAATATCATCCGAGAGGAAAGCAGTGGAAGTACTCAGTCACCCAATGGGTGTTTGGGCATATCTATTGTTACATGCAGATACGAAAAACCTGATAGCAAAAGCTCTACAAGCTGTTTTCTTGGGAAATTGCTTACGCATGTTTACGTATAAAAATTCTTTTAAAGCTTTCCGAAAATCAATTTCATGTTAAGTAACTGAAAAACGTGAATATTCCATAAAATGCGTCATGTCGTTGACAACAACAGAAACTTAACTTTTGACAAAGCTGGTAATTCAATAAGATTTGATCAACTTTCATCAAATCCTCCCTCTCAGTATAATTACCACGGAAATAGTCAGGAGAAAAATTATCCGAGTGATTATCACAGCCGAAGATGAATGGCGAGTAGAGTAATGGTATTTGAATAGCTAAAATAAAAACCATTAGCTTGTTGCCTTCGCCAAACCCCTTCAGCACGAGTACAAAAGGGATTTGAAACGAAGACCTTGACGATTGCACGCTGGCGAGGAATGATACGGAAGAATTTCCACGTTACTTTTTTACGAACCATTCCAACCTTACGCTTCGTATGATCCTCTTATTCCTCCACCGTGTTTCCATTGTTCCCTTGGCATAAGTGTCTCATTTGCCGTCGACGTAATGATGATGCTATGCAACCTGGAGCGTGGAATAGCAGAAATCGCTTGCTTAATAACTTTCTTCGTTTTTACACCACTCTGACAGCTCACCTTCACCGAGCCATAACACTGCCATTATGAGCACAATTTCCTCTCTCATTGATTTTATTTTGCGTCAGGAAAATTTTGCTTTTATAACTCACGATTCCCTTCAAACATATGGCTATTGTCGTTACCTAGCAAATCTTTTCTTTTAACTAACAGGTCTGGAAGAATCTCGATTAATAATCACGGTCGAAAAAAATCTTCCTGTGCAAAATACTCCAAGAAAACAAAAATTCATTTTAAAACTAAAAAGAAATGGTAAATTGATTGAACCCACCGACCGTGATCGACGCCACCAGGGCTTAGAGGGTCCATATAAGATGACAATGAGGCGATTATATTTACAGAAATCACGGCTATTTTAAGTACACACTCGTATTCCACGGAAAAATATAGCAAATTTCACAAACTTGAAAATATGATGATAGACATTTTCAGGGGTTACATGCGAATAAATAAAAACAAATGAGGCTTAATAGCGGCATATAAATGGTTCTCCAATTGATCAACTTCACTAGTTTTGAGACTCAGCAGGAATAATGAGAGAAGAAATGGCATGCCGTATTTCATCAAATGTATTCTCTTTCAATCTCAAGCAAGGCCATGCTTTCGATTTGCGTGAGTCTGATCTCATGACGCATGACTGCAGCCGCATAAGATACAAGCAATGCGCGCCGAAGGTCAGGAAAATTGATGGCAAAGATGGGCGAGCTTTGCTTACGGTCATTGGCTATCGATCAGCAAATAATTTTTTACTACTGCATTGAATACAAACATAATCAACCACACCTGCGCTTCACTGAAGAGGCCGCCACGGGAGCAGGTAATAGATATCGTCGTTATCAGATATCAAAGAACCTGATCATATCATCATCTAAATGAGCTCTCCTGTTTCTCTGTAACTGTTATAATCCAATACACTCTTTTCGGCTTTGAGGGGTGATATCACAGTTATCTCCTCTCCGCGGTCGTTATTGCTATTCCAAACGCAAATCGCTCGAAAAGGAGAATTCTCGAAGTTATTGTCTTCAGAAAGCACTCCATCAATAAAACGAGTCATGTAAGGCACCTGACAACATTTCAAAAATTACAATCATGTTTCTACTCTCATGAGAGCCATTAGAATTAACGATAATACGACATCATTTGCAATGAAAAATTATAATCACGCCTTAGGGTAGTTAACGTTATAACTTAGTTGTAATTTCTTTTTCCCCTAAGCGATGTTTTTTATAAAAATGAGACGTTTTTTAACCTATTTTTATAGATTTTGTAACTGAAATCGACACACAAGTGAACGGTAAAACCTTATTAGTGTAAACGGATAAAGGTAACTTTACCTATCCTCCTCTGTCCTTAAGTAGCATATATTCTACTGGTGTTCTTTATTTTTTCTGGCTCAGATAATGGTTGCATAGCGCGGTGGCCGGTTGTATTACATAGTCTACTGTGTGCGCCCCGTGTTAATGCTTTGCTTTCTTGTTTGAGGCTTCAGTGGATAGGTGTCAGCACTAATTAGAACACACAAGTTTTTTTGCATCTCACCATGGCAAGAAGAATTAATAGTAATTATTGTGATTTTGTTGTTTTGTAAATATATTTGTCTTATAATGAGCGTAGAATAGTTTATAATGCATTTATGAACGAAACATTGGGTAAGAAATTCATCTAACAGTCAAAAATAGTGTTTGAGCTATAATATGAATTATTGATTGACACTTAAAGCACCGTAAAAACCGAGGTGTAGTTGCCATGGCAACAGTTATACGTAATTTAAGTTTGAGATTTCGAGTAGGTAAAGGCCGTAGTGTGACGCAAACATTAGGATAGAATGTATCGCATGCAAAGGGCTTAAAATTAGTAAGTAAAAAAATGGCACAGTCCACTTTTATTAAATCATTTATAGGAATTACGTTAAGAAATTTGTGATTCGACTCTTGATACGGCGTTCGCTTTTTCTCAGAGCGAAGTTAGATCCGGTTACCGGGCCAACTTGGTACGGGGGACAGCAGCCAGCGGGGGAGTATTATTGGGTATTAAATGAGGCATGCAAAAGATGCATGTCGGGAGCAAAGGAATAGAGAATGCAGGTTTTGTAAATGGAGTGAGGCGAAGCAGTCGGAAAGACGCATGGGGTATCGATGGAGTATTGCCCGCCAACCCCACCCGCCTCCTTCACGGCCGCCAAGACGCTTCGCAGTCGTCTCCGCAGACCGTGGCAGTCGCCTCGGAGACGCCAGACCCATAGCTCTTTCTCTCTCTCGAGAGAGAGAGACCTTTTCAACCCCTTCTTACCCTATCTCTCCCCCCAATCTCCAACCCCCAGCCGCACTTTTTCTCCTCCTGGCCGATGCCGTCTGCTTGCTTCTCCCGAGAAGGGTGTGGTCCACTACACCCGCAGAGAGCCCGCCGAGACGGGAACGCGGCAGTGGTAGACCTTTTACTACGCTACGAGCCTCTCGACGGCGAATGAGCGTGTGCCGCATAATATAATACCTGGAGCACGCGCGTGACAAGCCCTTCAACCCCATTCTCAGACGGTCACTTCACGACCGGTGTTTACTTTCATTTTCGTTGGACATGCCTCCAACCTCGACGACCACTACTCTCTCCCTTCTCGCAGTCCACGGCTCTTGGAGATCTCTCTAGCACCCATTTGTGTCCAACTCCAGCAGCATGCCATGGTATAGGAAAACGTACAACGCTGCGTGCGCAGCATAAGATTTATAACTCTCTCGAGAGCGCGACAAGTAGAGCAGTAAAGAAGTCACCCTCATATAGAACATCTCCATGGTCGTGGGGTAAAGACGAATTATGTTCGGCCTTGAGAAATCTAGATTGGTTTATATCATAAAAAACTCAGGAAAATAGGAGTAGCAAAACTTGGTTGCTCTTGCTTGCAAAGAACGAGACGGAGAGGAGAGAAAGGGATCTAAATCTACATCTGCATGCTAGCCTCCGAGCCACCGCATAGGCGAACGGCAGGGAGTGTTAAGACACTAGCCGTGTAAAAATGCAAGGGATGAGGTTTTGTGAGGTGATACGGTCACGTATGTTATGGGATTTCTCTCTCTTAATTTATCACTTCTCTGGGCTAAATCGTTCCAGTGTTTCTCCAGATGTCTCTCCAGGAGTTCTTCTTTACTTTTCCTCCTCAAAGGCATCCATTTCTCTTCTATCAGATGTCACCGCTATTTTTCTGCACCTCTATATGTTAGTTACACAATAAGGGCCTCACTTTTTATAAGCAGCAGTATATTGGACTAATTTAGAAAACAGCGTAAGAATCTGAAAAGACTCATGAGAGATTTGTGAAAAATGTCAAAGGTGAAGAGAAAGTATGTATTGGATACTGAAAAAAACTAAAGTTGAATTCCCTTGTGTCTAGGATGAAATATGCTTTCTCCGTAGGATCTAGTATGGGGCCCTAGTTTACCACTACCATTGGGTATACCTTCAGGCTCTGTCATGATATATCACACGGTTTTTCACTACCATACAATAGCATGCTTTAAATATTTTCTCTTAAAGTGCTACCTTACTTCCTGCTCAGAATACTATTTCTTAGATGATGTTCATCACTGTTGATCATGATTCATAGAAAGCAAAGTTTTATCACTTGGGCAAGTATTTTCTACCCAATTTGGTGTTATGCCAACATGGTTTCTCCCACAACTCAATCTAGATTTTCTTATCATCGACTTTCCAGGTATATTTTTTCATAATATTGCCTAAATAGTTGAGCATCCTCATCAGAACATATTCCACTCTCCTAGAATTACTATGCCAACAGTTAGAATTAGAGCGAGTGCAAAGGAGACCCGCTAGGTTTGTTAAAGGCCTTTATGATAATTGTATAAGTGTTACGAGCTTAATAGAAGAACTAGGATGGGAATTACTATCAGAAAGCAGGTTAAAATATAGGTTAAACCTTTTAAGTAAATTCGAAACAGAGTTGTTCACAGATGACGTAAGATATATATTGAGAACCCCTGCGTATTATGCTAGGTTTCATCATATTAACAAGATTAGAGATATAGACTGTCGTACCGATATATTTAAAATGTCATTTTTCCCTCGTACTATAAGAGAGAACAAAAGGCAGCGTAGCAAAGGGATTGGTAGGTGAAATATAGTTAGAATAGTCTGTAGTGCTTGATGCATGTAATAACAACCAATAATCCCTTCCTTATTATGTAGATACTAACCATCTAGCTCCATGTGACCCTATTATCTAGTATATTTCCCTTAAATATCCTACTTGCATGTCAATAGTGAATGTTTAGTGATCTTCACCCCCTGCCACACACCCTCGTGGTGGCTCGCAGGGTATCACGTAGATGTAGATGTAAACATAAAAAGATATACCACCTGTATTTTTTTATGTTTCCTTGATCTTATTTCTTGCTTTTTCAGCGTGAATACGAAACATCAAATTGCGTTAAAAATACACCCATGTCTCACCTCTTTCCTTGGCTCAGCTTTCTCTGCATTACCGCCTCGTTTTATCACTGTCAGACATAATTTGTATAGCCTGCATGCTATTCATTTGTCGTTTAATGACACTCTTATACTCTCCCTGGCAGCCAAAATCATTGTCTTCTACGAAAATGTGCTAGAAACGACAAAATCATTACGAACGCAAAATTCAATCATTCTTTCTCTCCTAACCTAAAGTCACGGACCTGAGGACCTGACCTGAGGCACTTGGACTTGAGGAAGACTGCAGGATAACCTGCGAAATATCGTCCTCAGGATGAAACAACGCGGCGGAAATTTCGGAAAACGGAAGAATTAACCTTCACCCTAACCCCTCGGAAGCCAAAATCACACCCTTAGGCTTTGTTTATAGTCCAGCAAAAACTATATTTCCATGTATGAACATAGCTTTTCACCGCCACATTTACAAATTTCCAGGCCATCACGTGCGTTTCCAATAGTAAAACCAAAGAGTATAATCTTCAGCTGCCCCACCTTACCAGTCCCCCTCTTACAATTGGGGAAAATTCGTATTGCTTTTACCTAAATATATCAGATCCATTCATCTCATCTCCACAGCCTCGATTTGTACTTACATCCCGGGAAACATTTCTGAAATGCTGCTTTCACAAACAAAAATACACCATAATTTCAAAGCACATTTTTATGTGAATAACTAAAGCGGAAACAACGGAGTGAAAGACAAACAAGTCTTCCTATGGGCGCATTTGTAAATATTCATGCTTAAACATACATAAACAAATGAAACTTGCCAGAGGTCAATAATGTTTTTCATGCCACGAATTTGCGAAGATCAAATATTAAAACTTTATTGCTTGAATGATTCTCCTCTTTGATTAGAAAAAAATGTAAATTTTAGAGATATGAATTCGCAACTTGGATATTCCGTTCGCATCAAACGCATGATGCGCTAAAATTATAAGAGACCAGCAAGCATTTTGCAGGCGATGATATCATCACATTGTTAAAATAGTCCATTCTTTTGCTATGAGATTAAGGTCATTTCTAATAAAATTAAGAGATAAAAAGTTAAATGTTTGAAAAACCCCAAAACATTAGTGCTTTATCAACGAAAAACGTGTTTGAGGTAAAGATACTCCATATTTTTTCTAATGAAGAGCGCAAAAGTTTCCAACTCAACGCATTAAAGGCTGGCATTTTCCTTTACGAATAAATTCTTACATATAAAGAGTTATAAGACCGGTGATAATTTATGATATTCAGTTATATTTCCCAATATATAAACCAATTCTACATATTCATATGGGGCATTATGGAAATTAATCATCAAATCTAAATACTTCATCAGTCCAACCACCAACATATTTCAACCATCGGTTTCTCTGCAATACATATGCATGAAATTCAGATTCACAACAAACATATATACATGCTACAAACGGGAAGTCCGATGCGAATTAGACGAAACTCTCCTAAAACAAAAAAATCCAATCTTTTAGTCCAATTCCACTGGTTATAAGCCGTTTCCTGAGAAAAGAAAGTTCTTTGAGAATAGCACCAATTTCGAGGTATATACTCGTATCAGACGGATTCGAAGACTCAAAGTTCAGCAGCCGAATTCTCCAAATACTACCCATCAATTTTACGTGTAATACCAAGATTAAGGGGGAACAAAGCACTCGCACCAAGAAACAAGGGGTATTTAAAAACGTTACCTCCGTGAAACTCCTAACATAAGTCAACTATTTGTTGCGAAGAATTTGACTGCACCATAAACTGAGAAACAGCATGTATTAACCCGCGGATAGAAAGCACACTTGCAACTATCTTTCCAGAAGTCACCATTTTCGAGGATAGATCTTTTCTTATGGCCAAAGGTTGGCATTTACCACAATACCGGCTCAATAGGATTCGGACAGGAGATAAATAAACCAAATGGCTGGATCCAAAACACACAGCTCGCCTCTCCAATTCCAAGGAAAGTTACGACACATAAACCCCCTCTTGCGCCTGGGGAATCGAGACAAAGGCCCGGACCCGAACACTACCGTCGAAGACAATCGTAAGAAGGAAAGGCTAGCCGTTTTTCACCGCTTTTCACAGAAATGAAAGATCGTCATCGGTAGAGGGAAGCTGAAAAAAAACAGCGAACCCCAGTACCGCCTTAAATAATTTTCCCATTTCTCCTCCTCCCGAATAATATCCATCCTGGAGGGTCGATTTTTTCCCGCCACCGAAACCGATCGCTCGGCAGCATTAAATTTTTTTCGGCGGGCTTCCAGGGAATTGCCACACCCCTCCCATCTCCTCCCATTCCGCCTTTCAACCCCTTTTTCTTCAGGTGGGCGAGCGCACCTTATATACCCCCGCCCGCTTCGTATAAATGACCTTCCTTCTCCTTGGGGCCCACACGAAAGGTGGAGGATTTCTTCCCTCGAGGTATGCGCTTCGGGGGCCTTCTTGAGGGCACGCCCTCCCGCACGCGGGTGCAGAACGGGCAATTAAGGGGTCGTCAGGGAGGCAAGAAGAAGACGGTATAAAGGCAGAGGGGCAAACTATGGACGGGTGGTGGGCGAAATGGGAGCGAAGAGGGTAGAGGCCTCCCAAACTACTATGTGTGAAGTGGTGTGGCTGTCGGTTCGCGTATATGTGTGTGTGTATATGAGGATGGGTCGTTTTAAGGGAGCTGGAATCTCACTGGGTGCGTTCCAAGCAGTCATTATGGGGAAGAAAGTAAGTATAACAGCCTGCTACTCTCACAGTTTTCGGTGCTAAGCCGTCACCGGGTTGAAGGGGGTATTTCGCCACGCCCAGACTTCTCGCGCGGTGCACGAAATGGACGAACAGCGCTCCACACTCGGTTAGAATGTGTGTGCACCTCCCCTCCATAGGCTCTCCCGAAGAGGTGACTGCACGGACGATACCCTTCGTTTGGCTTCTCTAGTAATCCTATGTGCGAGTGGCCGTTTGAGCGAAACATTATTTAACCTATAAATCAATGAATTTGGTCTCATTTTTAAGAAAATTATCTCACACTTCCAAAGACAATAATATCAGTCCCTTATCACACTCATTTCTGAGATATTTGCCAAAAAATACCAGCCCTTCTGCATGGGAATTAGTACGTGTGTGCCCTCGGAAGAAATCTTATTTTAAAAATGAGGCATTTCTAACACCTTAGATTCCATTAAAAGAATTGATTGTGTAGTTTTTATGGCTTCTAAACTATTACATTAAACTATTACATTAAATTACTATTACATTAAATCATATTGCCACCGAAGTAATTTTTTCAGGATCACATAAAAACTATTCTGTTGTGATCGAGTTTTAAACGTACCACGTGAAAAAAATTAGTTAAGTTAAAGGCAAGTAAATTTTTTTACTTAATTACTAAGATAATTTATTTGATTAATTTCAGTCCTGTAAAAGTTAATAAATTTCACCAATAATAATGCTGTATTTAATTCATACTTCCTATGGCTTCTCAAATTAAAACTTAAGTTTCGAATATGGCTTCATTAGGTCTCCATTATGACTAGGAAATTATCTCGATCAAATTACCTTCAGGGAGCATATTAAGTCACTGTAGCCTAAAGCAGTGGCTTATGTCCAAATTTGAATTTTCCATTTCATGACTGGAGCAGAAAAAATCAAAATGAGAGCAATTGAAAATTATATTTAAATTAGAGATAAATCAAACGAGTCAAGAAAATCTCTTTGAATTCAACGTCAATTTTGACTCCAACGAATCCATATCGATCATCCATGTAGCCACCGACATGGGAAATAGGGAATTTAGCTGAAAGGAAGAACTTAAAGACCATGATATTGAGAGATATTAAGTAAGATGGGCTCAAATTCATCATATTGTAATAATGAATGAATTTCTGGTAGGAAACAAAAATTAAACTGAACACGCGATAAACATAAGACAGTCAAACGGGGGCATTAAGGAAACACGTACTTGAAGATGTGTGAATGATTACCGTTAATATCTGAAACCTACTCTGATTCTGCATCATATAATCAGATAAAACGAACTCTAAAATGCCATCATATATCTAAAACCTGGCCTTAAAACTCAACGAGTTTTTCGACCGAAAACAGAATGACCAAAACACATTAAGCAAGCTTTATTGGGAAACAAAATTTCATAGGTGATTTTACTTCCATACATGTCCAACATGAGTAATATTAAAGAGGCTAATCGAATTCCAGAGTGCCTACACACGATAAAAACACTTCGCGCAGAAATTCCGATAAAAGACGTCGCAGTTTTAATAATTAGCCCTAAATTGCGCAGAGTTAGGGTGAAAAAATATTTTAAAATAATCATTCTTTTGAAAATTTATGATCACATCACCTAACTGACACTACATGCAAATCCGAAAGAGCCCAATGAAAAATAAATGACGCTGGGAGAGACGGCTAATGAAAAAAATATTATCGACTAGTCTACTGAACGACCATCGTCGAGTTTTCACCGAATAATTTGTTTTCATGTCAAATTGTGCAAACGGCAGCAATTCACTACGAAATGGAGCAGAAAAATGCCAGTTTCATTTAACCTGCAGTTTGGCCACAAATAAGGAAATATGACTCTCATTCAGTTTATCCATTAAAATGTACTCTCTACAGCACATTCGTGAGCTAGAATTAACTTGTCAACAAAGAAAACCTCGGGCCTCGCGCAGCGCCTGGCAGCGGAAAAATGATGTATTCCTCAAGAGGCGAGGAAAAGAGAAATTAATGGCCTTAAATTTAAATGTGGCCTAAAGAAAGCTTGAGAAGTGAATTTCACGATGACTCGGGTAAAAAAATATCCGGCCACGACTATTAAACACGAGTCACAGATTGCTCTCACTAAATGAGCTTTAAGGTTTGGGACTTGTAAAAAAAGGACAGTGCGTTATTTTTTGAGATAAAAAGAATTCGTGAGTTCTCCTGCTAGGAAAAAAAAGGCATGACGATGCTCGACAAATCACGTAACCGCATAAAAATACAGTTTTTCACCGCATGACTTGCTATTAGGACAAATATTCTCACTCTAATTTCGCCTCGGACTCCATTGCTCACTTTGGTCCCTTAATTCCATTTAGGAACCATCCATCCTGGCACGCCTTTTCAAGATGATAGTGTTGATCCGGGTATTTTAAGGGTCGCTTTCTTGGTTTTGGGAAATTTTAATAAAATAAAACTCCCAATAGAAGGCACGACTCAGCATGCTTCCTGCTCACTCTACCTCAACAAGTAGGGTAGGAAGATTATTTGTGAGTCTAATTTTATCCTCGTATTTTACAAGCAGGTGGTAGGCAATACGGACTCCATTTTGACTATAGATTCATGAAAACAAGACATATTCCGGTCAACCAAATATGTGAGGGAACACAGCAGCAATTAACCTTCATTTAAGTTGTTGTGCCTTAATTTTCCAGAAGGTATTTAAGCGTATGGCTTGAGCTCCCACGTATTATTTAACTGATGATTAGAGTGAACTAAATACTAGCATTGAAATGCTTGGATTAATTGCAGTCTCCATTTTTCGATGAAAAAGAAATTCACGTCGGATGTCACTTTTACATGGGTTATTAGAACTATACAGCTTATTGTTCATCGAACTGAGGTAATTATAAATGTAGTTGGTTTAAAAGGAATATAGAGGAAAGAAGAGTATTAAAAATTTGTGTTATGCTAAAGATAAGTCAAAGAAATACTGAAGTACAAGAGTAATCTACAAAATACTACCCTTGAAATCCTTATGCCTGCGCAAAAACCTTGTTGATAGATTTGAAAGAGAAGAAAGATGTAAATATGAGAGATTAGCTGAAAGGAGTATTAAGTGGAGGGCTCCGTCAAGCCAATTTCAGGTTTGTTGACTGATGATGATCCTTGAAGTGAACTCCACAACAGACGTGGTAAATGACGGCTCCATTAGAATACATTATCTGTGTGTGTATCCTACGTGTGACCTTTTAAAATTATACTATCATCAAAGTAGTTCTATACACAGGAATAACCCGTTTCAAATGAAATAAACCGCTGCAAAGATAGACGACTTTAAGTATATTCCATTAAAGCGTGTTGTATAATTAGATAATTAGAAATCATCTAAATGGCTTATTTTTACCGGCGAAAAAACTTTACACCATAAAAGTCGAGATTTATTACTTTAAATAATTTCATCAAGCTATTTTAGCTGTATTAAACGATTATGACAGCACAAAATCAGCTGAAATTACACGTTTTATGATAGAAGTTTTAGCAATAGGTATTTAAACCTAACTCTCAATTCGTATAAATGTAACAAAACTAAGAATTATCAAATTTAAATATAACATCCTCTACAAATTTCACAGTGTTTCATGTCAAACTCTATCTGCGCATATACAAGAAGTTTTTACCCTCGGAACCCTTCAATGGATTGAGACAGAAACGTGATTTAAGTCCACGGGCTGATTCCACGATGTTATCCATCTAATACATGGTAGGAAAATAAGAAAAAAATCCTATTAACCCATCAAACAGCTGAAACTCACGTTTAGAATTTAAGCTGTTATAGGAAAACCTGCGCGGATCATAGCGGTTATAAATGATCCCCTTACTTTTTACGGCACATCACCTTGAAACTCACGAGAACGAAAAGGAAGACTCGATGCCTCCCGACGTCCAACAAATGAAACTAAATTCTACACCGTTTGTTCCAACAGTGCTTCCCCTTAGGAAATGCCAAAAGCAATTATATTTCACATCAACTTAACGACTTCATTCCACTCAGTCTTCCGCATAGGTAGCGCTCAGCCGTATGAATCCATTATGCATGCAGAAGGATTTCATGGTTTTCCAGGAGATATGCCGTGAATCGTCGTGTACTAGGAGAAGGTTGGAGCGTAATAAATGTTTATGGCATCATGAGCGTTCGGCGAAAATCAAGAATAAGGAATCCATAAACGGATATCTCCTCAAGTTTTGTGAGTCACAGCGCTGAAGCTCTGAAAGATTTAAGAGTATCTGTTGTCTGAATTAGTTTCAATGAGAGAGAATATATTATCCTCCAAGAAAAAGTGAAACATAAATTATTACGGATACATTGGAAAATGAGATTCAGCAGTCGCGGTGAAGCTCAAATAAAATGTAAAAAGTAGTTTGTAATGCCTCAATCAGATTTCAAAATCCGATTGAAAAACCAATTTTCTGTTAATTGCAGTTACTTAACTGTAATTAATAGCAAAGTGATTTTTCGACAATAATATTAAATTTATGGCTTAAATTTAAAAACCAATAAGCTTGATTAGAAGAAACTTAGACGTCAAACGCCCCATGTTTCGAGAAAATATTTCGAACACACCGGAATAAAACGATCGTCCGATTAGGGTCGAAGGCGAAAAATATAGGTATAAGTAGCAAAACATGAAGGGTCTCAGATGCAATGAGCATTTTGTGAAGGATATATATCTATCTACGCTGCATCAAAATAATATGATGTACTGTCAAACAGCATGCAATTAGAAAAAATATAGTGGTTTTCTTAGGTTAATATGACAATGGCTTTTGAAAAGGCAAAATGTTGAAACATTTTCTCATTTGATTCTTCATTTTTTCATTTCATCAAGCTACCATACTTAAATTTATCTGTCCCTGTAAGAAACCACAAAAGTTTTATTCACTTAGGACACACTTTATTCAAGAAAAATATCTACCGAATGTATTCAAACATATATGTAAGTACAAGCACCCTTGCAATATATGTTAACTATAATGTCGTGCCATGCTCTTATCGCATTGATTTTGCTTAATATTTGAGGCTTCATTATTCTTAGGTCTTCTTTATTATATTGATGGTTATTTTGTTTCATTTAGTTATTAATGATGCTTCAAAATAAATTGTGCTTTTTTAATGTTAAATGTTAGCTTTTCATGACGAGGTTGTTAAGATGTTGATTAAAAAAGAGAAGAGGATTGTCGAGAGAGAGGCTAACAAGAGAGGATCGGAGATGTATCGTAGTCTTAAATGCAGATGTGTCCGGAACTTTAAAAGTGTCTGAAAATTTGAAACATAGACAATTATTGGCAAATATATTAACTGAAAAAGAGTCACGACATCACATTACTAATTAAATATGACCTAAACACTGAACTATGCCTCCATTGGGTACTCAACTTCCAAATTGAAAAATATAATAAACATTTAATTTGTACTTGGAAGAATAGAGAATCATCATTATTATTATTATAAAATAAGGGGACGGAAGAGAGTTCTAGGATGAAGATAGACATGATCTAAATTAGACATACATAGGCTGATACAAAGGGTACATAAAAGAGATCGCAAGTAGAAAAAGGACAGCGATTGAACCGGGCTCAAAAACGGTCTGTGGGCACTTCCCTAGATTCGCCATTGAGTTTGCTCTTCTCCAGCGCTGGGGAATGGCAGACACTCCAGAGACCCGCAATGAAATCATCCCCCTTTAAATTTACGTTGACGGCATGGGGGGACGAGGGAGGGAAGAGAAGGAAGGGTCGAGCCGTTGAAGATGAGAGTAAGGAAGCACTCGAACCGGGAGTTGATATGAGCCAAGTCCCGCTAATGTCCTGGACGTCTTCCTCGACTCGTTATCATCAATAGCGCCCACGAGGCAGTGAGGAAGAAAAGAAGAGATCGACTTGAAAAGGAACGGCTGAAGGAATGAAGTCGGATTCACGACATAAAACGACAGCCGAAAAAAGGAAAGATACTAAGGATGGAGGACGGGAGGGGAATTTAAAAAAGAATTTAAGGAAAGAATTACGGAAAAGGGCGAAAAAAAGACGCGGAAGAAGCAGAAATTTAGCATAAAAATAACAGCGGTACTGGAGTTTAGCCTTGACTTCATAATGGGGTGCTCACACCCTCCAGTCGACTACAGAAGTCGTTTCAGTTTTAGAAATGGAACGAAGTTCATGATCCCTCGAGCTAACATCACAAATGGGATTCTATCGTGTGTAACTGCCACTGTGTTATTCAGGGGAAACTGCATGTATCACCAACGCCGTGCAGCTTAAAGGCCGCACTATACGGTACATTTTATTGCACAGACGAATCTATCATAGATTGTACAATAAAATGAATTGAATTATAGCACGTTTTATCTCCCGTTCTCTCATTAAGATAATCATGCAATTTTCCGCTTTATACGGTACAATTTTCCTCATGAAAGAGTTAATGCTTTCATTAGCACAGTAAAAGGTACCTTGTAAAGCGGCCTTAAGGGTGAGGAGCCAATCTTTCTGCTCGCTCCCTCTTCGAGAAAATATAAAAGTAGATATAATATGAGGACTGTAACAATATCAGATGCGATATGAAAGTTTGAGGAGACAAGCAACAGTTTAGTAATCAGAGCTCCTTAACTGCTATTTCCCCAGAAAAGTGAGTTTTAAGGATTGAACGGCATATGAATATGTTGACAGTTTCAACTTCAATACTAAATATAATTAAATACGAAGCTAAGAGTTGCATAATACGCAAAAATTTTCTTTGATGATCCTTCTTCTACACGTTAAGCCTTTACGAAATATAATTGGCTTCTTACTCCAACGCTAATAGACGTACAATTGGTTTTAAACAATGATTTAGTGTTCTACTTAATTTACCCTTAAATTAAATAGAACAATAAATTATATGAAATTTTATGCGCATCCCATACTGGGAAATCCAAAGATCCATGCTCACTCTCGAGTCCACGAGATTTTTGCGAGGATATTAGAATTTCCAGAGCAGCACTTTAAAGATAACTCTTGGACTTCACAATTACTTCAAATTATCTTTACTATAATACATTTTTAACAGTATCCATTCCTCTATCTTCCTTTTAAACAAACTACATTGATAGTGCTCTCAGTTTTGTGGACAGGAAGTTGTATAATGCAAATATCCCAAGTTAATGGTGACCTATGCGAATTCTTTTTCTTTGGAAAATGGAGATTAATATTAATTCAACCATTGAAATGGTGGTATTTAACGTTGAATATACTTTCGTGACCAAAAAAAACAACTGCTTTGCTCAAATAATATAGGAGCATAGCACTCCATGGGTCGGAAGTTTGGACCGTACAAAACGCTAACCAGAAAAGACTAGAAGCCTTCGAAATCTGGTGCTGGAGGAGTATGCTGAAGATAAAAAGGGCGGATAAAATAAGAAATGATGAAGTGTACAGAAACGTGGAATAGGAAAGGACCATATGGAATACCATACAGAAAAGAACATGATGGATTGGGCATACCCTGAGACACAATTGGTTTGTGAAGAACATAATTTAAGGCAAAATAGAGTGAAAATTCCCCAGAGGAAGAACCAGGAATTAAGTTCATGGACCAAATGAGAAGGCGAGTACATAGGTAGAGATACCAGGAGGTAAGGAAACTATCATTAGATAGGGAAGGGTGAAAGGCTGTAGTCAACCAATCTTAAGATTGAAAAACCTATGAATATTTATCCTGCCAAAGTATTTAGACATCAAACCAATTTTAATTTTAAGTATAAAAATTAACATGTCGCACTCTACAGTTTCTGTGCAGCTGTTCATTAACTGCCAAATTTTCAACATTAAGCTAATTCTTGTATGACACACCTTTAATATCAGCTTCTTACCTCTGTTCCTGTCTAATTCTGCCTGCATTTGTGGCAAGACACATGACTGAAGCACATTAATTAAAATGAGGTAGAGACATTCAGCTATATATTAGTTTCGTTGAGTAATTCGTTATGTAACGGACTAAAAATTCTTTTACTCTGCATTTTTCAATAATATTATAGGTATAAACAATATGTTCACTAAATTTTAACTCCCTTTTCGTGGGTTATCTGGAATGAACTTCAACTGGAATACCATTCGCATCATCGGGACACATCGGTGTTACAGGAGGCATTCAGCCAACTTATCTGCACCCGATATGAACAGTCCGGAAACTAAGGGTTTAACACGGCTTACGGCTTTTCAACTGACTGGTGCCGTGATTAAACCATAGGGCGCCACGCGTACCGCGATGAGTCTGACGCAAGCACTACCAACGCTGCAGCAAGCTGAAGATTGAATTATCCAGATGAGGCAAACGCATCTCCGATTATCCGCGCGGGCACAAGCCTCGAGTTTGTTCAACTGCATACCGCGCATGCGGGTGGATCTGTTCTGCTCACCGACCGAATATCCCCCCTCTTTACATGAATGTCCTCTCTTGTGTACAGACATGGTCTTTCTCAGTTTCCGATTTCAAGCCAACTGATCACGTAAATATTGGCCTTGTGAGAGGGTTAGGAAGGATTACGGTGGAAGGAAGTCCTCAATCGGGTGCACTCCAGTCTTTTAGTTCCTCCATTCAAACATGCAAAGCGCCCAAGGCAAACAGTGGATTTCAAATCAGTATCGCTGGCTTATGAAATTATCTCTACTTTTAATACTACACGCTAGGTTTAGCTTGCTTGAGAAATTTATAACTGGTGAGTTTCAGAGCGACACGAAGAACATTATCATGACGCCTCACTACATTTCTAGGTCTGGCAGAAGGGAATAAATAAGAGAGATACATTGCCAAACAGATAGGAACAAAATCTCGTTCTTTGCGCAAAAAATAAGCAACCCTAATAAAAACTGAGCTCCATTAAATACCATCGCATAATACACATCACCATTTTTTCGTAACCATCAAAAATGTATCCCTTACATCTTTACACGGATAGTTTCCTAACATCCCATACTACATACCCATGCAGTGGCTTAAGGGGCAGTATATAGATACAGATGTAGAAGAATATCTCACGCAAAAAACTTAATTCGCGTGGTTTATATAATGCAAAGGAAAAGGGTAATCTTCTTTGAAAACTATTACAAGCATTCAAAAGGTGCCACACAGCTGATGCATGGACTGGGTTGAGAACTGTCAGAGAGTAGAAGGCTACTCGCTAGGCTTAGATTAATCGAAAACTTCTGACCAGGCGAGTATCTGTACGACACGAGAAATATTATACTATCCCCGCGCTATGTCTGTCGAACTAATAGGAGTGAATAGAATGAGAGGCGTACTCTGCCAAAACTAACAGGTAGAGAGATTCCTATTTTCCTCGAACAATTAGAGATTATAAAAAAACAGCGAAACAATGCTTAAATACACATCGTTTACGCACCAGTCAACTTTGTCCTCTGCCCCTACTTCTCTCTATTGCCTCTAACGATGGCTTGTTTCCTAGCGCCATCTGCCACACGCCTCTGTTTTGGTTTACAAGGCAGCAAGCAACTATGGAACGTTTGGAAATTTTAATAGATAAAAAGGACTAAAAGGAGGGGAATCATCCACGTGGCCCAGTAAACGCATATTCTTAGGACATAATATTAATCTTATTTGCACCTTAAAAATTACTTCATTTGATTAAATATCAGGGGCCCTTTGATTTATTTTGACAACTTAAAATATGAGCTTATAACGTCTCTTCGTCTCTTATACCCCTTGGTACATAATCTTATTCTGCAACAAGCTTCGATTCCCATATTAAACCAACCTTCAGTGTGGCCCAACTCAAGGAAATGAAACGATAATTAAATATAAGCCAAAATGCGAATACAAGGGGACCAAGGGGGACTAAAGCTCTTTTAGGACTGCTAAAGTTCTGGTAATTAAGGTGATAATATGGGCAGGAGGAGGCAAAATTACCCATACAAGACTACTGAATGATGCAGCAGACGGAGAGATATATTAAGTACAAGGGAAATAACCGAAGGATTAGAAGCGGTGCGGAGGGTGGCGCGAACTTGCGCTTCAAAACACCCCATCGAACGAAAAATCCCCCTCCAGGCATCTTCACATCGCAAGCTATATAACCCATAACCCTTCTCCAACCAACCAACCCTCCCGACCCCTCTCAGCTCCCCCCTTCTCAATCTCTTTCTAAACCTCTCGAGGTCGTCACGACCCCTCTCCGGCCACCCCAAATCCGCCTTGCTCCCATTCCTCCCCCCCTCTGGCACCTAACGATTGCTTCATTATTTCACTCCGGGTGGCGGCGGGGATTGGAGTGGAGAGGAAGGTCTTCTACTGCGCACAGTTTCGCTCGGATTGAAAGGAGACGGAGGAAGTGGAGGACTCCAAGGAGCGGAGATAAGATGGGAAGGGCAAGGAGAGAGAGAGAGTGAGAGAGAACGACAGAAAGGGAGGAAGAGAGGAGAGAAACACGGTATAGTCATCGCAGGGTGTAGAGGAAAAGCAGGAGCGTTCGGGTGAGGGGAAGATTTAAGTACATATTAATTAGGCTCTGAGCTCTATGGATCCAAGTCATTGACATTTGAAAAAGCTGACCAGAACAGACTCGTAGTCGTAATAACCTGATACTGGAGGAGGATGCTGAGGATAAAATGGAAGAACATATTAAGAAAAAGTGAAGTTCAAAGAAAAGTAGAAGAGGGAAGGACCATGTAGAACATCATTCAAAAATGGAAGAATCAGATAGATTGGCCACATTCTGAGGTGCTAGATGTTTGTGAAGAACAAAATTGAAGATAAAATAGAGGGAAAAGTCCCCAGAGGAAGAACCAGAAATAAGTTCATAGACAAATAAAGAGGAAAGTATGTAGGAAGAGCTACCAGGAAGTAAGGGATCTAGCACCACATTGGATGGGCGGAGGGCTTCAGTAAACCAACCTTAGGATTGAACGACTGGTGATGAGGCTCTGGGAATCATCCTTGGAAAAAATACCCGGGAAAAATTGAATTTAGCTCAAAAAGATGTTTTAGTAAAACGCGATCATTGATAGATCTATATAAGATACGAAGCCATTGATACAAATTCAAAAGTAAGGATGCAGATAATATTGAAAGAAAAATCTGGATTATTAGGCTGTAAATTTATATGTACAACAATTGAACAATCAAACACTACTATCCATTGAAATGAGTCATATGAAGTATGGCTTCGGTCATTCGAGGTCATCATCAGTGGTCGTTAAATCCTAAGATTGGTTGAATGCAGCCCTCCACCCTTCCCCATCTAATGCTAGTTCCCATACCTCCTGGTGTCTCTTTCTATGCACCTTCGATTTATTTGATTCATGAACTTATTCCTGGATCCTCCCCTGAGGACTTTTCCCTCTATTTTGCATTCAGTTATGTTTTTCACAAACCCACTGTGTCTCAGAGTGCGTCCAATACATCTAGTTCTTCTTTTCTGTATCGTATTCCATATGGTCCTTTCCTCTTTTGCCCATTCGATGTATTTGACTAATAACGAGAAATAAAAATATAATAATAGAGTTAGAGACTCTAAAGAGGGCAAATATTAGGAGTATTAGGAATAGAAGATTGCGCACAACTCATTGTATGGTTGTAGCAAATTCGGAAGAGGAGTGCATAGATAGGGCAATTCAGAGGCAATTATAAACAGGGAGCTAGTTTCTAAGACCAACCAGCAGCAACTATTTATTATACTATTTCAACCCCTAAAGTGAATATATATGTTAGGTAACACACGGAAGAATCTTCTTTAAACTTGGTTAGGAAGGAGTGTGAACTGAGAAAAGGGGTAAGAGTACATGAAGGTAAGAGGAGAAGAGGTGTAGGAAGTCATGAGGTTGATTATTGAGGAGAGGGGAGAGGGAAAAGAAGTTGGCTCGAGGAGCGGGATGGGAGATGGGCAGAGGGTAGCTGGAGGAACAACCCGAGCGAGAGATAGAAGGGGGTTGGTTATGGGTTTAAAGCCGGTGATAAAAGGGGAGGAAATGATTGCAGTGAAGTGGAGAATAGTTGTTCCCGGGAGACCCTGAGGAGGAGAGTAGGGCTTGAGAAGAGCGGGGGAGAGAAGCAGTCTACGTAGAGGACGGGTGAGGAAGAGCGCGGTATGGCCAGGAAGATGGCGAAAGTTTGAAAGGGATGGCGAGATGAGGCGATTGGAGAGAGAGAGAATGAATATAGGGATGGAAAAAAATGAAGTAGAGAGGACAAAAAAAGGATCTCCAAAGTTTTAGCGGATTCTTTTGAATAAAATATGCGTGTCCTCGGAGAAATGGATGAAATTGCGCAGATGCTAGCCCAATGAGGAAGTTTCTCGTCGTAAATAATTAACAATGAAAAATTAAGGACTTGATTTCGGAACTGTTTATAAACCACGCGTCACAATATACCCTTGTAGAAAGAAAAAAATAATAACATATTACTGAACAAATTTTAGTAATTAAAATTATGGTTTAATTAAGTTAAGCTTAAGAATCTGCGACTAGCAAACATCACTAGTCTTTGGAAGAGGTGATATTCCTGAATGTATATCCAAAACATGATGTTCAGAAGACTTAGCTAAGCCTAAGAGATTTTGACAAATGTCTTTTGCTGATTGATTAATTGGCGTATTAGTATCGAAGGTAAAAGATATAGATATAAAAGATATCTTACTAATATATAAAAATCTCGTGGAGTCTGTCTGTCTGTTACTCAATCACTCATCAACCACAAAATCGGTTGAAACAAAATTTAGCAGGAAGATACTTGATATATTTTGTTCACGCGTAGGATATAGAACAAGGTCCTTGGAGCCCTAGAAGGCCCTCAAGTGGGCCCATCATCGCCAAAACTTGGCCCTAAAGATAATTCTTGCCTGTAATAGAAACACGTAAAATATACCTATGCTGAATGTACAACAACCATGTAAGTCACGCTGTGGCCCCAGAGGGCCTAAGGTTCCAAAAGAATGCTTTCTAAAAAGCCTCATAAGTATTGAACGAGTCAACCGATGTTGGTGAAATTTTCACACATGGGATCAGTAAAGCTTTTTTCAAGGAACTTTGGACTAAAAGGAAGGCCCCTGGGCCCCAAGGGCAGCGTATTGGGCCGTCTGGTGTCTTATGTGTTTGAAAAACTCAAGTCTTACATCTTGGTTCAAGTGCAGAGGTTTCTCTTTTTGCATATGTTAATTAGTTTTACTAAAGATAGAAGGCTATAGTTTTCGCCATTAGATGCATAAAAGATTGGAGTTTCTTATTTTTTTCATTCAATTTTCTTATACGAATAAAATTTTCCAAGGAATCGCGTTTTTAATGTCAAAATCATGAATTTTACTTCTGTCAACAATAGGATATTTCCTTGGTAACCGTGGAATTAGCATTAGCTTTATAAGGGAAATGGGACCTTTACAATGACGGCTGGGATTTATATCTAGATATAGGTATTACAGTGGAAATCTAGGCCGTATACTGAAATGTTGCTGATTAAGATATTTTCAGGAATATTTTTGCCTAAAATTGGCAAAATTCATTTTAAGTGGACCAATTTAAGTTGAACCCATGTAAAACAGGAGAATGCCACAATGTTATATTAATGCGGAAAGCCTCTGGAATGCAAATGGCCTGTAGTTTAGTTTCCATATGTTACTGCAAAAATATGTTGAAACTCGGTAAATATAATTTTATGCTGTTTTCATTTGCTGAATTGAAAAATAAAACTAAAATTATAGCCGAGTAAAACAGAAGAATGCCACGTTATTATATTAATGCGACTAGCCTCTGTAATTCAAATAGCCTGAAGTTTAGTTTCTATATGCTACTGTAAAAGAATGTCGAAACTCGGTTAGCATAATATAATGCGTTTTTCATCTGCTGAATTGAAAAATAAAACTAAAACTATAGCTGATTTGCCTAGAAAAAAAAACACCTCATGAGCGACTCGAACCTACAACCTTTATGTCTTGTCTTTCATTCGTCCCCCGTTGAATTTCAACGCGTACCTTTGCTAGTCTAGCATAATTTCCTAGGAGTTACTATGGCAAATAAATAGCAGATATAAATGCCATATCGGGGTGGAAACATGGTACACAAGATTTAAGCGATATGATAATCAAATGCCAAATAGTCATATGTTTATAAAAAAGCTGTTTTAAACGCGACATCTTAATCATGGCAGGTCGAAAATATTCCTCATCGCCATTTTAAGGAGTCGTGTAAGTGCTAAATACCATAGAGGAGAACCCCTTCGCCTTGGCCTGAACTCAAACCCTTGATACTTCGCCGAGTACCTTAACCCAGGGAAGCTACAGAGACATCTCATTCCTACTGGATTCTTATTTATGACTTACTAGAAACAAATCCTCAACATTCGTTAGGAGTCATCTACGCAGTGTTTGCTCTTCTTCAGTTCTCCTCTCACATCATTGTGCAGCAAATAACTTAATTCCTTGATAATTTATCTCATTATTCCATTTATGGTGTTCCTTGATAATTCCTTCCATTTGTTGTATCATCCATTAAAATTAACCCTGGGCCATTATGTCTCTGAATATGTATAATTTGTTTTTCTCTTCATTCTTTAAGAGTGTTAACTGTACGTTCATTTTCTCAATTCATAGTTACCTTTCCTCTTTGGCGATTATTTATGTCTATTTTTCAAGAGTAGATTCAATTTGATGTCCACCATTATTTGAAAAATCATAGGTCCATGTGTCAAATTTTTTCCAATAGTCGGGACAAGCATATCCTTATACTCCCTTCCTATTGCTGCCTCTGCCGCATTAAATAAACGTTGAATCGCTGCATTAAAACCTTATTACAGCAGCGTACTACTTATCCGTTTACTAATGACACTTCTATACTCCTCAGTGAATTTGACATTTTCAATTAGTTGATAGCAGTCAAAAGACCATCAATTTTATAAGTATTTTTTATACCTTCAATTTTGGTTAATATATTTGCAATATTGATGGAAAATTTCTAGCCTATCTTGAGAGAACTCTCAATCTATTTCCAAGAAAACCATTCACATTGCATGATTTGATTTCCACGCCCTTCATCATTAGCTGTCTTTTGAAAGATATCGTTTTGTTCTCGACTGACAGTGACAAATGCCTGTTGCGACCGAGTCATACGAAATTATTTATTTTCCTTTGAATAGGATGCTAAGTTTTACGACCAACTTCAAGCTAAAAGGATGACAGGATTTTGCGTATCTTGAGTCTCTGTCCATGACAGGTAAACTTTTACCCCAGCCAACAGAATTATGACTCGTTCATAATTCATAAGCTGATAGAATTTTTGTTTATTTTTACCGAAGGAAGCGCATAATACGGAATATAATTCGTTCATTAAATGTTTGCTACGCTTATTTTGTTAATGTTTAATTAAATGAAGCGCATAACATTTAACAGCAAAGAATAGATTCGTTAATAAAATACTTTTGATATGAATATTACTGATAGCTATGACAGAAAAGAAGCATGATCATGAAATTCTGAGAGAGCAATGACAAATATTTAAAATATATTAAAGCTGTGAAAGCGGCCTCTGAAAAAAGTAAAAGGTATTTTAGCAAAAAAAATCTCTATGAATCAAAAGAGTTTTTTTTCCCATTCAAATGGTAAAGTAACCAGGACGAAAATAGTACGATTGCTTTAAGTGAAATAGATCATTTCACTCCATATAATGAAAACAAAACAAAATAAATCGAGGTAAAGTGAACATCCACGTAGCCTTGGCGTAGAAGCAAGAGAGAGATCCAGAAAGCCGCGCAGAAAATTGTACGACATGGATAGCAACGATATCGGTTGAAACCGTTGTGGCGAAGAGGCAGGAGATAATCAAAAGCCCTCACAGGAGAGGAGAAGGGGGGCGAGTAGGAACCAGTGCGGCCAAACTAACAAAACTCCTCGGTTGATTAGGGTTTGTTGAGACGGGAGAGCATGGTGGAAACTCTTGAGGGGACAGATTGGGCCAGCAGTTGTGCGATGGTTAATGAGGAGAGGAAGCTGAGGGAGAGGAGAAGATTGGGTGCGGCGGGCGCCGTGGGGATGCGGCAAGTGAAAGGGAAAGTCATGGAGAGAGAGAGGCATGGGTGCCGCTGGTGAAATGGAGCAAGAAGGAGAGAGAGAGAAAGAGAGAGAGGGGTGGTATTGAGGTGATGGGATAGTGAGCAGACGACCTGCTAAGGAACTACGGAGGGTCCCATTGGGGATTCAAGGAAGGAGGAGCCTAGAAAATACGAGGAAGAATATAGCAGATGGAAAAGGGAGACGAGGCACTCCTATTGGTGGAAAACGGGCGTCAAGATTTCCTCAAGACTGAGCGACTCAAGACAAATGAGAAATTCAACCCTTTTGCTTTTAGTTACTTGAAAAAGTACTTCTTTTGTGTAAAGATTGAGATTATTGCAAGAAAAATTAACTTTACTTATATATTAATTTCTCCTGGCAAAATAGGTTGTTATTTAAGAATTAAGCATCGTTTCACAGTATTTTTCAGTAAAATGGCAAGAGTTCAGTAGAAAACACCTCGCTTCCCGTCAATTCCAAACAAAATTAAGATATAATGAAAATATATTGGTCAAATATGTTTATTTCAATGCATTAAAGTTTTTTTCAATCAAATGTGCCAAATTTAGTGTTCCATCAATTCTACTAATGCATCTTAACTTCAAATACAATGTAGCGTCGGTTCGCGGTAGAGGTGAAGGGTAGGTAATAAAAACAGCCGACAGATCAAAATCTAAGATCATCCTTCCATTTCATCCTTCCATTAAAATTAATGATCCAATCACTTCTATAAACTATTTTTCGAAAAGATTGTATGATATTGATGAAAATAGATAAAAAAATATTTGATTCCTTTGCTTCTCCTATTCTGTCAACTATGCCTATGCAGTTAATTTAAGTTTTATATCAATTGTGTGGATTTCAGTACTTACCCCTAAATGATCAGAAGTCATCTCATTTATTAATACCTAATATGCCGAATTCAGTACAATATAAAATAAACGCCAAATACCAAAAAAATTATAAGTTTTAACGCTCTTTCTATAACCACAGTTAATTTATATGCATCAACATTTAACTCTTCGAACAGTTGCAGACCCGAGTGGCAGGAGTTATTAGTGTGTCTTGTTATAATCATAAATAAAAAATTAGTCCAATGACGGTTACAATGACTCGAAAAGCAAAGAAGCCTAGTCCGAAGAAGTAGCGCTCCAGACGTCATGCGGTAGAGGGCGGAATTTCCTGAGTGGCAAGAACGTGAAAGCAATGTATGAGATAGTCCCTGGCGTAAACCTTCGTAAATATTGATATTCTTCATATTGAAATAGGTAAATTGGTTCTGCTCCTCCCTTTATTGCTCAAACCGACTCATATTTCGGCATATTATGTCACTTTCAAGGCATTGACGTGTCTTGATTGGTTCATTCTTATGTAGGGAGTTATGTAGGGAGTGAGGGGAGGATAATGACCAAAAAATTCTGGCGTCAAACGAACGGGGAGCATGAACAAGTCCGGGGACCATTATTCCTAACAATCCACCCTCTACTTCCCTATTTTTTATCTAAAACAAACCACTCCAAGCCTGTCACCTTGAAAAGGCATAATGGGATGATACCTATGACGATTTGTGCAGCTAACAACGGTATGGAGCCATGCCAAGCGAATTATTTCAATTTGAAATGAAATGCATCTCCCGTTATTGTTTTGTTTGAACACTTTTGCCAAGGAAGGAGAGCATAAGGGTTGCAGGAGGATAAGAGGTGGAAGTAAGAACAGAAGACACGGTTGCGGTTGAGAGGAAAGAGTAAAAGGAATCGGACGGCTAGAGAGAAGGCAAGATAGGGACTATGCGGATTACGACCTGGAGCTCTCTCTCTCTCTCTCAAATCTAAACGCTCGCCCGGAATAGGACAGAGAAAGGACCCCTACCCTCCACTCCTCTAACCCCTCACCACGTCGGTACGCACACTCGGTAAGACAAGAGAAAGAGAGAGAGGGAGGGAAGTAGAGAAAGCTTCGGCATTGGGAAGACAAAAGACGTGGGAAATTGACGGAAAGGGAGGAGGGCTTAAAGCGCGGGAAGTTAAGGACGAGAGGACCCTGTGAAGTCGAAGATGTGGAGGGGATTGCTGGGGTTGGTGGATAGACGCAGGGGGAAGTGAGAGACCTTCTCACACACACGCATCAAAGGGAACACCATAGAGTGAGCCGACGATGACGAATGGAAAGTAAAGGGGGACAGTAGGTAGTAAGCAGATTCTGCGGAGACAGCGTACCGAAGAAATGCAGCGCCACGAGAGTAGCCGACGGTGAGGACAACAACTAAAACACTCGCGACCGAGAACTCTGTTCCAGATCCCTTCGTTCGAGCTGTTGTTATAATTATTCAAAACGCAAACCACTTAAGACGGACAACGGTTGATATTACCATCCTAAAAACGAAATCTGTTTATTTGGGTTTCTATCCTATGAAGGTGTTGCGCAGTTTACGTCCTTTTGCGTAGGTTACTATACTAAAAACGAAAACTTTTTGTGAAAGCGGAAACTTTTTATTCCTATGCATCTCCCATTTTGGCATAACTCCTACGGAGCTAATTTAATAGTTTTATATCAGCTGAACGGATTTCGGCACATACCCCTACGCGTTCTGAAGTCAACTCATATCATTTATCAATGCCCAAAGCACAAAATTCAGTACCTACCATCATATTTTTAAAAAATGTTTGCATATAACACACGGCGATGGATGAACAAAGCCAGGGACTGTTATCCGTAGCACCCACTACTATCCTCTTTCGTATAAACTTATCATTTAAAGACAACTGACAAAGGTTTGACGAATGAAGGACACGCATTCGCTCACACAAGCACAATTGATAAAATAAGAACTCTCGCGTTATGCTGAACCATGTATAAGCTCAGTAAATGACATCCATCACGTTGGAAATTAAAAATAACTCTGGTGATCACCACCTACAGAATTTCATTTTTTCATGGGGAATTCTACTGAAATTATTACATCCATAGAGTGGAGTTCTTTAACATTTCCCCGTGAAAACATTCACTTACGATTCTTTCGACAATCACAAACTATATAAGCACCAAACTCGACTGAAAGGGCTTTATTTGATAGCTTTCCACTCCGAACGAAGTAAATTATGCCAATAAAAGAGTCAAGATTAATCATTTTTACTATAAAAATTCTTTGACAATCGCTTCTGTGGCTTTAATTCTATGACTTTCGTATATGTTAGAATAGATGACGTTCTTTTCTGATACAGAAAATATTTTAAGCTAGCTAACTAAGCTAAATAATTTAATTGAATAAATTTACTGAAAAATATTGGTCCTATAAATTGACTTTTTAATGCAAAATTTTCGCCAACTATTGAGAACTGCATCTTTAACTATGTAGGATGATGACGCCCGTTCTGCGGCAATTTTTAAGTGACGTTATTTGACGAGAATCACAATACGAGTGGGACTTGTACTTCTGGGAGAGACAATATAAAATCCATGAGCAAAATTTTTTTCATATCCCTATGGTTTGTTACCTTCTGATGATCAAACTTGCTATCACATGTTAGATTAATTTCACACGTTCTTCTATCGAACAATACATGATGATATTAATACCTTGGTTTCTGCTTTCTGAAATATGTATCCGTGATTGAATTTGCTTTGTAACTAAACCCAAGGATGCATGAACAAAACTTACTCTTGATCATTACGAGGTTAATCCAGTAGTACCTAATGCATTTACGTGGCATTATTCCACAATCTTGACCCTTCCATTAGAATAATTGCCTGAAGACGTTAAGAACTTAGCAATCAGATACTCAAGCGACCATGTTCGATACATCTGCCGACAGAATGTGCCAAGAGAACCAAAAGGGTAAACTTTCCCATTATTAGGAGTAATATATGAGTTTATCGCGTCTCTACGGCTAAGGTCATCTCGTAGATACCTTCTTTCAGTGATAGATAGAGGCAACAGCACTCAGATGAATCGGAGAATTGCCCCTCCCAATTTGAACCAAGTCCAAAGATACTAAATTTCGGTGACTGAGTAGGAACCGATGTTTTCATTGAGGCAGGTAGTATCTCAAAAATGTCGCTACTCCCGTTACCGTCGATATACTTCCGGAACTATCGTAAATTCAGCTTTAACCTCACCCGCCTCACCAGGGCAACGCGACGAACAAGTTCAGAGTTGGCGAACGAAATAAGGAATACCATATCCTGTGGCGTATTGAGGCTTTCGAAATCTTTCTTCAAACAAACGAGACATTTCTAAGCGTAATTATTAAAGTTGCATCACCTATTTCACTATAATGACTCTTTTTTACCGTCGTTACTCATATTTATGGTTTCCACTCGCGACATCAGCGTTACCACTGCAAAGTGACGGCGTTTGGAACAGTATATTACTATGGTACAAACGTGCATTTACATTACGAATTTGACCTACGATTGTGCGTACGTTAATAATACGAACATGGCATATTTCTAGTTTCCATTGTGTTCCATCTACACAGACTGCCATCATCAAATTATAAGCAATACCAAGGGATGAAAATCGCCATAAAAGATCATTTGACTCGGCCGGGATTTTAACTCTGATCTCCCAATGGCCGGTCAGGTTTGTTAGCCAGTTACACCGCCAAGCCATCATCCTTCTAGGCGAATTTCGAGGTGGGTTATGCGAACTAGATGTTCATTTCTTAGTCTACATTGTAGCACAGGCTATCTTTTCCCTAACCTCATGCTTTTGTATCAAGTGAGTGCTGCCAAGTCTTGCTACATCCATACACCGTGGAGTGTCAGGCAGTAGTGAGACGGGGAGAGACGCGGACGATCTTGAGGCGTAAAGTGTCTCGGAAAGGTGAAGAGAGAGAGAACAGAGAACAGGGAGGAGGGAAGGGAAGTGTGTAGAACGAAAGGAAATCATATTATTGGGACAATGGTTTGATGGATATTTGCTCTCCCGAGGGGATCTGGGAAACGGGGAAGCTGCCGGATGTAGAGGACCACAAAAGGCGGGCCTCGGGATAAAGGCAAAAGGGACAGCTGAGTTACTTCGGTGCGGAAGGGGGAGGGGAGGTGGGAAGAAAGCCGCTAAATTGGTGGAACATGAGAGAGAGAAAGAGTGCGTGGGCGGGAGAGAAAGAGAGAGGTGATACAATTGAGTAAGAGGGGTAAACGAGAAGGAGAGAGACAGAGAGCGACAGCAAAAGAGGGAGAGAGAGAGAGATAAGGATGTTAGTTTTCCGGGTTGGGGATTAAAAGGAGGCATTTCGTGGGGAAGGGAAAGCGGGGGAGGATTCCCTAAGGAGGCGGGATTAAAGCGGGGAGGGAGGAGGAGTAAGGAATGGTGGCGATGAGATAAGACAGTTGGGGGAAGCGCATTCAAAAGCTAAACCACGCCATGGGAGTAGAAGTGCGACAGTGAGAGAAAAGGTGCATTTTACATGCAGGTTGAGCAAGTGGGGGGGGGGGGGCGAACGGGGAAGAGTATTGTGAAGAGTAGGAAAACTAGGATTAACACTAGGACGCCCGGACTTTTCAACATCATTCAACGCCCAAAGCGTGTCATTTTGACCCACTGTAATTAATGAAATTATTCCTCACTTTGCACTATTAAGTTAACATTTTTACAGTTTTTACTGCAAACTGTCACTCTTTTTCTACACATTCATTGATTATTTCACTTTATAGCTTTCATAACTTTGACAATATCGATGATTTATAGATATATAAACTTACGACTTTTGTGTCAATTTATCGTTTTTTCAATTTTATTTCATTTTTCTTGCTATTTTGTCATAGCTCAATATACTACGAAGACTTTTCACATTATTTAATACATATCTATTATTTTTCAAAGTTTGGTTGCAATAAATAAGTTCAAAATATTATTTTTCGGTCGAAGTAGGAATTTTCCCGAAAATCAATAGTAACTAACTTTGGGATTCTTATTACAGCAGTGATACACATGTATAAATATGATGTATTAGGAATAAAAATGCATTGCATTGTTTATTGTTAATAATAATAATAATAATTTTATTGTTTTTTGTTCATGCATTTGGCACATGTGTATACAATTTTGTTATGACACTGGCCTCAGTGTTGCAGAATTGGCCTTTTATTTCCTATATACACTGGAGTGAAGAGAACTCATTACTAGGACATGTTCCCCACAATTTCCTTGCTAAATCGTTAATATAACATTATAAGATTTCAGTACTCTTATGAAATAGTTTTCCATTCATTTTTTTGAGAAATCGGTACTTCTCTTCTAGAGCGATTAACAGTTCCAACTAATATAGTGGATTTTTCTTGAGAAATTGAGAGATACTAAAAAGTTATCTGTGTTCATATTTCTGCATTGGCGAAGAAAAGGCAAAGCTTTGGTGATGATACAAAGTGCAAATACATATCTGGGTCAAAATGACCCGCATGGGCGTTCTAGGTAAATTCTAAAAAAACTAATGAACGGATTACTCCAGGAAAGTGAAAATTTTTGGATATAAAGGCATGTTAAAATGATCAAAAGTCACGGGAGAAAATCCTGCTCTCATTGAAAATGAAATTTAAAAAAAATTTTAAATCACGTTTGGGTCAAAATGACCCGCCTGGGCGTTCTAGTGTTAACACATATATGGGTGGATAGAGAGCGAATGACGGAATAGGAAATAGATGAGAGGCATAAAGTTTTATCATTGGGAAATGTCTATAGTTTGAAATTGCTAAAGATAACTTAAGTTTGATTCCACACTTCATTTTCTCTTGCCGAGCAAGGATTCGTCATAATATGCCCTTTTCGTGGTACAGTGCGGATTCAGAATAAGTTACCTTTTGCTTTTTTAAACATACTCTGACATTTTAAAGCATATATCGCTATTTCCAATCATTCTATGTACAAATGATATAGTACAAAGTCACTCGCAAGGGCGTAAATACACAAAGGGTTGAAATTTGCCTTGAAAAAAATCATTTGACTTTACCGGGATTCGAACCCGGATCTTCCAAATTTCACCCAGAAAATGGCATAATATGCCGAAACCTGAGTCGGGAAGAGAAAATATTGAGTGAAATCAGATTAAGCTACCTTTTTCATTGTGAAGAACATTACAAATTTCAACCGAGTTCATTTACGATTGTTCTGTAGAGTCCATATACCCAGGACGTCATCGGGAACATGGGGTGTAACGGGATTGAAAATAAGGGATGTGGCGCCTCGAAATGGTACTGCTGCCAGGTTTTATGTGAAGGCGTGTTTTCCTAAGAAGTTTAGATGTTTCAATCAAATTTAGGGAAATTAAAGGTTTTCGTTTCCATTTTTAGAAGACAACGAACTGATGTGATTTAATAGTTCTATTCAGGAAGTCCACCGGGTGAGAGACTCCATGAGTGACGACGTTTTGATGGCCGAGTCGTCCATCGAAACGTCGGCACTCATGGAGCCTCTCACCCGGTGGACTTCCTGAATAGAACTACTAAACATGTCACGCTGGAAAAGCCTCAAATATTACTCCTTGATATGATTTAACGCTACCATTGGAAAAAAATACAGAGCAGAAATGAAATATCGTGCGGTTATATCAGACCATAGAGTCTCGTTTTTGAATACGTGGCTTTTATACAAAGCAATATGCATTTTTCAGACAATAAATCGTCTGCGGCTGGCTCAGAAACATGAAATAAAAGTTTGAGTATTTATATGACGTTTCTATCATGTACAATGTTCAAATATGAGGAATAAATTTCATACATTTTCTATTGTCTATCAAAACACTATAAGGAGATTCCTATCCGTAGGCTTTTCTTATTTTTTAGCTTCCCTAAATGATCCCATACCACCATACATTTTTCCACGTTTTCCTTAAACATAGTCATTGGATATACGATTGGATCACATATTTCACCTTTTAGGAATATTATCTTAAATGAGCACGAATAAATTATTAGGAACACATTTTACGTACGTTTCCCAGTGAAAGGCTTGCAAAGAGCGTCACGCCCATCCAAACTCTGGACTATTCTATTTAGAAGGGAAAAATTATGCAAGGCTACTTGGTCCTGGGATACAAAAACTTCGAAAAAATCAAAACGCATCCTAAGCCACCAGGAAACGAACTAATTTGAGAATATAATACAACAAAGATTCCACACGAGAGACGATAGAGATTTTACCTCCCTTATCCTAGAATTTTGACAGATAATATGATTGATTAAATAAACATATCGAAATAATTTTCCCTGGGCCTAATTAGGTTAAGTTTGTACAAAGCAGTAAGAATTTTCATGGTGTAAAACGGCGTGGAATGGTAACTGGACATAAAACACAATACCTTAAAAGAAAATGGACAGCGAAAACGATAATTAGGGAGGAACTGAGGAAACAGTTTTGTGAGAGAGCAAGAAGACACGACAGAGGTATTGCCGAGTAACATCACCAGAGCGCATTAGTACGCAAGGGAAAACCAAGGTTTACCACTCCCTTGAGCCGAAGATTTGTGAGGAAATGGAGTATATTCACGTTATTCCATTGTCTGACACAGATCCCTCGAGCGACGTCCTCAAAGTGTAGGCCAACGAAAGAAGATGTATAGTTGTTAAGAAAAAGCAGGCCTTTTTCATGATATGCCTTTAATTTCATTTAATCTTTAAGAAGAAATACCCATCTGGTTCCTTGTACTTTAAACCTGAGAAAATAAACATATAGTAGCCAATAGTTCATTTAAAAAAGTATCTTTCTCTAAATCGATATTTCAGCCAACAAAAGATCATAAACAGCCCAAACAATTATTATAGTATTATTGATACAAATGTCAATTTTCCGATGAATACATCCCCAGAAATAACAAACATTGCAGGAAAACAAACAATTTTTCGATGGGGTGGATGAGTTTCGAAAGTTTAAGGGAAGAGGGCGTCTTATCATTACTTATCAAAGGAGAATTCATAGTTAGGAAATATGAAATCTGTTTAAATTGGGTACTAAAAGCAATGTGAATTTGGTACGAATGTTTCCGTGGTGTTTAGTTTTTGCATACTCAGAGCTCAAGTTTCAAGACGCCAGCAGGGTGCTAGAGAAACTCCAAAATACATAATGCTCAGGAACACCTGTGAGCTGACTACCACCTACATCTACTTACTACCCTGTGAGCCGCCGCATGGGCGTGCAGCAGTGGGTGTTAGATCACCAGCCGAGTAAAGATGTAATGTTTTGGGAGGTGTAATGGTGACATGTAATATGGAAGTGTATTTCGTGAAGCTCAGTTTGTATTGTGGCCGCTTGTTGTGTGCGGAAAGAGCGAGTTTTTGAACCTATTCGTTTGGCATTCTACTCGCTTATTTCATGGCTTCTACCAGGCCTAGAGATGTAGTAAGGTGTCATGATAATATCCTCTGTATCGCTCTGAAACATTATTGATATCAAAAAGTAATGTAAATTGCATGCATGAATCAAAGAGATCCTAGAATATTGATTATGATAAATGAATTATAGAGTAAAAATTAGGATTAGGCTGTAAACAATTTTTGGGCTTACCTACAGACCCCAAAGCGTACACTAGGAAAAATGATTTGCAATGGTTAATTGAACTGGGATAACTACGGAGGAAGATTCATGTTAACCGTGGAATCGCTATACTAACTAAACAAGAAATGAATTTTAAAAATTTTTGGGAAGGAAAAAAGAATTAATATAATTATTTTGCGCAGTATCGCTGTGGAATCCGGTCACCTATTTTCAAGGCAGCCTATCCAAAGAAAAACAATTATTTTCATTGGCTGCGGAACAGAAGAAAATAAATGCACCTTCAATGTACTTGAAATAGTAAAACAGAATATCAGTTTATTTTCTGACGAAACAAAATATGATGCAAGTTGAATATAACATGAAGTTATTCAGAGGAAATTCATAAAATGGCAACAGAAAAAGTATATATCATAGCATTAAACTGGTATGAAAAGGATGAATGAATAAGTCAAAATCTGCGCCAGTACTATTAGATGGAAAAACTTTTCCTGATAATACATATTGTAGATAGATATGAATTTTAGAGACAATAAATCGATTATAGAATTGCTCTCCGGCGCAAGCATTTTAAGAGACTCCACCAAGCATGAAAGACTTTCCCGAACCGAGAAAAATTTTTCCATTGCCATTGAAAGAGATTATACACAGTTTCTTCCATCTTAGAGTTCAATAGAATGTAATAAAGATATAAAAAAAGCAGAGAATCGCAGCTAACAACAAAAATTATGTTACCTTCAACTAGTCATCAAACTCAGATGAATATTTCGCATTAAACAACAATTAAAGTTATACTGTTGGTATCACAAAAAATATTTTAATGTATCGCATTCAACCGCAAAATTTCATCTGGAAAGATTGGAGCTGCTGATTTTGGCAATGCTAACCAATGCAAATACCTTCAAGCCACTTTGATCCCGCTTTTCAAGAAATTTTCTTTTATAGAATGGCAAAAAAAATTATCCAATGAAACTGATTCACGGGAGCATGGAGGTTTTCAAATTGGAGGTACAAACCAGCCAAGTATATGTTTGAAGATCGATAACGAGTCAAGATGAAATTTTCTCTAGACAATCTTTATGCAGATAAAAGAATTCAACGAGTAACTCTTTGATGATTGAATCCCACGATTTTTTCCAACTTTTTGCTATCGATAATCAGATGAAAATAGCCACTCTTTTTCACCACCTGAATGAACAATCCTCCGCTACTCATAAATTGTAATCGAGAACCAAGTTAGAGGTAAAATCGAAGAATATTCTTACAAAGAAGAGGGATAAACAAACACATGAGTCAGTGAAGGTGGGTGGAGTGATTGATTTACCTCGCATAACTGTTTATGAACAATTTAGCGCGATAATTGTCTAGCGTGTCCTCATTAGTGATATATAAATAGTGATATATATATATAAATATAGTTAGTAGAATATAATTAGTGATATATATCACTATATAAGTAATATATATACATATATATATACTCACATAAATATTTATACAGAAAGGTAGAAAGAAAGTGGATAGGAACACATAAAATTTACAAAGACAATGGTGGTGTGAAGATGAAATGATGGCCGATTCCAAGCAGAAAAAATTCGACTGGACCGGGAATCGAACCACGGACCTTTGGTTGTCGCGTCCACTGCTCAGACCACCGAGCTACCCAGTCTACAAAGAAACCACTGGAATCGGCGGGGGTTTATATGAACAAACACTCCCCAAGGCATGACCCATGAGAGCGGCCAGTAGATGGCGCGCGGGCAGCTTTTCACCCACCGGCAGAGAGAGAATGACATACACAGAAGGCGAAATGAAGGAATAACTCAAGCACACAGACAGTGGTGAAAAATATAGAACAGGCGTTTCGGGGTACGCTAATCCAAGTAGGAAATGACCCGTTCAGGGCATACAATCGTTCACTCATTCACTCAGACCGCACAGCGGCAAATACTCACATAAATATTTATACAGAAAGGTAGAAAGAAAGTGGATAGGAACACATAAAATTTACAAAGACAATGGTGGTGTGAAGATGAAATGATGGCCGATTCCAAGCAGAAAAAATTCGACTGGACCGGGAATCGAACCATCGTATATATACCGTATTTACTTGCATATGGGACGAGGTTTTTTGCCACTTTTATCCGCTTAAAAAATCGGGGTCGTCCTATGTGCGCGAGCGAAGGATTCTTTGCTGTTTTTTTTGGTTAGTGTCAAGGTCGAAATCAAAGTCACCTTTGTTGGATGGTGCGATAATAACATTGTATGACGGGTGACTTGTCGCTATTTTTGACTCTGTTGTGGCAGACGACGCCACGCTACATGTGCTTCGGAAGCGAACGTATAGATGAGCCCGGCGCGGCGGCCGTGTCATCTGATATCCAGGCGCAAATCGACAATTTCTGACTAGCATCTTTGTTACATCTTTCACAACAATGTAGTGAAGTCGATCGTTGGAAGGAACCAATGTCTCCTGCATACAGCTTGCTTTGGTTGACCATGAAGGTAATGTAGCCAGGCAGTCAGGCGACAGAAGAGTAGCATTGTTGTAGGGGTGAGATTACAGAATGTACGAAAGTAACGAGCGAATACTCCACCGCCACTACTAAATTTCATTCAGGAACAATACAATGGTACAATACGGACAAGAATCTTACGTAATATGGTTTCAGACCATGAAGGTAATGTAGCCAGGCAGTCAGGCGACAGAAGAGTAGCATTGTTGTAGGGGTGAGATTACAGAATGTACGAAAGTAACGAGCGAATGCTCCACCGCCACTACTAAATTTCATTCAGGAACGATACAATGTTACAACACGGACAAGAATCTTATGTAATATGGTTTCAAACCCCCAGACCCTCGTACGTAAGACAATGTAAGATAATCCCAACCTCCCACTCTGCCCCAAAACGTCTTCCGTAATACTTACGGAATTTATACGTTACGTTAATAAACGAGTAAGGAAGTCCGATTTTTTTATTTTTTGTCTCTAAAATCCTACCTCGTTCTATTTTCGAAGTCGTCCTATATGCGAGTAAATACGGTATATATATATGTGATAGGATGGAGGAGATAGACACACAAAAAAGAGACGATCACACTTACATCGCTAGCTTTCGGAACTAGTCCGTCTTCAAGGCGTATCACCCGTATCAGACGTAGGTGATACGCCTTGAAGACGGACTAGTTCCGAAAGCTAGCGATGTAAGTGTGATCGTCTCTTTTTTTGTGTGTCTATCTCCTCCATCCTATCCACATCGTGTGTTCATCGCCGCATGGCTGACTCCAATCCATCAACGTATTTATATATATATATATATATATATATATATATATATATATATATATAAGTTTAAAAAAAGTATCGAACCAATTTTTTGTTTTGCAAGTCTCTTTAATTTTAGCAATTAGTTATATTAAATTTAGCATATAGTTTTTATCTGTTCGATTGCATATGTACAAATCTTTTCTATGCACAAAATAAAATTATTTTTTTAATTATAAGTATTGATGTCAGTTTTTTGGGGGTTTTTCCGCGTTGACTCATATTAACGGACAACAGTTTCGCTAGTGTTGACCTGATAACGCTAGCTGTAACATTAGCGAAACGTTAATATGAATCAACGCGAGGAAAACCCAAATAATCTGACCTCAACAAATCACCGTGGAAGCCTCCATACCAATTATAAGTATTGCTAAGAAATAAAATGGTGTCTCATCGGGTGCAATATTTAAAAAAACGTATTTCATTGAAATTTCGTCTAAATTTGAATACTGCAGCGTAATATCTAGTCATTAGAGGATGTACTTAATAAAAAAAGTAAAATATACTTAATTTAATTTCCATTTCTTTTTGTATGTTAAGTTCTAACATCATAAATGGGTGATGGTAAGTGAAATGAGATCAAAAATTACTGTTCGTCCTACCAATAAAATTATTGATAATAGGCACAATATGATTCACAATTAGGTTTTACCTGACTTCAAAATCAATGTAGCACTAACTGCAAGTCTCGTATATTCTATATAATTTCCTGATTCCTTTTTAATTTTTGTATCAATGTTTACTTGTGTTGCTGCAAAACGCATTGATAGTTATAAAGATGACATAATTAGCTTGTCAAGTGGTGCAGGTTGAGAAAAATCTACCTCCTGACAGGTACTTGTAGGTACATCGTAAAGTTATAGTTCCAATAACACAGCGGGTTTTTCCAATGATTTATTTGAACAAATGATGTAGTATGCAGTCACACACAGGCATGCAAAGATATTGACCAAAGAAAATTCCCCTCCAGGCTATTTTAGGCCATTTGGGAATGCATCACCTCCTTTTGCTATGATAATATTAAACTCCTTCAACTACTCGGATATTCATCCAACATTTTAATTATATCACTTACTTGCAAATAGCTTAAATGAAATTTCTTAAGTAGATTTTTTACTTAAATGCTATTGTTTATTTTCCGATGATAATTGTGTAACTTATTTTCTCTCTATTAACGGAACTTAATTATATGGCATTCCATTCATATTTTTACACTTGCAGTGCTGCATTTATTGCTGCTCACTCCAATGAATTGATATATATTTAATTTTTTGTAAGTAATTTGAAAATATAACCTCACTGGCATAAAAGCTTCTTTTTACCACAGCAAGCCTGAAGAATCTGATTTTTGATTACCGTCGTTCTCGTTAAATCGATTTCGACCGATTCCGATCTTCTATTAAACAACTTATTGGATACAAAAACAAATTTTATATATTGATAACAATCAACACATGCTATACAATATATTGAGCTGGATAACAAAATCAATATGCGCATGGAGAAAAACAAACGCATTGGAGGATGAGAAATGTGGATTTAGAGGTAACGGCAATGTTAGAAAACTAGAGAAGAGATTGAGAGAAAGGAAACGAGAAGACGTCTCGCAACGGACAAGAGGAAGATGAGACAAAGACGGGGATGAAGACGAGAAAACAAGAAGGGCCAGCGGCGTGGGACGTATCTCAATAAGGACGACGAGACCATGGCGGCGAGAGAGAGAGAAAGGGTACGTGGGAGAGGTACTGCCCTATGAAAAGCGCTTACGAGCTCTCAGAGGACAAATGGCATGAAGTTGGACGGAAGAAGAAAGGCGACGGTGAGGAAAAGGGGGAGAGGGACGGCGGTAATTAGCCCGGCGAGGGTGGAAGGAGGAGGAGGAGGACGACCTGACGATGAGAAGGTTGGTTGGGGAAACAAGGCGGAGGAGAAAGGACTTTGAGGAGGAAAGAGCGTAGGGTGAGGTGCCGTCTTTAAGTAGCGAGCGAGAGTAGTGAGCATATTGAGGAAGCGACGAGAGTAGGATCACGGGAAGCGTGATGGCAACAGAGGTCGCCTTCGTCGAAGTCTGGAAGTTGTGATTGCAGTAGTTGCGAGCGACGGAAAGGCAAGTTGGAATGAAAGGAGTGTACGAGAGAGAAAGCAATTGTGGCCGATAGAAGGAAAGAAAGTAAGATGGGAACAAATATTACGGGTCAGATGGTAGGGGCGAGGGGATGTTGTCACGTGATATTTACTTCAAGGAAAATAATCGGACCGAGGACAGTATAAAAACTTGTCAAGAATGAGAATTGCTACATTAAAGGCAAGTATAAGGCGCGGAAAGTTCCCAAAAATTACATGGTATACTATTAAGAGGCCTTTCCTGAGCCCAGACATGCATGCGAATGGAATCTTTTCGAGAGAATTACTGGTGATGTCTGAGCCCATTATATGAAAAGCCAAGTCTGTCTTTTCACTAAGCATATTATGGAATGACTTCATTTGTGAGCTAAAAATAAAGCACAACCGACCGTAATTCACTAAGAATAACTCACCAATAAGTTTCAGCGCAGGACCTAGACAAGTACTTTTCAGGATAAATTCGTTATAAATTGGTCAGTTACTGTTTGAGTATTCCTACTCATCGGCTCTCGTTGAAAATCTTTTTCGTTACCAGTCAAAGTCAGTTAGGTGTCCTAGGCTCCTTCACGCGATACCACAGTGCTGAAAATTGAACTGAATTCAATAAGTTTAAATCAGTACCGTGTTAATGACGTTAGCGTTACAGATAAAAGAAGATTTTGAGATCAAAAAATATTGCAGTACGTATCTCCCATCTGAATTATAGATCCAACAACCAATCACAGGCATGCAGGTGAGTCGAAGTTTTTCGAGAGAATTACCGGTGATGGTGCATGAATCTAATTAAACAATCTTTGGAGGAACTATTTAATCTGTAATCGAGAATATGAGCTGGCAGAACTAATTTACTGGAGCTTGTTTAGAATGATTTTGGAAACAATACACAGCTCACATGCCAAAGCAATACGGCGTAGTTCATTTAATCTGCGCAGTTCTACAAACGGCCAAGCAGAACCGCTTCACACCTACAACTGCATCCAGGAAACATAGGCCCCAAGGAATGGACTTCGAGTTTCAAATCTTATTCATAATTCAAGGCTATGACTCCTCTACTGATTTCAGCGTCTACCTCGAAGTGTCGCCAAACAACTGCCTTAAGGTCTTGTTGGGCACATAGGGTGAGGAAAATTCATGGCTGCTGGAGGACGACAGTTATGTCCTGAGAGTGAAATGCAAATGTGAATCAGCAAAGAAATTGGAACAAAAATTCTGCTCGGATTGCTTGGTCGGAGGAATAGGGATTAGCGGCGCTGTAGTACTGGCTTACCATCCTGAGGTCCCGCATTTGAATCTCAGCAGTGGCACAGTTTTCAGGAGAATCCCAATCCCTATTTTAGTGCTAAGCAAAGGACACTTAAGACGTTCCAAATTGTCATTAAATTGACAGAATGGACCTAATGAAAAACACTGTTGGTTAACTTATGCTCATTATGGTCAACTCTTGGATACAAGGACAGCCATTTCCACCACCGCACTACATATTCGGAAGCTCATTTAAAGAATTTAATTGCAAACTGGACCAATCCTAGATGAGCAGTAATCACATTTTAAAGGCAAAAAGTTGACTTTCATGCCGTTACATGCAATTTCGCACCTCCAGCATAACGAGAATTTCAACAGGAAAAGAATCTGTACAAGACCCCATGCCGTCAACTAAATGTGGAACTAACTATGGGACTTAATCCAACGGGTACACCGCTAAACCGTGGTCCCCTTGGCACCATTCGGTGAAAGTTGATTGGAGCACACTTAGGGATTCTCACCCAGAGTTTTGCATTGGGTGTACTTGGCAGGGTCCTAAATACGCGAGCGTGTACCACTGGACTGTTCGGACTGTGGCACCCCGAGCGCTAGGCGTCAAAGGAGTCTCCGTCTTTGGAGAGGGACCTGCGCTGACGATACGTAATTCAGTAAGTCTGCGCATGCCGGAGTCATTCAATCTCATTGGTAGTTGATTCATAATATTGGTTAACTGCAGCCCTCCACTTTTCCCTAACTAATTCTAGTTCCCTTAACTCCTGGTATCTCTTCCTATGTACTTTCCTCTTTATTGGGTACATGAACTTATACCTCGGTATTCCTCGGGAGACTTTTCCCTCTATTTTGCTATCAACTATGTTCTTCATAAACCCATTTTGTCTCAGGGTTTATCCAATTCATCTTGCTCTTCTATGTTCTATGGTACTCCATATGGTCCTTCTACTCTTCTGTACACTTCATCATTTCTTATTTTTTTCGGTCCATTTTATCTTCAGTATCCTCCTTCAGCACCAGGTTTTGAACGGTTTAAGTCTTTTCTGGTCTGATCTTATAATGGTCCATGCTACCAATCCATAGAGTGCTACGCTCCACACGAATGTTTTCACATACTGTTTCCTGGTTATTAGTTTTATCTTCTTAGAAGACAGCAATTGCCTTTTTCCCATGAACCCCTTCTAAGCTTGGGCTATTCTCTACTTGATGTACGTTTCACTTCTTCCATCCCACATGATGGTACTTCCGGGATAGTTACTTCCGCGGGAATCATACAGGAAATATATCGACTACATTTTGAAAAACAGTGGTTTACCGAACGCACTAGTAGGTCCGCATAAGTCGGACCGGTGAGTATGAGACCACTTAAGTGCTTACGCGAGCGGATTCGGGCTTACATGCAGTGGAGATAAGAGAAGAGACTAGGATTTTAGATCGGTTTTGCCCTCGGATGTCCAGCCTCGTGTAGTATGCCCGATGCAGAGCTCTGTTCTCCCCACCCCTTCTCCCCAGTTTCCCAATTCCCTAGGCTCCAACCTCCCTTCATTACCGACCTAGCACCAATGCTTGATTAAGCAAATGACCGGTTCTCTATCGCCTCCCCACACTTCCAACCAACCAAACGTTCACTCATTGAGCATTACAAACCGACGTGGAAACAATATCCTTCGCATTAACAGCCATGTATAACCCTTCAAACAGCCACAACGGCGTGAAGTACAGGGTATGAGGACACCAGCCGCAAGAAGACTACAGAAATAAATTGGGAAAGAGAAATGACAAAGAATGAGATAAGTTACGATAGATTAGAGATCCCTTCTCTTTTATTTCGGTCTCACGTTAGAGGCACGAAATAAAAGAATCCATAACCTTATCAGTACGCAATGGAAATCTATCATATCATAATGCAATACACCCGTTGAATAATTATTTCACATCAAATTATAAGAGAATTTCGTTGAATTATCAGTAAAAAATTGAGTTTCTTTATGTTTGATGCACTACTATTACCATAAAATCATCTAGGGGTGAAAGGAAAAAATTACCCAAGAATACTCTGCCGAGAAATCCACAAAAAAATGAAAGACCAAGATAATAGAACTCGAAAAAAACAGTGGATGAGAGAAGAAAACAGATGCTCATTTTACATAAAAACGGTATAAATTGTTGAATACGCCTCATATATTGTTAAAAAAAAACATCGATTGATGGTGAATTAAAGTACCCCGTCATATTTTAACCCAATGAGCAGTGGGTTCATTATAGCTGCCGTATATGGATTCCACCGGACGATATCAATTTAACGGGAATGACGATACACTCACTCATTCAATGCGCTTGGTTTGTTAAAGAAAAAAGAAGCTATTGTTTTGGTGAAGTTATACTTTAAAATGTCTAACGAAATAATAAATATAAATCAATTGATTGGAGTGTACAGTACTGAAAACGTGAAAATATAAATGGAATGCCATAGGATTAAATTCCGTCGAAAGAGAAAAGGCAAGTTACACAAATTACATCGGAAAACAGAACGACAGCAGTTATATTAAAAAACTACTTGAGAATTATCATTAAAACTATCTGCAAGTAGCTGTAATAATTCAAATTTATGATTTATCAACGAGTAGTAGAAGGCGTTTAATGTTATCATTTACTTCAGAAGAAAGTCAAAAAAGAAAAATCACTAAGGCATAATTGTCATTAAAAAGTAGGTGGTCAAACCGAACAATTTTATGGAAAGAATATTTTCGACTGATAGAAGGCACATTATCCTATGTCCGGAAACTCGAAAATAGAGTAAGCAACTGAATCCCAAAAACGTTGAGTCACCAAACTTGTGCGAGCAATGAAACTTCATTCTATTTGAAACATTCTTTTACTTAAGGCAAATATTATATATATCCCAAAGCCACCAATTTTTATACCATTTTATTGACCATCAGCATATTGTCATGTATCATTCCCATTAACTTTTTTTGCAGTCATTCCCATGGATCAGGTGGCCAAGGACATGAAAATATGAATGAATGAATATACGTAATAATGCCTTCGGGACGGATGGAAAAAAACTTTATATATGGATAAGCAATTGAAACAAAAATAGAAATCATTAGTAATAATTGATTATTCATGAACGACTATGGATGGTAAACAACTGTCTTACGTAGGTATGCATCCAAAATAAAGCGTAACAGTAATGTAGTGGATAGTTATAGTATCATGTGCTCAATTATTAGCTACACTATGGTGTGCTATCGCAAGTAGAGAATTTTTGAAAATACTACACCACTTTTTACGTTAATAAGTTATTTTTTATTTTACGGTAAACAAATTTTTAAAAATCAAGCAGTAGGTACTTTTTGTACCGTATATTCAATAATTAGCCAAACTTTGATGTACAATGTCAAATAGAGCATTTTTGAAAAAACTACACAACTTTTCACGTTAACGCACAACATGATATTCTTCAAATAAACAGATAAAAACAGTTTTCATGGACACAGATTTCAAACGATATTAAAAGGAAATATATGACAATAGTTGAACCATAAAAATTACTAAAGAAAACACATTACTTAAAAAAGGAAGGGGAAAAAATTGAATCGTGGATTCTTCGGCGCACAATTGACGGGCAGTATTAGTTAGTTAGGTAATTAGGACTTTCAAACGGGATACAAACAAGTATTCCAATAAGGAAAGTTTGACTGTTGGCAGTAAAAATATAATAGAAAAATTTATCGGTCAATCTTCGGAGGATGAGACTTCAACTTAATTTGGATTGATAACTGCTAATGATCAGAAAATATGGAAGTCCAAAGACAGTAGGAAGCATGACACCGCTTTCACTGCGAATGGACGCAAAAGCTTTTTTCGCAGGATACATTCCACTTTTTCACAAAGAAAATTTTTCTCCCTTGACCCTTATAAAACTTCTCTTTCCTAATGTATACTCTATTACAGGAGAGAGTAGAGCACGGTGATAAGAAGAAATAATGAGGAGCCACACGTGCGAAGACAAGCGTGCTGGAGAGAGGGTCTAAATGGCACAGGCGAAAGAGGAAAACATGATGTGGGAGAAAGTGAGGGAACGTGTGAAGGAGAGGGGGTAAAAACGAGAGCGGAGATGAAAGTAGAGAGTAGAGAAGAGGGTAGGGAAGCGGGGGAGGGGGAAAGGAGCAGCAACTCCGTAAATGCGTGCTCCGCAAGGTTGCAGAGGTCGTCACAAGAGGGGTGGTGCGCACGCTAATGAAAGGCTGCGGATGTGGCGAAAGAAAAAGAGATGGGATTACAAGGAATACCAAAGTGGAAACGGCTAGAAAATTAAGGCGGTGAAGGCAGATTATGTGGCAATGCCCGTTTGCGTTACAGGCAAGGATTCATCTCGCACGCATTTAGCGGGAGAGGGAGAGAGAGGAGGGGGGGGGGGAGTGTGGAGCGGCGCGGCGGGCGCGGAGGAGGCTAACGAAGGGAAAAGGCAAGAGAGTACGCAGACGAGGGAAATAGACGCTCGAAATGTGATTCAAATTAGATGAACAAGGGAGGAGAGCAGAGCGCTAGAGGGGAAGAGAGAGGGCGCATTGGGGGAGTAGGATGAGTGCAGTAAGGGGGAAATATCACGAGAGAGCGAAGAGAGAGAGAAAAAACTATGATGGGAAATTAACGTGATTTCAATGGGTTTTGCTGTGTCGGGGGAAATAGGTACGCTCATGCAAGGGAAGCGTTGGGAGAGAGAACAAGAATATAAGGCAGGTAATGGCGGAGAGATTAGGGAAAGGAAATAATGGACGCAGATGAGGATACGCGGAATGAGGAAGAGAATGCCGGAGAAGAGTCAAATAACGACTGAGACTCGTGCGAGGAAGGGAATAAGGAAACGCTTTGCGACCCTACCAATCTCAAAACAGACGAAAGAGCACTATCAATTGGGGAGTAAAATTAAAGGTCAAACGTAGCATGGGAGAAAGTTTATATAAATGTCAACTTATTGGAAAGAAACAAATGGGGAAAATATCATTAAAAATCAGAAAGATGAAGAATAAATTGCTATCGAAGCGAATGATGCTCACATAATGGGGCTACGTGACCTATGCGGACCAATTTAAATAATAACGCAGCTAAAAAAGACACCGAGCAGAGGTTATTTCACATGAATAAACTGAGAGAGAGGATTCGTATAGCAAAAGTATTGAAACGAAATGTAATTCTCAATTAATCACAATTCTACAAGTAACAATAAGATGGAGTATTGCAAGATGTCTGTCTGGACAGCATAAATACCTATGAAAAAACCATGTTATATTTAATGACGACGAATCTTTCATATACCGAAAGCATTGTACAAAAAAGTACATATCAATTCAAGCAAGTCGTTCTTATATAACTCTATAGAGTAAGCCAAACGTGTAATATATTCAAGTACAAACATTTTAAGGGAATTTAGGGCTTTCAGTGAGCCAACCGTGCGATCAAACCCCATCGTATTGACATAAGATCGATTTAAATCAACTTTTTTATAGTTCTGTTGAAGGCTTCCGCGGGGCTTTGATGGAGGTTGATTCCTTCTTTCGGGTTTTCTGCCGCGTTGGTTCATGTTGGGGACGATATTTCGTCGGCTGTCCTGCTGGCTTCCTCAGGTTCATGTTGGTTACATGGACCTGAGGAAGCCAGCAGGACAGCCGGCGAAATATCGTCCCCAACATGAACCAACGCGGCGGAAAACCCGAAAGAAGGAATCAACCTCCAACTTTTTTATAATTTTGTACATTATAAGTATTTGCATATTTTTACGTTTTATTAAAAGTACCGATGACTAGAAAATTTTATTATTATATTTAGAGACATCTTCCTGGTTTATCATTATCTGAAAAAGAAATATATACTCTAAGAGGGGAAATTGATCGGGACAAAATTTAACTAAAATTCCATGGCATAAAGTTCCTTCAGTAATTGTAAACTCACCAAAAGGCTGAAAAACATGAAGGAATTGTTAAAAAATAAGTTTTAACCAAGTCATTAAGGAGATTAACCACTACAGCCAAGTATTAGACGTGAAAGATTGTGAAATATTGCACACTCCTTCATGCGGGGTTTTCCTACCGCAGAAAATGTTATCCCAATGGTTACAGCATCAATAAATAGGTACTGCTAGCCATAGATTTAAATGGTTTTATTTGCGAGCTTTCAACAAAATACTTCTAAACTTAAGGCATGTAATTAAACTGCAATTTCCAATATGTCAGCGTGAGTGACATACCAATCCATTTCAACACAAGTGCTGGTACTTTGGTTTTTCAGGGTAAGTTCGTTACTTGCCAAATTTGTTTCAGTACTGTCTCTCTCCTCTCATTCATTGACTTCCATTTAAAGCCATTCTCGTAACCAGTCAAATCCAGGAATTCCCACAGATTCGGACAAGCGATGCGACAGCCACAAGCCCCAGGATTAAGAGACTCGGAACAAAAGAAAAAAGTCTTTCAGATCCCGTCGAATCGTCGACTATTTTTGGCTAACTGCCGGCCACGGACACCAATTCAGAAGCGCTCTTAACTTGCAGTCAATAATTCGCGAGTTCCAGCTCCACTACAGAATTGTGCATCATTAATTTTATACATTTAATTAAGTCTTGAGTTATATGGCCAATTTTAACTCAGCTGTTCGAATATCTGTAACCAAAACATAGCAACTCCACTCTTTGGTCTCTTATTTACCAACCTAAATTTGTACTTCTTTATGAACTGAAATAAATTTTCACATGGTCCCACCGCTAGTCCGCAAGTCTAAAAATATAATCTGCAATACAAAATTTAGATTTTATTTATTAATAAACACTCCCGTAACTGAAGGAATATCTAAGCCATTAAATAACAAGTTAAAGGCCCGATTTTGACAGATTAGCCGATGAATATAACCTTGATGAACATTTTTTTTCAGTCTTTAGATCCATCTGTATCACTATTCCCATATAATAACGCATCTATATTACATTTTTAATAGTTATATGCTAATAACTTAAAATCTATGGTGGTATTGAAATCATATTCCAATACTATTCTGCTTCCTGAGAAAATTCGCTTTTAATAAACTATTATTCGCAAGTATGTCATATACACCGGAACGAAAAATATTTCTATTTACACCGTGTTTAACACAATTTAGCGTTTATAGCCATAAATTATCAAGTTAGCCATACATTATCAAGTTAGCCATGCATTATCAAGTTAGCTATGCATTATCAGTTAGCGGAAAAACTTCTAGGAGAGATATATGATTTGGGTTCCTCAAGCCAAACAAGGATCATTTTTTATATTTTTGGCCAGGATATGAGTAACAACAGAATACTGACACAAACTATAGGATTAGACACTGTAATGCTGAAATTTGAAGGTTTTCTGGTCATTAAATATACAATTATAAAAACGACAACAGAAGTATGAGATAGGCACAAGACAATCTGTATATATGCAGTAATCTAAGGGAAATAGCAGAGCTACTTCATCTACATCTTCATCTACATAATACCCTGCGAGCCACCGTACGGACATGTGGCAGGGGATGTTAGGTCACCAGTCGTGTAAAGATACAAGTTTTTGGGAGATGAAATGGTGACAGGTATTATAGGAGTGCATTTATCGGAGTTCGACTTTTATTGTGGTCGCTTATTGTTCGCGGAAAGAACGAGTTTTTGTACCTATATGTTCGGCAATGTAATCTCTATTATTTTGTCGCATCTATCAGACCTAGATATGTAATGAGGCGTCATGATTTTATTCTCTGTGTCGCTCTGAAAAATATCAGTTCTGAATTTCTCAAGCAACCTAAGCCTAGCGTGTAGCCTCCAAGTCTCTAGAGGCTCCATCCTTAATCCCTCTAAAAGTTGTGAGATACTATCTGTACGCTCGTAGCAGTTATTAACGATACTCGCTGCTTTCCTTTGTATTTTAATACTTTTTCGTTAAATCTTTATCCATATCTAGAGAATACAAATTTAGTATATTTCCACAGAATTTTATTTTGTGTGATACGACGCGTTTCACCGACTTGCGGCATCATCAGGGACCTGATCTTCGTAAAATTCTATGCAGTACAAAATTTATATTCTCTAAATATGGATACTATTAACTTCCACGAAGTGAAGCCTAAAACTTTAGATTATATTAAATCTTTATGACCAGGGTCCCAAATGCTCGCAGCGTGTTCGAGGTGTGGCCTAACCAGAGCGAAGTAGCATCTCTCTTTGACTTTCTCATCCGAGGACCTTCCTATTTTACGTTTAACCAAACCTAGTTTTTTAATGTTGTGCCAAATATGTTTTGCATGTGTAATTCCCTTGTTATGTCAGAAGTCAAAGTAATTCCAAGATAATTTTTTGTATCTGAAGTTTTTATGTTTACTTCACCCACAGTATTGGTATAAAATTTGTGTGATGATCTTCACAGGAAGTGAACTGTGGTGCATTTGTCGATATTTTATTCTAACCTCCACTCCTGGCACTACGAATGAACGTTGTTAAGGTCCGATGACAGAACTTCAAAGTCCGCGTCTTCGCTCATTTCACCGTAGATAACTGTATCGTCTTCAAATAATATTAATTTACTGCTAACTCCAGGACTAAGGTCATTAATATAAATAATGAATACAAGAGGGCCGATCACACTTCCTTGAGGATCACCGGATGTGACTTCGACGATACCAGAGGTAAAACCATCAATAACTACTTTTTGTTTTCGATCACTGAGAGTGTCCCTTATCCAATTCACTATTTTTCTATTAACTCCGCATGATTGCAATTTTTATATATATTTCAATAGCAAGTAGTGATACAATTATGTTTTAACTAAATTGAGAGACTTAGGGAATTTATCAAAATTGGTTAACTAGTTCATTATTAGAATTGAGCTGACTCAAAATTTCCGGTGATATTTGGTCGAACGATGAGCGGGGTAGTACGGATTGGAGAAGTGGCTCCTTGTCGACATACTCCGAGATATCAGGGTACAAAGCAATAAGTCGAGGAGATTACTCGGATTTCTCCTGAAAAATAAAGTGTAAAGGAACGTGCACAGCATGTACAGTCGTCTATTTTCTAGGTTCAACCAGGATAATTGTGCTCTAAAAGGAGAAATATGCCCAACTCGTATGATATCAAAGATTATTCGAATGCAAGCGTTCTGTAAGCGCTGTATTTTTTCATTTTGTTCGTTAGTCAGGTCATTGAAGACCAGTGAGCAATAGTCAGAGTGCAGGAAAACTAAAGTCATGATTAACAGTTTTTTTGGATGATTGGTAGGATATGCCTCAGTAGTTTAAGTTGGTACAACACACTATTAGGTGGTCGGTGGGAAATCGGACGGGATATTTTGAGGGAAAGGGCTACTTGGCTGTGATAGTAAGTAGAATGTGAAGTAAGTGGGAAAAGGAATAGGTTTTATGGATGGGACAAAAAAGGGTAGAACGTATTTTTAGATTATAATATATAATATTATAGGGCCATGCACATGTATGAGTCTAGTGGATATTTACTTCCATTGCAAATCTACCTCAAGTGGTAGATCACCTGAAAATAATAATTTAAAAAATCAAAATAAACCTAAAAAAGGGGTGAAAAAAATTCATAAGTTTCTATCAATGATACAATTACAGTGAAGCCGGACTCCGCGGCCACCTCTCTATGCGGTCACGTCTCGAACCGCCCGATTTTATCGGGAACGGAATGGAATATAGGCAATGTAAATTTTCCCTCCCTTCTGCGGTCATCCCCTCGAGCGGCCGTTATCATTTGGTACAGTTAGCGGCCGCCTATTACAGTCATCAATAGAGACCCGTTCATTTTTGGGAACCTGTTCACTCTGGCCTGATCCTTATTGGGACCAGATCCTTTTCATTCGGTCACCGTTCATTTCATTTTTTGTGGTCATATATTTTTATTTTTGGCATGTTCTTGGGGTTTATGGAGTATTAAAAAAACTTAGAAATATTTAGTATACGGAATGTTAGATGAAATAAAAGATGGAAGATAATATTACCAACTTTTTTCATGTTTTGTAAATAGGTTTAATATACACAATGAAAAAAGTAATGCTAATTATACCGCTTGCATCATCAGTTGAATTTTTGGGGTGTTATAAAGACATCTTATCTCTAAAAAATAGGAGCGGAGGAGCGAAAGTAATGGAGAACCGAAAGGAACAATGGACCGAAAGGACCGACTGACCGAAAGGAACGAAGAACCGAAAGGAACGAGGGACCGAAAGGACCGACGGTCCTACAGGAAGGGCCGAAAGGAACAGTTGTTCCATAGAAGTCATTCCTTGGTCCTCCCGTTCCATCCATGGACCCGTTCCTTCGGAAACACAACTATTTACCACCAGTCTCCACTGCATTCTTCAACTTCCACAGTAACACTCGCCCGGGGAGGGGCGCGGCCCCATTTTTCAGCGCAAATTACTCTGCTTGTATCCGGCAAAAATGGCTATCTACATCAGGAGTTCAAACACGATTCTAACGCGTGATACGGCCGTGAAAAACTCAAAACCCCACTAGATAGCCAGAGGAGAAGGGAAAACGCGAGCAAAACGTACGGCCGCATGAGGAACAATACCGCAGAGACGGGGATGGAGGCACGGGGTGAGAGGAATTGAACAAGAGCGCCAAGGGTATTCAATGAGATCGTAGTCCAATGGAGGGAGAGGGAGAGAGAGAGACGCACACACAAGCATAGTGATCACGAGGAGGGGGAATAATGCGACGGGAAGGGGGAGGAGAAGCTAATGAGTCAGTGGATTTCGCAACGAGGGTAGGCGTGGTGTTCTCTCTATATGGGGTGGATGGTTGGTGTTTTGAGGTGGTGGAGTACATAGTGGGGTGGTGCATAGATATAAAAAAGGCAGCTTGATATGGTAGAGAGAATGTGGGGGGAATCTGAAATGTTGAGGGAGAGACGAGGAGAGTTGGAGAGTGCCGAAGATTGGATTGAATGAGCGAAGTATGGATGGCTACGAGTGGAGATTGAAGGCTTTTCGAGTGGTCTTTTTCAGAGCTTTGCAGTGTGTTTAGAGGAAAATGGGGGGGGAGGGCGTTGAGTGGTACAAAACAGGCGAGTGGGGTCTGTCGTGATGGGGGGGGGGGGTAGGAGTGCTTTGCAATGAGATGTGGGGTGTGGGTAGGAAAATGAGGGAGGAACGGAATAGTAAGGAGGGAACCAGCGAAGGCTACCACGTACGTAGGATGGCGACGCTGTAGTTGGAAAGATGGCACGTACTTCAAAAATGGAAGGGGAAGGATTGAGGGAGAGAGAGGCTAGTGATGACGTAAGAGAGAGCTTCGCGTCAGTGATCAACTTTAGCCCTTTAACTCTCAAGGAGTCAATATACGTATAGTCTTCCTCAGATCGCCCTTGAAACACTCGAGGTTGTGGTTTTTGGACTTATAAAAATTTTATTTTGTTCCAACTTCATTTTACGATAAGTAAATGCAATCTTATCTTGAGGATCGGGTTGGTGAGGTGGCTAGGGTACCATATGGGCGGCCAGGGTTCCGGTCCCTGCATAGGAGTATGTTTTTCAGAGGAAACCTGATCCCTACTTGAGTCTCTTGTAGGGGAACTTCAAGTACATTACTCCGTCCGTTGTGGGAGGCGTTAAACCGTGGTACCCTAGGAGCCTTTCGTTTACAGCAGGCGCCGAGTTTCTATCCACCCTTCCTCCCTAACCTGTCCCCTCATGGTGCAAATGGCCTTAGCTGTCGGTCGCCTCCCCAAACTCCAATCCAATCTTATCTCAAGATGATGCTCTATTTATACAGCAATTTACTATGAGAATCCAAGACATATTGACATATTATTTAAGTGAAATAAAAGACTCAAAAAAATATTGAAAACAATTGATGCAATATTCTAAAAGTACAATTTCAGAAAAATAAACACGAAAAAGCCACGGCAGTACAAGGATTTTAACCGATATGCAAGAATAAAATGAAGTGCCTTCAATTTGCAAAACTAAGAAAATGTTATCGGAATTTTTAAATATACGTTGAAAATTATCAAGTTGATTTAATTAGCAATATTAACAGCAAAAATCTGTTCAATATTTTCATTATTAGTACGTAATAATAAATGACAAATAATTTAGTTGGATAATGTGAGGTAACAATAGATGGGTACGTAAATCCTGAAGACTTGAAGACTTAAGCTAGTACCTAATTAAAAAGTTTTGAGGTTCACATTATCCACAAAATTTGAATTATTTGAAAGAAATAGCGTAAATCGAATTTTCCGTGCGGGTTGCATGTGAATCCACAATTAAATTATACATAATTTCAAGCAATGAGTTGAATTCCACATATTATACCAGCCAATTTGCAGTTATGAAACCATATTCGGTTTCAGGCATGTAAAATAAACGATCGCTACTAATTTTTAAGTGAAGTACACGACATTTCCTATTTCGGTCCCAATTCGGTCTCACTGTGGCTCGCTGCACCAAGTTAACTCAACGGGCCGAGAATGTTTATCTATCGACATGACCACGTAAATGTACATAGCATTACACATCATAGCACATAACGCACGTGGAATTCACATTCATTATCATTAGTCAATCTGTTTTGACACGGAATTGAGTGGCGCCTCTGTTTTCATCTGCCGTATTACTTCCGTCGGTGGGTCAACCTCATTATATCCGTACGAGAAAATCTACGCCTGCGGGCCCATGCTCGAAGTTGAAGGTGTATACGAAGAGGCGATTTCATACGAGTCGCGTGATACCAACTCATAGGGCAGATGGATTTGCTGTGCTCGAATTGTGGGGGCGGGCGATTCGAATGACTTCGTTGCTCGTAGGCCCGCGACCGCTCGAGTTCGCGCACTTTCAGAGGATATTGTTGAAAATATGGCGGCGGCAATGTTTCGTTTGCTGTAATTATACCCGTTGAAGAGGAAGTGGAAGCGGAAAGGCCCCAAAGGTATCTTTGGGAGTGCATTTCGTCTTTTCATTTGGAGGAGAGGAAGTTCGTAAAATTATTCAGAATGTCGAAAGACCTAGTCGGCGATCTAATAAGAGAACTGAGACCTTTCCTTCGGGCTCCAAAAGATCGTCACCTTTGACGGTCGAGACTAAGGTAAATGGACTGAGTTAGAATAATAGTTATTATTTCAGTTGATTACGTTTGCCTTGTCCATCTTACTAGCATTTTTACGCATGTAACCTCCGTGAAGTAACGAGCGTAACTTTACTGACATGAAAAATAATTACAGTAGTTAGCAGCTACCCGTGTTTACTTCACAAGCTTAATAAATTACAAGCATAGCAAGCTCGTTATGTGAGAAAGGCATTCCTTAAATATTACTCACACATGCATTGAAATGTTAAAACATAACAAATTACTTTTTCCATCTCGACGTAAATAATCATTAATGAACACATGTTGAAAAGGTTCTGGCAGCCTTCAGATTTTTTGCTGGTGAGCCTTACCAGAATTATATCGGGGAAGAGGAGTACACAGCTATGTACCAGTCGTCTGTTAGCCGCTGTATTGCAGAGGTGTCAATGGCGATTAATGAACATCTGATGGACACATGGATCAAAATTGATCTTTTACCAGTCTCCATTACAGAAGTTCGACAGAGGTGAGCACGTATGCATTTGAAAGATGTTTTTCGAATTACAAACTTTACCTATTATTTAATTGTATCTGTATCTGTCTTTTTAACTAAAAAACAAAATACTTTGTGTTATTATTCTCATTGATATGTAACGACGATATAACCACTGGTGAAAATGAGTTTTTAATGTGTTAAACGCCGTAATTGCTTCCATTGTTATTAACCTTATGGATTCATGAAAAATAACGGCTCTGATATTTTTTATTTATTTATTTATGCTCATAACCCCGAAAACAGCTCGACAAGGGCCTTTTATATCGGGTATTTTAACATTAACAAGAGACGAACACGAGAACGATATCTCAGTTATATGACAAAAACAACAAAATAAAAGTTTATTATTTCAATTGGCTTTAATTTTATCTTTTATCAGAAGTATGGGTTTCCGGGTGTAATTGGGGCCATCGATTGTCCTCATGTGGTGATTGTCGCTCCTCCAGCAAACCACCCAGTGTATATGGAGAGACAGTACTACAATCAAAAAAGATATCGCTCTTTAGTAGTTCTTAGATTAGTACTTTAGTATACTAGTATTTAGTACTTTAGTAGTTCGCATCATACTTTAGTAGTTCTTAGATTTGTGATTCTGATATGAGGACACTCAATGTGAACTCTCGATGCCCTGGAGCAATAAATGATTCATACATTTAAGCCAACTCTGCTCTTCGTCTTGGCCTAGTAGAAATGAAAGAGCAGAATAATACCAATGCTTGGCTGATTGCTAGGTAGCAGTGCCATTCATTGCCTACCTAACTTACATAGACAGAATTTAGGGCTTTATGCCCCCATTTTAAACGTAATAACAACTTATATATTTAAAATTCATAAACTGAGTAACATACATCTAACATTCTCTGATGATGCAAAAATGAAAGCAAAAAGTACTAAAGATGTTTTATTTTGACAACTAACATGCCAATAATTCATCTTCTTTCTAATGGAGTCTATGGAATCTAACCTATGGGGTGGGTTTGCCCATCTCTAGGAGTCGACGATTATTGGTTTGCCAACAGCTCAAAATGTAGTCATGAAAGTTGTTTTACACAGGTCTTGGGAAATTTTTACGGCCTTGAAATATGTATTAAAGTCAGAAAACTGAAAAAACACGCAAATTAGGAGCATAAATCGAATAATTAGAGGAGTGGAGCCTGCTACTATGAAACGCTTATGTCGGTGTTCTGTGGCGCTTTTCAGAAATTCGATAAACTAGGCACCCTAATTAAACTACACCTTATTGTTTAGGTGCGTGGACTGTGCTCCGATCGCAAAAACCTTCTAAATGAGGTTCAGAAAAAAGTAGCTCTGCAAGTCTCAAGAGCATATTTAGAATACAGGTCCTGGACTACTGCGAATTATATTCACATATCCACCATTAATGTTCTGTTTGAGCATTTGCTGAGATAACTTATGGTAGGAAATCTGCGAATATGTGGCAAAAGTTGCCATTTTGAATACAAATGCACTGCCAAATCAACTCAAATGTCGGACAACTTATACTATGCTTATGGAGAATACAGAAAAATAAGCACATTTATTGTGGATTTATATACATTGCGGAGATCTATATCAAAGGGAGAACACAAGGGATATCAAACAACTTTGATACTGATGTAGATTCCAGCTCCACCAACGGATTTCTCTCCAAACAATCGAGTCCCCTACTTTCTTGCGAATGGTCGTTGCATCCAAGAATCCAACTGAAAAAAAGAATGGTAGGTACTTTTTTCTGTTCTCAGTGTTAGCAATGCAATCGATTATTTCATCAGATACGAAAACTTTGATGAAATGGTGAGATTATCTAGCAGACCGCTAAGTAGGCGTCCTTTAGCAATGCCTTTATGAAAAACACGGCGCAGGCCCTCAACTCTCGTTTATCCGAAGCCCCACAAGACATGCTGAAAGAAATGTTACAACCTACGCAGAATTTTTCAGTGTCATTGTCTATTTTTATTGCACTGGCATGGATTAGGGAGGGAGTGGGCCTGGGAAAGAGAGAGGCGCAGTAACACAGTTGGTCATCCCAATACGTATGCTCACGTCTACATGAGAGGCTCTTTAATTGGGGAGCCGTGACAAAAGGCAAATTATAGAAGAAGTAAAGCATGATATAAAAGAGGTTATCGGTGAATTAGAGCAAGATAACGGGGAGAAAACTAAGATAGCCTTCTTTAAAGCCAAAAAGAAAAAAGTACATTATAATATATGAATAAATTATGTATTCTGAACAATAAATCTGAGTTTCCACTCAGGGAAACAAATTAATAACGCTAAAAATAAATTTTATCTTCAAAGGTGTACTGATGAAGCTTTTGCGAAAGAATGGATGAAAATTGGTTCTCTTTAAAATCCAAACCTTTTTGAGACTAAAATAGAATATGAAAGGTAATTTTAAAAAAATGAATAGTTCGTAGCAAGAAATTTTTATCCTTTAATCATTTACAGCAGGTATTGCACTCAGTTCTTAATAGTTAAATTTTTTATTAAAAGGCTAAAGTTTATGAATTTTTGAAAAGAATTACTTGATAAAGACTACTCAGGGTTAACAAGGTCTCCTAATAGCATTGGAAAATTCTACCTGACCTCAGTAGTATACAGTATTAGAGTGCAATGGAGAGCAGGGCACGATGGTTTTAGGGCTGATTCTCAAAGTCGTCCACAGAATTTCAATGCCTAAGATCAAAACTTTATTACAATAATGGGTAATTCATGCTATCAAGATATTACCATCCTTAATGGCGTCTGACTAGGGGCTTAATAAGTGCAGTATGCTCTCAATTAAATAAAGGGAAGTAAGATTACACTCGGAATAATGCATAGTAAAAACTGACCTTTTAAGGAAAAATGTTTTTTTTTAATCCAATGCTCAGATTGAAATTACGCAACACAAAATTCTAGCTTTATAAATTACAGATATGAAAATGATTCTAGAATATTTGGTCATTAATATATTAAAACTACAGCCAACGTGTGAAAGTTGTGAATTATTAATCATATCTTCATTAGTTTTATTTTTTCGCAAAATTTGTAGATAGTTTAAATTAGTTTAATTGTTGATTGTACACATATTTACTAACTGTTTGGAGTTGTCATTTGATTTGTTATTGTTCAACATTTGTACATAATACTACTAATTGCTACTAAATAATACTAAAAAACAACTAATAATTGTATAATTACCTGGCTTTACGTCTTTTTGTTCTGTGTTGCAAAGCCCTGAGGATGCCAATGTATTTCGTGAAACTTTGGCTGTGAGTTAAGTACATAAATGACCAAATATTCAAGAATCCTATATTATCTGTATTATAGAGGTCGATTAAGTTATCATTGATTTATAAATTACAACAGTTGATTTGTAATGTATGCAACCCCAATGCTGGTAAGTTGCTTATTTGCTTTTGGAGTGTTCCTAGCCCTACGTTTTTTTTTAATCGGATGAGCGGATCTTGGAACAGATCAGTCCGTGAACGGGAACAATAATGGAGGAGAACGACTCCGTCGTGGAGAAGAGGGGAGCTGTAATTGACGGTTTATTTCTCGAATATAAAATCGTAGATAATGAATTAATATATTTTGTATCTGATTACTGTACTGCCATCAAAATTAGGTCAATGGACAAACTATCATAGCTCTAAGCCATTAAAATGTTGGTCAAATGTTGGTAACAAGATTTGATATGTACAAACAGTCCGTACATACGAAAACCTTTCAGCAAATGTGAAGTTAATTGTGTCTTGCCGTTATTACAATTGACCACTATATTGTCACAGACAGAGGGTATATGGACAACATTTCAGAAACCTAAGTCATCGGAGAGAAATTAAATTTAAAAAACAAGTTTTGGCCCAAACAAACAAGTGAATGGCTCAATGAAACCTTTTAATAAAGTTGGCCCACGGCCGCGGATCACTTCACGCACCAACGCAGATATTCGGGAAATTTTGGTATGTTTGGAATTAGTTGTTGAGCAATGAGCCGAAGCTCTAAGAATTAATTAATACGTATTTTACTGTTTCAGGGAAATTTCTTGTAAAATGAATTCTATGGTCGCCGTTTCAAGGACTTGAAGCTAACAGCTGGCACGTTTCCACTGGTGTGTCAAAATCTGGCGCATCAAAGGATCTCGCCGGATTGATCAACTGGACAACAGACAGGATATGCAAATGCCGCTCCTCATTGATCCAATCGAATATTTGGTAACGATTCCAGGTCTGCCGACTTAATCCGTCGGTCATTCCTAATCTGGCCATTTTGTGAGTAAATTGGCGCTGGATGAACCACTTCAAAGGCTGTAAGAGTCCAGTGATAGCATCGGAGTCGAAGTAGTTCCGGCATTATCACCAGTTAATGAAGAGGCTGGATTACTGGCCACGAGGATGATTAGGCTACTCCAATTTCGCATCACTGGAACTCGTTGAAAATTCGTTCAAACGGACTGGCAAGAAGCTTAAATTACCACACGCAGCTATCGTTACAGGCTATAATTACAGAGAGTAAATTCTTGAACAACCCAGGTCAATTACGAGAGGAGAATACTCAATGATGTTCAGTAATTAATGCCACCTTATCTTATGGCTTAGATATGTGACGGATATTAAAATATGCAATATTTCAAATAATATTAAGTACCTCATATACCTGCTACTGATTTTGACTCGCTCGTAAAGTTTTAGACTATTGTTTTTTTTTACCCGAATGAAATATATGGATGAAGTCTACAATTATAAGGGTAGCAGGATCGAGAACCTCGTTGGTGGGATGCATATCACATTGAAATGAAGATCAATTGCAATGTTTAACAAGCTAAGAGTATGGGAGAGCTGCATAGCTCTAAATGCAAATAATCAAAGCATTTGTATTTCCTCAGGGGATTTCAATATGTCAACCGTGGTATTTACTGCTAAAATTATGACGCTCACGCCCTTAAACGTTAAACAGTTGAAGATACAAAAAGATAATGACGCTCCCGCGTTAAAACCGCGGTCAATTTATACCACTACTGAGTGGACACACTAAAGGCCGCTTTACACGGCACATTTTATTGTACAAACGAATGTACGAATTCCTTCATGAGGGAAATTGTACCGTGTGAAGCGGAACATTTTATGAATGTCTGAATGGCTTAACGGGAAATAGAACCTGCTCAAATTCCATTCAGTTTCTTGTACATTCTATAATACATTCGTTTGTACAAAAAAATGTACCGTTTAAAGCGGCCTTAACAGTTAAAGGCAAATATTGTCATGAGAAAAAACCGGTCTGGATCGGGTATAGCACTTTGGCTTACCAATGTGCCTTAGTTCTAAACCAGCACTTCATCCGAGCTTAGAATCGTACAAAAGTTTCATACTGCCGAATCACGGCAATAGAAAGCATAACAATTATAATAATACGTTAATGAAGAGTTTAAATTATATTCTACATGCTTATATTCCACTAAGAAGAGACGAAAACATTTGGATTTATAAAGCCTTGATTTCGAATTCAATACTCAAGGCATTATTAAGTTGAGAGAACACTTTTCATCGATTGTCTTTTTCCAGTGACCCTAAATCAGGCAATACATCGTTTTACAAATTTTTCAACAGCTAAATGCGCAAATCGCTTTCATTTTAATGGACGCAAAGTAGAATAGATCACGAAATAAATAAAATTGTTGAAATGATGAAAGGAGTGGGCCACGAATAGTGACCGGCAGGGAGGAGGCTATAAAGTGATACAAATGAAATAAAACAACGTTCCCGAACAAGGGGCACTCACTCGCACGACGGGAAGTGGGATTCGAGGGGATGCTTCGGAAGGGGGGAGGATGGGTGGCCCGTGTGAGGCCGAGAGGATTTGGAGAACCCCAGTTTGCCCACTCCTGGAGAGGGTTCGAAGCGTCGCTGCTGCCCCACAATAGAATCCGAGCACGAAAGGGGAGACAGGAGGAGCAAGAGTGGAAACAACGGGCAACGGAGGCTGAAGTCACGTCCGGGGCCACAAATGGAAATTGGGTGCCTGATTGGGATGTCCATAAAAGTGGGGAAGCCCTCTCTCTCTCTCTCTAGTATACAAACACATGGCTGCCCGGCACACGCACAAAACACACACGGAACGCGTATTCGCGACGACTATGGCAGCTAGCTAGCACTGATTCGTTTTCACATTTTTTTGCTTCGGATTTGCTTTGTTTTTTAATTCTCTTCTTCCCCTAACCATGCTCTCACCAGCTCTCGATATTACGAGTACCTCGAATAGTAGAGAGGTACGTATATGTCATTATTTTTTCATCTTTCATGCCTTTTGCTACTCGATTTTAATGCAAGTGAGTGGGACCTTGATGGAGGAAATCAATGAAGTCGCAGTGAAGGCTATTAAAGAGTTAGAATTGGAGCACAATTTCATTCCCCGATGTGGATGAAAAGTTAAGTGAAATATCAGATACTACAATGTAGAGGAGCACGTTAAACGAATGAACGCATAACCATTTTCATCGAAAGTGAAGGAATTGCAAAGAAAGAATCGCGCGACAAAAAAACGCAGACGAATTAGCCCACCAAATATTAATATGATGTATGTACTATATATGAGAGTATTCAATCAGATAAATAGGGATAATTCACTCGAAAAAAATGTATGGACTCTCATCAAAAGCCAGAAGTGCACTCAACATCATTAAGCATTTCATAGATATCATGCAAGTACTGCGTCATTCGTGGTTTAACTGAAGAAAAAATGTTAATGATAAAATGTAACTACCTTTCAATTAGGAATCTAACGAAACTGATGATGCCCTGACTTTTAAACTAAAGTTTTATTAGTTTGCTGGATCACATGTACATTAAATCTTGCAAGAGAACCTCAGATATTGCCAATTAAACCTCACAAGAAAAGATTAGACTGACTTTGGGTCAAGTGAGAATCTTCTACTTAAAGTTCCTTCACGACTCAGATTGGTTTTAGAGTTTACTCGATTTGGAAGTTTACACACCTTCCTTTACTCCTGATAAACAAATACAATCTATAAAACAATAACTTGTACAGTTCTGTCTTTTCTTACACTGTTATCATTGCATTTATAATCCAAGAAATAATTTCTTCGTTCAAAAAATGGAAACGTCTATAGTTGTCCTGTTTATCAGTATGTAACATGAAGACCCTTCAGATCAAGGCAATAGCATTCATTTTTATTAGAACCATACCCTGAATCAACAGTACACACAGATTTGATGTTATCAAAAAGTTAGATAATAAATAGGAAAAAGGTGTAGCTACATCTTAAAATCAGGATAATGCCCGCAAACCAAAAAGCATTATTATTTACAATGTATAATGACATATTAATACCAAAAAAATATTCAAATAAAAATAGCAATTTTCTACTTTGTGAAATATGTCAAGACATAAAGCAAAATCAAAAAACCTTCAAAAATGTCCAGATAATAGGGGAATATGGGCAAAAATAAAAAATGCCATCACAATATATATATCTTCGGGGAGAACACCACCCAAGGTTAAAAAAAATGTACGGATATTCATGCGTCCCCAAGCTCAAAACATGTTGCCCTGGCATATATAATTGCAAGTTAAACGTCGGAACTTGAAATTTAAAATAATGAAATAAATATAAAAAATTAATTAAGAGAAAATGCATAATACCATGAATAAAAAAATAAATAAAACTTCGTGGAACTATTCCTAGTAGATTTATAATAATTATATTTCAAGGGGAATAATGTATTCTTTTGTCCATTTTATAAAACTAATTGGAATAAAATGTAACACGTTATACATGCATAGGGAAAATACATCAAAGCATGTTTGCATGATATGAAAAAAACATTAATTTTTACGTATCATTAAGGATCTCTGTAAAAGTTGTGATAAATGTAAACTTTTAACATAAATTTACAATATTGAAAAAGATGAATCTTACATATCACGAAAAAGAAAAATATCAGATGAGATATCAATATCAACCGTTCGTAAAATTGTAAAACTCTACCTCAACTGTATCAATATGATAAAATTGTAAAAGGTCAATTGTTATAAACTGTTTATAAAAATACCCAAACTGATATTCCGAAAGTATTCATTGGAAAATATTCATTTGAAGTGCGTCTTATAAACAGTTGACTTGCATCAGTACTTCAATCACAGCGCGTAGATTCACCACGCCAGCAGCAATGTACACCAAGGTAATTAAAAATAAGCCCCTTGTCAAGGAGAAGTAGAGCAGTGATTCCTCCAGCTCTCATCCATCCTCAATGTTCATGTATTCAAGCTCTTGCCTTTCAGAACCGCATCATGATTATTTAATGGCGAAACCGTCTCAAGAGTTTGTGATTTTATCATTTCATCATCAAAAACACATTTCTCCTCTCTCGGGTTTCTTAATTCATCTTTCTCTCCCTGCTCTGCTTCTCAGTCGTTCTCCGTTATTCACCATGCACACAATTTTTGCTCTCGATTCTTCTCTCCGTTTATTTATGGCGAGCACCGTGAAGATTAAGCAAATATCCACTGGGAGACTGAAATTTTTATGGGCCACCCACCGCCGCGTACCACTCAAAACCGTAAATATTCATTGGAAATTAGGTCTAAAAATTGAACGTTAGATTCCAGCTGTATATTTTGAATTCCTTCAACGTCATTGCACTGTGGATTGAAAGGCGGATTAAAATGGTAAACTCCTAGTTACATAGGTTCACGTGTGAATTTAGAAGAGATGTAATGAAAGTGAAAATATTTTATTAACTCCATAAGTTGATAGTGACTTTTTGTATTGCTTTAAACATATTTGTAAATATTTAACGATATATTTTCGACTTATTCGATATTTTTTTGCCCTTAACAATGGATATTAGAGGTATTGTTGATAATACGTAGATAGCTTCCAGATTACATAGGTTGTGTGAGTTTATTTAGAAGAGCTGTAATGAAATTGAAAATACTTCATGAAACCCATTAATATAATTTCAAACAACTTCATAAATATTTAACAACATACTTTCGACTTATGTCACATTTTATTTGCCCTAGGCTGTGGATATCAGTGGTATTGTTGATAGCCAATAGTATAAGAGCCATCAGACGCAATCATTGTAAATGCCACTTAGTTTACGCAAAACGTTTAATTACAAGTCTATATTCATATGTGCCTAAGGAACTCCTCCAAAGAAAATCGCAGGAACACATCGACTTTCTTCAAGAAATCAATCCACTCTTTCTTCTTTATTCACCACTCCAGCTCGCGTACCTCATCTCACCACTGAAATTTAATCAAACCCTTTACCTTAATTCTTTACGAGGCATCAGAGGCAAGGACTCAAAGACTAAATTTACTCAATACTAATGGATTTCAACCTTATATTTACCCTTTCCTTTGAATAAGGAAAGGAGCATCGATTTAGGCTTCGAAGTATCTGGATAACGTTAGTGTAAGTTGATGCAGGTCTTCCCTAATTCTGCACGGCAAACATATTAACCTTAGAAATGTTCTATAATGAGATTACATCATTGACAAATTTTTATCCAGAATCATAAAACTCGTGGTTATTAACTTACAAGGGCTGTTCAAAAAGTAACGGGAAGTTTTTTTATCGCGCGGTAACAAATTGCTCTAGCGACGTCTGGTTGGCAAAGCTACATTCTTCACTTCCTCTCAAGCAGCCAACATTATCCATTTTTTAAAATCTAATTTTCCGGTTAAAGGTGGAGGCTGTCTTAGTCACCATGGCCATTTTTTCAATTCCCGAGTTTAGGAGATCATCGTTGCAATATGAAATTTTGTGTGTAACTTAGGAAGTCTTTCACGGAAACCTTCGAAATTTTGGATAAGGCTTAGAAAGACGTGGCTCTCAGTCTTATATGGTGTTACTAATGGGTTCCCCGATTTAATATCGGTCATCAATCAGTAAAAAAAGATTATCAACAAGGAAGACTTTCGATTCCAACTGATAGCAGTATTTCTTCGAAATTCGAGGATTTGTTGCATGCCAACCGCCTTCAGACTAAAAGAAAACTTGTTGAAAGGAATTAAATCGTAATAGAGTCACATCATGACATTTTGATCAAAAAATTGAACATGCGTCGGGTTGCAGTAAAGTTTGTCCCTTGTTTGATTGCAGCATAGCAGAACGGACTTTGTCGACCAAGACGACGCGCCCTTCTTTAATTATGATGATCAAATTTTTAATTTCATCCCTTTAACAGAATAATCTTTCTAATTGGCTAAGTGAAGACACAGGAAATCATGAACGCAAACGCGATGATAAAGACGAAAATAAACGTCCACGCTACTCAGTTTTTCACATCACACTCATTTCCCAATTTATTGCTTTTGTGCATAGTGAAACCAATGACCCAAAATGAATTAACAGCATGAATAAACAAGAAGAGTGTAAAATTAAAACTCAGCATTTTTGTTTTATTTTGGAAATTTAATGTTTAATCTATTGATCATACCGAAAAGAAGTTCAGAGGGAAAGGCACCGTAAATCAAATTAAATCATTACCTTGAATCATTCCGGTGGTTGCGTCCACACATTTCTTCCACCAATAAATTCTATTTTTACAAATTTTTACGGAATGTTTTGAGCGTTAATTCATCACGGGCTAATAATATTTGCCACTCTTTTAAAGAGTAGGAAAATTGGTGTATATGCAAAAAAAAAACAAATTTCTGCTATACTTGTCATCATCTTAGGCATTAATGACTAAAATGAACTCAATTTCTCTAATTCTAAAAGGTCATTTCCCTGTTATCCCACGTTAAAGTTGAAAATCATTGAGCTTCACAAAAAAATTACGTAGGCACTCATATCGATAGGTAGGGGCAAATGTTCACCATTCTGAATGAGTTTACAGGAATAAAAGAGACCATCTGCCATATTTCTGTGTAGTTTTCCCAAGAATAAAAATAAAATTGATCAATTATGACATATCCTCGTGATTTTAGAATGAGTAGCGGACCACAAGTATTTCAAAAAATTTAAAAATGCCTGACTTGGAGCTGTAAAGAATGAGAAACACTATCAGTACTACAAAAGCATCTAACTTACTATTACCGAAATTAAAGGTAAGATATTACTTAGTACGTATGTACACTATACACGTCAAAAGATTTCACGAGGGACGGAAGATAAAAGTCTTAAGGTAGTTTAAGCGAGTTAGTATCCTAGTCACAATGAAGACCATATAGGAGTTATACGCTTTAATTTCAGCAGCTGTAGAAACCATTAATTAAATATTGCATTATTGATAAAGCGATAATATTCTTTTGTAAGGCTGATAATATAAGTGATTGAATAAAAATATCTACTTTGGTTGTTAACTTGACTCATTTTTCTCAGGAGGTACTTTAAAAACACCTTCTCAATGAAGGGTGTTTATTGTAATTCTGAAAAAAATTACTGCGGTGACAGTACAATTGATTTTCAAATATAGTCGATAAAATATAAAAAGTACAAGCTTTTAATTTTTTACGAGATGACGGTGTTATAAACTCCTTATTTTCGAATTAAAGTCTCCCTGGAGTGCATACATGTATCATTACCTATGTGTAAGGGCTGGTATTATACGTCAAAAAGGCTTTATATATAAATCACCCTGAGAGGAGAAGAGCTAGAGGAAGAATAGTAAAAAATTTAGATTATTCCTTCATCTATTTAGGGAGTTCGGTATATGTATGAGATTGCTGAAGATGGATGGACAAAATAAGAAATGATGAAATGAAAGATAGAGTAGATGAGGAAAGGACCATATGGAACAACATAGAGAAAAGAAGAACAAGATGGATTGGGCACACCCTGAGACACAATGGGTTTGTGAAGAATATAACTGAAGGAAGTTAGAGGGGAAAGTCCCCAGAGGAAGATACCGAAATAACTTCATGTACCGAATAAAGGGGAAAGACTTAGAAAGAGATACCAGGAGGTAAGGTAACTAACATTAGATAAGGAAGGGTGACGGGCTGTAGTCAACCAATCTTAGGATTGAATAACCATTGAAGATCGGCAAGGGGTTGATATAATGGTATCAGTGGAAGAGTACGTTATTTTCCTTTAAAACGAGACCAAATCAATGCTCTTCTGGGCAAAATAATATTCCGCTCTAACTTCATTAAGGAGAACGTCACCCAACCAATCATCTGCATGAACGAAAGAGGGGAGGTGGCGAAATATCGAACACGAGCTGAGCATTCGGACTTCACTCCGATTACAATCAGAGACCCCCGGACAGTAATGGGTGGTAAACGGGGGATAATCGGGGGACGTGGTCCTTTTTTATTTTTGGGCGCGTGGGAGGGGGGCGTAAATTGTGTAGAGAACCAGTAGAGGACCCGTGAAGAAGAAGAAATGAGAAGCGATGGCGTGATGGGGAATGAAACGAGGAGGGGTGGGTGACAAAGCTTCATGTGTGGGAGGGTGAGGTCGGTTAGGAGAATGGCATGAGAGCAGCAGTCGTAAAGAAGTGAGGAGCCGTGGGAGGGTGTACCAGGACGGAGGGTCCCCCGGACGGGGGGGGAGGGTGAGAGAGAGGGGGTCCACTGCAGGCGCCGTCATGTGGCGAGAGAGTCAAGAGCGGAAGAAGGGGGTTGTCCAGAGTAGTGGGCCTCGTCTTGCTGGGGTGGAGATGTGGGATGATGGGATTTGCGGGAGAGGCAGAGATAGGTGTGACTTCGGTTCTGCAAGGGCGTCACATTAGGAGCGCGGGGGGGGAGGAGGAGGAGAGTCGTTTGCGACGCAGGCTCGGGGAGATTTTCAGGGACGGTCGTGAAGTGAGTTTGAAGTGGGGTAGGGGGGGGAGTTCCCCCCTCCGCATTTCCCACCCTTGGCTACTTCTCTGATGGGGGGTCAGGAGTGGTAATGAGGGAAGTCTATGGCAAGGGGACAGGGGTTGACACTTCCAACTCGTGTGTGTGTGTGTGCTGGCCGTCGTCTGCCTTGAGAGGTAGATCGAGGGTTCTGCTGCCATTCCCCCATTTCCAACCTCTCCTCTCTCTACCTCTCTCTTTCCCACCCCATCACCACTCTGGACCAACATCCCCTCTCACCCACTTCCAAAGCTCTATTTTTTCCGAGGAAATCTCTACTTCCCTAGTATTTCCCCTCAAACTGCCACTTTGGTGGCCTTGTCCTGCCTGCACACAGTGTTTATGCCCCCTCGAATGTCCATTTCTGATAATGGATAATTGAATTAGGTGCCCTCCCAAGGCTCTGCTCAGTTTTGGATGTCTTCAGGCAAAAAATCTACCTGCCAGTTGTTGATTTCTTAGTGCAAATAATGTACTTCATACCAATATTTTAGAAATATTTTCCTTGCACAGAGACATAATGGTAAAGTATTAAACTTCTACAGTAAAATAATGCTGTAACTTTGAGAAAATAAATCGATGCCTAGTATATATAGTCTTAATGTATTAATACTCCTGCAAAAAAAATTTAGAAAGAGTGAATTTATAAAAGAATAGATTCTTGGAATGTAGGATAAGTTATATGTCTTTCTTTACAATGATTCCTTGAGGGTATTTCAAATTAATGTCTTTTTATTTCAGTCATGCACAGTAAGACTTCTGCTTAATGAAAAGTAGTTGCATGAGAACAAGGGAAATTATTTCCGCTGTAGTACTTCTATGAAACAATTTCAGCACAATTGGCATTTTTGAATGAAAGTCTCATAAAGTTGCTTTACGCATTGGTATTTTAATTGATCTTCAAAAGAAACGTACATAAAAGTGACGAAATTACTCTCAAAAGCCATTCATTTAAGCCATAATGAAGCAATTATATTGATTTCTAAATTACGAAACTCTTTCACTATACTTGGAAACTTCACATTCTAATTTAAAAATTTTGTTGGAGTAGAGTCCAAATATTTTTCAACATGTTACACTAACTAGAGATATAATTTTCTTTACGTTATATGACGTTATTTTGGTAGAGTGTAGACCCCACCGTATCAATCAGTTCTATTGAGATCACAGTGAAGAGATCTCCGAATCAATGCAATATTTCAATGTTTCAATAATTTTCACAACAGAGACTGATGTGCTACAGAGTAACGATACAAATTCCATAGCTAAGTGGTTCCCTCGAGCACTGTTGTCCTCAAAATAACGTCGACCCAATCGCACCAGGTTTTCCATTCCTCTCATTTAGATTCTCATCACAGTGCAAACGGAATTAATTTTTGAAGTTTCATTAAAGGTGCTCGAAAACACAACGATTGACACACTAAAGATTTTTCCAAAATCTCACTTTCCGCACCATTGTATCCTAAATATTAGCAGTCTTTCCTTTCTAATCCTAGAGCTACGACTTAAGTCAGATAATACATCTAATGATGGCATAACCACTAAGCACCTATAACCATTTATAAATATCACTATCATATATATTTCTCATGAATAAATGGTAAATTCACAGAACAATAATCATTATTTGAAATGAATTAACTAAGCTAATGTATCAAAGCGCCACATAAAGAAAATCATACGAGTATTACACGAGTATAGAGCGCCACATAAAGAAAATTACATGATTATAAGGATTTTTTCAACCACATCTCTGCTTTAACACTGGCTTCATTATCACGTAATTCAACTGAAAATTCTGGTTGAGGTTTTTACTATGGCCCGTCAATGCATTCCTTTAATTCACGATATCATGCAAGGTACAATACTGTTCCATGATCTTCTCGTCATGGAAAATCTCACTCCCTATTCTAACATAGACTGACGACAATTAACCCTCTATAGACAAGCGAGACAAATTTGTCACGTTTCAAATTCATTAAAATTTCTGCTTTCTGAGAGGCTTTTCTATTTAGATGCTCCACTAGACAGAATTGTAACGCTTGAGATTAAGTGCGCGGAAAGTTGCGCCTCTTTCGGCGGTTCGTCAAACAATTTGAATAAATGGATACGTGACGCTATTCACTGACGATGGCGTGCCTGGTGGAGCTCTAAAATAAATAGTTTCAGCTGTCATAAGAAGAAAAAAAATTAGAAAAGTTTAATAAAGGTACGTAATGAAGGTAATTTTGAATAATACCTGGTGTAAATATTATTATGTAAGATTATTTCCAATGAAATGCATGAAATACAAATACGTCACATTTAAAAATAAATGTTATTATCAAATAAATTGTATTTTTTATGAATAAATAGCAGTTTTAAAACACTAATACATTAGTAGTATTTTATTCATGCTGATGTTTCATAATTCCGTCCATAAGGCGTTAAAGAGCGATTGACAGGCGTATTTTACCGAAAATTTAAGATATAATTGCACATATTATAACACAAAACCTAGAGTCTGAACCAGAGATGTAATCAGAAGGAAAATCATTATTCCACGCCAGAGGCTTTTTTACAGTCCCATTGGCCAATGTTTACATAAAGTAAAATCTAGTCCTCTATCTCTCTCATTGGTCGTTCAATCCTAGAATTGGTTGACAGCATCCCTTCACCCTTACCCTTCTAATGCTAGTTCCCTTACTTCCTGGTATCTTTCCCTATGTACTCTCTTCTTTATTTTGTCCATGAACTTATTCCTCTTCTTCCGGGGACTTTCCCTCAATTTTACCTTCAATTATGTTCTTCACAAACCCATAAAGTCTCAGGGTGGGTCGAATCTATCTGGTTCTTCTTTTCTGTGTGGTGTTTCATGTGACCCTTTTCTATAATACACACTTAATCATTTTTTATTTTGTCCGTCCATTTTATCTCCAGCATCCTCCTCCAGCACCAGGTTTTGAAGGCTTCTAGTCTGCTCTGGTCAGCTTTTCCAATGGTCCATGCTTCCGATCCATAGAAAGCTATTCTCTTTCCTATTCACTTTAAATCCTAATCGCCAATAATCGCTTAGGATACCATGGAAATAAGTCTGACACCACAAAGAAAACAACTCGTTTTAACCTTCGACCAAATGGCTGAATCAGTCAGGATTCAGTATCTCTCTAATTTTTCCATTTTTTCTCAGCGGACGTCGACAACCAGAACCGCTAAAACGCATATTAAATTGCTCGATTCTTCCTGGTCTTCTGTCTTTCTTTCAATGGTCAACCATAAACGACATACAGTTGAAGATCGATAATTTGGAATTATAAATAACGGAGGGTTTTTAAGAGTTTAACGTAATAACGGCTATTTAACCGTTAAAAGAGCCACCTTAAAGCACTGTTTGGCTTTACGTTAAACCCACGGGTGCCAACCAAGGAGAGGAAATCGCGCTTTCCTTCCAAAGGATTTTATCTTTTCTTTTCGCGGACACATTCGCAGGTGATGACTTAAATGATGAGTTTTTACATATTATTATGATAAGAAAATTTTATGGCATTACAAATTTTTCTTTTATCACATTACTCACCACCTTATTGATCAAAGCATCTTTAGGATGAAATCATTTACGTCTAAATTGTATTTCCACTTTTGTTTATTTCCGCTTTGCTGTGAGCACATGGTACTGTTTCTGGTTCCTTGTTGTGGCCCGCGTGGTCTTTACGCAATGGGAAATTCCCAAGGAATATCAAGGAATATGGCGGACTATGTAAAATTAAATCTTTTTAAATATTAAGAAAATCGGGTATGATATTATTATAAATAAATGAAAATACTATAAAACTTGTTCTCGGAGTTGGTAGGAGTCGGATTAAAACACGATGAACCGTCGGACTGATAGAAATGTACTTAAATGTCATTTGGGTTTTACACATTTCATTTCCTATGGATATCCTTAACTATTTATCTTAATCCTTCTGTGTCGATCATATGAGTATGTTGCAAAGTACTAACCTGCGAGCCGCCGCATGAGCGTGTCGAAGGGGGTGTTAGGAAACTAGCCGTGTAAAGATGCACGGGATAAGGTTTTGGGAGATGTAATGGTAAGATAAATACGAGAAAGCGAAAGAATCATGCATGGGCTGAAAAAATAATTTAAGAGACGGAAAAATATGGGAATCCACAAATTCATAAATTTTTTTGTGATGAGTTGCGCAACAAAATTTACCAAAATGAAACAAATGATGAATAACTAAGGCCATTAACACCTGAGGATCAATCAACGAATCGCTGACGTAGATGAATTAGAGCAAATAGGGAGCAATCGAACCAATTTATTTTTTTTGACAGTGTCTGTAAGCACTTTGAAAAATAAAGAGTAACTACCATTATAACCATTTGTTGTCTTTAGACATTATTTTGCATTCTTTTGCAGCAAAAAATTTGTAAGGTAAGAATTTTCTTGGATAAACTGTACTTTTATTCTGCTCTCATTGTTTTTCCAAGTCTTATTTTGAAATTAATCGCATTTTCAAATCATAAATTATTCAGGTTGCAACAAGTCGATATAGCATATCAGCTTTCTAGTAATAAAAATAATACGTATGTAGAAGATATTGTTTAATCGTCATTAAGACCCCATCAACTTATTTTGACTTTTAAACAATTCACCGGAGATATACTCAACCGAGTATAGCTTAACCTCTACGCTATTATGTTGATTTCAATCACCCAATACAAATTTTCTGAGTAAGCTACACTCGTTATCCATTTTCTTCCGGCTACCAGTAGGGACTAAAGCAATTTTTGCTCTTTCATTTCGTGTTTGGCGCTTTCTCACGAAAAAAATAAATGGAATGCGGAAACAACGATAACAGACGTCGAAAGAAAAGGCTAAAGGTAAGTTTTCATTGTCAGCGGCGGCTGAGAAGAAGAGATATCGTGAAGTATTCGACGCGAAAAGAATCGGAACGTGAAGCAGAAGCGCGGAAATGGCATCAAGAGGAATTCGGGGCATGCAGAGAGAAAGGTGAGAGGAGGAGGAGAACGGGAAAGAGAGAGAGGCAGAAAGGGAGAGAGACAGGTGGAAGAAAGGGAGTAGGACCTGCAGGGGTTCGAAGGGTAAGAGGCCTTTAAAAGGATTGCTAAGAGGGAACTTGAAAATGGAAGGGTCGTAAAGTATGAGGAGGAAGTTAAAGAGGTGCATAAAAATAAAGGGACGTCACACGGAGAGAGGCGGAGGGTTGAGGAGGAGGAGAGGAGAGAGAGAGGGAAGTGAAACCCGAACCGAAGAAATATTTCTTCTCTTCTTTAAGAGACTGGAAAAAGGAAAGAGCGAGAGAATAAAAAAAGGAGTCTTCCTCAGGGAGGAAGAAGTAGAGGGCTTCGCTAAAGGTGAAGGGACAACAATTCGAACCTCCAAAACCCTTACACCTCCAGCTCTGAGCACGCCATTACATATATTTTCTCTTCACCTCTCTTTCGTTTGCAAGACACAAGCTTCCCTTTCCTCCTCAATCCGTTTCTTCTCTCACATTCATCCTCTTTTTCTTCATTCAACCTACTTTTATGTCCACCACATATTGACGAATCTAGCTTTCAAAAAAGTAATTTCTCCGAATATTGTCCGGTGAGATTAACTGATAATTGAGCTACAGCCCATGCAGTGACCCCAAATAGATAATTAAAGGGACATTCGCACGATTAATGATTAATGTGACGTATTAAATGCTATTGACACGAATATGACGTAGGGGATACCATTAAGACGTGAAGAAACGAGTTGGTTCTGTAACAATCAGACACAAACCCTCTAATTAAATATTAAGATTTATATTTTTCTTCTTTGCGAGATAATTATATTTAAATTTATTACATTTGTTCACAATATATTTAGCCTTAAATAAACTACACTCGATAAATTACGACATGATTTCTTGGACAGATAACCTCAAAAGAGCCCAAAAAAATCGCAAATTAAATAAAACTTTCAAAGACAAGCTATTTTAATATAATTTCAAAAACACAAGGTGCATTTATAATTCAGAGCTAAAATTACGCCCTACATAAATTGCATGCTTAAGCTGCCACGAGAATGAAAAATACCGAGAAACGTGTGTGTTTACCGCATTCGGTCAAAAGATATTTTAGTATTTTTATGGCAGTTTTCGGTAGAATAGACACAATAAAACCACACGCTACAGTGTTGTTATACGGCAGCCAATGACATTTTTGAACTTCTGATAGTACTATGTCGTGGCTCATTGTTCGGAAACCCAGAGTAAAAACTACAAAAAAATGAAATTTTACGCTATAAAAAAGCTGTGAGGGTGAATCCACGGCAGTAATTTCAGCTGTAATAGCTGCTATATGGCAAACAGTGCAAGTCTACTTAAGCTACCATGTAAGAAAAATATATACTTAATAGCTAAAAACGGACTCATAGGACGGATCATTCCGGCAGAACCATCAATACTCGTTTACACCAATGCTATGTCAAAAATGTCGCAGTGGTTAATATTAAGGAGCCAGATGAAGAAAAATACCAGGGTTTCACGGTGATTTTAGAATTCACGTGGGAGAAACATACAAATCAGTAACAAAATATTTCACTCTAATTGGGTTCTTCACCGGTGCAATTCTATATCGCTGCCGACGCTTCGATGGCTGAGTCGCCCGTCATTAAGGCTGCAACTGGATTTTCAAATCAAATCAGTATTAGAAAAATGGAAGATTATTGCTATATCAACATAGTAATCCTGTCATATAGTACGATTAAATACATATTATAAAAGGAATTCATTCAACCGGCATAACTCCAACTCCATTATGATTCACAAAGAAAATTTGTTGAGGACATCAGACGCCTTATTCACTCATACATAATACAATATTAGGTTATTGTTTAAGAATGATTACAGTGTTTGGAATTGCAGTTAGTACTAATTAGGCTATAATACAGGAATGTGAATTTTTGTGGAAAGAATATGTCAATAAATCTCATGAAGTAATAACGTGAATTGAAAATTAAAGGAGTTTTGTAGCATGCGTAACAAGAGTTTCAATTCTTACCGTGACAATCTGTTTCACCTACCACTGCGAAATTTCATTAAGCACCACAACCCTCCATATAATATGGCATGTTACTGTATTTATCGTCTAGTCTTCTATTGGCAATGCGCACAGTGTGTACAATATGAACAATTGAATAAATTTCATATTTTTAAGGGTAACTGAAATTCTTCCGTGTTTTTGTTATCTGAGTAAAAGATGATGACAGTATAAAGAAATAGATTCAATTGGAGATTGCAATGCTCCGACTGCTTTTTTGACGTAAAGTACATGAATTAAAACAAAATTTCGACAGGAGTATTTTCCATTTAAAAGGCCCCTATAACCACGATGGAATAAAATTATAAAAACCAAATTACATGGTCGCTTGAGTACATACGTTTGGGTTGCTTGTATAAAAAAATCATCCCAATACATCGGGAACTACGGGAAAATTACTTCTCTTAACAACGGGCGCTCGTATGACATACGCCGCAAACTCTCCGTCTATAGTATTCATTGCGGCTCTTAACTACCTGCGGGAGTTGAAATGGGCCAGTGCACCGACTCAGAAGTGATATTATCGTCGAATAGTACACCATTCCGCGCATTATGAAATTTATGACCCGTTCTAGGACACTGCAAGCCCCAGATTAATAATCCTCATTCTTCCTCCTCTCCCCTTACATTCCACTTTCTCTGCCCTTTAAACCGTTTCCTCCATCTCCAATCTGTATCCATCCGACCTATTTCCTTCGTCTTACTCTCCCTCGTTTCATTTCGTGGCCACCCTACGTTCAAGCAAGTTGGATGTTTCAAAAAAATGAAAGAAGAAAAATAGGGCAGTAAGGGTAATAATGCATTATTTGAGCAGAAATATGGCCCAAGCGCAGGGCTTTACTAAAGCCACTAGCGAGAAAAAGGCGCGGAGTGGGATGAGAATCTCTGAAGCTGATGGACGGAGTTTGGGGCCAATGCTGAAGCAACTGTGACTAGGGGTGAAATGGGGAACGCACTAAGGAGGCAAGGCGAGGGAAATATATAATGGAAAGAACTACGCTTACACGTATGTTCAAGTAATATCATAGGGTAATGGTTTCATTCATTAATTTTCTCCTCATAGTTACATAACAATGGAAACAAAAATTAATATATAATTTTCTTCATAAAACTAGCTTATACCTAGTTAATCCCTTATATTGATTACTAATATTTGGTAATGTCAAATATTTCAAAATCTCAGTTATCCGAACAGCAAAAAATTCAATTATACAAAACGTTTTGTGATATGTAGCATATAATGAGTATAGTACACCGTATTACAATGAATTAAAAACTCTTAATCATTGCAAATAGGAGCATTTAATCATAAACAATTAAAAACTGAAACTCCTTCCTACCTTTTCAGCCTTATTTAGATAATTTGGTTAAAAAAACAAGAAATACCTGAAGTAAAAACATATTAATTGTACTCTGTAACAGAACCACTATGTACAATATATCTTTTTATGTAAATTATATAACATATAGAATTCGATTCCGCAAGAGTTGAAAAATATCAAGTCAACAGATGGAATTAATAAATGTTTGTTGTCTTATTATTTCAATGAAACTTGACATTTAGGTAATCATCTTGAATTAAATTTATCTACATACTGTCTTTGATGAGTGCAATTTATTGAGCTTGAAATTGTAAATATTTGTTGTGAACAAGTACCTACTGTGATTGTGATAACATTTGTGCAATTGAGAGACATGTTTTGAATGTGATTATTATTATTTATTTATATGAGTTGTAATTACCTATTCCTACTCAAAATTTAAATATTCTTAGAGCTAATATAATATTATTATTATTATTATAAAAATCTTAATTATATGTGAACAGTTATATATTACTTTCCAAGAACTTTACTCGACGAATTAAAGAATTATGGATATAGAGCGTTTCAATCTCTCAATACTGGAAAGACAGAAGGAAAGAGTAAATGCATAGTTAATTCATGAAATGGATTGAGCATTTAAATAATAAGAATAGATCACTTATAAAGTTTACTTTGATGTTCATAATAAATGCGGCATTAATTTGTATGACTACCATCAAAGACATATATTAGATAAAATGTGGAGTTTATTTCATGCTGGTAAATATTTCTCCTTCATCAAAAAGCCCTCGTGAAGTATCTAAATCCAATATTTCATCAAGGTTAAAAGAAATGGTACTAGATTCAAAGAAGCGAAAATTTATTTCATCAAAAAAAATATTTTATCGATAAATTATCTGACCAAATTTCACCAAATACCTTTTTTTTACAAACATTGACAAACCGGAATAAATGGCAAGTAAATTAGATGAATTAATGGAGATGAAAAAATATCAATGAAATGAAATACAAATGGCAAGCCTGTACACTTTTTCAGTCAGGTCTCATTAAATGTAGATATTCGACTGCAACGGAGTGGACATTTATTAATTGTAAAAAAGATAATAAGATACGCTAACATTTTTGAAGGAAGGTTCATTTTTCTTGCATGGAGATATGATTGGAGATTTAAGAAGAAGGGTGAATAGAAAGCAATTCAGGAATGTGGTTGAGGCCAAGGAGAGATACGAAAATACGGCAATATGTAGGGAATTATTGAAAGAGAGAAAGCTTTGTTTGCCGAACAAAATTAATTTACATCTTTGTTTCCACCTACCCCGAAAGGAAACGGAGACACTGGTACAAATAACATCCATTATCTTTTATATGGAGTTAATAATGAATATTTGATGAGAAAGATAAGGGTAAAAGGAAAGTAAAGCTAAATGATCAAGCTAAGCGAGAAAACTTTCATTGGAAGTAACGAAATACTGAAACTCCTTATTTATTTTTTATTACTCATTGCTAGGACATTACGGGTTAGTAAACGTAAGGAGATATCAGCGACAACGGAGACTCAGTTGAGAGGATAGAGGAACTGCAAAATATTTCAGAGTGGGAAAAAGAAAAAAATCGAATGGAGAAGAAAGATGGACACAACGAAATAAAGAAAGAATAGAGAACGCACCAAGAGGAAAGGGCAAACGGAAGAGGAAGAAGGACTATGCGGTCAAGTGCGGGACAACAATAGAACTCCTTGCGTCGATGAATGATGGAGTGAGGCTGGGGAGACGTTAGATGGGGGAAATTTTGGGAGAAAGAGAGGTTTGGGACGTGATAAACAAAAAGAAAACGGTAAAAAAAAGTTGCGAGGGTACTAGAGACAGAAAGGAAAAGGGGAAAGAAGACTACTATATAGGGTCAGGGTATAGGGCCCCGTGGAGAGAAACGGGCACCAAGGACGCCGGGAGAGAAAAAAATAAGGGTCCAGGAGTTGAGCGGGGAAAAAATTTTTACGATTGTAACCCTGAGAAGGACGACGGTTGAGCGCGCAGTGTTCTACAATTTGGAGGGAATCGTCTCGGCAAAGCTGTGGGCAGGGAGAGGAAAGAGGAGATCAGGGAAGGAAAGAACGGTAGGGAAGAACTGAGAGAGAAAAGCTGCGCAGTGGGTGAAGGAAGATGAAGGCTTTGGTGAAGGAGAGAAAAACTCCTTAAGGTGGGGGAAACTACCGTGGAAACGAACGAAAAAGGGATTTCTTTTTCGAAAGAGCGAAAAAAATCAAATAAAAAGCAAGAAGAGGGGAAGACACGGGAGGTCGGACCTCTCTTTTTTTCCCGGGTTAAATGGTTCTTCGTTTTTTCTCTTTCCTCACTACATCCCTTTGATTCCCGGTCAAGGTGAGTGTGTATCCCGGGCCGTCAAATTGGAAATACGACGGTATTGAGAGCGATGGGCCCTTTAGGTACTTCTCCGGAAGGAAGTTGGCGGAGGGAAGATGGGGGGGTTTGCAAAATCCAAAAGGGTTTCGAAGCGAGGTCGAACGAAGCGGAGGAATGAGATAAAGAGGGAAGAAGATGGGAGTAGGGGATTGGGGAGGGGAGAAAGAGAAGGATAAAAGGCCTCACGGGATTGAAATGAGGAAACTACATGAGCAGATGGAAGGAACGGGAGTGAAATGCGGTGGAGATGAATGAGCGATAGGGGAATGCCTCTGGAGGAGAGAAGAAACGGAGCAGAGTGCGTTTGGCAGCAGAAACAAAGAGGAAATCGCAGATAAAGAAACGAGTTAGGACTCCCTGTAGTCCTCCGGTCGTATATAGCTTTTTCCAGATTTCTCCCGGAGACGGTGCGGTGTCAATGAAGGTTTGCTGGCGGAGTCATAAAGCATTTTTACGTTCCTTCGGGCCACAGTGTATTTATCCTCAGTTATACGCTCGAGGCACTTGGTGAAAAAAAGTGCACAATCTCAACCGGCCAATAAATCATTTCCGAAACTGGTGGACATGAGTGTAAATTTACAAGTGAGAGAAGTATGTCATGCATCTGACTGACTCCGTAATATCACCTTTTATTGCACGATGAAACGAGACATTCAAGTTTAAGAAACTTCCTTTTCCATCCGGAATGTCTTGAATTCACTGCATTCCAGAATAATTCCAAATTCTGCTCAAAAAGGAAAACGTCATTTCAAACTTTCGAGAAATTGTTGAATATATTAGAATAGTTCATTCAATTGAAACGATCAGAGATTGACATTTCAACAAAAGCCTTTATTTAGGAGATCTGATAATGGTCCTTCAGCTTATAATTAATCAAATTAATTCTCGATAGTGATTATCACAGATATTTTGGATATCAGAACTCAATGAAACCACACTTAGATGCTGTTAATAAATACATTTGAAAAATTGAGGCGAATTATTACACTTAAGTTCAAACTATGACTCAAGTTAAAACAGGTTTTTTCAAATATTCGAGATTAAATTTATCCTGGAACCAATACTTTTACACTAAAAACAAATAGAATAATCATAATAAGGTGCTGAGTTCCTTGAAAATAATGGTACTTAGGCAAATGAATGAAAAATTAATAATAGGGAGATAAGGGTTTTATTTTAATCATGTTAAGACACAGACATAGATAAAATGCGTTATCCCCGGTGAAACTAATTTATTAACCAAATAAAGAATGAAATTCTTATGTCAATACATAATGGCCATTCGGCTCGCAGGAAGAATTGCAATAATTGACATCAAGAGAAAAAAATTATTGCTTTCCGCTCCTTCCATTTTCTCCAACCCTGAATAATGTAAATATTTACGGTCAGAAAATAGATGTGGGAGCGTGTTTTGTATTCAAAACATATCAGGAGGTGGCGCTAAATTTAAAAAATAGGGCTCTAGGGAGAGGATATTTTTTTAGCTTAGGGAATACCTGATGGAGGGAAGAGTTAAGAGCCTTCTTTTTTCTCCCGCCGTTCTTCCTGTACACTCCGATGCGCGGCGTTGACACGCGCCGGGTGAAAGAAAGAGCGCGGTGTCTCTTCTTATGATGGCCCGCTTCACTTCCGTACAATCGCGGGAAGGAGAAAAGTCAGCGACCCCAGCAGCAGAAAATGGAAAAATAAGAATGGGTAAAACGGGTCACGACTCCGCAATGTGAAGGCATGTCTCTTGGACGAACGGAGGAGATAAAGATAATAGTTAAATAAGTTCTTGGAGAGGAATAGGATGTCAAGTAACTGCAAAGAGAATAGCAATAATAATAGGAGAGAAGTAATGATAGATGCGCTAAATGATCAATTCCACGCTCAAGAATTATCCCATTAGAAGTTAACAGTCAGAAGAACGATATTCAAGTCTTCTTGGCATAGAGTTTTACTTTTTTTAAGTAAACAATAAGGCAACTTTGATTAACTTAAAAGAGAAAAAATGTATTTATACGATATAATACGAAAATAAAAGTTACATGACACTTTAAGCAGACTTGTTTTACGCTCTTGACCAATAATCTGATTTCTTGAGTATAAGAAATAATGACGACACCCTAAACATAAACTCTTGCATAGAAAAAACCAGGTAATGATTTCATTACATGCGGTTTCCCAAATTTTTTTTTCAAAAGCTATGTGAATTAGGAAATAAAACTAAATTTCGTCCATAAAATAGGAGTATTTCTTATATTTTCTTTCGTTTGTCGTTCATCACAACTTCATACGACCAGTATATCAAATTTAAATACGCAAAAGAGAAGAAGACTGCAAGCAAACTACCGTGACGCACTTTAATGCTAGTGGTCAGGATTCGGTAAAGTAGTTTGTTGTGGGTGAAAATTTAGCGTCAGAGGTCATTTTACCAGGAATCAGACTAAGGAAATCACGTAAAAATGTCTTATCAACAATATGTCATTCAGCTTTACAAACCTGAGGAATGTAGAACTGACCCACTTCTGGATAATATTTAGGTATATAGATGAGTAGGGTACAAACGGTTCACCACGGTGATATGACAAACTAAAACTTCTATGGAACATGTGAAATAACCTGCTCACAAACCATAAAAGTTTGTTTGTTTAAGTAAGATGGTTTGATCGTGAAACGGTAAAAAGAAAATTATACGTAATACATTTTTACTGGAATTCTTACCCCCGACCTTCATGTTCATTTAGTTTTTGATACATCTAAAGGTAGGATAAATTTGTATATCCATTTAATTTAACAAAGTAGGTTTTTAATGCACATGAGTGAGAGCATTGGGGGTAGAGGGGAAAATACTTAAGCGCATCTTTGGTGAATCTCTCCAACCATTTATGAGTTCCTTATAAATATTTTGAACATTCAACCCTTGAATAGTAAAATCTTGAAATAAACTTCACCAGGCCCTGAGTCAAACGATGGCCCGAGAAGAAGTGATGCCACGGACGATCAGGTATGAAACTGGGAAGTTTAACATGATGGAAACGACGAAGAGCTGCATCTAAATAATTCTCTCTCTTTCCTCCCTTTAAATTGGGAAAACCAGCACCTCTTGAGGAAGGAACTACATCACAATTAAGCGGGGTAGAGGAGATGGAGAGAGAGAGAGAGAAGGGAAGAAGATAAAAATTGTGTGAGATAATGAGCAGGAGTGGAAAGAGCGAAAGAACAGGGGAAGGTAAGGGGATAATGAAACTGAGAGGAAAGAAATAAGAAGACGGAGAAGGAGAGAAGTATAAAAATACATATAAAAAAGTTTAAGCAAGAAGAGGGGAAGAAGTGAGATGGGAAGATGTGGAGATTAAGGTGCTTTTTCGTGGGGGTGGCGGAGGGAATGTAAAATTTGCGGGAGGGGGGGATCCGAAATGGGACGGAGAGTGGGGTGGGAACAAACGATGCGGAGATAAGAAGCTGGGGCGAGAGGGGAGGGGATTTGACAGGGGCAGGAGGAGAGTGTGAGGGGGAGGATTAAGGTGGGTATCTGTTGGGAGAGAGAGTCGGAGGGGATGTTGCGAGAGGGGAATCAGTTGCCATGCTACGGAAGATAAGAGAGGGATAGGGTAGGAAAAAAACCGTTTATTGGGGTAATAAGCCTCGGAGATTTAATAGGGCCGATTCTCCTTACGGCGATAAGGGATTCCCTCTCTTTCCCGTTCACATTCACGATGGCTCTGATTTCCATGGCATGTTCCCCAGGCTCTTTAGTAATCAGTTAAAATCCATTTAGTGTCATCCTTTTCCGTCTGCTATTATTTTTTCGCCGATACCTCCCGGAATATACTGGAAAATTAAAAAAAAATGGGAATTTTTTTAATTTTTATTCCTTCGCGCGGACCAGAAAGTTTTGAATGATTCGACGATTCCTTACCATATTTGCTAAAATGAGCGCAAATGCCGCAACAGACACGAGTGTAGAAAATACTTCGTTGCTATTCATGCTCGAATAAAAATAATTTCATCCGAGATTTTTTTGCAATAATATATTCCACTTTTTAAAGTACGTAATATTCGCAAAACTCAGGGGTGATTCAACCATTTTAGATATGGATAGTTTGTATGGATATCTTTTGAAATTCGCGGGAGTTAAATTTTACCATTATTTGTTGAAAATTTTATCAGACAAAATGGCTCCAATCGCGATCTTGACCAAGGGTTCTTGGTATTTTGAAAAAAAAAAAAGAAAAGAAATTTTCTATCACATTTTCAGATGATGCTTGTGTGTAGAATATTTTGGTCCCTTGAGCAGAATGAAATTCAGACAATTATGGCGAGAACTTTTTTGTAATTAACCAGGAGATACTTATCGAGACAACAAAAAGGGCCTCATGAACCTGAGGAATACAAAACTCCGCAACCATAAATATTATAAACCAACTATATAAAACAGGGAATGGTTAAACTTGCGAAAAAGTCGATAAGTCTTTTCATTTATCAATTTAACATGCCTACAAAGACGTCATGCGACAGAAAAATTAAATGAGAAAAAACTAAATGTACTTGCTAATTTAAGTTCGTATAACCCTATTTTTCAAATTCTAAGATACCAAAGTCCACCAAGACATTTAATTGCTTCGGATGATGGCTTGGATGCCAAAGCGACTGGGAAACAGGAATTGAAGAATTTTTGTAATGCAAGTATTTTAGAGCAAAATGTCATGGTAGTATTAGTTACGTTATGTTAAACTCATTACAGGATACAGTTAGATCAAATACAAGTAATTATTCACCAAGCTCAACCAGTTGGAGATTAAATGGATGGAAACAGTGATAAATATAAATCCCAAGTCAAACTTAATGCTAAAAGTGACAAGCACATCTTTCGCGTATACATCTGCAGTCAGCGTACATTACGTTTTTTATTCGTGGAGGTGTGATTGAGATGTAAATTTAAGGCAGACAACTGAAAGGTAGCAGTATTACAAGCAGAATTGTTACTTTCGATTAATGATAATCCAGGAGAATGATTGAAAAACATGAGTGGACAGGTGTATCGTAAAAAAATGTGAACGACAGTATTGTTACAACTCATTAAAAGTGAGGAAAAACGCAGACTAGATATGGCAAATAAACAGGGCTTCCATTCCATGACCTTTAAAAGGCTCTTCCGAGGAAAAGAGCTGCAATGGCAAACTTATGACCAACTTAGAAAGCATCCGCTCGGTCAGTCTCAAAGAGCCTGGAACGGGAATGGTACACATTTCGTATTGTTGCGAATGCATTGTCTACCTCGGCTATAATTGGGAATGATAAACATCAAAAGACGATGATTTTCTGACCTCATATGGATCCATGTATCTAGGTACTTCAATGCTATTTCGAAGAAAAAGGACTATTTGTTAAATATTATTGCCACGAATTAAAGCGATAAGACAGTAAAATTGCAGCCAAATATTGAATAACTCTTTGTAAAATTCACCTTCCAACACAATGAAACTCAGCTAAATTCATTCTCATTGGAATACCATTGGTAAAAGGTTAACTTGAGCAGAAAGGGGCAGCAAAATACTGATAAATCTAACCCAAACTCTTCAGTGAGCATTAAATATTTAGGAAGTCCTATTTGCCATTCATATCCCGAGACACTACTCTCGAAAGGATCATCCTGACACCCAGAATACCATGAAATAATTTCCACTCTCTCTCCATACATAATACCGGCGCCCCCAAGCACTTTCATGTAGTCATAGATCAGGAATTGGAGTGTATTAGAAAGAGAATAAATCGCATTTAAGGGACCTCTTCCCCCATTTCGAGAGGGCAACGGATGGACAGGGGAACGGAGGACGAGAAAGAGACAACAATCCGCAGTTTCGTCTCCCTCTCTCTCCCAGGTTTCTTCTTAGTGAGAAAAGCACAATGCGATATCACTCTTTTCCATTTATCCATCTGGAAAACAATTTCTTCAGAGGAAAAAAATAAACGTGCGTATACGAGCACAAAGAAAAATTCCGGAGAGGGAGAGATAAAAATCTATTTTTTTTACCCTCAACATTCTTGCGAGTGACTGGGAGTGTTGTATGTGCTTTTGTGTGAGTGCGCTTTGCATTTCTTATGAGGGGAGTGTCCAAGATACGAAGAATAGGGAGAGAAAGAGGAGGAGAGGGGGAGACTGTGGACGGCGGAGGATTTTGTAGGGAGTTAGAGAAGGGAGGAAAGGGTTAGAGACACGACTCGGGAACCCAAGAACGAAACGAGCGGATAAAGGGGAAAGGAAGGAGGAAGACATAAGGAGGCAAATGAGGGAAATGAAGAAATGAGGAAGAGAAGAGGAGTATAAAGACAAGGAACTGGACGAGGGACAAAATCAGGAATGTGGAGAAATCATGGACGAAATAAAAGGGACGACTCCGGAGAAATCTCTTGAGCGCAATTTGGTAAGCAAAGGAAAAGTCTCTCCTCTATGGTCTATCGACTCATTTACATCATACACTCTGCGTCATTTATGTCTCCTTGATCTGTTGACTGCAATCAGAGACTATATATATTTCTTTTGACCCATTGCGGTGAACGCCAGCATGAGAACACAGTATTGTGAGCGTGGAAAATAAAATGAAACATTGCATTTCCTCATTATTTTTTATGCCACAGCAGGCATATCTTAGCACGGTCATACGTAAAATAGAAATCACATTAAGTAATGCAAATATTTTCTCTCATCTACCCGAACACGAGATTTAAGTGCGTCCAACTCAATATTTAAATATCAATGGTTAAATTTTTACCATTACCAAATACCTATGTTCTAATTATATATCATTAACACTAGAAGTACCGGAGGCATCATTTGAATCCCTGCCCATTTTTGAAAATACATGAATTGCGACTATGTCGTCCCTGCTCTTGCATCTACATGACTCTTATTTTTTAAGCTGGAGAGTATAATTTGAGAATAAGAACCTCACAGCAGCGGTGGTTTTCAAAATAATTTTCCTTATACGTAATTGTACCAGAGAGATAATTTTGATCCCACGCTATCTCTCCCATGTTCTACTTGAGTTTTCTCATTCTTGAATGAAGTTATATTACTTTGGTCGAAATATTATACATAGTTCTGCAGCTGATCATTAATACCAAAGGGCAGAACCGTGTCAGACCCGAAGTCCCGATGGACCCAGACTCCGAATGAGGACTTGGACACGTAACAGAAGTCTCGGGTCCATGTGCCACATTCTACATGTAGAAATAGCAAATTATAGTAGGTTGAGATAAACCTTTATTCGTGCAACATAATGTATATTTACGTATAAAAGATAGTTTAGAAACAATATGCACCTAACTTCAATTAAAAGCGTCATATTTCCTTTAGACAAAAAATTTTTCTAAAGGTCCTATTGACTAATAGGTATGCCGCACTTCTAGCGTAGAGAATCCTAATATATTTTTCACAAAAGTTTAATGCTACTAATTATGGAAGTGCAATTGAATTTCGCAAAGCTTCTAGGTTCACAGATTAAACCAAAAGTTTTTCAAATTTTGTATTGCCAAAACCCTATCATAAATTTTTGTTTCCATTATTCTAATTAATTCATTTCTCAGTTTTTTTCTAAATGCCAGAAGTCATACATGTAATTTTCACTGCAAACTCACTTGGACAGTTTGGTGTGCGGTCGCTAGCAGTCCGGGTACAAAAATCTAAACGAATTCGAATAATTAGCCGAACAGGGGTTATAGTTAATTCAGAAAAGGCTTGGTGGACTTACATTTTTCCATTCAGCAATGCGGTGCCTTATATTTTTCTTTCACAAGTGTGATTGACAACAAGTGATTCACAAGTGTGACGGTACAAATGCAAATGACTTGCAAAAGTAAAAACTGAGAAATCTCAGACGTGCTCTGTCACGAAACCTACATTTCTGGTCGGCAGCATCTAGCATCAAAATTTTCACACGGTACACGGCCAATCCAAGCACGTAAGGAAGAAGACATAAATAGAGAATTGACGAATAACATCAAGTCTGATAAAGAGAAACTCTTGCTCCCGCGTAGAGCGTAATTATTATAAAGACGTAAGAAATGACGTAATTCTAATGAACACCTTATAAATGTTTTGCAACTTGTAGACCTAGAACTCAACGACAGTCGAGAAGAACAATTCCCACAAGTCGGAAAATCAAAGAATTTTAGAGAAAACATTTTGTAACAACTTCAAAAGTCATGAAGCGGTACTAAGAAAAGTAATGAATAAACTTTAGCGAACATTCAAAATTCACATATTTTGTGTACCAAATCCACAATATTGGTCATCTTCTTTTAGAACCATCGCTTGTTAAAAGTAATTTGCTATATTATAATAACATTGGTGTCAAAAGTATTGCTAATAGCATGAAATAAATGCCACGTGCAGATTATCGTCAGTGACATTGTCTATGGGGCAAACGGACCTCATTCTCCCTTCCATAAAATTTCGGATTTATTTTAACAAGTAGCTCTGAAGGATAAAAATCTTTTCTCTAAGCACATAATGTCGCATTTTTGCCTTATTTATTTTTATCAGCTTAAAAAATATGCTTTTTAAATCTTTCAAAACATTAAAAAAACAGTTGAATTTGATTTCTTGCAAAAATGACACAGTAATAACGCTTTAATTACGTCTGTGACAGCACAGTTGAAACCACACTCTCCATAGCTTTAACCCATGATTCTGAATTGCAACTTGTTTTTTTTTGCACCCAACACGCGCGAATGCGAGTTAATGACAGCATGAATGAACGGAAAGGATTTATTGTTCTGGAACACGGCTATGCAAATACAAAAATAAATAATTAAAGAAAAGAACTACCCGAATAAATATCAGCGTTTAGATTATTTACAATATTGCATAAAAATAACACGAACAAACATGAAATAAAGGAATAAATACAGAAAAAGCGAAAATGAACTATAAATAAAGCTATAAATAAAAGTCAGCACTGTAGCGCTTAAATTGATCTCACCAACTTAAATGTCACAATGCTATACCATACAATACAGGATTATAAATAACTTCGAATTCACTTCGGAGGCGATTCGAAGAAAGGGATGGAGAAAAAAAGGCAGGATACTCGAAGCATTTGCAAGGGCTGGAGAGAGTAATCTCGATTTGTGGGCTGAATGAAGGCAAAGAAGGGTCGCGAAAAAATAATGTGGAGAGAGAGAAAGAAAGAACGGAAGGCAACTTTTTTAACGAAGAAGTGCCATTTATAATAACCATTTCACTCTCATTCCTTAATTAAGGTGGCTACTTGTACGTAATCACGTAAATGATGACTATAGGCTTGCGTGGTGATGCGGACTTAAATGTGAACGCCAGCCACTGGCTCTAACAGCTAGTACAAAGGGCTACTACTCCAAAAATTCAACTTTACGTCTTTATTTTGGATTTTCGTGATATTTATTTGTCATCTTACGAATTTTATGCATGTGTATCAATCCTTATAGAAACTACAGAAATATCATTTTGCGCACATTTCATTCAAGGGCTACATAGCCAAAATACACCGGAGGATAAGGGAGGAAATAGAGTACAGAAGTTAAAAATAAATACATTTGAGGTTAAAAAATTGCTCCAAATGAAGCGGAAAGGCTCTGGGAGAGACACTCGGCTCCACTGGGGGCAGGGAGGGGAAACGGACGTTCGGGAGACGGCAGAGCAAGGATGAACACGGAGATCTCCCCTTATGAAAGAAGAGCGGTGACAACACAGCCCCTTGGAATACTACTGCGTAGTAGCAGTGGCGGGTAGTGGTCGACAGTCGGGGCGACGCGACGGCAGTCGGAATGCTTTCTGCTCTCCCCATCAGCACGCCCTTACGAGTGCGCTTTTGAAACGGCCCGGCATGGAAGAAAGAACAAAAGTGGGGGACGAGATTTGTGGTGGAATGAAGGGAAGAAGAAGTTAACGGAGCTGGACAGGAGAAAGAGGACAAAGGGGTGAGCAGCGGTTTTAAAGAACTACTTAGACGAACACACAAAGGGGCGGTCAGAGCGATTCGTTCAATTTGCAACGACCTCGGCGGAAATCTGGAAAATATGTCACTGAAATCATTTGAATGTGAGCAGAAAGTAGATCAGAGTCTTCAATGGTAGATCAATCCTATGATTGGTTGACTACAGCCCTCCACCCTTCTCTATCTAATGCTATTTGCTTTACCTCCTGGTACCTCTTTCTATCTACTTTCCTCTTTATTTGGTCCATGAACGCATTCCTTAGCTATCCTCTGGGGTCTTTTACCTTCAAATATGTCCTTCACAAACCCATTGTGTCTAAGAGTGTGTTCAATCCTTCTAGTTCTTCTTTTCTCTATCTTTTTTTGTATGGTCCTCTTCCCTTTTACTCTTCTGAACACTTCATCATTTCTTAATTTGTCCGTCCATTTTATCATCAGTATCCTCCTCCAACACCAGGTTTCGAAGTCTTCTAGTCTTTTCTGGTCAGTTTTTCCTATGATCCATTAATAAGGGTAGGGTGTAGTTAGAGGTTGGTTAAGAAAGTACATCTGCGCAGCATAAAATCAGATGAAAAACATTTTGCGTGGCTATTTGGAGCATACTCCTATTTTGTAGAGGATCCAGAACAATAATAACTACAGAAAACAGGAGATTGGGGGCAATAAAGATGTGGCATCATATTGTGGAAATGAATTTGAAATGAAGAAACAGAATCACCATGAAGCAGTCTAGTTAGGAGTTGAAAAGAAAAAAAATAAAAAGAAAACTCTATCAAGAAAATAATTGGAGGCATTTTGTGACAATACCCTGGGGAAAATGCCAATTGTAAAAGACATGAAAATATTGTTTTAAAAGAAGACCACTGCCAAAACATGTAATTATGAATGATATCAAAGTGCAAAAGTACTGAAGCTGTTATCTGGTAAGAGAGCTGAGTGGAGAGATGCAGCAACTCAATCCTTGGGTTGATGACGGTGATTGTGATCAGTCCATATGCATGACATTCTATTTTAATTTGGTAAATAAGCTTGAGCAAGAAGTTGATATGCTCCGCTTAGCAGATGATATCGCTGTCAAAACTCAAAATTTTGATGATTTTTAAAGGTCAGAAAGCAATTTTTAAAGACCGTGAAAATAAATAAGACGAAGACTAAAATCCTAGTGCCCGGAAGAAAAAAGTTGAAGGCAGTCACCCTGATAAGAGAGATATTGTAGAAATATCACGGAAGTACCATCTTGTGAGACCGAATAAGTACAAAGGACAAAAAGCGAAGAATAGCCCAAGCCACTAAGGTGTTGATGGTAAAAAGACAGCTGCTGTGCTCAAAAAAGATAGTGCTGCGAACTAGGAAACAATATGTGGTAACATTCGTGAGAGGCATGGCACTATGGAATGGAAGCATGGACCGTTGAAAAAGCTGACCTGAACTAGACGCCCATTAGACCTGGTGCTGGAGGAGGATTCTGAAGATAAAATGAACGGACACATAAGAAATGAGGAAGTTATCAGAAAAGTAGAAGATGAAAGGAACCAATTGAACACGACACAGAAATGACGAACGAAATGAATTGGGCAAACTATGAGGCACGATTGGTTTGAAGGTAAAATAGAGGGAAAAGGACCAAATAAAGAAGAACGTTTATAGAAAAAGATATCAGGATGTAAGAGACAGCATTACATAGGGAAGGATGGAGTGCTGTAGTCAACCAATCTTGGGATTGAACGACCAATGAATGAATAGCAAGATGTATTCACACACTACTATTCTTCGAGCTTCTTGTTCAACCTAAATAGACATGATTCACACACATTGAATTTTCCATAAATTTCCTCACTGAATGATTGCCATTTAGTCAACAGTTATTTAGTTAAGATAAACGATAAATTAATCTCTGCATTCAAAATGGTATCAATATTATCGAACTAATCAACAATTTTCGGCATCTAAACTCGATTTCATCACAAACTCGCTCGCCCAAAGCATCATAACGTGACATAACTTGCCTTCACGTGATATCACGTCATGCCGCACTCAAAGGGTTAAGTGACTATGAGCACTATATTAAAATGCAGAAAAAGCCGTTTCCCACTGGATAAGTGCCCAAAAAATAAAAAAATCTTTGTTTAATATAAATTATAAGTTGTACATGAGAACTGTATAAGGGATTAAGTAAATCCTAAGTTTAGTAAAAAGAATTTGATTAGCTCTTACACAATTTAAATCGCGGAAGTAGAAAGAAACGCGGGTTGAAAATCTGATAATAACGATTAATTGAATGAACGATTTTATAGCTTCCAGGGTAAAAAGCCGAATAGTTGCGATGACGGTTTTGCTGAGAATCACAACCCAGTAAGAACATAACTGCTCATAACACCTTCCATTAGTTTTTTAAATTAAAATGAGGATGGTCGTATACATACAATATTATGCATTAAGATTTTTATCGGTACAATGATACCAATTACGTTTACGGGGGTCAGTTACGTTTAACAGCTCTCAGTTCTTCAGGTCGCTTTACGCGGTACACTTGATTAATCAAACGAATGTATCATAGAACATAGAGAATGAATGGAATTAGAGCAGGTTATATTTCCTATTTAGTCATTCACATAATGATACAACCTGCGGCTTAACATGGTGCAATTCTTCTCATGTAAGATTTTACGCATTTGTTTGTTTCAATGAAATGTACCGTGTTAAGCGGCCTTTAAAGAATGAACCTACAATGATGTGATATTTTCACATCTATAATTGAAATAATAAGACAATCCGATCCCAGTACTAGGTGACTCACGACTGCCCTCTTAACCATCTTACAGAAAGAGCGAAAGAGATGGACGGCGATAGGAAGAAGGGTGTTTGGGAGTTTGGAGGAGGGTGGGGGGGAGAGGGTAGAGGCGAGGGCGTGGTCAGAGCCCGGGCGTTAACAATGGCAGAGGGACTCGTCCCCCTCCACGCCGCTCGGCGTTCGAACCCTTGACCTCAAGTTGCCCACCGGGGCTCGCGAGGAGGAGGACGTGTGGGTGGGTGCATAAGGAGCGAAGTAGGTGCTCCGTGAAGTGGAGGAAGGGGCCGAGGATAAATGAGCTATCGGACAGTCCTGGGACCAACGGCCTACCCTCCTCTCTCCTGCCTTCCTCCTTACTCCCTCTCACTCCGGTCACACTTCCCCCATCCAAGGAGCGTCCCTCCTCCCCCCACACTCGCCCTAACTCACTCTCTCTCTACTGTGCGTCAGGTCGGACTCCTTATAACACAACGCCCGGTCTAGCGTCTCGCCGTCGGCCGCTCCGCCGCCACTCGCCCCATCTCTTGGCGGAAACGAGGATTAATTTGCTGAGACTAGGCAACTCCTCGCACATTCGTCCGAGTTCAGCCGTCTCGTCTTCGCCGGCGAAGAGCTAATACCTTGCTCAGCTTAATACCGTGCGGATTACGGGAGTGGCTGTCTCAAAATGAAGCGCAGACGTTAGACCGTAAATATCTGGTGCGATGGAAGTCAGTAACGCGTTAGCTTCATGATAAAGTCGACTTTCTCTGATTTCCTGTGTACTATGTTCTTAATGTAAGCGTAGTATAAATAAGCCGTTTAAGAAAATTGATTTATAAATGGCAGCTTCTGAAACGATAGGACACTACTTGATTCACTTCATCAATTTTTCGTTTTCATGAAGCCATCATAATGAATGTATCATCAAAGCTTAAAGTAGAATTAAGGAGTGCTAGTTCACACTAGAATGACAATAGTTATAATTGGAATTTTTCATAGAGCCGAGTAGAGCTAAATTCTTAAGTAGAAGCAATTTCTGAATGTTATTCTGTACTGTACACTTAACCAAAGCTTAATTTGCACGTTACTAAAACTGAAACTATTCCGGTTATTCATTTTGATATTGATTCAAAAAATAAAGCTGTTATTTAACAGCGGTGACTTATCTCATTTTATAACATGGTAGGGTCGGGGATTTTTCCATACCACTCAATTTAGTTGTTAGCGATGAAATTGCATGAAATTATATGAATATTATTTAGATTTAAAAACTTAAATATTTTGCATAAAGTTTCAATAAAAATGCGAGAAATATATTAAAACCTTTCACTCTTAGCACCTGTCCGTAGAAAACTACAAGATAGTCAGTTTTGGGCAATAAATAATGCTCTGACGTCGAAAATACCAAATAACTAATGTTTTTCTACAAGACTCTTTCATACATTTCCCTCACATATCACCTTTTCAGGCAATTACCTAATATGCATATAGCTTTAAATGACAGCGCCTTTGACATTTCCTTAGTCGAGACAAGTATATGGCGAGAGAAGGTATTAAATTTTAGAACCACGATGGAGAAAAACCGACAGCATTAACCATTTATAAATCATATTAACCCAAACTTTATCGATCCAACCAAATATTGAATAGATTTCTCAGCTAAATGGTGAAATATAAGAATGAACGGCAAGGAAACTCAAAGAGGAAAATATGTAAAAATTAAGTATTAAGGATTCAAACACGCCAATGCCCCTAATTTAAAATTATAAAATGCAATATAATTTAGATAGGTAGGAATAATCACTATAGGTACCTAGAATGCATTTTACATAAGTCCAACTAAGTAGTAGACTATTACGTAACCTGATAACTTAATCAACAATCAAGCGAAAGTAATCACTAAAATAATCACTAATTACACCATAAATACTGGCTGTGATAACAATCACACTGTTTCGAGGAAGTTGCCACGACGGGAAAAGCGAAAAACTCATCAAGGTCGGCGTTTCCACGGAAACTTCGTCCGAATAGCCTCTCTTTAAACGCTTCAAAATTGGGTTAGCAAGCCGTTTAAAGTCAGCAGACCACAATTAACAGCACGCAGGGCACTTTCGAGCAATTACTGGTAACCATGGAAATCAGAGTTATTGATGATTCATGTTGGGATTCATTTTCTTCTAGCGCTCATTTTTTACTGATTCGTTCACGAAGGCTTCCATGTGCGCTCGTTAATGGCAAATGATTAAATAGCACCATGAAAATATCGTTTCTCCCGGAAAAACTGATTTATTCCGCACTTGTCACTATTTGAAAAAACATAAACATGATCAATTTTTTAATGCCGAATGTGCAAAAAAAGTCGTATTTTAAATTACTTTTCATAGGAATGCAATTTTTGCGTACGTTTAACATATGAAATTATTTTTGCTGGACGTTAATCAAATGAAATTTCATTACAATAATAAGCATCACTATGATACATATATTTCATAAATTTTTACTTATACAAGCAACATATTATCAAGTAATTATGAGGATTACATTTAGTTGTAAAAGCAAACTCTTGAAATTTCAACAACTAGATTGATCATTAAAAAAAGGTCGATAGCATATTGAAAACGGCGCAAAAATAGAAATTATTTGTGTGTAATCTCATAATCTAGCTGAATCGTGAGTGCGAATAATAATGAATTATTAAGACTGACCATGGGAAACGGATTGTTTGGGAAACAGTATGAAATTTATCTACTATAAACTGAATTAGTAGCAAAATATTACATCAATATTATACGCAGGGATTTAAAGCATGACTCTCACATAAACAACAAAGAAAACTGCCCTAACCATAATATACTAAGTATTTGGAGAAGTTAAAGAAATCTTACCTTATACCGAGGAGTATGCTGTTATCTTGAAAACAAGTAGGGCATAGCCAGCTATTCATGTGACTTATTTCTAGGAATTTACGGATAATACTTGACAAATAAAGGACATAAGTGATTAGCGAATACGCGTGTCCTCAATCATGATAGGCTTGTTACTTCAGCCCGACGTGAACAGTATCGGAACGTTCCATAGACTTCTTTAAAATAGGAAAAAGTTATCAGCAATATCATATCGATAAGATCACTTCAAAAAGTACATTTAAATTACGCATTCTATGTGTATGAAACACGTCGTATCTCTTAAGCCTGTTTTATTCGGGGCACATAAATGCACAATCTGATGTATATACGAATGTGCATCTTAAATACCATCGTGTTAGGCGGTGAATTGCAAGAATGCAAGCATGAATGCATGAACATGAGATGGAAAAATAGCTCCCACTCTAATCCACATGTTATTGCACGTCTGGTTGAGAAAAATATGCAGCTTAAAATTGTTAAACGACGAACCCCGTGTAAAACGGGCTTTCAGAACAACTGCAAACATGCAGTGCCTGTCCATATTATTGTTAGCATTACACTTTCTTTTTTGGCTTGAATGGAAGAAACACACCAGAAAACGCCGCGTTCCCAGCAGAGTATCACCACACTGAAAAATTATTTAATGCTTTAGCGGCGAATGTTTTGGGTAAATTCTTCTTGAGTATTCCACCGGGTTAAGTTTTTAAACCGCACTATTGGACGTAACCTCAACGAAATCTACCCTGATTTAGATGTACGAGTCGTTCGTAGAAATGTCGTCACTGTTCGAAAATTGAACCCGGCGGAAAACCTGAGAAAAGTTTCCTCACCACCATACTGCTCTTCACAAATTTTAAGATTTTCAGTGAACGTTCACATGAAAACCTCGTCCAAATTCGTCAGATTTACAACTGAAGTTTCCAGTTTCCTTTTCAAAAAGTTTTTTTTCCTTACGTTTCCTCCATTTTGATGAATCAACAACAGCGCGGTTCCAGTGGAAATAGAAACATCCCACAAACAGATAGTCGTATCTCGAGTTGCAGCAGACAGGAACTATTTCTCCCAACTGCTGCGGACTTTTCCACAAATATTTCCCAGCGTCGACGACAAGAGCTCCCCGCAAACCATTCTTTCTTTCTATTCAAAACCGCTTCATGAAGATGTGGAGTGAGAGGGGGGAGACAGAGTACTCTGCATGGGGCACACTTTTTCTTCTTCACTGAAAAGGTGTCACCGGCACTTGAACCAAAAAAAATAAGCCTTGGGTGATTGGCAGCTTTGGGAAAATAAATCGGAACTCTCTCTACGGGAGCGAGACTGATGGGTGGAGGGGTAGGGTGGACGCACATACGTTTACCGCATAAACCACAGAAAAAGGACCCATATACCGGCGGGGGGGGCGAGGTTGAATTGAACACAAAAATAGGGAGTAACGTGACAAACCATCGATAACTGGGGCACGACACAATAGGACGGTACGACACAACCAACAGAGAGAGGTCGGTTTCAGTTCACCACTAGAAAGAAAAAAGTTTTCTTATGATTTTTTCCTCAAAAGAGAAAAAGGGAGGAGAAGAACAGGAGAAAGAATGGAGGTGACAATGGGAAAGGAGGAAAGCGGTCAAACTGCAGTGGAGAGGATCCAGGATTCCGAGCAAAAAGGGACCGTTCTCGCTGTTTCCTGCCAAAAAAAGGACCGACCCTTTCCCATCATGTGAGCTCCCCCTCGGGGAGGGGTCCAGCCACCCTTACCTCTTTAGATGGGACGAAATTTTCTTTATTTCTGGGAGTAGAAGGAGGAGGATGTCACGCTACGGATGAAAGGTCAGCAGTTATATCCCTCGAAGGAAAGACAAGTGCCTCTCGACGTAAGGCTGAACATTGCTTTCGGTGGATGCTAGTTTATCGGTAGAAGGGAGGCAACAGTGGAGAAAAGGACCGACGCCGAAACTACTTGCAAATTGATGAAGAAGGGAGAGCTGAGGGGTGTCAGAAGAGCCAGCGTGTAATGGGTGCGGAGTGCATGGACGATAATTTCGTCACTTAGGCAATCGCCATGGCCGCCAGAGGGCGAGAAACCGAAGGTTATGCTGGAGAATATAGAATTACTCGGCTAGGAGCAAAATGTAACCTTTCACCTTCTTTTCAAGGGGCCCCGGAAGAGAAAATGCATTATCGACAATTCTCACACGTTGTCCTTGACACCCTCCAGTCCTTTTTCTCCACACCGCAGCCCGGTTTTGTGAGAATTGTGGAATATGACAGCGAGGGAAAATTATATTCAGAATTCTGGATAAAGAGCATGTCTCTCCCACTTAGTACATACTGTAGAATATCTACACGAAATGATGACCTTCATTTTATCTCGGACTGTTCACAAAAGTTCCACGGATATATCGCTTTAAGGGAACGTAGGAGCGGGATGAATAATTTCAACTTGATGCTATCGCCTCTGAATGGTATCGCTTCAATTTGTACAACAAAATTCCAAGTAATGCGGTAGAACAAATGATGTGATTCGTAGTCACACACATGGGTGCAAATACAATAGATGTAATAGAGATGTGAAGGAGGCCGCATACTTTTAATTAAGGTGGGGTTTCTCATAAATACATGAAATAATCGACAGGAAAATATATGATCGTAATGTATATACATTTATTCAAATGTCCCACTTTGAGTTTGGATAGGCCAATTTCATTAGTTCACAGAGAAATTTGATCAGTTTGAAGACCCGTTGGACACAATTATGTCCACTTAGAGAGCTTGTGAGACGCAAAAACTGGGAAATAGAATAACCACTTGGACACATGCCAAATATGATAAATAAAAACGATAACCTTCTCTGATGCTGAGACAGATATTTGACAAAAAGGAAAATTGCTTGAAATGAAGCTTGGATAGTTAGAAATATGTTGGTAGGAGAACAATGAGACTGAGGGCAGAATGAAGAGAAACCCAGCGTCGGAGTTAGTCACCACTCATTAAAAGGGGCCCTCAGATAGATGTTCTACCAAATGGACAGAGAGCAATACAGGATGTGCTTTACACACAGCACACAAGTTGGTATCTGATATCTACAGGTTATACTTCTCCTCCACCCGGTTTAGATCACGGGCACACGGGATGGGAATTCGGTACTCTGTTAAGCTAATCAATCCGTTCCCTTTTATACCAAGGTCTAAAGAGTGAATTTCCTATTATTCCGGAATATAACACCATGTCGACCACCGAGAGAATATGGTATCCGTGTGTAGACTAGTCACATTCCCCAGCTGTAGTGAGACCCCTCGTCCGCACACCGATAACGCCACTGGCGGGAATTTTAACAATAAAACACTCTTCCTTGCCTAGTTGACGTATGTACTACCGGCAGAGTGAAGTAAAAAGGCCCTAGGCCGGAGGAGACACATGGGGGAATGAGAATGGAGATATATTTACGAAGGTGGGTGCGGTTATGATGGCGGAGCAAGAGGAGAGGAGAAGGGAATTTCGTAGCTCGGGAGCTAGCTGTGAAGAGAGAAATGGATGGGATAACAGGGAATAGGCGGGAGAGAATGAAGAGGACAGGAGAGATGTGAGGGGATGACGGAGTGTGGAGTGGGTGTAGATGGTGGTAAGGAAACGACAACAGAGGAAGAGGGTGGCTGTGGCGTGGCGTTGATACAGTTTGAGACGCCAGGGGCGGAAATACCAATTGCTTTCCTTTCTTGTGCGAGAGAATAACAGTCATCAAACTTGAAATAATGAAAAAAGCGATTTAAAACGCCACTATAGGATTCAAGTTATTTGTTATTTAATTGACCCTGGTTACGACATGTTATGCTATCATCAGGTCATCAACTGATCTCAAAACTTATAACGAAATTAATCATTTTTTCTAAGGTGGAATTAACCCTTTTTTCATTACTTGCTCAACGGAAAAAGTATAAATAGTAGATCCTGAGACCATTCATTCCTAATCAAACCTATTTCGACACAATTTGAGCTTAAAGTGTAAGGACTGAAATAATAAGGATGTTTCTTTTTATTTATAAATTAAAATTTGAATCAAAAAGACAATTTACATGCTTTATTTTTGGCCTAATCACTCATAACACAAAGATGATACATATTGTCTGCAGGGCTTTTTTTCTGGATAAAAGGTGGTGGAACTCAGTTTACCATAAGTTGTAATAAAAGTCAAATGACCTTAGATTGATTTACACGAATTTAGGCAATTTACTTCGACCAAAAATGGTGCCGGAACGCAGCTTCCCCGCGTACCTCCAGAAAAAAGTCAATATAATCTGTTGCTTGATGTACTATGTATGATATGAAAATATTCCTTAATCGTTTTGAAGAATAATTATCGGCTTCCCTGTTATTTTTAAAATTTACATTCAACGCTCCGCGGCCTCTGCTGGACGCTTCGTTAGAGGTTATATCTTCAGTTACTGTGAAAATCCAAAGCGTAAGTTTCTTTATCGTTACTTGAAATTATTTGCAGTAGTTTACACAGGGGATGATTGATTGTTTTTAGCATCTTTCATTAACTCACGACATCCTTTAAAAATATTTCTAAGAAATTTTTTAATGGCAAAGATGAGGAGGCCCCAACAGTCTCACCATGGGCAAAACTCCCTCCACCTTTTCCTGGATACGACACTAGAGGGGGTTGAGGGAAGGGGGCAGAGAATAGCTCTCGGTAGGGACCTCGCCGAGAGGTTTTGGAGGAACACCGTGGAGCACCCCCAAGGCGTGAAAGTGGCTGCAGTCAAGGAGACTGGCGTCGTAATCTTCACATCTCCCCATTACCCTCCCTTACTCCTAGGTTGGGCGACCGTGACGGAGTCGAATACACGACCTGTCTTCCCACCCTCAAGCGGTCTAAAGCCACTTTCCCCCCACCTTCCCCTTTCCCACTCCACCCAACTGTCCCCGTCCACTCATCCAACACTGCTTCTGCACCCAAAGCCCTGTCCGGTGAATACAACTCACACTTTTGGTACACTACCGCCCTCCCATGAGAATTTCCACTCCGTTACTCCTAGTGCTGGAGACTACAATAGGGATGCGCTCTCCAAGCTTACTTAGCCCCTTTTGAACATAATTTCACTACTGCCAGAAATATTTCCCTTACGCGACTCGGTCTCAACGAGATGATCTTTTTCAAACGGCAGATATTTACTGCTGTTCTAGCAGCATGATACAACCACTAGGAATCAAAACTAGAGGGGAAATTATACGACCATGAGGAAGATTTGTGTCCAAAGAAAAATGACACTCATAAACCATCGTACAACGCTATCAACAATTATAATAGTTGCGATGCTCCTACCACCTAGTACTTAAAAGTAATTAAATTTCCATTTTTGTGACACCACAATATCTCTTTAGGGGCTTTAAAAAGTAACTTAAGAAGATTAACAAATAGTAAAAATAATTAGAACATTCCGTCTCAAAAATTAGAGATGGTATACATAAAACATCTTCAAACAACTGTTAGAAAGCATTGGAGTCAATTTCAAAAGTACATTTAGTTCACAACTTGTAAAATGATATCTAGAAAAGAAGTTAACTTAGCGGATAGTTAAGATGATACAGACTAAATATTCGATATACGGTAAACCAAAGGACAGAAAACAAATCCCATCTTTAATTTTTCCAGAAAACTGCGCTATATTATAAAAGCCTTTACTAGGAAATCTTGCAGGGAGAGGAGCCACGATAATGGATGGAGTTGCTCATTTGAATATCAATTGCCAGCACTACGTACAAAGTAGCAATGAATATTATCACAAATACTTTAATAAACTCCTTATCTTTACTTGGCCCTGATTTCAAGAATATGTAATGCACTGCCACAGCCATCAACTTAACCAATCGGAGATTATTTTCAACCAGCCATAAAGGGAAAGTGACCAAAATTGGAAGATGCAAGAATGCTGAGCCTTAAAGACCAAACCGGAACTTAACGAATCAAAGCAACGCGTCCTTCATGATGTGATTAAGATTTGCATGTAGCCCAACATCAACACCTTTGTAGTTATCCTTTAGATCAACACAGATGACAAAACCAGATCTGTGAACGGTGGAATTCCGATATGTTTTGAAAGGGACAGTAGGTATGCGAATAAATTTCACTACCGGGAAAGCACGCTTGATTAATCAAACAAACTCATCAAAATTCGCTCACCGACGTAGTTTGCAAACAAAAGGAGGAATAATGCAAATGTAACTTACTTGTTAACTTACCTGTATTTTTTCATCCCTATAAATTAACAGTGCGTACTGCCTCAAGTATATCCGGTTAAAGAATTTTTGTCTTTCTCAGCTAACAATCCGCCGCTTCACATCACGGACAAAATGTCAACCTTCATCCTATGATACATGCCAAAGCATCTCAAAGTGAAAAACAACAACGGTGATCGATCAAGCATCAATGACTTCCCATCATTTGTTCCCGGCGTAATTTATTCCGAGGGACTGAATGTCTTTCTATAAAAATGTGGCAGAGGATATTTCGTAATTGGTGGAATTGACAAAAGAATAACTAGTAAGGTCGTCGTTTTCAAAAAGCTGCTTAATAAATTCTCCACTTATGCTGAGTAACATCACAAGGGATTCTAAATATGAATCTGAAATACAAACTGCACTTCAGAAAAAGTATATTAGCGTTTAGAATGAACCTCATAACTCCCTTCATTAGGACAGAAAATAACCTACGCTTTATACAATTATTTCACGTCAAATTAAATAAAATTTTAAACAGTTTACGATACATAACAATGCAGTGACTCCATAGGCCGTTAAAATACTTTCCAGGATGTAAAAGGTATGGGATTGGTAATTACAAGAATCCTTAAAAAAATGCAAATGATTGTACGTGTGCCCTACATGGAGTCAACAAGCTGATTTAAAAACCCAGTGAGAAGGTTAGTGTAGCGGAGGGCGAGCGTATTGTTATTCGGTCACTGGCGTGAGAATCATCTCCACATATTCGTGTGTGTCCTAATAGTATTTCTTTTGAGCGAGGTTTGAGCTCCACATCAGGAAAATACTAGTCGGTTGAGTGAGTGAACATGAGTTCGGTTTGTATGAATGTGTTTTCTTATCTGTTGAGTGATTCCCTGGAGCGGATTAATCTTCCGCAAATCGTTCAACGACCCAACCCTTTTTTATCAATGAAAGGTATTGTTTACGGCTTTTGGAGTCACAGTCTTATTATTCAGGATACGGCAGCATAATTAGCTGATTTGAAGGGTCAATTAAACTTAAGATGCCAGAGGTATTGCTGTAATAATTTTTCTCCATATTCTACAACATGCACTTCAAGCATTTAAGCGTTGTGCAAATCAAAGTGAATATGTTGGACGAACTTGCATCATCACCGGATCATAGTTGAACCTCGCATCCTCGTGCTAAATTAAAATCAACAAATAATGCTCCCGCACCCTGTATAGATTTAGTTGTTAGCGCTCACTTTTCCCTATCATCATACTTTGCCATGAACAGTAAAATAGAATTGGGTTTTCATATTTAAGTAAGTAGATTGCTGATAGATGAAAACAAGCTAATGTTATCAAACTTGATAGGACGATCCATTGAATAGGATAAAACAATCATTTTTCAATTAATACTCAAGGAGTGAAATGGAAGATGAAGTGCAAAATTAAACAAGTCAAACTTAATGCTATGTATTTTTTAAATTAAAGCTCCGGTGCACGAATTATACCAAAAAGAGCTACTTATGAGGAGCATGAATGATTTTCGAAACATGAAATCCGTCAAAATTTATAAGGATTTTGGGAAGTTGGATCGGAGTTGGTGGAGAGAAAAAAATACTGGTGGACTGCAGTGTCCTGGCAAATAAACCTCGCCGTCGATGAAGGCGTACGACAACACCATCGGTTATCAAAATAAGTTATCAAGAATATTGAATGAAGTGTACGCTCGCGGATGATTAAGGACCACAATAGCACTTCACCATGATCAAAGCCTTCAAATAACGTTAGAGGTAAGAGTAGGTAGCATGTTTCCTAATTTGGCTCTTTTATTTATTTTTCCAATAGGTAACGCCCATATAAAAGGGTGTGTAATATAAGGAGTTTATAGTCTTTAATAAAATTTGCAATTTTGTATGACTGCCGATGTTTAAAGACTGAATGGTGGTTGGTAGGCTAGATTTTTCATTTTTATTTCAAACTTGACCGCTATTACTATCACCTCATCTCGCTTGCATTACCTCACATGATTTCATTTTCTTTACTAATTAGTATCTCGCTACACCCACGAATGCTGAGATTAGTTGCACTAATCAGCAGCAAAATTTTACTCGTGTCCGTACATGTTAACTAGACACGTTGAAAAGCAACATTATGATAAAATAATGGGTCATTCGTGGGATTCCTCAAAATATACTTAGTCCGTAAGTTAAATGAGTTAAAGACCTGAGGGCAGAATCACCTTTGTATTTGCCAAGAAGGCAACAAATGGATGAAGTAGCCATCAGTTAAGGAGAAAGAACACGTGAGAGGGCAAAACAAGAAACTCGTAACCAAAATTATCTCGGGACACACATTCCTGAGGGTACTGATTGACCCTCATCCCACACAGCTTTCCCACACACCTTCCCTGCACCCAAACCGTCACATTGCCCAAGTCCCGACACCTTTTTGGCGCGTTATGGCCCAAAAAAAAGTCCCCTCACGCCTCACCCTACCCTTCCCCCGGCCCCAAGAAAAAAACAACCTTGTATAAGATGGGAGAGAAGGATTGGGACGAAACGGAATGGGTGTGGGAGAGAAGAAGAAGAAATGGAAAGGACTCGAGAGGACTGGAGGAGGTAAATGGGGACCGGGGGTGTCGTCAAGAGGGGCGGGAGGGCTGGTCGTGGGATAGGGAGGATACAGAGGAGCGGGGGGTGCAAAGGGGGTGGGGTAACAGGTAGAAGACCCCCGGAGATAAAAGGAAGCGAGGCAGAGCGGCATTCTGGAAGAAGGAGAAGGTGGCATTGTTTGGAAGAAATGAATATTTTAGATCCATTGTGGGTGCCAAGCAAGAAAGAGTAGAAACTTCTGAATCGGGGCGACTCTCTCTCTTAGATGGCAGATAATGCGGGGGAAATTTAGTTTCCGTTCCGCCCTCCCGGACAAAAGCGTTGTCCACCCACCCAGCCTTTCCTTCATCCCCACCACCCATCCCAGAAACCTCCCCCATAGATGGAGTCTAGCCTAGGCTACAAGGAAGGCGGACTGGGGACCCCTTTCATGCTACTGCTTTATGCCCTCTCCACCCCATCCCCCATGTGAATTATGCCCGGACGTTAATTTTAACTATACGGAGAGCGGAGGTGTTTTTCGGGGCACGGTCGAAAGAGGAGAGAAGAGCCTGAAACCCCACCCAAAACAGTAACATCGCAAGCTATTCTCTCACTCTGGCCTCGTTCTTGGACATCTCTAGCCATCCGTCTGAAGGACTGCACTCGTGAATGGATCTCCTAGCGTTTTTTTCCAACGGCGCAATGCGCTGTTTGAACTTTGCTGCCCGGTAACAAGACGGCGTCGTCTCGTGTAAACTATTTGTAAGCATTTTCAGTTGTCTTTATATTGTATCAATGTCCGTATAATATGTACTTAAGTAAAATATAGTGTAGTCCATATTGGTGGAATCTCATCCCTTTGCCACACACCAATGCGGTGGCTAGCATGATTTTTTTTAAGTATTCTACCGTTTAAGGTAGGTTTTGTTGAGTTTTGGAGAAGACGCTACAGTCCACCAGTATTTTTTTCTCTCCACCATCTCCGATACAACTTCCCAAATTTCCTTATAAATTTTGACGAATTCCATGTTTCGAAAATCTTCCCGGGTTTCTCCAAAACCCGAAAATCTCCTCCCGGTTTTCCACACTTTCAGGGGTCTATCTTGCTCTAGAATATCCCTTTTTGCCGCAGCTGCAACCTATCCTTCTTCCCCTGCCCATGAAACGTATTCTATTTCTTCCTCTTCCCCGCTTGCCCAACATCCTTCCCTCTATCCCATTCTTGAGCAACCCATCGCCCCTCATTGCATCCTCCAGCCACCTAGTCTGCCGATCTTGAATTTTATTAAGAAGCCTCTTTTCCTCACCGAACATCACAAGCACCTCCTCGCTAGTCTTCCTCTCCGTTCACCTCACCTTCCTCAGCCACATCACCTTCTCCATCTTTCTCCTTGCCCACATCTCAAATGCCTACACTCTTTTCTCGTCCTCTTTTCTGAGAGTTAACGTTTCTGCCCCAAATGGTGAATATTAATTTATCCATGGATGGTGTGCATTACAAGGAAAATTTAAAAATAGTCCCCATGCATGCTAGTACGTCACTACTAAATGCGAAACTACTCGCATACGATGCATTTTTCTTGCCCCAGTTACGGATACCGATGCTAATATATTTTCCTGTCGATATCGCTCACATCACATATCTGGAAATATAATATAAAGCACAAAAGTCAATCTCTTAGCATTAATTTAACAAAGCGAGTACATCAAATTGCGGTACACATTAATCGGGAATTATAAAACTATGATAAACTTATTTTTCAATCTTCCAATGAATTTCACTTTAGCTATCCACATAAACTTAGGTTATTGATTGATTTTATAATACAGTTTTCTTTTGAAAAATGTAAGCAAGAATGGAATCAAAATAAATTTTAAGGCATGATTTCAAATTCTAAAAGAATAAACTGATAGGTTAAGCTAAATTCACAGAAGCCCGGTAAGGCTTTCGATATTTTCTATCACCGTGCTCCTTTGTTATTCATGCATGTATTCCATTCAATTTGTCATGCTTTTGCAACCACTTCTCGAAGTGTCGTCCAAGGACATCTATCACCAGGAATTTTTTCTAATCTTGGAAAGACGCGAGTCTGAGAAAACTCCGGAATACTTCGAGGAAAATATGAAACACTTCTCGAAACTTCAAGGTTTTGTGATCGGGAAGTGTGAACGTCTGCTTTTCTCCTATTTGGATGACAGATGTCCGTCCAACTTTGGTACGAAAGCACGGGAACTCCGTTATGTTTCAAATTCCATTACTTTAGGCTCTGAGGCTTACATTCACGGAAAACAGAGCCATTATTCAGAGACAATTGATAACGACTTCAAAGAACTCTAAATGTTTGCGTCAAGAAAATCTCGATGATAATTTAGTGCATACATTAATCACTCCAAGAGTAAACTAAATTCAATAAAAAAGGTAAACTTAAAACTGCAACGTGCTGCAAGTTTTTCCGCAACGTTTTCATTCAGTGCCCTAATACGAAGGGACAATCAGAGTTCCTCATGACAAAGAAGTTGAAAGACTGAAAAACCTTGAAAATGTTTGAATGTCGCCACACAACACACATGTATTGAGTCTTCTACTTGAGTATATCCCGGGTTAGAATGCAGGTCATTCTCATATACTTCTGTTAAAATATGCCAGTGAGTGAATTTCATTCTCATAGCTTGCAAGGATTGCTTATATTCGGGAGCGTTTTAATAAGAAAGAAAATTGAGTCGGTTTTTTAATTTGATAAATTTATTTCCTTATGGAAACAAAACTTCAAAGATTTTACAAACCATTCCAAAATTTGGCGTTTTTTGCTTCCCGAGTATGTAGTGCCAAACTTGAAGAATGTATTGGGTAAAATATTAGAAGAGACTAAAGCAGAAATAAACCCTATCCCAGGTAGAATTTTTTTCATGAGATGGAATAAATTAATAAGCATGGCCCAACAAATTCGCAACGAATGCTTTAAGAAAGAATATTCAATTCTGGATCCAATCTATTGGAGGGAATTTCTTCCAATAAGTTCTTAATTCCTACCTTTTTATTTGCATATTTATTGCGGTTTTTATTGTGGTTAAGTCAATTCAATTATAATGTTTAGTTGTAATTGCTGCGTAAGTTAAATTTAAATTCAATACATCATGAGTCGGCGTCGTAAGATTAAACCATATTACTGAAACTCTTGCTTGGAAAGAGGTTCTTGAAATACAGCCATCTTTATCATCATGAAATATTACTTATTTTTTCCTTAGAATGCTCAACGTGACAGCGAGCGAGGCTAGCAGTTTATAACTTTATCCAGGCCATCTAGCACAAATTAGGCGTTTTGGATATAACGGAAAATTGTATGTAACATTCCCCGGTGACTTTAAATAATGTGGTACCGATTTTAAGAATCCCTTTAAAATTTCACGGAAATTTCGACTAATTCTATCTTGACATAGGATATATGCACCATATTTAATTTTACGTTATAACAACTCTTGCGTACTGAAAAAGTCGAAAGCATGTTACTGATAGGTAGAGATAAAAAAATCCATACACCACTTCGACTTTAAAGAGCGGAGATGGACGGAAGGGTTCCAAGCAAATTCACAAAAAAAGACTGGCGTGGTCGTAAGAATGAAAATAAAATTTGTAGTGTTTGAGCCCAGGTCACCGTAGCGTTAAAAGATAAAAAAAAGAGCAACGAGTGAGCATTCAATCCATATTTCAAAGTTTCGCCGCTCTTGACCCTCATGAAAAACGAGGGCCGCTCTTCCTTCCCGTAGGGTTTCTTAGAGGGGGCACACTTTTTGAAGCTTTAAGGTGAAAAATTGATGAAACTCTCGTGGAGGAAAAAAAATTCACAAATAACAAGAATGCTCACAATGATATAGTGGAGAAGGGTAAGCATAAGTAAGGAAGAGAGCGGAGAGAGAGAAGATGAGCGTTTTTGAGCGACAAGCCTGTTTATTATCCTTATTTTTTTTCACTGGAGGTTTTTGAGGTGGTCGTCTGCGCAGGTGAATTTTGGTTGGTCCAACATTGCTACAAAAACACAAATGTGGCGAACTTGCTTACACATAAAATCTCATAAACCTACCATTCATTACATTATTCTTCGGTATCAAATTACGTAATACGTCAAAACATTCATCCTACTATCGAGGGAAGGATTTTTCAAGCAACGGAACAACTACGCTACACTTTTCATCGTTTCAACATTAGTAAATTCCATTTTCAAGGCAAATGATAAAGTCATGGTATAATGTGTGTCAAGATATTTCATCACCCACACATTGATGAATACTTATAAAATTATATTGGTGATTATCTTCTCCAGTACACGTTATATTGACTAAAATGACCACCGAAAATAAGTCTTTAAGTTCCAAATAAGACTTTGGTACTTAAACAAGATTATTTGACGCTTCATTTTCATGATCTATCCCACGAAAAGAAACAAATATGATAGTCCTTGATTTGATATGGGGACTGATGTATGCTGAATCCAAACTCAAAAATTTTATTAAGGTTCAGAAATCGCACAAACGTGGCGAAAATACCAGCTCCTCTCATGTACTTGTTTGCATAGATATTCAACTAGGTACCCCTATCCGTTACATTGCAAGGATACCTACAGCAAAAATATGCATGAGAAATTACTAAAATATATTCAATTGAGTGGCATTTATTTCTTTTGACTTATACAGGATGAAAATAAACTCTCTTCACACGACATAGCATGGCAAAGGATGAAAGGACTAACAGAGGGTCACGAATGACTGTTTCAGTAAATAAATTATAGCAAAAATAATTTTAAATATCTGTATTATCAACACAAGATAAAAGAAGAGAAAAGGAAATATTTGTGTCCGAAAGGTAGGTCGAATCTGGTGTTCAACTAGTGAAACATCTTATCGCCAGAATATCTTATATTTTTGGATCATTCAGTTTTATGTCCTTTTTAAAATATACTGGCAAAATGAAGCAATGATTAATATGTCAGATGTACATTCCCTTTGTCGCAAGTGCTACTCCGTATCTTCCATTTTGAGCAATAAATATTAGAAATTGTGAGGAATTTACTTATCCTCCATCTCCTTTGCCATACGACAGCTCTGCATATTACTACAAAACGTGTAGGGGTAATTTAGATGAAATAGCCTCTCTCTCTCTATTGAAATACATTCCCCTGTATGCATTTCCTATGTCATCTCCTGAAATTAGAAGCAACAATTTTAGTTATGGACCATCACCATCATCGGACTTCGAAATTAAGATGATTTTATGGACCCCTTACGCATTATTACTTCAGAAAATTGACGAGAGAATCCGTAGCACACGTCATTTAATTGATGGATATTATCTCTACTCTTCAGTTTGTCGGATTTTCTTTTCTGTTGAAAGGTGAATAATGCGTCTACGCCAATCTAAAATTATTATTAATTAAAAGCAAGCAGAGGACCCGAGACAACTTTTTGATGCATCAAGACGGGGGTGCAGAAGGTGTTCTAGTTTATTTCGACACACTATATTTTGTTCAAGATTATACCGCAGTTCACAGTTTTAAATTCAGCTAACAAGTAGTGCCGTTTGACGAAGGGAATTAAGTCAATAGTCAACAAGTAGTGCCATTAGTGTCAACAACAATTGTCAACAAGTAGTGCCGTTTGAGGAAGGGAATTGAGTCAAGGGAATCAAGATTATACCGCAGTTTGCAGTTTGAAATTCAGCTAGCAAGGAGTGCCGTTTGAGGAAGGGAATCAAGTGAGTGAAAAATTATGAAAAAGGTTTCTTTCAACTATATGATCGACAAAAAATTGTTCACTTTGCATTTATTTCAAAATAAAAATCACCATATTTCAACTGCGCTATTGTCTTTGTGGATGGAAATCATAAATATGGGCCTTAAGGCCTGACAAAGGCTGAAATCTGAATAAAAAATGTAAATTTTGTGAAAAAATAAGTAGGGTTTTTGAAGGATTTCTATAGAGAACGAAAAGTATTCTTTTAGATGGGGGAATTTCATACGGTTGAGGGGGTGTCAAAAAGATTTCCCTTCTCCCCAACCTTAATGCGCAACATTGCCATAGTACAGGCAGCTAACTAAGTTCTACACGGAAAATGATGTATAAGAATCAAGTTCACATCATAAAGGCATTCTCCATGTATGTACTTGTTTTCCTAAATTTTGATAATGAAAGGATAAAACCAAAAGAGAGTTTCAAAAAAGGACAGATCCATACTTCATTTATAGTTCCTTACTATAAGAATTCCGCTCTTTTAACAATGGTAACGATAACATGGTCAAATACATAAATCCCGAGACACTGACAAATTTCCGTTTCAAAGGAAAATGCGTTCACCAAAAGTATACTTGACGCAGAATATCGTCAAAGGTCGACGGACATGGAACGATGTTTCGCAAATGATGCGTCAGAAGCAAGCTGACACCTCTCACGCTTTTCCAACACATTTTTTTCCAAAATGAAGATCAGGGACGAATTAACGAACGACAGAGAGGCGGCGAGCCTAGCGTGCTCTTCGACATCGTAGGCCGACAAAACATAGATCGTGCAGGGGCGAGATCGCGTAGGCGGAAGGAACGGCAGCACGCGGGGGTTGATGAACGCGTGCGCGGCGAGAGGGAATTTAAAGTGGACGAAGAGGGGAGATGGCCAAGGGCCCGCGGATAATGCCGCAATAATGAAGGGGCAGGAAGCAAGACGGGGGAGGGAAAGACGGGGCCGAGATGATGGGAAGTTGGGACCACCAGGGGAGGTACCATTCCACGTACGGAACGGCAGGAGAGAGACACACGAGAGAACCACACGGACAGGAATAATAAAATAATGATGGAAAAAAGCCCAGCACGCCTCCAAGCACGCACGGGTCACATGCAGGCACGGCAGAGGTGGTTTAGGGACACGCGGTTTTTTTTTATTTAATTATTTTTTTGGGAGGTCAGACACGACTATCCTCCTGTGTATCTCCCTTCGTGGTGGCGAGATAACGTTTCCTGTTAGCTTTTCCTCTCTTCCGAAAGCACTCCGCACTCAAAAGACGAAAAAAAGCAAAACCGAAATTGCTTCAGGGTTCAGGAGTACGGGTAGGAGAATGTCATGATCACGTTAAGATAAAAGCATGCGTCGACGTCAAAGGGCGTCACGTGTTCTAAAAGTTAATGAACGCAAGCGTGGGGTATTTCTTAAAAAATGAAGCCCTCTTTCTTCTCATTATGTGAGTGTCCGCAACAAGCGAGTATGGAGAGTGCATAAATTGAACATTCACAAAAACCAAGAGGGAAGTTGTTGACGGCAGAAAAATATCCACGGCCACCAAAACACGAAAAAAATGGCGTTTTCCTCACTCGACAGGTAGGCATGCAAGTCTAAAACAACGACGGAAGTGTAACAACTTCCGTCGTTGCAGACTTTCAACATCTTTCAACATTGCACTTTCCCTTCCTCTTTCTCCTATATGATGGGATATGAAAAAGAACTTCTTTTCTCTAATACCGTAAAATGTGATAATAATAATTTTTAAGGTAGTTTGAGTGAAAAATTATTTCCCATAGAAACCAATGTATTTGGTCTCAATGTAAATAAAAATATCTCATCATTCCATATATACCAAAATATCAGCCTCTTGCCGATTTTATGTTCAAGATTTTTGACGTAAAATACCATCCCTTTAGCATGGGAAATGGTGCGTGCATGCCTTCTAGAGATACCTTATTTAAAACATGAGGTATCTAATAAAAAAACTAATATTACATCAAAACTCGGAAGCATCTAGAACTCCGTGGACAGAGGAGCCGTGAAGAGACTAAGTTTTCTTGTCTGCTCGCATTAGGGCTGAAATGTCTGAGGGAATGTCAAAGGACATAATCATTGCTATTGGGCTTAGAGCTCTCTCATAAAATTTCCTCTATTATGTCCGATCCAAGCGAACCTCTTTTGCTTAGTTCATACTTGTGCATTTATTCATATACGCCCCCCTATTCTGATGATACCTAGCTAAAGAATAAACACAAAATTTGTATAAAATTTTTATGAAAATGAAATTACAATATTATTTGGGAGAAACAAATACCGTGACTATTATTAATACTAATATTACATCGAAACTCGGAAAATGTTTGGTAAAACATTCCTTTGGAGTACATTGCTCTATGAAAGCGAGAGTTGGACCCTCCGGAAACGGGAAATAAAGCAATTAAAAGCAGCAGAGACGTGGATTTGGAGGAGGATGCTTAAGATTAGCTGGACGGGAAAGAAAATTAATGAAGAGGTTTTAATGGAAATAAATTAAAAGAGAACCCTACTCAATACCATGGAAAAAAGAAATATAACATTTTTTAGGACATCTCCTGAGACACAATAGATCTTTTGTCAATGTGATAGAGGGGAAGTTGCTGGGGAAGAAAGGTAGAGGAAGACCAAGGTTACAGTACCTAAGCAAGGCACAAGAACTGATGGGGGACAGAAAATTATTGGCTCTCTAAGAGATTAGCAGAGAACAGGACCACATGGTTGCAGCAACAAGGCGGAGCCTTTAGTTAAAGAAGAATTATTAATACTATCAAGACCATCTGAACAGGACGGGTGTAAAAAATCAGGAAAAAAACGGAGAAAAAATCATCTTTAGCTTACTCGGTGAGAGGAAAGAACCTTGAAGTGTGTCCTGCAATTGCAGCAACCTTGGGTTGATATTTATCTTCCCCTTCCCCTTTCTCCGTGGGATGTGGGGAATACAAATTTTCCATGTCAGACACCTGTTTCCAGTATTTTCTGGAATGTTTCCTCGTGCGCCAAGGGCCACACTCAGACATCTTCGTCTCCAATTCCGGAAGTTCTGAAATTAAAAACAAAATATGGTTACGGAACACTTGTCATCAATTAGTTTCCTGCATAACAACCTGAAGTAAAAAGTAAATAAAGGAAAATAATAAGATAAAATTCCCTTGGAATACAAAAAGAGAGAGGATAGTTCCACAACAAAAAGTGTAATAGTGCCGAATAAATGGTGTATGGAAGATAATGAACACGAATAGCCCAAATTAGTTTTATAAAATTTCCACATTTTACAAGAAAAACAAGTTATATATACCGAGAATCATTAGCGGGCCGAATTTAATCCTTAATACATTTTTCCATCTTTAGAGAGAAAAAGTGGTAATAAATGGTTCACTCGATTAGGAATTTTGGACTCAATATCGCTTGAAAGTGTCAAACCTGCTGATTTGTCTAGAAATTTCTCACTCTACAACCAAAACTCGCACAGAATCAATCACTTACAAGCTAAAGATCGTAAATATATTCTCTTGGTTCCATTATACAAAAGCCTAGCACTGCAGGCTGATTCACAAAATCTGATAATTTTTATATTGATACCAATTGGATAAAGATCAATTCAATATCTACGGAATTTCTCCAACAAATAAGCGTATTCACGCTGATTTTTCTTCTAAAATAGTTTCTTCAAAATAACTCTGAGGATGCAATCGGTATATTACACTCATACGATAGTCAGAACAGGAGGTAAACTCATAAAAAACACACAGATAATATTGCTAACACAGATATTATCTTTGCCTTGTTATATGCTGAGTACTAAGAGTTTCTATTGTACTACTTCATACATGTCATACTCATCCAAAGTTTATTCTTTCTGCCAAAGATTACTCTTACTTTATAAATAAATGTCGGTCCGTTGCAATGTACAACATCCGGTATTTCATTTAATATCATTTAATATAATACTATGTCAAGTAAACGATATCCTACATCACCATACAGCTTCTTTAACCAAACATAAACAATATCGGGCCAGAGTGATACAAAGGGTAATTTAGATAACGATTTACTGAATACGCTAAAATTTAATGCAGAGCAAACTTAATTACGGAGAGAGCTTTTTAGTTTCTCTAATAATAAGGACCTAAGCAAGAGAGGAGATATATTGTACATGTTTACCCAGTTAATGTAGAAGAGAGGGGTCAAGGTGAAGAACCTGGGAGATTTATGTTAATATCTTTTTTCCTAATCAAATTGCTATTTAAGATGAAGAAGTGAACATTTGGGACTGTTGATTTCCGTAAGAAAAATGGAAAGTTTAAAGTGATGAAAAAAATAACGAAAACACGAATGGTAGCGTATCTGCCGGCACTACCGCAATTTTTGTAAGCACATTGTTGTTTTGTATTTAAAGAAGAAAAGGTTATACTGATTTAAATCCATCTATAAATGAAATAACTAGACAATGTACAGCTGAATACGCTCTTGAGGTGAAAAATTCCCAGAATGATAGGTTACGTGCAAGGTCCTACAACGCTTTGACAATACCTGCCCCTTCGTATTCATATATAACAATGAAAACAGCATAGGTACCAATTTCCACGTTCATTAATCCAGGAAAAAAATCTAACATAGGTCGGATGTTTGGTTCTAGGAGTCTCAAGACCCGAAATAGCAAGGAGTGATACAAAATTCGACTTTCAGTTGCATAGACCTGACACACTAATTATTACACGTATTTTGTTTGATATTGCTCATAACATATATATTTGATTGTGTTTGATTGTTTTCATATACACATCATCATCATCTGGTGTTCTGCCTGCTGGCAGGTCCCGTACACCACTACTGTCTCCATCTGCTTCTGTCCCGAGCTTCCTTCTTCGCTTCATCATAGCTGATGTTCTTCACCTGATCCACCAATTTAATTCTTCTCCTTCCTCCATTTTTCTTTCCTTCAATTGAACCCTCAAGTGCCACAGTTATTATACTTTTCCCTCTCATCACATGGCCCAATCAGTTTCCTTTCCTTTTCCTTATTTCATTTAGGAGCGATCTTCCTTCTTTTACTTTGCTCAAAACCTCTTTATTTCTCATCTAATCTACCCATCTTATTTTTCCCATCCTTCTCCACACCCACATTTCATAAGCTTCTATTACATTCCTTTCCCTCTTACCTAATGTCCACGCTTCACATCCATACATGAAAACGCTCCATGAATGACACTTAGCCAGTCTCTTTCTCAGGTCCAGATCCAGGCTTTTATTGCATAGCAAGTTTTTCCTCTGGCTGAAGGCCTCTTTTGCCATTGCTATCCTTGCTTTTATTTCTGCAATACTTCTCCAGTCGTTTGTCACCATCGTTCCTAGGTACCGGTAACTTATCACTTTTCCTATTACACCTTCATTTTTTTTCACACTCGAATAATTTTCACAGTTTACGGGCATCACCTTTGTCTTTCCTAGGTTTATCTTCATCCTATATTCTTTCATCCCTTCTTCCAAAACCTTTATCAACCTTTGAAGTGATTGCATATCATCTGTTATCATTACCATGTCATCTATGAATCTTATACTTCTTATTTTCCTACCTCCAATGCTGACTCCTTCCTCTCTCCCATCAAAAGATTTATGGATCATGTCCTCAACATATATATTGAGCAAAATTGGCGACAGACAGCATCCCTGCCTTACTCCTCTACCAAGATCCACCCATTCTGTCATATCCTCATTTATTTTTAATGCAGCTTTTTGCCTCATATATAATTCTCTAATGAGTTTTCTCTCCATCCATACCAGCCCCTTCTCTTTTAGAATTTTGAACATTTTATTCCATTCAACCCGATCAAAAGCCTTTTCCAGATCAATAAAACGAAGTGCCATTCCTTTTCCTCTCTCTATGTACCTTTCTCCAGTTATTCTTAACAGGCCAATCCCTTGTTCCTTTCCCTTTCCGGAAACAAAGTTGTTCCTCCCCTATATTTTCTTCCATTATTCTTATTAATCTCCTGTTCAAAACTCTCAACATTATTTTGGCTGCATGTGTAATTAGGCTTATCGTTCTATGTTCAGTACATTTCCGTGTTCCAGGCTTCTTAGGAATTGGTACCATCACTGTTCTTACAAAATCTGGAGGCCATTCACCAGTGTGATATATTTTGTTACACATGTTAACAATTTCCTGCACACCCTCTTCATTCAAGCACTTGAAAAATTCAATAGGGATCTCATCCATTCCTGTTGCCTTCCCTTTTCCCATTTCTTCAATTGTTTTTTCTACTTCCCTCTTCAACACTGATAAACCTCTACCTTCCGGAGGCACCATTTCTTCTGCCTCCAAGTCCAAATCCACTGGCTTCTCCTTTGAGCAATACAGGTCTTCCAAATATTCTGTACATCTTTCTGTCATTTCTTTCCTCTCATGCATAATTCTGCAGTCAATACTCTCAATTTCTCTCATTTTACTCTTCATTTTCCTATTATCAGTTGTTACTGCCCTTACCTTCCTATACACTAGGTCATACTTTCCATTCTTTTTGAGGTTTTCAATGTCATCACATGCTTCCATACGATTGATATACACATATCAATATAAAATTATCATTGTTCATTGAAAACCAAATACTAAAATTTCAAGACTAACTTAAGACCTTGCAAAGTACTTAGCGGACTACTTACTACAGAGGAATAGTTCCACATTCAAAATAAAATACCGAATTTTTTACGACACGGTATCAACGAATTTAGTGCAAAAGTTATGTACATATGCGGATAAATCAAAGATTAAAGGCTAAAGTATATGCTCTATAAGCAAAAAAGCCAAATAAAGGAAAATACCCACACGAGAAGCGGAGTAAGAAATAAGTGGGATAACGAACGAGTGAGCAAACAAATGCTTAGCAACCAAACAAAAATCTATATGATACTTTGATAAGAATAAAATTAATTAAAAAATTACTTATATAATACAATATCCAATACCAATTAAAATTATCGTACATATATTCATACAAATTGCGACAATAATCAAACAAAATAGCTATTTACTTTCATCGTTCAAAGTGGTCAGAGTTAGTAACTCCACACCCAATGGACTGTGACTCCAAAAGAGGCCAAATTATGCCACTAATGATGGCAACCGACACAGTGCACATTCTTTAGACGCCTATCACCTTCACTATTTCAACGCACGAAGAAGGGGCATTAAAGCAACATTAGGAAAAACGCTCAGACACGCGCGAATGAAGGAATATTTCCTGATCGACCCGAGTTACATTAAGAGGGTCAATCTTACCGGCAGAAAATAAGGTCTCATCTTCCAATCAGGATTCAGCTAATGGACGAGAGGCAGCGTGACAGGGATATTAGTAGAACGTCGGCCAGAGCGTAAAAAATGATGACGGAAATAATGATACGTGGGAAGGGACATTAAAACGATATGTACATATCCATTGACACAAAAGAGAGACTAGGGATTATGATTGCTAAGATCTCTCGCGAAGAAGAGACGCTGACATAAGGGGAAGATATGAGAACGATCGAGGTGGATAGCATTCCGAGAGAGGGAGGCCAATCAACTCCTCAGCGGGAGGTCCCTTCCGGTCCGTCTGGAGATGAATCAGCGAATGAATGGCGGAAAATATCCTTGGGAAGAGGAGGACCAAAAGAAAAATTACACGGGAGGATGAGGAAGGAAGTGTGGGGGGGAGGAGGAGAGAGAAGAACGAGAGGGAGAGTGATGTGAGTTCCGTAAATCAAACGCAGTCTCCAAACGTTTGATCGGCGTAAAAATTACGTGCCCCACAGCAGGAGAGGAGGCGGGTTGTCTCCGGAGAGGATGTCGCCCGGAAAACAGTCTTGTGCTTCCCCAGTAACCCCCATTCGCCCCCACCCCTCCCGTCCCTAGTCACTGAAACGAACCCCCCCCTCCCCCCCGACTCCTCGTTATGTGCACTCGACCCTGAATCCCATCCCCTCACTGTTTTTACCCCCCGCAGCTTGGCCCCATCAAATTCTACCTCCTGACGAATTTACGGCACGCCCCCCTCCCCCACCCCCGCGTTACGCGTCCCGATCAAACGCTCACTGGGAGGGCGGAGTATGGAATGGTTGGTTCACAACTTTCTCTCCCATCCCACGTAATCATCCTCATCCCTTCTCTCCTTTTTACCCCCCTCCATCCCTCCACCCACAGCCCAATCCTGGCCATTTTCCCCTCCCTCGATCCTAAGGCCCTCTTTAAGAAGATCTGAAGAACCCTCTGCAGTTATTCCCCCCCGATCTCTTTGTATCCTCCTCAATATGAGATGCAATTTGCCGAAATGACAAGTCCACAAAGCGAAGGAATGCCCTCTCGTTTTCTTTACGGGAGAGACCAAGACATGATTGGAAAAACAGCGGGAAATTCGGTTATGTCGCCAAGTTTATTTCATTTCGTGGAGAACGTCAAGGAGGCAAATTCTGAACATGGGGACACAGGATTGGAGGGTAAAATTTTCAGTTAGGTCACTTATTTTCATAGTTAATTTAACAATTGCGTATCGCTGTATGGAGTTGTGCATGGTATCAAGTTAGTTTTTATCGTCTTTTATAAGCAATAAATGAGTGTTGATAGAGGAGAACTGTATTATCAGATAAAATTGATAACAAATTCTGCATTTCACTGAAATTGAGGAGGCTTCCTTGGTCCTTCACACGAGCATCCATGACTTTATGCAAGCATTCTCAAGTTTTTTCTCACTTATAGAGATTTATTGTGACAGGTACTTATATTCTCCTGGTTTAGTCACCACGGTACTCACTCATTTGCTTGAGATGTGACGATCCAACGACTCAAGTGTAGGAACACGCTCTTATATCGGATATTCATTGATTAAAGGCATGCATAAGATGGATTTGTATTATATTTTTTGATCTACTGATTGATATATATTTAATTTTGAAACCGATTTCCTATTAAAGTACTAGAGTAGTTAGGAAATGTCTTAAAGGTCTTCAACCCGATGACATGAAAATCTTCACCAACGCATTCTTGTGGTAGAGGACGGGCAGCTATTCAGCGCTTAACCTAGGGAGGACCGAGAAAACACCGAAATAAGATATAAAGCCCCATAACTTATGTGGTGAATGGCACTCTTTTGTCTAAGTATTACTCACAAAAAACCTAAAGGCGGAAGACCAAATGCGCAATGGTCAACGACATAGATGACGGAAGACAACGGTAAATCTGCTGTAAAGATCCTGGAAGATAACCCGAGGAACAACTGCAACGAAATGGAAATGATTTCAGTAGAAAAATCATCCGTATGTAAAAAGAGCCCCATTTGTATCCCCGGGAGGGGACCATTAAGACAGTATTTCTACAAAGAGATAAGGAAAGAAAAAAATAGAAAAACATAAAAATTCTGCTTCAATGCGAGAAGTTTGAGGATACGAATATAACAATAAAAATAAGAAGCAAGATAAACTAGGAGTCTCAGAAGTGAGACCGCCACTGCCAGGGGATTTCTGGAATGGAGAGTTTACATTCATTCACAGTGGTACGACTGATGGGAATACACGAATGGAAGGAGTAGCTTAATGCTTTACGAGAAGATGGGACAAAAAGTGTTTGGATATGTGCAATACAGCATTAGAATTTTAGTAGCCAAGCTAGATACAAAGCGAAAGACCACTATTAACGCCTAGTTATGTATGCCTACATCTGACCAAGGAGAGGGAAATCTGGTGTAAAATTAGGACGACTTAGTGAAGCTGATGATTAGTGTAACAAAGGAGGAAAATTCATTGATTATGGAGGAATGGAATGCAGTGGTGCAGGAAGAGGCGGAGATAAGGTTGTAAGAAAATAAATGATTTGCATGAGGGATTAGAGAGAAGATTAATTGGTTGAAATTTATATATATAACTACACTTAGGATCACTCGTGTGACGAATATATTAAATTTTCCACAGGAAGGCAGACGATAAAAACAGAGAAACACAAAATAATGAACACACTTACAGAGAGTTTCTTGATATTTCGGTGCTACTAGCACCTTGGTCGCAAGAACGTAGAGGAATGAGAAGGAAGGAAGGACTGAGGTGGAAGGAAGGGAGGGAGGGGAGGGACAGAGGGGAAGGGGAGGAGGGGGAGAGAGAGGAAGGGTGGGGGTGGGAAGCGGGAAGTGGAAGAAATTTTAAAGGAAGAGGTAGTATGAGCAGAGGTGATAGAAGAAGTTAGTGGGATTTATTGAGTGCTGGCGGAGAGAAAGCTTGGAAAAATAAATATAATAGGACTAAACATATTTGAGTTGGAGGGGGGAGGAGAAAGGGGGAAGGGAGGCGAGAATACCAACCTTAAAAATATTATTAAAGGTAGAGTTTTGGGAAGAAACGTGGGTGTCGACAGGGAGGGAAACGGAAATGGAAGGTGGATCATTGCAACTAGAGCGGTGGCCATTCATGCGGATGTTAAGCGGAGTAGTGGTCAAACCAATGTAAAAGCTAGGGCATACTTGACAAAGGAGGATATAAACAACATTATGGGAAACGCAATAGAGTGAGGGGACGGAAGGAAGATGAACGGCAAGGAATTCATCAGGCAGAGGCTGAGTGATAAGGATTCCGCAAGTTTTACAACGCGATGATCCCAACCCCACATTTTTGGAAAACATCACCTCTTTCCTCAAGGAAAAAGGTCCCGACGAAGGTCTCTCTTCCCATGATATCTCTCTTCTCACCCCCCACACCCTCGCACCCCCAATTTCTACATTCTTCCCAAAATCCATAAGACTCACAACCCTGGTCGTCCAATAGTTTCCTATTAAAACTCTGCCACCGAACGCATCTCCGCTTTCGTTGACTACTACTTACAACCTTTTGTCCTCTCTCTCCTTCTCACATCAAAGATACTTATCACTGTCTTGAAAGCCTCTACTCTACCCCACTCCCCTCTGACTGTGATATCTTAATGGCCACCATAGATGTCACCTCTCTTTACACGTTTATTCCTCACTCTGAAGGACTTTCCGCCATGCGTCTTTTTTTTAACCAGCGCCCTTTTCCTCACGCCCCTAGTTCTGATTTTCTCCTTGACCTTTCCAACTTTATTCTTACAAATAATGCTTTCTCCTTCAATAACAAATTCTACATCCAAAATAAAGGTTGTGCCATGGGCAGTCGTTTCAGCCCCTCCTATGCTAACCTCTTCTTGGGTGCCTTTGAGCAATCTTTTCTCTCGTCTTGCTCTCCTAAACCTCTTCTCTGGCTTCGTTACATTGATGATATTTTTCTTCTGTTGCCACATGGCCTTGATTCCCTTAACTCTTTCATCTCCTCCCTAAACTCCTCCTTCTCAGTCTCCTTCACTTCTAACATTTCTGCAACCAACATCACCTTTCTGGATGTAGACATCTCCCTCAGTAACCTTAAATTCCACACTTCTGTCCATCTCAAGCCCACTTACAAGCAACAATATCTCAATTTTAACAGCTGCCACCCCTCCCATACTAAAGGATCCCTCCCCTTTTCTCTCTTTACCCGAGGTCACCGAATTTGCAACAACCCCGATTCTCTTGACCTTTTTCTCTCTAATCTCCACCAATCCCTCCTTCGCAGAGGCTACCCTGAGCGTCTCCTTCAGAAAAAAATCCTACAACGACCCTTCTAAATCTCTCTCTCTTAATAGGTGTCCTCGTGATCATATCTCCCTCTGTACCACCTATTTCCCTGGAGTTCACTCCATCCGTCGTATAATCAAAAACCTATACCCCATCCTCTCTGACAACCTTACCACCTCCAAAATTTTCCCCCGCTGTCCTTCTCTCACTTTTAGACGCCCCCCCAACCTATCCACCCTCTTTAAAATTACTAAACCTCTTTCTAAATCAATCTCCAGCACTTCTAAATCCCTTCCGACGCCTTGCAATCGCCCGCGTTGTAAAACTTGTGGCATCCATATCACCCAGCCTCCACCCTTTCATCGCAAGTTTTAAGGATTGCCATTTTCATTAGGGTATTCTGGAATGAGCATATTGATTAGGTCTCTCGTGTGCTGAGATAATATGCTGGAAACCACAGCCTCCGGCTCATATTTCACCGAAGAGGAGTACCAGCGCAAATAATCAACCCATATTTAATAAAATATGAAAGTCTTTCCCAGAAAACAAGTGGAAAATTAATATCACTTCAAGCTCGAATGTTTCGTCGATACTTGATAACTTCATGTCCACATTTACCTATCAGAACCAGGTCCGAGATAGTAATAAATTTTTAAAGGAGCAAAGTGGACGGAGATAAGTGCCAATGTGTGCACACTTCTGCCATCTTCGTCTTCTTCAATTTTCCTCCACCCATGGTAGACTTTAAACGATTATTTTCCGTCACAAAAGCGAAAGCAAGTCATTGCCCGTACTTGCCTTTTCTTTCTTCCACTTTAATTCCATACGAGCCCATTTCTCTTGAGTAGCCAACGGACACTTTTAGAGTTCCTACACTTGAAATGCCCCAACTTATTGATTTAGACCTGGGACACCTTAAGATGATAGCTCCGATGTATAAATTGATTCTCTTGTAACTTTTACTAGGTATTATCAATTATCCAATTCACCACTACCTAACATTTTAAATATTCTCCATTGATATTTGGAGCAATCATTCACACCAAATATACCATTCATCTGGACGTTCATGGAGATAACAATAATACTCTCTAAATTCCAATTATCATACTCGTGTAATAAAACAAACATGCACATTAGGCGTTTGGCGTTAGGCGTTAGACCTGGAAAGTTAAAATTTATCCTCTATTGTGCCCAGATCCAGTCGAAGTCTCAAATATTAAGGAGTATGCTTTTATGGTTTGGCCATTATTGGGGAATGGAATTAAGTCGAATAATTTAACAGAAATAAGATACGAGAGTTATAAAGTTTACCCAGCTGAAAAACAATATGCTTCCATGAAATGTTTTACGGAAAATAAGTGATATATATGAATTTTAAACCTGAGGTGTTCCATTCAAACTTTGCCACGTTCATCTCCAGGTCTCCCAAGCAGCACGTAACCAGACACGCTAATAATTTTGAATAAGGGGCAAAGTGGACGATTCAGACCAAACACACCTCATGACCTGCAAACAATGAAGTTGAGGAGTGAACAAAGAAAGAGGTAGGAAGGATGAAATAGAGAGGAAAGAGGCCTGAAAGACCCAATTAATGGCTCAAACACCTTTGTGACATGAATGCATACAAATAAACAAAACTCTTAACCGGTCCAAGCGTGACCTAGCAACAGCCTTCCACTACAGCCAATCGAATCAACCCTTTTCCACCAATTCCCTGTAATGCTATTTTCGTCCTGTTTCCCTCATTTAAAAGAACCTTTTCTTGACAACCCGCCCCCAACATTTTATACCTGCTAACACTCATTATACACGAACAAGGGTCTTTCTTAACCAAGTAAAAAGGATTCTAAGGAAGACAAAGTGCAATTTTTCTGTCTTTCGAAGGAATATATTCGTTAAGGTGATTTACCCACGAATAAAGTCGTCACTGGAAACTTTTTAGCAATAAAATTGTGTTCGAAGTCCCCAGATAAAATATTTTAAAGATCCAAAGAAAATTCAATCCCATTCCTATGTGAGATGCATTATAATCACAGCACCGATTTTAACTCGGATTCGAGCAGGCAATTCGCGCTTCAGCCCGAATGAAGAATTCTTAATTGCATCAGCGAATCCGGAGTTCGATTAAAAATAAATGACGCGGACGAAGGAATAAATCCATTTTTCCCACAACTTCCATTAAATGAAACCGCGTGTATAATTCGACCGAACGGCCTCGGGGAGAAACACATCGAACATTAAAACGTTGTGGAAGACAATCTTTTCGTCCGATCGAATGCGGAGGTGGTTTGATTGGTGCACACACACACATATATACATATATATGTATGTATATATATGTATATATATATACACATTCAAATCATAATATCCATTATAAATAAAAAATATCCATTTAAAATTGTGATATATATATATATATATATATATATATATATATATATATATATATATATATATATATATATATATATATATATATATACATACATACATACGTGCGCAACTTATTTCTTGATTTTAATTGCCAAATATCTGTACATAGGGGGTGGGAGCACCTGGAAGCCTGCAGCAGGCAGATACAATCGCCCCATGATCTCTGATATTATTCCGTCCTCCCCTCGATGCAGTCCCCAGGTTACCTCGAGCATCCCACACCAACTGTTCCCCACTCTCCCGGTTCGGTTTCCGATACAATCGCATTTATGGCCTCACCACGTGCGATCAGTATAATGGCGACCGGTTCCAGACTCGGGCGGAGGGAGGTGGGTGGGAGTGCATTCGGGCAGAGACCGTTCTGATAGTGATGGCGCCACCTGACGGCGCGAAGGTTAAGGGAGCTTAGCACATCGAGGATACTTCCATGACAGCAACCTCTAAAAGTTACCAGCAAGTGGCACTCCGTTGAGTGAGCACGGGCTTCTAGCAGTTACTAGGGGTCGATATCAGTGGTATTTGATTGTGAACCGAAAAGGGGAAATAAATTGGCTTCTATTTTGTCTGCAAATTGCATTTCAACTCTACAAAAAATGTTATCCCGTGCGATTCTGGTCACATGATAGCAAGAATGAATTAAAATTGAAAGAGTGAATAAATTTGTAGGAGGACACATTAATACGCATGTAAATATTAATTTGTTCTAAAAAATCCTTGTAATATTGAAGAGAACATGAAAGTAAGGTTAGTGAATGTTCCAGTGTTGATTTATAAGAGATATTACTATTCTCATACTTGATGCGCTGTAATTAAGCATAACAAAATATTTATATAATCTGTACAAATCATGAAACCCAGGAATGCCTCAAACTGGTCAATGTACGGGTGCAATGAATTCCTGATTAAAGGTGATTTTAGAAATTACCAAATTCACTCTTTACTTCCGTCCTTCATTTCTTTGGTGAAACAAACAGAAATAATAGGTAAGCAGAACGATGCCCTGCAAGTCACTTATTTATTGGCCATTCAATCCTAAGTTGGTGTACTGCAGCCCTCCACCCTTCTCTATCTATTGCTAGTTCTCTTACCTCCTGGGACCTCTTCCAAGGTATTTTCCTGGTTATCTTGTCTATGAACTTATTCCTTGGTCTTCCTTTGGGGGCTTTTCCCACCATTTTGCCTTAATTTAGGTTCTTCACAAATCCATTTTGTCTCAGGATATGTCCAATCCATCCTGTTCTTCTTTCCTGTATGGTGTTCTATATGGTCCTTTCCTCTTCTACTCTTCTATACACTTCATCGTTTCTTATTTCATCCGTCCATTTTATCTTCAGCATCTTTCTCCAGTACCAGGATTCAAAGGCTTCTAGTCTGTTCTGGTCAGCTTTTCCAATGATCTATGCTTCCGATCCATGGAGTGCTACGTTCCGCATGAATTTTTTCACATACTTATTCCTGGTTTGTAGTCCTATCTTCTTTGAGCACAGAACTTGTCTTTTTCCATGAATACCTTCTTAGCTTGGGCTGTTCTCCGCCCTGCAAGTATCCATTAAAAATTGTGATATCACTACACTCCATTGAAATTAAATCCCATGCGTTAAGCCGCCATGGGGATAGGACTGACTAAGAGAGGGGAAGAATATACGGAAGATCTTATTGAAATTCTATTGAAATCTACTCTATTGACTCTATTGAAATTAACATCCATGCGTTAAGCCGCCATGTGGATAGGACTGACTAAGAGAGGGGAAGAATATACGGAAGATCTTACGAGAAAGACAGAGAGAGAGGAGGCTGTAGGAAAGTGCCACATTTGTGACTCAAGCACAGACTGCGCGAGATAGCATATGTGGGCGGAGCGAAGGGAAAGAGGCCTAGAAAGGATATGGCGACCGTAAAGACAAAAATATTTTTGCGGAAGGTTTTGCACGCACGCATATATATATATATATATATGTACACACCATCTCTGGGAAAACTCTTCGTTTTGCATTTGTAAATTTCCATTTGCACCGAGCGCCGGCCCCGCTCAAGAGAGGAGACGGAAATTCGTTGAGTGGGCGACGCCGCTGTCGCCGCTGTTGTTGTTCCTGCTCCTTTTGCCGTTACCCACTAAGCCTCCTGCAGCTAAACTCTCCTTTTTCATTAGTTCGCCTCTTCTATTTTCTCGTTTAACCGCGAAATTATTTATTTTCCTCCACCCGCGCGCCGTGTTTGGAATGTGGGTCACTACACACGGAAATCCATTATTTTTCTCAGTTTTTTAAAAGCTTCTTCTTCCATCCTTTTTGATACGGAAACGGTTTCAACGAAAAACAACGACAAGACTCTATATAGGAAACATTAGTATGAAACTCTTCAGGTGTCGGATGGTTCTTTAATAGAGTAGGGTACCTATCACTTGAAGGTTGACCTTTTAAAGCAATCGGTAGGAAAGGGATAAGCAATGTAATTGTAAAACTATTGATTCAGCGAGGTAAATATCACTATATATGATCAGATATTTGTCCTCCAAAATACAAAAGGCATCTAATCCCCAAATATTGTTAACGCATCGTGCTAAGTCATAAGCCGTTTAAATGTTGATCTCCAATAATATGACTGTCTGAAACCTTACTAAATTAATTTATTCAAACCCTGATAATTTCTAATAATATTGCTCGGTTTGAATTCCGTGTATACTACTCTCTTTTGATCTAAAATTCACTCTTTGTTCTCTCTAAATACACTATTTCTGTTAGGCAATATTAACCCTCAATACACCAATTCTTTTGTCCACCATGTGCATTCATTTCCCCACTCGTGGGAAAATCAGGGACTTAGAGTAACGAATGAGAGATATTTTCGTCGCCAAGCCGTACAATTGATGTCACAAAAGCATATAGACATAAAGAAACCTAATCAGGGACAAAAAACTCATGTATATGTTACCTCTAGGTCTCTGCGCGAGATAGAGGGTTTAGTTAAAATAATTTTATTGGTCAAAATCATTATAATTTGTTTCTTATGACACACTGCAACAATAAGTGATCCACTTATATACATCCAGTGCTTCACATATTATCATTTCGAGTTTCTACCGTCTAATATGTCATGTCAAACATCTAACTGTAAAAATAAATCGATCAGTTGATACGAATTAGAGTAACACTCTGCTTAATCTGAGAATTGTATTTTTTTTTTAATTTTGTTATTTCTGAAGAATTGACAAGGAATAGCAACCATTACTGAGGGAAAAATCTCCAGAGCAGAAATATAGAGATAACTCTTTTCCTTCAAACATTCTCTTTAATCTAACTCCATGAAACATGCTTCCATATGAGTATCCTTTCAGGGGACAATAGGACATCAATGAACCAACTAGCCTATTCCCTGCCGGGGCATAATTGGGTTTTGACAGATGAGTAAAGTAAAAAACAGAAATTAGTTGAGCTTGTTGTAATTATATATTGAACCTTATAGTACCTACGGCAACCACATAGCAACTATAGACCATGGCACTCCCAGAAAGCATTGGTTTTAACCTATGTAAATACATTGCAACATCCTCAAAAACCTCTATCGTTCAACGATAGGCAAGGCTTTCTCTTGCTGTATGGCAACATAGCCATCGTAGAAATACGCGTATCAAAGGTATTCCGCAGATAAGTCAGACCCTAAAACACGGTTTTATGGACCATTTGAAGATTAAAGAGGGGAACATTACACAGTCCGTTAATTTATACCTGAAGGTTCTTAGGAGAACTATTTTATGACCTTAACCACGTAGCCAAATGACCAGGGTAAAATACTCCCTACCCCCGAAAAGCTTTACTCGAAGCATTAATGAATTTCATTGTTACCCATGAGAAAGGTCAACTCCCAAAGTGAAAGGTCATATCTATTATTTTTCGTTTTTAAAATCGAAAATTCAAGGTCATCCCAATCCATTCATTCATGATAAAAGACTTTGGAGTCGCACAAAGTCCAAGCAATCAATTACATATAAACCTACGAGTGCTCCCATATAATCCAAAAATTGGATAGCCCCGCAAACTGAGGATATATTTAATCACGTCTCTTATATGCTCAGCAATAGCCTACAATAATGGAGTATCATGTAAAACCACAATTAATAGAAAAACAATTCTAAAGTCGACCAGAGGACGAAATATTTGTCTCCCAAGTAGGTATGCAGAGCAAGAGTCCTAACTGGACTCTTGCTCTGCATACCTAAATTAAACTGACATAACTGACTGACTGACACAACGGAATGACTAAATTAAACGCGCATCACCTAAAACATTTAAAGCTATGGTCCAATTATATACATTAACGAGTAAATGGGTGCTTGCAATTTGCAAGCAGGGGGGGGGGGGAGTGTTATATGCTGATACTCTTTAAATAAGGAAAAATAACAATGAAAGCTCTCAAGTCTGCGTGCTACATGCAAGCAAAGAAAAGTACAATTCTCGAAAATGAAATACGCGCTCAATGAGCTATGGATACCAGAGAGTTCTAGTACAAACTAATATTATATGTTATCCGGTTATTGACGACTTTTCAAAATACTATAATCAGTATACCGAAACGAACGTGGAACCACTGGAAGATTATCATAACATCATTTGACGGTATATAAGACGCTCTTCAAGGTTAGATATTTCATTTCAGTACAGAATACTTGATAAGAGCTCACATGAAGAATTTTACTGTATAAATTCCATTGGAATCGAGATTTTTAATATGCTTATTTTCATATTCAATTTTTATCTTCTAATCTTCTACATGGACTGCATGTTTTCTTTAATGAATACTACAATATCATGAAGCTTGGCTGGTTGAAATTGGACATCAAAGCTACGGTAGAGGCCAGGAAAAAATTGAAGAAATTATACCCAGTATTTAGCAGTGCGAAAAATGGTATAAAGAAGAATAAATAACATGCACTTAGGATACCTAACTCATATATGTAAAGCTATCGATTGAAATATCTTGAAGCCTAATCGACCTTTTTAACTCACATAAATCTAACCCTCTCCTGAAACTGGCTCGCCTTGCTGAGTTCCAAACCTCGAATCGACACTCGGCCCGGCGACAATGGAGAAATATATTCATAGCAACAAAAGTGATAAAATTTCTAAGATCCCAGATAAAAGTTTAAAAATATCAGTTTAACGGTAGGTAGGAAAGAATCGATTGCAAGAATGAGATTTTTCAAATATTCAGCCTCATATTTGTGAAAGAATCAGTCTTGTAGCTCAATTATTTCTTATTTTAATGAACGAAGGAAAAAAAGGTCCTCACTAAAATTTTTCATTTTTCCCATATTATCCCATGTAAAGCTATTGATTGCAATAAATCAAAGCCTAATCGACTTTTTTAACTTTTTCCCAGCCACCCTCAATCACATACAAGCGTCCTCCTAACTTGTCCGATTTATTAAAATCCACGACGCCTCTTTCCAAAATCCCTGTTGCCTCAAAACCTACCTCCTCCCCTTGTAATCGTCCCCGGTGCAAATTATGTCCCATCTTCAGTTCCTCCCCTCCTCCCAACTCCTCCATCGCCTCCTTCCCCAACCCTCTTCCCTCCTCTTGCGTCACCAGTAATGTTGTTTACCACCTACAATGTAGGCTATGCCCTTCATTTTACATAGGAAAAAGTTCCACCCCCCTCAATATACGGATTAATAATCACCGTGCCAATTGCAAGAACCCAACTCAATCTGCTTCCCTTCCCGTGGCGATCCACGCCTCTCAACACATGAAATCCTTTGACAACTGCTACAATGTTTCAGTTTTGTACTCCCTTCCACCATCTGCTTCCACTATTGAACTTAACTCTGTAGAGCTCTCCCTAATTTGGCTCTATCACGCGTTCCTCCCCCCCGGCATCAATGTCTCTCACTAATCCCCCTCTCCTTCCCTTCCCCTTTCCCCTTCCCCCACCTCTCCCTCCCTTCTATCCTTTACCCGTCACTACCTTCTAACATTCTGACGAAGGCGGTTGTGTCCGCCGAAATATATCAAAATTTCTGTGAGTTTTACCTTTTTTTGTGCTCTATATGTAACTGCTAGTCACGCCTGTGACCTTTTTTTATATCTGTGCACTACAAGTGTTTTTCGCCAAGTGGATATATATATATATATATATGTATATATATATATATATATATATATATATATACTAAACATTTCCCCAAACATATGGAACATGCGTGTACAAAGATGCTTGCCGAGAAGCCGCAAATACATTCTGTGAATTTTCAAATTCAAACAAGGTTGGGTATGTAGCTATATTTACAAGCTATCTATCAACAATAAAATTAGTCGGAAATATAATTACTGGACTGCAGTGTTATTGACAGAAATTTTATAAAATTCTGCGCAAGCCGGTGTTTTTCAATGGACCATGCAAATTAAATTCAAAATAAATTTCGAAAAGTTTGAAGAATAATGTCGTTCCCACCATTAATTGGCATTTAATTAAATATATTGTTCTGTTTACGACGATACACGAATTGATCGGACCGAAATTAATTTTGGGGTTCGGTTTTAACATCGCAGTTATGGACGCTTGGACAAATTAGCGGCAATCAGATACTTCCTTGAGTTCAATTAAGCGATACTTAACCAAAGTGCTCGCTTCAATTGGACGTGCTAAAAATCGATTACACCCTCATTTAGAACTTCTGAAATTAACGAATACAAATCCGCACATTGCCCTTCCAAATATTTAGCACTCTCTCCGTCGCATGCCTGGAGCCAGTTTGCTGAGAATATATGAGTTACGGAGGTTGATGGAATACAAATATTTAAACAACGAATCAGAAATAAGACTCATCCAAACTCATCCCACAGAACTTCCCAGCTTCATTCAAAATCATTCTCGGCATTTCCGTCGCACTCTGAGGCCACTAAAACAGATAGGGTGAGAAATAAAATTAAAATTCTAGTCTTTAATGGTGGGAAATCGTGAATTTATACCTGAAGTAACCTGGAATGAAGAAAATCTAATGAAGACAAGCAGAAAAGAATACATTCGAGTATACTTGAGGTAAACTCAAAAGGTAAATCCAATGATTGCTGCAGTCTGCAGCAATGATTGGATTCCTAGGACGAAAGTATGTAGAAGTCAGAAGGATGATAAATAGGGTATGTAGGATTAAAAGATCTCAATAAGAATGAGAATCTTGCGAGGAAATGATAATATGATTGGAGACCCCCAAGTAAATAGGAAGAATAAACCTATATAATAAAATGTAGGCTCCAAACAACAAACTTTATAAAACTGTGATGTTTTACTCGAGAAATAAAAAAACAGGACAAGTAACCTAAAGTTATTTAAAGCCCATTCACAAAAGATTAGAAGGCCTTAGAGCCATTCATTCATTCTCATGGGTGTAAAATAGTATTAGAAATGATTGTAGATTTTTCAATGCAGGATTTCTTCAAAATACAAAACAATTTTACTACTTTTTTATCTTATTACAATCTTTTATTATATTATTTTATTCTTATTAATTCTTATTAATTAATTCTTATTATTCTTATTAATAATAAATTATATTATTACAATCAATCACTACCATAAAGCTAAGAGCCTGCTACCAACGAAGTTTTATTCAATAAATAAGGTAATCTTAAAATAATGTGCATGTGGTAGCACATGAAAGACCATGCATTAGGAGTAACGTCTTCATTACTATATATTCCTCTGCCTATGATAATTTTAAAGGGGTCTACGATGCATGGGAAAATTAATAAGACTTCACCTTAGTGGAAGAAATAAAATTAGGTTTTCTCACGAAGGTAACTAGTACTAGTGACTAGAAAAAAACTTTTGATTGCAATTTTCCGACATTTGCTGTTTTTGCCCGGATGATCGATTTTTTCAATATGGTAAGGGATACCAATAATATTTCCCTTGAAAGGCAAAACTTGTCTATTCTTGTGCGTTAATTAAATTTCTCGTATGCCAACATTAATTTGGCATCCGTTGCTAATGGAGGCCCTCACGTTTCTGTTTCTTCCATTACCCCAAACAAGAAAACGCTTATTTTTGTAGTTTTTCAAATTATAAGAAAGTAATACTCCTTAGCTAAGATTATATTACAAGTAGTCGACGAAACCTCACAAATGTATGAAGAGTTTTGTATGTCCTCTTGGAATATTGTTTAATTTTTCTCGGGTTTCCAATTGGGACATAAAGACGTCAGCTGACAACCTATCAGGGCTAACGACGACGGCAGCCGTTGAAACCCAGTCATCGCCGCCTCTCTCACTTGGTAGACAACCCGAGAAAACACCAAATCAAAACAGGAATTTCAACTGTTTAGAAATTAAAACAGTTACAAATAAGTTTATTTCCTTCCAAGCCTTAAAAGAAAATTTACTCATTGTAGCAAAATTACAAAAAATGACCAAATATTTCGCTCCCAATCTTCCACAATTATATATTTAGAACAGAAATTCGTTACATTTCACAAAGCACCTATTGGAGGCCCCCGCTGTTGAGCTGTATCAATATATCATGCCAAAAATCAATAGTAAACATATTTTTAAAAAATATGTTTACTATTGATTTTTGTTTTTACCTCAGAGAGAGTTGGAATGACTTTTTGTTGATGCCTTCGCTGCTATGTATCATTTGTTGGTAAATTGCTATAAATTTAGGAGTTAAAAATCGAAATAAACTCGAAAAAAGTCATTCAAAAGGAACACTCTCTGAGGTAATACCAAAAGTCAGTTGTAAACATATTTTTTTAATCTAAATACCTAAATAGTAAACTGTATTCATTTTATGTACAAAACAAAAATTAATTTTCATTGTAGCCCTAATGAAGCATAATAAATATGCGAAACGTTGGCAAAAGGGGAAGAGACTGAACATGAATAAATGACCTAAAAGCTCCAGGACAATCATTTAATTGTTATATATCAAAGAGTTTTTTTCCCTAATTATATACATAAAATCTAGCACCGTTTAGGGTTAAATCATTTTGTAAGTTCTTCATAAACATCTCTTCCTCTCTCCTCTCCCAATTTCCCTCCCCTTTCTTCTTCGTAATAAAGCCCCCTCTTTCCCTCCAATGATTACAAGTGCCCACTTAACAACATACTGAGCCATTTATTGGCTGAAAACCACTCTCTCAATAGCAAATGACAATAGTGATAGATTTATGATTGATATTAAAGGAAAACATTGTCATTCTCTGCACATTATTTCAAAATGGGGTTGTGTAACATCCTCCATCAGAGTGATGACATGCTCTTTTCCTTCAAATTTATCGACAAACGAACTGAAAAAGTTATATTTTCCCAGGGTTTTTACAATTCCCGTCTCTAACCTCTATTCTTCCACAATTTTCCAACGCCCCTGCTTGTCCAATTTATTACAATTAATTTCAACTACCATCCCGATTTAAGTTAACCAAATTATGGCCAATTTTTGCGCTGAGCCCTTCCAAAAATTATATTTGTCTAATTTTCTTCTTAGTGATTGCATAACCACTCAAACTGGTGCGTGCATAAAAGTTGGGATGAACAGCCCCATTGCTAGACGCCGATCCTTTAAACTGATGCTGTTGCCTTTCTTCGGTTGAATGTATTTCACCCATTAGATCAGCTGCCTTGGTTTATAATAATTTCAGTATTATATATTTTCAATATTATAATTAAGCAGAAAATACTGAAAATAAGGGAAATGGGTATCAAGTGATGCACATGATGATGAAAAGGTCAAGATTTAGAGAATCAAATGAGCAAATGAAAGCTGGTTCCCAAAAAATTACTTTACCACTAATTATTCAAACCAATACATTTGCTCGATAACGAAATAATGCATAGGCATTATCCCTAGTGAAAACATTGTGAAAGATATATTTTAAGCCTTCAGAGTTAACAATTCATATGATCTTTCCAACGCAAAAATCCTTATCCACGTGTATCGCATTCATAATGAGAGAAAGTGTGCTTATAAAGTAACGCTCACATCGGCCATTAAAAAGCTTTCATGACAACGCCTAAGACTAATGTTGCTCTTTTCAGGTATTTCCGTCGCGTGTTTGGTTTTTTCGACAACAGTTTCTCCCCTCTTCCTGGGGGCGTCTTCAGGTCCGTTGGACATTTTTGTAAATTACAAAAATGTCCAACGGACCTGAAGACGCCCCCAGGAAGAGGGGAGAAACTGTTGTCGAAAAAACCAAACACGCGACGGAAATACCTGAAAAGAGCAACATTAATAATTATAAGAGTCGCGGAAGCCTTCAAAGAAACGCCTAAGACTATTAGGAGGGTGCAATGAACCACTGACGTAGGCTTACACGAAAAAATCAAGTCTTAATGGACAGCTTCCATTTGAATTAGACCTAGACTGAGCCACTCCTGCACCATAGTGTCTTTCCTTCTTTCCTCCAGGAGATACGATGCGAATCAAATAAAATCATCAAGCTAGGAGATCACCGAAAAAGAAAACATGAATCCAGACGTATGCCTGACCATAAAAATATTCCTCATCTCCATATCTCTTTCGAGGTCGTAGGGAATACCCGAAGAGAAGGATCTCCAAGCTTTATATTGGCAATAAAATTTAAAAAATATCCTAGGGCCTTTTTACTGAACCTAAAGATGCACCACCGAGTGGTAGAGTGGGAGCTGAGAGCACCTACACGATAAAAAGGTATCTTTTTGAAGAGTAAAAGGGAAGAACAGAAGAGAGCAAGCCGCTACTTCCCTCAACATATACGATGGAACTTCATTGCTTTAGCGACAAAGGAGACCTCACATCCTTTTGATCCCCATCTCCCTCAATCTTTTTGTTTCCATTTTTACGGTCGAGGATTGTCCCTTTAAGACGCGGAACGAAATTTTGTGCTTTTTTTATTCTTGAAGGCGGCAGAAGAGTAAGGGTGGAGAGGTGGGGGAGAGGGAGGTATTAGACATAAACCGAATAACGCTAAAAGGATTTCGACGGAATAATTCATTTCAAATCTCTCGAGACGCAAGCGCGTACATACCTGCGGAACAGATAGATCCGAAGGCGACGCAGGGAGACCCAATGCTAAGCTTTAGCTCCTCTTCACCCACCTACCAGCACCCACCTCCCCGCCCTCCACAAGAAAAAAATGAGCTCCAAAAGCCGAAGCGTTGACTATAAAAGCGCCGAATCTCTGGCCATAAGTCACGGGGAAACGGTTAATGTGAGACTCAATCCTCCTGAGCCGTCTATATCCACCCTTCCCATCCCGCCACAGCTATCTTCATGCTAATTTCCCCCCTGCTCCACCCATCAAGCGTTACATCAACTCTTTTTTCCCCACTCTTGAGGTTTCTTTATGCCCCCCTCCAAAAGGATTATTCCACGAAGTGCGCTTCACTTCCAAGTTCCACAAATAAGACTTACATCTATTACTGCCTCTCGTGCACGGGTAGATTTGACGCCGAATTGCTCCACTTCAACCAATAACCGTGGCACATGCTGCGATAATTACTTTTGTAACATGAGCGTTGCAAACTAAACCCCATAGTTTCAGGCATTCAATTTTTTTCACTGAGTCATAACATGAAAAGAGAGAAACCAGTCGTTTCTGAGGAAAGGAAAAATCGCAGCCTTGCCTAAGATATCTTCTCGACTCTACTTTCTCATGGTTGATGATCTGTCATTTCCCGGCAAACTTTCTGGCAGTGGATGGTAATGCTCTCCTAATTACTGTTCGGAAGACTGGCTTAAGCAACCTTACAACATTCCCAGGGTAGATTTAACTTTGTCACTGAACAACAGTGAATTTTGCTTCCATTGAATATCTTCTCTTAACTTTTTCTCTGCGAAATCCTGAGAGAGAACTGTATTCTGCTTTAGATAATGAATATAATATTATGAGAAATTTAATCTACTTATGGCAGTCTCTCACCCTTGGATTAATTTCGGCACTTTAAAAGTTCATCTGAAATCCGAAAAGCTTTTTACGTGTTCATTTATTAAGAAATACATGGGTAAATACGATTTCTTATTACTTAAGCGCAGTAAACATAATTTACAATATTTATTAAACCTGTTCATCCAACAGTTCCTCAATATTCCTGTTCATCCAACATACATTAAATGGCTAAATTTTTTATTTATCACATAAAAATGCGTAAATATGATTAAGAATACCCTGCACATTATAAACATTAATCATAATATTTTTTCATTAATTCATGTTCAACCTACACATTGTTTATGGTAAGAACTAGACTAAATTTGTAAGGCTCAAACATTTCAAGGAACGTAGATGACTAGCATCGACCAGCAGGACAATTTGATATCACGATTAAATTTAATTCACCCAAAAGTATCAATTTTGAGCAAACAAACGAACAATTCCCCGAAGTCTTGCATTTAAATACTCCATTGACACATGGTGACACGGAAAAAACATTACCCGATATTCGCATAATCCGTTCAAAAATAGAAGCTTATATCACCTTTGTCTCTGTAATATAAGCCAGAGCTTGTATACGCTATCAACCTATCATCATCGGAGTAAGGGTATTTCATAGTGGGATGATTTATGGTCTTCTCTTTCTAACTCAACGTCCAAAATTATAGCCCATTAAAAAAGAGAAAGTATCAAGTTATTTGTATTGGTACCAAAATAATTAAGTAAACCACAACTTGAGTACCGATAATGCTCTGTGATTTATTTCGTACTAACATGGAAAGTCAAAACAGGAAATAGTCGACAATGATGAACTGAACTTCTCCTCAAAGCAAACGACTTAACTTTGCGCCTTTCACTTTTTAAATATCTAAAGGAAATATTGGTAATAAATCAAAAATAAGAATGCCTAAATCTGATATTATAATAATAACTTTGTAATACTCCAAACAGTGTGTAATATTACAAAGTTATTATAATTATATCATGCCAAAATTCCACCAAGTCAACTCTTCAACTATCTTTTATATGCCTAAATCTTGCTGTATTGATAATAATTTCCAGGAAATCCAACGCATTTCACAAAAGCGTTCAATCCTCTTCACCAGACAATTTCCTGGCCAATTACTCGCTTCATTCCATTCTTTCTCCCTATTACATGCATTGTATATTACCTATGACGAATAATGTCATGTGCTACAATCATGAAAGTTAACGCCCCGGAAGGAGAATATTTAAGGAAAGGCAATTCCAGATTCCCTCGGATTCCTTCCTATATCCGTAAAAACACCTAAGCCTCATTCGTAAAATCGCGGCCTTTACTTGACGTGCAGCCAGCGTAAGAGTTTTTTCACCAGCTTATAAAAATCAGGTCTTTTCCGAACCGATATGAGGCAAGAAAAGGCACTCGAGCTAAACTCAAAGCGCTCGGAGCAGGTTGCCTCCTCCAAGGACTCATTCCCAACTATTTTCATGTATATATTACCCATCCCAGGAATGCGGGTTCTAACCACAGATACTATGTGATGGGCAAAATATTTTACGCATATTTTTCGTGCATGAATTTTGCTACGTGTGATCATATGTGGGCACGCATCTTTAGGGTATACAAACTTGAAATATATTTAAATACCTTAGTAATAAATAAATAAATAGTAAATATTTAGTAATGAGTGTTATAGTGGTCACGGCGGAAATAACACGTGCCTTGAAAATGGAAAACAAGTCGTTTTCCGAAACGTCGGCGGATTATGAAAACATTACCCGGTGCGAAGCCCGGGAAAGATATTTAAATATAATACACCAGGAAAGTCTTAAATCATTTATTGAAATATATTTACTAGCTCCGGGAAATTTACTATGGGCATTGTTCTTTCTCAGATGTGACCATGTTAAAAGCTAGTATTCAATAATATCCGAATTAAATTTATGCATGACGATCATTTTTTTCGCGCTCTTGACCATTATCTCCGAGTCTCAATAATATGTACGAATATTTACTTCAAATATATTTCTAAAATATAGATTTGACCCACAAAAATATTGATATTTGTTATTAAAATATGATTGTCATATAATATATCCACAGCGATGCTACCTTATGGTGGATTACAGTGAAATTGTTATATATCGATGTACGAAATTGCAATTTAAACTAGATGAGAATATATTTAATCGGTTTTCTACTATTTTTTTTTATTTTTGCGGTGCAATTGAAATGGAATTATGCTATAACTTATGTATGCTTTACAAGTTTTTTTTTAATTTAGCAAACGGCGATGCATGCAGTTAACGGAAGACATCCTTCCCAAAACTCTGTGGCCTTTGAGGCTGCCTAAAGCTCCTGAAAAATTATTAAAAATAAATGTATTATTAATTATATTATCATTATTACGTGAGAAAATACATTGTCAATATTAAATTTCCCGGAGTCAGTTACTACTACATAAATACACTTCACGTTTTATACTTATGCCTAGGACGTAATATACTTATACTTAAGACGTATTTCATTTTTTACTCATATACATAATTTTATACCTATAATTAGGACGTATTTCAGACGAACGCCGAATACGGCCAGGAAAAAAACTAATTCCGACCAATAACTAATCACAGAAGAGAGCTTTGATTAATCTCGTAGGATTCACAATATTCTTGACGAAATTGGGCTAAGAGATCAGTAAAATGTTTAACGAGATTCCTGGGCATTGGTAAAGAGTGAGATAACAAGTGAATGTTTTGTCGAAGAAAAAGCTCTCAGTTTTCCACGTTTTCCACCTTCCCTCAGAAAATTTCATTTAACACAATCGCTCAAGCTTAACTCTCAATCCTTCATTGAGACTTGCCTGTAAACCTTTCCAAGTGTCCGCTAAATATACATTGGTTGTGAATTTTCAATGAATCAGAATCAATGAATAAACGTACGATTGAAATACGCCAACAAGAGGGTGATTTTCATCCCCAGCAAAGGATTTCAATGAGAGGGAAGCAATAAGCTTATGAAGAGTTGGAGGCTTAACACACAATATTCCTCATCAGGGTTTAGAAACAAATGGAAAGGGCGCCTCATTATAGCTTCTCAGGCTTTTAGAGATTTCAAACAGGGAGTCAGGGGAAGGTTAACCAAGTTATAAAATTGGTAGAGGAAACAAAAAGGAGGGAGTCAAGGGAATAACTGATGCCATAAGGTCGACGAATGAATATCGACTCTTTGCAAAAACGGTTAAAATTTTCCAGCCTGAATGAACAAATAGTATCATCAGCGGAATAAAGTACTATCATACCGGCTGCAAACAGGATTTCCAGGGGAAAATCAAGAATAATATTTTAAAAATGAATGTAAAAATGTAAAAAGGTCGTTCAAAGCTATGCTCAATCTGCTGAGCTTTGTTTGTGTTTTTAATAGCACAAGTAGGTTGGTAATAGTCTCAGGCGTCAGTTGATGGAACACTTTTGCGTCAAACATTCTCAAATGAAAACAACGTCATATTCCACACTTTTTTATTCAACTTACCACCGGCCATGGTCTTCAGCACATATATACCATAACCCTTGACCATATGTTTCATAGTAATCTCGGGGTTGATGTTGTAGCTAGAGTACTGGCTAAACACACGGGCGGCCAGGGATCAAATCCCTGCAGAGGAGGATGTTTTTCAGGACCCGAACCCTACTTGAGTGTTTTGTGGAGGGCACTTCAAGTACAGTACTCCGTCTGTCGGATGAGACAAACCGTGGTCCTCTTGGCGCCTTTCGTTAACAGCAGGCTAATGCCGACGTCAGATTTTTATCCACCCTTCCTCCCTTACCTATCTCCTATGGAGCAAATGACCTTAGCTGTCGGTCGCCTCCCCTAACATCCAATTCAATCCATAGCAGTCTCCTGACAATGGTTTCAGCACATATGTACTATTGTCCCAAAACATGGTAGATATCCTTGATAGTGAGAACATGCAATGGTACATATCTACAATTTCATGTTCTCGATTAAGAATAATAGTACATACATATGTGCTAAAACCATAGTCGGGAGATTACTCTCAAACCACGGTCAAGGATAAAGGTACATATATACTTAAAACCATGGTCGCTGGTGACTTGAATTAAAAAAGTATGGAATTAAACGTTATTTTTATTTAAGAATCATTATCACAAGTAGCTTATGGAATAAAGTCAAAGGCGTTCATAAAATAGTACTGCATCTCATGAATGATTAGCTTTTAACTCCTGCAGTAAACAAGAAATCAGTAAAAGTTTTAAATAGTTAATTAAAGGGAAAGAGAATAAGAAAAGCATATTTCGCGTTCATAGGAAATTTTTACATATATACCTCCAATTCCTCACATATTCCGGATTATTAGGTAGTATTTTATCTTTTTGTGCTCAAAGAAATCATTTATTATTGTCCTAATGCGAAGAGATATAACTTATTTTCCATTAGGATAAATAGAGGAAATGCTGTAAGAGATAATTTTGAAATCATCCATCAAATATAGTTTAAACGTTATAAAAGAGTTTAATGAGAAAATTATTTTTCAACCACTACTTATCACCTCTCCCAGCTGGATTAACAGAGAACAGAACATCAATCAATATGGCTTAACCTATTTCTTGACCACACTAACCATTTTTCCACACCTATAGTAATGTCTTACACACTTGTGCATGCCCTGCTGCATGCATCCATGCTGCTCAGAACTACCCTGATAGCCTTATTTTTCGACTACCTCTGCCGGTAATATAAATCTTTAAAGCATCTTTTTACTTCAATCTACTTGCATAGGGAAGCAATAAATCATTCTTTAGTTCGATCGGAAACTATGAGCCCACTTGGACAGAAAAATGCTATTACATGACACCAATATTTCAATCCAGGGAGTAACAGTTACTTTATGACTTCAAAATCAACCTTTTATCTTCTCAAGTGTAATACGAATGCATATGCATTTTCCTACATGCACAGACAACGTGTGACATAAATAATCTTGACCGATTGGACATTTGTCATGGATACTCATGATATAGGTACTGTCGCTATATTTGTGGTAAACTTAGTATGGATGATATGCATGATCTAATAGCCACGTAACGTCTTGAAGAGACTGCATGAAATATTGTTCCCTCTATAAATTCCATATATTGAATTGAATTTATTGAATTCCATAAATTGAATATACTGAATACCATCTCAACGAGGAAGTTTTATAAATGAATTTCATTGCATGCAGACCCATAAAGCGTCTTCAATTCATGATGAAATCTACAACCATACAAGTGTCGTGTCCTAAGTAGGAGACATAAGGGGTTTGGTGACTCAGATTGGATCGTCGTGTCGCACATGGATCTAGGAGAGTCAATAAATACTCTTAAAGTCCTAATTTCTTCATACATTAGAAATAAATTGGCATTCTCGTAAATTGGCTGTGACTTCGGCGGTTGGCGCTTAGTATCCCATGGGGCCCCTGTCGTGCGTGGCGAAGGCTTCCAGGCGTCGGAGACGGGAGTCTCGATTCAGAGTATCGGCGAAAGTGGCTGAGGCTCACTGATCGAGAGTTTGAGGCTGCTAATGACAGAAATTGTGGTTTTGACCGGAGTTCACTCAGTACCCTCACTGGGGCGCCCCCCTTAGCTTGAGTTTGAGATGCGCACACTAGCTTATTACTGCCTCTTTGCAAAGTATAGCCATGGAGGAGAAAAATTTAGCCCTGAAGGACAAACTCCTTGCTCTCAATACAAAGTACGGCAGAGGGTCTCCACTATTTCAGCATGAGACTGGAAGCCTCCTTGTCCCGATGTCGGCATGGGCCCTCTCCACGGAATGCCTTGGACTCGCATTAATAATTTACTGAGGTAATTGGCGGACTTGACTTTGATCTTTTCCCGAAATGATTTATGGATGTATTGGGAGTACCAACTAAAAGTGTCACCACTAGAGCATATTGATGTGACCAAATATGATCTAATAGGCAAGAGGATAGCAAATTGAGCAGCCGTAAAGCCGTCATACCGGAATCCTGATTGTCATAAAAAGTTACGCACGTCATCTCACGTTTTTCTCAGCATACAGGTATTGCGGTTTGCTTTGGAGGTGACTCGGACAATGGAAAAATCTATGTGACCTTTTGCTTGGTCATGCACTGAGCCGTGAGAACGGCCTGGGGCACGACAAAATAATAACTATTGTTAAACGACATTTAAACTGCCATGTCTAAAACCTGATGGGATAGTGAGGCTTATTATTTGATTGAGGCCACTTCCAAAAGAGCGCTGTTATAGCGGGCTCCCGATTATACAAACTGTCAAAAAATGAGGCAGTCACCCACTGCGCAAATGCCGGCTGCTGGAGCCAACTCCTCCAAGTCCACGAGGACTAGTAACTCGACTGACTCGGGAGAGAGGGGAGGATAAGTCCACATACATCGCTGGATGAAGACAGAACTGGATTCTCCACCGCCGAAGGGGGGATGCGGGCACATCTCTCGCACTTTTTTCACACCAAGAAGTCCTCCTGCAAAACCGCCGCCGGCCCCTCGCCTCCAGATCCGCGCAGCCTCCCACCCACGAAGGGTTTCTCGGCGGGAGGATGACGGAGAGACGCAAAAACGACACGACCACCACCGTCTGCGTCGTCTCTTCACATCCATCCCTTCCCTCCTCCTCCTCCCCACTTCCCCACACATGTCCCACTCCATCTCTCGAGGGAGGCCTTAATCCTCTAGCGGAGTCCTTCCTTCATCCCACCCACCCACCCACATAACACACTCCTTCTCCCCCTTTCCCTCCTATACCCATCCGGCATGCTTCTCCTCCGACCAACCCCGCGCGGATTACGACTCTCCCGCGTGAAAAATGAAAAAGGGGAAAATAATAACAAACGCGCTCGCTCACACTCGTGAACACGCACACACACACATGGACACATAAGAGAGACGCCTCGCCAAGTGTGGCCGTTTATATATTTTTTTTCATTTCTTTTCGTATTGTTTTTATTATTTTTCTTGCTCTCTTTCCAGCCTCGTTCCTTCTATTCTTTCATCCTCTCCTCAACTCTTTTCCGGCACTGGATTCATCGAATGAGGCTGGGGTGAGGTTCCGTCATGCCAGGCGAGGAGAAGAAGACCACATCTTGACGTCGTAGAAGGGGTGGAGAGGGTGTGATAGAGGGAGAGAGGGATGGAAGAATAAAAAAAATTAACCGTCTCATTCGTGACGAAAGGAATGGAAGGAAGCGCGAGCAAAGAGTTTATTTATATAAAAACATTCTTCTCGTCCGGCTACCCAGTACTTGCGTCCACATGTTGACCAACATGACTGGGTCCCCTCATCTTGCGGGATCCTTTCTTTGATGATTGGCTGCATTCAACACGACCAGGCTCGTCAAATAATTGCGGTGGCTTTGCCATCATTTGCCCTCCGGTATGAAAAAATGTGTTCGAGGGATAGAGTGAGGCAATAAGACAAATAATGGACGACTACATACAGAAGATTAGTCTTAAGAATATGAGGGCAGGCATGAAGGCTACATTATGCGCATCAGTATGATAGGATATGGCAGAACGGAAGAAATTATTAATGTAGAGTCAGCTTGAAATGTCTGTAACCAAATTATCCGCTTTTGGTCATGCCTACCCCGCAAGGTGCAATGGATGCGTATGCATGGTATATTTTAGAGAATAAAGTTTTCAGCACTTTTTTACTCGCAAACCCACAAGTATAAGCATTGCAAACCAAATACAAATTTTCGTTACGAAATATTCACCAAAATTGCGTCATTAAGGTAGTTTGAGCGAGATAGTTCCCTAGTCATAATAAAGACCATATTCGAATTATAGCTTTTAATGTCATCATATATAGGACACGTGAATTAAATATTGCATTATTAATGGTGCAATAATATACTTTTATACGACTGAAATATTAAGCAATCAGACGAAAATATTTAAACGAGTCTTCAATTTGACACATTGTTTTCGCGCGGTAAAGTTTAAAACTCCACATCGGAATGTTTTATGCGATTCTGAAAAAATATACTGGGTAACAAAATGATTAATTTTCAAAAATAGTTGAGAAAACATACACACTACAGACTTAATTTTTTCACATCTAGGAGTCATAAATTCCTATTTTTTTAAATTAAGTCTTCATAGATTGCATACTCGTACGATTTTCCATAAATAGGGCTAGTATTATTCGTCAAAAATCTCGAGAGATAGTGCGGTAAGGGACTGATATTTTGGAAAATTAATATATTTTTCGTAAAAATGTGACCAAATAAATTTATTTATAGGTGAATTTACATTTCATTCAAAGTACCCAAACTCGTCTGATCAATGTTTTTTAAGAAAAAAACATGATTCCCACACCCTCTCTACTCCTGGGACAACTCCCGCATCCTCGCATTGGATCCGTCACATCGAGTTGGGACTTCCAGTTATCAATAAGAGGGGTGTGAATGACATTAGCGGATGACGACATTTGTGCGTAGGAAAATAGTAATAGTTACCGTCATCTTAGTCTACTTTGAATGATCGCATAAGAAAGAATAAAAGAATCTCGCATACGAGAAACTCTCCCAACCATCCAGTGATTAACGTTAATAAAACGAGCTAAAACTTGGATGGGAATAATACAGCGTTTTTCATTTAGAGTGAGCAAAAAAAATGGGGCAGAAATTCGATTATAATCTTGTGGGACACGAAATTCATCACTGATTTTTCTCTTCTTCATCAATAATCCACCGTCATTTTTCGATTCAATTGATTCTCCGAAATACGGCGGGGTTTTCGGCTACAAGAGGTATTGTTTCATATTTTTTTCTCCATCTCTCATAGGGTGGATGAAATCGTACGGGCCCGAAATTGAAACGCGACTAACGCTCGCATGACCGAAGACCCACGGATACACCTAGAACGGGACGCGGTACAGCAGCAGCCGAGCTCTGAGGCGTCTCTTTCCACCGGTCGCGAGTTCGCTGAGATGGATACCAATCCGCATTTCTGATCGTCGGCTCCGATTTCGATATCGCGGGAGTGGACAAGCGTCAATCAATTTTACACGGCCACGTTAAAGCAGAGGACAGGATTTGAAAAAGTTCCAAACGTTCCACTACGTAATCCTGAATGAAAGCAGTTCGGGCGAGTGATTCGTTTTGGGACGGATGCGATGCTTGAATCAGAAATGGAAAAGCTCTGGCCAATATTTTTTTTCCTCCGGACGAAGAAGTCTTTCATTCTCGGATGCTTGCGATATCTTCTGAATGGATTAATAAAAAAACACAAATTTTCCTCAGAAATTCGGCAGGATCAATGAATGATGCACTTCTATGTACGATATTGATCCTCGTTGAGCGATTTTTAGGGGAAACGCGTCTGTCTTATTAGAACACGTTCCCTGTGACATGAAGGATATATAATGTAAATTATAAACTCTAAATCGTTGTCTTCCATGCATATAAACGCAGTAATGGTAGTAAATGATTACTTATTCGCAATATCTACTGCGACAGAAAATTGCGATTTTTATTATGTGATACAGGGAAGTATGGCCACAATTTCAAAAAGATAAAGCATTATCTCAAGAGTACCCAAGAAATCTCAATCCCAAACCAGGAGGTATATGCAGATTTTGATTCAGCGTTAGTGGTAATTTTAGGTGATGTAGAATTCCACAGTATATAAGAACATTGAGAAAAGAATGGTAGTGAATGGTCAGGGGTGAAAACCTTAATCGTGCAAGCGGTATTTCAAGTAACTTGAAATACCGCTTTCCTTTAATAACCAAAATTTAATAACCAAAAAATAACCAAATCTTTAAAATAAAATTAACTAGAAAGTTTTTACATGTCAAAATCTTCAGCTTCTCATGAAAATGAATATCATTCACGAGCTCAAAGAATAAAATTCGGTGCAAAATTACGATCACTATCAGCTCATAAATGCAGTGGATCGCCGACGCTCATTGGAAACAAAAAATAGTGCCAGAAATAAGTTCATACAATTTTGGCAGAGTTAAAGGCAATGAAAAATCAAACAGAGGTGGTAAATGAGTGTTTATGAGGAAGACAAAGTAGAAATCTTTGGACATGCGAGAAGAGACCCTTGGGCCACCTTAGATCAACCTTTGGTATGTAATATTGATTTGAGCCATTGCAATTTTGCAGGCAACCTGATTTCATCTTTACTACTTCACTTGCTCTCTTTTTCTAATTTCAGTTCTTAAGGAACTACGCAAAGCACATTTGAAGGATAATCAAGAAACATTTACTAATGTGAGTAAGAGTTGATCCCACTGCTGATATTGGGTAAATCGAATTTCTTATTGTTTAAATTTTTTGTATCCACCATCAATTTTTGTAAAGTGACTTGTTATTTGCGGCACATGCCTGATTCTTGTTGTTTTCCATATTGATGTGATTTTGTAACACAAAGAAGAATCGGTGAACCCCAAACAGGATGTTATTCTGTTGGGATTCAATGTCTCTCGTAGTCACATTTTGTAGTATTTACCATAATGTGCATGTGCTTATACGCGAACAAATAAATAAATAAACTTGGTAGGCAGTTCTTCTATAGGGATGTATAGTAATATTTTTACCTCTGGCATAGTGGTTGTACAAGCTCTTGTAAACCAACTACAGTGAATGGTACTTTCGGATCTTGTAATGTATGGAGAATATAAATTATAATTTGCACTTCTACGCAGCGAAATAGCTAAAGGACAACATCAATCAAAATTAGCTTATACGGCAGAAAGTTCCATAGTTCCTTAATTCCATATTTTTAAAAATCAACAAAAACCTTAAACTTGTGAGCAGCACGGCTGTTGACACTACATTTCCAAAGAAAAATATATAGCCTCAATCGTGTATTAAATGAAAAATCAAATATATAATCAAAAACTGTAAATTTCATGACGCGAGTCGTTAGAATATTAATTAAACACGCTTAACGGAATCATTCGTCATTCCGACGGAATTAAACTAAATAATTTTCACGACAGGCATACGATGTTCTATAACAAAGGTTTTCTATGCAGCGATATGTGCCAGTCTTCCTCGCTGAAGGGACTAAGAAAATATCAAAATTAAGTCACAGCTCATCCGACCATCTAATAATCTGAATAGGAGCAGATCGGTGTGACTGGCTCTGGCAAACATCCAGCGACGAGCTCTACTCCGAATGACATGGCAATGCATCACCGTACGTAAAGAGGAAATATTACCTAGATATTAATACCAGGTAAAATGCACAACTGGGATAAATTTCTGCATTTTTTCCCGCTCCTCATACCTTCATCCAACATAATAAATAGACGCAGATTAAGGAAGGAGGACAAGAGTGGAGGGGGAGACTTCAAAAAAAGAGGATCGATTCATATAACTCAGCGAGTAACGTAAACTGAATGAAAAAATGATATCCTTCTTCCTCAGGGGCAATTCTTTGCCATTCCCTTAAGAGCATAGCTCTCCTCGACTTTTCATCCGAGGATTCAAAGCGCGGAGCAGTGGTCCTCGCTTCTTTCATCACGGCGGACCGCCGCGGAGATGAGCGAATGATTCATGACTACTCCGAATCCGCTGTGGGGCGCTTGAAGGAGCCAAGGCTGCAGCAGGCGTTTAGAGGAGGAGCGAGTGACTCCACAGGGAGACTTGGGAGCGGTGGCGGAATGCGGAACAGGGCTGCCAAGCTTTCCGACTTAGTTGCTGGATCGAGCGAATTATTCAAATTTTTAGTGACAAAATGTAAATATTATCACTCTGCAACTACCTAACAAATTTTCACGAAAAAGGTTTTCTTCACCACAAAAAAGTGACTTTAAGCCTCTATTCGAATGATTTTCTAATAATATATGAGTTTTTTCATAAAATAGCTCATTTAAAATCAGTTTTTTAATCATATAAATCTATAATTTAATAAGTATTGAAATTACTCTATAAACATTCAAAACTGGTGATGAATATCCTTCCATTTAACGTAATACCAGTTTTTTCAATTGTCTATGGAGGCCCTCCTACTGCACCAGGCCGAAGGATATGAAAAACAGAAGCTAACTGTTTTTCTGCTTTCAATGCCTGTATTAATTGAGAGAGGATGATTTAGTTTGAGGAGAGGACAGTGTATCCAAGCTAGCGACTTTCACTTCACAACTTCGGTGACTAAATACAAATTTAAAAGCGTAATAACAATATTATTATTGTTACAGCAACAATATAATTGTTTATTTTACTGCAACAAGCATCCTGAGAAGAAATACAAAGTATAATCAAATATCATATTAGTGTGAACAACAAGTTAAAAAAAGAATAAATTTAGTTTGAATGATATGGATTTCAGCAACGACAGATTTTAAAAAAATAACCGATATAGCATTTAATAACAAACTTTTACTGCAATTTTGAGCCAATGAACTCCACAATATATAAAATATTGCAATATACTTTCATAAAAATATATTGGATATTACATTTAGGGTGGTTCAATCAAATTACTACACATTTAAAGAAGATGATATAGATGTGATATAGTAAGTACATTCACGAGCCTTTAGTCTTTTCAGGAGAAAAATGCTTGTTTGACGACAAAATTAGTGGCATTAACCTTTTTTGTTCCTTTAAAATATGGTTGCACAATTATGTTGCTGATTTTCACAAATTTATCAATCTTTTCGTCCATTTTCGACTTATCGAACAAGGAAAAACGAAGATATCCCTCATATCTGTCTTATTTTTAGACATCGCGAGGACATGGGAGTGGAATTCCCGCGTTTCAGTACATTGAATTATTTTTTTTAAACTTGAGATATTTGAACTAGCGCAAAAGTTCAAAACTTTTTAAATAATTTGCTAAATATCCCTTAAAAATGCACTATTGAGTTTAAAGGAAAGTAAAAATTAAACTAAAAATCGCGGTAAGGGCATCGCTAAAAGTCAACATGTAGCTAATTTCAATGGTAGTTGCATTCGATTTCCCATCCGTGAAAAAAATATATATCAAATTATTTTCTAAGAAACAAATAGTTTATGAAACTTATGTTAAACACATATTAATTATTTTGTTAAAATACCATGTTGTGCATTCTCTTCTATCAATAAGCCTATAAAATGCCATCATTTTTTCCAACAGCAACCAATCAGCAACATTTCACTCGGAGTGAGCTACTGTTTCCAATTTTGAGTTGGCAACACTGATGCGGAGATGAGTTTGAGAGAAGGAGAGGGTAGGAGGAGATCGTCGAAGGAAATTTCACGGAAACTAGGGTAGGAAGGATTACGTTTGTGAGACCAACAAAGTTTACAATCCCCTGCACTGCGATAAAAAAAACAAACAATGCAAATGCACGTGTACATGAAAGAAGAGCGCATTTGAGAAAATTTGGTCGTCCGGAGTTGAATGAGTGAGGCGAAATGCCTCTCTTCTTCCTTCTAGTGCTCCTCATTTCTCCCTCCGAGGGATGAAACACTCCAGTCATTCATAACGCTCCTTCAGATACGGCCCTCTTTCATTCTGCTTAATGTATAGGCAAGAGCGGGCTCGATAATAGACGCGGAAAAGGCTATCCTTCAACTCTGATGGTACATAGAAGGTTCTGAAGCGGTCTAATCATTAATTCACTCCATTTCGTGGCATTTTGAGTGGAAGGACATTAACAACGGTATCTTTTACGTTGTATGTAGTCCAATTATTATTTTAGAAAAAAAGAGCAAGCACCTCACTAAGCCCTTAGTTTGAGTATAATCTCGAGGCAATGGCGCTATGCACACGCTTTCACTGCTTCTTTGTCAGTCTTGATTATCGCGTTTCTACAAAATCCTTCAGAATACATTATAGGAGAAGAACTGTTTTGCTCATTAGCATAGCAGCACATTTCACTGAGTAAAATTGAGGATATACATGACATTACACCCAATTATATGACTCGGAGGCTATTATAAACGATACGGAGAAATGGTCGAGATATTTAAAGGCTAGCATTTTAACAAACTTTTCATGGCCATTGTAGCCTATAAAACTAATAATTTTTGCTAAGACTTCACAGAGACTCAAATCCGTACATCTCAGGGGCAGGAAAGTTCGTAAATTAGGTATGCAATGATTTTGAAATCAGATTTTTTGGACGGCTCAATGCGTCCTCGCATGCTTATTCAAGAAGATTTTGTCCAATCTCAAAAACAGAGATGTAGGAAAAAACTACTGTTTATTGTGACAAAAAAAAATTAAAATAGCTTTGAGAACCAATTTCCCTCTTTAAAGGTATTTCTTATTTTCTGTAACGAAGGCCAGGTTAGGCTTATATTTTTTCTCAATAACTGACGATATCTCGACACTGCAAACTTAAAACTTTAGCAGAAGCATACGGGCGAAGAACAGGGCAGGATGAGACATATTATTATCGAATCAAAGACTCCATATTTACAAAAAATAACATAAATGGTACTGCAATTATTCTAGCCCAAATTTAATAGGCAATGCTAAATGCTGTAAAGATAATCACGCTTGAACAAAAGCTTTCACTCAAGTTTTTAAGATCAAGTTGTCCTTGCCTTGAGCCAATATTGAGGCGCATTAGGTGCATTTGACGTACATTCAAGTTTTCTGGGAATAAAATTCCCCACTAAATGCGACAATCTAAACATCAGTGTAGTGAATGGTTGCAAAATTACTGCACATAGTCACGCGCACGGGTTACTGGACAAAAGTTGTGGTATATCCAATTTTTAGTTCTCACTTAAAATTAGTTACTCTTAACCCGATCAGCAGAACTGTATCGCTTTGCCAATTGCTGGTTTTACTAACTGGAAGAGTACTTGATCAGGTGCTTATGTTCATCATTGGATGTTCCATCCTAAGATTGATTGACTGCAGCCCTCCACTCTTCCCTATCTAATGCTAGTTCTCTTACTTCCTGTCTCTCTTCCTATGTACCTTCCTCTTTATTTGGTCCATGAATTTATTCCTGTGTCTTCCTTTGGGGACTTTCCCTTTATTTTGCCTTCAATTATGTTCTTTACAAACCCATCGTATCTCAAGGTGTGTCCAATCCATCCGGTTCTTCTTTTCCCTATGGTGATCCATATGGTCCTTTCCTCTTCTACTTTTATGCGCATCATTTCTTCATTTTCGTTCATTTTATCTTCAGCATCATCCTCCAACACCAGGTTTCGAAAACTTCTAGTGTACTGGTCAGCTTTTCCAATGGTCCCTTCTTTCAACCTATAGATTGCAACGCTCCAAACGAATATTTTCACCAGTTTCCTGGTTTGTTTTCTATCTTCTTTGAGCACAGCGTGCTTATTTTAAGGGAAAAAATATAAACTGAAGATAGAAAACTAGAGAGGCACGATTAGTTGCCTGCTTACGATGAGATTAGCTCCTTTTAAAAAGATAGAGGCTAAGAAAAGGCCCAGAGGAGTAGAGGCAAATTCTGAGAGTCCTATTTATAGCATAAGGACCGGAATATCTAGAGAGAAAAACGTACCAAAATAAAACACATCAACGAAATGGAAAGCAAAGGCGACTCAAATAGGGCTGGTGTTGAGACGAAAATTGGGGTGTTTAGATCCTTCGGGAAGAGAATGGGGAGGGAAATTCATGAGACAAGGTGGTGAGGTACCGATCTCGGATTTCTCCCTAGCCCTAATGGATGCCGAGATTTGCAGAGACGGGAAACGTGAAGTGATACGAGTGAGTATATATAAGGGAGAGACCCTGGAGACGGATGGCTGCGGAAAATCAAGGGAAGGGGGACTGAATTGGTGAAAGAGCAAAGACGGAAATGATTGGTCGTCCCCGAGAGTAAAGGGAGGGAGGGAGGCTGGATTTTCCTAAGCGGCCGTAACCCACCTAAGAAACTACTCGACCGACACGGGATAAAGCACACACGGGTGCCGAGTGGTTCCTTCCCAGTCTTCCCAAACATCTCTATTTGCTTTAATTATGGGGCGGCTTCCACCTTCCCTCACCATGAGACACACCCCAAGTTCCTCGAATCCTTCGAGTCGCCCCAAGTCAAGCCAAAAAGGACTCTCTCGGGGGCGAGTCACAAGAATTCCACGTAGGCAACTTGCAACGGACGCCAGAGTGACCTCCGCTGAAAGCAAATTTCAAGTGTTTCAATCAAAGGGGCTCTTAATGGAATTAAGTTGAAACGCTAGTTATCCGCCATATTTTCTCACTGAAAGCGTTCTTAAATTATTAGGACGAGATGAATTTTAATGAACTGTTGGTACTTATTTCAGGTATATTGAAGTGGAGTTCTAAACGGAGTTGGATGAAATACATCCCTCGCTGAAGAAGAACTAGGAAAATCCATTACCTTAATGACTAAAAGACAGTCTAGACGAAATCCACGTGGCATTCTACGAATACACTAACTTAAATTGATTAAATTAAACTTATATTCAAATAAATATATTGATTAGGCATCAAAGCAATAGTTAAAGTGCGTCATAATTATTTCTCATGGAAATTTATCCAAGCTCAACAAATTCCAATATTAATATTATAAGCTAATTGTCACAATTAAAAACAATTCTACTGGAAAAAATTAAATTAAATAGAATGGATATTCAATATATATGTTAATGATCGTAAACAACAAATAAAAATAGCAAAATAAATGAATAAATGGGCCAACAAAGACTTCAGAAAATTATGACATGCTTTAAAATACCAATTTTTAAAAATAAGAATCAGCTGGATAACTTAGTTCATCATGAGGCTTTGAAGAGGTTATTCTGGGTAATCTAAATATTGACAGGTTGAAACAAATGGTTTTCAATTTGACAGCATAATCCTTGAATGCCAATAAACTTATTTTGACAATTACAATTAAGTGTACATATGAGCCAGATTATGAGCAGTGATGTACCCTTTTAAATGACCTATAAATCAATAGATACGCATATTTTACTTAGTATAACTAATTTTTAGCATATATTGGCAAAGTTAATTTAATAGCAAATCATCTTTAAGCTTATAAAAAATAATTACCCACAGAAAAGAAATTGATCGATGCAGCTGACTGATTTATTCTCACTGTTTTGGCGGGTATTATACAGAGAGACAATTCATGGCTAATTTGTGTCGAAAAAAGGTAAATTGGCGAAATAGGTTGTGCTGTTTTAAGTTCTTGCTTTTGAACTATTTCACTATCCGTATATAACCAGGATACTTGAATAATACAGAAATTGTCGAGGATTTATTAAAAAATGAAAGAATTATAAATGTAAGATCATTATCAAAGAAAGCATTTCTACAATAAGCCATCATACGCCAAAAAAATCAAGAACGGCAAATAATTGTTCATTCATTGCGAAATATTCGGAAAAAAATAGTCGCGGCCTTGTTTAGGGTTTTATTAAGAGACCAAAATGTTATTTTTTAGCTTCAGCAAGCCGGATGCCGCATATCGATCAGCCATTTGAGTAAAATCCTGCGTCGTATTTGTAATAGACTCTATTAGCAGAATATGGTCATCAAAATTTTCTAGCCTAGCGCTAGCTCTGATGACGTATTCCGTCAGTATTTATCAATTTGCATATCATATAGTTAATAGCTTCAGCAAACTAATCCACATGATTTATCTCTCGCTTAAATAAAACAAATCATACCTTTTTTTATTGGTCGATGGGCGATAACCATAAATTTAAGCGCCTCATTCATTCTGACAGGCTGTGTGCCACATTTAACTACTGAGCAAGGGTCACCCAGCACCAAGCTTAAATGAAAAATATAATTATAAAATACGTAAATATTTTTTTGAATAAAGTCGAAACCCCCAATGAGCCAATTCAATTTTATTCCCGCCGTTAATAAAACAGCGGAAAGAGGGTGGTGCATTTTCGCTTGAAGGAGTAATCCACAGGAATGGCTTAAAGCAGACCAAACGGGATGGAGAGGGAGCGAATTTTTCCTGGTCGATAAGTAACCATTAGCTCCAGAGTTTTAAAGAATAAGGGCAGCGTGATATTTTTGCACCTGAAAAAAATCTCACTACTACTCCCACGTTAGTTCTTGTTCACTTTGGAAGTGGAAATACTTTTTAGACCGACATGCAACGACGTAATCCGACTCCAACCGTGGCAAAAATCCATGATGTGCCACTGAATAAAAAAATTAATTTCCTGATGTTGTGACCTGGATATTGGTGGTCTCTTTAAGATAGAAACAAATGTTTTTCCTCCATTTTTTAGTATGCATTTGCAGAATTTCTCTTTGTATATGTCTGTTGTTGTTCATCAGAATATACTTGAAGCCTTTAAAACATGGTGCTGGAGGAGGATCCTAAAGATAAATGGACGGAAAATGATAAAAGATGAATTGTACAGAAGAGTGGACGAGGATAGGACCATACGGAACACCACATAGAATGCAACAAATCATGGAGACGTTAATTGAAACTCCAAATCCTACATTAGTATGAGCGAAAACAGAAATATCCAAAAAAAAAAATGCCACGTTACCCATTACAGACGCTTAGGTAGCCCGCTCACACAACTATCGGGGAAGTTCTCTAATGGGACGATGTACAGTAAGTATTACTTTTCTATACCTTCCCACATACACAACGTATTATACAGAAAGAATTTTTTTAGCATCAGATTTCAGAGTAGATGTGAAGAGGTTTATTTCAAAAAATGTGTATATGTTCTTTTTATGAAATGTCATCCGCGAGCGTGGAGGGTGGAGAGTGACCTACTTTTAAACGAGACTCATCTCTGCCCGAAGAGCACAGTGCTACGTACCACACGCTCAGCATTTATTTCACTTCTAGACCTATGAAGTAAGGGAAAAAGGGGGAGGAATTTTTAACATCCTCCGCAGAATGAGTAATACCGTTACAGTCCTTCTGTGAGTATTTCAAATAAATCAATAGACCAAAATCCCCATAATCAAGCCTCACCACGTTTCATTTACTTTCTGCGGATCATTATACAGCTCTCCCATATTTCATTCACAACAGTAAACCGTCACACCATTAGGGGATCTATAAGTTATCTCACGCAAGTAAAATAACTTATTTGGAGTAAAGTAATGCCACAAATTTCAAGGAAAAAACAAAGTTTCGATTAAAGCCTCTAGCTTGAACATGCCCAACATGAAGCTTAGGAATGGATTTTATTCCAGTATTCTTCAGGAGTAAAACACTCAACTATAATTTCTTCTCTAAATCAACGTTTAGGAATTTACGCATGAATAATTAGTACTTATTACATTTTTCGACTGATAAATATTGAATGAAATGATTATTTCACCCCATTATTGAGGCTCGGAAATAATTTCAAGCATCTATACCGGCATCATGGAATATTCCTCAGAGAAAAACTGCGAAGATCCTCACTTTCATCTTAGTATCCATTACTTTACACGTAAAATTTATATGGTCTCTCTCTCTTTGTATTTAGTCACGAATAACACAATAACGAACGACGATACAATAATTCAAGTGATGTATGCATCCCTCTCCGGAGACTTTTGTAGGATATACTTGCAGACGCATACTTTCATCCCCTTTCTTTACTTGCACTGTAGAAATGAAAAATAAATCAATCATATCAGTCTAAATATTGAGTAGGACAACAATTAGGGTTGTAGGGTTAGTAGGACAATAGGGAATTAGAGCAGTAAGACAAGAGGGAAGGGACAGGGCTACGTTTCCCTTGTTAACGAGCGCGCCTCCTTGTCGTTTTCGTCCCCCACCCTCTTCCCTCCTCACTTATTGCCGTTCCCTTGTCCTCTCTTTGTTTCTGATGTTTTTGGTTTTCCCGTTCAAACTCCCCCAACAATGGCAGAGAAAATCCACAATAAGTACATGCTGTCACAAACCACCAGAACTCCACTGAGGTTCAGTTTATAAAGTCTGGTTAGTGTAAACCGCAAGATTACGCGGTATTGTACGTAAGTTGGGTTTAGATTTTCCTTCATGGGATAAATATCAGACAGTCAATTATTTAATTTTATTTCTATCGATGGAGCAAATATTTACGACGGTACACACGCAGATAAAGTATTAAACAAGTGATTAGGAATTCCAGATTAGGAGTTCCATTCACGAGCCGTGGAAATTAATTTCACACGCATTTTCAGGGTCACAAATTATTTTTTTACCGTTCGTGATAAAACCGCTGAATGCTATGCTAAAACGTACGTCCATTTCCATTGCAACGATCATTCTTCCCATCATTGGAAAAGAAATTCATGGAATTTTTTTCACATTGATTTGCTTGGATCCGACCAATGTGCCAGCTTGTACTGCGGTTCAATTAAACCACTGGCTCAAAGTATTATTCTCTGTGATGGCGTTTTAATCCGACATTTAACTACTGTCTACCCCGAAACTGATAATTTTACCCATTAATGGTGAAAAGAAGGAATGATTGCGGATTTTCAATGCGTTCAATGAAATGGAAAAGAAACAATCATCACAAACATACGGCAGGCAGCCAGCCAATGAAGAATAAATTAATTAAGGGTTTTGGCGGTTCTCCTCAGTAAGGTTTAAAAATTACAAATCGAGTAAATTCAACTGTGCTGGACATAAAAATTTCAATCACTTTGCGTCAGATTCAAAGTAGGCTGAAACCTCTTCAATAACCAGAGGATGAAGCAGAACTTGTGGGTAATTAATATGTAACCCTGTCCAAGGGTTCCCAGATTCATATCGCTCAACCATAGCCCTACGAAAATTTATTAGTTTTCTCAACGGTCAGCGTCAGATACAATCTTGCATCCATGCACACAACTTTAAAATGATATATTTTACAACTCACCATAAAGCTTAAGGGCTGACGACAACGCTCAGGAGCACAATGGCCAAGGCAGTGAAAAACGAAAATTGACAGGTACAGTAAATACTCTACAATTTTCCGTAGAAGTAAAAACCTATCTCTTATATGAAATAAAATAGATAACTTAAAGAAGAGACCAAAATGAATAGTTTAACGTACGAGGTCATGCGCTTACGATTTAAATGGAAATGAAACAAGGGGTATACGATTAAATTATGAAAAAGTTAAACCGATGGCAATGAGAATACCTAAATATAACAGAATTCGAGCAAAGTAATTAGAAAAAGATTTAAAGTGTATGTTAACCCCTTGGATTTCCACATGGATAGAAGAAATAATGAAGGTTAGGATGCCAACGATATATTTTCAAAGCCAACTCTAGGGCCACCATTGCTATATACCTACCATCAATAGAGATATACCAAGAAGTAAGGGAGTTTGTTATGATTGAAAAAATGCATAGCATAGTATCCAATATAGCTGCAAACGATAACCGAAACAAATTTTGGAAATATATCAACGGCCATTAACGTTAACGTCAATTTACGATCACAAAATTGGAGTTTTTGAGTAATGAATATATCAAAATAATACCTATAATAATATGTTTGTTTTCATTTGTTTAAAGGATATTGAAAAACCTTCAAATAGTAAATAAGAAAATCTAAGAGAAACAAGTTATGATAGAAGAATAAAAATCCGGTTAAAATACCACGGATTCCTTAAAAGTATGGAGCGTTCGTACTACGGGCTTAAAGGTCAAGAAACCTAGAAAGACGCAGTGTAGTGAGCAGCTTGGTTCAGCCCAAAACTCTCTTTGATCGAAGATTAAGTAATTATGGGGGTTAAATCACGTGAAAATCGAACGCCTTCTGCTCTCTATGGCGAGATATGCACTCATGGAAACGACAGTAGCGGCGGAGTAATTTATTTTAAGTCCATGCAACACACACGAGGTAGCCGGAGCATAATGGCTTGTTAGAGGCGCCAAACTCCGAAGTGCCAACGCTATTTGCTTTATGGTGCCTCGAATTTCAACAAGCCTGAAATGCGGCGACGAGAACCATACATATTCATCCGATATAGATGTTACATAGGGAGAAGCCATTCTCGAAACACATCCGCAACGGGTGCCCACTCCTCATGTCGGCGGTTGCGTTATATGTGGGCCGTATCGTTGGTGTGTGTGGAAGTGTGTTCGGATGGATACACGTAAATTAGAGTAGCGATATACATATATGTATGGGGAGTGGCAGTCGAAGCCTTAACAGAGAGGCGACTAAAAGGCGAGGCATGTATGCTAATTGCAAGCTCAAGCGATAACAAAATAGATGAGACATGAGAACATGCTAGCACGCCCCACGAGGGAATTAGGGCGGCCATTAAGTATCACTCACACCGAGACACGTACCCTACCCACTCATTCCCTCGCGCGTGAAAAACTGAAACTATTATTCTCAATTTAATTCTTCTTCGTGTGAATTTACTTCACGAGAAATTTGCTCCGCTTTATTACACGATTCAAATAAAAATTCAGTAAACTGAGATAATTCTTCTATAAGGAATCCGTTGTAATAAGTCATACATCTGCTACATAATCCAGCCTTCAATGCAAGGATCGATACGTTGGAAAAGTTACTCACCTCACTACAGTTCTTAAGTACAAAATACCCAATTATAAACTAGAGAATCTGTAAAATACCTCGTAGTTAAACTAACTAATGATCTCTCGTGGAGCAAATATATTCGGAAAATAACTAGTCAGGCTAATTGTAAATTGGGGTTTGTTAGAAGAGTACTTGGAAAGTGTGACGGTAAAGTTAGAGAAATCAGCTACTTCTCCCTTGTTAGACCGCACTTAAAATACACTGCCAGTGCTTGGGATCCTCATGAGGTAGGTTTAAAAATAGAGTTAGGACGTGTTCAGAGGAAATCAGCAAGATAGGTGAAAGGCCGTTATGAGAGTCTCGTTAGTGCTACTGAAGTATTGCAACAACTTGGATGGGAATCGCTTTCAGACCATCGATTGAAAATTAGACTCAATCTTTTATGAAAATTTAAAACAGATTTAATTCAGACTAAGTTTTCAATATCTTACTAACTCCAACATATTACGGCAGATCTGATCATAAGAATAAAATAAGGGAAGTAGATTGTAGAACAGAAAGATTTAAAACATCGTTTTTCCCGCGATCGATAAGAGACTATAATGACTTAGAATTAAGACTTAGAGTTAAGACTTTGAATTAGGTTAGTTGACATGTAGTGTAGCTGATTGATTCATATGCTCCCCAATGCATGCTTCTAATGCTGAGGAGTGCTAACACCATCTTTTGCATGCTCCCTGCATGACTCTCGTACCACGTTTCCATTGTTACATTATGATTATTTTAGCCGTAGCATTTGTATACCGGTAACCGAACTATACCGATAGTGTGGTGCTTGTTGGTGAAAGTAAATTTCTTCATTCCAGTTCATATTGGTAATACGTCATCTCCTGCCAAACACCCTTATTGTGGCTTGCAGGGTAATAAGTAGATGCGGATAGATGTAGTCCCACAAGGGTTTGGCCCATTGACGTAAATTGAGAGGGCGTTTGCTATAGATGCCAATGCCAAAAGTTGTAACGTGGACGTGGCCTGTCCGCAATCTTTGTTAACACCGAGTTTCCCTTAGCGCTTACTGGATGACGTAATAATTTTGCTATTTTGCGATCTTTCCATCAACAAACTACAATAAATCGCAACGAATTTATTTCTTTGATATGAATTCACCATAAATATACTAAAAATAAATTATATGTATAATTTATTTATTTATAATTAATTAATTCGTTTATTATATATACATAATTTATTTATTTGAGTTAATTGCACTCGCATTTCTCATGAAAACTTTGGTAAACTCAAGTAGAATTCATAGCACCCAGCAACCAATATATGTTTAAAGAGTTACTCGCCCTTAATTTTAAACACATGTCGAATATTCTTCCTTTGCATCTGCTAAATCGTCCATTCTGTCGTGCTGTCCAAAAAAATGTAAGGGAGGAGCAGGGATGACCGATACGATACGATTGTAATTTTGGTTACAAGGCGGCATTTTGATGACGTAATGCCCTCTCCACCCACCTCACTGGCTTTGCCAATGATTGGTAATCTTTATGTTTCAATCCCAAGATTTCATCTAATTAGCATAGCGCCATGAGAATTTCCGAAGGCGGTTTAGAAAACTTCAAAATCGTAACACTGATATTCATGATGAGTTGGTCTAGAATTTCAGTACAGTACTTTACCTAGTACGTAGGAAACCGCTCTTCGAAAAGGATTGAAACCCTCTAAGGATAAGGGAGTAGACCGACAGCTAAGGTCATGTGCACCATAAGGTACAGGTAATGGAAGGGGAGAAACCCGGCGTCGGCATTAGCCTGCTCTTAACGAAAGAGGCCAAGGGGACCACTACGAACTGATAGATGGAGTAGCTCAGTTGAAGTAGGGATCGGGTTTTCCTCTGAAATATATCTCTCTGCAGGTTTTTAACCCCGGTCTTTTGTATGATTTGCCAGTACTCCAGCTACCACACTAAACCAATTTCCATTTAAACCGTAAGATAGTGATTGAAGAAAGTGATTATAACAAAATCTCTTGCATAACGTTCCACGACGCAATATTCATCTAGTTAGGGGTTTACTACACAATCCAAATACTACATATTACATCTTAATGTGTATTGATTACATCTTAATGAGTATTACGCCTAGCCCAGTTTATCTGAAAGTGTTTCACATATAATCACTGTTTTCACAATCATGACATCGGCTGGAATTCAACCATGCATTTTTCTAACCCTCCTCAATATAATTGTGTATGTTTGACAATTTATTTCCAACCATGCATTTTTCTAACCCTCCTCAATATGATTGTGCATGTTTGACAATTTATTTCCATGAATCCATTCATAAATTTTCATCAAGCTCTAATATTATTGACGACCATACATTATGTTACTATGCATAATATAATTAAAATAATCCATAATTTTCTACAAACTTAATATATTTCGCCACCTGAAAATAAAACTTCTTTTTTTGCCCCGTCTAATAGAAATACCCTTGATGAAATACGCAATTCCCGAGAAACCAACTACATTACTCACTAATACAGTTTCTGGAATAAACGTAGGGTGTTTGATAATGTAACAAAAATAAGTAAAGCTTTCAAAAAAGCGTATTTAATCCAATTTTTTTCTATGATCGATACACATAGAGATTTAATTTACTCCAAATAAAGTACCTCAGAAAGATTATTTGAGTAGTTTACAATCCGCACAGATTCGTAATTAAATACTACGGGAGAGAATTAATCACCCGTGACTAAAGATATAAAATCAATTGATTCGGAGTAAAAATATCATCGGACCTCCAGGAATTAAAGTGAGAGATTCCGATTCCTTAACGGGTTGGGCTATTGGATGCTTTATGCTAACTAAAGTTGACGGATTTAAGCAAAAATCAATAATATATATTGGTATCATTTAAAAAAATCCCAAAAGAGTTTGCCATCCAATCACTCAGCATTGATAATTAGCTGATTAAGCCGAACTCTCTGATTTTGTGACTCTCCGTAGATTAAATGATATCTCCGATAGAAACAGGCTCCCAAAAAAACTGAAAGACAGCGTGCCAATCAAAGTGTGATATCAGATGAAACGGAGGCTGGATTTATGTTCAAATAAAACATATTTACGCTTCCCTGAACTTAAAACTTTTCCAATTCCATTATTATACCGCCGTTTCGGAGGGAAAAATCCACGTGTGGTGGGTGAGTGATTATTGGATTTTAAAGTAAACTGTCACTAATGAATTAAGTCAATTTAGATTACTGATTTAATCATGATCAAGATCGAAGAGAATAGAAATATATTAGACAGATCGATCTAGAAGCAATCGTTGGTCGATAGGAAGACATCTAAAGACGCAGAGGCACTTAAAAATCCATACTACGTTCAACTCGCCGATAATGCATGCGTAGACCCATAAGAACACAAAAAATAATGATAAGAGTGTACGGCTCATTATAGTAAATTTGGAATAGTATTATTTTTAAATCAATTTCAAGTCCGCAGATTATCTCACAGATCAATAACAACACGAGAACGTAGTTTTACATCCGATGATTGGATTACAGTGGCTTTCACATTTTAAGAGGTGTTATTCCTATGCATTGTGACTTTGTAAAGGCACGCTATCTCCCACAGGGCCACATAATTTTTTGATAGCTCTCCACAAGATAAACGTTGAGGAGCATAATACATATAACTGCTATGAATTTTTATGCGATCCTATTATGCCACAAACATCTCAACCATCGAAATTAACCCCGCAGTAAATTATGTAGCGATTTCACAGAAATGAATAACTTATAATAGAAATAGTACACTCAGTCTTCAGCAATCATTTATCAATACCTACCATGCAGATTGTAGTATCTTAGTAAACCCGTAATCGGCACTGCAATATTGAAAGAAGAATACTAACCTATCGTTTCGATTACTATGACAAGGCTCCACAAAATCAGGTCTTACAAACTTATAGGGGTCAGAGATAAAGACAGTGGATAGATGAAAAATAAATATTATTTCAGCTATAAAACAATGGCGGCATAAGACAGAACTACAAGGGCGTTTCCGGCCGAGGCATACAACCCCTTAGAGGTAATAATCCGTTTTTGAGAAATGGGCTTTTATGTGCTTCACAAACAATCATCAAAACTTTCTCTCTGTTCTGAATGGGCCATCAGGAAGCATTCCACGGCCGCAACCTGATAAAGCGACGAAACATGCTACGTAGTTCAAAGGGAAATTTCACGGTGTACCAAATCGTAACAATTTGGGTAGATGTGATGTATGCCTTTCCGAGTCTCACGCGTGTGCTAATTCGGAAGGGAGTGTGGCGGTGTTTCAGTCTTCAAATAAACGACACGGAGCCACAACCGCCTCATGACTCCAGCTAGGGGGAGGGATGAGAGACAAGCGATCATTGAATGCTCCTTGCTCCACAATGTGATATCAAAAAATCCTTCACCCACTTTCGAACTCTCATGCGTTCAGGAGTGGGGAGGACGCAAAATCCACGAGGAGTCCAGCTAGGGTTGCCAACTCCTTAAGGTAGCTCTGGCTTTACTATTTCAGTCAAGACAAATACAATTTACAGATTTTTATTATTCTATGTAAGATAACTTTGAAATTAATAGATTTTTTTCAAACTGTTTCAAAATATCTTGATGCGCGTACTGAACATTGGATTACTTAGCAGGTTTGGAGAATGTGAACAAAATAAGAAAAGAGAAATGGCATCGGCACATACCAGTAATTTACTTGGAAAAACAACATAGCTGTAGCAGAAAAATAGTTAAGAACTATATTAACACAGATACATCATATAAATAATTTACTTTCATCTAAAAGCGAATAGGAAATTGTTTCTTAATAGCAGAAAATGAGTTCAATGCAAAGAAATTCAGCTTTAAAACGAGGCTATTGAACTGAAGACACCCATAGATGCCTTTAAAACCTACCCCGGGACACGAGGAGTGAATAATATGCGAGGAAAAATAATAAACCGAACTTATTGTAGCAGCTTCAGCAATTTCCACGTAACGCGGTGGTTACATTCTGCCTCCGTGAATAATTGTCGCGTTTGTTGATTTTCAATAAACATGACGGTGATTCCCCGAAGCAGAATGCAGCAGTAATAAAATCTCGGTACAAACGACAACAATGGAATGCATATATACCGTGTTTCGAGGTGTAATGCTCACATTTATTTTCTATAAAATGTGTTCTAGATTTCCCAGCATCTCATGGTAAAGCTACGTTTTCACGCCTCCTATTTTGCGTTCCTGACAGAAATGCTTTGTGCTTTCACCGTAAACTGCGTTGCGGCAGCAAGTTGTCGGCGCACTCCGCATCACTCAGTTGTTTCTTGAATACAATGACGAATAACTGCAATATACTAGGCATTTTTTTAAGTTAAAAATGCCATTCTCTTTCTAAAAATCGCTAACATTAGCATATGTGAGAATATTGTTTTCGTATAAAATATTCTTCTCCTTCCTCAGTGAAATAATTCGTCTGTTTTGAACAAGAAATTAGTACTGATTCCTGACGAAGGATTGCTATCACTTTTCTGTGCTCTTCTGATCGGTGTCCTGCCATGAGGGATTTATACCATGGTTTAGTAATATCTATACAGTCGCGACAACACTTGCAGCTAGAGCCTTAGTAGCACCGCGCAGTTGCAAAAGAGTTAAAGCTTATGTTGTTAGCAGGGAATTAGCTGAGAGAGAGAGAGTAAAATAGTATTTTATATTTGTCCATAGACGTGCTCCGAATCCTTCCTCCCTCTAGACTTCCCACTTGCCTCACCAGAAGATTCCGTTTTCTATCAATCTTCGGTTTATCACCTTTGTGTTGTGCTAAGCTGTGCACCGCCCCATCACCTCGTGTGCTAGACAACCGGTCAGTCGACAAGTTCTGCAGCCTTCCACAATATTTGTTTCACATGGCTACAAATTAATACTACTTAACAGTCTTTCCAATAATCTTAAGAAGCATCATTATACCACCATTTCGCGAGAAATGAGAGTTTCTATAGGAAGATATTGCAATGCGAAAAATATCTTATTATTTACCGAGTATTTGAAAGAAAATTACAATATCTAGGAGAAATAACATAATTTATAGCAGAATAACTCAGGTGCTCTAATGTTGCTTTATTGAAGCCGTGTAGCTTTTGCTCGACTAAATTTAATTATCTCGGACAAATATCTAATTAAATCCAATATATTTTGTGAGCATGCCCCTATGGCCAGGTTAGTTTCAATAACAGCGTCTGCTGTAGATTATTACAGAGAAATTAACGGTGGGTGTCACGGAGATATATTACAACTAGTAGCATTATTTCAGTAGATGGTGATTATGCCTTTCAATGTATAGCCGACTGTATTAAGTCATTCTACCGAATTGTGTATACTTGTATTTTCACCTGTCTCTCGTCCTACTGACGACGTCAGGATACAGAGCCGCTGTTTTTAATCGATATTAATTTTCCCATCCACGTGTTATGCTCGAGATTGTCCGCAGGCTGACACTTCACTCTCACCGTCTTTCTGCATTTCTTATGTCCTCGACAGTCCTTAAAAATGCATTTCTTCAAGTTTCATTTCCCCACCATATGTGATCGTGGATAAGACATAGGTATATTTCATAAATATTCTCGATTTGCACTCCGCGCCAGATCAGTTTCAGACGAATATCACTTTCCAAGAAAATTTTTCCAAAACTCTAACCATAAATATAACAGTGGGTTCTATGAGCCGAGATTCAAGGTAATTTTTTTATTATTGTATTAAAATTAGAGGGAGAACCCGTCAACCCCGGAGGAGATAGGCTTAAATTCCCTTCCAAATAGGAAAAATGCATTTATTTTAAACATAAGTATTTCAATTTGAAGTTCATATAATTAAATTTACAGAACGTAAATTCTATCAGAATACAATTCTACATTGTTTAAATACTTTTTCGTAAAAATAAGTTGTCCGTGACGTCACTTCTTGGAAACATCACGTCATCGGAAACCCGGGAGATGACGTCACTGAACGTAACGCTTCCAGAATATTGATGTATTTCTGGAGAAGATCGACTCTATTTTATAATTCAACGAAAGAAGGGTTTTAACTTCCTTAATGGAAGACAATTAATTAGTGTCATTTGATTATTCCTGTTAAATTCCATGTTGATTAGAGAAGTGATATCGTGTGTGACGTCAAACTACCAAGATGCCGTTTTGAATCAGGTGACTTCGACATGTTTACGCATTGCTGAAAGTCAGGTGTAACTGTCTACGATAGAAGTGTACACAAATAGTTGACTGACATATTTGAGGTATTGAAGAGTCTTTTGTCGTGCATTCCTCTTAAATTAAAAGATACTATGAAGTTCCCTGTTTCGTAATCTCCGGTTGCTAATAAGATGAAGAACAATCCATAATTTAATTAATAATGATAATACCAACTATGTTAAAATCCACAGAGTTTTTTATTGGTACAACTAGTACCAACACTACCGCGTCATCTCCAGGTATCTGTATTTGTACCCCTCCTACCTTAAGAAGACGCATTAGCGTTGAAACTAGTTGTACCAATAAAAACTCTGTCGATAAACAATGCTGGTATTGTCATAATTTAAATCCATCCTTAAAAATCTATGACTTTAAAAATATATGTCCAATAGCACAGTAGTCTTACGCAGAAACCAGGAGAGTTGACAACCGTAGTTCCAAACGATATCCCGACTCCACCCCGAGCTCCATGTGGATGGAAACATAAATCACTTTTGCCTTTTCCACAACCCTGGTCTCCCTACGGGGACCAACCCCCTTTCCACCAGCCTCCACTCAAAAAACTCCACTTGCCCTCTCTTACCCTCTCTATGACTCGACACTCGCGGCGGCTAACCCTACCATCTCATGAAAAGAAACCGAGGCTCCGGCAACCAGACGAGAGACGCTCTCCATGGAAAAAATTCCCCGCATACCCACACCCTCGAGCACACAGACAAAGTCGGACACCTGCGGTGGGACGTGCTTTTTTTTCGGTTATCTTCTCTTGACCGCGTTTTTATATTTTATTTCTTCACCCTTTTCTTTTCGGCGCGAGAGGAGGTTAACTACTGCGCGACACTTGGCCCTGGCGTGGCGTCAGTCTTTCCTCGCGCATTCCCCTCATCCAAAACTAAAATTCCGCCGACTTTTACCCCTCTCTCCCCTCATCCAGAAGCTTTTACATCATCCTCCCCCAGTTGTCTCGCGCGAGGGCTTGCGAGGAGGGCCGTTCCCCACAAGAGAGGCTGAAAGCAGTTGAGAAAAGTTTGAACATTAGGGTGGATCGGTTTTCAGTTTTTATTTTCCGCTTCTTCCAAGCGCCTCAGAGCGGATCGGTTGCCTTTCTGAGTGGTTATTTCACCGAGCCAAATGTCACTGAAATCATTGTGCAGTGGCACCTGAATTAAGCGACCCTGAGATAATGGCCGCTAAAGCAAGTGACCGCTCAAGGGAGGGAACATTTATACATATATATGCTTATATGTATGGGAAATTCATTCCATTCCCGAAAAAATTGTCCATGTACAGAGATGACCACTAAAGAGAGGAGACCCATTGAGGGAGGTGGCTGCTGAGGCACGCTTCACTGTATTACTTTTTTCTGGAGGTATAGGTACAATCACTATCGAATTAATATATTCCTCTTACGCCAAAATTTTATTATCTTATGCAGAAGCCCTGCCCTGACAGTCCTGACAAAAAAACATGCAAAACGCAGGCATCAGGTGAATACAATAATTCATTTATGTTTGCATTCACATCTCCACGAAAAATTGAGGTCGCGAGAAAGAATCACTTAAAAGTCGTAAAATGACTAACGTTAACCAAATTCGAGTGGATTCATGATAAGTTGGCAAAAATTATACGGAATATGGGAAAATTCTCTAGTAGAGTAATTTCTCCACCGGTTTCTAACAGGGTGAGGAACATAGACACTTCAGTTTTGATGGATTGCCCCAAAATCGCATTGGCAGAGGTTGGTGTCAGGATGTCGAAGTTATCGTTTTAAATTTTAGTCAAGACCTCAGTGTGTGTGACTCCAAACCCAGAGGGAATCCCGCGAAGAAATTGCTCCTACAATCTACCGAGAAAGCACTCTTTGACCTCCGAAACTAATTTTTTACTCTTTCCCATAAAATACTACACACGGGTTGGGAAACGTGCGCCAATCTAATGTGACTGGAAGTCAGGAAAAAGCTAAAATTGTCCCGCCCTCAGGTAAAAGTGTAAAATGATAATTTACGGAAAGTTAGACGGTGGGAAGTACCAAGGAGAGGGTAAACGTTGGGTAGATGGGCTTAGAAGCTGTAGAGAGCATGCGGTCTGTGGAAAGGAGGAAACCAACACTTATGACAGAATGGTAACATATCTGAAACAGACACCCACCGCTCAGGTAATTTCAAGATTAGTTGAGTTGGTTGGAGAGGGAATTAGGGGATGGAAGAATTGTGAAGACAAGGCTGATGCATGCACCAGCCTACTTTCAACGGTAGGCGCAATGAGGTCCACATATTAATCGTCCCATCAGCCATCTGGTCGTTCAATCGTAGGATTGGTTGACTGCAGCCCTCCACCCTTCCCTGTCTAATGCTAGCTCCTTTACCTCTAGGTATCTCTTCCTATGTATATACCTTCCTCTTTATTTGGTCAATGAACTTATTCCTGAGTCATCCTTCGGGAGCTTTTCCCTCTATTTTGCCATAATTTATGTTCGCCACAAATCCATTGTGTCTCTGGATGTGTCCAGTGCATCGAGTTCTTCTTTTCTCTATGGTGTTCCGTATGGTCCTTTCCTCTTCTACTCCTCTGTACACTTCATATTTTCGTATTTTATCCGTCCATTTTATCTTCAGCATCCTCCTCCAGCACCAGATTTCGAAGGCTTCTATTCATTTCTGGTCAGCTTTTCCGATGGTCCATGCTTCCTATGCGTAGAGTGCTAAGCTTCACACAAATGTTTTCACATACTGTTTCCTAGCTTGAAGTCCTATCTCCTTTGAGAACGGTAGTTGTCTTTTTCTCATGAATACCTTTTTAGCTTCGGCTATTCTTCTCTTGATGTCCATTGTAATTCTTTCGTCTCACGTCATAGTACTTTCAAAATAGGTGAAAGAATCCACTTGCTCTAATTTCTCCCCTCTAATTTCTACATTCAGCTTCTCTCTTTCGTATACGAGAATTTTGGTCTTCTTCTTACTTATTTTCATGCGGTATTCTTAGAGAACTTGGCCCATTACGTTTAGTAAAATTTGAAGATCATCGCAATTTTCATATGTGACTGCGATATCATCTGCGAAGTGGAGCATAATTATTTCTTCACCACTTATCTTAACTCCGCTCAGTCGATTTTCTTGTACTTCCCGCATGGCCATCTCCAAGTACATGTTGAACAGTGCTGGTGAGAGGTTGCATCCTTGTCTTACAACGTTGTTAATTTTAGCATTTATCTGACTTTCGTCTCTTACTTGCATTGTGACGATTTGGTAGATAATTCTTATGTCATCGTTATCAATTCCGAGTTTTTCGAGCTGTCTGCACATCTTGTTCCAATCAACATTGTCGAAGGCTTTCTCTAGGCTCACGAACGTGACATACAATGGCTTTGTTTACATGTATCGTTTTCTCTACTATTACTCTCCGGCTGAGTATGGCCTCTCTGGTACCAATGTTCTTCCTATATCCAAACTGGTTTTATGAGAGGTTTTCTTCAATTTCTCTTTCCATTCTTTGGCTTATTATTCGTGTGAGTATTTTGGATGCATGTGAAACTAGACTCAAGGTATGGTACTCCTCAATCACCTAGTCTTTGTCTTCTTCGGTATCGCTATCATTAAGCTTCTTTAAAAATCCTCTGGAAGTGTGTTCCGCTTTGGTTGCTATTTCTGATTGTCTTGTATAGGTTATTCTTGACTATACTTCTGAGCACTTTAAAGATTTTTTGATTGATGTTAATCGTCCCATCCGATGGAAATGTCCCTGAATAGCACTCAACAAGCACCTAGGTAAATATCAAGATTACACATGACAAAAACTGCCAAAGTGACGATAATCGAACCAGGGTCATTGAAATAGGAGCCGTGGCCAAAATGGGTGCTTCGTGGGAACAAAGTATTCATTAGCTGCGCGCTATCTTTGCCGAAGTGGGGAGAAGACAGTCCTAATATCGAAGTTGACAGTCCAAAGAAAATAGCCACAGTGCAAGAACATAGTAAGATTCTTAGTAGCCTTGCTAAGCGAGCTTGTGTGCTGCCTTAACGTTACCACTGCGTTACGCTCACGCATGCTCACTCCAAGCAGGCTGGTATTGGACTTTCGGCCACGGATAGGATGTCAGTATTGTAGCCACCTCACCATTATGATTGCCTATGACCACTGCCTTCAAAATTCCCAACTCACAGAACCTTTATGAATATGTTAATATTTGATATAAGTAAGAATTCATTGAACATTAGCACAAATCTAGAATACACATGGCAAAAATATTTTCTGGCAAGAAGTGTACATAGAAAGTAAAAAAAAAAATAGTTCGGTAAACCCAAGGGAAGGCTACGTGGAAACCCAGGTTTACTTATGGAGAAAAGAATATACCGTTAATAAGGAGGTACGAAAAATAAGCCAAAAGAGAATGTACTTATTATGACAGAACGAGGCTACCAGTTGAGGTAAGAATGAAGCAGATTGTTTTTTCTACCATGTGGTTCCCAATTCATGGCCTGTTTTGGGAGCCTACTTCTGTGTATTCGCTGCACATGGCCATACCATAATTGCTGCTTTTTCATTTACTCATCGGCTTATGTGCTTGTCATTCCCATAATTTCTCTCATTTTATCATTCGACTTTCCTACCGTGCGTCTCCAATAATTCACTTTTGTAGCATTCAGCGTATTTTCAGTCCGTTCTTTTACCGTCACACCTTACTGTTTTGTTGTTATGCTTTTCACAATCGTGTTGACAACGCGTTTTTTTTTTCATTCCAGATTTTGGTCCCAGAGCACAATTTTTCGTAAGAATATTTCTGTTTTTTTTTCTGCTATTTCCCTATTTAAAAACGGTAATTATATCATGTATAAATGGCAAGTTAGGGTATAATCAGGTGTTGGATGGTAGCTGCACGGCAGGTGTGGGGAGTCACCATCTGCCTCATACACTTTAGATGGTCTATCTGTTCACCATTAAGACGTATATGTATTTGTGTATGTGTAAGAGGAGTGGAGGAATGTGTTAAATAAAAGGGTCAAAAGGATTTGAAAAGGACCGAGGTCTATATGGACTGAAGTGAGCATCCTCTTCTAAAGGGAAAGAGGGCTAGGTATGCCGAGCGCGGGCGAGGAGAAAAGCAAAGGGAACCCTGTTACCAACAAGCTGTTTAAAGGGTTTCAGGGAGGATAAATTACGAAGGGTCGGATGCTACAGTCCCTTATTCGGAAAGAAAGAAAAAACTAAAAAGATTCCCACACGCCCATTTTCTCTCCCGCCTCTGGACACGAAATATGGCCACACGCGGGACAACATAATTTCTTCCACTCGTCTCCTTCCCGTAACCCGTAACCACGGCTAAGATAAAAGCTTCATTTTTGCCAATAAGCTATCCGCTATAAATCTGTCGATCAAGCTCGACGTGCCGACGGTTTATCAGGATTACAGTAAATTGCCCAGGGTATTATCATATTCCTCCACCTTCCTTCCTATAATACCACGTCCCTATAAACAAATTATTCCTGGAGCGTCTTGTGGGTGTGACGACGGTGTTGAAAAATTATGACAGATTCGACCGTTTCATGGATTAAAGAAAAAAACGGCGAAAAATATTACCGATGGCATACGATATCGATACCTTTAAAGCTTGACATACATCAATAACTCAAAATAATTTATCAGTAAAAATGCATCGATTTAAGGCTTGTGGTGTTTGGAGATATGTATAACTTACCCAAACCACTGCAGAGGCCAAGTATGGGAAATGAGCAAAATATTTTTCGAAAGCTGGTCCGGTTGAATATCAACTCAAATAATTTCAAGTTCATCAAAGTTTCGAGCCAAAGACAATTTACGATTACGCTGAATGAAACCCACTAGATTAAAAATCTAAAGTGGGAATAGTTAACAATATTGTAGAAAAATAATAATGTCCTTTAAAATAATCATCATGGTCATCATCAAGGTCATCCCATGTTAAAACATCAAAAAAATAGGAAGTTTTCCTATACCTCTGGGATATCGTTCAAACTCTCTGATATTGTTGGGATTCAAAATAGTTTTTAACACTCCCAAACGTTGCTAAGTTACAATAGGACGCCATTTTGTTGATTTATGCAAACTGGTGGTCATGTTTTTGGTAATATCTTTGTATCTTTTTTCCCCCCACAAAATCGAGCAATATGTCAATTTAAAGATTAAGGAATTCCTCGCTGCACACGGCTATTAAAATTAACGAAAACTTACATTTTCGAATAGTCGTCGTTATAAGAAATGTCTGAGATCATCTTTGCCTTTGGAGCCCTCCATTAATTTTCATTTGAGAAAATTCGTCGTAAATTTCATATTCTTAATTGTAACATCTAAAATTTTTGCGTGGGTTACATTTCAACGAAATGATGTCACCAAAAACATGACCACGTGTTTGCATAAGTCAACTGCATAAGTCAACAAGATGACGTTATGTAGTAACTTGGAAACGGTTGGAAATATTTAAAAAATAGTCTATCCCGTCAATGAAGGCGTTAATCCCAACAATGTCAGTAGTTTTGTACAAAATTGGAGAGGTAGAGGGAAAAAGCCTTGTAATTTGACATAGATTGACCCACAAACAGTCAACAATAAAAAGATAAAATTGTAGTGACCCTTCAATCCACTCTTCTCTGGGCAAAATACAAAATAATTCTTCACTCTGTCGTTTTTCATAGTTACACAAATGTATTTTAATCTTGATTTCCTATAATTTTTCCATTGATTTACTTTTCCAATGATGTTTTCAATAGGTTGTGTTGCAAAATGTCCATAATAAGCCTGACAATTCTTAATCACAAACTTTCTGCCATATTTCTTTCCTCTCCAACTCTCCGTGGAACTCCGACAGTAACTCTACCCTTGTATTTGATATACATAAGTCATCGGAAACCGATATTTTTATTGTTTCCAATCTCTTTTAATCTGTTTCTAATAATGTTGATGCTTCACGGCAAGCATAAGAGCATGATAAAAGTAGATATTAAAAATTCTAGAGAAAATTGTTTTATTGATAGTTCAATCTTAAGATTAGTTGACAGCAGCCCTCCATCCTTCTCCATCTATTGCTGGGTCACTTACTTCCTGGTAGGTCTTTTTATGTACATACATTCCTCATCATTTGCTCTATTAACTTATTCCTTGGTATTTCTCAGGGGACTTTTCCCTTCATTTTACCCTCAATCACGTTCTTCATAAACCCATTATGCCTCAGAGTGGGTCCAATTCATCTGATTTTTCTTTCCTGAATTATGTTTCATAGGTTTTCTTCTGCTCTTCTGTAAGCTTTATCATTTCTTATTATGTCCGTCCATTTTATCTTCAGCGTTCTCCTCCAACACCAGGTTTCTAAGGCTTCTAGTCTGTTCTAGTTAGCTTTTCCAATGGTTCTTGCTTTCGATCCATAGAGTGCCACGTTCCACACGACTGCTTTTTACGTATTATTTCATACATATTACAAAATAAAAATATTAGAACTAAATGTTAAAATAAGGAATTTGACATAATCATAATAAAGGTTAGAGTACCCAAAATAAATAAGGGAATGAGCACTTGTAAAATATAAGTTAGTAATCACAGTCGGAGTGAAGATTAAGACTATATACCATCTTCGGACCATGTTAATAACTCCAGGATGAACGATGACTTGAGTGTAATAAAACGTCTCATAGCGGAGAAAGAAGGGGATAACCAGTCGAGTGGCAGAGCGAATGTGCAATTTGACAGGAGAATGATGCAAATAACGGGGAAGAAGGAAGTGAGGAGTACCATAAGGAGCCACCTTATTAAGCAGGGAATCCTGCTCTTCGCCCACTACCCGGATTGATCGCGGAAGATGCATTCGCCATTGCAAGAAAAGATTCATGAGTGAACTGGAAGATGAGAGATGAGCATAGACCTTGAGATTGAAAATCAGACTCCGAGGTCGCAGAGGGAGTAAAAAACGAGAGCAGGGATGAGTGTACCCCACATTACCCTTCGTTCTACTTCTGGATATTTTTTTCACGGTGGGATAATTAAAAAAATGAATTGAAAACTTTGGGTCTTAATGCTGCTGCTGGTTACTTTTTCAATTTTTCAACATTATTTAGGCACTCATTTTCTTCTGAACCCTTCAGTGATCCACTCACTCAGGTAAACTTCTACGTTTACTCAAATTAGATGAAAAATACATTCCATTTTTTTAAACTCGGTAACTTAAGAAGATATACTAAAACGTCCAAAGAAATCGCAGAGGCATGAATTTAAGACTTCACGAGGTATAAATTAAATTGAGAAAGACACATTTAATCAATAGCTTTTGTCTAAGCTTCAAGATTATAAGAGTAACCTCATTAAAAACCATTTAGTTTTTTTCACAGTTAAATAGTTTATTAATTTTGTAATATCGATATAAAAGGTTAAAATTTGGAATAAAAACGTGAACATTACTGAAATTTGGCATTGACACTGTTAAATGAAATTTTGAATTACGGAGATAAGACCCGAATTAAATGCACTTGGTTTTAATTTGTTTTAAACACATTAAGTTATACTGCCGAATTGGTTTTATTTAACATGTAAAATTTTTATAAGGATACCATTCAAACAAGGTTTGAGGTATTGAGGTACAAGAAAGATGACCGTAAGCATTTTCTTAAGAAATAACTTTTTAAAACTCATATTACCAAACCAGAGAAGAAATATGATATAATAATGGCAAATAGATATGTAGATAAAGGGATGGTGGAAGGCAGGAAAGTTCTTTCTGCTCCATGCTTACTTAAAAATGTGGAGGAAACTTTCAGAAGATCGTAAAGACTAAGCTAACATTATCGGAGAGTCCAAGGTCCCACAAGAGATGTATTGTCAGAAGAGTAAGTAACTATATATTTAATAAATGTTAAAGCTCACATCGCGAGTCATTTTTTTTACAGAATTTCAATGTCAACAATCATACGTAATCGTACTCACTTATAAGTACTTTGGTTATGCTCACCGCCCCAAATAACGTGTGGGGCTGTGTAACTTTGCTTTGCAGGATTATGTCACCGAAAGAATTCAGGGCGACCTCAAAAAATTAAGAGAAGACAAAAATGGTTAAAGATTAGGTACCTCTTGATTGCTAATGGTTTAAAGCCCTCAATTCATTAAAATACCATACACAGTAAAACTCAAGTCGGTTTATTGTTTGGTTAAGTTTAAGTGTAGATTTCATTTCATTTGACAAATTAAAATTCATCATTAAGGTCGCAACTCACGCAAATTTCCAAAAGCACTTGATCCTACACTATCAATAGCTGATTACATTACGCGTCATCACGTGAGGGAGAAATGGTTGTATAGATTTTGAATACTAAGAAACTTTCATGGAGTTTACCCGAGCCACTTTTTGATAACAGAAAGCTTTTTAGTAACTCATCAAGATGTGTGCATGGAATATGCCGAAAATACGTTACCATAAAACGAGAAATGCAGTAAGATATTTAGCACTAACAGCACCAGGTGATTCAACTAATTTAGCTATAAAGGAATGGCAATTGATAAACAATTTGTTCTCTTTATTTAAGTTAGTTGGGACAGTGTTTTTGCACTGTAGGTTAGCTATAACTGATGAAAATACCTTTCCATGCTATTTTTTTTTAAATTTCGTATGATGGTTATGGGGAAATTAACCATTGTCTTTAACCAGTTTTTCGAGATATCGATCGTCTCAAGTATTAAAGATTTATTTGGTAAAGATAACATATAATGAAAAAAGTCATCATCGACGTAGAGCCAATGCAGAGAAACGGAAGGCGAACTGATCAAGGAAACTAATTTTTCCCCCGCATTATTTTTCTCCCACTCCGAGAGACATGAGAAGGTTTACCGTCACTGACCCAGATCCCAACCGGCGCCGGGGATAAACCGGCGATAAGCCCGGATGAAATCCTAGGGATGCAGGAACAGGCGACGCTGGGACATGGAAGGGTCGGGATGGAGAGAGAAGTTAACTCGGCAGACGTGAGATTGACGACCGTAATCAAGATTTATATTCTCAGCGAAGAAAGAAAGAGAGAAAGGGTTGGGAAATGGAGGGAGGAGTGGAGGTTGACGTGCAAGACAAGGAAAGGTTTGGAAAACTAAAAGATTGCGAACAACCGAGAGACAAGAAAGACGGGACGGTATGAGAAAACAAGCGGAAATAAAAACAAAAGAGGGCCGGAGACGTAAGGGAGGTATGAGAGCGGATAGAGGAGAAGTGAACGGAATCGGTGAAGAAAGAAGAAATTCAGAGAGAGAGAGAGAGAGCGGCTGATATTAAAAAGGAAGTGATGTGAAGTGGGAAGGAGGGAGTAAAGGCAGCAATACGGGGGGGGTTGGTCATTGGTACCCTTTTTCCTTCTCTGAATAAAAAAGTTTTATTTTTTCTAGAAATGGAGAAGGAAAGATAGGGCGAGAGGAGTGAAATAAAAACCCCCACACTCAAAACTTCCCAGGGAAAAAGGTGAAAGGAATTTGCTTTCGCTCCATCGAACACACGTAAAAACCATACGCTTGGCCGGGTTTCCGGGGATAAGTGGATATTCCGCCAAACTTACCCGTTTTCCCGGCAAATTTAACCTCTCCCTTCCCCTCTCCATAACTCCCATACTCCATTTTTCCATTTCCTCTCTCCGCTTTTTACTTATGTCCTTTCTATTCCCCCCTCTCTAAAGTTTTTCTTCACTTATTTTTTTAAATCGAGCAGACTCTCCATCAAAACACACGCCTCACTCAAGATACTCACCTATAAATAATAGCCAATGTAAATAAGCATCCTTATTCCCATCTAGATTGGGCCGTGTTTGCGCAAGCACGAACCTTGAATTTTTATATGAACTTAATGAGCAATTTTGAGCAAAAGAATAAATATGGGTGATAAAAAATTCACCTTTTAAGCAAAGAAGAAATGATTGATAAAAAAACTAACGGAAGTGACGGGATCTCCTGTTTGAACATTTCAAGACAATAACGTTTTAATATCCGCTGGGATTACTTACATCCACCGTACACAAAAAAAGAGCTAGAATTTTTTATTAGTGGTTATTGTCGGATCCTTTGCCATATATAACCAGAGCTATGATGGAAGGTTTGCCTCAGGGGTGAATGTAATGTATGAGTAATTCAATAGGAGTGATGAAAAGACGATATGAGAAAATCCACTTAAAGATTATTTTTCCAAAGAAATAGAATGAGCATTCACCCTTCTTAATGATCATTTGACCTTCGAAGGTATATATTTCAGAAATAAAAATAGTTACAAGAAGATCCAAAGAAAACTAATTGCCAGCAGAAAATTTTCAAATCAGGGTAAAATAAAATCCTATAAAATATGACTCAATACATCATTACAATTGATATAGATGGCATATCAACAAGAGCTTCCAACTCAACACAAATAATAGTGGGAAAAATTTGACGAATAAATTTTGTTTTTCTGATAAATTATGAACGGCGACCGGAGGTTAATAGAATGTTTTTAATACCATATGACGATATGGCGTTTGCAATACGTGATGAGAGTTGAAGAATAATTTACATTTTATCGAAGAATTAAAATTGGATCGTTTGTTTGCAGCCAACAAAGAGGTTATGTTTAATTCAAGTTCCAATGAAATGTATACGATCAATCCAAACACTCAAAAGTTAATAAGAAGTCCACAATAGTCATGCAAATATGTACTCCTATTTTTAAAAATTTATTTCCAAGGAATCGGCAGGGCATTTCGTGGTTTAAAGATTTTATTTTCGTCTGATTTCAGTTTTGGCATTTCATCTGATTGCCATATTTCACGGCCATATGGATATCTGGAGGCCACAAGGTGGTTGCGTTTACAATTTGCATTCCTAATAGCAGAACTAGTTCATTTAGTAGGGCTGCACGTCACTCACCGTCTTTCAAGCAGTTACTTTTTCTTTAATCACCGACCTAGGAGAGTTATACGAATTAATGCGTATTAATGAATAGTAACCTTACATGGCGTGGGATTTCCCATGGATAAGCCCTGGCAATAAAACGTGTCAAATAATTTCTGGAATGATATAAATACACTGTTTAAGCACGAATTGTAGTAATAATAGAAAAAAGTAAATTGACAGGTAATAACTGTGTTGCACGTCACATAAGGGAAATGTTGGAAATTTTACACATGACAAGAATTAAATTGGAGGTAAATAGGAATTATTTATCAACCTCTACCAACAGTAGCTGAAACATACATTGTAAATGAAAGTTGAACAAAAGTGCATAAAAAAATGAAAATAAATGAAACGGAAAAGAGTTAAGTTGAAATGATTTTCAAAAATAGCCTATTTGCTAAATATTTCCGTACATAACAGCTATTTATTTGTAAGATAAAATCACCCCACCGACATAACTGTTGTATTGTACCAGCAAAAATGAAAACGTGGCAACAAACGAAGTCTCCTTTTTTTATTCTCTCCACATTAGACGAGCTAACACTATAATGACTATCAGAAATAAACAAATGATTCTAATGCTAGTCGAAGACTTCATTTGCTTCGAAGTCATTTATATAATTTCCAGTTCATATTTATTTTATGAGATGTGACTAAAAGGGTAAGAAATCACTCGTAACGTGTTAAATCATTCCGGGTACAAAAATGCAGAAACAACAATGTGACTTAAGCTTTCAAGGAGGAATGAAGCTATTAACATGGAAAAATAATAGCTTCCAGGATTATACATATTAATTTATTTGCTTACATCAATAACCGTCCAGATTTTTTTACTAAAACATAAAACCACCAAATTTAAATAGAAAAAACTGGGCCATTTCTCTGTGTAAACAGTGTACTTTTAAGAGATTTGCAACGCATAAGTGGAATAACTTTTTTGGCTTTAATTTTTTTTATTAAGTTATCTAATGTTCGACATGGAGTCTTTTGAGATCCAGTTTTTTTTCATCATCTGTGTTCTGCCTGCTGGCAGGTTTCGTACACCACTGCTGTCTCCATCCGCTTCTGTCCCGAGCTTCCTTCTTTGCTTCATCATAGCTGATGGTCTTCACTTGATCCACCAATTTAATTCTTCTCCTTCCTCTCTTTTTCTTTCCTTCAATTGAACCCTCAAGGGCCACAGTAATTATACTTTTCCCTCTCATCACATGGCCTAACCAGTTTCCTTTCCTTTTATTAATTTCCTTTACGAGCGATCTTCGTTCTTTTACTTTACTCAAAACCTCTTCAATTCTCATCTTATCTACCCATTTTACATTTCCCATCCTTTTTTTTAAGATGATAAATTTCATCAATAATTGATCACCAGGATTTTAGTCCAGATGTTATACATTCTGCCTTTTCCATTATTCATTTTACTTCCAGTTTTATCCCCATGTGTGAACACTGTTATACACCGCTCCTTCCCTAAGCTAACGAAAGTTGACCCTCATATTTCCTTCCCAAAGAAACGCACTCTTCTCCATTTTCACACCATTTCACTCCTTCTTACTCTCGCATTTTGCCCACGAGTTTCCTCTTGGCCTGGACTCGCTGACCCCTGAACTCTTTCTCCTCAATTGTCTAGCAGTGCGTCCTTTTCTCACCACTCTCCCTCCACCACCGGAATCCTCATGTCCCCACTTTTTCATTTGTTTGACTGCTGTATTTCAAATGTCAACTTCGCATTTGCCATTTTTCATTCTTCAATAGGTGTTTAATTCACGGAGAGGACCCACCAAATGAGTGGAAGTTGGCTTACTTGACATCAATACATAAAAAAGGTTCAAAAAAGGAATGTAAAAATTATAGGGGCATTAGTGTGACGGCCACTTGTGGAAGACTGTATGGACGAATTATTAAAGAGCGGTTAGAGCATGAAATAACTATCAGGGAAGAGCAAAGTGGATTCACAGCAGGACGATCCTGCGTAGATAACATATTTACATTAAAACAAATAACAGAAAAAATAAGAATAAGAAACGGGGAAACGCATCTGGTATTCATAGATTTAGAAAAGGCCTACGACACAGTTCCTATCAAAAATCTTTACCGCATTCTAGATGAAAGTAATATAAACGGAAAATACATTATAGCAATAAAAAATCTTTATACAAACCTAGAAACAAAAGTAAAAATAGGAAGTCAATTATCTCCGTCAATTAAACCCAATAAAGGACTAAGACAAGGGTGATGCCTATCACCCACTCTTTTTAAAATTTATATTAACGAAGCTCTGAAGGATTGGAAGAAGAAATGTGCTGAAATGGAAATAAAAATTGACGGAGACTCACTATATACATTACTTTTTGCTGACGATCAAATAGTAATTGCAGGAGATAAGTACGATGCGGAATATATGATGAGGAAATTGATAGAAAAATACAATAAGGCGGGCCTGAAAGTAAATTTCAACAAAACAAATTATATGGTAATTAATGAGAAGGCAAAGAATCTGGAAATAGAAGGAAATGCCATCGAAGTCTGTAGTGAGTATAAATACTTAGGTGTAACGATTGGAAAAGAAGGAACCAGTAAAAAAGAAATAACAAATAGAATCCATCAGTCAAAACTCGCAATAAATAAAATGAATAGCATATTATGGTCAAAAGACATAAGTAGGAAAACAAAACTGCAAATATATAAAACAATTATTCAGAGTATACTCCTTTACGGAGCAGAGACATGGGAAATGACCAAAAGGGATAGGCAGAGACTGGAGGTCGTAGAAATGGATTTTCTAAGAAGAAGCAGCAGAAAATCTAAACTACAAAGAATGAGAAATGAAAATATAAGAAAAATTATGCAAGTAGAAGAAAACATCATACAAGAAATAGAGAAAAGACGGCTAAAATGGTATGGACACGTAAAAAGAATGGAGGAGAAACGTTGGCCAAAAAATATATTAAATTGGCAACCACCCGGAAGGAGAAAGAGAGGACGACCACCAGAAGACTGGACAAAGCAAGTCACCCAAGATATGAAAAGGAGACAATTAGAGAATGAAGACTGGAGAGACAAGGAGGCTTGGAGAAGAGGATGCGAGAGACGGCCGACGGCTGTATAGAACTCGCTTACATATATAACTTCGCATTTGCCATTTTTCATTCTTCATGCTTCCCTCGCCCGGTTCATCTTTATCAGGATAATCTCTCCTTCAATAGTTTTTCGGCACATATTAACTTCAATTCGTCGGGAATCTTGGGAAGATATTTATTTTAATTCCTCTCTTTAATATTTGTTTCTTACTCTTCACAAAAATTTATGACACCCTCCTTTTCTCTATAGAATTAAGGATACTACCCCCTAGATTCCTTTGTTTTCTCTTAACTTTCTGGACAGGTCTTGAGAAAAACTAAATTTCACGACAGGATCGCAAATAATTTTCCACTAGGAAGTTAAACATTCCTTCCGAGATACGATGATGAAATATGTAGATAAATATTCCACTAGGTTTGCTATCTGCACAGTAAACTATAAATTAAGGCCGTGAATTTCTCATCCAATGAAAGATAATGAAAAGGCATAAACCTAGTAGAATTATTAGTAAAAAATATGCCAAAATAATTCAGCCTCAATTTGGTATATTCAGCAGGTGGTAATCGTCATACAAATGGATACTGAGCATATGAGGATAAATGATAATTATATGGATGAAGAGAATCACCGACTTAAAAAGCCCAAAAAAAAATTGAAATGAAAAATCGAGAGTAAACTCATTAAAGTTGAAATTTAACTTATTGATCCCATTTTTCAGCACTATATCATCTTAACAATCTATTTAACAAAGGGATTTAAAAATGAATACTTATGGCCTGGCTTAGTCTGAGATCTCTGATTTTAACTGTGGAAGACACGATGATAGTGTTCAGAGACAGAGCAATTGGAGGCTATAACATTTCAAAATTTAATCACTACCTCCCGTCCACCCGTAAGAAAGCTGATTAGCAAGTCGGAGTAAGAAAAAGTCATTCATCGTAAGTATATCACCATGAATCCAGACTCTCCCCTTATTTTTATTCTTCACCCCCCAAACAAGCTCTCCAATCCCTATGAATTCCACCAAAACGCTTGAAAACCGCGAAATGTCAACGATAATGTTAACGACCTCACCGCAAACACTCCACATTTCCACGATGGATGGAGCCGAGCTGAGAAAATAGCTCAAAGCCAAACTCTCACGGCAAAATAAAATCACGGAATGATATATATTCCAATGGATTCGAAAATACGGGTGATCCGTTCCATAAGTTCGGCATTTGAAATGGTAAGTCATACTTTTCTGCAGAAGGCTTTGTTGAGGGGTGTTGGCGGGGAGGCGGGGGAGGGGGAAGAGGCAGTAGCATGCGTAGGAGAGGAGGAGGAGAAGAGAGGAGATAAGACGTGGGGCCGAGGATCTCTCGCCGAAAAGGAGGGAACCGTTTTGAATTACTTAACAGCCGCTCCGAATTCATCCCCCGCGCCTCAAACCCTTTTGCTCTCTTCCAATCCTTTGTCCTTCTCCCACTCTCGTTCTCTCTCTTCCTAGTCCCTCGGTGTCCTTTCTCCTTCAGCCAGCCAACGACTTCCCCCAACCCACAACGCACGCCAAAAAAAATCTCCCAACCATTCCTCCTCGACGCTCAGCCCCACCACCCCTCTCTTTAAAACCATATCGACTCCACTTTCTCTCTCTGAGGCTGCTGCGGTCTACGACTCTACACGGTCTGGTGACTCCGGAAATGACGTAGAATCCAAGCTCGACTCGACCCCTCTCCACTCTTCCCGCCTCACTCCCCCTCCCCTGCGTCAATCTCCATGGTTACGCAGACTCCTCTCCTCCAATTCCATCTCTCCACACGCACAGACGAAAAAACTCTCATTCTGCCATCCGAACCCCCCTCCCCACGCCCCCCATTCTAGTCAAGACCTTCTCCTCTCCAACTTAAACCTCTTTTTTGACGCTTCGTCCCCCTTTCCTTTTCTCTCCTTCCCCCTCCCCCATCCCTGCACGCTTGCACCCTTTGGTTTCCACCCTCCACCGGTCGCCTTTACACCAGCTTCCATTTCTTTATTTTTTTCTCGTGGTCGAGAGAGTGGGGTGTGGGTGAAACGAGTTCCCCGTCTTCCCCGCTAGATTCGTAGGATACTCAGGGCACGCAGTTCATTTGACTCCAACACAGAGCCCATTCGGTCCCAATCATCTCAACCCCCTTCACCATCCACCACCCGATTCTCCCTTCCTTCCCAATCCACAACGAGCGCCCTTGATTCCCTTAATCTCCATCACAGCCCCTCAAACACAGAGCACAGCACTCTATCACTCCTCTGTAAGGCCGTTCCACGTTGAACAGAAAGTATTGCATTAAAGAAAGTAACAGGTGTCGCTAATGCCCTGGTTACATCACTAGCTTTCTAACCAAGTTAACTCAAACCCTAGCAAAAGTTCGCCATGTAAACTCAGGTTGGCGCTAACCGTAGTCAACTTATTAATCACGCTGGAGTTACTAGGGTTGGCGCTAGTTACCATCATTTTTAACGCGTGTAAACTCAGGTAAGTTAGAATAGTAGTTTCAGTGATAAAGTTCACATGTAGCTTTTACCTGAAGCGTAAAATATATTGCTAAGGTTTATCTTGCCATATAACTTACCTGTGCGCCAGTACAAAGTTGTTTGATGTCTTTCAATGCATGAGTGAAAGGCAAACAGTATTTGTAGTTCAAAATTTACCATAAAAGCGCAAGTGAGGACGGGTCATGGGCAGAACTTGGAAGCAAAAAGAGCCTATTTTGCTGCATATAGTAAAGGACTCGACATAGAAGTTATTTATAATTCTTGCATGTCAAGATAACGCCTTTAATTGTTTTTGTCGATGATTAAATTAAGCAAACGACATAATGAATGAAAAGTCTAACCGTGCGGAATATTTGCATATTCAATCCTTTTTCTCGCCCATACTATAGCGCTCGCAGAGTTTCTGTGCACTGGAGAGTTCCTCCAAGCTTAGCTGCCCATGGTAGATGAGCGACGATTGGCTGCCGACGTCCAATCCTGTAAACTGGTTCTTAGCTCAGTGCGCGTCGCGTACGAATACTCAAAGTGGCTACCCAAAATAATCGTCGAAAACAAACGCTATGCCTCGCCGACGCGAGGGCCTTTAGAATATAAATGCTCTGGACGAGAAACTACTATGGATATCGAGTCAAAACTTGCCGTGATTACAATAATTGAAGTTTTGTTTATTTATCGTGTAACCACGGTGACCTGTGCCGATGGGGATTACTTTCTAACCTCACTGCGATGACTATTGCAATCACTGCAAGTTTTGACTCGATATCTATATTATTTTCTCGTCCAGAGTATTTCTATTCTAAAGGCCCTCGCGTCGGCGAGGCATAGCGTTCGTTTTCGCCGATTCTTTTGGGTCGCCAGGTACAGTATTCGTACGCGGCGCGCACTGAGCAAAGAGTCGGTTTACGGGATTGGACGCCGGCAGCCAATCGCTGCTATCTACCATTGGCAGCTAGGCTTGGAGGAACTCTCCAGTGCACAGAAACTCTGCGAGCACTATAGTTTCGAGAATATAGCCCACAGCCAAGGAAACAAATGATAAGCGACTTGCGATGTTTGTTAGACTCTGGGCTACATCACCTCCTTGACTCTCCACCAGAGGCCACAAGTGTGTTAAAATGGGTTAAAGATTGCCTTTGTAAATGTAAGTTAGTTAAGCCGCCATATTGACTAACATTTTAACCCTTGTAACGTAAACGTGGCATTTATGAAAATGCTCAGCGTTAACTTTAGAGTAGTGTCGCCTGGTCTCTCAGACCGACAATACGATATTTCTGGTGACTCAGGGGAAGTATGAAATTCTGCTGTTCATGCTCTTCAGTAATATCCTATTTTTTTACCACTACTACGATATACAAGCCAAAAAATCACTTTGTGTACGCATAATGCTACTTAAAGCTACATTTGGTCCCAAAGACCGTGCGTCACCACTTTTCTCTTCAAATAGTACCAATTTTGTAGTGCTTAATAAAATATGATATGTTAAAAATGTTGATTAGTAATTTAAGACATGTTTTGGAAATTAATTCTTTTTTATGTAACAATTCTCAATAACGGCTGTTTTTCTCTAATCAAGAAAAACTATGCTCTAGTCTCTCCATTTTACCGTATAACATGGATTGGATACAAGCTGTAGGATCTTCTCTTTTTGTGGTGAAAATTGTGAATAGTATTTTTAAATGCAAGTTTAAATGCTGATTTATATCTGAAATATTTTGAGATCATCCAGAAAAAAACTGATATTATCTTTTAAAAAACTCCAAAGCCCAAATCGGCCCAGGAGGTCGACGTCACTACGCATGACCCAATAATTCACGTCACAACTGTAGGGTTAAACGTGTGGAGTAGTAAAATACTTTATCATTCACCCTCTTCTTTATTTCTAATAACCAAACTCCTCCATCTAATTTGTATTCTTCAAGCCGCCGCGTAGTCGTGTGGCAGGGCGTTTAAGGACACTAGCCGTGTAAAAGTGGCTGTAGGGATAGTATTAATGTACTTACAATTCTATTTAAATCTTCGAACAATTTAAAATTGTCAATGCTACAGCCAACACAAATGTCAAACAAATTAATGAATATACTTTTTTTCGTAAATTCTTGCAGTTCATTTTGGTTTGGATAAAAGTGCCTTTTTGAATTTACAGCGTTATGACTAATATTTCAGCAAAAGTTTTACCTTGCCTTTTACTTTTTACTTATCTTTACTTTTACCGATTGAACTGAGACATATAGTTTGAATTCTCATCGCACCTAGAGAGCAAACTAATCGCAGAAGATGGCTCTAATTAGTCTCTTTTCACAAGGTTAAGATAGAAGATTGGGCGTTATAGCAGAAACTTACGCTTACTTCAGCTTCAGGAAAGATAGATGTATTCCTTCAGCTGATTTGAAAACTTGGGCGTTTGCAGCCGGAGCTTCTGGGGCCCTATGTTTTTAAGTTAAGTTCTTCTTCTACAGTTCAATTTGAAACATCCAGTATTTTATCATGGACTTCACCCAGAACACTCTTAAGGTAGCTTGCGGAAAGTGTCATTTTACCAAGACAACAATGAATTTGGTCTCATTTGAAAGAGAAATATCTAATCCTATTGAGGTGAATGAAGAGGGTCAGTCCGGTTCAAAGGCGTGAAACTCGGAGCCTGGGAGAGACCTCAGGGAGCTGAAGAGTGGTGTGAGATGGACTGGAACAGTAGGCCCGCGGGAGGAGAGTAGGTACATGGAGGTGGAGGATTACGCGGTCAGCCCAGGGCCTTCTCTCGAGGAGGGAGAATTTACTTCGGGAAATCGCGTACGCTCCTATTTCTTCTTTTGTGTTTTTTGCTGAATGTACATAATTGCTAGTCCTTGTTTTAATGAACGGAGAATGGAGTACGGTTGGTGGTAAACTTTGCGGGTTCTGGTTCTTTCCAAATTGCGTTCAGCACTTGATTTGCTGTACTCATATTGGTTGCATTATTTTTTTTCTTCGTATCCTAGATAATACCATCTTGGGACCATGTAAGGTTTTAAATTTTTTTATATTTTGTTTAGCATTTCCCAATGACACCAATAATTCAACCCCTAACCATTCTACTTTTCCAGATATTTGACAAAAAATACCTGACCTTATACTAGGGAAATGGTACGTGTACGCACTCAAGAGAGGATTTATTTTGAAAAATGAGGAGTTACTAACACTGGAATCTCGTCATAAAACTGTGTGTAGTTTGTATGTTTTCCATTTTACATCTATTTTACAAAATCTATTTATTTATTTATTTATTTATGTATTTATTTATTTTATATCTATTTTACAAAATTAACTATATTGTCATCGCAGTAAATTCTACGGGATAACAACAACGCGATGTTATGAAGGAGTTTTATACGTACCGCGCGAAAAATGAGACAAGTAAAAGACTTAATTAGATATTTTCATTTCATTACTTAGAATTGCTGCCACATAATACCATATTATTGCACCGTTAATGATGCAATGTTAAATTCATCTGTCTATGAGCTGATGAAATTAAAATTTATAATTCAAATAAGGTCTCTATAATGACTACGGTACTATCTCGTCCAAACTACCTTAACCTCCACGCGTAACCACACCGCCGTATGTCCACACAGCCCAAGAATCTCTTTAGGATTCCAAGTGCCTGAATCAAATATACTCACCCCTTTCTCATCCCTTTTCCCTTCCCCACCCTTTTTTGCTTCGATCTTGCGTCTCCTTGGTCACATCTTCCAACCTCCTTAACCTCTTCCCCTTCCTCGCTCCCACCACTTACGTATCCCTCCATTATTTTCCCTCCCAGCCCTTTTCTTCTCGCCAGCAGCGTTCTCCGTCCGTCCCTAATGGTGATGATATCAAATCGATTGATCCTAAGGTGTGCTCGCCGTGGTTAGGACGACTTCCTCGAGAGTATAAGATAAGAAGGAATCACTGGTTCAAATGTGTCGGTGTTTGGAGCAGATTGGGACAGATCAGCGGACCTCAGCACAAAAGAACGAGTGAGAGGAAAGGGGAATGAGGGTGGTCGATAAAGAATTCCGCAAATCAGCATTCAGCAGAACTTCCCATGGAAAGACTCTGATAAAATTGATACCCATCGAACACGCTAGCTAAACCAAACAAATACGACAAAGAACGAAAAAAGATTGAAACATATATTTTCAATGACCATCAACAACGATAGGAAATATATGGAGTCGGTATACTCTATATTACTCGTCCTGGATTAGAACTTCGAATATATCTATAAAATTTCTCTCTACATCACTGAATACTCTGTTTATATTTTGAATACTGTTTCTATAGCCAAAGTAGTGTAATACAATATAATAAATACACCAATTGTTCCAATTTTCCAGTAAATTCATTTTCCGCACTCAGAACTCACAATAAGTACAAAACGTCGATATAAATTACCTTACAATAACAGATTAATATTTCATCCACAATGACTAGCATTATTGAGAGAAAAATAAAAGTGATTAGCACACGTCATTCCCTTATAATCGACCTTAACGTTCAAGAAAGAATCCGCATCGCTGTTAATAGCTGAGTACACGTTTTGGATTTTTGAATCCTATAAAAATTTTTGTGATTTTTTTCGCCCCTACATTGCATGGTTTCATCATATAAGAGAATAATATGAGAGTTGAAAGACAACCCCTATTAATTCCACATCGATCCTTTGAAGACTACGTACATGGTTCTAGGGAGCAAATAAATTATCAATGTTTCATAACACTGGGCGTGATTATTAAACAATGAAGGACCAAACGTGGCATAACCCATCTGCAAAACTTATAGGAAAACGTAGCAATTTCATGGTTAAGCCTTATTTCTTTCCCTACTAAACGTAACACACAAAAATCAGTGTCGTAGAAGGCAGGCCAAGCTGATTGTTTCTGTGTTATTACATTTTTGTTTACTCTTGCATATTTATTCCCAGCAACCATAAGATTAAACCCCAGGATAACTTGGCAAACCTGAAAAAAATCTTTTGCAATCCTTTTCAAATTCCTGTAATTATAAAAATCCTCTAATAATGCGCACTAATTAGGAAACTTCTAAATGTAGTCCTTTTGAATTGAGAGCCAGCCATTTCAGCTCATTTTTCGCCTCGGCTCCTGTGAATTCCATCACAATAGACCAGGCACTTCCTTTTAAGTCCACAGCTACGTCCTCAAATAGAGAAGGCTGATTTCCTTCCGTCCTGTTTAAATTTCATCGATGAAAAGAAAGTAATCCCCTCTCCCAACGAGAATAGGCCATCATTTAAAGATGACTTCTTACCTCCTTAGGAAAAGTTCAGTCTTTGCACCAGAGCCCTTTCCGTCTCTCCTCCATTTTTCGCGGCCACCAACCTTCTCCAATCATGTAACGACCTCCCAATCCCTCTCAAAAGCATCCCCATCCCAGTATATCCACAAAACCACCCTCAATTTTTTTACCCCTATCCCCGATGCCCAAGTCTTTCTCTCCCTCATCGAACCCTTTATCTCTCCTCGTTTAGCAAAGGGACTCCCGTTCTTTTCTTCCTCCGCACAGTCCACTTGTCTCCGAGATCATTTAAATGAACGAACGATTCTCGAGCCCGAGGAGGAGAAGATGAAGAAAATGGGTGAGGTTTGGAGGTTGGCGGGAGATGGGAGGAATGGTTCAGGGGTAGCGGGATGATATCGGATGAAGAAAATAAAAAAAGAGATTGAGGAGAGGAAGAGCAGAAAAAAGAGGGTGGTTATTCCTTCCTGCCAGTCGCCTGAGTTTTTCCACCCTTTTCTAACCTACCACCCCTCTCACCAATTTACCCTCATTTTCTTCTGAAAAAAAAAGAATTTTTTTTAACCATCTCACCCTTTGTAAAGGACCATCGTATAGCTCACCCACTACTCCCCCCCTCCCCATCGCCTCCCAAGAGGAGGAGAATTCTCTCCCGCCTCAAATCCACTCTTTTCGCCGTATTACTTCCTTTGGACTTCTTCTTCCGATATGTATGCCCCCCAATACCATAGACTAAGTGGATGTTTTAATCCTTGGACCGCCAACTGGTGATTTTCTGGGAGTTGCTCCCGGGTATGTAGAAAAATAAGAAAACAGCCCCAGTTATTCACTAATTGGCCCCATTCTTCGGGCGTTTGTCCGAGGGGGGAGGGGTGATTTCTGCAGGACGGGGAATATTTTACGAAAAATCCATGCGCGTAGAAATTCCAAATCTTTTCAGGAGTTTTCGAACGGATCAATTACGGAGATATGAGAGGCCAGAGGGGAAGGTGATTAGAATATCTATCGGTTTGTTATTAGGAATTCAAGTTTTCTGCCGACAAAGAGCGCGGAGGCATTTTCAAATGGAACCACATTGAATTAACATGTGATAAAATTAAATGACGGCGCGGATTATACTATAATCTGAGTCGCAAGATACCATCCACTTTAAGGGCATCAAGTTCCATAAATTCAACCACAGTAAAAAGGGCAATATCGAATACTTACTTAATTTCCACACCACAAATGAGAAATTAACTCAGTATCTGAGCAGTAGGAAATTCCGCTAACTAGTGCAGAATTTCTTAAGGAGGAATGCTTATATTGACCCCAACCGACGCTTATTTATGTTTATTTATGCAACACAATAGGTATCTTAGGGGGGAATATTGCCTAAAATAACTCGCTGATAGGAAAGCAAACGACAACATCTCGGTAATTACTAAAATTTCAATAAGGAAATTGGTAATTTGGAAGAAAGATCATATAACTTTCCTCAATTAAAATTTGATAAAACATAAAATAGCAGTATAAACTAGTCCTTCAATATGTAGGAAAATAGAGCGTCTCTCTAATGCAATAGAAAATCGAAATTTTGAAGGAAAAATGTTCGTATATAAGCCCCGCCCACCATGAGAAGACTACAAGGTACTAAGTGCATGTCTACAAGAACTATCCCCGAAAAGAACACATCCATTACTTCTCAGACTGTTAGTTCAATCTCAGACTATTAGAGCGATACTACACTAAATCAATACAATTTTTAATCAACAGGATAATGCATAGTACCAACAGAGGCACCAGAGAGATTATGGGAGCAATCCAACTGCCACCTCCAATCATTAATAACAAATCAAATGATACAAATATAGACAGTTGCAACAAAATGAGGATATCCAATAAAACTTATATAAGAAATTCATATGTATGAGAAAGTTAGAATTTCCATTTGGAAGCGACTGCTTGGCATTGAATTCAAATTCATACAGGATAAAGACACTAGATATTGACAGAGTTAGGTGAGAATTTTTCTCCTAGGCCGTAATTTACGTAAAATATAGTCGTATGTAAATTACGGCCATTGGAGAAAAATTCTCTCCTAACTTTTTTTATTTTCCGAGGCCGTAGAGCTCTAGTTTCCTTAAATTTACTAGATATTGAGTCAATTGGAAAACAGTTTTCTGCCAAAAGACAAAAAAATGTGTAAATTAAGGAATATGATTAAATTATTTAAAATAAGAAAAGATAACTAAATTATCATGAAAATTTTGAAATTTTTGGGAATTGAAATTTTTGGGAATTCATAAAGAATTTATGATATTGGGTATAAAGGAATATAATAATATGTGATAGTAAAAAAACTTTTCGCTATATACATTTAGTAAAAGAAGACAGCAACAACTTAGTAACAAAAATAGATTTAATAGTCGGAAATAGAATTATACCAATTTAATGATAAAAAAATTTAATTGATTAAAACCAATTTACAAAGAGAGAAGGTTACAAAAAGAAAGCCTTTTAGAGATGATGATAAAATCGGCATAATTTGTAGATGACAGGCAATAAAACAAGCACAAACTAGTCCGAAGAAAGGGAAAAAAGTAAGAGGAAAAAGATGAAAAGAGTATTGGAGGAAAAAACTGCACAAAGTAGAGAGAATTTAAAGCGCCACATGGTTCCAATATGTCATTATCTAAGATACGAAGAATAAAATAATGCCACCAATATGAGTACAGCAAATTAAGTGCTGAACGCAATTTCGAAAGAACCAGAACCCGCAAAGTTTACCACCAACCTTACTCCATTCTTCATTCATTAAAACAAGGACTAGCCGTTATGCACATACATGAGCTAATAAACACAAAAGAAGAAATGGGATCCTACGCGATGTCCCGAAGTAAATTCTCGCTCTTCGAGGGAAGGCCCAGGGTTGACCGCGTAATCCTCCACCTCCATGTACCTACTCTCCTCCCGCTGGCCTACCGTTCCAATCCCTCCCACGCCACTCTTCAGCTCCCTGAGGTCTCTCCTAGGATCCGAGTTTCACGCCTTCGAACCAGACTACCCCTCTTCACCCACCTCAACATCTCCTATCCTAACCCTGACCTCCTGCAGAAGCCCTCTCCGCCAGACCGACCGTGCTCATTCCGTGGCGCAGTATTAGGCGGCAAACCGCAGGAGGATCCGAGTCAACCAAACAGAAGATCGAGAAGACAATGGACAGCTCAAGCTCCCTTCTCTTCCGCCCCGTATCTCGCCCCGGCTCAACTTGACCGAACCCCCTCACTTCCAAGAAAGCCGGCCCGACAGGCTTTTCCTACCTCTTCCTTCCCCAGCTCACTCCCTCCCACTCCAGTCTCCCGCCCAGTGGACTGTGGGAAGTTAACTTACGAGCCAAAACAATCATGAAAGGACACCGGCCCACACGTAAAATATACCTACTTACTCAGCCCTCTCAAGACTTCATTTTCGTTTAAGCGAGAAAGTCAACTAATACATTGAATTCATGATGGGATGTCTGCGTTGCTCAAATACCAAAAAATATAGCTCTGCGTAATAGTATGAGTTGGGAAACTCGTTTTTCGTGTACCAGCAATCAACCATCCATTGAGTGACTATATCAGCTTCGAGAACGTTGATAAACTTTATCGAAATGTTGATAAAGTTTTATTGGTAAAGATTCGAAACGTACCACATACCCGTGAGGTGGCTTGAACAGTTCTACGTAGAAGGTAACTTTACTTGTAAGACTAACGAGCAATAGAGGTGAGAGTATAAATTGTCTCTCCAATGTAGTACACAAATAGTATGTAGCATACGAATGCACAATAATTGTTTCACAATAACCAAAATCGCACCATGTTTATCTGAATAGGTAAAAAGAGCTAAAACGTAAACTCATGGGGCCAGTATTTCATTTCATTGTAACAAGCTGAGCACTTTTTTTTCAAAAGGAAAAATGTTGAAGTATAAGTCTAGAGGACAAACTCAAGATCACTTCCGCCTGGATCAATAAAACTAATATCCGAGAAAGAGGCGGTGTAAATCCGAAATAAACACACAGATCTTAGAATCATCGCAGTCCTCAAGAGAGAATATATCTGGAATAAACAGGTCTAAAAATAAAATATTTAATTTAACCAAAGAAAACAATGCTACATGCTAGACAGCAATTTTTGAGGAACAGCTTTAGAACCATTTAATACTAGTTTGAATTATACCTCACCTATAAGTCGCAATGACTGTGTCAGGTCATGGATGAATGCGGTGAGAGAGTTTTCATGGAAGAGGTATAGAATACCTCAAGAACGGGAGGGCAGGCGTAAGACAAACAATGGGTGTAACTTAGAAAAAGAAAAGAAAGAGGTTTTCAAGGTTATGCAGGTAATTGGTGGTGAGTCTCCAGGCTAATTATCCCGAGAGTGTTTTTTAACGTGCTCATGAAAAGAGTGATGTGATGAGTATGTATGAATTGAGAGAGTAAAAGAGGGAGAGAAAATGAGTGCGGCTGGAAGATACATAACAGATATCTATCAAAATAGGAATTATTAATCATTGGTGCTGTTTTTATGAGGCTAACTACCATAATATCTAACTGTGGGTAACATGGGAAGGACTGCACAAACGAGATTAAAACGCGACACTGAAAAGAATTTGTGAATGTATACTGTTTTGTTTTTCTAATACCAGGAGCATCGGCTCATAAAATTGGACTTTCGAAAGAATTCTTGAATGCTTTTCTCACACAATAAGTTATAAAAGAAAATATAAAAGATCCGAGAAAAGAAGGACAACTTTAAGCTGAAATAATTTTTTTTTTAATTCGCTTCTGGTGCTACGATTTTTTTCTAAGTTCATTTATGTGTACTCCATTGGGGTGTTTTTTTGCATGTCATTAAAGTCTCTCACCACGAGGTCACAGGATATTGGGTTAAAAAGGATATATAAAAAGACTGAAAACCATATCATATCCGTGTATTGAGTCGGCGAAGATTCAAAATAATCATATAAATGGACTCTTACATCAAATGTTTGCATTAGCATTTGCATTAGATTTACTATCCTAGTAAACATTAGATCCTCTAGCACAGCTCAAAAACGATGAAAAAAATCTCATTGCCTATGGAAGCTAAGTAAAATAACTCATGCTTAATAATAAGATGGAATACTCTCTTTATTTAGACTAGGGGTGAAATCACGAGTCTCCATATAGCGTGCGCTCGAGTTGTAGTTATATTTCACAGTTGGTCTGGTGTTTAAATAAGCTGTTTTTATTGACGATGTGAGCTCTTTATACTGTAACTGTGAACAGTGCCAGATATTCTAGCTCAGTTTTTGTTTTGAGTAACCATGACGACAACGCGAAAGAACGGACAGTAATCCCACTCCAGAAGCCCTTAAGACTCAACGAACGACGAGAAATATTACCATCACAACATCTTTCGAAGAATAAAAGACATATTTCATTATATATAAAATTAATTGTAAACTTTAAGCAATTACGCTTTTCTATAATTAGTTTACATTCAAATTTCAGAAGAGATTTTGGCGAATAAGAATGAATAATCGTACCGGAATATAACCTGTTTCAAGAGTTCGTAACTGATCAAAATCAATAAACTATTTCCGTCCAAAAAATAAAACATGCATTTTCAAAGTAATGAAACGATGTAATACTTAAGAATTGTATCTAATTGCCAATTTTCCCTAAGAGAAATAGACGAATAGAAAAGTGTAGGATAAACATTTTACGAGATTACGATTATTATACGGGATATGAATAGCAATTTGGAATTAAAGAGTATTTCAGCGATTAATATAAGCAAGCGCTTTGGCAGTATTCCAGCAGTAGAGGAAAGTAATAATAAGTATTATTTGCAAATACATTATGAACCAGGAAAACTAAATTCCAATCAAATTTATCCGAGTCGTCGAATAAATAATTCCGTCAATACACTTCCAATTTTGAACTAGAAACCATATAAATATTAAATATTAAAATTACTACCAATTATGCCAGTTTATTTTACATAAAAACTGATATGTTTAGGATAAATATAACCCCAAATTAATGCCTTGTAATTATGTTTTATCCTGTAGCATAATATCAGAAAATGGTCCGCAATGTTCTTTACTGCACAGTTTTTACTAACTTAGTGGATACCTGAAAAGAGCAGTTTTCGTAGAGACCACTGGCACTCAGAAACGTCGAAGTTTGCAGTAAGTATCGTCAAACCTAGTTCAAAGCACAATTTTAAGGGATTGGCCATTTTTCTAAGAGGCACGTGTTTTTTTAAAAAAAAGAGAGCAGCGGACGTAAATTCAGCGAATTAGGGAATCGCATTACAAGAGCTGTATGGGGTTGAATTGATGTCCACCATTATACGCACTCCCTAAAAGGTTACTTAAAGTCTCGCGCCCTCCTAACAGTTCTCCGAGCTGTATGACAGAGGTAGTTCTCCCACGTATGTTGAGAAAAACCTGAACAGTTAACGCCATTGTCTTAGTCATGTTAAGAGACTCATTCGGGAAAATCCGTCCGGATTCGTCCCGCTGATGCAAAATCATGGAATTCATTTTTTCCACAACTGTTCATCCTCAAGTTCAAAACTAAACACCTTAGTATTTTGGCTTAATACCACACACTACCACATAAATGAATAGTTTAAGTCTGAGAGCTCATAAACTATCTACCATCATAGAAAAAAAATCGACCGATTTAAAAGCCCTTAGAGTCAAACTCTGCACTTTATTCGATTGAAGTAATACTTCAACAAGCTAAACTTAAACGATAACAAAGAATATCCTAACATCTTGTGGGTCACTTATGAAATTTTAAATCAACACCTATCTCATAAACACGAGGAGAATTTGAGGTGACCGTGTCTAATGAAAACATCACTATAAAGCCGATATGTGTTTATTTAAATTGTCATTTCAATGAAACATCAATCAGCGTCGTCTTCACTGACATAAAATGGTAATTAGATTTCGTATTGGCTCGTTATATAATTGATTTACAGCGTGATTGACGCTTAGTTAACTGATCACTGTCTATTTACAAGACTGGTAAAGGCAACGAAACCCAGCAGTTACAAATTTTACGGAACAAAATCATAAAAACGCACTCACTGCAGTTAAATAGCGCTTATAGAGGAAGCTTAAAGGATATCAATGATGACACACGAACCATTTCGGATTATCTCTAATACCAGGACGCTGACATAGAAAACTTCCTACTGAGTGCATCATCAATTTTATATCCTCGGTATAAATATTGCATGTTCAAGATATTTCTGGGAACCGAGGACGCAATAAAAATATATATGTATCCACCCTCTGTGAAAATCCGGGCCATCTGCTTTAACGCATCAGGGTTTATATAAATGTCGACGGGTTCGTTTAATTTTACGACGACGGAGACATAAACTGGACGGTATTGGGGGAGACAGTCTGCAATTTTAATGCAGAAGCTCAAATTGCAGAGAGTTCTTCCCCCATCCTTGAAGCTGCAGTGGATATTGGAATCCTCAAACCATAAAAAATCCCGTCGGGCGGGATTGCGGATGAGTTGGTGGGATAAGGTGATAACCGTCCACGGCTATGTTTTTTCCATCCCAGCGACCCATTTCCGAAACCGTGGATTTTGAGACCGTCGCCTCCACCGATGGAGCGGATCAAACCCACCAAATCTCCGCTCTTCGTTCTCTCTTCTTTTTCACCCACTCCCATCTCTCTCGCTCTCTCCCTAAGCCTGCTTTGCGCCCGAGACTCAGAAATAGGATCACCGAGAGTCAGGGGGAAAAAATGACGATCGTGGATGCGACCGATTGCCGATATTTCAGCGATGAATTGCCACCGTCGCACTCATCGACCTCTTGTCTGTCTGTCTCACTCTCTCTCCCTTCCGTTTTCCATCTTCCCTTCCCATCATGCTCTTCGATTCCGAGCACGCACAAGAGCGGCGTTGAAATACTTCAATTCCCTTCTCCATCCCGTAATTTATTGGCCACGAATCCTCCATTCGAGAATCCTCAAAATAATGTGCTATTCGTATCAAAGGTTTCAATTACGGGCAGCTTCGGTGAGCTCTCCCTTGTGGTTAATTACCAGCCCTCAGGTAATGATTTTTATCCGTCAAGATTGATGAGTAACCAGCCTTATGAAATTTGAGGAGATGAATTGCAGAATATTTAGGCAGGTCTAGGAATGGTTGGCATGTACGCATTTGATTACCATCATTATGATTTAGGGAATGAAACTAGAGGAACCCAAATAAATTCTCTCCAAAACTATATGATGTGAGGCTACTCAATATCCACCATTTTACCCCAACTTCCAACACTGTAACTGCTGCTTCGTTCTGCATTTTCAACCTCGAGTGAGATATGATATCACTTAACTCATATTTTACAAAATATTGGCCCATATTTTGTTATAAGTTTCGCAAATGGCATTCATGATATTGCTTGGCTGTCTAAATAGGAGCAATATTTTTAATTACAAATATATTATATTATTTACCCACAAAAGATCTTTGAAACAGAGATTCTTAAATATTTGATGTAAATACGCATTCCATGTTAAAATTAAAATTTGCTGAATTTTCCTTAAAAATTGACTATGAGTGACGCTCTTTAAACTTTGAGGACTTCTCCCCTTGTTACCGAGTTCATCTCGTGGAAAACAAACACACATTTTTGAACCTTCAGATAGCTTCAACCATATTTCTGGAAGATAAGACCACTTCCATTTCATATGCCACATTCAATTGAAACAGTTGATTTCTCATCTCCAAATGATCTAAAAAAATAAATGAAATTTAAGCCGGTTCAACTTTGTTGAGTTTCATGTTGATCAATAGAAGTAACTATTTCACCACACTGGTCAGTTCACAGGCCAATAATTTATTGCAAAATCCGGATTGCGATGCCTGGCATCATCCTCATGCCCTCACTATCGGAGGTGGTCCGTGAGCACCTGAAGATTATGCCAGGCATCGAAATTCGGATTTTGCAATAAAATATAGGCCTGTGAACTGACCAATGTAGTGTAAAAGTTATTTTTACTGAACTAAAAAATATGCAGTAAGTATTTTTTCTAATTTTATAAATCAGTCTACAGATTCAAACCTAACTCATTGGAAGTCTATAGTATCTATTATGCTTAAAAAATATAACTTTTGCTTTTATATTATATTGGAAGTCTATAGTATCTACTATCCTTAAGAAATATAACTTTTGCTATTATATTATATTGGAAGTCTATAGTATCTACTATGCTTAAAAAATATAACTTTTGCTATTATATTATATACTGGAAGTCTATAGTATCTACTATGCTTAAAAAATATAACTTTTGTTATTATATTATATTGGAAATCTATAGTATCTACTACGCTTAAAAAATATAACTGTTTCACCGATTCATATAGCCGGAACTTGTTCAATAAAATCTTTGGGAAAGAACAAGTTGTATTCTTTAAGTTTGGGTCCCTAAATTTATTTGTGTGAATTAATTAATTTTTAAAATCATTAAAATCGAGAGCAAGGATCGTCCATTCCACTTCAAAGGAGTCGTTCTCAGAGGGAACGAAAAAAAAACAAGTCGTTCAATTCAATGATTAGGTTCAGGAGCCTATACGATACTTCAAGCAAGGCCGACGTCTCTCTCCCCCCCTCCCATTGCTACTCTACACTCATCACGCACGGAATCACCCGGGGTAACTAAACACACTCCGCGTAGCTCAACAAAAAAAATACTTTCCCTCTCCTCAGTAACCCCGTCATTAATCACCCCAGCACAAAATGAATCGAAGCGGGAGATGAAAAAGCTCTGATAAATGAACCATCCACCGGAAAGGCCACAAAGGACGGGACTTCCGTCTCGTTCCATACGCTCAGTGGCTCGAATATGCGTGGCGATTTGTCGAATTGGAGCCTAAAAAACGCACGACGTCGAAGAATAACCAATAGCGAAGCCGAACCGGTGAATGAGGAGTTCGTTCGAGACCAGATATTAATGGTCAATACGCGATGGCTTGGGTGATTAGGAAAAGCTCGGGGTAATAGAGAGGTTAAAAAAAGCCACAAATAAAATCAGAAGCAGTGCTGTGTAGCTGGCCACAGATTCAATCCATCAAGGTTATTAAGGAAAGAAAATAATTTTTAGGTAAAATCATTATCATTCCTTTAGCATGCGGTAGTTGAATTATAATACCATCACGTACTTTTATCTGTCACTTTCTCTTCCATTCGTCCTTTTTTTCATTACTTCTAAAATTAGGTTTATTTTAATGGAATAGCAATTATTTAATTTCCTTTACTCTCGAATTCGCATCACTCACATCTTTAAATTGTACCTATACAGATCGGCACTCACCATTACCATGGTGTACAACCATTGTGACCCGCTTACTATGCCCCAACAAAAACACTACATGTCCATGATTGAACAATAAACTTGCTGAGGGGATGAGGCAGCCAATACTATAGTTCGGGCTGGCAGTAATCATTTCCAAATCATAGATTAGCAATTCATTGGGTCTACAAAAATTTGACATTTCGCGGGATCAGCTTTACACTTTCCTTAAAATAAAAATCTCCTAATCAACTACCTCTTTCAATATTAATTATAAAACAAAACTGTAATGAGCCTTGATCGGAATTTAAAACCATTTGGATTGGAACAAACGTAATTTTGGGAGAATAAATTAGAATGATAATCAGATCCCCAAACGCAGAGCAAAGAAATCGAGTATTTTTTTAACTCCTACCTTTACTTCAAATGCAAATAAATATATATTTACCAACAGTTGGATGTTTACTAACTTCAAAGGCATCCAGTTTCTGAAAATCTAAATTATAGCACATTACATATCTGTTGGGAGTGATGTTAAGTTAGAGTACCAACATGTACGATTACCCATGAATTGCATTACAATTTCAAATCAGCATTACGGAAGGCTGCCTTATTTGCGAGGAACACTAAATAATATGAGAGAGGAAAAATAGGCTTACGTGAAAGAAAAGTGTTTCCAAAATACTATCAAAATAACGGAAGATTCAAGTTAAATGAGATAAAGTTTTTTAGTAAAACATGCACTGTTTCTAAACATTATCTCCCTTAAGTTCCCATGAGCAATTGCTTTTCAGCGAGTGCAGGTTATACCTTATGATGTGACAGATAACGATGCAAATTGTACGCATTGACGTTACATTAAATATATTGCAGGGATAAAACCTACGTAAGCCGTTTACTCAAGAACTAAATCATTTAACCTAAAATTAATTGAATCGAAGATTATACGGCAAATGAAGCTTGTTTGCAATAATTAACGAGGCAATTTTACCATTCAAATTTTTACTGTAGCTTAATCGCAATAATTTTTATAATCCCCAGCCCACGTTAAGCCCATCGACCCGTAAGGACAACAAGAAAAGCTTAAATTCCAAAGTTAAAAACCAATCCTAACATCTAATTACAGCGGCAGTTGTCTGCTCTAACATCCTGCAGTATATCTATAAAAACATGCGTTTGAGTTACCATTTTGATTGGGTTTATCCAACCGGGTAGTTGGGCTCAGTTGTGTGGTTTATAACTGGGAAGACCTAACATACTTAATTTGAATAGATCAGATAGAACCGCATTTGTAAATCCCATCGATGTATTCTGTGAGTGATTCACTTCCCATAAAGCGGTACGCGTATATTAAGATATTTCGGCAATGCAGTCACAGCTATTAAATTGCAGCTATATACTGATGCTATGCTCTCGTAGGCTCTTTTATATTGATCATTCTAATATCATTTGGTCAGAGAATGATGCAAGAAAACCCGCATGCGTAGTTTTTAAATTCAAGAAAATGATCAAATACCAGGAGGATAGTCGGGTTGAGATATGGGCCGCGCATTCTTACTTACCTCACCACGAACACAAGGTTTTAGATGCATCTATTATTCATTTCAAATATCTTTGCGACTGGCCCTTTGTGTGTGCTCGGAACAGTTTGAGCGTCGTCGTGGCAGGAGGTGGTGCCTTCGACATCAGGGAGGTGGGGCGGGGAGAGAGAGAGATGGACGTTGCCACGTTTTCTCTCAGGAAGATCACCACAGCACATCAAACGAACGAATGCAACGGAGGTTTGGCAACACAGCTAACCGACTTGCGAAGCGTATATGACGGAAGTCTGAGAACGACTGAATTTTCGAGAATGTATGTTCCATCTACTGCATTCTGTTTGGTTTACGCTAAGTCACCTCTTCCCTCACCCCCAAAAAACTGAGGTCTTCCTCTCAGTCGCAAAGATATTTGAAAAGGATTCTAGTCCCTGAGATAAAATCATAGAGCTTGGCGTACTGGAGGATTCAATCAGATTAGAGTCCATGACTAACAGGTTAGATCAACTGAGTAAAACTCTCAACCTGAAAATATCGATACTGAAAACAAAAACAATGACATTCTTAGGAGAATTCCTGATATGAACAGATATGGTCAACAAAATTCACATCCTAGAAAAGGTTACTTACAATGTTTAGGGACATAACTGACGAGGAGGAAAATCATGTACAAAATTAAAGTAACGTTTTCCAGAAGATATAAGATGATAAAAATCCTTAAAATGCAAAAAAAATTAAAGAATTTCATACCTCTATAAATTTATAGCAGTTCTCACTATGCTATGTTCATCACAATGTATAACACGTGAAGCAGACCTAAAACAATTGTAATCATCGGAAATAAAATCTCTCCTCTCTGACAAAGGTACCTGCTCAGATCAGGTGAGGAATACAAGAGGAGACCCATATAAATATACGCAGTTCATAAAAATTTGAAGAATATAATAAAATGGAAAGAACATTAATGCGGATACCAGTCGAAAGAATTCCATAGAATTAAATGAATACAAGTAATCAAGAAAGAAAATAATCGATATGGCAAGTACCAGATGGTGCCGTAACAGGTACAAAGGTAAATCCACGAAGAATAAAGACTCACAGGCTAACCCTCACCCCTCTGGGCTCCAGTCATTTGCCCTCCCCCAATAAACGATAAATTTAAGCAGAATAAAGCATTGTATGCAAATATTTTCATAGGGCATCCACCTAGATTGGCGAATTCGCGGACAAAGGGTAAATTGACAGAATAAGGGTTTCATTATTCATCTCCTCTGGACATAGCTATAAATATACGTCATTTTTATCGCTCTCTATCATAGCCGTCAACCACAGTAGACTAACATAAGTGAGACAAATTTTCCCACTCTAAATAACGTAATTTAGCAGTAAACAGGCTTAGAAACTTGCACGCTCAACCTTCGCGTAATTGGATGTCAAGTTCTGCAACACTTAGGCAACCTTATACAATTAATCGTAATCGCTAACAATGGTTATCCTTGAGCAAACTGCACTTATATTCTTTCTCTTTTGTTGACAATGTTTTCAGTCGAAAATTTTCTCGTCATTGTATATATGTAATGGAGGAAGAAAAAGGAAACACGAGGAGGAAGAAAGGAAATAAGATTTGATGGCCATTTATCGGCGGATGAAGCAATAACCAAACTGGAGGTATGAATAGAGTGAACCTCAAGTGAAACTTGCAGTATGTTCTGGCTTGAAGTCAATGCATCTTTTCAAAACTTGTAGAGAATCATCGCAAATTTAAAAAGAAACGAGTGCAAATTAAATTAACACCTTTCTGCTCAACCTTTTGTTTCCAAAAATGTTTATGCAAAATACTGATTATGGAAGTTTTCCCCCAAGGGCAATTCTCTATTTTAATAAAATTTGATATAAAATTTTAAATCGACTCTGGGAAAGATCATGTAAGATAATTCAGTAGTAAATTCCACGGAAAAAAAGTCTCGATGACTCTCTGTTAGCAGAGTTTAACCCTTTGAGTGCGGCATGACGTGATATCACGTCATGGTTGTCTTAACGCTGGTACTAATGACGTGATATCACGTCGAGGGTACCGTGAGATTTCTAGCTTTCACTAGGGAACTTTACTACGCTCTATAGTAAAAGCTGGAATACCCACGGTACTCTTGACGTGATATAACGTCTTCAGCACCAGCGTTAAGACAACCATAACGTGCCGCACTCAAAGGATTAATCAAGAGAACGTTAACAAAAAATTAAAACAAGGAATAATATATTGCAGGTGTTATTTTATTTGGAACCGCTTAAGTGAGTTAGAATTTATTTTTGGAATGAAATTTTTCCCTCATCTACACTTGGCTCTCATAAAAATAAATAAACGGCGCATGATTGACTGATTTAACTACCAATTTGTATTCTATCTTGATAACGATTTATACACTTACAATTGCAGTTTCCGATAAATTTTTCCCACAAATCGCAAATACAAACGCATAATTTTCCCCGCATCCTAAAATCACTCTTCCCATTATCAATTGCCGTAGTAACGTATTCATTTCAATTTGAATTTAAATTGAGTTTTCATACACGCCAGTTATCAGTCGAAGTGGTTTGATTCGTATTAAGCACGGGATTAATAAAAATCACGTTAATGCAGATATGCTATGCCGGAAAATAGGGCACAGCTCCACTAGAGTATTTTTAGAATTGGAACAGTAAGGAAAAAAAACACTTCGGTTCCTAGCACACGAAAATTCGGAATGCAACGTTATGTTACGATTTTCTCAAATAATTTAATTCATCACTCGAACACATCCGAGCGCGACCCTTGCCAATGAAGGGCCTTGAACGAAATTTGAATCGTCGTACATATAAAATTAACCGTCCTCCGCGAAAATGTTGTTTGCATTCCTGAAGCTTTTTACGAAATTATCTCATATTTCACGGGCGTTCGTAATGCATGCTAGTTTGTCACGGATTTACAAATAGAATCGAAGAGACGGTGGAAATATTCTGCTACATGAGTTCGTCACGTACATAAAATAATTCCTATCACGCCATTCCCTTTCGGTGCAGGCAAACAAAAGTGCCTACATTAGTAATTGCTTTCAGGCAATGACAAATCTCTTTTGATATTTTTCTCCAAAGTGCACCTCCGCAATGGTCCAAATTCTCCACGAATACAACATGAGAAAAACATGGCTACGGCTAAAATCCGAGTATTCTTATGAGAACAGCTGAATGCAGAAGTCACACTAAGAAGAGAGCAATTAGAACAATTGGACTCCTTCACCTATCTCGGAAGTACCATCAAGTGGAACAGAAGAAGCATATCGGACATCAAGGGGAGAATAAACTGGGAAAAAATATGTGAAAACATTCCTATAAGCGTGGTACTCTATGGAACGAAAGTAGAGATCATAGAAAAGCTAACTAAAACAGACTTAAAGCCTTTAAAATCTGGTCCTGGAGGAGGATGCTGAAGATCAAATGGACGAACAAAATAAGAAATGATGAATTTTACGGAAGAGTAGAAGAGGAAAGGACCATATGGTACACCTCACAGAAAAGAAGAACCAGATTGATAGGACACATTCTGAGGCACATTGGGTTTGTGAAGAATATAGCTGTAAAATTAAGGAAAATTTACCCGAAGAATGACCTAGGAATAATTTCATGGACCAAATTAGGAGGAAATTATATACTTAGGAAGAGCTACCAGGAAGTAAGAGAACCAACATTAGATAGGGAAGGGTGGAGGGCTGCAGTCAACAAACCTTAGGATTGAAAGACCAATGACTCCACAATGCCCTATTTTTATCCTAGCATACCTACTTTGCTTCTGTGTGCACACAGATATTGCTTCAATTATACTTCCTTATTCTTAAGACTTCCAATATTCCATACATCTGTTTCGTAATTTGACTCTCATTCATAATCTTAACATGGCTAAGCACACTCCTTTCATATACGTCAAGAAATTCCAACCCATATTTTCCGCGACCCACTCATTCTTAGCCCTACGCATTCTACTTTTGCCAAAAATAGTTGTTAGTACAGCGTTCTCAATTAGCTAAGCAGCGCCCATAATTCAGAAAAAGAAGAAAAACAGGGCACAAAATGAAAAATAAAAACGTTTTGCTCTCCTCTTCTGTGGTTCTTGACAGCGGTGCAAATTTCTGATCGATTTATTCAGCTGCCATTTGCAAATGATAACATCCGATCTGCTCGCATCCCACGAGATTTGCACGATTTATTCGACTCCATAGAAACGTGGCATGTGGACCTTAAGAGTGAATGAGAGTAGACGGATGCCTAATCAGCCGGATGCTATGAAGGAAGTTTAGAGGGTACGTTTGAGGGCGAATAGGATGCTAACGATGCCTGGGCATGTCTTATATTGTATAAGCCTTCATTTCCTGATATTTTGGCATCAAAACTTGGATAATAACATTTATTGCAGCAACAAATATCACCTCTGTTTGGAAACTAAGCTAAGCGGCGGCCACCACCCGAGGAATGGGAATATCCTTGAGGAAAATGATCGGCAGTACCGTGTATACAGTTCTTTGGATTACTTCGAGAGAAAAGCCAACGCAAAGGCCATAACAAAACGGACATTGTGCGTTTCATAGGCAAGTGCTTAGCCAATGTAGAACAGGTCAATGGCTGCAGGAGCCGCAGTTCATGGGAATCATCTCTTGGCGGTAAAAACAAAAATTGAGGGAATCATCATTAGTCGTTCAATGCTCAGATTGGTTGGCTGCAGCCCACCACGCTTCCCTAATTACGGTTATCTTTCCTCCTAGTATCTTTTCCTATGTACCTTCCTCCTTATTTGGTCCATGAAGTAATTTCTGGGTCTTCCTCTAGGGATTTTTCCCTCTATTTTACCTTCAGTGGGGGAATAGTCAACATAATTATAATGTACTAAAAACTGAAATATAACAGTCTCAGTGTGTAAAATTTACGCAAGAACATAACTTCAGGTTTCATTCATTCCTAATTATTCCTAAATAAGCATTAGGTAGAAATGTAATAGAATTTAATTGAGCAATAAAAGAAGTTGAAGTCATGTCTGCATAGCAGCACATGAGAGAGAGGAGGGAGACTCATGAGAGCGAGGAGGGAGAAATTAGAAAAACCGAGTAAGGCTGCGGAAATTTTAAGTCACCGCTATGGAGAAGTGTGCCTAGCTCGAGTGCACGGAACACGATTCGTGTCTTTCAACTTCAGCGCAGCGAAGCGGCGGCGTTCTCATACTTCTCTTCAGATTCCAAAGAGAGTGCTCTTCGAATGCGTTTGAGCAAATCCTTTTGGAGTCCTATCAATCCGCAGTCGGCTAGAATAAAACGACGTTTAAAAGTATGTACTTTAGCCAGGCACGAAAAGGCACTACAGAGTCAACCAAGGGGGGAGTATTCATGATAGACTATTTGCAGGACTACCTAAGAAAATAAATTCTGGGAAATTTAAAATAATCAGAAACGTGCGTGATTTAAACCGAACAAAGCCGCAGAGAGACCAGAAAAAAGGGAATTCGTAGAGGGAGAAAAAGGCTGTATTTGAACCAGTACTAAAATAGCTAACTCGCGTATTCTATATATGTTATATGCATATGTTTTACTCGAATCCTTTAAATATTAAAATCTAATTACGATGTTCATTACGATTTACGATTGTTACGATTTACAGAAAATTGTGGAATGCAATAAAGTATTCGCAGAAAAAGTTCTTTAAATACAGAGAGATTCGGTTAGGAATTTATGAATTTGAAATGATGCTGAAATTCTTCCTCGTAACTTAAAGACTTGCGTCATTTTCAAGCAAAACACATGGACATTGACTCGCCAAGTAGCGTTGGGCAGAATAAATTCACGAATAGATTTCGCACTACTAAGTCCACTGCATTGTTCAAAATAATTGTTTTCAGTGCTGCAGAACGCCCTGACGGTTATTTTGTATTTAAAAAATCCATGATTTTAGTTCAAAATAAATTTTGCACTCCGGTTGGTAAAGGTACTCTAAGTAGGCCTACGGTTTATTCTAGGCAAAACTATTCACTAAGATTAGTGTATTCTATTTTTTCTGGTGTATTATGAAGTTTTTCAGTGCCCCACAATTTTTGAAGCTTCTTTTAAACGAATCAGGCAAATATTTTCCTGAATTCTTAAAAAATGACAGTTTTCAGCCATATTAGAAACGGTAATCACATCGAACCAAAATAAATTACAGTTGAAAACATGATTTTATAAAAAATGAGACTTCGAACGCTTTGTGAGTAATAATAATATATAACTATATATTTCGCAAGTTATGAAGTCACAGGAGGACACTTTGAGAAAGAAGTCTTATAAAATAATTCCAGGCAAATTCTGGGGAAGATTCTGTAGAAAAAACAGCAATATCACAGAAAAGTATTCTCGATACCCATCCAATTAACACAAATTCCTTTATAAAAATTGGAACTTTATTAAAATAAATTTAAAAACGAACCTAAGTGAAAGGGACGGAAAAAAGAATACAGGAAAATTGTGAAGGGAATGTCAAAAAAAAATTAAGAAAATGGCAAGTCGCGGCCCGTGGAGGAAAAGAATCGCGGAAGCGGCGAAATGGGAGCAGAAGCAATGCGGAGAAAAATTCAATGAAATGCCGCGCTGACTCACATATGCTGCAATATTATTTCGAAGAGAAAGGGCGACGCAAACCCCGAAACACAATTAGATTCTGTGCGTTCCGCAGGACGAGTGTTAAGCCATTATAATTAACAACTCGGCTGTGATTATTGTTTTAGTGCGACGAGAGTTGCACATTTTACGTGCTTTACGATAAAATCCAATGCAAAATAAACGACCCTGGCGTCAATTGCGTGCAATAACTGAAGGTGTAAGATGCAGTAAATGCTTGCGTACCATAATGATAAGCTCGTAACATATTCTAATCAGCATTGCGTATCTAAGGTTTGAGTTAGGGATGCCACATCGACATCGATCTATCGGACTATTCGATGTTTTTTGGCCGAGACATAGAAAACATTAAGTCATAAAATAATCCGATGAAAATTATGTCAGCCGTGAATACTTTTATAAGCATCGAAAAATCGACCACTCGATATATCGGACTACTCGATCTTTTTCGGCCGAGGCATCGAAAACATCGAGTAGTAAAACAATCTGATGAAAATTGTGTGAGTGGTGAACACTTTTATAAACATTGAAAAATCGATAAGTCGATGTCTCCAGTAGATGTATCGAACTACTCGATGTTTTTGGGAAGAGACATTGAAAACATCGAGTAGTAAAATAATCCGATAAAAATTGAGTAGTGGTGAGTACTTTTCGAATTTTGAAACATCGAAAAATCGACTACACGATGTTTTTTAGTCGATGTGACATATCTAGTTTGAGTAAATTTAAAAAGAGCACAGTGTGGAATTTGCTTAATTTTACCTTCAAGCAGATTGAATAGTATGAGTATGAGACCTCCGGATGGCATAACAACTCAGAACATACCCTGAAAATAGGTTACTCTGCAAAATCACCTATCAAAAGCGCTCTAATGGCATCTGAGAAAAAAATTTGTTTTTGAGTAACCATTACCATGGGAAATTAAGCTGCTAATAAAAATAGATTCAATTTCTAATAAAATAGATTCAATTACTTCTCACGAACTGAAAACATTCGTTTCATAAACGCCTTCAGCGAAATACGGCCTCGATGCTGATTTTAATGGGGCTGTTTACCTCGGCCAAAAACATCCTTAAGTGCTGCCAACTGCCGCCGCCTCAGAGTGAATTTCGCCTACCCCTCCATTATACTCCCCAAAAACTATCGCCCTTCATAGCACAGTGGAATATAGTTAACATGAGTTCACGAGAATGATTGTTGTGGCGTCATAATACGCACTTTTTAAGATTTTGATAAATTTTCATAGAAATGAAGGATACCTTGTAATGATAACACTTAACTTTGTTTTTCCACATATATATTTTTTTACTACGACCCGGCATCTAATGGCCATCTAATGCCCATCAGTGCATCATAGACGTCATCTTCAGGACGTTGAACATCGAAACCTGGGTCGCAGCAAATAAAGATATGTGGAAAAACAAAGTTAATTGTATTCATTACAATGTTAACAGATTCTACGAAGTTACACCTGATACTACCGATTATGTGAAGAATACCTATTTACAATAAGTGAAAAGATATTAAGAAATATACGCCATATGCGTAATGGCGATCATCTGTTTTTTTCTGAAAATTTAAGTTATTTCGGCGGTCTAACTCTTATAGTTATATAGACTATTATAGTTGTATGGAGAGCAAAAAGCAAAAGGTTGCGACGCATTTTAATACTAATCCTCATTCTAGAGGCCTACGCTAATTAAATATCTTCAAGTTACAAAGCAGAGTCGTACAAGAAAAGAGTGTAGACTCCGGCGGAAGCTATTTTAGCCGAGGCGCACAGGCCTCTAACTTTGACCAGAAATTTTTTTTGACTTTCCTCGAAGTAGAATAGATGAAAAGTTGCCTTTTGCGTAGCCGATGAAAATATAAAACCAGGAAAACGATGATGAAAGAACGCATTAGCTGAAATTGACAAATCGAAAGTTTAATAATTACGTTGAATTATTGTTGGAGACACGATCACGCAGTTGATAACGACATTTGGGAGGAAAAAAGATGATGAGAATCATTGAAGGCGTAGTTTAGCAGTAACTAACTTGAGTGCTGAAGGGTGGTGCTGAAGATAAAATAAACGTACAAAATAAGAAAGGATGAAATGTACAGAAAAATAAAAGAGGAAAGGATCACATAGACACTATAGAGAAAAGAACGAGATGGATTGGACACACCCTGAGAGACACTGAGTTTGTGAAGAACATAATCGAAGGCAAATAGAGGAAAAAGTCCCAAGATAAATGAGTTCCCAGGAATAAGTTCATGGACCAAATAAAGAGGAAAGTACATAGGAAGAGATGCCAGGAGGTGAGGGAATTAGCATTAGATAGGGAAGGGTGGAGGGCTGCAGTCAACCAATCCTAGGATTGAACGGCCAATGATGAACTTTGAGTGAACACACTCACTGATTTGCGCACAGGATTGCTTCAGGGCGAGCAATCAAGGAACACACTTTAGCCAATGAAACTATGCTTTGGTAAAAGAGAAAAAAATTACTAAGTAGAGAGGAGTGCACAGTTTATCAGCAACAAAATGGAGTACAATGCGAGCGTCCCAATACGGGGGAGTGGTCCGTTTGCACACTCAAATAGCATGAGGACATTCAGGAGAAGGCGGGAGTTAGGAAGCGACAGGAGGAGGGTTAAGGGCAGGAGATTAAGCGGATTAGAGTAAAGAGGACCAGATGGCACAGGCCGCTGCAAAGGAGGGGTTGGAATTGAAAAGGAAAAGGGCCGGACGGTGGCAGAAAGGGGTGTTGAAAGCGAGAGATAGAGGCCGGCAAGTGAGACGAGGAGCTACGACGGATTATACTGAGAGAGTGAGAGTGAGAGACCTTCCCGGGGAAAAAGGGTGTAAGGGCCCAGAGAGTGGGACAGTGGCGCGTGATTGGGGAGGCCCCCGGGGGAGGGGGAGAGGGTTGCGTGCGGGGAGCAGTTATAACGAATTGACAGCCAGTGCCGTGTGATGTGGTTTGAAGCGAGAGGGGGGTGAAATGCGGGGTGAAACGGGCTGGGGTGCGTGGGAGGGAGGTAGAGCTGAGGACAAAAAGGGGATGAAAGTTTGGCGCGAGAGGAAGGGGGTGAGTTTTCAGCGCACGGGGAGGTGAGAGAAAGAGGATGCGTGGGAGAGAGGGAGGAAGCTGGTCGATGGGAGGGGATGGGTTCGCAGCGAGGGAAAGGGACGGTCGCGGTGTTGTATTGCAAAACCCGTGGAGATCGACAGAGAGGGATGTCGGAAAAGGACCGGGCCGGGTGACCGTCATACGTGTGTTAATGGCTTTTGAAAGGGGAACGCTTCGAAAATAGAATCGACTGGAAGGGGTGAGAGGAAAGGGTGTCGAACGGGATGCGAACAACGGGAATACGGTTTCAAGGGGTGTGGGCGAAAATGGTTTACGTATTACGTGGATTGATTAACTATGCCCCTCGTCACAAACCATCCAATCCAGGGTTAAGACGCGCGGATAAATCCCTCGTTCCGTAGAAAATTGATTTAAAAACTACCGCTTTACAGGTCTAGAGGGAGGGATGGAGGCAAAAGCCAATCCTATATTGCGAACTAGTAGGCTTTTTTCACCCTTCATTCATTCACTACCTCATGCTCGACGCGTGGAGGGTTGACGGGGACACGGAATGGCGACGCAATGTTTGATTGAGATGAAAAAAGGGGGAAATAAGGTGTTTACGTGGGAAAGATTGAAGACGAGTTTCAGATTAGAGAGGGATATGGAGGGGAAATTGGTTTTTCACGCGTCGAGTTGAAAAGGGGAATGAGGTTGTTGATTGAAGCTATTGAATTACTGATCAATAACGGTGATATGATGGGTGTACTGTTGAGTGCCCGAAAAAAATAGCGCTGACCCCTCGAAAAAAAAAACAACTTGCAGTTAGACCGTTAAAACTTTTATAGAGAATGCGTCAGTTATAAGTATTGAAGAGTCTAGCTTTACGGATTTCAGCGGCTTGAAATACTCACCTAAATCCATTAGCTACTGTGCCTATAGACCTTCAAGGCCCTACTCCTTAAATTTAAAGACGTTGAATAACAAAATATTAAGGATGAGGTGTAATGTACCAAAAAAATAACGCTTACACTTTGAAAAAACTTCACCTCAGTTATCCGGTAGAATATTTTATCGCCAATTTGTCATGCATAGCAGATTACTATTTAAGATTCTAGCTCTAAAAATTACAATGGCTCAATCTGAAAGCTAAATCTCTTTTTTAAAAAGTCGTAAGTTTGCATCTTGAGATTATAATATGCCGTATCACTAAGCCTGGTTCTCTAATCGAATGATCAGTCTAAAAAATTTCCTGAGGAGGAAATTCAAGTAGCCTAAATATAGGAATAAACATTTTGAGTGAATTCAAATTCCGTGAAATTTTGTTTAAAAATTCACGCAATAATCCAATAGAGTATATATAATCATTTTACATCCATTAAGTAGGTATGGGGTGTAAAAATAAATTTCACTTAATACAGTTTACGAATTTTTATTAAAATTTAGCCTTAAATTTGTCTTTTCATTAAACTATAATTTTAATTAATCAAATTAACGTGTGGGCGGGTGAAGTAACTATGTAAAATTTCGTCATGTTTAAGACAAAATTTCTAGATAATATTCCACACTATCTTTAATTCATGACACGTTATCATATTCATCACATCACAATCAGAGTGAAAATATCAAGAAAGTATTTTTATTCTGATTATGATTTTTGATTCTGAAATTGAACTCTTACTGTGGACTGTGAACTGTGGATAAATAGGATTTTTTACTCTAATATTGACATCAACATCTATAGCGGCCAGTTTATTACATACAGTGTGGAATATTGCCACGAGGAAAACTATTTTACGTAGAAAGGAAAGGACGTGAAAAGTAAGAGCAGAACCATTTACCACCAAATACGTGATCGATAGATATATGCCATTAAATTTTTTCTTATTTTCGAAAAATATTTTAAGTGGCTCGGAAAAGTTTAAAAATTTTCAGTAAACCTATTTAACTGAATTTTTCATCCTCAAACTCATCAAATGTATTCTCCAAAGCGTTTCCAAAACACAACCCGCGGCGTTTAGTCATTGCTTTAACAGTGCAGATCATGCTTCTTATCGGTAGTCTTAACTGGTAATAACTATCAACTGTTCAATAAGGTAGTCTGAGCGAGATAGATCCCTAGTCATAATGGAGGCCGATTAAAATTATACGATTTGATTTCAGCAGCTTTGGGAAGCATGGATTAAATATTGTATGATTATTTGTGCAATACTACACTTTTATATGACAAATTCTAAGTATTAAAATAAAAATTTCCCCATAAGTTTTTGATTTGACTCATTTTTTTCATGCGGTACTTTCAAAACTCCTTCACAACGGTAGGTTTCTTGCGATTCTGAAAAAATTACTCCGGTGACAATATTTATTTATTTACAAAAGTAGTCGTAAAAAATTAAAAAATACAAACTTAATTTTTTGACGAGACATAAGTGCTTAAAATATCTCATTTTTTAACTAATATCTCTCTAAAAAACAATTCATTGATGTCTTGGTGAAACGATATTTTGCTCAAAGTATCTTGAATACGTAATGGAAAAGGCAGAGGAGGGAAAATGCATGCTGATACTAATGCTCAACGCTTACACCTGAATGTTGTCAGCAATAACTGTAATCTCAAATTACCCCAACACTTAACTTCAATCACGTCAAAAAATAAAATGATCTACACAAGAAATGGAAAGCGGATTTCCGCCATTGCGGCAAATTTGTTCGCGAAAAACAAAAAAACGTTGGAATCCGTATTTTCACACATTCAGTGATGGTGTATAACGTGTCATGTTCTAGGTCAGTCGGTTTAAAGATGCATGATGGAGTAATACTCTGCAATTGAAAAGAATAATAATTACGCTAACTGGAAGAAGCCATATTACTTTAAATGATAATTACCTGAGCCGCCATATCTTTCTTTTATTGGAACTAGCTGTAACTCCTGAGAGTCATAATGTATACTTCCCACCACCTTGAGCACAACTGTAATGCCAATTCATTATTTTGTGTGGCCTTATTTAATTTGGCCTTATTTACCAATCATCGTCATTAACTCTACAGTAGTGACGTGGATTATCGGGATGTGAGTGGTGACGTCGGTCACCGAGACCGATGGGAACTATGAGAGTTTTAAAATAGATGATATCAGTATTTTCTGCATTGCGTAGAAATAGCAGCATTCAAACGTGAATTTCAAAATATTTATTCAACGTTTTCACAGCAAAATTAGAAGATACTTCAGCTTGTATTCCATATTTGTTACACAAGGGTATATTATATATGGGTAGATTAGACAATTGTTTTTCTTCATGAGAGAAAAATTATCGTAACAAGGAATGGGTACATAAGAAAGGATTCATTTCCATAATGTGTCAGTAATCACCTATTCACATCTTAAAAATGTCATATTTTATATAGCACAACAAAACAGGTATTATTTGGAGACCACACAAGTGGTGACGCAGGGTCTGTGGGACCAAAAGTAGCTAAAAGTAGCAATATGCTTACAAGTAGGGATATGCTCACACTAGTGATTATTTGGCTTGTGTAGCGGAGAAGGAGTATGAAATAAGAAGCTACTGAATAGCATAAATAACAATAATTCCATACTTCACCTGCGTTTCCGGAGATATTATATTGTCAGAGAGACCGGGCATTACCACTTGAGGGTTCAAAAAGACAAGGACCTTCTTATGGAAGCTAATCATGTGGTACACAGTTCGCCAGGGAATACGTCTGAAAAAGTTTAGTTGAGTAGAGTCATGAAAAGGTCAATCGATATCGCCCGAATGTGATTCAGATTCCTCTGTTTACATAATGAACTTCAGCATTTTTTCCCAAACAATTTCACTGTGGAGTATCAATTACTCTCGAGCACGAACTGGGAAAAAAGATTTAAAAAAGAAAAACAGTCGAAGTTGGTTTCCCATTGCCCCATCAACCAAACCACATTTTGAACGAAAGGGCTGGAAACAGTAAACGAATAAAACACATTCTTTCACGAAGAATTCTAGCAATTTGCCGACATGTTGTCCCGCGCTTGTTTTTTAAACGAATTTCGGAGTTTCGCGAGGCGTGTGGACGCGACACACACTCATCGCCTGTCCGGGACAGAAAACCTCATCTCATTCGCTGCAATAACACGCACTCGGACAACCTCGTGCGGGGGTGAGGGGGCAGAGTGGGGAGGAGTTAGGGAGGGAGGAGGAAAAGTTAGTCAGTAAGCAAGCAAGCGGAAGCATGCCATAATTTTGAAAGGAAAACGCGGACGGGATCATAAGCGAAAACATAATGAGCTGAGAGCAGGACAACCAGGGGAAGTGGCCCGACGGCCAGATGAAACGCGACAGCGGCTGGAACCGTCACCTCTCCGGGGAATTGCAAGAATTGGAGCGAATGGGAAGCGTAAAAAGGATACTCACTCAACAGAGCGCATATCAAAGCAAACGGTATTGCAATCAAAGAGATGTCGAAACACTTCGTAAAGTTTTGAATGCGTTTATTTTGCATAATGGCTTCCGTGGATGAGTGGCAAACGAGATCGGGGAAGGACGAATCTGATTTGAGTGTGGACGATCAACTACGCTATAGTTGTAACATTGCCACTGAGTTATGTTCATCGATATCCTTACCACATTTCAGAAGAAAAGCGTGGATGGAATCATAATATAATAATAATATAATTATTCTTCCATACATATATTGATACAGTTATTATTTCCATTCAAGGAAGTAAGCTAGCCTGTAAGGTAATAAGCCTGTAATTAGGCTAACTTCAAATTTCTAATGAGCAAAATGAATATACATACACTACGTTTACCAATCTAACTCAGATTGATTTGACTGGCTCAGCTCGGTATGGTAAACGCAATGGGCTAGTGGGATCAATATGAGAAGCGGGCTAACTTGGCCCGCTCTCTCTACCAGTCTGAGATTTCTAATAAATATGAACCGATGCAAATCGATTTTCAATTGATTTCACATTGAAAAACCAGGCGATCCGAGTTCGATTGGTAAACGTACTAAATGAATCAAAATTTACTAAGTACATAAAAAGAAAATATTGAAAGGAATTTTAGTGCGTAGGAAAAGTTGCTACTCTAGTGGCTGGAAAATAGGCATTAAAACATTGTAACCAAACTACTATGTTGTAAAGTAATTTATGAGTTATTTGTTAGTAAATTGAAAGTGTAAACCATGAATATATATTATGGATTGGGATCTCGATGCCAAAAACTGTTGTCTAGAATTACGTAAACAATGAACTTTTTGGAAAATGATGAAAGCCTAGAGATGAAAGACGGAAGTTCAAATGTAAATACAGTCGACAGATTGTAAATAAACTCGTCTTACCGGTTTTTCCATGAATATACATTGGTTTTTACTTACAAGTAGTCATAATGTATTGGATAAAAAAAGTAGTAATACACGCGTGACGTAATTATACACTTTTTAAATATCGTGTGGTTTACAGATATATTTAATTTCTCTCCAAAATTTAATTACACAAATGCACAATTAACTTCTTAGCACTTAGTTAATATCGCTATCCGGAAATTTAATAACAGTGCGAGGTGACTTCATGAGTATTCCCAATGGCCATAATTGCAGTGTAGGTAGAAAGAAATGCACTTACCGCCGCCTTGAACAGATTCTTATTTTTCAATCCAAGTCTCCTATTTTGGCTCCTCATAGACGCATACCCTGTTTTGCAGCCTGGTACGAAACAAGCTCTGTTTAAACAAGGCATTATAAATTCTTTATTTAAGCCAAACGGGCCTAATGCATTTCAATTATAATCGGATTCTGGCAAACAACGAAGTCGGCACACGACGGACGTCTCATTAACCTGTTACTGATTTCCTGTAATAGATAATTCCTCTCTAAAATTTAAAAAGTAACTTTTAAATCACAAAAAAGGCAAGATATTATTCAAAGTATCAAATAATTCACATCTCCTCGATCGTTATTGAATATTCACCACAGTCTCACGTTAGCAACAATTAACTACGACTATTTACAAAAACAACAGAAAAGAATCTAAGTGGCGCCAAGGACTGGGTGAGCTAAAAATGGAATTTTGGATACACGTATCCTAGGCAACAATGCCAAACATCCGAATCCATAATATATATTCATGGTGTAAACCATGGTGCAAGAATGCGTAACCAGGGACAGGGAAGAAAAATAAATATTGAACAATGAAAAGGGGATAGAGAGAGAGCTGCAAGTGATTGGGGGGGGGGAAATTAAATAAATTTTGTTAGGGTAATTGTGTATTCCAGAACCAGTAAAAAAATATCCCATCATCAGAGCTTGGAATATTTTTAAACTGATTCCGGAATGTGCAATTACCCAAACAAAATCTGTCTTAAAAGGTCTATCTACCGAAGATGAACCCCTGTGATTATTAACTAAAAAACCCGATGATGGGGTGCATTACACTCCGAAAAGTCGGTAATGCATTATAGTTCTATTGTTCCTGACCTACCCTCGATATTTTAAAAGTGGTTCTAAATGAAGTGTTGGATAGAACAATAATGTATACTAAATTTTAGAAAGGCATATTCAATGGTAGGAACCATGAAGGATAGAATGAAAATTTACTCGGGAAGTGGAATAGTCTTGCTCACATGCATGTGTTTTTTTACTTGCCGCGGTCGCGGTGACTCACTGCGAATTCAAGGTTGAATGGGCGGCTCAAGCGCGGCGGAGCCGCCCGGCTTTGGCAAGTGACGCGGACGACGACCGGCATTCGCTGAGCGGACCCCCATCCTCCACTCCCCGCCTTTCCCCCCACATTGTTTTGCTTTTGTCCGCGGACGCGCTAGTAGAGAGCCCTCTTCCGGTGTTGAGTTTCGCTTTCCACGAGAATCGATTACCGCCGCGAGGGATGCGTGAGTGTCGGAGGCAGGAGTGAAGCAGCGGGGAAAGGGGGGCAGGATGGATGCTGCGAGAAGTGTGAGGAGGGGAGCGACACGAACGGTTGGGGGGAGGGAAGAAAGTGGGCTGTGCGTGGGAGGATTCCGTAATAGACGTAGCAAGAGGGTATAAGTAGTGATCGGTTCTAGACCACACTGAGAGTCACAAAATAATAAATTTTCAGATGACACAGCTATGCTGGCAAAGAGCAGGAATATAAAATTGGGGACTAAGCTGGCTCAAAATGCACTGGACGAAGCCATAAGATGATAAAATAAATGGGTAATTACAATTAACACGAAAAAACCCAAGCAATCGTATTTACAAGGCCAAAAATAAAACCACTTCGGTGATGCTGCTCGACAATTAACGAACAGCCAATAGACTGGACGGACAAGGCAAAAATACCGTGGGGTAACCCTAGACCCTCCCGCCAAACACCCTTGTGGTGACTTGCAGGGCAATAAGTAGGTGTAGACGTTGACAAGAATCTCAACTTTAAGAAAAACACGGGCAACATAACTCAAAAGACTATCGGAGTTAAAGCAGGCCTATCACCCATTCTCAAAAACAATTCCGTACCAGATGAAATCAAGAAAAGGATATACGAGACATATATCTGGCCAATCCCATTATACGCAACGCCGAGATGGGCAGGCCTATTTAATAAAGGGGACTTAAATAAAATAGAAGAGATGAAAAGAATTTGTCTGAGGTCCATCTTTAAACTTAAATGGACATATAACGCAGATATCCCTATATCAACTAAAATAGAAAACACACGAGACGTTTTCAGGAAGCAAGTGGCTCATTACCATGAAACTCTGAAAAGCAGTGACAAAAGATTTCATAACGGCATTGTGAACAACAAGAAAAGCCCGTGGGACAGATATTTGAAAACAGAATACGTACTGACTTCATAACCATCTTGGAAAGCCAAAGACAGAGCAGATGGCCTAAGCCCACACCTATGGGACAGCTTCTGATAAAAAACGGGATACATGTCGCAAACCGTAAGTCCTTATTCAGTAAGGACACGACGCGGTTGAGTCACGGAAAATCCATGGTTGTGACGTCAAAACCTCCGACAGCTATCAGCTTTTGAATGGCGTTGTTTGCATATATCATGGCTCTAAAGTCAAAATTTTGTCATTGTCTAGACTTGGAAAGAATACACAATCACCAAGTGTATAAAAGGGGCGAGGATCGTTTAATAGGAGGCGGTGACAGCAGAGTGAATGAACGGAATAAAAAGGGAGAATTTTGTCGATCGGAATGATAACGAGAGTTCCATGTCGATGAGGATTCTTTTTTTTGATAACCGATTCGCAGCCGATAAGCTAATGGCTTTATAATAAGGGGTAAATTTATGACTCTCAGTTAAATTACGTTTGGTTGACGTCAACCGCAATATGAAAAATTCATTTTGTTGACGTAATGCTCACTGACAATTCAGATTCCGAAAAATACATCAGACTAAATTGACTTTATCGCTATCTATGAGAAAAGGTGTTAACTTTGGAGAATATACCAAGGAAATAATTGAGCAATAAACATAAAACTGCGCCTAAAAGTCACCTCCTACACTTGACGCGGGAGATCCAGATACAAACATACGATTTATTGATAGAATATGCACCAAAGTTTTATGGTCTAGGAAAGTACATCATCAACTTTAGAGAAAAACAAATTCATAAGATAAAACAGTCAGAACAAGAATAAACTATCAGAAGAGACATGAGTATCAAGCATTACCAAAAGTCGTGTATGTGAAACAGTTTGCACGTATTAAATTAGTATGATGGTATTAAAATTATAACTACTATAAGTAAGATAAAAACCTTTGAGGGGTAAAACTACGAATTTTGGCTTTAATTCTTTTTTAAGGTTGTTTGAGCTAAATATCATTTTTTCAATTAATCAATCCATTTGGTCTGATTTTAAATAAAAATATCTCACTCTACGTATTCTCCCTCTTCTCATTCAAAAACATCACCCCGTATCTGCGCCACTTTCCGAGATATTTGTCACAAAATACCAGCCCTATTACATGGGAAATGGCACGTTATGCACTCCAGGCAGACCTTACAATAAATATAACAAAATTAAATGCCCATGTCTCGTCAAAAAATGAAGAGTACGTAGTTTATTCTCGACTATTTCTGAAAATAAATAAAATGAAAATAAAGTTATAGAATTACTTATGGGGGATCGGGTTGGTGTGGTGACTAGAGTACTGCCTTACCATACGGGTGACCAGGGTTCAAATTCCTGCAGAGGAAGATGTTTTTCCGAGGAAACCCGATCCCTACTTGAGTGTCTAGTGGAGGGCACTTCAAGTATAGTACTCCGTCTGTCGTATGAGACGTTAAACCGTGGTCCCCTTGGCGCCTTTCGTTAAGAGCAGGTTAATGCCGACGCCGGGTTTCTATCCGCCCTTCCTCCCTTACCTGTCCCCTATGGCGCATATGACTTTAGCCGTAGGTCGCCTCCCTATGATCCAATCCTATTACTTATACTATCATTTATCAAAAAGTATGCTATTCCACCATTAATAATGCAGTACCTAATTCAAGTTACCTACTGCTGCTGAAATTAAAACATAATCAGAAAATGATCTTTACTAGGTCTAGGGAGATATATCGCTCAAACTACCTAAAAAAAACCCGCAGCCGGAGAAAACAAGCAAAAGAGGGGGATGTATAAACAAGCGAAACTTTCATATAGAGAACTTCAAATTATTAATACACAAGGGTTTAACTGTTAAACAAAGTTAAAAACTGCTACGGACAAACAATTACCGTTTCACAACTTTTTGAGGTATTATGGATGGAGCCCATAGAGACTTGGTGGCTACACGCTAGACTTAGCTTCCATAAGAAATGGAGAATATTTTTCAGAGCGACACAGAGAATATTGTCATGACGCATCATTACATCTCTAGATCTGACAGAAGCGATAAAATAAGAGATATAGGTACATTTCCAAACAGAGAGGCGCAAGATTTCATTTTTCCGCGCACTACAAGCGACCTCAGTAAAAACTGAGCTTCACTAAATACACTCCCATAATAAACGTCATCATTTCACCTCCCAAAATCTAGCATCTTTACACGGCTGGTGTCCTAACACCCCCTGCCACAAGCACATGTGGGGGCTCGCAGGGTAGTATGTAGATGAAAATAGATAATGCAGGCCATCAGACAATTTGAAATTTAGAAATGAGCAATTTGAATGAGAGGGGAAACAATCGAGGTTATGTGATTGTCAGAAACGCAAGGCACTACAAATACGTTTGATCAGAATGCTATGAGAAATTGAAATAATTTTTGGGAGTACGCCCGACATCCATTTTTTATTTCAGCACTTTTCTACGCAAATAATTCAACTTATTGGCCACCCAACGTATTGGTAGATGGAGAGACTGTGACGACTTCATGTGATACATTAAACTAAGTGGAACGGATACGAGGAGTAATTGCGAGTTGAGTGGGATTGCTACCCATCAAGTAGGTACGCGATGCGCTCTGATGAAGGTCACCGGCTTGTCTGTAGAGTGATTGGTATGAAATTAAGTGGTTGGATATATATATGAAGTGTACAGAAGAGCAGGAGAGGAAAGAACCATACGCTACTCTATAGAGAAAAGAAGGATCAGATAGATTGGACAGGAGCTGAGATACAATAGGTTTATGAAGAATATAATTTAAGGTAAAAATAAAGGGAAAATGTCCCCAGAAAAAGATCCAGGAATAATTTCATGAATATAATAAAGAGGAAGGTAATTCGGAAGATATACCAGGATATAAGGGAACTAGCATTGGAAAGAGAGGGGTGGACGGCTGCAGTCAACCAATCTTAGGATTGAACAACAAATGATGATAAAAAAGGAATGATGTTTCACTTTAAGTAATGTTTGCTCTGTTCCCTTAACACCATTAGATATCCTGTCGAGAGTATATACCGGTGTCTCATTTCTCCATTTCTTTGGGGCATTTCGGTCGACTGCCTTGACTCTTCCTCCAAGGGACGAATGGAAGGAAAAATTGCTCTTAACTGTCTAAATTACGTCAATTCAGGAGGTTCTTCCTGCCAACAGTAATTGCTCACTCCAGTCATGGCCTTTGCTGTTTTAAGGGTCAAAAGTAATCGTTTCAACGTCATCGTAACATATCAGCTCAAATAAAACCCATCTAGGTTTGTGCAAATTTGTTGCCAGAGCTCATTCCAAGCGTTTAATTTTCTGCCAGCTACTCACATGTTTTGACCGGATTGCTTTATTATTACCTGTCAGATAATAGTTCTCTCATTCCTTCGCTTAAATGGGTCTATATTTGCAAAGTGATCACCAACATTTATAGGGCAGATTTCCAATCAAATTCAAACATCACTTCATGAAGCCTAACTATTAATTAAAACGTAATTTTATTCACAACTGGAAAGAGAGAGTTCATCCTAAATGGAACGTTTTAATATCCAAAGGATCTCACTTGCGCTTATATTACTTGCCTTAGCTCTACATAAATTACGTCATAGTTAAAGAGAAATTCCTACTTTCACTACAAGGAAGTGCATCAACTTCGAAGATTAAAATAGTCTTCCGAGAAATAGTATAAAATCTCTTCATCTAGGCTTATCAGACATCTTTTCCAGTGGTTATACGAAGCTATTTTCTCAAATAAAGGGAGAAAATTTTTTTAACTTGTTAGGGTAACTAGTCACTCCACAAGATCAAAGACTGTTCTTTAAACAACTTTTACTAAGGACACTCCACGCTTAAGGGCTTTAAATAAATTCATTACCTTTTGCATTTGAGTTATATTGACACAAAGGAACATGCCTAAAAACCTCATAAGGTTAACAGGACCGAATTACTTGTGAGCCATTTTACTCCATGCTGTTTTAATTTCTGTACCACTATTATTTTTTGATACATCATCATTAGTGTAAAATAGCTCACTGTGAAAAATTAACTCACTCGGTAAAGCAAAAAAATAGATCAGAAAGTCACCAGAAAGATAACAGAATCATGACATCGATTAAATTGAGTTACCGCACAAGATCAGCGTCTTTAGTTCCTAGCAGAAAGCCTTTATCTTCTTACAAACTACTCTCTAAACTCCACGAAAATTGATTAACGACCATCGATCTTGTATTTTAGGGAAAGAAACGCAATTACCTCGCCACCTATAGGCCTTAAAACCGCTCGCGGAAATTTTTTTTCCAAGGGACTAAATTCCTCGCGAAAAGAAAATGTTATTTTTTCCCCTTTTTCTCACTCTTTCCCTTCAGCCACTGTTCTCATCTCTCCGTGGCAGGTTGGGGGCGGAGTGGGAGAAGGAGGAGAATGGACAATTCGGTGAAAGTGAAAGGACGATTCAAAGGTTTTGGCCCGAAGGATCGAAGCTCGCTGGAGGATAGGAGAAGAGGATGAGTGGATTAGCTGTAAGGGAGGTTAGGGGGTGAGTGAAGGAGGAGAGGGACAGGTGGATATGAGGGAGAAGGGAGCAGCCAGAGGGTGGAGCAGGAGGTCGTCGAGGAGTAAGGGGGGGGGACTTTAGCCCGGATCGGCTAACGCACCCCTGTATACAACCTCAACGTCGAAACCGCCACCAGAGTGTTTTGCTACCTCACGTCACCCCGGTCTCGCCTCACCCTGTACGGCCGCGCCCATCCCTGCCGTTACATTTCACTCGGGGAGGCCGGGGAAAAATATGCGAAAAAAATGAGATACGTGCGGAACAAAAGAAAAACGATTTGTTTGCCCCGTGTATTTTTTTAGACAATGCCCGCCCTCCACTCCTCCCCCCCCCCCACTTTAACTCTACGTCGTCGGTCAGGGCACACACAAAGTTCATGGATCAGCTTTTTGATGGGTGTTGCTTCTCGTCCTGCACAGGAGGCGTCCAATTTAATTAGTTTACTCTCCATTTCTCTCCAGGTGTGTTTTTTATCCACGCACAGGATTTACAAGTCATAACGTCATGTGGGAGAGAGAGAAAAAGATGAAAGAGAGGGAGAACTGGAGCAGAAAAATACAATTCGAACAAAAAAATGTAGTAAACGGAAGAGAGTGATGAGTCTTGGGACGTAAAATGGACGCCGCATCCACTATTTTATTTTTAATGAACCATGCCTGAGTTATGTCGCCTGGTTGGAGGTGGGAATGCAAAAATTAATTTGCCTCAGCTTTCACGCCCATGAGCATAATTAATTACAATAGAGAAAATAAAATTGTTCTTGAATGCATAGGCAGCATTCATAAATACTGCAGTATTTCAACTTTGACTACCTCACCCAAACATCGTTGACCAAATTGTAGAAGTGATTTTGATTTAAAGGGAAGGTGATTTTTTGTTCCGTTCCGTGGAGAAGGTAATTTTTCTTGCTCCGCGATTGATTTTATTACGGATCATACAACTTCTCAGCCAGTATCATCAGTTTATAGAAAACAGCTGATTGCCTTGATTAATAAAATAAGATACCTTAGTTACACCCAAATTAAAATTAAATGACGGCCATGGTTTTAGTAACTGGTTTCTATCACCAAGGTGAATTGCGGAAATTGGATTATTTCTTGGCAACTTCTGCAAAAATATCTCTCTTAGATCAAAACCGGTATTAAATTTGAGAGAGATAATGCAAAAATACTTTTTATAAATAAAACATGACTTCAACAAATCTAAGCTCGAAACCGTGGGTAGCCTTGATGCAAATCTCTGAACCGTATTAGTAAATGTGTACATTTGAATATATTCTGCTCAAAGCATTTAATACCGAGGCACCAAGAACTTTACATTTTGGAGAACTGTTTATAACAATGGCACAAATTAATTCTTACCCAGCAGAGAAACTCAGATTTCTACTTAATCAAACAGAAAACCATAAATTTCACTTGAGTACTTTATCTATTCCGCGTAAATTAAACTTCTTCAATATTTTATTCCGATATATGACATGTATTCGCACTCTTTAGCAGTGAATCTGAGTTCCACTAGCGAGAAGAAAATATTTTAGACATGACGTAAGGTTAATTGGAACAGTTCTTTATCCCGGAAATTTTTTGAAAATATTTTTACAGAGATTACCATTCTTCCTATGAAAAATGGAGTCTGACCCCAAAGAGAATTGTTCGTAAAAAATCTTTTTATCGTTTACGATGACTCAAAATTATTGCACTGTAAATTTTCAGAGGAAAGAAATGTGAATGGAGTTTTTCAATTTTAGGTAAATAGCTTAAGGCTTGCTAAAATACGTTTGCTAAGACTACCTGCTAAAAAACTCCTAGGAAGAAAATAAATCAGGTAAACAGCGACTAATAAAAAGTTGAGGCATTTTTCAGCTAAAATCAAAATGCGTAAGAATATTTCTCTGATAAAAGCTTAAATAATGCAGTGATTTTCAGATTGTTCTATTACATCAATGCGATATTTCATTATTACGCTCCTAAAACATTAGTTGGCCTATTAGAATAATAAAAAAGCAATTCGAGTCTCGAAATTCACCTCAATGTTCACCTTGAAGAAAGATGGCTTGGTAGTGTTAGCTAGCTAACACATCTGACCGGCAATTGGGAGATCAGGGTTCGAATCCCGTTCAAGTGGAATGCATTTTCATGGCAAATTTCAACCTCTAATGCATTTTGACTGCTAACCGTGCATTTTGGTCGACCAAGTGACCATCGCACTCTGATAACGAGATTTACACTCTCTCGATGGACGATCATCAGGATGACTGAAATACGTGTTTATGAGTAAACATTCCTAATACTTTTGTTCATAGTGCGGTTGTTCTTGAATTTAAATATTTTTTTAGGACATCATGGTAGTCAGCCTTTCCTCACTTTGATGGAACTCTAATTCGTCTACCAACTGGATTTCATGCGCATCTTCATGATCAGAAACTGTACCCAAAAATATATCAGGTGGAATACAAAGAAAAATATGAGAAGCCACCAAGAATCTCGAATCCTACATAAAATATTCTTGCCGCAGAAAAATGGAGAACGTAAATCGCAATGATTTAAAAGGATTTGTTCAGAATTGAAACCAATGCATGTAAGTGGTCCCATGCTTTAGAGTCAATGGAGTGCCAAATTTTTAAGCGTTCCCCAAGCTCAAGTAAATGAACTGAGAGTTGCAAGAGGAAAATTCAAACAAAAAAACGTCATAATCTTTATTTACCCATGTAATTTGGTCATAATAAATTAAATGTTTGCACGAGAGTGCACAAATTGTAATAACTGTTAAATCCTCGCGAGGATGATTTGACTGTCTTACAATTTGTTTAATGTAAAAATGACTTATCAACACATTAGCCCCTCAGATAATATTGTCTTATTTATAAAATATATGTTTTTTCTTCATTTGTTCTTACTTGCCTACCTTGAAAGCTGTTTCTAAAGATTATACTGAACTCTTAAGGAAAACAATTCATTCTTATCGTTTTGTATGATAGAAATGTAAATTTTAATGAAAATAGTATGAATACCGTAGTTAGCAATAACGTAACAAGGATAATAGTTTTGGCAGCAAAATATCTCAAAATGAACAGAACTGCACCCCAGCACACTGAAATTAACTCTTTTAATCCAGCTGACCAAGCAACTACGCTGTACCTGTGGACAAATTGTCCAGCAAATAATCTCTTTGGGTTATTTATTAATCAGAAGCTGCGCATGTTGCCGGGTAAATACAATGCTGAGGATTAGCACACAGAGTAACGTCAAAATAAAGTACAACAGAAGCTGGGGAGAAACAAGTGGAGAAGAGAAATCACATCAGATTAACGAGACTCCCAGAAAATATTGACGGGTCATTCGAGAAGCGATGAGGAATGGAGAAATTTGGCGCGGGGGAGATGAACCGGCAGAGCCAAAGCGCGAAAAGAGAAAGTTGAGGCGGCTGCAGAAGAGAGAATGGCAGGGGAACTCTTGCACCGCTCCCGTTGAAATGTGCAACGGCCCGGCGCCTTTCCCCTCGGGGGAATGTGTTCGCGGTCACACAACACTTCGCCACATTAACGCGGTGCCATTAAATTTTCGCGGGAGTGAATTCCACCCTGCAATAGCGCAACGCTGGTGGACATGTTGTCTTCCAAATAACCTTTTAGGCTAATTTGTAAATCAGAAACCGCACTTATTGCCGGCTGAGCACACAGAAACATTGAAGTGAATTGTAGCTGCATTCTGTTGCCATAAAGCATGTCTCGCCATCGTGTTTTGCTGCGTTCTACCCTTGCTACAAAACCGTTACGCACAGCATTATTAGCCTAATAAAATACCACTTTTAATTCACATGTAATTAGATCCACAGGGAGTTTTTGTGATCATTTACGCTTAATTGCAAAAACTAGAGACCGCAACGGACTTGATACTACAAGAGCTGCTTAAGTTTTGTTTGTATGACGGAAAACGACGGAATCTATCTCTGATAAAGGGAATGCGTCTTTATAATAAAAGTCATATGAAATGAATGTTTTTCCTGCATACATTGATAACCTATATTATGGACAAATAAATGAGAATTTGGTCATCAATTTGGGGGGGATTTGAAAATCAAAGTTTCGACTACAAGCGACCCATATACAACTCTTCAATTGATTCAATAATGAGCCTGGAAATGAACATGTACAATTCTTGAATGAATATCTTGATTAACCTTGGGTCGCTTTCATTTATGTCGGGATTTAATCCTTGTCTGAATCACTATTTCCCTATATTTTAATCTGTATTCCACATGGAATTATTAATAAATATTTCCGTAAGTGTGACTGAGTGTAATAGAAAATTTGGCTAGAAATTTAGTTATTTAGTTAAATAAATAGGTTTTAAGTTCTAGGTTAATGTAAAAATATAAATTTCAAGTTTCATTTTATAATTTACAATCATTTTCATTTCAAAGGATCGGAGAATAAGATAATTCAATCTCAATCCAAGTCACACGACTATATTTTCAAGCAACTCAAAATATCATCCAGGTGAAATGCAATGGAATAGATAGCGGCTTATGATAAAGAAGAAAGGCGTTAATTGAAATATTATATTCTTCCAACTAAATCAATTTGAATAAGTTCCACTCTTTAAGGCGTAATGTATTGGAAGTTCGTCATAATAAAAACAAGAATCGCGCTTTTCCACAAGTTTTAATAGCGATACGACGCGATTCAACTCACAGAGTTGTCATCTAGTTTAGTACCTGATGATGACTTTGAGTTGAAACGCGTATTATTGTTAATAAAATTTTCGGTAAAGTGCGAGTGATGTTTCATTATAAAACCAATTTTGAATGGCAGAATATGAAACAAATAGGTTTTAAAACTCCAGTACAAGTCAATATTAGACTAAAAATCTCCAAGTTTCAGCACACGAATGCTATAAACCGGTAAATGGACTCCTACGTTATTTTTCATTCAGTGTGATAAATTTATCTAGAGAAAAATCAGAACTTTTCATGATACATCCAAACACCTAAGCTCATCTAACAGCTAATCACAACTGATAAAGCGAGTGTAATCTAAATTAAATGAGCTCTTGAAATGAACCCACAGAGGTTGAGATGATAACTAGATCCCGTTTAGTAAACACGAGATGCCATATTTACGCAATTACGCCGCGTGAGTGACGTTAACGATGGCTTGGGTTACGATGAGCTGAGTAAAGAAAAAAAGCCCTGACTGACGAGCCCTTATCTCGCCCATTCATTCCGATAGGTGGGCGCATACTCGTGTTACGAAAACGCTATCGTGTACGGGAGGAAACGCGTAACAGACCACGATGGAGCAACGATTGTACGCCTTTGAAAAAAAAACACGCTTGCTCTATAAACGACGGATTGCTCGCCCGCCTCCTCTTTCCCAATAATATCATTGACTGGCGGCTAAAATAAAAATCCCCCCATAAAATGCACCGGCGTGACTCAACGAGGAGGCCACTTTACACACATATCATCCCATCTCGTCCTCCACCGACACTCCTCCAGCGTACTCTCGCATAACATTCCCGGCAGACCCTGCGCCGGCCTCCTCCCCACACCATTCCCGGCATGCCACGGGAAGTACTTGGCACGCTCCCACCCCCAATCCGAACCCAACCCGACCTCCTCGGGGCATCCCATCCTCGACCGGATGGTAAACTATTACCACTCGTCTCGCGCGTCCGTGGACAAATGAAAATCATTAATTAATGATGTTTGTCGGAAAATTATTCGCACTGCCGAAAGGGGTCCTGAAGGTAGGTTGCTGGTGGGGGGCGGGTTAGGAGGGTGGGAGAACCGGAAGAGAACGCAATGGGGAGGCTGAGGAGTAGAGAAAGAGGAGCGTAGTGGTGGTAACAGAGAGGGAAGGGGGTTGGGAGGGAGATAGGGCAAAAGGCTTCGGCGAGGTCCAATCACCAGAAACGCCCCCGGCGTAATAAATGAAACTATTCTCACCCCCTTTCCCGGAGTCCCACCGGCCGGACCCACGCTCCCAACATCCATACCTTCTCCCCCTCGGCATACATACGCACGCTCACGTATGTGCAAACTAAACGAGGAACCGTCTAGCATAACCCGCCCCTCACTTCTCACCCCCCGGCCACACGCGTACACACATTCAGGCCCTGTGTTCTACCAACCCTCCTCCCTCCGCCCATACGAACGGGCCCGACCCCGCAACCCTCCCATTGACTTAATGATCTCGCTTTTAATTCCGGGTTCCCGAAAGGAGGGGGGGAGAGAGGGAGGCGGTGATGAGGAGGCTGGGCTGAGAGTCGTCATCAGGGGATATGGGGAGTAGAGGGACCCCGGGGCGGGTCGCATTGGTCTGGTCACGCATTGACAAAACCAACTGGCATGAGGGATCACCGTTAGGGCAAGCCCAGGAGCGGCTGCAGGGGAGGGAGGGGGGTTGGCTGGTGGCATGGGGGATGAGGTCGAGCCCTGCAGGGTGGAATAAAGGGTGAGGGAAGGAGGTGGGGGGTCAGGGGGAAAGGAGGAGAGGGAGGTGGTCCACGCGTCAAATTAAATTTCCCCAATACGTAGCGTCAAATTGAATTCCTCACTCCAGCGTCCCAGACCAGCAACTCCCCACTACCGCGCAGGGATCCCGGGGACTCGCCCCACTCTCCACCGGGCCAGACACTCGTATCCGACTAACACCCCACTGCCAAAAATCCACATCAGCCCCTCAACCAATACCACCCCCTGTGGGGGTACCCCAGACGAAAATCCCCAGAAGAATTCTCCCACCCGCAAAACCTACCAAACCGGGATGGGGGGTGACTTATCCGTTCAACCCCATGCGAGCCCTTCGTCCTAAAACCAACTACGTCACCCCAACCCGGGGTACGATCCTGGAGAGAGAGGGGATGTGTCCATATAGTACGGTTTAAGTGAGGGAAGGGTGGGGGTGGGTGGTACAGTCTATGAGGGGGAAGGAAGTAAGGTAGGAGAGGGTTTGAATGGGGGCAAAAATGAGAGAAGGGTGGTTGCCGACGGTTCGCGAGGGGTTGGTTGTTGGATCGTACGTGTGCAAGAATGAGATATGCCCTCCCACAGTCTCCAACCCCCTTCCTCTTGCTCTTCCGGGGAGGACACACAGGGTTTATTTTGGCTGGAGTGGAGGGGGGAGTAAAAGGAGTCAGACCCTTGAGGAGTGGTGAACCCCCACGACCCTTCCCGTTTTTATCATTCTCCTTCTCTTCTCCCCCTCCCTCACAACTTAAGTTTTATTGGCGCCTAAAATACCCCCCCCCACTCTTCCCTCTTCCTTTTTTTTGTGGAGAAAAGTCCTCCCTGACTGTTCATCTCCGCAAGAAGTTGGCGGATTTAAGTACCTCATTTACTCCCCCAACTTGAGTTTTATCGCCCGGAATGAGTTGACTCTCCGAAAGAAATTTCTTCGAGATGGTCACCAGAGTGGGAGGACTCGAAGGAAATTAGTATTAGAGAAGCAGGGTGGTGTCATTCAGAGGGAAGTGAGAATAGAATAGAATATATTTACTATACTCTGGGCATTACCCTTGGAGTAAAATACTATTACAAAAAATTAAATACTTGGCTCGGCAAAAAGTACAAACACAAATTTGACAGAATTTATGCGGTTAATCAACGCATTTCAGCTAAGCTTGACGGCAAAAAGTTCAAGAAAAAATAAATAAAATTTTAAAATTGGCTCATCGAAGAAATAGGAATATAATTCGATAATCGGGATTCATCAGACGATTCATCAGATATGGACAAAAAGATATTAATACAATACATGAAAAACAAAGATATAGATATAATGATTTGATGCGAAACAAAAAAGAGGATAGATAAGTAAACAATATCACAATTTGCAGGCTGTAATTTATTGAGTACATTAAGTCATATTTTGCTCTACATTGAGCAGAGTCATAAATAAAATATTTTTAAATATGGGAGAAATAAGAGGGGGAATCAAAGAGGGATTTTTATTCAGACTTTTGACTCGGTCGGACTGTTAAAAAATATAGATATATGTGCCCATATAGATATTTTTTAATTCAATTACGATTCATTCCAAAGATGCATTGGATCGGAGTGTTCCGTGAACCGCGTTCCTATTCGAGGTCATGAGCATTTTCAACGAGCGGCTGATTGATCGTATTAGTAAGAGGATGAAATCATAGCAGTGGAAAGCTGATAACTGGGAACGCTTTCCAATGATGACGCATGCCCTCACGCCACATGCGTCATCTAGCCTGATCAATACTGTGCATCTGCGGACATTAGCCACACAGAAATCGCATGGAATATAATAACCAACCTCCTGATGGGGGCTTGAGAGCAGATGGGCGGATGCAAATGGGTCGATGGCTTTTAATATCAACATAATTAACTCTCTCATGAGATAGGCAGTTGCGCTTGCTCATTAGAAGCCAATTATTTTTACCTATGAAACCCAACATGTGAAATTAAAATGGGGTATAAATGGATACTGGCGGGCAGATAATTACTTCAACGTAAACAATAGGTATTGGGCGATGAGTATTTTAAGTTTCTTCCTAAGTTTTAACTCGGAAAACCTGCACTTGAAATTTTATGGTATAAGTATTTAAATGTACACCGGAATGCAGATTACAATTTCGAAGGAATTAACGTTAGTAATTGGTATTTGGTGAAGCATTTACTTAAATTAACGATTTGATTAAAACATTAGTGGAAAAAAAAAATTTCACCCATTAATCGATTAAACAACAGATGAATTCCAAAAGTGCGCATATGTTTAGGAAAATACGTTAATAAATTCATAGAAAAACGGAAACATGGTGCCAATATAAAAAAACCCTAAGCCAATAGGAGTAAAACTAAGGGAGAGAAAACTTGCGAAGGTGAAAAAAACAACTACTGTGAATGTGACGAATGGAAATAGGGAAATGATATAAATTTAAATGATTGGTTGCGGAAACATTCTAACTGTAATAGACACTGAAGTGATATGAAGCAGAGCAGCCCAAGTGATGAAGAGTTGATTTCAAATGAATATAGTTGTATATAAAATATGAAGTTGTAATATACGCGTTAATGACGTACAGGCAATTAAAGTAAATGAGAAAATAAGAGTTTCGACGAGAATGTTTAGCTAGAGGAGAAAGAGGAAAAAATATACCAATCATGAGATATTCGCCGAATCTGGAGTGAGCAATGAAGTGACATGCGGGCGATGAAAAACTAGCCGGACATACTGAGAAAAATATACTATCTATCCAAGGGGAGAAACTAATTAATATGAGAGGAAAACCAATTTAATAAAGAAAGATTTATCACGGATTTAATCATGGTTTGGATGGAAAATGCTGAGGACAAGAATGAAAAGACAGTAAGGTAACGGAATCTCTCAAAGAGCTGCGTTGAACTAGTTCACGATTGTTGACCCATTATGACGATATTGTTCGAAGAATGCCATGACGATACAAAAACTTCCAGGTGATACAATTTAATGGTGTTGATTACTAGTTTATGAAAAGAACGTTACAAAGTAGTGATATTAGAATGCTATGACAGGTTCGAAAGATTTAAGACTGATGGTTACACATATTGTGAAGAGTAAGGAAAAAAATTACAGAATTAGATAGTCAACAGAGGCCCTATAGAGAGATAAGATGCATCATAGGTGCCTATTATACTTCAAAATTTGATGAAAAAAGGTAAAGAAATTTCATAACCATCAGGTTGGGAAAATTTCTAGGGTGGTTATAATTTATTAATGTTTTAAGCAATAAATTTTTCTATAAGACTCAACAAACATATTTAAGCATTTCATAAGACATTTATGCTTTATTTTTACCTTCATCTTCTGAATTCTCACCACCAGAGAGCACAACTAAACTAAAAAGCAAAAATTAAACATTCATTGGTCGTTAAATTCTAAGATTGGTTGACTGCAGCCCTCCACCCTTCCATATCTAATGCTAGTTTCCTTATCTCCTGGTATCTCTTCCTATTGACTCTTCTCCATATTTGGTCCCTACTGTTTCCTAGTTTGTAGTCCTATCTTCGTAGAGCAGTTGTCTTTTTCCCAAGAACACCTTCCTAGCTTGGGCTATACTCCGCTTGATTGGATTGGATTTTGGGAAGGCGAACGACAGCTAAGGTATGTGCGCCATATGGGAGAGGTAAGGGAGGAAGTGTGGACAGAAACCCGGCGTCGGCATCAGCCTGCTCTTAACGAAAGGCGCCAAGGGGACCGCGGTTTAATGTCTCATCCGAAAGACGGAGTAGTGTACTTGAAGTGATCTCCACAAGACACTCAAGCAGGGATCGGGTTTCCTCTGAAAAACATCCTCCTCTGCAGGGATTTTAACCCTAGCAGCCCGTATGGTTAGCCAGTAATCTAGCCATCACACCAACCTGATCCCCTCTCCGCTTGATGTCCGTTGTACTTCTTTCATCACAAGTCATAGTGCTTCTGAGATAGGTGAAGTAATCCATTTGGTATAATTTCTCTCCTCTTAGGGTGATTTCAACCTCTTCCATATACTAGGATTTTGGTCTTCGTCTTTCTAATTTTCAGGCTGTATTCTTGGAAAACTTGGTCGATTACGTTTAGTGACCTTTAAAGATCCTAAATCCTAAAGATCGCAGTTTCCAGCTATAACTGCGATGCCATCTGCGATGCGGAGCTTGATTATTTTTTCTTTATCTTTATCCCGCTCAGTCCAATTTCTTGTGTTTCTCGTATGGCCTCCTCTAAGTACACGTTAAACACTGCTAATGAGAGGTTGCATCTCTGTCTTACTCCTTTGTTAATTTTAGCTGCTATCTGACTTCCGTCTCTCATTCGCATTGTGACAAATTGCTTCCCCTAGAGTTCGCAGATATTCCTTCTGTCGTCGTAATCAATTCATAGTTTTTCCAGCAGTCTGAATATCTTTTTCCTCTCCAAATATATTATAAATTAATTATTTACGGTCCTATTCATTCCCAATAAGCACACATTTAAAAGGATTCCATTACGTTTAACTTGGAAGTAATCAGAAATAACGAAACATCATCAATACGAGTAGTAATCAACACATATCCCCAAAAAATTACACCGGGTATAGTACCAGGCACAGGCCATTCAAAGGCAATCTCCTGACCTAACAATGTTGTGACACAAATAAGTCTCCCACCTCGTCTAAGATGTTAATCTTTAAAATCAAATAACCATATATATAGGTCGAATTACATTGTAAAAGTTTAAGTAACTCAAGTTATCTGCCAATGGGAAAAATCAACCGGGAAGATTTCTAGAAAATAAACGTGCAATCCAATCCTTTTCAAACATTTTTACTGCATTAAAAAACCTACATTAGTTAGCAAAATACCTTATGTATGAGCACGCGCTTTTCAAAAATTTACTTGAAATACCCTCTGTCGAATTCTGGCCGACTAATTAAATTAATTCGTGGTTACAATTAAACCATAGAAAGAGCGCACAATATTTACAAATGTGTGGGCAGCAAAGAACATAACCTTTTAATTTCAAGAATACAAATGAACAGCTTAGAGGAAGAGGAATTTCATATTCTGATGTAATTATTATTGATAACAGTCCATTTTAACTTCCTGTTTCCAGTTTTTTCTTATTCAAAACCCAAATTTTCAGTGCTAAGAAATTATTCGGAGTATTAATATTAGTTTGATCCTTTCTTCTTCGGGCATTAACAGTCAAAGGTGTCGAGAGAGGCACGAGGTTGAGTTCTGCGGCATCCTCTTTTATTTCGAACCATAACCAATAATGGGAACACTAATAAAGTATATACAGCGTCTCCTGTCAAGTATGGACGCAATAAATATCCCAAATAATTGATAATGCCATTTGACCTATAATTAAAACCACAACTGTATTCGTCGTGCACGTGTATGGCATCCAATCCATATGGAATTCCCTACAGTCTAATGGTAACCATTAATAGCGAGTTAAGGTAAGCACCTACTAGCAAAATTTTAAGAAGTAGCCTACTGTAAAAGATCTATTTAGTGTGTAAAGGTGTCATTACAATAGTACTTAGTGGCAACGGTCTTCCACGATGGAAAAACCGGATCCCAATCAGTAAACGAGTTATAGCATCGTGAGTCTCTGCAGTTCATTCGGAGTCTTTTTGAGACTGATTCTATCTCATCCATCGGTTCTCAAATGCAAATATCACCTTAATACATTTCATTGTTTTTATTTCTTCTATCTAGTCGATACATGAGTGATGTTGCCCTGTTAATACAGTTCTTTGAATATCCATAACTTTAACTCATTCTAATACATATTTTCCTGATTTGTTCCACGAATTTTAAAATTCATACTTCTCGGGATCATTTTCACTGGCAATTTATCACAAAAACTTGACATTAACGAATATAAAAATTTAAAATGGCTAAACATTCGCTCACTATCAGTTAATTGCCATTTAATTATGAAATATGTGGTGGTAGACAATATACTACTAAATAAAGGGTGGTGTTAATGAGGATTTTTCAACTCACAACCCACGATTTATATTTATTACTTCTTATTCACTTTGTTTCCAGCATATAAAATGATTATGGGAAAACAAGTAAAAAATAATTTCATTATCGAGCAATTCCACCAACTTACAGCCGATAATATTAATTAAATTCAAGCATATCAAGCTTAAATTAAAATTGCATGCATTATCACGTCTTTAAATGTATAATTCAATTGCAGTAATAATTGAATAATTATGAAACAGTTTTTCAATAATTTAGGAAAAAAATTAAAATTATCGATAACATAAGTTATAGTTGACGTCACACAATGAGTAAATATTTAAATTAATCATTCTCCGTCGTAAATAATAGTCAGAAAACATAATTGGAAAATTAAAAAAGTATGTATTCCTAAAAAGTCAAAAGCTCATACAATTACGCTAAACGTGTTCATTTCGAAAGTTTCCAGTCTTTCTTTTTGACGTTAACAAATAAAAATTCACGATACTAAATATGTTATGGGAATTTGAATCAATTTAATAAATATTTTAGAAGAAAAAATTCAAATGTCTTCAGAGACAATCTTTAAAATATTTTCACTAATTTCCTTGCATAATTCACGTTAATGGTAGAGTTGACGACGCCTCATTCAAACACACGAAAAGACCATATGAAAATATTGAAAAGTTACTTCACAAAAGTGAAATTGGTGATTCATTGAAATACTTTGATAATTATTTGATTAATGAGATAAATATATACTATATTCCTATGAAATTATCCTTAAAGGCGTAGATATTAATAGACGCTACTTGTTTCGCGCTGAGGAAGGCAAAACTAAGAAGAAATAAAAGCCGGATTCAAAATATATATATATATATATATATATATATATATAGTGGACTGTAAGTACATGTACGCGTTACAAAAAGGGACTGAGATCCCATCACTTCCACAATGTGCCCAGCAACCGCTGACTGACAAAAGACAAAAAAAAAAAAAAACAATAATGAAAAAGGCAGTGAGCGCAATTTAAATGTCTTGGCGCCAACACTACTAATACCATAGGCCAATAAAAAACGTACTTATTTTACCTCAGCCAGGGATGAAAAGGGGATGAAAAGAGACAAAAACCTAAATAGTACCTCATATGAAAGCAGTAACATTTTACCATCCATAAGAATTATCACAACTGAGCACTAGATGTACTTTCAACTCTCGACATAATCTGACTACGTCTATTACATAGCATACCTTGTATTATAAGATATCGTTGATGAATTGTAAATTAGCTGATACAAATAATCTCTTAAATAATCGACAACTTTGACAAGGAGCAGTAAAATCTTAAACATGTTAAAACAATAAATTGTAGCAACCTTTAATTGATGTTGTTCGTTAGCCATTTTAGCGCAGTAAGTTCAGAGAACTAGATTTCTTTCAGTTTCTAGGAAAATTGGTACAAATAAGTCTTCAGAATGTATACATCAAATGATGTATATCTAATAATAATTATCTTTGCAGAAAACACACCATTATTAACAATTTAAAGACAATTTTTCCAATCGAGAGGCCTAATGAGGAAATTGCATGGAGGGGAAGGTAAAGTAAAGGGAGGGTGGTGAAACGACGGGGGGAAGAGAAGGAGACAAAGAAGGCGTGGTTGAATCAGGAATATTAGTTCGCGAAGCAGGCAAGAGACGCACACAGGCAAGTTTTCTTTTTTAATCACCCATCGGTATTACCTTGCAAGGGACCATATCTTGAGGTCTTATTGTGGAATGGGTCGAAATGGGACGGCGGGTAGTGGTGAATCATTCTACTTCTGCAAGCAATATTATTTGTACCAATAAGACTGGTCTTTTTATCGGTCATCCGCATTAAAGGAGCTTGATCCCCCGTTTTTCAGGATTAAGGCACTTAGCCCAGTGTACTCACAGCGAGGATGCAGGACGAAACTCGGACTTTCGCTCAGTTTTGCGCTCACCAGTACGGCCTAGTTGAATACGCTCAATTCAAAAAACTGTCCCCCACCTTTGCTGCACTAACAATGTCCTTTGGATGGGAGCTAAAAATGTTCATGAGTGAAATGGAAAAGTATGCATTTTAAACAGCTCGTGAGATGCTGCAGACTAAGATGTAAGTTACCACAGTCGTTATTGATAGTTTTACAACGGGATAAGTACACTTAACGTCAAGGAAACGTGAAAGTTAAATTCATAATTAATCCAAGATGACCAAAATAAATCAGAATTTCTCATTCCTCATTTAATTTACAGCACATAAATATTACCATAATAGTTTCACCTGAACACAAGGAAAAAAATTTACCAAGAGTTCAACCATGTCAGGAAATTCTAACGAAAAAAGCAGAGTGAAAATAAACAACCGCTCCTCTAGTAACGAATACAATTTTCCGGGAGGTATCACAAATCACAATAACTTTCCAGCACCGAACAAAAAACTGGGGAACATACCTACTTGAGATTAGAAGGGCGAGCGAGGACAACAGATCGCTGTGCACACTCGAGCGCACGCGATTTCTGTGTCCGTCCCTATCTTTGAGGAAAACCTTTCAGTGTGTACATTATCTCTCCCTCCGCGGGGTCCATTTTCACGGGTTTCCATTGTTTCAACACCCGTCCACTTCTCTGGCGTCATTGTCCGCATTTTGCCCGGATCCCTGACCCATCTACAGCCCCAACCCTTCCCTCAGAACTCTCCACGTTCGAATTATCTTTCAGTCCTTTACCGTCGCCAAAATCTGCTCGTTTTCAGAGCTCTCCGAACTCAATTCCCTTCGCCCGGAAAATATCTCCGCAGTCGCCGCCATACTGTCAAAATACATGATCACAAGACGAGGATGGCTTGAGGATGGGAGAAAAAAGTGATTTGAGGACACGGACGCATGCCTATAAGGAACACTTTTGACTCGGCCCACCTCCCAATGCAAGGATAAAATCAGAAGTCAATTCTGATATTTAATGTCTGAACGTTTTATTTAATGTCGGAAGTTTACCACTATTCTCTCTCATCCAAACCATTAACATTATATCCTGGGCATTTTTCCTTCTTTCACAGGAAACGTGTGGGAGCATAAGAAATTAATGGAAGTTACCCACACAATATTCGGTGATATAAAAAATAGCTTGTGTGACATGGTCACATGCAACATTCGACTAAGATATAACCAAAGCAAATTTTAACATGGAAACCAAAAGGTAGAACTAACGGAAGACCTCGAATAAGTTGGAGAAAAGGGATAGAGAAGACAACCAGAGAAAATTTAGAAGGCCTGTGGATGGCTATACAGCAGCGGATAAACTTTAAAAAATAAATGATTTTATGAACACGTATAAAATTTCTCTTACTCGTTCATTTTTTACCTTGCTAATATTTATTAGGAGACTCTACGCACAGACTCCCATAGAGCATTTCAGCAGTGTATATATTTTACTCCAAAAACAGCAATTTAATATGTAGACAATTTGCATGAGAATATGAACCCGAAACTTAACAATGATGACAAATTAATCAACTGGGAAGTACCATAAACCTCTTCGTGTCCGATCAAAGTTTTTACTGAATATAGCTAATTCATTTCAATGAAATCAATGTATGAATAAGGAAACTTTTATCATTCTAGATCCAGCATTCATTTTCATTACACTAATAGTAAGATGAGTTACATTTGCTCCTAAGTATTAAATCCTCACATTCTGAAATCATGTCCGCTCTTTGCATGATTTCGCTGATCACTCGAAGTAATGTTACTGATCTCATCTTTCTTCATTTGGTCAAAATCTAATCTTCCAATTCATTGAAATCTTTACGCATTTCTCTTTCAAAATCCTCGCTTGTTCCTTGCCAAACTGTCAATTTCTCCGCTGGACAAAATTTCGTCTTTCTCTCTCTATTCCTTCCGCGATCTCCTTTACATCGATTCCCTGAGTTGTGCAACACCTTTTTGTCCTTTAATCCCACGATCTCTCAATTCTCGTCTGCAAGCACACCAGAAAACCTAAGAAATCATCATCAACAACTTTCTAGTACGTTGCCATGTTGTCTTGCTAGTTGTCATCATTATTAAGTTTTGTTTTTAGTTAACGTACTAAATTTATAATTAACTCTCAATATCTTGAATTGTTAATAATTAGTTCTTAATTTAATTATCCATATATTTATGTAAAATATTCAACGTAAAGAGGAACGATAGCTGTTTTCAAATTACTTGACGATAAATCAAATTTATTTGGAAATTCTTTTTTAAACTAAACAAATTTACTTGAAAACGTGTAGACATAACTACATTTTTCAGCTCAGTAAGAAAAACGTGATTGACTTTCTCGTCAAAGCTAACTCAATCGTAAACTTGTGTTCACACTATTTCTATAAACCGTAGAGAAGCAATGCGAACTGATGGAATAGCCAAAGACTATGAATGGTTAGTCAGAATTTCTCACTTGTTTGGAGTTATTCGTCAAAGCTGCATATAGAGTGTAAGGTTATAGTAACAACCTTTGCGCAAGTGACCCACATACGCTCTTTGAGTTCATCCAAAGCTCAATTTCTAGGAGCTAAGATACGATTCTTCGATGGCAAGAGAAAAAGGCAACGACAGAGAGAGGAAACGGCATCGAGCTCAACTCAGAGAATGAGAGCAATAGGCACACCCGCGAAAAGGGAGGATAATGATGACGACGATGATGTAAAGGAAGAACAAACAGTAAAGATGAATCAAGGAGAAGATGGAAGGAAAGCAAAAGGAGAAGAGCAGGCACTGGTACGAAATGAATGGAAAGCGATGGAGAGAATCACCAGTGCGTAGTAATCGGTGGCGGACGGATGAGACAGAGAAATTGTGCGGTGGCAAAGCAATGGGGAGGAAGGAAGGATTTGTTGAAGCAGCGACTGCAGAGACGCAAGAAAAACTGGGTACTGGTGATAAAAGATGGCTCGTGGCACCAGGTCGCTCCCTCGACCGTCATCCAACTGGCATAACAGGGGACTTTTGACGCATTGCGACGTCCTGTAAAAGCGGCTTTACACTTGGAATTTGGCTTATGTGCTAGCTGCAAATGTAGCGATGTCTAGATTTGTATTGATACTTGCAGGCATTTGTTCCTCCTTTCCACAATGCTTTTATTTTTGCATTACACATTCCTTACTCATCAGTTTTCTCCCATATAATGTATGATGTAAATAAAAAAAATCCGACATTCGCCTAAATTCGAAAATTTCTACAAGAATACGTTAAAACAATTACCTTTCATTAATTAACATGAATAAATATAAAATATATCCTAAAAAATGAATGATGGCAGTAAAAATCAACATGTAATATTTGAAAGTGGGCTTTTGCCGGTTGCAATGTACGAGTCCCACTCGCATTAATGGATTTTCACGCACAGATTCATCTACATAATTGCTTATTTTAAGCGAATAAGGTATGAGAACCGGTGTAAAGAACTTATTTTAGAGTATTAGATCACTGATAATACTTTCACTTTTATTCTATTTAAAATTGAAAGCATCGACAAGTAAAAAATTATATATTCAAACACAAAATGAGTCCTCAAAATAAAATTTATTCATGGCTTAAATTTTCTTATCCCCGGTAGCGATGCGATTTTGTCGCCGAATCCAAATGCTACTCACGATAAAGATATAAACAAATCTATTTTTCTTGCTAGTGCATACACTGCACTCTTTACAATGGAATGACGATCGTCGTATGGGTTGCAATGAAGCCACATTGGGCAGTACCTCCATCCTAGAACCAGTGTAAGGCCTCAGTGGTTAATTTGTTGAGTCAGTTAATTATTATTATTATTTTATTTTAATGGCCTTAATTAGACAACTTCAGTTATATTCTGGAATACTTATATTATCTGTTAGCCCAGTATTCCTTCATTCGCTTGGATCTCAATCTTTTTCTTCATTTGGGATCACTCTTCCTATTCTATCTTTGTTAATCTTGGTTTGTAGTCTGGTCTGTTTGTATTTTCTTTCAAATCTTCTATTTTAATGTGTAATTCACTCATATCTTTTTAAATTTCTGCAACTTATCTTATGCTGGTGTTACTTTTCCATAGTTTTTCTATACATTTTTTGCTTATTGTTTTCCGGTGCTCTAATAAGGTGTTCAAAAAGGTGCTCGTTACAGGATCTATTTCTCGGTAGACTGTTTCATTTGAAGCTGATTTCACTTTCATATGTTATTTCCGGTTGTGTAACTGTTTTATAGTGTCTTAATTTTGTAGCCATTAATTATCAGAGTCAATCAATATTATGCGGTTAAATATTTTAAACTTATCCTTGTAATATCTTCCGATTACGATGTGAATGTTCTGATGTTCAAGTGATCCGATTTCACTCAGGAAGTTTCATTTTTCACACTATTTACTTGAGTGTGACTTTGTTTACACTATCTAAAAAGCTATTATTTTCATAAATATCACGAAAGTACTACTTCATCTTGCTTAATGTAATTTTTCAGACAGTAATTAACGTTTCAAATTTGTTAGAATGGCATTTTAAGAGCTTTGGACCGGCTTACAACCACACAAATGATGTTCTGGAGTGTAGACTTTCGCAGCAATTGATAGGTACTTGCAAAGTTTTTGAGTTTGACGGCGTCTCGGGCATTTTAGGTCCAACGATTCACCCACGTTGCAGCGAGCATCTTCAGGGGTGAAATAAAGACGCTCGCGGCAACGTGAGTGAAACGTTGGGTCTTAAATGCTCGAGACGCAGTAAAAATTAACAGTAAGTATCACACAAATGATGGCCGATTGCTGTTGAGGATAATTTTGTAACATTGTACAGAACTATTTTAATGTTAGACAGGCCATTTTTATGTTGTAAATTCATAGCTACTCCTACATTGATAGATAAATTTGAGTAAAGTATGTAATAAATGACACACATAAGGTACAAAGTATGGTTATCAATCAAGTGTTTGAAGTTTCGTGAGTTAAGATTTAAGAATATATTGATTGAAGTGCCATCAAATGTGAAAAAATGGAAAATATGTAGTGTGTCACAAGAATATTATTGCAAAATACTGATTTTAGTATGTTATCAAACTATCTGCGAATTTAGGCTGTGGAGGCTATTTAAAACAGCGGAGTTGCCTTATAAAATGTTAACATATGGGAGTCTTGTGGAAAGCCATGTGCATTCTGATTCTGATTTTAACACAACCGTATAGTTTGAAGCTTAAACAAATTACTATATGTAAATAATTACAGTAAACAGATTTTTTATCTAGAAAAATTAAATTTAACGCCGTATGCTATGCCAAAACTATCTAGATATGGGTCAGGGGCAGTAAATCTCATAGAAAAGTCGAGTAATTAATCAGCCAAATTGTAGTTGATTCAGAGCCAGCTTAGTAGCAAAAAATGTTAGAATCGTTATGAATTTCTCTCGCTTTTAAATGCACTGCAGCCAGCGGAGGTCCTTAGCATTATGGCCATGTGCGCAATTTTATGGCATTACTCGGTGATAGCTGATCATTCCATAGTATAGGTTGTAGTGAGAGTGAACTGTAATCGATTTATATCGCTAACAACCCCAACTACCATGCCTTTACATCGAGGAATCACATTTGAGTGACGTATAAGACTACAGTCTTGAAATATACATCTACATCTAAATACTACCACGCAAACCGCCGCTTGGGCGTCTGGCAGGGGGTGGTAAGTCACCAGCCGTGTAAAGATGTAAAAGTTTTGGAGGTGAAATGGTGGCATGTCCTATGAGAGTGTATTTGGAAGAGCTCAGTTTCTATTGTGGTCGCTTATTGTGCGCGGAAAGAACGAGTTTTTGTACCTATCTGTTCGGCAGCGTGTCTATCTTTTTTAATCGCATCTGTCAGACCTAGAAATGTAGTGAGGCGTCATGATAATATTCTCTGTGTCGCTCTGAAAAATATCAGTTCTGAATTTATCAAGCAGCCTAAGCCTAGCGTGCAGCCTCCGAGTCTCTAGGGGCTCCCACCTTAATCCCTCTAACAGTTGTGTAACACTATGTTGGTTCATAGCAGTTTTAACGAAGCGTGCTGCTTTTCTTTGTATTTTGTAAATTTTTTTGGTTAAATCTTTATGACTAGGGTCCAAAATGCTCGCGGCGTATTCGAGGTGTGGCCTAACCAAAGCAAAGTAGCATCTATCTTTTACTTTTTCATCCGAGGACCTTCCTATTATACGCTAAACATCCACGTGTAAAGCCATCTTAAGAATGAGGAGGGAGAAAATTAATTGAATGACGCAATGATGCAAAATGTTTGAGAAATGGAAATTTCGATCGCTAATCACGAAGATGGCAAATTAAAATGAGAAAGGCAGTTGGCATTTTTTTCTCTATCCATCGGCGCTGTCTTGGTTGTTTCGCGTATAGGGAAGAAAACCTACTATAACCGTACTTAAGCAGAAACACTTTATTTGGAAATTAACTGGCTTTTTCCTCAAAGTGAATACATTCCCAACTTGCGGAACGATTTCCGGCAAACAATCTCAAGAAAAAATCCTTGAGGATACAACAAAATTTATTTCCATGAAATAATTGCTTTTTTAACTTTTTGCAGTAATTTTAGAGCCAAAAACAGGAATACCAAATAATTAACCAGTTACATACCGATAGTAAATGTTTTGAAATTATATTTTTTCTTGTAAATAGGACAACAATGATATCATCAAAACGTAGCATTTTGTTTTTACAAAAAAATCAATTGAAGTATTGTCAGTATCATTACATAAAGTAAATTTTTGAAACGTGGAATTCTACGTTGAGTGAAACATTAAACACTTCACGAAAATCTTAAACTATAATTCTTGATGCATTTTAAATTAATTCAACCGCAACGAAAAAGGAACAACAATATGGTCATATTGTTATTTTGCGCGGTACAATAGGTTCCACGGAATTTTGATAACCTAAGAATGAAATTGTGTAGAAGGAATGCGAAGATATTTTTCAAAAATATTTATTTTGGAAAAAATTATATATTTCCTATCCTTTTCTCAAAAAAGTGTTAAACCTTAAAGTGAGGGAAGGTCTGCAATCCGAATCAAAAGTGTTAATAACAGATAATCAAATGTTTTTCTGAAATATACCCCTCCATCTCTCCACGTGTTACTGTCCCTCATTTGACCTATTATATCAGCTCTCAACTAAGTAAAATACTTCGTTTGGAAATTTTTCTCCCCCACGAATACATTTCCTGCTTGTGTAGCGATTTCCGGGAAGTAATCAGCAGCTTAAATCCCTAAGGGTACATTGAATGATATTCCGATTGAAAAATCGCTATTTATCCAGTCATTAAGATAATTTAACGACAAGAAGATGATGTATATCAGCAAAGTTTTACGTTTTCTGCCTTTTCATGGCTTTGAACTTTGGATAGCCGATTTTTGCGAAGACTACGCAAATAATGAACACCTAATAAGTATCACAAAACTATAAAATTTTCAATGATTATTACAGGCCAAGAAATAACATGGGACTCAACATTTTTTGGCTGCAGACTACTTTACCTGTCATTTATATTCTGATTGAGAGATGGAAAATATGTTGATATATTTGTGACTTAAACTCTTTTAGTATAAATCTTTTTTTTGCTTGCCGGACGATCCTGATGATTGAATATTTAACCATGATAAAATATCAGATCTTTGCTAATAAATTCCAAAATTATTAATTCATCTACCTCAATATGTGACAAAACCAACTCCCAAAATTCAAATCCTACTTGGCTTTAGCACGTGTTTACTCTTAAAATATCTCTAGATTGAATTTTAAAGCATTAAAGTAAAACAACAACACCTCATTTAAGTGCCCTAAATTAAAGGTAGCCAAATTTGAGTCACCAAAACATAAATACCTTGCGACAATCAGCCAGTATCAAATAACAGTAAATCATGGATGTAACAGTGATACGTAATGGATTGAAACTAATTTCTTTTTAGAAATAGATCGACCGCTGAAACTTTTTAACTTCACTGGAATAATGTGCTAATCCCGATCGATTAAAACGATTCCCTAACATTTTACCCCGTGGCCAATGGTGTCGTTGTAAATTATTTACATTCATTTACTTAAAAAATTAAAGAAGTGACAATTATATTAAGAAGTTATCGTTCATTGATCAAGTATTGCTCCTGAAATGCATTGGCTTTAGTATTTACAGAAAGATTCCGCCTGAAGAAATTAAACAACTTGATATAATGAAGCTTCTCAAAACCTTTCACTTAAAATATCAACAGAAATTTCCACTGACTAAAACCGCTTCTCACAACTACAATCCAGCGTTAAGAACCAAAATTTGAATGCACCATTCATGAAAATGTGAAGACACATAAGTATTTCCGAGTTAAAGCTAAAAATGTTGATTTTACTCGATAATATATTTAAGTGACGATAAAAAATATCTCCCCGTCAGGAATTTGATTTTTCAGGCACCATAGCGCGAATAAATACTTTTGTTCCAGCAATGGACATCTACGGAAGGGATGTGCTAATACATTTGACCATTTAGAGGAAATGGATGCGTCAAGTAACGAAACAGATGTCTGATTTAAGAGTGAAATGTGGGAGCAAAAGATGTGAACCGCAAGAGTTATAGGGGAAGCGTTGGAAGGGATTATGAGGGGAGAGGGCGTATATCACCCTTCAGTAAGGAATAGATGTGTAGAAAATCCCCAAGATGAGGACACTTGCACCCGATTGAGGTATTTTGATGTCAGGTGTCTCTCACCTCGGAATAACTCTCGCTCAAGGCAACAGTCGCCTGTAGGTTGTTGCCATGACTCCAGCGCGTAATTACTGGTAAAACTAACCAAAGATCTGCGAAGACAGTCTGCCTTGATGAGGAAGAGTCCAGTTATTCTGTGAAAAAGTCGAAAAAGAGTTCAATCAGGATATTTGCGTCACCATTTGTGTCACCCCTTTGGTAGCCTGACGAAATAAACCAATTACGCACTTAAACCTACTACCATGACAGCTGTTACCGGGCATTCTGATAGGAAAAGGATTGATACCGCTCCCTTTTTTTTTACAAATTTTCAATCCTGATAATAGTTTTTGTCAAAATATACTCTATATCTGGCCGTTTTCCCAGTGATTTTTTATGCTCACATATAAAATTGTCTTATTGGAGAAACAGGTATCCCCTGGCAAAGGTCAATCATTTTTATCCTGAAAATTTCACAATGGTGATATGAGTCTTTTTTTAAAAAATCTAGGGTTGGAAATCATAACAATTTCCACCGGTTTATCGAGTGTGATACTTTGCCTTAAGAGTCTTACGAGTAGGTGATCTTGAATGAATCAATACATGAGAGTAGGAGAGTGAAAAAGGTGTGCAAGGATTAAAGTAGACTATATGGAGTGTATTAATCGAAGAGAGTTATTTTTTTAGGTCCAAGAGTAATAGACGAGATCTTTGATTACATCTGCCCCAAGAGAGAATGCAATGATTAGTTCGTATGCATAATGATTTCCAAAAAACATAAAAGTCAAAATTTTTACAAACGAATGACGAAAACTTTCACTCTCTTTTGAATATCTCGATACCATTAGCATCCTTCACGATAGTTGAAAAAAATACACCACGCCTTCAGCCTTTCAAAACCGAACGCGATGACCAATTTGCGCGGAGTGATTGAATCACGTGCCCAGTCCTCGTCACGACGGACGGACTGCGGCGCTCGCCGGAACTGCCACCTAGAGGGCAGTTCCGGAATCCATTCGCGTGCCGGAGAGCACTCGTGTTACACTCCGAGAGAGCGCATCCAGCACGACTCGTGTTTTCAGGTTCCAATTAAAACCCATCTAAGTGTGTTTACGCAACCAGGACTCATCAGTCTCTTCAAATTTTCATCTTCCCCGAAGCCAACAACTCCCCCCTGGTTCTCCCTCTAGAATGCCCGTTCGCTTTCCTGATTCCATAATCCCGCACTCAGGATGGACGAGAGGGCAAGAAGTGAAACCCTCCTTTCCCCTCATCCCCACTCATCCCTGGACTTTCCCCCCTCCCGCCCCAAAAACAATCAACAATCACGTCGAATGCTTGAGTGCTTTGGAGCTGAGTGCCGAATTCCGACGCCTAAATCCACTTTTCCGCCAAATAATTTTTTTTCCTAGCGTCATAGCACTCGTTCTATGAGTCATCAATTACTGAAAACCATTTATTGCTGATTTGATTCAAGTTTCCATTGATTTCACGAAATGAACTAATACAGTCAACTCTATTTCATATACGTTTCTATGTAATATATTTTTAATCATTAAAAAAACAATAGACCATTCATAAGCCAAAGAATAGGTGAAAAAATCCCAAGTGCAAAATATTTAATAAATATCTATCAGAGAGGTCATATCAATACGAAAGGGATTATTTTTTAAAATTTATAATGCCAATAATAAATTGTCGAATATTTCACAATAAATTATCCGTTAAACAGGATTATTTGCGAAGTTTTAGGCTCAGCTTAACTAAACAGCATGATCATTTTATTTCATTGCCAAAATTTTTCATTCTACTGTCTTTATTTCACATTTTTAAAAAATACGAGTTTCTTGTGCGAAAAAATATAAAAAGTTGTTTTAAGCTGTTTTTACTGAACGTGCACTCATTAATGATGATATGCACTGATTAATGAAGTCCATTGCGATAACTGCAAAGATCCTTCCGAAGCCTAATGAGCTCTTATCTCAATAGCATCGGAAGCTGATATAAAAAAGTATCCAAGTAGTGACCTTAATTTTAAATGGAATTTTATCCGGTGAATGGACTTACAGACACAATATGACAGAACACTTTATATGATATCAATAACAAAAATGCCAAATTATGTTTCCTTAGCAGCTGTATTACGTCAATATCGTCGGATCAACTGTATTATCATATCTAGACGCCAATACTTTTTTTTCATTTATGCAAAGGGTGTTCCTATTCTTAGATTCTATAACTGCAGCCCCATATTTTTGCTGCAGAGTACTTTATCCTCAGCTCTCTCGATGCTTAATATCCTGTTTAAATTGTCCTGATTGAAATTAAAACTAACAAGATTCTGGGTTGTGGTTTCGTACACTTATTTACTTACAATTTGATTTCCAAAAATTTATCAACCGAAATGAGTGGATATGATCCACAGCTACTTGTTAGCAAAAGTGTAGTGACTAATCCATTCTCCAACAGAAGTGTCTAGTCTAAAAATGAGGGGCAATAGTGAAACCCGTCAAAATGAAAAAGCAGACAGTTTACTCCTGAAAATATCCTGAAACATAGCCGTCCATCTCAGCACAAGTTCCCTTCCCCATATTCTACCTACGGTGAAACCTGCCTTCGTGGCATCTTTACTTCAACGATTATATCTCTAAGCGGCCGTTTTTTTTTGGGAACAGAATGAAATATCCATATGCATGAGAAATGTAAATCGTCCTTCCTTTCAGCCTTCACTTCCTTACGCGGCCATAATTTCATAGGTCCCGTGCTGGCCGCTTAATAGAGGTTTCACAGTAAATATGCTTGAAATCTGTACCCTCAAGTGGGCATCCAAGCCATCGATACACGATGACAGAATACGGAAATTACCTGCCCGTTCATTTTTCCCGATGATCTATGGATGGAAAATAAGGAAGGCAATGCACATTATTATTATAGCCATTTATGGCTATATATAGAAAGACTGTTGACATTAATGTTGAATCGATTTCAGGCAAGTTTCGTAAAATATCTTAATTGGTTTATTCAACACTACTAAAATCTAGTTGCTGGGCAAATTCGAATAGCAATTAATTCCCTTAATACCTTCACGTTGTGATTATGCCTGTACTTGCAGTCGAATCTTTCATCATCATAACTGTTGATTCCGCAGTTATGTTCACATTAATTCGATGTAGAGATCTTTTCACGCTTCACATCAGTTTTCATAGTCCACCACAGTATAATATATAGGACTAGAATTATTGTCTTACCACGATTTATGCGTTTTACGAAGTTTCCAGTCTGATTTCAAATCATTACTACTCTTAATTCCACCGTTAAAATGATGCTGGTATATTATTCACATTAATCCACTACAGAGATCCATCAACGCTTTATATTAGTTTCCATAGTTCACTACAGTGAAATGCCAAGGATTAGACACGTTATCTTAAACCAATGTATGTATTTTACGAAGCTTCATTTTGTAACACAGAATAATGTAAGGATTTAGCTCCTTGGTTAAGAGAAAATTTTAGAAGATCAAACAAAGTAATACCGAGGAACACCCACAAAGGAAAATTATTGTTGCGTAGCGATCCTTCGGGGTACAAAAAAATACAACTTAATTTCTTTCAACTAAAGCATCTTGTTTCGGAGAATTCGTATGAGGATCAAAACGATCGACTACCTATCTCTTTACGATGCGGTGGCCCCCGGCCATCCCATTTGCCCCCTTCCCATCAGTCTCCTCTCTCTCTCCGAATAATCCATCGGTGAACCAATCCTGCGCCTGAACGCTTTCTCCGGTCCCCAGAGGGCTTCCCTCTCGATACGCAAAAGGGAGCACTGGACCCCCTAGCGAACCCTCGACCCATAACACAGCGACACATAGGGAGTGAGTGCCCTTAGCAGCCTGGTGGGGACTTGCGCAAGCTCTCCCTCCCCCACGACATGCTGTCAATGCGACGATTCCGATGCTATTGCTCGTCGAGGAAGCGGAAATTGAAAGGCGTCACCGATGAAGCTGGGAAGGGGAAAGTTGGAGAGAGAGACACACTTACGGAGATGGTGGCGCCGCTGTACTCCCTTGAACCAGGCGGAAGCACCGCCTCTCCCTTTCATGAGACAGAGAAAACAATCAAAGACTTACCCCAGCTACAACCTACATCAATAACATAAGTGGTACTTGTCATGAGAAAATTGTCCATCTGATTCGGGATTCGAATAACAGACCATAAGACCCGAGGATTGCGCCCTGAAGACGATGGACGTCTCGACCATCCAAACGTCAGCAACTATAGAATTTCTTACCCGTTGGACTTCCCAAAGAGAACTACTTGAAATAGCGGACCAATTTTTAAAATTTGACAATTTTTTCCTAAGTATTCATGCACATTCATTACCTCGACAGGCATAGTAAAAAAAGGTTGTCCTCGGAGACAGTCCTTCACCCTCAGACGACCAATGCGGATGACCACATTAACCCAGGTAACACTTTCAATGGCAGAACTTTTCATTTATTTATGGTGGTGTAATTCTTCCAATAAATTGTTCTTGGATGATAGAACCTAATTATGAAGAAATATTTTTCTTTTTTTTTTCAATAATTTGATTGGCGAAAATACCTTTGGGATAGCCAGATTACCCCCATTGAGTGTGTAACGGAAATATCGAAGCGGTTCCATAAGTAAATCCATTGAAGTAAGTCATAACATGCGTTCATCACAATTAATACTATTTTGCAACATTTTTTCATGCCAAAAAGGAGATTAGTTAATTTTTAAATGTTTTCAGTAATAACAATAGTATTTTTGTGGGTTATTGCATCGAATTGTTCATAATAGAATGTATATTATTTTTATATATCTTTTCGAAGAAATTTTTGTTGCTGAAAACACATAATTTTCATCATTATTAGAGATATTAAGGATCATATATACCTGCTATAAAGGATCATAACTGAATAGTATAATTTTTGTTTATAATTAATGGGGTAACCAAATTAACCCACTTGGTAGTGAAGAGGTATGAAATACCTTGGTAGCCTGAGGGTAGAAAACAGACACGACTATTCCCTCCTAATTCCCTTGACTTTTTCCTCCTAATTCCCTGTTCTTGCATAAATCATCTCCTTATATTACACTCATAAATTGCTTTATACACGTCGTCCTGTTCATAAATATAGCAGTATTGATTATCTCTCAAGTAACCTCCACCTCATGTACCAATGACTTTTTCGGTCTACCCAGGCATTTCACACCATTCGATTTTTGTCATGAATGAGTATTTTTTAAATTTCATATTCATTCGTTTCCTCGACATTTCAAACCAAAACAGCAGGCTCTTTTTATGCATGCCCAAAAATTGACCTCAATCACACGTTCTATCATTCCCAACTAATCCTATACCCCATATCTGCGGGATCGGGTTGGTGTGGTGCCCAGAGTACTGGCTAACCATACGGATGGCCAGGGTTCAAATCCCTGCAGAGGAGGATGTTTTTCAGAGGAAACCCGATCCCAACTTGAGTGTCTTGTGGAGGTCACTTCAAGTACAGTACTCCGTCCGTCGGATCAGACGTTAAACCGGAGTCCCCTTGGCGCCTTTAGTTAAGAGCAGGCTAATGCCGACGCCAGGTTTCAATCCACCTTTCCTACCTTACCTATCCCCTATGACGCAAATGACCTTATCTGTCGGTTGCCTCCCCAAATATCCAATCCAAATCCTAAATCTTCTATTATTACCTCAAGCATTTCTCAGACACTGCATAATTACTGTACTTTGCCTACTCTTATGTGTTTATCATGTTCAGGCATTCCTACTATATAATCAAGTGTGAAGGAGTTCACTTTCCCCACTGTACTTTGTTTTTTTTAGCCAACATTGATTTCTTAAAATACTATATGCACAACCTATGGTTTCTCCTCCAAAATTTACGTGCCTAATAGTCATACAATTCTGCAGAACTCTATAGATGTACGTTAATTCCCACAAAACATATAAGAATGAAATGTCACGGGCTGAGGCTTCTATGGCCTTTACCTAAGATATCATAAATTTTTCAATGGATAAGTGTTATACTGGGAATACTGTCATGGTAAAATATCTAGTTATGCCAAATTCTCCAAAAACTTTTATAAAACAAAGGACTTTAGTGTAATTGGCACACTGGCTGGGTACGCCAAAAATGAGAGGTTCGATTCTCGCTCCCCATGGAATGTCATAACTTGTCCAATACGAATCTGAAAATTGAGAATTCTCTCTCCCCTATCCTGAATATATCTTTCAATTTATTTCCTCTATTGGGAAATTTTCCATTCGGTCCTCTTACTCAAGCCTCATCCTTCTCATTAACTTCATACAGGTAAGAACACACGTATAAGGACGATACCTTAATGAGCACACTCATTTGAAGGCAAGAGCAGTCTCATATTATTTTAAAGATATTCTCAAGGCGATATATGGCTAAAAAATATGAGTAAAAATCGTTAAATCTACCAACCGCAAACGACTAATCACGATGAGCAGATGAAATTTGACCACGGTTTCGACTCGCGAAGTGTCCAATAGATTCCAAGTCAACGCAAAACTATTCTTAGACAAATAGTTATCTAAGGAGAATCTAAAAAGACAACTGCTATGCTCAAAAAAGATAGGACCACTAACCAGAAAATGGTAAGTAAAAACATCCGCGTAGCACTCTACGGATCGGAAGCATAAACCATAGGGAAAGCTGACCAGAGCAGACTATAGTGCTCGCAGAGTTTCTGTGCACTGGAGAATTTCTCCAAATCTAGCTACCCATGATAGATGGCTGCCGGCGTCCAATTCCGTAAACCGGTTCTTAGCTCAGTGCGCGCCGCGTACGAACACCGAAAGTGGCGACCCAATAGAGTCTAGTCTCAGCTCACTTTTCATTATCCTGCAGCGGGTGCCAGGATTTCTTAACTGAATTAAATATGGTTTGATAAATTCTGATATCTTTCCCAGCGATAAAAATTGTGGTTATTATGATAATAAGTCGCAATTTTCGTATTTGTATTTTTCAAAATGTTGGTGAAGAGGATTTAAGTTTTGTTTGTTTATCGTGTAACCACGGTGACCTGCGCCGATGGGGATTACTTTCTTACCTCACTGCGATGACTATTGCAATACCTGCAAGTTTTGACTCGATATCTATGGTAGTTTCTCGTCCAGAGTATTTCTATTCTAAAGGCCCTCGCGTCGGCGAGGCATAGCGTTCGTTTTCGCCGATTCTTTTGGGTAGCCACTTTGAGTATTCGTACGCGGCGCGCACTGAGCTAAGAACCGGTTTACGGGATTGGATGCCGGCCGCCAATCGCTGCTCATCTACCATGGGCAGCTAGGCTAGGAGGAACTCTCCAGTGCACAGAAACTCTGCGAGCACTATAGAAGCCTTCGAAACCTGATCCTGGAGAAAGATGCTGAAAATAAAATGGACTGACCAAATAAGAAATGATGAAGTACACAGAAGAGTAGAAGAGAAATGGAACATATACAACAACATAGAAAAAAAGAGAACAAGATGGATTGGGCACACCCTGAGACACAATTATTTTGTGAGGAACAAAATTTAAGGCAAAATATACGGAAAACGACAGACGACTGGAGAAGTATTGCAGAAATAAAAGCAAGGATAGCAATGGCAAAAGAGGCCTTCAGCCAGAAGAAAAACTTGCTATGCCATAAAAGCCTGGATCTGGAGCTGAGAAAGAGACTAGCTAAATGTTATTCATGGAGCGTTTTCATGTATGGATGTGAAGCGTGGACATTAGGTAAGAGGTAAAGGAATAGAATAGAAGCTTATGAAATGCGGGTGTGGCGAAGGATCAAAAAGTAAGATGGATAGATAAGATGAGAAATGAAGAGGTTTTGAGCAAAGTAAAAGAAGGAAGATCGCTCGTAAAGGAAATTAATAAAAGGAAAGGAAACTGATTGGGCCATGTGATGAGAGGGAAACGTATAATAACTGTGGCACTTGAAGGTCCAATTGAAGGAAAGAAAAAGAGAGGAAGGAGAAGAATTAAATTGGTGGATCAGGTGATGAACATCAGCTATGATGAAGCAAAGAAAGAAGCTCGGGACAGAAGCGGATGGAGACAGCAGTGGTGTACGGGACCTGTCAGCAGACAGAATACCAGATGATGATGATGATACGGAAAAGTCCCTAGAGGAAGACCAACGAATTTCATGGATCAAAAAAAGAGGAAAGTACATAAAAAATACCAAGAGGCAAGGGAACTTTATTAGATAAGGAAGTGTGGAGGACTGCAGTCAACTAAACTTAGGATTGAACAATCAATTATGATGAAGGAGAAGCGAGGAAGTTCATCAATTCGGCAGCCAAATTCGGTTTTAAATTTTCGGCAAATAAATATTCAGGTGTGGAAATGGATCTTACTTGTAAAGGAAATTAAAGGATTGTAAAGGAAGGTAAATACAAATAAACCTCGTGCACATAATAAAGGTTAATTCTTAGAGTATTTCAGGTAGTAAACGGCCAGAGTCGAGTTATTTAGTTAAGCCCTTTTCACTCAATGTTAAGCGGGCCTTAGACTGGGGGAGAGAGGCATTCGGAGCCGTGAAAGCAAGCTCGTTTTTTTTGCTCACGAGTATCAAAAGAGAGATGACGAAAGGGGAAAGGCAAAGCCTCCTCCCATTGCCTCCAAAAGGCTGCATCGGTTGGGGAGTAGAGAGGTTGGTGGGGGAGAGTGGGCGTGGTGACCGGAGGCGGTAAGCGGGTCGCCTACGGCCGATGCATTGCGTTTCATCCTCCCGTAATTGAATCAAAGGCCCGGTCCACCTCGTTGCACGCAGCGGGGAGACGGGAGGGGCCGTCAGGGGGGAAATCCGCTGCTGATGGAAGGGGAGTCGGAGAAGGAGGGTCAGGACACGGACTACCGTTTTTTTTTTTCCTCGACGGGAAGTCCCCAACAGGGGACCTTTCCATCCACTCTTACGCCATCTCGCTCACCCCAACGATGCGACATCACCTCTGCGTCTCAACCACGGTCGCCCTGTCCCCTTGTCCCCGCCCAGACGGTCTGGGGCACTCCCCGTCACGGTCCCGAGGACGGTCCCGAGTAATCCGGCTGGAATAATGCGTGAATCGACACCGCGGACGCAAGGGGTTGGGGAGTGGACCAGTTGGGAGGGATATATTAAACGCGAGAGAGCTAAATGTATATACATACGGCGGGCGCGTAGAGTTTTGTACATCCCCAACTCTTCACATGGGCCGTCCAGCCCCCTCTCAACAGTCTGTTTGCGCGGTCAAATCGGCGAGAGTTATCTGAGGCGTGTGTGGAAAGAATATAGCAAATTATAGCGAGAGAGCGAGTCCAGTAAAGTGTTAACGGGGGTTGCACCAAGGGAAACATTTGTCGGGCGGATAACGGTGAGGGGGGGTTGAGGAAAATAAAAGGGTGTGGTGTGGGAGTGAAAGGGGATGATGGCAAAAAGTTAGAAAGGGAGCTGTGAGCTTAATTGTGACGCTGTTATTTCGGAAATGTAGCCGACGGAAAAAATCTCAATGGCCATGTCAACGGGAACAGATGGTTCTCTTTTTATGGAACCATTCATCAGAAAGAGGCATGGGGCTGGACGGTTCATCGAGGCGAGTGTTATTGGATCGAGTTAGCATTTTGTTTGCAGGAAGCAGAAGTGAAGGAGAATGTTTTCCGGGTTTTTTTTTGTCCCCACATATCCACGAATGGATGATCTGAGGAAAACGAGAGCAAGATGACAGCAGGGGGAAGAGAATAAAAAAACCGCGATAAAAAAGCCTTGATGAAAAACCTCGGGAATAAAATAGAGGTAAAAAACCAAAAGTTTCCTCTTTTCGTCCCTTGATTTAAGTTTCCACGGCAAACGAATGTTTTAATTCATTTTTCCGATTCGTTTCCGGTCATCTCGTGACCTTTCAGGCCAGTTTATATTCGACACCGGATTCGCAACTTGAAATGCTAAAAGAAGAGTTATCCTCGAAATGACGTAATAAAATCATGGTATCAACTGTGGAAAATTGAAAGGTCGTGTTAAAAATGTTTTAATAGTAGCTGGTTATTAATAATTAACATTCGATTCGTTACTTTTTAATCTCGGCGTAATCAGACGTTTTAATTTTATAAATAAATATTTTAACCAGCAAATGTAGGTACCATAAATTTCTTACGTTAAACAGAAAATTCTATACGCCTGACAACGGGCTAAACGCAAAACTGAGTTTCCTGGAAATCAAAAAGCATTATAGATAATGCAGCAAGAAAAAGAAATATTCCAATGAGATATGCTGACGATACTAAGGATCCCATACGTTGGCATTAAGTGTACTATGAAATCATATACGACCTATTTCAATTAGCGAAACGTGCCAATTGATACTAACAATAATACATGATTACACAAAACAGGGTAATAATTTATCAATTTATCCAAGCGATGAAGAGTGAAACGTGGAATGCTAAAATTCATGACGAACCTAGCGATACTCATGAAGTGGAGAAATACACGATTTCAGGAAAAGCACTTAGTAATTTCTGCGTAAAACTTACAACTCGCATACCTTAATAAGAATTTTTCATCGCCATGAAATCCAAATTACATAAATTCCAGTACGAAATAACTCGTTCATAAAGAACACGAACGTTTATCCCAAACTGAATAAAGCGACCAGAGATATAAGCGTTTACGAGATTTCAAAGGCATACAACAGAATTTCTAAGCACTTGCATAAAAAAATATTTTCCACGGCTGCTTATGAGTACTTTAAGTTACCCCGAAGGAAAAACCTCCATTTTATCAGAACTCGGGAAAATTTCAGTTCCGCGCGACTAAAATATCACGACGCACAAATAATGTACCTAGAGGATTTGCGCAGGAAAGTCAAGAACGGATGCACACAATGAATAAAAGTATATTGAGATACATATGGATACAACTGCTTGGTAGGCGATGTGGGATCACTCACGCGAGTCTTATTACAACAGGAAAAGACTCGTGCCGGAAGTGCGGGCGCAACGCCACGCAGTGGCAGTTTACGGAACTATGTAGAGCAGAGGCGCCCATGATGAATACTATCAAGCTCTGTCCCTGCAAATAAACTACACGGTTTCTGATAAAATACCTTTCTAGACGAAATACTTCTCATTTTAACACATTCTCTGAGTGATACGCTGTCAGTATTGAGAATAACATTTGTATGATTCGACCCAAAATAATAACGTCAACCAATTTTATACGGTAGTAAATATTTGAGAATAATTTTGCCAACATTTAAAATCTACAGATGCACACAAAAATATTTGAGTCCAAAATATATACGTTTACCACCGTCAACTCATGTTATTAAAAAATTGACAGAATCTTGATTAACCGCGACATTCGCTTAATTCCCTCGCGAATGAAAAACCTTGCCAGACCTTTCCGACTTGCATTAAATTCAATCATGACTTCATACTCTGACCCACATATCGGGGAGTTGCGAATAAAATTAGCGTACAAATTAAACACAATAAGAGAGAACCAAAAATGATTTTCTTGAATATGTACAGAGTGAAAAGTAATCACATTCTTCGGTTAATTTTCGACACGCAATTTTCAAAAGCAAGGGAAAAATACGCGATTACGTGGCTGAGATAAATTTAAAAAGCGCGCCCTCAAATCTTTAAACGGAATATTTAGAGTGCCACAGTCCTCGTTAACGATGCAAATACATAACTATCAACTTTACATTTTATGCTACATATTTTCATTGAGTAGCGCAAAGTGGTTTATATCCCAAACGAGGCAGAATAAAAGTTACTCAATACATAATCATGATTTAGTTTTTTTCCGGCGAATAATATTGAGAAAGCCTTCTTGGGTCTTCCACCGGGATAAGATTTTAACTGCCGACGTTTCGGTGTCCGACTCGTACTCCATTTTCAAGGCGAATGATGATATTCACCACAGACTTCAACGGTCGTTATTGTTGGGCGTGGTCAAGGGACTCGAATGGTCAACAACGGGCAAATGGGCAACAACGGGGATCGTTACAATTTGAATTCCACAAATGTTTTAATAATGGCTTCCGTGCGCCGCAAAGGGAAAAGCCATGGTCTCAGTTAAAAGTCCGTCTTTCTGGTCAAATTTCAATGGCCTCCTTGATAATCCTATCCAAACAACCTTGAAAGCGGGCAAGCACTTTAGTCTCATGGAAATAGATGGAGTGGTCTATGGTTATGCTGTGTTCAGCAATGGCGGATTTTTCATTTTGTGCCAGACGTCGGTATAATTGGTGCTCCTTAACCCATGCTTCTTTTGTTCTACTCGACTCTCCGATGTATAACTTGCCGCATTCAAAAGGAACTCGGTAGACGCCTGGTGTATTCAGGCCGATAGGGTTATTTGCTTGGACGATGAAATTCCAGATTTTTTTGGGGCGGCATGTGAATCGTGTCAATCTTGGGCCTAGTAAGAATTATGGGCATTTTTCCTAAAACCGCGGCCACATGAGGAAAGCTGGCTCTAGCAAGAGGTTTCTTTTTCTCTTCCTATGTATTTAGCACCAAATACTCCAGAGACTTTTTAAGAGCCAACGATATTTCATGCCAGCTATATCCATTTTCAAGGAAGGTCCTGCAAAGGTGGTTTAACTCCTGAGGTAGGCTATCCTTGTCGACAATGGACTTTGCACGATGAATTAAAGTGTTTAACACTTCCCGACGAGGAGAGGGATGATAATGACTACGGTCATTCAAATACAGGTTGGTATGCGTAGTTTTTCGATAAACACCATGCCGGAGTGAGCCATCCATCTCCCACTGAATAAAAATGTCGAGGAACGGGAGCTGACCGTTGCATTCCAATTCCATTGTGAAGGAGATATTTGAATGTTGGATGTTCATGTGTGTTATAAATTGGCCATAAGCAGCCTTCCCGTGTGGCCAGACCACAAAGGTATCATTGGCATAGCAAAAGAAGTACTTAGGGCGTTGTGAGGGAGAGTTAAGCGCCTTCTCCTCAAAATCTTCCATGAAGAAGTTCGCAATAGCAGGGAATAGCGGGGAACCCATTGGAACTCCATCTGCTTGCTCGAAGAACTTCCTATCGTACATAAAATAGGTGGACATAAGCACATAAGCACATAGTGGAATAATTTTACCGTTTTGTGGTGAAACTGGGCATTTAAAAGGTGTAAGGTAATCTCCCAAGGGTATCCGAGTAAACAGTGAAACGACATCGAGGCTCACAAAGATATCTTTATCATGTAGACGAATATTCTTTAACACCTCTACAAAACATTGGAGTATTTGATGCGATGCTCACATTGTCCTCCAATTGGCTCCAGGGTTCCCACTAGATGTTTCGCCAAATTGCAGGTCGGAGAGGCAATGGTGATCACAATGGGCCTTAGATCAGCGCCCTTCGTATGTATTTTGTGTAGGCCGTAAGGCCTCGGAGGAGCTGGAGCCTGTGGCCGCAGTTTGGTAGAAGACTCGACGGGTAGACCCATACCTTTAAGGTGAGCGATGGTGTTCCTCCCGGTTGAGTCGGTGGGTTCGCGGTCTAAAGGCATGTACACTGCACCCTGAAGAATATCTTGAATCTTCCGACGGTATTCCTCCTTGTACATAAGGACCGTGGCGTTCCCTTTGTCTGCCGGCAGTACTTGGATGAAAGTGCTATTCCGTAGAGCGCGGAGAGCATCCCGTTCGTCCTTCGTGGTGTTGGCTTTTGGTGACACTGCCCTTTTTAAGACTAAGGAGACTTAGTTCCTCACCTCCTCTGCTCTACCCCCGGGAAGCCTCTGAATACCTTGTTCTATCCCTGTCAAAAGCTTATCCCGGTGGAAGACCCGAGGAGACTTCTTCAACATCATATCATCTTTCCCAAGCCCCATATCATCCTGTCTGAATACAAATTCTACCCTCTCCGAATTTCCTCAATTTTCTATCTTTCCCAGTGACTTTGAAAATAGGCCGTATCCAGTTAATCTTAGCCTGAACGATTATGCGATCAGCATATGGGCATTAGATACAAAAAGCGCTCAATCATTGGGCATAATCATTGAGACAGATGTAAAAGGCATTACGCCATCAAATGTAGCCTCACAATCGAAATAACAAACATATTAACAAATTGTTACGTATCAAACTTTTGCAATGCTACGAATTAAATAACTCATGGTATTGTAAAAGTTTGGTGAATAAAAATTTGTAAACATAGAATACCACCAAGTGATAAAAAAACGGAGTTTTATTCAATATCCATGATGGTTATCCATAAGTAACAAAAAAAAAGTAACTCGTAACAAAAAGAGAATTGTCAGGATTGATGTGGTGGAAAGAATTTATCATAAAGAAAGAAAGTAAGGTAATTTTCTACATGAATTGATTTTATTCCTACATCTAATAAAATTTATCTGTAACTAATAACTTCCGGTTTGACTTTGTGGAACCTATCCATATCGGAAATTAAAATATTCTAGTAATGGTCTAATAAATAGATTTATTCCTTACGATCCGGGTTTCGTCACATAGGTTATGACATCTTCACCTGAACAATTTTTGCTACTGACTTTTACCTAAAATATATTTACACCTTATCTGTAGCTGTAAGTCTGATAAAATAAGAGGATGGTGTATCAATGTAGTTTTGTCATTGTTCCTGATGGTTTCTTAGCGCATTTAGTAGTACTTAAGCTGAAGTAGGTCACTAAATAAATATTTTTCCCCACTTGCTTGTTGAATCGACTGATTTGTAATATTCTCTATATATAACTCGAGAAAAATTTCTTACGATTTAAAAACCTTCCATTTCCCATTCCATTCGCGCATGGTCCATAGAATTTCGTCTGAAACGTATTAAGTAGATGTCTATTGCACCAAGATAGTTACTTAGAACTCCTCGGCAGCATTCGATCCAAGGGGCGATAGAAGGAAATTGTAAAAATTGTTTGACGCGCGTGAAATTTCAGCCGGAGACAAAATAAAAGATCACATTCAACGGGACAGAAGCCTTCTGGCTCCTAAATGCGATTCAAATTCCATTTCCCATTCCTATGGGTAGGGGCAACACGTTGGGCGCTGGGTGCTTACCACGAAATTTGAAGGGGGCATGGGGAAGAAGGGTGGCGTGGATTCGAGCACGAAAAAAAAAAACAGAAAATAGATTTTTTTGGCGGCTGGGCGATTTCTCCTCATTCAGATTTGCGCGAAACTTAGCATGCGTAATCTTATTAGTAATATACTTAGATAGAAGAATAATATTTTAAAAAGTCATTTTAACGATTTGGTTTCTTTGCAACAATGTTATTTTAACTTGTAACTCTATGAACCATGGCACATATTTCAAAATATATCGATCTTATAAACACAGATTTTCCCTAAACGCGGGGTAATACTTCAATATTATTAATAACTTGTGATAAGGTATCGGGGCGGGGGTATGCGGGGTAAAAAATACATATTTTCATAAAACTTATGCCGAGATGTAGAATTAAGCACCGTGAACCGAATTGAATACAATCCTTTGATAAAGGCAAATATTTTAAAATATAATTCTGGCAACATTTATATTCCCGCATGCATGCTGATTTCCATCCCATAAACAGATGCCTTGAATGAAATGTGGCAAAGAATTTTTCTCCGACTCACTTGTAACTTTATTCAAATGTGCACTCAATGAACCACGATTAACACTTGAGCCACCTTAAGGTGTCTGATCGCGATGTAATCTATAGATATAAATAATTTAAAATATTTTAAATAGATGATGTTACTCTTCTCGGCGCACCTAGACATGGAAGAACTTCAAATGCGTAGCTCAGGTATTGAGCTTTGCATGTGTAAACTTATTTAATACAATTCTGTTGTTCCAGTAATATGCATTTAACTGTTGATATCCGACTTCACGGTGCGTCGCATTTGTAATGACACCAATCTATTTACAATTATCTACATAAATAATTGATCTCAGTACCCATGGAATCGCTTATCGATGTATTTTTCTACGCTGAAAATTCACTGAATACAGTGAAGTCTGCCTTAGCAACACTTACACTTCATTGTATTTAGAATGACTTTAAACTAAAACTCGCTCGATTGAGATGGTCAGCTAATAACAGCTACTTCTAGAGCTATACAACCTCTGTTCATCATTTCTAATAAGAAATAGTGAAATGTACAGGAGAGTAGAAGAGGAATGAGACATATGAAAAACCATAGAGGAAAGAAGAAGAAGATGGATTGGACATACCCTGAGAGACAAAGGGTTTGTAAAGAGCATAATTGAAGGCAAAATAGAGGAAAGTTCCCTGAGGAAGACCCAGGAATAAGTTCATGGACCAAATGAAGAAGAAAGTACATAGGAAGTAAAGTACCGGGAGGTAAGGGAAATAGAATTAGATAGGTAAGGGTGGAGAGCTGAAGTCAACTAACCTTAGGATTAATAACCAATTATGAAAACTTTTGTTGAGGCAGATTTTTCTTCCAGTATGCACCCAAAATTTCACCATGAATCAGCATAATTAAATTGCCTAACATGAAATTATATTCCATTAATGTTGACCAGCTCACAAGGCTACTAATGTAAAAAAATCATTCTCCGAAGGGTTGACTTTCAACAACGCGTCGCCACTAGAAACCCAACCATTCTCAACGTGTTCAATTATTTAGAAATCAAAGAAGCAAGATACATCGTAACAAAAAAACAAGTTTTGAAATAAAATACGAACACAAAAAATCTAGCAGGTTATATAAATTGCAAAATATTTAGGAATGGCATTCGCATTAACTATATAAGCATATTGCCGCCGCCGAAAAATAATTATTACAATTGATTGCAGCGAATTGTAGCGTTGAATCTAAAACTTAAGGGCTTTCACCAACAAGAAAGTACCTGAAATAACAAATTAAGATTTAAGGCTTAATTTTGTCAAACTAAATCATATTAAAATATGTATCACTCCAAACCTTTTTCCAAAACTTTTTTTAATTTTCGCTAAACCATGGTGACGAAATACAATGTCGCTATAAAGGACATTTTACTGACATTTCACGTCAACACCATGGTCAGCGAAAATAAACAAAAGTGGAAATAAAAAGTCATCGATCATTTTATGAAATTCAAATCTCTCATTAATCTACAGTTTCACTATTTGATAAAGGCTTTTATCCAAATGTAAAGCTGAGCACGTATCCATCGTCGTCCTTTAATATCACGACAATCACGGAGTAATTCCGGAAAACAGGCTCCTGTATTCTGGAATTATTTAGGTACAGATTCACCGAAGTTATCAAGTAAAATCCTGATAAATTTCCTTTCATAATAGACATACACTCGCGAAAGCCAAATTCCGACTCCGAGAACGTAAAACCCAATATCCACGACGGAAAAATGAATGCAGCATCCACACAACAACAACAACAACAACAAAAGCGAGGATACGCGGAAGTTTAAAAAAGAACTATCTTCTGAGGCTCATAAAAATTCATTCCCTCGATTCCGAAAAACTCCGAAGGAAAAGTTCGAGGCGAAATACTTCTGCGGAAACCAAATCAAAAACCAGCACTCAGGAGTTACCAAAGAGAGCTGGACTCGGTCAATCTCGGTCCCGTTTCGGTGGAGAAGTCATTCCCGGCCTCTTGTCACCGAGAGATTCCTGCCTCACGCAAGGAAATACACGTTGGAATTGAGCGGGAGGGTTGGTGTTGTGCAAGACGACTTGAATAAAGGTTGATGGCCGCAGCAAACTGTGATGAAGCAGGTTTCGTCGAAGGGGAAGCGAGAAGGTGGAAATGAAGATGGAAGTAAAACTGTAGGGGAAGAAAGAGAAGGAGAAGGAAAGACTATAAGGAGATACAGAAACGGTGAGACAGATAGAGGAATCCTCTAAAAATTTAGTCTCAGGCTCCATTGTTGAGAGCGACAATAAAAGGAAGCTTCTGAACCTCCGCAGGAAGCCCAAACAAAAAAAAACGATTTTGTAAACGTTTTGGTTTCCTAAATGAACCGAAATGTTTGAAAACTGAGAATTCTGGGGGTGTGTAGTGTGGGATGAGACTTTTTTTCATCTGTCTGCCAGACAAGCGTGTATTATAGGGGCGGAGACCTGAATGGGGCGTGAGAAGTGGGAGGAGGGATGGATAACAACGCAACGTGCACAGAGGTGGGGGGGTCTGAGAGGAGGAGGACGATAGAGGGAGGAAAGAGGATGGTAGGTCTCTAAAAAAGAAAAAGTCGAGGGAAGAGAAAAGAAGTGATTGTGGGGGACACGTAGAAGGGATGTGGGTGGAGGGGCAGAGGGGGTTTTGGCGACGAGAGAGAAGTTAGAAGCGTGTGAGGAAAAATAGTGAGAGGGGTTTGCATGGGCGGGGGGGAGGAGTTGGACGGGGAGAGATGGGCGGGGCAGCAACGCGGAGGCGCCCGGTAAGTGATGTGACAAGAGCAGAGGATTGAAGAGGTCGTTTCGGGAAATATTGCTATCGTAAAAAAACACTCACTCCCTACTTCTAACCACCCCCCTGCCATACACTTGGATTTTTAGGAGGTGGGGGTACCTAAGGGTGGATTGAAGAGTTGGTGTGGATGGATGTGTGTGCGTGGCATGGGGTGAGGTGATTTTGGGCGAGAGATATGCAAGAATTTTGAATGAACCGGAGGGATGGGTACGTCTGGAAAGATGAGGACCAAAATACGACGCTATATATTGAAAAAGTGGGGTGGAAAAAACGTTTGTGTGCATGTGGAAGGCAAGTGAGGGAAACGAGGCATCTGCATTTAGCTCCAAAGGCCATTAAATCGTCATGTGCTGTGTAGGCGCAAGCTAGTATCACGCGCGTCATTTTCTACATTGAAGGGGAGAATTAAAACAACGTCAACGTGACCTGTAACGATGGCGAACGGTCCAGAAAGGCTAACTAAAAGCACGTTTTTCCTGGATAAATAGCTTGAAAAGCTAGGCGTCAGATTCTATTTATACATGCATGTATTGGTATTAAATGTCTGGTCTACTGACCTTGCAAAGATGTGTAGCGAAGATAACCATGAGCTATTAAAGGATGTTAAAGACGGTATCATATGTCATATAGCACACATAATAGCATTGTTAATGGTTAGCTAAACATATGGACTATTTGCATCGATTATTTTTTAGTGTTTTTATCCAAGTTTTCAAGAGAAATACGACTCGTAACACTAGTTAAATGTTCACCCCAGTTTTCAAATCCACTTCTCGTTGAAGTTTCCGCTACCGATATGATAGATTGTACATGAGAATAATTACCTGAGTCGACGTTACAATAGAACAAACAACAGTACTGAATAAATCTGGGTTTTGCACGAATTCTCTAATCTTCTCAAATCCGATTTTCAGCGCCTATATTTATATCTTTGATAAATTGGGAATCCCCTAAGCTGTTTTCACCAAGCAATAAGTTCTTCTGCTTAGCTTGGAGAGATTTTTTCAATTTTTTTAACTAGTTTTCACTTCAATGTCCAAGATATATTACAAATCTGTTCCCTGTGGAGTACGGATAAAGGTTGTCAGATAAATCAACACAGATTGAATACATAAGATTCACCGAACAATTAGTTAACTTCACGTAATTTTCAACGAGATAAAACTTAAACTACAAAACAATATCGTCATATTCATATTTTTACTTACTTTTAGCCCAGCCCACAATATAGGTAAATGCACAACATGAAACTCCAAATAACCAACCAGTAATTCAGAGTTCAACCGATATAAAGATTCTCCAACATTCTCGAATACCACACGTTTCTCCAAAGGGTTCACATCAAAGCTCAAAAATACCACAGGCCTATAATAGCGATATATATAGCGAACAAATTACCTCCCTTTTACATTCTTAAAGTGCCAAGAAGCCTCATTCCAAAAAGGAGTACTGACACGGAGATAAGCTCAAACAATTTCAGCGCAGATGAATCTTCGGAATGTCCTTAAGGGGAGCCGACTTAAGGGCAGAAGTTTTGTGCAGCTAAAATTACTCCTTAAATTAGTTCCAGATTGAGGATACGTTTAGATCAGACAAAAGAAGAAAAGAAGACAGACTGTCAAATGGAGGTGATCAAAGAGTTTTTCTTACCAGTAACCACAAGAAACCAAAATAGAGCTAAACACAAATAGGTTCACCAGAACCCATCAACTTTCTTTATCATTGTCTTCCAGATTCCATTGTTTTACATCTCCTCTTACCATGACCAAGAGCCAACTAATGTGGCAATATCTTAGTAGAGGTAAAGAGAAGAGCAATTTAGAGGCGAGCGTACCGTTTCTCTAACTTTCTGACAGTATTTTTAGATGATTCTTGGCCAAGCTTTAGAAATTTGAGGTGGCCGAGCGTCAGTTAAAATGTCATCACCAACGATATCAAGAGATTTACGAATAATAGCATGCAGCCTGATTTGATATCAAAAAATTATCCACTATTTTCAGAGTCACTCTGATCCACAACTTCCCGGTTCTTAACAGAATTATATCCAAAGGCAACTTAAAGTGGTTGCAATAAAGCGCTTATGCTCAATAAATACGTTAGCCGTTTAATAGGAATTAAAAAAGCGATTGGACAGGCCTCCAAAATGCTTCCTGTTATACATAACGAGGTATATCAGAAAAAAATTCATTAAACTAAAAATAAAACTAGCACCCTATTCGTTAAATTCGATACCATGATATCAATCGTCAATGGTTTCAGAATAGCTTGTTCAAGAATTCAATTTCACAATAAATGATTTTCGTTAAATTCGATACAATGCTATCAATCATCAATGATTTCAGAATAGCTTGTTCAAGAATTCAATTTCACAATAAATGATTTTCGTTAAATTCGATACCATGATATCAATCATCAATGATTTCAGAATAGCTTGTTCAAGAATTCAATTTCACAAGGAATTATTTTCAATATCCTACGCCTAAATATCAATCGTTATTAGTGTAGCAATTATACAGGCCCAAACATAATAGAAACTTCTTGAAACCAAGCGAAGTTGGTACTTTAGAGTCATGAGCAAAACACTTAAACCTTATACTAAGAACTCGATTTCCAAATATCGGTGCCGTAACCCACAAGGACTCTTCCTACTTCTGGTGAAGCTGTTCCGAAAACCAAGAACATACCGACTCTATTATTCCAGAGAATTATCCTATCATTTGCGTAAAAGTAAACGCGTACGAGCAAAGAAAGGACTCGCATGGAGATCAAAGTATCCACGTTAGAAAAGCATTGTCCTGTGTTTCCTTTCAGCCACCGATTAGTGAGGGCGTAACTAGATCATACCCTCGGGATACATGACAAATTAATAGTAAAAAAGAGAAGTACAACATTGAACTAATTGTTGCAACTGACATTTACTTTTGAGATTGGTGGATGCATTCAAGGCCGTTGAGTAAAGGATCATCCGAGGCTGGTCTATTTCTTTTATACTATCCGTCAATACAATAATATATATAATACTCCGACAACTTTTTCTTTTTTGCGCCTTTGCATCAAATCATAAAAATTATTTACAGCTTATCTGTAGCTGTAAGTCTGATAAATTAAAGAGGCTAGTGTATCAATATATTTTGTTATATCAATATAGTTTTCTTATAGTGATTGATGGTTGCTTTGCGCATAAGTAGGTACATTGGTCATAGTAAGTCACTAAAGATAATCTTTTTCTCAAGTATAAATTTTCTATTCAATTTCTCTAAAGTATAGATAGCGAAAAAGAGAAGTACAAAGACAAAAATACCACTTCCACGCTAATTAACGGTCAATAAGAGTATCTGAGAAATAATATGTGTAGATTCAACGTGGAAAGGAACGATAATCAGATGATGCATCCTTATGTTTCGAAAAATTTGGGGGAAAAGAAGACACATCGGCGTACACAATTCAGATTTGAGGACACGCGTGAGGTGGCGAAAGAAACACGCCCTCTTCGAAAATAAATCTTAAAATGAAAATAAATCGAAGAGAAGAACGCACGAGTGACTTACGAGGGAGATAGAGAACGAAAGCAATGTATTTGGAAGGGGAATACGGGAAGGAAGACGATAAGGGAGAGGATATTCGTGGAACGAAAAACAAACAAAACCGGATAAGAGAACTAGAGAGGGTGAGGGGCGCGAGTCGCGGTAATTTCTGACAGCGATATTAAGGAAGAGAAACAGGAGAACGGGTAAATTACACAAGAGATATCGGCAGAATGAGTGAGTGGGCGCAGTGTTTTTTTTTGGGAAACGCCGAGAAACATAAGGAAAGAGGGGACCTACAGTTTGGGAGACTTGAGTTATTCCCGTATGATTCTCCGACTCCAGATATCTCGCTCGTTCTCGTTGGGCGCAGAAGAAAGACACGGGAGGAAGAGGAAGAAGGAATGAATGCTTCTAGTCATCCACGACGACAACCACAGGTGCAGCATTCGTGGTGAGGGAGTCGATTCGTATTTATTCTTCTCTTATTTCTCACAACGAACTCCTTTTTATGACTTTACCACGGCGAGAGGAATCTCACGCTTCTGGGCGTGGTTTTTACTGCCTTCAATTAAAAGGACTTGTCCGACAAGGAGCTATTTCTGATATGTTTTTCCCGACGAGTCGTCCTCTTTTTTTCTTTTGGATAGCTTTCCTTCTAGAGAGGTATTTTCCTTAATTTATGTTCGGGGGGCGCGACGAGAGCCATTAGAAAGATGCCGCCTATCTTATCGAACCGAAGGCATCTCCGGAACGGAATGAACACTCCAGTCGATGCGGCAATATATTCACTTAATTGGAAGGAATTATTCAAAGTTGACAGTTTTATTTTGAACTCTTTTTACGAAAGGCCATTACAAATGATATAAAGCCGCAATAGAGGTTTTCTTTCCGACAAGAATTGGAAGACATATACTGAAAATACAATCAGCGAAGTTAATTTCCATTATAAGTATTGGAATTAAGAGCTCGATGAACTTAATACCTCATTTTAAAGGTAACTATCTTTCATGTTGCAATTATGGTTAGCTTCAGAAACAAAACTTCAAAGCCAATGCCGTCTTTACCTCTTTACCTAGGTTCCTGCTTCTATCCCTGTCAACGTTATCTCGTTTGAGCTAAAATTATGTTAACGGCTCTCTGAATGTTTTAAGTCAGATTATGTAATATTTACTACTCCATGTAAAAAGAATCTCATGCTACTCCTTAAAATTTAGACATGATAAGTTCGAAGTGAGGGATATAAACTAACTTCGAAAATATTTTTTTGCATCAATAGGTAAGTCTGAAAACTTCGAATTTTCAAGAAAAATTATGTTCGTATAAAACACATCCAACGCAATGCACAGGAAATCTATTTAAATCAAATGAATCTATCAGGTTTCATGTGAAATAATTTATATAAATTCTTCCATTAAAAATAATAAATATAAACGACTCGGGTAACATTGCCCACGAAAGAAAAAAGACCATGCTTACTTAGTGAAAACGTAAATATTGAGAGACATCCTACTTCTCTAACAAGCTATTCATCACATTGAAATTATGATGTTTTCACGGCCTTGAGAGTACTGATTTCATGAACAAAGAGCACCATTCAGAATATAGTTCCATCAGATAAAGCGTACTTGTCCACTAAAGTAAACATTATCTCAGAAAGATAGCAGCTGTTTGCCCAGGTAATCATAAGATTAAGAGCCTGAAATCAATGAATAGTACCAAAAAAACAACAAAATACATCAAATCAACTTTATTAGATATTATACTGATAATGAAATAAACACCAGGGGAGATTAGTTTAACTCCAAAAATCCTCGCACTTCAAGTTCATCTTTTATGCAGAGATCACATTTTCAGTTGTATTACTATTTTAATAAGATTTTCTCCGGAACAGGTAAGACTTTTTTAATCAAGGTGAGTACAGGGAACCTCCAAATGGCTTCACTTGCTGCATGAATGAGTTGTTTCCAGAAGCTGCCATCTCCATGACTCATTGTTACTACTATTAGTTACACAAATATTTAGAAAATCAGACCATGTATGTTAAAGACCCTAAAAAGGGAACCACAGTAGACGGACTTATAATCCTGGAATACTCTCGTTTATATACATTTCAACTAACATTTAATGTGTTTCCCTTAATTACCTACTTATTGCCATGAACGCGATACTTAAAAAAAGAAAAAATCCTGCAATCACGCAACAAATCTCGAAATACATATTTGCGTAAAAGACGAATGAGTACACTAAAAAAACCTTCATGCGAGGAAATGCAGGCAATTGAATTCATTTACACAGTTTGCTTAACGTAAAATAACCAGCATACAGTCTCTGACGAATCTTATGCCCTGGCACGCTTCAGTCAAAGGAAATCACAACGTTGCATGCTACTCAGGAGAAATTTTTACTTCAGCATAGGGTAATTCAATAAAAATCTAAGAAACTTTAGTGAAAGTTCTACGTTTTATTCACTGTTTTTAAATCCACAAAAATTGGTAAAAATCGAAATATCTCAAGTATTTAATTTAAAAAACGCGGGACTCTATCCCCGTCGAGATTCAGATAAATTTAAAAATTTTCGGAAACATTGAGAATTAAACTGAGAACTGTGTTTCGCTACATAAAAACTGCAAATGTACAAATATATCGCTTTGGAGTAATGTCAATTACAAAAAAACAAACTGACAACATACTCCTAAATGGCTATTAATACCCGAAACAATCGTTTTCCATTGTCAAAGGGACAAACGACCTGCATCAGATAGATGGGCCTTATGATTGTGACAGCATAAATTTCCACCTACAGCAATCTGTATAAATTGAAAGCGCTTATAAAAAAACTGGCTAATCAAATTTAGCTTAGTTGTAAAAAGAGAGACGTCATTTTTCTCGCGATACGCTCAAAAAATATAATATAATATTCGGGGACAATGATGACCAATTACGTTGCGTTGAACGCTATCTATAAACACAATGAGTGCGTGACTACCTCGCTGATTGCAATAAAAATGCCTGTCATCTTCCAGCAACCGGAGAGAACAAAAGGGTATAGCAATTATACTGGGGCCAATAAAACGAGGGTGTTGCCATGACGACGCGATGACTCCGCACGTAATCCGCAGATTTAATAAAATTTTTCGATCGAAATTAGCCTCGAGCAAAATTATGCGCGCGTGTACATTGATGACTTTCACGCAAGGCGGCATTTCAATAATATATATATATATGTGTATGCAAACATGGATGCAATCACAAAATGAGCTGAACTTCTTTTGTGATTATAATTTAATTCCTGAAATTGGAAACCAGGAGCCCATCCCCCGTCGTTTGCTCCCTTTTCGTCTCCCCATTGCTTAGTTCCCTCAGCCAAAAAAATCAACGATGACGATTCACTCCGGTTCGCCTCTCCTTTGCCCTAATTACATCTCGTCTTAGGGCGCCCTCTCTGCAGCTAATTTACGAGAAAAAATTATTTTTTGGCCCCACTTTATCATTATATACCCTCGCTCTTCCTTGAATCCTTACCCTCAATAATTTTCAACCCAATCGATTTCCTGAATCGATTGGTTAAATAAAGTAGATACTTAAAGTATTTCTTCCCCTCAACGAAACCAAGGTAAGACACTTCACTGTCCTGACTAACTAAAATCCTTATTAAGTCATCACAATAATAAGGCGTTTCTAGCAGCCTGCAAACGGAATTGTTTTCACCTGTTTGAAGGAAGACAAACATTTTTTCACGACCCAAAGTATGAATGGAATACTTTTCTAAGCAATTACATTCGATCATAAGCAAATATTTTGGAATTCCGGCGAAAATATTTTTGTATATTCCCATCAGCTGCCAAAAAAAGAAATAAAACTCCTTAACTTTATGAAACATAATAATTCCATAAATTGCTAAGGAAAGTAATAGATAATCATTCTGTAGTTTCATATACAATATAAATAGTCTGCAATAGCAAGAAACGGTTCATGTCTGTTCTTGCTTTTAAAGATAAAGGAACGACAGCTCCATTTTAATATTTTATTGCAAAAAAACACAAATAAGCAGTGGACTGTACGAGCGTTAGACGAGGCGAGTTGATCTTTCAAGCCGCTTTCTAGTGAGAGAGAGAAAGAGCGAGCAAGAGAGACAGCCGAGTGAGCGGTCGTGTGAGAGATGCGCGAAAACAGATGCGCAGTGGCAAATGCCAGCAATCTAGTGGCAGTTAGTGACCTTATTTACCGCAAAATTGAAAAAAGCTCTAACATGTCAATGAAATTGCAGCTTTGGAAATAAAATCAAAGGACACATCAAGTGGAGATTAAGACAAGACATTTAATAACTTGGAAACAAATAGAGCATTAGATCTCAATATCACTTAAGTAATGAGGACCAATAAAGTACTGCAGTCTACTCAAAATTGTATATTCTCCCAAGCCTATGGTTTTGATGTGGTGCATCATCACCACTTGAACAAAACCATGGTCGAGTGAGAATAAATACAATAAAAAGAGTGAAAACTGCAGTATTTTACTGTCCCACATCACGAAGGAAATCCACATTTTCAAGCTCAAGACTCTCACCTTCATTAAGGCGAAAATATGATAATGAGGTTGAGCAAATTACATGCGAATAGAATACAGACAAAGTAGTTACGGATTTAATATTCTTATATGCGATAAACGATGGGGGAATTTGATGAAAAGTTGGATTAAATGTGGTATTCGTGAAGATCCTTTACGTCTGTCTAGTCGAGGGACGAGCATCACAGTGAAGCATTCACAACTATTGCGAACATTGACGCGGGGAGAAGCATCAGAGAGCAGTTCATGAATAAGTAAAGACTGTCGGAAGGGTGAATAATATGATTGAAAATTCACTATAGAGCAAATTCACAAAGGCCAAAATGTTAACAGTTTGAATAACACTTTACAGTCGCGATGAAGAAAGAGGAAATTCGATGAAAAGGTGAATTAAATATGGAATTTGTGAAGGGCTACTTGGTCGGTACGTCAAGGAAAGAGCAGGACATGCAACTGTCGTGAGCATCCGCTATTGAGAAGGAAACCTCAAATGATCATCACCCCCAAGGGATTTCGCGAATGAGGCAAGGCTGTCGGCGCGGCGAACAAAAACATTTGACACTCCCTTGGGCGGAAATTCACATATATAATTGTGTGCGCGAACGTTCAATTTTCCTCTTAAAAAAGAAAAGGTCCTGGCCTTTTTGAAACCTTCGTCTGCATTCTATTCGCTCTGTCTGCTCTCTCGAGTGACATCTCTCTTTCACTAATTCGATTTCCTCTTCTGTTCTCCTCCCCTTTCCCTCCACCAATTCGCCGGAACCTCCTCCAGGATCTGCTGATTCTCCCCTCTCTATCTCAAAGCATTGAGAGCTCAACACTCCGCGGACGGAGCGGCTAATATGTGTGCCAGAGAGAGGGACGGACTCAAGGCGCCGAACCCGGAGGCGATAGAGAGACCGGCCAATCGGCTGACGATCCCTCCGGCAAAGGCATTAACCGGAGAAGCCTCCGGGAGCGGGAGGGAGAGAGGCGGGGAGGAGGAAGTCGTCCCGGCCGGCAGCGCGCGGCGCAATTGCCCCCTAACAAACTTCACCCCTTCCGATCCCACACGCTCCTCTAAAGTGGGGTCGGAGGACGTGGGAGTAGTCGAGGCGGCGGGGGTGCAGAGATGAGGAGGGGGGGTTAGGAGAATGGGTGAATACTGAGACCAACGTACACCCTTCAGTATTCCTCGCCACCGAACCATTTGGCGCGGCGGGGAAAAGGGTGATGCACAGAGGGGAGGGGAGGTTTAGTGCGTCTGGGGGAGGGTATGGTGCTCGTGGGGGGGGAGGGGTGGAAGGAGTGCGGGGTAGGCGGCGTGCTGGCAGCTGCGACTAGCGCCACAGGGCAATGAATCAGACACAGGGTGCAGCGGAAGAGAGGGAGAAAAGTAGAGGGGGGAGGGTGGGGCTGATAAAATGGGCGGGTTGCAGGAGAGGGGAAGGATTCCTGGTCCACCCTTGCACATCCCAGGGGAAGTTAAGAGACATTGGGGAGTTCGGGGAATATTTAAGCTCCGGGGAGAAGCACGGAGAATGGCAGAGATGGGGAGAGAGAGAAAGGAGGAATTCGGTGAAAACATTTCAAGCGGCCCGTGTTTACGGGGCAAGGGAACGAAAGAAGGGATGGGAAGAGTGCAAGGAATTCCAGATAAAAAAACAGTTCTGAGGGAGACATTTTGGTGGAGAAAATTTCCTCCTCAAATACCATCATCTGCCTCAAAACGACGAAGTCAGTGCCAACCTCCATTGAGGGCGTGATAACAAAAGCCGCGAACGAGGAAAAGAAATGTGAGAAAGGGGAAAATGCGAAGCTCAATACCTAGGGGTTTCATATTGCTTTAGCTGAGTGGTGAAATAAAGAGAAAAGAGAATAAATACTGAACTCCAGTTTATCTATGTCCAGGCAACTAGTCTACCAAAAACTCTGGTGGAATATGACAATCACCATGTCGCAGAAAAAATTCGTCTATTCGACTCGATTCGATTTTAATTTTTTTCATCGATAAACTTGTCTCCATGTTTCCAACAAACATTAGCCAAACGAATGTTTGCTGCCTTACGGTGCAACCTACAAATTACTTAAGTGATACGAGGAATAGACGATGAAAAAGACAAATAAAATAATTGAAATTCCGTTAATTTAAAAAAATCCCGTAGTAATTTTCCGCAGTTTCCAAGCAAACATCCCGAATACCAGAGTATTCACCGCATAGTTTGTTTTTCAAGGAAATAGTTTTACCCATTGCAATATGGGTGGAAAGACGTTCTACGTTGTGAACATCCGAGAATATCGGAACATAATATCAATTTAAGTCTATGACCAACAAAATAAAATATAAAAATATAAGCAAATCTTTCCTTCGTTCATATATTTACTTTACAAATAATTCTTTAAAAACGGGAAAAAATTCTTCATTCTGCTGCAAAAGGTCAACCGATTTTTTTTTCAAATAGTGTGGCATAAAACAAAAATAAAATTCAGCAGTTCAATTCAGCGATTATAGTATCGTCAGATTCAATTGAATAGTCATCGATCCGACTCTGAACCAGGCAATACATCTGCATAATGTACCAAATATAACAATTAAATGATACACATCTCTTCCCAGTTTGAGTGTGAAACCTTAGGGCAGAGAGCGACCATTCTATTGCGGATAGCTGTGCGGTGAATAGGAGGCAATATCAGAGGCATCAACGCGACCGTAGACGAGATAGTCACGAACCATTTCAATGGCATCATTCGAGCCATATAACCCGACCACCATCAGCAAGATGTAGCTCGGGACTACTACAGGATCTGACCTTTAGCGAGGACGCAATTAACACTTCATCTCGGATATTCGCGGACAATTCCCTCGGAATGCAACGCTGGGGCTACGGGTCCGCGTCAGAACGAGCTAAATCATATGATTATAATTGCCTTCTGCGTGACCCTGCAAAATCCCTCGGAATGGAATGAAAAGTTAACTCCATTGCCTCGTACTCACTTTCATTCATTCCGAGTTCCAAATACCTACTCGTCTCAGATTCCTTCAGTAATGACCCACTATTTCCGTTCATACTATAGGGGAGTTGTCATAGAAAAGTACAAAACGCTCAGATTTTACATTAGGAAATTTTAAAAAATTTTCTCGACAATTCGCAAGTAATATGAGAGAATCCTTACAGCAAAACAAATACCCCGCTCATATTTAATATCGCGTACAAATTTCATCATAAAGTAACTGCCTTTACCTGATGGAAATTACAGCTAGAATATGAAATTGATTTTTGTGCAAAAACATGTAACACTATAAACCCTCCAGAAAATCAGAATGATCGAATGTGTAAGCAAAGTAGGAAATTATTTTATGGTAAAGGCAGAAGTGCGAGATAATGGGAAAAAATGCATTTGCATATTTACTGTAGCTTTATCACGGGTGAGTTTGAATGTGTCTTTTCCTATAAAATTGACTTAATACAGAAGTTACCTGTCCCTGCGCTTTGATGAAATTTAAATTATCTTTGTATAGGCTAAAATATTAAAAAAAAGAAACTACTATTCTATATCAAAATTCAGGGCACGTTTTGCTTTCCTCACTTTTCTCATTTACTTGACGCTTCCGTCATTTTGACATACCTTGTGTATAAGAGATCGCCATCTAGGTTAACTGAGTATTTCAATCATTTTAATGCTAAAGATTAAATAAATGTTCCTCACATAGTGAAATATAGAAATAATTTAGGTTATTGACAGCGAAACTCAACGGTTACACCATGGATACACTTACCATGAACAAATAAAACCAGAATTGACGCAGGCTCAACGGAAAACTCTAATCCTCTTAACTTTCATCTTTTCCTGCATTGATGATTCTAGTATGAGTGAACTGACCCTTATTATCCATTACAAACGTCCCTTTTGTCCCTTTAAGATTGCCCGGTTGAAAAGCAAACATCACCCCGGGGCATTAGTGATTGCGACACCCTTCGACGCACGGAGCGAGGCCTATAACTCTGGAGGACATTTGGTGAAAGGGAAGAGGCCTTTGGGCGAAGGGGTTTCCGAGTACAAGAGCATGGACAAGAAAATCGACTCTAAAGTGCTTAACGACGGCTTTACACGCGGCAGTAGAGAGAGGCTTAGTACATATCTCGATGTGTATCGCTCCTGGCAGAGCATCGGTCAGGTTTTACTTCACCTCCCGCTTATCTAAGCAATGAATAAGGCAGACAATTTGCAAATATTGCAAACAGCATCCCCGTGCTTCAATCACCGTCCGGTAATATACAGTCGCGACACCCATTGCTAATTTCCCTATGCAAAGCTGCAACTGACGCTAGTGGCTCCTGCATACGCCGGCAAGTAAAACTAACCCACGAATAGTGGTATGCTCAGAAAATGCATTTGTTTTAAAAAGATATGTCAGAGATTATCTATTTTAATAGAGCATAAACTACATTGCTTCAAAACGGCAAAATTAGGGTAACTGTATTTTGAGTCATTTTGCTATAAATGACTATATTTTTCCAAGATATAAGTATTTACCTACAGACGTACTCAATACAGGATAGGATTTTACATTGCACCGCAATATCCCCCTCCAGAAACTTTCATCTCTTGCAAAATGATGGCAAAATTGTATCTCCTAAGATTCTTGGAAGTACTGTTTATTGGGAATTTTTTGTTACCATTTGAATTAAGCAAAGTTTTTACTTGCTCGCCACCGCATGGCGCCACTGAGCTCCGAGCTGCAAGTTTACTGCAACTGTTGCGGCGACTGTTATTCACTAGACTAGAGTACACTGCGCCTCAATCTCTTCGAGCTTCATAGGTATTCCCGGAAATTATAAATTTGTATGAATATGCATCTAGTTGGCGTATTATAAGTATAATAATAATTTTATTTCTTATTATTCATGACATTAACAGTCATTGGATTTTATTTTGCACACCATATAACAAAAGGTTAACATATCTAAGTACTCTAATGTTTGCTACAATAGCTCATTTTCAAGTACATTAGTAAATTATCAGATTTTTATTTCCCTGTCACAGTCATGAAGAACTTACGAATTTAATTGAATATGAATTCATAAAATGACTCAAAAGTTATGAGATGAAGATTATAGTAGGTGCTTTGAGATACCATCGTAACAAATACAAGGCTACCTATTTTCCGTATAAGTTAGAATCGTTATTGATCAAGCACTAATTACTACTCCCATCAACCACCCCAGAAGCCAGTACTTACACACACATGTGATACTTGCCAGAGACTTATACGGTCATAAGTTTCTTTGGCCTTCAGTACGCTGATGATTCAACTATCTCAGACGATTAACTTTAATTTACGAGACAAATAATTTTCAACCTAAGGCTGTAGTGCTCTACCGTCGGCACGCACAGAACAAAAGTCAGAAGAAGGCCAGCAACAAGGGAAAAACAGGCATATGGATGTGCTACCACCCTAATATTGACTTCATCAATCGAGTCAAAGTGCTTTAGTGACAAGGAAACTGTCATATACTTCGGTCTTCTGGAAGAAAAAATATAATGAAGGCCAAATAAATGTTACTGAAAAAGATATAAGAGTTCTCTATGGAGATAGTTGTGATTGTTTAAGCCTCGGTATTACCTTGATGGAGTCACCATCGAGTGTGAAACTCTACAGAAAAAAATCCTTAGTCTCCATCTAGATGCATGCTTTTTCCTCGTCGGACTTTTTCAAATAAGGGCTGATAAACATTATGCGGTTTTACACAATATTTAATTCAGTATAATAATTTGTACTAAAATCAGTATGAATAAAATAATGTCATGTAAAGCGTGCTATCACGTCTGGCTACGGAATCGAATCGGATTTTCAACACTGATAAGAAAAATAAGCTTGATACTTACATCATGTGCAATTCTTGGATCCGACGACCGATCGACGGCCAGCAGGCGAATCGAGTGTTCCGAGAGAATACCAGTAGTGGAGCTGAATGGTACTTAATAATCTTCGGGAGAACTGTGTGAACTGAAATCGAAAAAATGTTTTCTTGAGACCCCTGAAACTAGTTTTCTAAAGAATGTTTAGAATGCCTTGTAAACATTACAGTAACGATTCAAAGACTATATGGCGGAGTTAATTTGTCATGCATAGTTCAGCGGATGTCAGGACAGCGCCACAGTGCATAGATATCAACATCGCATAAAAATAGGATCCATGTCATCGAATTCAATTTAAGAGCAGAATTTGATTGCTAGTTTTCTGTATAGACTCCATTGCTGACCTAAGCATCGTGTAAAACGGTCTCCAAGGTATCTTGGATCGAAAGCATGGACCATTGGAAAAGCAGACCGAAACGGACTAGAAGCCTTCGAAACCTGGTGCTGGAGGAGGATGTCGAAGAAAAAATGGACGGATAAAATACGAAATGATGAAGTGTACAGAAGTGTAGAAGTAGAGAGGACCTTTGGAACACTATACGGATAAGGAGAACCAGATGGGTTGGACGCACCCTGAGTCACAATGAGTTTAAGGAGCATAATTGAAGGTGAAAGAGAGGGAAAAGACCCCAGAGGAAGGAACACGAATAAATTCATTGACCAAATAAAGAGGAAACCCTATCACGAAGGAAGGGACCTAGCAATAGGAGGGCTGCAGTTTACCAAATCCAGATTGAACGGCCAATAAATGAACAAATGAATGGTATATAGGCACGCGTTATCTACCTTTTCCCATGGTCGCCATCACTATGCAATGTTACCACCGCCATGTAAGTAATAGAACTAAATACCATTAGATTTATACAACGAACAATATAGCACTCAATTTACATTGAGATCACACGCACTTCAGGCATTCACTTCACGGCATTTTCGTCGAAGAGCTGGGGGATTCACATAGTTTCAGGGGGAAATGCGTGGAATTGGGCGATAGGAAAGAAGAGTCAGATTGATTTATAAAAAAACAAGCAAAACGGGGAGCAATGGCGGCTCCGGGATGCATAAAAAGGGAGAGGGAAGCTCTGAATTGTTTCGGTGGGTGGGGACGGCGAGGAAAGCGAGGGTGGAGGGGTGAGATGAAGGGAGGAAATAAAAGACAGACAAAGGTGGCGAGAGCGTGGCCAGAAAAATAAAATAAAGCTAAAAGGATTTATTCCATGAGGGGGCGTGAAAAACGGCGGCGAGCAGTCGGAAGGGGGGATGAAGGTGGGGAGGGATAGTGACTGAAACTTAACCCGTGGAATGATTCGCGGAGCGCACGTGCGGACGCTGTGGATGGACACGGTGTAAAAGAAGGATGAAAAGAGATGGGAGGAGAGAGAGAGAGGAAAGGGGGGCGAGATTTGAAGCGTGGGGAGGCACGGGTCTTCATCCAAAGCGTGCTTTTTTGGTGGTTCATTCGAAGAGAAGGGAGGAGCATAACAAGGATGGAGAGAGATGTAAAAAGGAATTGATAATTAACGCGCGGCAGATACTTAGCATAGATACTTAGATAAATTAAGTCAAATAGAGGGAAAAGCCCTCACAGGAAGACCCAGGAATAAGTTCATGGACCAAATAAAGAGGAAGGTACATAAGAAGAGATATCATGAGGTAATGGAACTAAAACATTAGAAAGGTAAGGATGAAGGGCTACAGTCAACCAATCTTAGGATTGAGCGACCAATAATAAGAAGATACTTAGCGATGAAATTTCTACTCTCATCAAGTCAACTAGACTCGGTACTTGAGTTAAAATATCTCTTATAACATTACTAACGACTCAGCCCCACTTGATTTGATACCTCGCATTTACTATTTCTACTGTAAACCAGTTTTAGCTACCTGATTCGTTAACACCATGGAATTACGTTTCGGAAAATTAAAGCTATTTATCTTTAATTCAAAGAAACACATAATTTCACTATATTTTTTAATTAGTTTTTAAAGCATGAAGTAATTATATTTATATTAATGACGCGAAAACGTACTTTGTGATCAAATTAGTAAGTAATTAATGTATTCATCCCTTTGAGGGCTTTAACTCATTCAGAAATAAAAGTTGATTATGCTACAGCATGTTGCAATAATATGGTCAGTATAAATAAACTGGCGTGGAAAACAGTATTATATTTCATTCAAATTCATTTGTTCTACGCAGGGGGACTTACTCTGCCTTCACTACCGGAAATTTCCTTTGTGATTTCATAAAATTATCACGCAGTAACAAATAAATTTATTTGTTAAAATCATAATGGAAACATAAACCCCAAATATTTCTGATCTCGAGAACTGATCTGATGTCATCCAGGGACCAGATCATCTCCATTTGAAAAAAAATCTCTATCTTGATCGTACAACGGCATCAAACCCCTTAGCCATGTTAATGAAAATGTTTGTATCATTAGAAATGTTACATTTTTTCCTGATTATCTGGCAAAACTCGAAGAATTTTGACTTTTGTGCAATTTACTCAAACAAATACAACAATATATCACTTCACATTTCCTTGTTTTTTTGTCCAGCCTTCAATTGCTTTCCCGTCAACTCTTTGGTCGTCGTTCCTCTGCGGGGTTGGATACCGAACTGAAATGAGTACTGTATGTTCGGTTTGGAATCACCTCATGCCACACACACTAGGGTTGGCGTCGCGCGATAGTTTGTGGATGCAGCTATTAAGAGAGAGAAGAGAGGTGGGACGAAGGATAAAGCCGAGGGTGAGGGATAAAGGGGAATGAGAGATAGGCGTGGAAGGGAAAGATAAAGTAGAAAGGGTAAGGAATAAATAGGGGTGGCTTTCGCAGAAGGGTGGACAGGAGATTAAAGTCAGGAATAAAGGGAGCGACAGCGGAGAGTAGGGTGAAGAAATGCAGCATGGATGTGTTGAGACTCGAGGCGTGTTAGAAAGGGGAGGTGTGCGAGAGTGTGGCATGCATTACTTCCAAAGTGGAAGCACTTTAACTTCAAACTGCGACACAACACAAGAGGCAAAAACATCAAGGTTACCAATCTGCGAATGCTATTCAAATTATAATGTCATGAAAGCAGTTAAAATAATCGTTGCAGAAATGTTCTAACTAGAGACGACATGTACAATAATTACTTGTTTTCCTAATTAACACGTATCATCTTGCTGTGACTGTTTTAATTACAGATGGGTAGATTTCCACAATCATTTTTATGGCTATTGAAAGAGGATGAATTCTAGATTGAATACGTTTTTGGTGTTTTTAACCCTTTAAAAAACAAAAACTTTTAATGATTAAATGACCCAAATACATTTGTGGTCACAAATAGGGGATGAATTCTAAATCATATACATTTTTGAGGTATTTAAAATTATAAAAACACTTCAAATGATTTTATTTTTCCTCTTCTCTAGGACAGGAGTCAGTTTGCTACAAAAACCCAGCAACGAAGTCCCGTTTAGGAAATCTAATAAAGCCGCACAACTTTGTAATTAGTATATACGACGACAGTAATAGTACGACAAAATCAATCACATGCTATTTACCAATTACGATAACTAGTAATATGTTAGTTCTTCCGATTGCGTACTATTATTTTCCTTATTCATATAAAACAGACAACATTTAAATTTAAAAAATAGCGATATTTTTTTTAGACTTGAAAACCGTATTAAAACAACGTGACTTGCCTCTCCCAATATCACCCGTTGTTGGGATCAAGTTTTTGAAATTGAAAATGCGATTTTCATATTGTAATATGAAAGCCATCCTCCATTATACGCTTATAACAACCAATTTCATACGATATTTTGTTAAATGTATCAGTTATCGAGTGCAGGAGGGAAAAATCAAAAATACAATTGCGTTAGATGGATTGGAGGCAAGGGATATCAGGTTCCAAAAATGAGATCCCTGAAACATTCAACATTTGTATTAAGTTAATATCAGAAAATATTTAGCGCTGCGTAATTTTATGACGGTACACGGAAAATGAGAGATTAACAGAACACTTTAGAGAGCTTCAATGATGAAAATATATTTGCACATTGACGCATGCCCTCGTATTATCACATTTTAGGGAAAGTGACGCATAGACAATAGAAGGATGATTAAAAACACGAGCTCGTTGCTAACTAGTGAGGCGAAAACGGGGGCCACCAATAAATTTCGGGCGTTCAATCACTGATGTGAATTCGAAAATCGAATCTCTCCGAAATTATTTTTCCAGGAATCGCTATTCTATCGCTAAATTCGTCGAATTTGAATCACATTAACGCCACCACTTCTCGGTATATCCACTCTATGCCAAAGGATAAAATAAACAAAAAACCTTACCATTCTGCGAACAAGCCACCAAGGGTTATGGGGGGAGCGGGTGTAAAAGATAAACATAAAAAGGGCGTCCATTGGGGTACGAACATGTACTGGCCGACCGCCACGTGCGGTGTTGGGATCGCCGCCGTATACTTTGGGAGAAAAATACACATACCATGTAACCACTGAGAGGGAAAAGGCTGGAGAATATATATATTTATATATATATGAACACACACACATACACAATGCCAAGGCTCCGCTTTTGAATGAAATCAGAAAAATGGTGGGTTTTGAGGGGGGGAAGGGTGAGGTTCTGAAGCTGGACCGCGGATGCTAAAAGCGCCAGAGGGGAGAGCAGGCAAAAAATACATAATCAAAATACATATGGGCCGACTTCGAAAACCTGTCACCGTAGGACACGCCATCACTCCCCGGCTGACGATGAAGTTCAACCCCAACCTCGCCTCCCTGCAACTGTCACCATTATCTCTTCGGTGCGAGCCCCATATCCAAAGCACCCTTACCATGCAGGGTTTCCACGATAAAAAATAAAATATATAGACCCACGACACCCACTGCCAGGCCCCTCTTCTTCTCCCCCCTGCTATTGCCTCTCGATATCCTTTGAAGTGGTTGCATAGTGCAATTGTGTGTAATTTCATATGGCACACTACAGGGGAAAAATAATCGGAAGTTGTCTAGTAACTTAGATACTGGATAAAAAAACCAGAAGTCTCGGGTTCGAGCGACCATGCTTTAAAGCTCTACGCAATTATTTACCAATTTTCAGTCCAGTTCAATTTTTTTTCTATTTTTTGTACTCTCGTTGGAGCAAATATAATTTTTGAGAGGTCCATTGTTTTATGTTTGATCAGGAAAAACATTTTAGTCAATTTTAGTGCATTAAACTTATATTTGCACACTTATTTGACAACCAATGTATCTACTAGATAACATGCATCACAGCTAATTATACACCTGATGGGGCCGAAAGAAACAAATGTAAAATAAAAAAATCTCCAATGGCCGTAAACCTTTTAGGCCATTGGAGCTGAGCTATTTATCTTTGCTATGCAGAATATGTGGCCTTTGAGCTCAACCTCCCCGTAATTAACCAATAATATTGGGAAGAGGTAATAATAAAAAATTCCGAGTGACACTCGAGGTTGGTTAGTGCTTAGAAGTAATACCGAGTGGAGTCATACTTTGGACTGGAAAGGTTTTAAAAAATACATTTTATAACTCGTTAGGTATTTTTGTAGATTTCCATAAAAGGACCGAAATATTTTTAAGAACACATCTCAGCTTTCTGCGGGACTTCGATTTCCTCCTATGTTGGACTCTCAGGTTCTCATCCGCATTTGGTTGTCTGCTCGATGACATTTTCAGCAGCCATCCTGATTGTCTTCTCAGGTCACCAGTGACGATTAAGTAAACTGTAGACAGTAAGATATACAGCATCACCACTTCAATACTTAAGACGCCATTAGGATGGCTGGTGAAAGTGTGATGAGCACAGAACAGCCTGTTAAGTCCATCATGATGAGAAATTTCAAAAGAATTTTGATAGAATTCGCGTTAAAATTCGCATCATAAACCCCTTCGAAAAATTCCTTAAAATTCCTAATAACATCCTTTATGAATTCCTTTTGAAGCTCGATAGAAATTTATAAATTCACATTTTTAGACTAAATTTAGTCACTTCAGTTCAAGCTATCATTATTCTGCCCATCATTTTGATAACCTCGAAAAAGCAATAGCAAATGACCATATTCATAGCACCATGGGAAATATACTTTAATTTACGATTTCCCTCAAACTCCTTCGAAAGAAATATAACTTACGAATAAATATTGGGAAATAAACGGTGGCTTTTTCGAGGCTTCCTATATTTACCAAAAGTAATTCTACTGAACTTGAACATGGTAGTTGCGCTACGCTCAAATCTTTAGAAAAGGAACTGGTCCAACGGATATTCCAACAATTTCTGTAGTATTCCCAGTTAAATAGAATCCCTTGTCAGGATTATTTCTCTAGGTAGGGCCACCAACTCTCCCGAATTTTACTGGAGACTCACCAACCGGGAGAGATACTGTGAAAATTTCTCACGTAAGAGAGGGGCGTTTTCCTACCGCTCTATAATGACAACATTATTAATCATTTTTTTATTGGTCAAGAGAGTGACGATAAATTTAATATAAAGCATAAATTGCTTCAAAGCTCCATAGAAAACCACCTCCCTCGCTGAAATTCAAAGGTCACACCTAAAAATCCAAGCAACGCCCACAGCCATCATATGCTTCACCAGTTTGGCAATGTGCCAATAAAACCCACTGAAATAGGACATTTACAATCAAAGTTAAAAAGACCTTAGGAAAAAATCGACTAGACCGGGAATCGAGCCACATACCTTATGCTTGCTAATTCAAGGTGCAGACCAGTACGCTACCTTATCTACGATCAATCAAGGATCACACTCAGCAGAGAATATGGGTATATGAAAGCGTATCAGGCTCAACTTTGTGGAAGCGATATACATCCATTTCAAAATTAAAAACAATTGTAACTTGCCACACAGAATTTTTAATCTTTGCCGACCATGTTTACAGCACCTAGTGCCATTATCAAGGTACAATTTTTCAAAACACTCCACTATATATACTGAATGGGAGGGGGAAGGGGGTCGGAAAGAGAGGGGGAGGGGTTAGGTAGGGGGAGGGAAGTGAGGCCAAGAAAGCCGTTGATGGTGAAGGTCACGCGGCGTTATCATGGAGTTGTCGGACACAAGGGAGAACAAGGTTTAAAAGAGGTGACCTGTCATTAAAAACCACATCATTGCATAACTTAGCCGGGCTATGAGCAATTTCATATTGCTCAAGGAAATCCAACTTAGCCCCTTTATCAAAATGGTGTAAAACAGTCACGTCAAAATTACTAAAATGATTAAAATCACACAAATGTTTAGCAAAACAGGATTTATCGTCACCATTAATTAAATTTAACCTATGCTCCTTCACTCTGTTCTTAAATTTTCTGCCTGTTTGACCAATGTAATTCATGCCACAATCATCACATTTTAATTTGTAAACACCACTACTGCCTACAGGGTCATACCGGTCTTTAAAATTTAATAAAATTATTCAGATTGTCACAGAGCTATAAAATGAAACATTAAACCTATCAGCTGGTAAAATTTTCTGCAATTTATAAGTCAAGTTAGCAATAAAAGGAAGTTTAACCCAGCGATTTGGGAGGGAGCTATGGGCAGGTAGGGATGTAAGTGTTTGTTTGGCGTTGTAAGTTCTTTGGCGACAACGGTGTAATAACTTGTTTATAAGGTTTTTATCGAACCCATTCCGACAAGTCAATGACTTTATTACATTCAACTCCTGACTACATTTTTCGGTGGATAAAGGTGCATTAACTAGTCTATGGACCATGGATCGAAAGGCAGCGAGTTTGTGCGTGTGGTGGTGTGAAGAGTCAAAAGGCATTAAAACATCCGTAAAAGTTGATTTTCTAAAAATATTAAAATCATGTCGTCCACTAGAATTCGAGATATTTAAATCTAAAACATTTATGGAATCATTCCCATATTCTCAAGTAAAATTTATATTATCATGTTATGAATTTATAAAGGTTTTAAAGAGATCCAATTGGCATAATGACCCAGTCAATAAGCATAAAACATCATCAACGTACCAAAACCAATAAAATACGTTCATAACATACGTTTTTTTTCATTTTTCATTTTTCATTTTGAAATGGAGAGAATATGGGCTTGAAAAATCAAAATCCTGTGACATTACTTCTGCCGTGATTAGTCACACGCAAAAATAATGGATCCCTGTCAAACACAGTGATGAAAAGACGTAGATGTTGCTTTTGAAAATTATCCACATGGACTGAGAATCATACTAGGGACTTTCAAAACTGGATCCCAGGCTTGGTGGGCCAAAACTACCCAGACTGCATGTTTAATAAGGAAATTCCGTTGTATCCTGCCCACCAAGAAGTTTAAAGTCAACTTTCGTAAAAACTAATATTAGTACTTTCCTCACATTTAAAACCTGTATATTACAGTAAATATAAATTTAGTAAAATTTGGCGATAATGAGTGGTATGTAAAATTTTGGTTTGTAAGGCGAATGCATAACTTTTCATCTGTGCTACCAAACTACCATGTAATGGGGGTTTTCCCAACTTACTTTTGATAGTTAATATGTAGTTAATGAGGTACTAGTTGGTGAAGGGACTTATATAATCTATATTTCGCACCAACAAAGGCGCGTCATAATATACATTATAAATACTACATACTGCTCAAGGTTATTAATGAGCATCGGTTCGGACTAGCAGTATTTCCATCAGGGTAGAGGAAAACATGTCAGGATATGGTAAGGAAAGGGCCATCCTAGATACGTATGAGAAACGGCTAGGATTACAAGGGGTTTTCCCACAATCCTTCCTTATCATAATACCCTTCATCTCCCTCATATCATGAGTACACAATGTAGGGTGAAGCTGGGAAGCCACAAGGAGTGGCTTTTCAATGTAAATTAATCTTCCAGCACGCAGTTTTGGCACAGCAATGACTTCCCTTGCGTGAAGAAGGTATCGCGTCCTGCCTTTGCATCATCTTGACGAGGATAGACGCCGCAGCAGCAAGAAACGGTATCAGTCCAAAACAGGAAAATAGCAAGGGTGGTATCAAAGGAGGGAGAAATTTTTGCCATGATATGTTAAGCAAGCTGAGTCTGACAGTCTGAGGAAAAGACGATGTCAGAATCTAAAGCTGGGAGAAGATAGGGTTCCCAAAGGCATCGAAAATGCATCTTTACCAGGGACCACTCTCACAGTTGGGAGTATCTGCGAAGAGTATGGCATTACATAATTTTTCCTCCGGAGTTGCTAGACCCACCTCAGGCACTCAACGTCCATTTTGAGAAAATATTCGCAAAAATTTGCACATTCTAGCAAAACCCCTTCTAAATAAGTGTATTATATGTAATACGGCTTACACTTAATGTTGATCAAAATTCGTGTAATATTTTTTAAAATGGCGATCAAAATTCTGTAATATTTTAAAGAAACAGAATTTCCGAAGCATACAGTTCGCAAAAGCATGTGGTTTTTCAAAAAAATTTTACGCTACAATAATGAATGATAAAACAAGTATAGACAACGAAAAGACAATACTATACGTTAATCGATAGTTTTGTTACTTGTTTTCTGAAGAGGCAAATAAAGAAGTTCAATAAAAGCATATAGCTTTTATATTACATATTGCAAGCATGTAAACGTGGCGAAACTTAAGGGAAGAAATACGTAAATCACACCTGATTGCGTACTAATATCGTGAGACTGAGCTTCGACAGAAAAGGAAAACAGCAAACGCGCATTAGTACAGAATTTCCCAAACCAAATACGAATCATGATTGTGAAAAAAGACCGTATGCTAACTCCTTGTCCATACTTTGGAGCGAAATGCGCAGAATCAGAAAAATTCACTCAGATTCAAACCTATGTTCATAAGACAGTTAGCCACCAAATTACATTTAAGTGAAAATGGTCAAGGAAGATTTCATATTCCTCTCGGGAAATGTGATTGAATAAGTCAAGCAATTTGGAATGATTCAGAATTAACTGCATTCCGACTGCGGTCATGTCATTTGGGATCTGACACATTTTCTTCTCTAAATACGTCAAAATTTCTCGGAAAAGTGGAATCAAATCAACTATAATAAAATCTTCTTATAATAAACCCTCAAACATAATTTCTGAGACATTAAAAAAGGTCTTTCAAACCTAAAACCCTATGAATGGTGAATGAAAGTCCACTGTAGACCTTAATATTCTGTTGGCCCCTTTTGGAAACACGCTAAATTCAATTATGCGTGACCCACAGAGAACCCGGGAAGGTTCCTTCAGATACGTCCAATTGCAAAATTTCACATAATATATTGTTGTATAAGGGTTTCGGGTAAATGGAGTCCGCAGAGCATTGTCTCCTATGTACCTGCAGTAAGGAAAACTATGTGCGAAAGTGGAATTTTTAAGCTACTTTTATGCTTGTACTTTTATGCTTGAGAACAAAATATTCAAAAATTCAAAAGTACCACGGATCCAGTGAATGCATTGCAACCGCTTAGTCCTACAAACTTCACGTTTTGAAAAGATTGAAGTAGAATTAAGACTTATCCAAAGATTTTAACAATAAATGCTATCAATCAAACAAAAGATAGTGAGTAGTTCAGCGTAATTATTCGTCAAAATAGAATAATACCTCAGAATAACCACCTCTTCCAGTGAACCGATAATTTGGTTTAAGTCACAAGTATGCACAATCAGTTATGCTTTACCTCTGGCTTTACTAATGCATTCATAAGATTGTATACAGGCTGACACGGGGCCCCTTTTCACTGTTGTTGAGTTTTGGAGTATTCCTATAAGTTGCAAGGGGTTCGAGTAAAATGAAATTATTTTAGGACAAAAATATTTAGTACAATGCTAGTTTCTGAATCATTATAGTGACTAATCCAAGCCACAATATATCTCAATTGATATGTAAAACCATATTGAACATACTGTTGGCCAAACTGGCCTAAATACACAGCCTGAGGAATCTGCAAGCAGAATATGCTCTTGCATGTAAGCTTATTGTAAGAAAATGTCTCATTTATGCTACACGAAGACACCATATCTTTATGGCATCGCAAGAAAATATTCATCTCTTCGGTTCTTAGATACCTATGAAATGTATGCCTTTCTTCAAGTAACTACAAACATTAACTTGGCGGAAATTAATCTATCATTATGAGAACACTACTATGGATAAACTCGGTTTTAGTCCAAGTGAAAGTCCGCATATTGATGACACTTTTTGCTTGTAAAGATAAAAACGGAAATAAACATGGCTCGATCACTACAACAGCTTATACGCCACTCCATTGCGCCATTACTGATTGTGGGACTATGATGTAGAGCAATTTAAAAAAGACTATGGTAAATGTGCACGAGATAAAATGTATTTCGTGTTGATTTATCGGGAATGCAACAAGTAAACGATAAACAACGGCATTATATCATCAATATTTAGTTATTTAATTGAAATCAATAATGAATGATCTACTTATTTGTGAAATTTGCAGGCACACAAAAAAATATTAAAAGCTTTTGTTATAGGTTACAATTGTGGATTTCGGATTTGCTTCGTAAGCAGAAAAGTTTTTTTTTCTTCCACGAAACATGAATACGCACTCGCATTAGGCGAAAGTATATGATGGAAATAGCAGGGATCTTTTTTCAACTTATCATTCCCTGTGCATTTGGTACATGCAACAATTTGTAAAGCAAACCCAGCCAAGAGTGGAGCGAAAATGGAATGGCATTCATAAATATTCAATTACGAATGATCTATCCAATGACAACCGGATACAGCTAGAATAAAAGAATACGTTGCCCATAGATATCAAAGCATTGTTGCGTCAAGAGTATTAATACTTTTTAAGTCAAAAACTGAGAGCGTGAATGCATATTTCTCTTTTGACACGTGAAGTATGATTCTTTCAAATTGGACTCTCCTCCAGAGTGGACACTCACTACCAAAGGTTATTTGGTTGCACATTGGGACATTATTCTACAATGGTACCGGCGATGGTAACCTTGTAAAGTTCTACAAGCGTCAAATTTAAAATTGTAGTTTTTAGATCATGTCATCTATTTAAAGAAGGTTCAATTTTGAGGTCCATGACTACAACTCTGGGTGCAGAATTTATATGCATAGTGTGAAGTAAAAAAAAACTAAACGTAAGAATAAAGAAAAAGAATAGTTGATGAGTCTCAAAACAAGAGCCAAATGAGGTCTTACCTTGCGACTTTACATCAACCATCAGTCACTAGCACAAAGAATGACTGCATTAATTCATCAAGTGAAAGTCATCGCTTATCAATTATCCTCAGTCCATATGAAACAGAGTCATCAGCCATATAAAGAAATAATATCTTTATTAAGAAAATATATCAGGTACCATAAAATTTTCTGAAGGAGATTTGAAGAAGAGAAGTGTCTCACACTGAAACAGGATTTCTAATTCAACTTTTTATCGATACACACTATATCGTTTCAAAATCAATGAAAATTAGGGTAGAGAACAGATTCAATACAGGATTTTAAGCACTTCAATTTCTTATTACGAAAATTTGAGTCACGCCCTGATTTCAAACAGAATTTCTAATAAACAATTGAATTCACTTAACCTATATCGTTTCAAAACCAATGAAACTTGGGGTAGAACAAAGATTGTATATAAATTTTTACAAAAAAATTAATTCATGAAATGTATCACGTCGAACTTAAAAGAGGTATGGTCAGGAATGTATTTTTATCGGTATTTTAGCACAAAACATTAACCCACACGGTTAACTCTGAAATTCAGCCAGCTCTGCTCGACAGGATGTTCGTAAGCGGGAGGAAGTGGAGGAGGGTTTGAAGCGCTTGAGGGTTATAGGGCTCGAGGTGCTATTAATACACACTGAACCACGCACAAACCTCTGGCACCTCCGAGGTCACCCTCCGACACCCAGCCACACACATCCAGGCGCGCATACCCCCTCACCCTTGTTTTCTCGTCCCGTCTCTCCCGATCACTCCACACCCCCTCAGCTCACACCTCACCGCCTCGCCCACTTCCGACAAACACCCCCAAAGTTCCCTCTAACCCTCCCCCGCTGCCCCCCTCTCCCCCAATCTCTCATCAGTCCTAGTGGAGTGCTTTTTGAAAAGGAGAGCCTCTCTGTTCCTCCACGTGTCCTCGGTTTCCCTCTCGCACGAGGCGCGAGAAATCAAGCAAAAGGAGTCTTCCGAGAAAATCACCCTCAAGGCGATGCCTCCGTCTCGTTCCACTCACACGCACCCCCTCGAATTCGTCATTTCCTCGAAAACGATGAAAAGAGGGAGGAAGGGGTGGGATGGATACACAAAGTTTTCTCGGCATAGATGAAAGAAGGGGTGAGATAAATAAAAATGGGAACTTTTCTCCTCCTTTCCCACCCCCACATCGAAACTCGGGAAAAAGGATTGAAAACCAATTAGGATTTAAGCCATTTAAAGCCCAAAGTTTTAATCCTGGAGACGGAAACTGTTTGCACATCAAGAGTCTTGTATGGTGCTTTTAGATGAAAGAGGTGAACGAGCATGGTTTCTGATGGTAAGTAGTTTCTTCATCCTGCAGAGAGGAAGAAAAACTCGTCCAAGTAGCAATACAAAGGGGCACTCATGTATGAGTCATGAGCGTCTGTTTTATGCCCTGTATCATCAGGCATTGAAATATCTGATTGGATATATGCCTTATATGTATCAAGGAAATAATGAATTGGGTTAGAAATTAATCACAATTATTTACATATAAACAACTGTTCTGAAGGATTTGTATCGACTGTATCAATGAATTCCATCATATCTTACCGCGGACGCTTTGCAGATTTATTTATGCATCCTCAGGGTATAACTGATAAATTCAGGCTTCACTTTGTGGAACCTCTCCATATCGGAAATCAAAAACTTTCAAGTAATGGTTCACTAATATTTTTATTGTTTACGACCCGGGTTTTGTCACGGAATGACACCTGAAGATGTCATTACGTGACGAAACCCAGGTCGGAAACAATAAAAATATTAGTGGACCATTACTTGAAAGTTTTTGATTTCCTCAGGGTTTAGATTGACAGCAGGTTGTGCATTAAGTAATAAATGGAAGTTAACATATTTAATGGCGGCATTGAACATTTTTTGATAAATCTTAATGCATTGCAACCATTAATTGTTACCATTTGTTATCTTAATTCTCAGCCTGCTCTCAATCTCAAGCCCTGAGGATGCAAATAAATATGCTATACATTGGCGGCAACAGGTGATTGAATTCATTTATACCAACATCCATCCTCCTGAAAATAGGGCATACTTATAAAAAAGTGGTCAAAGCATACTAATATTGAAGAAAATTTTACGTTAAATTAAGTAAAATTTTATGCTACTTAATATCTCCTTGCACCTACTTTTGCACCACCTTAATGTCTCTATGTTGAATTCAGGTAGGTGCCGAGAAAAAGAATATTCGGTGGCAGTTTTCATGAAGGTGGTTCCACCTAACGATAGTCGACCTCTTAACAGCTAAGCTTATCGTGAAGAAGGTTTTCTTTCAGCAAGTTCTCTCATATTTCACACCATATATTATGGCTGGTTTTGTATGTATAGAAGTTGTTTAAAGACCTTGAAATCCACGTAATTCATTTGTGCCTACCAGTGAAGCTTAATGAAGTCGAGAGGAAAGGTTACTAATAATAAAACAACTCTCCAACTTTCACTCACAATTAACCAAGTTGTAACGGTTATTTAGATATAAATTGTGTTAATTAGGAATCTGAATAGTATTTTTCCACGTTTTTCATTGGCTTATGTGTAAGAGTACTGCATATTAATATGCATAGATTATTATGAAAATTTTCACTTGTGTTTTTCACATCCTGAGAGGATCAGCACTCCAGGGATGAATACGGGGGAATTATAGGAAAATGAGTCATGTTAGAAGTACATGTTAAAGATACTTTTCTGATGTAAAGAGTTAGAGTATGTATGTGAATGTAGAAAGTGAAAAACTTATCTAAAGACAAATAAAAGCTTACTTCAGCGGTAAAAACACAACCAATAATGATGCTCAAAATGGAATCGACGCTAAGTGAAATGATCAGTCACGTTCGAAATTTTAAAGTTTTTTTTTATTTTTCCTTGAAGTATTTGGACATTATTCCATTCATGCTTTCAAATCCTAATTTGTGCCTCAGACAATATTTCCACCGGTGTGGGATATACACTGTTGATACGCAGATAACATCGGGGAAACAATCTCAAGTTTGGCGTATTACAAAAAAAACTTCATAATAAATTCGTGTTAGCACTACGCATGTCACACGTTACGACTCGTCTCTGAAATGATGTGCCACGAGAGAAGGCCAAATCCGATCCCAAGGGAAAGGGTCTCTGAGCGTGCATCATGTGTTTTTACGAAGCCCCTGCCCCAGCAGCTTAACAGACAAAATTCCCCGCATTTTTCCGGCGATTAACGAAGGCCAGAAAAAATCCAATTACCCATATGCGCATATAATCCTCTGTCGCTATTAAAGCTTTTGAATTATTTAATGGAACTTTTTCCGCATTGACACCTCTCCCTGACCCCATGATAGGCGAGAAAAGCAACCCCTCATTCCCATCTCCACACTGTTCTCGTTATTAAGTTTAACCTCGAATTAAGCGTGAAAAGGGAGCAGGGATCTCAATCTACCTCCTAGGAAGCCCCAAGTCATTGAACATATTCCCGCGGCCGTTCTCTTCGCTCAACACACAAAATTGTCCCATCAGAGATGTACATGCTACTAAGTTCACTTTTCGGACCTTATGAAGTTAATCCCCTCGCTGCAGAATGGGGATGTAAGCTAACGAAGGGAATGAGGAATGCAGGTAAAGGCTGATCCACAAGGAATCGCAAGGGAATAAGGCCAGATGAGAGAGGAAAACGAGAAGAGGAATGACAGAAGGTGGAGGACGGATAATATCTCGTAAGTTCCCAGTACGGAGTTGTGGACGATTTTGGTATATGTGCTACGGAACTTTCAAACCCCTGCGAAACGGTAAATGAAGGTTATTTAGAGCGGTGGGACAGAAAAACTTTCTAACTGCTGCCAATGCAAGTACCCCAAGAAGCAGTATTATTCGCCAATTTCTGATATCCCGTTTCGAATCATCTCTCAATGAGACCTCAAGATAGTGTCAATGGTGAAGTCGCATTGATGCGTGATTTTAACCACTGGCCCATCCGTGACATTCCTTTTCCGCGAAGTGGCTTGTTTCCTCTACCTCACAAACACACGTCTCCTCTCACCCTCTCCGCCTTCTCTTTTCACCTACTCCACTTCTACCACCGTTGTACCTTCTCCAATTCCTGCCGCATAGGTCTCCCCCAAGAACTTGAGCGAGAGCCTAGCCTTGTTTGATGGATGTGGATTTGTAGATATATTTGACCCGCAATACCGAAAAAACTCACAGAATAAACATAAAACTATGTCACACCTGTCTCAACAAGAAGAATTTTGGTACTGGGTATGGTAGTTAACAGTTATTTAGAAACATTCTGAGAGATAGCATCATTAGGTAATATTATGGGTTGAGAAGAAATGCATAATGTGAAAGTGATAATAAATACGTATTTTCATCAATAAGTACACCATCACGAAATTTCCGCCCAACTTTAAGGAAACGGGATCGATGTGTTTCGTTTATTTATCATTTTTTTACCAGAATCAACAAAATGAGTCATCGAGGCTTCAGCCATCAGCACAAAGAAGAGACATTGAGACAGAAGGGCTGAGATAAAATATTGCCTTCCAAAATTTATGGTTAAGTCAATCAGGATCCCAACCATCAAACAATGGCGATGACTACTAGAGATATATTTGAAGGAGGCATCTGTCATAAAATCAATGTGTCGAAAAAGAGAGAAAACGCTGATAAATGACAGGATAAGATGGATGAAAATAAATTATTTTCGGCGGAAATATATGGGACACCATTTCTCAGTAATATCTGACATATTTACGACTGGTGACAGTTTAATAAGTGCATTAGGATTTAAATATCTTTCTCGGGCTTCGCACCGGGTAATGTTTTCATAATCCGCCGACGTTTTGGAAAACGACTTGTTTTCCATTTTCAAGGCATGTGTTATTTCCGCCGTGACCACTATAAAAGTGTTATAGTGGTCTTGAAAGTGGAAAACGAGTCGTTTTCCGAAACGTCGGCGGATTATGAAAACATTACCCGGTGCGAAGCCCGAGAAAGATATTTAAATATAATACACCAGGAAAATCTAAAATCATGCATTAGGATTATTACGCGATTTCAAGAAATAAAATCAATTAGATTAACTAAACAACTCTCATATGCTTTAAAAAACGAGTCAGCATGCGTCAGATATTGAGAAACACAACACATTTCATCAAATTAGGAGCAGAAGAACATATTAGTGCGCAATATCAAGCAGTTAAATTACGGTGTATTTTGGCAGCAAGTTTGAAGTCAAACTCGATAAACATGTGGATTACACACCGATTGTATGTCACATGAATATCAAAAAATGTCATTCAATGCGTGGTTATAATCCAGAAAAAAATACTCCATGCGAAGTGAAAGCATAGATGGAAGAACTGATATTTTCACAAATCAAACAAACGGAGTCATTATTTGGTAATACATGGCCGTAGGGCAGGAAGCAATGCTCTTTATATTTAACTGTGCCACTTAGATAAATATATTCCAGTGTAAGCATACAAATGGAATTTCAGAAGTAGCTTATAGCCATTATATTTTGGGAATCTACGAAGAAAGTAGGAAAAAGTCCAATACAAATTTTCGTGAACAGTACCAATCAGATCGAGGAAACTTGAGTTCTACGGCCTCTTGCAATATACAAATAAATAATAGATCTCCAATGGCCGTAATAATTGGCACTACTCGTCAAAAGAAAGAGATAAACGTTTACTGTGTTGGTTAATGGCCATTGGAGATTTTTTAGTACCAATCAGCCTTATTCTTTAACCTAATATGTAATCATAATAGCACGCTCTTCCAGCTGTGAGCAGCCGAGAATGCGGTTGACTAATTAGAAATCAAGTGCATTTATTTCTAGGCCTGGTTAACATTGAAAATTTACACTAATTCTACCGCGCATTAGCAGCATATAGAGCTCCTAATGATAGATATTTCTGCTTACTGAGACATTAAAGGGCAAAAAAATACTCATTACAAGAGCACGTGGAATTCAAGGGAAAACTCCTAAACAAATGAACCGAAAAATGAAGAGATGCAAAAATGAAGTGAAAGGACAACACACTACATTGGGCATGGGTTGCGAGCGGCAGGGACGTAAATTCTTCCCTCCTCCGTCCCACTGCACTCCGTGGCTCTTGTCTTCGTTGGGGTGCAACCGATTCCCCGGCCTAATGCAGGTTCATTTCCATCGCAGTGAAATTCTGTATAGCACCGCTACTACAGATGGTACGGAGAGGGGTGGTTTTTGGAGCGCAGGCGGTCCAGTCTACCACTAACTAACTAAACGCCTACTCGTCCATGAAACGAAGAGGTTAGCTCAAAGAACATTAACTCTGAGCTCAGATGATTGCGAGAGATGCCCAAGTACAAACGTAACGATTAGCATAGGCAGGGTACAATGAAAACCTTTCCCATGATATAAATTTTAGATTCCATAAATAGTGACAGCCAAAATTAGGAGCACGTCAGTGTTACTAATATCCTTCCGCTCAGAGAATTTTGAGAGCATGGAATCATGTTTGTTATTCCATATTTTATTTTTTATACATTTAACAGGAAATAAAAAATAAGTGGAGTTTTAGAAAATGCTAAAAAGGCAAGGGATATTGTAACAACTACAATTTGAGTAAGCTACAGCTTAAGGTAGGTTTGAATGGGTGAAAGTAGAAATCCTCAACTTTTCTACGTGCTCAGGGATATCATATATCGATAAAACTACCATCCTATTCTCAGCATGCCCCTCACTACTCCTGATCCCGTCCATAAAATATTATCTCGTCCATCCCTTTCCCCACTTGCCTAACATCCTTCTTTAATCCTTCTTCCCTCTTTCATTAAGTTTAACAATCGATCTCACATCGATCTGACCGGATGAGCTTAGTATAGTAAACGCAACATGTTAGAGGGATCGATCAGGGAACCTGGAACTTGGCCTGCTTTCTCAGCCAGATTTCCGATCGATTTGAACCAGCCGGTCAGTGGTACTCCTCGTTATTCTTTTCGTTGTCATTGGGAAACAAAATATAATAGTATTTCTTCAAGGTGTGTGTTGCAAACAGTTGAAACAAAAGTGCAGTAATGGCGAGTAATGTGGCATGGAGGTTATCGTAGCACATCGTAACCTATCTCCATTGGGCAATTTTCTTTACTCGGAATGAGACTGTAAATATCTAACTCTGAACTTTTTTACACATCGGGTCAGTCATACATCAAATGGTATATTCGATTGTTCACTATCGATATACTTAGTAAGTATTGGTAATTCAGGTGATCAGAGTCGGCTCGCTTGGAATTTTCCGATCGGTCCGAGTTCAGAACGATCTGACATTGATTGATAAACGTAGTGATTGCCTCTTTCAGCCACCTTCTTTCTCTTCCTAATCTCCTTCACAATTTTACTTTCCTAACACAACAAGCACTTCCACGCTGCTCTTCACTCCTTCCCGTTCACCCATCCATTTTGATAAGCATAGCATCCTTTCTCCATTCATATTGATTAGCATTACTAAGACGCCATCCCGACTTATATTATAATTTTTCCATGCACGCCTGATCTTATCTTATTCCACTAGTATTTCAGATCTTATAAGTTGCGACACGCCAAGTATATACAACCTCTGCCGCGAATGCATCGCAAAAAATATGGAAAAATTAGAGAAATTTCACAATAACGTCATATTTTCGACAAATCTGGGCATGCCTAACATAAGAGCAACAAATTTCTTTGAAGGCTTCCGCGACTCATATACTTGTTAGTGTTGCTCTTTTCAGGTATTCTCGTCGCGTGTTAATTACAAAATGTCCAACGGACCTGAAGACGCCCCCAGGAAGAGGGGAGAAACTGTTGTCAGAAAAACTAAACACGCGACGAGAATACATGAAAAGAGCAATATTAATAATAGCAATATTAATAAGAGCAATATTAATAAGAGCACCAACTTTAAAGGAAAATATATTGCTTTCAACTATTTTTCACGATGGAAAACCTAAGCATGGAAAAAGAATTCCTCAGCTTTGCCAGAGGTCAATTCGCATCACTTATTTTACGTCCTGCTAATGCTTTTTGTGTGTCTAAGTGAATATACCCTAAGGCCAAACACCCTTTTCAATTTTTATGTTTCGCGAACCATTATAATATTACCTCCTATTTGTAGTAAATGCGTCTTAGGTTCTCGAATCAATATCTCATTCATTTTCATTATATCACCGACCACAGAAGACGGCTAGAACCAAAAAAATGTATTTAATTGGAGGATATAAAAAACAGGCTTAAACTCAAAATGAGAGAGGATGGCCAGAATAATCACGATTGATAATCATTGATGGCCTTACGGCTCCAACCTAAAGAAATCCACGAAAGTGTTATACATCTTCATTTTGCTAAATTTTGAACTTCCCATGAGGAATTCAGAGATGACGCATCATATAATTAAATTAATCTACTGAGAGACACCCTCACAACCAAGAACTAATAACTTTTAACGAACCGAATTAAAAAGCAACAATGATGAAAAATTCTCCTTTCACAAAGTGACCAAAAGGTGATCATGAAAAATTATAAGATGGAAAAGTGTTTTAGAGGCATAAAACTCAATCAAGGTCAAATTATTTTAATGTCTCTCAGACTGATGACGTAGCCTTTGAAAGAAATTGGAACGAAATCAAGGGAAATGAAAATATCCGCCGTAAGCAACTTAGAATGCCTTAATTGTGTGAAATTCATAGTGGAAAAAGCATTCGCCTGGACTGGCAATTGAACCCAGATTCCTAGATTTTGCACCGAGTGCTCAAACCAATAAAGCTACCCAGGCGTCTTCGGCCGTTAATGTTTTAGATACTTCGACGCAAATCGAGGGATCTGGGTTTAATTCCCAGTCCAGGGGAATGATTTTTCCACTGCGAATTTCATACAATTGTGTGATCACTAGCGGGTGACTCCGTTGAAGTAACTACGTGGCTAGTTCCGTGGTTCTTTGAAAATTACAATGCCTTATCAAAGGTAATGCTGTTAGTCTACTAATGGCAAATAGCAAATGCTGCTATTTTCCATGAGTAGACTTTTGGTGTTTTATGCATTTCACGTTAAATGTCAATGGAAAATAACAATTAAACCTGTCAAATATCTTTACATATATTTCTTATAATTTTAATCGTAGACATAAATTTTACGCATTATTAAGTGCATTTTAGGGATTTTATATTCCTACAAAAATGCCATTTATGGGAATGAATTTAACTACAGGGGAATGTTAAAGCATTGACGTAAGACACAGGTCTCTCAGGAACACATGAAATCACTGGTTTGACGAAAGAGGACGGTAATCTAGCAGAGGCAAGAATGCGTAATATCCGAGACGTTCCTAGTGATCCGAACGTAAGACATAATTAAGGGTATCCGCGTACTCTAGGGATTACGCTAAAACTCAGGAACACAGAGATGATATCAAGATTTCCTTTGAAGATACTACCTCGGAAGGCCTACATTGAAGAGTCTATGGGAGTTTGCACCAAGGTTGCCAATGCAGTACCGTTTGTAGCTTGCAGCTTTTAACACTCAAACAGCCCTTTGCAATGAAATTAACTGCCTACCGGAGTTTACCGAATGTAGATGTTTCCGCTTAACTATTTTGATCTTGATGTTACATTTTAGCCATCTCTAAAATCAGAGCAATAAGCATTCCGATAGCATACAATCATAGTAGCTTAATGCATTCAAGTCGTATGGGAAGCTATCTTCGGAGTTAACTCCACTTACTCTATCCCACATTGGTCTCACTAGTTTTCTGGGTTCCAATAGGAGTAAATTTTTATATTGATGGTATCACATCCCCTTACGCATAGCACGAAGGTATGAACGCATTGAGCACAGAAGAGCAAAACATTTAACTTTTGTAATCTAAATATACCAGGTAAGAAGTGATTCATCAGCAAACGTCTTCAACCCTTCTCTCAGAATTGTAAAAAATATTAATCTCCAGATACTACTTAAGAGAATAATAAATATCAACTAATGTCAATTTCCTTTTCAATCATCTTCTTCTCCATGACCGAGGGCTACTGATCTGTTTTCTTCCGGGTTTTATGTAGAATGTTTCATAGATCAGACTTTCCATCCCGCCAACGTTCAATTAGAATAGATATGCTGGGAACAATAACACGATTGGTATTCGACTGCTGTAAAGCCAGCGAGACCAAGAAAATATACGTGGTAACAGTATGAACCGTGGAGGGGAAGTGAGTTGGAATGGTAAGGTGAACGACCTTTAAAGAAAGTTTTTTAATGGAAAATTTGGACGAAGCTGAAAAAACACGCAGGCCTAGTGAAGAGGGAAAGAAGAAAGTCATTAGTGTCAAAGAGAGAGAAGAATGTCAAAAATGATAGGCATCTAAATATAATCCAACCAATACATAGGGTATATAATGCGAATAATAAACTCCTGGAAAGTCATTAGGCGCAAAAATAAATTGTATGCATAAAACCTCCTTAGGTAAGCATTCACCAAATGAGGTTACCTTCGTACATGGGAATTATAGAAAAAGGTACCAAAAGATCCGAGAAAATTTAACAGAGAAGTTATTAGACATATTCAATCCCCAGTTCAAGGAAATCATGCTTTGAATTTAGGTATAACCAGGAAATACATGTAATCTATAATAAACGAGGGCACCCTGAGATTCATAAAATTTCAAGGAAAAGGAAAACTAGGCAACGTGGACAGAATGGATGAGGAGCGAATGCCAAAGAAAATCCAGAAGACACATGCCAACAAAAACAGAAAGAAGGTACGAACGAGAACAATGGAGGAGAGCCTCAGAGGAATGGGCATGAAAGGGCATGAGGACTCGAGAGAAGGACGGGAAACATTGGGTAGGATTGGTTTTGTAGACCAAATCTGTCGCTAGTCTGTAGCTCCAGACATGAAGTAGAAGAGTGGCACCATACGTGCAATTAAATTAAAAAGTAGGAGTTGTACTGTCCACTTATATTTAATGTATAAGGTTACACTACACGTGTTTCAACGCACGTTCGGGCGTCATAATCAGGTAAAAACAAGTAATATATCCACTGGGTATGTATACCTTAATGCCTAAAAATAGAGGGGGGGAGATGCTTAACCTATGAGGGAGTAAGGAGAGTGGGGAAAGTGACGGTATATGATAGCGGGACTTCACCTTGATTTCCTATTTTGAGAAGTCAAACGGTCCAACGGATGCAGGGTGTTATACAATTCCAAACGCTGGAGATATAGGTAGTGTGCTACTCCGTCTGCATAACTGATGATGAAGCCCTAACTTTCTTTGAAACATTTGAAGTGTATCTCTATACATTAAATATAATAGGACAGTACAACTCCTGCTTTTAAATTTAATTATTGAAATGCTGTTCCACTACGTAACGCCAGATGCATGCTGAGGTACAGGTTAGGCCACACCTCGAATACGCCCCGAGTATTTGGGACCCTGGTCATAAAGATTAAGCAAAAATAAATTAATAAAATGCAAAGAAAAGCTGCACGCTTCGTTAAAAGCTGCTATGAGTAAATGTATAGTGTTTCACAACCTTTAGAGGGACTAAATTGGGAGCCCCTACAGGCTTGGAAGCTACACGCTAGTCTTAGGTTGCTTGACAAAATTCAGAACTGGTGTGTTTCAAAGCGACATAGAGAATATTATGATGACGCCTCACTACATCTTTAGGTATAACAGAAGCGATAAAATAAGAGAAATACACTGCCGAACATATAGGTACAAAAACTCGTTCTTTCCACGCACAATAAAAACAGATCCACTAAATGTACTCCTATAATACACGTCACCACTTCACCTCACAAAACCTTAGGTACATCTTTATACGGCTGGTGACCAAACACCCCCTGCCACATGCCCATGCGGCGGCTCGCAAGTTAGTTTTAGGTGTAGATGTAGATACGGTTGAAATGAACCATAAGTGTAAGTGGAGCGAATAGGAATGTTGAGGAGTATGGTCCGGTCCGGTTCGGGGGTAAAGGTTTTCTAAGGACGCTAAGATGGGGCGGGAAAAATGTGTGTGCCCAATGATGAGAGCGAACGGGGTTGAAGAGAGAAGTATTGAAGTAAGTAGACGAAAAGGGATGAAGTGGAGAGGAAAAAAAAGGAAAATACCATTCGCATAAGAGACGGTGGTTTTTTCCCTTTCTCAAAGGCGAATCTTCGCTTAAGTCTCCCTCGACCCTCGCACAAACACACTCGCATCACCACACAACTCCTCCCTCAAATATTCTCCTCCCCAGCCCCCGAACCATCCCCCGTTACTCCTTCGGGTCCATCAATTATGCATGTCCTCTTCCTCACAACCGGGAGAGATTTTCGCGTGGCAATGCGGGGAATGGAGAGGTCGGACTCCCTCAGTGAGGACGACCCTCCCTCATCCTCCCCCCAACGCTTTTACTTCCCCCTATCTTCCCTTCGTTACAGTCCCGCCCCACTATGTTTCCGCTTCCCTTTCCATGCCCCCTCTCGTGTGGCAACCCCTTCCACACATCCCATCGTATTTTTTTTGCCTCTTTATACATTATGCAGCCCTTAAAAACGATGGAAGGTTGCCGCGGACATTTGGGGTGGTTAGATATACATTTTTTTCGGTCGCCGTGTGGGTACGCTTGGAGGGTTGAAGGGACTTAAGTTGGTCTGGATCCTTTTTCCATCTCTATCTTTCACCCTCTCTCCCTCTCTCGCTATCTAAACTGGGGCCCCCACCCGCAACGCACTTGCTATTCTCATCCCTCGTCAACCGATCACCTCATCAAACTGCCCCGATCTCGAGTTATATCTATTTTTGACCCATCAACGACGAATTAGTCTGTCAGGATGACCGGTCTCGAGCACTTCACTCAGGTGAAAGTCTGTTTTCTCATAAGCATGATTAAATTCCACTTCTAATAAAGGCCTTTATTTCTCGGAATGTGCCCATTAGGCTAGTACAGTAACTCCTCGGGACGCGTCGTTTCGATTTACGTCTGATTCGATGTTACGTCCATGCTGACAAAGGTCCTCGGAAATTTTTTTCCTGTTTAATGCAAATAATATAGACCGTATGTGTATATGCTTGCGTTTTTTTTATAACTGAGACATAACCATCCTATCTGAAATAGCTTTTTTTCTGGATAAAGGTAAAAAATCGAGTTTTGAAATTAAGGCCTTGATTTATCGCGGGACTAAAGAGGTCGCGAATATCTGGATCCGCTTTACGTTGATTCGAATTACGTCGCTCTTCTTCAACACGCATCTCCGACGTAAATCGAGGACTTACTGTAACTTCACTCCGAATTGATAGAGTTCTTCCGCGTTTCAGCATTTTAGAGAACAACCATTTTGCCAGCATTACAGTCAGCATCATCAGGTCGTTGAGTTAAATAAATCCCGTAGAAGACTTCGATACAAGCTTGCATCTTCTTCTTTCCAGGGTTTCCATACCACACCTTTCCTTCCCAACTCTCCGCAAGACTGCTTCATTTGTGAATCTACCATCTGATCTACATCATACATTGGTAACACCACATTTTCAATGGCGTCCAGCCTTTGTAGTTTGCTCCTCTTAATTAGTCAGCATCACTAACAATTCAGAGTATGCACCGAACAAACTCTCTGTAATGAAGTGGATCCCCGTTGATTTCACAACTAAGGTGATTTCACAAATAAGGTGACTCAACAACAATCAAAAACATATTTCCTGCATAAGTTTATATCTCAGTATCAACAAAGAAGTCACCATCATGCAACCACTGTGCAAGAAAAGATTTAGAAATCCCTCCCATGCCCAGACATTAAAGGGATTAGGGATTAAGAAAAATAAAACGTGAACGCAAGACGGTTCGGTGGAATTGCTCCCGAGGTAAACTAAGGCAAAATAGGCTTTCAGATTACAAAATTAATCAATTTTATCACAATAACAAACTAAGTATTCGATTCATCTTTTAATTGAGAAAATATACATGTCTAATCTAAATAAGGCATGGTAAACACGGGAGACAGGTTAAAATATAAGGTTCAAAAATGGGAAGGAAAACTGACTAGTTTGCTGGTTTCCTATTTTTGCACATCATATTTTCACCATATGTGCCCTATCCTTCACCTTTCTGTGCCCTATAAAGAATTCCAGAATTCCTACTGAAAAGCCTCTTTAAGAATCCAGTGCCGTTGGAATATTTAATTCCATTACTTTTTCGGCCGTAGATACATTCTTTTAACATTCGAGTTTTAATAATTTTGGTTGCAAAATTAACTCAGTGTCTGGTTGTTGGCTAAGTCGTTACTCCTAAGTAAAATTGATTGTTGTAATAAACTCAAAGAGTAAACGCATACTTTTTCCCCTTATATTTTTCCTAAAATTAATATTGTTTGTTTGAAAAATGATATAAAGCAAAAGCACTGACCAATCTTGCCAAGTGCACGTCTTTCTAACAAATATAAAGTAGGACCTGAAGCTTTCCCGTCGTGGGATTTTAAATAGCTCTATTCGGGATGTCCACCGAGTGAGAGACTCCGTAAGTGCCGACGTTTCGATGGCCGGGTCTTTGTCCATTGTCTTTAAGCTGATTTCGATGGCCGGGTCCATTGTCTTTAAGGTATAATCCTGCCCTAATAATTATGCCCTGAAGATGAAGGACGTCTTGGTCTTCGATTCATTTGCACTTATGGAGTCTCTCACCCGATAAACATCCCCAATAGAGCTATTTATTAAAAATAAAGTTCGCGCTTCCGTCCAGAAACATCCGCCCCTTCCTTAGTAACACCACCGCCAACACAGAAGATGGTCGCAGAGGACAAAACATACGCCTAACCCCGGGAAAGAGGATGCACATACGGTCCTACCCCGTTTCACCTTGGGGCCTTTGTGGCCCCGGGGGATGTACGACGGGGGGAATAAAGAGAAGAGGGTGCATTTTTTAATGTGCCGGGAGGCACGGGGGTGAAGTAGGAGGGATGATGGGGAAGGGGAAGGAATTAACGTGTGTGTGTGGCTGCGAGTGAGAGAAAGAGGAAATGGGTGGGGAACGGTTCAAAGGCCGGCTGAATTCGGTTCGTATGTTTATGCAACACACGCTTGAAACCATTCGGTTCCACTTCGATAACACTCCCTCTTACAGTCTCCAAGCCCTCGCTACCCCCGTCTCCACATCTGCGATCGCGCTTCATAAAACCCACCTCCTCCCCGACCAGCAAGTTCCTTTGTCTGAGACGAAGCACCGACGAATCGAGTTTAAGTCGCAGCGACTTTAATCTTACCCAGTCACTTTTTCTTCCCCTGCCCTCCATCCAGCGGCAAAACCATTTCAGGGGGAGGGTTCCACGGGGTATAGAACCTTCCTCCTATTCCGAGTTTTCGAATAATTTTAAAAAAGATTGTTCAAGGAAAACGTTACATTTGTTTGTTTTTAAACTGTGAAAGTTAATTTCATTGGTTTTTTATTCTGGACTTTATTTTTTAATTTGGACTTTTATAATTAATATGTGAGAAATCACTTAATTAAGAGTAAATTTCATCCTCTAGGTGAAATATCATTGCATCCTAATGCGAGACTGCATACCCCATCATTTGTGCCTTCTTGAAATGATTGAAAAATTGGATTGTTAGCTAAGGAGGCGTTTCGTAACAGAAAGGAGCTGATGACGGGGACGTTGGGTAACGATGTGAAGAAGAGGTTGGTGAGGAGGTTGATATGAAGCGCAGCGTTGTTATATTGCAGAAACTTGGACCTTCAGAAAGGAGGACGAGAATAGGTGGCAGGCATTAGAGATGTGGGTGTGGAGAAGGACAGAGAATGTAAGGTGGACGAAGAGAAAGACCATTGATGAAGTACTTGAGATAGTGGCCGAGGAAAGGAAACGTCTTAATAAAATTCGAGATCGGCTAAGTAGTTGGCTGGAGGATGTATTAAGGGGCGAGGGATTGCTCAAGAATGTGATAGATGGAAGGATGTTTGGTAAGCGTGGAAGAGGAAGAAAGAGAATAGATTTCATGGACAGGATGAAGAAGGGCAGATCGTATTCTGAAACTAAAAAGGATATACTTGAGCGAGATAGGCCCTTGAAAGTGTAGAAAACCAGGAGGAGATTCTCTGACATTCAACAAAACCTACCTTAACCGGTAGAATACTTTTAAAAAATGTATTCTCACAGAAAGTTGCATAGTTAAACTAAAAGACACGTTATACTATAGTCACGATTTCTTTCTTTAACACACAATTTTGCTTCTGATTTTACACAATTTCTCCTCCTTCCTGCTTATATTCAACATGGCCTCCCAACCTAAATGAAAACCTGGCTACGTCACTGCCCCGTCCTATCTCATCCACTTCAAAATGTAAACGTTTGAGAGTGGAAATCTTTCGGGCCTTTTTCCCCCTCACTCTGTCTCTTTCCGCTTCCATTTCCCCTTTCCATTCTGACTCACGGTGAGGCGGCGTTTTTTTTTGCAAGGATACCCAGAGGGAATTAATTAAATAGCAAAAAGCATTTGCGACGCACTTTTTTTCACTATCACACGTTAGATTAGATGCTTAATTTATTACCTTCGTCCATGAATGTAACCAAGGTAATTTTTATTTCCAGCGATTCATTTCTTTCGGGTCAATTCATCAGTGACTCTGCATTTTGAATGAGACCCTTCCTTTTCCAAGTGGAAAAAAATAATCTGCCCTTCAAATTCAAAATTTTCCAATACATTAGGTATGAAAGAAGTAGCAAAGTGCAATGTATTCAAAGAAGTCGCTCAGCATGTCAAAACTTAAAACAGAGTTTATCAAGCAGTTGGTTTACGATATCCAAACCAGCTAACATGAAATAGCTAAAAAGTTATCATAGTATACATCCGTGTCATAGTGCACTTGTCTAGAGGAAAAGCAATATCCAATAAAAGTACTGAGAGGTAACTTTTGTACAAGTAATTACTGTATGAGTTACAAAACAATTCATCGGAAAATAGAAGTTTGTTCTAAACAAAATACCATGCTAATCTTTCTAATGAGCTAAGAAAAGCAGTAGGGGCACTGGAGCATTTCAATTACATCTTACAGAAATATGACATGCTCTATTCTTATAAGACTTGTTGACGTAAGAATGGAAAATTTGAAGCATATCACTGGTCCACTTTCTTTAATTCACTACAAAATACTCCTCAACAACTGTCGTTATGAAGAAGCCTTAACCTTTGTTTAGGACTTTCTCGCTAATAAGATTCCATCTTCCACGCAAAGTAACCTCTCGACTGCGTCATAAATATACTCCGAGCCGCTCGAAAAAAAAGAAAAAAAACCGTTCCTCGGTAAACAATTACCATGCCAATTAATTAATCGTAACATGAGCGAAGTTTTCGGGGACAAGGGAGGAAGGGGCATAAAAAGAATCAAAACAGGCGAAACCTCGGGGAGAACCATCTCCGACCGGGGTCCGCGGGGTGTGTTTTTCCTTCAGGAACGACAGCTTAATTTTCACCCCTTTCACTCGGAATACATCCACTAACTTCCCCTCCCCTTCCTCCTGCCCGCGTTCCCATGCAAATTTTTCCGGGCGAAATATGCAAGGTTCACGCAGAAAAAAAGGGAAAAAGTATGTGGTGAAAAAGGTTTAGGGTGGCGTTTGTTGGGAAGTGGGGAGAGTTGGAGCGGGTGGGAGTAAACCTTGGGAGGGGGAGGGGTCGATGAGAAGATGTGGTCCGCGAGTTTAAAAAGGAGGAAGGGGAGAGCAACAACGAGGGAGGAGAAAAAAAATAGATGGAGGACCCCCTCTCCACCTAACTTTTGTTTACGCAGCTCTCTCTATTTAAAAAATTTACATCCGACCGCTAAACCAATCTGGTCCAGCGATCCATCAACCCGCCACTCGATCCTTGGGCATAAATATTCCAGACGACGGCGCTTCACTTGTACCTCGGCAGGCGGACCAGGAGGTGGAGAAGGAAGGAAAACAAACAAGAGACGGGGAAATAATAAAAATAAAAAGGAGTAGATGTGAAGAAAGATGGGAGGGAAAGAGTGGAATAGACAACCAGCCGACCACAACCTTCACGAGCCCACCACGCCAGCTAGCTACACCCCCTACATCAACCCACAATACACTCCTCGTACACATATATATGTACATCTATTTTTGAGGCTCGTAGGAGAAAAGAAAGTCCACCGTAGTCCTAGCAAGAGGTCCATGCGAGGAAAAAAATGCCTGGAGCTCACAAAAAAAATTGTTTTTTAACCCCCAGTACGCCTCGATCCCTCACCCTTTCGTCCAGCACCAAGAAGTGAATCCTTGGCGGTGGCGGTTGTGAAGTGGATGGATTTTTTCCCGTAGCAGGCTTCTGATTTTTCATGCATTATTATCCAGGTCGACCTTTAACCGCGGGAAGGATTTTGAAATTCGCCACAAAAAAGATATTCAAAGGCTTAAAAGGGTAATATTCCTTTGAAGACGTCTCGAAGGAGACTAGAGATTTCGGATTCTCCCGCCGTCTTGCGATTTCTCGCTGGAAATCATAGATTTGAGGAAGCAAGGGTAAGTCTGCATTGCATCAGCATACTGACTCTCTTATAGATTCCCATACATGTTTTTTCCATTTTCCTCTCATTCACCAGATTCGTCAGTATCATTCACCACCTACTATCGTAATTTTTTGTTTACATTCTTTCTTCTCTGGTAAATTAATTTTGATCACTATAGTTCATTGTCAGTAAATATCATACAAATGCACTCCCAAAACTTCCCTGTTAGAGTTTATTTTTACGTATTTTCAGCTTAGTACCTACAATCAAATGATTTCACGTATAATATACTTTTCCTTAACCCTCATACGAATACGTGGCGCCGCAGCAGCGGTTTGAATTTTGTTTATTTGCATTAAAACTTTAATTCTGAAGATGAGATTGTGAAACCAACCTTAATCTATTAACAAGAAAATACCACTATATGCCATTTCTTCTATACCATTAATTGTTCATCAAAAATTTTATGCTACCAGATACCTGGCGCTGCCTTGATGCTAGGAAGTCGAAAGTTGTTTAGAATACTGCTGTGTATTTAAAGCTACTGAAAGAATCATATTGATATAATTTACAAAATTTGTTTGAATACTGTCAGGAAAAATAATTTTTATTGGCATTTAGCGTTATTTTACTTAATCGATAGGTTTATATTGATGCGATTATAATAGATAAAAAGTTTTTGGAGAGAGAAACTTAGTTTTGAAAAATAGCACTTAAATCATCAGCTTTGAGTTATTTGCGTTTATTGCTACCACAAAATAGTCTTTATAACTAGAAATTATTTGTTTAAATTTAGTAATGTTTTCAAATTTCTCTGCTCTGCTCAACAAAGCTGTTGGATGGGAAGCTACTCCATATTTTCTAAGGAATCTCATTTAAGTCCTTTTAATGACCACTATATCCCCATTTATATAAAGATATATATTTCATTTATCTGTAATGAACACCGTCAAGAAACTAATTTTCTCTCAAGCACTTATTATATGAAAAACAGTCAAGAAACCTTCATAAAAGGAATACATGTCTTGAATTATCTTACCTAATGAAGTTTAGGTGATATTATCATTTCTGTCTTGCTATATAGAAACTCCCGCTCAAATTCCGTCGCAATACAGTATATGTATTTGAACGTAAGCACGTGTGTTTTAAAATTAAGACAGAATGGTGACAATACTTCTCGGCCAAGCTGATGATAAAAGGAAAATTCAGAACGACTTTGAAATTGCTAACTTATGTCCCAATCAAACGGATGAGAATAAGCTAGAGTGCCATCGTAACTTATTTGATTAACATTTGGTTTGGTAATGTACAAGGAAGGTAATAGCATGGGCTATGAAGAATACTACGGGTATAGTAAAATAGAAGTCAAGAGCAATATTCTGCAAATGCATGTAATATTTTAGTGTAGATCAAAAACTACATCAAAGTAATCAAATAACTGAAATTTGAAAATTAACTCTAAATGCAGGCAGACATGAATTATTGAATAGATAAGTAGTGAATTGCAGACCAATGGTCATTCTCATTTTGAAAATATGGAATAAGATATTTATTATATGTTTACCTACGGCAAAAAGGTTTTAGCACGCATCTCTACATTATTATTTAAACTCTGAGCATGGGCAGTCCATAAAATTTGGATCTCGTTGTAAAACAATCACATGAATAACTCTGCATAGAAAGATGTTCAAAGTGTTCATATCTATCTATGTAAAGACCATATTTTCCTGTAAGGAAAGACAACGCATCGTGTGCTGCCAGATACGCAGTTTCATATTTAAAATGATCTAAGGCCCCCTTATCTTCATCAGATACTTGGATTACACGTGGTAACATCTCACACTATTACCTTTAGGCCTTCGCAGAAAATTCAAAGTCTATTTTGTGCGGAATATAAGTTAAACTTTCCTCAAAGCCACAGAAGACATCCCAATGCATCGCAGGAAAAATGTTTAGTGCATTAATTTCCGCCCGGATTCATCACACTGCTTTCTCCTTTTTCGAAAAGTTGAGACCTCCAAACCGGTGGCAGGTAAATTTACAGGCAAAAAATACCATACTTATGCAGTGCAAAAATGTCTGTGGTGAGCTGATCCATTAATTTTACAAAAATGGTAATAGAATATAGAGATGGAATCTCGAATCGCTGGAGGTAGAGTAGCGAAAATGAAACCACTGCAAATTTCTTAAACAATTTGATGATACACCAAAGGTTCGACCAAACAACTATAGTATGCGATGAGACTTCTTCAGCATTAATTTATCTTAGACCAATAACATGACGCTGATTACTTCTATTAAATAAAAGAATTCATCAAATTAAGTATCCTTTCAAATAAAAAATCAAACTATGGCGATCTGAACAAGCAAATAAATAACCACATCAGTCGTTTTGGATGGCTTTCATTCGATGCGCCGAAATCTGCAACCACTACGGCAAAATGGAGGTGCCCCGCGTCAAAATAGGGGAGTATATTTATGTCTCGAATAAAAAATTGTCTCATCTAGATTTATTCATTAGAGGAAAAGCAATTCGAACATTTTTATTTTTTCTTTCGCAAGAGTAATGGCCATCCTGTCGGAAAACAGACACAATTATTCACGCTAGAAAAAAGCTGCAATTATATTTTACAGTAGTCTATGCGTCTGAAATTTACGTTATATACTATTCTCTTTATAGTACTGGCAGGTATATGCATGGTGCCTTACGTGAACATTAGGCAGGCACACACGCCGAGCTTTCCTTTATACTTCATCCCTCTTCTCAATAAAGTTTCTTTTGCCAAGGTTTTCACTAAATATTCCCAAACAGGTGGTAATAAACTCAATAGTACCGCAATTCTAGACAGGAAATTTAAAGAGAACAAAGAAATATTTGATTTTTTTATCGGATCACGCATTAACATTCGATAGAATTAAAATTTTGAATTTATATCTCCGGAAATTTGAGTGAAATTAATCCGGTGACAAAAAACATGCTTAAATTTATCGTTCACTGTGTTAAAAACTTTTGTTCCTTTGAATACACGGTGATTAGTTAAGCTTTAACTGAATCATTGAAATAAATCCGTAATTTATACAATAGGTTTATTTGTTTGTGATCGTTTGCATTGAAAATACGTCGTCAGTTCTTACCTACCGATGTCGCCTTTTCGATGAAGATCAATCACAAATGAAGCTATTGTCCAAATTATAGTGCTACGTTACTGATTGATTCATCATGAAAGTCAACAAGTTAAGCCTGAGAATATAGAGTTCAGTTTAACTTTAGTTCAACAAACATCCTGAGCCAAAAAATATAATATAATTTCGGAGGTAAAGAATTTAATCAGTGACAACAAGAATTCACTTATTCAAATAATTTTGATATTTTTCCATTATATTTTTTTTTCCTGCTCGCTCTACATGGCTTTAAAAGTTCGTTTCGTTGAATGATTTATCAAAAATTTAGACCGCAGAATACCAAATCGGCGGCTGGCGTAGTTTTCAAACTGATATCGTACCAACATTGGCGTGAGGTTTTCACGCTGTAAGGGTGAAACCTTGAAAGTAGGCCACGAGTCTATGGCACTGACAAAGTCGAATTTTAATTGAGCGACAATAGGAATTTTTTGAGACAGGGACTTCACAGTTCTGTCGTACTTTATGAGTCAATATATTTTAGCCCTTGAATGCACAATTAGAACTAATACGGAATAAACTAAATTTATTTTCGGGAGAAAATATGTAAAGCCCTCCACTGGGTCCAACAAGTATTAATATCGGACCATTTAATCTCTAATGAATTACACGGGAGAAAGATGACCACGTAAGTTAATCTAAGTGGCTTTGATAACATTCCCCATATCATTCGCAAATTTTTCCACTAACATGAGTTGAACCAACGGTAAAAAATAATTTTGCCATTGAAGAGTCAAAAAATACCAAATCACAGATCGACATGAGCAAATGGGCGAACCGTTTCTGTTATAATGAGGATTTTTCAGCTTACTGGTGACCAATAAGCTGATTAAAGCTTTGGAAAAGAAAATCAAGTCCATTTAATCGCAAGAGCTAACTCATTTGAGTGGGTAACTATACCCCAATCTCCTCAAAATTATCTCTTTTTCAATTAGCTGTAGAACAGACCTACGCTTCCAACTTATCCACTCCACTTCTTCAAAAGCACACACGGCTTGCTATAATCCCAGCCTCCCGCGCAAACCTCTACCTACTTTCGTCAGACAACCTCTCGACCAACCAACCGTTGCCAACAAGCCACCGATACCCTTTAATCTCTACTTGTCCTCCTTCCCATGCAATCTCTCAACGCCATATTGCTTACAATGCCTCGTGACATAATACGCGACACAGAAGACAGACTTGGCCGAAGAAAACTTTTCAAAAAAGCAGTCCCTCACTTTTAAGCTTAGTCAGCTAAAAAGGCATAGGGGATTTTTTTAATGGGAGAGAGGAGTTTCAGGGGTGACTCCAGAGGTGTTATGAATAGTTCGAGAGTGGATACGGAGAGTGAACGGTGGGGAAGTTGAATGTGAGATGAAGGATAAAAGTATAAAAACTGTTAATTAAATATGGGTATGAAAAGGCAGTGGAATCTTAAGGGGATGAAAAGAGTACTTAAAAAAACATTTTTTGGGCGAGTTATTAAAAAAACCTCTTTCGTTAGCTTTCTAAAGACTTTGTTAACACTTTCACTCGTTCAAAATAAGCCAAAAATCCTAGAGTACGCCTTATTTGTGCTATGAACTATGAACTCTAATTCCGGCATAAAATGAGTGTATTTAGCAAGGAGTATTTACCTTGAAACGCCAAAACGGGTCTTGTGCTTTGCTGATCCATACGCAGAAAGAAAATGTAACTCTAAGTAAACTCTCGTAATATATGCTGTAGCTTTTAATTGATGCTAACGACTAGAGTAGCCTGTGTCACTCCTTGCGGCGGTCAAAGTCCATCGCATCGCTCAAGTGCAGTGATAGTTCATTACTTATAACTTTCAATTATTCAAAAACCATACAAGGCCCTTACTGATAAAACTTTCCGCAAGCATACAATTTATTATTATTATTATTTATTAATGTATTTATTTACTCCTATTTACACTGTTGAAGTTGAACTAACAACTTTTGTTCATTAATAAAGAATAAAATATGAATTTATATTTAAACAAGTAAATGGAAGATATAAATATCATTCCTGAAGTCTATTTAACCAGAACTGCTTCTTACGTTTCTAAGTTATACAAAAGCTGATTAAATAATACCTCCTAAAATTAACAGTAAAGTGGACATAAACTATAAAAGGAAAGGAGAGTTCTGCTGGGGTTCTGCGCAGTAACTATAGCAATTCTCGCAAATGGCAAAAGCCAGGACCACCATGAAGCTTGTCAAAAATATTTGGTCACGTCAAATCAACGCTTATTTCACAATTAACTTGGCTTGTGATGACTTTTCTTTGCAAAAAAAAAGTAATAAATACCTCCCGCAAATTATGTTATTCCAGTCCCAAGGTTCACCACCAGTACCAATGGGTTTTGTGCACACAACAACAGCCGAGAACCGACAGCGTGCCAATAACCGCGTTCGACTTCTATGGCTAAGGTCGACGTTTATGCACGAGGTCGAGAAATTATTCAGGTGAAATTCATTCAGGGAATATAACCCGGAAGGGTAATGTATTGGCAAGACGGCACGGTCAAGTAAAAGAGCGAGGGCAAGACAAAAGAGAATATCGACTTCGGCCGGTGCCCGTGAGGAAATTGGAAATAATTGGGGTCGCTCCGATGGCAGGCGATAAGACGCGAGGGGAAAATGGAAATAGTGAAGGCAAGAGATAGAGGCAAATTGAAGCGGGTCGTCGACGAACTCTGATATCGAACAACGAGAGGCTGACGAGGCCATCGATTCCGAGGCATACAAAAAGGGCTGAAGAAGGAGAAGAGAATGGTTCCGGTCGAGTCATGCATGCGAGTGCCGCCCTGATTAGCGATAGGGATCAAAGTCGATGGAGGCTGGGGAAGGGAGAGAGGTGAGGGGAAGAAGGTGGAATATTTTTTATATCGTATGCACAAGGCCTAAAGACGTTCTTCCTATTCACGCTAAGAAAAGGACTTTAAAAGTAAGGAAGTATGCCTCAGGAGAAATCACTATGACGTGAAAAGAACGCGAGCGGGGGGTCTATCTTCTCTCTCATTTTCACACTCCGCCCTCCAGGTGGTCGATGAAGGATTTAAACGTTCGTTTTAAGAAGACATGCGGAGAACGGAAAACAAAAGGTGTCCCCCATAGTCCGGCTGATAACATTTTCAGACTACTTCCAGGAAGTACGTTGACGAGGATAATATGCACTGCAAAGGAGGGGTTGAGAGACCACGCCAGGCATCAAGAGACAAAAGATAGCACACAAGTCATTCTGCCATCAATTATTCGTCAATTAAGAGCCTTTCATGTACCTGGCGCGGACTTTGAGAGAGCCAAGGTATTTTTCATGCAAGTGGAAGATTTATCCTTCGCCGAGAGTCAATCTTAAAAATGTAAGGAGTAACGAGGATCAACCTACTAAAAACTAAGAAATAACATTGACCTAACTAATACCTATTCCGTATGAATTCTTCATATCAGATAGCGGCTGATGGATAAGTGATACATTATCGTTCATTCATTGTCTGTCAATGCCTGCAAGTCATTTTAGATCCCTCGAAGGACACATTCCCTATCCCAAAATTTGTCAAAAAATTTGAAAACACTTCCTCTCTTCAATAATATATTTTTAATACAATCATCTATATCAGATCTTGCGGCAAGGGAAGATTTCCTTTTCACATTTTCCATACATATTAGGTCTAAGGAATCTACTTCACCTTAAAGAATTTTTCAATTTTGAGAATACTCGTACCACGAACTAGTGACAGCATTACCGCTTACGGCGTCACCCACGAAATACCAGTCCCCTAAGCTTGGTGTGAACTTCGCGGACAGCGACGCAGGGCTTACATTTTGACAGCTTTCTGAAATTATATATCTGGAGGTCTTGATTATCTATTTCCTATAAAGTTCACAAAAAATTCACAGAAAAATACCTAGGTAGCTTAAAAGGTGAAATCACTCGGCGACATAAAGCATTCGCAGTGCAGGCAGACGATTTTTCCTAAGTACAATTTTTGCATATACGCTACGTTTATATTTCTAAAACGCAGATTATTAAATGTAATAGGCATAAACATATGTTCTCAGTAATGAGGTCTTATCTAGCTCTCTAGATACTTGTTACAGAAGTGGTATTAATGCCAACGAAAACGCACCGAAATTCTAATTAATGCGATAGGGTGTCGTATCTACAGCCGCTGGTCAGTGATGTTAACCAAATGACTTTTTCCGTATAAAAATGAGCCAGGCTTTAAGAAATATCTTGAATGTGATCACTGCCTTTCGCAATCTTTTCCTTTGGCGTTCCTTGGTTCGAAAAACATTTGTATTGATAATTTTTTTCGCTGAACGAGAGGTCTTCCTCCCGAGAATTAATCATGTTGTAGTTAAGTACCTACAAGAGTGCATCTGCAATTTGCATTTATTTAGATTTCTCACTAGCACGTAAGCCATCCTATATCGCTTCAATCATCCTCCCTAATCAAGGCACCAGTTTCAATCCTGCATCATTCATAAAGGCTTTCCTTTGGTACTAAGTGCGTCACAATAACCGTATCGCCCGCACAAAACCCATCCTTCTTTCGAACTACCTCCAACTCCGTTAATTATTCATTACCTACGACCGCGGTAAGTCTCGCCAATAAAGGAACCCCCCACTCTATTCTTCCCCGTGCACACAAGCCGAGGAATTGCCGTCCAAGACTCGCAAATGAACTGTTTCGCCGCCGCTGCCGACGGGATGGGAAGGATGGTCAATGCACGAGTTTCCCTTCTTCAAACACGAATGCATTCGAGTATTTTATTCCCTCGAGGGAGCACTGGGGCGCAATTGTACCATCAAAGACAAGATTGGACGCGGATCAACCTACTAAATTTCGCGGGAGCGATGACGCCCTAGAGTGACGGGGATGATGGGAATTCGTTAGCAACCGGGTAATTGTCTAATCTTCCACGTAGCGATTAGCGTCGTTGCCCTGGCTTTGCAGATTATCTCACACGGAAATACACACACATTCCAGAACATTTGCGTGTGAGGAGATCTTAACATTCTCCTCTCATCTCGAGGTAACACGCCCTAGCTCTATCAATGCCAACAATGACCAGCGCGCAAACGTCGGTGCCCTTCGGCGAGCCGGCAATGAGCTAGCTATCCACCCTCGCCGCGTTGGGACAAGCCGCCCCTATCAACAGCCTCTCAGTTCACGCCTTATCCGTGCTAGTTGGCGCAATCCGAGTCGGGTGAAGAGGAGGCAAATCCCCAGACGGGACCGACCAACCGATCGTCGCCGGCGCCAATTGATATGAGAGCAAACATCGGGTAACTCTAGCCAACGCCGCCGCATTCCGCGAACCGAACAAGAAAAGGAAGTGATTAAGGGAGGTTCTGGGGAAGGGAAGAGGGGGAATGCAAAGAGTTAACCAAGGGGCAAATGGACGCGGCGAAATTGAAACAAAGATGGCGAAGGCCGGGAGAAGGAATGAATATTGCCGGCGTGAATCTACGGGGGTTCTCAGGCATTATCGAACTGTTTGGAATGTAGGCAGTATGGGTAACGGAAAGGGATGGGATCAGTTTGCTCGTCGACCACTTCCACTGATATACCCCTCACTCCCCGTAGAAGCGCCCGAATATCCTTGCTGGTAGGCAAATAATTTAGTGGCATCTCCCGTAACTGCTAATAGAGTCCTCACAATGGCCCGCTGGGTGAGATTCGGCCGAAAAGGATGGGGTTTTCCCCAGCCGGCTTCCTCCCATCTCATCCCTTGCGCCCGTACATATTCCTACCCCTTAAGTTCCACCCTCGAATACCTCTTGCTCGTTGGTACGAGTTCCGGCCGAAGCCTGCAAAGCGACCGATGCGTGAGCTATTGCATGAATTAAGCCCTTTACACCGGCCATTGTATCACCTGAGAGGAGAGGCGCTCACTTGAATACCTTGGTCCCCTCAGGATCCTTTTAAAGAGATCCTTAGCGGAGAGTGTTAAGGAATAAAGGAGATGTTTGGAAAGGGAGAACGCTCGTGAAAAGCACGAAAAACATTTTATTCGCTAATTGGGGAGGTGAGCAAAAGGTAATAGTCATTTCAGAAGGTTTGAGCGAGATATTTCGCAAGTCTTGAAAGAGATCATCTTTAAATACAAATTTTACATATTGGAAGCCGTAATAAGCTTGTAGTACGTTTTTAAACATTAAATTCCCCAAATTATAGTTTTATGTTGGGAAACTTTCAGTGGTTAATGAAATATATCTAAATAAGTCTGACTTGAATCATTTTTTCACTCCGTGCACTAGAACGCCACCACAAAAGTTTTTGTTACGATCCTTCAACAATTACAGCGGTGAATAAGTAATTCACTTTTTAATATTTGATAAACAAAAGTTTAAATTTCTGCGGCGATCTAGGTGTAAGAAATACCCCATTTTTTTATTAAGGCTCCCTGGAGTGCATACGCTCCCGATAGTCCATGGAAAACAACTTCTAATTTTTGCCAAATATCTCGTAAATTATTACGGTAAGAGATTAACATTTTGGTACTTTTGGAAAGTTGAGATGCTTCTCCTTAATATGAGATAAAATTCATTTAATTCACGCTAATTACCTTAAAGTTAGATAAGGCTTGATACTGCGGGAAGGGTGGAGATAAAGCCAGCGTCAGCCTTAGCTTGCCATTAAAAGGAGCCAAGGGGTCCACGATTTAACATCCCATCCATCAGACGGAGTACTGTACTTAAAGATTCTCCATGTGACATCCAAGTAGGAATATGGGTTTTACTGAAAACTGCCTACCTCTGGATGTGAACCTGAGTCCCCAGAAGGTAAGCCAGAACTCTAGCCACCAAAATAACACGATCATTAATTGAAAAACAAGTGCATTCGCCTGTATTACATAGCAATATATCGATTAGGGAAGGAATTTTCAAACGATAGTTGGTACAATTTCATCTCATAATGATGATTTTATGTAAAGGGTAAAGTAAGTGATGTAATAAGCAATGGCAAAGAAAAGAGAGATATACTTTGGCCAGTTCGTCTTCCACTCTGTTTACATATTCGAAGAGAATACGATGATACTATGAGGGAAATTATTCCCTCAAAATATTTACTATTTTATTTCATTCCTTGTTTTGTCTCTAATGTTAAGTAGATTTGTTTGGTGAGTAAAGCGTTCATCTGGATTCTCAAAAGGTAACAAATAGTATTGGCCGGCCTTTTCTTCCACGCTTTTCTGCGTTGCTTGGCATGCTGGATAATGATTGCTCACCCTAATACTACATTCATGTCAATATACAACATGAAACCCATAGCGTCGACAAAGAAACTAATCCAGCATTCCACCTGTGCTAACGCACATCTCCATTTATAACGGAAAACATTTTAGCACAAAGTGAGAAAATGTTGAATTCAGACTTTTGAAAATATTATCAAACCAATCAACGACAAATACGACAAAAACTGTTTTTTACTTCATTAAGACACTAAAATGTCCCTCTATGTTCAGTCATTGGTTATTCAATCCTAAGATTGGTTGACTGCAGCCCTTTGCCCTTTTTTATCCATTGCTAGTTCCTTTACCTCCTGGTATCTCTTCCCATGTACTTTCCTATTTATTTGGTCCATGAACTTATCCCTAGGTCATCCTCTGGGGAATTTTACCTCTATTTTACCATCAATTATGTTCTTTTCTACATCCCAAAATGTATAGCTTATTATAAAGGCAGCGTTGATTTCAGTGATATGTTGGTCAATTGGAAAATGCTCAAAGGAAAAGTTAGCGATGGTGTCTCATAGCGCTATTGTTTTAAGAAAAGAATAACAAGCAACACAATTATTGAAGTGTAAGTGGGACAAAAAAGATGAATCGGCGCAGCTAACCGCACTATCTTCTCCCTACTCCCCATTATAAAATCTAGAAATGTGCACAGAAAAACCTATATTCGATTATATAAAACGTTCACCCGTGCAGTGCTGTCTTACCGCTGTGAATCTTTGACATTGACAGTCAAGTTTACGGAGTTGTTGGACAGATTTGAGAGAAAAGTAGTGCTGAGAATAAACGGGCTTGTGAACATAGAGGGGGCATGGAGAATCCAGCACAACCACGAAATATATATAGCCTTTATAAAGAAGCCAGCACTTCCACCTACTGCAAACTAAAGAGACTCCCAATGGGCAGGGCATGTCCTGTGGATGCCGGAGGAGAGGGCAGCTAAGAGTGTGTTCACTGGACAGATGGGAGGGGTGAGACCGATGGGAAAACTCAGAGGTCGGTGGAAAGATAACGTTGGCAAGGATGCACATAAACTGCTTGGGGTGAGAAATTGGAGAAGAGTGGCATAGGAAAGAGAGGAGTGGAGGAAGTAAATTGAGAATGCAAAGGCCCAATTTGGCCTGTAACGCCATTGAAGAAGAAGGAGAAGTGGGACAATAAATTAAGTGAAGAGCAAGTACCAGGAGTCGGCTATTCACAGCATGGGCACTTCATCAATGACATTTAACATCGGTAAGATACAGTGATAGAGTAAAATTTTGTGAATTTAATGCAATTGGCTGGATTCTGTTGAAGACATCAAACCTGCACCAGATATACCAAGCCCTTAATGCAAATTCAAACTCGTCATTCTTATGCTTCCCCATTATAGAATTAGTTCTTTCAAATCTCCAAATCTATTTCCAGAAAAAGATTACAGAATATTGTCTTTATTAAAGGCTTTATACAGGAGCGGGTAAAACAAAAAAAACTAATGGAAAGCGATTCACATAAAGTAATTTCTCAATTTCATTTATCATGAAAGCGTATGCAAGATAATTCTTTAAAAATTTCTCTAGCTAATAACAACCTTGTTTAAACAATTCCCATGGCGATAAAAAATTCACAAAACCCATGAAGTGTGAGAAGAAACTCGCGACTCATTCTCCTAAAAGGATTTTATTATAAAATATGAAATTGAATTCATAATATTGAATATGTTTTTTTATATGAAACACCCATGAAGTATTTAGAGCAATCTGGCTGGGATGCATTTTTACCCTCCAGTGCTCGCGATGCGAAGGGAACCACAATTTTAATCCGTTAATGGAGTTTTTAAAATTTCCAGAGGCAGTTTTAAAATTACTTCGGCATGCTGGGCTAAAAGGTTTTACGCGATTTCTGGAGAAAATAGGTCAAAAATCATTTCGGAAAATGGCTGAAAAATAGCTTTAAAATATTAAATTGGAAATATACGGAATTGATTTATGCATTTTAGTTTATCAGTACAGCGTGTAAGAAATCTCCAGCATCAGTTTTACTACGAATAAATTAACAATTTTAAAACAAAGAGAAAACACAACTATTTTCCCCATGTTCAAATGCCTACATAAGTGTGTTACGAAAGAAAATAAGCTTCCATGAAGATAGGAGCGTACATATTACTACTGATATTGGAAAGAATTTCTTTAAAATCCGAATTTATTTTTTCACTACAGTATATTCGCGTCGATACTTAAATAGAAGTGCGCTAAAAATAACTAACTCACAAAATTTAAATAACAGTCATACTAAAACGACTCCAAAGTCGTGAGAATGACCAGAAGTAATAACAGGGCAGGAAGAGAAGATGATATCTATAGAAGCCGATAAGACACGTAGTTCGTTCATAGACGTCAAAAGGTCAATTTTTTGTATGGGACTGCAAATCTACGTGTAAGTCAGGTTAGGGGTTAGTTTATATCCGCAGTATGCTGTTCCACAAGGATCAAACTATAACCAAACGGTGTCGATCATAACACATACCCAACTTAATGGAGACATTTATAGGTGACATAAAGGGCTTGGATCCAGTGTAATTACGAATCTTCATCCTTTTCAATCAATCAATGGCCTACAAGATGTATAACGCTACCGCTACGCTAATAAATGTAAATCTTAAATCAGACCAGAAGAAGTTTCCAATCCTTTTTTATACTCGACGATGTCAAGAATTTATAAATATTTAAACAAATGTTATAAGATATCTCATCATCTTACCCAAATAGAATAGGACAATTAAAACAGACTTGCGTAAGTTATAGAATATTTATTTTACCCTTCTTATTATTTAAACAAAAAATCTAAAAGGTTTCTCAAATCAAACATTTTTTTGATAGAATCACACTCAACATTAAGATGAGGAATTTCCGTAAACATATACAATGTTGCATATTACCTCTTACATGGCGCATTTTGTTATCTGAACTTTGTTGAAAACAGTGATTTAAATACATTTATTACTCAAATTATCACGGATTTGTCGCATTCGATCCCCGAGCCCGTATGCTACATAGAATCCTGGAGATCCATATCGATTACTTTTGGTACCCCTGCTTAGTACTAACCGTTATTAAATAATATATTGGAACTCTTGATTGATCACTTCTTTAGTAGTCGACATTACTTCCTTTAACTTGGAGAAAATAATTGGGAGGAAAGCTGATTCGCCTAAAGTACGTAACCTTTTCATGGACATTCCAAATCTTCCGTATCAAGCAAAATATATCCAGTCACTATCAATCGCGGGAATTTAAGGCGCCATCGACTATTGCACTCACATTGACCTTTGCCTTGGTATGTCCATTCACCTATCCCTTTCGGAGTAGGATCATTCGAAAATACCATTTTTTTATGATGAGCCTATGAAGCGTTTCATAAAAAAACCTTATTTCTTCCAATATGGCCAGACTTTGCATAGACAGCCATTTCACCCCCATTGCGTTCACATAATGCACCATTCAAGGATACCCACGTTCGGGACGACATTTTTCATTCTCTTGGGAACCTCATTCCAAGCAATCATCTTTACCGCCTACACTTGCCTTCCGCCTCATTTACTATCCTTTCACTTACCCCTATTTCTCCCTCCAAAATAAAATAGATGGCGTGCATACCTCTCCCAATTATCTATTACCATGACATCAAATGCACGATATCTCATGGAGCATTCATTGAAACTCTTTAGAAAATTTCCTTACCACTAAATCTTTCACTCTAGTGACCCATTTTCTCAATAAAAGATTAGAGAGAGTTTAATGAGTATTTTACCACCATGGTTTAACGAAACCTTTGAGGAAATAAATACCATTTTTAATGTTCTTTAAACAATGACCGAGGTAAAAATAACAAAATTTCATCACGAACTTATAACTCTCCAAATCAGGAAAGCGATCAATTAAAGGTTATTTTATGTTAAAGAATAACAAAGTACCTCGCTAATTTATAGTGTCGCTGGTTATGAAGCTCATAGCATCATGGTATCACGAAAGTTCTTAAACTATTTTATAGCACATTATTCATTCTGCCTAAGAACACTGAATTTAGAAGTTAAATATCGGCACAAATGGTCGTCATACTGAGTACATAGAGTGTGAAAGGCATCCTCCAGGAAAAAAAGGAATCAAGTCTCACTTTTTTATAGAACAGGCTTTAAAAAACAACGTTGTATTCAATGTACGCATGTCTAAATTGGAGATTTACAACACTTGTTGGGGAATATAGGAGCGATTAGGTACCAGCCAAAAGAAGAGACGTATACAATGAAGGAGAAAGAGACAAAAACACGAGAAAAGTGCTTTGGGGTGGCAGTGTTTTTTTCTGTATGCATCATAAAGGAGAAGAGTATGAGGGAAAGACACTATCGAAAATATCAGTGCAAAGGTCGTTCTTATTTGCCTCGCTAAGTAGGTTGGTTTGAAAAGTGATGGACTAACCTGATGACTCAGAGTCCTTGGATACCAACGGAGGGATTTATCTCCCAGCCTTTTATGAGTTGGTTGAAACTCTGTGTGCAAGTTTCTCCCTTCGAGAGGTGTTTTAACTAAATATTAAACCTGATACCTACAAAAACGACAAAAAAATTGTTTCCAGTATATATTTTGTTACCGAGGTCAATCCCAGATTCTGGTCGAAAACTCCTAATAGCAGAAATAGTATAGTATAATAGAGCAGCCGTACTATTTCTGTTACCGCGGAAGGCGCCGGTGCCAGCGAGACATTCGTCTATTGTACTAAAAAGTATCTGTTTGACCTAACTGACTGCAATGAAATCAGACAGAAGAATAAAAAACATGTTCCAGCGTAAAGGCGGTAAAATTTCAATATACACCGGTCATGGTCTAGGCATCAAGTGCCACTTTACAAAATATAACTAATAACCTCAGGTTTGACTATGTGGAACCTCTCCATATCGGAAATTAAAATACTCTAGTAATAGTACGCTAAATAGATTTATACCTTACAACCCGAGTTTCGTCACATAATGACATCTTCAGGTAAAAAATATTTGTCTTACGGAAAAATATATTTAGTGGTCCATTACTAGAGTACGTTAATTGCCACTTTACGAGTTGAAACCTTGAATTAGATATCCATTGGTCAGTATCAATTATGTAAAAGAAATGAAATTAACCGTCTTTCTTGATCATACTGACGGATCAACATTTTTTCAGTAATATGCACGAACCATAACCCGAAATACGCCATTCAACATCTGACCTAAGAAAAGGATTTAGATTATCTTTTCAGGAAGTTCAAACAGAGTTCTTCCCAAAATACGTTATAATTATTTTCAAACCTCGGCATACTAAGCCATGGGTTCCAAACTTTTTTTATGCCCTACACCCACAAAAAAATTAATTTGTCTTCGAACCCCTTAAATTAATAATTTATTGAAGAATGAAAGTAAAAGTAACCAATTGAGATTAGCAGGATCAATTTTTCCTAATTTATATGAACATTAATTATATATACAGAAAAAATATTTAAAAAATGAAAATTTTCATAGATCCTATAAAAATGGACTTTTTATGAGAACAGAACACTGAAATGTTAGCTTATTATCCCCAAGGGGAGCGAGTACTCCTGGTTGGGAAACCCTGAACAACATTGTCGAATAATTTGCAATCGCTTAACATGAAGGACTTAGACTGCAGAACTTATACGCATAGGATGTTATTTCCTTTCACCACCAATGGGAGATCGTAGTAGCCGACATTAATACTTCTTTGAAGATGTCTTTGCAAGCTTGCTCTACTTGAGAAACTTCTTTGAATGAATTCCTTTACAAATGAAGATTTCCGCTATGGCAAGTGAGCATCGTCACCTCTGTCAGGTGATGACTGGAAATTTTCACATACCAAATAATATCCCAACTTTTCAGGGAAGATACAGGAATAACATGACCACAAGATCACAAGTTCTGATGTTATCAAGTCCATTCATGAATATGTAAGAGGAACTTAATAATACACAAAGGTCCTAAATCTTCAATTGTAAATAGCATTATTCATCTTCTGCCACACACCTTTGAGGTGTTTCGCGGCCATCATATACCATCATTGGATGATATGGATGAAAGACCGACATAGACTCCCTCCATCACTGACCATTGCTTGAGGGCAACCTTTGAGGTCACTCGGTGATGTGGCGATTAGCTGACGACCCTGAGGGGTCATCCCCGCGTGCTCAACGAACAATCCTTTCGCCATCCCGTGACCCTACCGTTGAACAATGGTGAAGGGAACAATGTCAACAGTGCATAACATGCGTGGGTAATGGTTCCCGCAGACGTCGCACCAGGGGGAGGTTAACACGCGACCTTCGTTTTATAATGCGGAATTTCAATCGCGAAGACCGGATAGCAAATTGGTGGAGAATCGTTGGGGATACAACTGTATTGATTCCGTCCCCTGGGGGGGGTGTGTGGATATGGGGGAATGGGAGGAACAACCCTTGGGACGTGGTGATTGTTCAGCGGACTCGCGCCCTTCGGCATTCATTTTTTTTCTAATTCCAACCGACCGACGGACGGTGTCGGGAGGACGCGAAACGGATGCAGGAAAGAGGGAACTCAGTGTTATCCTGGCTCTCTCGGAATTGCCGTTTGCGGTCCAAAGCCTCTATTTGCCTTTCAGATGCTGCTGCTCCTCCTACATCCCCCCCACATCCCCCCCGGTGCGCCACAGCGACCGGCCCCCGGCCTCCCCCAGTGGAGGGGCCGGGGCAACACCGGCGGCGACGGCTCTCTCCGTGTTCCGCGGGTTTGAGCGAGTGGACGATGCGGTGGGAAATGAGAAAGTGTGGGCGCACGGGTGTGAGACGGGGGAGAGGGGGGGGGTTGTTCATGAGCTGGGTTGAATCACTCTCTCACATCCCCCCCTTCTCAATCGTTACATATTTGATCGGAAGAATATTGTGCGCGCGGGATAGTGTTGTTAACACTGTTAAATATTCTTAGGGTTTGTTTTGCGGGCGAGTGTTGCGGATGCACAGTGCCTCGCGGGCGAATAAAATATTCAAGTCTTTTGCGCAGAGTCGGATCTTTGGTTTTCAGGTCCACCCCACAATGGCCACCACCCCGATTTTTTTTATTTCCCCTGTTTGCTGATTTTTCTCTATTTATCTTTTGCTTCGGAGAGAAAAGAATCTGTCGGGTCATCCCGCCTACTTGATCGGTGTACGCGCGGATCCGATTGGATGGGAAACACTCCGCCCAGATATGCATTAATATTTATACCAATGTCATTGCCATTTTATACGAGTGTTTTAGGTATACATGCTTCACATTTGGAAATGCTGATAAAAAATTCGCAAAACTAGGATCAAATTACAAATAAGTATACCAAACTCGTCCCTGGAGGCAAATTTCTCTCCTATTGCGATATTGGATGGATTGGATATTTGAGGAGGAGACCGACAGCCAAGGTCATATGCGCCATTGGAGGCAGGTGAGAGAAGAAGTGTGGATAGAAACCCGGTGTCGGAGTTAGGCTCTTAAGGAAAGGTGCCAAGGGGACCACAGTTTACCGTCTCATCCGACAGACGGAGTACTGCACTTAAGCGCCCTCCACAAAACGCTCAATACAAGTAGGGATCGGGTTTCATCTAAAAAACATCTTCTTCTGCACAGATTTGAATCCTGGCCGTCTGTGTGGTTAGCCAGTTCTCCAATCCGATTCCCCGTATCCTGGAGGCCAGCTCAAATTAATATCAAAACATTTGGAATATTATGGTTTACTTGCGGTATGTCGAGTATGTCAGTCTTCCTCAATTAATGTCTCGCATATGTCAGCAAAGGAAAGAAGATTATGAGGTTCCTTTGAAGCTGTGCAAAAAGTATAACAGATTCACGTTTTCTTGGCCTTAAAACATCGATTAGTAGCGAAATAAGTGTTTCGCGTGTTTCTGAATCCTCGAGAAACAATTTAACATAACTGAGAGCAGATAGGAACGAAAGCCACAGTATTTCAGCCACTTTTTTATCTGTCTACATAAATCCGAGGACTCCGATCACGCAGAATTTAAAATGACCAAATTAATAAATATATCTAGCTTGCAATTCACATTTAAATATGAATATACTACTAAAGCAAATAATTCGTTAACCAAAACATGTGAATAACATGTGCACTATTTCATATTATAATGTAGAATCATGTATTTCAATTGCAAAATGTATTTTGAAAATACGGATACAGCTTGCTAGAGCATTTAAATATACGACGAATATCCAGAAACGATCGTACTTCTGCACGAACGTGGTACATACCCTGATCTACTGAGAGGGAGTTGACACCATTATGAGTTAGCTGATAACTGTGTACGCTTTGTGGAGCTGGTTTGAATTGGCGAGTCAATTTAAATATCCTGCCCCTTATCAGATAAGGTCTATAATTTACCAACGGTATTGTTTTGATTCGTGATAATGCTCGACCTCACACTGCACATGTGACACGGCAACTTAACAGAACTTTAGTTGGGAGCAATTCAATCACCCTCCATACATCCTGGACCTCGCTCCTTGGGACTACCATTTTTTGTATCCGAATTCAAGCATTGGTGGCAAAAGGTTCAGCGATGACGACGAGATCAAAGGATATGTTGTTACTTGGCTAATATCACTGGCAACACCTATCTGTGAAGAGGAAATACAAAAGCTATGACAAGTGACTGAAGAATGGTGGGATACATGCAGAAAAATAGTTTAAAGTCTCAAGATTTTTTCAAAATAATTATTTTCCTGAATATTTACTAGTTATCTTTGACCTGTCAAATGGAACTTACTTTATGGATCTACCTAGTACATGATACACATAAAAACTACGATGTGGATATTCTATGCCACTTTCATCCGAATTGTACCATCGAGACAATGAAAATCCGTGAGAATTTATGCAGGCTCCAACAATATGGTCTCTTTTTTTTACTTCGAGTGGCCATATGCTTTATTTCCACATGAGAAATTGCCATGCCACATCTGCGCCGTGATTCGGGATATTACTGCTTAACGAGAAACGCTGGAAATATTCCGTATCCCCATCGGCTTGCGCTTATGGAAGAGAGAGACACGGCCAGATGGATGAGAAATTGTAAGCAGCCACCTACCGAACACATCTTCGCCCCACTAGCGCTGGCGCTCTCACACATATACAGATACACGCGGAGGGAGACCACTCTGAGAACCCCGCCCCGCGGCCCATGTGTACCACAGGGCACAATCCTGTCTCCCTGCCGCTTCCAGTAATTTATTTATCTCCAGTCCCGCCCCCGATCCGGTGCAGAGGCGCATATCAATCCGTTCATCCATCAATCCACCCCATAGCGCACACACATACACACATGGAAGCGGACACTTTCTACCCTATGCCCCCTCTACACCGTCTCCCTCTCCCCCCCCCAATTCGGTACGACCAACTTCCCTCTCCACCTCGGAATACCTTATCCATCCTCCAGACATCAGTTCCACCGCTCCCGCCAAACCCGCCCCCTCACCATGCTTTGGTGCCTGTTTTGAGGGATGGGGAAGGTGGTTGGCAGGAGGAGACGAAGTCAATGAGGTGCAGGGATACGGGAGGGAGAGGGAGGCGTCCTTTGGACAGATTGGAGAAGGGCATAGAGAGGGGGGACCGTTCCAATGACGACCTCCTCACCTCAGACCTCCCACCATCACCCCCACACGCTCAGAAAAAGACCGGCTGGGGTAGTGTGCAAGGGCTGTAATGGACGGATAAGAAGGGGAATGATTAGGCGAAATGTCAGGCATTTATTCCCGTGCGTGGGGAGCGGGGAGGAGGGGTGTAAATGGATGCTAGGACAGGATTTGAAGCGTAAGCTAAGGGAAAAATGGAAGAAGGAAGGCAGAGAGAGTGGAGGGAGGGGAGATTGTCTGGACGGTGCGACGCGACGGTGAATGCAATGGGGGTTGATGCCCAGAGAGAGAGAGTGGGTGCAGAATGACACTCATTTTTCTTCCCCAACTCGAGGATGGTGTGTCTGAGTGTCTGTGTGTCCGTGGAAGCTTACGCAGGCGTTTTTCAGTTCGAAAACAATCCGTTGGGTCCTTCTTAGTCATCGCTTTTACTTTGTCATCAATCAGTCAGTCCGGGTATAAACGCTGCGCGCATTACCTCCCTTCAGAGTCTGCGGCTGCGAGGATTTCGGTCGGATTGCTACGTAACGATGCTTACGCTTAGTGTCACTTCGCTGTCATCGTCGTCCTATTATCCGACGCAAGGATTCTAGGCCACTATAACGGGACGATCCAATGGGCGTAATCTGTTGTTGCACTCAGTAGAATGACACTAGTCCACAGAAATATTTGAAAAATTGGACTGGAGAATGAAGCGGAAAGCAAAAAAAAAGAGTGGTTAGTATTCAACTCAGGCTTTTAAATACGGGTGTTCATAGATTAATCATCTCCCATTCCAAAGATCCAACGTAGGGATCAGGGAGCAATGGTGTTTTTCACTCAACAATATTTTACCTTACTACTGAGTGTATTTATAGAAAATCACACTTACATAGTTCCAAACATAATTCACTTGAGCTAAAGACCTCAAATAACTTTTAGACTAACTCAGACCTACGAGAGAAAAATTATTCCTACATTTATAAACTTCCGGTATGAAAAAATGTCGCCTTAATCCCAATGAAGGCGTAATTTAGTAGAAACATTTTTCTGAATTAGATAAAAATCTAATACGACACGATCAACGCTCAATATAAAGTAGTCACCATTTTTTATAATGTAATTATGTGTCCACACTTAAAGGGTTCTTTGTTCGAAGCCCAGTCCAGGAACATGATGTATTCTTGATGTAATTCGCACGATTTTGTTATTACCACCGGGTGACTCCATTGAAGTCACTGCGAAACAAGTTCCGCAGATTTTTTATAAATCATGTAAGACGTCAGCCCTGAGACCATCTAGATTTCCGTGTGAAACACTCTGTATAGTCATAATTATAATAAGTTTTACACTATAAGATTGCATGGCCCTAAAATACATATCTTTGCTCCACTAACTCAACTTGTTGACAAAAGCTTTTGAGTAATTACGCAGCGTCTGGTACTTGGAAGTGAATCAACTTTGTGCCTCGAATCCTAATAAACTCTGGACGTAAAATTAAAGTTGGGAGAAACGGCGCGAAGGAATCATCCGCCAGGATTCACACGAACAAACTTTCGAAATCTTCAAAATGATCCTCACTCGGGGCCCCACAGCGCAATCAGGGAAATGCCGCGCATATTTCGCTAAGCCGTCGAATTCCGCCCCAAACTTTCTCGGCCTCGCTTCTTGCCTCAGAAAGTCGCCGCGGATGCAATGAGAATCGCCGCAGGGAGGGAAGAGGGCTTCGCCGCGGCAGTCAAAAGTAAGCCTCCGGGAGACCAACCGGAGAAGGGAATAGATGCGCAAAGAATGACTCCCCAACCATAGCGCCATCAATTTGCATCGCCATCCAAACGTGCATCCATTCCCGCAAAACCTCCTGAATATTCATCGCCTACCACGGAAAATTTTCCCACTCGATTCCGGTTGATTAAACTCAGTCTTCGTTATGAGTCTCGCTGAAAACTACAATTAATATTTGTTAGTTTATCGCAGTCAAACGAGGAAGCCAGTGAGACTTCTGAAGTCAAATTACTACAACTATTCTTATTCTCTGAGACACTTATGCACTATTAGGTGCGCTCAAGTTTCGAAGAAATTTTTACTCCTCGTTTCCCTAATTAATAACTTTTCATTTAAAAAACACTTCCTACAAATCTCTTTCCTGTATTTGATTTGATCCGGTTCTTCATGATTTCTTCGTTAATTTCACTTAAAATCTATTCAAATAAACGTCAATTTCAATTTTAAAATATCTAAAAATGGCACTTTTTTTACTATCCGGCTTGTTGTCCTCTAAAGTGCAACATTTACATTACATGATTAAAATCATCTTTTGATAAAAACCTAAATCTTTATTTACAGCCAATTATTTTGCATTGTTCCTACTGTTACCATCACTAATAAATCATTTTCTTGGGTTAAGAATTGGGAAAACAATAGGACACATACTTGAGGCAACACTTACTTAAAATGACACTCGATTTGGGTGTTTCATAATGCTTTTACAAATGAAAAATTGCTAAACTTTTAAGAGAAAATTTACGAAGATAGTTTTTTTCATAACTGAGTTCCGTACATACCGAGTTCTTCGCGTAGCAGGCGAAAGAGAATCGGTATTTCACTATATAGAGTCTGCCTCAGCTGGCGATCCAAATTCATCCAATTAATCAGCCTGATAGTATGAATTAGCTTGATAAAGAGTTTTTAGTCCAGCACTACCTTATCAATACTTAGGTATGAAAACATATTCAATGAAGACAAAAAAGCTGCTTAAATATACTAGATATGATAATCATATAAATACCACAGAAAATGTGGTATTTTTATCGCTTTTACTCATTTATATTTGCATATGTCATTTATATATTCATCGGTCCGGCTTCTAAGCTGCTTTTTGTACTTATTCAAAAGATGTCATCATGGCTAAAAGGTGAATTGAACCAATACAAATACTCACATTTAATGAACTAACCTTTTTCACAAAGTTTAGTTGTTAATTATCGCAAGTTATACAACACCCAGTGTTAAGTCCTTCCAAATTATCCGCGCTATCCGTATTTAGTATTTGCACTCCCGATGATCACTCGAGAATATAAACTTCCAATCTTATTTACAGAGGATACAGAGAAGGCAGAGGCGGATTTCGAGGGAATACCAGTAGGCCTTCAGAGTACGAGAGAGGGACAGAAGCCGCGAGAAATAAGTAATGAGAGAAGAAAGCCAGTGGGAGAACGAGAGAGTGTAATGGAACCAATGGAACGTTTCATAAGCATACTCGCCTACCACTCTCATGCGCCTCCTCTCCCATGGTGCATCGCGCGAAAAGCGGGAGGGATACGAAGCCAACCGTCACGACTAGAAACCTACCACATCACTGTTTCAATTCCATTCATTGTGGGCAAGCCCATAGTAACCCCGCTCTTATTGTCATAAATCTTTATCCCATCTCATTTCCAAAGTACATGCAGGTATTAGAGGTAAATAACCAATCCATTCTGATACTTTCGCGTCGTTTAGTAACGGGAAACATTGTAAAGACAAAAGATGATTTCTTTAATGGCGCCGGACCCGACCTATTTTGTATTCACTTTCACATGGAAATCCATATGGAGACAGTATTGGAACCCATTCGATCAAAACATGGCGATCACGTGAGTATTTCCTTACCATATGAGTGATCGATGCATACGCAGCACTGTGGACTGAAACATAAGAAAAAATATCGTCACACAGTTGGATGATTCGACAATGCAAAACAAACACCAGGCCAAGGCCAAAGGGTCCCATTTTTCTTCCATCCCAGGATAAGTTATTGCAAAGCCATAAACGGGGATGAAGCATTAACACAGCAGGTTAACACGTGATCAAACAGCACGTTTTCAAAGCATAGCTACCGCAAAATTTCCTGGCATAGACTTGCGTGGTAAGGAGAGGACATAATAATGGAGGGTGTGAATTGTAAGGAGGGAGAGGAAGAGGAGAACAGAGAAAGAGAACGTGAGAAAGGGGTGATAAAAATATCCGAGACTCCAATGACCGATGGCGGCGCTGTTGTCGCTGACGTCATTTCCCAATATGGCCGCCAGAACGATGATAAACATCAGCCAAAGTATACCATTACACGGTTATGTTCAGCAAGAGCGAAGGCAAACTGCCTGGATTTACGCTACTAAATTCATTGAGTTTAATTATCTTATGTGGGGAGAAGGCATTCGTTGATTTAACGCCTTAGAAAGTACTCGGACTGGCCCTAATTCGTGAGGAGAATAACATGTATATGTTTGAGAGTTCGAAGATTTTGCAGCGTTAACAATGTCTTGCACGAATATTTGTTCACCACGCGGGACTTGTTATGTAGAACCATGTAGGATCAAGATAGTACGCTATATAATTTTTTAAACCACGCGTGCAATGCCGTATTTAAGGACATGTGTCAGTATATTGAAGTCATAGTAAATTAGAGTTGTTTAGGTGCGTCGATGACTATTTTAATATCACTTGAGTTACATCTCAACTTCTCATTCCCTATTCTAATGACTTTTGTTGATGTGATTCCCACGACCAATGAAAACTTTTTTCAAAACTACGGCTGGTGCTGTAACCAATTTTATAGAATTTGTTTGATTCGCATTCCTAAGACGTAGGTAGGTATTTATTAGAAATATCTCCAAGTGCCCAGGAGGATTTGAGTGGTAGTCACTGCATGTCAATGAAAATTTGAAATGGTTAAAGCGTCGTCTTTAAAGCTACTTCCATTGGAAGCTAAAAAAATTAATCGTTGGTTAAAAGGACTTCAGGTCTAGGAAAGTTAATGGAGGAAGGGCATCTAATAAAGTAACATTTGAAGAGCTCTCTTGGGAAGACTTGTATCTCGCATTGACGTCATTATGTCTGGAAAGATATTCTTTTTGGAATAAACTAATGAGAATCATTTCATGTAATCCCCTTCATTGAGGAAATTAGCCATTTGCCAGAGGTAGATTCTGTGGCAACATTTAAAGACGATTTTCATCATAAAGGTAATTTAAAAGTTTGTCAGAAATAATTTATTTCACGTTATGCGTATTTGGCCATTTTTTTAGTAAATAAAAGTGTTCGGATTGATACGCAGCCGTTCAACGGCAATTTTAGCGGTTGGATTACTGAGTTCCATTGAAATCAAAAGAGGTAAATAAGATAGTGCAGTAATGTCGTTGACTCTAAAGTTCTGAAATGAATAGCGAATGTTGATGATGCGAAGGTTAATACATGTCGTTACAATCATAAGTGGAGTGAATTTGGTGGCATTGTATTTAAATCACAGGCTTTGGAACGGGGAATGGCCATGACAAAAACATCTATCATGCACATAAATTTCCGCTACCTTACAAAATACAGATGTAGTATCTCGCATCATTTACCTAATCGCCAATGCAGGATGTGAGGCAGATGCAGAAAGTCCCAAACTGTAGTGAATTATATTAGGAGAATTATTTATAGTTTAGAAATAAATAATCTCGGCAAAGCTCACTAACACAATTTGAAAACCTAACTCATATCTTAAGTTTAAAAAAAAACATGCTATGACTAAAAATATTCCGTCATTAAATAGAATCGAACCGAAGCAACGTTATGTGAGAGGCAAGAACGGTACCCACCGGGCCTATGCGGTGGGGCTAATCATTGAAGTTAAGAATTGCAAGAATTCGTGCGCGAATATATGGACGCGAGGTGGGTAAAATATCCCCTGCTTTAATTCAATAGTTATTGCCCGACAAATTGAGGATATCATGCAGCTTTAATTCTGCTGTTCGTTTTTTGAGTAAAATGGGCTTATTATTTTGTTGTGGTAGGGAGAAATATCATCTAAAGACGTCGGATGATGGCATATCCTCTTGCATGCTAGTCCCATATTGAAGTTATTTTTTGCTAATATATTTCTTTGTTTTATTCCTGGGAGTCCTTTTTACTCGTAAACGCAATAATAGCTTACGTATAACTAGCTATTCATCACAGTTTTGGAGGGAATGTGTAAAGAAATCGTAAATTTAAATATAAACTCAGGAAGGTATCCCGTTATTGCTTGCCGTCATGGTGAGGGAAATCTCCTCATAAGTTCTTACCGTCTCAACAATAGACGTTAATTTACAGATATAATTCACGGTATCAAACATTTTTGGGAATATATATATCATAGCGAACTCCAAAATACCCCATCAAAAGTTATTTAAAAAATACGAACATCCGGATTTCTCTGTTTTTTTTCCCTTCGTCGCGAGGTATGTTTTATCGTCAATTTCAATGGTTATATGAATCGTACAACTTACATCCATCCTTCTAAATTAAAAACACAATTTTTCTTGCATGTCTAGAGATATATCTGTAAAATTAAACATTTAATATTTCAATAACAAATACACCTCTACGATAAACACAAAAAAAGCACGCCACGCCCACTGGCAGTATCATCGTTCCAGCGTTTTCAACTTTCCCCGGTAGATGGTGTCTTCCCATTCTGGAGTCTCGGATACTGTGAAACCTTCCTAAGCGGTCACCTCCCTCAAGCGGTCACCTCTTCAAGCGGCCGATTTTCTTGGGAACGGAATGAATTTCCCACACAAATAAACAATGAAAATTTTTCCTCCTCTTAGCGGTCACCTCATTAATCGGCCATTATCTCTTGAGTCCGGTGGATGCCGCTTAAGGGAGTTTGAGCAAATGGTTGCCTAGTCATAATGGAGATCGTATACGAATTATAAGTTTTAACTTCACCAGCTGAATGAAGCATAAATTAAATAATGCAATATTAATGGCGAAATTATATGTGTTTAAATGACTGAAATTCTTAGGAATTAAATTAAACTACCTACTTTAGTCTTTAACTTGACTCCATTTCCTCGCGCGGTTCGTTTGAAACTCCTTCACAACGGAAGGTATCTTGTGATCCTGATAAAATACGGCGGTAACTATGATTTATTTTCGAAAATAGTTGAGAAAATATACAAACTCAAGTTTTTTTACGAGATATAGGTGTTATAAATTCCGCACTTTTTACATATCTCTCTCTTTTGTGCATACACGTTCCATTTCCCATTCGAAATGGCTGGTATTTTTCGCCAAAAACCCTGAAAAGTAGTTCGGTAAGGGGCTGATATTACAACATCTTTGGAGGGAAAGGATATTTTTCTTTAAAACGAGACCAAATTCATTGACTTATCGATGAAATGATATTTCGCTCAAACTACCTTAATACATTTTTCACTGCAACTTCGCTAATGATGACATGAGGCATAGAGGTAAGTGGTTAAAACTCACTCATCAATACTATTTCCCAAGAACCCTACACTGAGGTCTTATTTTTGAGAAAAGTGGAGACGGGACGGAAGGTAGCGGGGAGTCACCCCACTTCTGAAAGTACTTGATTTGGCAGCTATTGGAAATTTTTCTAACCGACCATTCACACCATACTACCTTTCTTTCCCGTTCGGTTGGAAGGTTTTTGAAGGTTTCACCTCACTGTGTACCGCCAGGAACTTTTGCACGAGCAATTCTTGGAATTATACTTGATTAAGGTGGGAGCCCCTAGAGACTCGGAGGCTACATGCTAGGCTTAGCTTGCTGGAAAAAATTCAGAACTGGTTTGTTTTAGAGCGACGCAGATAATTTTATCTTGATTTCTCATTAGGTCTCTCTAGGTCTGACAGAAGCGATAAAATAAGAGAGATGCATTTTCGAGCAGATAGGAGCAAAAACTCGTTCTTTCCGCGCACAATATGTGACTACAATAAAAACAGAGCTCCGCTAAGTACACTCCCAAAATACACGTCACCATTCACCTCCATAAATCATATCCCTTACATCTTTACACGGATGTTGTCCTAACACACCTTGCCACACGCCCATGCGGTGGCTCGCAGGGTAGTATGTGGATGTAGATGTATACTTGCTCACTCGCCCTACACAAAGCCTCTTGGCTCAACACTTTCCGGCAGCGTGAACTCTCAAAACCTTCCCCTCGCCTTCTTTCGATCCGCACGCGATAAACTGGTGACGGGGGAGGAGGGTTTCGGGACGAGGGAGGTCGGTATGGGGCGGGACTACGAACGTGAGGTCGGTCAACTGAACCGCGAAGATAACGGACGACCTGTTGTTGCACATTACGCCATCCACTGGCTCTCGCCCCGTCCTAATGAAGACCAGCGCACCATGTTCTCGTGTATGGGCGCGCCAAGGGCTCGGAGAAGGCGGGGGAATAAAAGACGGGACGAAAAATATTATTTAGAGAATGCCTCGTTCTACTTTAACTAAATGAACCCGCGAGACACACAGGGTAAAGCGTCCAGTAAAATACACGTCCTGCACGAAACACTTTCGTGAAACGGCAATATTTATTCCCCCACGTCATCCTGACGCGAGGGACAGATAGAGTTATTTTTTTAAACCTGTAAAAGGAGAGGGAACAAAACGTTGGGGTAATTTGGATATTCGCCTGGCCAAAATATACTTTTCTCCATCTACATACACGTGAATTATTCATGGAGCGAGTAAGTGCCATGCTGTAACGGATTGCCGCAAATTTTGCTGGCTTAAAACTCTACAAAGGCAGATACAATGATAAAGAATAGAATTACGAATAGTTTTAGACAAGAACAAGTCATTTCAGCAAGTGATGGTAGGGGACAGTGCCAGGATGAAAGACTGGGAATGAATTTGACCCATGCGAGAGCTGCTATAAACCAATTCTCAGACAGACCATCGTAACAAAATTATTATTATCATATCTCCTTTGTATTTTTCGGTCGTGCTGGTTTACTCAGAAATACGGGTACTATACCAAGTACTCTCAGAGAAAATTAATTCAGTTTTATTTACCTGAATTTCCTTACTATATGGCATGTTGCTATAATGAAAGCCTCATGAATTTGGATGCATACGTTGTAATGTAATTTTAGTTTTTCCAGACTTTTTCGTATTATTCCAGTGGTTGATACTACTATGGGTAAAATCTCAAACTTGTTCATTTTCCATAGCCTTAATATCTTAGCTGTAAAGTCCTGATACTTGCAGTCTTTTGCCAGTATGGTCCTTTCTATATTACCTGTCAAAGGAACTGCTATATCTATGAAGTAGACAGTTTTTCTTAATCTATCAATAAATTGATATCAGGTCTATTGTGATATATTCCTTTGTCAGTAATGATAGTACGGACAAAATATAGTTATTATTACGAGTATTTATTGACAGTTATTATTATTATTAAATGATAAATAATCGACTGGTAAATGAATGCTATACAAAATGAAAAGGCAAGTTTGCGAAAATATTGTTTCGAGTACCAACTTGGGAAAGTTCATTTCACTGAACGAGCTCATTCTCCAAGCCTTTTACATAAAAGATTGAAATTCCCAATAACAGCAAACCCGAAAGTTTGAAGTATAATTTTGCCTTAACTGCTATCCTAGCATTGAAAACATAAGAGAGCGTATTGGCACATACTTTGTAGAACCCATGGATTTCCATATTTTAAAGTTAACACTTGTACATAGTCCACACTTTTATTTTCTTTACCGACAATGGTTTTAGCACATTATGCCATCATCAGGGTATATTAATCCAAATGTCTCAGCCTTTTATATATTTACAAAGTGAGGTGGGGAAGAGAAGGGTATGGGGGATTTTAAACAAGGATAGCAAGTGACGGTTGGAACAGAGAAGAGAGGAGAAGAAGGTGGAGGCTTTGGAAATGGTTGAGAATTGGTGAGGGGGAGTGGCACTGGGAGAGTGTTTGGTATTGGATAAGGGGTAGAGTCCTTATGACACAGGCTGGGAGGTTTGAGGTAAAGGAGAGGTGAATGGAGAGCAAATTAAAGGCTGAGAGTAATGAAATGTGAAAATAAAAGTAAAGAAAAAAAGTTTGGTAATTGTGCAAGTGTTTATTTTCAAATATGGAAATCCTTAGGTTCCAAAAAGTATGTGCTAATACCCTCTCTTATTTTCGCAATGCTAGGCAGCATACCCTCCGAATAAGCGCACGATGCAAATGAGGCGGAGGACTGCAATGAATTACGAGGAAAGGACCCAGCAAAAAAGAGCGCGCCTCTCCATTAGCTCGTGATTGACAATTTACGGCAGAAAGGACGAGACTATCGTCGAACAGTTCATTTGCAGGCCCACACGGGCCTTTATTTCAAGAACAACCTTCACCAATATGTGTCAATAGCGCTGTCGTTATCACCTTTTCATTCGAAGGGGCTCGAAAAAGCTTCCTCTTTCTCTCCACAGTTCCGGAGATTGAAATTCCGAGGTGAAGAGGTGAAATACGGCAATCTTCGTGGGATGTAGGCTTTTAACGACCAACAGGATTGAAATGGCGTAGTTGAATTGGGCTCTACAAATACTCTCCACTGTTCCCGCTGCTACACGCATTAAGATTTTCTCGGGAATCGATAGATGCACGATTATTTCGCTATTGCCGTCGTTGTTCCCAAGTTTGCTCTCTCTCTCTCTCTCGGTTTCGACGGCGCTTTCCGAATGAGTTCTCCCGCACTTCGCCCGCCGTGTTAACAAAGAGCGCTTACCTCTGCAAGTACATACAAGCGACGAGAAGGGCAGATGATGAAACAATCGATTTACGGGTGCGACTCTTCCGCTCAATAGCTCGTTATCCTCGTCCGATTGTAATGCAAGGGCGACAAGCGCACGTATCCCCTTCTGTTTCATCCGGAATCGGCTCCGCGAATCGAACCGAGAGTTTTTTTTGCCGCTTCCGAAATACAGAAAACTATTCGACAAACACGCTATACCAGCGCTATCCATAAAGTTTATAGGTATTTATTTTAAATGATTGGCAATTGAAGCAAATGAATTCTTACTTTGAGATAGCTAAAACTTATACTCTTATTTATTTAATTTAGTATACTCAGGCCAAACAAAAATAAATTGGAATGGGTCATAATAAAAACGATGTTCTGTTCTACTGTGTTTTTATGCTCTCTACCCGTTTCAAAGTCTATAGAATCATTGTCAAGACTGTCAACAATTTTTTGTCTTGAAAATGACACAATAGATATATTTGCACATCGTTTTCACTACTCAATTCTTCCTTATCGACGTTCCACAGCGTAATGCCACAATCAAATGACTTGAAAAATAATTTTGGCAACAATTTTTTAAGTGCCCAGAACATAATGCGACAGAGTCGAAAAATCGGTTGACCGAATAAGTTATCGTTTTTTGAGATACGATGCATTTTTTTTCGCAATGCTGGAATTCCAAAATGAAGACCCTGAAATCTTAGAATACATAAATACTTTTACTGCCTTTCCATCAGAATAGAACTGATGAAGCTAAATAACTATCAGTTTGAACAAGGGTACTCAACCTGAGATCAAGAATAAACTCAAGTTGCCACTAAATGAGTGAGCGAAAAAGTTAATCGAGGTAACTTTGATGCTTTAGATTCAGGAGACCACATCTGCCATTATTTTTTATGGTCAATGCTGAACAGAAGGGCTTGATAAATACTCATGTCTAACAATTTGTTCTAGTGCCAAATAAGATTGGAATGAAATTGGTTACACATTAAAAAATGAACCTTGTCTATTGATGGAAAATAATGAAACTCATAATAACAACAACCCTTACGTCATTCCAATGTCTAAATAATGAAAGTAAAACAACATAGGACAAGAGAATAGCAAGTGTATTATTCATTACAAATGAATAAACAATTGGCAATTTCAAAACTGAGTAGGTTTTGCCGTCAACTTTAGTCATCTGTAGGCACAAAAATACACAAAATTAGTTACAAAATAAATTAGTATAAAAATAAATCTAGCTGAGTGATCAATGAGATTGAATTTGGGATTGAAGCTCGTCCTTGATAATTAGAGGGTAAGTGAAATAAAAAGTAAACAATTATATGTTTACGTAATAATTCAACAATGGTGATCATCATGGACCCTTGGTTCACGTGATTACCTTCTCCAAAGGGACGTGTTCAGAAATTGGCTGCATTCGTTACTGTCAACTGCATTACTATCTTGGATAGATTCCACCATAATTCTATTAATGATGTCACCCGCACATTGGCATCAATTATTAGAGATAAAACACCACAAAGGTATATCAATAAAAAAGTAAGAGAAAATACTAAAGAACATCTTATACAGATATTTCTCCTTAGAAATGAAACTATTCTTCTTTCACCTCCTTCATTTTTAATAAATAAGTACCATGAGATCAAGACGAAATTGAGAGCTCGCTTAAAATGTGAACGCAAGTAACTCCAAAAGGTTGATCTCAGTCCTTGAATCAAGGCATTACAATAAGAACAACTCCAGCTATTTCGCACCATTCAAAGGGTTCATTCCTTAGCGAAGAAACATTTACACCGGCGAAAAACTCTACAACGAATGCAATGATGTATTTACGACACAGACGGTAATAGCAGAAGCAAATCACGGCTACAGTTGACTGAGCGAAGCGCAACTTTAAAGAGTGATGGTTTGAGAAGAGGAGGCCGTCTGAGAAAAGGACATGCGGAGACGGAGCATGCTAGGCAATTCTGCCAAGATTATTGCATTTAACAAGAGAGATTGGGAAAATATCAGCTATGTGTTTCGACGACAGTGCTTACCCGATCCGAGCAAAGCTGGATCGCAACCCACTGGAAATGTCCAAATAAACAATTGAATTCAGAGCCACAGAGAGCTAGAAAGTTGATGTGAATATCAGAATGAGCATTTCTAAGAGTACAATGAAGATTTTTTAACCTTGAGGGCACGGGAAGTCTTACGCTGAGACCACTTATTCATGCCAAGATAGTTTGTAGCGAATGGGCACCTATAGTGAAAAGGATCTTCCGCACAAGGGCCACGTTGAGTCACTACTGAGTCTATACAACCTTAACGGATCCCAGCAATCACGTATGAGTTCATACGATTTTGAATCGAAATAGGATGTCAATAATTACAGGATTACACAAACGAAACCACGTTATTCTGAGAGATATGCAGTCATTTAGATTACCTTAAATGACCATTTGTTTAAGAAGAAAATAAAAATGAGGGATGGTTCCCTCAATTTATTTGTTGCATGGGTGACTGAGACCATGCTGGGTTAAAATACCACTTGGAAAAGTTTTCATGTCCAGAATACTTCTAAAATTCCAATCCCTCTCCAAATGGTTACGAAATTCTGGAGAAACACTATCAGAAATTCAAAAATAACCAATCTCCCATTAAAACTGAAGGTAGACACAAAAAATGAAAAAAAATGACAAGATCGTTATCGAGGCCGGGCCCAAATAAAATTCGTAAATAGCACCACTTCACAATCATCCACGACTTTTCACACCTCGTTACACGAAAACTTCGACGATGTCAACGAACCCATATTAAGTGAGAAGAGATTTTGGTCTTTTAAAGTACCTCGCACTCTCGGCTACCGATTCTAATCAGAAAACTCCGCTTCAGTCACGCCCAAGTAACCTGGAAAAACAATTTAAAAAACAACGCCACGACCCCCCAACTGGTAGCTACTACACTGGATGACTTAAGAGGACCCCGAAAAAAATTGTACGACTTTCGATCACTGAGAAACTATCCCGCTCAAACCTCAACGTTTTAAGGGAGGAAATCCAATTAAACGACTCCATTTAGAAGGGGGAATGCTGAGGAAGGTAGGGGGCGGGGATCCCAGGGCAGCACAAAGGCACGTACGTATCTCCCCAGGACTCACGAAATCGAAACATCACGTAGCAAAGAAGAGGGAACTGAGACGGTGATTGGTCGGACGATCGCTTGCAGGCTCTTCCTTTGGATTAACGGATAAGACAGCCCTGGAGGCAACAGCCAGGCGGGAAAACTGGGTCTACTAACGCTCTTGGCCCTTTATTTTTTCCCATCCATTCCCCGGATGCCCTTTCATTCTCTCTCTCCTTTTTCCCTCACCCCCGATCTTTCTTTTTTCTTCTCATCAATTGCATCCCATTTTTCGCAACCAGCCACCTCATCCCCCGACCCCTATCCATTCAAACCCACATATATTCGAACAAAATTCGCGAGAAAGAAAGGTGAATGCCATGTAAAATTAAATATCAGAAGGAGAGCCTTATCTTCTTCCTCTCCCTCTCACTCCTCAAGACGGTCATTATTCTTACTCCTGGCTGACCTGATTGGGTTTTTTCTTCGAGATCTCCTGGCCTACAAAAGGATTTTCCTCCTCTCCACCCTCCTCTAACTCCGCCCGCCGTTCCTCCACCAAATTCCCACCGCCCAGACGAACAATTCTCGGTTTCACTCAATCTCCCAGTTGCCAGCGTTGGAGGCGGTCGGGAAATTCTTCCAGCTTTTTCATCCCCGTCTCCTCGGTTTCCCGACCGAGCTGATTCCGGTGGCTCCGGGCGAGAGAAATGGGATCGGGAGGACTCTCGAGGCGGGAGGGAGTTGGACTTCCAGCGTGGAAGGAACGAGGAACTTTACGCAGTGAAGGGAGAGGAAAAGGGACTGGGCAGGAAAGACGATTGATGCAGAAACAAGGGAAAGAGATAATGGAGACACGTTTATCGTCTCCGGAACGCATGAAAGTTGAATAGTAGGAATCTACTCTTACTTAACATTGTAGCTTGACGAAATTTCAGTTCGTAATATTATATCACAAATATTATAATATAAAACGTAATGCTTCAATATTCGATATTAAATGGAGAAGTCCGCTAGTTTAAAAAAAACTGCCGAAATCAGCTCGCGAATTTATATCAAAGCCAGTTGGTCCTGCCCGTTGAGGTAGATGGAGAGGGCATTACGCCATCAAACTGAAGCCTGTCATCCAAAATAACAACCGCACTGTTTTACCCTGCTCTTTCTTACTTTCCTTTGATTAGAGCGACGGAGTAAACGAATTGGTGAATGTAAAACAAGAATATCAACCATCTGTTTAAAATTTAAAGGAAGTAACTCTTGAAATATATATTAGCTACTAATCACTTTGGATTTTACTTGATTTTACCGTGTTTTCACTGGGAATGTGCATAATGATTAATTTAAATTTAAAAAATACACATGGAGAATGCATTTCAGTAGTTTGACTGCATGCTGATTTGAAGTGAATTATCAATGGAAATTATCGTAAAATGTAAAATTAGGGAATCATCCCCTAAGCTAAAGGAAAATCGGGGTGAACCAAGATGGCGGATCGACCACGCCCACGTATCAGTTTCTTGAATTAACAACCGTTCTCTCCATTTACCACAATGGTCCAACCTCTCACCGCTGCTTACTTTCTTTACGACACGGGTCGAAAGATGGTGGTTTTGAAAGATGCCAAAATGTACAGGATCAACGTACCTATTCCCAGAGATCGTAGGTACCGTATGTACCGTTTAAAACTTTAAGGAACGTGAATAAGGCGAGCATTCACTCGTTTGCAGAAAGCCACTTATGAATCATAATGCGAGGCAAATATGTAACGACCCCTCCCATGTTTCAATGTATGAAAGTGTGGCAACATGCTGTCAATATCTCCCAATCTCGCTGAGAATGGTTGAGGCGAAACAAGTTACTTCATGCAGCAAATCCGTGACAGTTCGTGTCAGCCACTTTACTGCGGCACTATTACTAATTTAATGTCTTGAGGCTTAATTGAGCAGAATTTAGCTGCAATACTTGTTTTGAATGGAACGTTGAGACGTGACAATACTCTTACGCTTGTCAGGCAAAGAGATTTCCATTCCATGCAATATATTTACTTTTTCTAATTAATAGTAGGTGTCAGTATTTTCCTAGTATCTGACTAAATTAAGTCGTACTTGATCCTTTCGTAGGTTCCTCATATTGGGGTAATTAATTGTAATATTTCTCATTAGATCATTTGTAAGAGTTTTTCATCATGTATTTTTCACTTTAATGCTAAAATTGTATAAGTAAACACCACTGCTATTCTAAATGCCTAATAGACATCGCCTTAAACGGAATGAAGATACTTCATGTGACAAGGAAAAAATATACTGTAATGTATTAATACATAATCAGGCAACACGTTTCAGTTATCTATATAATTGATAAGTATTTCATTAAATATTATATGTAATTATTTCATTATATTTACAACACTTACCTATTATAATTTATCCCAGCCACCTTTGTGGAGCCATAAATTTGATCACATAGTCCATATCTACACTGAACTTCCAAAAGCAATTTTTACCTCCTCAGCCAACTTAGAGGAAAATGTTACGGAATGAACCATATGTAATCAAAAAGATGGAATACACCTAGAATAGCGGCTTTCAATCGAGTGGATAAGATTTGCATAACATTTATTTCGTGAATACTTCACAAAATTAGCGTCAATATGATGATTAGCATACCCGACCAAGATTTTTCAGAAAACGCCCTCTGAAATATTTTGCAAGTAACCATAGAATACACTCAAAAGAAGCAGAATTCAGGCAATGATTTTATTCCAGTTTAATCAGAACATTTGCAGTATTTTCTCAAAAGAAATGTGAAGGAAATATTGCATCTCAAAGTAATGAGTACACCGAAATAGGAGACAAGTTAAAGATATTTCGTCCCTATTTGGGTCAATCAACAATCCACTATCAACAAAAAGCCTAGCATTATATAGGGACCCAGAAAGCATTGAAAGGTTATTTTGGGATATTCAGGAGGAGTAATAGCGCTCCCAAGGCGTTTGATTTTCACTTTGGCTACCAGCGAGGAAGGAGCCAAGAACCTTCCGGAGTGCAGGAAGAGAAAGGGGAGTAAGCAAGACGATCGATGAAAAACAACGGGAATGGTAGTATGGAAACAACTTAATTATTTACTGTAAAGGTTTACGCCAGGACAAATACCACGACAGCAAAAACTATGAATTAATTGTTCAGCCCGGTTAAATTTTTATTCATTAAAAAAACCGCAAATTTTCATTTACAAAATTTCACACCCATAAGACAGGTCACTACCATGAATCCACAAATTTCTACGATATATGCAAAACAAGGCGCAAGTGTTTCCTGAAATAAGATATCTATTGAGATAATACATATCGTGTCAAAATATATCGTAAAATTTATACTAAAATTTTCCTTAAGAAACTCGAAAACTTGGAAGAATAACATTTGACCAATGAATCCTGATTTATTCAAGCATGGATATTTCGAACATATTACGAAAAATGTAATGTGAAAGTAAAACTTTTTTTCTAACTTCTAGATTCACCAAAGAAGGAGGCAACTTACATTTTTCATCCTGCTTTGATGAGTCGAGAATCTACTGCCAGCAGTAATATAAGGAGACCTGAGGTGCGTTGAAAGCACTAACAGTTCATATATTGGGTTTTTCAGGAATAGTAATAATATGAATAATGCTCCTACGATGCTCAACATCGGCACGTTTATAGAAAAATCTTGATTTAACTGACTCACACAGATGATAACAGAGAAGTCCTGAGGTATAGCCAAGCTAAATTTCATAAATCGAGGAAAGCTAATTTTTTAGGCCAATGTTTGAAAAATGTCCTGATAGGATAAATTACATAAAGGAAAAAAGTTTCTTCTATGTTTCCTTTAGTTTCCTTACTATTTTCACCAACTCCATGACCTACGACTGTAAACGAGAAGAATAAACAATTATGTAAAAGAACTACACTAATAAAAATTGAAATATTTCAGCACACATTTGTTAATAGCACCTATATAAAACCAGTGGTTTTGAAAAAATGTTAAACAAACTAAGAAGCCTTGTGATAAAACTGATGAATAAATAACAAAAAAATTGCACTAATTATAAATACAATTTTAAAAAAGCGGATAATTTCTCAATAAAAATTAGAGATTATTTTATTTATGATTAATAAAAAGTAAACATTTAAAACTTTGATGAAAAAAAATCTCCAGAAAATCGAAATTTGTAGCATAAACTTAATTTTTTTGGTAAATAAAAAATATTTCTACGATATTAGCCCAACTGAGTAACTCTTCCCGCATGGTCACTTCAGAATTCCCTGCACAGCTAGGTGATAAAAATGTCGCTATGGATCCCCTTTAGTGGGTCAAAGCTGTCTCTTACACGGCCTTCGGTTTCTGTTTTTATTCTGCCCAGAACACCGGCACACAGCTTAATTGACCTTAAAAACGGAGAGGCGTGGAAGTTCGCCGGCGAAAAAACAAACTTATATAATCGAGAAGCCTTGCTCCGACCGAACGCTAAAGAGATATAAATATTGGGCCAACCAACAGAAAAGGAGGGAGAGAGACTCCAGGCGAGGAAACATCTATAAAATGGGGAAATACGCACCTATGCCTGCGGAGATAGAAAATATCAGCGTCCACGCCCCATAGCTTCCATTTTCATCAGGAAAATTCTCTACTTTTTACCCTCCATGCGACACTGGCACTTGTTTTTATTTATTTTGAGAGTAAAAAAAAGATATAAATTTCGCTTTAAGGATGTAACAGAGAAAATATTCATAAATAAAAAGCATCCATAGTCATAAAATAATTTCCATTCCACCATTTCAGATGATGTGACCGCCACGTAGTTACCCTATTCATTTCCGAAATGCTGAAAAATGTAGCGGAAAAATGTCTAAGTATGATGGATAAAAATTCTTGAAACTATGAAAAACTGCGTATAAAGAATTGTTGGAGCAGAAATGGAAAAGAAAAAGTGGCATCTCTCGACTATTTTTATGCATCATAGCAGGATGTAGCAGTTTGACATCAGCAAAAGTAATAAGTGTAGAGAAAAAACCATCAGTATTGAGGTGTTTCTGAGCTAAAAATAAAATAAACCTCCTTGCGTTGTATTTTAATTAGGGCTCGCCAATACACATCCTTTCTCACGTGGGTAACGGTGATAAGTTTTTGTCTAGCATAGTTCAATTCATGTCGGTATATATTCGGCACATATTAAATATTAGGGAAGAATAGCAAATTCATTCAGCTTCCAAGATTAAAGTAAGAGATCATTTGCCCAATCAGCTACGATTCACTAATTCTCAAGGCAGTTTATGGAGAAACTATTGCTCACAGCTCTAATTTCGAAATTCGACGTACAATTACACCAAATGATGAATAAGGTGAATAAGCGCAAGAAATATATCATTTTCAACAGTCAATGCTCACAAATACCATGTCCTTAGAGAATAATATTAGCTTACTAGCAAAAGAAACTGAGTTTTTCAGTTCATTTCACAAATCTTCCATGGAGAAATAATAAGGAATATTATGCTTCTACAGAAGAATAATTTAATTCTAACCAATAAAAAGTATGTACAATTACTTAGGTCCTGTTTAAGGATTTAGTATTTGAATTAATATAGAAAAACAGGTGATACGATAGCTCCAAAAACTCTTTGGCCTCCTCGTATTTTCATCCAAACTCCGTTTTGATAATTCCCTCAAAAAGTGGACTTTTCAAGACGAATGGATTACACGGAGCCATTATTTTACACAGAAAGCTGTAATTAATCACATACTGAAGAGGAAGGGAGGGGCGTGGGGTTTCGGGTAAAGAAAAATGGTATCAGGATGCGAATGACTGAATGGAACGAGGTCGTCCCGGAGATGAGACGAAAGGGGGGAAGGGGTGGGTCGACTAAAATGGGGAAGAGAGGGGTGGGTGAGAAGGTAAACAAAGGATAGTCGGGAGGAAGGAGAGACGACAGAAGAAGACGAAGGGCGTGAAGGAGAACAAGGGATGGGAAAGGGGAAGGAAGCAAACAGAAGGCGAGGATTGAAGAGGGGAAGTGAAAAAAATGGAGGTGGGGTATGAAGCGGTTCTCTTGAGTAAAAGTGAAAATAAAAAAGATGGAAGAGAATCGAAATTAAGACATTTAAAGGTCGCGCAAAATTTGATCGGATAATTAAGAGAGGGATAAGAGTTGGGGGGCTGTAGGAAGGGCATTTGAAGGGATAAGAGGAATGATGGGAAGGCCGGGAGGGAAATCCCAGTTTGAAAACGGTTTAATGAAGCATAAGATGCGGAGAAAACCCCCGCTCCTTTCTTTGCTCAGCGAGAAAGAAAAAAAAACCCGCTACGAAAATGAGATGTGGATGAAACTGGAGCGTGGGCATAATGAGGACACAATAGGGACGGCGAGAGAGAAAATAATACTGAAAGGAAGAGGCAAACGTCGACAAATGAGATGGAAATTATAGAGTCGGTTACTAGAAAAACAAGATCATTATTTTTTTAAATGATTTTATTCACCTGCGCTCTTCTGTAATTTGCATTCTAAAAATAGAATTCACCAATATTTCACCTAAACTTGAAATAACAGAATTTCCTACAATTTTCCATTCCAAAAAAATGTAGTCAGGTATTCTTTATGCGGGTATACTTTCCTAAATTCGAGGCCACTAAAAGTAATTTTTGAAAATAAATAGAAGCACACAAAATGTCATTTGAGTAGACAGTTAATGTACCGCGGAATCAGGAAAATAATTAATTGCCATGCAAGATTTTTTCAGTTTTTACTCACCAAAAGTTCTCATAGGACTTCTTTTGGATTACCCCTACCACGTAGCAACAAGCACCTTTAACGAATATCATATGCATGGAAAAAATACTATTTTGCAAAATATATGCTTGTTGGCATTTCTTGTCCCTTTAAAATTAAAAGTATGCATTTTCTTAGTGATAAAATTTGAAAAATATGTTTCAGACAACAGTTATTTTCGCTAAAAAATGAAATTTACTATAAAAATCCTCAGCTCCGCCTTACTAGAGTTGAGTATCAATGTCCATTGATAATATACGTATAATTGTCCGCTTCTCAGCAAATTTGAACCAGCGGACTCAATTTTATATCTCTGCATGAAAAATATACCTATATGTGGGGACTCTGTTTCTTTACCCCAAATAGGCTAAAGTTTTTAAAAAGTGCTTTTTACAATTAAACTATGTTTGTGCCTTAAACTTATTTTCACACAGGATTATTATAATTTTTAGTAGGTTTCGAGTGTTTATAAGCATTAGCAGAGTGTTTTGAGCAATTATTCTACGTCTTTCATCTCAGTCCTTCCTTTTATTTGACTTGCTTTACATCATCAATTATTCAACTTTCTTTTACCTTTTGACATGTCTATCGGTAGCAGATAGTGGATGGCCGATCCAGCAAAATAGAAGATTATTCAGCAGTACGAGACATAACGACATATGGCAAATATTTATTAATTAATCCCAAAATAAACATGTGAAAATACCGTAAACTAAACGGTACCGATTAAACTAGCTCACATAAAATTAATGCTTCGATCAAATAGCCAGTTTTCACGCATGGCAAAAAAATACAAGATTTTCGGGTCGTTAAATTGAGAATAATATGCGAGAAAGGAAAGTAAAGACATTTTCCGAGTGACGAAAAGATGTAGGGCTGATGAGGGCGTGTGAGCTCAGACAGGTGAGACAGGAACAGAAGTAATGAAAGGCCTCTCGCGAGAGACGACGAAATAAAAAGAACGCCACCTTGAGAGAGAGAGGAAGAAAGTAAGAACGAGCGAAAAACGTAAGGAGGAAAGTTCGCCTGAAAAGAAAAGACAGTCGAGGATCGAGGGAATTGTCTCGAGTTCTCATTTTCGTCCACCATCCCTCACTTCTACCTCATCACTTATTCTCTTATCCCGCGCAGGAGCACTCGCGTCCATATAATTGGTCGCCAAGGCATGATCCAAGGGATGGATCGACGGTAATGAGGGCACGGTGCGGCGCGGAGCAGAGTGAATTTATACGGCGGCGGATAGAGCGGGGGGGAAGTGGGGAGGACCGCCCCCCTCACGGGCCGAGCTCTCGCCGGGTAGAGGACCGTCTTCGTTACCACCTCTCCTGCGCCATATGCCCTTTTTTCTCACTTTTCACTCCTCACCATCCCTCCACCTCTCCATAGATTCTCCCTTTCGTTTCGAGACCTCCTCCCCAGCAAGGAAACTTTTTAAACACACCCCTCTCAACTCCCCCATCACACCCCCTCTACATCCAATTCCCTTCTCTCTCACGTTAGCCACCTAGCTAAATACTTGATCCGAATGGAAGAGGGATAACTTTCCCGCCGTCTCTCCGACCGAAGAAATGGACGAGTAATTAAACGACGCTGAGCTCGGTCGAGCAGAGATAGATGGAGGGTGACGTGGTATGGTTTAGAGGAAAGAATGAGGTTTTTTCACATGCAGATGAAGCACATAATCACAGAAAAATAAACGCGAGAGAAAGCAAGATGCGGCTTTCCAAGGTGTCATGACTCTCCAAGTTGAATTATGCTCGGTATAAATTGTAATGTCGTGCCATACCTTAATAAAAAAGTGAAAGCATTAATTTTAGTGGCTTCCTTTTTTTAGTTCCTCTTAATTATGTTGATGTTTTTTGCCACATTATATTCATGAATTTTTCAAAAAATTTCTTGAAGTTTTAAAAGAATTTCTGCTTTGCTAATTGTAGAATGATTGTTTTTTGGAAGAGGTTGTTAAGATGTTGTTGATAAAAATAAAGGATTATTATGAGAGAGGCTACAGAGAGAGAATGGGAGATGTATAGTGGTTCCAAATAAAGAACTGTCTGGAACTTTGGAATACAAATAATTATTTGAAAAAAGTCACGACTTCACAAAATAAAATAATAGTTAAAAAAATGATCTCATATTTATTGAGACAGAAAATGAACAGTTAGTATCTATACATCAGGTTGAGAATACATACTACTGAGAATATAAATAAAACATTCATACGCTTCAGCATTACTGTATGTCGATAAAATGTAAACAATTAATCATAAGCACGTTAAAATCATGCAAAAGAATTTTTTGAAGAAATGATCATAGGTTTTTCCGTTTTCAGTGTTCAATAAGTATCCCAAAACCGGAATAAATTGCAATATCCATGGTTTCCAATTTCTGAACAGAGAGGATATATTTCTATCATCTTAAGCCTAACCTTGGTAGCGTCAGCCACAAATGCTTACAAAAGAAACGGATTTCTTCTATTAAGAATAGGTTAATGTGCTTAAGCGACATTAATTCTGCATTTTATGTCCTTGGACCCATTTTCACGTTGATGAGGTTAATTTGTGTAAACAAACCATATGCAAAACTACGCTGCATCATTTTAATTAGCATAGATCATATCATTTTTGCCATAAATTAAATTTTAATTCCGTTCATATTCTACAAACTCTTCCCCGCTCATGAATCTGAAATTCTCGGTCTCACATATATGTTTCCTTACCGCAAACGGGACTCTTAAATCCACCAAAACCCATCCTTAAATTTTACATCAAATGCACGTTTAGGTTGTAGCATATTCCTCGTTGACAATCTACAAGTTTTTGGATTTTTCTCCTCTCGCGCGCTTTCTCCTAAAAATCTGGAGGATGGACAGAACGTGATGAAATTAGTGTAGAAAGAAGCAAGGGATACAATTGAATTTGCATGTAATTTTCTTCTTTAGCCTTCCCCGTGTGAAAAGTGCCAATCCTTAGGTGGCGTTGACTTTCATATGGCCATGGCACTTTTTAACTCGGAGCTATGATTTGAAAGCTGTCGACTTGCTTCTGGGCAAGGGGCCAGCAGAGAGTAATATCCTCTCCGATAGAGAATCCAAATTGCACGGCATCATCCGGCAGCGGCATAGCGATTACCAAAACCAACCACAGATTTCCTGCCTTCAATACAGTTTAAAACAAGAATAATAAACTGTTCATGATAGTAAAATTAAACATTTACAACCTTTTCTTGCTCGCAAGCACGCAAGACTGGGAAAATAACCTGAAGCAGCATGACAGGTTCTACACTGTCCAATCGGAATCACCATGCATCAAGCCACAGCCAAGAGCAGTGAAAGCAGGTGGAATCATGGTGTCTTTCAATACCTTCGTTCCACAAAATTTTAATGGCATTCAAAAAAATTATTGGTAGATGAACATAGTTCTATAACAATAAGTATGGCACGATCACACATCCTGACCACACTTCATCCAATCTTAATCCACTGGACACAAGAATTTACAACCTCGTTTAAGTCAATTAGTTGTATGATTTCAACTGTCCGCAGAGCTTGTTCTTCCATCCCATCTTAAGACGTTGCATGACTGTGGTAAAAAGAATATACTTTCATCCACAGCCATAACGCATTTTCCGATTGCTACTCCGGCTATTATAAAAATGCCATGAGTCCTATTCAGGAATTAACAAACTTTGTAAGTTTTACTCATAATATTTATTGTACGACCGGTTTCGTCGAATAGTCGACATCATCAGGTATAACATATAGCCTGTATTTTGTACCTGATGATGTCGACTATTCGACAAAACTGGTCGTACAATGAAAATTCTGAGTAAAACTTAAAGTTTGTTAATTCCTGAACATGGTAAAGCTTTACAAAGTTAAGTCTGAAACTACTGAATTTGACATGAGTCCTTATATAAAATTTTAACTCTATGCCTTCCATTTAAAACACCAAGTTGTCATTAAAAATACCCAGAAGATCGAGAAATATGATACAAAACAAACTCCATAAATACAAGACTCCGTCTCTCCTTCATCTTGATCCCAGCAAAATATAAAAAGGGAAGAAGTCGTAATAACGAGGCAAAGATGAGTTCGTACGTAACGCACTCAATTTCATATGTTCAAAACTAACATGGAACCTCACAGGCGTGAAGCTTGTAACTCTGTAATTACCGAAAAACATATTCTATACAAATTTTTAAGGAACAGATATGCACGATTGTAATACAAATATTCAGGGAAAACTGAAGGGGATGTATTTAGACAACCAAACATACCTAAACTAAGGAATCTGTTACTTTAGAAAATCTAGTTACCGTCAGAAATTGTTATGCGAAAAAAATATCGATAGCAAATTTAATTGAATTCAGCTTTGGTACAAAGAGTGGACTGGAGGAGGAGAAAAATGACATCAGCAGTTGAGGCAGTTGATGAACTAGTTAACTTAGTCAACAAATGGCTGCAGCTTAACAAGGACGCGCTACCACTAAGGAAAACCCACTTAGGCGCTCGTTATAAAATGACCCCTGGAAGGATAAAAAGGGAAAAAACCACGATCAAAGGCATCCGAAGCCAATGACGTGGACCGGGTCCCAGTTGTTTTGGAGCATGGATTCTAACAGGGAAAAAATAGCACCAGAGGAGGTCCTCTCACACTGTAAATGAACCATTAAAATTTCAAGCTGCCCTCTGCCTCAAAAAAAAATCTCTCCTTGACCCAAACGACCGCTGGAGTGACAAATAAAGATCTGAAGGCCAAATTTTTTGCGCTCTTCCCCGAGGAATGCATAGACCTAAAAAGGTTTTGAATACAGCGGGTAAATAGCTAGAAACCTCAGGATTACGAATCTTGAAGAAGACAAAATATACATGCCTAAGGAGTGAATCTCATTTCAAATAGACAACGCGAACGTTTCGCTGAGACGAAGACTAATTTGCAATGATTTCATTACGAAATTCCCACGCAATTCGCAGCTATAAATAAGTATTTAAGAGCTTGTCCACAAATTACATGTCAAGTCGACCGACTTAACTGAGAGCAGAATAAATGGAAGGCGGTTGGCGCATGGAATTTACGAACGATAAATTATCTGCTTTTCCGATCCTCCATTCCTTTGAACTGCTCTTCCAAGTAATTCTCCAAATTATTGCACTTTCTCCAACCACTTTCCACGGGGTAGGACATGAAGATAAGGAGTTGGTGAAGTATCCATGCTTTCTCGTGTGCCGATGTGAGTGAGTTAGTTAACACGGGCTTCAATGATCGCGATTTTCAAATACTCATTAATTTACAAAATGGAGTTAAATTTCCCAATCGAATCTACCTAATCTACTAAGCCGTTCGCTGTCACTGATCGATGACCGATTCTTATAAATTTTTGAAGGGCATTATAAAAGATTTAATTAGCGAAAAATATATACAGAGATAAAAAGCCAATGCTTCGTAAAACAAGCTTCCAGTCAACAGAAAATGTAACAAAGGTGATGAAAGTAATGGGCTGGGAGTCAATAAGGGCTTAGAATCCAATCATTAGATCAGAGAGTTTCAGAATTACAAACTGGATGCGTTTTTTCCACGCATTACATTCTAAAAATTACTGGAGAGACAATATTACAAATAATCACAGTCAAATCAATAGTTACAAAAATTTATATTTTCATGCACTATTTTGACTCAACTGAAAGAGAAGCGATTTTTGTTTACGCAACATATTGCATTACGCATTGCCTACGCGTTCTCATTAGTGGCCCTACTTCGACCGTTGGCAAAGGCCAGGGGCCTAATTCGACTTCAAAACATATAAACAATTTTATTTAGCTCTCGAGAGTATATAATAGCATGCAGAAATCACGTTTTAGGAGGGTATTCAAGAGATAATAAGAATAAAATAAGGGAAGTAGCATGTAGAACAGAAAGTTTTAAAATGTCGTTTGTCCCGCTATTGATAAGAGACCACAACGGCTGCGTTAAGACTTTGAATTCGGTTAGTTGACAGATAGTGTAGCTGGTTAATTCATATGCACCATAATGCACGTTTCTAATGCTGAGGAGTGCTAACACCATCTTTTGCATTTTCCCTGCATGACTCGTGTCACGTTTTCACAGTTACATAATAGATTATTTTGGTATTACTTTCTGTAGCATTTGTAGTATACCGATAGTGTGGTGTTTGTGGGTGAAATTAAATTTCTTTACTGTAGTTCATGTTGGTGATAAGTCACCCACTTCCAAACACCCTTGTGGTAGCTTGCAGGGTAATAAGTAGATGTAGATGTAGAAGAGCAGGTTTTTAAAACATTTACTGGCTGTGTACTCACCCCACCAGGGGCATACGAATGCTCAGATGGCCTTACTACACCCGAGAAATTAACCGCTCACTTCCATGGCCCTCCATTCTCTCCCTTCATCGGGAATGAAATCCAATCAATAAAAATGCTTTTAGCCAAGGGTGAAAAAACATTTAAATGCATGAAAGGGAAGAAATAGAATATTTGGAAGGTTGGACGGTGGGGTAATACCGAGCAAAGTGAGCCAGATGCGAAAGGAAAAAAATGAAAAAAAAACTAAATATATGAAAAACTCCAAAAAAAAGAAGAGGAGAGAAGTAGTGAAAAGGAAGTTTCCCAAAATGTTTAATGTCCGCGAGTTCGTCCAAGACTTTTTGAGAAATGAACCCGAAGAAAGGAAACCCGTCCATCCAAAGGAAAACTTCCTTTCGCTTCTTATAAATTCCGATACGTGTGTACGGGGGAGGAGAAAAAAGTGATTGAAAGGAAACGATCTCTTTTCTCCCCCCTGCCCCCACGGGTTTGACGGAAAGGAAGAAAGGCGCTTACGCGAGGAGGGCTGAGTTCTCCCTTTTTTGTAAGGGCGAAAGGAAATGAGAAGCTTGGCAAAGGATGATTCCTCCGTGCTACAGAATATGGCATGTGATGGCTCACGGAAGGAGGAGGAATTGGTGTTAAAGATTTGCGTGCTCGTATGCATATATAAAACATCTTGAAAAAATTTCAGATCACATTTCTTTCAGTTTATCCGTTTATGTGTTGAACCTTTCATTCAATACTAGAAATGATTCGCGAGTCATTATTTACACTTTTGGCTTTACTGAAGCATGTTATGCCTTGAATTTTTGACAATAGATCGGAAATTTAGGCTAAAATTACTATTATTATTATTATTAATTATCCTTTCCAAATATTTTACTCTGATATTTGCTAAAAACCGTCAGGATAGTATAAAATATGTTTTATCACACTTAGGAGAGTGTGGGTATAAGCACAAAGGATAAGATTTTACTTTCATCAGTTGGTGGACACAAGGTAGAGCAAGTAAAGAATTTCAATTACTTAGGTGGTACGCTGGAAGAAAACGGGCAGAGTAGCAGAGGCATACAGAAGAGAACAGCGTTGGCTATGGAGGCGTTCAGCTACAGAAGGAAGCTGATGATGGAGACATTGGGTAAGGATGAGAAAAAGAGGCTGGCGAAGAGCTTGATATGGAGCGTAGCGTTGTATTGGACAGAAGCGTGGACCCTCAGAAAGAAGGACAAGAATAGGCTGCAGGCATGTAATATATGGGTATGGAGAAGGATGGAGATGGTGATTTGAACGGAAAGGAAGACTAACGAATAAGTGCTGGAGATATGGGGCGAGGGAAGGAAACTTCTAAGTGAAATTCGAGCTCGGTAGAGTAGGTGGTTGGAGGATGTAATAAGAGGCGATGGGTTGCTCAAGTAAATGATAGAGGGAAAGATGTTGGGCAAGCGAGGAAGGCGAAGAAAGAGAACAGGTCTCATGGACGGGATGAAGAAGGGTAGAGCATATGTCGAAACGAAAAAGAAAATTTTAAAGGTAGTCAGGCCCCTGAAAGTGTGAAAAACTGGGGGAGATTCTCTGGCATTCATCAAAACTTATTTTTACCGGTAGATTACCTAAAAATTTTAGAATTTCCAGTTAATATTGGGTTGAACTCTATGCCCGGAATTTGAGAGAAAAGTCGAACATGAGATCATTCACAGCGATCCATCGGATAAGCCCTGAGGATATAGAGAGACAATTATTACGATTCCACATATCTTACGAAGGATTAACTCTCATGGATATATGTATTAACTACGTATACGAAATAACCTGCAGTAAAGACGAAGGAAATCCTCAAGCCGTCACCATAACTGAATTCGTTACTTTGTGGGGGCATCTTTCACATCCAACTGAACGTAATGTACAGTAAATAGCAATGGTTATATTTGATGCAGATTTAACACTTAGGTGCTCATGTGGAAAATTCCACGTCAAATAGAGGGAGAGGTCAATTTCATACAGCCTAAGAGAGCAAAAGCTGGCAAAAAACTCCCGCTCCATCTCGAATCTCGTTTGCTCGGCACCCGGGTTAACTTCGAGAAAGCAAAGGTGAAAAGCAACAAAGGCCGCTAGCACCGCAGTTCTAATCCGACAGGGCGCTGGGATTGAGAAGCACTCAAAACACGATAAGCAGCCGGAGGATCACAGTTAATCGAAGGCTTGGAAATGAATGATCACATTAGATGACTCGGGATTCAGGTAACTAATCTAGGGCATTTTTCGGAAAGGTTTCACAATTTTCGAACGAATGAGACGCAATTTTGACGTCAAAACCTAAAAAAATTTCAAATATAGCTATTTAAAAGTAGAGATTAGACGAGGCTTTTTCTCAATTTATATGCTACGTCCCATAATGCTACATAGAGTATGACTCACTTTTTTTTGCCCTGTGATCCGACGTCATATACACGGATTTGGCGAGTTTATACCGCGTCGTTCCTTCACCAGATAAGGCCCCAGGACAGTCAAACGAATAAAACATAGAAATACCACGCATCGCCACTTTTGATTAAAAGACACCATCAGGATGGCTGGAGAAATTTGTTGTAACTAAAGGACACCATTACGCGGAGGAACAACCGAAAGTAATCACTCATCAAGCACAATCATACGTGGGAAAGTATGCTCTGCCATGGTTTGGAGCCAGTTCCACAGCAAAAATGGCTGTAAAATGGGAGTTATAAACTTCTGTGACATTACAGGACACGGCCTAGACCTTGATTAAGCAAAAACTTCGCTTGCAAACTTTAGCCACTAGTCGCGCACCAAGACCTGTCAGAAGAACAATCCACAGCTAAACCATAAACCAAGGAAAGATACTTTGATAAACATGAAAACACGCATAACACGAGTTAAATATTACTAGAGATTTTTTCAAGTATTATACCAATAAAGGTAGCTTTTAATGAAAGTGAAATAATCTCCTCCCGGTTTTCTCCACTTTCAGGGGCCTAACTCCCTCTAGTATTTCCTATTTCGCCTCAACATACGATCTACCCCACCTCTTCATCCCGTCCAAGAAACCTATTCTCTCTCTCTTCCCATTCCTCGCTTGCCCAACATCCTTTCCTCTATCACACTCTGGAGCAACCCATCCATGAGCCCCTTATTACATCCTCCAGCCACCTACATACACAACCTATCCCGGATTTTTACACAGAAGTTTCCTTTCCTCGCCCACTATCTAAAGCAGTTCCTAGTCAGTCTTCCTATCTGTCCACCTCATCTGATAGGTAAACACTTCCAATCCTATCGATTGGTGGATATTACGAGATATAAATCTGTGCAAGAATAGAATCATGCGGGTCATTTCAAGCGTGAGGAGGTGATAGAAATTACGGTAACTAGTAAAGTATAACTACGACGCCTGTTTGGCCATTGTGAGAGAATGGGAATGAGTCCATTAACAAAGCAAGTTTTTATAGTAGAGTAAATGGCATGAGAGAATAGACCGAGAAATTCATGGGTGAATATAGTAGGAGAGACTCAAAAGAAAGAGGAATATATGGAATAATAATACCCGATTTTACACGGGGAACCAAATCGAATAATGTAAAGCAGCATGTTATTCTCCAACTACCCACCGTTCTATAGTTAATGCATTAGAGAAAGTGCTATTTTGCCCTCTCGCGTTTATGCAACTCACTGCCTTAGACGACGCAATTCGAAATGCAAGTTCGCAAACACATAAGATTTTGTAATTACGTGCACGGTATAAAACAGGCTTAAGAATAGATAAGTGTGTGAGAGCAGAGTATAAGTAAGGGATGCGAAAGTGGTATGTAAGGATAGAATATCTTTGGGGAAATAATTGGCAAGGAGCCAGTTCTCTTGGGCCAGAGGCAGCCACTAATTTCTGTGGCTTTGCATACCCTGAATTGGAATGGCGTGATAAGTATGTGTAATGTAAATGAACGACAATCATCCATAAATTTTAGTCCATATAATGCCATTCGATTATTGTTTTCATAACTCGAATGAAAGAAGGTATTTCGGGTTATCATCTGGTTATCAGGCAACATGTTTCCAGCGAAACATCGATGTTTTCAGCGAAACTAACGTTGTTCTAATCTTAGCGTGGCTGAATTTACCCCATTTTCAAACGCTGTTGACTGCACGTGATATTTAATATTCTCAAAGTTAAATGTGGTTCCATGTGCGACAACGAACGGAGGGGTATCCATTTGATCGTAAACTTCAGTGCTTGTTCGCCTATGACGTCTGATTTCGGAGGATTATAAGATGCCGAATGACAGTCAACTTCGACAACTGACTGTTCTGAACTTACCTCCAGCCTGCTTTAGAGTTCCATATAGACCCACTTGCACTCATTCTCTGCTCCACATACCCATTCCCAGTCAAAGGCACCCTTCTCTTCCTCCTCTCCTCCCTGATTAATTCTCTTTCAGGCAAAAACGATCCGTTTTCGCTTTCCTCCTTCACTTTTACCCGCCCAGGTCTTTCCATTCTAACAGGCGATATAAAATCACTCATTTCCTGAATATGCATTTTTTTAATATTAGCATTGATCTTATTTATGGTTGAATGTATACGTTTTATATTTTCATGTATTACTATATTATACCGCTGTAAATTGGCATGAATGCTGTGTCTGGGCAATTTCATGAATAAATAAATTCTTGTTCAAGTATAAACACATTTATTTGTGACATCTTTCAGCAAACTTTGGCCCACATTGATACGGGGAATGGGTGATCAGGCACGTTCGTAATATTCGGTTAAATATACATTTTCCTGAATGGGTGAGGTCTATCTTCACTAAGCCCGTTTTACACGGGGCACGTAATTGCAAAAATGCAAAAATGTCCCCTGCTCTAAATCAGTAATTATTACACGGATGATTGAGAAAAGTCAGCAGTTTCAAATCGCGTAATTTTGTGCCCCGTGGAAAACGGGCTTTATATTCGACGCTTCGAGAGTTTACCCAAGTTCTTTCTAATGCACGTGTTAGAAATTATGTGAATCTCGGATTTCAGCTTTACGACAGGTGCTTTTATTACCGCGAAGGCACATGTCCACACATGAACGAGCTTAACTCTATCTCTATTGTGTCATAGTGACATCTCTTATACATACAGAGGGTCGTGACGTCAAGTCTTCTTTTGACAGCACCTCTTCAGGTAACACTTCTGGTCCAACACGCTAGACCGAGTCGTCTTGGCCGCCATTTAACGATGAAGGCAAAGGGATTCTCCATCTATAGAATTCGCAAAAGAACCTGGCACTGCGCCTCGGACGATTTTGTGACATGGACCTCAGAACTTTTAAAACCCTGCCTGATGGGGGAGGAAGGTTTTAAATTGTGGAGCATCAATGAGAGAACCTTTTCTAGTTGCTGCCAACCCTAAAGCCATGGTAAATTCCTGGAGTCACAGCTATCTGGCGCCCGGTTTGCTGCATTTTATTCGTACTACCACTCATGCTCGTGACAAGGAAGTGCACGGGTAAAGCATGGCACTGATGAAGCAAAGCCACTCTCCTATTAGTCTTGTGTGTGTGTGTGCCTTGCGCAAAGTAGTTTGGCTCCCCTACCTCGTTCTCAGCCATCACCTCCTCTACCTTTCCCTTCGTCCGTTCGCTTCACTCCCTCCACTTTACCATTCCCCTACTCCCCGCAGAACTCCGCCAGGTTCTTTTGCTTTTGCTATAACACACGCACTATTGCCAAAGGGGAACGAATATGTGCTGGTTGCGGAGTAGAGGCAGCGAAACGGAGGAGGCGCGCGACGTTGCAAGGAAAGAAGAAGGTTTTTAGACGAAGAAGAGATGCGAAGTGTGGGGGAGGAGCGGAGAAAACGGGCGTAGGGTGGGAGGGCGAGACAAGAGGGGCGGTGCTCGAATTGGAAAAGGAACGAGGGAACGGCGAAACCGTAGCGCGCTGTAGAGATTTTCGATGCCGTTTCCCTTTCATTCGAGAAAGGATGATGGGAAGAAAAGTTCAAGGAGTGGTTAGGGGGTTTGAAGCGAAATGGGGGAGTGACAATAGTTTCTGGGCACACGGGGGGAGGGGAGTGGCAGAGAAGACGCAAGCGGGGGGCGCGGAATGAGGTGGGGCTGAGGATTGTTGTGTGCGAAGGGAGAGGAACGCTAGCGACTGAAGTTGAGAGAGGGTGGAATGGAATAAGGTGGAGGAGAGGCTGGGGAGAGTTATATAAGCGAAATTGAAACTGTGACGTGTCTTCAATTGGTGATATTAGTTGGAATTTATTGATTAATAGTCAGTTGCAGGAACGTAACATATATATTCCATAAATTTATGGGACCCATAAGCCATGGAAACCATTCAATAAGTGTTGCACAAACATTCAATAAATTCATTGGTCTAATAACTTATGGCATGGAGTTTTGAGTTCCATAAGTAGACAAGATGGCGGATGCGCAACGAACCGCTTGGAGACTTAATTATTTGATGAAAGAGTTGTTCTAAGACAAATTACCAGTTTGTTTACTCTTACTGACTAATTATAATTTGCATTATCAATTATTCATAGACTAAACTTTCGCAACTTTTATCCGGCGGTGGAAGATTAGATTAAATATTCGAAGCTAGTAACTATTGGTAAATAGTTAAGTAACTAATAGATGTGTTCCTGCAACCCGAATATATTTATGAGTTCTATAACTTTATGGATCTCATAACTATTGATTCCATAACTAAAGTTTCTTGCAACCGGCCATAAGTAAGATAAATGATTGAAAACGTTAAAGAGAGATGCTATTTTGCTCTGGTTAGGCCACACCTCAAATACGCCGCGAGAATTGGAGACCCTGATCATAAATATTTTACCAAAAAATATAATAAAAAACCAAGAAAAGCATCACGCTTCGTAGAAAACTGCTACGAGCAAACTTACAGTGTTTCACAACGTTTAGAGGAATTAACGTGGGAGCCCCAAGAGACTCGGAGGCTACACGCTAGGCTTAGCTTGCTTGAGAAATTCAGAGCTGTTATGTTTCATAGCGACCTAGAGAATATAATCATGATGCCTCACTGTATTCTAGATCTGACAGAAGAGAAAAAATAAGAGAGATAGGTACACTGCCGAAGAGATAGGTACAAAAACTCGTTCTTCCCGCGCACAACAAGCGACCACAATAAAAACTGAGCTCCTATAAATACACTCCCACAATACACGTCACCATTTCTCCTCCCAAAACCTTATCCCTAACATCTTTACATGGCTGATGACCTAACATCCACTGCCAAATGCTCATAGGGCGTCTCGCAGAGTAGTATGAGGATGTAGATTAAAATTTACTATACTCTCTTAGCGCAATTCGTAGATATACCTCCCCACCATTTTAGTGATTGTCCCTCCAAACAACTCTGTATCGGAACGTCTTATTGTATGAAGATTCCTTTAAAGCTGTAATCAAAGAGAAGTAATTTCTAATAAAACGAAGTGTATTCCCATAAATATTCTTTAATCGGCTGATTACAAAATGTATCTAAGTTGGTTGCGACAAAAATGAGTAAACAATCTTCCGATCTTTCTAAGTCGTTCATTAAGAATATATGGAAGAACGAATAATGTTCCTGATGCTCATATATATATTGCTGGAATGCGATAATTTATCGCAACTTTAATGCTTATTGAGTACGAATATTACCTTCTATAATGTTTAATCAATTGCTTAGTGATTGTCAAATATTAGTGTGATGCCGAAGTCGTTTAAAATAAACACTACCAGAGATACATAATATATACCAGAGATTCGTATATACAATTATGAATGAAATGCACAAAAGGTTGATAAGGTTCTCACATATATAATTGTTTGAGTCATTACCTTATGAATGATGGCATCCCAAGCATTAGCACTGTCGCTGAAGCGAGCGGTGGTGGTCAAGTTCCAATCTCTTTGAGATGGAAACTGTTGTTTTTCCTCCATTCTCAAGCATGTATTCACTTTATTTCTCTTTGTATATGTCGATAATATAATTTGGCAGAGCTCAGAATAGCTAAGTGAAAATGTCTCGCAAGTGTGACCATTCCCTTTCCTTGAGGTCAGTACCTTCTTATTTTCCCACCCCATCCGTTGTCACCCGGCCAAAATCCGCCGGATCCGTTGACGGTCCGGTCTCGGCTCTCCTATATAGGGCACGATGTGTTGCGCAAACGTTCCTCGACACCAAGGGCAAGAACCCACTCTTTCAAAGAGTAGGCATCGCGTGTCCGCGTGAGTCATCGGGCCAACGGGCATCGTCTCCGAGCGGCGCGCACAACAAGGTATCTTAAATTTGTTTGCCACGTTTTCAGCAAATTCAAAAGGAAAATTCACCATCGAATTAAATAATGACACATATCAAAAATACCTAAACATTGGCACCATTTTGCAGACACAGTGAGGGTACTGCCAGTCATGTTTGATGGATTAAAAATAGCGATATTTTCATAATAATGAGGAGGCAAGATAATGTATAGTCACCTATGCAACTGAATTATGGCAATACTACACGCAGAAACTGCACTCATTCCGAAGAAACTGATCCCCTAAAATAATTAGGAAGTGTACGAAAATAAACTTGCAAGTAAAATATTGTGAATGTGGATAAGTAATCACCAAAAATTAATACGGGTATGAAGTTATATTAACATGAATCTACATCTTATGCTTTGTGTTCATGAACATTTTGTGAGGCTACCCTCACCTACTCAATTTTAGCAATGTGACATCAATTTCAATAATATTTTAGGTAATAATCCACAGTCAATCACCAAAAAAAGGAATTGATGCAATGATTCAATCCTCCAGTAAAAATTCGTTCAACTGATTGTATCTGCCCTATTCCATACTCCATTATTTGATGTAAGCAAAGGCCACGAATTGATGTAACACCGCTCTGAAAATTACTTCAGCACTGGAGCCACAACTGCGTTTGCTTCATTCACAATTTCTCAAAACTTAGTCGCTTTCAAGGGCCTGATATTTCAAATGCTGAAGATGGAAGTCTTCTAAACCACATGTGCCTGTCTATTCCACGACTCAGTCATGGATTTCTTTGGTAGCCTACCACTAGCTTTTTTCTTTACAGACAGCGCCAGATATTTGGCATTCGGTGAGAACCGAGATACTGCTCACCAATTCCGGGTAGTTTGGATGGGTTGCTTGCTACTCGCCGAGACTCGATTTTCAGCGCTAGTTGGAAGGAGCTCTATAAGTTCAATGGAGTTTCATGTGTAATAACGATCGGAGGGATACCAATCCGATCGTTTACTGAAGTGTTTGTCCGCCTTGGACGTCTAATCGTGAAGGACTGTTTGATGACTGTTCATATATATATATACCTCTGCTTGCAATATCGTATAGGAGAAGTTGGCCCGCATTAACACGGGGAACGTTTGATCAGGCGCTTTCGCTATATTATGTTAAATGTTCAAGTTTCCCGAAATTCTTGTCTTCCATCTTCATTATACTCAACGCTTCGAGAATTTACCATGTATTTAAACATGCTTGCCTGTTCCCACGGAGATTTTGGCTTTTGTAGGACATCAATAGAAGCAAATGTTTGCCGATTGGAAAAGGATGCGAGAGACTCCATGCGCAAAAAAGTGCACATATCTGTTTCAAAGAGCTCGCTATTTGACGAATTCTAAACGAACGTTGCTCGATACTCACCAAATGTCTCGAGCCGCTTTTAGGATTAGTATTTGCGATGCAATTAAGGATGCGTAACTTAACCCAAAATCACCGAACCATAAAAAAAAGTTTTTGCAACGCTGGAATAGAAATGATTCCCAGCAGGAATCGGCGAGATGTGCCAAACCTTTCTCCGACGCCAACATACACACAGAGTGGTCAAACATCAGAACATCCACGAGGTGGATACAACCCTGAGAAACACATTAAAGGACGAACATTTACACAGAAGAAACGAGGGGTGACTGGAAATAGACTGGGGATACGAAGAGGCCGAAAGCGAAGAAGTTGCTGATTCGGAGAAAGCATTCCTCCGAATGGTAAGGAGAAAACTGTTTTCGGGCGGAGGGGGGTCCCACACAGGCGTCAACTAGGCCCCCCGGAGTTTCAATGCCAAGAAAACATCCGCATGAGGAGGTGGCAGTGGGTGTGGGTGATAGAAAATGGGGGACGGGAGGGAATAAACGATGAAAAGTGGGAGGAGTGGGTGTGAGAGGGGATGGGAGGTGGTTAGATGACGTGGAATGGGGGGAGAGGTGGAAAAAAACGGTTCAGAGACCGACGCCGAGGACCAGAATGGAAAATACGAAGAGGAGATGAAGAGAGAAATCAATTGCTCGACGTCGGAAGAAGGGGCCATTTGCCGACTTTTCAAACGAACGCCATCCCCCTGTTTCCTCCCCCAATCCCACCCTTCTCTCCACTCCCCGAATGTCTCCAACTCCATCCTTCACTTAAAATTCCCCTCGTCAAAATCACCAATCGTCTCCCTCTCTCTTCATTCTTTAGCTCTCTCTCATTCTCATTCTTTTATATCCCCGCTATACTTAACAAGAGTAGCTCTACTCGTTAGGATATCTTCTTTGAGGCTGCAGTAACAGCAATCATCGATTGTAATGAATCTCTCAGGTCGACGACACCACAAAGCTGTCTTAAAGTAACTCTGACTTTACTGCGCAAGTCAAGACAAATACTGAGTATACAGACATGACGAAAAAACTTCTTAAAATGGAATTGGCTCACTTTGCACACTTAAATTTGCGCACTTAGTTTGAATTTGCACACTTAAAGTGGAATTAAGAGTGGAATTTACTAAGAGATTTTTTCGTCATGTCTGCGATAACCTTACACTTTCAACCATTAATATTACACTGAGCACACATTTTTATTCATGTAGTTTAAAATATCCTGCTTCCGCTAATGAAAAGGGTTACCATTGATTAACCACAATCAAGGGAAAAAAATGCGCAGATCATATCAACGGATATATTTTTAATGACCACATTAGTTCACCCATGGCAGCCGAATGCAGCGCCATTAGCATGGAACTACTGCATATTCATGTTAAGATTGAAACCACTTAGTTTTTTTCCACCAACATATTTACACTACAAATCTACCGGTTTCGGTCTTTTCAGGCTATTATCAAGATTACAGAATTTTTTACAAGATTACACATTCTGTAATCTTGATAATGGCCTGAAAAGGCCAAAACCGGTAGATTTGTGGTGTAAATATATTGGTGGAAAAAAACTAAGTGGTTTCTTTCTTAACATGAATCGTAATTTCCACAAAGTGAATTCGCCAACCATTGATTTTACTGCATATTGCCCCCATCACGGCATTAAAATGCAGATGACTTTTTTTTAAATCAGGAGGTAATATTCCTGTGTAGTCTTTCGCTAAAACTTTCCTGGACCATTCGTTTCATTTGCACAGTTATAATTTAAAGCTCGGATATGCTTTCTCTTATAATTAGGAATTTTTCTGATAAATTTCTACAAGAGTCCATAACAAATTTCTTTCTCAAGGCAGAATTCCGAAAAACTAGCCTGGACACCCAATTTTGAGTTATTCAGAACTGGAGTTTTTCAAAGTGACAGAGAGAATATCATCAATACTACTCACTACATCCCTAGGTCTCACGGAAGCAATAAAATGGGAGAGATATATTACCAAACAGATAGGTACAAAAACTCATTCTTGTCGCGTATAATAAGCGACCGCAATAAAAACTGAGCTCCACTAAATACACTCCCATAGTACATGTCACCATTTCACTACCCAAAACCTAACCACTTACATCTTTACACAGCTGGTGTCCTAACACCCCCTGTCGCACGCCCATGCGGTGGATCAGAGGGCAGTATGCAGATGTAGATAAAACTCTTTTCAAGGATGTTACAGTCAAGTTATCAGGAAATCTGGAATGAGTGACCCTGAGGCAGGAGCCAACTTTAGGCCGTTTTACAATATGTGTAATCTAGCCAACGGCAATTCGAACACAATTCCACGAGTCGATTGCGCTTGGGCACGCCTGTCATTAGAGCATAATGATTCACATGGAATTTCCAACCGAAGTAAATGCAATCAATAGTTGGCGAATTCACTTTGTGGAAATTACGATTCATGTTAAGAATGAAACCAACTTAGTTTTTTCCACCGATATATTTAAGCCACAAATCAACCGGTTTCGGCCTTTTCAGGACATTATCTGTAATCTGTAATCTTGATAATGGCCTGAAAAGGCCGAAACCGGTTGATTTGTGGTTTAAATATATTGGTGTAAAAAACTAAGTTGGTTTCATTCTTAACACGAAGTAAATTCTCGGAAATCGGAACGGTTTGTTCATATCATCCGGTAGTGTCGAGTTAGACTCGCCAAACCTTCAACTTTTTTGACAGATATCACGCTGTAACGTCAAAAAAAAAACGCTCACGATATAATAACCCAAACTCTTCATGTAATGACTCATTGCTGATGCCATGCATCTTTGATGCTAAGACACAGAGGAGGAATTCCAAAATGACACGCGAAGTCGTCGAAATCAATTGCGTAAGTTTGAGGATTTTATTTTTCTCTAACGTGCAAGCTAAAAAAACTCCATTAATTTATATCTCAACCTATTATGTAAAATTTTCTCTAAATTTGTGCACTGAAGAAAAGGCAATGGTTACATCATCATAGCAAAATTTTGGTTGTTAACTCTTAAGCACTTGAGGTGACTCTGGTCTCATGGTCACACTTAACAGATTCTCTGTAACCTTTAACAAAACATTCTTGAAGTGCTATTTATAAAATAAGATGAAAATAAAATAGGTTTTCTAGGCTAATTTTACTGTGATTAAACCTTAAAAGTAGAGATTTTAACACTGCCTCTTATGGAGATTGCTCAGATTACATCAGAATATTAAAATTTAACGAAAAAGAATATTGATGCTTTAAAAAAAGCAGTTAATAAGAAGATCAACTCAATTCCGATCACAATAAAAGATCAGCCAAACCAAATGAAATTAAAATAAAATTTAGGCATATCAATAAATATTGTATGAACTAAATCACGAATTACTACCGTAATGAAAGTCAAAATGCTGTAGTTCCATGCAAGTTGCACTGTAGTTGGCTTCTACGGCAGGATGAATATGATCATTAAAAATATAATCGTACGAGTAAATGGGTGCTCGCAATTTGCAAGCGGGAGGGGAAGTGTTAAATGATGAAACTCTTTAAATATGGAAAAAAACAATGAAAGCTCTCAAGTCTGCGTGCTACATGCAAGCAAAGAAAAGTATAATTCTCGAAAATGAAATACGCGCCCCATGAGGTATGGATACCAGACAGTTCTAGTACAAACTTATATTGTATGCCATCCGGTTATTAAAGACTTAAAAATACTATAATCAGTATACCGAAACGAACGTGAAACCACTGGAAGATGATCATAACCTCATTTGACGGCATATAAGACGCTCCTCTACGTAAGATATTTCATTTCAGTGGAGCATACTTAATAAGAGCTCACATAAAGAATTTTACTACATAAATTTGATCGGAATCGAGATTTTTTAATATTAGTACTGATTTTCACATTCAAGTTTTGTCTTCCAATCTTCCACATGGAATGCATGATTTTTTAATGAAAACTACAATATCATGAAGCTTGGTTGGTTGAAATTGGTCATCAAAGCTACGGTAGAGGCCAGGAAAAAGTTGAAGAAATTATACCCAGTACTTAGCAGTGCGAAAAATGGTATAAAGAAGACTAAATAACATGCACTTAGGATACCTAACTCATATATGTAAAGCAATTGATTGCAATATCTCGAAGCCTAATCGACTTTTTTGACTTTTCCGATTTTACCCCAAATCCACACTTAAATCTAACCCTCCCCTGAAACTAGCCCGCCTCGCTGAGTTCCAAACCTCGAATCGACACTCGGCCCGGCGACAATGGAGAAACATATCCATAGCAACGAGAGTAAAAAGATTTCTAAAATACCAAATAAAAGTTTAAAAAAATATCAGTTTCACGGTAGGTAGGGAAGAATCGATGAAAGAATAAGATTTTTCAAACATTCAGCCCCATATTTGTGAAAGAATAAGTCTGGTAGCTCAATTATTTCATATTTTAATGAACGAAAGAAAAATGTCCACACTAAAATTTTTCATTTTTCCCATAAAATCCCATGTAAAGCTATCGATTGTAATAAATCGAAGCCTAATCAATTTTTTTAACTTTTTCGAAATTTTCACATGATTCCAACTCTACCCTGAAAATTTTACCCACCTAGCTCGTTTAGAAATGCCCCAGGAGTGTTGATGAGTGAGTCAGTCAGTCAGTTCTGTAGCTTTATATATATAAAAAATATATATAAATAATACTAATCTGCATATTTTGCATATGTATGTTTTCATCAGTGAAAGCCTGATTTTTGAAAAAATATATAAACACGTGTATCTTAAAATTAGTCTTGACTCACATAAGTGGGCTAGAGTCATTTTGAGTTTTGTAGGAGGTATCTTGCAGGCTTCGAATATCCACCAAGCATATACAAGCTGAATGAAAAGCAACATGTTTGATACGTCACACTGACTTCCATTCTATATCGTGGCCAACTGAATACTCATATTCAAGACCTTTCCCTTGCCATCATAACGCCTCGTTTTCGATCAACGGTCCGACGACCGTACTCGTTTCCTACAAGAGATCTTAATGATAAAAGTCTAAATTAGTGGCTATAAAGAGCGTAGTTTTTCTCTAATTAATTGTTGCAAAATATTTTGGATAATGCTCAATGTCTGATTAAAGCGAAATAATATATAATAACTAAAATTCCTTAAAGAGGAAAAGAAAAGTGCAGCTGATGTGTCACTTTCTCAATCTTTCAGGTAGGGGAGCGACATCTATTAATAGTTATGACTACTGGTCACAGGAAAACAGTACTCCGTAAGCCGTATTTTTTAGCGTTTTTTTGGAACAAAAATCGTCCGTAGATCATAGGGTCCAGTTTCCGATTGACTTTTGCCTGACAAGCATGATTTTATGCATTAATAAGTCTGGATTTATTTTCCTCTGATATATGAACAACCGTAGACTTTATGGGAATAACTTCAAAAATGTTGTTCCTAGTTGACCAGAACCAAAATTTCGGTGAAAAAAATGCAACGAACAATTTCCTTCCACAATGTAACATGCGAACGATTAGTAGTTACAGCATTAGATTTCATATGGAACGTGACTCATATTATCTCCATATGGATGTAATATTTTATTTGCCAAAACCGAAACATGTGGGATTATAAATTACATTTACTTTGGACAAATCTGCATTTTTTCATGGCTGGCATAAATTTGAATCCTTGTATTAAATTTTATTTCAAACGAGCTCATTAATATAGCCAATAGATTGCTGATTGCAGCAATACAGAATGTAGCCTGAAAATGCCACTTTTAACGGTATTTATTATTGTACAAATTAATGCACGAAATCTTTCATGAAAAATCTGAATGAATGGGAAACGCTGCTCCAATTCCACTAGTTTTCTTGTATATTCTATGGTACATTCGTTTGCACAATAAACTTTACCGTGTGGAGCAGTATTCAGACTCATCACAGGCAAGAATTTTTATAAACGATGGGCAAAGGCAGTCTTCTTTACGAGTTGGAGAATAGCAATGAAGGACGGATCGATCAATCCACTCTCCCCACTGCATTCCTCTTCCGTTTCTCATACCACCCTCTCAACCCTACCACACCATCACTGACACTTCCCCCTCACATACTGTCCCCCCCCTGCCGTGCAGACAAGACGACCAAGGAGAAAGAGCATCGCGGATTGAGTCATTGGACGTCGAAGGAGATGACGAGGAAAGGAGAATGGAATTGATGCGATGCTCACCCTAGGAGGTAGACGGCGGGAAGGGGGGTGAGGAGGACGCGGGGAAGCGATAGGGGGTTCTCCAATAACAAGGGGAAGATGAGGAGATGGGCATTTAAAAAAAGATGAAAAATTAGGGGCCGAATGTCGATTATCCCAGTTTTAAGGGTACCAGGATCGTGTCGAAGTTAGTCGGAGGGCAGGGGAAGTGGGAGGGGAAGTCGTTAGGGCAAATTCACACATCCTAAAGTGGTGGTTTTATTATAAAATTCATCTCCTTCAACCCCCCGCCCCCTCCCGCCGATCGGTGCCGCCTTTATGATTCGCCTCCCTAATTCCGCTTAATGAGATTTAATATTGGGGATGGCAGAGATTAATGAGGGTGTCGCCGAAAAACGGCGTCTAGCGATGACCTAAATTGTCGGTCGGTTATCCTACTTAAACTTGCAGGGGATTTTATCCAATGTGCACCCGTTCGATTAGTGGTAATTACCAACCGATGGGAGGCGGTTACACTCTTGAGACGTGTAAAAGTTTCACGGTGGTTTGTTGGGGATTAGTGGATACTATCAAAACGATTAGATCGGTTCGACACCAACCAAGATGATTAATTTCCGTCGAAAACAATCGATTTTGGATCACAAAAAGATTTTGTTTGTCTTTGGGAAAAAATATAATTTCATGTATGAGTGAAAACGTAAAATTTAAAAAAAAAGTTTTGATAGGATAGTGTTTGTTTTAAAAGGGCACATCATAAGATATTCGAGTGATAGTGAATGAATAAACATGATAAATAGAATATATTATCTATCCAACCTTTTCAGGCGTAACCTTGTGGAAGTCCATTATTGAATAAATAATGACAATACCAACTATGTTTGAATCTACAGAGTTTTTTACTGGTACAACTATTTTCAACGCTGCTGCGTTGCGTTGCGTACCTGAAGATGGCGCAGTAGCGTTGAAAATAGTTGTACCAATCAAAACTCTGTATTAAAACATAATTGGTATTATCATTATTTATTTGAGAGATCATCTCTTTATTTAACGATTTCACCAAGATTTATGCCGACTAATTGAGAAATGTTGTCAGAGTAATGTAAGGTACCAATAAATTAGAATTCATGGTGGAAGGAATACTTTGTACTTCTCTACAACTATTTAATTGGTACGATGCGTTTCACAGCTTTGATGCATAGTCAGGCACAATTGTTGCTGTTGAACAAAAAAAATGTACCTTACGAAACATTACAACTGTGAAAAGTGTCCTTCTACTAAAATAAACAAAAACCAATAGATTAGAATACATAGTTCTAAGTTCCTAAAGTTATTTAATTTGTATCACTGCCTTGATGCATAGTTAGATACAATTGTAGCTGTTAGAGAAAAACAACTGTGCCTGACAACATATTAAAGCTGTGAAAAGCGTCGTAAAAATTAAATAATTGTAGAAAAGAACAAATTTTTATTAGCAATATGGATTCAAATGGTAAAATTTACAGCGAAATTACGCCTGACGCTATCAAATATATTTGTTGTTATAGATATTAAATGCTGTAACACAAACATTTCCTCATTTTAGAAGATGCCGTTGATGTTACGTGGATTTCTTTTCATAATTAATTACTCGTATTGAGTGTGATTGTCCACGAATGAACTTCAATAAGCAATCCCGATTGGGATGTTTTACGTCTTCTCAGAATATCGATAAATGTCTGTGGACATCTCCACTTGATCGAAGTCATTCGCAAATATTCCCATTGTCCAGTTTTACCAAAAACCTACATTTGGATAGCTTTGGTCATAATGGCACGATTAACAAGATTTTTAGTTATAAAATAGCACAATAGTTTTCAAAAGCTGAAAATATCATTGAATGCAATCCCAAACTTCACAATTGTCTTCAGGATACATCTCCATCTTAAATAACAATTAATTAATCGCACCAAGAGCACATTGATTTTTTTGCATGTTTACATCAAAACAGCTAAAAAAATACAAAAGCAAATGAGGAAGGACTCAAAAGCATACTTTTCATTGGTAGAAATGAGTAAAGAAGTAACGGATTAAAACGTCACACTCTGAGTACACTTCTCCTTCGGATATGAAAGCTAGCATGAAAAAAGTGAAATAGTTACTCGTAGAGACCGTGATTAGTCAACTTGAGCGAATTTTCCATCAAGTCAAATAAGAATTCCTTCCAAGAAACCAATTTTCTAACCTGTCAAGTACAGCAGTAAAGAATAAGGACAACCTCACGACCAACATCAATTTGTTACCACAGCAAGTACTGGAGAGCAAACTGATTTGTCAAATTATTCACAGTACTAAAGCAAATACTTAGAATTTTTTTGCTTTTCCTGAGACGTAGACTCCCGAGTCTTGGAAAAGGATTTCCCAAGTAAAGAATTAAGGTTCCTGATGGAAACGAATGCATAAAGGTGACTCAATAGTAATTTTCCAACATAATTACAGCCCGTGGATAACGAGTGTTAGTGACAGAGATTTCATGTACGTTTTATATAAAAAACTGAGTTTCTTAAATAATTTTACATTTTGTGCATAAGAACCGAAACTAGACACTTATGACAGATACAGAGCCATCCAATGAAATGTTCCACTTGGGTCATTTTTATAATTCTACTGAGTAAAATACGAGATGAAGTGATTGTGAGATAGCTTACAACCTCAGGGGTTTTCCATTACTTCCAATGTTTCGAAGGATCCCGGTAAATGGTGGTCTCGCCGCCATTAAAAACATGGGAATTAGGCAATGGAGAACCATACTAGGATGAAATACCGGGAGAATTTCAGCCAGAAGATTTGACGGGAAAGCTTTTAATCATAATCGTTCATAAGATATTCGAACAGCTATCAACCAATGAAACGATTTAATAATTTGAAATAATTAAGCACAAGAAAATAACATAATAATTCCTTCAAGCATCCTTGAACTCATACTCTCACAGAGTTTCTAAAAACATCAAACACTTCTCGATGCCTTGAACTACAAATTGTTCACATTTCACTCTAAGTACTACATCACCTGCGCTAGTATTAATGGCTTCCGTTGGACGTAGACAGAATTACAGATGATAGTTACAGGTAAACTTACAGTTTTAATTAATTTTTATCGTAAAAGTATCTGAACATTACAAGTCTCTATTTGATACATTTCAGTTGTCAATAGACATGCTGAAATTGCAATGAAAATTCACGATACCATTGTAAATGTGATCACAGTGTCAAACTCGAAAATAATAGAGACTGAATATCGTGTAGCTAGACCCACGAACATTGACGACGGGGAAAAATAGTTTCAGTTCCGAAGCTCAGGCGTAAGTAGCAGGGAAAGATTCAAGCTATATCTTTATGCCACGCTCGGTAGTCAAGGGGACACCTCGAGCTAGTGGTAAACATCCACGCGAATCGAATGCGAAGTGTAGGTACAATCAATGGCTCGATTGGAATTGTTTAATCACTGCGGAGTCACGCGCGGCTCTCTCTACATACAGACTCGTGTAATCCTGTAGGGGAGAATTTGATCAACTTTATCTAGTCCCACCGAATCGTCGGACTGGGACTAAAACCCCTTTTAACCCATCTCACGGCATCGTTAGACTAACCAAGCGTTTACTGCGTGAGAGCACTGCGCGCGACTCCGCTCAATTGTTTTCCCCCCTACGGTTATTCCGATAGAGGCGCACCCGTCGTCGTAAAGTCCCGACCGACGCCATAAGCGTATTTTTGCACGGAAACCAACGCCATCTCTCTGCCGAACACACAGACACTGGGAGCGATTCTAATATTTATTTCATCGCTCGCTTCCAAATCGTGTGCTTTTCCCCACCAAATGCACAAGCTCCCAGGGCCGCCCACTCCACAGGCGCGCGATAATCAACCGACGCGTCGGTCAGGGTGCCCCGTGGGCGTTGGAGTACCTCCGGGGCCGCGTGAAGAGAGAGGGAATGCGGCAGAAAACGACGAATTGAACACCCGATCAGAGTGCCACTCACTGTTTGCGGTGGAAAGCGATAACACAGACCCATCCCACTCTTACTATCCCCCTCTCCCTTTCATCCCTTTAACGCACGCTGCAGAGATAACATGACGGGGATGAGAGCGAACCGGACGGGACTCCGGGCTAGCCGGGACGGGGAGTGAGTCCGCGGGGCAGTCGGAGCCCTATTGTTTTCGGAGGGAGACCTGCCGGCATATAAAGGATGAAGTGGCGGTTAAATGAAGGTTTAAGGACGAGCTCTCCCTGGAGGTAGGAGGAGGATGAGCAAATGGGAGAGGATTCTCTCGGGGGAGGGGTTGGTGCAAGAGAAAGCTTTCGGGGACATGAGAATAATACAAACTCAAGCGTACGGGTCTGTGTGACATAAAAATGATAAAGTATTTGATACAATCCTTCGACAACATTTTTTTATCAGAAAAAAAGGAACCAAGGAATTTAAAACGAAACATCCCAACGCAGAAAAGGTCATGTCTGCATGCGTTTAAGCGGAAAATAAAACGATTGCCACACAAAATTTGACTCAACAAAACAGTACAAACGCACCACTAGACTAACAATTTAGTACCTACCACATAAAAATTTAAGTTACCGCTAACACATACCAATTCAGGAGTAATTAGAATAAAAATCGAAGAAGCTGCGTCGTCATGAAATATTGTCTAATACACCACAACTACGATGTTAATTTTGAACAATGCAGTGGTTCTTAAAAGAAGTAATTAGAGAGCTATGTCTTAAAATATACACAAGTTAATGTGAGGTTCATAAAATGCCAAGTATTAGCTAATTTCTATCCATATTGAGAATGCTCCGGGGAATTAAAAGTAGAATAACGGTTTAGAAGAAAATGAATGAAAATTTATTCAATAGATTTTAAGGACGTAATGAATGCCGCAAGATCGTGGCTTAAGGTTGTTTGAGCGAGATAGTTCCCTAGTCATAATGGAGACCATGTTCTAATCATACTTATTCATTTCAGCTGCAATACGGTGCGTGAATTAAATATTGCACTATTAACGGTTAAATAATATACTTTCATGCGACTAAAATTCTGAGTTATTAAATAAAAGATACTTTTTATGTCTTTAACATGAGTCTTTCATTTACGCGGGACGTTAAAAAATCCTTCATAACGAAAAGTTTTTTGTGATCCTAATAAAAATTAGTGCAGTGACAACATGAATTATGTTTGAAAAAAGTTAGAAATTAAAACTACATACTGATAATCTTTTGACGAGATACAGGTGTAAGAAATTCTTCTTTTCTTTAAATAAAGTCACTTTGTAGTACATGCACCTATTATTTCCCAGAGGACTGATATAATTTGTCAGAAATCTTAGAATGTAGTCCAGTAAGGGTCTCATATTTTTGCATACTTTGAAATGTGAGATATTTTTCTATGAAATTAGACCAAAATCATTGATTTCTAGGTAAAATGATATTTCAATCTATCCTAACTAGTCTCCTGCTGAGCATAAATTAGCACCTTCGGCGGAATAAAGATTGACTGATGGAAACTTCTGCCGAGAGTTCAGGGTTTGCACGACATGGCAATATATATAATATTTTTAATTCTCCTAACGTGGATATCTACCAATGAATCCGGAGATCGTTCCAACGTCCAAATGGCAAAAGTGAGTTAGTACAAGAACAGCCAGAGGAAGATGGGACAAAAAAAGCGATAAAGAAGATGAATGAGGGAGAGAATGAGAGTTACAATGGAGTACGAGGACAGGGAAAGGGAAAAAAAGGACAATATATTGCGGAATTAATTGAAGCTTTTCTGAGTTCACCGAAATCTCATTACGGTGGCCACGTGAAGAGTTCGGAACGATTCGTTTGTACAACTACCACGAGGGATTCTCTATATCACGACAAGGAGACTGAAAGACTGAGAGAGAAAAGATGCACGAATGGCTTAATTTTCCCTTGCACCAAAGCACTTATAACACTTCCCAAGGATAAGAGAGACGTTACTCCATTTTAATTCATCTTTTACTGTTTATTTGTATTACAAATAAATGTCCAGTTAGTCCTAGACGAGGAACCTCTTTTTTATCACTTCGTAAGCTTAAACTTGGCATTACCATCTGTATTTCAATCGAACTGGAAACTTTAGAATTAATTTTTTCAGGAGTTTAGATTTATTTATATAGATTTTCAGGAGTTTAGATTTATTTATATTTTATAGATAGAGTATGTGCACGTCTGAGGCGTTCTTTTCGCGATGTAACCTTACCAATTATTTGAAAAAAATTTGACTATTGGATTTTCCACTAATTTTTTCAATGTCAAACTTAAGTTCTGCCTTCAAAAATGTATGACAACTTAGAAGGTTTTCGGCACATTTCTCCTATTCTTCAAGCATAGTTAGCGGCTTTCGTGTACATCAGCGGAGATAACCCATGTGCACGCATACTAATCAAATAGGTCGGTTCTTACCTTCATGAGCAAATAATTTCAATTTCTTAACGGCATTTATTCCGTAGCTCTTTGATTCTACCACATTATCCTGAGTATACAATGACAAAATATTGGTGAATTCAGGCGTGATTTAACGGAAATTCATTTTCAATGCTGAGTTGAAAATTCTCGGCAATTCTCCGAAGAATGTTTTTGCTACAACAAGTTTTAACGCACAGGCGTCAACTCCAACAAGAAAAATTTACGCTTCGAATTCAAAACAGAGTGATTCACCACAAAATGGTCTTAATGCTTCGACTTGATTTCCTACCCATCAATTAATGCCCCTCAAATCATATTTGCACGGCAAAGGGCAATTCCTTTCTGTTATTGAATGAACAATTGAAAAGATACACGCGCATAATGAAAACTCATTCACTCTCAAATGGGAAGCTGATGCCATTAACCAATCATCATATGGGGATTGACACTTGGAATACCTATCGGGCAAAAATATTATCGATGGGGTCCGAGTTTACTGAAAGTGAGTGAATGAAGGCTGATGACATTTACCGGGTACAGAAGGAATCATCATAGTCGAGAGATTTAACCTGCGCGGTGCAATTTCGAAAATGAAATCAGGAAGCCTATGCATAGCAATTACGAGTATAATTACCCTCTGAATACAGGCATCGCATTACCATGCATTGTTCCGAATCATTGTATGCGTTCGGATGAATACGTGTATGGGAATGCGTAGCATTTGAATCATTCCTTGAACGATGAATCAATCACGTTCAGAGGGATTACAACGTCTGAGATATCTTTCGATCTGGACAACTTCAATGGCCAACTTGCATTGTACAGAATTTTGGTTGTCACGCGGTATTCTATTCCGGAGTGAGCTTTTTGGCGATCATTTTTCCATGACAATTGTGAGAATTGTGCAGCTAAAAAAAACTCACCTTGACCAGGATTCGGACAAAGGAAAACAGAGAGAAACCCTCGAGGAAAAGCTCAAGAATAATATCATCAGTTCCTTTTCCTCGCTCGGACTTTCCACTAAAAGCAAGAATTATGTCCTGTGGCTGAATACTGATCAATCGAAAGGGGTTTTTGTAAAAGAACTGAAATGATTCAGTTCATATAACTGAGGAACTGGCAATTTTGTGTGACATTCACAGTTAATAAATATACATTATATATATTATGTTACACCTTTAAAATCATCCAATACTCTCTTTAAAAGGTGTTTCTTATATATGAGTCCAACATTGTACAATCTACCACCAGTTAACATAAAAGCGAAAAGTATTAATTCGTTCCAAATGACTATACAATGGTTATTCACTCAGCCAGATGCAGAATATTTGTTTTAAATCTTTGTGTAAAGGAATCAATTTTTTTCAATAATTTTGGCTGATAATTATTAAATTAGGTTAAGTTTGTTATACTCCTTTATAGTCATTTCAGTAATGGCCTATTATTACTGTGAAGGTAGTCTCAACTAAGTTTTTTCTTAGAGGCCACCTAAAGCTTTCCTACTTTGGTACCAAGAAATTGTTATTTGAAGATTGTATTCTGGAAAGTAAATAAATTATTCTTATTATAAGAAGAGAAAAAAGTTCGTATTTTCAATTTAGGTCCCACGATGCTACATATGGCTAAAAACCATACAAAGAGTTGAGTGACATTCACAGGGAAAAGTAATTAGTTCGCCTGGAATGGGATATAAACTCAGACCCCTCGGTAAAGGGCCGAGTATTCTACCCAGTTAAACTACTCAGGGATCATCTACCTCTGGGAATTATGGGTAGGGTTTAAGGTGGGATGTCTCCTAACAGAAACCGTGCAGATGATGTGATGAAGTGCCCATCTTCGTATCTTCGACAAAATACTGCTCTTTTGAGGACATAAGAAATACAGAGAGCAAGAGGATACACAGTAATCTAATGGTTAGAGCAATTGCTGCTAAATCGAGGGGTTTGGATTCCAAATACAGTCTAGGCGATTGATTTTGTACCAGTGAATTGTATGCAATTAAAATTATTATTCTATATCATTTACAATTCTCATTAAAGCAGTGACTGTCAAATTTAACATAATTAGGTCTACATATATTCAAGAGGGATGAAATGGTATAATGCATAGTGATGGATTAATTGAAATTTCATCCACAAAATGAAGATAATTGCACTCAAACCCTAATTTCTTCCGGGGGAAAACGTAAAAGCAAAAGGGTAAAAACCATGGGATCCAAAAGGAATGAAAAAACCTGTTCTGGTGCACAAAAATTATTACCCGGCCTCAAATATTTTGAACTGTATTTTACAAATCGACTCAAATGAAACGTGGTTTCAAAAATTGCTCAAAAGTTTCACAGATTAAAACGCCTGAATCCGATGAAACCTGCTGACTACAGTCCTACCATAATTTAATAAGGAGAAGCGCGTGCGAATATATTCCGCAAATTATACAGACCTTAGGCATAGAGACTGCTGCAGTAGGATAGAGTCAGGAAGGCAGTACCAGTATAATGAGAAATGGTAGATAGACGAGATATTCAGAAGAGGGGTGTTTCAAAGCTACACAGAGAATATAATTTTGGCGCCTCACAACATTTCTAGGTCCGATAGAAGGGATGAAATAAGAGAGATACATTACCAAAGAGATAGGTACAAAAAGTCGTTTTTTCTACGCACGATAAATGACAATAATAAAAACTGAGCTTCCCTGAAAACACTCCCATAATACACTTCAAACATTTCCCCTTCCAAAACCTTATCCTTTTAACGGCTGGTGACCTAACAACCCATGACACACACCAATGCGGCGGCTCACAGGGTTATATATAGATGTAGATGTAGAATGTGCAGAATATACTCATCACGATACAGGAACGGTGACGATCATATTAAGCACATACTCTAAAAGTAGCGTAGCGTGCTTGTATCAAAAACAAGAACAGGATACGACCGGAAAGAAAACAATTCTGCGCGTAACCTAGGGACAATTAGCGGGTGACTTCGATGGAGTTACTTCGCGGCCAATTTTGTAGCTATCTGAATTTAATTTAATTCATTCTTAGAGAAAAACCTTTTGATTCAAAAAATATAATTGCTATGCCTTGAATTCAGTCACAAAACACGTCCCAGGCCTCTTTCGACGGAAAAGGCCGATGGAGGAAAAAGACCCGGGGACATTATTCCTAAGTTTTCCTCGTGGTTTTCTCACAATTCTCTCCCCACCAATTAAGATTAGCCGCCCATAAAAATTACAAGCTCTCTAAATTTTTGAAAGCTCTCATAATATATATATGTATATTTTTTTTAAATAAAGCCCAGGGCGAGGACCTAGCGAGTCGAAGGGGAAGGGTTCGCCGAAATTAGTATGTCATCCACACCGTTAAAGGCAAAAGGGCAGGCTTATATTTTTTAATTAGGCAGCCGAGGAGATTCGTGTGATGGGGAGACGGGTCAGGCGGACGCAAAAATAGGAGAGTAAGGCGCAGAAAAATGGCTTGGGGGAGGTTTAAACGGGCGAAGAGAGTATGGTGGGAGGTGTGGGTGAGGACAGGAGTAGGAGGAGGAAAAAAAGAGGGGTTTAGAGTTTGGAGCGAAGTGCCGACGAAAAAACAAATCGTCCACAGCGAAAACGGTCTAACGAGAGAAAACTTTTGCGTTCCGTCACTCAATTGTTTCCCTCCCCCTTTCTCCCACCCCTCTTGTATCTCCCTCCACATTCCCCGCCCTGTTGGTTCTTCCCTCAGGATATCTACGTATGCTAATTACTCCACGCCAAGGCAATACGTCTACCTCCCAGCCTCCCATCATATATATACTATATCCCATTCCGACACGCCTAGTTTCCCACCCTCCCGCCACTCCACGCTATCATGCCAGTCCCTCGCTTCTCCTCCTTTTCCAAAAACGCCCACCCTCCCTACACCACACCCTCCTCCCGCTTAGCCTCTAATTATTATCTTATCCCCCCGCACCACGATACTATTTCCTCAACAGCCTCGTCCAAAATGCCTCCCCCTTGTTCCCCAATCCACCAAACTTCTCGTCTGTCACTTTCTTAACCCCATCTCCCTCTAGATTTTTCTCCAAGAAAAACATTAACAGTTTTAGCGGAAAGAACATTTTCTCATTCTCATTCGGAAACGTGCCGGCACGGGTGAATTAAATTGGATCGGGTGAATAGTTACCTCGAGACGGTAAAATAAAATCCACGTCCGCGATCATAAAGGAGGGAAGGAATATATATATACCTATAATTTGTTTGTTGTTTTTGGCGGCGACCGAAAAATTAGTCCTCTTAACTGTTACTGATAGGCCGGTAATTTTGGAAATAAAATATTTAGGGAATGATAATAATGTCGTCTTTTGTTTCTCAAGTGAATTAAAGATTTCATGCCCCTTTCTTTCAATCAACTCGTCAACTACGTTACGCATCCATGCCATGGTTGGTGAAAAACTCTCCCAAGTGGTGCTCAAACCCGCCAGAATAGGATCAGTAACCGAGGGCTTTACTGTGTCGCCACCGACGACATTGTGGATTGGAAGAAAGTAGAAGAGATCATTCATTTAGAGATCAAGGAGCAGGAATTACGTCCATCTTAGCTCCAAATGAGGCTTGGTCTAGAGTCAACAGACAAATGATCTATAATAAAGCCTCACCAAGTCCTTGAAGAAGTTGTACCACAGCTTAGTAATGCACGGTCGCTCGCACTCATTGTTTATTTCCCTATGCTAAGCTGCAGCTGACGCCAGTAGCGCCTCTATTCGCCAGCAAGTAAAAGTAACCCGCCCACAGGGGTATGCATTTATAGAAATTTGGCTTGATTAAGATATCTGTCAGAGATTAGACCTTTTTCTTGAGCAAAAACTGCACTGCTTCAAAACAGTATCATTAGGGTAACCATATTTTGAGTTATTTTGCTGTAAATGATTTACTTTGTTTGTTTCTGCAAGATATTAATGTTTTCATTCAGATGTATTCGGAACATGATTTGATTTTGCATAGCACTGCAATATCCACTCCTAGAATCCTTCATCTCATGGATTCAAAATGGAGGTGAAATTGAATCTATTAAAATTTTCTGCGAAACTGTTAAATTACACCAATTTTCACCAAATCCAACGCAACTTATCAAAAAAACTTGAGACAAAAATTATTTCCACGCATTTTCAACAGGTAATTGGGCTAGTGACAACAATAATAACCGCTAGCATCCCTTCTGGATGGTCAGGGATCTAATCCCGAAAGTTATGGATATTATTTAAGGAATTCCGCTTCCTGTTTGGTCGATATGTGAAGAGCACGAAAAGTACAGTAGTACATCCGTTGGATGGGACGTAGAACGGCACTACCCTTGGAGTCTTATGTCAAGAGAAAACTAATGCTGAGGCTGGATTTCTCTCCATCCTATTGATTATTTTTCTTTCGCCAATCTAGCGTCAAGGCCGCAAAGGGTGACAGTTGTCGGTCTTACCGCAATTTACCAACCAAACAAATGTGTTAATCGTCGCTCTTGTTTAACAGGTTCTACCAAATATTCATCGATACGCTTAGTGTGATGTCAATCAGTACTATAGAATATGTGGAATTGATAAGCCAGGCATTGAAAATAGCATGATCGCATCTTTATAATACTCATGCATATTGACAGTACTTGCGATATCCATCTGTGCATTCGCAGGATGGAGGAAATACGAGAGAATTTTAATTTCTTGAGTGGCGTCCAAAATCATAGTTTTCCCATTAAGAAGATGAGCTATAATCGAATTTCTTTAAAATTTGGACATGGAGAATTAAAGTGAACGTTTTATTAGAGGGAGAAAAGGCTAGGACTCAACCAGAAACGAATTGTAATGGGTGGGTAATATGAGATGGGAAGAAAGGTGAAGAACTTCTTAAAAGACCACGAACTTAGATGGTAAGGACTGGACACTCGCGAAAATTTGTCCGCCTTATTGTCGCCGCAGACAAAATCGAGCGCTAGATAGCAGAGTCGGCAGTTGCTCATCGTCTAGACTCATAAAGCGTGGATAAGATAGCCGTGATTGCGGAGGTAGCTCATTTTGGTGGAATAACAGCGTTTCCTGGCAGTTTATTACAGCGAGTGCCCACTATAAAGACTTTCGAGTCTCTTGTCGCACCAAAATGCCTGGCCATCGCTGCATCGCTCCTGGTTGTTCTTCGGGGTACAACAGCAACAGGGAAAAAAGTTATCTTCTTTCTTGTGCCCAAAGACCCGGAATCTTTGAGAAAATGGGCAAAAGCGATTCCTCGGAAAATTTTTATTGTGAATCCCGGGCAAAGGATATGTGAAAAACATTTTTGGGAATCGGATATGGTATTTTGCTAATGGATGAGATGGTTATCCGGGAGAGCGTTAGTGACAAGACAGTAACTCTAACCTATAAGGCCTGATTGATTTTGGAAATAATGGTCCAAAATCTCAAAACTTAAAAGATAAAGCAAACCACGGGCTTGTATTTGTTTCAGTCGCTGTGGAGTATCTATGTGCAGCCTATTGCAGTTTTTGCGTCAAGGGGGCCGACAGATGGAACTACCCTGGCATTGCTTATCCTAAAAGCAACCTCTCTTCTTGAGAAAATAGGAGCCAAAGTGCATGGTATTGTGGCCAATGGGGCTTCTACTAATAGGAGATGCTGGCTGGAACTCGGCGTATGTGGAAAACTAGGGTCAACCAAAAATTGGTTTAATCACCCCACAAGACACGGAGGGAAAGTTTTTGTGTTTTCAGATACACCTCACATAATCAAAAATGTGAGGAACAGACTTTTCAACAAAAAAGAGTTGAAGGTTTGTAATCTTTTTAGTACTAATTGTCGTTGGATTGATCCCGATACCGTTATAATAATATATTTAATATATTCTATGTTTAGGTTGATCCAGAAGAACCATTCATTAAGTGGTAGAATTTTCATGTTGTCCATAACTTAGACAGACTCAGGAATCTCAGGGTATGCCCAAAGGTTACAATCAATCACTTGCAGCACTCAAACTCTGCAAAAATGAGGCCCCGTTTGGCAGTACAGGTGATTTATCGTTTATACATAATAACGATCTAATGCCCCTTTTAATTTAGCCCATGTATTAGAGTAATTTTATCACTCACAACGAAATTTCCTTGAGCATTAGGTACAAGGCCACTCAATGGCTAAAAGCCCATCGTTCCACCGGGAATATAGCAGAGACCTTGAAGACTGTGGCCCTACTGCAGCTTTTTGCGAGCACGTTAGCTCCATGTTCGATGCGCTAAATCGAAATATACCGTGTCATGGTATTACACCTCAAAGTGAAGACTTCAAGGTTTGTACATTTCTATTGACATACTGTTTCGTAGATGTTCCTAAGCGTCATATCGCAAAACCCATGATCTATTTTTTCCTAATCCTTATCTTCACTATTCATTAGGTTCTGAAGAAGTCACTAAAATGGCCAAATAAATGGGAGGAAAAAGTTATGCAGGGAAAAATTGAAAAAGAGCATTTTCTCACGGAGAACACCGCTGAGGCTTTAAGGCTCACCTTAACCTCAGCAATTGACATTGTAAGGTATCTGACGGAAAATTTTGTATTCCAGTATGGGTTAACTGGAAAAATAAATCAAGATGCCCTTGAGGTATTACTGAAGTCTCACTAACAATATTTTCAATGAAGATTTTAAGGTACATATATATCGAGGTTTGAAATTGGTTTTATGCTTTTTACAGAGATTCTTTGGAACAATCAGACAGGCTGGAGGAGGAAATGAACATCCTGGAGCTCCCACATTTCTCCAGCTCTACAGAATCTTGGTATCCTAGTGCCTTAAAGCCACCAAAAGCAGGAAACTACAGAATTGTTGGGGGATTGCCAGAAAAGCCACTTGATACACTCAGTGAAATTAAAGAAATATTTAAAAGGAAAAGTAATCCGAGGTTACTAAGTAATATCAAGGAAAAGTTGGACATGGCCGTAGAAGAGGCTAACTGGGATGTGGAGGATGTGGTGGAGTAGGATTGCACCCAGGCAACAGTGAACGAGTGCACATCTTACTATGTTAATGGTTATCTGAGCCAATAGATGCTGAAAAACAGCAAGTGTGACGCTTGCAAATCAGCATTTGACTCTGAAATTTCTTTTTCCGAATATCCTGCAGCAAGGTTGACCAATTTAAAAAGTTGTGGCGGCCTATTTCATCCAAAAAGAAACCTTTTTGTTTATTTTGAAAATTGAGGAATTTTTCATGAAGTATTGTGAGTCAGTAGATATACTAGATAATATTTTAACTCATATTCTGGAAGGGGAAATGGAAATTGGTTGTCCATGTTTTGAGCATGGTAGTGAAGTAATATCTTATGTAATCAAATATTATGTTACAATGATGATGAGACAGTATGCCCGATTTATAAATATGGAGGCAGCAAGAGATAATTTAGTGAAAAAAAATTATCCAGAATGACTAAGTCATAGATATTTTAACTAGGGTGGTAAAATTTGAGACCTTACCATTCCTTGGACAACCGCCCGTTGTCTCTCTAAGGAACCAATAAAGTTTGGATATTATTCTGCTTCATATATTTCATTCATACCGATAAATCTTTGCTTCATATATTCTCCATCGGGCGAGCGCGCACTAGCGCAACATCAAACCGCGCGATAAATACATCAATGCATTATCGTGACTATTCCGTTCCGTTTAATGCTTAATTTTAGCCAGAGCAGTTCGGAGGAATTTTCAATGCTAATAATAATAATTACTTTCTTGCGCCGCTTAGGCGATGAATTACTATCTTGGCAAAAAGTTGAGGCACTGAAGTTTGAAGTAAGTGGTATTTCGATAACTATTTCATAATGCTCAATGAAATAAACTGAAAATAAAAAAACACTTCTTCGTTTCGTGAAGGTAATTAGCGATTATTAGCAATTTCTTTATCCGGCCTATCATGAGAAAAGGCAAGGTTTTTTGGCACTAAAAAAACGCTAGCTCCACTTTTAACGCTTTTTTAAAAATTACTTCTCTATTTATCTATAAGAAAATTCAGAATGTGTAAGAAAATCTATGTTAAATGTACATGCGCAATTAGACACGCGAGCAGTGGAAGAGGCAACCATGCACGCAGCTTCCTCTCCCTCCCCTTAATTTCCTCGGGGCTCAGCGGACCTCAAGCACAAGGATAAACAAATATCTAGATAGACTATAGCAATAACATTTCACCATTGTGAATCCCATATTCATCAACAGTTCATGGTACCTTCAGTGCTTAAAAATTTCTCCTGTGTCTAAAATAATTGCAGATTTCTTTAATAGCAATTTTCGGAAACAAATTAAATTAGTACAAATTTATGTTTGCAGATGTTTCAAAAACAAATTTCTCTTACATATTCTTAATTTTATTATCGATAAATTGAGAATTTTTTTAAAAATTAGCGTTAAAACAAGGAGCTAGCGTTCTCTGAGCGCTAGAAACCGTACCTTTTTCATACAAGGTCGAATTTAAAAAAATAAAATTCTCAATGATTGCTAATTACCTATAAAACGAAGAAATAAGTTTTCTTTTACTTTCAGTTTCTTTCATTGCAATCAATGAACTAGTTATCAAGATACATTGCTTCAAAATCGAGTGTCTCGATTGTTGCAAGGACGGCAGACATATCGCATACGAGATTTTTCCGCAGCATTGGTCAAATTTAAGTTGCTGTTGTACTAAGTTAAAAGCATAAAGGAGCCGGTTGTATTCGTTTTGAATGTGAAAGAATCAAAATAATGCGAAAATAAGCATAATCCCGATGAATTACTAAAGCGTCAATGCATTACATGGGCGACTGTCCTCTCCGCCATCTAGGGGACGATCGTTTCGTGAGGGGACAGTAAGGCGGACAAGTTATAACACAGCGGGAATAGGAAGGTTCACAGGCGTAAAAGACAAATAATATAGAAGGCTGCTTGAGAATGGAGCAATGTTTATCAGGTGAGAATGAGAAAGTAAGAGAAAAGAGGAGATGCGCAGAATGTAAAAAGACGGAAGCTACAGAGATGGTTTCACAAAATATTAGCACAATTAAATATTTAATATGTCCCCGCTGCCAGGAAAAAGATTTTATTGCTGGACATCTACATCTACATACTACCCCGCAAGCCACCTCAAAAGGCGTGTGGCGGGGGGTGTTAGGACACCAGCCGTAAAAAAATAAAATAAATAAATAAAATAAAATAAATAAATAAATAAAAATTTAAATTAAAAAAATAATAATAATTTAAAAAATTTCCGCCTAGCATTTATAAAAGTCCTTAATTGTTCGGGGGAAAAACGAATTCCCATACCTATCCGTTCGGCAAAATATCTCTCTTAATTTATCGATTCTGTCGGACCTGGAAATATAATGTGGTTCTAATATGATGTTCTCCGTGTCGCTCTGAAAGATATTCATTCTCAATTGCTCAAGCAATCTTAGCCTAGCACGTAGCCTCCGAGTCTCTAGCGGCTCCCACCCTAAATCGTTCAAAATCCGTGTAACGCTTTCTGTTCGGCCGTAGCAGTTTTTGACAAATCACGCAGCTTTCCTTTGTATTTTATTAAGTTCATGGACTAGGTCTTTCTCCGCCGGATCCTATATGCTCGCTGCATATTCAAGGTGTGGCCGAACGAGTGCGAAATAGCACCTATCTTTCACTTTCTCGTCCGACATATTTCATGAAGAAATTATAAACATTGGGAATGACAATAGAACTGTATTATCCATTCGTACTTTTACACTGACAAAAGTTTCAAGTGTCCCGTATTCGTTGCGAATGTGCAAAAACAAGGCAGTCGGTTAAATAAATAGGAATACAGGGAGAGGAGAAGGAAGGGGAGAGAAGGGGTAATGCTTGCAAGGTTGTTACGTCAGGAGCGTGGGGAAAACGGTAATGCTCGGGGTTCAATCAGAGGTGAAAAGCTCTCGACGATAGAGGGTAATTGGAATGAAGAGCACATTCATATAAAACTTTGATATTTCCGTAGGCTACAGAATCTCCAATTTCAAATTGATCTACGAATTCATACATATATCTTCCTTTTCAACAAGGAATATATCAGTCAAAAAATAACTTACACGGTCCTCCTCCATTAAACATTTTGCAAGCCTCGAGAAAATATTTCCCTTCAGCCATCATGTTTAGCGCCCACGAGCCAAAATCCTATCTTAAAACATTTTTAACATACAATCCACCCCGTTCTTATCCTCTTTTTCCCTCTTTCCCGCATTCATTTCCATTTGCGTCCTAACATATGCTGCCGCACGTCTTGAGATGGCTTGCAGGGCAGTATGAAGATGTATCCCTATACAGAGAAAATGTTAAGAAATTAGAGTTATCCAACGTATATTTTACAACTGAAGCTCAGCAACAGACGCTACTTAGCAATAAAAAACGACCAACGAGTGGAACGAATGAGACATTGAAAAATATGGTGGGAGATGAATGAAAATCGGAGGAAGAGATGGAAAAAGGGTCACCCAAAGTCATCGATGGCACATCAAAAGGCAACGGTGAGCTTAAGATAGTTTGAACGAGATAGTTCCATAGTCATAAGAGAGACCATATCCGAATTATATGTTTTAATTTCACCAGCTGCAAGACACATGAATTACGTACTGCATTTCTAATGGTGCAATAATATAGTCTGTCCAACATAGAGACGTAGTTAGGCTTTATGATAATTTTCTCCGTGTCGCTCTGAAATACACCAGTTCTGAATTTCTCAGGCAAGCTAAGCCTAGCGTGTAGTCCCCGAGTCTCTAGGTGCTGCCATCTTAATCCCTCTAAAAGTTGTGAAATACTATACGTTTGCTCGTAGCAGTTTTTAACGAAGCATGCATCTTTTCTTTGTATTTGATCATTTTTTTTGTTAAATCTTTATGACTAGGGTTCCAAATGCTCGCGGCGTATCCAAAGTTTGGCCTAATCTGACCGAAGCAGTCTCTCTCTTTTACTTTTTCAATTAAATTCAACTACTAAAACGAGGATGATGATTAGTTTTCTAGAAGGGAATCGTCCCGCAATGCTGCAATATATTATTATACGGCGCCCTTTTATCTCTCTTTTGTGGGTCCCATTCTTTCCTTTCGGTGTTTCCATATCTCTACCCTCCCTTCGTCATTCTCTTCCGCGTCGGCCATAAGGGAAAAAAAGCTGTCTTCTCTTATATTTCATCCTTTCCTCTTCCGGCACTCGTCTGCATCATCCATTCCCCTTTGACCTCCTTGTGGACGTTTTTCTTTTTCTGCATACCCCATTCAGCTTCCTTTGCTGCGACCTCCTCCTCCAAACACAAGCATGCACACTTCACTCCCATTCTACGCCATGCATTTTCACTCCCGATTCATGCGCAGCATCGAAAACGACCTCTCCCCTCCTCCAATTCTGTCATATGCAGCATTCCACCGAAATCTGTAATTTGTCTTATTTGTCCCCTCTACATATTTTATTACTCGCGTAACAGTTCTTTGTCGTTGTTGGTTCTGTTCTATTTCTGTAGCTTTTGTCTCAATTTTTTCCATTTCCCTCTTTCTCCCTCCCTCTTGAACATGTGCCAACCGCAGTTACATATTTCCGTTCAATGTAGCATAACGAAAACTCCGCAGCGAAAAATAACCCTTTTTAACAGACAGGTGGATCGTACGTTCATATGCACCGCCGGAGCGTTCATGCGATTAGTGCTATCACCTGTGGCTAAATCCTGTTCCAAGGACAAGTCCCGTTGTAGAAATATCACCACCGAAAATTTTATTTCCATATTATGTTTGTATCCTGAATGATACGGATCAGAAGAGAATATGTGCTGTGATGGTAAAATAACAGTTCTGCGTTTCTACATTTTACCATTACGTAACCTCACAATTTCTACAGCGCAAAGTACTGTTCAGTAACTTTATAGAAAAAACAGCCAGAATTATTGATAAAATTTAGGACCAGAAAGTCCTCTTTTACAAATAACTCACATTTAACATACACTTATTCCATGGATGAGGAAATTTCCTCTAGCAGTACTCAAAACCGCGACCTGAAAATGGTCACGAAAGCACTACCCCTCCATCTCTGAGGTCATCTGATTTATTTGTGAATACAAAGAGTGTAACCTTTTTACTGGAGTAGAGTATGCCAATAATACGGCTACATTCAAATTTTCTTGTAGGTTCACAGCCTATATATTTTCCGCGTAAATTTCCAACGCAGTACCGATCAATGAGTAACGTGACTAAATCCTCCACTTTCGATTGTTTCTGCACGCTGAGGCTTTTCTATTTGCCCTCTCATCTATGCTTAACACAAGTTAATTAGCACATGAATGCCTAATCTAGAAAAAAAGAATGATCAAGCCCTGTGACCATATCAGATTCAGAGGACCACGCAATATCGTTCCGTAGAAATGAACACGACGTCGTAATGTCACAGAAAGTTTACATAACGCTTATAGTAATTTTTAGCGCAAATTAGAACGAAATTTTCATTGTAAATGAGTGAAAGCGTAGCATAAGAGGGCTTTATTATAACGGATTATGAACGGGCGACCCATTATCAGGCCTGGCGAGCAGTAAGAAACCCATTTTATTAAGGTAATGTGACGTTGATATAAATTTCGCATAAATAAACCCTCCCGTTTCAACCCTCGGGTGATCCTCCCTACCTTTTCCTCTCGGTCTAGCGAAAGCGCCCCCTGCCCTACTCCACCATTTCGCATTCCTCCACCTCCCTTATCACGCGGCCTCCTCCTGCTTTTATCTCCTCCACCCCTTCTACCTCGTCTCTTCTTCCTCCCCCTCATGTGTGTCCTCTTCGTTTCTTCCTTCCGACCCCACCCTCAAAACCCGTACTACACCGACTACCGACCGCCCTCCGCAAGTCGACCGCCCTTCCAAGCCGGTCGCCGTGTCAAACCTTCATTGCCCTCACCCACCCCTTACAGCCCCACCACCCTTTACGACTCCTCCTTCCCCCCACCCACACGACTGTTCATGAATATTCAACCCCGAGGCGAGGCGCATGTGAGGCCTGTCCGTGTGACTTTTCGTGTGTCCACCAGAAGAGGCTGAGTTTAAGAGAGGTGGAAGCCAGGGAGTTTTCTGGTTGGGGGTAGGGGCTGTTCCAATTCATCGACTCAAGTGTGCGATACACCACCACGGTACTGATCATCTGAGCGATATTTCGCATTGCTAGTTTGAGAAATTTGGATGTAGTCTAACTCACAGAAATTACTTTTATAGCAGTACCCTCAGAAGTTGGTTGCAGTTAGTCAGTACTGCAACGGATAAACACGGACGGCAGCAGGGGTTGAAAGTGGTAATGATCGACTACGGTTTGCGCTTTCAAGAAAAATAGACTGGCTTCTATTTTGTCAGCAGAAGTATAAAGACTAATTTAAAATTTTACCTTGTCCGGTGGAATCGGACGCCGCTAGCAAATGGGACATTTACTCAGTAAGCTTAGTTTCAGAAATAGATCGATTCTGTGCAGAGCAGCAAATTTGTTAAAAGCTGTTACGATGCATTAGGCAGCCTTATCAAACTGTGGTTTGAGTTTGAGACAGACATTTTTTGGCGGACGTCCAACATATTTCGCAAGAGCCAAACTAACACGGAGGAAATGATCACAGGCATAAGATCGAGGAATTACACTGATGAACCGATGGAGTTAAAATTTCATTTTTCCACAAGCATTACCAAACTATAATGGTTGCGATAATTCTACTAAACCCGAACTATTACTAGGTAGACTTTACACTTGAGCTAAACCTTACCATCATTATTTATAACTCACCCCGCTTCAAATGTGCGGCATTATTTTGTTTCCTGCATGATATAGTATCCAGCAGTATAATTATTTCATAGCATTAGGGCCGGTTTTACAAAATCTGGTTAAACTGATCGTTAGGTAATGTGGACGGTAAGTTAATCTTCACGTTAACTCGGTTAACCATTGGAAAACCTTCGTTGTTGTAACGAGCACTTTAACGTCCAGTTTTTACTTAAGCCTCGATTGTAAAACCGAATTTTGAGATTAACCTGCCGTTAACGCTAACGTGAAGTTTAATCAGACATTTTAAAACCGGCCCTTAATCATATCAACCAATAGTTAACTTCCGACTGTATTGCAAGTTAACTTGCTCGTCTACGCAGCACTCTCCTAGTTTCTGGTCTGACTGCGCATTATTTTCCTGACAACATTTTGGTCTGCGCCTAGCGGCCAGTAGAACGTTCGAGGTTCTGATTTGAACTGGTATGAATGCTGTACGTGTGGTGTAAAATCGTCCCGTGCCACACACCCTACTGGTGGCGTGAACAATATTTTGTAGATATGGGTGTGAATGAAATCCTGACCACAAGACATGTAAAATGCACATTTCGAATAAATTTACAGGAGGAAGACCTATTTTAGTACACACATAAATGTTTGTTAGTTCTTAGACATGTTTTTTATGATGAAAGGGACACGAAGGTAAGGGTAATGACTCCTTCAGCACTGAATAATTAGATTCTTGACTATTTTTAGACTCGGTGCTCTGCAAAAATGCATCGGAATATATTTTATTTAAGATACAAAAAATCATAAAAATCCAAGAGGTGTGAAGCTTGAATAGTGTGAAGATTACACACACAAATTTTGCCGGAATACAGACGAATCACGAAATGGTCGTGTTCCGTGTTCATTTCCGTCTTTCATTTAATTGGGAAAAAGTATTGAGAGAGCATAACGGTGCTCTGAAAATGTCGATAAAAATCCGAGACATCGCTAAGCTCACAGCTTGCGAAGAATCCAATTACCTGTGTAATAGCCGTCTTCAAGCTACACAGAGAAATACATTGCGATGTATAAAGCAAAAATTCGACACCATATGTAGTCATTGCAATTTGATACATGTAGGGTGCTTCGATGCAATATACATCTACATGAACACACTATCCTGTGAGCCACTGTATGGGCGTGTGGCAGGTGGTGTTAGGACTCCAGCCGTGTAAAGTTGTGAGGGATAAGATTTTGGGAGGTGAAATGGTGACGTGTATTATGGGAGAGTATTTACTGGAGCTCAGTTTTTATTGTGGTCGCTTATTGTTTGCAGACAGAACAAGTTTTTGTACTTATCTGTTCGGGAATGTATCTGTTTAACTTTATCGCTTCTGTCAGACCTAGATATGCAATGGGATGTAGTGCAATATATATATATATATATATATATATATATATATATATATATATATATATATATATATATATATATATATATATATATTAGACGTATGAGAAGTAATTCTATACATGCATTGCAATTCAATATAGTATCATGCAAGATAATGCACTTCCACGTGATAAATTTGCTACATAATGCACCGTATGTTTTGCAATGTAAACAAAATGAAATGAGATATTGAAAATTCCAATATCCGAAAGCTCGACCCTGAGCGCGTTCTTCCGGGCTGGGCTGGGGACGGCAACAGAAATGAAACGATCGCCCCCGGAGGCTGGGACGAAGGCGGTCCGCGGCGGAGGGGGGGAAGATGGGGACGGAGAGGGACATGATGGTTTCCGGGAGGGCCCCCAACACCACGGGGCCGTGAATTTTGTGGATGGTAGTTTCTACCGTGTCACCCCAACACGCAAGCAGATGGGGTCAGGTGGGTGGACTGAACGGGGCAAAGGAAAGATGTAAACCCTAATATCCCTCTCCCCACGTGAAAATAATAAAAGGAATACCCACCCTTCCCCCTTTCGATCCACATAAAAGGGGGGAAGGAGCACCTCGCCTTCTCACCCAGTAAACTAGTCCGCTAACCCGTGCACAAAGGGGTGGGTCTTAGGAAGCAGGGCCAACTCCTCGGCAACCAATTCTCTCCCAATTTCGGCCCGAGACCACCCCACCTCTCTCGCAGAACTCCTTACTCCACCTACGCATAAAGCCACCCTCTTCGTTAACCTCCTCACGCTCCATTAATTCGCAATCCACTGCCTCCTTCCCCCTCACAAATCCGCCCTCACCCCCCCCCTCCCCGTCGCCCCCATTCCTCCCCACAGTCTTGCCCTCGAGAGTACGTTCCTCAATCGCTCCCACACCTTTACTTCGCCCTCCTCCCTTCCATATTACCTCTTCCTCTAAACCGTCAAGGCAATGCTAACCTTTTAATTACTGGCCTGCAGGTCCGACCGAACAAAACGTTTCCCCAACTCGATTACATTCCGGCAAAATAATCTGTCCCTCGATGATGTTTAACCATTACTGCATTAGGTTTAACGCCCTCTCAAGCCTTTACGTAACTGCATTACCAATTTGAGGGAAATCATGACTGGTTAAAATTTGACGAGTATTTTTAAGTCGCAACTGTGTCATTAACCCTTCCTGACCTGTCGGTAACCACTGTATGAATGAACGCACTACTCCGCAGAAAGTTGACCATTTGGTTGCGATAAAGTTCGCGATTCTTCCTGCAGTATCATACACTGGCACGCAGGGTGTAGTAGTCATATGGCTACGGGGGGAGGAAACGGGTAACTGGGAGGTGTATATTTGATTTCGAAATGTCTTGGGAACACATGTAACGATTTTCAGACAAAAGCTCTGTCTTTCAAGAAGAGTCGATGTGCATTTACAGCGGTTGCAAAAACAATATTTTTTCATTAACTATAAAGACCTACTATACATCCATAAAGAAAGATACCAGCCTCAATTTTACAACAGAGAAACCTGGGTATAACATTAAGTTTGTTGTACATTTAAAATTTTTTCAAATTATTTGCTTCTGCAACAAGCTAGTGCTATAAAAATACCTAATATCGGAAGCTTTCTTATTTCGAATTTTCCAGCAATTTAGAACATAACGGTTGTAAGATACATGAAATGGAAAAAATACATCATTTCCATTCCTTTAAGATTTACGAAATAAGATCGGTTACTGGGATTTTTTTCCAGCAATTTTTCCACATTTACTCCCGCAACTTTGGTAAATGTTCCTAAAGGTAAATTAAAAGGCAATTGGGCCGGATGAAGTGGAAAAGGGAACCGTGTATTTAATGGTTTCGCCTCACTCCACTTTTCATCGCTCAAAAAAGTATACCACATGCCTTAACCATGCCAAGCATTTGATGTAATCACCGTGCTAATATATACTCAGCTACAGGACATTTACTGCAGGTTGAATGGGCTTGAATTAGTATACTTGTTTCGAAACGTTTATTGCAGATCTGGCGTGCGTCTCGGGCGCACGGGCGACAGGCGAATTTTATGGGCGTTGTGTCTGCCATTTCGCTCCGCAACAAATCAAGCCGTCCGCTTCTATCGACTCAATTAAGCCATAAACCTAAACGGACCCAATGGGGCTCGGAAATACGGAACAAGTTGAAGAGCGTGCGCATCTTCGCGGCTTCTCTCAAGGGCACCATCCTTCACTCGGTCGCGATTCCCTCATCCGAAGTGGGCTCCCTCATTCCCTCCATATCTCTCAATTCGATCCCATTTCCAGACCGGGATGCACATAATTTTTAAACCCTTATTAACCTCTCATTGTACAAGGCTTACAAGGCTGGTTCTCAAAACTGCAGGAGGTGCACATTTTAAACGATTTAACCTTTAAAAATTTTCCATCGCGAAAACTCGTATTGCTAGGGTATTAAAATTCTAATGTTCGAATTACGAGTTTATTACGATATACTCCCATGACTCGAGTAGCAGCAGGTATAAACAATGCAGGTGAAAATAGCAAGGACAAATAGGTTCAACAAGAATAAAAAAATGTAAAACTTATAATTATGAGTATAATCAAAAGACCACTCCACGGAGGAAGTTGGTGGTGTATTATATTCATGAAAACCTTAATTTGCTAGTAAGATAAAGAGGAAAAATATTCTGAATAAACGGCCATTACATTGTCCGAAGTATTACTATTTTGCAAATAATACATTAAACCAAACTATCAAATCTACTTAAATTACCAATTAAATATTCAAAAGCATAAAAAACGTAAATATAGTATCTTGAAAACTTTTAGTAATTGGCTTCCATTCCTTGGCTTACCATATGATTTTTCCCCAAAAATTTAGCTCAAGTTTCCTTTCATTACGTTTTTAGTAATTTTATCTGCTATGACACTGCGCCATAATACTTTCCATTATTTTTTTACGTCAATATATCAAAAGGAATAATTATAAATAGGTATTTCGATAAAGATTTTTTATGAAAGATTTCAGGTTTTCCCGGTGAATAGAATGTAGAAAGGCTTCTCGGGATTCCATCCGGGTTGGACATTCCAACCCGGATGGAATCCCGAGAAGCCTTTCTACAAGATTTTTTATGTATTCGAGTCGTTTACTTATCTATGGCAACATTAATATTAAAGAAAAAGCCATTATTTTCAATATAATATCATAATTTAAACCGATAATCCACTTAAGGGTAGACCAAAATGATAAACATTGGAAACCTGATATCGGAGTAGGATGCTGAAGATCAAATGAACGAGCAGAATAAGATTAGAGGTCAAGTACATAGACAAAATAGAGATAAAAGTACATAAGAAGGACCTAACCATACTAACGGGGAGCATGGGGACTGGGATTAGTTAGGAAACGATGGAGGGCTGTGGTCATCCAATGCTAGAAGTGAACGAACAATAATAACGATGACCTTAAATTATTGGGAATGACTTTGAATTGGGTTTAGATTGATTGAAGTGTTGCCTCTCAGAATTTTTTTTATTGTTTGCACTCATTGAATGAACACGGGAAAATTCGGTGTGAATGAAGTCAAAGAAATGAAATGAGTGAACACATTAACCTATGCTACGCTAGATGATAAAATTTTCATACTGGATCCTGACCAACTACCTTTGAAATGACAATTTAGGTAGTCACCAAACGGCAATTTTGGACGATAATAACAATTTCCTAGCAGAAGGTAGCGCAGCGTAATGTAATACTAGCTCAACGAAAAAGTATTTTGCGTATCTAGTAAAAATTCCAATCAATAGTTCTCCATTATATAACTGCATTTGTTTTAAAACTTGGTAAAATGATGTTTACATATTTGTGGTCGACAAAATAAATTCTTTAAATGTGATTTAATTCCACCAAAGCATTCAAGATGTAGATTAGTTTTACCTGATGATACTGCTGACAATTACCTGTCACAGATAATACTCCACCGATTGAAGAAACAATGAAAAGGTTTTGACGGCAACCAAAATTCTTGCGCATTTCCCAATTTTTCTGAAATACCAGCGACGTCACAGTACTGACGGCCCAGGACATGCAGAACTCTTGACTGGTGCTCGACAACATATCCTCCATCATCTCTGTCCTTGGCGGAAATACGCGGATGAGGATGATTTAAAGCAATAATTAGCGAGAGAAAAAATTGTTTTCAGGTGGCGCCATCTCTCCCTTCAACCGGGAAATAATTTTAGGTGGATATGAAAACGGAGGTTGAAAATTCTGCAGTGATAAAGGCTGGACTGGCTCAACAGCATTGAGCAGCAGAAATATCTACATGTTCATCAGAAAGTATTTCCCGGGACCGACATATACAAAAAAATGTTGGTACCGAAATCACTGTTTTCACATTCTCAAGCAATCTTATCTTTCGAGTGAATTTGGAACTCGCGTCCCTTATTTCAATTGAAAATCAACTTAGAAAGTGCTTATAAGTTTAGTTTTTTTCCAATTATTAGGGGGAAACGATGGTAAGTGACAAATTTGCGAGCTTACATCGTTCAATTTACTTCCGCAACGCTGATAGTCGGCCATAAAATCATTACTTTGAGCTAAAAACATACCCGGAGCTATTGCAATGAAGTGAAATGTTTAATTTTTAAAAGGTTAGCAGTATTTTTACTTAAAATATTCCTCCTTAATGGTTGAAATATTTCTCTGCTATAGGTATGTCGAAATTTTTCCTGGTAGCAAATGGGCTATCAAGGGGTCAAGCCCAAACTTTTTCATGATTCCTCATTGTGATAGAATTATTTTCCTACGTGGTACATGCTGAATTTGTATGGTAGGATAAAGGCCACCGAGGAAGCAAACCTTAGAGCCAATTTATATTCTCTTATTCTTATTTATATCCTCTGATAGAACGGTTTATATCCGTGATTTGCAATATGTGATAGCTTGACCCATCAAATCTATAGTCCTCATTACTGTAAAAAATTCTCGCTAACCAGCAAAAATTTGTAACCGGTAGAGATATACAGGCGTGAATTATCGAAATTAAATCTCTTTTGACTCAATTATGCCTCAATTCTAAGAAATAAATCCGCCAACGATCACCCTAAATTCGTAGAATACTGAACTCGGATATCATGTTCTAATAATGACTCGTATCTAGTTAAAAACATATTTGTTGAAACCCACTTGCATAATTAGCAAAAGCTAGAACGTGTAGACCTATTATGCAAAACAAGTCGCAACGAAAATTAAGAGTGAAATTTACGCATATAGTGGTTGTAACCAAAAGAACAGTGTTAGAAGACTAAAAAATTTAATGTTTTGCATAAAAACTGAGAACATATGGAAACTCAACATATTAGCAGTGACATTTCAAAACATTATTGGCAACAATTTTGCTTTAAAACAGCAAAGAGAAAACGTTTATGGGTGACGCATTTATTCTCAACCACGGCCTATAAGAAAAAAGTGAAACACACAGAAATCACGGATTTAATTCACAGAGCGCAGTCATTGGAATTGTAAAAATCTGACAATTAAATAAAGGAAACACGAATGGCAAACCCTAAATAACTGGACTAGTTATTTCCAAAATCAGGTTTCAAAATATTTTAAAGAGCATTCAATGGAGGGAATGTAATAAAAAGAGTGCTGATAATATCATGCATGAACTAGCAACTACTGTTGATTCTTTAAATAGGACTAAACGCGAAGATCAAAAGGTGCCGCATGATTCAAAATTGGAACTCACTTTGTGTACGACCAGGAAATTGTAGCCGCACCCGCATAAAGAGTATTCACAGAGGCTATTTATAAACACAGAAAATATCCATAAAGGGGAAATTTACAAGCCACCAGAGCGACTAAAGCACTCGATTCAAATGGTGAGATATTAAACAAATAATAATCATGACAACATATTACCACATGAGTTTACTTTCCAATGAAACCCGAGATTAAAGTGAAAATAAATGATAAACATGAAGGCCAACGCAAAATTACCACAAAATCATTACCGCATAATACACTAATGAATTGTCGCGATATTTAACTTTATACGCAGAGAAATAAATGATTACCATAGCCTTTACATCACAGCACATTTACAAGTATAATAGTACACATGTACAATGTACAAAATATTTCGTATGCATCAAATCCCAGATTTTTGCGTCATGTCCTTGGCACTTAATGCTATGATAACATTTACTATTGTTGATTTCTACGTTAAAACTAGCAACGAAAATTCAAAATCTTATAATGGAACCATTTCTGTCTAGCATTTATACCTAATGTAAATACTTACGAAGCTACTAATCAGTATATAGCAAAAATGAAAGGGAAGTATGGTATTCAACAACATGCACCATTCGCTGAAATTGCCTTTCCTCAGGTTATTTCTAATGACACTTTGCGTGCTGGCCTTTAAATCGTAGATCCTCTCAGAAAAACTGAGTATTCTACACACTTACCTGGATTGTGAAAGAAGAATCTCTGTAATCTAGGTAATTAATTAACTTACAATTACTATTCAAATTTATTTGGCACTTTTTGGTCACATGCATGTCTACCAGAATAACTGCAGCATACCATTACGTCCAGCTGCCGTTCAATAATGATACTCCATGGATGTCTTAGTACGTCCACCGTCCTTCTCAGAAAATATAAGAGGACGTACCATTACGCACCATTGCACTCAAAGTGTTAAACCATTAAGAAATTACGATATCTTTGCCATCACTTCATCTTGTATATTACATAAAATGCTAGATATGCTTATATGCTTGGGCAAAGTCCGAATGCCAACGTGTTATAGGCTAACACTTGAAAGAAAAAGCTGAAAATAGAAAATAACTACGCCAATGATCATTTTCTAATTAATACTGCCATTTTTGGTGAGGTAACATGAATTATCATCACTAATTCAAATATTCGGTTTCAACATAAGATGAGCAACGGGCTGCGGAGAACTTGCGGCAACGAGTTGAAATTTCTCATACTGAACATGTAGCCCTATTCGCTGTCATTACTCGCAGCATCAAACCTATTACGAATATTCGCGATATTCGTAGCCTAGAGATAAGCAGTCCTCGCCGCGCGCCCTCTTTCCATAAACCTTTAAACATAGGCTCCGCCGCAGTGGAGATAGTTATGCAAGATAGGACCAGGTTTCTTAACCGTCCTTATCGCCAGGGTGGCCCACGCTAAGGATAGGATAACATGTTGTTTGCCGATGTACTACAGGTAAGGCTTGACCTCCGTGTCCACGGCAGTGGGTAATTTGCAAAGTATGCCCCGATCACGCAGCAGCAGCAGCACGCGGATTCCGTGCTTTTAACTCATACACGCCGCCAAACAACTTCACCGAACACGGGCACGACTGTCGGAGAGCACGCTCGCTTCTGATGCAAAGGGAGGGATGGGAGGCGGAAGGGTGGGTATACGTTTTACTTCCACCCGTTGGCACGCATAAATTAGTAATGGAAATCTCTGCTGGAATCGAATATGCATTATGACCCCACTCCATTTACGGACGGGGGGATAAAATAAAGTGGAATCGACGTGGATAAATCAACACGCATTTATGTCCCGAGACAAAAAGCACTGACAACAACAGGCACAAACGTAATTTTCGGCTCTAGTCATGAGAACCAGCGAGCTTAATAAAGAAAATTCTTTTCCCCAAAACATATGTCCCAATAACTCATGGTTTACATAATGGTATTAATGAAAAATTTAAATTTCCAGATTTTTTTAACACCATCACAAACGCGGGTTCTGAGGAAATATTTACGTGGAGTACAGAACTATTTACTCACCAAACTTTTACGTTCAATTAAAAATACGAAATAATTTTTATGAAAAAAGTAAAAGACTTGCAATACAATAATTGAAAACGACATTCAATTTAATCCTATGCAATGACATAATATTAACGTCATAGCTTCGAAAATTTTAAATAATACCATGTAAATGTTGAAATTTATCAATGCTATTTCATCTCACCCACAGGAATACCCATATGGAACCTTTCCTCAATAAGACCCGTTTCCTACGCTTCCGTATTTGTACATTATTTAAAGAGAACTTAATATAATTACACGCCTTTGGCAGTGAAAAAATAGAGAGAATCGCCGTGAAGGAAATCGAAAAAGATCTGGAGGAAAAAGAAGTATGACCAATGCTCTTGTAAGATGATGAGACAAATTTATTGGACGCATCAGGTGGCGTAATAATATATTGAATATAATATTGGAGGGAGAAACGAATTGAAAAAATTACAGAAAAAGACCAAGAATGGAATGAATGCGGTGAACTATGGCGAACGTTAAAGTAAAGAATTGAGTGGTAAATGAAGGGATTATTGGAGGAGAGGAGTGGGAATTAAAGAGCAAGCCAATCTTCGGATTGACACTACTGATGATAACATTTACGGTGCTGAAATGAGACGGGTCGACTGCAAATGTGTGGCACGAAATATACAAATCTTATGCAAAACCCGGGTACAAATAATATCTGACCCGGGATATAGAACTCAAAAGTATCACATAATATCACGAAAAACTACTAAAATCCCCCCCAAGAATTCATTCATAATTCGAGGCTTCAGTAAACACGTGAAATTCCTATAAATTTGCACATCTCAACATCTATTAAGATACGCTATGTAAATCCTAAAATAACCGATAGCTTCAATTTACCTAAAGAATCAAATGCATGTCAAGCATACGTAACTACTGATGATGATGACGGAGATGCCTAAAAGCGGCGGGACCACATTAGACTTGTGATTTGAGGGAAAGAGACATTTTCCCCGTGCAAAAATAATACCTCGGCTGGTGCACAGGGTTCAAAAAGTCACACAACAAAGTACGAAATCGTCATTTAATTAACATTTGATAAAAAAGTTTGAAAAAGCTTAATTAAGCTTAAGCTCCAAATAATTCACATTTCTCAATATCTACCAAAATACCACTATTAATTTAAAAAAATCGGTTGCTCAAATTCACCTAATGAATAAAATGCATGAAACGATGACATAATCATCTGATCATAAGTCCTTGAACTTGCAGGCGTGTTTCTCTGCCCGGAAAAGGAACTTCACCTTTAAGTAGGCCATAAAATATTCATTCATGAGTTGAAAGCACACCGCACTGGAGAGCATTCATTAACTAGATGGCTTATCATCATATAAACAAGAGTGCAAGTAATAACAAACACGCATAACATATCCACTTTCAAATAAGATTGACAATTAATTCTGGTCCATCCTACCGAAAACATGGAGAGAAGGTACCGTAAGGCTTCCAGCGATTCCGGGAGACATTAACAATCCAATGCAATGCGTACGTGAGAGAGGGCAAGCCAAAGCGCCTCAATATACGTATATATATATATATATATATATATATATATATACATATGTGCGTGTGTGTGTGTGTGCGAGCATTGAGTTTTGTTTGCGTGTGAGTGCGTGGAGCCCTCTAGCTGTACAAACAGAATTAGAACCTCGATTGATTTACGCGCCTCCGGCGACTTATCTCACGGGAACTTGCGTTTTCCCGCATGTGTTGCGCCGCGGAGATGAACGTCCTTTAAAACAACGCGCCTGGCCTCGCCTGTAATAGCACTCGCTTTAGACATTACGAGTCTCTTCCTGCTACATGAGTTTGCATTGCGCTCACGGTCCTTTCAAACATGTATTATTTAACTGCATTACAATCTGAAGTTCCTAAAACTGATTTTCATGGAACAGAAAACGATAGTATCCAGGGAATCACAAAATATAGCGTTCTGAGTGTCACGTCTATCTCTTTCTTCAAACCAAATGTTAATAATGTATTTGAAGAGAAGAGTGTTTATCGAGAAATATGCCGATTTTTGGTACGCTCGTTACAAAAATATATTTTAGGATTGCCACACAAAACATTATTGAGAAGGAAAACAACTCAATAAAGAAAAAATAGGGATAAGGGGGAATATCACATTGTTTATTATTGCCAATTTTGTTTTTAAGTTTTCAAGGGTTTATAAAAGATATTATTGTCAGCAGGGGGCGAACTCATTACAGGGGATGGATGGTAAAAGAGCGGGTGTTAAATTATGGAAAGCCTGGAAGGTGGCATCAGGAATAACAGGACCGTTGGGTTTCTAAAATCCTAGTCATGAGTTAATCAGTATAATTGAACTAATTTTATTCTTAGTATTCATGTGTAAAATCATTTAAATGTGTAAATAATTATTATTATAGAATAGTCATGTAAGAAAACAAATTGTAGTAAATTTTAATCAAAGGCTGAAAATTTTATTGTTTTTATGGGCTAAAGAACGAGAAATTCTGACATGTTCAAACGCATCTTGACGCAATACCATCAGTTTCAACAAATTTAAGTCTCACAAGGAGTTATAAGCCAAAAAGTTAACAGAGAGATATAAACCAGAAATCAGTAAAGGTTGGTAAAAAAACTATGAGAAGTTTGTGTGAAAATGGAACAAATTTGACAAAAACTCGAAATAATTGCACTTCACATGTATACTTATTTTCTAGGCAAGTTCAAGACCAAGCGCCAAATATTTTTATATTGGCCAAGCGCATCTACCTATTTAATGTATCATAAGATGTTTTACCACACGATATAGAGCGATTTCTGTCAACAAGTGCCTTTTTCATTTATATACACCAGTTCAAAATGAACAATTAACTATTAATCAAAAACTTGAATAGACACACATTTCAATTTTTACATCGGAAATCAAACCTTACGCGGATACTTGGTCAAGCACTAAATGGCAGTGAAAGGTTCCTGTTCTATAAATCACTTTATCATTTTAATCAGTGAATGAGTCGGAGGGACTGTTCTTCTACATACTCATCTACATTTAGAGAAAATGACCCCTCTGCAATTTCAGCGGAAAGATGAAAAAATAAAATTGTTGAATAAGATAAAAGGAATTGCAATTAGATTAAATAGTACAGTCACACATAGAGAAATAACTTAAAATACTTCGACTTAAATTGCACGGTAGTTCTGTTAGATTATCACATTGACCTAAGCCACTTAAGTGCCTCGGATGTATGTCCTCATTCAATATCAATACTATTGTTGCCAAGTAAATAAAAATTTCTATTGCTGAAGAAGTGCAACCTAAGATTTTGAAGCAAAAAGCTATAGTTTTACGTAAAAGTGAAACTTTGAAGTAAAAGCAAATGCAAGTATTTTTAATAATACTCAGATCATCATCATCATCTTCTAAAGGCTAAGCCTTGTCTCTGTAGCCATGTGTCCCTGTGTTCTAAAGCTCTCTTCAAATCGGCATGTTTTTAATCCCAACGTACTTCGTACATCATCTAGGAACTTCTTTCTTGGCCTTCCTCTGCTGCTCTTGCCGAGCACCTTTCCCTCCATTATATTTTCTAAAAAATTATTAAGTCGCAGAACATGACCAATGAAGTTAACCTTCCGTTGCTCCATCTCTTTGATCAGTCTTCTTTCTTCCTTTATTTCCCTCAGCACCTCTTCATTGCTCTTTCTGTCCGACCATCTTGTTTTTTTCATCCTCCTCCATATCCACATTTCCATAGCTTCCAACCGCGACTTTGTCATCTTTCTCAATATCCAGAATAGAATGCTCCAAATCTTGTCCACAATTTTGGCGAAAGGGAAATTGAAAATAAATGTGAAGAAAACCAAAGCTATGACAGTATCTAGACACGAAAACGAACCCAATGTAAATATAATGATAAGAGGATCGATAATAAAACAGGTTGAAGAGTTCAGCTACCTTGGGAGCATAATTTCAAGAGGTAACAGAAGCACCTATGCAGTTAAAAGAAGGATAGCCGTGGCAAATAAGGCATATGAAAATGAAAAACATATTCACGGAAATAGCCACATTAAAGTAGAAACAAGGAAATATTTCACGAAAAGGTTTGTATGGAGTACACGGTTATATGGCTGTGAAAGCTGGACATTTAGAAAGATATTAAGATATCTAACAATAAAAATAAAGCAGTTATAATAAATATTATAAATTTACAAAAGCCAAAGGAAAAAGTAAAACCCAAGCACCGAATCCAATGCTTTACGTCCAGAAGTAAAATTTGGTTGAAAAGGGTGGAGGCACATGGAGGCTTCCAATGTGCTTATGTTCTTTCTAAAATTGTCTTATAATCATTAAGTTCCAACAAAATGGTATGTTTTACAAGATATTCTAACATTAGTCATCGTCCACCCCTTAGTTCTCGTCTACTTTCAACCATCCCAGCCGCCTACTTCTCCGAGATAATTTCAATTCATCTCTTTCCCCCCTTTTCCATCTCATCTCCCCCAATCGCAATCTTCATTAGACAACATACCACCCAACTGGAATGTTTTCTTTAACCCGACTACCTAATTTCATCCTGTTATTCAAATACTTCCATTTCCTGCTCATTAGTCAAGAAAAAAACTGGGGAAAGAAGAATACGAACGACATCGTAATTTACTGACTATTTTATATCTCTTAACTTTAAGTTATGCTCGGGGTAGAATGCGGTGTTCTACTTTAAAAAATAGCCACTAAATCATGCTCAAATTACTGGGGAACGTAAATGGTTTTCATACCAGAAGAACAATGGAGAACGTTTGAGTTAAAATTATCACACCCAAGCAATAGCAAACTATATAAATCAGTCGCGATTTGAAGAAATGAGTGCACTACGGGGACTTCTTGAGTGTCTACTAACTCAAGAAGTCACCAAAAAGAGCAAGACACTGTAAGAATGCACCGTGACGTTAATTAGCATAAGTTTTAAAGTTTTCATGCGTACAGTCGTATTTTACTTCCACAGTTAAACCATTGCTTTTATTGGATGTTTGGACCGTTTAAATAGCTGTGGCACTTGATATACTCGCATTCTTATTAAAAAATATACTTTGTGTTCACAATGATAAGTCTCATTCAAATACATTTTTATGGGTGAAATGTCCAGATGCTTTCAATTGCATATCTTGAACACACGGAAATGTCATTTACGGTTAAATTGACGCGGGAATCGGTCTTTCAATCGGCCAATGTTTCACAACCAATAGCTGAAAATTACAAATTATTTAAAAAACTTTAATTTAGCCTTGAAATTCCATTTGAATTTCCCTTTTGGTATGATTCCCTGAAATCAAAGCACTTGGAATTCATGACTCGTTAAGTTCAACTAGCAATATATCAAAACAGAATAATTAGATAATATTTCTCATCTCTCGCATAACTTAACTTTCTCTATCTTCACATTAGCTTACGTAATGGAAATAGGGATTAATGGATAGAAGTTGAAGAATAATAGGAATTAGTTCGAATAAACTGGCGTTCTTAATATTAGTAAAACTATAACTCTCGGAGAGAAAATTTTTCATTTTTATATTCATCAAATTATATCATATTCCACTACCTTCATCCTTTGAGATTATTCTCTATACTAATCATACATTAATTCCTGCTCCCAATCCATAAGCTAATGTGAAGATTTTAAGGGGTAAGTAATGTGTGAGATGAGAGAAGCTTGAACCGTCAAGGAATCATTTTTAGCTGCAGTGAGATCTAGGGATTCCTTTCATCCGGAATTCCTATTATAATTAGTCTCCATGCAGATAAGTATTCTTTATCTCTAAATATTTTTCTCAAGTACCTCTTCTAACTCATCCTCGCGAAATGTATAAAATAAATTTTTGTCACTTAGGGGAATTTTTATTTGACTGTCCTTGTGACTCTAATTGTTTCCGTTGTCAGTAAATATAAGTAATTTATCTGTTGTCTCCACCAATATAAAAGGCATTTGCACTATTTTTGGTGATAAGCAAATATATATATAATAAACCAGAGAAAACAATCCAACCATTCCTATCAGAGAAGATTTCCCCTTTCCCCTGTAGCTCCAGGGCACGAACTTCCCCAAGCTAGCGACGCTCTTGCATTTCTCTGCCCTCAGTTCCTCTTTAATCTCGTTCCAAAGACCCCTCTCTCCCCCTCTCTCTATCTCCCTCCCCCTCTCTCCCTCTCAGCATCACCTCCGTACGAGGTCCAATGTTTACCGCGTCGACACCCCCGCTCACTCCTCAACAGAGAAGGGAGTACGATGTGGGCGAGAGGGGAAGGAGTGGGGCAGGAGAAAGGGAGAACACCTAGGCTGATGGCCAGAGAAGGATTAATCGTGGGACAGCAAAGAAAGAGTCGAGGTACTTAGAACAAGCGACATTCAAATACCAGACACTTGGAGCAACATTGTTATCGCAAACGGCGGGGCATTATATCAAAATCATGATGCCGTAAAAAATAACGCACGCACATTTATGCCATTCATATTTTGAGGGTGGCAAAATCAAAGAACTCCGTAATGAGAGTGGATTCCGCCCAAATGACTCATTTTACTAGACTGGGATTCTAAATCGGATCTCCAAATTGCCACTCAGGCGGTAGGCGTATATATTTGCACACATGAAAACCAAATTTTTTGTGCAATTGCAATAATAACAAAAATGTCCAAATACTAAATTAGTACTTGTCAGTACTGTTAAGTTTAGAAAATTGTCTCTAATTTAACAATTTCATCCACACTGCCCTGTGTTCGCATATCTATTCCGTTTCTCCCACGCTTATGTTTCCAATTTATTCATTAATAACTTCCTCAGTTTACTCCTTCCTAAAATTTAGTCTTTATCGTATATCAATTCCGTATACCTATTTCATCAATCACCTCTCATCTGTTCTCTTGACAAACCTAAACCGACGAAGTACATTCTTTTCGAAAATGTCAATACTCGTTCTATCCAAACCATATACTTTCATCACCCACTCATTAATAATCCTATTCATTATCCTTTTTCCACAAAAACATCCAAGGTTTCCAATTTTTATCCTTCTCATCTACCCATTTATTTCATATATCCTATCATTCTTTAGAATTAAGTTTTCTCGTTTTTTCGCCCGGGTAAGACATCGTTGGCGCGAATTTTTTCAGCCGTTCCTCCAGCTATTGGGACAAGTGGCAAAGGAAGCAATACATATTTGGGTAAAGAAAACAATGTCATTCGAGACAATAGATTATTCGAAAGCAGAATGTGACTACCAATCGTGAAAATGTGGAATGTTCCAGGAAAATTTGGCACCAAAACTCTGACCAATCACAGGAAAGCTGAATGGCTACGCTGCTTATGTTGTGAACTTATTGAGGCATCAGCAACAGCTTCCCTGTTGTCGCCGGGAAAGCACCTGATCATTATAATTCTATTCAGTATGCTGTTAGATCACAAAATATGTCCAATAATTTTGTCTCTCTTTCTTCTCCGAGTTTCGTTATGCTTCTTTTCTCGCCTCTCATTGGATTTCTTCGTTAGTAATTTTCTCCGGCCCCTTCATCACTCTTCGGTATCGCCACTCCTCCATCGCGCCCATTCTCATTTGCTCTGCTTCTGATACTACCAGGCTATACTGCCATATGAGAGAATGCTCCAAAACTATGTATATAGTGCTTGCTCACTTTCAGTCCTGTGCTTTCAAGTGTCATCAGATTCTTCATCCGGTAAAAAGCCGTCTTTTCTTGGGATTTTCTGCTCACAATATCTCACTTGATTCTTTGATGGTGGTCGACCCAGCTTCCCAGACAGCCAAGTTCTTCCACTTGAGCAACTTTTTGCTGTCCAAGTTTTGCCGGTGATTCTGTCTTCTTTATTTCTCCTGCAAACCATAACCTTGGTTTTGTTTAGTTGGTAAAGTTTTTTTAAATCTGTTCGCATTACGGTATGGTAAGGATATATCTAATCCAAAGTAGGAAGTGAGAGAAAACACTAAGCAATAAGAGGAGCTGTTGGAAGTTGCAAGGACACCATTCTCATAGGATCCCTGGTGTGAGGAAGGAGGATGAAGGTGTAGTGGACAGGGAATAGGACAGGGAAAACACGGAAATAATTGGAAAGGTACGGTACAAGTTCACATGAATATTAGCAATCACTCAGTACTGTCCCTAGCGCTCTTACATATTTGTCTAGGATGGAAGCAAAATGTGGAATATGGAAAAGGATTTTCATGTTCGCTTCTTCGAGCATCTATCGCTTTCTGAATACCTTTTTATATTAAAATCTTGAGCATGATCATTGACCTCCGACCCCAAGGGCAAGAACCCACGTTAAATATTAAACTTTCCAACCCTCTCCCAAATGGAAGGGGGTGGACACTACAAAGTTTGGCGGTGGAAGGATAGTGTGTGAATGAAAGGCGAATCGAAGTAAGGAGGCGTGGAGAAAACGTCGAGTCTTGGAATTGGAAGAGGATAGCCGGAGTGTAAGAGGAGGGAGGTGAGAGAGGAAATTGGTCGGGATGTGAGAGGCGGTGTTTTATTCCGTGGCTTCCACGACAGGTAAAGCCGCGAAACACGGCGATGTGCGGAGGGAGAGAGAAATGTTCTTGGGAATGGTTCGAAAGAGGAATGAGGTGTGCGAGTGTGGCGGGCGGAAAGGTGGTTTTTAGGGGCGAACAGGAGGAGGGGGGGGAGAAAGGGTTCGAGGGGCGGCCAAAGGGGCGCGGGGTGGAGAGTCAACTGAAGAGTGGGATAGACGTAGAGCCGGATGATGAGGAAGTGTTGTTGGTAGTAGAGAAAAAAAAATAATGCTCGTGGAGGGAGAAAGGATGGCAAAGAAAAGACAGACGGAGAGCAGGTTAAGGTGGCAGGAGGGGTAATCTTGGGTCAATGGAGATAATATTTTCGTTATTTTTCACGCCAAAAAATACTTGGACCAAATACCATTTTAATACACCTGACAAAGCGTTGAAACTCACCACCCTTGCAGTAATGTAAACGATACAAGACATGTTTCATTTTTTGCCTTCCTTAAAGCATGTGATTTACGATGAAATTTACACGAGAAAAATTCGGCCTGGACTGGGAATCGAACAATGGACCATTGGTTTGCAGGACAAATGCGCAAACCACTACGCTATCCACATTGTTCCGGCACACCAAAAACCTGTGGTTCTATTCCCTATCCAGGGCGAATTTTTCTTTTGGCAATTTCATCGTATTTCACATTCTATGTTAGAATATTTCTTAATTAAAGCATGTTGTGACTTGAATACTCAGCGCGGTATCCGAAAGTCAAAAGCAAATACTAATTTAATATGACCTTTTTCTGAACTATAGTTCGGTGTGACAACTTGATATTTGTTATGAACCAATATAGTAATAAAAATTAATTATTTTAATGATAGAGGAAAATGAATTATATTTAATCTATAAATTACAAAATACAACTCATACTTCATAAAGCTACATATTTAATAACTTTAAGTAGCCAAAATATCTAACCGGTAATTGCAACATTCTCTTTTTTATCTGTTAGTTATCGTTCTTTATCACTAATGAGAGCGAGCTTAAAATGTTCAACGCAAATCTGTAAGTTACCAAAAATGACCCCAACCATCGATTGGATCAGCCATCCCCAACCATCCCAGCGATTGACGCTTTCTCCTTCACCGCGATAGGAATCAGAACTACTCCTTCACCGCGATAGGAATCAGAACTACTCCTTCACCGCGATAGGAATCAGAACTACTTTCACGAACTCCACCGGCCATACTCCTTCCTCGTAGGTCCTACGAATACGTTCGAAAAAATCTTGCCTACCTTTATTTCCTAAGTTCTTTAGCAGCTCCGAAGGTATATTATCTACTCCTACAGCTTCTCTGGCCTTCATTTCTTTCAATAATTTCTCTATTTCACTGTCGAGTATCATTGGCCCTAGGTTATCTTCGTGTATTGTTCCCTCATCTTCCATATACAAATTAGCTGGTCTACTATCGCTTTCATATAGCTTCTCCACGCATTCCTGCCTTGAATATTTTCTTGCTTGATTAATAATCTACCTCTCTTGCCCTGAATCTTTGGTACCGTTTTACCTCTCTCATCGCTCTATTGCAACTGTTTTAATCATATAACGCACCCTTTTCTCCATCTTATTGCTGCTTATCAAGCTCCTCGCAATGCCTCTACCACCAGTTTTCTTTCGCTCGATTGGTCATTCACCGAAGTTGATGATTTAACTCATGTGCTTCGTCTTACCTAGTTCAGTGTTGGTGTTTATTCACTTCCTTCTGTCCACTATTTTTCCAATCGTTTCTTGTGTAACCCACTGCTCCTTACGCCACTCGTTTCCAGGAATCCTTTTGTGTTCTCCGAAGCTCTTACTTAGCCTGTTTTATATTCTCCCATTTTTCCTCGATTGTTCCTATTTCCTTTGCCTAAGCTATACTCTCTTCCACTTTCTCCCGATATTAACTCATTTTTCTCCTACCAAAGCCTCCAAGTTCCATCTGTTTATCCTCCTACTTTACTAAGCCTTTTGAGTATATGATCACATATCATGATAACTAAATTAAGATCCAAGTTTGCATCAGCCCCCGAATAGCTCTGAGAGTTCTTCACAGTATTCCTGAATCTTTTCCGAGCCATGATGTAATAAGTTTGATGTCTCTCAGTGACTCCCGCCATTTTCCATGTGTACATCCGCCTAAGATTGTGTTAAAACCAGGTTTTTGTCACAACTAATTTACTTCTCCTACAAAATTTAACTTCCTACTCACCGCGATCATTTCTCGTTCCTAATCCATAGCCTGCGTCTTCATACCCATCTCTCTCTTCCCCCACAATTGAGTTTCAGTCTTCCATTACTATTAGATTTTTCTTGTCCGAGAACTCACTGATTATCCCCTCTAGCTGTTTATACACCCCATCCACCTCTTCCACTCCATAGTTGCTTGTAGGCATGTACACCTGGACTATTACAAAATGTGTTGGGCGTCCTTTTATTTCTAGCACTAGTATGCTGTTGCTCTGTTCAATATTTATTACCCTCATCCCCAATTAAGCGTTCAATACTATAGCTACCCTACGTTGATTCTCATGTCCACCACTATGGATTACTCTGTAACTATCACTCCATTAGTCTCCGCTGTCCTTCAACCTCTTCTTACAGATCCAAATGGCATCCACGTTCCTGTTTTAGGACAATCCGGCGCAACTGTTTCGGCGCGGGAACGCTTGGGTGCGAGCCGTTTGAGCCCAGGGACGGTTCGGTTATCACTCGGCTGGTAACGATTCTTTCATGATTTATGACTAAAGGTAGTATTTATAAATGTGTCAAGTAAAGTTGTAAATATTGTATTTCATTTGTTGTTTCTAACATTGATAAATACCTCGGCATGATTTCTCTCATCAACGACCATATATGCTTTGGCCTGTATTTTTTGGCATTTTCAATGGCAGGTGAAATTATTCCTTGTGTGTACAGGAAAAAATCTCCCCGCAAAGAAAAAAATGTCTATTTTATTTTACAGGTTTGGTACCATACCTATAGTGTACTACGTTGGTGATAACTCACCCCTTTCAATGACCCTTGAGGTGACCATCACTGGTCAAACATCATAAAAATATAGTTACCAGCCGAGTGGTAACCGAATTGTCCCTGCGGCCAAGCCCCCTGGTCCCATACGGCTTTGAAAAACTACCCCTGAGCCCAAACGACCTGCGTCAAAACGGCTCGCGCCCAATGCGGCGCACTCAAATGTCCCCTTCCCCTGTTCCCCTGTCTATTTCCCGTTCGATATTTTCCTAATAACTAATAAAAAAAGAGCAGTTCTTCTGTCTGAATTTGATGTGCTGATGAAATTGGTCTTTAAATCAAATCTTTACTATATTAAATAGCAAGGTCACCATTTCTTTTGGACCATGTGCTTCGATTCCACCCTTTTTCGGCGTGAATTTCACTCGGCTCAAGCCTCTAGTGCCACATGAGTGCCTTATCTTCACTTTCCAGCTCGACGCCGTGTTAATCAATCTTATAAAATACGAGATTATAATAATGATATTAAAAGTCGCATAATCTAAACAGGTACTGGATGTACTTCGTCGTCCTATTCTTGAAACTATGCGTAATTAGGACGTGTAATATCGACAAATTTCCCTTCCTCGCTCTACAACCTTACAAAATTTTCATACCGTCTACTGCAGCTTTTCATTCCTTCTCCATAGCCGCATCTCATAGATCCTTAGCTCTTCTTTCTTTCCCTCGAAAGGTTCCCTGTCTTCCAGCCTTACAACGCAATGTATTTCACACTGGGAAGTAGTAAACCAAAGGATTTATGTACTGCTGTATGGTTTTTAATGATTTTAAATTCAAAGTAAAAATATTAGGAGAACATTTGAACGATACTCCTTTTGCATTTTGATCACTAATTATGGTCATTTAAGTTCCAGGAAGTAAATCTACAGTACAGTGCTAGGAAGTATTTATATGCCACGGCATTGATGAGTCATAATTTTCCATTAAGTACTATTTAAATGATGCAAATTGTATCCATAAGGCATCCTATCATCCATTCATGCATGAAAAAAATATTCATCTTCTTACTTATATACCTAAGCATTAAAATAGCGTAAAGCGGAGCTGATCTGCCTAAATTTGCTTTGCTTAAAAGCCTGGTGAAAGCAAGGTTACAGTGTCCTGCATCGCAGCCTCGCTACTATCCTTTCCATTTCAGGCCTATTAAAAATCTGAAATAAAAATGATAAGGGGCAATTATTTTAAGTGACTTCGAAAATAATGTGCCGAATGGTGTGGCCAGGGTAATCCTAGTAATTACATAAACTGCGGGGCTTGAAACAAGAAAAATATTACCTCTTTCTTTTAGTATTTAAAATTTTAGTTTTAACTTTCATTTAAAAAATTAACATTAATTTAATCTCTCAATATTCATAAATATGCGTACATTAATCCACGCTCGAGGTACGTAACGAATTTCCACTCTCTTACTCCGTGACAAACAGACGCCTGGAGAAGATGAAAAAAATACAAACATGATCACGCAAGTCCTATTTCATATATTTAAAAAAATATTAATCAAATTTTATCTGTGACATGGACGCCATAGTTCACAGCAATGTACATTTCGCTCAAATTAGAGATAACTGGTAATATATTAATGTACGGGTATAATGATAGGTTAGTTAAATCTCTTGAATATGTCATTTGTCTAATTGCTTACAATTGTGAGACATTTCTCGCAAATGTCGGAAGGAATTTCATTAAATAAGTTTTTACATGACATTATTAAATGAATGTAATTATTAACGAGAAAAATTAATATCTTATGCTATAAAATGCTAATGTACTACGAAACTGGTGAACATATAAAGGCTGATAAATTACGCCGCCGATCGCGCCGCCGCCGCCGGTAAAAACCATCGGATCGGCGCGCCGCCCCATTTCCAGTCGGCGTCCGCCGCCGATATTTTTTCTATCGGCGAACAGGTCTAGTATACGCCAACGGCTTGCGTTAGGTCAATTCTGACTAGCTGGGGCCAATTTCTGACACTGCCTTAATTTGGCAGGGCGTGGGTTTTCAAGCATTGCATAGCGCGAAGCTAGTGTCATGATTGAATTGTTTAGTTTCTATCCGGATCACAATCACCTCCTTCATCGCGGGGATCGGGTTGGTATAGTGGCTAGAGTACTCGCTTACCACACGAGCGGTCTGGGTTCAAAACCCTGCAGAGGCGGATGTTTTTCAGAGGAACCCGATTTCTACTTGCGTGTATTGTGGAGGGCACTTCAAGTAGAGTAATCCGTCTGTCGGATGAGACGTTAAGCCGTGGTCCCCTTGGCGCCTTTCGTTAAGAGGAGGCTAATGCCGACGCCGGGTTTCTATCCACCCTTCCTCCCTTACCTGTCCCCTATGGCGCAAATGACCTTAGCCGTCGGTCGCCTCCCAAAATATCCAATCCAATCCTCCTTCATCGCTGCTACTGGTACCGCTTCATCAGAACGTCGACTAACCAATGCCTGACCAGGTGAAGCTTACTTGACCTTAACTTCTACGAACCTTACTTTTCGAAAAAAGCGCGAGGTATATATACTCCATAGGATAATAGCCATGTGATTAGGGTCACACTTTATGGCTCTACAAGGGATACTATATTAAGGTAACATTGAGAAATTAATTGAAACGCCCGGAAAGGGCCAAATCATTCATTCACTTTGTATCATCTCTCCTACTCTCTAACTCATCACCTTCCTCTCTTTCCTTCTGCCTATTACCTACTTTCACACCCTCCACTTCAACCTCCTTTCCGCGGATGTGTCGGCCAGGAACTTAGGCTTGGAGCTTTACGCAGGAAGTGGAAGTTTTGCCAGAAGAATGCACGCAGGAGGAAGAAAAATCCTCCTCGAAAGTGAAAAACAAAAGGTCGGGAAGAGGAATAAGGGAAAGGGGATGAAAAAAGGAATAAGAGAGACCGTTTGGGAAGCTTTGTATTCCTCCAGCATTTGAGAAGGAGCGTTGAGTTTGGATAGAGAAAATCCCTCGAGAGGATGAAAGAAGATTGGCCGCGTGAGAATATGGAAAGAGATGGGAGTGGAGGATAGCGGAGGGATAGGTGAGGGTAGGTGGCGGGAAGAGGGGAAAGAGAAGGAAGCGGGGCCGGGAATAACCACGCGATGAGAAGCTGGATAAAGTGGGAGAAAAAATATGACGAGGGGAAAATGACAGGGAGATAGGGTGCTGAGGGAGTTGATGGCAGGTAAGTGTTGGATGAGACGGACTTCGAATTGAGCACATTTGCACGCTTCAGAGTTCCTAAACACTCTATCATCGAAGCCTGCGAAAACAATCGTGATGATTTCTTTACACCGTTTAGGCATAGCGGTGCTCCTTCTGGTACCGTTCTGTAAAGTGTTTAAGAGTCGCTTATGTGATCTTCCATACGTTGCTGATCACGACCGAAACCTATCATCGCTCGTTTTGTTTCCAAAAAACTTGAAAGTTAAAAAGGTCTACACAACTCTCGTACCATTGATATCGCTGTATTCGAAAGACTTCGCCATTTTCTCCAGTGTCAACTAAAGAAACTCGATGAAGAAAGGAGTGGAGTATGTTTGATAAATCTTCCCGGGATTGGCAAACCATTGGACACAGTCCGCAGCATGTTGGTTCTTAGACCAAACGATACTACAGTACAAAGATGTATAAAGGCACTTAAACGCATCTAGGTTATCGCAAGCAAAGGAGTTTTATTGAGTTGCTCTTACTTCAAACGCCTCTGATACAGATAATAGAGCTTAGCATGAATTCTATTATTTTAGTATGGTAAATAAAATCAACGAAAGTTTACACCTCTAACCAAGTCATAAAGCTGGCCAAAATCTGCGGTGCATTCAGGGCTCAGCAATAATTCCAATTAAAGTTCTGTAATTTGGATGATCAAATGGTGAAATATGAACAAATGATTTTTTCATGCCTCCAGCCGCAAATTAGATACTATACATGTAACCAGTTTAAATTAGAGAATAGCAAGGATGTAATCAACCAGAAAAATGTAATAAAAGAATAAAATAACTCGATAGTAACTTCCAAACTCATTTTGACGCAAGCAAACCATTGTTTTGATAATGTTTGCAGTGTGATAGTATGGACAAAAATGGAGTTTATAATTTGAAATTGAAAAAATGTTTAATCGCGCACATCAGTCAAACAGGCCGATATTTTAAGGATAAATTCATAGAACATAGAAGAAGTTCTATAAATATGGATGACAACTCTAGTTTTTTCTGTTTTAATCATTTTAGTGATTTTTACGTTGATTTTTACATTTATTTGGCAAATGGTCTAAGTTGGATTTTAATGAGAAATTTAATATTGTTTACAGTCCGAAAAATATTTGTAATGACGTTTTATGACTCAATGACCTTTCTTAAATTGAGGCCTCCCTTCACGCCCTGTGATCCGCTAATTCTGCTTTTTGACCATCAACCTCACGTGACCTTTTCTTTTTCCTGGCTCTGCCCCCGCGCACTGTTTACTTATTGTTGCTTCACCTTGGATTCCCCCTTCTCCCTTCTGTAAGTCCAATCCCATACCCTCTCCTCCGCCAACCCCTCGTTCTTTCCTTACCTATGGCTCAGGGGTATTTACACCGGCTGAGGTTTACTAAATGTACCATGGAAATGACATAAAATGTCGAAACAATGGTCGGTTTGCATTAAAAAGTGTGGAACTTACTTCCGAACCAATTTTATTTTCACCACCTTGGATATCGAATATTTCAGCAAAATAACGCTAGTATATCTAGCACGAATTTTGAAGGCATTAGCAACAGGAATTTTCAGCCAAAAGTCATCTCAAATTAATACCCAAATCGATAATTATGCGTTTGTACTTCTTTGTTATGTAGAAAGCCCACACTCATATTCACGTTTCAACACCACTGCATGACCATGCTTCTAGATTTCGGCCACATTTGCTGCACATCACAGCCAATTATGTAACACCAGAATATACACCGTGTTTAAGTGTGAAATAGACACTCTAGTGCTACACACTCCTTAAATTTTACGAAGAACATCGCGGTGAAAAACGTTTGCCTCGCGTAGGTACTTATTTGTTGAAAGTTGAAGACATTGGAAAGTAACATAGCATAAAGAAATATAATGGCGTATAAATATTTTTTCTGCACATGATGCAACTTATATTATGTTTTGTCGAGCGCTCGTTGAAGAGGACATGACACACGCACGAACAGGCATTTTCTATCAGGTGTTTGCTCAATACCAATTTTCTAATGCTAATAAAAAAAACTAGGCGAGCGTATATTATAAATAAGTTTAAAATAAGAGGGAATATTAGGTAGGAGAGAACGGCAGAGATAGCTGCAGTGCCGTAGAATAGACAATGAAAGGTATCTCTGAAAATGAGGGGATTAACTAAAATCTCTGCCATTATCTTGGTAAAATAAAAATATGTCATTATAACGGTTTCAAAACGAAGAAACTGATGCAGTTGCTTCAACTACTACAACATCAACATCTCGAAAGGCTCATTATCTTTCGAGATTAAATATGAATTATTATTCAAATAAAATATGAGGAATCCTCGAGTAATCGCAAAACTTTAAATGCGATAACAAATCATTTAAATTAAAAGTGAGGGGACCTTAAAGCAATTATTATTTTCTCTCCAAGCCTCCAAATTATTGGGAGAACTACCAGTTACAAAAATAAATTAAAACTTTGTCACATACGATATCTCGTCGTCATAAACTAATTAGTATTGCCATTAATGATGAAAGTAAGCAAAAAAATCGTTTGTATATCCCGTGTAAGCAGTTCACCACCCACTAGAGAGATGTGGAGGTGTTCTACATCAGATGCTCCCCACGCACTGAGATAACGTATTTATAAATAAAAAAAGTCGATATAAGATACTGCTTTAAAATACTTCGGCTCCATTTTATAGTCTGGGAAACTTTAACTAAAAGGTCAAGTTCGTTTCAAAAGGTCAAGTTTATTTCCGTTTACTTAAGGTTATTTGAGAGTCCTGTAGAGAATTTGTAGACTATATCAGACTGTTGGTTAGTTTACGTTAGGCCTTACGCTTGACTTACGTTAGCTTACGTTTGGATTGCAAAGGGCTTGGTGGAGGAACGAACATTGACCATAACGGTCCGATGTAAAACCACCTTACCTAGCCATCCCCAACCTCCTCGCGGTGCAAGCTGGGTAACGCTAACGGGGCTCTAGTGCTTTTTTCGGGCTTGAAGGGCTAGCAACCCTCTCGCCTACGATATATTGGTCAAAGTCAAATAAATATGCCTCGGATGAAAAATAATTTGACTGAAGGGTCAGCTGATTCCTCCATGCCAATAAGTGGAGCAGTTATGATGGATGAATCCGGAACCCTTTCGGAGGGATTTCCCTGTGAATTCCCAGGTTGTGACAAAGTTTTGAAATCATTGAGTAGCAAAGGTGTTCACCAGCAGCGAATGCACAAGGACTGGTACGATGAGCGATTGTTGTAGAAGGAACATACTAAAGCTAGATGGTCGATGGAAGAAAAACGACTGATGGCCCAAAAGGAAGCAAAAATCATCTTGGATCAATAAGCTAAAGGAACAGTGAAAAGAAACATTAATCAAACTCGTGCAATAGACTCAAAGAGTACAGTCAAGTCGATAAAAGGTATACGGTGTAGAAAAAGCTATCAAGATCTTACTCAAGCCTTTAAGGAAAAATTAAAGAAGGAAAGAAAGGAAAGGGAGGAGCAACCGGAAGGTAATCAAGAAGGACGAGAAGAGGATCAAGAAATGAATCTCACTGATATTGATTTAAAAATAGTAAAAAATCTCAGAAATATAAGTGAAATTGAGCAAAATAAGTTCGGAGTGCAGGATGTTATAAAAATTACTGAAGAGTTGGACAATATGACAAAGGATGAGATTTATAAAAAATTATCTCAATACTGTGGTAAAATATAGATTAAAGCAAATGAAACGAGGGACAGAGAATCAGTGAAGGACAGGAAAACTTCTAGGACCTTTATAAACAAAAGGCAAAAGAGGCGTGCAGAATTTGCAAAAGTCCAAAGACTCTGGAAGAAGAACCCGAGTAGATGCTGGAAAAGCATCGAAACAGAAATGTTGGACTTTAAATCTGTCGTATATGATGAACAAATGGAGGAGTTCTGGAGCACGCTAATGACTCGTGAACCTAAAGATTCCCCGGATCTCCCACCACTCAAAACGCCAAATCTGGACCTGTGGAGACCAATACTCATTGAAGAGATCTCTGCGGCTCTTCTAAATATCAATACTTCACCAGGGCCAGATAAAATTACGTCAAGATTATTAAAATCTACGCCCCCAGAGGTGTTCGAAATTCTATTTAACCTAATTTTGTTATATCAAAAATTACCACAATGCCTGAACAGATCCCGCACAGTGTTGCTACCAAAAAAGAAAAATGTAGAGGAGCCAGGTGATTTCAGGTCTATTACAATCTCATCAGTGATAATAAGAACTCTCCATAAAATACAAGCAAACCGGATAAGAAAACTACCACTGTACCCAAGACAGAGGGAATTTATTCAGGTAGATGGTTGCAGAGATAACATTACACTTCTTGATCTAGTGCTTCGGTATCATAGAGAAAATTCTAAAACATTATATTTGACCTCAATGGATATGACGAAAGCGTTAGACTCCGTATCGTTTGCCGCCTTGAAAAATTTAATGGCAAACAAGGGGATCCCCAAGGAAATGATTAACTATATATCAAACTTCTATGAAGAAGGCTCAACCCATCTAGAACTACAGAAAGAGAAATCTAAAGAAATAAAGCCAAGATGCGGGGTCAAGCAGGGGGACCCACTTTCGCCTACCCTATTCAATTTTATAATAGATGGGCTCTTGTCCAGGATAAACAACGAAATTGGAGTAAGAATATCCGACGTTAACATAAACTGCATGGCATTTGCAGACGACTTAATACTTGTAGCATCAACGCAGCAAGGCCTTCAAATACCATTAAATGAAACAGGGGAGTACTTAAGGAAATGTGGCCTGGAAATTAATCCAGGGAAGTCCAGGACTATAGCAATCGAGAAAATTCCTAATACGAAACAGACGGCATTGGATGCAAAATGTTAATTTGAGATAAATGGGAATCGTATACCAACTCTAAAAAGGTCCTCATAAGGGAGATACCTAGGCGTACCATTCACACCGGAAGGAAGACTCAGAAACAACTTGGGGGAAACTCTCGCAGAAAAGATCGAGAAAGTACAAAAAGCACCACTCAAACCACAGCAGAAACTCTGGACTATTGTAAATTTTATTATACCTGGAACGTTATACCTGCTCACTACAGGAAGCACAATGCTAGGTACCCTTAAAGCAGCTGACGTGGAAATAAGAAGAGTGGCAAGGATTCGAGGCAAGGTTCCATCTTCTCCACGACACTCCGAATGCGTATTTCCACGCAAGGTTAAAAGACAGTGGCCTGGGCATATCCTTACTGCGATGAATTGTTCCTCTCCTGCGGAAACAACGAATTGAAGACATCCTGAGAAGAGATGAACAGCGGATGGATGTAATGGACGTATTTCTAAGAAGAGAAATACTAATAACTTCAAATAGACTAAAATAAGACACCGTGGCTTTTAAAACAACAAGGGAAATAGGAAATGTGGGCTAAAAGACCCCATTTCCTATTTCCCTTAAAATATATATAGACCATAAAAGACCAGACTTCAGTAGACGGTTATGCGCTGAAGGACTCTGCGAAAGTGAAACATCAACACGACTGGGTTAAAGACGGTACAAGGTTCCTGACGGGAAGTGATTTTGTCCAGTCGCATTTTGTTTGCGCTTTCGTATCAACGCGTTGCTGGTGAAGTCACGAACAACTAGAGAAAGAAACGAAGAGGATCGAGCATGCAGAGGAGGTTGTGGAGCCACAGAGACCCTAAACCACGTAGTACAACAGTGTCATCGAACCCATGGAGCAAGAATCTGCAGGCACAACGCAGTCGTCAAGTATATCCAGAGGAGTTTGGAGAACAAAGGATACACCGTCGAAAGTGAACCTAGATTCAAAACGGTAATTGGCGTAAAGACACCGGAGCTTCTAGCAGTGGAAGGTAATCTGGAAATCATGTTAGATGCCCAGATTTTAGGTGAGCAGCAGATTTTAAATAAGAGGAACCAGGAGAAGGTAGAGAAATACGCAACTTTAGAGGCCATCCAACAGGATATCAAGGAGAAGAAGGAGGTTGAAGAAGTTAAAACGTTAGGAATCATGCTAAGTTGCAGGGGAATATGGAGCAAGAAATCTGCGGAGGCCCTGGTCGAAAATAAAATTATCAGCCAAGCAGACATCAAAATCATATCGACCCGTGCACTCATTGGAGGGATCGCCTGCCTCAAGATATTCATGAATAATACAAGAACGAGAAGAAGATTGAAGAAAGGAGAAGGATGAAACCGGATGTTGGCTCCAGACTCGGTTGCTACCTCCGCAAAAGGTATAATCAGAGAAGTTGGTTTTAGTTGGTATTGCTATTCAAGGCCGAGTCCCACAGTACCAAGGCACTACACCTAGCCCAGGTCTGCGTATAAGCATTTCCCCTTTCTCAAAAAAATAAAAAAACGGGAGAACTTTGCCTTTCAACAAGAATTCTAGGGTTCGTGATTTTTAATATCTGCCATCCATACTCGGGTTAATCATGCCAATCAAGATACTGTGAACGCTAAAAAAAGCAAATCACTACGTCTAAATTAAAAAATATATATCCATATTTACTGTTGGTATTTAATATAATCCATCATTCTTTCATAGCTTCCTTATGAAATCCTGGCTTTTTAACTGATAGAGACCAATTAGAAAAGTCGAGACATTTTTATATAGTTGCTCCAAAGCGTATTCACACCAAATCTACACTGATGGTATCCCCTGGACATAGAAACACCTTCATTAACAAACATGTCCAATACTGAATGAGCTTACTTCATTATTATATTTAAAAGCATGCTTAGCCGTCTGGGAATGAATGGTCAAAACAAATCACATCAACCTAATGCTTTATCAAGGTACAATTTGGAAAAGCAGACACATAACTTGATCATCTATGCTACATTTTTTATAGAAGATAATTTACTTCATCATCTGCAGTAGCAGGTATAGAAATTTAAACCCCTGTTCAACCATACAGCGGAGGAAAATTTCGCGCGAATTATTTCCAAAATGTCATTCACCTCAACCAAATTACATTAAAATTTATAAGCAATGGAATAATACCTTTGGTTTGTTCATCCAGTTTCATAATAATATTTTATTACAATTTGCGAGGCACTTTTGATTTTGCTATTCCGAGAATGTAAAAAATTAAACTTGATTGAAAAACAAAGAAGCCACCAGAATCAAATGCTGATTACAAAAAGAATGCAAAAAAATATTCCCTTTAATGAAGCAATGTATATCTGGGAAAAAAGGTCACAATTAAGTGAGACGGACAAAATACAAGATAGCTCGAGTTTAATGTAAGGAGATGGTCAACAGGATGACAGAAAAAATAACAGTTAATTATAAATACGCATTCGATGCCGACAGTACCTATTTTATGCATGCATTGCACCTTGCATTTAATTTACAGCGGCGCCCGTGAACTTCGTGAGAAATCAATGAACGCGAGTTAACGAACTTAGGTCGTGAATTATGTCAAAATTTACGCAAATGTAATTGGTCACGGAGGGAGGGCATAGAATTAAAAACAGAACCTGAATCGAACCGGCTATTTTTACAGAGTATCAACGCACGGTCTCCTTGGTGTTTCACACGTCATAGGATGGGTCGGCGATAATTAAGTCACGTTCTAGAAAACGGTACGAGTGATTTACGAGCAGCGAAAATGCTGAGAATGCCACGAGGGAGAATCAAATCTGTTAATTCATGGTTGCGAGTCATGCAAACTCCACCCACGCGATCATGTTAGCCAACTGCAGACACGGAACAAGTGATGAAGAAGGGAACCTTAATGACTAAAGAACGCCCACCATCTAGATGCGCTGGAGCATAAATAACCTACCTCCTGACATCAAAATACGACAGAAATAATCGACGATTTCCATTAGCGGCGTGAAAAAATCATGATGCCGTTTAAAAAAATACCCGATCAAGATTTTCATCGACCAGAGTATATAATAATACACAAGCGTGTGATGTCGTATGAAGGAGAATGCTTGTAGAAGTAAGAATCAAGACAGAAGTAAGGTCTCACAAATACATGCGAGAAAAAGCACATAAACCACAGGTGTAAAATCATTTCACGCAGATAATATCGGTCGCATGTATACAAAATAGTTCCATCGCGTTGGACGGAAATAGGACAACGGACATCAAGCGGAGAATAGCCCAAGCTAAGAATGCGTTCATGGGAAAAAGACAACTGCTGTACTCAAAGAAGGTAGGACCACTAATCAGGAAACAGTATGTGAAAACATTCATATGGACGTAGTAAAAACATCCAGGCCGATGTGCGTTGCACTCTACGGATGGGAAGCATGGACCATTGGAAAAGCTTACCAGAGCAGACTAGAAGCCTTCGAAACCTGATGCTGGAGAAGGAATCTGAAGATAAAATTATAAATGATGAAGTGTACCGAGTAGAAGAGGAAAGGACCATATGGAACACCATTCAGAAAAGAAGAATAAGAAGGATTGGACACACCCTGAGCACAATGGGTTTGTGAAAAACGTGAGTGAAAGCAAAATAGAGGGAAAAGTTCCCAGATAAAGACTCAGCAATAAGTTCATGGATCTAATAAAGAAGGGAGTATACAGGAAAAGAGATTAGAAGGTAAGGGAACTAGCATTAGATAGGAAGGGGTGGATGGCTGCAGTCAACCAATCTTAGGATCGAACGACCTAGGATGAGTGAATACACAAAATATCTGTGCCTAATTCATACTTAGCAAGCAGCCATAGAGGCGTGTGACTAGCACTGTTAGGAAACTAGCCAAGGAAGTGGAGGGAGTAGGACGGGGAAAAGAGGAGCGGTGTACTGTATCTTAATGACTCGTCTAATGTCAGCGTCACGCTTTTTTCTTTAAAAACACTGATGGTGCGTGAATAGAAATAAGTTTCGTATTTATCAGTCCACCAGTGTTTCAGTGTTATCCTGTGGCATCTACGATTCTAGTGATCTGCGATGATTCTAGCGATGGTGTGCGGAGTCAAAATAATATCCTCTGTATCTACTGGAACTCGTCTGATTGGAGTTTTTCAAGAAATCTAACCCTAACCTGAAGCCGCAGAGTCTCTAACGGTTTTCAAACTTATCATTTCATCGGATAGGTGACACGTTATTTTCACTTGTGGTAGTTTTAAACAAAGAATACGGCTTTCCTTGTAGGATTGTATTAACTTCGTGAACAAAATATTTCTGTGCAGGATCCCATATACGCGCGGTGTATTTATGTGTCCCAACCAGTGCAAAATAGCATCTCTCGTGTATCTTGTGTATTACATGCAGTCATTTGTGAAATATTACAAGAGGGGAAAGATCGCGTTAGCCCATAAGCACAGGTCTACCAGGTTTGAGCTCCGATGGCATTGTAGAAAGGTTTTCCAGTTAAAGCCATTTAAATGCACTGTAGAGAGAACTTCATGAAAGATTCTCCGTCTGTCGGTTACGGCGTTAAGCTAAAGACTCCTTATGATTAAGTCAACAGGTTTCCCTCCACCTTTATTTCCTATCTCTGAAAGTTCTGCCCTAACTGTCCTCTAACTTAACATTAAGCGTAAATTGGCTAAGTTGTCTCTTCTGAAAGGGTCTGGGTTTCCCAGGGGCTGTAAAAGCAATAGTTAATCGCATATTTTCTGAGCAGAAACAGAGCATAAAATGAAGTTGAATTGTACCTGGGAATAATTCCTTGATGGGCAAAACTACTATGAATATTTTGTACATTAAAGGTTTCTATATACTGTATTGAATGTATTTACAATTTTCCATAAATATGGAGGCTATATAAGAAAGTTGATAAGCCGTGATGCATTCTTAATTAGGGATTACCTTTGTTGAAAGTCAATTTCCTAATTATGATTAGATAATGGCCTGCATTTCTTCAAGAAAAATAATAATTTGGTTAGTTATTCCTTGAAAATCGCAAATCTTTCGGTCATATTGTCGACTCCCATGATGCAAATCGAACAACTTTCAAATTCTCAAGTCGATAGCACAAACAAAGAGAAAAATTGAGCCAGCAAGACAAACGCATCGCATTAAACACGAAGCAGTTTCTTCCGTTTACATTGCATACCTACCCACTTCACGTACTCTTACCGGTCTAAACGCGCTCACATAATTTCATTTTTTCTCTCAAGTCTCGAGGAACGCGCGGAGATTGTGCTTGCATTGCGAAGATTTGGCTGACGCCGGAATTAAATTACGCTTGTTTGCGGATTAAACGTTCGGAGGATTGGGGGTAAATAGCGGAGAATAAATTAAAACGTTGGTCTCTAGGCCAACGCCGCTTGAGGTCGACCGGAAGATTTTGAAGAAAAGAGGGTTAGCGGGGGAGAATTTTGCAGCGAGGTGAAGGAAATGCATGTGAGACGCCCCCATTCACCGCGGCGAATCTGGACCCACCTAGCGGAAGATAAAAAAAGTAGAGCGCAAACCTGCGAACGGAGCAAGAGTATTAGCGCAAATTTGGGAAAGATATGAGGCGCGCGTGGAAAATGAGTTAGCCAGTCGGTAGGTCCTAGAGTGGGCTGGAAGTGGTGGAGTCAGCAAGGCGGCTGGCGAGCGCGAGAAAATTACCATGAGATTTGACTCGAACGATGATGGTGAACGTGGGGCAGATAATGAAGGCACCGGGTGAATAATGTATAAAACCGCAGTGGAAGGGATTAAGTAATACGGTGCGGAGTTATGCACTGGAGATCGTCTACTTAGAAACTCTGAAATGGATATTAGGATGGGTTGAAGAATGTGAAATTCGAAGATAAAAATTCAAAGTAAATTTTTTTAGTAGTAAGAACGCATCTGTGTGGTAATTAATGAAGAGCAAAATCTTTAGATGGAGTGAAAGAACGGTAGAGGTCCTTATAGTTTGAATTATGAAATGAATTACACCAGGCACTTATTTACACAATGTTTTAATTCACCAACCGTATTCAGTATCATATGCTTTGTCAGAGTTGAAACCGGTCAGTGATATAGTAACAAGTTTGACCTTTTTAACAATATAAAAATTGCACGAAATACTTCGCCCACCAGAGCAATCACAGTACTGCAGAACTGGCCGCAAAGTAACTTTAACGGTGTCAACTGATGGTGGTCACACAACGGGAGAAAACTATCGAAAAATATTCATTGTATTAAGAAATCACTATTCGACAAATATAAAATGTTGCTAGTATTTCCAGGGCTGAATTTACTCATACTACTGAGGCATGATAACGTTTAAGGCCTCAGTGAGGCATGATAATGTTGAAGTGACTAGGAGGAAGTATTGCAAGGAGCAGAGGGAGGTATTGATAGCATATTTTTATTTTCAAACCTTTTGCTCGCTATGTGACGGTTCCAGCATGTCGTATCTGATTACATGATCACGGTGAGGATAACGCTATCGAATATTTTGCTGAGTTACAGCGCGGCAGAAGCACAAAATGTTTAAATGATAGGAGAGAATAAAAATTTTAATAGAATCAAAATGAGACGAGGAGAGAAAATTGCTTTCATTTCCATAAGCATAGAAATTGAAAAGAAAGGGGTAATGTATGAAGAGGAACATGATGTGTAGCAACGCTGAGAATATATTTTATTTATTTACATTAAAAAACATCACATGAGAGTAAATTATTTTTACCAATACTATAGACTTTGTTACACAATATAATCCACCAGAGCCTTACACCGGGTGGTACTATTTATAAAAGTACGCACCTTCACATATAATATACTAATGCAAGAATGAGTTTTAATATGTGCTTCCTTAATTTGTGTCATAAAGAGGCAGCCAATTAAAAATATCTTCATTCTATTTTTAGCAATAGGTATTTTCTCTACTTTTAACTTGCTTGTTGAAGGATTTCTAAAAATTTGATATCTGACGGTAACATATGGAAGTTTATTAGACAGTAGTCCGATGAAAATAATACCACACAAAGGGATCATAGCGTGTAATTATGCAGAAATATTGAATCAATGGAATAGTCTTGAGGTAAAAAGGTCGGCAACAAAGGTGTCTAACATTTGGAATGACTCCAGACTTTAAGGTTCACTTGAATAAACTGCAAAATAAGGGAAAATAGACACGGAGGGACAAAAAGCAATGCATTTATGCATGGTGAGAGAGCTAACGGTAGCCTTGGTGGGATGAAAGAGTTCAACACAAAGGAAGAAAGGAGCCTGGATTTCTTAGAAGGAGAAAGATATAGAAGGTAAGCATAATACATTAAGACCATTGGACTTGAATTCTTAAGACGATGTATAACTTCAGATTATACACGAGTAAGTTCACGTATTTCAAGGATGCTTTCACTCCAAAATTTCTCAGAGGAAAATTAATCCGCCTCGATAACGAGTGGAACTGGTAAACCATGATGTCGCCTCAAAATCGTCGCGCCAATAAAACATTTTGGAGGAGAAGAACATATCGGACATCAAACTGTATAAAGCACTCGGCGTAATACCGAGGGATTAGGGTTCGAGTTCCGCTCAAGGTGTATTATTCTTCCTCTACAAGTCCAAACTTCTGAGTTCTTGTGGGTGAGTTCATCCAATACCGCAGCTGTTTTGCAGTACCGTCAAACTTTTAAGTTAAAGCTCACCCCGAGATCAGTAGCTGGCATGTTTTAACTATTTTCTCATTCATTTCACTCCCTCATAGTTGCATCTAGAATTAATTTTCCCATTTGCAATTCAACAGAATAATCATTGAGTAAATAAAAATGCAATTTCTAGCTCTGTACAGATCTTAACTTAATAAAATTATACCCGTTTATATTTGACAGTTCATTTGACAGTTAAATATGATGCTGATGCAAGCACACAGGACTGTCTGGAAGAACAATTTCGCGAAGAAATGTTTACGGGATGAGCGGTCGGGAATCATGCTGGTGTGGTGGCTAGAGTACTTACTTCCCATCCCGAAGAACTTAGCTCGATTCTCGACAGTTGGCGAGATTCTTCACTGGAATTCCGATCCCTTCTTTCACTACTTGAGGAGGGACATCATATACAGTACTCCATCCTTCGGATGGGACGTTATCTGCGGTCACAATGATATGCCGGGTTTCCCTTCAGCCTTCATTCGATTCCGAAATAGGCCTAACCTCACAAATTCACCAATCTATCCTCCATTAAAAAAATGATTTAAGTCATTGTTTGCTCCTCTACTAATCAAAAAACCACGAACACCTAAATACCCTCCCATACTTGAATAAGTAAAAACAAATCAGAAAGTGATGCGTTTCGTGCTGACTCATACGATAGTCAGTTTTATCAGAGTTGCTAGCATACCACTATGATGTTTTACTAGGTGATAGTCTGCTCCTCATAATGTTCTCTGCTTCCCTCCTGCATCTGTTCCAAAGATTGCGTCAAGGTAGAACATACACGGTGTTCCAGGTGACAAGAAGTATAGCTACCCATTTGTTTTGTACGGATGACCTAAGGCTCTATGCGTTCAACGCGAAATACATTTGCTCTACCATGGACACCATACAGGAATATATTGAGACTATAGGATTGGCGTTTGGAATGGACAAGGCAAAAAACACGAGTGGGGAGCAGAGCCCCCGCAGAAGCTCCTGGCACAGAGCTGCAAGGAAATGAGGGGAGGTAGAAGTGGATGAAAAGAAGTCAAAAGACGCGGGGGTAGGGAGGAAGGCAACGAAGAAGTTTGAAGCAGGGAAACCAGAAAACTTCTCGACAAAGAAAAAGGCAGGGGGTACATACACGTGCTAGATTTGGTTCTTTAAGTTGAATGGAGCTCAGAGTTTAGCAACGAGCGGAGGTATAACTATTCGACCGTCTACTACAGCGTTCGTCCGCCTCGGACATCTAATTGTGAAGGACTATTAGATGCCTGTTATATATACCCCCTGCAATATTACAACAGCAGACGTAGGCCCGCATTCACACTGGGAACGAGACATCAGGTCCATTCGCTGTATTCTATCAAATATGTTTCCTTAAGTGATTTGGTTCTATTTTGATTATACTCGACAATCCGAGAATTTAACGTTTTGAATACAAGTATTAGCAGGAATTCTTGAAGTTATGTGAAGTTCTATGGGTAATAACGAGCGGAGGGATACCTATACTATCGTTTACTGAAGTTTTCATCTACCTTGGATGTCTAATTATAAAGGACTATTTTATACCAGTTCATACATATCTACTTGCGGTATCGTCACAGCAGAAATAGGTCCGTATTGACACGGAGAACGTGTGATCAGGCGATTTTGCTATATTCTGTTTAATATACAAGTTCCCCTAAATGGCTGGCTTTTACTTTCATTACACTCCACAATTTGTGAATTTACCACGTTTCTGATTCGCGCAAGGTAAATGGTTAAAATCACCCATCGCTAAGAGTTGGCCTTAGGTTCTCATCATGAGTTGAAACGAAACGGTATGGAATTTAGTGGCGAGTTATCTGAATTCTCCCCCATTTGATTTGAATTTTAAAAGTTCCGTACCCTATATCCAACTGCGCAGCTCCGGAACTTAGCGAGAGGTATACCGACTGAGAATTAATACTCGCAACGTAAGTGCTCACCTTATCGGGTGAACCACTGGCTTCATCAATACTCGAGCGTGAGAACGTAAATAACTATGAATTCAAATATAAGTATCTCAAACGTTTCCAAACATTCAATGTCATGCGACTACCATAACGGCTTAAGGTGGCTGGAGAAATTAGCGTTTGCATACAGATTTGCGCGAAACTTTGTATTCTTACGCTTATTAGTAATATGTATAGATGAAAGCGAAACTAGTAAAGAAATTGTCTTCGGCATTGCTGAACCTTAAATACTCTACTCCACTTTCAATTTTGTTTTTAAAAACGTGGTTTTGGTCCGATCCAACCCATTTGAAAACTGTGCCGTCTGTGGATTACTAGAGGCTTATGACCCAAATTTCAGCTCGTTATCTCAATTTTTAAGGCAGTTATCGTGCAAAGAGACAGACAGGCATAGCTAGATGGACTCGTGAGGTGATGCTGATCATTTCTATATATACTTCCCATACCTACCACGCCTCCTTCAATACGTTACATTTCTGCTGTGACAAAATCAATATACCCTACCGACGTAGTTGTGTAGGGTATAAAAAACGCATGCTAAATATTTGGTACATAGGGCAATTTAAAACAATTCTAAAACACAGCCTTATGGCATTTGAAACTAATTTCGAAATAATTCACAACACTTGCACACCCATTCAAAACCACATACAATTATCATCGCTCATAATAAACATCAAGTATCATGTCGACTAAAAAAAACACGTACTTACGACATTCGTTCAAATTTCGAATTCCAAGCCGCAATCCCGAGACAAAACAAAGCTTTCATTCAGGCCAAAATTTTTAAATATAACTCTTAAATAATTTTCATTACAAAAAGTATAGTATTTCCAATGAATTATTAGAAGTAAAATTAAGTGAAGTGTGGCGCAAGAATTTTTTTGACTCGCTCGAAAAACTATTAAAATGGGTCCTAAACGATTGGCACTCAAACCACCTTAATCCCATAAGTGCTTCAAATGCATAGAAAAGGTATCAGGTCAAATTTTTTTGAAAGAATAGAGACTTTAATGATTATTCATAACCGAAATATGATCCTCAAAAATTGCCAAATTTTTAGCACCCCCTCCCACTTTTCCATCATTAGATTTCCGCCACCATACTCCTTGCCAATGAGTAATTCTCACGCATGATGACCTTCTGAACTCTACTTCTCCTTTTAACCGCACACAACAATCTTCACACTATCCTCCTCAGTCTGACGCACTTGAATCCAGGAATGACCTTACCTAACCCTACTCCTACCTTCGCCCACATTCACTGCACCGACATATGGTCTATCCTTTCCCCCTTCCTACACTTCTCGTAGCTCTCCGTTCTCTTTCCATCGAGTTTGAAGGACGATTCATACGCATTTCGACTGACACTTCGTTTAAGATTCTCATGGGCAGTTGCAGGAACGAGACACATGTAATCCAAAAAGTTATGGGTTCCATAAGCCACGACACCTATTCAATAAGTGTTGCAGAAACATTCGATAACTTTATTGGTTTCATAACTTACGGCATGGAGTAGGGAGTCCCATAAGTAGCCAAGATGGTGAATGCGCACTGAACCGCTGGGAGTATTAATTACTTGATAAAAGAGTTGTTTTGAGACAAATGACCAATTCATTTACTCTTACTGACTAATTATTATTTCAATTAGCAATTATTCATAGGATACTCATATGTAAATTTCATCTGGTGGTAAAACATTAGCTCAAATATTCGAAACTACTAACTATTTGAAAATAAGTTATGAACTAGTACATGTGCTCCTGCAACCCGAAAATATTTATGAGATCCATAATTTACTGGATCTCATGAGTATTACCAATATTCCATAACTAAATGTTCTTGCAACCGGCCATTATACGCTTTCTTTTCATCTGGGCAGACGCAAATCAGAAATGATCAAATATTTGTCGGAGCAATTCTCTCATTATTTATAAAGAAATTACATACCGCTCTAAACAAAATTTCACAGTGGAGCAGGTTTCTTAATTTCGCAGAAATGTCGTGACAATGTTCGGAACCATAATAAAATTTTGGCATCGAGAAGGAGAAATTCCCAATTGAGGAAAAAATAAAGAAGAATGACCAAATTTAGGGAAGAAGCAACAAAATCAGCAGATTTTTTTGTTTTCAAGAATTTCACAAAAAAAGTAACCTGAGAGTAGGGCTCCGGTGCATCTTACTGCAGATAGGGTTACACAACTGGGGCGCAGGAAAGGTCCCGAATTCCCAACACTGGGTAATGAATTGTGTAGCTAGGCGCTGGGCTGGTTAAACGTGTATCGACTGAAACCACCGAAGATTTATGGTGAAAACGATTTGGAATTTATGGATAATTTCCGATTCAAAGAATTTTGATCACTGTTTTGATTAAAATTACTCGTAGAAGAGTCATATTTTTTTACATGGCTTTGATTTTTTTCCTGATGCCTAACCAACAGTATCTTCCTTCACCAATGCCTGTGAGGCGTTCATTTTGAGAAGTTATGCCAACTTCATGGTTACATGCCATTGTTCAGAGGTATTCTAGGTAGGAAATAGGTGGTATTATGTGCAACGGCGATACTGTGGGTTTGGAATCAAACGCCTTGCAAAACATTTGTATTTATATTCTTCCCGTTCAATCAAGTTTACAGTGTTCGTTTTCCGGACTGTCAATACCGAAAACAATAAAAACTACAATTGGTGGTTCAAAAATAACTGTAGCGAGAATAGAAGAACGTCAATATGGGACATGTTTTGATTGACACGCTTATTAGGTTCACCATCTAATACACTGGAATTGAAGCCAATTTCGCGATGCGGTTGGCTACGGCCCGGCAATCGCCCGAGGAGAGAAGAATACCCGCAAAACCTCAGTAAGGCTGCCAAGAATAGGAGACCAGGCAAATAATAAGCAAAAAGTAACTAGGTTGGAGGGGCTCTAATCGTTAGAGTGCTTAAGACCCTGCCTGCAAGTAGCAGACAGATGTGAGAAAAGAACCACGAATCCCCGAACCACGTGAAACCAAAATTCAACAACTACAGATAACTCGGGGATAGGCAATGCCAATTAGGCATAGCAAAAACAATTACAAAGCAAAATCAATTGCAGAAAACTCAAAATGAAAAATTGGATTTAAAAAATTTGGCAGAAAAATAATGAAATAAAATATTAAAAACTAAATTTGAAAAATAAATTCGATCATGGCATTTTTCATTTCCTACCCACGTTCTTCGTTCCATCACGATGCTTTCACTCTCTCGTTCTGGTAGTCTGGAAGTACCATGAGTTTTTTGGGTAAATACCCTTAACATCACAGATCCTTCCCCAGCGACACCCCTTATCTCATATCCCCTCCCTCCAACCATCTGCTTCGGATACGTGGACGCCTCTTTTTGTTGCAAGGGCACCGACGCCATTCATTTTACTGAGTTTTCGGGCGCGTTTGCCGGAAGGATGGAGACACAACGTTCGCCCTTTCGCAGAAGAAGACCACGCAAGAGAAGAAGTGAGAGCGAGGCACTGGAGGAGCCTTAGAGACCAGACCCTACGCATCAGAAACCCTCGGGGAGGTGGAATTCTTTTTCCTATCCTAATTCCTGACCCGTGGAATACATCACAGAGCGGTGCACACACGGGAAACATCCACGCATATGTGCACACACAAATGCGGAGGAAAAGTGAGCGGAGAAGAAAAAATAAGAACTGTTTCAGACCCACTTTCGGGACGACAACAACTTCAATGATTCTAGGTCGAACGTGTGCGCGTTCCCCGTCCTCGTATGCACTCGTATTAGTGCGAGAGGGAGGGATGCATAAAACTTCTCTTTTACTTGCTCTGGAATACAAAAAGAGTAGCTCTTGCGCATTTCACCGAAGTTTAGTTTTTTACATCCACAGCAGTGGTAAGTTTTTACATTTTTTCAGAAAAAAGGCTAAGGTCTTCGGAAAATAATCCGTTAGGAATGGGATAAGCACTATTCGTTGCGGGAGATACAAAGGGCATGAGCATAAATAATCTACGCCGGCTTGAGCCTGTAACCGTTCTGTTTTTAGTCCTTAGGGGGTAGGAAATGTAGCGCAAATACGTGAAGGCAGGAGTAGGAGATAAATTCTCTCCATAGAGATTGAGAGAGGCCCTCAATTAGGTAAGTTATGGCCTAAGAGGAGTTTTATTACTGAGGGATTTTCATTGCCAGCCATTTGTGTATGGATTACAACAGGAGAATATCTTTGAATGAATCAGCTACCAATTAATGTAATACATTTCTAATTTGATGCAGTATAATTGAAACTAATTTCAAAATTCAATCCTTTAATGATGTATCATTTCACCGCAGAGGTTCTTATGCAAAAATGCATGAAAAAGCTTACGTGTCGAATAAAGACGATTATATCAATGATATACAGGATTTCAGCATAAATTTTAGAAGTAAACACATGTGTAATAGAAGAGTATTAGCAGTTTAACTGAATACTATTAAGAGTTTTGGACTTTAGCAAAAGGGCATAAAATTTAAACTAATGCGGCAGGAGCCTTAACGGCAGAAAACTTTGCGGATAGGGAGAAGGGCTTTTGTGAATCCTTTCATAGTCTATTTTACAACAGGTGCTTTTATCCTATTTGCGTTCCTTAGTCATTAAAACAATAACGCGAAAGAAAATATTGAGAGAAATGAGTAAGAGAACCCTAGTTGTCACATAGAAAGTGTATATGAGCGAATGACAATATTAGAGACCGCTTGCTTTCCAAATGCTTTAAACAATACAACTACGCACCAATTTGAGGAATGGCCTCCATTATATCATTTTCAATCCAAAGGAAGAATATGCCATTTAAAAAATATAATCGAGTTTATGCCCAACCACAATTAAATAGGGCGTTGAAATGAAAAAGCAACTAAAATAGGACAAAAGAGTATAAAAGAGCTTCAACCACCAGGCTCAGCTAATAGTTTGTCACACGCTACATATAGACAAGTTAGCACTAGGTAAAAGCACACGCCAATTAATTTTCTCAGCAATAAATCTAACCTTCCCTTCATTTAATCAATAAATCCCTTCGTTTAAATCTTGTCAAAATGGTTTGTAATCCCTTTACCTTCATTTAATCCATAAATCTAAGTCTATTGCAATGTTCACTCATTAAGAAACGCTAGATCGAACATTTACTCGATGGCTATTACATTAGGAAGAATATATCAGCAAACTCTCTACACTTTAGTGAAGAATTAAGTTCAGTGTTTTGTAATGTTAATGAGGGGATTAAATTAGGGTAATAAAGCAAATCATTAATCTTTTAATGATCTTGTGAGCGCAAAAACGAAATGCAAAACAGGTTTCAAAGGTTAAAAGTCGTTTTGGCATCTACAGAAACGGTTAAGGGAGAACCTTTGAAAAGCAAAATAAAAGAAAGATCGCAGTTGCCTTGAGCTCATAAATTCACGGACCCTTATAAACAATATTAAGGTGAATGGAGCGATTCTTGATTGTGAACAAATTTGTATGAAACTTTGCATACGCGTTTTCAATATTGATATCTCTACATAAAAGTGAAATAAACTTGAGTTGTAACGATGTGTTTTGTTTTGCAATTCAATGCTATTTAAACAAGTAGCTCAATAGTTTTTACATAAATTTTGCAATAATACGATTAAATAGTTACATGCCTTCCTCTGAACGCGAAATAAAATATTTTTTATGTTGTAATAGTCCTTAACAAATATCAAGGTGCCACGCAGAGTCTAATATTTGTAAAAAGAAAATGACCATTTCCATCTGATTTCGTTCAAATTTCTAGAACCAGTCGAAACATGCTTTCCATAAGAAAAAAACGCCTAATTCTTTCATAATTTCTATCACTGCCAATTTCCAACGCATAGAAAAATGAAATTCAATGTCATGTTGCCCGAGAATTGTTTTCCCACTTTTCAAAATTATAAAATTGTGTACTCAATATCTCAAGACTATCGCAACAGCCAGCCATCTTAACATATCCTAACTGACGTGTTCACGGCAACAAAAACAGGGACTCTGAGAGCTGATTGTCGTCTTAGGTTGCTAAGGTGTTAGAAAAAGGAAAACCTGTTCGGTGTCACTCGATAAAAATTACGGATTCTCCATGCAGGTATACGAACGTTAACTAACGAACGACGTTTTCACGCAGTATATTATTATACTGCCATGAATGAGGATTAAGATATGATTCGACTAGAATACATTTAAAAATAAGCAGTGAATAAAGTGTTTTTACCCCACGTTTCTTTTGTGAATGGATAATGCAGAACTGTATGCTATCGTGTGCGCGCCCACTATCACTTCGCCATGGCTTGATTACACGGTAGCTGTTGGAACCCAGCAAAGCTCTTCCTCATGGTCTGTCTTATGAGAAAGTTTTCCTCACGGAAATGGGCTGTGTTCGCACGATCAGACGATGAGAGATCCCCACAAAGCACTGGTAAGCCATTTTTCACAGTTAAAACTAATTGGGATAGACTTTAAAGGACTATCTACAGTGTTAAAATATACCGCAATACATTTACTCCCAGCACAGTAGTAGCACGATTGCTAGGCAACACTAAATCAAAGTTTTCATCATCGTGAGAGAAACAAATCTGCTCAGTACATTAGAGAATATAAAGCTAATACGCTTAAAACGTGTAATGGACCAGTACTAGTATAACAATGAAATGTTACGTGTGAATGGAATTGTGTCATGTATTAATGGACAGGATGCATAAAGAAAAGTACACCTCACATCAAATTTCCCCGTCTGCGCCGAGATAGGAGGGGTACGTTAGGCCTCTTAGGTAATTGATCTGTATTCCGAAAAAGAACAGGAGATAATTAGCAAGCTTAGAATTTGCTACTGACCGTTGTAAAGCTAATTCAGACTCATATAAAGCATTCGCTGAAAATACCTATGTAATGCTATTAAAATGTGAGTAGTACAAAAATAAATAGAAAACACACGAGAGGCACAAAAGTATGAATTTGATTTGCTCGTTAAGAGCGAGTAATTTCTTTAAAAGAGACGTTTTAACATTATTACATGACCCTTTCAAGATGAGTTGATATGACTATTATTCTACTAAAGTGATTAAAAATACCAAGGAAAAGATTATCTGTTATCAAGCAATGGAAAAAATAAGATACACACTAACGAGCGCTTAATGAAAAAGCTTTAAAATGCATGTGATTTTGAGCAGAGAGGAAGGAAAAACAGAAAATAATCTTTAAAAAGATTTCCAATGCAGACATAACAAGAATGAAGCAAGGAGCAAAGTTTTACACATTACCCTCATGCGGTGAAACTAACCTATTTCAGTACAAATTCAAACCATACTTCACAAAGAAATTTGAGATCGGTAAACATATATCCACTCGGAGAGACTTCACACACGTGGGGACCGATCCATTTACCTTGAGGATTCTATTTCGCATGAACATACTTTCGCCGATTACGACCGTAAAGCGGCACGCCACACCCTACACTCTCAACGACCAACTGTGCAAAGCAATATACTTCACTTTCGGCACCTGTGTACGGACACCCTTGTTTACAAACATCCCCAGGGGCGGCATCATAAGGCGACCTCCTACTTTGCAGGGCATGTAGACATGGTAAGACCAAAGGACTGAGAGAGACAGAGAGGGATAAATAGATAGATGCATAAATAGAGAGGAGAGAAAGGGATGGAAAGGATTCCTTCCCACCGGGATCCCGTCGCTAAATTGAGCATGCGGAGGGGCGGATGGAGGGGAGAGGCTTGATGGATTCGCAAAATGCGGTAGCCGAAAGGATTGCGTGTTCTTCCGTTTCGCGAGAATGCGGAGTGCTGGGAAAATCGTCGAGCCACGAATGTGTTTGGAGGTCTCGTAAGGCGGCTCATTCAAAGAGAAAAAGGAGTGATGGAGTAAGGGGAGGAGGAGGAGGGTGAGGAGGAGGAGGAGGTTGGGACGGATTTCCTAGCTGAAGCATCATCCACTCAAGGTGGTAGGGAGGACGGGTGCCTTTCGGCAACATGTGCCTTCTCTTTGTGACTGATTTTCTCGAAGCGGAGGGAAAGAAATTCCCATCTAAACTATTTGAAACGTGGTAGCGCGGCGGTTCAAACGGCAGTCCCGCTCGTTTGCCGACGTGACCTCGAACTCTTGCAAATTCCCACAAAAGTAGCGTCACAAGAGACTTGTAGGTATCTTCCACCTGCTCTATCTAATGGAAGCAAAGGAGTTTCTAGCCAGCGGAAAATTAACAACGAACGATTAGAGGATTTGGTTTCCCGGTTCCTTTGAGAACGTTCGTAATTTATCAGCTACTGCTAAGAAAATCTAATCATCTCGCATAATAATCATATAACGGACAACAAATATAGAGTCATTATCATTGAGGTAGCAATCTTCTCCGTTAATTTAATTTGATGATGAAAAACTCATAAGTTGAAATGGTTAAATTGTACACGAAATATCAGATATAATATCCTAATGATCTGAATCAAGATATTATCTTCAATGTCATCACGATGGAGTTACTGATGAAAATAGCAGTAGATTTAAGGCATAGGTGTCTCACTTTAAATATGTACTGGGCGCAGACTTCTACCGAGATATTAGCCGACTGAAAGTCCTAAGATATTGATTTTGGAACCAATAGTTTAACTAAAAACCATCAGAAGAAAAGCCATATTTCGATGCTGCACGATGCGTTTGATAGCAGATTGGGTTAAAGAAAACCTTTTCTAATGTGCTCCTCTCTCGCATTAACGTTTTCTGAATTTTACAACCTTCAACCCGGAGTACTATTTTATTATTCGAATTCGATGGACCAAGATATTACGTTTGGAGTTTGAAGACATTTAAAAGTATTTCATACGTGAGTTATTAGGTCGAAAAATATAGGTATAATACTCATTTACTGAATCCACAAGCCTAACTGCTCCAATTCCTTACCATTAAACATTACTAACTCAGCTTATTAACATCAAAAAGACCCTTCAAGTCTTGAAATATGCCTTTATAGCAGATGGTTATTTTCAAAATAGATGACGGTGCCAGGTTCCTATATCAGCCATAATGAGGCAATATTTTTATTGTCCCGAAAGGATGAAAAGAGTCAGTGAGAATTCTATAGATTTAAGGCCAGCTTTTGTGTGATATGTGACATTTGGTTTTAACGATATCGATTCTCTAATTTCATTATTTAGCCCTTTGGTTGTTCAAAAAAAATGAAAGATGTCAATTAATAACTAAACCTGATAAGTAAACCAAGAATAGTCTACTTAATCCACATCAATCACTACCAATCACTAACTTTAACCCTAAACCAACTTCTCCCGTCTTGTATGGCATGATTCTATTCAACCTTGTTTTTGTCAAAGAATTCGTGTTTCCAGAAATTTCGAATCAATCACCGCTGGAAATGGAGGTCTCAATTTCCGTCAAAAAAATCACGAAACATTCTTCGCTAAATGCACTATGCAGTTGAACAATTCACTTCTATCTAAAATACCTACGCATTATAATCGTAACTTTAACCTTCAATTCACACAGCAAAGAGATAGGTAGTTATGACTCAGTGCAAGGGGGAACTATCGACATCCTCGTGATCCTCCTCCCCTAAATTAACTTATGTAGAGGTCAGTACTATTCAACACATATTTTTCCACAAAAAAGAGCAGAGAAATGATGTTCCTCTCCACCACGAGAAACACAATAATATCGCAAATTATTCCTAAATTTTGCAAAACTTACCCAAATAAACCAAGGGTTGAAATTCACCATGAAAAAAATCATTTGCCTTAATCGGGATTCGATCCCTTATCTCCCAATTACTGGCCAGGTGTGTTAGCCAGTTACACCAGCAAGCCTGGCTAACACTGGCGACCGGCAATTGGGAGATCCGGGTTGGAATACAGGTCAAGTTAAATGATTTTTTCATGGCAAATTTCAACCCTTGGTGTATATGCACCCGTGCGAGTGACTTCGTACCTCATCATTTGTCAATGCAATGAATAAAAATTACCCACGTGAAAATATTTGGTCTGTAACTGCTCTTTAAGATCAGAATCTGATCTGGAAGTTGTCCGAAACTGGACTAGATGGAACTAGACTAGATTTTGAAGATGTTTCAAATCCAGACCAGTTAAAGACCCCTTCCGCATCTGATATTATTCTTTCAGAGCAGTTACACTCCAAATAATATTACCAGGGTTATGTAAAATTATACATCCGTATGTTTTGGTAATGTATGGATACGCTACAGATAAAGAAGGGAGATATGCTTATATTTAAGATTGAAAATAATGCACGAGCGAAATTCATAAAATATAAAACACTAGCTTTGCCCGACATGCCTTGCAATGCCTCTTTTTATTACAAAGTTGACACAAATATGCAAAGCAGATCCATTCACATGTACAAAATAAATGAAAGAAAATATTTTGTGTAGTCCAATGAATTCCCCCGTACTTACACAGGACTTCCTAACGCAAAACTGATGGCATGAGTTTCCATTCCATGTCTATGCTACGGTTTTCAAGCACAAAAATAGTTCTATTCTTGAAGTAGTGCAAATATTTAAGAATTTCGAGCTTAAAATTTTAATATAAGAAAAAGTGAAGCGTGTGCAAAAATAAAATGCAATAATTTCAAAAAAAAGGAAACAAATAGACCACTGCACCAAATCTTATCCTAATGTACAAATAAATTACATACCTTTTAACACAAATTATGTCTCACTCATGCAATTCTGATGCAGGTGACTGAGCAACTCGTAAACGATCTGCTTCGTTGCTTGCTTTTCGTTCCTCACTTGTTTGAGAAGCTGGCGTGCCAATACTCATTTACTGGAACAACTCGCACTCCACCTACTGTACAATGGATTCAATAATTCAGAATCCTTCGCGGGCGCGCGCTCAACAACTCACCAAAGTTTCATTTCAATCTGATGAATGGTATTAAAACGCATAGTAGACGAACAAACAAACATTCACTTTTTTTATTAGATGATGTGAAGGACAGTATATTTGTATTTAGTTGACAGCTGCTAACTGTAAATGAACAAAGAGTTAGTAAACTCTATCTAGAGTGGAATAACTGCTTACTCTAGCTAAATTATTTGTTTTCCCTCCCATATCATTTATTAGACAAGCAATTATCTCACTAGTACAAAAGGTAAACGTAATCAATTGGCTCTAAATGATAAGGTCACCGGAGGGGTATCCTCAACCTTGCAGACAGTGAAAGATTCCGAACGGCGATCCTTGTCGAGCCGAGTAACAAAGGCCGTCGAGAGGGCGAAACGAACTGCCTCACTCCTTTTCCGCAGGGAGAGAAATCCCCTTCGCCTCTTCCTCGGCCTTACCACCCGGGACCACGCCTTCCCATCTGTCTCCATCTGGCGCATTTAATTTTTTTGCCGCCCTGCAGACTCGAGCTGTGGACTAGAACGGCGAGTGTGCACCGAACTACTGAGCACCGCAATCTCCAATCAAACAAAAGACTTTCCCCTCACGAGTAAAAACCTTTTTTTTCTTCTTCTCCGCAACCCATTCTCTCCTATTCCTCCCCACATATCCTCCGCAGAAACGCCCCATCCCACAGCGACCGCCGTCGCGCCTTGCCGTGTCGCCTCCGAAAACACGCGGTGGCAAAAGACCTCCTCCTCCTCTTTTTTGCGAGGAAAGAAGAAATGGGAGGAAGGAAGGAAGATGAGGATTTAGTGAAAAGGAAAGGAGAAAGGAAGGCGCGAATGGGAACGGCTCATGAGATGGGCTGGGCTCTTTCAAAAACCTTTCCCTTCTCAACCAAGCATCCCGTCCCCGTTCCTCTTCTCACTCTCTCTCAAACCCTATTTATATGCTCGCCGTTTTACTCTGATTGATTTTTCAAAGCTTTTCCCTTCACTTTCTCACCCCTAAGTCCCCCGTTCATTCTCCCATTTTTTTTCTCCCCAGTTTTCTTAGCCATCCGTAACCAAGCCCCACCGCCCAACTCCCCCACCCCTCCCCAACCAGCCGCTTAGAGCTCTCCCCCCACCTCTTTACCTCGCTCCTCCTTTGGTGAATTTTTTTCGATTTTCCCCACCTTTTTCAAGGCAGACTTCCTAAGCGACTTCCAAACGTTCATCCGCAAGGGTCTTAGGAAAGAGAAAGAGTATCCACGGGCGATTCCCATCCAGAACCTGCCGAAAAATGTAAAAAAAATCTCTTGTGCTCGCTAAACATCCAAAATTCATGGGAGACAATGAGCCATAAGCCGATTTCCTGCGGCTCATCTTCGCTACGTAGCAAAGACTTTTCTATACACTAAATATATAATTAACGTGCTAATTTTGAGAAAAGGGTATAAAAATACCATAATTTTAAGAGAAAACCATAGTGCTTTTTCATGCAATTCGAATGAAGACCAACCACGATATGTGCGCACAATGCCAAGACAATGGCTCCTTTATGCTTAGGAGGACAATTGTTTAGCCTCGCTTTATCAGAGAGATATTTCTATACAGACCACATGAATAAACAGCACGTCTCGCATAAAGAGGAGATTATAACATATATACGAAAATGATAGCTATAAAGCCCGTTTTACACGAGGAATGAAATTGTACAATTTAAAAATGCAACTATTTCTCGATCTAATGTGCAATAATTATCGAATAAAGGCAGGGGCTATTTTGCCATCTCACATTCATGCATTTGCACAAGATTTCTTGCAATTCACCGCTTCACACGAAGCAATTTGAAATGCACGTTTGGACACACATCAGATTGGATAACTACGTGTCCAGTGCACAGAGGGCTTGTTGGTGCAAATTTGTAATATATTTTAAGAATTGCGTAATCATACATATGCGGAAGCTATGGGCTTTCTCTGTACAAATGTAGGAATCTAGCACGGTTATTTCCACACAATTATTCCATTCCCTTATATGTGTACGTACAGAAGAGAATAGCACTGCCTAAGGAGGCGTTTAGTAATAAAAGGGAGCTGATGACGGGAACATTGGGTAAGGATGTGAAAAAGAGACAGGCGAAGAGCTTGCTATGGAGCGAGCGTTGATGGTGCAGGAACGTGGATCCTCAGAAAGGAGGACGAGAATAGGCTTCAGGCACTTGAGATGTGGGTGTGGAGATAAATGGAGAAGATGAGATGGACGGAGAGGAGGACTAACGAGGAAGTGCTTGAGATGGTGGATGAGGAAAGGGAACTTTTGAAGGAAATTCGAGATCGGCAGTGTAGGTGGCTGGAGGACGTAATAAGAGAGATGGGTTGCTCAAGAATGTGATAAAGGGAAGGGTGTTGGGCAAGCTGGAAAGAGGAAGAAAGAGAACAAGTTTCATGAACAGGATAAAGAAGGATAGATCGTATGCTGGGGCGAAGAAGGATATTCTAGAGCAAAATATGCCTCTGATAGCGTTGAAACCCGGGAAGAGATTCTCTGACAGTCAACAAAACCTACCTTAACCGGCAGAATACTTTATTTTTAAATGTGTAATAATATTTTCAGTTTACTTAAGATCGATACCCTGGTCTTCATTGTGGGATATTTTACCTTCAAATAAATTTGAACTGGATTTTTGCTCCAGTTAGCCAAATTTAAAATATGAGATGAATATATTTCATTGTTTACGGTGACATGTTTTGGGATGACTAGCTTATAATTATTTCGAGAGACGCGTCGTCCTTTTAATCCTCGACTCAAGGGAATGTCCATTCGGCCCGGACATGTCCTCCTCCGGTCTATCTCGCCTCCTATCCTTTCCTCCATACCCTCCCTCGTCGTCTCATCATGCCCCTTTCTATCGGATATCCAGAGGTCCCATCTCATGGCCCCACCCTAATTAATCATCCATCGTGTTCACCCATCTTCATTCCTTACTCCCATTTCGACCCGCTCATCTCCCGCCCTCCTCTCAAACTCCCGCGTCGCAGCACGCCCGGCGAATTCCTTTCCCCCCCAGAGCCTCACAAGGAGCTTCCGTCGGCGCGTGTTCTCATGCGCCTCCTCCGGGACCCCAGAGGAAAGGTATGCTTCCATCAAATCCTCAATTCAGTCGGGAGCATGCCGTTCGAGCCCCATTCTCCGTTCCAGAGCCAGACAGCAGTCGAGGAAAATTGAACAGCAGGCCACGAAGTGAATGCGTGATGAAACACTGAAAAGGTTAATTGCGTGGCACCGATTGCACACATTCTGTTCACGATTTTAATAGAGTGACTAGATCCGTATCCATCAAGGGTAAATCCTTCAATATTTTATTGATGGCCGTTCAATAAGCTGACCTTCAATGAGGAAAATTAGAAATTACACGCTCACGCAAAATTCATGCTCATTTTGTTCCATCATCATACTACATGTTTTATGCTCTTCCACATATGAAAAATGAATCGAAAACTTCATGAGTGTGAGTGAGAGAGAGAGGGAGAGAGAGAGAGAGAGAGAGAGAGAGAAATACAGCTTCGTCATCTAATTGTTAAATATGTTCTTACGATTCTTTGATACGACTTTCAAAGCCAGATGTTTGTGCATTAATATATCTCCACTGCCCCGAAAACAGCGCAGTTGACCTCATACATCGGGTGCATTAACAATGGAACACAAATACCCATGTCCTGAGTAGTGGAAAATCCACCCAAGCGGGACTGGAACCCACGACCTTCAGATTGGCGGACGACGACTTTACCCCTTCACCACCGGTGCCGACAAGTTACTAAACGTCACCACCGAACGACAAGTTACTGGAAAAATTCCAGTAATTTTCGTATGCAATGACTTATGGCCGAAATAGGTGTATGGTTATGACGTGAGAAAGCTGCATTCATTCGAGAGAAAACGGATTTGAATGTTTCATTTATTCACGAAAGCAAAAATTGCAGTACGCAAAAGTGTACTCCTACAAACCTTAATGTGCGGAAATGAAACTTGGGTATTCAACGATAAGTGGAATTGTAGGCTATATGAAGTGAGTAAGAGTTACCCGAGAAAAGTTAGAGGAATAAAAAAAAGACATACGGTCAGGAGTGAGTAGGTAATTATATGATAGGTTGGCCACGTCCAGAGAATATTTTTAGCCGAAAACAACAGCAGGGTTATGACAGAAGATTGAAAGGCCGATAGGAGGACACTTTGAACGCCATCTATGCCTGTGAAATAATGTTGGTAGACTTAAGAAGAGAAGGGTGTAAATGAATCACCGCATGATCTTTTATCAATAAAAAGTGGCATGAAAGGATAGGGCAAAATGGAGGAAACTAGTTGGAAAAAATATCCAATTTTACAGTCATATCACGGGGAATTTAAATTTTTTACAATGCCTACCTCAACGGCGCACAGTGGGCTCAAGTCGGAAAAAGCTGGCCAAAAATCATGAAATGCGTTAATGTGCTCAAAACGTCAATTCAAAATACATTTGATCCACAGAGCTCATTCTTGACATCATTTCAACAGTATCTACAGTGCAAATTCAAATATTGATAAATTACATTGAGAAGAGCCAGAAATCAAATTAAGAAAATTATAAAAAAATTTAGCAATAGCGCGAGTAAATCCTTATCTACTATATAAGTAATATTTTACGGTAAAATGACAACTACTGAAGGAAATTACATGGAAAAACTAAGTCGTGGAACTAGAATTGCGAACTAGACAGAAACTGAAAACAGAGGTTTCCTCCTCCGTTTCATTTCCTTTTAGTGAAGACAAGCCACCTGAAGTCTGAAAAAATCGATATTTTTTAATATAAGGGTCCAACTTTTTAATTTTTATTTTTATATACACGCCGCGGCGTGACATGTATGGATTTCTGTTGACCCTCTATGGACAGAGTTATGAAACATCAGCATAAAAAAATACTTCTACGATAGTAGTTTTATTATATTATAATTAAAAGTGCTATTTAAGCATTTTTAAATTGCAATTAATTTTTTAGCAAGATTAACTTCGTATTGAGACATATTTACATTGCATACATTTGATTTAAATAATACTTTACATAATAATGCTTACACAAGGTACACTTCAACACTACCTTCATAGCGTACTTTATTTAAATTTTCCCAACTTTTTCTCCACATGGCAGCTGAAACTATTTACTTCAGAGCTCCACCAGGCACACAGTGAATAGCGTCACACATTCATCTATTCAAATTGTTTAGCAAACTGCAGAAAGAGACAACAATATCCGCACTTTTAATTCGAAGCATTACAATTCTGTCTAGCACAGTACCTAAATGGAAAAACCTCTCGGAAAGCAGATATTTTAATGATTTTGAAAGGTAACAAATTTGACTCGCTCGTCCATAGAGGCTTAAGTTTCTCTTGTACTCAAGAATGGTTTTAGAAGACTTGCAGATCCACAAATGCTTTCGAGAACCGACCCTAGACGAAGTAAAATGAATCACCTAGTATCTAACCGAAGTGAACAAGAGTATTTCACTCCACCTGCAGCTACATTCCCACTAAAAATTCATACCCAAGTAAGAGAGATTCGACGTCTTGAAACATTGATGTACCAAACGACTTACCGTCGGGCTTCAGGAGTATATTTTCCCAGGATTTTTACTCCCTCATTCTCCGCTAACCGTCGTTTCGAGAAACATCCCTGGGCTTCCAAGAGCGCACTAAATTCTCCTTCCTGCGCATCTCTTTTTTTTGTTCCTGGGGGAGGGGAGGCGGAAGTTTTAACGAAGGATTATGGGATCAGAGGAGAGAGTAAATCCTATGGAAGAGGGACACCATAAAGGAGCAATAGGAGCAAAAAAGGATGGCCGCGCACGCGAGAGAGAGGAAAAGAAACAGGGTAATCGCAACCGGAAGGTTTCGATTGCGATTTAAGACCGATTCTCCCGAGTCGTATTTTTTTGCGAAGGAACTCGGGCGTCAACGCTATTCTCCGCTCAAAATAATAGCGCTGTGTGACCTCACCCTCGCATTTTTTGTTAACTTTACAGCCTTGCTCACATCGGGAAATGTCTAGAAAATTCCGACTCAACGGCTAAGTTGTTTTCCAAGGCTGCTAGTTCTTTAGTAATTCAATACCACGGCAGGAAATAGCATAGAACATCACTTCTGTGTCGTGTTAGTACCATCAATTTATCTCCGCTCTTCCATTTTTCAATTGAAACATAATGAACAATCATGGCAATTGTTTAATTTAGTAATTGGGGACACTGAAATGAATTCTAAATAAAACTCGTCAGGAATTTTCTTTAGAAATAACTCATTAGGATAAAAAATTAATCACAATGTCACACATTTGTCTTTACATCCATGCCAACAATTGAAATTGTTTTTTAACTAGATGACTAATAAAATTACATCAAAATAATGAAGGGATTAAATTCAAACATGTAGGTAGACATACGCGGAAAGTTTATTCTGACTGATAATTTGTAGTTTAGAACAATATAAATAAAATCTATTCATAACTAACTTAAGAAACAACTCATTAGGTTTTTTAAAACTTAATCTAAACGTCCAATATTTGTCTCAATCTAGGCATACGTTAGGAATTGTTTTCAACTAAATGACTAAAAAACTTCTATCGTAGTAATGAGGAATTAAATCCACACGTTTATGTTGATACGGAAATTTTATTCTGACAAATAATTGTAGATTATAACAACATTAATGATAGAAAAATATACCTCAGTTAGTATTCTACAACACGACAAATAAATATTTGAGATTATGCTGGTTTGCATAAGAATATTCGTAATATGACACCATTGTGAGTGAAATTTACCAGCAAATTTTGTAAATGAAAGTACACCCTACAAAATACATCCATTAAATATTTGAGTTGAACATACCTATTTCTAGCTAAATACTTTCGTAAGCATGGATACTAGTGATAACGGCAAGTGGTCGGGTCTTTATGACGCGAAACCAGATGTTCCAATAGGGATACAAAACTCCCCAATGCCGCGGGCTTTTTGATTCAGTGTGGTTCCAATAAATACGGTACATATAGATTCAATTGCATTTTTTCAGTACAAGGAGAGAGAAATTACTAAAAGATTAACTTAACATTCCCAACAATGAGTCATTCTCGGTAAAACTGTGATTCATATAATAGAAATTTCACTCTTAATATTCGGATTTATAGTTACGTAATCGACTACATTTTTTAAGAAATCTATACCAGGATTCTTTTCAATTTTCAAGTAAACTTCGAACACTCGAGGGCGCAACGTCGTTGCTTGGTAAATTATAATCTTCCTGGTTTGCTAATCTCTCATTGCCCATTTGAACCAAGTATACATAGACAACCATAATACCGCGTTAAACGACCAGTCCACTATATTTTGTGTCCTATCCACTGCATCGTGGACGAATACCGGTGTATAGCCCGAGAAATACGTAGTTCCAAGTCAAGAAAAACTTCTGTTGTCTTTAACGCTTAGCGGACGAAGAAAATTCCCCATTTTTGAGACTTTATTGCTACATGTACCAACAAAAACTATCACTATAAAGATTGAGATAAAATCCTGTATAAATCAATGTGCTCTATAAGTCAATAGACTTTATAGTGGTCTTCCACAGCTGTTAAATGACTTATTGAAATCAACGCTGTGTTTAACCGCAGCTTTAATGGTCCTTTCCCCGGTGAGTCTTTTGAGCTTGACTTGTAACCTCAAATGAGATTTCAGGTCAAACTACTGCAGCTGTAAGCACCACCACAAGTAATTTCACTTGAGAACCACTTCCCCTTTGATGTGTTTTGTCCCCTAAATTGTCTCGATTTTGGTCTTCTCGCCACCGCTAGGCGAGCAGTGGTGGAACTTCCTCGGAACGGTTTTCGAAGCGCTCTAGCTGGGTTGCACTCCGCGTCCACACAAAATTGTATTCTGATAGCACTTCCCCCCTCGCTCTACCCGCGCCACACAGTGGCGGATATTACCAAGTTCAACCGGGCTTTGAGACGCGGATAGCCGTTGGCGTCATTTTAACCAGAACGACAAATTCAATGCACGAAAAAATTCCAACCTGTGAGAGGGAAACATCTCGACGAAATACAAATGAGTGGTGGAAAAGACGCGGCTGAAATAATATTGAGCGGCCGTAATATCCCGTATGACGACGAATCGGCAAGACTTCTTTTTCCGTGAAACATATGCGGAGGTGACCCTCCAGATGTCGAATTTTCAGCTATAAACGTATTTTAAAAGTTGGCCATTCGAGATGCAAGGCCATATTTTAGACCGCCGGTTTTATTACGTGACTGCCGTCGATGGAAAAACATATTCGTTTCATTTATCGTGTATGTACATAAAAAGTGTTGCAAGGCTCTATAAAACCAATCCTCGTATTTTTTGTGCTCATTCACCTTGAGGACAATAGCAGAATAAGCTATTGAACCGTCGGTACCACAAATTACCAATACACGGTTGGAAACCCGTGCGCTATGCATTCTAAGCTTTCGCCGGGAAAGCCTGAAATCTCCCAATCCTGTTATCAATGTTGTAATAAAGTTTTTGGCGATACTATGCACTATTCTCACGATAATGAATTGGTTGTTAGGTTTTATTCTTTGAGATGATGAAAGAACCTAAACACTGGTCCGTTAAAATTAAAATGCTGAATAGTTACTAATGTTTTCCTAATTTATTTTCGAATAATACATAGTAAATTTGTCGAACGCGAAGTATATAGTGAAAACCTTGTTAAGAGAGGTCTCATAGCGGTTACACATTGTTGGGAGGATTTGGGAGGAGGAGGTATGCGTTGACCCCACCATCTCTCAATGTAAGCTACAGTATTTAACTCCGTCCTTAATCACTCTTTCTGCTTTCTCCCATCTACTGTCTTACAGCTTTGCTCACGCTGCCGTCCATGATCCAACACACATTCGCCCCTTCTTTTCCCATTAAACTCCGAAACCCTTTACAGCCGTTGCCGAACCCAGCTCCCGCGGGCACTCATTTCGGAGCAAACGCAAACAAAAACCGTGAGTTGGCAACGTCCTTTGGAAACGCACTCGCTCCGAAAACGGAAGGAATGGGAGGGGAGTTGGTTGTGAAGGTAAAAGTGAGAGAGTGAGAGAATCGGTCTCCACGAGGCAAGCGTATAAAGGAGAGGCCAGAGACGAGGCGAGGGAGGGTTGAGGGTTGCCAGAAGAAGGGGTAGAGGGTTGAACGATGGGGTTGGAGTGGAAGGAGCAGCGAGGGGTGACGGAAAGACAGAGTGGTGGGCATGCATACACATTTATGAGGACTGCACGGGTGTGCGCGCGGACGTTTCAGAGATATGGCAAAGGTGAAACTCCATAAAGCGACATCCTACCCTTTACTTGCCGACTCAAGGTTTCGAAGCAGTGACCGGAGAGCTTGCGGGAGGGGGCGCAAAGGGAGAGCGACGAGGAGCCAAGCAGGATTGGATCAAAACGTGAGGGATTTGCAAACAAAAACTGATAAAAATAAGAGCGAGAATTGGAAAGTTAAATTAAACTAATGTTAAGATAAAAATTTATCGATCTAGGAGGAGCACTCCCCTGCAACTAGGATATCATACACTTCAGATGAATGCAAACAAGATATGTATACTTCCAGTTAATTGAAACAAAATACATTAAGGTAATTGGAAAAATACACTTCAATAAAGAGAAATAAAAAGGAGGGTTAATTTTAGTATCAGCAACATTGCCTTGAATAACAAAAAAGAATAAAATTCATAAGTCAACCTAATGTTGTGTGCATTCAATATACACTCCAATCGAGGCAAAAATTTAATTTGCTTAATAAATAGCTGAAAATTCTATTATTTAATATAGCCTGTGATGAACTGTTTAATGTGCTTTGACAAAGCATTCCCCAACTTAGAACCTGCAATAGTGAATGGCCTCTGAAATGTTGTGATTGTTTAAAATGAAAGATGTGAAAATGAATACTTATCAATGGAAGTAAAAATTACAGTGTACAACTGTGCACGTCTTCACACTTTATATTGTGGTACAAAACATGAGAAAGCCACAGTAAAACTAAGAGTAATTGAAATGCAAAGGGCAAGGAGTATCTAAGTAATGTTAGATGAAAAGGCAGCAGAGACGTGGTTAGGAATAAATGGGTGATGACGTTGCGTGGAATGAATGCTCTCGAAAAAAACATATGCAACAGGAGCGTACTTTGCTGGTTAGTTCAAGTCGATCAAATAGATATGAATTGAATAACGATTTGCCCTTATAGGAAAGGGCAATTAGAAGAAATAACTGCGTGAGAGGAAGGGGTAGACTGAGAAAGATGCGGCTGAATTCTGCAGAAAATTCTAATTAAGGTGAGAGGATAGGGCAGTATGGTAAAATTATTGAAGTAAAAGTAAAGACTGCTTTATACGCTTATCAGCGACATTTCAACTTTCTTGACTTGTCTACCCCAAAATGTAACGGCGTGATGGTTATGCATTTATTTATAAATATATTTAAGGATAGAAATAGATCCATATGGGCTAGTGATAAAGAAGACAGAGATTCAGCCCTTTTCACGCTAAAGTCCACTTATCTCTCTGGGCCCACCGATCCATTTTCAAAAAGCTGGACTTATTTTCTTGCAACGCATAAGTTAACAAAAGAGTGATCAAAGAACCAAAGATAAAAAAATGAAAGGTTTTTCCATCGGTAAATGAGCAAAGAACAACTTACAGAGAGACTGAGATGGACTCTAAGGAGAGGGGAAAACTGTGAAAACCTCTCATTTGTTTCTTTCCAATTTGAAGAAAAATTTTCAAACTCCTTAAAAGTATTTTTCTGGAAAGACAAAAAGTAAAACGGAGGATGATTGGATAGGATTTTAATCAGTGGATCATGAAATAATGTGGGTGGAATGCTACGGTAATGGACTTATATGAAAGTAGCGTGTTTCGTTTAATGAAGTGTGCTTTGGCCATGTTGAGAGAAAGGATGTGGGTCGAATAACGAAACACATGCATGATAGTTGTATGGATGGAACGAGAGGAATTGGTAGACCGTGAAAATCATGGATATATGTGTCGAAAGAGACTCGTTTAAAAGGCCAGTTTACACGGTACACTTTATTGCACTAACGAATGCATGAACTCTTTCATGAGGAACATTGTACCGCGTAAGGGGAAAATTGTATGATTGTCTGAAAGACTGAAGAGAAAATCGAGCCTGCTCTAATTCCATTAATTTTCTTGTACAATCCATCACAGATTTGTTTGTACAATTAAATTTATCGTGTATATTGGCCTGAAATAGGAGGAAAATTAGTAGTCTTTGCGGTCATATCTCGGAAAATTCATTGATATGACATCATATCACGCGAATAAATGTCAACTTTTTAACAGGCCCATTTGAAATTTTTGAGGCTTTGGCGTAAAGTTGCATCACTCTCGAGTCTTGAAAATTCCGAGACCTTACCCTACTGGGCGTGTAACCTACAACTGGTTTTTATACCTAAAAGAAGAAATACATCCTATAGGCACATGGAATACACATGAAAGAAGTGATATCTTGACAAGAGCTGATAGAAAATTCCACGAAGTACCATGCAAGCCACCACTAGAGTGTGTGGCACGTGGTGGTTCCACACCAGGCATTCACCACTCGTCCCAATCCAAATCTGAACCTCGCTCGTTCCCCCGGCCGACACGCTCGGACCAAATAGCAATCAGGAGAACCATGCGCGGCCAAACTAGAGACCAGGAGAGTTCTACGCGGACGAACATGCTGGCATGCAGTACACTCGTAAAAAAACAACAACCCGTTAATATCATTAATGCAATTAATAAACAGTAGACTAAGATACAAAATCATGATGAAAACTAAATTATGCTGGACATTTCAAGTTTAGAATTATAGCAAATTGTTCATTAGCACGAGCACAAAATCTTATGTCTGTTGAGGGACGGAGTTTCATCGAAATATTCTATCGTAACTATTGTGGTCCATAATTGTAAGTACGTGAAAAAACGACATTTTAAATTTATTGGATCAGCTCTCTACTTCCTTAGCCTTGTGCCTGCGATAGTTTCTACCGTAAGAGTTTGGAAAAATATGATGAACGCTCGGCAAAAATTACTCACCCTGAAACTTACAATAATAATTCAAGAACACTGCTATGTTTATCATATGCAAGGAAGACGTTAAAACCACCTGTCGCTATGACTATGCCGTGGACCTTACTTGGAAGGGCTACTGCGAGAAGAGTTTAAAAGAAACGGCATATAGTAGTGAGTCATCCTACTTCTCAAAGCGCTTGCGTTGGCAGTAGTTAAAAAGGTTTTTCCACTGAACCCCCATACTAAACAACCTTCCTCCCTCGTTCCGTAGGATTTGGAGAGTCCTGCAGCCCATACCTGAAACTCGTCCACTCCGCAGCTTCACAAACCTTTGCTATCACTAAATATTTTGACTTGGACAATGATCGGACTCGATTTATGCCAGAACCGACAAGAATAAACTAAGGGTCGCCAAGGCACTATGAAAGAGAGGCGGAGAAAACTCGTTTCGTTGATGTAGATAACTATAGCAGTGTTACTAAATTATTGAGGGAATTAGAGTGCGAACCTCTATCCAATCGAAGGGAAAAATATAGGTTGAATCATTTACGAAAGTTTAATGTACACTTTTTTTCGCCGGACTTTCAACTAATTTTACTAGAGCCAAACTATTTTGGTAGAAGCGGTCACAGACATAAGCTAAAGAAAATAGACTGCAGAACCGAAAGATTTCAAATGTCATTTTTTCCACGTACAATAAGGGACCTTAATAGCAGCAATAGATCAGTTCTAGGATACTAACTAGGTTAATTTGGTTTTTCAGTTGGGCTAAATATCTTAACATGGCTATTAGCTACTAACCTCGTATGCAATCTCCGGCATGATATACTCTTACCTGATTTAGTAGCTTCATTTGAGTAGTGTATTTGATGGTAGTATGTTCTTCTACGTATCATTCTCCTACTTTCTGGTTTGACCGCGCACTGTTTTCCTGACTGCTTTCGACCTGCGCCTAGCGGCCAATAGAACGTGTGAGGTTCTGATTTGAACTAGAATGAGTGTTGCACCTTTGGGATGGAATCACCCCGTGCCACCAACCCTTATTGTGGCGCGTACGGAATTTCATATATTTGGATGTAAATGAAATCCTGATCACAAGACTTTAAAAATATACACAACGAATAAATTTGCAGGAGAAGGACCAACTGTTGTACACACGTGAATATTTGTTACTTCCGGGAAATGTTCTTCATGATAAGGGGAATATAAAAGTAAGAGTTATGACTCGTCTAGTACTGGGTAATTAGGCTCTCCACTACTTTTAGACACGGTTTCCATCAAAAATATATAGGCATATATTATATGTAAGACATATATATATATATAAATATATATATATATATATATAATATAAAGCTTCGTCACAGGGTGACACTAAACATAAAACATATAAAATGGAAACTCACGAGTTTAAAATTTTCGGTGGGTCGCCCGCACCTTCATCAGTGATAGAATCTTTTTTTTTTTTTTTTTATGTATATATATTTACACACACACACAGGCGAGGAACGTGCGCGGTTCTGATTTCAACTGAGATGAGGGCCGCATGTCTGGTATGGATTCACCCCGTGCCACTCACCCAAATTGTAGCTTGCACGGTAATTCGTAGATGCAGATGTAGATGAAAACTGATGGACTCTTTCCGCGAAAGAAGAATTTTTTTCCAACCCTCCTAGAATGAGAGGTCGGAAAGAGAGAGAGCGGAGAGAAGCTGAAGGGAGGGACCGGAAAGGAATGCGAAGGGAATAGAGAGGGTGTGTGGGAAGTCGGAGTGGGAGGAAAGCGAGGAAAACCGCACGTCGAGATACGGATGGGGTGAGTGAGGTGAGGATTCTGACGCAGACCACAGAAGAGAGGGTCTTTTGATGTCCCGTTATCCCGAGCATATCGCCCGACCCTCTCCTCGCGGCACGTGGACACGGACGGAGCAGAGAGCAGAAAGATTCATAAAAATATTGAAGTCCGCAAGTTTGCGCACATTTTTTTCATTGTTTTTTTTATTTCGTCCTTTTTTTTTTACTTTGACCAGAGATCCGGACATTTCTCTCTCTCTCCCTCTTCCTGCCTCGTGCACCATGCGCCACTCGCGGTGTGTCTTAACAAGCACGCACGTACAACTGATGGACACAAAGCCCTTTCCTCGCCTTTCCTCGTCCCTCACTCCAAAATCCACATTCGTGCCGGGTCACGCGCGAAAACCGACGCACTCCAACCACAAGCACACACGTGCGCCTGCATTGTGACCTGTGCCCGGACGCTTAAGGCGTCGCGGTAAACCGACATAATTCAGCTAGCCTACAAGAGAGAGGGCACTAGGGACAGCCCAGTCGTCACCCACACGAGGGTGCAGTGGAATAATCAACCGTGGGGTATGTGAGGGTGGGAGTGAAGTTGACACCATGGAAGACTGATGAGAATAGAGGAATTATCTAACGTAAGTGACGGTCGATAAAAGGAACAGGAAAAGGTATGAACAACAGGAAGGCCAGGGTTTAAAATTCCTGACAGTGGCGAAGATTTTTGCATTTTCGTAAGTGGGCCATACTCCGTGGACCCCTTTGAGCCTTCTCAAAAGTAGGTTTATGCAGACACTGCTTTTTTTCCACTCGGCAGTAAAAGAAGGGAACTGGTTAAGATGAGGTTGGGTAAGAATACAAAGAAGAGGCTACTGAAGAACATATAATGGAGAGCAGCATAGCAATTATGGGGCGAAAACATGGACTTATGAAATGAAGACGAGAATAGACTGCAGGTGCTCAAGATCTGGAAGCGGAGTAGGTTGGAGAAGGAGTGATTGACGGAAAGGAAGACAAATGAGGAAGTTCTGTGTATAATCGATAGGGAGAGGAAACTTTTAGAGGAGAATAGGTGGCAAAATAGGCGGTATCTACAAACAAATACCGGCTTTGGCATTATTGGGTTTACTTCTATGGGTATACGCCAAGGAATGGAATATTACAAAGGCAAGAAAGTGAGGAAATGTATTATTTACTAAATAATAGCAATCAACCAGAGTTACAGGGAAAATGAGAGGACAACCATTGCTACCTCATCGGTGGTTCACACTGTTGGAAACGTGTCAATACAGTAAACGAATGATCCGATGAGAGATTGAAAGATATATGATAATTTATTCTACTTTAGGCACATCTCGGAATCGCCGTGAGTATTTGGGACTCGGCTCTGAAAGATTAAGTTTGCGAAGTAAATGAAGTACAATCAAAAGTCGCAGGTTTCGTGAAAACTGCTGCGAGGAGCAGAAAGTCACACATCTGATGGAAGGACGAGGAGTGGGTCAGTTACAGACTTAAAAGCTACACTGTAGGCTTAAAGTAATTAAAAATTGCAGATCAATTGAATTTTTTTGCAAAACAGAGGGTGATATTTTGACCTCGAACTATGACTCTAGTGAAAAGTTTACTTGGTCTGATTCCAAACTTTATTTTCTCTCACCGACCCAGGTTTTGGCATATCATGCTCATTTTTCCTGAAAATGGCGCGATATGCCAAAATCTGGGTCGAAGAGAGAAAATAAACGGCGGAATCACGCTTCTCATTGTGAAGAATATTACGAATTTTCACCAAGTTACGCCGGAATATGTATCTTAACCCTCTATATATCGATTTTTTTCTTCCACCATGTGCAGTCACTTCACATGTTACCCCACTCGCGGGAGAATCAGAAACTAAAAGCTACGAATGAGAGATATCTTCGTTACCAAGCTGTGAAATTCATGTCAAAAAGGTATATAGACAAACAACTCTCCTATATGTTAAAGCATGATCACTTAGCATGATAGAGGGTTAAATTTCTCTAGAACTGGGGGAAAAGCGACAGGATAAGAGTTACATTCACCATCGGACTGATAGGTACATTAACTCCTTCTTTCTACGCATAATTTGTGATTTAAACAAAACAAGCGCAGCAGTGACATAAGACATCGTTTACATACTAATTACTACTCTCCCCTTCCCCTCAATTTTTCTACCCCCCCCCCCTTTCATGGTTGGTGATCTACCTTTACAGCACAAATAATTACTGTTCCGACTCATTTGCAGATTACCAGCCGACCAAAGGTAGAAGCGAACACTATCAGCAGCTTGTCGATATTTCATTCGACTAAAATAAAGCAACGCGCAGCAACTTCATCAAATATTGATGGTCTTCGTGCGCAGGCGCCTGTTTGAGTGATTGGTGCAGAGCATAAAACTGATAATCCTCCCATAGGTAATTGAAAGCTTCCAGCGTCACGCCAGATAATCCATCGAAGCCTATAGATGAGCAATCTACAGCCATAGTTTTGATTGAAACCGAAGCAAGAATGGTTTAATCACTGCGAGTTTGTTTTTGCCAAATAATCGCCAGGAAACACTCCGACTCACGCAACCGTGCTACTGAAAAGTGAAAAAATGGTCTATTTGAGTTGACAAAGCTAGGAGTGGAATTGATGGGAGGAGACCGCTTCAAAGAAATATTTTTGGTGTCTCGGTAAGTCGTTTGAAATTATTAGTAAACCTATCAGTCGTATCAATTACTTCAAGGTCAGCATTCATACGTAACTGTTAAAATACGCGCACTTTAATTTGTAGATAATTCAAGGAAACTGAACAAAAAATCAGTTCTTTGAACAAATTTGCATGCTTATAAGTGATAGCATTAAAAAAATTCCTGGGAAAGCCTACTGTCTTTGATTGTTCAGACAGAAGGTAAGGTGAAGGGTATACAACATATTATCGCAACATATTATTACAACATCACCGACTCTGATCGTGCAGCTTTGCTCATTGTTTACCAAATCGCCCTAAAACAATAGGAATCGATTCACTCAATGGAGCTGTTTAGTTATATGCAGACATGAGTAATTGTTATGCGATTATTTTTTTAATTACACGATTCAGGTCTTGAGTTGTAGATTATGATAGGTAAAAATAATCTTTGATACCACGGATTATATATCACAAAATAAGTACAACGTACGACAGTTAAAGTAGCGTGCGTTATTCACAGAAAGCAAGAGCGCTCTTCAAAATGTAAGACTTGACTATAGTAAAACAGACGTTATTACATAATTGCCAATAGAGGTCAGCATTTTATGGGTGCGGCAGTTATAATTCCGAACGTACGATAAATTGTCTCTCACGCCAACAGAAATTGATACAGGGAGTATTCACGCAGAGATTAGATCATCCTATACACTTACCGAGAACCAAACAACTATGAGCATAGCAGATGTATCGATTTGTTTTTCCTCAGATGAAGTGGCAAGTTAACACTCTCATAGTCAATGTAAAACGTACAATGAAAACTTATGATGGAATTTTTACTTTGTACTATTACCAAGGTGACTCCAATGGGTAAAAAAATACGAACTACAATATCAGTGAACCTTATCACAATTGTATTTTTTTCTGGGAGTCACACTGATTTTGTTTTTAGGAAATAACAATCCCCTGACGGATAAAATGCGGGATTCCTACAGCTAAGCTATTCAATGATGCGCCACGTAATTTTATCAGTGTCCAAGACAAGCAATCAACCATGAAACGGTCGTTGATTCGAAACAAAATTTATTCACCGGGTATAAATGACTTGATGTTTTACCATTTCGTGAAATGGCTTTATAAAAAAAGATCTGAGAAAACCGGAACACTAGCAATTAAAAATTCAGACGCGTTGCCATAACATAGAATTATTGTCGTAATGAAAAAGAGCTCTTTTCTCTACAACTCTTCACACAGATTTTTAGTAAATGATTTTGAAGATATCGCGCACTAGCTAGAAAGGTTTTGAAAGTGAACTTTAATGAAGTAATTGAATCTTTCTCCAACCAGAAGTAGCGATGTTTTGAAATGGTTTTCATCTATAAAAATAGGTTTAGTGAATAAGAAGAAGTCTGTGAGAGAAAGTGCACTTTTCTCTTAATTCTTCAAAATAAAGATAAACTTGAAAAATGGAATTCTAATCTTCAACAACTATCTGAGATTAAGTTCATTCCCTCACACCTCGGCCAAAAAATCAAATGTTTCCACGCAAAACTTGCATCCAGAGAAGTTCACCTAAATCATATAATTAGTCATGACAAAGCACTCCTGTTTCGTTCCTTAGCCATATAAATCTAGAACAAAATGAATCGATACATTTGCATGCAAATTAGATCCCCGATTGCTCACAGTACCCATCCTTTATCTTATATGAAGCGTGATATGCGAAAACAACTGGAAATTTTCGGAGTGATAATTTGACGCAATGGCATGGGCCTTGTCGAAGAGACGCATGGCAACTATTAGGCAAATCCTTGGAGAATCACGGCCCCGTCATGAAATGGTATTTAGGAATAGAGAGAGAACTCGACGGTCGCAGGTCGCAGAATAGCAGAGAGAACTCGAAGGTCGAGTTCCCCTCCTCCACAGCTCGAAAGAGCGCTTTGCATTCTGGGATTAGGGGAGAACTTCACGCCCGGACAGCTACAACTCACAGCCCGCAAGACAGAAAGCCTACCCTCTTAACCACTCGACTAAGTTGCTCTCTTGTGAAGCGACGAGAATGCAAGGACCGAGGAAGGGTTGATGTTGGGGGAAAGTCCCGGAAGGGTGAGGAAGAGAGTGGATAGCGAAGGACACCAAAGCGAGAGGGTGTTGAGAATGTTTAATGGACTGGGCTGAGGACAGAGCTCAAGGAGGGTAATAAAGACAGAGGGTGAGAGGGAAGGAGGGGAAAGCAATAGTGAGACAAAACCCCAAACCAATTGCATTACCTATCTCATTAAAATTTGCTACAAGTAAATGAGTAGGCCGAAGCATGTCAACAAGATAACCTACTTTATAATTGGTGGTAACCTATAATTTCAGGCCAAGCACTATGGAATTCGTTAAGATAATAATAACTAGAAACTTGGTTATTTCACATGTTTTCATTATTTCAGGTTTATATTAATTTTCAATCAATTATTAAAAAAAAACTTTTCTTGAGGTTAATAGTCACGTAGCTCGTGGTGCCGAACGATAGAATATCGTTTACGTTTATATAGTTTTAATAAGTTATTTGTGATTCGACACGAATAATATTTTCAGCTCATTTTGATGGATGGTAAAGGTTTATGAAAAGAGTATGTTTTTAAGTTTCGGCTGATTCCGAGAAGAATACGAAAAATTTCTTTGGCAATAATTAGAAAAAAAAAATTGACAAAAATTGGACATCCAAGAAAATCCATTGAATATTTAAAAAAATTGTTCGGAAAAAAAGTATGCTCTAGCATTTAGGCACACACAACGATTCAACGAGTATCATATGCAGAGACAAAGAAAAATACAATTCATGACAAGGGTTATGGATAAAATTTAAGAAATATTAATACCTAGCGTCGCATGATTATTTTAAAAACGATTATAGGATATTTCAATGAATGTGATTCTCTACTTGTGCACCAATTTTTTACGTAATCGGAGTCCTTAAAGGACCATCAAAGGACCATCGTTCGTGAAATTGAAGTGGAGCAAACCATAGCGAGTGAAACCTATTGAGACTATGTAGGCCACAATGACTACTTGGGTAAGGCGCTATCCTAGAAACCCAAAAGAAGAGCGTAATAATTCCATTCAAAGCGTTATATCGCCGTAATAGTCGTAATGGAGACCGTATACGAATTATACGTTTAAATTTCATTAGCCGTAGGAAGTAAAATTTCAGTATTGCATTATTAATGGTGCAATATAATTATATAACATGAGTGAAATTCTAAGTTAATAATAATATCAATAAAAGTCATATATCATAATTTTCGCACGGTACGTCCAAAACTCCGTCACAATGGAAGGTTTATTTGTGATCCTAAGGATGGTAGCATTGGTAAAAGATTTAACGCGAGAGAACTGTCACTGGATAAAAAAATAGGCACGGATAGTTGGATGAAGAAAATTACAACTATCAAATCATGATATCGCTTGAACAAATAATCAAATGACAGAAATACCACATTGAAAAAGGTCATCGGTGACAATACAAAAGTTTGATTGAAGTCAATACTCCCCATCCAATTTCACCAAGTAGATTGCAATAATATTAAAACTAACATATCATCACTAACATAGAGAAGAAAAACGAGATAAGGATTAACGATTCGGCCACACGCAATAACTTATAACTGTAAGTCGTAAAATTTTGAATTACCAATTGGAGTAAACCGTTGAAGGAAAAGAAAAACGGTGCAAATATCAAGAAAAACGCACGTAATATTTTGCTATGCAATGACAAAGCTATATATTTCATTAAAGTGTATAAAATCCAAATATCCCTCAAAATACCTATATTACACCGATATTCAACAGCCCGAAAATCCAGTTATTATAAGTTACGCGATATCAAGAATCTTCACCATTTACCACTTACACCTGTAATGAAACCTTAATATATCAATGAATTCTGACATGAGTATAATAATAAAATTTCATCTTAACTGGACTGGAACCCACGACCTACGGGGAAGCAAGGTTATTGACACCCTTTCGGCGACAGGACCATAATATAAATCCTTTTATAACGCATGCAAACAAAATTTTTGAATTAAATGCTGTATTACTCACCAAATTCATTCCAAGTATTACAGCGGCGATGAATTGGAAAATAAAACTGATGATTCGTTGTAGTCCAAGATTATCATGTCCACATTAAAATCCAGATTCGGCGAAGACCAGACCTTGCCTAAAATTGAGTTCACCTGGTTCGATTCCACTAAGCGCAATTACACGTGCGGAAACGCAAATATTCACGACTCTAAAATGTCAATACAATCCGTCTCCACTTCAAACCGCAGTGCATTTCACTAATTTCACCACTTGTCAAGAATAACGTAATCATGCACATTTATTAAAGAGTTACAACATGACACGCTCCAGCAAGAGTTTCTCGACTACAAAAAACACAATAACACACTACTGACGATAAAAGCACCGTAAGCAATCCAAATCCTCGTATAATCATCGCATTAAGGACAATGCATATCTTCAGAGAAGTCTTACAGCAGACAATGGAAAATCACACGCAAAACCAAGTTACGTCTTCATGCAGTTGTTCAACGTCGTTTTGCAGCTGCTTCATGCATCACACACAAATCTCGTTTCCATGGTAGAGTGCACATTCGATGAAAACAAGAATACGGTGGACAACCGTGACACGTTCTTTCTTCTTGATAATCCCAGTTCATTGTGGGAATAAATGATAACAAGTGAACGTGAACGAGGAATATTTACAATGGGCTGCAGAAGATAAGTTCAACTCTCCTGAATAATCTGAAAATGACCCATAATTCCTCGCAAAAGAGTCATGCAGTCCAGAAATGCAGGCAGAAAGCGACCGTCCCCTCACTGCCGCAGCTCCGATGACCCAGGCTGCGTAAAAAGATGTAAGAAATGAGCAACTTCGAGGGCAGCAGTGTTAATGTAAAATCACGCCTCTGTCTGGCTATGAACTGAGTGGTAACGCAGAGACGCGTGTAAGAAAACGTAGCTTTAAGCTTACACACGGTAGAACTCGGACGCCAAAATGCAAGAGCCCCTTTTGCACTGGACTTGAACTTCACGCCGCGCTCTCTAAAAACCAACTGCGAGTCAGCAGAGAGCAATGACTCGTTTGCGTCGGAAGTGTACCAGTCTGATGGCACAACGTTTACCCTTCTGAGCACGGAAGCTCACGTAGAAAATGGAAAAACTTGACTCTACACTCTCGTCGAACTCCACCTCAGCTCATGCCGTGGACATAGTGAACCGCTCAAGGATGGATCGTGGAGGACAGATATGATTCGACTGTCGAACAGAGCTCACGATCCAATAGGACTTGCGATCCCGAAATATCCGGTGGCCGATAGGAAGAGACCATAGCGGAGACTAAATAAAATTCGTAGCAACTCGAGTACGTCTCCATATACTTATTACCCTTCAAGCCACCACAATGGTGTTTGGCAGGGGGTGACTTATCACCAACATGAACTACGGTGAAGAAATTTACTTTCACCAATATGCATCAAATAATGGGTATGGTATAAATGCTACAGGAACTTCTAAAATAATCCTTACTGTAACTATGAAAATGTGACACAAAAGTCATGCAGGGAACATGCTAGACATGGTGTCAGCATTACTCGGCATATTTAGAAACACAGATTAGGGTGCATATGAATTAATCAGCTACACTACCAATCTAATAACCTATTTCAAAGTCTTAACGCAGCCATTATGATCTCTTATCAATCGCGGGGAAAACGACATTTTAAACCTTTCTGTTCTACAAACTAGTTCCCTTATTTCCCTTCCCTTGGAAATAAGAATCCTTGAACTGCGTTGCGCTGCATCCGCTACCTCTGATCGATACTGTTCTGTTAGCGTTTGGATATCAATGAAATAGGGACCAAAGCACGACAGAAATAAATTATATCCAATGCAGGAGATTTGTTGGAAAAGAGAAAATTGTTGGAAAGATCTATAGAAGAGATTCCACTAATCGTTTAAACTGTGATTGATCAATTTTTTAGCCGAATTCAATGTTAAAACCACACTGATTTTGGGTTTGAATCCTGTTCAGTCCGTTTTTCCACATCCCGCTCTCATTCAGCGACCTCAAATACCATATAAACTCGTGTAAGAGGCGCATCTTTTTTCCCTGAAATCGCAGCCGAAAATGAGGGTGCGCCTCTTACACGAATTCCCGCTCGTCATCGCTTACAGAAAAGTATCATATGTAAAAGTTAAATACAGTTTAAATGACCCATACTCACAGCGACTATGACTTGTGCATTAGGAAAATGGTGGGGAAAAAACGGAATTAAAAATCAGAGCTCGGTGTGACTGTCCGGAAGGCATTGATGAAGATCATAGATGAGAAGATGAGAAGGATTGAAGCATAGATGCAAGCATAGATGAAGCAAGATGAGCATAGATGAGAAGGATTGAAGGCATGTTGATAATGGCCGAAAGTTCGAAGTTAGGTCCGCAAAACCTCACGATAGGAGGAAAAAAAATCCCCAACATTTTTTCTTCAACTTCGACGCTTAAAAAGAGGGGTGAGCCTCTTACACGCGTTTATCCCGTTTATCACCAAAGGTCGTTTCTCTCGCAAAATTAATCCGGGGCAACACTAATTTACACAGCGTTTCATCTACATCTACATACCTACCTACGAGCCACCGTATGGGTGAGTGGCGAGGGGTGTTAGAACATAAGACGTGTTTAGGTGAAAAAAAGCTGTTTACGGAGGTGAAATGGTGAATTTCATTATTATCCTGCGAGACTACACTGAACCTCCGCTATCTCTGTTAGCATACTCTTTTCAACCCTCTTTTTATTAATCTTCCTGGCGCAGCGTGAGAAAGAATTGGTTGTCCTGATTCATTCTTTGGAAGTTTCATCCTAAGTCTGAGCGACAGAAGCCCTCAATACTTCCCCATCTAAAACCAGACTTCTTAGTATCTGGTTATTCTTCTTTTGTTCTTTCCTCCTTATTTAGTTGGAATTTATACTTAAACGCCATAGCATGGCTGTTGAATGCACTTGATGTTCACGGAAAGGTAAAATTATTCAGAGTAAGGTAGGTATAAATCAATACATCAATGAGTGGAGCTAATAAAATAGTTTTCGTGGGATTCAGCAAAAAAAAGAAATACTGATTTAAATTAATTTCCAATGCCTCTTTCTCAAGACAAAATACGTCTTCGTATGTATGTTCCCGAAATATGTGGCTTGTTTGGAAGTTCAATCCTAAGACCGATCGACAGAAGCCCTTTTAAGTTGAAATGGACTGGTCGCTTGGAAAAAAAGTGCAGTGGCGCTGTGTTTCGTAGTAGTAGTATTAGGGTAATTAGGGTGCTTCGACGACTAAGGTCATTCGCACCACGTCAACCTAACATCACCATGTCAAGTTATTTAAAATAAATAATTAAATAGACAAATAAAAGCAACACAACTCACATTAAAATGAGCGTGAGATAAAACACCAAATAATGGTTGGTCACAAACAGTTAAAAAGCCTAGACTCTTTTAAAAATAACATTATCCGACAGACACAATCAGGATCGTCTCCTACGACGTGTCCTAGGTCTCCCCTGTTGTTCAGCCGGATGCACAGAGCACGGTACCTATCACACACCGCGCTGTGTTTCGATTCCTACATGGTAAACGTTGTTAATTACCACTAAACATTTAAAACCAGAAATTTTCAGATTCTCCGAGATAAAACTGTTCCATATGTAAATTTTTCATTTTTATATTCATCCAAACCGCAGGATACACATCAGTTCAGTCATAACCTCCGTCGAGTTCGGACGTGTTTTCGATCCGCGGCTGCGGCAGGGCGGTGTGGCTGAGTTTTCCTATCTTGTGCTGTAACCAATTGCGCTGTAACCAATATTTACCTGTGGACATCCATAGCAATGGTGTTCATTGGAAAGAGGATATTAGTGAGTTCCTTCGCTGTGGTAAGCCGAGTTTTGTGCCGTGATTTTTACCCCATCACCAGCCTTCTGGTTACGCCCAATCGGCCCAGCAGCTCTTTGTGTGCTTTTCTGGTGATATTACTGCGCCTTTGTCTATCTGGTGATGTTGAGCTTAATCCTGGACCTGAGAATATCAACATTTATCACCAGAACATCCGGTCCATTGGTGGAAGGAAACTAATCGACTTCAACCTGGCATTCTCTGGCTCAGCCTCCAGTGCCGCTGATGTCATCTGTCTTTCCGAGACATGGCTGCAATCTCATATCCAAGATGGTGAAATACTTTGTGACAGTATCATTTATAATATATTTCGCAGAGATCAAAACAGTGTTCCGGGTCGTGCATCTAAAAAAGGGAGAGGTGCCCTCATTGCTGTTAGTGATACCATTGCTGTGAGACGGAGAAATGAAATTGAAAGCTCTTGCAAAATTGTCGTCGTTGAACCGTCTTTGAAAATTACGCCACACACGAGGTTACTCATTGCTTGTGCGTATCTCTCCCCGCCAGTTTCACAAGGTGACTTGGAAGCAATGCGTGACTCTTTGGAGCTTTTGCAGAGTCATTTGACTGGCCGTGACAATTTCTTGTTGTTTGGGGACTTTAAACTCAGCTCAGCGAAGTGTCTTGGGCTTCGGTTCTAGGCGCCAAAACTGTCTAACCCTCGCCTAAAAATAACGCTTTACACTACCCTAATTTTGATTTTTTTGACGGCATATTGAAATAATTTAAGGTTAAAAAATATATTGAATTTCTTACATGCAATAACAGCTTCTTGGATCTCTTTTTCCAAGCTAATGGTAAGTCGACGGAGTGCTCCCTGCTGGTGTCAAATCTCAGCCGCTTCCCCGACATTCAGTCGGCTCATGTCCATAGATTTCTCGAAGTGAAATGTGAGACGATTTGAGAGCGAAAGAAGGAATCTCGGCCAAAGTTCAATTGGAAGCGGGCAGATATTGCATCTCTGAAAGCCACTCTAGAGCACTGCCCTTGGACTCTACTTCATGATTCAACGAGTGCCGATGAATGTTGTGATTTGTTTTACTCCTTGCTGGAGGGTTGTATTTTTGATTGTGTACCTCTGCTCAAAGTTAACCCTTTAAAATACCCTGTTTGGTTTGATACTGAACTCATTGCTTCGTTGAAAGCTAAGGACAGAGCTTTTCGTCGATGGAAACGTACGAAATGGCCGGGTGATTACATTGAATTCTCATGTTTACGAGCTACTTTTAAGAGCTTACAGGTTTCAAACTACGACTCTTACTTATTCAATGTTAACGCGTCCCTAAAAGAGGACCCCAAACTTTTCTGGCAATTTGTAAAGAGAAAGAAAGGTAGTCGCCGCCTTCCGCCATCTGTTTAGTCAAATGAACGTAAAGCTCATGACTATGAGAGTATCTGTAACCTATTCTCTGAGCATTTTTCCAGCGTTTTTAATGTGCCAAGTGTCTCACAATTTCACTTGAACGTAGAAAATGTCCAAAACATAATTTCTTATACATTGGATGCTCTCTTTAACTTAAAATTCACCATGAACGATATTCTAAAGACTCTACGAGCATTGAAAAACGGCACTTCTTCTGGAACTGACCGCATGCCTATTGCAATTGTTAAATCCTGTGCCAGTGAACTCAGTGTCCCCTTGTTCATTCTTTTTAATAAAATTTTAGAGTATCACACCTACCCTCAACGGTGAAAAGATGCAATAATTGTGCCAGTTTTTAAAAGTGGAAAGAAGTCTGATGTCCGTAACTACAGACCGCTTTCAATTTTACCCACCTTTTCGAATGTTTTTGAGAGGCTTCTCAACGCCCTGGTCTAGACTCATTGTAAGGAAAGCTTCTCAAATACACAAAACGGTTTTCGTCCCCACCTCTCGACTATTACCAACCAAGCAGCTCATTTCAATGTACTTGCCTCGTCAATTGAGATGGGTTGCCAAACTGATACGATTTATATAGACTTTTCCAAAGCTTTTTACAGGGTGGATCATTTTCATCTACTTCATAAACTTAGTGCTTATGGTATCTGTGGTAATCTACTTGAATTGTTTCAATCATATTCATGCAACAGATCACAAAGAGTTGCGGTTGAGAGTTCCCTTTCGTCTCCTGTTAACGTTACATCTGGCGTCCCGCAAGGGTCTATTTTAGGCCCATTTCATTTCAATATTTTTATTAATGACTTACCTGGCTGTAATAAATCGGACTGCCTTTTGTACGCCGATGATTTTAAGAGCAGTGCCAGGGTTAATTCGTTGAATGACTGTTTTACTTTACAATATGACTTAAACAACTTTTTCAGTTGGTGTAAAGATTGGAAGCTATACCCTAATCTATCCAAATGCAAGGTAATCTCCTTTTCGTTAAAGAAAAAGATTGTTCATCACGACTATTATATCGATGGTGCCACGTTAGAACGTGTGTCCTCAATCACCGATCTGGGTATCAGTATTGACAGTAAACTCAATTGCAACAGTCACATTCAAGCCACCTGCTCTAAAGCTTACAGGCTCCTGGGGTTCTTGAAGCGGAACATTGTCCCCAATTTTACCATTGACACTGTGGTTCGAACGTATTGTTCTATTTTTCGACCGGTTTTGGAGTACGGCAGTATTATGTGGAACCCATATCATAAAAACCTCTATAGCTGCAATTGAAAGAATCCAGATACGGTTTGTTAAATGGCTATGCCGTGAAAAAAATGGTCCTGTTTTTAAAAAGAATGACTACCCCAACTTATGCAATTATTTTCACCTTACTCCTCTTGAGGTCAGAAGGAATGCCGCTGACGTAATATTTCTACGAAATATTTTGAACGGGGCAATTGACTCTAGCCATCTTCTCGGCTCGTTAAATTTAAATGTCCCCACGCGAAGGACAAGGCATTCATCGCTATTTAAAAGTCGATTCAGAAGGGTGGATGTCACGCGGTTTCAGCCGCTTACCCGAATATGCGTTTATGCGTTTTGCCAATGTCTTTCTCGCGCATAACCCCGATTCGGACATATTCTTCGACTCATTGAGGAAAATACTTTTTTTAGTAATATCTAATGTGTTTACCTACTAATATATTTATTGTCATGTTATTTTTCTACGATTTTCTTGTTTTTATATTTATTATAACACTTGTAATTGGGGTTTTTCCTGTAAGTGTTAAATAAATTATTATTTTTATTATCTCGCGCACATTCTATAGTGGGAAGAAACGGAAACTATTGAAAGGATCTCCGTGACTCTACATACGTGACGGGTGATCAGTCGAGACGCGGTAAGCGTGTAGGGCGTCGACGATCAAAAGAGGAAGAGCGCGAATGGGATAAGTATGGAAGGAAAGATGAGTCGGACGAACAAAAGGGTTGAAAACACATGCTAAGGACGGGAGGAGTTGAAAAAAAACTAGTTTCTTTCCGAGGGGGCACTGTTGAATATGAAGCTGGGCGTATAGCGATGAAATCAGTAGAGAAAACGAGGTGGGGTAGGGAGTCAGGGGGGAGGAGGAGGGAGATACGGAACGAAGAGAAGAGATGAGATTCCCTTTTGTGCTTTGGGAGACTTCATCATGGGAAGTTGTTTTCCGCCCCGAGCGCCGAGAGCACGGCCAAGGTTGACGCAGTGATTGCTCTGGAAGGTAAGATGAGGGGGGGGGGGGAAGAGGGGCACATACGAAATTACGGGCCGCGCACACGGGCAACATACAGAGCAAGCATGCCCCGCCCGTACATATCCCCTCCCACCCTTCCCTTACCTACAACCACCGCCAGACTGTTGCATCGCATCACGGACAGGAAGGGGGAAGAAGACCCATACAGAACACGATTCGGCAGGAACGAGGTAAAGAAGTAGAGAAAAAAAACATTGTTTGCGTCATGGATTCGCTGAAAATCCGGTTCTCCAGCAATATGTGGTTAGTGGTAGCAATCTCCTCTGACCCGCAGTGACATTTATTTTTGATGGTCCCCGAAAAAGCATTTCATTCGAGTCCGGCGCACAAAAAAATGAGCCGCGGTTGCGAGCCATCCCGTGCCGGGCAGTGGCATGTATTTCTCCCGCTGAAGTGTGTTAGTCACTCTGCAGTCACCTCCCAGGACTGTACGGTATGTTTAACGTGTCATGATTACCACTCTCAAAGTGATAACAATGATACGCTGAAAAAATGAATGCTTAAAAATGTCTAAAAATTCACATAAATTTCAACAAATCAGGTGATACCTTGTGGAAACTGGTTGCAGATATCATGATCTAAAGACGACGTTGTTTGATCTTTGTTCTATTTCCACGTAGTTTTTATAATCACACACCGGCCTAGGTTTAGGCATTATTATGTCAATTTCAAGGTATAACTTTGAAAATGACATGTGATTGATGACATAACCGCAAGATACCTTCTTGAGATCTAAAATTTCTAAATCTAGCGATATCTAAAAAATCTAGATATATCTAGAAGGTCTTGAATATCTAAAAGCAAAAATGAAAAGAAAATCTACCGAACTCTAAAACTTCACAGATGAATATTAATAGTAATAATTAAAACATTTATTTTCCAATGACTTTAGAGAGAACTTGGAGATGTTGAAATCGTCAAACCCAGAAGTAAAATATAGAATTGATGTGTGTTAATAAAAGAAAATACACTAAAAATGTCAGTTTACTAAACAGTATAGGAGACAATAGACAATTAAACAGTATTTTAAAGTTATCACTTCAAAATTCACTGACCGGATGATAATTCTCAATTTAAGTAATAAGCAAAAGGGGTTTCATTAAAAATCTCAGAACATATTGTTTAAATCGAATCACTTCTCAGAACAACAAAAATAAATAGCTTCATTGTCAAATAAAAGTTGTAAGTTAGACGTTCAAAAAATAAGTACGAATTATACAATAGGCATTCTGGAGTGAGGAAAACTCAACTTAATTTTAATCTACTAAAAAATATAGTAGTACCGTTATAGTAGTAGTATAAAAATATTATTTTAAAATAGGTTCCAAGGTAAGTTAAAATAGGTTCAAGGTAGGTTCAAAGTGGTTTTTTATTACTCAAAAACGTTCCTCAGGATCGATAATAAATACTGAAATATGACTGGATAAGTGAGTATTCCGTTAAATGAAATTTTATTACATCAGTTTAAAGTCGTAATCATGACACAATTTCTAATGAAATGTGTCAAGGGGGCGGGTTTAGAACAAAAACCCATCTCGGTGTTCCAATTGAGCTGAAATGACCCATATACTAGTAAGATTCGATTGGAAAATAAGTCTTCGAAGAAGCAAAAAAAAGGAAAAAAATAGATGATATTCGAAAAATCACATGCTAGGATTAAAAAACCGATTAAGAAGTTAGTACTTTACCATGATGTTCCTCATAAGCATTCGTTACGCATAATTTGCAACAGTTGCATCTCCGATAAATATTCGCAGGTATTCAGCATAAAATAATATAAAAAGATGCTGTTCTCAACTTCTCCTGCACCTGATGATTTTTACAAAGTTTCTACGATCTAAATGTATGATTTATGTGCGAATTTTTCTTCAAACTTCGGCCTCAGAATTAGATTTGTATTTAACACTTTAGCAGAACAAAGCCAACACTCTACTTAACTACAGATAGTCGGGATGGCTCAAATCAATCTGCAATGACATAATTTTTGTACGCCTCATTTTTTTTGTCAAAGAGTGCTATCATAGCGAGTATATGCCACAAAATTCTCGATCTCTCACCAATAAAACGAAAATACCCTTTCTATTAAATAAATTTCATCGAAACTGTTAAATTAATTAATTGAGGAGAAATTTAATGATTATTAACCCACGCTTACCTAACGACCTACCTTTATGAGCTACTTAAAATTTTACATTGAGCAGCTTAATAATTTTAATTTTATTTTCGATGTAATTCAACTCATAATATTTTAATAACTAATACCTAAATTTCAGAATAGAAAACAGGTTGAATTAAAACGATTATACGTGATCACGAGGAGTTGTTTATTCTTTATTAAGACTGATGTTTGTAATTGTATTTATTTTTTCTCGTGGAATTTTAAATTGTATCATCCAAAAAAATGTTTTTAATAAATGTCTAATTCTCCAATTTTATCCACTTTTGTACATATCCACCACTTTGAAAGAATGAACTGTGCTCAACCAATTACGTTCTTCAATACTTTAAAAGCATAAATTTTGTTTTTTGTTCATAAATTGGCTATGAACGCATTTTTTTTAATTACATGCAATTTGTTTTACAAACAGGGTGTTCACTTGTTTTGGATTTATCATGCTCCCATTTACCATGTCAAAAAATCCTGTTTTAAACATCCAGTTGAAACAGATAATTATTAAATATATACCAACTCAAACTCATTTGGCCCAACTGCATTTTTTTTGTATTTAAAATACGCAGTTTCACCACATGTTTTGTTTTTAATAAATTCGTAAACGTAAACATTAATTTGGAGAATATCCACGGTGTTGATGTGTCATCTGAGCTAAAAGGGTAGTATTCAGACTATTTTTTTTAACTAAAATATATTATAAACATAATTTAGATGATACACTGGTTCTAAAGGTCGCAAGGATTCATACGCACACATAAACTGCCAGCCATCGTTCGGGCAGGATGAGTTAGGTCACCTTAAGTAGGAAGATGAGGAAAATTGAGGAATCATCGGAAAATTGAGGAATAAAAGGAAACATTTCTTCGGGACACAAATGATTCGCCATATTAGTGTTAATAGTCGTGACCAATGATTATTTTAACTACTTTAAATCAATCAAATCTAGTCTATGTTGTTTTATCTGTGCCTTAAATCTCTTCTATAGATGCAAACACAGCTACATGTGTATACACAGCCTGGAGCTTGGTAGTCGCGTGGCGTTTAACATGCTTCGTAAATTAAAACCCCTAATAAAAGACGTATGTTTAAGTTATTGAGAGTGTCCGTAATAGATTTTTCAAACATTTTTATTACATTATATACCAAATATGTATCCTATTTTCGAAAATTATAACGCATATTACTACAGACTATTATTTTGCATATGACATTATTATTATGCATTTTAATACACCTAAGACCGAGTAACGTGTGAGTGGAAATGCCTTTATATACAATATCTTTAACAAAAAGAGAGTGAGGAATTGACAAATACATTGATCTTTATTCTACCAACTAATAAGAGGAAGAAAATTACCACTTTTAAGTGAATAAAGTCAAGAGCAACAGCTAAAAAATTTCACCCCAAATTAGAAATTTCATATTTTATGACAACGATTGGGTGAAATTCACAGTGGAAAAATCATTCGCCTATACTGAGAATCGTACCCATACCCCACGATTTCACGCTGAGTACTCTAAACAGTTAGGCTACCCGGAAGTCCTCTTCCACAGTGAATCTCATGACTAGAGCACACGGGACGAAATCGAGGGATTTGAGTTTCATTCTCAGTCCAGGCGAATAATTTTCCACTGTGAATTTCAAAAATTGTGTGAACACTAAGGGGTACATCCGTTGAAGTAACTGCAAAGCTACTTCCGTTGTCCTTTAAACATCTATGTCTACTTTTTCAAATCACTCCATTTACTCAAAGTTAACTTATAATATTGTATAAAAGTAATAAAAAACTGGGCAAAAGCTCACTATATGCCGACTATATGCCGAGTAATTTCGGATATTGATTATGTGTTGTTTCAGTAAGGTTCGACAGATATCCAACGTACTTGAAAATTTCCATTGTTTTCAGTTTATACCGTGTTTAGGCTTCACATTCTGTGAACAATAAATGTGATGTATAAAAAGAGGGATGGTATTAGTACACCAACTAAATGCAATAAGAGGATGGGAGAATAAATTGATGGCATAAGTGAGGATTACTCGGGGATTCATGTTCAAAATGAAAACACTTAGTTTTTTCCCCCAATGTATTAACTAAGTGTTTTCATTTTGAACATGAATAATTTCCACAAAGTGAACTCGCCAACGATTAATTTTATTCGGGGATTCATGTTAACAGAATTAGTAACTGCATGTAATGATGGGCCATAATTGCCATTCTGATATCTCACTTAAACGTGCGTCACCCAACTTTTTGCTTAAGTTTAAGACTGTCATAACGTGAAGGGTTTTGGAGAATAAAATGTTACTCTCCATGATAAAAGCGTACACATTGAAATTAGATATGGATAGTTGAAGCTTGTCTATCAAGCTGTATAAACTAATGCCCTACCAATTTGAGCCTTCTATGTTTTAATAGAAGATTTTGGCCTTTCTATACAATAGAATGTCTTGCAATTCCTCATAAATTACAAGAAACGTTATTTTATTCGTCGTTATTGACTTTTTACGTACAGTATTCACTCTTTTTTCACGGATTTAGTTTTTTTGTGGCAACTAGTTTAATTCTGTTTCAGAATTGAAAACAGGTTGAATTAGAACTACGATACTGATGAATTTTGGCCCATCTTTAGTGTCCAAATAAATTCTTAAAATACTTTTGTTTGTACTACAATGGTCTCTTAATCGTTTCAATAATAGAAACGTGAGATCGAGGAAAAGTCCCAGTACCTATGCCACAAATACGGTTAAAATAGCTTACCAAGGAGTATAGTCCATAGTCATGTAGGCATGCATTGGTGTCGCCTTAGCAGAATATCATTAAAGCATCTCAGAAAAATAAGGTCGGCATACGTATATTACCCAAAATTGTGGCTTTTGCCTATTCAACAGGCATGATGTGGGGCCAGAATTATATAATCCAGGTCACCCCGAGGCAGAGGAAATCATAGTATCAAGTCATCCAAGAGAAGCCAGAAAACTTTTTGAGATGATTTCCTGGGAATTAAAGAGAAATTAATACAAGTCACCATTGTTATGTAAAATTTTCAAATCAGATAGCTCTCTTTGAATTATTCTAGGTTTTAATGAGTTTCACCTGTTTGTTCGGGTCAAATTTCATTATTGAAATTAAGCCAACTTTCCGATGACGTAGAGATCTGAAAATTTGTCCATAGACCCACTTCCGGTGACATTGAAGTAATAAATTTGAATGACAAGGCTAGTTAATTAACTTCGCGTAATTAAAAGATATTTTTTAGTATTAGCTGTGTTTCTGAGTCATACCGTGAATCCAAAATTTAACCGACCGCCGGATTACTGAGAGCTCCGAACTTTTGTCCACATACCCAATTCCGGTGACAATACAGTAATCAATCAATACCGACGCTAATTAATTAATTTAATTTAATTCAATAATTACGCGTTTATATAGATAGATGGGCCGTCAATTACGGCGCCTCTCTTCTCCACGAAAGAGTCGTTCTCGTCAATGGTTGCTCTCGTTCACGGACTGATCCGTTCCAAGAACCGCTCATTCCCTGTTTACATTACTAGGGTTAGAATAAGTATGTTCATAAATAAGGTTAGATGATATGGCGGCTTAACTCACTTGCGTTTACACGGCAATCCTTAACCATCATTCACGTGCTGATGGCCTCTGGTGGGGAGATAAGAAGGTGATGTAGCCCACAGCCCAACAAACATCGCAAGTCGCTTTTCCTTTGTTTTAAGGGCTGACATAATTCTAAATCTAAATTCACGAAACTTGTATGGGCAAGAAAAAGGATTGAATATGCAAGTCTTTCGCAAATTTAGACTTCCTATTTATTATTATTTAACTATATACTAATCATTTAATGTTTAGTCATTACTTTATGCGTAGAAAGATGAAAATTGAGAGAGTAAATTTCCTTATTGAACCTTATCTTTCCTTAATGGACCTTATGAATCCTTAATTGAACGACTTGTCACTTTACCATTTAGTTACACCGATATTATTACGTTATTATGTCGTTTGCACTCTTTTATGATAGATAAAAATAATAAGCATGTTATCTTGACATGAAAGATTTATTGATAACTTCCATTTAGAGTCCTTGCCTCAATATATGCAGCGAAATAACCACAATTTCTTCCAAATTTTTCCAATGACCCATCCTCGCCTACGTCTTTTTGTTAATAGTAAATTTTGAACTTAAAATACGGTTTAACATTCAATCATACTTTTGAATACATCAAGCAACTTGGCGCTGACGCCTTTATTCGGAAGATGACAAGAGAAACTCTCGTAATATATTGTAAGATTCAAATACTACATGCTAAGATTCAAAATCTACGTATGGACTGGATCACTTAGCTACAATTGTGACTAACCTGCGTTCACACGAGTTAAAAATGATGATAACCAGCGCCAACCTTAGTTACCCCAGTGATGTTAAAAAGTTGACTAAGGTTAGCACCAATTTGCGTTAATACGGCGAACTTTTACTAGGGTTAGAGAAAACCTAGCTAGGAAGCGAGTAATTAAACAGGGCATCAGCCGCTCAATAAAATGTGTAGCGTTACTAACCGTCTCGAAAACAAATAAAAAATTGATAAGAATTGGGGTTGGTCGCATTAGAAAACCCACAGATATAATGAATAAAGTTAGAATTTGATTACAAGTAATCGATAACTAAAAAGTTATTAAACTATAATGCTTTTTTCAATACAAGGCCGTCTTTACGATGCTATTTAAATAAAAAATCGTGTCCATGACGCGCGAAAACTAAGCTCGAGAGTAGCAAAAAAGAAAAGTATCTTCGCCAGGGGGCATGATATACGCATGTTTTTTCCTGATTCGCGCGTATTTTTATCGTAACTATCGGCTTTTTTACGTACCATAGATGTGGTGCAGGACCAGAATCGAACCACCTAGGTCAATCCTGAGTTAGCGAGACTTACAGTTTCAAGAAGTGTAAAGACGAGCCAATAAGCTTCTTGCGTTGAGTTCATGGGAATAGAAGAAAGAGATTCTACTTGCCAGGTGACATCTTAAACTTTCAAATCAGATAGCTCTCTTTTTATGGTTTAAATAAAGGAGAGCGCCTATAGAGGGCGAAAACTTACCTCAATTGCCTCAGAAGAGAAATAAAACGCTCGCGAAGGAGCGTGATTTAGGCGTGTTTTTTCCTGATTCACGCGTTAAATTTGAAGATCTCATCTCCCGTCCCCATACGAGCACACCAAAACACATACACACACACAAAGGTTGCCACCGCAAAGAGGATAGACGTTCTTTTTCCTATACCATTCGCTTCTCCTGCGTGAAAAATAAGCCAGGATTATCAGCGTGGAGCGGATCTCCACAACCCTCAAGACTCGAAAACGTCTGAGCTCGTTGCAAATGGTTCCCTCGAAGAAACGTGTTCTCCTCCTTCCTCGCCCTCGCTTTCCCGACATTTTTCCTCGACCGCTTCGCCTGAGACGATGAGACAGACGACGCGAGATACTGCACGAGACGTATGTGTGAAGGGGGCTATGGAAAAAGGACGTTCTTCTTGATCCTTTTCGACCCCTTTACGAATCACAGTGGCACCAACCACCGAAAACGCGACCAGAATTCACAAAAATAAATTATCGATTTTTAGGTTTGTCAAATTTTGTAGACGAGTGGCTTGAGTGATGTTTAAACTGAATATAAGGGTAGTCGACAGTTTTGTTGGTATAGAAGTGCTCACATACTTCAGTTCCTTACAAGCAGGTGAGCAGTTCACTTTTCCGCAAACAAAGTAGACTGATAAAAGCTTTAAACTGTTTTGAAATATATACAGTGAATTTATTTGCCTTATTCACCAAGGAGGTGAAATTCGCCATAAATAAAATCATATGACAGAATCAGATGATTATTTCAAACCCTTGATGTACGTTTTTGTAGTGCGCGCAACTGTGTATTATATAATTTATTCATTTTACAGTGATTTGGAAAATTTATTGATATGGAATCACTTCGCAAAAGTAATTTTATTTTATAAACTGAGTTTAAAAACTATTCAACAGGCAAAGGGGATTGATTAATAATATTCGTCAATAAAATCTGTTCATGATTTACACAAGATATATGTAGCAATTGATGAAAAGTTCATGCAGTGAGAGTAGCATCGAGTAGAGACACTTGAACATGTTATTCTTGAAGATGTAGGCCATGGTTTAAAATAAATAGCTCCCCACAAGTCTCCTCACTCGAGTCAATATCATTAGAAGTTGCTTAAACTGTGTAAGCAATTCTAGTGATAGTCTAAATACAGTCATTGCATTGCAGTCGTCATTGATCACCTGTCATTTCGAATTTTAGATATCATAGTTTGTTTCAGCGACCCAAAAAACATAGATGTGTCGATAAGTTTTTTAGGTGTTTTAGCTAAACATCTATTCACATAGAAGACAAAGAATTTGACCCCATCTTTAAAGTTTTCTCACGTTTCCAAATACATCAAAATACTATCACTAGCCACTTTATTCTCCGAGTAATTAAAAAAAAGCCATTTTTCAGGAAAAATGGTTCAAGCATGCCCTCCAGAGAAACGTGATTTAAAAAATAGGAACTTCTAACGTAGGAAAAAAAACTTTCGTCAGATATTAACATTGCGTAGTTTTATACATATTCTCAATTGTTTAAAGAATATTATTAATTCTCGGCAGTAGTTTTACAGGGTCACAAAAAGAGCTTTAATTGTGAAGGGGTTTTCGGCGTACGGTGCGAGAAAAATCAGTCAACTCAAAGACTTAAGATGCATATGCATGCAAAGACAAGCATATTTGAAGATTACTGATACAATCAGTACTATATAAGAATGTTTTTGCACCAATAATATCACCAAATATGCTTAATGTTTCATACTGCTGCTGAAATTGAAAAATGAAAATCGAACATGGTGTTTAGAATGGCTTGGGAAAAATCACACTCAAACCGCATTTAAGTAGTTAAAGAGATGTGTCAATCCACCAAAAATTAATAAATTTGGTCTCGTTTCAAAGAAAATATCTTGCCCTTCCAAAGACACAAAAAATATTAGCCCTTTACTTCACTATCGTCAGAGATATATACCAAACTAGCGGACCCGACAGACGTTGTCCTGCCCAAACGATGGCTTGCCAGCTATTAGCGGGTTCAGCAAACGTTTTTTCGATATTTGAATTTTTGATAAACTACATACAAAGTGACATTTGACATTGAATTTGACATTTCAATCTGTTCGCTTCGTCAAAACAACGCCAAGATACGACGCAAGTGCGAAGACTTGCGGATGTATTGATATGTACGTCAAATAACACAGAATTCGACATCAGCTCCACCTATGGTACACAAACATAACTATAAATTATTCTTAGATGGTCAATTATTCATAAACTTCTCAGAAGGTTTTAGCGGTCAATTATTCATGAACTTATGATTTTTTTTTCTTTTTAAAAGTATTGGGGGAGAGGGTGGGAGTTGAAAGTTTGGGGTTATGGTACCAACACCATCTACCACCTCGAGAGGGCGACGGGCTTCTCGATTTTGACCACCGACGATCGAACGACCGGGAACGATGACCTTGTGAAACCGACAGCTCCGCGTCTTGTCTTGACAAACCCTCGATGGCTAGGTACAGCTTGTAATCCGTCAATATGCTGTTGGGAGAAACGGCATGGACGGCCATATGAGGAGTTGACACCTCGATGATCTTGTCAGCGAGCTCCGACAGCTTGTCTAGGGGTAATTCCGCCTGGGCAGTCAGTATTCCTTGGACGTGCGGGAGCGATTGGCTCAGCCACAGCTGCCGGAAGAGGTTATCCAGAAGAGCGGTCGTTTCGGCGAGGGAACGAAGATGTCGCAATAATTGGGAAGGCTTGCGATCGCCGAGGTCCTCGTCCGACAGTAACTGGCGAACGCGCTGCTCCTCAGAGGCAGACAGACGTTCTATAATCTTCGTTCGTAGAGTTGAATAAGGATTCTGAGACAGAGGATTCGTGATCATGTCCTCAGCCTCACAGGCCACGCGAGAATCTAAATGTGAGGCCGTACCTCAACCTCAACCGTAATGGAACTTCGTTACCTTGCTTGTGATCTCCGACAGCACGAACTGAGATTCCGCCTGTGAAAACCAAAGTCTCGGTTTCTCGGGCCAAAATGGTGGTAGTTTAATGGCGACGTGACGAACCGCAAGCGAGTTCTGCTCGGTGTCTGTGTGGCTGCGTCTTGAATCAGAATCATTTAGTTTCTGATGGAGCTGAGCGTTTTCTTCACGTAAGCGTTGAAGCTCGTCGTCGCGCGGCAAAACCATTTTCACCAAATGTTGACTATTTATTCTCCTTGTCGGGGTCACTTATGTGGAGATGGGTAAGTGAGGTTTATCAAATTTACGTTTATCGAATCAATTTATTAGAGCCTTCATCAATGTCCACTACAATCTCAGTCCTCTGACTTAGTCACATAAACATCAACAAATCAGCAAGGCCTCCTTGTCAACAATATAGAAGATGATGGGACCATTTACGGTCGCCACAAAAATGTCGTCAAAAAAAATTTCCTAGAACCCGATCGCAGCGCCACCTACCGGGTCCATTTGTAAATCTAAACCATCCAGGGACCCACTCAAGTACACAAAAAATTTCATCAAAATCGGTCCAGCCGTTTCGGTGGAGTTCAGTGACATACACACGTACAGAAGAGTTATATATATAAAGATGATACCAGCCATTATTTAAAAAAGTATTATTATTTATTTTTATTAGGAAAGTATTATCTCCTAAATCTTGTCAAAAAATCAAGTGTGTGATTAGTACGTTTCCTCGACTATTTAAAAAAATGGATCTCAAGGTACCTACCATCATTTTTTTCAAAACGACAAAAAAACCCGTTTTGAAGGAGTATTAAAAGTACCGCGCGAAAAAATAAATCATCTTGAAGACAGAGATATATTTATTTAACTACTGGGAAGATCTGTCATAACAAATACAACATAAACATTGCCATATTTACTTCATGCTTCATACCGCTGCTGAAATTAAAAGGTAAAATTTGAATTCTGTCTCCATTATGACTAGATAAATATCTTACTCAAACCCACTTAAACGACATTTAATGAAATTCATATTTTGGCCAACTATTACGCTAATCGTTGCTCTGAGTCGAATGCATCTTGAGGCAGGAGAGGGTAGAAGGCGGAGATGACGAGGGATTTCTATAGATGGGAGAATGTGTGCTGTAAGCCGGGGAAAGACGGATAACCCTGTTATTTCACTCCTTTTTTGCGTCGGCACCCTGGAACCCGCGATACGGAGGGCCTAGAAAAACGGGGAGGATACGTCTCTTTCCTCGCGGGCATGGAAAAGAAACCGGAGACGCTGCTACAGAGGGTTAGTTAAGATTAGACTGGTTGAAGGAGGGCGGCTTCAGGAAACGCGGGCGGGGGGTATTGTAGAAGTCGGTTAGGAGGAATGAATGCAGGAGAGGAGCGGTGAGGATAGCTGAGGATTGGAATTAGGGGGAGTGACTTCAGCGTACACGCGCATTGGATTGGCGCATAAGACTGCTATGGGAAAACGATAACAGATGATAGGAGAGAAATGAGACGAGGTCGAGTTAGCATGGTCTCTCCGTCTAGATCCACTTTATGTCCACGTGAACGGTGTTGTGTTGGACTCTCATGCTGCTCTTCGCAGATTTTAAGGATATTGGTAGACTAGTCCACAGCAAGCAGTAATGTCTCTTTTCCTAAAATTCATTACGACTTGCATGCTCTTGGAAAACCAATAAACCATTTGGTATGTCATCAGGGACATGTTTCTCAAGGCTACAGGCTAATTTACACCTTTGGAAGTCCACAGAAAAAAATGTGAACCAAGATTGAATCTCAGCCTCTTTAATTGAGAGCAAAGATTAGCTTTGAGTGCACCAAATATATTTTTACTCGATAGAAATCGGAAATAGGCATAAATACGCGAAAAAAAGGCGCCCGACGGATGTGGAACACTTAAGTATGGCAATGACTGGCAGTGAAAGGTACCCAGTGTTATAAATGAATAAAAATGAATTTTTATCGAAATATTTTCATTAAAGTCTATTGTTTCAGTTGATTCAAAGTTCTCGCTAGAATATCTTCAACGAAAATTATTGATTCCTATGTCCCCTTGCCTTTTTAATACGATTCTGTGAAATCCTTTGTGTCAACATCATACATCATTGAGGTACGATCACATGCATATATCCCCCTGGTGATAATATTTGAATTAATTTGAAGATATTATATATATGCCAGAGTCCTCTATATTGCGTTAACAGCTGTAATCAGTGATGATGTTATGTAGCAATACAGAAGACGGCAAGACATGGTATGCAATTTCTCACAATGGGGAAATATGTAAACAAAAGGATGAAATTCACCAAGAAATGTCAATTTCACTTGACTGGGATCCGAGCCCGGATCTCCCGATTGCTGATCCAATGTATTTCATCACTTACACCACCAGCCCATCCTAACTCAAGGCGTATTATGAGGGAGTTTTTAAAATCTAGAGAGTCTCATATTCAGTTTAAATGCAGCACAGGAAACATGGTGGCACTATATCACTGCGGTAGAGAATCACAACGTTTCAACGTCGCTACAGAGCAACTTATTACTGACATAAAATTTCAAGGTATTTCAGGCTAATAAGCCTCTTTATAGCATGGAAAATGTTTTCTTTATTGGTCCTGAGATCATTTATATATGTGTACGAACACATCCCAGGCTGTTAGCCAACTTTCCTTGCATGGGGGAAACTTGGTATTCGTGTAATATTTTAGGAATTAGTTTTTCGTAACGTTATTTATAATGATTTTCTAACAAACTTTACTATTTATTGTATGTGACTAGTATCTTTATACGCCAGTACTGAGGCTTTTTTGAAAACATTTACAGTTAAAATTATAAAATTTCAAAGACAAAAGTGTACCCAGCCAGCCCCGGTCTCCCCTACTGTTAGCAAGAGAGAAATTTCAGATAAAGGAATTCAAACTAATTTTGACTTCCCCGAAATGGTTATTCGTTTAGCCCTGCGCATTTGAACACCGTACTGGTATGAGTTACAACTTTTCTCACAGTTTTGCCAGCCCCAAATGCGAATGAAAAAAATTTTCCGCAAGACTTTCCATGCGGAATAAGTTTTGATTACGCACGATGTACTTCGCTTAATGAATACCATCTGCAAGCCAATGAGACGACTTCGTTCATCAAAACATTATAGCGCAATATTAAAAGTAGACCAACAGCTGCGGTCAACTGCATTTTCATTCATTTTGGAAGTAGTCGGTTGGGTACGGTTTCAATGATAATAAGAAGAACGGATAGCCGTTTGAATAGAACGGTTACAGCAAAATTGCGCCAAGGTGTCCACCCCGTTTTATATTTTACGCTCAAAATTTAATACTAAGAAAGACAAAAGCTGCTATCAGAATTTTAAAGGAGGCTCTGAGGGCAACGTGTAGACAACATTTAATTTTGTTCGAATAAGAAAGTTAAAGAATTGGATAAAATATTGGTTGCTGACAAAATATAAATCAAGAAGTTAGTGAGATCAAAACGAATCTTTCACCACTCCGAGTATTAATCTTTCGCTAATATCAACAAATCTGCTTAATAAAACGGACCAAGAAATATTTTTGCGCAAACGCCGGACTAAAATTTCAGCAAGCAAACTACACTAAGGGTTAATTTATGTAAGGAAAGAGGAAGGCGGAGGAAGTTAAAAAGACAATATAACAAACGGAGAGCCTAAGAGATTGGTATATTAGGGCACGGAGACTGTTCCCCAAAGATACAGTTCAAAGTTAATTTGTAAAGCATGGATGAGGGTTATTAACGATCGCATCCCACAAAAGGCCGCTTAAATGCCACTGCTGAAAGTAAACGGAAGTCTTCTACCGAGAAAAATTATGGAAGAGAGGCCATGATTAATGAGGTTATATATGCACAAGGCTTAAAGAAGAAATTATATTATTTTCCATAGATAAAATAGAGTAACTTAATAAAATCTGAAGATTCTTGCAATATTGAGTGGAATTAATATATGATTCAGAAATAAAAAATTTGCAACTATCCACAGAAATGAATTTTATTACAACCTAGGTTTCGAAGTTTTTACATTATCATCTGGTCATCATGACGTATCGTCATCGAAACCTAAATGGTAGTAAAATTTATTTCTGTGGATAACTGCAAAATTTTATTTCTGCATCATAGAGTAACTTTTTCGCTATATTCAAGGTTGAGAAGAAAAAAGAAATGATAATTGCTCTCGCTTAAAGAAATTTCCTCGCTAAATGGCACGATCTCAATAGAGAATAGGTATGTTTTCCGATTTTGCTGGTAAGTGAAATACAACACCAGAAAAACGAAAAGCATACAAAGAGTAGGAGCAAGAGTAAGGCATGAAAATAATGTTAATTAAATGGACTTAATCGCCGTTAAAAAGGCAAACCAATAGCTTTAACATAAAATGACTCAAAATTAGATGAAGATGGAAGTAGGCATAAATATGGGAAACTCAATGAGAGTATGATAACACACGGAAACGTGCGTCTAAAAACGTAAATGAGAAAAGATATGTATCGGAGACAGACAACTGAATAATAACGGAAAATCATAAGAAAAGCGGTGGGAAAAAACAGGGAAGCACCAAGGAGATTCATAAATTCGAATGAAATGATGAACACCGATTATTTATGAGGTGATAACTTCGGATGGTTTTTGCTTGTTGCAAAATTGTAATTTGCAAATGAATTTCAATTTTGGCTCGTACTCGATGATAACAGTCAACCCCGGTGGGAAATGTCTCTAACATAACTAAGTGAGCGGCTGACAAAACCCTTAACTGAAGCTATTCCAATTCTCTCTTCACATGACTCGGTCCCGGTCTTAAAGCCGCTGGGGCGATTTCTCTTAAAGCACAGATTTAGGTGCATCTTTCTACGTGTTCCCGTTAGTGTTAAATGTCAGTTTAATTGAGAAAAAAATTGTATCACACCGGAGTTCTTTCTCTGGAAATTCAATTCTTTTATTTCTGTAAATTCAAGTCAAATTTTAAGACGTAGTTTCATGGAACATATTTCTTATTCATTCGATCAAAGATGTACAGGTTTTCTTATACAGGCAAAATAATTCTTATGATGTCATTATAAATATTGCTAACAAATATCAAGGAAAAATCCAAGTCCAATATTCTAAAACAACACATTTCAATATGACTTCGTCTTAATTTCGAAGACTGTTCCGAAAATTCAGGGTAATGCATGCTTTAATTGGGACAAAAAACAAGATGTATAATTCCTGTGCCATTGTCATTGTTTCCTTCACGGTGAGTTCCAACGAGTAAAAAGGTGTACTTCTATGAAATTTGGCCCAAATAAATTATTCTCACTTACTTATAGAAGATATTGAAATGTGCACTCAATGATTCGCGATTACCCATTCAGTTACCATCCCCCCTCTCATTATTGTCTTTCTGCTGAGTGTAAAAAACCGACATTACTGCGCTAGCCATAAGTCCCAGTTGGCCGAAACAGTTCCTACCTTGTAGATAAATTTCTCCTGGCTGACCGTTAAATGCTCCTGAATGTCTCCACAGAGGCCCACTGTCTACTGCACGGTGAAATGCGCAGCCACAAATGTGTGGCGAGCAACGCGTAACTTGGGCGATCATTAATTTATTTTACATACTCTCGATGGCTTAACAATGCTCGCTCCGAGTGACTTGGTACACGGGAATACCTGCGATAGAAAATGAACTTATCACAGCAATTTTTAAAATGTTTCCTCGGGACCTCGAAAAGCTGCATAAATGGTAGGAGGGAATCACCGGACGGATCTCTGGGCACATACGCTTTACGTTTACTCCCGAAAGATCGGCCAATGGCAATAAAAGGAGGGGCTCCGAACCCATGGGAAAAAGGGAAGGATGACGGAATATGGGAAAGGAAATAGTTCAAAACCCAGTCACAATTAGATTGACCACATATTGAACCGCAAAGCCTGCTTTTTGTCTTTAGGTGTTAGAAATCCGGACTCTATCGAAAAAGCAATCCTAAGTCTCTTTCTCCATTTCCAGCCCAACCGCACGTAGGCCGTAACCAATCATGCAACCCTTAAACAAACGATGAAGGCAGCGGCTATCCGCTGGTCAACCCCCGCAATACAGTCGGTCGGTTCGAAGGCGACTCGGCGGTCTCCACCATTCGCGAGCAGCTTGAATGATTCCGTTGTCTATCGAGCACAACGTGGAGGTGTGCGATCGGGTAGTTAACCATCAAGGGCTCTTATTCTCAAACATTTTTAGGCCGGTTCCCTTGTGGTCTTCGCTCAATTTCCTTAGGATCTTAGTAGGATGGATTGATTCACCAGACAGATCTCTGGGCACCTATGCAGTGCGTTATTCCCATGAGATTGGTCATTGACGAAAGATGGATCGGCTCTGAACCAAAGGAAATGGGGTTGGGAGTGGGACTTTGGGTGAGGAACGTTTCAAAACCCCGTTACAATTAGACTGACCGCGTAATAAACCAAGAGACCAGTTTTATTCTTTTGGCATTAGAAACCCAGATTCTGCTTGATTGTGTAATGCAGCTTCAAGCCTTCCTTGCCAGGGTTGGCACGGTTGGCACCCACGCACGTTGGCCGGCAACCATTTGTGCATCCCTTACACAAACAACGAAAGAAGCGAGTTTCCGCTGATCATCCCCCGCCATAAGAGTCGATTGGATCATAGGAGGCCAGTGAATTCCGTCGGTTGCAGGAAGACTTAATGATCCCGTTTCCATCGGCCACCACTGGGAGGTGAGCGTTAGGTAACTTGTCTATCAATGGCTCTTATTTCTTAAAAAAAATCGGCCAATTTCCTTGCAAACTTCGCTTGACGATAGGGTCAACTCCATCAATAACCCAATAAAGTGGTGAACCAGGATATTCTCTCTGGCATTGTATGTTTCTACAGAGAATCTTGACCCTCTATGGACGAGCGAGCCAAATTTGTTACGTTTCAAAATCATTGAAATGTCTGCTTTATAAAGAGGCTTTTCCATTTAGTTGTTGCACTAGGCAGAGTTATAACGCATCGAATTGTGTGGAAAGTTGCATCTCTTTCGGTGGCTTGCCAAACAATTTGAAAAGATGAAAGTGTGACTCTCTTTACTGACGATGGCGTGCCTGGTGCAGCTCTGAAATAAATAGTTATAGCTGTCATAGGAAGAAAAAATTGGAAAAGTTTAAAAAAGGTACGTTATAAAGGTAATGTTGAAGTATACCTTGTGTAAATTTTATTATGTAGTGTATCATTATAAATTAAATATATACGATACAAACACTTCACATATCAAAATGAATGTTATTATGAAATCAATTACATTAATAATGGTTAAATAGCGCCTTTAAAAAACTAACGTAGTAACAGTATTTTTTTCATGCTAAGGTTTATAATTCTGTCCATAGAGGGTAAAGCATTGGGTTGAGAAGGGAAGCCACTGAAGTTTGAATACAACCGTATCACGGTAGGAATTACGTGTAAGGGGAAAATAAGGGACAACGACATTAAACTCGGTAATCTAGAGTTTGGTACAAAATCAAGCCGCCGCAGCAGCAATAAATAATTATGTTTTTTTGACTGAAATAAAAAATTGAATAAAAAAAAGTTATCAGCTTGACTTCAATGAACATTATCCCGACTATGTTCGTTCTATTCCCTTCAAAACTAAATGCCATCCGGATTCGGGGCATCAGAATATGGTAACCCTATCAATAACCCAATAAAGTAGTGAACCAGGATATTCTCACCAGCATTGTATGTTTCCACCGAGAATCTAGAGCGTTGCATGGAAAAGGGAGTTACTAAAGTTTTGAATACAACCGTCTCAGTCCAGACGGTTCTTGGGACCTATAAAGTTTGGTGGTAGGGGATAATAAGGTTTCAGCAAAAGAGATTCGAAATCGGTAATCCAGAATTAGGTATCAAGACATTCCGCCGCAGCAGAAGAAAATGGCTATATTTTTAACTGCAATTAAAAATTTAAACAACTAAATATTATACCGACGTTGTTCTCATTCAATTCTCTCCAAAACTATATGAGTCTCAGATTTGGGGCATCAGAATATGGTAATCCTATCAATAACCCAATAAAGTAGTGAACCAGAATATTCTCAGCGACATTGTATGTTTCCACCGAGAATCTAGAGCGTTGCGTTGAGAATGGGAGCCACCCAAGTTTTGAATACAACCGTATCAGTGCAGAAGTTCAACAATGAGCGACTCGGGTTCTTTCTGGCGAGATCCACTGCACCGCACGGCTGCGGCATCGCCGTGTCTAGGCGAAAAGAGAGAAAATAAACAGACCTCCTTCTTCTCGGGCGGAGAAGAAATCAGCGGATTCTTGAACGGGAGGGAGGGAAATGCAGAGGAGGAGGGGAGGAGAACTTTTAAGAGGAGAAGAGGATGGCATCTTTAAGGGAGGTAAAGATAAGATGAGGCTGAAACGCTCCCTTCAGACCGTTCTCCTCTTCCAACCCACCCCCTCCCCGACTCCCACTACAAACATTTTCCCTCCTCCTTAACACCTCTCACTCGAACTAGAAAGAAGCGCTTTTGTACCTGAGGCGAGAAAATGATTTTAGCATAAAGTTGGAATGCACTCGGGACGACTCGCGAGGCCGGCTTGGGGTGATAGGGGCTGACGGAGGTGGGAGTGAGAAAAAAAAAGTACAATATTTTTCGGCGAGCCTGTTGAAGAGAAGGGGGAGGATAAAGATGTAAATAGGGCGCATGTCTGCAGGGTTTTTCTCCCCCTCCCTCCTCGCCCTCTCCATCCGTTCACACTCCTATTATCTCAACATCTTTCTTTCTCTTCCGTAGCCCGAAGCGTATGACTTGAGTATAAAAAAGGCACGCGCTCTACTTTACCTATTAGCGATGGCTAAAGTGGGGAATCATTTCACATCTTTGTTTTTCCTCATTTCCTGGCGGGATGAATTTTTTAAATAGAACAATGCATTCCAAAATATCAATTAACTTCACTTCGATGATTGTTCTCGACGGAAAAACTACCTTCCTCAAATGTGGACAGTATTTTAATTTTTTTTTTCAAAGAAAGGGTGGTGTTTCATTCGCTTCCCTAGCAATTTCCTTCCTTAGACTTCAAAATTATCTCCAACTCCTCCTCCTTCGGCCTCATGAAATAAATTATTTTGCCTATAGTTTACTCACTCCCATACATGAAAATATACAAAATGGATGGATATTGATTGTAATATATCATGATTCGCAGTACATTTCGAGGTAGATTTATGAGAAATGTATTGCCCCGAGCAAGTTACTTTAATTTAACAATTGACATCTGTTGATTTTTTCTTCCTTTTGAAACTCACTGGTTAAAAGAAAATATTTAGGACTACCCCAGTAGCATCGTCACATTGGTACACAAAAAGTAAGATAACAAGAAGCACTTCGCAAATTTAGAAAATTTAAAAAAAAACCTTCAACAACTATCTAGCAGTTCATCGTAACGAATGACCCCTACAGGCAATCTTGGAAGTACATATTCAAAAAATATACTTCTATTACTTATATTAATAAAATATACTTATATTAATAAAATATACTTATATTAATAAAATATACTATTACAAAAAATATATTCAAAAAATAAAACATAATACCTGTTCCATGCATTCATCTATATTGTTTTCTGTTATTAGTCAAATCTAACCGTTCTAACTTCAGCCTAAATGAAGCATACCACCAGCATAATACTAGTAAGAAAAGAGATATTCATGTGGAGAGATCTCGACTCAAATTTCACTGTGAAGGGAGAAAAAACATGGGAATTTATGCCTACAATAAGCTTCCTAACTGTATCAAATAAATTTCAAAGCTATCTACATTGAAGAACGAATTATTTAAATATCTGCCGGACAACTGTTTTATTCTGTTCGGGAATACCTTGATACCTTCTATATTTCATTTTGTAATCTCTTGGCCTGTCCTACACGTATTTTTTAAATATGTATTTGGATTAATAAAATATTAATATTATTATTTTTCTCTACTTTTTGTTCCTCAGTCGTGCTGGGTTATTCAGAGGTACGGGTAATAAACCAAGTACTCCCAGAAAAAATTCATTCAATTTTTTTACCAAAATTAAAGAATTTCCTTACTATTTGGCAATTTGCTATCATGATAGCCTTCTGAATTTCCATGTATACGTTGTGATGTAATTTTAGTTTTTCCAAACTTTGTCGAAGTTGTTTTGATATTAAGTCGGTGATTGATACTACTATGGGTACAATCTCAACCTTTGTCATTCTCCATATCCGTAGTACCTCATCTGCAAAGTTCTGATACTTGCTGCTTTTCTCCAGCAGGGCCCTTTCCATATTATCTGCCAAAGTAACTGCTATATCTATGAAGTACACAGTTCTATTTAATCTGTCAACTAATGTGATCTATTGTGTTGTGTTCATTTGTCGGTAATGATAGCACGGTCAAAATATAGTTCGTAATTTTTGTTTACAGGTACGGACTCAGGAGAATAATTATAATATTGTGGACAATTCTTATCTACTATTTATTTTTGTTTGTTAATTTTTTGATGCATTAGTTTTTACGCAAAGTTGTGACTTTGTAAATAATCAGTGCTGGCCAGTATTTTGTATTTTTTTGTGCTTCTTTATCAACATTTTGTCTTCCATGGAGTGCCTTTTTGGCTCACAACTCCAGTTGCGATTTTTGATGTGTTTTAATATTATGTGGGCCGAGGGACCTCTTCGGAGATTTGAAAGAGTGCCATTATTAATAAGCAGCTTAATCGGTAGGCAGCGTGTGGATTAAATACTTCTGCCATCTTTCCGCGAGAAGAACAGCCAAACTGGAGAGTAAAACGGGAGGGCAGTTAGTAATGATTCCTTCGTTATTTTACGAAGCACAATGCCTGCACTCTCGTACAATTAACTACATAATCACCAAACTTTCTTCTCATCAGCAATTAGGTATGCAACACTCTCTTTCTAGATCGCACTTCCTTCCCGAATCAAGTCGGCAGAGCTTACGCGATCGGCTGAAAATGTGCTAACTTACACCAGAATCTCCCATGCACCCCTTCCTCCGCAAAATGTTGATAGATTAAGATGAAATAGGGAGGGAGGGAGGATGAAAGAACAAAAGATAAAAGGAAAACGGAGGAAAAAACCCAACTGTACGCAAATGAATATTCATGGGTACGGGAATGACTTCGAGCGACGATCGTGTTAATTTTTCGGCTGCTAATGGAAAATATTCTTTTACACAACGAATGGGTGGCTTTATGCATGTATTCGCCTCCTCCATCGAGAAGACGTCTTAAAAAAATCCTCCACGGCCCAAGAAAGGCAAATATTTGCCCAGTTCTTCCTCTCTTTTTTCCCCATCGAATGAAAAACTTCCCGTCGAGAAAATGATGGGTGGCTGTTATTTTTTACAAAAGAGGCGTTTTCACAGGAGAGAGAAAAAAATTAAGCTCTTAGCCCGAGGGGCGTTAGGATAGCGCTGTTTATTTAAAAATTCTAACGCTGAATGGGGAAGCACATATCCAGGCCGCATTTAGCCAGCGTGTACGGTGAGGACTGCTATGCAGCCGGGAATAATCACGCTTCCTAACTTAGCGACGCGCCGTAATGAAACATCCTATTCGCAATAAAACCTCATAGCAAGCATTTTTTTAAGAGAGCACCACAAAATGATTTTATACCTAACTTCCCGAGTTTTAGAGATAGTCCTTCCATACCTACGCCCCACTTAAAACACTAATCTTTCTATTTGAGCTCGCTTCGTATATGAATAAAGATTTCTCAGTTTTTACACCGTGAGGTGCTGTTGCATACTACCAACGTTTTGACGGCAGACAGCCATCATCATCAGAACAATCACGAAGATTACCGTGATGACAATGACTGAGTCTGATGTCGAAGCGTTGGTAGTATTCAACATCATTACGTGGTGCGAAACCTGAGAAATCTTTACTCATATAATTCGCTCGGAAAACCAAACATATTTTAGATTATATATATTTAAGATACATAGTAACCATGACAAACATGTTGAATCATTAAATAGTCCTAACAAAGTAATAGCTATGTATATAGTAATTAACAATTGGCAGCACCGGAGTAAATTTAAATTAAACAGCGACAAATGACAAATTTTGTGAATGCCACAAGATAATTACAGTTAGTGCCGAACTCCTCAATAATAATATGTTCAATGCATAACCTGTAATTGAGTTTTGGATACTCACTAAGCACTGCCGCATTGGTGATGACACTTTCTCATTAAAGAATAACTTCACGAATTTTGGATAAAAATCCATCGATACATTTATGTATGTATTACAGAATGCTAAAAACATAAATAGCACGTTTTGCATGGTACTTAATTAACAACTGCACGGTCATTGTAGCGACTGAATCAATTTGACAGTAGGTATGTGAATTCAGCAATATAGCAATATATTAGAAGTAAAATACGCATCAAATCAAGCAGATTTCTAAATATTAAATCATTATTGCCAGCCGCGTTACTACCAAACATTCCGATGATTTAAAATCGCGGGTGCATTCTGCCACTCAAAGCATCATCGGAGGTCTAGTACTCGGAATAAGTATTTTGCCTCAACGATAACAAAAAAGCAACGAAAATTTTATCAAACCTGCTCGATATGGGATACATAACTTGTAGTATAGGGACTTTTCACAGTTTTACTACATTAGTTTTCGATTTCTAGTCATTGAAAATCATTGGAAGGAAGCTAAATCGTTTTCTTCTATTACATGATATTCAAATTCCGTGAAAAATCCAGTCTTTAGCTAATGCACGCTTAAGTTAAATCTTAAAACATGGGATAATTTCATCAAAAGTAATTCATCTGCCTACCAAAAGCTGAAGATCAACAAGTAGTAATTAGTAATATACAACATAATAAATGGCTATCTATTGCATTATAAGACTATATCTGTCCTTTTACGCTACTATTGATAGCAAGTAAAGTTCTCCAAACATCATTTCAAGTATTTATATAGGATATTAAATACAAAAGTATGATACGTTATTTCTATTGCTCATATACGCCAAAAGATTGCCAATTTTCTGAAATACTTAAAACTTGCACCCAGTTATCATTATCTGAACATTTTACATAAAATTATTTTAAAATTGACATTAAATTAAACCTATCAGTTAAATATAGGTTTCACTGGAATTCATAGATAATGTCCCAGTTTTTCACGTCACATAACCTATCAACCTCTAATATACCTCTAGTGTCTTCATTTCCACCTACGTCCTATCCTTCTTCATCCAGTCTATAAATCACAATTTCTTTCTTTCCCTGCTCGCTTACTAAACATTTAAGCATATCAGTCTTGAGCAACCCATATCTTGCATTGCTTTTCTTCCCACACCCATCATATCAAGCCCTTCCTCGTCTGTCTTCCTTTCCGTCCACCGCACTTTCTTCATCGTCCTCCGTACACACACACACACATTTGAATCGCATTGAAAAAAAAATGTCGTATGAACATATGAACAAAAAAAAGATCAAAACTTGATGCGTTTAATAAGGAATAGAAACATGGATAATGGATGATCATCATCATCTGGTGTTCTGCCTGTTGGCAGGTCCCGTACACCCCTGCTGTCCATCTGCTTCTGTCCCGAGCTTCCTTCTTTGTGTCATAATAGATGTTGCTCTTCACCTGATCCACCGATTTAATTCTTCTCCTTCCTGTCTTTTTCTCTCCTTCAATTGAACTCTCAAGTGCCACAGTTATTATACTTTTTCCTCTCATCACATGGCCCAACCAGTTTTCTTTCCTTTTCCTTATTTCCTTTAGAAGCAATTTTCCGTCTTTTACCTTGCTCGAAAACTCCTCATTTCTCATCTTATCTACCCATCTTACTTTTTCCATCTTTCTCCACACCCACATTTCATAAGCTTCTATTCTATTCCTTCTCCTCTTACCTAATATTCACGCTTCACATCCATACATGAAAACGCTCCATGAGTAACACTTAGCTAGTCTCTTTCTCAGCTCCAGATCCAGGCTTTTACTGCATAGCAAGTTTTTCTTCTGGCTGAAGGCCTCTTTTGCTATTGCTATCCTTGCTTTCATTTCTGAAATACTTCTCCAGTCGTCTGTCATCATCGTTCCTAGGTACCGGTAGCTTTTCACTTTTCCTATTACACCTTCATTTATTTTCACACTCGTATAATTTTCACAGTTTACTGGCATCACCTTTGTCTTTCCTAGGTTTATCTTCACCCCATATTCCTTCATCCCTTCTTCCAAAACCTGAGAGAATGGATATGCATTCGTAAAACGGCCTCACATTTTATCAATCCCGTAATGCACACATACTGCGCGAGTGGGCCTTCATATTCATTTTCACATATATAAACGCGCTTCCACCTTCTTCCTAGCTTAACAAGACGTAGTTCATTAGGCTCCAAATTAATTCGCAATGCTATTAGCTGATCAACAAATCCCCCATCCTTTTATTATACTAGGCCACTTGTCCTATCCTTCTGGCCCAAAGAAGTAATGAGAAAAAAACGGGCATTGTTAAATCACGAAAGGGAGATAAATTACATACACCTTCACAAAATAGCCTCCATTTCACAAAAAATGCATTATTAAAGTGACTTATTAAAAGTAGCTATTGAATTTACTTTAATGGCATTATTTGGAATAGGAAAGAAAGAATAAAAAAGAAACTTCTCCCAGAAAAAAAATGATCACCGCCAGGATGTCAATGGCTGGTGATGGCGTTCATAAAGATCGGGTGTAATTTTTATAACATAAAACTGCTCAAAAAAGCAATCATGTCAGATTTCAAAGTATAAAACTCCATTTATGACCATAGATAGCCCCATATAACCATAAAATCGTGCTGTTTTGCACGTAATTGACCATATTTTAAAGTACGTAACACGTACCAAACCCATAAGGAGGTAACAAAAACTCAATTTAAATAGAGTTTATTAAAATTATATGCTCTCTGAAGAATCTCTCAAAGTCTCTGATGAATAATTCAATAACCAATAAATATCAAAACTACTAAGTTAGAAGGCGTTGGAGTAGCAATTCCGAGTCAAAAGGGTAGTAAGTGGTAAATACACGAAATATGAAAAGAAAACAGCAAAGATGTATAAAATTCCTCCATATCTATATATACCTCTAAACTCACAAAGGAAAAACGATGGAAAACTATGAAATCGGATTAGGCAAAGGTGCAAATACAAGGATTCAAACTATTGCACACACTCAAGAAATAAACATTTCCATAACCAAGTTGGCATGGGATTAATTATCGCACCAAATAACTTCGAATATATAACACTCAGGGCTAAAGAAGAAATTGGTTTAAAATCAATTAGATAAATCAATTAGAGCAATCAGCAAAACTAGTGCAACACAGGGCATTTACAAAATGGTAAACAAAATAACATTTATTTATGTCGATGAAGACTTCATCAGCAAAGAAAATGGTCCAATTATACATTTGTCTCAACTATACTGTTCCGCAAGTGTTATATGGATTAAATTGGAAGCCTAGACACTCGGAGGCTGCACGATAGGCTTAGGCTGCTTGAGAAATTCAGCACTGTTGTGTTTCAGAGAGACACAGAGAATATTATCATGTCGCCTCACACCATTTCTAGGCCTGACAGATGTAATAAAATAAGAGAGATACGTTGCCGAACAAATAGGTACAAAAACTCGTTCTTCCTGTGAACAATAAAAACTAGGCTCCAGTAAATACACTCCCATAATACACGTCACCATTACACCTCCCAAAAACTTACATCTTTACACGGCAGGTGACCTACCACCCCCTGCCACACGCCCATGCGGCGGTTTGATGGGGTAGTATGTAGTTGTAGAACTATTTCTATTAGACATAAATGCAGGGCATTAATTACAAAAGATAAAAATCACACCAAATGGCCCTCAAGTATTGGCACCTCACGTGGGAAGACACATGCACTCACCGGGAGCTTCAATTACAAATGTTGTTAGTGACTTATCCTCCTTCAGTGTGCTGAAGAGGGCCACCTTGTGGCTTAAATACGCTTATACGCCTTGTATCTCACGTTTACACCTACCTTGCCTTCGAGTGGCCAAAGCATACAAAACATATGTGGCACAGCATTGAAAAACTAGGTTTTGTTAAACGTATAATAGGAAGGTCCTCGGATGAAAAAGTCAAAGAAAGATGCTACTTCGCCCTAGTTAGGCCACACCTCGAATACGCCGCGAGCATTAAGGATCCGAATCATGAACATTCAACCAAAAAAATTAACAAAATACAAAGGAAAGCAGCGCGTTTCGTTAAAACTGCTACGAGCGTACCTAAAGTGTCTCATAACTCTTAGAAAGATTAAAGAATTAGAAAGATAGAGCCCCTAGAGACTCGGAGGCTACACGCTAGGGTTAGGTTGCTTGATCAATTCAGAACTGATATATTTCAGAGTAACACAGAGAATATTATTATGACTCCTAACTACACATCTAGGTCTGACAGAAGCGATAAAATAAGAGATATGCATTACCGGACAGATAGGTACAAAAACTCCTTCTTTCTGCGCACAATAAGTGAGCACAATAAAAACTGAGCTCCACTTAATACTCTCCCATAATACACGTACAACTTCACCTACCAAAACCTTACATCTTTACACCACTGGTGGCCTAACACCCCCTTCCACAAGCCCATGCGTCGGCTTACAGGGTATTTTGTAGTTAAGGAGTTTTTCATGCATTTGCGTGTGATCCCCTCAGTAAATTTCTCTCTCTGAACCCCATAAAAACTTAGACCTTACGTTTTCTCCCCCTTTCCCTTGAGTATTTAGTGTGAGTGTGTTCCCATCAGTGCATCTCTACCGGATCCCAAACAGAACCGACATAAAACGACAGGGATGTGTGCTGTACATCTTGACGTGGAGGCATGATGCAGAATAACTGCGAGGAGGCGAGTGCTTGTGTCTTCCCAAGTGAGGTGCCAATACTTTACGGCCATTTGGTGTTATTTTTATCTTACATTATTCTAAGACTGTAGAGCTCCACCTATATCATTCAAACAGGTTGTTAATGTTAGTAGAAATGGTCTTGGCCAGGAAATTAGCAAGCCTCAATTACAAAGAATATGAGGCTAAAATTCGGTCTGATTTTCCCCGAAACTTAATCATCTTCAATTAATGATTAATTGTCATGAAAGTTTAATTTTCCCATTAATTTTGCGTACACTGGATAAATTTTGAAAATTTTAATCACTAATATACATTTTTTCAGCGAGATATCACTCAAAGCATAGACAGATTCAGAAATTATTTCGCAAAAGCTGTTTATATGCTCCTTCACCGAAGAGGATAACACGATTACCTAATATTATGAGGGAGCATGGATGTATATTTATATGAACGGAAACTGAATAGGTATACTTGGTACTGAAAGCTTTGAAGTGTATTTCTAGGATTTAGATCATGCCGAGAATTTGAACCAACCTATCAACTGAATTTTTGTAAGCATTTTCCAACAAATCCTCATCTGCATTCCAATTTCATTTACCCGCGGCAAGCATTTATGGGAGCGAGCTAATTTTGCCAAATAACTGGCAGGGCGGGCAGGTAAAGTGGAATGTTTTATTTTGTAAATATGCATAATAAATGGAATGCCATTAAATTTCAACAATTAGCATTTAACTCGGCAAAACATGAAAGCGCGCGCACGTGTTTACGAAACGGGCGCCGATTCCGATTTGCTTCGCCAATAAATTAATAAATTCAGCCCCGCGACCCGGGCCGGTTAATTAAATAATTGGCTAATTAATTAGCGAAGGACACCGACAAAACTCGCTCGCGAGTGGACGCGCCGCCAATGCATAGAGAAGAGGGGTGCAATAAAAGTGGAGTGTGTGCGAGGTGCGTCAAAAAAACCTTTTTTTCTCTCGAGACTGGATCACACGAAATTTGCCACCGCCGGAAAGCGCTTAGAGCCGTCAACGCAGCGGGGACGCATACGCAGTCTAGTGATTTTCAGCAGGGTATTTGTCCTCTCAAATTTATCCAGATTTTTGAAAGCGCAGATCATTCAATCGATCTCTGTTTAATCTGGGAAGACCCAGGAATAAGTTCGTGGGTCAAAGAAAGAGGAAAGTACGTAGGAAGTGATATCAGAAGGTAAGGGAACCAGCATTAGATAGGGAATGGAGGAAGGCTTCAGTCCATAGCCACAGGGAAAGTTAAAATCTACCATGATGAAATCAACATCGATGGTTGTTCAATCCTGAGGTTTGTTGACTGAAGCCTTCCTCCATTCCCTATCTAATGCTGGTTCCCTTATCTCCTGGTATCTCTTCCTATGTACTTTCCTCTTTATTTGACCCATGAACTTACTCCTGGGTCTTCCTCTGTGGACTTTTCCCTCTATTTTACCCTCTATTATGTTCTTTAAAAATCCATGGTGCCTCAAAGTTCTTTTCTGTACACGATTCCATATGGTTCTTTCCTCTTCTACACTTCTATGCACTTCATCATTTCTCATTTTTTCCGTCTCTTTTATCTTCAGCATTCACCTCTAGCACCAGTTTTTGATGGCTTCCAGTGTTTTCTGGTAAATCAATAATTTATGCTCCCGATCCGTAGAGTGCCACACTCCACACCATTGTCTTCACATACTGTGTCCTAGTTTGAAGTCCTTTCTTCTTTGTGCACAGCCGTTGTCTTTTTACTATGGACGCCTTCTTACCTCGGGCTATTCTTCGCTTGATGTCCGTTGTACTTCTACCGTCCCACGTTGTGCTACTTCCGAGATAGGTGAGGGAATCCACTTACTCTAATTTCTCTCCCCTCAGTGTGACTTCTGTATTCAGCTTCTCTCTTCCAGATCCTGTGATTTTAATCTTCGTCTTATTTATTATTCTGTTGCATTCGGTGAGAATATGATCCATTGCTTTTAGTGACCTTTGAAGATCGTGGCAATTCCGAGATTGACAGTGATATTGTCTGCAAAGTGGAGTATTTTTGTTTTTCTCCATTAATCTTTATTCCACTAAATGCGTAAGTACAAAAGTAATATTATGTCTTCCACAGGTCGCGGTATAATATTGACGAAACTTAAGAGAGCGTATTGGCACAAACTTTGTGGAACCTATGGATTTCCATCTTTGAAAATTAACACATGTAATATTTCCACACTTATATTTTCGTCACCGGCCATGATTTCAGCACATTATGTCATCATAAGGGTGGCATAATGACCCTGATGATGGTATAATATGCTGAAACCATAGTCGTTGACGAAAAAAAAGTGTGGAAATATTACGAATATTTATTTTCAAATACTGACGAAACTTGTGGTGACAGTATGGTTTCCGAGTAAACAGGACTGTCATCAAGCAGCTTCTCGATTACCAGGGTGGTTCAGAACTTAAGTAGCTTGGATTCTCTGCGTAGAGACGCGCAAAAGCGCAACGAACGCAGTATTGCGCCCGGCAACAAGGGGAACCCCCTCCCCAACCGCCCCCTAACTGCCTTCTAACCGCGATCCCCAATCCCTTTTGAAGCGATTAATCCAAGGTGGGAAATGGGCGAGGGGTGCAAGCAATGAGCGGAGGGTGCAAGGGAAGGAAGAAGATAAGGGGTCCTAGAACGGGGCCCTGGCGCACGCCATCCCGAAAACTAACCGAAACAGCCAAAAACCCTTCACAACCCCCACCACCTCCTTCGCTCCCCGTTTCCACGAACGCATCTCTACTCTTAGCGGGGGTAAGGAACCCTTTTGGAACCGTTCAGGGCCCCTTAACCGAGTCGATTCTTCCGACTTCACACTCTCGCGTCCTCAAAGACCTTCACACTTTGTCGATGCAATCCTTCGCTCTCAACGCCCCCCCTACCATCCCTTTTACGTTTCGTCCCCCTTCGTTATCTCCTAATCCTCTCTCCCACACCCCTCTTGAGCTCCCCTCTCGTTTTTCCGATACATATATACATACATCACTCCCCCTTCCTTCCACCGAACCACCCACCTCATTTCCTCTCATACGGCCGTTCTCCTCCTCCGCCACTTGACTAGATGTAACCGTCCCGAAGTTCCTCCACCAACATGTTACCAGTCTTGTGTTGCCAAGATAGCGACTTTCTTTCACACCTACGACGGAAAACTGTAGATGAGGCGCCTAGTGACAAATTTAAATAATATGATTAATGATTATAATTATTTATGGAGCGACGTCTTCGCAACCTTTGGAACATAGTACAATTAATCAAAGGAATCTCTGCGGCAAAAAGAAACAGAATTTTTTCAGAAACAGAATCCATTATAAACTTGCTCGTAGTGTTCGTCTAATGACGAGAGACCAACAAATGACTCCAAGAAATTCTCTCTGAGGGACTTCTTATTTGGGAACGAAAACAAAGATGTTTTAAAATTCTGAGTACACCGCAAACTACTCGTGATATTTCTTTTACGTCCTCCTCCGAAAGAGCACTTCGGTTTGAAAATTCCAGAAAGGAAAATCACCTGCCATAACCGGGACTCAAACTCGGATCCCTCGATATCACCCTGAGTGCGCAATTCAGTTGCACTTCGGCTAATTTCATGTACTTTTTCCAATAGCCATTGAAATGAATTTCCTTTCAGGTGTGGCAAAAATCGTATGCGTTACGCGGGAATAAAACAGGACTTCGCCCACCGCGTTTTAACCACCCGAGCCTAAGGTGAGAGTAACAATATAACAGGTGACAATGGCCTACCTCCCACTATAGTTACGCAATATAATATTTTTTCTTTGTTAAATCCACATTCTTATGCGATCATTAGCGGTTGACTCCGTTGAAGTTACCGCGTGTCCATATCGGTAAGTCTTAGACATATTCAAGTTGATGAAATCAACGAATAAATTTGTAGTTTTCACGATGATTTGACCAGGGAATGATGTCTTTGCAATTTAACCGCTCGACAACAAATAGACCTATCGTGAAAATTGAAAAGTAACTATGCATAGTCATTCATAAATCCACATGTTACCTGAAAATCTAATTCTAGTCGACAGGCTAATGTAAGCTCACGAATAAATCTACATATTACCCTGCAAGCCACCGCAAATGTGCTTGGAAAATGGCTTGGGGTTAGCTATCACCAACATGAACTATCATGTACAAGTAACATCCATGAACAGGTATTGCACTATAGGTATGCTTTGAAGTCCACACAAGTATTAGTATTAATGTATATTGCAGCTACGTACACGAGATGCTACGGTCATGCATGGATCTTACGAAACATGATGTTAGACTATGTAGAGAATAAGTTTTTTCATTAATTTTAAAGCCAAATCGGTGTCCCCCATACAAAAAATAAAGATCTAATGTACGCTGCCCTGTACGGACTGTTTGTAGTTATTCGACTAATTTATTTTGCTTCTTTATACCATTCAGTTACGATTAGTCTATCCATCGAATTTTCCTCGTCTCATTCCGACTTGACTTTTTCATTCCACACTCTGCCTAACTCCCCCCCCCCCCACCTCTAATACGTTCCCCGTTTCCTAACCTTCACCTGTCCAAGCAAAAAAGAAAGGGTGAGAGTCTGAGATCTGAAGAGTTTTTCCTTCGACGAAAACATTTCGTGTATTTATTCATCATCCTTAACGCGCCCAGAGAGGAGGCTATCTCCGAGAGTTTTTAGCACTCGGAGCAACCCTTGGCAAGTGCGTGTTGGTTTTAGTGGTGATGCCCACTCCATTCTAAACAAGTTCCATCGCCTCAAATGAACTCTTGTTTTTGCAGGGTTCCACTCGCGGACGCCACATAATGAAATAAATCAACACGTGCTCGAGAGGTTTCCAAGCGCCTCCGAGCGGGGTTCTTTTCAGACACCAAAGGCGTCTGAACAGAAAAAAGCGAGAAATCTCGTTTATCTCTCCCATTTCCCGCATGAGTGAATTCGATACCCAGCATTAATTAAAGGCAGCTGCGTAAATGCGTGGTAGCCTTTACTCGTCCAAGCAGCTTCGTCAAAAATCATCGCTGTTCAAGTGTCACCATTTATACTACAGCTGCATCCATCAATTACGTAAGGAAAAGTTATCGACCATCTGGATGGCGCTAAAATCCCTCTTACAGCAGGTAAACGGCTATCAGAAAAAAAGAATTGATTCTGTACAGCTGCAACCAATTTTTCTAGTACGATAAACGAAAGACTAGAGTGGGAAGAGATCCAGTAATAATATGCATGAAAAAATTACAAATTATCTTTTTTCGCAGCAGAGATGTCGTAGGTGGTGGACTGAGGCGAGGCTTTATTAACATTTGGTTTTAAAAAGTTCTCGAAGTGAAAATCAGAGCTAATGCATCCTCAAATCAATAACCCTTATATCAACGAATCCACCATTTGATGTAATATACAAATCAAAGGTACTAATTGTCCTCTTCTTAAGTTTTCAACCCTGAGGTTGGTCTTCAGTAGCTCGCCACTCCGAACTTTGTTCTGCTTTCCTTTTTATCTCTTCATAGCAGGTTCAACCCTTATCGCTCATGATTTGCTCTATGTAGTACCCTAAGATTTGCACAGTCTACATCTTCCTGGACAGTTTCTTCATTCAATCATTCCTTCAATTATTGTTCAAATTATATCATAGCGACGTAGGATGTGCCCTATTAATTTGTCTCGTCTTCTATGAATGCAAATCCATAATGCTCTTCTCTCTTTTGCTCTTTTAAACACTTCTTCATTAGTTATTCTTTCTAACCAGCTAACTTTCAGCATCCTACGGTAGCACCAGGATTCAAATGCCTCTAGTCTTCTTTTCTTTTGTCTCCCAACAGTCCATGTCTCGCATCCATATAAAAAACACTCCACACATATGCTTTCATGAATCCCTTCTTTACATTTAGATTAATGTTTTTATTTGTAAGGATGTTTTTTCTTGAGTTAAAGGCGATGGGGACTAATAGTAAGTTAAAGGTAATTTTATGCTAAAACTGTCATTTACGGTTAACCAAACATTAAAAAAACTAGGACTAAGAATCATTAGATTCATAAATTTGGTCCATAGTTAAAATCTTCCTGCTTGGTAAATACTGAGGGAGATTGAGCAACACATCAACACATCGAATGCTAAATGGAGGGGAGGAAAAAAAGCCACAAAATATGCGCTATTCTGTCCATCACATGGGGAGTTATTACTGTGATTCCAAAGGCACTTTTCATTTAGAACAGACTGATACTCTAGACAAAATAATTTCCACTCTTACTCAATTCCCCATCTAATCCATCCCTAACCATCCTCCGCGATTATTCCTAGAGGCAGAAATGCCCTCAGCTGTTTTTCTTCTCCTTAAGTAAATAGCCAATCAACCATTCATGCATACAAGAAATCTGTTACCAAGTCCGCGGTGTCAGTAGTGACCGGGTAATTCCAAGAAACTATAATCCTTGATGAGTTAAGATCACAGGACCCTTACAATTGAACTCACATCCCCCATACCCAACATTTTTTTAGAGGTCTGCATCTCATAAGAAGTATTAAAGTGCGCGAAGCGTACAATAATTACATTCGCCACATCGACGACGCGACGGCAAAAGCCTCAAATAAAACGAGACATCAACAACCACCTTCGTGAATTGACTCTGAGAGTTTAAAATGCACGCAGGAAACACGTGCAAGAACAACCTTCAAGCGCATCCACGACAAACTTGCAAGTCTAACTCATTATTCAATCTCTCTCCATCTCAACCACTTGAAAGTCAAGCCAAACACCTTTTTTTCCCTCGCGCGCAAAACTCTTCACACCTGCTTCAAGGTCCTCGCGGAGGCGTCGAAGGGTTAAAAGGCCGAACGATCGATCACCCCTCGCCCATTCCGACCACAATTGCAAACACCTTTGGGATCTTACACCTCTGCCTGCCTCAGCTGCTCAACCTTTCGAGCAAAAAAGAGGACTCTCCTTCAAACTCTCACTTTTTCTCTCCCCGGCCCAAACACTTTTGCATGCCACGCCCATCTTGCACCCGCATCTTCAATCTTCATCAAACTTAGGACCAAATTAGGATTAAAAAAATAAGGAAAATTTTGATTTATACGCAAAAGTGATACTTTATCCTTTGCTAATAACAATGTCCACTTAAAAGAATTAATAACACGTTTATTACTCCACTATGTTAAGTACAATATAGTTTTTTTTCACATTTTCAGGGGGATTAGGCAGCCTCAAAGGTTACAGACTTCTGGGAAGACTGTCTTCCGTTAATTCCATGCATTGCTGTTCTATAAATAAAAAAACTTTGAAGAACAATTATCTTACAGCATAATTGAATTTCAATTGCGCCACAAAAAAATTACAAATTTTTCTCATCGAGCTTACATTACATTTTCGTGCGGCGATATAGTACAAGAACACACCATAAGATAGCGTAGCTACGAATTTATCATAAGACAAAAATATTATAGTACCAGATATCAACATTTTCGTGGGAAAAATCCATATTTTGAGTAAAATATTTTAAGTAAATATTAGTAGATATAAAAAGGCTCGGAGATAATGGTCAAGAAAATGAAATGATCGGCATTCTTAAATTTAAGTCAGATTATTGAATGATAACTTTTGTTGCCTTGAATGATGCTTTTAACGATGGAGTGCATTCTTCGGACAGTAACAAACATATTCAAATAGCAATTTCGTGGTACATAAAAAAAACATAAAGTGAATTCTCAATCAGGTTTATTTCACCGATAAAAATGTCAGTCTCATAATGTATAACTCACCTATGGCAATGCATTTTCATTCCGCAAAATGATTATGGAGTCCTTTTTTTACGCAGTCATGAACTTTGAGACTTTAATTTCTTTTTCGATTCTGGACGAAATTACCTTCTTCTGTGCCTATATTGCGCTATTTTGGCAGGGGTAGAATGTTTTCAATCAATTCCTCATATATTGGAGAAATTGGCCGCTACCAGGTTTTATGCTAACTATTCAAAGTGTTTGTGGCATTGAGTGGAGCATACAATATGCCCTTTATTATTGGGAACAAGGTTTAGTCTACTAGAGCCTCGTTTGGATGATACTTATGCAGCGACTTTGATACGGAGTCATATTTTGGTAAAAAAAATATACGTATGAATGTTTACGTTCAAGCCGAAGATGTGAACCGTGGAACAGAAAAAAGAAAGACGAAAGATGCTCTCAATTTTCGCAACATATATTCTCTACAAATAAATCAATATCGATAGGGTAAATTGAGTATTTGAGATGGACCTCATTAGTAAAAGTGATTTTAATGCTAGGTTTATGGGGATCGAGAGCAGATTTTGTTGAAATTTTACTTCGATCAGAGTGGGAGAGCAATCAATTCAAATCAACATATATGAAAATTTTGGTATTGACAAATGCCTAATGACTTGACGTACATTACAGGACGGTAGCTGGATCTGAAAAACGACGGCCAAAAATAGACAATGAATAGCACGCAAGAGTTTAACTCTCCTAATTTTAAAACCATATCTATCAGAGCCCCTAGAGACTCGGAGGCTACACGCTAGGCTTAGGTTGCTTGATAAATTCAGAACTGATATTTTTCAGAGCGACATAGAGAATATTATCATGACTCCTCACTACATCTCTAGATCTGATAGACGCGATAACATAAGAGAGATACACTGCCAAAGAGATAGGTAGAAAAACTCGTTCTTTCCGCGAAAAATAAGTGACCACAATAAAAATTGAGCTCCACTAAATACACTCCTATAATTCATGTCACCATTTCATCTCCAAAAATACTTACACCTTTACACGGCTGGTGACCTAACACGCCCATGCGGCGGCTCGCGGTGTATTGTATAGATATAGATGTAGACAGTGCAAGACGCTGCACCACTTCGTGAATCCCTCCCGGGCCGTCAGCCGAAACAAAAGGTGTATTCGCATCTCTACCACGGCTCGTATCATCATCCATCGAACTTGCACTTCAGAACCGCCGATCAACTATGTGGACATATAAGTGCGATACCTTTCCATCCACACGACATTTAGCACAATTTAAACAACTGTTTAAAAACTAGAAGGGAGACCGCGTATATGAAAGAGGCTCATGATTTTACCAGACGGTAAAAAACCAACCAACATTTTCCCAAATATCCCCCAATCAGAAAGCCAGACATAGGAGACGTGCCGCATCACGCGTCGTTCCTTAAAATGAACACGCACTTTATCATCTCTCACGCTAACTTTCCTCTAAAGCCTTTCTCTCGATCTCAGCGGCAGTAAGTGTTGTCGTGGGAGATCAGCACCTTAAGGTCAAGCAGTTTCAAGGGCTCACGTCCCCATACCATGCGTCCCTTTTATGTTAAATTTCCCTACTCCATCTCCACCAACTACTTTCCCCGTGTAATTTTTCACTGCTCCCTATAACATTTATGTGCTTAAGATGTAGAATATTCCAGCCATTTTTAACGCTTAACTCATTATTCTCTAACTGTGCATGTTGCAATTTTTTAAGGGTTTATTCACCTTTCACGCATCTGTATCACTTGTTATTTAGAATAGTAAGATCTCAATAATTACATCACCGAACAAGCTGTAATTCTAATGATGATATTGCATTTTCATCCTTTATTATTCTAACGTAAGTGGGTATGAAGACTGCTGTGATACACGCTATACTTGTACTGGTGGAAAATTATCGAGAATTTGAAAGAAAGATACAGGGGTACATTAATGAGTAACAGTTCCTTGGTGATTTTCTATTGGAAATATATACCAGAAACTCACATTTGATTGCTCTTCCACTTTGATCAAAGTTAAATTTCAACTAAATCTGTTCTTGATTCCCATCAACCTGGCATTGAAGTCGCTTTTACTAGTGAGGTCCATCTCAAATACTCAATTTACCCTATTCAATGTCTTTTCCTTTGCTATTGCCATTTTTACGAATAGAACATAACATTAAATACTGATAAAAGTAATAGATTTCATAAACATACCTTAGGCATTATGATACGATCAGATATAACAACGCCATAATAATCTATCAAGTGTTTTCCAAAGTTCTTACACAAAATCACCTATTGAGGCAGAATTTGGAAAGGATAGTAGAAAAACCTCATTAGAACAAAGCAGATTGAGAAGAAATAACGCCGCATTATATTAACCCAAAAATATTAATAATAGCTCAGACCAATGAAAAAAGTAATAGAAACTCAAAGGGAGAAGCTCAAAAATATTCCTTTCCTCTGTTATCTCATTTAAAACACTCTGACATCCGAAGGGTAACCTGACCTATCGACACGGGATACAATCACTAAAATTTTAGCACAAACTTACTTTTATTCATACCTTCCCCGCAGATAAGACAAATCGCTTTCGGGACATGAGCGGCCGATGATAGTGTAAGGTGATATATAAATGTTTGATAGCCCCAATGCAAGGGAAACTGCTAAAGGTCAATTAAGTTGCCAAATTTCAGAGGGGGGGACACAATTCATCACATGATTTGCTGAAATTGGATGTAATTCAGCTGAAAATTTTGCAAACTTTTCAGCTGAATTACATCCCATTGCGTAATCGTAAGCTTTCATGAAAGCTTACGATTGCAATCATTAATCACAAAAGCCATGGTCATTTAATACATTTCCGAATTTCTTCTCACAGACATAAAGTGAAAGTAAAGTCAATCCTTCACGTAACAGCGTGGCATCAAATCCTATTGAAACTTGGACAACTAATTTGGAAAAAATAAAAGATGGTTTACATTGACCACTTAACTCTTTTTTTCATCAAATCAATCCATCTGGAGCATTACCCAGCTAAACAAATGAATTCAGTTCTGTGTATTAGGAATTATCAATAGTAGCGAGATGCTGCCTCTTTAAGTTTGAACAACAAATAATTGAAAATGGTTTCAATTAACCACTTAGTTCTTTTTTCATCGAACCAATCCATCTGGAGCATTACCCAACAAACCAAGCAAATTCATTCATGTGCATTAGAAATTATTAATACTATCGAGAAGCGACCTGGCAGGAATAGTTCGTTTTTCACAGCAATGATTGTGCACGAAGAAATTCATCCAAATCATTCAATAATTCCTTCGGTATACTCTGTTAACAATTCTCTAGCACCAAGTTTTAGATATTCGCCAAGTTTCCAAAAAGTATGATTACCAACAACATTCCTTTAAACACGAAGGTCATATACATCATCCCATTTTCAAGAAACCTAATCTTATATGAGAAAAACCACCTCTTGAGAAATTCGTCCGGAATAAGTGTTTGATGAATATGAAAAAAGACGATAGCCCGTAAATCATTGGAAGCCAGCTCTTTTTCACAGTTGAGAAGCCGTTAGTACAAACACTGATGAATTATGGCTGTATCGGCTATCTCCGAGGACAACAATGCACGTAGAGGCGATCGAACGAGAAGAGAGGCCGGTTTTCATCCACCTCGTTACGTAATAGACGTGCCACGCATTATGCATGCATCCCCTGCCCTGCCTAACCAACATCTTTTATATCCCAGGCACCACACAAAAGAGAAGATTTTCTGAGAGGCACCCCTTGATAACATCAGAGGGGGAGGTAGGAGTTTTTGGTGAGTGGTATGTATTCCTCCCATCATTTATAGAACAAACACGGACAGAGGAGAGATAAGGTTAGGAGAATTTCCTATGCGTGACCCCATTTTTACGGGACTGAAACAGAAAATTAAGAAAAAAAAAAGACATTCAACCTCCAATTTTCTCCCGCCCCCTCTATCTATGCTTACGGTTAACTTTTTTTTAATCCTGCCAAGAGCGACAAAGGGGGGTGGGTAAAAAATTATTCTATCTCATTCTCTGTAACCCTCTTCTTACCAGCCCCCTTTCCCGCCCCTTTTAACACCTTCAATCCATCGGATCTCATCAACCTCTCTCTTGTGATCGCGGGGAACCTTTTTAAAAAAAATACGAGGAGGCGTGTAGGGAGGAAAGAAGAGGAAAAAAATACGCACGCCCCCCTCTAGCCATCTTGTATCGAGCAAGGGCTCACTCAAGTCACAATGTTAAGGCCCTTCCCAAATAACCCGAGTATCCGGACGCCATTCTTGCTACCCACACTTCCTCGATCCAGTATCGGAGCAATCTATCCGCCGCCCATCGAGCCTTTCTTCTTTCACATAAGACGCGCTAGATAAAAAAAGTATCTCTTCTTTATCCTTCAATTTTGGTGAGGGAGTAAGTGGATTCCAGGGAAGTGCTCAATTATGCCCTTTGAAAACACTCATTCTCAATCCAAAAAAGGGTTCTCAGTCACAACAAACGCGAAATCAGATATATAGCTGTGTATTTCCTTATCAAACACGGTCAATAGTGAAGTGCTATAAGCATGACGAAGGCTCAGAGAATGAATAACATGAAATCAACGAGTGCTGATTGTGAAGATTTTCCCCAGTTAAAGGCACTCAACCTCGCACAGGGAGCTTTTAAGTATGAATTAAGTCGTGATCATGTCATTATTCAGCAGAAAAAGTATTTTAATATCAATATTTGTGCAAGACATCAGCTGGAAAAAATATAACCAACACAATCAAATTCGGCAGATTTTGTACAGCAATGGGACTAGTAAAGGCAAATATATCAGAAAAATGTATTCAAGGAAATTTTTTTACATTTTGAGTACAGAGTGGATAACGATAGGAGCCAAATAATGCACGACAAACAAAAGAGAAATTCATGTAAACCAATAAAACTATTTTATGTGTTAAATGAATGGAGGGCTGCAATCAACCAATCTTAGACTTTCACGACTAATGAGGATGTGTTAAATATGGGGCCTTTCCGTTCATACATGATATTCGATGATGCATTAGATTTACTTATTTCGGCAGTAAAAAGACCGCTAACTTTTCTTATGACTTACTTATGATCTATAGACTCAATTGACTCAATATCTTCTCCATCTACATCTACGTACTACCCTGAGAGCCACCGCATAGGCGTGTAGCAGGGGGTGTTTAGACACCAGCCGTGAAAAGAAGTAAAGGAATAGGTTTTGGGATGTGTAATGGTGAAGAGTCTTATAGGTGTGTTTGTGGTGGAGCTCAGTTTTTATTGTTGTCACTTATTAAGCGTAAAAATAACGACTTGTTGTATCTATATTCTCTGTGTCGCTCTTAAATACACCTGTTCTGAATTTCTCAAGCAAACTAAGCCTAGGATGTCGCCTCCGAGTCTCGAGCGGCTAGCCTAGTCTCATATTCCAAAGATCAGCCAGTTCCTTAAATTTGTGGAAATTTTCCGTGATGTCTCAGTTAAAAACTTTGATACGTGCGTTTATGATGTTCCACATTGTTTTGCTTTTTTAGTTAATAATCAACCATATGATGTTTTATTTCAACCACGTTGACAACTTAACCGACACCCGAAAAATAGCATTACCCTTTGAAGGACACCGTATAAGGCTTTTTTAGTGAAATTCTTTCAATAAGTCTAACTGAAAAAAATATTTCGTAATAATTGTAGAATAGCAAAGTAATCATTCATCGTTTCCGAATTATTCATTGAGAATAATTAATGCCAGGCGCAGAAATGAGATCGACTGTATAAAAATTACGGAGGGTTCTTTTCTTAGAGATTTCCTCCTATTTTTCCGGAGTAGTAATGAAAAAACTCGCATTTCACGTAATACAACCCTCCTTTTTGTTTCATATCTCTGGACTGAGCCCTTGGCTGGGAAATCATTGCTATTAGACTCGTCGTCCAGAATGGACGAGGGTCGCCTCTCGAGATATTTCGCCTTTCTCGGGTCCCACTTGAGACGACGAACGCTGGGGGGTGAACCCAAAGCCCTCCACTTACTCTATAAAACATCACCGCTCCCTCAAACCGACGCGCGACCCCCAGTTCCCACCCTCGGAAAGCCTAACGACTTCCACCCACCACCGCCAACTAGCCAACCCCTCCTGGCGTTTCTATCCCTCAGCCCTTAACCTGTCCTCCCATAACTACACCTCCAACCGCCCTCCTCCTCCGTCTCCTTCATCAAATCTCACAACGAGACGTGTCTCAAATCTCCACCAATTTTTGTTGGCGGTTGGTCTGTTTTATTCCATGCAAGACCTGGGTAAGGTGAGTTATATAGGGCAATTTTACACGACACTTGGGTCAGCACTGAAATTAAGCACCGAGGAACCGGATATATACATGTCTATGATACCATTTACTTTCGTAGCAATCAAAGTCAAAAGAATCTAATTATTGCCGATGGCTCCATAAAAACGGCTCCCTATTTACAAGTGAAAAAATAACTTGGTTTTCTTTCACCACTGACTTATTTTCTTGGTACAACATGTTTCGACACAACGGTTTCATCATCAGGTACAAATTCAAAATAATTTTCAAGAGGTATATATACATCATAATGGGTTTGGGATACCTCTACCTCTCTAGAAATGTTTTTTTATTTATACCTGATGAAGACACCGTTGTTTCGAAACATATTGTTTCAAGAAAATAAATCAGTAGAAGAAAATCAAGTTATTTTTTCATTTGTGGAAATCAACTTCCACGTAGTTGAGCCTCGAACCATGGAATGATTCCTTATAAATAATTTCTGCGTAATGCCTTGTCCTTGCAATCAACTTTGCTTCTTTTACTATAATGCAATGCTCCTTCTACGCACTTATATCCTTGGGACTCCAATATCATTCCTCTTTAGAGTCTCTTCTACAACATTCACCCATGACTTTCTCGGTCTGCCTCTTACTCTCGCACATTCAATCGGTTCTCAAGTATCTGTTCAGTTAATCCACTCCCTCCCATTTTCTCGACATTGCTCAGCCGACGAGGCATACTCCTTTCATGTAAGTCCATTACTGGAACATTCAACTTATATTGTTTCACGATCCACTCATTTCTAACCCAATCCTTCCTATGAAAAATCAAATTGACTTGGAAATGTTTTCACACAGATTTATTTTAAACGACCGTTTTCATGTGTTACCAATAAAATCCTAGGAAAAATTACCAATTTAATTTGATTATTCATAAAGTATATTCACAAAGTAAAGCCCGAAACCACTGAATTATTAATTATGCATCCTACTTTTCCAGCAAATCATTAGGTGCCCCACTTCCACAGTGTGGATCCCTTTCTTCTGCTTATCCTGACATCTTCTGAGGCCTCTGCCGTAAATTTAGGAACGTAAATCGGATTCGATGCCTGAGAGACAGATTGAAGGATGCCTAGTTTAACGTAGTATTGGCATTTTGGCCTCAATTTTTAAATCTAGTATCAATGAATAGAGGTCATCAGAAACTAATTGACTGTGGTATATTTATCTTGGACACCATCACTGACATTTCATTAAGGCCAATTTCATTGATTACATTTGCCATTTGGGAAATGAACATTATACGCACCTATATTTTAATAGAAAACGTTACATAGATGATTTCAGCAATTAACTGGAGATCTGTTGAAATATTTGTAAATTTTCCTAATATATTGGTATAAATACAACAACAATTTAATTTTCCATTAGTAAAATCGTTAATCTACCAAACAAATGAAGATATAAACGAAGACATAAAAACTCATACCAATGACCTCGGGAAATTTAAGCAAAAAAGTTGAATTAATAAGGAAAGAGGTCAATAGCAACAACACGTCGAAGAAAAATAGCAGACATACAAGGGTATAGGATGCCAAAAACTAATTCGACAGAGCAGCTCCGAACTACAGTAATACTTGCTGGTTCACATTCTGAGCACGTCCTCTTTCTGGTGCCTTGAACACCTCCCATATTCAATTATAACCCACTCATAGATGATGAAAGCAATACTAGTAAATGTTAATTTAATTCAATGTGTTTTAAAGATTCGACTCTCGAATTAAAAATACAACGAATATAATCAACACTATATTCTTTTTTTCCTGGTCAATTTCTGTGCATTCCTATCCCACTTTCGATCATGAGATCATATATGTGGAGATGCTAACGTAATAGAGTCAAGCACTCCAATTTAAAACTCAAACACTTCTCCAGCACGTCATACACAGCAAATTTAATCCAAATGTCATGAACAAACAAACAGAGCTACTGCGACGACTTGTTATTCTTGTTTAAACACCGTTATTTTGGCCACTATTGAAAAAAACTCATTTTTTCAAAACATTTTAAATACATTTGGAAAGTTTGAAAGAGTAATAATACCATTCCTTCGGGGGTGGTAAGCTTTTTAGGTCTCTTTATTAATATAACATGCAGGATGAGTATATATACTACCATGCAGGACGAGCTTCGCCCAAAACTTGTGCACAAATATGTCAACAGGGTAATTATGAATATGTATATGTGCACAAATGTACAAAAACACGCAAGCAGCCCTCTTGAAGAGGAAAATCGGGCGCACACGTGCCTCGCTTGACCAAAAAAAATGCATTTTCTCAACAAAAAAGTTTAGTCCCTCCCGTTATCCCCCGTCCGTATCTCCCTCCTTCCACGGCAGCACCTACCGGCATCATCACTGCCGCATAAGCACACGAAACTCGGCAACAACCAGTCCCCAAATCTTCCTTTTCCAAGCTCCGTTCCTCCACCTTCCCCACTTCAATCCAGTCTTCCCTTCAAACCCACCGGCACTCTTTTCCCGTACTCCTCCTCCAACCCCCAACCTGTAATCGTTCTCCATCCTCCATTCCCTCGTAAGCGTATTCTCCTCTAAACCTCCCTCGAACGAAATCTTTCCCCGCCTGCATTTGAATCGCTCCATCGTCTCCCTCATCCCTGAACACTTTTAAGGGGAGCACAGCTCGTTTTGTTTTTTTTTTCGACTTTCTTCTTTTTATTTCCAAGGGGTTAGTATTGTTATCCAATAGTGACTGCCTCGAGCAACGATCGAAGACGAGGAAAGAAGAGGGGTTTCTTCCAAACTTTTCCCCAGTCCTTAACACCTAAGTCTAGTTCATCGAAAAAACAAAACTTGGAACCCTATCATCCACCGAAGGAGTATGTTATCACGAGTGGAAGGAGTAGTAAGAGTTCTTTGCCGAGACTTTCAAAAATCGATTGAATAGCTCAAACTGTAACTAACATCTTACGATTGACCTTGGATTAGAGGACAAATGGGAAAAAAATTGCCGATAGCCAACGCCCTTCGAGAAACTTACTCTTCGAGCCTCTCTTTCATGGGGTTCCATGACATAATATTGATCAGACTATGTATATATAATGAGATAAAGTACTTCACAAGACAAACGCTTGAAATATTTAAGTAAACCGATTAATGAAAATATCAAAGATTAGTCACCTTATTGGTGACTAATCTTTGATTACTCAGAACAGAGTAGAAAATTCGAGTTCGGAGTTTAAGCTTTGAACTTCGTTTCCCCATATATCAAGATAAACAAAAGCTACCATAGTACAAGCTTCACAGTAGCTACACACATAGTATTAGATACACCGTAGCTAATACTATAGTTTTATAACATGGATGTTAGTTCAAGTGTTTTCACTGAATTTTGGGACCTCGACTTCAGTCCGAACACGATAGGATTACCGCTCAACATTAGTTCAGCAGAAAATTCCCCAATAAATGTGTTGCATCTTTATCCTAAAATTTCCATTATTTACTATTTAGAACTAGTTTTAATTTAATGCAGTTTTAATAGAAAGCGCTGCAAAGTATATCATGCGAAATTATAGGCTGAGATAAAGCGATATCTCTCAACTATCAAAACTAGAGCGAGAAAAATCCATTGTGGATTGAGATTCGAAACTAGACCTTTTGTATGTATTTCCCACAGCGTTCAGAACTAATGCTTGAATTATGCATCCAAAATTTCTAAGTTAAGCAGTTCCAAGAATGACTGAGATATTTCAATGCCAAACAAACGCTCTCGTCTTTGGTGAATTTTGACAGCAAGCCAAACAAATTTTGAGAGTTTCCCCTAGGAGAATCCTCCGGTAATTTCCTGACTAAAGTCCTTCAATAGTTTTAACCACCGCGCAAGGGAGGAATAGCATTCCGGTTACAGTTGTCTTCCGCAGCCGTCTATTTGAAGTTTCACACGCCTAAGTTTCATAGTCTTCCGTATTTGAAGCGGACGAACGACGATGAAGTTACGGCGGAGCGGCCTTGCGCAGTTCACTCTCCGCGCGAAGACTTATGGTAGTGGTGCCGAAAAGTGAGCTGGTAGGAAGAGTGACGAATAAAGAGTGCTGACTGGTGTTGCAAATGTCATAAAAGCCACTCACTTGTAGACACTAGACTGGAATTAAACTTTTTACATACTTTTCCAATCTACTCAATTGTAAGTACACGTAGTCACGATTGAAAACATGGTTTGCTTCTTCAAACGTTCCCAAATTTTCTTCCCTTTGATGCCAAATTCCGAAAAAAGGGAATACTGAATAATAATTCACACTGTTTTTCTCGATAGAATTGTTGAAGGTAATATGCAGAGCATATCTATGAATGAGTGTTTTCTCTGGGAAGCGAGAGGCGCGGTGCTCATAATGTTCTCATCCCGACTTTATGATATGGCAGCAAAACCTGGGTATGCGGTAAATGTATGTATAGGAAACGGTAAATGACGTGGAAATGGGATACCTGAGAAGTGTTACCGAGGAAAATAGGATTGAGGTAGGAATGAGCGGGTGGTGCAAAAATGCGGGTTGGATCCTTCAGTAATGGATGTATATGAAAGGAATGTGCTTTGCTGGTTTAGCTATGACAACGGAGTGCATGCGTGTCTATTAGCAACACAGATATCAGGTCGCAGAGAGGAAGGTGGGTAAAAAAGGTGTTAACCACGTCATTAGTTGGTGTATATGGTGAAAGAGATATGCAAGAGAAAGAATACTATCAGTCTCAAGAGGAAGAAAACGTGTATAGAGCAATGTCTAATGCAATAAGACAAGCGAAAGTGTTTTTAAGTAGAGGAGGTATTGGGGGAAATTATTATTAGGGGACCAATATTCTAGACTAGAGACATCAGCAATAACTAACTTCTTAGACCTATCACTCCCAAAAGGGAGTATGTATGGATATATGCATCTTCAACAAACCGAAGTACCCGAGTTTTCATTTGATTCAACGTTTAACTTGCTACAAAATTATCAAATATTAAAAAATTTCCAATTCCAATAAAATACTAGAATGATGTTCTTTCTTAAAGCTGAAATGTATTAATCTTCTCCATCTTATTGCTCGGTTTTGACTCCTGAATGGCAGCCTCAGCTTAAAACCGACTGCGCGTTTAGGTAGGTTTACAGTCGCAATTTTCTTGTTGTAACTGACTTACGGCTTAACTTTCAACGTGTACGTTACGAGTAAGCCCACTTTCAGAAGTTAAAAAAGTTTGGCCGTAAAATAGTCTCTGGCAGAAAAACTAATAACTATGCAAACAACAACCGATTTGGATCTACTCTAATTCGTCAAATTATTTAGGTCAGAGGAAAATCCTCCGCTAGCTCTTGAAGAAGAAATTTGCGGAAGGAAATCGACATAGTAATGTCGCCCTCAAGTCGAGATACGCCAGGCTTTTCTTTCACAATCTAAAATGGCCAATATAGCTAGTTAAACTGTATTTTATCCTCATTGCACTACCAACTGAAATAATCATAGCAAATCAAGTGAGGCGTCCGCGACAGGAAGTGTTTACTATATAATTATCTGCAGGCGGGCCGGGTGCCCGTGTATTGAACGACGCTGACAATGCCGGTTATTAACATATTTATGGACCCATGATCAGCTATAAATAATTTATTTTTCACGCAGAATAAGAAATTTATATAGCCTCTCAGATGAGAAAATATGCTCTAGTCATTTGAATTCGGTCGAATGCTGAAGTTACTTCAGGAAAAGGTGAAAATTAACCTTCCCAAGAGGCAATCTAGTAACTGTTACAGTGAATCATAAATATTAAGCAGCAATACACTTCCTACAATCAAGAACCTGGTTATCACATTGACCTACATATTTTAGCAAGTCTTTTTTTGTGATCTGTTCACATATTATGCGTGCGGAGCAGAAGTTGTATTAGTCAAACATTGACATTCTTGAGATTAAGAGGCAAGATAAAGACTATTCCGAGGTAAGTGAAATTAGTCCATTGTTCTCTCTTTTCCTAACAGGGTGCGGCACATTCCTACAGCTTTCAATAACTTCCCTTCTTTTGTCCTCCTTTACTGTTTTTCTCATAACAATGTTTTTGGACTCACATCCCCACTCCAATGCAAGAGAGACTGATCTAAGATTGTGAGAAGACGTGGCATACACCTACCACGTCTTGCAATTCATTGAATTAAAAATAAAGCACAAGCGGGATCGGGTTGGTGTGGTGGTTAGAGTACTCGCCTACCAAACGGGCGGCCAGGGTTCAAATCCCTGTGGTGGTGGATGTTTTTCAGAGGAACCCGATCCCAACTTGAGTGTCTTGTGGTGGGCACTTTAAGTGGAGTACTCCGCCTGTCGGATGAGTCGTTAAGCCGTGGTCCCCTTGGCGCTTTTCGCTAAGAGCAGTCGAATGCCGACGCCGGGCTTCTATCCACCCTTCCTCCCTTACCTATCCCATATGGCGCAAATGACCCTAGCCGTCGGTCGCCTCCCCAAATATCCAATCCAATAAAGCACAATACCGTTTTTTCGCTCATGTCTTCGCCTCCTCTTACTTTAATGGGCGAGTACCAATTCAGCAGCCTGCCAGGTATTGATTTGCCATTGATAGTTTACAGGGGAAGCATAAAATACTTGCGTCTTTCATCGCGGCTGTCACGCACGATTCACATTCCACGGTTGATGGGGAGATTTCACGCCCGTAAGTTACTTACACGTCACAGTCGTTCGAAATTCTCCTCTGAATACTTTTTTACGTGCCAATGGCTCATTTGAATCGTAAAATACCATTTCCTGAACCATACACCAATCTCTGCATATTACTCTGCTATCCGCCGCATGAGCGTGAGGCAGGGGTTGTTAGGACACCAACCGAGTAAATGTAAAAAGATATAAGGTTTTGGTAGGTGAAAGTTTACGTGTATTATGGGAGAGTATTTAGTGGAGCCCAGTTTTTATTGTGGTTGCTTATTGTGCGCGGAAAGAACGAGTTTTTGTACCTATCTGTTCGGTAATGTATCTCTCTTACTTTATCGCTTCTGTCAGATCCAGAGATGTAGTATGGTGTCATGATAATATTCTCTGTGTCGTTCTGAAGTATCGAAGGAGTAGATGAAGGAACTGCCACGGCTGATCCATGAGTTTCACGTGCCTAGGAACGAATAGAACCAATTGAAGATATTTGTTACACACAATAAACGCGTTGTTTTTCCTCGATTAGACTTCCAATTATGTTCATATAGCAAACCTCCTGATGGAAAACCCCAAGATAAAGTGACGTAATGATAATGTCATTAATTTAATTTATAATCAGACACGATAATTTTTCATTTAATTCTTATTCCACCCAAAAGAAAGAGAAATGAAGTAAAGGTAGGAGAAAAATAATCAATGGTTTAAAAATAATATTTTAAGCATACCTGCATAACTATTCCACATACATCCCTTTCAACCATTGCTTTACCAAAGCCTCATGTTTTAGATTGATCTCTTTTACTCCAGTTTTTTACCCTTCTTTCATAGAATATCTTCTTCCCTTATTTAACAAGCATAACTTCCTATACCACATTGCTTTCTTTTGACTACAAATTTTCTCCGATGCAGAGGTATTATTCTCCGGGCTCTAACTCGGAAAAACACCGTCTTTCGAAGAACTTATGATAATGCCATGAACATTTAGGGTTATTCAACTGTCTCTCTCATTCCCTGAATATTGTTAACTTCAAGTGGAACGCTTGTTTCAATCCAGCATTACACCAAGGCTACTGATTTACGTGCTTTCTTCATTGATTCTGACGCTCCAATTCACTCCAAACTACTGCCAAGTCCTAGAAAGCTATTTGAATGGACAAAAAAGTACTGTCAATCTTGATCACACAAGTCGAGGGAGAGTATGATCCCATTTATCCATTCTTTTTTCCTCCATTAAGACATCATTGTTTTTCATATAAACTTTCTCATTATCATATTTAACAGTATTAGTTTTTCAGTAAGTGAAAACATGTATGAGGAGCGTGGCACTCTATGAATCAGTAGCATCGACCATTGAAAAAGCTGCCGAGGAAAGTCGAAACTTGGTACTGGAAGAGGATGCTAAAGATGAAATGGCCGGACAAAATAAGAAATGATGAAATGCACAGAAGAGTAGAAGAGAATAGGACCATATGGAGACCATAAAAAAGAAGAAGATAGATTGAACACATCCTGAGACACAATAGGTCTGTCATTGTTTACAGCACTACCGATCAAAAATATCATACATTCCCGTATTGAATATGCAGACAAGATACATTTATCCCCCGGCACGGCAAGTGGATTCCATTTTCAAATTTGTACAATTTAATTGGATTTTATATTGAGCAAGATATTTCATGTACAGATCATAACTATAAGAAAAATATATATATGATTTTCAAACGTTGCAAGATTTTAACAATCAAGAGGGCTGAGTCTAAAAGGTAATTGAAATGAAAATATTAGGAAAACAATCATTAAAATCTTGAAAGAGGAGCAAGGAAAGAGGTCATCTGAAAAATTCCAGAATCAACAATAACATCAATTGCAGCGTGAATACCGAATACATCGTAAATACTTGTCAGCGTGAATTTCAGTTCCATATGTGTCGGAGGCACAAAGACGCATCAATCTATTTTTCAGTATTTTCAATTAATGATCCTCAAGTATATAGGAAGCGTGTATATCATCATAGTACCTCAGCAATGGATCCTCAAATTAATTGAAACGACTACGACGAGCTGAACGTAAGAAGCACCCAACTATTCGCTCCGTCGCATCCCAGAGGAACCTTCCATTATACGCGAGACCCTTCCATTCAACCTTAGCGAGTAAGTGCCATCGCAAAACGCCGCGCAGCTTTCTCCAAATTCGAGGTTTTTGACAGGCACACCGCACCACGTCAATAACAACTTCGAGAGGTTGATTTTTTTATCACTCGCGACGCCAATTGCAGAGGCGGTCCTTTTCTCACGTCCCTCCTTACGTGACGCGCGACTCAAAAAAAAGAGCTCATGCGATCATCCAGCTCATTCCATCGCTACAAACTGCTCCGACCTACTTCTCCGAGCGACAACAAAAAACGGGAGGTTGCACGGAGCGGAGGACGAAGAGGGCGCGAGTTGTACACACACACACAGGCTACTGCACCGACCGAAACTCATCCCCGAAGTAAATTAACGGGAGAGAAATGGGGAGAGGGAGGCGATAAAATCCAAATCCCGCATTTCATTTCCTCCTCTCCCCGCTCCAGCTAAACCCGCCCTCGCAAGAGTTCAGCGATAAAACGGCGAGTGACAAACGGAATATTCGAATTACCAGATAACGATAATGAACGCCGTCGTTAAGGAGATCGAAGGTGGGGTGAAAGGGAGTGGGAGAATGGGAAACATCACGAATACCATTACTTTCCGGGGATTGGTGGGCGGAGTCTGTTCAGTGGGGATGGCACACGCGGGACCTGGGCCACAAGCCCTCCTCGTCTCCGGTCGCGACTACCGCCATTCGGGCCCGCTCGACCCGTCTGAAAATTAGCCTCGGCAATTCGGGACGCGTGAACTTAAAAGTCGAGCAGTTCAGCAAAATAGCACCAAAGATTGACCTACACGAAGAGAATATATTATTTGAATTTCTTGCACTTTAAATCTCCATTAATTAAATGCGCCCACTTAAAATATGCTGACAAAGAATGATTTACATAACAGCTTCTTATCAGGAACATTGAATTCTGATATTCGAATAAATATGTTCGAAACAATACAGTTTGTATTGCTGTCATAATATTAGACCAGTTCAGAAAGCTGTCATCAATATTATGGAGGACACCAACTTTTAAGATAATATAATAATATAAATCACAGCAACGTAACTTGTATCTCTCTTATTTAACAATTGAAATAAATGCTGTCAAAGTTTCCTCATCTTTAATTAATTCATTAGGGGTAAATTAAAAAATACAATATATATTAATACAACAGGGTCACTAAATACTTATTCTCTTCCGTCTGAGTGCTAACCCACCCAATACAAATGGGTCTCATTTGCCCCTGCAAAAATGTCCTTCTTGTTAATGACTGATACACCATCAGAGCAAATTTTCACAGATAATAAACTCGTCCCTTTAAACATGCAAGAAAATCAGGGTTGAAAGGGTTGCACCTAGATAAACAACATATGATCGAAGGCTTCCCCGGCGATTGCTGTAGATATAGACCTCTCGGGCTTCCAGCCGGGTGATGGTGGACTGTGGAAAATATACTGGCAGGATAAGCAATCAAAATATATCTAAATTACATACGCAGGTATTTTAAGACTTCAGTAAAATAAAATAGTAACGACGTAAAATCACCAACGTTTCTTTTCATCGCTTCTAAAATTTCCGGACACAAGGAATTTTACTTTCTCAAGCTTGGAGAGACCAATTTTTGAAGATTCCGGGACTAGCCACGGTATTACATACCTTTACGGAGTCGCCCGCCAAGGCACGTAGGTGCAAAATTCCGCAGGAGAAAAAAATAATTCATAATCTAAACCCCACAAAAGTCAATAGGAGATTGTGACACCTTGGTTGCTTAAGCACTCGGCGCAAAATTGAGGTATCTTAGTTCAAATCCCGATTTTTCTTCAGTGATATTTTGTACATTGAGAGACCTTTTCTAAATTGGCATTTGAAGACACGCCCTTCCCCGGAATTAATTCCAAAATAAGGACCGAGGCCGCTTAGAATCTACATGGTATATTAGACAGGTGTTTCGGCTCTCGCAGCAGGATTACAACTTCCACCCTGTTTTCAAGCTCTCGCTTATACCCGGGGCAAGGAAGAGGTGGGAGGAAAGGATGGGAAGGGAAGGTTAGCTAAACCACAGCCCCTTCGAGGCCGACACCAATGAGGCGGATTGAGGTCAAAAGGACCTCATGGGCCTCCGCCTTCCCGAAGTGCTCGTATTAGTTTGGTTAACCCAAACAATTGAGACGAGTAGCCGTCGGTCTCGCTTTCGCGAAAGACCTACCGCACATCTTTGTGGACCGAGAGAGCCCGTTGCCCAATTACTTAGGATTAGGTATCTCTCTGGCTCACTTTTCGGGTTGACGCCGTGCGGTCTGCCGAAGTACGTCCTCGAGTCGGGGACCACCACGAGGACCCATGGAGGGTCAATTCGGACCAATTCTGGTCAAAGCGTGGGTACAACCCTTCTCTCAGTAGTTCTCGTCAACCCCTAAGTATTAGACAGGTATATTAGACAGGTTGAAAACACCCAGAGATCAAAAGCTATGAATGTATATGTTAGCGATACAATATCTAATATCATGCCCATGAATATGAATATTGCCGCGTGAGAAAATTTAAAAAAGGGTTGTTAATCCACAAAGATGACTTCCTGGAAGGAGCACCTGTGACTTCAAATTACATACCTACTTTAGCAATCTTAAATGTGCGGTGAGACGAAATCAAGTGGTCCACCTATGACTCCAGAGTCCATTCATTGCAATTCCATCAATGCTAAATGAAATAATTTTTAAGGAAGAAAAAAACCACAAGTACTCTAATATTATATATTACAAGTAATTAAATTTTTTAATAAAATCCACGAAATCATCTTTCTAAAAAAATCTACACATTAACTGCTTTCCATTGTTTGAATCTTTCAACTGTAATTTATTTCCGAGTGAAAAGCTTTAAAAATCCTTATTTTTTCTATAAAATCGGTTTAACGCGCTAGTATTCCAAAATACGCAACAAAAATCTGGCTTTGTTTTGAAACCAAGGTCGCCAAAGAGCTGAGAAAAGGTACACGGAAAAGTAAAAAAAAAGAACAGGGCGACAATAAAATCCACGTGCCATTCGACTACGGTAAAACAAGTTCTTGGCCTAGTTGAAAATAAAAGAAGGAGAAGAAGAAGATGCTTTAGCAAAAGCCACCGACTCCGTAGCACGGAAGGAGATGGCTCGAGAAGAAAAGAAAAGGCGAGCCGGGAAGGACACACACAAAGTCTCCTCGCTGGCTGCGCCGCTCGTTGGGCGTGACCGTAAATTTCAGGGCGCGCTGACGCCTTCCGGAAATCGTTTTATTCAAGCCTCGCAATTCGCGGACTCCCTCCCCATCCCTCCTCCCTGAGTTTTATACGCAAAAGGGGTCGCGACATTACTCCACGGACTACTTTCTCGATTGCATTCAATTTGTTCGCCACCACCATTCTGCCTCCTCCTCTTTCCACAGAAATCCACTTCGATCCCTAGAGTTCGACCCAGCAGTCTCCCCACATAAAAGATACGTCGAAAATTCGCGGCCTAAGATTGAAGGTGTTTGAAGCAATTTTTGTATACGTGCAGATTTGGGTGATGCGTATTTTTATAGTTAATGTTAGTGGACATATGTCTAAAACAAGGAGGGATACACGAAAGAACTCTCTCAAAAGGAATTTTGAACGAATTAAATGACAAAAACATTTACTCTAATTAAAAAAGGACGAATATTAGATTTAACGTCTGCTGAGAGGATAAATAAAACTCTGTCTTTTTTCATTTGGTTGTATTCCATGATTAACAATTTTTAAATACGTAAATAAATAAACCAGACACGACCCAGGTTTCGACGAATGATCGCCATTATCAGGAACGAAGATGACGATGTTCACCTGATGATGATGATCATACGTCGAAACCCGCGTTGTGTCTATTTATTTATTTACGTGGTATTGTAAACGTTTTGTGGATAAAGTTTGTTACACCGAAAGGATCATTTTGCGTTTAAGATATGCTATACTTTTCTTTTCAAAGACACACAAACTGTGGAACACGTAGTAAGTGAAAGCATTGCAAACATACAATGTTAGTACTTAAAAACATGCGTTCAGTGAATATATAAGAAAAGAAACATTGCATCTTAATATGAGCAGTGGAAAAATTTCATGCCTTACTCGAGTAAACCTTTTTTTGTCTAAAAATCGATCTTCAATTTCGTTTTTTTACGGATGACGTTGATGATTTTTCACCGGTAAATTTCGCATAATCTCATGTTTTTTCAATACTAGGCAACCCCTAAAGTTTTTAATGCTTAAAACTACACTTTCATAATTAGTATGTTTCCAACATCACGGTGACGCCATAACCTTCCGCTTTACTTTCAGCGCCATTTTCCCCGATCGCCTCCCACCTCCATTCTCTCGCCCTATTTCCACCCCCCGCAAATATAGCCCGCCGTCGGCCGAGGGTGACGAGAACTGCGAACTAATGGCTCGGAAATGCACCCCCTTCGGCGGATGCATCGCGAATTAAAGTAATAGAAATGAGAGAGGAGAGGAAAAGGAAAGGAAATCGTCTTAACGACGTCGGGAGGAGAAATAGGGACCCAGAGAGAGAAACGGGAGATGTTGGTGAGCAAGTGTGAAGGGGAGACCGACGCTAAATCCATCCAGGAGAGGGCACACATTTTTATTTAATTAAAAATCGGTTGAAACCTCACCAAAACTAAACTTATTACGACAGGAATTTGATGTCAGTAATGAATATTCTACGCGTGTTCTCGGGAACCCTAATAATTGATCGTGCAAGCATTTATTTCGAGTGCCTGATGTGTAGTTCGCCGAATCGATCGTAGACGAGTGAGTGAGAAGTATAAAAAAATGTGACTGAGCCAAGGAGATAAATTGCATAGCGTCGGCCGAAGCCGCATCACCGATCTAGACGTTGCTAAGGGTGCACAGTTTGATTAAAGTGCTCCTTTTTTTAACTCCCTCATCTTCGAGGATGCGATCCGCCCAAATCACTTCCTGTCGTTATCCGCGACCCGATTTTCCAAAAAAAATCGTTCTTTCTTTTTTGTAACCAAGTCACCACACTCAATGGAAAAGATATTCGGTTGGATTCATCATCAGGACAGTTTTTTTCTTAAATCCACCTTTTTTGCATTTTCCATTAGTTTGGAAGTTGAAGATGTTTCTAAAACATCGAAATAGGGGATAAGCACGTAATGGAGTATATTAAAACAAGCGCCCGAGAAGCTAATTGATATACGAACATGAACAATTGAAGCATTACCAAGTGAAATTTTTCAACTCCATATCTGTTGACCCCGGTGGCGGCTGGGTTTAGGGCCTTGCCTGCTAACTCAGGGTCGCGGGTTCGAGTCCCGCCTCGGTGGATCTTTCTCCATCCAGGACATGGTTGTTTATGTGTCGTAAAATGAGTCATATGTAAGATATGACTATACAGTCCTAATGTTGCTCAATTAAGACGACGTTATCTGAAATGCAAACCTTTTGAAAAAAATAATCTCACCCAAACTACTATTAACCACAAATGGAAAATAATGTTAAAGCTTCATTAAATTCTCAGGAAAACCTTCGGGAAAGGATAAATTGCATTTCTCTGATACTACACGATGATGCACGGGTGAGAAGCTATCTTTGGAGATGCCAGAGGATCCAAAGGTGATAAATATGAGCGATTGAAAACCAACTTAACGCACACTGGTCATCAGGTGGTATGTAAAAGATCCGTCTATGGCTTGACAAGAAAATGAAGATATCAGTTAGGGGTGGAACGCGCCCTGCTTGGGATTGAAATTTCTGTAATTGTGACACAAGTATGCAAATCACCTACCAATGGCACGCTTAGCAGAATTTTTCCACAGGAAGCCCTTGGATTCTCTAATAAAATAATTTAAAAATAGATCATAAAAATCTCAGCACAAAAGAATGCATGGAAAAATACAACCCCCGAAGTCTCTGACAAATAAATTTCTTACAATTGGATGATGAAGGAAGACAGTGATGAGAGGTGAGTCAAATTCAATTGAGAACTGATTAAATTAATAAAAGATTGCAGATAACTTTCGAGACAAAGGGGGTTACTGTTTTTTAGTGTACAATGCAGCAAGACGTGCTTTGAGTACGATGTGTCATCCAGTGATGTGCTACATGTCCCAAATTCGCTGTTAGTTATTGAACTCCGAAAAGATTAAAACATTACAGCTAACTCCAAGGCATTTGGCAGAGGGCTGATGCGGCGCTAAAAATCAGAAAAATACTGATTCTTATTATTATTAGATGAGCCGTTTTTACTTTGGGTCGGGCGAATAGAGGGCCAAAATGTATTTATATCTTTAGGCGTATTAAAATTTCTATTACCGGTAATGCTAGAGAAAAGGGTTTAGTTAGTAATGGGTTGGGGAATGATTCAGAATCAAATGTTTAACTCGGATACATTAAGTCTTAAAACATTCCACTACAAAGAAAACATCTAAGCAATCTAATCTATATTCAATTTATAGTAAAACTTCCACAGTCTGTGTCCATACACAATACAAATGAATAATTGTCTATCCCTTAAATTTATTACAAAAGCAAGGAAAAACATCAGCGTTGAATATTCCACGAGTAGATTGACATACCTGGGTATCTCATAGGATTTTAAAATATTATTACCTTCCTTAAGTGAGTTTACTTAACTGAATTTACCCCAAATTCAGGCATGGAATACACGTTTAATTCTAAACCATCTGAGGCTTGGAATTTACAATTGCCAGAAAACGTTTCTCGTAGTGAAGGATTATTGCCGCCTTCCGCTTGAGTGGCACCGTACCTGAAGCTAAAAGTTAGAATACCTTCAAACCTTGAACTCTAGAGTAATATAACGCCAGCTAACATCTCGTAAAAACTCCTCATAGCGACGAAAATGAATTACTCCATCCCCCCTCCGTTTCCACGAGCTCCAGATACTGACTTCTGTCACCGAGAGCTGCGTAGTTGAGAACAAGTGAGGAAACATTAAGTCATAGAACAAATTAACGGCGTGGATGCAATTAAGCGAATCAATTTATCAGCTTGATGAAGCACAAGAATCTCTCGTAACCTTAAAAAAAAAGAGTAGGAATTAACTCTCAAGATAAGGGGGACGGAATTTCTCACAAAATTGAAAAAGTAGTTGGGTGAAATGCATAGGTCCCCCACTACCCACTTCATAATAATCTCCGCATCATGTATGGAAGAGTTCTTAAGGAAGAAGACTTAATTAAACGAAATTACCAACGAGGGGGAGGGGGAGAGGTTGAGGAGGATTTCGGAAGTGCTATAAGGTAAGGGTGGGTTTAGAAAGGGCTGAAAACACTTAAGCGGGAACACGGGGGGGGGGGGTAGGAGGGTTGATTCGTCTCGAAGGGAGATCGAATGGAAACGTAAAGAACTGTGAGGAAACTCGTTTAGTTTCTCCGTTGCCGCGGAGATACCGGGGGAAGGGAGGAGGGAAGATGCTCCTTATGAGGAACTGCTTTGTTGATAAGGCTAGGAGAGAAAGAGGAGAGGTAGACTTCGAGGGGTCCACAGCAAAGAGAGGGGGTGCCTTCTTAAGGGCCCCTAGTGCGCGCCATAAACCCTAAAAACCCATTGCGGAAATGATTGATGGAGTGTTGCTAGGGAAATGAACGCTGCAGGGAAGAGGGCGTATGAAGGGGTGTCTAAGGATGAGAAGGGACTGACTTGTACGGGGATGAGAATCTTAAAGAGGGATAGAGAGAGATGAAGAAGAAGATGAGAGGACTAGACCTCATAAGACTTTTCTTGGGGTGTTGGAAAAACTAAGGAGGGGAGGGGGATTTTTTTTCACTTTTTTGCTTCGGGAAAGGTAGGGAGGGTGCAGATAGAGCAGGGGTTTACGCCGGCGATGGTGGTTAAGGGTTGCTTCGGAAAGTCGAAATGGGGTGATTGCCGCCCGAGAAACGAGAGAGATGGGCGCGGGAGGGAATTAGGAAGAGGAGAGGATTCTACGCGGGGAGACCGCGTATGGGATGGAAAATGGGATGGAAAAAAAGAGAAAGACTTACCAAACCCCATCCCTCCCGCTCCCCTCAGGGGGTTGGTGCTCAGCCCTCTCCCGAAAAAAATACCAGTTCCTCATCTCCCGCACCTCTATATTCTTTCCGACGGAGGAGGTGGGCGAGAAAAAGGTGAGCCCTTAGATCTGAAAGGGAGATACGAAAAATGCTATTCCAGTTATTCTTCATCGTTATGGAACTAGAGCCAGGTCCAGACACGCGGCACTGCGGTTTAAGTTAGAGGAGGCAAAGGGTGTGAAACTTTCATCTTTAATGTGTTGGATATGATTTTTTTTGTGGCCCATTGAAACAAGGAACATTTCCCTATTCAGCCTAGTTGATCAAGGGGTAATTTGATTCTTTCAAAACCTTTGCAGTTGGAAGGAGAACACATAATTTGACACCGCAGGCGCATATGCGGGAGAACTCTTTCAGGTTAGGGCTATATTTCAAACGAGCGACGAATAAGTTCCAACTCTTTGCCTATGGAATCGATTCTTTGCGAGTATTTTCCCCTATGTGGAGGTTCAATGGAAAATATATGTAGGTATAAGCCGAATTTAGTAACACCATTCAAATATCAGTTCAATATAAATTCAATTAATTGCGTTATTTAAATAGTATTTATGGAACAATTTACGAAATTGTCAATGACACAGGAATATCTCCCACCAATTTTAAGGGAAACAATTTTACACAATGTTTTCTAAAAAATTCAACTGATGGCCTGACGGCAGGAAATTACTCTAAAATGAATACAATGCACCCTATTCCCTCAAGAGTTGTTCGTAAAAAAAATTCATTGAATCCATATAATCCATGTACTTGTAACTTCTTTACATTTCATTCCTAAATTCTGGTTTTTAATGATTTCATATATACATTTTTATATTTTTTGACAGTAAATAAAAAATATATTGCATTCATTCGTATTTGATTTTTGATATGTCAGGAAAATTTGCAATGATAATTCACTCAAGTCTATTTATGTTATTTAGTTCTTCATTATTTGTGTTGTCTAAATTTCAAATTCAACATTAGATTGAAAGATTTAAGGTACTCAAAATCTAAAAGGCTAAAATTGATCGAAGAAATTACATACAATATTCGGATAAATACCGACGATGTAAAAGGGAAAACGAAATTCTTTAATTACTAGACAAAGTGCATTAATGAGAACTTCTAAAAATGCTTTAAAGGACTAAGCCAACATTTTCTCGTGCTTCCATTAGCCTCATTTCCAGTTGAGTTACTCCAGCTCAGTAACGATAATAATCTCGAATTCAGTAGATAACATAACGTGCCCTGAACTCGCTATTCCACAATTGAATACTATAATTGAACTCAAAAGCCTACTTTTTCCACACCGTGATGATTCATCCATCACAATAAATGTATAGTCATATATTTATAAATAAAAATATTTTTATAATTTCAACAGACTAGAAGGATTGTTCCTCATTCATAAATATAAATCACACGGAATAAAGTTGATAAGGTTCAATGAAGCGTTTTTACGTTTATTAATCCAAACTCTGTTCAAGATCTCCAAAAAACTGTCTAAAGAAACACTATTAAATATTTGATATACATGAATTAGGACACTGTCGTTTGAGACTTTAATAATATAAAAATGTAATTATGAAAGTAGTTTAATTAATCGTTTTCAATACATAAATTTATTTTCCCCTTAAATGCATTTAAAGAGCAATTATCACACACTTTGTAAGTAGATCTAAATTAGTATCCCACGTTCAAGGCACAACACTGGCTGTATGAATTCCACGTTAATTAAAAGAAATCAACATCACTAGATCCTGCGACTGTTTATCTAACCTAGGCCGTAAAATTAATGAAGATCCACCTAACGTCGGAATTAATTCTTACGCAGTAAAGAGCGCATGCAGCAGTAACAGCACCGAAGAATACTCTTTGCGCTCATAAAAAGTACCCTAAATCCTGTAAGGGCAAGGAAGCTCGTCAACGACTAGTATGCTAATGGAAATTTCCGCACTCCCTTCTGTTTTTCTCTCAGCTTCCACAAAACATATTCTCGCGAACTACTCAATTCGTGACCCAATTAAAGTAAAAAAGAAAACAAAGGAAAAGTATCAGAGATATCTCGCAAGGAAAAATCCATTTTTATTTTTTTTTACATTTTCATCATTCTAAAATTCAAATCGGAATAAATAAGCAAACGCCTTCAAATGAAACGAGAGAATAAATTTCGCAAACAAAGTCCATGCAAATATTATTTGAACACTCGTATAAGAAATTGAAATTCAGGGAAACATACAAACTACTAAAAATGGGTTCTTCTGAAACATTTTGGATGACACAATTTCGGTTTAATGCATGAATTAAAATCGCTTCTGATAACTTATGAACGTATGAAAAATTTAGGGGGCCAATACAGATCGTCGAGCATAACTTGTAGTTTATAAAAAAAATTCGAAACAAGCATATTTGGTAACCTTTCCAGGCTAAGTAAGAACTTAACTTCCACAGCGTAAACCTATCTCTCTGGTATTTTTTCAGTTAGTTCCTACTAATGTACGCTCGGTAGACAATTGCCTCTATCTAGATTAATCAAACATTTTCCTTCAATAAGTTTAATCAACATATTCACATGTTACGTTAAATGTTGTGGCTTCCCATTATAAGGTATTCGGTCCGAATCTCGTCAGAGGCAGAGAGTTTTAAGTATAATATGAACCCTTTATTTGACTGCTAAATAGAGGGATATTCAGCAATAATCCTACATCCCAGCAACATCTTTTGGACATGGTGTAAAGCACGTGACCCTTTACTAGGAGGTGTCTCCACCATCCCTTTTTTCCCAGAACAGCACTACCCTGATCGTCCTATGCAACTCTTCTTACTTGTACTAACTACCTCAGTTGTCGATCGCTTCCCCTAATAGCTAAACAAATAATGTTAGTTCGGTAACTCCCTCAGGATGTCTCGACAGACGTACCGTATAATGCGATGGATATATGCCTGGAGCGGAGAAAATTTTCTTTCGCTGGAAGAACCATCTGGCGTCTTCGCTGACTCTTTATGGAATAACAACGAATAGGCTTATCAAAAGAACGAAATATCTTATCCACCTCTGAAATTACCTTTCTTAGAAATTCCCCTCCAAAATTAAAAAAAAAATTAGAAAGATTTTCACTTAGTCTAGACAGTTCACTCCTTATATTCAAATGGCGCATGAATAGAGAAGTACATAAGACCATAATATAAGAGCCCAAAATAGTTACCACATAATCTCCCTAATGCTTGTTTCTTAATCTTCTACGTAGATCTAAGAGCGCGCCTTGTACTAAGGCTGCTTCACACGGTACATTTTATTCTACAAACGCATGTATGAACTTTTGAATGAGGAAAATTGTATCGTGTAAAGCGGAAAATTGTATGAATGTCTGAACGACTTCGCGGGAAATAGTACCTGCTCTAATTCCATTCCGTTTCTTGTACATTTGATGATAAATTCGTTTGTGCAATAAAATGCACCGTGTAAAGCGGCCTAAACTCTCTCATCCCAGGGTATTTATGTTGATACATCATACTCTAGTACTTACAGTTTCTACTACACTGTTATCATACTTAGAGTTCAGTGCTTGTAAGTGAATTCCACATCAAGATAAGTATTTGTAGATTTATACTAAGGAATAAATTGTCTTCGTATGATTAACTTTCGAAGAATTTGGAGAGGTTCAATTTGCAGGAGACCTTTCCCACACCATACATGTTGCTTGCAGGGTAAATTTTTATGGTATCCTTTGTGGCATAGATTACCTTGTACCATAAGTCAGTTCACTGAGGCAATGCTCCGTTTCCACTAGAGACGTAGAGACCACGGTTGAGACGCCTGTGGGCCCAAATCGCCCGAGGAGTCCACGTCCGAACAGCTGAAACACGGAGTTCCTCATACAGCCATGCCTACATCGCTTGTTGCTGGTGTTGTGGGGAGAGAACCGGAAATATTAAGCGCGATGATTAGGGTTAGAACCGAATATGAAGAAGAGCATAATATTAAGACATTAAATAGGCAGATAAGAAGGCCATTCTCCTTTGAGACTATTGAGAATATGACAAAAGATATCATGTGGTATCATAGACGCAAGAATACTAATTTGTTTCGTAATTAACTCCTTGCTTTTCACTGGTTTGCGTCAACTTCTAGAGAGGGCAGCGCCGACAGCCGTCAGAGTCCTCTGAATTGCGCCAACTATTTTATGAAGCGCATCGACAAAAAATGGGGATTCCCTGATTGTCAAGTTGTAGTTGTTTTTTCTTACTTACAAAAGAATTTTCAATAGAGAGCATCACAAGAGCAAACATAGTTTGTAGCATCGAGTATGGCACAAAATTTAGTTAATCAATCACTCATGATACATAAATGAACCACATTCAAGCATGCATATAAACACTACTTTGGTTGCTATTCTTATTAATACGAAATACCTCAGTTAGTTGAACAGATTATTAATAATAATACGTCTCATATATGCTATAATAAACTCGCAGAGGGATGTATTTCAGGTGGGTTGCCACTTGTCTCATGAGCACATCTTCAAACATTTCGCTAAAATTATATGGTTTCTGAGGAAAACAAACGGAAACCTTATTTACCCCGCTACATTATCAACTCGACGCACCGAACCTATCCTTAATTAAAGCCAGATACAAAACTTCGCCGTTTCCATTTAAGATCACCACTGTTTGATCTCTTAAATTTTTATCTTCTTTTCACCACCCATGCAATGACACGGATATACTATTACTCCTGTGGCCACACAAACCCAAGATGGTTTTTGGCCTCGCCAATGATTCGCCTCCACTTTTGTTTATCTTCTACAGTCTCCGTGTATGCTCCTGGTCTTCTCAAATCCTTTCCCACCTGGTCTCTTCATTGGAGTCTGGGTCTTCCCAAAGGCCTTCTCTCGTCAGGTTTCCCACTCCAGACTTGTTTAACCATACTGTTATTGTTCCCTTCTTTATGCGTGGTCCAACCATATTAAACTTTTGCATTTTATAATGGATGTTGTATCCGGATCGGTATAACTTTTTCTCAGTTCTCTATTTTTTCTTATCCTCAGACCCTCTCCTTCACGAATTGGTTCAAAAATATTCCTTGGAAATTTATTTTCGAAAGTTATGACTTTCTTTCTGAGGACTTGGTAAGGGACCATACTTCAAAAACGTAGAGTATTATGGGCTGTAATATTGTCTAATAGATCCTTTTTTTCTTAGCAATTGACTACTTAGTAGTTTGTAATGTGTAAGGCTCCAATAACACCAATTATCCGCTTTTAGTCTATATTGAATTTATGTCTTGCTTTTCACGGCGAATATGCCATGGAGACGTCATAAAATGGCGGAATTGGACGACTCAACTTTATACTTGAGATGGCGCAATGTAGAGGAATCAGACAGCTGTAACGACAGTGTATAGAGAATGCATGCAGGGGCATTACGCCCGTAACTACATCGATGGAGGAATCGAGGCATAGCAATCCACGCAACACAGTCTCTAGTCTCCAACACCACTCCGCCCCTTTCCCTCACATTAACCCCCCAGCATCCTCGGCCTGCCCCAAGGGTTACCTTCGCACCTCCGATCACTGTTATCAGGCACGCTCCAAACCGTCCATCATCTCCGAGGCTCCAAGTTGAAAATCCTCCCCGCCCCAAACACACCACAAACACTCACGTCAACTGGGTACCCCAGAAACAACCAGGGCCTTCAAATTCTAGCCTCCCTCCCCCTCACACAAAGCTCTCCAACCGCTGGAAGATGGAGACGGCGGGAAGGTAACCATACGTGAAATTGTAGTCGAGCGGGTTTGGTCAAGGTCGGCTCATCCCTACGTAAAGAGTTCGGAGTCATTTCAATCCATCGTGTGCCGTGGCACGATTCGCAGCTGAAAACAATCGAGGCCTCTTTTTTCGACCGCGTGGCTTCGGTAAATAACAGAGTCCTCGGGCTTATTTCACGGAAAGGCAGATTTGGCTTCGTTTGATTCGTAAAGAGCGACCGTGAAAATAAACGCGTCAAATCCCCGCAGCTGGTGCTGGGTGGTATTCTTAAGATGGTATAAAAATGCAATTCCGCCTTGAATCTTTGAATATTTTCGCGGTAAGAGCATACGGAGCGTAGCTTCGAATACATCTGCCTAACGTCGCGCGCGCTCTAAAGGTGCAATACCGTGGTTTTTCAATCGATCGATTTGGACTAGAAGGCAGCAGAAACCTGGAATTTATTCTAGCATTGTCTTATGCTGACAGGTAACCTTTGCAATGCGCTCTATTTGTATTTAACATAAATAAATTGAACAAAAGAAAAAAAATCAAGATGTTGCAGCAGTGCTTACAAATATTGTGAATTGTAGATGAGGCAATTGGACAATTCAGGGTGAAAATTCCCATCACGTAAGATAGCTTCCAGTAATGTGAGGAAACGACCGTCTTATTTCATAGAAAAAAATTCAGTAATCACACACTGTGTCTCCTATTGCAGAAGAAAACAGGGACGCTGGAAAGTACTCATTACTTTGTAACAATGATCAATATTCAACCACCATTGTGTACATAATTTACATTCTTGGACGTGGATACGAATAAATTGAATCCATTAAAATCCTCACCGCATAATGACACAAGTTCTCAAAGCTCACAATGAAACCAAAGTATTACTCGCAGAGTGGAGCAGATCCAATCCCTTGCTCTTCTCTCCACGAGATACAAATGTACCCTCCATAAATTTTACAACTTCTCCGATGTCGTTAAATGAGCAAATACGAAGAGGGAAGGACGGTAGTAAAAAATCATAACTTAGCATGAAATTATCTTTTAATTCATCTTCCTTTGTTGGTAGCTTCACAGGTGAAGGGGGGACATCAAGATATGCCAAGACGGACAAAAATTCCAACGACATCTGCGCTTCGATCAAATTCTGAAGGTTAAAAAAAAGGAACCTTTATATAAGAAAATATAAAATTAAATTAAAATCTGACTGCAAAATGCTGATGTTAACATTCACGCCGGTAGCATTTACACCACAAACGAGAACTCTCCTCTACATTATGCCATAACTGATCGGCATGGTTTATTAAAATTATGAAAGAGGTCTTGTCATTTTTTTCGTCTTATACGATAAGGACAATTCAGGAAGCCTATCTATTCATTCGATTAAGGAGCCTTCTTCTCATACCCTCTGTATCCCATGAAACATTTCTTTATTTCCTTTCCTTTTCAGTCCTCAGCCGTCATTCTAATGGAATGAGACCATCTCCTCAGCTGGGCTTTGAAATTCTCATCTGCATGTAATTTCTTCCCCTCAAATTTCACCCCATCCTCGCGAGAGGCGTTGCTGAGAGAGAGAGAGAGAGAGAGAATGAGAGAGAGACAGCTGAGTGTCGATTCAAACGGAGCTGACGCCCCCGCGAAACGATGGTATCGTAGGGGCGTGGTCGCCATGGTTGGCGAGAAGAATAACGATGAATTCTGCACGGTTCTAATGGCGTTTAACCATATTGTGATGGCGAACACAAATTCATCTACTTTCGAACATATATCCAGCTATTTTTGCAGGGAATATTTGCTCACTATTATGTACATGTAGTATGCACAAGTGCGCGTGTACAAATGCGTATTTGTAGACACAATACAATTGAAGCCCCGAGAAAAACAGCCTTTCATAGCCATTTAGTGTTCAAAAGAGTTGCAGCCAGAGCCACCAATTTCACCACCATATTGGTGTCATCTCAACGTTCCTACACACAGCCATCAATTTGTCTCTCATCAAGCTATCTCTAAGCTTTTCAAACTCTATCCCTCCCAACACCTTCAACAGAACATTCTTTTGCTTCGTCTCTTATACTTTTCTAACATTTATCCCTCGTTTTAACTCCTCGACATGTCAGTCACCATCAATGTCACCAGTCAAAAAAGTTTCAAATCAACTCGATAATTTTCGGAATCTCCACCGGGTCGAACTCTCCATCAGTGTCAACCATTCAATGTACGAGTCTTCGATTGTCATCAGAGTATAACGGTTTTCACGAACGTCATACACCGGGAAAGCATAAGGTATTCTTTAAATCACCGATAAAGAATTAAAGCAAAATTTGATATCAAGCTCTACACATACTTTCTCCTAATGTCATTTTCTACCTATTCATTTTCAGTATTTCCAATTAATATTATCAGGAATTACAACAAGTGATAGACATGTAGCATTTTTTGAGCATACCCCCCCCCCATTTATTTCCTCTTTGGACAATTTATCCTCTGCGGACTATTTATCCTCCGGACTTAGCCGAAGGACTTGCCCGAGGCGCGCCCCGCCACTGACGCGCTAACGACATCTGTCGCGCCAACGACGATCGCGAACTCCAGCCATCTCCGCGACTGCTTCAGACATGGAATTCATTGAACCTGGCACAGGGATTAAATACAAATTGTGTGGTGTATTAACAAATTGGTTCACCTCCTCATTTCGATGTTACACCAAGTGAGCTAGCAGAAAATCGATAGTTTAAGTAAAAACACTCGATATTTTGGTAGCTTAACACGCGCCCTGGTCAGTGATAGTAAGTTAGTCAGTAATGAAATTTATTCGAGGAAAAATTTATCCTTTTGCAATTAGCGCACTGCCTTTTGCTGCAATTAACTGCATTTGAAAATATATAAAAATGTATCACTAGGTACAGTAAGGCGTATCCAGTCTAAGAAACAAAATTATTATTACTTTTTGGTCTATATTTGTCAATGACTCCCATCTTTTTAGATTACCGGCGCGTAAACGGGTAATCCCAAAAGCCAGAACGGTATCATAGAAAAACAAGAATTTCTATGTTTTGAGAAATACAAAGAAAAAGTAAATAGAACATGGGGCCTAGATTAACGTTATAATTTTTACATACCATTGCACGGCAGGTATCGAAGCATATGAGTGAAGACATAGCAGCGTCCTGAAAACAATGTATGAATTGATTCAAAAGACATGAAATACTATGGATTGAACTTTAAGGAAACAATGAGGAGGCCGAGGATAAAATGCATGAAACGGTTGCTGGCATACCACGAGGGGATTACGATTGAGAGAAACGAATATTTGGAAGGGTGATGAAATTCAAAGACGAAGCATAAAAATTTTTGTGGTCTTAGGCTAAGGCTTCTGAAGTGATGATGAGTGTGTGAGTTGTTTTTACGCACGGAGTAGAATTTATTCCTGCAGGCAGCAATATTAGGCCACTGAGACGGCTACGCGAAGGCATGGTGTCATTGACACGGAAGCACGCAGGTGACTATATAGAATCATGAAGGCAACTCATATGGGTCTTGTAGGCATCAACTGTAATCAATGATGGTAGCTATAACAGACCACTTAAAGCTCTATGCAGATATTGAAACTCACACAGGCCGACAAAATTAGGCGTCTACATAAAATTTTCACTCGGAAAATAAATAAAATGATTGCATCAGCATACTCCCCTTCCTATCAAGATGAACTGCACAGAGGGCACAACCAAAAGAGATGGATACATTTTAGTGTGACCTCACGAGATGGGGACCATTTTGAGAGGTGTGAGTATAAGAGAGAGATGAACAGTTGGGGGGCATGTAACTGGCAAGAGTGAGAGAAACGGTGGGGTTGAGGAATGGGCGGGTGGAGAGTCGAAGGAGGGAAATCCAAGGAGGGGGAGGAGGAGGAGGAGGCAAAGGTGGGGAGAGACGGGACACGCCCCTCGGTATATATACAAGCACCCATACACATATATGTAAACACCCCGCATCATTTCCCCTTCATTTTTTTTTGTACGCCACACTCCCGACCTCGCCCTTCCCGCATAACAATGCCTCCTCCTCCTCCTGCCCGCGAATTTGCATTGGCGTCACCGCGGATTAACATCAGGAATGGCTCTTTTGACCTCGCGCGCTGTATGGCCGACTCCTACGCTTCCGGAATTATCTTTCCGTCCTCTCCCTTTATTTTCCTCATTCTCCTCTCGGGATCCGCTTTGTTCCCTCGTCCCTTTTTTTATCCTTCCTCTTCCTCGTTCATCCTCGGCGCCCGCCCTCTCCTTTCTCTCTCGTACACTGTATACCCCCTTCCTTCCTTCCTCCGGCGTCGTCTGAGCGATGAAAATGTCCGAACGTCAGCGATTTCGCGTTATCGACGGGTTAAGTGAAGGGAGATTGGGATGGCAATTTTTTTTATTTTTATCGCCTTGCGTGAATCCCCCTCTCCGAAGCAAATTCATTCGACAAGTAGAGCGAAAGGAGTAGATTGAATCATTGGATATCTCATCTCTTTCTCTCTCTCTCACACACACACATAGTCCCCCTCCTCGCCTCTATATTCCAGTTAAAGGGATTCGAGCAGTTACAAGATGGATATGTCCGGCCGAATCTGTTTTACGTGTCTTTTCTTTTATTTTTCCCACAGATCGATGCAAACTTCCCGAAGAGCATTATGACAAATAATCTGCGATAGTGGGGAGAATAGTCACTTTAACACCCCAAGAAAGATCCTATTACCCATCAAGACGCTTCCATAGAAGCAACCGTGGATTTTTAAAAGATATAATTTGTTCAACGGAAGTAATTCAATGCAGAGGGGTGTATAATTTTTATTCTCGCTGAATTACTTCTTATATGAAATTATTAGAGGATAACCGATCCGTTGAAGTGGCTGTTTTGATATGGACGGATAAACTTGGAGCATGCATTACGTAAACACATAAAAACCAAATATTTTTAAAGCAATGTCTTACATTTGTTTGCGTAGAACTATTTTACGTAATATGTCCATGACAAGTGAATAATGCTTAGATTATATGACGAATGCCCACTAAGACACGTGTTTTTTTAATGCAGTACACGAAAGGTGACTGTAGTAACTGTGAATATTTGCAGTTCAATTCTTGATACCGAGTCAACATTTTGCTGTTCAGCTAAATCAACGATTTGTTGCACGTTACCTACATGCTTTTCCCGATAGTTACATACATATTCACGGTCAGAAAAACGAATACCTTGCACCAAGTCAATGCATCCAATCAGATAATCAAGTCGTTAATACTTCCGGAGACTTCCTCGATGTTGATACTTTCTTGTTAGTACAATCCAAATCAATATAGAAAACAAATAAGTCTCCTCTTATGCAGGATGCTTCTTCAGAGTTGGTTGATAGAAGGGACTATGAGAGACCTTGGAAGGAGAAGCATAGGAAATTTTTTTTCCAAAAATAGTTTCCACATCCCTTCACTTTAGGGGGCACGCTAAGTATAGCTAAATGAAGGCTAACTGTAAAACTCCGTTTAAGCACATCTGATTTATTCTACTTAAATATTAACCGTAAATACCTTCTCATTGTAGGAGTATGTGTGTTGCCTCACATTAAGGTCAGATTATAATGTGAAGTTTGCTTTTATGCCGCCGTTGTTCTACCCCTCGGTGCTTACAATGACACTTCCTATGAAGTTAGCTGCCCTCAGGGAGCTTAAACTGAGTATCCCTCATAAGTTATTCAAAAAAATGTAACATAAACGACTCCAATACCAGCTGTCTTATAGGTTATATATGAGAAGCCCAATAAGTTCCCTGAATAACTACAAACCGGGTAAAAAATGAGCACTCTCTTGAGACATATGGTACGTAAAGAAGTGAAAAGGAATTAGCATATAAAATACCAAAACTTACTAAATCCATAGGGCTGAAGAAAGCAATTACACACAATTCGGTAAAATAAATTTCCCAAGAAACGACACCATTATACGGTTCAAAATTCTGATATCGGAAAAGAAATCACACATCAGCCACGGTGTGGAAAAGGATCCTTTAAGTAGCTGCGGGGAGGAATGCCTTCTGCATATAAAGGAGTGATGTGGAGATTGATAAAATGTAGGGAGATGGAGAAATATTTTAGACCAGGGGATGATGAGAGGGTGACGAGAGAGACCTTGAGAGTTGAGATGGGATTGAATGGTGGGGGCGAGACAAGAACACATTATAGAAACTGGGGTTTTGGCTGGCGGGTCGTGAGGTGGTGGCGGTTAGAGCAATGGCAGAGTGAGACCAGGAGGAGGAGTAGAGGAGGGCAGGGGGTGGATGTTGGCGGGAACGGCACATAATAAGCGAGGCCAGGAGATTCAGAGCCTCGAGGGTTGCGTTGAGGAAAACGTAAGCGGTTGGTAGCGGTGGGATAAGGGATTGACAATGTACGGAGGGGAAAAAGCCGAAAACGGCATTGGATGCTACTCATTGGTATTAACGATCTTAATGATCACACAACTAATAGAAATTCACAGTATAATAAACTTTGTCGCCTAGGCTAAGATTCGAACCCAGACCGTGCGATATCGCTCCGAGTGATCAGGCCAAGTACAGCTAATCTTGCACCATCATCCATCGTGATGGCGGCTTTCGGGAGCGAGGTTTCCTAACAGTTTCCTGCTAAATATATGTCGCATTAATTACTCGTGTTCACGTACTCTGTTCACCAAGTACATTTCAACTTTAATGACAATTGAGGATGATATAACATCCCAAAGGAATTTTTCTCTGTGAATTTCACACCTTTTTTATCGTTACCAGGTGACTTCGGTGAGGTTAGTTTAAGGCCAGATTCAAAGTTCTTTGAAGTTAGAGCGTAATAGATACCAATGGGCTGACAAATGTTTTATCTATAGAACTTACTTTTTATTAAACGAGCATTAAAATAAGATTTTTTTTAAAATTGTGAAAACAAACACAGGATATAAAGAAGACTTTTTCACCAAAAACTCAATTCACAGCAGTGAAAAGTGCTCAGCAGATTCGTACATTTAAAATTTTCATGCTCATCAATAGAATTACAAATTTCTAGAACAGTTGTTTCAAAGTAAGAGAATACAAAAGAGTTTGAGACGATCCTAAAGACATTCCTCGTAAAAGACTCGTATATGGATGTCTCAGTGCCAAAGGTGACTATTTTTCCTATAATGACTCATTCAAGATGACCTTACGTAATGGTCATGTACATTATTCTCTTCTATGCAATGGAGGACCCAAAAAACCTCAATTTACAGTAGCCACACCAGAAAAGTTAGGGTCGTGTAAAATCTCACAGCTTCTTTGAGCACTTTTATTTGGTCGGCTCAGAGTGATATGTGACAAAACGCAATGGAGAATAATCAGAAAATCAGAATGATCAGAAAAGGTTCTCTTCTACTCTATGCCAATTTTGATTAAAAGGCGTGCTGAGTCTGCGAAGAGCTACCACCACCGAGGTTTAAGATATATGCTATATTTTCTGAAACCGTTAACTTAATTGTTCATTTAATGAAAACTTGGTGAACGTTCCTTTTTCATCGGTGGAAGGGAAATGTCTGCATATTGTATACAGCAGATTTGACAGCAACAGATGGAAAGTCGCCGAAAAACAAATTATTATTAAAATTACATTTAAATAATAGCAAAAACGCCACTGCCCCCCAAAATTGAAACTGCATGTTCAAAAGTCTTGCGCATTATTGGCAGCCATATTACCGAAAGGTTCACATCCCACTCCCGAAGACCATAGTGAAATAAAACTCGGCTCACCAAGAAAGTGAAATCAAAAATAATTAGGCTTGCAGAGGGATGAAGCGAGAATGAAAAGAAAACGCCCGAGGAAATATGGCGTAAAATAATGGAGAGGACTTGACCGTGAAGGCTGAATGAATAAGCCTGATCATAAATAAGTATTTATAGAGCGAGGATGCGTTCGAGCGATGCAAGGGGATAGATTCTTCGAGAAATGGTTAGGAAATGGGGTTTGAAGACCTGCGGGCGGCGCGGCGTCTCGCCTCACGGAAGAAGCACAGTCTCGCCGCTTGATGTGGAGTGAAGCCACCTTCCAGACCTATTTTCCTTAAAGCTTCCACCTCCTCAGCATCGTGCAACTTCGCGTAGAAATCTCTCAACGATGGAAGACACAGAGGTGTCTACTTCGAATTCACGATGAAACTTGGCAGAAATTAACTCATATCCGGACACGTAGTAAGTATATCATTAAACGGAGGGCTATTTAAATTGTATGTTACGTTATTGTATGTGACTAGGTATAATCGAATCGGGCGTAAATGTTTGGAATGTAAGTTATATTCGTCATAGTAGTAATAAAAATAACTCTACACAGTGCCACAAATATTTAAATAATATCATTAATGTCATTTACCTGGAAATTGACATTTAGGGAAAATATCCTCCTGAGGAACAGTAAATAGTCTTCCTTTACTTAATCGTGGTTAACTTATTTGTTCATTAAATCAGTTTTGCCATTAAAGACGGCTAATTCACATAAATAGATGATATAGGAAGAGTTTACACGCATAGTGAGAACCTCAACTATGATGATAAGTCACACTAGATAACAGAAAACTATAAGAGGGTTATTGAGGAGTTTCTTCAGCTCTTCAACACCTTATTTATGCTAACAATACCAATGCATTACGAAAATAATGCAAGTTATGAGACATGCAAACGCAATAATCGGTGCAAACCGCGGAAAATCAAACATGATTTCAGGTGACTTAATATTCAACTGGTAATCACACTTGACCGGCATATGAGAGAATCAGACTATTGTCGCGGGCAAAATAGTATTGACCTGGACTTTGACATGATCCACATAAGCATTTAGGAAGAGTGATGAAGCATACTATCTATTTTTGGAAATAATATTTATTTACCATTAAAATTAAACATATTTTGGAGCAATCTCATTCGCCTGCTTGAAGTTAGTCTCAAGAAAATGAATAAAACTCGGTGAAATCGCCCAACTTCACGTCTTGGTCATATTTACAAAATTGTGAAACAACAATAGTTAATTAAAGATAAGTCAAACTTTCATCGAAAATAGAATATATAATCATGAACCCGTAAACATCCTTTCAACGTCCGTCAATAGTCCCTCAACTGTATATACGCGATTAACTAAGAAATCGATTGGATATTTAAAAATAGAATCTCGGTCTAGCCGGTTCTTTGTGGTGAATTTCCAAAGCTAGGGGCCTTTCTGTTGGGCCAATAACTATTTGATTGCTCACCAATAAATCTATGAACAAGCCGCCCTTTAGGTAGAACAGGCGTCTAACATCGTTAGCTTTGGCTTACAAAAGCGGCTATAAATCTGCCATTAACTGGGCAAGGAGCACATTTATGAACTAAGCCAGAATTTTCCTTGCCAATCATTTTGAATAGAACACCGCACGGGAACTGCTCAAATTGGCGAATTGAATAGGATAAATTTAGGCTATCCACGCGGTATAAATCATACCTATGACAGCTAGCTCCATTTAATACTAGATATTAACAAGTAAATAACTCCATTGCCAATGAATTAGCACCAAATGGGTGGCGTAATATGGATCGGTGATAAAGGAATTTTAATTATTATTAAGATAATACTCGAATTATACACCGTTAGACTTCTGATGCGATATGTGCATCAGAATATCCTTATTCATTTCAACGATTCATCTTTGGAGCGCAAACCAGGGCCATAAACCAAGTATAATGGCTTGCAGTATTTGAGAAATATTATATAAAAAATCAGCGCCATAAAAAGCAGCACTAAAACTGGTAACAAAAAAAGATTAATACTTTTCTATAAAATAAGAGTTATTTTTCATCTCGTTATCTTGCTCAAACCACTTTAAAACGCTCTCATCATTTTTAGTCCAATAAGAGCCTGAAATGGTAACATTGACTATTTGGCGGCATGTAATAAATAGCACTGACATCATTTTTGTACTCTACTTTGGGATTTAAAATAGGCATATGCTAGAATTGCGGCATTTCATGCCGTTATTTGGTTCAGAGGTTCAGATCGGCAAAGATAGTCTCGTATTAGTGCACCCAATTAAATCTACACCATAATTCCAATTTTCAATGCCGTGTTGCACGCATTTCCAAATCTTATTGGAACTAACTCTAGCGAAAAAGCTGATCTCTTCCTTTTATTTTGCCATGAGAGAACAGCGTGGAAATGCGCTTTCCGTGGTCCCTCTGGAAGAGAATAAAGGCATGTTCCACTTTATCAAGCGTCTTCAAAGGGGTTTGGGAAAACAATCGGGGACGATGTAAGAGAAATATTGTGAGAGGCGATGTTTTTACAAGGGAGTTTCGCAAACACGCGAAGTTACAAGAATCGGTATCCTTTTCTTCTAGGGAAATCGGCAAACACGGGGAAATACGGAATAACCGTGTATATCTGGAGCGAGATGATGGTACCGACATGAATCTTGAAACTGGAATAAATCGACGTCGGCGTACAAGAAAGGCGGATAAAGCGCCTGTTTCCCACAATCTATTCGAGATTGATATATACGAAAAAAAAAACAAAAAACCTCGCCTCAACGATAACAATTCTTATCTAAGGTTTTCTTCAGGGGAGTGGAAATTTTGGAATCTATCGGAAAAAACACCCTCCGTCCATCCATCTATTCTTGTCTTGTTTCTTCAGATGATACAATTTCAATCCAGAATAAATTGATCTTCGAAACTACTAGAAAAATACGTTTTTCTTACGTTTGTAATACAAAAAAATCGCTTTTAAAATCGAATGAAGCGCTCCAATGGCTATAACGCGTACGCTACTTAATTTAAAAATAAATGTTATTTCGAATAAGTGGAGAAGAGAATTTACTTGAACTACAAAATTCTTTCTCGTAAAATTGATCTCCCGGAAACTGTATCAAAATATCGGGATCAACATGCAAACGATTAGAATTACTTTCTTCAAACGTAGCATATGCCTACAGCTGTTTCTTTCAACATGAATTGATTCTACCCCAATATAACTTAATTTGAACCTAATTTTGCTCATCCGATATTGTGAGATAGCAAGCATGTGCAATCACCGCGTACCTAAAACAAATGTTTAACTTTTAACGCGCCGATAAATTAAAATAAATTATACATTGAGAACTCTGATGTTTCTAACCAATTTACCTAAATTCATTTATTTTCACTTTTCCAATTTAAAAGAAATTATATTTTCTGTAGAATAACGAGAAAAATTTTCCCAACTATTAATTACGCAACTGGTTTGAGAGGCATACTTTTTTTAATAAAAAGTTAGAATGAGAGGTTATGAAATTCATAAAAATATCATGAGGAAAGGTTCTCAAATTTTTTATTTTAATACTTTGGAGATACAATTGGCTTTAAATAAAAATGTAGGTATTCCTAGGAAAGGTGTAATAGGGAGGCAGATGCTACAACTATTACCTAAAAAAATCGCCAACACAAAGACGATAGAGTCCTGATATAAACATGATAAAAATTCATTTTTCACGCCAAAAATGATTCACATATTCTCTAATCTGTGGTAAGCTCCAATTTTAAAGACGTAGACAAACATTTAGTGATTTATAGATCAACTGAGCGTGTCATTTATTGAGAATGATAGAAGGACGACTAGCTCAGCTGCCAGAATACTACGAGCGATAAGAGTATCTCATAGGTTAGGTGCTGTTCAAATTTTCCGTCGCATTGCAAGGATTACTACCAGGAACTCTCCACTCACGATGTAGGAGTTTAAAACAACTAACCTTCGAGGAATGAGTAAAGTTTTTAAACTCTTCAAGAAAATTTCAGCACCAGCTTCAGCCGTAATAATGACTGGGGCAACAGCTACAATACCTGGCTTATGCTCAAGTGGAGCCCGAAATAGTTACGGCTCAATGGTGAAAGAGACGCTAGGAGGATTGGTTTGCAAATACGATCCATTTTCACGCCAGCTTTCATGGAAGCCAGCATAATTTACTATTATACGGCACAAAACGAGAACACTTTTCTCGCACAAGCGAAATTTCCCCAATACGCTATTTGTTTTCTCGAAAATCCCTCACCGTCATTCTATTAAATACGTCGCGTGTCCCATTCAATTCCGCTGAGAGAGAAAGCGATACAACACCTCTTCTCACGTCCCACCCATTTTCAAAAGTCTAGGAACACGTGCTATTTGGATACATGTGGCGCTCAGGAGGCGTGGAGGAAGAGCAGACCGCATAAAACTCCCGTGACGCATTCGAGCGGCTGGGCCCTGAAATGAGCCAACTGAGAGTTTGGCAATTATTTCTCGGGCGGGAATAGAAGAGAATGCGGAGGAAGCAATGGAACGGATGGAGGAGACAAAGAGGAGAGAGAGAAAGGGAGAGAGAGACCGTGAAACCCAAGTATGAAATGAGTAAAAATTACTCGAGTGGACCTCATATCCAGTCCCGAAACCCACCTCACCTTTCGTTCGGCAGGGAGTGTCCCCCTGGGCGATGACCACGAAATGGACATGTGTGCGCGCGTGAGTTAAAAGCTGTTGAGGAGGAAGTTTTGTATGAACGGGGATGAGGCTTTGAGCGGGGGCGGAAAGGTTGGAGAGAATGGACGAGAGGGGAGGAAAACGAGGGACGGGGGAGCGTGGGAGAGAGTTAAGGGATAATAACCGGATTACTCTACAGGAAACGTTCGTGGCACTAGATTAAAGAGAGTACGATTTAAAAAGCGGAGAGCAAAAAATGGAGTAGTTACTGCCTAAGGATTTCAAAAATGAGAAAAACTACCCCACTAATGCCACAAACTGGCACTACAATACCGTAATCAAACCAGGATGTCTTTGCGCCACCGAAGGCATATTCTCAATTAAGTTTGAGAAATATACATATCTGAAATTCAGCTTGTTTGAACTCTTATATGACATTCAGACCCCTTCACCAAGTTAACCTTGGCACGTATATTTACAAGGACCAAGAAGGATTACCTGATATTTCAGTATGAGATAGGTCCAGATTGTTTCCCATCTTTTAACAACTTAACATTCATAGTAAAATAAAAATTACAGTTATTTTCCACCTTTTTATTCAAATTATTTATATTTTTAATTATAATTATATTTAAATTAATAATTATAATGTTATATTAATAGTACACAGTAAATGAATATAATATAATTAATAATTGTATTTTAAAATAAATTTTGAATAATAATAATAATATTGTTGATAAAATTGTGGAATATAAATAAGTTATTTTACTTTTACTGTGCCTAAATTCCTCAAAATAGAATCGTCGAAAATCATGCATAAACCTAATATTCCATTAGAAAAGCATTGATTTCGGCGTAGAAGTTAATTTTTTATTTGAAAAGTTACTGACACATATGATACAAGGATAAAATTTTCATCACCTGATGGCTGAAAGAATTGAGCTTTTCTCTTCAAAGTAAGACTGGACCACTCCCTCTGGACCATTCTTGCATCCAATAAATTACGATTTTTGTCAAAAAAATTGAATTTTTTGCTACAAAATTTGGTATTTTATCCACTTTATCAATAGAATTTTTTATGTACTTGGTAACCTCGGGAGGTACTTTAAACAAAAACTTAAAAGTTTAGGCTCATTGATAAATATTTCACAGAATTACAGCGAGATATTTTCCGGGATATTTTTCACAGCCAATCTCTTTATATGTGCTTATGGACTTTCACACAGTTAATGCATTTTTCCCGTCATTTTGGGAGAATGCAATTTATTCAATGTAACTGCTAATTTCATGCTTCCTGTAGAAAATTAACGCAGTAATTCATTTTCAGCTACAATACAACCATCGTGTGAGAAATTTACGCACATTTTGCAAAAATAATGCTATACAATTTCCAACGACATAAGAGAGAGCTGGGACTACAAACCAGGAAAGGGTAACTCATAACTACAATAACGTGGGACGGAGGAAGTACAGCGGACATGAAGCGGAGAACAGTCCAAGATATGAAGACGTTCATAGTAAAAAGACAACTGCAATGCTCAAAGTAGATAGGATTACAAACCAGGAAACTGTATGTGAAAACATTCGTGTAGAGCGTGGGACTCTATGGATCGGCAGCATGGGCCATCGGAAAAGGTAATCAGAACATACTGGCAGACTTCAAAACCCGGTGCTGGAGGAGGGTACTTTAGTCAAATGGACGGACAAAATGATAAATGATGAAATTTAAAGATTAGTAGAAGATGAAAGGACCATATGGAATACTATACAGAAATGATGAGCCAGATGAATTGGCACAGTCTGAGGCAGAGTGGTTTTATTAAGAACATAATTGAAGGTAAAATAAAGGGAAAAGTCCCCGGAGCAAGATCCAGGAATAAGTTCATGGACCGAATAAAGAGGAAAGTACATGGACAATATTACATGATAATAAGGAGGAGTCGAAATAGCACAACTGTTGAATAAAAACACCTGCATTAAGAAGTCCCACCTCTAAAACTAAAATAAAAAATTACTACACAATAAGAAGCTAGAGTCTCCATGTCACTAAATGAAATCTGGAAAAATAGAAGATAAAGAGAGGAAGGAAAAAAAGATTTTCATAAAAATCCTTGGGCCACTTAAATGCAGAGAAAAATGAGATTTGCCACGAAATGATGACCTCTTCAAGAACGAAGAAACCCAATAATTGACAGATGAGATTAGGGAAACGAGATCTGGATTTTACAGTCAGATGATTGAGATGGCAACATAAGACAAATAAAAAATTTTCAATCATGTTTATACAGTAATAATGGCAACCAGTGGGTCCAAGGGATAAAGAAATTTATAAAAAAGATGGGATTAACGGAAGACAGAATAAGGCTTTCCATGCAAAGGGTTTCCGGAAGAAAGAAATGATGAATGGAAACTACAGCTGGACGGAAAAGATGAGGAGGTAGGAATCTGAATGGATGAAAAAATGTAGAGAGCAAGAAAAGTCGCGGACAATAAAATATAAATAAATGTTTTGGGTTGTTTCACGTCGTTCTAATATTTAAGGTCAAAGGCGAGAGAAGAACAAAGAGGACAGTAGAAGAAGGTCCTTGGATAAAGAGTAAAAAAAAGAAAGACGTTATTTCGTTCTAGTTTCTCCACTTCCCGGTCCTGATTTGAAATTTCTTCTGAAATTAAACCGAAACTAACAGCCTCCAGTTAGCTTGATGCTACCTGAGAGCTCAGATGTTGCATATTACGTCAATTTGTCGGTTAAGCCTGTTGGAGTGACTTTTTTGATGCATGAATTTGCGTGAAATTTTGCATATGCTTACTATTTAGAAATATGTATGGATAAAAATTTAAAAATTGCATGAAACCAACTTGGTTTATTGACAATTTTATGCTGTTTTAGCATTCAGCCTTACGGTGCGACATCATCATCTATGGTCGAGTAATCTTAAGATTGGTTGACTGCTGCCCTACACCCTTCCCTATCTAATGCTAGGTTCTTTACCTCATGGTATCTATCCCTATGTATTGTCTTCAGTATCTGGTCCATGAAGTTATTCCTGAGTCTTTCTGTGGAATTTTTCCGTCTATTTTACATCCAATTACGTTGATCACACATAAGGGTGTGTCCAATCCATCTGGTTCTTCTTTCCTGTGAGGTATTCCACATGGTCCTTTTCTCTTCTATTTTTCTGTAAACTTCATTATTTCCTATTTTTTCCGTCCATTTTACCTTCAGGATCCTCCTCTAGCACCAGGTTTTGAAGGCATCTAGTCTGTCCTGGTCAGCTTTTCCAATGGTCCATGCTTCCGATCCATCGAGTGCCAAGCTTTACACAAATGTTTTCACATACTGTTTCCTGGTTTGTAGTACTATCTTCTTTGAGCACAGTAGTTGCCTTTTTACCATGAACGCCTTTACTTTACACAAATACACTAGCATATATTTTGAAATAATAAGATAACATATTCACAGATTTCCTCCAATATACGAAATAATATTATTCCTATCATTATAATGGTTGCTAACAATTATCAAGGTATCCCGCGGATTAAAAAAAGAAGCATTTACATGATTTTCGCTTCAGTCGTAGAAGTCATTACGATATACGATGTAGTCGGTCTTCAGTCGTAGAAGACTTCAGTCGGTAGACTTCAGTCGTAGAAGTCATTACTATATTTTAATTAAGGCACAAATTTAAAAATATATTTATTGCATCAAATACATATTATAACATGTGTGGTGATATCTACCTAATAAACAAATGTGCTTAATGAGGCCCAAGAACTAATGTCGACTTACTTTAGAAGATGTTAAAATGACAGTTTTTTTTAATGTTAAAATGACAGGGTTTTATGCAAAAAAAATTTGCATAAAACACTCATGACTCAAGATTACAGCTCTAGTCACCTTCATTGACAAGAGCGTAATCGATAGTCGAACGTGTTAACTTTGGTTTGAATACAATGCTAAAATATAACCGGAGCTTATACAACCGGACATGGTATAAAACCAAGTATACACAAAAACATTTGTGACTGATGCTCCTTTGCACTCTTAAGGTCTTGCGTCGAATACACCGCCAGCAATTTTGACCCTGCGCAAAAACGTTTAAAAAACGAAATGAAGAAACTGCGATGGAAATGACCAGGCATGACTTTAATTAAGGGCATGCAATTCAACCACCGTTTTGCATTTTTGCACGACTGACGATAAACTTATGGCTCTCGTGGTAATAAGAGTACGGCTTCCGTCACGCATGAGCAAAATGACGAAATTATAATTTTATTCGAAAAATTCTAACACACACATGCTGATGAACACTATAGTTGGTAAAATAGTGAATAATATGATGACAATGAGATACACGCAAGATGATTTTCTTAATACGGAATCATTCATGCTTAGATTATAATACAACATTTACTCTCCTTTGATTATGTTTCCTCTCCGCGCAGGTGATTTAAAATACAGACGCAGGGAATCCCAAAAGAAGAAAATACAGTCAAACCTCCAAATAGTGGTCACGTTTGGGCCCTGAAAAATCGTCCGATATTCAGAGAGAAACGAAATAACGACACGTTTCTCTATGTATTAACTACGCTGGTAAATTAAAATATAAAGAACTTTTAAATTTCATTATTTTTTATGCCTATATATTGAAATATTACACATTTCAAATAAAGTATGGAATGCAATAATTTTACATTTTTTATCTATAGAGCAGCTAGTAGCATATCACGATCAAGAAAAAAGAGACAATACATGCCTTTTAGAGTTTAAAATAGATATTTTACAGTAACTGAAATAATAATATGCGCATAGCATATGAAACAAATCAAATAATATCAGTTAAGGAGGAATGCCTTTCCTTTTTTACATTTTTACATAATAGCTCGTCACCAGTGTCCGTAAAGGGAGGTAATTGAAAAGGAAAATGTTTTTTTCTGTTTTTCGCGTCCGTTATTGAGAGTATCCGCTATAAGGAGTTATTTTTTCCATAAGTTTCCATGTTATGCTGCCGGGGATTGAAAACCAGTCCGTTTTCAAGAGGAGTCCGTTATTTGGAAGGGTTCGTAAAGGGATGTTCGACAGTATACGAATATTTTTCCTTTTTCAATCAGTATATTTAAGTACCTTTTTTTGTTAATTACATGGAATTTACAAAAAATATACAAATTCAATACCTAAAATATAAAAGCAAGCTCATATAAAAGCAATATATTATAAATCTTGTAAAATATACGCTGTTGAATCAGCTTTACAACTTAATGGCGCTGCTAAGACATTCGTGGCTTATCAGCAGGTGCCTTTTATAATTTTTCAGTTGTGCTTTTATTTAACACTAGCAAAATATTATCGCTGAATACTATATATAAATAACACTAAAGAATTCACGAAATAAACAAACACAATTTATGTGCATAACAACCTTTCCATTGTCCTCTTAATTATAGATCCCAAAATTATTTAGATCATCATTCATATTAATGAACAGTTTTGGAACATATGCACTTAATTGCCTGCTACCCTTGTCTGTGAAATATCTTGGAACTTTATATTTATTAACTTTTATATATACAGCTTTTTGATGGCACACTCTTTTCTTTTTGTATTTGTCACTGAAACAATTTTCAGTGATGCGTGAATCTTTCAACGCTTAGGATGCATAACAGCTAGTTCATTCCTAGAGACAGTTAAACCCTGCCACACATCCTTGAGGTGGCTATCACGTAGGTATATGTAGAGAGCGAACCGTAGAGACGAGTTAAGGGACATTGAGAGGGAAAGGGAGGAGCACAGCGTTGAGGAGATCCAGTCCGAAAAGTCAGTCCCACGAGGGGAAATACGAGTTAGTCAGGCGGCAGGTAAAGCACGGATATATGCTCCAAAATGGGGGGAAGAGGGAGGACGAGAGGGAGAGGTAGAGATGAGGAGAGGACCGCGTGGGGAATAGAGTTTGAGGCAAAATTGTACGTGGGATGGCTCCACGGGCCGAATTTGTAATTTTTTTAAAACTTTTATTTTACGTGTCCATTGGGAGGTGAAATTTCGTGCGGTGGGAGTGAGTGACCAGAGGGATGAGGCAAAGATATCGTATGGAGGGGGAGTGGAAGGGTGAGGAGAAACAGGAGGGAATGAGACGAGGGAGAGAGCGTATGGCGGGGAAATGCTAAGAGGGGCATTAGTTTTGGGAGTCCTCGTCGAACGGATCAGGAGAGACAGGGAGAGAGGAAAAGGATTAGAATGGACAGGCACCTCTCCCTTCCCCCTCTCCCTCCACCTCTCCCTCATCCTCTTCATCTACCTCCCATCCTTCCTCTCACCAACCACACGCAAGCCCTCCGCAAGGGTCACCATGGAAACCTTGAACCTTAACGACGCTTCCATGGATACCCATCCCACGTCCATCGGGAAATGTAGTGAACGAGGGATGAGCGTGTGGGCAGGCTGCGGAACTCAGGGATGAGAAGAGAATGTAATGGAGGAGAAGGGGAAGATGTAAGACGAAGAGGAACGAGGGTAGGATGAGTATGGTAGGAGGTAGGGTTATCTAAGGAGAGGTAGGAAAGGGTCAAAAGGTGATGTGACCTTCTTCCCTCCACCCACGACAAATACGGGTCCAGAAGAGGAGGACAGAGAGAGAGAGGGAGAGAGATAGAAGTTAAGGGGATCTAAAACCTAACGCTATTCATTTTCCCTTCCCGACCTCTTCTGCGACTCAACACAACTTCATTCGTTGACCACGCGCTATGTTAAAGGATCGGTTTTCAATGCGAGGACACAGCGGAGTGACCCCATGGGTCTCCACTGCTGAACCTCAGTGGGCGGTGGTGGGTAAAGCACTAGAGGGAAAGGAACAGGGGAGGGTTTTTAGGGTGGGTTAGCCGGAGAAGGGAGTGAGTGAGTAGAGGGGAGTTACGTCGAAGAAATAGAGAGGGAATTAGGCGGCGAATGAGGGACTTGTTTATGCTGCGTCTCGCTTCTTCCAAGTCTGCTCTCCCATCGACGTAAGAGCCCGCACTGTCTGGACCCTCACGGTATGGACAAGAAAATGAGGCTTCGCGGGAGGTGATCCACTGATGAGGTAGGGAGAAGGAGAGGGAGCGAAGAGTCGTTTTCATAGGACGTCTTACTTGGATCTGGAAGCCGATAAAAGAACTAAGAGGGACGGGCTTCCACAGAGACTCCAGTGGTCTGGGAAGGAATGGAAACGGGTAGGTTTACGCGGGAATTATCATTTTTCTTCCATTTTGCTTTTCCTCTGAGCGAGCTAAGGAGAGATTTTTTTATATATATCATCGTTTAGATGAGAAATTCAGGTCTGGTTTCCATAGTTCGCGGACTGGTGGAATTAATTTTCTCGTTTACTGGCCAATACCTACCTAATGCTCTCAAGTAATTTGGGATAATCACCTGATACTTATAATATGAAATGCTTTGAGCATGCCCACATATCCATTTTTGCACACGACATGTAAAACTGGGTTGTACATGGAGAATATATCGAGTTTGATTGGCGTAGACAACAATTTCACAATGGGAAACGTACCCATCTTAACTTGAATTCAAAGCCTTATACGATGTTAATGCCAATATCATTATTTGATTTATCTGCTAAGGTCTTTTAAAGAGCTTCTCATAACATCTTGCCAAAGTGATTGGGTCGTCCAAAAAAATACAGATGTTTTACATATGCAATTAACATATAACTTTTAATTGTTATGTTACATATTAACATATGTAACTTAACAATTAAAAAGCTCAGCCCATGATAGAAAAAGGTAAAAGATGTAGAAAAATGCCATACTTTCTGAGACAGAATTCTTAATAATACCACCAAGCCATGAGCCGAAAGACGTATTGGAAATGGTGCAGGTCAAGTCTAATAAATTGTAAAAACATTTAACAGTGGAAAATGGTATATCTCTGGAGGGAAAAGCAATAAAACACAATTTTTGATGGCTTGGATAAATGAGTATCAAGTATTATCATTACATAGTAAATATAAATTTTGAAGTAATCTGGATTTTTTCAAAAGTAAATTAAATGCCTATTGGGTCATAACATTTCCTATACTGAAAACAATCTTGGTTTTCAATATAATAACGCCATGGAGTATGGCGATTAATAACTTTTACTCCATTACAAGTATATTTGTGAAATCTAAAGAATTAACTTACGAGAGAATACAGTAGCAAAGTCACGCTATGAAAATCAATCATGTAACAACAAAGATACTCTTGTTAGACAGCTGAAATGACTCACCAAACTGAGGCTTTTCTCGAAACGAAAACAGCATTGTTCCGGATATATCAACGAACCCACTGCTATCTCGGCTGTAAAGACCCTCCTTTCGACTGCGACGACGAAAATATCCCAAAACGAGGAAGAAAACCTCCCCGCCATACATGCGACCCCGTGACACGGATTCCATTGTCAAAGAAACGTTTTCAGAACCTAGTACTTTTCCAAGTGAGTCCCTGCAAAAATAGCAATTGAATGAGAAAATAATCTTTGCTAAAAGGGCGAGATGTGTTGAAGAGGTCAATAATGAGAGCTGGTCGAAACGAAGTGTTCGATATGTGACCAGAGTAAAATAAATCACCACTTATTCGAGAGAAAAAGAGTCAGAGTTTGAAGGTTATTCATTAACTAGCCCATTTTCTACCCGCAGATATAATTATGATTTAAGTATTCAATGATTAAAGCGCGTAAAAAGAAGTAATCGAGTTATTTGAAGACATTTTTTTCCAATTTCTATTACTCGGTAAAAATGCCTGAAAGCCTGATATGAATTTTTTTGGTTGTTCAATATCCTTGGTTGAAACTGGTTTCGCAGTGCCAATCTCCCTACGCTACCATCATTTAGTTGATCCCACTACCACAGTAGGCTTGACTAATGACTGAGTTTGTCACTGAGAACTGGTGAAAAATGTTTACCGCAACACTTCGATTTCGTTTGCTGGTATCAATCAGCGAGAAGCAGCATAACACGACAAATATTAATTTTGAAAAATTTGGGAAATATTAATTTTGGAGAGAAAATTGGGAAAATTTAGCTATTGTGTAAATATTTATCAAAAATGTTGAAAAATTTTTGTAAATCATTCATTCCTTGTCTATTTTTAGCTATTACATCGGTGTTTGGTGGAGTTGTAATTTACTTGCAATGGGTAAATTCAATCAATGAAACTATTCTCATTGGACTTTTTCAGCCACCGTAAAGATCAGGGAAAATGTTGAAAATTTTCCTGGAGTTTTTTTTGAGGTTTTTGGTCAAATAAAAAAATAAGTATTTATGTTCACCGATGTTTTAAATTTTCTTCATCCTTCCTCACGGCATTCAATGCTGTTTGGAGTATCATGAAATTTTTCTGCCATCACTCATTTCTGCCAACATTCAATACAGTGGTCAAGAAATAATATAAGATGCTGGAAATGGCCGTAGCAAAAAAATTGTGTAGTATTGGGGTTTAATCCTTGCTCTCGAGGATTCTTGATGAGCTGGAGATCAATAAACCAATTCCTTGACCAAGGAATCCCATATTCTCTAGCGATTTGGAATGATTTGGAATGTTTTTACCTCTCATTTTCGAGCATTAATTGGATCCTCACTAAAATCACTTAAAGCACAACAAGTTGAGAATAATATCAACATGAGATTAGAGGTAATTAGCCGCCACATTCAGATTAGAAAAATCACCGTTGCTAATTTAATGCAAAATATTGCATCAAAAACATCCACTTGGCACTTTATAATTAAAATTTAGAATAAAGTACATTCCTGTCAAGCTACTCCCAGCCTGCTGGTGCAGGTTGAGTCAATAAAGTAAAATAGGAAAAAGATTAGAATAGTATTTTTCTGATTTCATCCATTGTGCGGGGAAAAACATGTTATGCGAAGAATGGTATTGTGATTTCGTGCAGGAGCTCCATCAGCTAGTTGTACATACCACAGAGTCTCCGACATGGAATTCCTTGGACTATGTTGAGACTCCTGTGGAAGCGCTGATCACGCCCAAAGCAGTTGTCTAGTGATGAAAGCCAGGCACTGGCGATTAATGCTTTTCGCACGTCTAAGCAAGGGGGAAGCAATCGTTCTTTCTGGTCTTAAACGGAAATTAAATTCCTCAGGGCTTGGAATTTTTGGCTCTCGTAAGAAAAGGATGAATGGAGGAGAAGAATGTTCATTACGCTTCTTATCGATGCCCCCGTTTTTTATATATATAACGAGAAACGTGAACATCATCCACTGCACAAAATAGCTGCCCTCAGCAAGCACTGAAATTTTTATGACTCGAGCAGTTTATCTATCAGCCTTGGTAGGCTACGAAACTCGAAATCTTGGCCGGGCAAAGTAGATATGGAGCTGAGCTTCAGGATGCGCGCGAAAATTTTTTCCAACCGGAGATATTTTTCCAAATGAGAAAAGACGAAATGGCTGAGTTGCCCTATTCCACGTTGAAAAAGAATAAATTCCAATTCACGTACGTAGCCATCATAACTGTAATGAATCTCTAGTCACTAGTAGTTCACAAACGTTGTTTTTAACACTAATTTCAATCCATTTATCTCTCCAACCCCTATCTTTTTTGGATGAAAGCACGTCTCTAGAACTTAGCAAATCACTTCTAATCTAACATGTGAAATCTGTGCCACCTGGATTTTTTTCATTTTCGGAAAACCAAATTTTTCAATTCTCGTATTCAAGGAATATTTTCCCGATGATGGTTGGTCATAATCAATTCGTATATATTATTAACTCACGACATATGCGTGAGTTATCAGCGCAAGAAAGAATGACCTTTAATTTTGAGTCCTTGTTTTATTTATTCCCTAATTTAAAAATAATGAAATTTTGAAATTTCTCCAAGAGCAATTCACGAAAAGTTTTAACTTTCAGTGTCAATTATCAAGTGCACTAATATTAAAGACGGACAGGCTTTCTATCAATTCTTTTTTTCTGTTTGCTGCTAAGTAAAATAAGCCTGCTGGAGCTTGTATAAATACGACAGAATAATACGAACAAAATTATTTTTTGCATCCTAACGGTGTATATATCAGGGGAAAATTTGTATCGTGAATTTAGTCATTTGATGAGAATGGTGAATTTAAGAGAAATACACATTCATGAAATAATTTTCACCTCCTGATTTCTTCATTCCTCTTCTTGCTCCTGAATATGAGTACTGATCCATACCAGCCACACAGCGTGCCTCTGTTGTGGCTTTTAGCGTTGCACTTTTACGCACACGTCAAAGGTGTCGCGTGGGTGGGGCAGGAGGAGAGGTCAAGAGCTTGGATTCAGTGGACGCTAACACCAAAATGACGAATAATGTGACCTTGCTGGATCATGAGTGGAATTTTTGTCACGAGCCCAGAAGGTATGGAGAAGTTCATGCATAAATAAAAGGCTCAGTGCCTCAAGAGTTCAATCTCTGTTTACCAAGTTTTCAGAAAATGTAGGATAAACCCAAAAATAATTTGTAAGAAATAGTAGCTTCCAAAAACCTCGATGGAGGCAGGAATTTTTAGGCAGTTCCGTTCACGCTTGACATAGGGATTCATGGTTGTTATAGAAAATGTATACACATAGATCTTATCTATCACTACATTAATATGCCGCGATGCTGCTTGGTCACCAACAATATATCCTGTATGCCAGTGGGCATATGTATGTACCCATATTGTAAAATTTCAGCTGGGGACGGGAACTTCTCTAGTTTGATATGAATAAATTGAAGCTCCATACGCCCAAAATTTCAATATAAGAAGCAATTAGAAGAGTGAGATAAGATTTTACATTTTTTCAGAGAATTTTTATCAAGAATTCTTTCCATAAATAATTGATGAAATTTCTCAATTGTGAAATGAATAGAAGTATAGCATGGTTCAATGAATATATTACGATCATACCAGTAATCTTCAATATGTTTTCATCAGTAATAATTGCATCGCAAAATCCAAACACAGTCAGAAAAATAAACAACGATATCCTCTTCCATAAGTAAACAACCAAATTATACCTTATATCATCATAGTGGTGTAGCTCTACGTCCCAAAACAATTGTACGCCCAACACATAAAAATTCGAAGCAGAAATATTTTACTTATATTTATTTTTTTATTTATATATATATATTTTATAAATATTTTACTTATCTATAAACATGTTTGGAAGACTCGAACTTCTTGCGGTCGAGTGGTATCAATGTCAACTGCACACGATCAAAATTTCCGTGATAAATTGAAGCACCGTCAACTGAAAATGATCCTCGACATTGCTCAGCGGTGAGGATTAATCGATTGCTTAAGAACTGCTAACATTATATTTTTGTAGGATGTGACTATAATTAATACCTTTATTTAAACCAATTTTCACATACACGCTAAAAATAACAATTGCTAAACTCCTGCTTAAATCATGAACAGACAACTGACTGGCGCTTAACAGTTCTCCAAGCATGCCACAAAACGCCAAAATTCTGTGATAATAATAATGAACGATATGCAATATGCACACCAGGTATAATGTACATATTTTTATCCAGCTATAATAAAAACGTTTATAAATCAAAAATATAAAATCAAAAAAGTTTATAAAAGCTCAAAATAGATTTAGCATTACCTTTATAGACAAAAACTCCACAGCCCTACAGTGAAAAATAAAACAAATGCCTACTGGGATTTGGCAGAAGGAGTGAGAAACATTCGAAAGCCTTCCATTGCCCTTCTCATGATATCTCCTAGACAGGAGTAATCAAGAAAACTCTCTCAAATCTTAATTTTAATGAACATCAAACCATTTATCATAACCCAACTGCAAAATTCCGTCATACTGAGCAAATTAAACATTATTGGGAAAGTTTTGAATCAGCCAAATAATCAAAATAAACGAAAGCTACACATATAGAGAATATATGACCCTAATCCTTAGTCATTACCTCCCAAGTGGGTTGAATGTTCTCGGTCTTAACCCTCTATAGACAAGCGAGTCAAATTTGTTACATTTCAAAATCATCATTTCTTAGAAGTTTTCCCATAAAGTTGCTGCGCCAGACAGATTGTAACGCTTACGATTTAGTGAGTGGAGAGTTGCGTTTCTTTCGGCGGTTGGTCAAACGATTTGAATAGATGAATATGTGACGTTATTCATTGATGATGGCATGCCTAGTGGAGCCCTGAAATAATTAGTTTCAGCTGTCATGCAAAGAAAATTATGAAAGTGTTTAAAAAAGATAAGTTATGAAGGTAGTGTTGAAGTATATCTTGTGTAAATATTAATATGTAAAGTACCATTTTAAATAAAATACATTTTTTATGCTTAAATAATATCTACAAATAAGTAATATAGTAGCAGTATCTTTTCCATTTTGATGTATCATAATTCTGCCCAGATAGGGTTAAAGGTGAGAAGTGGGAACATAATAATGAAATATAATTAACAGTCAAAAATAATCCAGAAAAGTTTTGATACATAAATACATAATCGCTGTCTCACAAATGGGAAATGATATAATTAATTCACTGGTTAGAAAGTGGTGGTTTTGGTACGCACGAGGAAATATACAAGTGAGCTACATAAGATGTACTATGTGAAAACACAAACAAGAGGAATAGGGTGGAGAGGATTCTGGAGGAAGGGATGGAGGATGAGCGAGCCCGTAGATGGAATTTCATTTCGCTCATCGCCTTCATCTTTTTTTTCCTCCCTCGCCCACTTCCTTGAGGTCCATGAGGTGTGACATTCCACGAGCGAGGGGGATAACCGTGGCGTTCGTTGGTTTTTTGAGGAGTTTTGCGATGGGCCGTGCTTGCGTGCTGAGGCGTAACCGTGTAGCGCATCCCCTCCTCCCTGCCTCGCACGCCTCTCCCAGAGTCAGTAACAACAGCGAGCACTTACGCCCGGAGGACGAAAATCCTTCGACATCATGTTTTCCCATCACGGACGATCCTCATGCCTCGCTCCGCCGCATCTTCGTTATCGCTCGGGTAAACTTTTCGCCCATATGTGTTGGTAGCATCGCAGAGAGGACTAAACCTGGAGAATCTTCGTTTAAAAGTTTTATTAATTTGAAACTCTCAAAAACTGGAAAGGAAGCATTTTTTTAATCCGCGGCTAAAAGTTTTGAAAATTTACAAGGAAAGAGATGTGAATTTTTTGAAAAAAATATTGCTAAAACATAATCCACGCAACAATTTCATCGGTAACACTTAATCTCCAGGCATTAATGTAGTTGCAAATTACCTTTATGCCCACAGTTTCAAAACTTTTGTAGCATACCTACGACAGTGTACAAGTTGGTTATATTTTACCTCCTGACAGACACTTGAAGGTTTTGCAGATGGAATAATGCTAGATGTTTTTTAAATTTTATTTGTTAGTAAAAACTCCACATCTCAACTGTGGCTGATTACATTTTTACTATCTTATCTTAATTCATTAAAATCCGAAAAATATGATGTAGAATTGTATTCCAACCCAATCAATAGCCACCATTAATTAAAAATTTTCAATTTCTCAAAATTCGCTAAAAAAAACTTCGGAAACCGCTGCCGGCAATGCAATTTTAGCAAGATACTGATGAAAGTTGGTGGTAATTCACCCCCTTCCACAGACTCTCGAGATGAATAGTATGCTGTGACGTAGTTGTAGGAAATGGATCCTAGAACATGGGAATGACACACTTCATCATGTGAACTGCAATTCAATACACAAAAATATTTTTTTCCACGATGAATAAAAGCAAACTTTTCATGCTTGAAGGAGTGACATTTTGTTTCCTCCCTAAAATACCCGGAAGAACCACCATGCATAAAAGGAGACTGTATATCATGTGTTCCAAAATCAAATTAAAATTATTAATGAAGTGACCTTCGTATTAATTGCTCATTCGAGAAAATGTATCAATTTTCAAGAATAAAGTCGAGAGTACGTGATCGACGCAATATCCATCCAAATCAACGTTTAAACTTTCACGCCTAGATTGCATTGCCTTTAGCGACTTTAGTAGGCGCTGTATGGTGAGGCATATTCAGATGTCTTTTTCGTGTAGTCTTTAGGACTTTCCAATTTTCAATTGATCGTGACAATGGATTGGGTTAGTATCAAATTCAGCGTCAAACTGATCTAATTTTAATGAATTCAGATGTCAAGGTAAAAAATAATGGGCCAAAATTAAAAAAAGGTAGTATTGCATAGCAAATAAAATCTTGAAAAGCATTTTAAAATTATGTAAATGTAACTGATTTTATTTTGTTCCGCAACCAGGAAAAACGGCACCATTGGCCATTTAAGTCGGGGTATTTAGCAATTAGAAAATTGAATAAAATACAATCTTGCCAAAGTGAAGAGAGATACACTATAGCTGGATCTGACACAAGACTCTAGGGTTAGATCAAGCTGAGAAAATACTCCGACACCACCAGTTATAACGGTTCTACCAGGAACAATTCAAAACACCTGATAAAGTATGAGATTCTGAAATAAATATCAGATTTGACATGAAACTGCATTCATTTGGACCATACACGAGGGTTGCCTATAGGCTAGATCCCCATTTTTTTCTCAAAAACTATTTATTGTACAATAATGAATTTCATGTACGAATATTCAATACAATACATATATATATAATATTTCATACAATAATGAATTTCATGCATGTATACATATGATAAAATGATGCTTTATCTACTCAGATTTTTCCGCATAATCTCCTTCAACTTATATTGCCTTTATCCGATGATTCACTATGGCGTGTATGCCCTGTCGGTACCTGTACTAGCTCTGGTCATGGAGCCAGGTTCTGAATGCGCTAACCATATTGTTGTCCAAAGTAGAAGTCTGGAAAAGAACAAAGTATCTTTATGCAAAATAAATCACAAAGAAGGAATATTACGAAGCAATGTACATTTTTTCACGTCTTTTGCATGCGCCAGACTGATATTGACTAACCGAATCAAGCAGCCTGTCCTCTGCAGAGTCCACAAAATTGGTCAGAGCACTTAGATGTAAGATAGGGTGGTGTCGTGATAACCTGGTAAGGCTTTGCGACCAATTGAGATGCGGATCTCGATTCCCGTTTCAATACACTGATTTCTGTAATTATGGAGCATTTTTAATGTGGGGAATTACGAATTGGAAAAAAACGCATCATTTCAAAATTGTCCGAGCAAGTGACTTCCACCTCAATCATATCGTAATGCGCTCATAGTTGAAGGATGAGCCTTGAAAAAAACTCTAGTATTGTGGATCACAATATGGGTAACTATTAACGAGAATCCCAATAAATATATCGTTTAATTAAAGCTGAATAAAGATAATGCAGCAACCACTCCGGAACTATTAGTTGAAACACTGTAAAAACTTTAGGCAGTGAGAAATAAGTGGACGATTTTATTAAATGGAATTGAACATAAAGTTCATTTCTGATACAGAAGAACCCATAGGGAGAGATGTTCGAGTTCTCAAAAGAAAATCCGGTAGATAATAAGCACAAACTCTAATAGTTTGTTGTGAACCAAATGCATAATACTGGGTCTTATGCATTATGGCCAACAAAGCATAACATCACATCAGCAACGCCCATAAAAAGAAACCACAGAGCATATTCCTACTTAAACATCCTTGCTGTACCTACGTACTATGTCTTCGTAACTAATGGGAATAGTTCAATGCTTTGCAAGGGGTGTTTCTAAATATTTTATTGGATGGAGAGGATTCTTATGTACCTGGGGTAAAATCGATCAAATTTAGATAAATTAACGCTAAATAAAACCGACAATAGTCGAAATTTAACCGGTAGCAATGGAGGAAGCACTACATTAAAACTTTCGGATTCGTAAGAATAGGTGTACACAAGGAACAATTAGTAATTTTCACAAACTTATTTGATGAACCCATACTTTTTACATAGAACATATCTTATTAAACATAAAGAGCTACTCCTCCAACTACTCCTCACACTCACGAACTCGCAGGGCTTTAGGTGAACAAATTTAAAATTCTATCCAAAGAAAAGTAAAAAGGCATGGACATGCCCCCTGAAAGGCTGCTCACTCAATAAAAGCCCATTTCCCCCACATTCTCAAAGGTTTTCTGAATAAATTTTATCACAAGAGTGTACTCGCTTAAAAGTTTGGAAAACTGTCCCGATTTAATGGAATTAAAGCAGTCAAAATTAAAAGCATAATTACATTTTGAGCTAAAGAATAATTCTTGGACGGAAGACAGTCTCATTCGACTTGACGTATCACCCGAAAGAGAAATTAAAAATTGTAATTACAATGAAATACCTTGCTGATCTCATTAATGACCGTTAAATAAAAGGAAAAGTAAGATGTGCCCAGACTCGACGGAGGAAAAACAAAATTATGTTGGGAGAGGATTGACAACGTCCTCATCCTTTTACTCTACTCGCTCTTGACGGCTTTCGTTTTCAGAGAGCAGTGCAGTGGATACGCGAACACCCCTCCCCGCCCCCGCCACGCCGCTCATCCAAAATGACGACTCAATTCCCGAAATAAAAATTGATTGGGAAACGCGGAGATGGGAGAAAAAGGCGGCCTGACGTCATAAACCCTCACGAAGTTTTTGCGAGATTTTCCTCATGTCAGAACAGGGACCATTTTTTAATTTAGGCTTATGTAGTTAGCATAAAGCAAATGTTTTAGCATTAATGACGCTAAAACTTTGAGTTATGTCACTACAAGTCCCTGTAATAAACAGAATATACAGATGTAAGGTTTTAACTTGACTCGTATATTACAGTCCACACTCCATCAAAACCGATAATTTTGTGACTGTGAGGACTGCAGAGGTGAGATATTGATTAACTCTCAACAAATAGCTGATAAACCATGCAAATTACTCACTGTGAAATTTCTAACGTCACTCTTTCATGCTTAAACTCCTCCTTTCGTTCAGCAAAATTTCTCATGAGTACATAATCGTACCATTTCCCACAAAAACTTGCCAATACATTTTCGACAATTTCTTGAAGAGTAATATTATTAAAAGTAGACTTGGACCGATACCACTTTTTCCGATACCAAACAGCCGCGGCCGATACCGATAGTATTATTTGCCGATACCTTACTTATTTTTCCCAAAAAATTTAATATGTGCTTTCTTTCTCGTGAACTAAGCTCAGTAATCCAAAGTGTGATATAAGGGCAATTAATGAGAGAAATGACATTGTGATAACTCTTTTATTTTGCAACTCTTACAATTAATCACTGGGATTAAATTTCAGACTCTAAGCCCTCTTGCATTTGTAAATACTGGAAATTCTTTTTAAGAAATATGAGCTGCTGAACATGCTCAGCAGTTAAGAGGGTTCTTCTATCGGAAACCATTGCACCAGTCTCTGAAAAAATTGGCTCAGAAAACACTGAACCTGCAGGTACACCCAAATAGCATGAAGCAAGTTGCCTTAAATTTCTAAATCTAGTTTCATGATGCCAATAGGTCAGAGGATCACATAGGAGGGACTGAGTGGCTTCAGATAAATACAGTTCAATTTCTTTTCCCAAGCCATCTTCTGTCAAAAGTTGAGGAGTTTGACGCCTAATAAGAGTTTCAGTAACCTGCAAAAAAGAAAAATTCATCCTGTAAAACTGGTAAACAAAAAAGACGCGCATGAATTTAGCACACTGTACATTTTCAGTTACTAATATGCTAAAATAACTATGGTATGTACACCAAAAGTACAGTTTTTTTATGCATAAAAAAACTAAACACAGTTCTCAACCCGAAGGTTGGTTTGAGATAGTTGGTGATAGAGACCACTCAGGACTTGGCCCAATGGCATTAGAAATTATTATCTTTACTTTGATCTACATTAATCAAATTTACCTGGAAAAGTGTCATTGTTTTTATATCCACCTCAGACTTGGAGCCAGATGAATCATGTTCTTTTCTGATTAATTTGAAATGTCCAACATCTTTACTTTTTGCTTTATTTTTGACAACTTTCTTAAACACTTCCACTGCTTCATCACCAAAAAATTTCATTTTGTATCTTGGATCAAGCCCAGTTGCCAACAGATATGTTTCTTTGTTTTCCAAGGTTGTCCAGTCTTACCGCCTTTCCAGTTCTCCTAAAATATCTTTTGCTATACCCTTCACATCCTGCATTTCTGCAAAACTCCTCATTAGAGTTTTTAAACTTTCAATTAGAGGCCAAATGTCAGACAAGCATGTGTTCTGGGAGCTTATTGTTTTTGTTGCCTGTTCAAAATGCGTAAGAACTTCCAGTATCTTACTAGCTAAAGCCCAGTCCTTCTGGTTCATCATTTCTTTAAAGTTCAGCTTTGAAGATGCAACTGAAAAAAATTGTAATCCTTATCTTTTAGTTTTCTGAAATTGACATACTTCTCAACATATCCCTAAGCTACCCTTTATTATTCTTTCTATCTCACTTTTGCTACTACATACCTGAAATAGCATTCTGCTGCTCAAGTAGCCTCTCTAGCATCCTTTGAGATGAATCCCACCTATTAGGTTCATCTTGAATGAGAACTTTCTTTTTCATGTTCAGGCTTCCTTGGGCTTTATGGAGAGTTTTCATGGCATAACAAGAATGTTTGAAGTGTCCAACAACGGCCCGAGCTTTACCAAGTAAATCTCGAATTGATGGCAGATGTAAACAGCCCTTATTTACCACCTGTAGAAAGATATTTTATAGTACGACCCACAGATTATTGAACAACTAAAAATGATATTCCTAAATAGTTCAATCTTCTAGAAAGTTAATATTTTGACCAGCTCTGACTTACCAGCTGCAGGGTATGAGCTGTGCATGGTATATGGGTAACAGATACCAACTGGCGCACTGCGGCTACCATATTCTTTGCATTATCAGTGATAACAAATTTAATTTTGTCGTTTATTTCCCATTTCGCAAAGGCATTTTCCAAATTTTTTGCAATTAGGTGACTACTATGCCTCTCCCCATCAAAACCCATTACTTCCAGAAGCACATGATTCCTCTTGAAATCTACATCAATAAAGTGTGCGGTAACACTAATATAATCATGCCCTCCTCCAGATGTCCAAATATCAGATGTGATAGTTATTCCTTCATTTGGTCTATCATTGAGGATACGTTTCACAGTTTCTTGTACTTTCAAATACACTTTAGGTATTAGATTGTCAGAAAAATATTTCCGGATAGGTACATTGTACCTAGGACAGACACTGCTCATTAGCTCTTTAAAACCCACAGATTTAACAAAGTTAAATGGCATCGAGTTAAGGCACAGCATCTTGCAAATTGCCTTGTGTATTTTTCGTGCTCGCTCATCATTAATGTCATAAAGTCTTTTAGATTCAACAAAAAGTGGCAGTGTAGCCTGTTTCATAGTGCAAGACCAGCTTGCAGTAGACTCATCATCAGGTGCAAGGTCTTCATCAACAATCTCATCCGTAATATCCAACATGTGTTCTGAAACGCAAGGACTGGAGCAATGGAGACCATGTGAGTCGGAATCTTTTGGCTCCTCCCGCAACAGTTTATCTGTAAGCAAACGGGAAAACTTGAAGGGCTCTTACAGATCGACTGCTACCATTTTAGCAGAAAACATTATTGCACCTATTAAAAAAAATAAGGTTGCGTAAGTCACAAGGAAACTCGATAGTGTATGAATTTATACATACGTACCTGGATTTTTTCTTCTAAAGTTTAAATAACTCCTGCACCCATTAATATGTTTAAACAAATTTGATGTATTAAACGATTCCTTGTCAACATCACCACGTCTTTACGACTTCTTACAGTATTTACAAATTGCCAAATTTTCCAATGATTTCGTGAAATGCTTCCACACAGATGACCGCGACATTTTTCGTTGTACTTCAAAATTTGGCTTGCAGTAGATAACTCCTCAATTGCCCTGGAATACTCAATAATAAAATACCTTCGAATACTCGCTGAACCAGTCACATGGATACAAGAGTCATGCAGATATTTGAGGGCAGCATTGTCGCAGCAATGAAAACAAATACACAACGCGTTGCGCAGTCAGTTGAAGAAGGTGGGATTTAAAAATTCGATGTTTTTAGACGTTTTTCTAAAAACGAATACTTTCGAATAAAAGTATCCGAAAAAAACGAATACTAGAAAGTATCGAAGTATCGGTAAATTGGCCGATACCCGATACCCGCTATCGGTATCGTCCCAAGTCTAATTAAAAGCTAAAAATTCCGACTGATTTTCCATGGGTAATTATGTTTTATCTTATGATAGGCTTTGTTTTTCAAAACTGAGGAATTTCTTACGCATTAATCGAGTCAGAAACTTAAGAATTTGTAGTCAGTATTAATGCTCAACTATTTTTCAAAAAAGTTTTCTAATTTACCGCTGTAATTTTTAGGTAATTTACAAGTCATATCTTCGATTACAAAGGTGTTTGCAGCGTAAAGAGAGAATAAAATAATACAAAGGCTATGAATCTATGGTCAGAGAATAACTGAAAATGTCATTTTTTACGGAATAATGGAAGTTTGAGCAAAATATCATGTCCCATAAAAATCAATGAATTTGGCCTCAAATATCTAAAATTAATACATCTTACTCCAAATAAATATATCTTACTCTCCCAAAGTCACCAAAATATCAGCCCGTCACCGAACTTCTCTCCGATATTTTCGACAATAAATATGTCCTTACCATCAGCCAAAACATGGAAAATGGGACGTGTATGTAATTCAGAGGTATTTATTTAAATTGAATGAGAAATATCTGACACTTAGATCACGTCAAAAATTAAGTGTGTAGTTTGTGTGTTTTCTCGTATTATGTGTGTCGGGTTTCGGGGTATGTGTGTCGAACCATCTCCCAATTGCCGAGAGCTCCAGATGTGATAGCCAGTACACCACTAAGCAACCCTCCTTCAAGGGGAATTTCGACGGGAATTGATGCGAACTAGGGGTTGACGTCTCAAGTTTACAATGTGGTACAACTTGTCAGCTTTCCAGTCATTGCATGTACAAATGATCTGTTGTTGTAATATAAACAATTATGTTGGGTTTACCCACCGCTAGAGTGGCTTAATAAGCACGAACATCGTCTAACTGCGCCACAGTGTGGACTTGAGACGCCAGCATCTACTACAATAATATCGTAAAAGAGTAGATAAGGATAAAAAAATTGTTTACACAAATCACTAAACGTATAAATGATCATTCTATCGTACGCATTTTATTTCGTTAAAATCGGTTGACTCTACTTAAAGATACAGCGTCCTAAACTCAACGGACTCGACTTTTTTAATAGACAGTAGTTCGCATGAACCTCCCTCGAAATCTGGTTTAAGGGAACATGGTTTGGTGGTGTAACTAGCTGTATTTCACCTATACATGTATCCTAAGATGGAGGCGACCAATGATGATGAGCTAAGACATATAATCAGTAAGAGAAATAATTAAAAAATAGATGGGATACCTCAATGAATTTGACATGCACAGTCACAAAGAAATATCCTCAAAAATACCTTCAAAAGGAGGATTGAAGAGGGGTTAAAAGGTTGTGAAGAGAGTTTAAAGCCCACCGCCAGTACACAACTTCAAACCGCTACATCTGTCCCAATCCTTCCCACCTCCTCTCCCCAGCTCTCTCCGTCCATTTAATCTCAACCCCTTATCCTTTACGCCACTTGTGCCTCATTATTTCCTCACTTCGCTTCGTCCCCGAATCTCCTCTTTGAGCTCGCCTATTCCCAACTCCTCTCCGACTCAACGCGCAGCCGAGAGACCACCGGACGCAATCCACGCCTTGAAATTCCACGGCCCGTGAACCGAGGTTGAATTGTCCCTCTGAGCAAGCTCCGTGGGGAGAGAGGAAAGAGGAGGCAGGAAGAGAATGATGAGCGCACAGCAACATCAACTGCAATTTTCGCTTTCTCTCCGCCGCCTCCCCAGAGATAGGTTTAAATGGGTCACCACCCACGCCGCGGATCCCTTTAAAAGATAAGTTTTATCGATTGCATTCCATCTGGGTTTCCTCGCAAAAGCGCGCTCCGCGTCGATATGAAAACTAGTTGATGGCACATGTGCAAATAATTCATACTCTGTACCATTGTGCGACTGGGGTAATTTTCATCCTTGACAATACGTACCTAATTTGGTTAATGAATAAATACTTTGATGATTTAGGAAGGGAGAAAAGAAAACAGAAATTCGTATGAAACTAATCCATATTTTCCAAGTCTCATCATTCTAGTCTCTCATCATCAAGTCTATTCATCAGGTTTCCGTTCGCACGCGCGTATATCGTTGGTTGTTTCCAATCACAACACATGATAATAACCGGCTAAGTAATCTAAGCTGTAGATATCCATATTCGAGTGGTTCCCGAATTATGTATTTGTGGCCCAGATATGAGACAGACACAAATACAGATAGAAAACGCCTGAATTGTTAAATGTTAAAATATAGCTCGAAATGCCTACCCGTAGATTTTGGCAATACATAAATACCTAATGAAATACTTTGATTTGCATTATTACTCTTTGTTATTGATTTAGAACCTGTTATTTTTTTAACAATCCTGATACAACAACAACAAAAAATGTTGATACCATTTTCTACGAAAATTACAAGGAAACGCAGACATAAAGCGATTCCTGGAAAGTCAGGCATTTTTGCAGGACCGATTTGTCTAGTCTAAGAGAATATATTGGAGGCATAGAAATATAGTCAAGTAATTAATGATATATTGAAAGATTATTTTCACAATCCTAAGTAATCTAAGCCATGGATATTTATACATGTACGGTTCCCGAAGAATTTATTTTTTGCCCTTATTTGAGACAGGTACAATTTAAACGCCTGCTACCATACTTGTTAAACATTTAGCTCGAAATGTGTACACCTAAGTTTTTGCAATACATTTATGCCTAATGAAATGCTTTGAAATTCATTTTGACGGTTTATTGATGATTAAGATTCCGTTATTCATTTTTTCAATACTTGCACTAGAAAAAGGGTATCCAAAGGCCCAAACTCATTATATGTACATACATAAAAGAATGTCGGAAAAGGAAAAATAAAGAATGCTATCGCCTCATTATTTTCATAGCTTTCTTTTCACTGAGATTAACATTCCACGCATTACTTACAGAGTGAGATATTAAATGTTATTTAAGTTCCAGCCTTGAAATTCATGTTTTCCAAATCATGCAGCTTAAGGCCACACCCACATTCCAATGAAAAATTTATTAGGCATTAGTCTACTCTATAACAAATTCTCCAAGGTGTCTTTGGTTTTGAGGACAGGATACGGTGATTTCATGTTTCGCCTACATGACACCAAAGAGGAATTCGGAACAGCACTAAAAAGTAAAAAGTGTTTTACGAGTCCTCGAAATGAGAAGCCAATACTTCTGACTGACACATCGTTTCCAGACAGATTTAATAGTAGTAATGGGGCGAATCCAAAATTTGATTGAATCCGAATCCCGATTCCGAATCCTGTTTTTTTATCGAATCCGAATCTCGAATCCAGATAGCGAATCCTAATCCCAATTCCTCCTCATTTTCATTAAATCAAATCTTCCTCTTATCAGTAAATGTTTAAATAATGCTTTCTGTCTCGTGAATTCGAAAATTAAATCCAAGGAAGCTGAATCTTATTTCTTAAAGTAAATGATAAATGAATAATGGTCATATAGTCCCCACCCACTGAAATTAAGGACACGTACGAGGACAAATATAAAGAATGGATAACTTAATAAGTAAATCACAGTTTGATTTTTCTGAAATAAAATTGAAAATTCAGTAAAAACAGATTACAAGTTTTTGTTTAGAAAATGCAGCATTTTCGCTCTCTCAGGATCTAATCGATTTTTTTAATCAACCAAATTTCCCGCACTACTGAAGGCTTTTTTTGAAAATACTTTTGCTGTAAGAATGCAGAGGAACTTTTTTGTTAGAATTGTCAATTGGGGTATTTGCTACAGCTTCTTCAGTAATCCATACTCGATATGTCAGGAGGCAAGAGAGCTTCTTGTAAGTAAGCTTCAACTTCACTGTCAAGAGAAACAGAAGTTTATTCAACTGGATTGCTCAAAAGTTTTGAATATAAGGCCCACATTCCTATAAAAGTTTTGTAGGAGGTCTGTTCTGGTACTTTCTAAAACAAAAATTAATATTTTAGTTACTTATGGTGCAGAGCAAAAAGTTGTCGAAAATTGAATAATTTTAAGTTCTATACATTAACTAAATGATTTATTTCAGCTACTGCTCTTTGTATCCCTAATTTCATTGTAGAAATTTGATAAAGAGAAATGTTTACAATATTATTCATTAGTTAATACTTTCATTCTTCACATTACCATAAAACATTATGGCTCTAATGAAATGGAATGAATTGAGCTACATAGTTACTATAATCTCATCTTGGGTTTGCAGCGTGATAAGGTTTCAATTTCTCCAATTAGAAGTTCTTTCACACTGTCACGATTTTATAATTTTGTGAAGACTATCTTTAAAATGTGGGTCCAGAAGAGTTGCGGTGGCATACGTAATGTTACTTTCAATTTCAGAAAATCTGCTGTTCATCTCACTACATGTGTCATTCTTTCTTCCTGATCCAGTCCAGATCCTAAAACTGCAGGTTCTTCAATGAATTCTAAAATGCCATTTATCATTGGAATCACTTCTGCTACTGTTGTTGTGCAAGTACTTGGGGTAATTGTAGCACGATAACATAGCTTCAAAATATTATGGACATTTTTAAATAATTCCAATCAGCACTACCCAGTTCAGCTGGCAAATTACACTCTGCACTGACCAAAATTAAAGCTGGTTTCTGTTCTAAAAGGCGTGTCATCATGAGATATGTGGATTTCCACCTTGTTGGCTCACCTTGTGTAAGCCTGAGACTTTAAATTCCAACTTACTGCTGACAATGCTTCAAGGCTTTGGTAGCATTTTTTAAGTGCTTGAAGTGTCCCACTATTCTTCAACAAGTTGCGACCAAATTGGAATTTTTTTGACTTTTCAGTATAGCTGCTTCAAGGACAGTCTGTAGTTAATGAGCAATGCGTGAAAAATGTTCATACTTCACAGAATTGAATACAGCAATCATGGTTCGAGAGTTGTCTCGAATAACAGCAACTAATTTATTTTCTATCTCTCATTCGGTCACTGTTTCAGTAAAACGTTTTTCAATACTGGCTGCTGTATGGTTGATCTCCATGTAAGGGATAACTTCAAGACATCGCTGGACTAGCTCATGGTTGTCACTGATATAATGACAGGTCAGGGTCATGTAATCAGTGATTGTTGCGCTCGTCCGAAAATCAATTGTGGCACACATGTAATCCACCTCCTTCAGTTCAGATTTCACTCTGCTCACAGTTTTTATGTAAATGTCAGGAATAATTGTATTAGCAATATGTTTTCGTGAAGCCATAGTGTAAAGAGGTTCCAGATGAGAAACAAGTCCTTTAAACCCTTGATCTTCAACCGAGGATAAAAGTTGACAGTCTTTAACAATCAAACTGGTAATCTTTTCACGCCTTAGATCTCCAGCTTTGAATGGCTGTTTTCTATCGTTGATCGGATTTTTTGCGCTTTTGTGGCATTGGTTTTATGGAAATAATGAACTCAGTAATGGAGGAAAATGAAGTGGATGTAAGAGGACCAAGTTTTGGACACACTGAGTCTGTCGCAGACAAAATACTGGTAGGGTAGACAAAGGTGAGGCATCTGCATAATTGGGAGAATCCAACGCATCTTCTCAAGCACTGGTTCCAGGGAGTGAAATATCAACATCCAGAGAAGCAGGATTGTTGTCTTCTTTATTGGCTTCTTCGGCTAGCTTCCGTAACTTTGCAGTGTCACGGGCCTGGAGTGACTGTTGTTTTACGTGTTTGCATAAAGCGCAAGTTGTTTTTGAAGCTTTACTGCGGGATATAAAACTGCCGCAAATATCACAAATCGCAAGCTTGTCATGGCCACTTTTTACTGAAAAATAGCACCAAATCTCACTAGTAACTGACAACATTTATTTTTCTGAATAAATTATTTTCGCCAGAATAGAGCAGATTTCAACTTTTCACCTCGCCATTCACAAGCACTGAATTTTACAGTGCTCACAAGATTCACAAAGAGCTCCCGGGATTTATTCAACTTAAATCTCGATTGCGGTTACCTTCGACATATATCGTTCACGTGACTGCTAAATAAAATCCACTATGGAAAGATTATTTCAATTATTAGCAGAACGAAACACGTATTCAAATAAATCTTTTAATCATATTATTTTCATTTAATATTCTCCATCAATGGCCGCATCGGTAATATCTAATGATTGGTGAAAAATTGTTAGGTTGAATTAGATTCTCTCATCATCTAAACGCAGGAGGAGCAAGCATTCTTTGCTAAGGCGCAAAGTGCGTAGTTAGCAGACGCAGTGGCGGGAAAGCGAAGCGAATAGCGAAGAAAACCATTGACAGTTCTTTCGGAGAGAAATATGCACTGCGGAAGTGATAAGCGAGAAGTAGTTTCCAAAACTAAATAGGGATTGGATATTGTTGCGGCGTGACGATTCGTCGGAAAATGAACAGCATGATACTGCAAAACGATTCCTTGAAAATTTCTTGAGGCAAATAAAAAATATTCGGCGATGGGTTTCCGGATGCTTTGATAGGTATTTTACAAAAAATTGCAACATCGAAAATTATCAATATTATGACCACTGTACATCTTTACCTGTCGAGGAGCTTCATTATCAGTAGTTTATCCGGCACTGGTACATATTATCCGCACGACTGGTATTCAAATCTCTAATCCATTGATTCAATCGAATCTTTTACCTATGGATGCAATCGAATCTCGAATCCATGGATTCGATAGGATTCGACTCAATCTTCGAATCCCTGCCCCAACCCTAATTAATAGCATATATATATTGACAGTCTAATTATCGGATTTCGCTCTATTTCAATGTCTGACAATGACCGTACAATGGCGCCACACTACATATCTGGGTCCGACAGAAGCGATAAAATAAGAGAGTTAATTCTCCGTACAAATAAGTACGAATTTTTTTTTCCACCAACAGCAAGTGACCATAATAAATGAGCTCCACTCAATACACTCCCATAATACACGTCACCATTTCACCTCCCATAACCTTATCCTTTACATATTGACACGGCTGGTATCTTCACGCCCCCCTGCCACGCGCCTATGCGGCGTCTCGCATGATAGTATGTAGTTGTAGTTCTTAAGTGCCCTGCTCAATGATGAGGTTCATTTCGCAGTACGGCACGTTCCAAGCGCTGATTATCAACTTTAGTGAAGCAATGACGTCAAAATATTCACAAAGTGTTTAAAAAATCAGTAAATTTATGTTGTAAGATTCAGGCGCCATTACTAGGTGCATCTATACCGCGGAATTAATCGACTATTCTAACTCTAACCCATGTGTGAGGTGTTCTTTCGTGAATGCATTGATTGAGTTTTCTTGCAATTGCTAAATGCGCTGGTTATGAAAGATCTCTAGCAGTATCAATTTCCACAGTTGCTTCTAATTTTTACTGCAAAAGGAAAAGCGATATTTGTTCGGTCTAGAGGAATAAAGTTACGTTGTTTGCATTTCATGTCTGTTTTTCATTTCATGTTTTATAAAGCAGCTACTCCTAGCTTGAGCAAATTCTCCTCCCCAGCAAATTTTGTGCACACCTATCCCATCATCATATCACTATCAAATCTGAGACATAAATCACTTCTATTTAATGCGGGTGTAATTCATCAAGTTTGTTGATAGTTGAACGAGCTGATCGTTGAAGCCTGGTACTGGAAAAGTACTCAAAAATTTACATCTTCTATTTGCTTGCAACGTAGTGCCTGATTTTATTGTTATTTATCATAATTATTATTTCGTATACATCCGTGATCCTTTTCTGATTTTATGTTTCATTGGCTGATATTTTATCTCAGAGTTGTTAATATTAAGATAATTCAGATTTGGACGAGAAGAGACATAGTGAAAAGCATTATTCCTATGGGGATTTTTCTGTGCTCAATTCAAGGGTATTCCTAAGGTTTATCTAAGGTAAAAAGATGACAAATACATGGCAGAAATTCAATTCCTCTGTAGAAATTAACGCAATTAATGATCGCCGCTGCAAAAATCTCAGCTGCTAGTTTAGTTCGTTTCCTTGGCCATTATATTCATTGCAGCCTTTCTACACATCTTCCAGGTATCTACACATTCATCATGTCTCATGCAAAATCCATTTATTTAGCTCAAAAATACAATTGGCAAGGCAATCAACAGTAAGACACCTAAATCCAAGAGAGTAGGGCATTTTTGTGGGAGTGACTTTCCTGCTAGTGACAAAAACAAAAGTGAATCCGACATGTACTCAAGAATAAATGAAATATTTAAAAAGTTCCTTTCTTAATCTTTTGTCATACTTATTATTATAATAACTTTCATTATAATTTTAACTATTCTCACAATCAATAAAGAGGCTTCATTTTGCTTATATATGTAGCTCCAATAAACCACAGGAATAATGAAAATTCTTGCATCCTGAATTTTAGTTTAACGAACCTTCACGAAAATAAAACCTTTAAGTACATGAGTGTACAGTTAATCAACTGCTTTTAATTTAATTCCCAAAGTTTATCAATGAAGGATCCGATATAAATTTTATCAATATATCCACAAGGAGGGACGCCCAGATAGGAACGTATTAAGCAAAAATAGAACACAAACGAGGGCGAGGGCGAAAAATATAGAAAAAACAAAGAATGCTAATTCTAAATTAATTACTTAACTTTGCCTTGGTTGAGTTTAATATCCTGCGCGAAGCTGATAGTTTGAAATACCAAAAATGATTAAAGTTCCGGCCTTGAAATTCTTCCTCGGAGGCTCAGCTGCCCCTCATGGACCACAGGCCAAACCTGTTCTTTCCTTTGACCCTACTCTCCATCCCACCTACGCAAAAAAATACTTCCTCCCTTTTATTTTACACTAACGTCAACCAGGGTGAAGATAGTATAAATACGAAAATTTACCACCTGGAAGAAATGGGTGGACTAATGGATGAGGGCGGTTATAATTAGACAAACACATGACAGAAGTTCGATATGTCTGTAGAGATTACTCAATCAATGATCGCCACTCCATAAATCTCAGCTTTTTTTCCATTTTCCATATGACAAATATTTTTTTTTAAAACTTAATAATATTCAGTTCTTTATCACTAGCATATAGATCACGGAACAAAAAAAGAAAACGGTTTTCTCATTTTCTAATTCTTCTACAAGTGCCGATAAGTACCTATCAACTTTTACATACTATACAGTGAGCTGCCACAGAGGCAAATGGGTGAAGAGATAAAAAAGACACAAGAGAAATCCTATAAATAGGAAATCTACATACAATACATTTAGCTGGTACAGTCTAGCCAAGACAAGTGAAGACACATTGACACAAGTGCGCCACAGAAAATTTAGTTTTGCCACCAAATGTGTAAAGTACTTTACCGATCTATATGCACATTTGTCAGGAGAAATGCCCGGCAACAGACAGGAAACGGTTGAATCGGCCTTGTAAGTTCACAATACTTACTCTAATGACGAAGTGTTTCCTCAAACAAGTGCAAGTGATTGTTTTCTCTAATCTTACTGGGAAAACATGGATGAGCGCGATTAAAGGAGCAAAATTCCGCTAGAGGGAATTCGGCCCAAGCGTATTCCGCCAGCAATTATCAATCCTCTTCCTCGCTCTATGTCCATCCTCTCGAGCATACCTCCTTTTTTTTGAAAGAATCATTATGCCTCACCGTCCGGCTTCTTCCTCTTTTACGGGCTCATTCCTAAGGGACTTATCTCCCTTCCATCTCCATGGACCAGCTTTCCTACTCCTTAATCCCGACCAGTCCACTTACCCCATTAACTTTCTCTTTCCCTCCTTTTCTCCCCTTCCTCTTTCCTCCTCGCTCCCACCCTCCTTCTTGCCTCTCTCTCTAAACCTCGTTCGCTCTCTTACGCATCATCCCAAAATTCCTTCTAATCCTCTTCCTTTCAACCCCTTCCTCTGTCTCCCCCTATTTTTTTATACATACACTCCTCCCCTGCCCACTGGCCAAAGAACGGACAAGTTGCTAAGAGGACACATGTTAAGGTTCTTAGCTCCGTAAATGTGTATTACACTCGTCAATTCTCTCCTCCGGATGAGCAATTGAGATTAAAAAAGTGAAGCTACTTTTAAATCCGGTAATTATGCCATCTCATTCTTTTAAACCAGAAAAGTAACGATGATATTCTCAGTTTCGGCGGAGAACATACACTCAAAATGCTCAACACGTACTCGTAAATGCGGTTTTGTACATGAAATTTGGCTTTTAAGGAAGAAGCAATTTTACATGTGTCTCGATTTTTATCGCTACTTCTGGGTCATCAAACTTTGTACTCATAATTTCCTGCTTTTGCTATATGTTAATAAATAATTATGGAATACAATGCATTAGGTCATTTTCAAAATCGAGGAATGTCAAAATTTTACGCGGGAGAGATCCTGAAAAGTCATCAGTGCCATTTTTCAAAATCGCCTAATTTCCTCAATAAATACGTTCTTATAAAGCACTTCTCAGTTTTACCAGCATTCGTGGATATAACAATTTTGTTTAAATAAATTTAAGCAAATATATGTGCTAGTATTTGCGTAGTATGAGGCTAGTTTCAACTCTATTTCTTCAATGCAAAAACAGTCATCAGGATTACCTTTGCATTCCCTTTAGCATTGAAAAGATTTCAAGGAACAAACGTGTACTCGGATATGTAATAATGAGCCCTGCTTGGTAGCTTTATTCATCGTGCATATTTTTCAATTTCCACTTTCAGTTTGGAATCAGGATGCAATGATTTTATCGCAGAGTCTAAGTTCACGGGCAAAATAGAGGACAGTCTATTACACTTGAATGCGCCAACCGTGGTCAATTGAGACCACAATTGACCCCTGCAGTAATTAAAATTCGCGTTTAACCGCGTGGAACCACTACTAACAAGCGACTTCTGTGGTTATTAACATAGGAATTACTTCCATGTTACTGTTTAATGCCACCTTAACTAAAACAGCAGTATTTTCAAAATCTAAGGGAAAGATAAATCCTTTCTGAAAATGTAGATACAACATGAAAAAGTAGATGCTAGAATACCTCTTGACTGGCGATAGAATGGAGACCTGTAGATTAAAAATATCGATAAACTAAATAATCCTGACTATCCGTTTCATACAATATGAAGGCCGACATGCATGATGTTAGACTTCGCTTAGCAGGAAGTCCATTGGCAAATATGTGGAGAGGTCCCATCTCTCTCCAGGCAATCATTTTCCAAGAAGGTTCGTGTCGCAAAAAAATCTAAAGCTACGCCAAGGAAGGGAAAGATGAAAAAATAACCCACGAGGAAATCAAATACCCTTTCGGTCAGTGGCTGGACTCTCTATCCACCTTTATACGATCACTAGGTCCACAATTACGATCTGAGTGACGCGAGAACATATTACTCCTCTTAACGAGGAAAGAACAAAAAAACTCGTACGGAGACCTGTAATTAGGCAAATTTCAGTGCAGCATGGTAGCAGTTATCCACCGATAGGAGTCTATTACGGAAAGAGAACCGAGCAAAATTATTTTTCCTTCACGGATATATTAAAATAGTCGACTAAATAGGAACTGTGGAATGTTCAATAAATATTTTGTTGTGCCCTAACAGCTTTAAATTAGAAAAAATATAAGAAATGGGTATAGGTTTTGATTGATAATAACCTGTGACTGCGTATTGATTAAGTCATGCATATAAATATAAAAAATATAGTTTTCCTGTAATTATAAGATTGGTAAAATATTAAACCTATTAAGTAAATAAATAAATCAGGATAACTGTTTGCTGAACCAAGCCACGCTTTTAAATTCTCTTCACGGAGACAATAACAGGAAAAATAGTTGACTTTTTTTGCTAGGATACGTCATTGCAGTAATACAATCGAGAACCAGTAACATGTTTTGCTATTTAACGCTTCCAAGGCACCACGTGAGTAAAACAGTAACTGACTAAAAGAAATCAGTGAAGTATCAGAGAACACGGAAGTATTGGTGCTGTAACGTCACGTATGTTGTCATACATAGCTATTTAGCTTTGTATAGTAACTCCTAGCTTAGTAAGAGGCATGGGCATGGCCAGGGGGAGGCAGCTGCCTGACCCTCCCTGACGAGGCATTCCATTCTAAATCTGCTATACGGAACCAGACAAGATGATATCTTGCGACCCCCTTTTAATATGAGTCTACAGCTACAAGTAGGTGCCCAGCCCCAGCCCCTATGAATTACAAAATGTAGCAATAAGTATATAAATATGGCTATGCCCATGGTAAGAGTGGTATCCTATGCAGGGAGAAAATGTGCGCCATAATAAAAAGTGTTCCATAAACAGCGTTTCAAATCCTAATACCAATATATACTTATATATTACGTTATATTTATAAGACATTCTAGGCAGAGAACTAGACAAACGATAGAAATTTGGAACAATAAGTTTGAAAACCGAAATTTTTCTCGACAAATGTGAATACAAACACCGAAAAGAACAGTACATGCTGGTAAATAAGTATCCACAGCATAATTACGTGGGAAATTTTTTTCGGTAATAAAGGACTTTTTCGGTAAAAAAGGAAAGGAAATACCTTTGATATTTTGCTAGGTGCTATTCAGCCATGAACCCTGGGCTTACAGCATGGAGAATTAAAATAGAAAAGTGCTATCCAAAACGTGGGAAATTTGACAAAAAGACTAATGGGAAATGGACTAGATAAAAGGACAAAAAAATTCAATGGAAGGTAAGGGAGCAAAGAAACAGTAATGTAAGAAGACTGAATTTTTGAAGGAAAATAATGTAAAAATTAATTAAAGTTTGGAATCAGTAGTAGACAGTGTGTTTATACAGAACTGATAAATAGAAGCAATATTTCTACTAAGTTAAAGACAAAAATTTCGAGTGAAAAAAGCATCTAATAACAAGGAAAATGAGAGAATTCAGTACCAAAATCGAACAATATGAAACAGCACAAAATTAAAAGAGATATATTACGGTATATTTAGACCAAAACTGTTAAGTGCTAAAAAATATTGATCTTATTTGTAATGTGCTAAAAAATATTTGTCTCACTTACGAAGTCTTACTTCCCTCGAAAAATAAACTGAGTTAGCAACAGAAATTGCTATCGTATATTCACCTGCTACTTCCATTTTCCCAGTTAAATATCAACTCCCGACGTGCTGCGAAAGAAAACCACGTTTTATAACGCAACAAAACTGCCCACTCATCGCCTTTAAATCCTTTAATGTTAATCATGAACACCGCAATTTTTCATCGCCGATTTATGGCATCATTAAAATGGAGATTTGATACCACATCTCGTGAAAACCTCTAAAATGAGGAATAGTAGACACATATAAGAGTATTTAATATAGTTGAAAATTTTCAGATAAGCATCTCGATCCGTCCACTACCCCTCTACCCCTCCCCCCTCACTCCGCGCACTCCGCACTCCGCGCACTCCGCACTCCGCGCACAGAGATGGGATTAAAATCATTCCAGGACCCTGATTCTAAAATCTCCTATTATGAAACTCGAAGCACTCTAACCACGCCCAGTTACCATGCCATCCATTAGCATTAGCTTCTTTCCCACCTTCGTGCTTGCCGTGCCCACGTACGACTAGAGTTCATTCTTTTGCTTAAACTATTTAATCATCACTCTCCAAAATTCCGGACTGAAAAAGTCTCATTCGTTTGCCTAACGCGCAAACATGGATATAAAATGTACACTTTTCCATTTAATTCGCAACTGCAGAAGTATATCTCTGTAACTTTGTAAATAAAATTAAATTGTGTAAGAAATCTATCGATTTACCCATCACTGGATCATCTAGAGCAAATGTATCCGCTCCGTAGAGTAATGTATCTGTATGCGGTTTCTACCTATTTAACTCGTAAAATAGCAAGTTTAATAACTGCTTCTCCTATGCACTTGACTATCAACCTTCAGTTAAATAATTCCATTCTTATCAGTCACGAATAAATACATTGGACTTACATTATCCTCACTCTAAATCTTTTATACTTCCAATTCTCCTTAACGAAACCATAGATCCTCACACTCTATCTAACGGCTTCCTTCAACCAACTTTCTCCCATACAAAAATAGCCGTTCATTGAATCCTTCAAACATTACTTGTGCGTTCTAGAACTAAATATAGGTTCCGTATTCATTTTAGACCACATCCTTTACTTGTTCTCTATCCTCATTCTCACAACCCCTAATTTTTTCTTCTACATGCTATGAAATTTTATTTTTCTTGTTACAGCATTTACAGGATTTCAAGTATCAAGCTTTCACCAGGAAGGGTAGCATGCAATATAAGAGGTGGTTCTCCAAATTTAAGAGACAAAATTATAATTTGAATTTTATGTCATCCTTCGTTGATCAAACATTTGTTCATAACTTGCAAAGAAAATCAAGCAATTGCAGGCAACAATTGAAAATGCCGTAAACCAAGTCCTCTCTTCTTTCACTCAATTTCTCACTACACCATTCTAACAGATTCAATCTTTTTCTTGCATTTATTTCATTATTACCAATAATTAAACATATAATAAAAATAATGTAAATCGTACTACAATTAACCACATAATCGTGATGAAGCTCAGTGCTTGCATAAGAAAAACATAAACGAATTTTTGGCATAGGTCTTGTAGTTAGGCCTTGTCTTCAACATTGAAATAATCGTTTTCATTTCCATTTTTTGCTTTCCAAAAAACAAACCCACTATCGGAACATACATATTTGTACTAATAATTGTTTGATTACTAGTACGAAAACAAAATATCAATAAGTGCAGAGCATTTACAGAAAAAGGGCCACCTTATTAGTTATCAGTACTTTTTAAACACCGCAGGATACATAATTTAGTATATCTACAACCCTGCGAGCTCATATATGGGCGTATGGCAGGGATTTTTATGACACCAGCTGTAGTAGATGGAAATAGCGCAATTTTATGCAGAGTTAAGGGGTCAATAAAAACATATCGATTGATAAATTAGCATATTTACTGCAGTGATAATATTTCGCAGAGAAAGAGAAATCAACGGAGTTCAAAAATTACAGCCCGAGCATTAGGGTGAAAATTTTTAATTTGTTTGAATGACACATCCGTGATATATTCGGTCATCATGCTGTCGCTCTCGCATTCCTGATTGAAAGACATAATGTCAGCCCTTGCGATAAGATGTCTGTTAACGAATCACTCCACCCTGTTTCACATTTCCTATTTGCAGCATGCAGGTGTAAACAAATGTCCCCATCCTTCCTCAAAACTAATCGTTACATTTTTCTCTCCATCATATTCTAATTTATATTACAATAGCCGACCACAACAGCTCCATTTCTCGCCGTCATTTCACGCTCACCCTGGTCCTACTTTTCCCATGACCTCAACTTCCCTCAACCTTCTCACTCTCGGGCTTTCAATTCCGTTTCGCCCTCACAGCCACAATGTAAAGTCCTTTCTCTCCTCTCTTACACTCCATTCCGTTATCATCGTTCTCCCCCACCTCCAATCCCAAAGGTCACCCCTATCCCTTCACTCCACATCGCCACCCACCCGCGCCTACCCTAATCCCCGACGCGGATGCGTCTTCCTTTGTTCCCCATAAATCCGCGCCCTATTCGGAAATAAAAAAGGGGCATTATAATGTTAATAGCCGCAATTTTTTTCAACCTCTTGCCAGCCTGGCATTCCCTAGTCACCTGTCTGACTAGATGTGCGGGCCAGGGTCGTGCCGCGGCAGCGCGCTATCGCGGCCGACCCTCTGCAACTGATACAACCGCCCTCGGCGGCGCGCGTCAGCTCAGCATGAAAAACGTTACCTCTAATAAAAAAGTAAAACAAAAACTCATCCGCAGAGATGTATCTCGTTCCTCGAAAGGGCTCTTGATACCACGTCACGGCTAACGATCGGGTTGAAGCTATTCATTTAATTTTTTTCACGTGAAATGTATTCATTTTCACCAGAAGCAACATAAGTTGTTCGGGCAAATTATGAAGAATACTTCATGCTACGCTGTAATGACTGGCATTAAAGAGGATAGGATTAGTCTGATGGTTAAATGGATAGACATTATCCTTCACGAGGATAAGGGTTTGACTGTTACTGTTGAGTGGAGTTACGATTCCAAACCAGTAACTGTGAAGGGAAGAGCAAAAGTGAAGTCCTCCGTCCAAATAGGAGGAAAAGGAAAAATTTCCAAATATTGCATGTAACAAATGATGTGGTACGAAGTCACTCGCACGGGTGCATATACACCAGGGTTGAAATTCGCTATGAAAACATCATTTGACTTGACCGGGATTCGAACCCAATTCCCCCAATTGCCGGTCAGGTGTGTTAGCCAGTTACACCACCAAGCCATCTTCCTTCAAGGCGATTTCCTGACCTTTTTGACCGGCAATCGGGAGATCCGGGTTCGAATCCCGGTCAAGTCAAATGATTTTTTCATAGCTAATTTCAACCCTGGTCCAGGAGGAAAAGGGTTAACTATATGACACCTTTCCTTAAACTTATGAGTAGTGCGAACGTTTATTTACGTCTTCGTTCCCCCTGGCCATCCATAGTATGGTCGTACATTTACGTCTTTCACATTTTCTCTGGAGCAGTAAAGACGTACGTTTACGCCTCCCATTTAGAGACATACAAACATGTTGTTCCATCTATCCTGGTGGCTGGTAAGCCTAATTATCATTGTAAGTGCCTATAAAGAGTCATGACACCTGATCCATTACTCTACTAACTACGTTCAGCCTTGAGTGTGTGAATATAACATGTAGTTGATTCCTTGGACGGAAGTTATTGCATTCAAAGCTGGTTTTTATCCTGCTCTAAGTTAATACTTTTGTCCTTATACCACGGTACTTAGGATTTAACTCAGTAAAATTGTTGTATTTATTTTTTTGCTCGCGTAATGAATGATATTTTTGTATTCATTGACCGTTTCTCAAACAAACTTGAGTTCAAGGTAATAAAATTGTAATTGGAAGTATTTTAATTTAAAAAAACACTCCGCAAACAATAAAAAAGTCACAGTTCAAAGGGTTAAATGTGTAAGCGCCAATGTTCAACCCAACGTATTCTCCACTCTTCCCCGATATCAAATTCAATCCTTCCCTTAACAAGCAAAATACCTTTTCTTAATGAAAAAAGGGATGGCCGAGATTTGCGACTAATACTTTCATAAACTAGATGAAGGAATAAATATGTTGGCAATCACCAGATTTTGATAAATTTTTCCTTGAGAAAAAAGACGATTCATAATAAGATTAACCTGTTAATAGCAGTCTTTCTCGCTCAATACATTCATGACTAAGACTATATGGAATATATGTTCTAGCCCTTTGGATATCCTAACTTAAAAACTAATTTCCTCATGAAAAACGACCTTTAAGAGGCAGCAGAACGAGTGAAAATACTTTAAAAATAGATTTATTTAAGTAGCTAGTGAAATAAAAGAGAGTGGCACATCAATTTTTAAAGTATTCCGTCTCTTGTAATCAATTTACAAAAGTTAAGAATCGAGTGGCGCATTTGTTATATTGAATTTTATAAATTCATCGACCTAAATAGAATTTTCCCCCGAACTTAAGTGCTCTCCTTTGTGATGCCAGTAGAACTCATGCTACGCAAGAGGGATCACAGCCCTAGTAAACAAACTAAATAATTCCATATACATAAAAACTATTTTTCAACATAGGATATAAGTATTGTGATGAGGGATTGAGGGTAAATCAATCAGCAGATTCTCATTAGAAGGATAAAAATTTCCTGATTGAATTTTTTTCTTCCGATGAAAACAATTTTTTTCAAGCCCATTGAGAGACGAGACGGAAATTTATCGAGAATACCCGTTTTATTTTTAAATCAATTTCAATATAATTTGGATGGAGACAAATGTCCACCAGCTAACTTATTCCGAGTGTTAATTGGAATTGTGAGCTACCTTTCCTTTTTTACCAGTCTCACTAAACATAAATATTGACCGGAAAAAATGATGAAACCCGTTAACAGTACCACTGCCATCTATTAAGAAATTACATGTTACCACGTCCCTTTTTTCTCCCTTGAAGAAAACCAAAATATTGCATTCAACCCACGAAGGACGCTATAAGGAGTGAGGGCAGAGTCCGCCAATCACTAGACCCATCCGCACGTAAAATTCACGCATTCTGGTTAGGAAAGCCCGTTCCTTTATCCGTGATGCCCACGGATTCCCAGGAAGATGCGGTACCCTGGATTCCATTCAGCTAGGGTTTACCTGATGATGTTCGCAGGCATGACCTAGATTTAGACGAGGGTCACTTTGGCCAGTGACCGAACATTTCCCTGGCAGAGCGAGTCAGAAGACTTTTCAACTGAGTTTGAACCCCGAACCTTCCGGTCAATAGCCAAACGCTTGACCGACGACACTACCGAGCCTCTTTCTCCAGGAGCAATGCCTCAGTATGTCATTATACGCGACGCAGTCATTATACGTGATTTCAGTATGCGATCCCTGAAGGATGAATCAGTTAGCCATAGTGGTTTTGGTCATGATCCTATAATTCAGGAAAAACGACCTTCCTTTTGCCATAAGTTTTGTCCAAACTACTGGACATGAACGGAAAAAAAGCTTTACGCAAAATTTTGATTGAAGCTGGCTTTGAATTTCCTTTCAAAGCTTGCTAAAATTTCTCGATGGCATTAAAATATGTTATCTTTAAAATATGTTAATATGGCATCTCGATGGCATTAAAATAAGTTAATATATCATCTAAACATAGTTTAATGATGGTGAGGAACTTAAAATTCACTCACAGATTTCAATAAATATTGAAGAGGATTAGTTCAGCAATAGTGTTGTAATTATCGACCCCTAACTCTATCTATGCCAGTGACCAGATCACACGCAAATACTTATGACGATCGTAGCCTATTTTATCAAAACCTTAACCCTCATGTCAGATTGAAACGGTCAAAATCTCTGAAGACATGATAAAATAGAATAATATTAGACCTATTGGACCGGAGGCTACAATTATAAATTGATACATGCGTTGCGTATTTTTACACAAAATAATAAAACTTTAACGTGCATTAAATATTTTGACATATTAAATAGCATACTTAGGTGTATCAATAGAAAATGAAATGGGAACATAATAAATTTCAAATCTGGTACAACACGAATTTCACTGCTCTCTTCTTTCTCTCCGTTATTATAGGACCAACGGACAGAACTTCGATTAGCGTGATACAGTTTTTTGTAGTGTATCTCTCCAAGCATGTTCACCAACGTGGGTGAAATCAAAGAGTACTGTTTGCCTTCATCCCACGTCATCAAACGGGGCCCAGCGGTAATTTTTTCTTCCGTTCATCGAGGGCCGCCACCATCTTTTCCTTTCATGCTCCCAATTTCCAGGGACGATGGGCGATGCGTGTTTCCGCGATCTAAGCAAAGCCCGTTTCTGTTCCTTCCGACCATGGAAGGGAGTTAATTCCAAATTTTGTCATCGTTCACCCCCAATAATTTTGCGACAAAAGAGTCCAATGCCCACGAAGGGTAGACCTCATCCCTAGTTTTCATCGGTCGTTAATTTTGCCTACACTCGGCTCCTCAAAATCACCCGGTGAGGCTGACTACACATCCACGACATCATTTATATCACTTTAACTAAAGTGTGTACATGGGTTATCGACAGATTATCGATAAAAGAAAAATGATAATCCCCTTTGTTACAATTTTTTAACAAAAAATCTGCCATAAGTGCAAAAAACAGTGTCTTCCAAATTTCTTAAAAAATCCATGGACGGTTTGCTGAGGGATATAACTAGAATTTAAATCTGGAGTATCAGCGTCACTTCAGCATACAGTAAAACTTATACTTCTTTATTAGGAATGGGCAGATCCAGGTTTTTTTTCGGATCCGGATCCTTTATTTCGGATCCCGGATCTCAGTTCTTATTTTCGGATCCTTTGATGTATTCAAGGGTATACACAATTCACAAATGATTATAGAATTTAAGCCTTGGAGACTTTATTGAAACTAAACAACATCAAGTTTACAAATATTAAAGTTAAATATTAAAATAAAGACAATGTCGATGCCACAATAATACTAATCCTTGATTGTTGTCACGTTTATGCAATGACTGTTGTCACACCACATCTTGAGATTTGATTCTTGAGAATAATGAGATGGATAATAAAGGGTGAATTTGATTTACATTCAGCAAAAGCCGGTTGTCGAATGAAGTACATCAACAGCATTCTATTTGTTCGGCAGAAAGCCGCCGATAGCCGGCGACAGCCGGAACTTCAACCGCTTAAAACTCTCTGATCCATATCTGATTTACTGTAGTATTTGGATCCGATACCAGTATCTCATCCCATGTAAAGATCTGCAGATCTTTGGATCCGTAGATCCGATCCGACCATCCCTATTCTTTATACTTCCAACAAAACGTCAATATTTACGGCAAGTGAGGGAAGGAAAGAACCTCTGGTAAGCATTTATTCTTTCATGGGAACCTATCAGGTCTTGTCAAGTCAATAGATGTTAATTTACATACTCTAACAAGATAAAAAATCACAAATTAAAATAACAACAAGTGCTGACCCTGATATAGGCTCTAGTCTCTTCAGGGGTATTATGGTTCACTGGATATAATTATTCCATAATAAGGGATTGATACACTCGCACTGGCACTCGCCCACCACCGCCATGGTACGAAACTTAACAAAACAAATAACAAATACATGAATAAAGCAATAAACAAGGTCATGGGGCTAGAGTACTTGCTTTCCGTCGGGTGAAAACCGAGGTCTGGTCAAATCCCGGCGAAGTTGGGGATTTGTTTTAGATAATTCACAATGCCTACTTCAGCGATGTGCAAAAAGTACTTCAGAACTTCAGTTAGAACTCTGCCAGAGGAACAGGACTTGACACCTGATTTTAAGATCCGGCTGAAGCTGACGGCAGGTTTATCTCCATCCTTTATCCGTCTCTCAAATATTTTTGTCCTTTGGTAAACTAACTTCTGTCCTCCTCAGTGAGAAAGACTTCAATTTTCAGTTCCGACCCCCCAAGTATCCAACCAAGAAAATTTCACCGAGATTTTAGTCCTTACGTCGTCATTGTGAATGCCTTAATGTTGTCAATCCGACAAATTCCAGTACCACGATTGGTCACCAACTTTAAGTGTCAAACAATGGTATCAATAATAAAATCTTCCACGATTGCAGTTGACACATCTGGCTCCTTGGGTGTTATTTTAATCTGTTCACTTATTCGATGCAATTACTTTCAAAATATTTTCCTAAAAAATCTTAAAAGAGATAAACAATGCCGCATGTAATTGATCACCGACAAAATGAGAACGGTGAAAATGGTATTTTTAAAAGTCAAATCAAAATGCAATCTTTCGAAAAGTGACCATCGTCTTCCGCCATATTTACCTACACCGCTCCGATTAGGAGAAAAAATAATTTAAACTCCATGATTTGAAAACGTAGATTTTCATACTTCCAAATGGTGGTGATTAAAGTCTTGAAAATTTACCTCTGAGCCCATGAAGTCCACCATAATTGCCCCGAATCTCCCAGAATTAAGAAGTCAGGGAGCGGCGGTGGTCTGCGCCGGTGGAACTGGCAAACCAAAAGCCCGTCGTTCTGTTCTGCATCCAGGGCGATGATTTTTATCACGTCAAATTTCGTGCATTGCCTCGTCAAATTTTTGGGCAGAGAACAATATCTTCCCATACGCAGCTAATATGGCTTAGTGAGGTATAAGGACTCAACCTCAGGGGTTGTGGATTCAAAATACTACATAAATAGAAGTAAAATGGGTAAAATAAACTATCCCATTGCGTTGCCAACCTCGATGGATCAAAAGGGCACAACATCGAGTAATCCCTGAACCCTCTAAAATTGCCCCAAAAGTTAGGAAGCCTGGGCGCCGTCCAAGCCGACTTAGTATCACGTGGAAATTTTCGCCTGTGCTTGGAGTTAACCTTTCAAAAACTTAAATTTTGAGAGTGAAGATAATGGTTGACGCATCGCTTTGGCACTGTATTAATCGTAGGCGGTAGCTTCAAAACACAGTTGAACGTGCTGGACTTGGAAAATAGGGAAAATCTTGAAGCGAATATAATGAAGATAGATCACAGCCTCTAAGGGAAACATAATATAGCGAAACCGCCTGATGTTCCATGTCCTGGTCGGAGTGTGAGATATAGTTCAAATTAAGTTTTTTATCTGCGTAAACCAACTTTAATTTTAAATTGCAAATTAACCTCCTATTTTTAACCTGGAATTTGGATTTAGCGAAAAAAATGAGCGGAGGAAGGAAAAGGGCCTTCGTGAGGAGCTTTCAGAGTTCCCCGTGTCAATGCGGCCCTACGTCTTCTGTGACGATATCACTAGTAGAGATACATATGCATTAACGGGCATCAAATAATCCTTCACAGTTAGACGTCCGAGACGGAGGAACACTTCAGTAAACGATCTGATAGGTATCCCTCCGCTCGTTATTATGCATGGAACTCCATTTAACTTAATGAGCTCCTTCCAAAAACGCAGCCTACACTATCAAGTAAGTACCTGGTGTTTCAAAATAAATATCGGGTTTTTAAGACTTTGTAGTATTTATACCATTTGACTTACAATTATAAATGATGCATCAAATCAATGAGCATTTCCAATGAATTTGTTTCAGTTACAAGTGTTCAATGTGAACACCATTCATCACACAGCACACACCCAGTCGATAGGCGAGTTCTTCCCATACCTTGATAAGGGTATCTGGAGTAATTGATGCAACAAACTGATTCAATCCTGTTTCTCAAGTCGGGTAGGTCAGCTGGTAGCAGAGGCTCACACACATGATCCTTTGTGAACACCCAAAGATAAAAATCGCATGGCGTCAGATCGGGTAAACGTGGAGGCAAGTGCGAAACAAGCCCTGTCATTCGGCCCCTGGCAGTCAAACCAGCGGTTGGATAGAATGTCGATTAACCAATCGCGTACTGAGTTATGCCAGTAAGGCGGCGCACGATCTTGTGGCTTAATAAAGTTCTTTGGCTCGTCATCTTTCAGTTAATGAAAGAGTCATTGTTGTAGCAGTTCAAGATAAGAAACACCAGTTACAGTTTTAACTATGAGTCAAATGGTATAAATACTACAAAGCCTTCATCATCATTGGTCGTTCAAGCCTAGGATTGGTTGACTGCAGCCCTTCACCCTTCCCTATCAAATGCTAGTTCCCTCACCTCCTGGCATCTCTTCATCTGCACTTTCCTCTTTATTTGGTCCATGAACTTATTCCTGGGTCTTTCTCTGGAGACTTTTCCCCCTATTTACCTTCAATTGTGTTCCTCACAAACCCATTGTGTCTCCGGATGAGTCCAATCCATCTGGTTCTTCTTTTCTTAATGATGTTCCATATGGGTTATTTATTTTCTACTCTTCTGTACAATTTATCATCTCTTATATTTTCCGTCCATTTAATCTTCAGCATCCTCCTACAGCACCAGGTTTCCAAATGCTTCTAGTATGTTCTAGTCAGCTTTTCCAATGGTCCATGCTTCCGATCCATAGAGTGCTACGCTCCACACGAAGGTTTTCACATACTGTTTCCTGGTTTTTAGTCCTATCTTCTTTGGGCACAGCAGTTCTCTTTTTCCCTTGAACGCCTTCAGACCGACTGCCACCTTGCAAAGCCTTAAAACCCCGATATTCATTTTGAAACATCCTGTACTCTAATTCTCTATTTTTATGTCCACGTCCTTTCTCTTTTTCACTCTCTCCCATTCGACTCTTGCTTAACTCTCTCTCTCTCACACAATCTCTACACCCTCTACACCCAATTTTCTTCATAGTACTGCCTCCTCTACGGCTTCGCTCTCTTTCACTCCATCCCCGCGCTTCCTACCGTAAACTCGCATCCCACTCGGCAGCAAAAGGTACGCCATTCACACAAACACGCACACCCACACCCGCTCGCTTGCCTACGTGACCTCGGCGGAATTCCGCGACTAATTCCCTCGCCGAGAGCGGCTTTTCGGCACTCGCTCCTCGCGGGAGCGGCAGTGAGTTGGGGGGAGAGGGAGGGAGGAGCGAATATGGTCGACGGTGGCAGGGAATTAGCGAGAGAGCTTTAGCAGGGAAAAGGTTAAGAGGGAAATGGAAGGCCAGCGGTGAAGGTTTCTGGGAAGAGTGAACGAGGAGGCATAATACGCCTACACTGCTGTCCTGCTCCGTGCCTAGAAATCATCAGAGAGTCACTCAGGGTATGCATCGCCGAGACCGGAATGCTATTTTGGATATAAAGATGCAGGCATAAAAAATCGCCGGGGTTAAGATGAAGGTGGGAAAACTTAGGACTGAGAGATTTTAAAGATAGTGTTTAAATATGGACTTTTACCACGAAAAGAGAACTCAATTTGTACATTCCACACTATCTTATTTCACCAACATCTGTCTTTATCAAGGTGTTGATAATGACGGATATTGTCAAAACCATGGTCGGAGAAAATAAAATAGAGTGGACTGTACTAAGTGAGTTCTCTTTTCATCAGTCGCTCTTCCACAAAGTAAATCCTGAAACTTAAATAGACTTTTACCACTTTCAAAAAGTGTAAAAGTTACCTTAGCAAGTAAATAAAAGCAGCACGCTTTGTTAAAAACTGCTACGAACAAACATATAAAATTTTACAACTGTCAGAGGGATTAAGGTGGGAGCCCCTAGATACTCGGAGGCTGCACGCTAGGCTTAGGCTGCTTGATAAAGTCAGAACTGATATTTTTCAGAGCGACACAGAGAATATTATCATAACGCCTTACTACATTTCTAGGTCTGACAGATGCGATAAAATAAGAGAGATACTCTGCCGAACAGATAGGTACAAAAACTCGTTCTTTCCTCACAATAAGCGACCACAAAAGAAACTGAGCTCCTCCAAGTACACTCTCAAAGGACATGTCACTATTTCACCTCCAAAACTTTTACATCTTTACACGGCTGGTGACCTACCACCCCCTGCCACACGCCCAAGCGGAGGCTCGTGGGATAGTATGTAGATGTTGATGTATATGTACCTTCAACGGCTAATAGAACCATTTAAGGTGTAGTTATAGACAAAATTGCCAATTTTTTCATAAAAATTTCTTTGAAGTTGGATGTCACTTTCATATGTTGTGTAAGATATCCTATCTAAAGCTTAATAAATGAGGAAATACATCTATAGGATAAGGGCCGCAGAAGCTTATGGCAGAGAAAGTTTGAATGTCAACTGTGAAAGGGGGAAGAATAGGAAAAAATAGATAAACGTAGTACTTATACCCGATACTTGATGAATCCGGGGTATAAAAACTCGAGAGCGGAGCGAATGAGTGGAGGAAAGCGCATAATTTTAACTTCGAAAATCCATATTGAAACACAGGGCTTACTCTCGGAAGCCGAGAGAGGACTATATAAAAATTTTAAGTTATTGCTTGCATACTGGGAATCCTTAGACAGAAACAGAGCCGACCCTGGCGATACGTTTTTCCGAGAACAGGGTTGTAACGCTGAAATATTCACGGTGAAAAATGATTTACTCGATCATCACTTTCTTTTCGATCGTTATAATATATTTTGCATCTAGAGGACGCTTGCATTCACCGTATAACTTTGGTGAAAGACGATGTTACATATGTGGGCAATACAAATACGAGCATTATTTTTGGATCCATGGTTAACTTTCAAAACTTATCAACAATAGTGCAGCCGGTGAATTGGTGCCATTACACGCCCTAGGTGAGAGATTTATAGTGGAGTGTAGAGGTTATTTTAACTAATCAACATGGAACTCCACAAAGTTGAACCGAGTTTTATTTCATTTTCATTTATTGTTTACACCAAGGGTCGGACTCCGAGCTCCGGCCCAGGTAATCGAGGGTCGACCCTTCCAAGGGGCCTCGAGAGCACGTAAAATTTTCTGCAGCCCCAGCCGATCTTTACATTATCTTAAACCCTGAAATATAAGATATTACGGAAAAATGTAGAGTAGCAGGAAAAAGATTGGACTTACAGAGCAGGAATACGCATTGACTCGGTCTCGTAAATGCGTGAATATATTAAATAATGAGACGCAAAAATTATTCCTTTAAACGAAAAAATAGATTAAGAAATATCAGAGAAAAAAGCCCTTCCGAATCAAACAAAAAGATTATAAGTTTTATTTTCCAATCTAAAGCGTGGAAAACTATTTCCATTCGTAGAAACTGGGTCGAAACAACAAGCACAATCCTTAAGCCGAATATCGGCGGAAAATGGGGGACAAAAATGATTGAATTATCTCATCTCATGCCGTTCAGGTTATTATTAATTTCATACTATTTCAAGGAAAATTGTTCTTGGACGATTTATCATGAAATAGTATTTTTACGGACAGGATAAGTGTGAAACAGATACGTAAATACGCCTCGATAAATAATCCCACCACAATTTCAACGGTATTAATTGAGCAAATAAAATGCATTTTGCGCTAAGAGCGAGCTTTAAACCGCTTGGAGTGAAGGCATTTAGGCGAAATATAGAGATATCAGTCGTTATCGCTCGGCAAAGCGAAAGAAAAAAACGAAGGTGTTCATAAAATAACAAAGATCAACACTGAAGAGCCTATTACTCAAAATAACGGATAAATGTGACAGTAAACTGACTTAAATTTAGTGATATCGAAACCACAGGTACATATATATCCCCTTGAGTTCTGTCACCAAACCAAACAAGAATCAGATAACAGTATCTGAGATCGAGAAGGATTGATAAGGAGTGAAAAGAGAAAATGAAACAATCGTCAAAATTGACATTTTTTGGCGAAATTTAGATACAGGGTTGGTTGGTTGAGCACGGCGCCCCTGGCGCGATATCGCAGAAAATGAGAGGTGAGAAAATCACCCCTATAGATGGCTTATCTGATATGTGAGGAAGGGAAAATGAAAAAAAGCTTATGAGGGCATTTTCTTTCCCTCTGAAGGACAGTGACGGCTCGGTTGAAGATGAAATCAGAGATAGAGAAAGATATAGAATAGACTAGGGGATGGGAGAGCAAAAGTAACACAAGGAGAAAGGGGAGAAAGGATGGTAATTTAACATGTTGAGGAAAACGGAGAGATAGAGAGAGGTTGGGACGATGAAAGTGATGGGGGCCGTGCCGGCGGGAGACAAACTGTTTCATTCTGGCGTAATTGAGACCGTGGGGACTCATCTCATGCATTCAGCTACCCTCCATCAAAAAGTTGAATGATGGAAAAAATAAGAAAGGGACACAAAAAAGACAAAAATTGAAGAAGACGGGTAAAACGAAAAAGGAGACCCAGGATGAAGTGGTTAAGTGGAGACGGATGAAAAAGAAACATACGAGAAGAAGGAAAGGAGGATTTTTTTAGGGAAAGGAGGAAGCGAATTATGGTAGGCAACAAGCATACGAAAGGATTGAAGGCAGGGTAAGAGTGCATGTCAATTGGAAAATAGGAGGCGAAAAGAAACAAGAAGAAAAATGAGACAGGGTGAGGGATAAAGGAGCTAGGATGAAGAGGGGACAAAAATGAGTGGAAAAAAGAGGAAAGAAAATAGTTTATTTAAAATCAGATAGACGAGAGAAAGGGGAAAGATTTTGGTAGAAAACGATCAAAATTAAGGAGATATTATATGAAAATGCAAATGGATATTTGCCCATATACAAAATTATTTCGTATTGAAGCCAAAGAGGCAAATCGGGAGGACTAAGGGGTCCTGTCCTGATTGGCATGCCTGCAAGGTAGCCAACCGAAGAATATGACGCCTTCCCCCTTTTGTTTCAATAACAAAAATTCTATGAAGCCTAAATTCTGGATACATAACTGGATTCAAATATTAAAAATTACAGTATGATACATTTTTAAATCGATTTTCGTATCACTTCCCTCTACCGAGTGCTGATTCGGAATTAATTCGCCTACTTTAAACCAACTTTTCGATGTCTTCATCCGGATTACATGCAGCTTGGGAAACGCGGTGTCTACTTTCAGAAATATGTCCTTGCATAGTTTCTAGATATTATCATTCTTATATAATAACAATATACAGCCGGAAAACTTCCCTCCTGTCTCAATTTACAACATCTTTTTAGCTCAAAAAGATGAAAATAAGATTTATTTTAGATATATCTGAAATAGCACTCAATCGTGACCATAAAAAATCCAGCAATCTATAAACACCTTTCTGAGCGTAGTATTATCCCCTCATCAGAAGGCATAGGCGCTGATGTACATGTTTATTTCGACTCGGGTAAGAAAATAGCATGCATAATGTAACAGGACGGGGAGTTTGGCGAATTATTATATACGTCTACATCACCTAAGAAGCACCGCGTCTGCCACCTACAGCGTGTGTGGCAATAATTCTACATCAGGCATGCAACGCTCACCTTGGTTGATGGTTGAACATAGCCCACCCTTGCCTGGCCACCAGGCGATAACCAAAAGCAATCAGGAGAACTTTGACCGGCAAAACCAGAAACCAAAAGTGTGATCGCAGGCAAACAAGTTAACAAGCAGTACACGAGTTTACTGTACTGCTACTGATTAGTATTTCTCATATTATTCATTGTGTACACGAAGAGATGTCAATTCGTGCTGAAATATAATTATGTAGGATATTTCAGGCAAGTACGCCTGTCTGCAATAGGCAGCCAGCATATACAAAGTGACATACGCAGTCGCAGCACGATAAACAAAAATGCTTCAACGATTCAGCAAGGTGAGGCGAATTTAACAATTATAAGTTAATACCCTCGTCAATGATAAGTTAAAATCGAGTCTAGAATAACAGGAGACATTCAGTTTGGTCGTAATACCACGACAGTCGTCCTGATATGCAAAATCTTACATGAAATTTCAGAAGATAAAAGCAAATTTATAATTATCCTATGAAGACGTTGAAAATAGAAAAATGTGTATCAATAAATTTTTTTAATAACAAGGCCACTTTTACTTCCTTCTGACATATTTAAAGTTTCCGACCATGGGCATTGTGGTCCCTAATCCTACGAGGAAAGAAATGACAAAAATAGCCGAGGAAAAGGGATAGGTTGGGGAAAAGGACGGTCGGGTTCCCCCCTTAGACCTGATGAGGTTTGTTCGGCGTGGCAGGGGGAAGCTAGCGTTGAGCAGTGGATGGACCAAGAAAGGGAGTGTAGTGGTAGAAAATGAATGGATTCCTCGACATTTATGATGGGAAGGCAAAGGAGATAGTAAGGGCGGGGGAGAGGGCCTGAAAAGGGAATTAGTGTGCAGAGGTCCCTCGAAGGGATATTAACGATGAGGCGAGAGAGAGAGGGAGTGAGAGGAAGAGAGGTGGAGAAAAAGATGAGGGTGGTATGAAGAAGAGATGAGGAGGAGAGAGGGAGATCTCAGCGAGAGGAATGGAGGGAGGGACAGGACTTTGAGAGTATAGAGTTCAACAGAGGTGGCGTGACGAACCACTGATGAAGCCATCATCCACCACATTGCGAGTCCCTTACGAATACTTTGATTGTCGTCTGACATCGTGAGACTAGAAGGATATTCTGCCGACTATTACTTTTGTTACCCGGAACAATCAACGTATGTTAAAACTTTATTTTTAAGTTAGCTGCATAGTTGATTTCGAATGGCAATCTGTGCGATAATAAAAGACATTTTATGGACTGTCGACTGCTCAGTTCAAATACCATACTGAAATGATCGTGTCCTTGTTTCCGTTATTCACCTCCGGTATTTCATTCTGTTAGAGTTTCTTTAATGTGGCGGTAAATTAATTCACTAACTGCCTCTGGGTGGCTGACATTTGCCACTGCGCATCTGTTTTCGCGTATCTCTCACGCGACCGCTCACTTGGCTCGCTCTCTTTCTCTCTCTCACTAGGAAAATTCTCGAAAGGTTAACTCACCTCATCTTACGCTCACACGGTCCACTTCTTATTTGTGCTTTCTTGCAATGAAATAATTAAAAGTGCTATCGTGCCTTTATCTTAAAAAGTAAGCAAACATTCCTTTTATTTAGTCGGACGCTACGTAGAGCAAAGGCACGATGCGCTTTTCGTTACACCTCTTCGTTTATATATCCATAAGTTTGGTTAAATAAAATGCTTATTAGCCAGATATTATTCCAATATCTCTGTAATTATGTATTTTAAGTGCAGAAAACACGTTTAAAATACGTTTTGGCCAAATACGCCAAAGATGCATCATGGAAATTCAGTAGGGCGAATGCCGTTTCACCTTCGCTTATAGCCGAGCACTCACAGCGGCACCTCTGGAAGTAATAATAACTCTCTGGGCAGAATTAAAGGGAAAAACCAAATGAAAGACTACGGGCATATCTTCATCTCACACCCTTCCTGGTTTCAACCCGATCCGACCCATCTATCTCCCTCTACCTCTTCCACCTCTTCAATCCCTTTTCCCTCTCCAGTTTTTTCCACTCCAACTAACGTTCTTATTATTGATGAGCTAAAAATCTCTTCTTTTATACATTCCTGCCTCCATCCAACCCCTCAACTACCCCTTCTCCACTCCTCGAAAGAGAGAGACTGAGCGAATTATGAAATAAAAAAGAAACACAATGTTAAAAAAGTAAGGGAATGAGGGTCGTAAGGAACACACGCGCCTCTCTACCCTGGGAAATATTTCTCCCAATCGAAACTGGAAAAAAAGAACGAAAAGTATTTGTTAAGTTCCACTCTCGAGGTAAGAGGAAAAAGAGGGAAAGGAGTGAATTATCTGATGAAGGGAAATTGGCTTTGACTTTCTTTCCGATGGCGCTTTATTTGTCAGAAAAAAAGAACTTTGCCTTCGGATAATAGCCTTTCTTTGCTGTTCCTTGAAATAGGCCAAATCTTCTTTTAGCAAGTTCATTAAATGGGCAATTTGCAGAGAATAGTATGTTGCCGGAGCGATCATTAATTGAACCAATATTTTGATGGACCCTCGACAGGATACGATGATTTCTTCACATAATGATATTTCCGTTAAATTTTCCTGTTCGCAGACGTATTGCATGGTCAAAGGGCAGAAGAGGAACGTTGATCTGTAATACAATGATGATGAAAACAAGGTTAACATACAATAAAGATATAACTGACGAAAATTACTGGATAATGACTTGAAGATTCAAATTGTATTTGGTTTCCCGGCTAGATGACCATTCCCAGAAAAGACCTCCAATCATTGAGGTAATATAACGGCCTGCCCTGAATAACATGTGGAAATCACTTCAATTGGCAGTAAAATCGAAACTTCCACAATTACACTTTTAAAAATTCATTATTGGTCGATCAATCCTAAGGTTGGTCGACTGCAGCCCTCCATCCTTTCATTTCTAATGCTAGTTTTCTCATATCCTCGTATCCATTTCTATGTACTTTCCTCTTTATTAGGTCCATGAACTTATTCCTGGGTCTTCCTCTGGGAACTTTACGCTCTATTTTACCTTCCAATTTGTTCTTATAACCCATTGTGTCTCCGGGTGTGTCCAATCCATCTTGTTCTTTTATTTTCTATGCTGTTTCATATGATCCTCTCCTCTTGGTCTCTATTTTTTTAAATATATTGTAACCGTTTGGCCATTTGGCGTTTAAACTATTGTAACCGTTTGGCATCTATAAATGAATACTTAGCAGGAGACTAATTCATCGTGTTACCGAAGCGAAAAAATGCACCAACAGGAATAAATGTACCTATAAATAGAATTACAGGATTATATTTAACACCACAAAAATAATATGGCAGAAGTTTAGGATGAAATATTCTACCTGAATATTTAGTTCATAAGGTTTTACGATTTTTTATGACCGTGGTGGAGAGTATGAAAAACCCAGAATCTATACCCTAAGATTAGAATACTTTCCATCCTAAATGGGCAATTTGAAGAGAATAGTATGTCGCCGGAGCGACCATTAATTGAACCAATATTTTGATGGATCCTCCACAGGATACGATTTCTTCACATATTGATATTCCCGTTCAATTTTCCTGTTCGCAGACGTGAATGTTTTATACGAAAGTTATATTATAATTATACCTAAACTAAGCAATGAATTTTTTTGCCGATCACTTATTTATCCTGACCCTAAATTGTTTGCTTCCTTACCTTTGAATATAACGTGTTGATAAAGAAGAAACTTCCATAGAGCTATTTAAGGAATAGCTATTCGAGAACAAGGAGTTGGAACATTTGTTTAAAAGGAATGAGTAAAGGTCTTTTATTTGGATAGGGTGATGATACTGGAGCTATTTTATTTTGTATTGTGCATGTTATTATTGCTTGCAATTAATTCACTTTATATTCATTTTCCTGTAAAAAGGTTCTTGTTATATTATTTATATATCATAATCTTATAAAACTAAAACTACCCTTGAAAACTGCAGTGATCCTTATCAGATTCAGTTATGTGATCCGGCATTATCAATGTTTTCTCCATTTCCATTTCCTTATTGTCTATATATTTTTGTATCCACCAATAATTTTTGTACATCTATTTATAATTTGCGGCACAGTGAGTTATTTTTGTTGTTTTCTATATTGATGTGATTTTGTTAGGTAAGAAAGAGTCGGTATTGTAAGTGGAATCAGTCTCCCTCGTTTTGAAATTTTGTAGCATTTACCTTTAAATGTAGGTGTTTATACGAGAAAAAAAACTATAAATAAAAATAAAAAATGGAAAAAATAAAAGAATAAGATGGAAGGATGACAAAGAAAATTATATTGGCATTTCTTCTGAGCCAGAAAAATTTCCCATTAAGTCCAAGCTGAAGAGAATGGAAGAGATACTTTGAAAAAAGGAATGAATGAGAGCTGGGCGGGGTGGAGTCAAGAAAGGGGAGTGTTAGGTTGATTGGTCAGAGGGAGCAGGCGTGAGTAATACCAATGAACTAACGGGAGAAAGGGCATCGGTATGGGGAGAGAGTAATATCAGGACGGGGGAATATGTAGTCCATGAAGAGCGAAGAAAAGAAAGGTACCGCTGGGAGAGGGAGAAATGAGAAGATGGCGATGACGGATAAAGGGATGGCTTGCAAGGGTGCGAATAGATGAGAGGCGAGGGGTGTCCATTACGAGACGGAAATTAGACTCTACAATGGCACGCGAGCGAAAAGGGGTTTCTGGCCTTATTAACCTTTCTACTCCGACCCCTTCGCGCACCCACTCATCGGCGTTTTGCATTTACAAGAGGCAGGACAATGCCGTCCGCGGCAGACGTTATCGTAAATTGCCTGGGCCCGTTATCCTTAAAGGGTGTGTGGGAACAATTTATTAACGTTTCCATGTCCTAACCCCTTAGTCTATCCCTCTCTCTCCCTCACTTTCTCCCTCACGTGCGATATACGTCTGACATGTCCCAAATCATGTTAAAGTAGTCTACATGACTTACTTGGAACGACCGTCCAGTTGAAGAAAATGGGGAATTCTTAGTCAAAACAAGTCCCATCTCAACATTTGAGGGAAAGGGTATTGAAAGTTTAAAGTTGCGGAAGCATTTCAGGAACTACGGAGGGACAATAATAAATTCAAAGTAAGGGCAAGCGAATAAAATTTTATAAGTGCACTGGAACTGATATAAATATAAAAAAGTGATGATCCAAATTTTACCTGCTTGGTATTTGGAAATACAGTGTGATATAATTATACTTATTCACAGTAAAATCTGAGTTTCGTCAGATTATTTATATTGATTCAGAGAGTGAATTTTTGGTAATAGGCAATTTTTATTTAAAGTTTTGATTGAAGCAAAAAATTTACTCATATTTGGTGTGTCACTGAGTGACACAGAATATTATTATACCTCGCTACATCTCTAGGTCTGACCGAAGCAATAAAATAGTAGAGATACATTGCCGAACAGATAGGTACAAAAACTCGTTATTTCCGCGCACAATAAGCGGTCATAATAAAAACTGAGCTCCACTAAATACACTTCCATAATACACGTCATCATTTCACTTTCCAAAACCTTATCCCTTACATCTTTACACGGCTGGTGTCCTAATACCCCCTTCCTCACGCCCATGCTGTGGCTCGCAGGATAATATGTAGATGTAGATGTAAAAAGGACTTGATGGCTATTAAAGGGCACTAGGTGGAGGTGACCCAATCAGATCAGGGGTGGCTAAGTGTTCTAGAAAATATTCAAATCTATCACTATACAGGTAATTATAATACGATTATCCCATTCATTCCATTAGCAGTTTTTCAGTGGCAGATTTTAAGTTCAAATCATTTAGCAAGTTATCACATTAGCTGACACAAATTAAAAAGCATTTTGGGTGCAATTTTCTCACTTTCATGGAAAATAAATGCGGTATTTTCCTCATAATAACAGATGATCTACCTCCTATCCATAAAAGATATCCGGGATATGATAGATACAGAAAATAAACGTAAGAGAAAAGCTTTTTTAAAAGCATTATTTCCTGGAGCTGCTTATACCACTTCACGTCCGACGGAAATGAAGGATAATTGTCCACGCCACGCCAAAACTTAATAGATTCTAGTGCATTTCAAATTTTTCAAATGAATTCTCATTGCAACGAAATGCACTGAATTAACTCAGCAGGCGCAATTATGAAAAAATGAGTTGAATTGTATAACAATTTCTTTCTTCCTAATATCTTAGCTCTGCAGTTATCAGACGTCAAAGTTACGCATGATTATTTATATTGATTCAGAGAGTGAATTTTTGGTAATAGGCTATTTTTATTTAAAGTTTTGATTGAAGCAAAAAATAAATAATGAGACTCTTTTTCTCTTAAGTCAAAAACATGTCTTGAGTAAATTTTTAATAATAATTCTATACGTGGAATAAATAGCGGAAAAATTGCGCCGCGGAAACATTCAACTACTCTATTTGGTGTTACAAAGTTTTAAACATACGTCAACATGATTTTTGAAGGACGGTATGTACCTTTCTTCCAATTTTTTTTATTTCAGCATTCACCTATCGTAAGAGCCTTGGGTAGACCCTACGTAGGTAGCCTGCATACACCTTTCAGCAACATTCTTTGGAACCAATTTTATCCCACTCTAGCATCTCACGCTTTTTTGCTTATTTTTCTCTCTACTTACGATCTCTACCTTCCACAAAATCTATAAAGCATCAGACCTCTGCTCATCACCTTCCTTAAAGACAAAGAAAATTATTTGCTCACCAAGGAAGTAAATTTCACCTCCTTCAAACGGCCACCAAACACAATCATGGCTGATTCTACCAACACAACAAGTTCAACCAACAACCGCGAGCAAACAAAAACTTTGCGAACTCAAAATTACTTTCACGCAGTTCCGAACTGCAAAGTTCCGATGAGAAAGCCGTTCAAAGAATATTCTTCGTAAAAGTAAGAGAAAATGTTGTTGCTATTTGTATGTTGGTGCGGCATCCACCATTCCCATCGACCCATCGGGAATTCGGCTCATCACTGTCAACGTCAGAGGATAATTTGCGTAAAATTGGCGACTTTACTTCCCAATGAAACAAATAACGCGCTCTAAAGAAAATTTTTAAAGGAAAAAAATGAATACATTACAGCTTCTTTACCAGCTATTGTTGATGGAGATAGTGTTAGTAGTCACTGATTCAAATGAATAATGTCAATGGTTCAGTGCACACTTATTATTTTAATTTATTATCTTAAGTATTTTATATACTATTTGTTTATCATTAAATTGGTATTTGAAACAAATTATACTTGAAATTAAAGCGCTATCCATGTAGTGTTGTTAGTAAATAGTGCTGATGGATCGCAGTGAATTGATTTATAGATTTTTAACATTTCCGCCATTTAGTTTATTTTTAAAGGCCACAAATCAATATGCTAGCACAATGTAACCAAATTCATACTTGGGATCAAGGCATATTTAATTGAGAAAATTTTGTCGTAATGAATTAATAACTATCATAGATATGACTTTTGGACAGTATTTTATATTTGAACCCAATGTTCACGGACTAATATCGCAAGACAATAATACAAACCTAATGTTACCTTTGATTACATCGCCAAATTTCAAGAATGTGACACCACTTCATCAACTCATAGACGCAAGATATACCTAAGTCTTGACACCCACAACTAATCCCCTGTCCATGTAAACTCCGGAGGAGAATTAAGACATTAGCTGAGGATAAAAACGTATTTTACCGGGTCAAGCAAAGGATTCTCACCGCACTCAGCTCAATCCCACGCCCTACCGACGAACTTTGAACGTAATGTGGTGAGAAGCCACGATCTGAGGGGAATAAGCGGTTCATCGCAGCCGCCCCTGGCTGATTAACAAACCCCGAGCAGAGGTCTACCGTTCTGGAGCTATTTCATTTGCATCTCTCATAAAAGCGCACCAATCTTGTTACTTCATAACTATCAGGAAGGTGACGCGTAAAGCAGGAGCGAGAACGCGGTCAAGCAATTATGAGGACTCATGCTAAACGGGATGAACACGAGTGAGAACTGAATTCGTCATCCGGTTATGCCTATCATTGCACTTCATTATGAGGCAGGCCTTCCGAATGACCACGGAGGACATACCATTAAGCAACGAGGGCTCAATGCATCAACGGTTGCGAAACCCGCCTCCCCTCTGCGACTTGGAATATCTCCCACGAGCGTTTAGGAACAAACTGCCCTCAAAATCCACCACAATCAAGGAGGAAGTCTGAAATGCCCGCAATAAAACATCTGGCAACCTTACTTCGCAGAATGAGTATATAGTAAGATAAAATATATTTTCACTTATTCCCAGGAATGAAATAAAAAAATAAGTGAGAATCGCACTACTAGTTAAGGTAGTTTAAGCGAAATATCATTTTACTTATAAATCAATGAATTTAGTCTCATTTTAAAGAAAAATATATCACGCTTCCATTGAAATGAATAATTCAACTCCTTACCACAATACTTTTGGAGATATTTGCCACAAAATACCAAACCTTTTACATGGGAAATGGCACGTGAGGGATATTATTTACCAATTGAGGTATTTCTAACACTTAGATGTCGTAAAAAAAACTAACAGCGCGTAGTTTGTGTGTTTTCACAACAATATTTGTAAATTAATCATATTGTCACCGCAGTAGGTTCTTGGGTATCACAAATAACTTAAGTTTTCAAGGAGTTTTAAACGAATCGCGCGAAAAAAATGAGTCAAGCTAAAGACTTATTTACTCATTTTCATCTTATTACTTACAATTTGTCATATAATACCTACTATATTATTGCACCATTATTACTGCAATATTTAACTGATGTGTCCTACAGCTGGTGAAATTAAAATGTATGATTCGAATATGGTCTCTGTTATGACTAGGGAACTATCTCGCTCGGACTACCTTAATACAATTAGTTACGAAGTATCAAAGTCGGAGCTTTGCCCGCGCACCGTCTAAAATCGGTACTTTTTACGTTACAATCGCAGTAAAAAATATTAACATGCGTTTAAAAAAATGTAAGTTTACCAGAATAGGTATAACGCAAAAATAAATTAGGAAAATTATGGTGTAACTAGCCTTTTTCTGTAGGACTTTCCGTTATTTTTTTATTCGTACCCAAACTCAAATGCACACTATTTCTGCGCCGACAGTAAATATATATTTTGACAAGAATCCGTGTCTTTCACGCAAATTTAACGACCAAAAAAACACTAAAATCTAACTACACTAACTAAAACTAACACTTCATTTTTTTCATCCAGTTTCCTGTACAATTGATTCCATTCCTTCATGAAATTCATTCTTTTTTCATGGCATGGGACTTAGCATCCCGGACCACATTCCTTTGCATCGAAATTAGAGGCACTGTGCAGAGCTTCCAGACATTTATATTCGTTAATTTATCATAAAATTTATATTCTGCTCAAGAGTCCGTAATTAAATAATATTAGAGGATCATCGCCAAATTTTTCAGAAAAGATACGTAAATACTCGTCACGAATTAAAACATGGAACCTCTCGTACTTTTTGCCTCGCCGTGAGCCGCCCTACATTCCTACTTTAATTTCTTATTCCTACTACTTTACCCCTCAGCCCAACATATTCTCCATCCTCTAAACATCTTCCATTCACCTTCACTGCTATCTCACTAATTTCATAAAAAATTTCTTTCTCTTCGCTGCAATCACAAAATCTTCCTCGTGCATATTTCTCGATAGCCACCCTAACCCTTCAGTCTTCTCCAAAATCTACATCTAGAAAGCCTCATTTTAAGGCACATCCGTTTTCCCACGATTCTCAGTTTCCAGACTTCCGGAAAAACCGCTAATTAAGGGTCGCCGACCACAATCACATTTGAACAAAATGCACAGCTCTATACTAAATAGGAACCAACAATGAATGAAATCGGAGTTCATACGGCTGAAGTGTACGGCTGCCAGTGGAACACAAAGTACTTTTCGGGATAAAAAAGCAGTTTTTATATCGGCCAGAGAACATAAAATGCTGAGTAAAGTCTTCGGTTTTCCGGGGTTTCCGCCGCGTTAATTCATCTTGAGGATGATTTTTCGCCGGCTATACTGCATGCTTCCTCAGATCCAAGTGTCACTAGACACTTGTTCTTATGGACAGCTACAGTACGTACATGCGGACGAAAAACACACCAAGCAAATAAGTGACGGCAGCCTTCACTCTGGCGAATCTCGTGAAAACGCCAATAAATGAAATTTTACTAGCGATGAAAATTTTATCAGGTGAGGCAGAGACATAATGATAGCATTCATACCTAATTAAGACGAATAAATTAACAAATGCACTCGAATTTGCCCCCACGAAGTTTGCGACCCTTACCTTAGCGAACTGCCCTGCTAAGCTAAAAGGCAGTAACTGCATCACTGATGGTTCTGAGTCGTTGCATATTAAGTCTTCAAATATTTATCTAGTCCATCTTCAAAAAGATTACAAGCTTTAATTGATTTTCAGATTTTCAGTGCGAGAAATATGGAATGAAGAGAAATCACACGGGAACAAAAGTAATGAGATTCTCTGAGAGAATGACTAGTAGTTACAGTTATCTGGCCTATGAAACTGACCTTTACACTGTAGATGCGGTAAAAGCAGGTGATATCAGGCAAACCGCTACATATATGGTTTTACTGTTTAGTTTTTTGAGATCCTCAATCCAGAAATAAGATTGAAAATAACCAAATTTACTCTAATGTGTAATGTAATAATGACTCTAACCTCAAAATGTGTAATTTTGTCAGTTACTGTCTTTTGGCTTAGCAGGGAAGCGAAAATAATTGTGAATTATTACGACCGGTAGAGCTGGATATGGTAATCCTTTTCTCATTCCAGCCAGTATCAGCCCTTTCTGCAGTCGTGAAGTTGGACCCCAAGTATTTATTAGGGCAAGAGTATATATACTAGTAGGAAAAGATGCTACTTTCAGAGGAGAAAAGATCTCTTAGTGGGAATCGATAATTGTATATCTGAGTGGTATTTTTGCTACACTTTTACCGCTGAATACCTGTAGTTGGCCACGGTGGCCTCGGGTTAAAATCCTTGTTGACTAATCTGGGGGATCGCAGGTTCAAATCCCGCATGAGTAGAATATTTCTCCACTCTGGACATGGGCGTTTGTATAAACTGGAGATGGGTCGTTCCTGAACGAACGGGTCGGAAGGAGCGGGCCCATGGATTGAACGGAAGAACCGAGGACCGACTTCGGTGGAACGATCGTTCCATTCGGTTCATCGATCCATTCGATCCGTCGTTCTTTTCCGTCCATCGTTCATTTCGGTCCGTCATTACTTTCAATTCATCTGCTGATGCTAGCGATATAATAGGTAGTACTCTTTTTCTTTATAAAAATAGAACCTTTTTACGAAAAAATGTAAAAGTTGGTGATATTACCTTCCATCTTTTATTATATCCAACGTTCTTAAACGCCGTCATTACGCTATAGCAAGTATTTTTAGTATTTTTTCATTTCTTTAAACACCAAGAACTTTTTAAAAATAAAATTACATGGCCACCAATAATAAAGGAACTATGAACGAGTGAAAAGGATCAGGTCGCAAAAAGGATCGGTCAAGAGCGAACGAGTTTCCAAAAATGAACGGGTTTTCCCGCCTCTAGTAAAAACTGAGTTAGGCGGCATCGCCTCATCTAACGCTGAATAAATGAAAGAAAATAACAATATTGTTTTTTAAGTAAGAGCAATAAAAAATTATCTTAACGTGGATTGGAACCCGGCCTTTAATTTGTCTCCTTTCTGCTGACGGCTTTACATCAACCCTTCGATCAGTGATTTTTTAAAATTAAACTACTTCCGAATACAATTTTATTACCTTGAACTCAAATTAGTTTGATAATAAATCAATGAAAACAAGAAAATCATATACACAAGTAAAACAAAATAAATACAACAATTTTACCGAATAAGATAAGATCAAATACTGTGGTATAAGGACAAAAATATTAACTTGGAACAGGATTAAAACCAGATTTGAATGCAATAACTTCCATCAAAGGAATCAACTACATGTGATATGCACGTACTCAAGGCTGAACATTGTGGAATAATGGGATAGGTGGCAAGACTCTTCATAGACACTTTATAGAGATACTTGTGCTCACCAGCCACCAGGATAGATGGAACAACATGTTTAATATGTATCTGAATGGGAGGCGTGAACGTACGCCATTACTGCTCCAGTGAAAATGTGAAAGACGCACATGTACGATCACACTCTGGATGGCCAGGAGGCACGAGGACGTAAATGAACGTTTGCTCTTCTCAAAGAGTTAAAAATTGAACAGAATAAATTTCCCTTTCCGCCGGGGAAATAAGGAATAAGGCCATGACGCCATGGAGAAAATTCGACACATCTGCGAACTCCGCAGCGCATCTAGCTGGCTGGATGGAGTGAGGGAGATTGGTGTTGGTGACTCAGGAGAGAGGGGCGTTCCCTGGGGGAGGGAGTAGAGAGGGGGATGACGAGCGTAAATCAGCGTGCGAGACGCGTCTCCTGTAAAATGGAATGATGCATTGCCATCCCCCGCGCGGGAGGCGCCAAATTCAATTTGAGACGTATCCGGATGGAGAAGGGAGCTCACCCACATACACTGAGGAGAGGAAGGGGGGGAGGAGGTCATCGGAACGATATCTGAAATCTTAATTGAATGAAGAACGGCGCACACATCAACAAGTTTGCACCAAAACGCGGAGATGGTCATTACCGTGGAACAGCGGGCATTGGCTTGTGCCATTCCTCTTTCACGCTATGGTGATCGGGTGAAGGTCGAGAGAGATACTACACGTACGCCTTTCCCGGTAACATCGCGTGTTTCGCGGTTCAATTGAAACACATCGGCGGTAACTGGAGCGCTCATTTTCGCAATAAAATTCCTTGTTGCAAGGAAAATTCTGAGGAAAATGATTCGCTCATGCATTAAATCTTTCCATAAAAAGTATTTTTTTTATATTATTTCCCGAGGCCGTTTCTAAAAATGAGAACCTTATCTACCAGTTATGACCCAACGCATCTAGTACGTCACCATATACAAGGTCAGTAATACTATTACCCTTCGTAGTATTATGAACCATCCGCCTCTAAGCATTCATATTATGTAGGCATCACTCAAATGCAATAGAAAAATGTTTAAAATCGTCTCAGGAGTAACTCTATTCAAAGTTTTTCTATACTTTGCATCTATAGTTGTCGATTACAAAGAGAAGCAGTACTTTTTCATATCTTTTTGAGTACTAAGTATGATTGATATAAATTGAATTCGGACTATATAATATATATACACATATATATTCGAACTATATAATATATATGTACACAGTATTTCATATTCAGTTCACGAGTTTTGAGAGAAAAATTTGCAGATTGAATAACTCGCATGAATTTATTGGCAATGAAATCAACGCTACAGTTGTTTTGCATAAACATAAAGACAAATATTCAACTGCGTATGTTACGAATCTAACTCATTCAACAATTTATTAACCCATTAAAATACGATAGAACTCCACCAAGTCTATCACTCTGGTGTAGTCAATCTGAAATGTAGTTTTTCTCCAATCTTCCAAATGATACAGCGAATTTAGTTTTTTAAGAAAAAAGCCTTTTAGAATAAATCTGTCAATAGGGATATCTGGTTCATAATCCCAGTCAAGTGACCTCTCCATGGTGAATATCGTTCTTTTAGGTGTATCTTTACATCCGTGCGCGTGACTTCGCATCATATCATTTGTATGTACATGAAATGAATATATTTAAAAATTACTCGGTACTTTTTCACAGATTTTTATTCTTAGTCGACCGGTTTTTTCACATAGGCAATATCATCAGGTACATGAATTGAGTTTGTTGTGAAATATATTCAATTCAGAAAAGGGGAGAGGCAGGGATGATGAATGTATATATTTAACAACAAACTCAATCCATGTGCCATATGATGTCGCCTATGCGACGGAACCAGTCGACTACGAAAAAACATAAGTTAAAAAGTACCAAGTAATTTTGAAATTTATTCAGAATGTATTTTCACAAAGTAAAGCCAGTCACCATCAAATTGACATGTACATGAAAAGATTGTAATTGTACCTAAAAATACTGGCAATCATCAGTGACTACCGGCATGAAAAAAAATTACTTGTAAGAATCTTCATATGTTATGTTGCCCCCTAGGATGTGCGCTGGAGAGATATGCCTAGGAGGGTAATTGAAACGAAGCTTTTGTTGCTAAATTTTAGAATAAGGAACTGAAGGAGCTTTCTTCCTCCTAGTACAAACACTTACTTTAAGCAAGCGAATTTGGCTGGGAATCAATTTTCATTACCATATTGCTTCACAATTTTATAGCTTCATGTCCAGAACGGTATTCTCAACTCGAATACGAGAAGAGACTAAAGTAAGTGGTTTGGATCATTCCTCAACAGCCCAAACTTAGGAGGATATAATATTATCGTACATGCACTACAGCGAGGACAACTTTTCATCATTTTTAAGGCTATGCAAAGTCACCTACGGCATTATTAACGTCTGACATCACGCATCACCCACATAGGGCTAGTACATTAAAATTAACAAAATCTTTAAAATGTTGGGAATATTTGATTAGAGTTTCATTTGATTTCCTTTCACTTTTTTCTCAAATTCTTTAAAATAATTCAACACATTTTATGCATTTTATTAACAAAATTTGTAAAAAAATGCATCACAAAAGTTAAAAATATTAAGTGACATGATTTTGCTGATATGAACTGTTCATATTTCATATTCAATTGGTTACCTATCTTAAGATTGAAGACGCTAATTTTCTCAGTGAAATTCTCTTGAAGATAAGTAGTTATATTAAAACATAAGTCCATGATTTCACCATAATTCCATTTGAAAACAATGCAGAAAATAATTATTACAACTAGGAAAAAAATGAAAAAAAACATATCACAGTAGCATTCTAAACAATACTAATGCATTCTGAAGTTACATTATTAAATTTGGGCGAATATAAACGTCTTAAGGAGTTCAAACTTGTATCAGAATGGCATTTTTGAACCCTGCCTTAAAATAAGGCAATAACTACAAAAAACTTAATTCAATTCGCGAGCCATAACTACTTCGCAGATGCAAAATCAAAGGGGGCCTCTAAAATTTAAAGCGTACACAATTAACGATATTATACGACGCTACCAGCTTTTTCTTAGCACGGATGCTGCAAAAATTTAGCGCGTCTGGGCAATGTCATTAAGAAAAAAATCATAAATGATTTCATCCAGGGACTCAAAGCAAAATCCTCGGTGTTCCTTAATATCTTAAGAGCGCAACCATTTGAATAAATGAAGAGCGCAACAGTTTTAATTGTAAAAGGAAAAAAACCAGGACTTTTGAAATCAAAACCCATTAAAAGGATGGATAGTGAACAGCAGCGCCTGTATTTCCTCCTTTTTAACGCGAGGGCGAAGGAAGATAATTATGTGCCACCGGAAGTCATCACAATCTTAATTCTTCTAGTACCCGGACAGTTCACAAACATCTCCCCAAAATGGTGAAGAAATAATAGTGATAATAAAGTTGGCACGAAATTCTATACAAATATCAAGTCAAAGATCAAGACTAAAAGACCATCTCTTTCGACATTTCCTAATTAGTTCTAAGCAAAAATTGCTTTGTGATACCTAAATTCTTGGGATGGCTTTCCTCACAAGTCTCCGTCTTGCTTTGAAAATATAATGATCAAAGAGATCTAATCAAAGACTATACCTGCCAATTAAAGGAATGAGAGCTTTAGAAATACCTTTAAAGAGTTGGAAGAAGAGAGGAAAAGCAATAAGATAGGCAAGAAACAAGTGAAAAGGCATAATGGAAAACGATCGCAGAGGTACAGCTACGTAAAAACAAAGTAAGAAACTTTCTTTTAATGTGTTTTACACCGCAGATTTTTCCTCATAGGAAGGCTATTTTCCGCTCAGTAAAGTTTGCTTGACAGTATTTTATTTTTATATTTTAATACCAATCCTTGATACTTAAAATCAACTTGAATAGTAATATGCAATAACGTTTAATTTTCCCAGAAAATTTTATTTAGCACTACAAGCCTTGGCATAGCCGGTGGAAACAAATAAAACTTTCTAGTACGCATAGTTGAAGCCGATTCTATCAAATTCTTAAGGGAAATTAAACACTCCAGGCAAACTCTTTAAAACGCAAAGAAAATGTTTAACAAGCTTTTTTATAACGATATCTCTTCCTAGGCATAAAGTACAAAATAAATCCTTTCAGTAGATGGCAGACACGTCGATGAAATCCTACCTTCACCAAGGATTATTTCAGCGGCACGAGAAAAAGAAATTGAATCTTTCACTGCTTCCGCCGTTTCAAAACGGCCATTGCCTTTCACCACTCAGTTAGTAGATCCTTAGAGATCTCAAATTATATCCTATCGACAGCTTTTTTTCTCTGAGCACAGGGCGTCCCACTTGAGAAATAATTACGCCCCCATGAAGAGCCGAACGTTAAATCCTCCCATCACTCGCGGCCGATGCCTTGCAAAAATTTATCGACCATCCACCCACGGAGGGCATTCTAATTCCGTCCTAAGTGCACGAATTTCCTCCCTCTTGAAAACCGCCTCCTCCTTACCTCTCGACTCCTCCACCAAATCCCTCCTCCTCAACAAATCTGATGGGCGATGACGTCCGGGGAAATGGAAGACGCACGCAAGAGGAGAATGAGATATGAGCCGGAGAAACGAGACAAGAGAAATCCTTTCCCTTTCCAGTGATCAGTGAAGCATTTCTGGGTTTTGGGAAAGTAAAATTACAAAGGGTGTATAGTTTATTTGATATACTAGACATAAGTAAGATACCAAATATAAGTAAAATTACAAGGAGTATATAGTTTATTTGATATACTAGAGAAATTAGCAAATATATCAGCTTGAAACAGTAAAAAAAATAACTTAAAATGATATTTATAATTATGAATAGAAAATATTTTTTCTAGCCATCATATAAAAGCTCAGCTATCACAAAAAATATCAGAATGACTTTTCATTGAGCAATGCTAAATGCTCTGGCAGTCTCTATCTAGTACATTTAAGGAGCTGCCCAGCAACAAATAACTTACAAGGTGTGATCAAAAAAAGACCGGACTGATTTTATTCCGCGCAAACGGTTTAACGGATCGAAACGAGACACAGTGCGTCATTTAGCGACACATCTGACGACTAAAACGAGAGGTGTTGTGTTTGTTGACGTCGAGTCGTTACGCAGCAACAGCGGTACGTGTCTTAACCTCTTCGTCGCCCCGTGCAACGGCAGCAGTGAAGGAACTAGAAGAACAGCGTGTGTGCGTGAAATTTTGTTTCAAACTTGGCAAAAGTGCTACGGAGACATTTGGAATGATTCAACAAGCCTTTAGTAATGAAGCTTTGAGTCGAAGCCAGTGTTTTGAGTGGTACAGTCGTTTTAAATCGGGCAGAACCTCGACAGATGAAGATTCGCGAACACATTGACAGACCCCAACCATGTCAAATTGGTGAACGATTTGGTGCGGACAAATCGCCGTTTAACTGTTAGGGAGATAGCCGAGGAAGTGAAAATTAGTTTTGGATCCTGTCAGACAATTTTGACAGACATTTTGGGCATGACGCGCGTCGCATCAAAATTCGTCCCGCGGATGCTGACTGATGAACAGAGACAAAAACGTGTGGACATTTGTCAGGAACTCCTGGATCGAACCAATGCCGACCCAGAGTTTCTTAAAACCATCGTAACCGGTGACGAAACCTGGGTTTACGGTTATGATGTTGAGACAAAGGCCCAGTCTTCTCAGTGGAAGGGTCCTCATTCTCCGCGACCAAAGAAAGCTCGCATGTCCCGGTCCAATGTGAAGGTCATGCTGGTGTGTTTCTTCGATTGGCAAGAGCTGATTCATTACGAATACGTCCCTCAAGGTCAAACCGTCAACAAAGATTTCTACTTAGAGGTTATGAAGAGGCTGAGGGTCGCAGTGAGCCGAATGAGGCCGGACATGTGGAGAAACAATGCATGGCGTTTCCACCACGATAACGCGCCGGCTCACACGGCGCTGATCGTGACAGAGTTTTCGCCAAAACCAGAACTTCCGTGATCCCGCAGCCACCCTACTCTCCAGACGTGGCTCCATCAGACTTTTTTTTGCTTCCAAAGTTAAAATTAACCTTGAAAGGGAGCCGATTCGACACTATTTCGGACATAAAAACTAATTGTACGGCGGACCTGAAGAGGATCCCTAAGGAGGCTTACCAGGCAGGGTTCGAAAGCTGAAAGAAACGTTGGAAAAGGTGTGTCGTCAGCCAATGCATGCAATTTGAGGGTGACAAGTTCGATTAAGCTGTATCCGTCGAAATAAACAAGTTATAAAATCAGTCCGGTCTTTTTTTGATCACACCTTGTATAAGAGTTCGGAGTAAAGACAAAAGTGTAAGAGGAGTTACCGTAAATCGGGGTAAGACAGCGGGCTGAAGGTTTTCGGTTCGTGTGGATTTACGTAATGCTACATACACGTAAATAAGAAAGAATTGGCGGAATAACGGAAGAGGATAGTATGCGATGTCGGTTGGTTCATGTACTTGACATTTGTTGCTAAAACCAGACAGTGCTTAAATCAAGATTCCGAGTTTCACCTCCAGTTGGTTACATTCTCTTCGTCTTTAGTGTTATCACGTTATCATTACAACATCGCCAAACCTCAGTTGTTGATCCATCCTGGTTATTAATTTCGCCGAACAACTATTTTCTTCTTGCTCAAGAAACTATTTGAGAGTAATAATCCGTTGAAAAAACTTGCATATAAGTATATAATTTTTTATTCTTAAAAGCTCTAAAGAGGGCAGAGAGTAGGGTGAACATGATACATCGAAATCTTGTGTTCTAATCATATTTTAACCGTTCTAGGTACTATTTTCCTGGATACCGAGGACTTACCATGAAAGCCTGGAGGCCGGAAATATCGATAATTCAGGGGTGGCAAGAAGTGTTAGTTGCCCCTCAAATATTTTGAATGGAAAAAGTTTTCATAATGTTACAAACTCGGAAATGCAAAGTTAACAGGGACATTTTCCGTTACCCTGCTTCTACATACTCACTGATGCTATTGAACTGAAGTGATAAAATAGAACAATACTGGGATAGATTATGAATCATTCTGAACAATACTAGAATAGATTATGAATCATTCTGTGGTCGCAAATTTCCCTAAAAAGCCTTTAAATCCTACATACACTCCCAGTAATCTCTGCCACACCATCAATATGCTGCAATTACGCCAGTGGCAGAAAGATAAAGGATCATCCTCCAGAAAACCTTGAGGCGGCTATCAAAGACGATCGCCGCCAAAATCATTCAGTGAAGATGATAATAGCTTTGAAAAGTGGCCAATGCTTTTCTACGGAAGGTCTAATAAGTACGGAGCGTGTATGAAACTAATGGGATGAAGTTGAAATATATGCCAATGTCAGCGAGCTTTCAACGATAAGCGTTGTTGTACCATATTCACCTCACTGTGAGTGAAGTAGAGCAAAGGTTGCACAAATTTAACTCTCATTCTCTGAGCTTAGAGCGGCTGGGTTGCAATTATTAAAAAATGAAACGACTAATTGATAGATTAATTTTTCTCAGAAAATATTTTATGGAAAACGAATTCGTATGTCATTCTCGAAAACTATGAGATGTGGGACAAAAGTTATGAGACCTACAAAGGTGAATTTTGTTATTGTCTTTGATTTTTTTATATTTCCAACAGTTAGTGACATATGGTCAAAAAGTGAATTTCGACCGCCATTATCCAAGATGGTGGCCGTAGTACAGCATATACGAGTGTCGATTTTGGATATGTTGCCACTGGGCATTATTACTACACATATGCGGAGTATCTTCTTTCAGGTAACTTTTTTCTAGGTAGAGGCGTTTTTTGGCTTATTATGACTGGACTAGAAGCTTAAAAGAAGGAGGTTACCGCGGAGGGACGGTCTTCAAACGCTGTCTCTAGGTGAGATTCATAAATACGCACGCATGCACAGGTATACACGTTCGGAAGAAGAAGTTGAACATCGCGCCCCAACGTCCGTTTTCAGATCAACACAATCTTAACGGAGAGAAAGAGAACTCTCGACCAGGGCGGGATTCATATCTCTGATTCGAGAAAGGGTAGGTCATTGCCGTAGGAACAATGTGCTCCACACCGAAGGGAGAGGAATGGTTGGACGTGAGGCGGGAGGAAGAGGAGACTAGACTTGGAGGAGGGGGGCGTATTGGGAAGGCGGGGGAGAAACGGTTGGTGCAGGGGGGGAGGGTAGAAGAGGAGGAAAAGATAAGGCAGAGAAATGATCGTGAATAAATTACGAAGGAGATGAGGGGAGGAGAAGGGGTGGATATCGGGGAGGGCAGACCCACCAATCATCTCCCCACCATTACCAAAGGGATAGGGGTTGGGGCGATGAAGCTGGCGGGGGGAGGGGAGGAGAGGGAGGCGTGGGTGTGAGACAGACGGAAGGTCTGTGGTGAAACAGATATTGGTAAGATGAGGAAAAGAGGCCCATGTCCTCACCGACTCCCTAAGGAGACAGAAAATAGTTGCCACTAAATTCCTCCTGTCAAAAGGAAAGTGTACTCTCGCATTCCTGTTCAAATTTATCTAAAAATATTTTTCTATGTTGCTGTTTCCCAACGCATCAAAATTCTCGCGGTCGATTTAGACGGAAATTTCAATCGGAATACCCCAAATCTTGGTTTTTGAAAACCAGTGTTTCCTATCCCATACAGGAGATTAGCCAGGAATCAACTTTCTACATCTACAGCATTATTTTCTATATCCAGAGCATATCATTCAACTGATCATATTTTTAGATTTACCGCTAATGTCTTCATCTCTCTCACTGACTGCTTCCGAGGAATTTTCATGACCCCTTATCTGGTTTCATTACTGAGCTTGAAATTGGGCATTGATTTCTACATCTACATACTATCCTGCACCCGCCGTATGGTCATGTGGTTGGGGGTGTTAGGTCACCAGCCGTGTGAGGATGTAAGGGATAAGGTTTTGGGAGGTAAAATGGTTACGTGCATTACGGGAGTGTATTAATTGGAGCTCAGTTTACTCTGCGGTCGCTTATTATGCGTGGAAAGAACAAGTTTTGGCACCTTTCTGTTCGACAAAATACCTTTCTTATTTTATCGCTTCTGTCAGACCTACAGATGTGGTGAAGCGTCATGATAATATTTTCTGTGTCGCTCTGAAACACACCAGTTCTGAATTTCTCAAGCAAGCTAAGCCTATCGTGTATCCTCCGAGTCTCTAGGGGCTCCTATCTTAACATTTAGCCTTGAACCTTGAGACAAACCTTGAGGTGGACGTCAAAACGTCTTATTTTCAAGATCAAGACGCGGGGAATCCCAAAAGTTATTACACAGTTTTGATAAAAATCACACTACTTCAGGCTATCCATTATATAGCAATAGCTTTCCTATAACAATATAAAGTTACATCCGCTGTGAACAGCCTCGCGGATAGGAATTTATGTGTTACTGACTGAGCACTCAAATTATACGTAGGATTGACGTCGTCACCAATTACTGAGGACAATGAGAGATCAGACGATGGAATGCCTAAGAATGCAGAATAATATAGTGGTTTAGTAAAAATTCATCCCTTTATAACATAAAAAGTGTTAATTAATAACATTATGCACTATTCAAATACTATGCATAACTTAGTTTTGGAAAATAGAAAATGGGAAGTAAGCGAGAAAATCATACCAAGGGAGCAGATAAGATTCTTTGATGCAAGCATTAGCAAAAATAAATGAATGAAGTACATCAAATGGAATAAATGTTAAAAGATGGGCTCACAGAAGTGATAATCACTATCCGGGATGTATTATTTAACCACTATTTAACTGTGTGCCAAAGAATGGAAAGAACAGTAGAATGGGCTTACAATACCTTTATACGGGGCCAAGTGTATCATTCACCCTAATAAACCCCAGCAATATCTTGTATTATAAAAATATTCGAGAAAATTTGGGAGGAATTTAGGAATTATGCTGAAAATTTATAATTCCGGGTGTGTTCAAGATGAGAGCTTTTTCGGGGGGAGTACAAATATTTCAAGGAATTATTTACTTTAGAAATGTAGATGAGTTTATTGGCGCCATTAGTGATAGGGTGTAGATTGGTAAATATAAGGATTATCTTGGGAACGGAGAAAGGGTTCATACTCTTAGAAACATAGCGTATGCATTAGCCTGTTCTTAGCGCTGTGCACCAAGTGGAGCACGGTTTCATATTTCGTCCAACAAACGTAGCACTACTGCTCGACCTGCATTTGATGAGCTCTCGCCCTTGTAATGTCGCGCCAAGCTCAACCACGCTGATCGGAGCATCGGTGTTTCCATTAATGTCCCTGTTTTACTTAAGATTCCAGTCAATTTCCTCCTTTTATTTTCAAATTTTCTTACCATTTTTACCATCTTTTGATAGCGTGAAGCCTCCTCTCCCCCAACTTCAAACGCTTGTATCCAACTTCATCGAAATAATGAGGGTGAAATCAAGCGTTCTCATTATCATCAACTTTCCATCAACTTCTGGCTATGAATTAAGGCACTGATGTGACATTTACCTAGCAATTCAATGTTATGGAAAATATTTATATGGGTATCTATTCTAATCATGATGAATTTTTTTTTAACATATTTACCCTGAGTATGATAGAACCTTAAGAAGTATGCGAAGTCACCAGGGATATTTTGATATAGGTATTCAATGTAGGCTGTAGTTATCGTGCATGCATAATATGGTGATAATCACACTTATGCTGCATAATACATTCCAAAATTTGTTGCAGTAATATAAATATCAAGGGAATTTGTAGAAGAGAACGATCCTAGAGGTGATCCTTCACAAGGCAAGCCATCAGGTGATTTTTCTGTCTGATATTATTGTTACAAATTTTCACCCCTCTGACACCTCCTGCTGCGTCAATATGAAACCTCACCAAATTTACAATTTAAGAGACCAATCAAAATTGCCTCCCACAGTCGCACTTCAAACTCGAGCCCTCGGAGTGGGTAGCCTGTACTCAGCCACTACATCAACTCAATCCCCGGATTTCAAGGATAGTTGGCCAGACTGCTGATGAGAAACGCGGGTAGGTGAGGGTGGAAGAGGGGATAGGAGGAGGGGAGGAGACGGTAGTAGAGGGGGAAGGATCGGACGGGCAGCCTCCTCCTGATATATTAGGGGGCAGCGAAGGCAATCCACAGCGGGCTATTCATACTAGGAGGAGCGCCACCCGGACACGCACAATGTAGCCGATAGGCCGGGATGGGAAGGGATGAGGAGGTGGCGGAAGGAGGAGGACTGGGATATGATGGGATAAGGCTTGAAAAGGTGTGAGGGAGGTGACCACAAAGAGGGGGAGGGGCGGAGGCTCCGCTCTCTCGATCATTACGGCGAAGGGCCCCTTTGGGGAGGGAGGCGCGATTTTGAGGTGGACGCCGGGGAGGATTCAGTGAGGGGCAGGGAGCGGTTTGGAGGGAATTGGATGAGATCGAGGGAAGGGGAAGACAATGGGAGTGGTCCACTAAGATGGTAGGTGCCCCCAACCCCCTGGCTGAGAGAAGTGAAAAAGCGGTAGAGAGATGAGAAGCTGAGGACTGATGGGGAAAAGGATAGAAGCCATTGGAGTCCATCTTGGTTCGTTCCTGTTCCCCTTCATCGACTTTTATCGTCTCAATCGGGGATTGACGGATGCTGTCCCCTATGAAATGACCGCTTCTCACTTTTGCCATCCATCTCCTCGAGTTCCTCTCCCAATTCCCTCTCGGATGAATGCCTTTTACCCAACACTTGGGATCCTCAAAACGCGAACTCCTCCAATATACTCCAGTAAGGTTTCCCTACCGTGATATTCGGTTTTCCTCTATGTAATCTCTGAACGGTAGTGTAGGGGCGAAGAAGACGTGTGCGCTAATCCTGCAATAACAAGCATCACAGTATTTGGTGTCAATCGCCAGTGGGGAGTTAAAGGCCAGAGGTAGTTTTTAATAATAATAATAAAACGTTTACTGTCGTAGACCTTGGCATCGTCCTTTCAGACCTGTTTTTCAATTAATTTATTGTTTACTTAAGATATAGTTTAAAAATAATTATAATAATAATAAAAATAAGACAGATAATGTTTACATAGGAAAATAATAATAATTACATGATACGCAATATACACAAAGAGAGATAAAATGCCTTACTAATTTCAAATGTGCAACTACTAAATCATCACTAAAAATTCTGATCTAGATCAGCATATTATTACATCCTCTCATACTTCTGAGAATATGTACATAATGTTTTCTTAAAAATAAACTAATTACAAGGCACATACAATATTTACATGAATTAATTTCAAAAAACACTGAATGCACGGTGACAGATTGAATGCCATACTGCTTTCAGATACACAATAATTATCTATTGTCACTATCTCAGCTGGAAGTTTTCCGAAATTATGGAACTTGATAATTTTATTTTGAAACAAGGTACTGATACAGTAACTTGTTACTAAGTATCTTGTACCTCAGTACCATGATACTGATTCAGTACCTTAGTACCTTATTACAGAGTCTTTACATCCATTGGGAGTGGATTCCAATTTCTTGATATTGTAGCTCTGAATGAATTTTGATACATTTCAGTTTTGTGCTGAGGGATCTGTAGGTCTGAATGATGGGATCTTGTTAAACAGTTTGAGTGTTATTTTTTGAAGATGAAGGAGATGCAGATGTACGAAGGACAGTGTTTAAAGAATGAATAGAGCAGGGAGAGCAAGCGAAGATCAACAGTAGAACCTTTTTAAATGGGTTATGCACTTCAAATAGGAATATCATCAAGGTATACCAGGCAGTTAAATTAGACGACGCACGCGTATCCAATAAATCCATCCAACCAATTGTCAAGTCAAGGCATTCGTTCAAGGAAGTGTAAATAATCGCTTTGAGGCTTAGCTACCGCATTAACGCATGCATCACGCACCTTCGCATAAGATGAACACCATTGTTCCTGCGAAGAAAATCGCACAAAAAATTCTGCTCATCAATTCCTCTTGGGAAGCGGAAAAGACTGGCATTAGTCATATATGTAAGTATTAACAGCGGAGGACATTTGTTCCTTTCGAAATCTTATAAAATTTTTAGCATAGAAATTGAATTTGAAAAGTTATGTTCGAAAAGACGACGGGAGAAAAAGGAAGTGATGGAAAATAGTGTTTTTTGCCTTAAATAAATGCAATTTTCACAAAAAACTGTTAATAGGAAGCGAAGTCTGCCGAGGAACTGGTTAAAAATAAAATTTAAGTATTTTTCTGCCTCATATTTTGAGTTTTTAGCCTTTTAACCTAGATTATTGAAGTTGAAATATGGCGACGCCCGCGCCGTAGCGATTGCACAGAAGTAACTGGCCAAAAGAAAGTACTCAATTAAGATGTATTTGTGTAACAATCTGCATCCTTTATCAGGTTGGAAGTTTTTCTATACCCAATGCTGCAATTATTCAATGCAGGATTTTTCACAACAATTAGAAAAAGGTTTAAAGCTAGTAATTGCTTCAACATACGAAGTCACAGTTTGACCTCAACCGCCCGTAGGAGTGTATCGCTAGTGTGGGTCGTTTTTCTACGTTTTTCTCGGTGCGGAATGTAATTCATGGAAAAAAAATGGCCCCCCTTCATTGACTTAACAGGTATAAATTCTTTTTATAAATCGGAAAATATCATACGTGAGAATTTTTGCCTCAAAGAGCATCACGCGCGAAGCTTGTCTGGCTCGTCTCTACCAGCCTAGCTGGGTGATTCAGTGCGGGTAAGGGGGAGCTGCCGAAGTGAAGAGGCGAATGGGAGGTAGTGTAAAACCATTAATATCAAGTACAGAGTCGCGAGGCAAGCATCGCCGGCCAGGAGAGTAAGGAGCTACACAACCGCTGAATTGTGCTAAATTTTTCCCCCTTTTCGGCCATAGAGGACACATTCATGGCCCCCCAGGGACATATAACTGGCATATTAAGGCTTGACTATCTGCTTTCATTGCAAGTGACATTTTCTCATTGAAAAATATGGTCGCTTTAACCGAACTAAAATTAAAGACAACTTTGATGTTTTCAATCGCAACTTTAAGTCAAAAATTCTCACATAAAATATTATCTACGTGGGTAGGCCACTTCTGCGGGTATTACATTTAGCTCCGAGAAATAAGTGGAAAAATGACCAACCTTAGTGTTTCTCCCCATATATCGATCGATATCCAGTGACCAACATGCAGTGGCCAAATTGGTGCGATACCAATTTTTTTATAAGCTCTGTAACTTTATGAAGCTTGTTACTATCGATTTCGTGGTTGAGTGTTGGAGCAGCCATGGCATCAAAGGACAGAATACCACTCCACCACCAAGAGACACCCGTGGTAGTTGAGTTATGCCAACAGATTAAACATTGGTTACGACTATATATTTTCTCCCCTCGCAGGAGACTGATTACTACCTTCTTCGATTCATTATGGAGCACGCCCCACAGCAGAGGGAAATCAGTCCTGTTGCCTCAGCGAATTACTCGCAAGGTGCAATTTTTCATCAACGTCGGAGACCCCCCAAACGTAGACAGTCCAACAGAGAGAAATATCAACCGTAACTAATGGTATAATTGTAGATATAAAAGAATTTGTCCATAAACTGGATGCTGGCATTAGTCATAGGCGCGATATTAAGAGCGAAAAAGTATTAGTTCCCCACAAGCAATGAATCAATGAAATACATTTTTAATGGCCGCGCCATAGAAGAGACAAGGACACCATTACTGGTAACGGAACACATTTATCGAATACACAAGGCTATATATCCCCATCGTTTTTCGGATAGGAACTTAATATTTGATGGCTGGCTAGTAAAAGTTATAAATCACACGAATGAACTTGACAAGAAGTTTTAGAACGAGGAAAAAATGTCATCTGACTTTTAATATGGCATGAAATTAGATAGTGAGATGAGTGTCCCCGAGTGATATCATTGTCTAAGCGGATACTATTCGCTCCGTCGACCTCCCTGACAATTAAAGGAAGTTAATGACGACATGATAGTAAGTAACTATAATATTGTCACATCTAAGAGGGCATAATTATGGTTCACAGGTTTTTTCTTTACCAAAAGAAATAGAATAAATTCATCTTCGGAAAAGTATTTAAGAGTTAATACCCGAATCTGTAATTGCCTTGAGATGATTTCACATAAATTATGGGTAGTGTTCCACCAATGGACACTGTGATGCATCAGTGCGTACCAGATCAGAATATACAAACAAAAAGTTATCAGTGATTTTAAACTCGGCTAGATGCTTCAAAAATATAAAATAAGAGTAATCGTTAACATTTCCACACCAATCAAAAAAGCTTCATAATATTATCAAGTTAATGAAACATGAAAAGCAATCTACAGCTCCCCTCTCACAACTCGCGAAATATAAAAAAATACGGAGCTGTTAAACGTCAATACCAGAATAGGAAACGGAATGAACCCGTGTAGCACCTAATTTTCGCGCGATCGCGGAGGCCGTATCAGTGCCTCGCGCGCATTCGGCGGGAGCCGGGACAGAACGCCGGGGAGATTGGGGGGAAGGAGAGAAAAATTAGGTGCCCACAGCACGAGAGTGGGGCGAGAGCAAAAGAGATTGAGGAAATGAAAGGGAGAGGGAGAGAAGGAGCGAGAGATTTATGGGTAAATGACTCGAACTAGCGAGGGAGGGAGAGGAGAAGGGCGTTGAAAATGTTGAAGAATCGGTGGGAGGAACGGGAGAGGGGTGAAGAGTGGCTGAAGTGAGAAGAGATGGGGTTGAGGGAGGAGAGGGATGTGGGTAGGGGTAATGTACCCTATGAGGAAAAGGGTTTCGAGGAGTTTAAAGGGTACTCGGGGAGAGTAAGGGAGAGAGAGAAATAACGAGAGCTCGGGGATAAGAGAGGAGACATTCTCAGCTCCGAATGGAACAATCCAATTCCATTTTCTCATCAATTTCCCTTCCTCGTGCCGGTTATATATATATCTCACTCTCTCTCTCTATCCTCTCACCTCTCCCTCAAACTCCTATCTTTCATCAACTGCAGACAAACTCTCGAATAGGTATGCCATGCTCTCCAATCCGTAATCCATCCCTGTTTACATTTCCCAAAGCCGTCTCCTAGTTTTCTCTCTCACACTCCCCAACGCCAACCAACCCCCTGAAAGGAGTCACCGCCATATCCTCCCTTTTATTTTTCTTCCACGAGAGAGAGAGTAGGAGACCCAGCGGAACAAATGGAAATCTCTGGTACCCTCGACATTCACCGCACTCATTACCGCCGCGGCTTAAGTCCATATAACGCGTCGCTACATGCGTTCCCCTTTGCATGGAAATTCCCTCCCGAGATCAGATTTAATTTTTGCAAGACGATTTCCACAAAGAGAGAGAGAGATAGAGAGATAATTCAAGGGCGCACGAGAACTTTCCAAAGGTTTCTTCTCCCGCCAAAAAAAATTTCAATTCCACCGACGACGCCGAGAAGGATTTTGCCAAAAAGTAAACCCAAAACTTTTAATGGTGTTCACACGGGAGAGGACGGATTCCAATTGGGAACGATGAGAGAGAAATTAACCCTTTCTCTTCTTCGACCAGGATAATTTTCGGGGTGAGGATCGGGACTTGGAGATAGGAGACCTTTGCGTTGCTAATTTTTTAAGTGTCATTTTAAACATTTTAATTTGGACAGTGAGGTAGTCCAGCGGGTGCGCCATCCGGTTTCCAATCAAAAGAGTACCCTGGATAAAATTCGATCGATCCGAAGAGTGTAATGATAATTTCACTCAGATCTTCCTGCAAAGAAAGTCAAACTAGGAAACACCAAGTAACCATCTGAAATATGCCCGCTCTGTGAGGCATTGTAAGAGTTGAAAACTTCTCTTCTACAATATGAAGGTCAAAAGTCTCGTCGATAACGGCAGATTTCTCATATCAAAAGAATATGCCACTCAGGATGGTTCCATAGTTTGAATAAGTTTATTTAGAAGTATGAACAACTTAGTTAATAGATCGTAGGCTTTCCCGGCGAATACTATAGATAAATATTTCTCGGGTTTGGCACCGGGTAAGGCTGTTTAAGGCCAACGTTTCGATGAGAAACTCACCCATCGTCATCAGGGCTAACACTGACTGAAGGTCTGATGACGATGAGTGAGTTTCTCATCGAAACGTTGGCCTTAAACAGCCTTACCCGGTGCCAAACCCGAGAAATATTTATCTAACTTAGTTAATGCTTATTAATAATATCCTGGAGAGGGGGGACAAATGTTTTGCCACGTCCTGCCTCATTTTTTTCATTTGATCGGGACCAGTAGGCTTTAAAGTAACTTCTACGAAATTTCATCAGGAAATCATCAGGAAACTAGTTATTTCATACATTCTTAAGATAAGATACTGAATAGCGTTGACACTTATTCTATGAGAATATTAGAGACTAATTTAGCTTTGATAAATAGCGCGATTGCTATCGATTAACCTGACCCGATGTGTTTCCAAGTCAGTTTTATAGAAACGCGCACCTCGGAACTGGGACATATAGAGTCGATGTGACAGCAACCAGGGGAAACCGAAAGCAGAATATCTCGTGAAATTATCGCCTCCGGGTTAAAAAATGTTAAACGCGAGGTCGACCCTTCTCAGATCAGGCAGACAGTCGAGCAGGGAAAATGGACTGTTAGGGAGAGAGAGAGAGATTAAGGCGACGGAAGGAATTGAGGAAATACGAGAGGTGTTCACTAAGGCTTAAGGGGCGGGGAAATCGAGTGCTACTGTGATCTCTCTAAATAATCGCACGGTATTTAAATCGGCCCAAGCGAGTCATTTGATAAATTAAGTACTCGGTATTAAAATCAAAATCTCCTCATTGACATAGCCTCAACGCCCGCAGCATTGAGACGGTCGCGACGTAAACTGTTTTGGCTAAACATTCTGATGTATTCGAGGGGAATGATTTACGTTTCCGATCTCAATCAAGTGATTGCAGCACTACTCTTTGGCCTTCCATGTGAAGACAAGAGGCAATACATTCCTATCGGATGCTAAATTTATTCTATATAAAATTATAATAATTCAAAATTATATGCTAAATGTGGGAATATGTCCAATAATTTGTGAAGATGTCACTCTGCTTTGGATTATCATCTTTGAATGTGTGCGAAATATTTTATATACTAAGATAATAAATATAAATATTACATACCCGTGTAATAAAAATTATCTAAGTATCTACAAATCACTCTGATTTCCTCCTTGTTGAAAATTGTATCTAGAAAATATAGGGCCTTTGGAGGCAAGCTCATTTTGTGGTATCCTGACGTACATAGCTTGATAGTGTAAAAGTGGTAATTTTTCACGATTTTAAAAAAATAATTCTATTTGGATTTGATGTAAATACATCGTCATTATTCAGATATTTTCGGACTCTAATGATGATGTGCCAACATGGAAACCGATTAGTCCTATTAAAAAATGTGAGATATAACAAATCCTATATTCCTTAAGAACAACGTGTTTCCTGATTGTTTCGCCCGTAAACTGTAGCATTAAAATCCTGTAACGTAAATCACTAAAAAAAAAGTTGCAAAGGATACTGATTGCTATCAAAATGAAAATCTATGACAATTGCCAAATTCGTGAAAGGTTTCGTACTTTTGTTCTGATGCGTATTACGCGAACTCAAGTACTAGGTAACGCCAAAATCAAATGATGAGTACAAGTGATCGATTTGTAATTACTGATAATAATACTTATGCTTGAGTTTTCGTGGAACTAAAAAACTGATCCTAGGACTCACATCAAAGTATATCATATATTTCCAAGCACTTTGAATAAAACTTCGTAACGTTCACGGTTAGAAAATGCACATTAATCATTTTCGGCCAGACCCTCATGAAATTATACAAAACAAGGATTAAAATTTCACGTTCATGCCAGGATCAAGAACATTTCCTCACAAACTACAAACTTATGGATGAGCGGACACATGGCGTTAGGATATTGGTCCTATCTTCAAAATTTTCAACTTTCAAGTCGAACTTCCCCAGATAAAACTATAAAAATTAAATAAATTCGTTTCTGAACCTTAAAATGAATTATGTTTAACAGTAAGCGTAAATATTAGTAAAACACTCACATATCAATGATAAATTGTAAAAATCTTTATTTAATCGTGAGTCCATAAAATAATAAGGATAGAAGTCCTCATTACCGCTGCTCAGTGATGATGATGCATTGTGAAAGCATTCACTAATTAAATACTGAATCTCAATATCACTTAAATTCGTTCCACATTTTTTCCATCCGGCAATTTTGACTTGATTGAGAACGCTGTAGTCAAACATAAGCTCGCCTCGTGGAGGAGGAGGGAAAAATTCTATAACGCGCTAAATACAAGTTAGTTGCTTCTTATAATAATATTTGATCACTGAAAGAATCATATAGATGCTCAGTTAGTACACTGATTATCACTATGAGAATTTTAGCGCTAATTTTGGCAGCATTGCATATCCTGCCTTGCTGAGATGTAAATTGGAAACGAATTTCCATAAGAATATGAATAAATTATTTCTCTACAGATTTGATACAATGTTGTGTACAAATATGAATGAGCTTTTGACAACCTCAAAGGTCACAGAGCTATGTAAAGGCTGCCTTCCATAAATGAAATTAATGGCTTGCTTTAAGCAAATAACTTTCACATGCATATATAGTACTAACAAAGGCGATTCCATTGTATCCCAATAGTGGACAAGAAAAGCAGAGAGTCTAATAATAATTCACCTTTCTTACATTTGTATAAAATACCAATTATTACAAGTTGTAACATAGAATACATGTCCATAAATTACAGATCTAAATGATACATCAATTTTGTTATGAGCCAATATCCATTATATCCACTAAATGAGTGACACTCCATAGTATATACCAATGCGAAAACTTGATCTTAGTTTGTAGTACATTCTGCCCAGCTTTCGAAGTTGTGATGTATAGCGCTAGCGTAACATGGTAGAAGTCGCTTGTCTGCGCAAGGGATGACAGTATGGGGAGAAAGGCTCAGGTAGAAGAAGTCGGCAAAGGTACGACAAGAGGAGGATTTGCAATGTTATTGCTTTCAAATAGATAGGGCGAGATTGTGTTCATAATATAGTTGCATCGAAGAACCCATGAGGGGAGCTAGAAAGAGACATAAAGATGTGAAATGGCAAATTAATCATTCTGAATGTAACTATAAGGTCTTGCAACCTTGAAAACCCTCGCAGGCAAACGTAAGGACTATCTAACTCCCCTGTGCGTAGCAAGTTATTACGGAATAGTGTCTTCCACGTATCTGCCATCAATAAAGCTGAGTAAAGGTTTTTTCATCCCTAGAGCTGTGTTCATTAGGGTGGAATCCGGAACAGTTTTCAAGGCTCAAACCAGATAGTCCACGGATTGTCCGTTCCAGATAGAACTTTCTCGAGCATTTACTCGTTACACATTCGAAAGTCCACTGTATTGTACAGCCAGCAGCGCTAAACTTTCAGGGCCGGTTAATCAAGTTCAGAAATAACCTGTTGGCATAATGCACTGACTGTAGAACTGTTCACAGTTGGCATTGAAATTATGCGTAAACGTTTTATCGAAAATGAGAGAGCTAATGAGAAGTCTCAAAAATATAATCAAATGCGTCAGAAAAGCAGACATACAACCAGATGGAGTGTCAAATAAAAATAATGAACTCTCCATCTCGTCAACCGCGACTCTACCTTGGTATGAAATCAATAGGTGAGGATTATAACAAATAGAATTATGGGACGCGCTCGCGAGATGTTTAATTTCCCGGCTGTGATTAAAAAGCGAGAGAGGAGGAAATAACATTTGCCGCTCTAAATTTCCATTTACTGCCTTTCGCAATCAAAAATGGAGAAAAGAGAGCATTGACGCAATCTCCGAAAGGAAGCCGATTGGAAGCAATTATGTCGGATGACCCATGACTGTCCCCATGAGCGGAATCATCATCGAAAAGGGGGACATAAATCGACACTGCGGACACCGCCACCCTACGCCTCCACCTTCCCCCATCGAATATCGCGTCGAGAATGCCCTAATAGCAATAAAGTATATGACTGGGGGCCGGAGCGGTATAATGTGCGAAACTCACTCCAATACCTCACTCCCACTCCTTCCCTCTCCCGCCACCGCGTCCAAATGCAGCAAAAGCACCAAAAGTATTGGGAAAAGTCAGGATTTTTGGGGGGAGGGCGAAAAAGTCAATTACCAAACACACGCCCGCGTATGCAAAAACTATTGCACCCGAGGGAGAGAGAGAGAGATCCCGGCGAAAATTGGGGAAGAGAAACCTGCCGTTTGACCTAAACTGGACGCTCACAAAAGAGCGGAAGGGGGATAACGTTTTTCCGTCCGAACTCCGCGTACATCAATCTGCATCTATCCTGAGGCAGCAGATGTGCATCCGCCCTTTGTTGCACTCGCATAATTTCGAGAGAAAAAACCTCGGGGGAGCGTGTGCGGGGAAGAGTGTGAGAGGAATGGTGCGGATGCGCGTGGGTTGCGCTGAATGGCCACGTATTTGGTGAGGGGGAGCCTTGAACAAAGTCCCGCACCCCCCCTCCCCTACTTAGCACCACACACCCCCACGGTGAGACTGCCCTCACAAGTATCGTGCACCGGGCGGGTCTGCATTGAAAACCTTCCGCGGCCGTCATATTGGGGCATGGATTGGGGTACGTGGGGGGAGGACCGCTCCCGAACCATTACCGGGAGAAAAAATTGCTTGCGACGACAGATTCCAGTTTTCGCCCCTTTTTCGGCGATGATTACCGTGCGAAGTCTCGGACCCCCTTTTTCCTCCCGGTGTTGATTGACGCACAAGGCCTTGTAGGCCGACTTGAAGTATAATAAATCACAATCGTCCCGGATTATTGCCATGGCTACCGCATTGGAAGTCACTCGGGGAGGGTGAAGTATCCCAAAACTTTTGGGCTTGAGCAATAAGCGCAGGATAATTTTTTTTAGGAATAAATAAATTCAGTTTTATTCCAAGAATATTCTCTCTTCCTAATTTCCGGCTAAATAACCAGCATATTTATAAATAAACTCACTTTTGTTTTCGACCACAGTACTAAAATCCAATGTAGAAATTGTCGAGGATTTTACCCAATAAAAGCTCATTTCAATACCTAGTTGCAAAGAATTCCATTATATTTTAAGTTATTATTAGGGCTGCGAATGATTATAATACAAGGAAGAAAATCCCTTTACTTATATGACCGGAAAATAATGTTACAATATTTGTTTGTAAATTTTGCTATGAGATAAGTTTTTGAGCCTAATCCTCGAGAATGACGATTATGCATTTAAAAAAAGATTTTAGCAATGGACGGGAACATATCTTGCATTTTATTAAATTAAGAAAAGTTAGCTAGTTGGTGCTTGTACTAGGAATGTCTCAGCAGGATTACAAAGGCAGCTAATTACTTGAGAGCAAGTGGAAGTCATATAAAAAAAGGACACAGGAAGCAATGGATGCATAATTCTGATGAAGATCTTGGACTATACCCTCTTCAGGCAATACACCGGTAGTTTTCATAAGTGGCATTGAGGTAGATGAGGGTTTCCATTGCGCACAATACCTGATATTCGTTCCATTTTATAGAAATATCCTCTTCACAAGGAAACAACCCTTAACCAGAAAGCCAAATCATCATAATTTTGCCCAATAAAATGGCTGAGAAAGCACATATGGTGCAAATAAATCTTCGTACTTTCTCGATTATATTTATGAGATGATTCAGAACTCACGACTTTGTTGCTAAAGGTATGGTGATGCTGAAATTACGCAACATTTCAACGATTACCAACAAGAACTCTAACACATTGACACAGTTACCTGGGCTATAGCAATAAAAAGGTCTTGACACTATTTTTAGCGTCTTCAATACCACCCTTACACAAGAAAATTAATACCCATACATACATGGGCTTAGGAATATAAAATGATATGGAATGATCGCACAAACAGAATGGGAGAAATCGGATAGTGATGATTTCGAGAGACTAGAACCCAGAAAGAAAAATAAATACCGGACGACTCACGATTAGATAGGAGAATGAATATACGAGAGGATAAAGGATTGGTAAAGAACAGGCTGAAAGTCTGCAATATGAAAAGAGTTAGCACCTGAATGGCAGTCTTTCCTAATTTTTAGGGACTGGTAAAAAAAATATCGTTCCCAAGGTATGTTCTCACACAATACGATTAACGAACATGCTTGGAAAATTCTTGCACTCGCTCATGTTCAAAAGGTAGAATCGCTGTAACAAGATTAACGACCGAAGAGCACGAGTTTCATATTTTTTCTCTTGTACGGGAGATGCGTCCTCCGAACGCCGCGCGGCCATGCACGGAATCAACTCAGTCAGCTAGTAAACCGGGCAGGAGGGATGCAACGTTGTGCAGCCAACAAAAACCGCTCCAGATACCGGCGCGATACTTCGGGTCCGCATCACGAGAGCAAGGAGAAATGCCGCCTGGCTACCGGGCTTCCTTTCATCAACACCGCCACGGTTTCCTTCTGCCTGCCCTTTGTCGAGAGAAAGGGAGTTACTACGTCCGTAACGGCACGTCACGCTGCCGCCGCCAATTAAAGATAAAGCCGAGGCTGGGTGAGCGATCTGTGATGGAAGGAACGCGGTAGATAGATAGATACAGGGACAGCCCGGGGCGTGGAGGGAAGGGGAAACTCCCGAGCTCAAAGTGCCAAAACGTATCGTTCCTTTTCCATCGCGGCCCCCGCCGTGCCATCATCAGAGGGTGTACTGCCTTCTCCCCCGAACGTCCGTCGGGGCCAGGGCCTTTTGTCTGTGCCAATCCGCCGCGTGAGACTCGCAGGGTGCTCCCACAAACGCCGCTTCCCCCCGACCCCCATCTCCCCGCTCTTGTCCGGAGGCTCAAACGGCCGGTGCAGAAGCGGATGTGCGGGAGGAGAATTTGATTCGTACTGACCGGCAAGCGAGATAGGGGTGCACACAGGTGTGGGTGGAGGATGTTCGCGCCCGGGCCCTATGGTGTCCATCAATCCGAGCGGACGGAGTTGCGTCCCTGTGGAGTCCATCGATTGATCGATGTGTGCGACCCTTCGACGAGAGGTGAGGAGGATAGGGGAGCGAGGAAGGGTGGGCGGGAAATATTAAACCGCAATATCAGACGGCAGCCCGCCCACCTTGCAGAAGGTATACCGAATCAACTTCAGTATTTTTCTATTATTCTTAAAATTTCTATCCTTGCGATGTTTATAAAACTTATTCATTTTAAGACTTATAAACTTGCCTATTAATATATTTTAAGCAAGATTTTCTCCTGTTATTATGGAGGCTATTCTCCAATTTTATTTCATAATTTAAGAATTCGTAAGACGCGTCATGCTAAAAGAAATACTACTGATGCAAATACGTTGTTTTTTGTTTCTAAAACTAAACCTTTGCGTATTTAACTTCATATTCGTAGACTCACCGTAATCGATTGTGAAAACTTGTTCACAATCGGAGGTTTTTCTTGCGGCTTTAAATTATAGTTAAGGGTAAAAATTACGCTGTTTTTAATAGTCAAGAGGACATGATAACTACAGTCGTTAACGACAGTTGGAACAATGTGTCTGAAATATCGACAATATTAGAAAAAAGAGGTGTTTTTATTTACAACGAGTTTTAAAAGCAACAGTATCTCGCTCAATTTACTCTAAAAAACATCAATTCCCAAATATTTGACTGGAATTCGTTTAGATAATTTCTGAGGAATGATAAAACTGAGAAAACGTAGAGAAGATCTCAATTCACGCGCCAAGAGTACGGAAAAATGCCAGAGCGATCAGACTAAAGGATTCCTCATAAGAGTTATTTTCGTATATTATGACTCAAGTTTACATTCAATCCATACCCTCTTCATGTATGGTAAACTACCTCCTAATTGAGACCGGTTTCAGGTGTAGGCAAACACAAACATTTACGCCAAAATCATAAATAGACGTGCATGACAGAAACGACGGAGTCTCGACTCGCCACAGTTAAGGAGTACATAATTGATGATCTAATGAGAACATAAAACAATTACAGAGATAGGGAGTGTGCAGAATTCTTAAAAAGGCATTTAACGGTAAAAATATACGAAACAAAAAGTGCCACAGTGCACGCAATTTATCTTATACAGTAGAAGGATTAATTTAACGAAACTGGAGGTTTTGAAGACGATTGGAGTACGATTATGACTCTCGTAGTGGAAAGTGGAGGTAGAACGAAGAGGAGAAAACTTAAACCTACAGATCAGATACAGTACCCGAAAGAAGTAGACCGTATCAGAATTAGTTTTGTGAATTATTTCTAACTCATACGGTCGGTGATAAAATTAAATACCTGGCAACATGACAATTGCCTCTCTAGGTAAAACAGAATATTATTATGAGGCCAGGCTAGATATTTTTTAAAGCAATGAGATGAATAAATCTAGCTAAGGGGGCATTTAGTAATAGAAGATAGCTGATGACGGGGACCTTGGGTAAGGATGTGAAGAAGAGGCTGGTGAAGAGCATGAAATGCAGCGTAGCGTTGTATGGGGCAGAAACTTGGACCCTCAGAAAGGAGGAGAAGAATAGGCTGCAGGCATTTGAGATGTGCGTTTGGAGAAGATTGGAGGTGAGCTGGATGCAGAGGAACACTAACGAGGAAGTGCTTGAGATGGTGGGCGAGGAAAGGAATCTTCTGAAAGAAATTAGAGATCTGCAGAGTAGGTGGCTGGAGGACGCAATGAGGGGCGATGGGTTGCTCAAGAGTGTGATAGAGGGAAAGATGATGGACAAGCGTGGAAGAGGAAGAAAGAGAATAGGTTTCATGGACACGATGAAGCAGGGTAGATCGTATGCTGAGGCGAAAAAGGATATACTAAAACGAACGGAACGGGTAGAATTTATGCAACTGAAATTTTGGGAGACAATTTGAGAAACTTCAGGCGCTGAGCACTGGCATAAAAATAGATAATGCTATTAGTACATGTGACATTTGTCATAGAGGCGAAGGATATAGGCCCTCTTGAGCAAGTAGGTAGTGCTAAACATATCAAACTGCAAAGTGAAACGGCCCACCATACGGAAAGTATGCCCCGTCAATATCATTTTAAGATCTATGACTGGTTTATGACTGGAAAGTTGGTGTTCTTATAAAATTGCATGACTTTGGGCCAATGCGTTTACAAATATCAAACCCTATAACGGTCACAGCAACGTTGCGAAAAGTAATTTGAAAAATTTCGAAGGACTGGGCAAAAATGCATACTTTCAATTTATAGAATATTTTCACGTCAATAATGACTGAGTACTTACATAAATTACTGGATAATACCAAAATAACGGAAATTTCTCACTAAGAATGCACACATAATGGGCTGGAGGAGCTGCAATACCATCAGTTCAGAATAGGCAGCTCACCTAACAGGAGAAAAATCATTAGACTTTTTCCGTATCTTATTTTAAACTTTATATCAAGTAGATATTTTCCTCCCAATATAAAGCTTGAAGAGTATATAAAAAATTTCTGATACACGCTTATCACCTCAAGAAATCAAAAAAGTAGACCTCACCGTAAAAAAACGGTCGAGAAATAATAATTATAAACTTAAAAAATAGCTGTTAGAAAAAAACGATAATATTGCTTATTATCATACCATTAACAACATAATAATAACATAATAATAACCAAAAACAACATAACCTGACTGAACCACCTCCCAATATAAGGCCATGAAAAAGTTATTCTAAGTATTTCTTATTTAATAATTCCTTTTTGTTAGGTATTTCGAAATTCCAATTAAAATTTCAAAAATAGGGGGATAAAGGCTAGGGAAAGAAATTTAAAAGTCAAAACATTCAGAGTCGCAAGAAAGAAAATTACTGGAATATTAAGTAAAAGGGCAAGAAAATTAAATCATAGACATTATAATTTTCCATATAATTGTACCAGGCTTTAAGTTGTAAACCAACAGTTAATTGTACTTAGAGGTAGGGGGTGTGGCAGTGAACTACCGAGGCGATTAACTCATAAAACAGAAATGAAATTATGTTAAGCACTAAGCAAGTACTGACGAGTGTGTACTCTTGATGAAGAAAACTTTAAATGGCTATTTTCGCGTGTTCGAGTCCTGCTGTAAGCCTCAATATTGCCCAGGAAAACTGATGTTATGAATATTCATACTTTCGAACTACGTTCACTCCAATGCATTAGGAATCAGCAGCCTATTCCGTATGGCACAATAGCGGGGCGGTATGGGTGAATCCCCTCAATGAAATATCTGCCCCGAAGAAAAGATGGGAATATCAATAAAAAATATTTAATCCTGACATTCACTGATGAATAGCCCCGCGCTTCAAGGGTTTCGGAATTTCATTTTGAGCTGAACTCTGCCCCGCGATTTAGTGCTCTGTCGATCGGCTAAATTTCATTTTGTAACGGCAAAAGGTCAATCGCTTTATCAATTTTTCGCGGAATCTCCTGAATTTGAGAATCCCTCAGGAGAAACTCCGTTTTAAATGGTGTACAGGGAATATAAGAGGGTACAAGGACCGATTTTACATGAAGATGCGAAGAAAACAATTGGTCATGAACTGTATGCTCAAATTTTAATATGGTATAGTCCAAATCTAGTAATGACGATAAAAACTAACATGTGCCATCGACAGGAGATGAGATTACATCACTCTGTGACATAAATTGATTTAGTTACTTTCCATAATATAGCATGAAGATCTGAAAATGGAATCGGACTGTCGAAGAATCAAAAGTGCCCACTGTAATAAATCCACGTAAAATTTTAAATAAAACTTCAAAATATTAAAACATTAAGAAATGCATATTTAACGGATTATTTCATAAAATATATTTCATTTTCACTAAACCAGAGCCATTCCTCAAATATTACCTGGATTATTTATCCTTCGCAAAATTATTTTAATATGTTTCCCTTTAATATGAATAGCATAGTTGTAACATGAAAAGTGAGACTCTTCATGTTATACTTAACGTATCCACCGCATAGTCTACACGGTGGTTCGTAAAATAATATGTAACGCATTACAATTTTGAAAAACTTAATAGGGCAAAAGTCAAAAGCAATCAATCTGATGAATATTTATGCGGTATACTAAGATAACAAAATTTACTGACTTATTCATTGGATGTTCAATCCTAAGATTGGATGATTGCAGCCCTCCAACCTCCCCTATCCAGTGTTAGTTCCCTTACCTCCTGGTATCTCTCCCAGTGTACTTTCCTCTTAATTTGGTCCATGAACTTATTTCTTGGTCTTCCTATGGGGACTTTTCCCTCATTTTTCCCTTCAATTATGTTCTTCGCAAACCCATAATGTCTCAGGGAGTATCCAACCCATCTGTTTCTTCTTTTCTGTATCATGTTTCATGTAGTACTTTTCTCTTCTATTCATCTGTACACTTCATCATTTCTTATTTTTCCGTCCATTTTATCATAAGCATCCTCCTCTATCACCAGGTTTTGAAGGCTTCTAGTCTTTTCTGGTAAGTTTTTCCTATGGTCCATGTTTCCGATCCATAGAGAGCCACGCTCCACAAGAATGTTTGCACATACTGTTTCCTGTTATGTAGTCATATCTTCTTGGAGCACACCAGTTGTCTTTTTCTTAAATGGCTTCTTAGCCTGAGCTTTTCTCCGCTTGATGTCTGTAGTACTTCGTCCATCCCACTTGAATCATATGAATTACTGACTTAAAGCGTTACTAAATTTTTTTACTAAAGTTTTTCTGTAAAAATATTACTCTACTTAGCGAATATTACATATAGGAATTCCACCAGGTGGAAAATTTGGTTCATCTTGACAAAAGTTTTAGTCTGGCTGCGCTAATTAGATAAAGATCTCGGAGATCCAACTTGAATGGCAACTCTTCCGAAGCATTTTTCCGTTGGTTCAAATATTAATTTATCTTTCGACGAATTTTACTTCAAGCAGCAAAAAGTGGAAAAAGGAGGCAGCTTACAGCACCCGAAGTGATTCCTCTTCCATCTTTCTCCTAGTTTCATTGCTAATAATTCCGTTTTCTTATAGCCGTATCGTATTTTATCCTCGTCCACCCCACGATCTCCCGCTCTTTCTTCATTCCCTTTCGCCCTTTCCTCCAACTACTCCCTTTCTATCCCTCTTGCAGAAACTGAAGGGGTCAGGAAAATAGAGTGCCAAGCAATATTTGCTTAATTAGAAGGAAGAGCAGAGAAAAAGTTTGTACGAATCGTGAAATCGTAACATAAATGGGAAAAATGTAATTATTTATAGAATTCAAAGATCCTTTCATTGATTGCACACCGCTCACTGGCAAGACTTCGTTTGGTGACGATAACAATTAACAGATAAAACTGACAGCTCGGTGTCACTGGTGTCTCGGTGTCACGGTATCTTTTATTACCTCATAATATAAAAGGCATCTAGCACTTCATCCAATCAAATAGCATATTATGAAGGATTTAGTATTTATCCGGCAAGAGATGTTAGGAGTCTTCACGGGTTTTCCACTAGGCCAGGTATCTGTCAGTCGACGTTCCGATGGGTGACTCTACCATCGTCATCAGGACATGGAGGCATGATGAAAGACATCAATTTCCGACAGATCAATACCTGGTCTAGAAGAAAACGCGATTACTACGCTTATACTGCATACTTTTTGTATAATGCACGTCATTTTTGCAATCAGTGATTATAAGCCAAGCTCTCACTCAGACACAAAATTCACTTCACCCAGGGTATGAGTTACCTTCTAACGACCCCTAATTCTACTCACTCACAGTGACTCACACTCACTAATGACTCACAGTGGATTCAATCAAGCACTTATATTACACCTTGTCCCTACTTCATATCAAGGTGGCATTCATTCTTGGACATAAAATATGAATTAAAAACAGAGCTAGGCAAATTACTCTAAAAATCCTGTCTGAAATACTAAAATTTTCTAGATAAATGTTTTCAAAATGATAAACGTGCGAAAGTCACTAAGAATACCTCAAATATAGGTTTCAAATACAAAATACGGCCATTCAGTGTATTTTTAATACATGTGCATGAATATTATTTATAATATACATTTATTTAAAATACCTGCTACACTTGTTTCAAAGAAAACAAAAAATGTGACATAGGTACAAACTCTACCTCATTTTAGGGATACACTTTTCTTAAGAGTCCGTACATTCACTGCATGAGTACGAGAGAAGACCAATTTTAGCTTAAGGTAATTAACGTTCGAATATTATGTTGAATGCATCTCATGTGAACGGTACTGGCCCAGTGCTTGCCCAAGTGTGGGAGAAAATCGTTAAAAATCTCCGAAAGACCGCCGTAATATTTCAAACTTAGGTAAATTTAGGGTAAGTATGCCAACTTTTCCAATGCACAAATTTTTAATCGGAAACCTCATGCGACACCCAAAGTAGCAAAAATGGAAAAAACCATCTCAGGTTTTAAAAACATTTTACAACGATGTTCACATTAAAATAAAGTGGATGAGTCACCAGCACGTTGCGTTTTTGTAAGTGATTTTTTTCAGAATCATGGATAATGAGTGAAACAAAATAAACTTATCGACACCCCCACGTCTGATATCGGTCTTCCCACACTTTTAATAAAGTGGAAGAATGCATAGCGTCACATTATCCCTTTACTCCTGGTCCACGTCCTCTCTTCCAACCCCCAGGGAGGTAACCCGAAGCGATGAAAGAAATGCCGACAACACGAACGAGGAGATATTATTTGGTAACACTACGGCGTGGCGGGCTCGGACAGAATGGTTTCGGTGGAGGGAAAGAGAGAGAAAAACAAATGACGAGAGAGAGAGACCTTTGCCTTATCCTCAAAAGTTAAAAATAAAAAAATTCAAAACTTCTCCATGTCTCCTTAATTCTCTTTCTCTCTCCCCCTCTCTCTTCATTCCTTTATCCCTTCCAGAAGTCGCCCAGGAATTCCAAAGCTTTGAAGCCGCCTACCCATGCCGCCCCTAACAATACCTGTGCCGGTGCTAATTGTTGCTCGGTCGTGAAAGCGAGGGAGAAAGAGAGAGATGAAGAAAAAGAAGGATATAAGGTGGATGAAGTGGGAAGAGGGATTGAGGGTTTCGTTTCCCGCAGGGGGAAGGTGGAAGGCTCAGACAGGAACGAACTCTGCGTTGGGGATAGAGTGGGGAAGGGGTGTACGGCGGTAGGGGCACACAGGAGCGACGAAGAGAAGGGATCCTTCAAACTCCCGCATTGTTTCACGACGCCTTACGTTCCCCCTTTGTCGCAGGAAAGTCCCGAGGAATTTTTCCCCGAATCGCGACGAAAGGAGAGAAGGAGAAAAGAGAAAGAACGTGAGGAAGAAGGTAGAAAAACGAGGACAGCGGGGGCGTTTGAAGAAGAAATTTTTTTTTAGAGTTATGAGAGAGCTGCAAGGGAGAAAGCTGGACGGGAATGGATGTCCGCATACTGGGATGATGAAGAACGAGAAGAGGAGGAGGAAATGAAAGAAGAGAAGGACGAAAAACCAATGAGAGGTTCTACTGTCTAAAAAAAGCACACCAACGCCAGTTCTGCGGCATCTTCGGGCAGCTACATATTTTCGAGAAGAATTCCTGAAACGCCGAAAAATATTTAGAGGACCAAGGGCGAAAGATTGAACACTTTTTTCTCGTTTTTGCGAGTGGCGAAAAAAAAATTAATGGGACAATTAAGGGTATTTTTAGTCGAGTGGCATGAGAAAACAATTCTGCCCTCACACTCCTATTCGCAAAGGTAGCGTCGTCTGCTGGCGTGAGAGAGACGATGGAAGTACAAGCCTGGAAAGTCGTAAAGGAGTTTGGGTTGAAAAAAACGAAGTAAAAGATATACGGAGGCATTTTGCATCGAAACTAGAGCAAATGCGTCCCTAAAATGCATGTATCACGTCCTCTCCGACAACGGAGAACGAAATAATTTCCGGTGTTTAAGCTTTAAGGTTGACCTACCACCAGGAAATTGAGACTATGCTTTTTCTACCTCCCAGGGTCGTAACGGAGCTGCATGCCGACATTGTTTTAGAGATTACGTAAGAAGGCTTCCGCTCTTCTGACTGAACCTTCATTTGAGAAACGAGACCTCAAACAACAACAAGCATTTCATCTCCAAGTCACATTCATCTTTCAACATCTCTACCGAGCCTCTGTTATGTCCTTTTTGAGGAATATACTGAGGTTAAGTTTCTCTTAACCCGTGAAATGTGAATTTTGATAGCATATGACTAACGCTGAACGTACAAAATTGATTTTGGAAAAGGGATTAATTTGGAATTCCCGCATTGAAACCCCAAGGAACTACAAAAGTCTTCAAGATGAGATGGCACTGGTAATCACTTCGTTTTACTTACGCAAACTTTCCTCGATCCTTTAAACATGTACTTATAAAATGTGCAAGTAAATACATAAATAAACCTTCCATGAAATATTCATACCTAATCCTTCCTGTCGTATCTTTCCTACCTGTAAATATCTCAAGGAGTCAAATTTTTTTAAACTTCTAGGAATTCAGTCATCACTAACGTAATGAAATACGTTATTCCAACGAGAAGAATAATAATGATGACATTTATTGGTCCCGGAACTAGTAATGTACATCATTAAGACAAGTTAATTTACAAGTGAAGGTAAAAGTCAATTATCACATAAGGCAATATCCATATTGAACATACAAATAATAAAAAATTAAATGTTATAGTTATAAATTGACAATATACACATAAAATACAAAAAATTATCTATAAATATACTCTTTCACAGAGTAAAAGGCTCTGTCAATCAAAAAATAATTTTACCTGTGTTTTTAATTTTTCTATTGATTTGACTGCCTTAATCTCTGGTGGTGAGCAGTCAGATCTGTACAACAATTCAAAAGACAGGTAAAATTTTGAAATTTTTGAAAAGAATATAAGATATTAAGAGATTAGAGAGAATCTATCATTATCTGTCTCATTATACAACTTTCAAATCATTCACTCATGTCCTGAAAACTTAGCTGACTCTGCTTTTCAACCAATAAACTCTATTCCCGGTACAGCTCTTTTGTGTCATTCACACTCGAGCAAGGCTTTATATACCTCCTTCTGTTCTTGATACTCCTAATATCCATTAAATGTGTCAAACACCAAACTCACCTATCGGACTACCATTTCCATTCAAACAATTCTCGTCAAAGCAATGAAGCACGCTTCTTAATCAAATGCCTGTTTATAGACCATCCATTGGGCATTCCTTAGTCACCCACTCATTTTTAATATTATCCCATCTGCTTCTATCGCAAACACATTTCAGATATCCTATTCCCTCTGACATTAGCCTAATTCTATGCTTACCCATAAGGAAAGTAAGTTGAACAGATAAAAATAAGCCAGTAACTTGCGACGAGTAAACTCAACGGTTTAAACTAAGACAATCGTACGTAATTTATTTTATTTTACTGTGATTTTAAATTTCGATAACAGCAGCTCTGCTATTCTTCATTGTTTCCATTGTGTATTGCGTACGGTAAGAATATTTTTTTAAGTTTCCTCCGCATGGCTGGGAGATTGAGAATAGATGTGTTTTGGATTTTAATCAATAAAACACGGACTACAAACAACTGAGAGAATATTTACAAAGACGATTCTGATGATCATATTTCTGAAGCTTTCATTTTCATCGACATGTAAAATCATCGAGGTGCAGGAAAGTTTTTTAAAATGAATCTTCTCCGATTAAACTATATTCACCTCGGAAATAACACAATTTGCCGATGACTGAATATCAAGTTCGTGATGTACACATCTAAATGATGAAGATACTGAATATTTCCTTCGTCATTTATATCAAAATAGTCGCTATAGTTAGCAGAATGACACAAGGAGTAAAATTAATTGTATAAAGGAGACCTTTTTCCGCAGTAGGTGAACAAAGAAAAGCGTCTTTCAAAGGAGAAACTGAGAAACACTTCAAGAGAAAAATGTGGTGTTCTCCGATCTTCCAACGACTCCTCCGGGCGGAGAAGCAATAACCCCTTTCTCCTTCATTACAGAGCGGTTGGAGGAGGAAAAGGTTAGCCAAGTGAGATGGGGAAAGTAAAAGAATTGGACGAGAACAGATCGGAGAAGGAGAGGAGGAAAGAATGATGGAGAGAGAAAGGAAAGACCAGTTCGAGCCGGGGGTGAAAGGATCGGGCACGTCGCCAATCCCACCTAGAAGATGCCTCGTGTCCAAGCGTCTCCTCTCGGTATTTCTTCCTCCTTACCTGTCGCCCAAAAACTTCTTATTTAACCCTTACCTTACCTTTCATCCGAATTACGCCCTCTAACCTCTTCCACTGAGGCCATAATGTTTGCTTGCAACTAAGGAGGCTGAATGACGAAGGTGGTTGCTATTTTACAAATTTGAGAGAAGTTATGATCGCCACTTCTACAACTATATATGTTGTTTTTTTTTTCTTTTTCTATTTTTGCTTTTGTGTTTGATGCAATTTTCTACCAAGACATATCTGGTGATTTTACCAGATATGTCGTGATCATTGTGGAAAACATTCGTTCTAATATAACCAACCGTGTCATCGGAAGAGTTAACACGTTAATTCACACCACATATCGCAAGTATCTCATAACTATTGAATCAAAAAAAATTAACTATATCTATTGGCAATGGTTTCCATCAATTGATAACTATTAATCTTTTTTTTAGATGCTTTCCTTTTTGAAAATGCAACAAAACTGTTACAACTTATTTAATGTTGGCCATGGTTTATGGGTGTAATAACTTTATGGAATATATGTGTGTCGTTCCAGCAACTAGTAAGGTAATCAAAGTTACTCAAAATGAGTGAAAGTATTGATTTTTCCACCAAAACTTATCATTATCGTTCTCATGCATTACAGATCGTACTTCATAATTGTTGTGGCGAAGTTTGGATGACTCTGCACGTACTGAACTAGCAGATCGACTATACATAGCGACTTTTCAACTAAAAACATTTTGAGTTTAGTAGTTGCTACATATAGGACTTTGGGAACTAGCCTTTGATGTATTTCAATCGCCATGGTAGCAACCAACCATCTTATCTTCCTTTGCTCTTTTTATCACGGAAGCTAGGAGAAGAAAAGGTACAGATGCGTGAGGACAGGGTGTTAAAAAGGGGTAAGCCAGTTGGAGAATGAGTTGAGGAAAAAATAGAAGCAGGAAGTATGCTGCTATCGGTTGAAGACGTCTAAAGGTTGTGAGCGTAGAAAGGGATGAGAAACCTAGAAAGGCATGAGGCCTGGCGGTGCGAGGGCGTTGCTCTCTCCGTGTCGTCTTAAGCCGCGGAGCACGGAATGACATGGACGGCGACAAAGAGATGACGACCGACGAGCGCGTGCGAAATAAATCTCCCACGCCAGTCAGAACGACAAGGTGGTTCACGGAAAAAATTGCGGGGATATAAATGAGGTGGTTACACCATAAAATGACTTGCAAGTCATTCAGTTTATCACCTGGCTACTTCTAGAAATGTTTCCTGGATTTCCACGCTTACTTTCAAAGTTAACTAGAAAGCACGCATTTTTAAATGCAAGAATGAGTGAAAAATCACACATTTTTAAATGCAAGAAATTGCACATTTTAAAATGCGAGAATGAGTGAAAAGTGAGGAAAACAGTATTTTTCTGTATAAGTAATAAAAATTTCACGGTTGCGAATAGCTGCTTATCTGTTGCGAAGCAGATTTGCTGTTTTGGTCTATCTTTCATTAACTCCTCATATAATCATAGCCAATGTTTCGTTAATTTTAACACCTCATCAATGGTAAACATGAAACATGTAGGCAAAATAATAGTGTGTAGAAATATATTTAAGTTCACATCATTGAATAATGAGAAGGAACTTAGCATAAATTTGCTTTCCACGTAATTTTAAATGATTTTATGCGACACTCATCCTCAATTCTCAAGCAACCTCAAACTAGGCTGTTGTTAAGATGAATGTGTTAATAAGCAATCTTAATTTTAGGCATGCCCGATAATCTGTCCTGATTTAGACATATGTTATAAAGTAAGAATTCGAAAAATTTAGCGATAACATTCTTACAATTAGGAAAATATATTTGAAATATGATTCCTATATAATTATGTTAATATCTGTGAGTGTTAGTCGTTAGAAAGTGAGTAACCACTCATAAACAGATGCACTTAAATCAAATATGGACCATGAATAGTTATTCGACTCACTGTAAATAATATTCATATGTGGACTAAGTGATCCACAGTCACCGCACCAGCCACCTTAAGACATCCACTTCAACCTCATACGTCGCCCATAACCATGCCGATATCTTACTCTTTTTTTCTCTTTTCCCAGGTTCACCCCTCTGGAAATCGAAGAGGTCGGCTATCCTTTTGACTTCGGTGACAAGCCTGGGGACGTGCACAAAGACGTACTCGTAGCTTCGCCTGCGCCCATACGTTCGAGTCCACGGCGGAGGGAAAGTAATTCACCATTGCACAAAACCGGCACGTCCTCGCCAAATTTCTCCAGAAGTGAGGTATAGGCTGCGAAGTCGTACTCGGAACCTCATGTGGAGTTTGCCAGGTGGCATTTTTCCACAAGTTTACGATATTCCGGAATGAGTGCGGTGAGGGATGAATAGATAAGGGAGCCTATTGCTCAGGGGATGATTCGCTCCTACTGCCCAGTGTCACAAGCACCTCTCCTGGATGATGAGCGTCACCGGGATGTATTGATCAACATGGCAGGTATCCACGTCACGATGATTCACTCAACGCAAGAGTGACACCAATGACCACGACAATCTACCAGGAATGTTGTTCATCGAGATTGTGGCTGGAACATTGGACAATAATTACGTCAGAACGGAACTGAAAACTTTTTCGCAGCTCTCATAATTTTACTCCGATTTTCACGCAACCTTATACTGCGAATGACAAGTTGTCATTAAAAAGAATTTGTAACATGCTGCTTTGCAAAATGTTGAACGCGATCTACTGAACTGGTATGCCCTTTGATTTGAAAGGCCAATGGAATTTCCTTCGATTTGAGAGACAAAGAATTTAAACTAATGAAATATAGTATGTGCATTTGATTGCGTAGGTAACGATATGCGAACATGTCGAGAATCTTATAGTTGATATCATTGACATGAATCAGAGGACAGATCGATAGAGTTTCGTAGCCTTCACAAGACGTATAGTTACGCGAATAGATGCTCAGAATTGAACAGGAATTACGCCATTCACTTACATATTTCGTTTTAATATTTCCTGTCCCTATGATAAATATAAGTGGTGCACGTGATAGTTGATGAATTAAATCTGTAGAATTTAAACATAATTAAAGAAAAATAACTTTGTAATACTCCACGTTTTTCTAACAAATATCTTAACATCTCTAAAGAAGAATTTGTGAGCATCGATACCGGTCAGTCGCACTTAAGTAATTAAAATATTGTGGAATTTTACCAAGTTATATTTCTTTAACTATCAGCTACCGATCTGTTTTGAGGTACGCTTCCTCATACGTGCGGTAAGTGACGAATGGAAAGCAAGTGCGCAGTTGTGTTGTAAAGTGAGCAACACAGTAGAGCGAATGTAAAGCACCCAATATGGCAAAGGGTATATAGCAGCACGAATACTCGATTCGTGACTGTGCTCTGTGGTAGATATACAGTTCTTCGACAAGTATTGCAGGAATGGAGAAATTACGATTGAATGCGTTTAACTGAACAGCCTTTGCGAATCGGTCGTAAGCACACGACTGCCTGGTGGGGATTTGGAGGATATGGTTCGAGCACCACCCTTATGCTGGAGAGCGAGAGGAGGCGAAGCTTCTGCTGCCGCTCCTGCACTCAGGGCCGTGCCCATGCCATAAACGTCATATGACTTTCTTCGCCGGGGAATTCTGCCCCATAGTTTTGTGTTTATTTTTCGCGGGAGGCCGAGTCTCGGAGCTGGGAGGCAACACGGCGGCGTTGGGGCGAGTCGAGTATGCAAAATAGTGGATTAAATGCAAGGAAAGGGGAGTTGGGGAGGAGAACAGTCTCCGTTCTCGGAAAAAATAGCGTAAAAGAAGGGAATAAGCAAAACGGGGAAGCTATAAGCCGTCGGCACAGCTCCAACTGTCGTTTATTTTTTTCCTTCCCCCCTCTCTCCCTCCCTCTCTCTCTCCGCACGCCTCTCTGCCAAGAAATGAAGAAGTAATTTCTAAGTCACGCGTCCCGGAACGGACTTAAGGAAGGGTCGTCTGGAAGAATCTCGCCGTCTCCGGGGCGGACGGTGGAGATGGAGGTACTTCCCCCGCTGCGAGAGACCCGTCTTTCGCCCCCCTCGAGAGATAAATCGGTGAGGCGCGCATCGGAAGCTTCTGCGTCCTCTTCACGCCGCGAATGAGTCTCGGATGAAATGTGAAATGGCCTCGCGCATGCGCATATTTTCAAAAGTGCTCTCGAGAACGAGACGACCTCTGACCGAAAAAATTGAGAAATGATAACCACGACGAGATTTCTTGTCAATCATTGGAGAGGAGCAATTTGCGGAGTAAAGAAAAAAACTGCGAACATCGCTTAAAACTTCCATCTGAAAATGACACCAAGTGCTGATACTCGGATCGTGCCAATAAAGTCTTAAAGTGCTGCTCTCAGAGATATTTTCATTTTCTCCGTGATGGTAAAGAACCACAAATCAAGTCTGAAACCGTTTCCCCCGTTAGCAGTAATCCATTTAACAAAGTTTACTGATAACTATATGGGCAAAGATACAGAAACAAAGAACCAGATAGATTGAACACACCCTAAAGGAACAATGGGTTTGTAAAAAACTTCAAAGATGGCAGTAGGTTAGGCTAGAGGGGTGAGCGGCCCCCTCCTCGGCGCCGCATACCGCTTGTCGGCCATTGGTTACGACGCGGAAGACAACCCTGAAGTCCAGTAGCTAGGTTATCACCATTGACAACAATAGAAACCTTTGAATGCCACTGAACCTTTAAATCCTGATGCATACGAAAGCTCAACAATCATTGAGATCCCATTCAATCCTCTTCCAAGGGCAAGGATGGCCCAGCAGTTCTAAGTAGAAGGAAAAGTCCCCATAGGAAGACCCAAGAAAAATGTAATTGTGACAGAGACGTCAATAAAATCTAGGATAATGCTAGCATCAAGCGTGATTCGGTTTCATAATATTATCAGCATGCACTGAAATATTAAATTTCTCCACTTCAGCAAATTGTTGGGGACAATGTGCGTAATTCACAGCAAATAATCATTACCCATCGTTTGAAGGTAAAATAGAGGGAAAAGTCCCCAGTGGAAGAGACAGGAAAAAGTTCACGGACCTAATAAAGAAGGAAGTACACAGGAAGAGGTACCAGGAAGTAAGGACTAGAATTATATAGGGAGTGGTGGAGGGCTGCAGTCAGCAAGTTTTAGGACTGAACGACCAATGAATGAATGAACTCAAATCTTATGCTACCATCTATCTGCCTAACTGGGAGTTCAGCTTTGTATGCTAAATCAGGCCACCTTTTAGTTGAAAAGGCGCCATTGACTGGAGATAATCGATTTTCATACCCATAAAATACACAGCCAGGCATAATAAAACTGGGACCTAAGAGGATGAATGCAACCGAGGCTGCGTCGGAGATAAAAACTTTTTCTTTATGAAAGACTTTTCTCCGGGTAATCGATCCCCGCCCGCGGATTAAAAAAATAATAATAAAACTGGAGAGGGAGGAAAAAAATAACACATTAAAGGTCGTAATTCTTTCCCCTTTTTCTAAACTCTTTTATTTTTTCCTCGGACCTCGTCGAGATACCCAAGATTCTAATTGAGCGGATACCCGATATGGAAAGGTGGATGTATTCGCTACGCTCGTGAGGGAGGAAGAGAGAGGGAGATAGTTGGTTACCCTGCCGACCATCTTCGAGGGCGGCAATAAAGCACGGCTCCCTCAAAAGGACATGCCGGGAAATGTTGTGTGTACGCCTCTGCGGCGGCTTCGGAGGTAGGGACGGCCCCCGCAAACGACCGACCCAAGGAAGGAGCGCGTCTGTGTGTGTGTCCTTAATTTTTTAGCAAACCGACACGACGCGACGACGGTGTACGTGTCTCGCGAGGGGCGAGAGCGATCACGCAAGCTTAGCGGAGTAAGCAAAACGTCCAAACCTCCCACCCCTCCCTCCGCCTGTCTGCCACCCCTCCATACAATCTTACGGTTCCGCTTGCTTCTCTCTACCGAATTTCTCATACCATGTAAAGAGCATTAAAAAAAAGACTGTTCTACTCTGATAGTCTTGATTACCTGAAAAAAAGTTAGTGAGATGAATTGCAAGACCGACAGGTTTATAACGTCATTTTTCCGTGCTAACTTAAGGATCACAATGACCATGATAGAAGTCCTCAATATTGTTAAGGGTAAGAATAGACAGTTTTATTCTTTATTTTTTATTTAGACCTTTTATTTATTTTTTTAAGTGGCCAGTGTCTTCAAGGAACTTTGAGCGATTTTACGACTCAGTTACTTAATGATAATTTTTGCTTATCAGTATTGCTATTGAGGGAAAAAGACATGACTGAATTTTGCTTGATACACAAGATTTAGTACTTGCGTTTCATAGCTTACCATATTTAATTTTGTGCAATCTCGCTTAAAGTATCACGCATGGTTTCGTTTTATGAATGAATTGGTACCTCCTTGCACATACATGCATACATATGTATATATTATTACACGCTGAAAACAAATCACGTGAGGCATTAAAAGCACGGTGGGGCGATAACTGGAGTGGTCAGTTCTGGATAACTGGAGTGGTGGGGCGATAACTGGAGTGGTCAGTCAGTAAACACAGGTATAAATATTTTCTTCAATAAATTTTGTGAGCCAAAAGTACTGTCAAGGTATGTAGACGAGATTGAATCGTCCTTTTTGGACAAGATAATAGTGTTAAATATCTTGCCACATTTTCTATCGCGTCAACTTTTTGAAATGTCTCACATGACTATGAATTAATATCGTATCTTGCAAGAAGTAGTTTAACAATGGATAAATTGTAACAACAGGGGTAAAATTGGACCCAAAAAGGTTCAATTGCCCATTTTTTTTTCAGAAAACCCCCATGAGGGTTGAGGGTTTTATGTAAGAAGGTTTCCTGCAAGCTGGGCATTTTCCCAGCACGTATGATAAAGATATATCTAAAATGGCGAAAAACTACCAGTCATCGAAAACTGAGATTTACACCATTGGCATTCCAATAAAAAATAAGAAAATCACATTTCCCTTGACCATTACGATCTCAGAGTACACGATTTTTAAAAATAACTTTTACTTAATTCATCTCAAAATTAGAGAATCCCAGTCGACAGCAAATGCGAAACAAAGCTCAAGGGTTGGATTGGATTTTTGGGGAGGCGACCGACGGCTAAGGTCATTTGCGACATATGGGATGGGTAAGGGAGGAAGGGTGGATAGAAACCCGGCGTCGGCATTAGCCTACTCTTAACGAAAGGCGCCAAGGGGACCACGGTTTAACGTCTCATCCGACAGACGGAGTACTGTACTTGAAGTGCCCCCCACAAGATACTCAAGTAGGGATCGGGTTCCCTCTGATCTTCCTCTGCAGGGATTTGAACCCTGGCCGCCCGAGTGGTTAGCCAGTACTCAAGCTACCACACCAACCAGATCCCCACAAAGCTCAAGCATAGCACATATGCCTGTAAATGAAAATATTATTAATCGGAGAAATATAATCTTTCTGAATAACAACGCCATGGATAATTCTACATTAGTATATATCGTCAATAGCAGTCAACATCACCATTACGAAAGTGTTCACTCAATAATGACTTTAGCGGGCTGTAAATTTATGCGCCCATATTCAATGAGTGCTAATATTGAATCCTCGGTCGATCGCGTTGGTATTTGTTTCATCATATTATTATTCACTCAGGCGGATTCCCGCAAAGCGAATTTGTCAAATATATTGTCTGTTGTGTGCATAAATTTAAAAATAATTTTAATTTAAAGGGATTGTGAAAAAAAAATATTGTAAAAAGTAAAATCGATAAACCACCATCCAATAAACCATTAAGAGGTTGGAAATAAAAGTGGACTTCTAGGGACTCGCTAGAAAAAATCCACGCTAACAGCAGAGCCAATTCAGACTCTTGGAATAATTAAGCAGAATTCAACAATTTATCCACTTCATTTACACCACCGTGACGAAGTGAGGGCCACTAGCGAGGATGCAGTAGGACCACTAGTGAGGAAATTTGCTCCCTCGACAGGCAACATTTTCTGTATCAGCATCTAAACATTTAAGTTTCACAATGTCTCAACAAAAACTTCAAAAAGGAAATGGATATTGCGCAAATAACCATGTATTACAGCAATTTGAAAAATATGTGCCCTTTAACTTTTAGGTTTTGGTATTCGATATTACAGCAAAAGATATGGCTATTATGAAGATTGGGCATAATCTCGACCGGGCAGCTCACCAAAATTAGCAACTCAAATGCTATTTTTCTAGTCTATTCCTGTTTTCATTAATAACCCTCAATTGTTCACAAGAACCAATTCGTTCACTGCTAAAAAATTACATATATATATATCCAATATTATATATATAATCCAATTCCTAAATAACCCATCAGCTGCGGTTCATAAAAAAAGGCAAAAATGTTGATCTCGTATATACTGCTAACAAGCTCGTTTTTCACTTCCTTAGTGATAACAAATTATTGAGGATAGGTCAAAAATCAAAAGTTATACTCCTTGCCGAGTTTAGGAGTTTCGTACTTCCACAAGTGATTGGAATTGTTCTTTTTTAAAACTATAAATTTCGAAAAGTGAGCAAGGAATAGATTTTTTTTTATTTTGGGCCAATCTTCGATAAGATATCATTACCAAAAATATGACACGATAAAAAAATAGAAAACACCAAGACATATTTAGAATCGTGATTTGAATGTATCAACTGCAACAATAAAGGCGTAACTCAAAATTAAAGAGTTAAAAGAAGCACAAAGATATATATTCCTTCCGATTGCAACCACAATAATGTGCCACACAAGAGATAAAATTACAAATACACTATCCCTTTTCAAAAGCTGTATAATCTTCAAAAACCAAACTGACCTTTAAAGGGATGACTGATGAATTGGTTCTCGGTAATACTCATGCCTAAATTTTATTCCATATTTTTGTGAATTGGGACACATGGTGCCCTGCCATTCTACTCCCCCTTTAACAACATGAATCGGCACCACAAAAGTCTCTTGTTCAAACCAGAGTTTAAAAAAACAATTTCAGCTCCATTAACCAATGAATCCAGCCGTTACATTTGAGTTAAAGCACCGTGAAGCGATATACGTTTTATGCGAAACATGCATTTATATTTCGATTGGTGCACCTCAAAAGTCGCGGTCAGACTGTCGAGGAGAGAGTGGGATGATTCGGTAGTCAAACCAGCCGTGTTTTAATCGCCACCTCCGTATAATACCAGACAGATCCACCCCCTCACCGCAAATGCGCATTATCGCAATGACTTGCCTTCTCACCCTATAGCACGTGAAATCCTTGAGTTTTGGTGAGTCATTGCAAGAAAAATTAAGGGCTTCTCTCTTTTCATAAATTCACCCAAGCTCTACAAATTTGATCGTCAGGCGCGCAATGAATCACATTGTACTGAGCTAATGTAGCATAGTGCAGAGTTGAATCGGGTTTTAATGGATGGCTGCCTGAGCGACAATTTTTACGACAGCAGAATCAGGCCTCGTTTAAAACACTTTTTCCGCGTAAAAACCGAAGCTTATGCAACAGGCTGATGCCGTAGGTAAAACCAAAGCTATTAGCAAACATCACATTAACGCAAATGTTACATCATCTAACGGTTTATGTATAATTCAAGTAATTAATTTAGCTGTAGTATCATTTTTGAAATTCAGAAAGATACAGGTGACATATCTGGTTTTAAAATGAAGATCATAGTAAGGGGTATTTATCTAATAAATATCACTAAGGAAATTCAAACGGTCGTTCTGTCTCTTAAAAGTTTTTTTTCCAATATTAGGATATATTTCGTAAGTTTTGGTTTTATTACATGACGTCTCGAATTAATAGGATCATTCACTTCTCTTTATAATCGTTCTAAGTTTTTAGTCCGAAAGAAAGAACAGTAAACCAAGGATAGACCAGCATCAAAACCACGTTGACGAAAAATGTAGCTTTTTTATGATTATCATTAGTCAATGCCCGAGTAATTATTACTACTTGGGTAATGAATGAAGATTCTCGGACTTTTTCAACATATGTAACTGATAGGACACGCAAGTTGGAAAGAAATAACCTCTGGGATAGATCCTCCCGCTCATCCAAAATTTCACGAAAGATTTGTTTTCGTAAATATATTCATGGATTTTTTACGCAAATCCTCAGAATCGGACTGCGCAAGCGAGTCACAACTGTCTGTGAATTTCCGTAGAGAAAAGAAACGGATATATGATATTATTGTGAATGAAGGGCTACCGAGAATACTTAGCCATTGGAATAGGAGAACGTGTATGAAGCAATGAATGTAAGCAAATCGATAGACGTATGAAAGGATATTACATAACGGAGAAAAGCATTCAAATACAGGCAATTGTGTAGACTTAACAGCATTAATTGCAGTTTGTCCAAGATGACAGCGCTCCAGTGGGTTAAAATTGTCATTCATTCAAAATTTAAAAAAAATCATTCATTAGTTGTTCAATCCTAAGATCGGTTGACTGCAGGCCTCCACACTTTCCTATCTAATGCATCTTACCTCGAACCCCTTACCTCGAAACCTTACCTCGAAACCTTACCTCGAAACCTTACCTCAGAACACATTACTCCTTACCCCTCACCTCAAAATTAAGTTAAAATCGAAGCCAATTTGGAAAACAAGTCCAACGCCGTTTGGGGAACAAATTCACGCACAGAAAAAGGAGTGCAAACTTTTGATGATTTTTAAACATTTTTACATTCAGGGCACAATTTTAGAACTTTGACATATATATTTGCATGCATTATTGTGAACTGGTTATGCTTGCCGAATCATTCTGTTCAAGCTGTAAGCCAATAAGCGCCAAATTCATCAATGCTTCCTACTCCTGTGACTTCTTTACTGTGTTTATGAAATCGCATAAATATAGATGTCATGCTTGAATTTACGAAAAAGTTAACTGAGAGATAAGGGCTTATAAAAAGGTAAATAATTGTGGAATCAACTTCTCCAGGTCTCATATACTTTCAATGGTATTTCCAAAACCAATTTCAACATTTCAATGATCATATGCCATTATCCAATTCCGCTTAACTGTTTCTTAAACCAGCAGAGAATCAGCATTGACTACTGCTAACAATTCTATCAAAAATTGGCTACTGTTCAAAGCTGAATTGGACAATGACGTACGATAAATTTTAAATATTATAAAAGAGAACTTGACTATCGAACCCCATTGACCAAGTACGGAGTTGGTTTTCGCAAAGTGATGGAAGACCAAATCTAAGCAATGAGCAAGTCCAGGAAAAGTGCACATTCAGAATATGAATGTCTATGTATGAGGCTGTCTTTGACAATCCATTCAGTCCCGGGATACAGAAAATTGCATCGCTTAATTTTTGCGATAACTCTTGATTACCAGGTAAAGCGAATAAAAAAGGATATTTTTTTCAAAATGTCGTTCATGAATGCTATAATCTTTAATCGATATGTGCCAATTAGCTGAGTTCATTATTTTCTTGATAAATTATGCTGGATTAATTACAAATACGAGCTTTGTACGCATCGGAATTCATGATACTTTCGCATTAGGATTAATGTTTTCAGATCCTGAACAATTAAAAATAAAATGGGATCCAGAACAACAGAAAGATCAAGGTTTAGTACATTAACTTAATTTATCCAGGGCGACAAATAGGATTCCTCTCTCAAACCTCTGAGCTTAACTGCAAAGCCTCGGAGTTGCCTAAATCGAGGGTCATCGTTAATGTTGGCTTCCTTCTCGTGAAGACAAAAGTGAAAAACCATTTCGAAATTTTCCTTAACTTATGAGCTTCTCTTCCAATTTAACTCTTGATTTCAGCGTACTCTCCATTTCATCCATATTACCTTTTTGCAGCCGCTTTATCCATCCATCCATTTATCCATCATGGAAAAATGTTCATTTCAGCTCATATCACTCTTATTTCTTCAATTTATGCAACCATTTAGTATCTCAAAACATGAATATATTTTACCTTAAGCTCAAGGTATGAACTCAGAAACAAACAAAAATAAAAAAAGATACGGAGGTAGTGCTATTTCAAATAAGGTATGAGAAAGGCCAGGAGAAAGATATTTTATCAGATGTATTCAACTAACAGATCGATTATAAGAACTAAAAATATTAACACGATAACTACTGACCAGCCAGTTTGACCGCTCACAAGCTTATCGACACACACTTTATAAAAATAGATGAAATTTAGCATTATTCAACATTTTATTGGATTTTAACGATAACTTATTAATTTTCTGCTCCTTTATCGTGGAAATATATCATTTACTTTTGCTTAAACAATATAGAAAAACAGAGATACGGGTGAAAGTATGATTATGTAAGTATGATATCGGCCCCGGTGTCGGCGGGGTAAAGTCCTCGCCTTCCAACCCGAGGGCCGCGGGTTCGAGTCCCGTCTAGCTAATATTGTTCACTGCCCAGGATATGGGTGTTTGTGTTCGTCTCATGATATATTAAAACACTTGTAATTGGGGAAACCTGTAAATGTTAAATAAATTATTATTATTCCTCTTATTTAGAAATGTTGCGATACAACGAAAACTTTTGGCACATTTTCCATACGAATGAAAAAGCAGTATAAAACAATTTTTAAAAGAATTATGCTATTATCAATAGATTTATGAATGATCATAAATTCCTAAAGATAACGGGAGTCATCAATACAGAGCATAGGTACCACAAAACTGAAGGGCAGTCAAGTTGACTGTCACCGAGGTACTAGTGTTACAACATAATAACTGCCTAGCGAAACCTATTGTACCCGAGTAGTTAATTTCAATAAGATACAAGAAAGAGCAATAAAATAGTATAGAAGAAAGAGAAATTTTAAGAATATAGCAATTGACTAAAAAGTAACCAAAAATTACGGATGAATTCAAATTGTGGATAAAAGCAAAGGGGTTTTGATTCATTTCCATGCATAATAGTCATCCGGAGGACCATAAACAGGGAGCAATAAAATCTCGTAAACGCGATTGTTTAATTAGAAGTGTCTATTGATTCATAATAGTAAGAAATGAAAAACCAAATCGGTGAACATGAAAACCACAGCTTAAGAGATTTACGAAATATACGACACTTCTGATTGATTTTAAGAGGCTAGGTCCGAATAATATTTCATTTTCTGCAAGGTAATAAATTCATTTACAGCCAAGTTGAAAATATTTTAAATAGTTTTTAATGAAAATTTAGTGCACGAAGTAGTGGCGACTTTGTAAACCACCACTCTCTGCCTACAGGACGGCCACCTCTATGTGGTTGATTTTCCCTCTCTCTGCTCTGCGATTTTCCCATCATTCTTCCTCTTCCATCTTTCCCCTCGATCCATTGCTAATACTTCCGTTTTCTCACTGCCTCATATTTTATCCACGTCCACTCCACAACCTCCCTCTCTTTCTTCATTCTCTTTCGCCCTTTCCTCCAACTACTCTCTTTCCATCCCTCTCCTTCTTCCCTCCTCTTTACATATCCTTTTCGGCGGCTTCCCATTCCCCTCAGCGTTCTCCTCCCCCGACCTCCTCCTCCTCACACCTCCACCTCACGTTCCCTTCCTCTCCCCAGCACAATATATTACACGAGCGCATCCGATAAACTTATGCTCATGAGATGGCTATGGAGTCACGTATGCTTTCCTGGAGAGGAAGAGGTGTTGGAGGGGGGGAGTGGGACGGAGGTGAGAGAGGGGGCGGGACGGAGGTGAAAGAGGGAGGAAGCAGGGTGGGACAGGATATTAGGGACCGCGGGGGGGCGGAGGAGGCAGTGACAGGGAGAGGAAGAGAGGGTTGAGGAGTGTTGGTGGTTGGGTTGCCAACTGGGGCATTTTAGGTATAGACTAAATCTTTGCCCCACTGTTTTAACACAACTGTCCTGTTTTAATATAGACTACCATAATGATACATGAATCAGTTTCAAAAAGAGGCGACTACCCGCTCAAATTTGATTCTTTGGAGTGCAATTTTTTGTACACCGGCCAGTCGGGGCAGAGATTCAAGACTTGAGTGGCTGAACATTTCAAAAGTGTGGAGGGCACTTCAAGTATTTGGCGGTCCATCGGATGAGTCGTTAAACCGTAGTCTCCTTGGCGCCTTTCGTTGAGAGCAAGCTAATGCCGCCTGGCTTCTATTCTCTCTTCCTTCCTTACATGTCCCATATGGTGCAAATGCCCTATCTGTCGGTCGCCTCCCCAAAATCCAATCCTAATCCAATATTTCAAAAGTTTAACAAACCGTAGCTGTAAGTCTGTTATTGTTAAACACTTGCCACAGTCTGAGCACTTTTCTGATTTTAATCCCTCTTTTTTATATTTTTAGGGTTAACGATGCTAAATAGATTTTGTAGAATGTTTGAAAATTATTCGTTCTTAAAATATGTTCCCATAGACTTTCAAATGACTTTGCCCAGAAATAATTGTTCACCTATTTAACGTCCCTATCCCCTTATCTTTTACTGTTTCACGACGTTAAATTGCTTTCCCTCGGTTATGATAACCTAATGTTGAATAATCGACACATTCCTCGCCCTTTCCAATAGCCCCACCCCCTTCAGCCTTATATCCAGTCCTATACAAGGTGTGTATATCCGTGCCTGAGCGTATTGTTGAATATTTTCCATGGTTTCGGGCTCAACTATTTGGAAGTTGACTACCACAAATGAAATAATAACTTGGTTTTCTTCCACTGATTTATTTTTTCCATTGTGTTGAAACATGACTAATGATGACAATGTTGTGCCAATAAATGTTGTACCAAGAAAACAAATCAGTGACAGAAAACCAAGTTACGTTTTCATTCGTGTTGTTGAACTCCGATTGTAATTTTATGACATCGAAACCAGTCAGTAATAATACAACAATGTGAAAACAAACGAATTTATTAATTTTTTAACCATGACGTCACATTCCACTTCCCCAAGCAAACTTCACCTCCCATCATATTAATGGGGCATTTTCACCCGAGGATGATGCTTTTCATTTTGCATTGCTTTGAAGCAGCGTATCAGATCAATTTTCATGGGACCAGTATCAGATGCGATACAATAAACTGTAAATATTTTGTCAACAAAAATATGCAATCGGTTTATTAAAATTCTCTCCTTTAATATTTATTTTCATTCGTAGATCCTATTTTTATGCACATCCATTGAAACAACAAATGAGATCATCAGAGAATATTTCATTTTTTGAGAGGTGGTTGAACAAACACATTCAAATAACTTCCTAGGGAAAGAAGTCACCGTCACGCAGTTTGTAAAATATTACTCGCATTTTATTACACACAAAAATTCAAAGATATATAAACGGTAACAAATAAAATAATTTGAACAATGAGGCAGCAAATGAAGTTTTTAATCAACCTTGATTAATCTTTAATTTAGCGTATCAGGTGATACTTCGTGAAAATGGCGTAAATATGCCATGATCTCACAATAAAAGATGTTTTCTTTCCACAGAGTTTCATTAACACCGACCAAGGTTTCCACATGTGTTCTATCATTTGCGAGGCACATGATATAGGTAATGTTGAAACATTAGTCGGTATGAATGAAACTCTGTGGAAGGTGAACAATATATTTTATTGTGAGATCATGACGTCTTGATTAATCTGGTGCAATGCACTTATACACTGAAATTTCGAAACAATGAAAAAAGGTGGCCCACTCAGATCCTTCACGTAGCAGACCAAAATTTCTAATTCGAAGAGATCATACAGTTGGTAACCCTAGTTGGTATGGAGGTAGGGTTGGAGGACTCAAGACTGGACCCTGCTGATGGGGATGAGAAGACAGGATCGGCAGGGGGGATGTGTGGGTTGGTTAGTGGATGAGTGGAGCGGAGATCGGTGGGGTGTAAACTGCTCCACAGATTTATGGGATACAGCAGTGCCCTTCGTCCTCGAACAAGGCAAACCCTTCTTGCCGTGCCACGGATGCAGACATGCACACACTCACACACAATCTTCAAGTGTTTGATTGCAGTTAAAAAAAAGCGATCCCTTTTTTCCTCCACCATAATTTCCTTTTATTTTCGTAAATACTCCCGTGGATCGATCGGACGCTCTCTTTAAAATCGGGATAAAATAATATGAGTATATGGTTTCGGATATTAATATTCGTCTCTTTTTTTATTTTCCTAGAAAACATTGCGATGCCAGGTGGGTAATTGTAAAATTTTAAACAGTGGGAAATGTTTTTTTTCCAATTATTGACACCCACACCTACTAGGTACCGCAATATTTTTTAAGGGTGGGAGTACAAGGTTTGGAAAAAACTTCCTTCTATTTAATATTTTACAATAAAAAAGGGAGCAGAAAATAGTAAAATCATACGGAATGGGCTGACAAAATTATTAAAATTAAAACCTCCAGTGCCAGGACCAAAACATACACACGGCAGAATTCAAACGTAAAAATATCAAGTTTTCTTTCAATTTTTATCTAGAATCAATGATACCTAAAACCACAAATTCACTAAGGGAAAATATAGATCCGAAAAATTTATAATTTTATTGAGTTTTCATTGAAACATTAACTAGAGAAGCAACTCCATAAATCGTTGATTTTTTTATATTGCTTGGTATTGAGCTGTATAAAAGAAAATATTGAAAGGCAACATATATAATTCAACTTTTTTGTCGCTTGAAAATGATGAGATAATACAAAATATATAAAATTATTTTGAACACTTGGATAAATAATTCAAGGAGATTACAGAACCAAACTTTATCCAATGGACCCGAAAACTGCCCTGAACTAAGAAAGAAATCGGACTTCGTATACTAAGCAAATTTCCCATTCACGATACACCAACGTGAGAACAAACAAGAATTGTTTAAGAATATTTTAAAATCTTCTTTTAATACCCGTGGTCAAAAATGTCACAATTCACTTCCTTTTCATAATTTCAATGATACATTTATTACAAATTACTGATACATTTTAAGATGAGGGGTAGGCAATAGGTTACTCAAATCATCAAATCAAAACCCTAAAACTCTCGCTGTGACTTTCTCGTTCATTCACCATCTCATCATAATAGTCACTCTCTAACTCGGAAATTATTCCAGATCGATCCAATAAAAATGGCCACTAATCAATGGGAGCTTTATCCTCCCAGTTGAGCACTATTTCTGGGACCACAAGGGGAGACAGTGTCTGCGCATCAGGATTAGAAGCACCAAAAATATGTTGGACCACTCAAGATCTTCCCCTGAATTTTATACATATAAATGGTATCATTATCGAATCATTTCGCCATGTAGGCACCGTCGACTGAACATCTCATTAATACTTTTCCAAAAAAACACCTCTATCGCGCCGAAGGGAAATCGTCCATGTGAAGGGAATTATAGAACTTCTAACCTCGAGCAAAAAGTAGGAGCGAGAGAGTATGAATCACAGGAAATGTCTCGATATGAACTTTAAGGACCACGAAAAAGGCTTTGAACGACGCTCATTTTCTCCCGTCTTCCCTACAGATTAAGCGAAAACTTACATCTTTTCCAAACTATTAGTTCCACCATTTGGTCAGGGAATGGAGGGAGTGGGGGAATAAAGGGGATGGAGGGGCCAGAATAAGCCATTATATCAAAACGAGACTGCGTCGACAACAGATGGTGCTGATGAAAAAAATAAAGGGATTCTCTTAACATCTCCGTGTCCTAAAAGGGATCCTGGACTCGGAAAAACCCCCATACCCTCAAAGCCATTCTCCCATTTGCCCTTCACACCCGCTGGCCTCGTCTTAATCACTTCCCTGGAAGCGGCTGAGGAAGAACGAAAGAAAAAAAATGGAGGACGTTTGGAAATGCGCCTTTCGCGCGCATTTCTCGGAGGAAAAGCGGAAATATATGTGTCCGACGCTTAATAGTCTTCCCTTTTTGGGCCTTCTCTACCCTCCTATCAACCCCGCACCCATGATGCCCTCATTTTTAATCCGAGCGCCTATTATCCTCCGTGGTTATGTCATCGTTATCCCCTTCCATTATCACCGAACCCTCATTTCAAACACTTTTATTGCGGGTGACACCAAGGATAACTGTCGGAATCATATCAGACGCAGTTATTATTTCATTTTGAGTGGAATCAAAAAATCGCCTCCCCATGTAACAACCACGTTAGGGGGATCAATACCGCCTGAATGAAGCTATCAGGGAATCTACAAGATTAGAGACTTACAGGTCGGTGAAAAAGGCTGACGTATCTCAATCCCAATTACTGTGTGGAATTGGCTCAGAATAATCCCATCCGACATATCCTTGGACCCGGATCTGTATACTGAGGCCTTATTCAGGAAGGATTCGAAAGTATCAAAACATGATAGTATCAAAAAATTCGCGTCAAACTCTGGACAGAACTTAGTCCTTCAAAATTCAAAAAGAACATTCTCGAATACATAGAAAAAATGGCGTTCTTTTCAGTTTACGAAGTTAAAAGTCCTTCCATAAAAATCAATCAATGTAAGTACTCCTAAAGAAAATTTAAAAGTTTTTCAAATATTTGATATAGGGCAATGCCGGATAATAAATACAGTTACACTGAGTAGTTGCCATCACATCAATAATCAGCGATGCGTGTAGAAAACCGAAACCATCTTAAATTTAAAGGAGCCAAAAGAATGGTTTGATTTGAATAAACTAACGACACTTCCTCTCTCCCGCATAAATCGTGTATGCAGTAACATACATACGTTTCAATTGTGTCAGCTTGTTTAATATGTCAAGATAGGCTGGTTTAGATGACCGCTTATGGATAATGGACCCCTAGAAATCAAAGATAATGAAGAATTTCGGAAGATAAATTTAACATATCCATATATTGTTAATGAAGTAACCTTGTTATTCCAAACAGATTTTATTTAAGACGACCCAGGTTTCGACTTGGTACATCATCATCGGGTGGTGACGGCACGTCATCATCCTGCGATGATGACGTCGATACCTTCAATAAAATCATCTTCAATAAAATTTATGTCAAATAAAAAAGTTATTTCATTTACAATGTATAATAAATTCCATAATGCCATGCCTGAGACAACTGAGCATATCCATAAAATCTATGACTCGCTCAATATGTATGTCCAAATGTGTGGCTGGTCGCCTATAAAATATTGTGAAATTAATACATTGAAAAAAACATGAAAGTCTTTATGAAGGAATGTGATAAAAGTGAAATATTCATATCTTGACTACACAAGAATTTTTGCGTACGAAGGGAGGAAAAAAATATACCACTTGTTAAATGCTGACAACAAAACAGTAACGTAACATTCATAAAAAGCAAAAGAAGCTGAACACATAAGTTGACGAAAGAGGTACGAACCGATAAAGTAAATAGAAATTTCAAAAACAAGAAATGAAGGATTCGATATGCTTAAAGAGCTAATAGAGACACATCAAATCCTTGAAAGACTTAAGCGACCTAATGTGTCTTTAGAGTGGGGAGTGAGTCGAAACTCCAGGAGAAAGGAGAGCTAAAGGGCATTCGTTCGTACAAAGTTGCTATAGCATTAGTAGTATCCAAGTATCGATCATTGTAAATACTTATTGAACTTCCTTTTCTTTGAAAAATATAGAGAACGCAAATGATAAAAAGTAAAATATCTTAGTTCGATTCGCCTAGCTTCTGAGAGCATTCATTGCACTCCTTCTCAGCACTCCACGGAAAAGAGGCATCACAGAGCAAACCGACTACGTTCACCGAGCCTTTTCTTCAATCATTGATCCATCCAGCAATGAAATCGTTTCTTTGATACCAGTACGAGGGCATCAACCATACTTTCTCCGGTAGAAAATATTTAAATAAACTCACATATGAGATTAACATGCGCAATAACACAAGGAGAGTTGCACGCATAATATAGCGCATTCGAGACTCCCGACAAAATTCTCAGATAAAATGCATGTATGTTGTAAACAAGTGAATAAATATCGTCCAAGATAACGTTTTAATAATTTGACATGAATCATTCTAAGAGAGATAATGGTTCCGGCGTAACTTGGTGGAAATCCATAACGATCTTTCTAATGTAAAATGTAACTTAGTGTGATTCCACACTTTATTTTCCGTTACTGACCCATTTTTCCGCAGATTATGCCATTTTCAAGGTTCTTTTTTCAATGTATGTGTTGGCATATTTTGCCTTGAAATGAGATAACATGCCGAAACTAGAGAAGAAAGTGGGATCAGAGTAAAAGAGACTTTTACATTATGAACTTTTACATTCAATCTGATACTCAGAAAAATGTTACACTGGATAAAGTTCGTAATTTTTCCAAATTTTGCTTTCCTCCTGTAATGAAATTTGGGGGTAACAATGACCTATTTAAAATAAAGTTAAATAATAAATCCCGAATATTTTCAATTTGTGGGGATTTTCAAGGATTTTCGAGGTGTTTCAAGTAATTTCAAGGTGACCAGTCTTGCACAAGTCAACACAGTTTCTGGTGAGATTACTTGAGTGTGCAGAGGCTACTGGCAACTCGTCCCACATTTTTCCTTCCCTCCGTTCCCTCTCCGTGAATTTTTCCACAAAGAAACTCTCTTCCTTTGGCCTCCGTCTTCCGATTCCTTGCGCTCCCTTCATCCCGTCCGACCCCTTTTCTTCTTCCCTCTCAGTCCAAGGGTAACATATCACCCGGACGAACGTTCCCAATTAACAGCGGAGCCCCACCGAAAAGTTCCTCACAGCCGCTCAACTCTGCGCATGGGAATGACCCTATTATACGCCATCCTCGATGCACACTGCAGCTGTAAGTTATTACAGCCCGAGGAATGGGTTATCGAAATTAATTAAAGTTATGGCAGCCTAAATCGTTCGGATCCATAACGCATACTGATGTCGGATGCACCTCAAATGCACACCGGGCTGGGTGCAGCACAAGTGGAGGCTCTGATAACAGAATTAATAGTGAGAGAGAGAAATATTGCCGGTCTATCACAAATTGAGACGCAATTTTAAATGGAACCGCAACAGTTACACCCAACTGAGAGAGTCGGGATAAGTCTATCATAAGAGCTGCCAGAGACCAGATTTTCATAATTGTGTCAACAAATTAATTTGTACATTATACTTTCATTTTAGTTTTGCTTGCCAACAGAGGGTGACATAATTTTCACAGCCAGGAACACACAAATGGAAACTTTCAATACATTTCCCTAAATACACTCTGCTAAAAATATAAAGACAAGACATTGCACCTTTATAAAATGAGATTCATGTGCCATCACGTGAGACAGAAGAGGTAAAACGGAAATCAAACGAGGAATATCCCAATCTAACATAGCGTTCATTGTAAAATGATTCAATTTTAACGCAACCATGAAAATGGCATCATATACCAAAAACTAGGTAGGTTGGGGAAAATAAAGAGTGGAATCACAATAAAATATCTTTTTCATTAGACAGAACATTATGGATTGCCACTGAGTTACGCTGGAATCATTATCTTACATAGAATGCTTCATGTCAAATTATGATACCGTTGCGGTGTTCAAAGAATATAGGACTATTAACTAAGAAAAGGTAAGTGAAAACATTCATGTAGAGCGTAGCACTCTATGGATCGGGAGCAAGAATGATTGGAAAAGATAGAAGATATATAAGAAGTCAGTATCAGTTGCAAATACAAATGTATGGAAATATATACCCGATTCAAATGATCTCGAGCCAGATATGGATCCCAAAAAGACGAAACTTCTATTACAGTCAATTACCACAACTCTTGGGAACATATATTTAATTATTAGACAGGAGTAAATTAAAGTACAATGTGAGCTTACAACGCATATTATGTAAATGGAAACATAGACTTTCGGCAAAAGCTAAAAGTCGCTCCAAAGGAGTTTCAGAATAATAACTACCACCAAAACATGAGGGCAGAAGTCTAACTTATAACAAGCATACAGTCACTGAAGAGTAAATAAACCATGGTGATCGGTTGTGAGAAAAAATAATAATATGCCAATATATTAAAAATGAGCTCGTATAATGAATATTATCATTATAAGTCAAGTAAAACAATTTTGACTCAAATTTAATTAGACTTAAAAAGAATGCCAGGCTATTTATATAAAAAATCCAAATATTGACTTCACTGCTGAAAGAGATTAAATTATAGCAGCTCTGGAAAATATGCGGAAGTTCTTAAAAAAATCTGGGGCCAGCATATTCAAATCATCTTATGAAAATGGAAATATTGGCTTTCGGCAAAAAAAAATTGGCATTTTACTTCGGCCTCCTATCATACGTATAATGCTAATATAATAGGTAGAATAGATAACGCTAATTAAGAGGAGCATTCTAAGAACTTCGTAGTGTTTCTCGGGTTTGATACCGTAGAAGATAATTGAAACTCATCAAAATTTCGTTGGTTGACTCAACCATCCTCATCAGGATAAATCTATTTCTATTCGATACCAACGCAGCAAACGCATGTGAAATAAGTCAGATTGCATCGACATTCCGAAAAAAAAATTCAAAAATAAATTTAGAATATTATTACAAAATGTTTTTCTTGAATTCCTAAGGTAGATATCTCTAATTCTCCAACATACCACAGGTAGACAGATGGCTGAGTCAACCATCGAAACGTTGATGAATTTTAATAATCTTACGCGATGTCAAACCCGAGAAACATTTACGAATATAATTCGCCGGGAAAACCTTTGTATTCAAAGACATTTTTATAAGTATACAAATAACGTACGGGGTGCACCTTTGAACTAGAATAAAAAGATGAGCTGAGAGGGTATTGCGGCAACTCAGCGACTGCGCAACCGAAAGGTATGTACAATAAAACAATACACCGGTCCGGAGATTTCAACGAGTACGTCCACTAAACGGCAAGTGCTTTAACCGTAAACACTTTGGGCAACGATCTCCCTTAAGGACAAAGCTACGGGAGACCGGCGACCCCGGTACAAACGACGCCCGGTAATGACCCGAAACGCTATTACGGAGCGGGACAACGGTCAGGTCGGCATCGTCTTTTGCCCTCCCCTCTCCGAGAGGCCTGCCCTTCTAAAACCCATGGACGGCGCCAATTTCACGCCGACCCCTCTTCCACGTCGTACATCTTAGCCGATAGGAGGAGGAGGAGGTACACCAACCACCACCGCCGCTCTAACCCTCCGCCAACCGTCATTTTTTCTTCCATGTACCCACCTACCTCAATTTCGTGGGGTGGTCACGGAAGACACCCACCACAACCGACCGTTTTCAACCCCCACCTCACCCTCTCCTCGATCCATTCTACCCCCCGCTTCAAAAACGCGTAAAAAAAATATACATCCATAGTGGGGGGAGCGTTCTCCTTCCAATTTACCCCTCATCATCTCTCCTGGAGTCCAAGAGACTCGCCCGCCTAACGTACCCCCACCCAACCGCCTCAAACATTCCCCTCATCTCGGTCTCCCTCAGAAAACCCATTTTCTCCCTCTCACCACGGGCACCGCAATCAAAATCTACGGGGGGGAGCAGATGAGGGGGTTTTGAGCATAGGGGCACCCTCTGAGGTACACATACAGCTCTAGAGAGCCCGTTCCCTCTATACACGGAGCGCCAACAGGTAGACAGACGGCGTCGGGGTTGTAGAGGGTGGCTTAGGGGTGGGACGGGTAAGGTGGAGAGAAGGGTGGTTGTTTGAAAGGAGGTAAGAGGGGGAGAGAGAGGGGTTGCTCGGGAGAGGTGGGCGGAGACTTGCAGGTGCTCTTCGTCCGTGACGTCGGAAAAGAAAAGAAATATTTCAAGACCTCTTTCCCTTTTCTCTCTGCGGAGTCTAGTCCCGCCCCTCCCTTCCCCTCGCCCCACCCAAAGGGTCTGTCTTCGTTTTAATTATCTCTAGGAGGTGGTGGGGGAGGTAGGGTGGGTGGGTGGTTGGTAAAGAGCCGCCTTGGGGCTGGTCAGGCAGCTTCCCTCGAGGCTTGTATCGGGGTCAGCAGGTGTGAGGGTGCCCGAGATTACGGCACCAAGACCATTGGTTTGGAGCCGCAAGAGCCATCTGTTGGCGGCGGAGTCGTAACAGTTCTGGTTCATCCGAGGGCAGTCTTCTTCGCGGACTAATTTTTCTCTTCGGAATCGAGAAATTCTTCCCTCGCGTAATCCGCATCGTGCATTATGTTATACCGCCTGTTATAATGAAACACTGTAGTCTCTCTTAGCCTCAATAAGCTTAAGTATTAATAAATACAATTATATTTATATACGATGAGTGAGACAAGAGTGAGTCTATTCCAGTTCAGTGAGCGGAAGAAATCCAGATCAGGTGCCAGATACCACAGCGAAGAAGTAATTCCTCGGGGAATCAAAATTTATCTTCGCCTGTTACTGTTGTAATGCAAGCTCTTCACTTTGCGTATTAAGACCGATTTTTCCGAAGCAAGGCAAGATATGCTAATGTCCTCGACTAAAGAAAGAATCGTTTTGAAAATATTTTTCCCCAAGGAAGAAGATCAAGATGCTTCACTCATCAACCATAATATCATGCAAAAGAAATAATTAGGGAAGAACAACTAGATACTCCTAATCTGATAACAAATGGTTAGTATTCAGACGACGTGCTGGCAAAAGTAGTGGAAACGGTACGGTTTCTGGTAGTGGAAACCACTTGTGAGTTAGACGCAAAATTATCGGCATTTTTTATTATGAAAATTTCCATATAAAATAGTGAACCTAACGATGAGTAGGTACTACTTCACTAATACACGAAGTCATGATTATTTTCCCGTAGACTTAACTCCACAGCGCAGCCATCAATCCAGAGCGATGACTGAATAGAACAAGAGAGTTGCTGTGAACAAGTTTCACAGATTTTAAGATGGCGAGTCAGCTTTTAAACGGCCATAAATATTAGTCCAATGCTTCACGAAGAATGTTAATTTGGTGGCTTCACTGCTCTTTCATGTAAATAGGGTGGACTACTCCATAGAGTTTTCTGGATTTAAATTTATTAGGAATAAGTAGCGAATAAATGTTATTTATTCAAAGTTATTTTGATGCTTCGTCGGTTTTTGATGGCTCTACACAAGGTTTCATCCTAGATACTGAAAGAAACATAGGGACTAGAAATCGTGAATAGTTTGAGTATTACCGAGTATTAAAGAGGCCAAATTACCCAGCGTCTGTTCTCGTCCATCCGACACCTACGCAGCAAACGCAAGTTAATTAAGTCAGATGGTATCGACCTTCCGAAAACACTTCAAAAATCAATTTAGAATATTATCACATTAAATATTTTTCTTGACACTCCTAAGATATCACTAATGCTCCAAAATATTCTTTCTCGACCTTTCCTATGTGGTTGGTCTTATCATACAGAATGTAGTCAGTAATTATGCGTGTGGCATTTCTTTTTTGAACTTAAATTAATTGAACTTAAATTAAATTAAACTAATAAATATTGAACTTAAAAAGTTCCCAAGCTAGCTAATGAAACCAATATGCAGCTTTCAAACCACCCATATGTAAAAACCAGTCATCGACTCGAAATTATAGGCGGCATCAGAGAATACTAATATTAACATTAGGAATATCAATACATAAACTCAAGATTTATCCATACTCAATGATTAAAATTATTACATACATTAGAGGAATGACGTATAATTTCTCCCAAATTGTAACTAAAAATATAACACGTAAAAATATGGGGATAATGAGTGTTATACAATAATACCCGACGTACTCTGCTCTGGTGAGCGTGCAATATTCCCAATTAAATATTTGAAAGCTAAAGCCACGGTAAAGCAAAGGTAAAGCCATGTACTTTCGATCATGACCAGTATCGCATACATTAAGCAAAAATAATTGAATAATATATCACCATAGAAAAATATAATGAAAACATTTATTGGGATAACTAGCATAAATGAGAGCAATTCGCAGACCAAACATCAGGCCTAATAAGCCAAGTATTGCCCTAATTGTAAGGACAATGCTCTAGAAAGTCAAATAAGAAAAGAATATACTAATCCAGGTTGAGTCTAATCCAAGTTAAGGTTGACTGAGCCAAGGAAATAGTTTCAACAACTCTATACTAAGGAAAATAATTATCATATGGGTACCCTGAGGTATGTGGGGACTCTGAGCGATTATCTCAATAAGCTAAGTTTTTATCATTTATTTCACCACTACTTCCATCTAAGTATTACGATGCCTTTTTTGGGAGATATTCTGCCGATGAAACTCAATTCCAATGATAACAGAGGACAAAACATACCTATTCGTTCAATGACTGCTAAAAGACAATGTTGTTAAGCATTTGATACTGCAACATATCGCCGGCTCATAATAACTGACAGTAAAAAGCATAGCTATTTGGTAGGAGGAACACGCAGAAAATTCATTTCCCAACTCAGCTGCAGCTTATTCAAATTGTCACACATTTAATTTTTTGGTAAGTTTAAAAATTTTCCACATATTTGAATCCCATTCATTGGACATACGGCAAACAATTTCAGTTTCCTCTCAACAAATACTCTTTGGTCTTTTCGAAAGATAACATAACATTTGCCCCTGGAAAGGAATTCCTACGGATAACACAGATGATATTAGTGAATTCCACTTGGAACCAATTACATTTTACACAATGTTTGATAAAAAACGAGGGTATGAACCCCACATTTGCCTGGATGGTTATTCGAAAACGGACAAAAAAGACATTTTTTGACCCGAGAAAACATACGGATCATGTTTCAAAATGCAAGAGCGCTAATGTCTGTAATGGATAAAAATAACTACGTAATTCTTTCACTCGCATAAATTTTGATGTAATGCTGTAAACATTTCGGAACGGGCACGTAAACATAAACATTCAATTCGTCCATAGTACACATTTTCCTCTAGGTTTACAGCCACAGTGCAACGGCGAAATAAAAGCGAAAGACTCACATTTAGACGCTATCCCAATAAAAGAAGGGCTCGCCACATATTTTACGGGGCGTCAAAAATTTCGCCATCCATATAAGTCGTTTTGAAAAAATTCCACTCGGAATATAAACTAAAACTCAATATCAAGCAATATACAAATGAATATTAGCGCTAGCGTACACGTTAGATCGACAAAAATACTGTTATTCGTGGGCCGACTGGAAAGAAAGAAAAAAAAATCCCACTCCAGGGGCTGTAACACCGAATGCCAAACCGTTGACCGTGAAGGCTATAAAAATGAGCACGAATTTATGGATTCGGTAATAAGAGGATCCTCACGTTTTAATCTCCTTATCGCCCCCAGCAGAATTAGTGCTCGAGAGAACGTAACACAGTTTTATCCCTCGGCTAAAATTTTCGAAATGAGGAACCCCCCCCTAAAAACCCATTTTATGCCATCAATAATTAATGAATTTAATCTTCAAAAACACCCGCACCCGGCTCCTAATCTGAATATCACCCAAAACACACCAGCACGAGGGGGGGAGGGAGGGCAGGGCCTCCCACGCAAACACATTTCACGCAAGACCCCCCCGCGACGTCAAAAGGGCGTCACAGCTTACGGTGAGCCGCCAATGGAACCAGAATGAGAGCCCCAGGGAGATGGATGAAAAGGACATTGATGGGAAATAACCACGGGCTTCTAACGTGAATGGTATCATCGGACTCCCTCGAAAATATAAAAAGTGGCGTTTGACCCCTTTGAACCCGTTTAAACAAACTATTTCATGTTATCTTAGGAATTATTTTTATATATTGGCATTTTACTAAGGCAGAGAATTACGTTTCCCATCAGTTGATGTCCCTTTTAGTTAAGTAAATATGAAATGATGCATAAATAAAATATGTAATACCTGCCTGAAAATAAGTATAAGTAAAAATTCGCTTTTATTTTGTTATCATTGAGAATTTAATGCAGCTATTGGTCCATAGCAACTGAAAAATTAATTTTAGCATATATGTACATGATATTTTTCAATGAATTACGACGTTCTTTGACTGACAGGCATCGAAGATAAAAGTATTTAAATGTATTTATTTCCGCTTACTACACACCTAACAACGAATCTATGGCAAGACAGATATGTGATTCAATTTGAGACGTTTTTTATCCTTGACAGAGGAAGGTAAAATCTTAATCAATTCACTTATTGCTGCATACCAGAAAAAATTCCAAAGATATGGTTCTTAGCACCCTTTTTCTGAAATGTACAATGAAAACATTGGGGCACAATATCAAATCATAACTTATTACAAAAAGTGGGAGGGGGAATAATTCTTGATAAAATTCATAGGAAATATCCAAAACAGTTTCAAATATGATGTGACGCTAAGGAGGAAATACGGCGGGATGTGAGTGCAATGGGACATTATTAATGAACCAACGGAATGAAGTTATCTACTTAAATGAAATCATAGCCATCTTCGATTCAATACATTACATCTCTCCAAACATTGCATTTAACAAATGATGTGGTGCGAAGTCACTCGCACGGGTGCATATACACCAGGGTTGAAATTCGCTATGAAAAAATCATTTGACTTGACCGGGATTCCAACCCGGATCTCCCAGCTGCCGGTCAGGTGTGTTAGCCTGTTATACAAGTCAAATGATTTTTTCATAGCGAATTTCAACCCTGGTGTACATTACATCTTGTTCGGATTAGCTCTGTCAATATGAAGCGACAACCTAGGTTGTAATAAGTTGATGTAAGTTTAAATTTCAATCAACTGGTCAAATAGCTGCCGATACCTGTTTACTCAGCAACATATTATTGGGGAAGAAGGGTCGCTTAAGTCAAAAAGAAGCGTCTATGGGTTTTGGATGACTAGTCATTTTCAGAGACCACTCTTAACTATCGAAGATGTAAAACGCGTGCCCAAGAAGGAACATCCCAATAAAATAAACAACAACGAGAACAGTATTGCAAGTATTAACGCTACCAATAGTTGAATCGTATATTTTACTCGGAAGAGGAAAATACGAGCAACATTTCAAGGGTGTCGAAAGGGATTTGGGCAAAGGGCCAAACACCAAACCCAATTATACCACGAGGGTCCAAAGAAGGTTCAGGAAATTTTCCGAGGTCTGTAGAGGCTAATACCATAGCTACCGTTTTGTTTTCTCCCTTCTGGTAAGCATTCTGATTAAAGAGCGGTCCTTTAGGGGAGCTAAAAGAAAGCGCGCTTCCTATCGCATCAAGCCATTCTATTCACGAACCGGAAATCCCGTATTGAATAGCGCAGACAATATATCTCTTCATAGGCGAGTGCTCACGATGCTAGATTAAGAGGGCAAACTCCAGGGTGCGGTTTGTTTCGTCAAAGCGCGCAATGCACACTCGCTCGCTCGCTCATCTGGTCATAAATGACGAACATTTCGTCCCCTATTTTACCCCCCAGAAGCCGCTCAACAAGTCAGCTTTGTGGTCACACCGCGCCAGGGGTGAGTGGCACGTCATCTTTTTCCTGATCGCATACGCGTGCATTTCTTTTTTTTCTCCTCTTCTGTCCCTTCCTCGTCCTAAAACCTCGTTCGCCAGCTAGCGAGCGAACCTCGCCAGAAAAATATATATAATAATGCGAAACAAGAGGAGGCTAACGACCCCTTCAATCAAAAAAGCCATTTTAAAACATATTCCCCCCTCTCACTCTCTTTTGCTCGCGCACACTCTCTCCTTTGCTCTTTTTCCCCGCTCCCATCTCAATGTTTTGAAAAACGACGATTCTCTCCCCCTCTCTCTCTCTCTCTCTCTCTCTCTCTCTTTCCAGACTGCCTTTGCGTTGACCCTCTTCAATGTTTCCTCGAAAATGGACCAACTTCGCTCAAAACTCGCCTCTGATGCCGTGTTTTTTTTTAGCCAAAACCTAGCTTCAACCTTTTTTTTGGAACCAACTCACCTACCCCTCCCCCCTCATTCCATCATCAGACTACTACACCTTCGCGAAAGGCATGATGGTTCTCCTCCCGCCAGACACATACACAAACGTAAACGCACACAAGCGAGGTGCAATTGGGTCTCGCGGACTAATGAAAGCAACCGTCGCTTCTGGCCGGGGAGGACGATCGCCGTAAAAAGAGAGAGAGAGAGAGAGGAGAGGTAGAAGAGGAGGAAGAGAGGATGAAAAAATTGGAGAGGAGAGAGAGAGCAGAAAATGGAGGGTGTTGCGTCCAAAACGAAATGGGAGAGAAAGACAGAGTGAGGAGACCGATTTAAGTCAGTTTAGGAGAGATTTTTCCGCAGTCATAATGGGCACAGTGTAGATTGATGGATAATTTATAAATGTAACATAGCTTAGCATGTTGTACGGAAATATATTTCGAAACTCTTACGGCAAACCTGCGCCGGGGTTTCCATTAATCATACTATGCAAAATATACTTAATCATTGAGTATGTAATTTAAACATATATTCCGGAAAAGCAAGAATAAAAAGGAGGAAGAGTCAGAGAAGCTTGTATACAGGTTTTAAAATTTAAAAAAAAAGCAATATAGAATAATTTCTCTTACGATACATTCAATTAAGGGATTTAAATTCTTTATTTGAGTTCGATAAAATGTTGACTTCATAAATGTAACGGAAAAACTTCTACATACTTCACACTGTATAACCATTATTTTATTTATTTCAAGTATTTACCAGGATTTGAAAAAAATATCCAGCAGGAAATAAAAAAAATTCGAAATATTAAAAGTGTACAATATCTTCATTTTTCATTTTTGGATACATAAATAATAGTTTAAATATCATTCTCGGTCTACGCACCGGGTAATGTTTTCATAATCCGCCGACGTTTCGGAAAACGACTAGTTTTCCATTTTCAAGGCACGTATTATTTCCGCCGTGACCACTATAACACTATATTATATATAGAGAGTGTTACAGTGGTCACGGAGGGAATAACACGTGCCTTGAAAATGGAAAACAAGTCGTTTTCCGAAACGTCGGCGGATTATGAAAACATTACCCGGTGCGAAGCCCGAGAAAGATATTTCAACATAATACACCGGGAAAATCTCAAATCATTAATAATAGTTTGTTGTTACAACAATGATTAATATCAATGTAAAACATATATTTTATTATTCATCTTAATGGTGCTTTTTGAGGGATTTGAAGATTATCTATACATCAGTAATCTTAGTCTGACATTCTAATGTTATATTCTAACTAATCCTTTTTTTTAGGAAATTTTCGTCAATGTACTATTTCACGATTTAAGACATTTCGAAATTTAAGCAGCTGCAAAATTCAAGCAAGACATTCACTCATGACTTCCGCGGTAGATTTTCTCTCACGTCATTCTCTCTACTTTTGCATGTATCTGTTTTGTAATTCGGCTCTTTTCCATTTACTTAACATGGCCAAAAAACAAAAGACACTCACTTAATAAACATTCATTAATGCAGCATCTTACCCGACTAGTTCATCCTACTTTTTCCGCAAACACTTCTCAGGAACCCTATTTCCACCACATTTACACTAATACCATACTTATCCTGACACACCCAGACTTTGTTCCAGTATAATAATTGGAGAGTACTTCTGTATCAAGCGATTTTCGCTTCCCTAGACAAACTCTCATTCCCAGATACTCTTCACATACTACCTACAACTAGCGGCATTCGCACATCTTGCGATCTCTTCCTATACTTTTCCTTCTTTCGCAAACATTCTGCAAAGATACGCAAAATCTTACACTTTTTTAATTGCTTCATCATTTATGCTCAACATGAACATTCTTACAATAACCCCCGTTAAAAACTGGTATTTTGGCCTTCATTTTTAAAATAAAGACTATATTAAATGTATATCCGTACCAAATCCAACGGAAAAACAAATCCTATTTCTCGGCATATATCTCAAAAGAGGTAAGGCCAGTGACTGATAGAGTGATTTCATTTAAAAAAAACGCATTTTTTTATACTTGATGAAAAACATACATTTTTTTCAATTTTGGTGAAAAATATCTCAGTTAAACATACCTTCGAGCGACCACACCAAACGCAGGAAAAGGAAAGAAAAAAAGATGAGATACATGCTTCGCAATACTTCAATTAAATACGTGAAGATATTTTCTAAATGTGAAAAAGTGCGTTTTATGTCTTTACATTGTTGCTAGCAAATATCAAGGCGTCACGCCGAGTCAAAGATTCGAAAAAAATCTTTTTAAATATAATAATTGTCTGAATTTCAAATGCCGCGCCATAAACCAGATGGATAATATACTGCAATTAAGCCATATCATGCAAAATATAATTCTTGTATCATTTTCATAAGTTCATGTATAACATGTCCGACCAAATAGATGAAATTTGACCCTAGAATAATTTTTTGCTTAATAGAAAAGTTGTCAAAATGTGCAATAAACCGAGATTTCCGTCCCAGATAGTATCAGCAATGGCACCAAACGAGGATGGAAAAAAGAAGTGGATGAGCGGAACCAATGTACGTATTTCCGGGAAGCGCGGGAGTGAGCAACGTGGGGGAAGAAATTGTACGGAAATAAAACGGAAAATGAGAAGACGCGGCACTCTGTAAGGATATCATCGCACTCGGATAACATGCTCTATCACCCCATTGGTCTTTATTCAACAAAAATCTGCAAGTGCACCAACGCAAAGCTGTGTTTACAAAATCCTGCGACAAGCACGCATATGAAAAGAAACAAGCCAAGAACAAAAAATGTAAGCCAAGATGAAGCAATCCAGAGGTTTCCCATTTCATCGTACTAGGTAGACGCAAAAGGTTTCTCCCGTAGAGTCAAGTTACTCTTTTGAACTTGGACTGTAAAAATACTTCTTGTTCACTTTCACAAGGCATCTCAATTTATAAAGATTCTGAGGGTAGTTTCCGAAATACGTGCACTTCTTCATTCGAAGCTTATTTATGGCTTTATATTTCTGGGACGATGCTCACAAGGACGCCTTAAAATACCCACTGATATCGCAGAAAAATAATGTGGGTTTTTTTGCCCACGTATCCATTTTTTGTACATCTCAGAATATTACCATTCGGATAATTGTCTCTTTTCAAGTAAATGAGAATTTACAACGCCGGAAGAAAAAAAATGCCAGGTACCGAACCGAACTTAGTTGACATTTGCCTTCGACAAATCGTTAACATGAAGTGAATGATAGATATGATTCCCATCATTATATGTTTGATTTATTTATTTAGGTGGTATTGTAAAATTTTTGTGAAAAAAATTGTAAAAAATTAATTTGTTCAAGTGAAGATAGCCTCTGAAAGGGTTATCCTATTTGATCGCAAACTGCAAAGCTATTAAGCATGGAGAAGGTTCTGGAAATGAAATTTTGTAAATGTTGAAGTTGAAAAGCTCCTCTTTGATAGACTGTCGCTGACATAGCGCGACGGAAAAGTTATACTTTGACGAGGTTTGACCGTTGACGGCGATCTCCACGTCCGGCCATCGTAATAGCTCTCACTGCACGTCAATCACCAAAGCCTACTGAACTCCTATGTCCGTCCCACATGCTGTGAAACGTCATACTCGTTAATCCTCCTCTTCTAAGAATCTCTGAATAAAACAAAGCGCGAGGGCGGAGAAAAATATTATTTAAAATTACGGAATGAAGAAAAATAAGAAAGAAACAACAGACGGGAGCCAGAGGAGCGCGTTCCAGAGGTTCGAGAGGTGGAGAAGGTGGTCTTGGTATACAGGGAAAGGACATTTCTGGGGAGAAGAAGACGAGGAGCAGGAGGGTGGGACGGGAGTAGAAATTAAGGGGGAGGAACAAGAGAGAAGGGAATGAGGGGTGGGAAGGGAAAGGGGGGGAGGGAAAGAACAGAGGGTGTTGATGTGGGTAGGGGTACAGAGGGAGGGCAGGGGGGGAGGATTTGAGAGGAGTAGGCAGCGGTAGCGCTAAGGAGAGAGAGAGGGAAAGGGAGACTGAAAATGGACGGGGGAGGATTCGAGGTGAATTTAGAAGAGAGGTTAAAAAAAAGGCTTTGAGACCGGCTACGCACGAAGGGAAGGATTACACGCGAGGAAATTAGGGAGGGAGAGGGGGGCGCAGACTAGGGAAGGAGGAAAAGTGGGAAGGGAAGGGGAAAAGGTTTAGGCGGGAGTTTTTATTTCCAGGAAGAATGCGGAGATGGGAAGGGGTGAAAAAGTAGGTGCGGTAAAGATTGGCTCACAATGAACACAAATCATAACTGAATATGTGAATTAGACCACGAAAGTTACAGGTAAATGTCTTGCAAAGAGACGATATTTGGGAGCAATATTAAACTTCATAAGAATTGGCTGGAAACAATGCATGAGTGTAAGAGAAGCGCAAAAGTTGTGAACAAAAAGGAAATCATTAAAAAAAAGTTTGCATTCTAAGCCTTACAGCCGAGGCTAATTTATTTGCCTACCCTTCCAGGAAATGGAAGAGAATCGTGAGTATAGAAGTAATAAAAAATGAAATACACCAGTGAAATAATTTTATCTATTTATTTTACACCAACAAGGTCGTTCAGTATCAGTTGTGTTCTTCCTTTAATATAGGTCTTTGCAACGCTCATAAGTCCGCCATTACTGTGCTTATTTTTCCGTATTCTTCATAAGCAAAGTGTAAATTGCTCGACTATTTTTCTAGGTTTGGTTGTGCATTTGTATTTGGAAATGAAAACCTGTGCCGCATATTCGCAGATTTCCTTGGGTGTGTTATGACACTAAATGCTCAAATAGCACATGGATGATGGGTGTGTAGTGAAATTAGTTGCGAAAACCTACCAATATCGAAGGAAGAATACAATGTATACCGAACGACCTTGGAACACCAACAGTGTAAAGGACAAGGTTTAGAGAGTTGAAATGGTAAAGTGTATTGTGGGAGTGTTTAAAGTAGAGCTCATTTTTTATTATAGTCACTTATTGAGAGGGAAAATAACGAGTTATTTTACCTATCTGATATGCAATGTATGTCTCTTATTATATTGCTTCTGCCGGACCTAGAAATGTAGTGTAACGTAAAATAATTACCTTTGTATCGCTCTGAAACACACCTATTCTAACAATTCTCTAGCTATCAAGGCCTAGCGGGTAGCCCTCGAGTCTCTAGCGGCTCCCTACTTAATCCCTATAAAATCTGAGTAACACTACATGATCGCTCGCAGAAGTTTTCAACGAAGTGCGCAGCTTTCCTATGTACTTTATTTATTATTGGTTAAATCTTTCTGTCCAGGGTTCCAAATGCTCGCGGCATATTCAAGGTGGGGCCTCGGATACGTCGACCTTTAATGTCATTTAATTTATATTTTGGCAACGTACACAATAAAACATATCCTTTGATATATTTTATCGTGCCATTTGCTCGAAATGAACAAAAAACATATTTTTCCACGCAATATGTGTCACAAATTGACTTTTATTAGTAATTCAATGGTTTATTCTTCAATTCGAATAATTTCGGCGAACTCCTTCGTTAATGTGTCCATCGGTAAAAGCAGGATGGATACTATTTTTGATGGGATTTCGTAAGCAAACAGTAAAATTTTAACGTATACAGCAACTGCAATGCAATCGCAAATTGCTATCAAATTCATAAAACTAAATACTTCCATTTTAATAGAAAAGAACTGCCTGATAAATCAAAATAGCTTAGTGACTTTTTTACTGTGCATCATTCTCAAACAACCAGTTTCATCCCAGAGGCGACATCTATATTTGATCGTCGGAGAATATAGTACAGTGAAAATGTTAATGTCATTTAAATAATCATCACGGGTTTTCATTAAGTTTAGTCAGATACCATCGATTCTTCGAGTCGATTTTATACCCGTCCTGTTTCCCTGAAAATATGGTGTTGAATGCTGCTAAATGGGATATATGAGGGAGAATTGGTATTTTTATATCGATAAAAAATAGCTGTTTTTGCGAAAAACTATTTGTAGCTATCGAATTTGCAGAGGAAACTAAATATAAAAACATTATGGCGCCACTCAATCTTAGATCTTGAGTCACAAGTAAACAACTAAAGAACTGTAGTAAAAATGACTAATTTCAATATGGATATGACCCTGCCATCCTAATTACGTTCTTGAGCCATGAGTTTAGGTAAAGCAAGCTTAAGACATGCCGAAGGGGAGCGCCGTGGTGGGAGGGAAGAAGAGACACCGCTTCTACGTCAACATGGAGGGAAATGTGAGGAGCTCTATCCCACGACACAGCATCTCGCGCACAGAGTTCCGAGGTTTCCAAGACGCGAAGGGGGTTGGTTTCCACGCGGTCGAGGTTTCCAACGGCGACGCTACTCTTCCCCACGATGGTTTTCCGAGGAAACAAGACCTTCAAAGGTGGAAATGCTCAAAAGCCCTCCCCCTCACGTACACACATCGACCTCCCCACCATCTAAAGGCATGCGTAATGCAAAGAGAGGAAGAGAAAGAGAGAGGGGGTTAGTATGGGGGTGGTGAGGTAAAAAGGTGAAATAGGAGAGTGATATCGTATTTCCAAATCTTCTTCCAAAGGGAAAGAGGAAGGAAAAAGAGAGGCGTGCGAGGTTAAGAAAAAAGAACAACTACTCTCCTCCGCTCCTTGTACGCCGACGGCAGCGACAATGGTAGAAAAATACGAGCAAAAGAGTAAACTCGTAGCGCGAGGAGGAGAGGAGGCACAAACAACACCTGCCTTCTCTCCCTTTACCTCCGTCCTAACACAAATAATTCGCAGCTCTAAAACACACGTAACGTACTTAGCCATTGTTGAGAGTGGGGGTCCTTGTCGTGGCGGAACCGAAATTTTTACACCACGCGCGCATTTCGAGCACAAAAACGCTGTCCTAAAACGTCGACGGGTTGAAAACGTCATCTGCGCCAGGGAATAGTAAATGTTTGCCGGCGGTACAATAAGTTCACACAAAAATGAGGAAAAACTATATTTGTAGGGCGGGTGTTTGTTCACCCTCCCCATTGCTTTTTTGTGTACCCTCTTCTGTAATAAGAGTCGTGTCGGGAAACACTCATGAGAGTAGAATTTTTTTTCCTGCCTCATATTAATGGGAGTAGACTTTTAGCCTGAGTTTTCGTCTCTTTCCGTTCGCGCAATGATAGATCCATTCATCCTTTTCTTAACAGACGGCTGAATCACTTCAGGATGCTGAAACTTATAAAAATCCTGCCAAAAGCAAGATTGTCGCGGAAGCAGGATCTCAAATATGGAATTATTCACTAATAGTCCAACCTGAATGGAATTTCCTTCCATTCCCAGGTGATAATTCAAAATCTTTTTTAATAAAACACATTCATCAATGGGAGTATGTGACAAACTGTAAGTCAAAAGTCTTCTTCGAGGATCACAAACTTTAGCTAGTTCAGGCTCCGTCAGCAAAATCCCAAAAAAGATCCATTTTTTTGCGCTCTTATGAAAAACAAACACAAAAATTAACTATGACAAAATTTGGTAATTAAACTTAAAAACTTAACTTAAAAAGTGCCAACTTAAAAAGCATAAATTTGTTTAAAATATATTTAATTAATTATTTTGAATCATATTTAGATTAATAAATAAAGAAGACAATTAAATAGAAAAACCAAGCTCGCGTACAATGGTATTCTTTTGCTAGCTACCCATACGACAACAGAGCGATAGCAGCACAGGTGAATATATATAACGTTATTACGAATTATTTGGTATTTCTTACATCAAACGCTCTTAGCAATATAATTTATATGACTCGCAACACTCAGTTCTGAGTCAAGAACTCATTTTAATCAAGCTAAGCCGAAAGATTAGGACAATTCAGAAAATATCGTGCAAGAATGGCATCAATAAGGATATGTTTTAAGATTTAATCAAAAGAAACAGAGTATGTCTCACAATTGAATTGGCTTTCCACGGCTGTGGCACAAAGTTGGATCGTCATTGTTAGGCATCCTTAAGGTGCATATGTTGGGAAAGTTGGGACAATGGGAAGCCTATAAGTCTAACTTCAATGGTTTGCGAGCTTACTTTGTGAAATTTTGACATCATATTGTGATGAAATAAGAACACTTTGTATAATCCACACAAACTTTAATAGTATAAGTCCGACCGGTTTCAACACTTTCGTGTAATTCTCAAGGGATAATACGTGTTGAAACCGGTCGGGCTTATACCATTAAAGTTTGTTTGGATTATACAAAGTGTTCTAATTTCATCTCAATATGGAGCCTCTAAGTCATAATCGATTATGTCTATGATATTACTACTCTCGCCATGCTTACTAGAATTTGTACCCGAGTTAAATACTTTCGCATAAAAATTATTACCTACTCCAAAATTGGCATGAAGTAGTATCATGCGTGAGTTATCATGCGGCGATGGTTTCCTTTCACACGAAACGGAAAAAGTGCAAAATAAATATCAGCTTGGAAAGAACTGCAGAAAAAGAATTTTATTTCCTTAAGGTCACCAAGGCCAAGTCAAGTCCTTGGTAATGAAACGCGGCAGAGCCCGTGGCTGCATCTTGCTCTCTGCGATTATTTTTTGCGGCGAAATACATTCTCAAGCACAGTGGACCATCCCCACGGCCGATTCCCCAAGCATGCCACTCCGGCGGAATTCCCAGACGAACTGGCCGCTCCGGCCACTCTTACGCACCGATGGATTCTAGAGTCGGGAATTCGAACCGGGCATTCCCCGAGGAAGATACCATTCCGGGAGTCACTGGGCTACCAGCCGACGCCGCCTCAGAGACGATGTTCCGGCAGGATGCCGCCTAGAGACGGAACGATCTGACGCGAACCCACCTCTCTCCCCCAACTCAAAACCTTTCCACAAAACGGCAAATTTCACTGACGCCAAATTCAACTGTGCAAGTTAAGGAAATTCGTTTTAATCTCTTTTTTGCGAACTATATTTATTTTCACTTACGCTTGACGACAAAAGCGATAAACTAAGATATATTGCCGGACAATTAGTTACAAAAAATCGATCTTTCCGAGCACGATAAGCGATCATAATAAAAACTGAGCTCCTCTAAATACTCTCCCGTATTACACGTTACCATTTCTCCACCAAAAACTATTCCTTACATCTTTACACGGCTGGCGTCCTAACACCCTCTGCCACACACTTGCAGGTCAGTATGTAGATGTAGTAGTACGTTACAAGAAATGATAATTCTCACGTTATAGCTACTTAAGATATCAACAATACTTATTATCTCCAGTGAAAATTTAGTAAAATCTGCCACTAAAAGTCTCTTCATTTTTGTCAGCTGACCAAGAATTTTCTCAGCCGCTACTTTTTTTTGAACGGGCATCCATTTAAAAGCTCCCTTGATGATCCCTTGATTGTGTCATGGTTGAGGAACCATAATTATCCCGTGTCACTAATGCATTATTTTTGGAGACACGGTTATCGTTTATTTTTGTAGTATCCATGATGTGGCAGTAAATATTAATTTCAAAATAAGCGATGAAAAGTAAAATGCAAGGAAAAACGGATTGTAAAGTGGCGATAATTTTTAAATGTCAATTTGTCTGCGGACGATGCAAAGCCTAATGGTCAATATAGATTATGTATATACCACTCTCGCTATGCCCCTTTCATGTTATAACCGATTTTAATAATTTCGTATTATAGTTATTACCTACTCCACACTCGGCATGAAATAGTGACCTGCGTGAGATATCAATCAACATCACTAGGTATCTTAACCCATGTACCCACTGCACGCAAGGATGGTTGATAACAAAGCATCTTTGTAGTTTATTTGTAGAGCCAGGAGTTCTTCTCGTCGCAGCTTTTTGGCACGCACATGAGGCCCATAAAAATGTACTAAGCTCAGCATTGTAGTGGTGTGAATACAGCATGTGTAGAGTGGATTCACCCCGTGCCACACGTCGAGGAGGTGGCTTGCATATTACTTCGTGGACCCAGATGCAAATCCTCCATCCCAGTTAATTTGTCTAGCCATGAGTTCTTCTCCTTACCGGTTTTTGTTACGTACATGAGAGAGAGAAAAATGTACTAGACTCGGCATAGAAGTGATGTGAATACTGCATACGTGCCGCACATTGAGGTTGTGACTTGTATGGTACTTCGTAGACGCAGATGTAAATCCTCCTTCCCTTCCTCAGCAACTAAAAACTACGTCCCCGACTCGGTCCAAGCCCAGTACACTCCGGCCCCATCCCATCTCTCTCCAACGCTCCCTCCAACTCCTCCCACCTCCTCGTCCCACCCCTCCCCCCGAACCCAAGCTCAGTCTTCCTCGCCCCACCTTTCCTCCGCTCCCGCGGCAGGCCTGTAATTACCACCGGAGTCCAGTCCATCCTACTCCACCTACTCAGACTCCCGCCTCCTCCCGCTCCTCCCATTTGCCCCCATCTCGGGGAGGATAATGCAGGAGGGAAGGAATGGAGAGGGGATGAGGGAAGAGTGGAATGAGAGAGAAAAGGAAAAAAATAAAACGAAAGAGAAGACAGGGTGGCAAACCTGAAAACATCTCTGAAAGGAGAGGAAAAGTTGGACGTTTTCTGGATGGCTGTTTGGGGGAGGCGAGCGACAGCTGAGGTCATTTGCGCCATTACGGATCGGGGGTAGGTCGGTAAATGAAGAATTACTTGAGGGGTGGAGGGAAGGTGGAGAGAAACTTGGTGTCAGTAATAGCCAAGTGACCGAGTTTGTTGGCCCTACTACAGGCTTTTGTAAAGGTAAATCCTAGCCTGAAAAAGTTTTTGAGAGTCTCCACTTTTTCCAATTAAAATACTTTTCACAACACTGAAATCTTATTTGTAACAATATGCCGGTCTAGCCACTGATAGTTGAATCTTGTCGGTAAGACAGATGACACAAGTTGCGATATGATCTCATACCACTCATATTTGTCTCCTTCTCCCACCCCTAATTTTCTCATACTCATACGCTGTAGGAACCGGTTGCGTAGGGGTAGGCTGAGAGGACATATGCAGGAGAATCACTTCTTTCGCCGAAAGGGATGACAATGAGACTATGATGAGCAGCGAAAACTGAATAGGAGTACTTAGGAAAAATGCAGAGAGTCCCGCAACGCCCTTGTCCCAGGATTCTCTATTAATGATGGGCTCAGAAAATATGCGTCGAGTCAAATTACCCCAACTAACCGTGCACGTAATGCATGCGTGATTCGATACGCACACGAGAAATGCGGGACGCATATTGAGGATAAGTGGGGAATGAGAAGCAATTCGCTCAGAGCACATTAAAAATGAATGCAAAGAATGCGGCGAGCATAGAATAGAGCAATTTGCTTCATGAAAAATACCCAGAAAACCGGAGAGCATAATTTTAATTCGCCGGAGGGAAATAGATTCTTTCTTATTTTTTCAACCCTTAAATAACCCGGAAGAAAACTACAAATACGAACTTTTAAATGGGACAATAATACTATTCGCAGTATTGTCTATCCGCATTCTGCATTTTTCACACTATTTTCTTGCATTAAATACACTGAAAATTCCATTAAACGCTAGAAAGACTTTCCAGAAACTCACGTGGAGCAAACTTCATTAGACCTCACCTCAAGATATGAACTCCCAAGCAATTAAGGTACGTTTTTTCGAAATAAGTTCGCTGCACCAGTTCTTGTATTCAGCAATCACCATTTCAACAACAACTGGAGATTTAATTTTTCCAATAGCTGTTGCAGAATTAATATTATCTTTATTTCAAGATGAGGAGATGAGAGAGAATTCAACTTGAAAGTGGAATACTTTAAAATAGGTACTTCAAATAAGGAATTCAAACATTTGTATGTGATATGAAAAGAATATATGCATCTATTCATACATCTGAATAGTTGGTATACAAATTAGGACAGCTTATGCTATTCAGTACTCAGCCATGAAAAATACCTTCGCTAATATCTCCATAATTCTTACATTGACCATGTCAAATATTTCTTTTACGCTTCATACAGACGTTCATTTTTATAGCCAATGCTGCGATAATCAAAATGTATAGCAAAATTTGTATCGTTGACTAAAAACAACTTGGAAACTAAGGCACACATTTGTGAACGTATGACAAATGCAAAACGTAAATTAAATTCGAATATGAGATTTAAAAATAGCATTTTTTTAGCCACCCGATAGAGTGAGGGTGTGATAGAGTGATAGAGTGATGAAATAAGTAAGATACAATCCCATGCACTGAGTCAATGTTTAACTGATGGAGCATTAAAGATACACGAAGGAGTTAAAAAGAACTCCTCAGTTGTTTTTCGGGAATTTTACTAGATACGGATTATGAACCAATGAAAGATAATGGTGTGCTATTAAAGAGAGGAGCATCTCAAGGAATCTCCGACAAGTACACCGGAAAGACGGAGGTTATCGTCTTAAAATATGAGACAATACATTGAAGGAAAATATGTTTACGGAATTTAGAGAAATCACATAACAGATTTTGTAAGAACAAGAGGAACCAGAGAAGAACAATGATGAATGCTTTGAATTTAGAGTACACCAAGAATAATGAGCTAGACATCAAAAGAAATTGGACAGCTATAAAACCAAGAGCCGCTCGAAGACAAACGAAAGCACTTCCTTATTTTTTTCCGGCGACATAGGAGCAGATCAACTGGAAGATGAGGGAGTGGTGGAAGCGGATAGAGAAAGCAGATGGAACGGTGACTCGCAACCCCTAGAACGAGGAGCGTAAAGATTAATGGAAGCGACAGAGAGAAAACACTGCCGGAGACGAAGAGAATGGGGAACAGAAATGGAAGAATAATACAGAGAACTTAAAAGGAGATTTCCGTGGGGGAAAAATCCATTCTATGAAAAATCCACGAACAAATTCCTTCCTTTTGATCTCGTGCGCCATTTCTGAAGCATTGTTTCTTCCTCTTCCGCATTTTAATTTATAAGGCTCGGCTTCCGCAAGCATAAGGAAGTTTACCAAGGGCGGAATGTGCCGCAAAACATGACTAACTCCGCGACCTGAAGACAGTTTTTTTTAACTCTATCCATTTAGTCAAAACTAGCGAAAAAATTATCAAACACTTTGCGTGCAGTACGAGAGCACAATGGCAAATGATAATGTGAAATGCAAACTGTAAAACAAGACCCAAATATTCTTTTGTATCCCACAAAAATCTTATCTTTTCAGAATCTAGCACGGATACATAGTTTCACCGTAAGGAAACCAAACAATAGAACCTGAATTTCAAATACATTATCATTTGAGTGATTATTATTTTAGCAACTACTAATGAAAGATTCATTCCTTATTCATTCTGGTAAGGTATATTTCTGGAATAAAACTTGATCTTCGTAAACTTTGTGGTACTCCCTCACAATTCTATTAACATGAAACTTTTACCACAGATTATTTCAAATTTCTACAACGCCTGTGTTTCGATGGCTAAGCATCATCTTCAGGTGATTATACTAGTACCTTGTTCCCTTACATACTATACTACCATGAGGGAAAGGGGAAGGGGGAACATCACATAAGGGAATGAGATACTAGTATAATCGCCTAAAGATGATGCTTAGCCATCGAAACTCAGGTCGTGTTGAAGTTTGAAATATTCTGTGGTCTGTAAAAGTTTCAAGTAAAGAAATAAGGTATATTTTCTCAAGTATACATAGAGAGACTAAAAAACCTCCTTACCAATCATAAATTGTTCGCCCCAGACGAAATAATGAAAAAGATAAACCCGGATGAAACATTTAAAATAACATCCCACGGCGGCAAGCATCGATGCCAGTCGTTGAATTCTGTCCCGAGAGCATAAATGATCCAATCCGACCGCGACGTTCTTTTTTTATACAAATATTTTCCATTGAAAAGTACACATTTATTTCGCCATTGAATGCCCACTGACCCGTCTAAAAAAACATTTATCCCCTCCCTACATCCCGATATATGATCTGTGGCAAATATCATTTTTACCGGATGGGTCGACCCACGTGAGAGAGCGATGTGATATAATTGAACGGATGAAAACCTGGGTAAGGGTGGAAGAATGAAAGCTAAGAGGAAGGATACGAAAGAGACGGATGGGGAAAAAGCACGGCAAAAAATGAAGAGATGCAAAGGGAGAAAGGATAGGGACGAGCAAAAAAAAAGAAAAGATACGGCCCCACTCCGCCGTAGTTCGTTAACTCTGAATGCTCCTCCATTGCTATGGATCCTCTCCCGCTACGGTCCTTTTCCGACGACAAATGAACTCCGATTTCCCTGTCGCGATTTTTACGAATTGCCGGAGCAAAAGCTCTACACGAGGACGTATTTACTCCGGTACATTTAAAAACAAATGTCCAATACCTACCACTCGTTTCCGCGTAAAAGTTCGTTACAAAACCCTCCTCCTTCTCCTCTTTCCCATGTGATGCTTTCAATGACCCTTGAAAGCAGAGGAAAAACAAATCAACATCCACATCTGGGCTCGTAATTATGTCCTAACAAATAAACGATGTCATCCCGACAAAGTTTCGTGATTTATCCGGAATTTGATGCAGGTGGAAATATTCTACATGTATTGCTAATTCTAATCAATGATCGTGGAATTTCAAACTGCAAGGTTGATCGTAGGAATTCTCGGATAAATGAAACTAAGTCATAATAATGTAATCTAAAACATTGCTCAATGTCAATTCATTATAATGGATCCGAGAAAAGTTTCACTGATTTACCCCAAATTTGATGCAGGTGAAAATATTTTACATATATAAATAATTCTAAATAACGATCGTGGAACTTCAAACTGCAAGGTTGTTCGTATTGATTCTCGGATAAAAAAATTTAGTCTAAAAAATGACATATTAAAAATTGATTAATGCCAATTCGTTATGATGAAGCCCGGAAAAGTTTTACTGATTCACCCAAAAGTTGATGCAAGTGGAAATATTCTAAATATATTACTATTTCTAATCAACAATCATGGAATTTCAAAACTGCAAGATCGTTCGTAAAAATTCTCGGATAAAAGGAATATAGTCGCAAAAATGTCCTGTTAAACATTGCTCAGGGTCAATTCATTATAATACTCTTCAATTTGGTAGTAATATTTATTTTTTACATCCATATTCTGTAAATCTTATAGAATTTGTCAAATTAATGGCAGTCTAAATAAAAAAAGCGAGGATAAATTGTTTCAAACTAGTTTTAAGAGATGCACTGACCTGATTTTTTAAAAATTTTTATTATTTCTAAAGTTATGAAGATTATATTCAATAATGCTACACCTTTTCAGCTGCATTAGTTGTGTTACAATTACCATAATTGTGGAGTGGAATGAGAACTCTAATGCTCGAACTATTTTTATCGGTAAACATTTGTGACAATTATGAATGCAACGAGATCAAAATAATTATTCCCAAAAGTCATCTCTTAGTTTACGTACTTCTCTAATGCTATAATTCACAGAAGAATCAACACTTTCTGAATAAAACAGATCTACAGAATAGAACTACAGAAACTTTCTGAATAGAACAGATCTTTAAAATTAGATCTACATAAGTCCTTTCACTTCACAAAATTACTTCAGAGTTCATGCTATTTGATGGATGGCACTCGAAAGATTAAAATGAAGCATGATTTTCTTCCGTACTATGCCTAATGCGTCACCGTAAGTTGATGTAATGACATAATCTACTTTCTTCTTATCCTTCTACTCTCCTGAGTATCCACAACGTTGCGATACTGCCATTAAATACAACTTTCTGCTACCAGAGGAGTATTCGTTGACTGCAGGAGTAAAAATCGGGTTAAGTATGTTAGAATGGCGCGATATATCCAGACTTAATTTTGTTCGAATTTGTAATTTCTTGAAGTTTAATAATTTCCTTGAGCAATTACAACATAATCCAATTAAGCTAGTCATCATCCGGCAACCCATGCCGCCCAGAGGCCAAATGAACAACTTTGGAGGGTGAGAATGTTTTGTAATACCTCGACATAAATTGAGCATGAGCATATACTTTCCTGGAAAAGAATACGCTTGTATTAACACCTTTTTATCGCTGAAGCATTAGTAAAGGATCATTATCATTATATCGTCGTATAAAGGTTATGAAAAAAAGTTAAATATCCCTGATGGCTAATGGCACGTTCCCCTCACGCATGACACGTTCCCGTGACGTAAAGTAAAACAATTATTTTCGGGATATCTCTTTATCCTTTTGGTTTTTCCGTCTAGTACATGATTTACAAAATTAATTGAAATAATTCAAACTATTAAAAATCTTAAATATTTATGATTCTTACTACATTTTATATACACACGTAAGAAAAGATCGAACTTAAAACGAAGCGAATCTAACAAAAGTCAATCGTGAGAAATGAGAAGATGCGAGGAATATGAGGAGGCCAAGGAATAGAACGAAATAAAGAGAAAGGTGCGGATAATCATAGGCTATCATCGTAAGATAAGAAAAATTTTATTTCCTTTTTCGTAGCTTCTTCATTCTCCTCAGTAACCGCAGCTCAAACGCCAACGCAAAAAAAAAGAAAAAAATCTGCCGTGAGACCAGAGCAGCAAACATGGATCTACGTTGTCGTTATTGGCTTCCAAAATGCGAGCGGTCAATGTTTCCAACTGCTCTCACTCACATCATGGTCGTCCAATATCGATAGTATTCTTCCGTTGATACAGGTCTTCGCATTGTACACAAGTGCGCAATTGATGTGCTTATTTTAGTGTATTATTTTACAAGCATACCATGGGATTTTTAACATTTCGTTTATTTGGCAGTGCATTTGTATCCCAAATGATGACTTGCACCGTATTTTTTTTATTTTCTAGGGTTTGTCATGGCAGTAAATGGTCAGTGAGCACATTAATGGCGAATGTGTTGTGGAAATGGTTGCGAAGACCTGTATCGAAGATGAATACAAGCGATATTGAACGACCTTGGGTCACAGATATCACGACTTTATCTTTGTATTCGAGAACAATAATGATTCGCTAAGGTGGCTGGAGCGGAAATCGTTGGCCTTTGAGAGCATTATTTGATAATATTTCAAGTCAAAAATAAAAATAATAGGGCCACATTTCATTCTATCTATGCGCTGAAACCCACTATACTTGTGGAATTTACAAGAATTATATTTTACATTCTTAGTTTCCAAAGAACTAACGAAGTCGCCCGCTAATGTTCATGCGATTGTGTTAAGTTCACAGTGGATAAATCATTCGCCTGGAAATAGAACCCAGATCCCTCGATTTCGTGCCGAGAGATCCAACCTAATTAAGCTGCTCAGGTGTCCTCTTCCACTGTGAAACTTCGATTCCGAGTCCAGATGAATGATTATTCCACTGTGAGTTTCAAATAATTGGTACAATTATTTTAAGTCCTATACAGAGCATTTTATCACTAGAGTATTCTACAAAATCTCCCCTTTGGCTTACTGTGACACCTATTTGAGTTGGCCACCATTAAATTACTATGAAGCATAATACGTTGCGCGTAGAAGAAAATCTGAACACGTATAATCGAATAATTACGGAGTAAAACCACAAGGCTAAGTGTTTAAAAAGTCAAGGTGGTAAACTTTTTTTCACATTTGTAAACAGATATCCTTTTTACATATTATCATCATCATAGAACAACTTCTATGATGAAGAGAATAAGGGAAGGAAGACCACGTAGGAAGGAGACCACCAGAGAGACCAAGAATGTAATGGAACGAGGAAGTAAAGAGCGACCCAAAGAAAAATGGGAGCAGAATTGGAGATGGCAGAGGACAGAAATTCTCGGAGATGATTTTTTGGCAAGGCCAAAGACCTGCTTGGTTCTCAATGGCCCCAGGAGTAAGAGAGTAAGTAAGAGTAAACAGATGTCACTTGAGAAGAACGTATAAGCAAAGTTTCAAAGATATCTGTGCATGAACGAATATTTCAAACAATTCCTAAAAGCAGCAACAAAATTACAATAACCAGAGCGTAATACGTTGTAAAAATTCCGAAATAACACCCCCACAAATGAATGATTCTCCATTACAGAAATAAATGCCGAGTAATGAGGTACACACATGCAAAAAAAAATACGCTTGGCATCGGAAAACGGTGAGACGATATAGAAATTGAATAGAAAACAATTGTATTGTCCGGGGACAAAGTCCCTTCGGACATTGTATTAGTTTACATGCCTTCATGAGGAGTGGAATACAAAGACAAAATACAAAGCCTTACAAAAAAAAGGAAAACAAACAAATAACTTTCAAGTCAGCAGAGAGATATAAAATGAGCGAGGTAAATGAAAATGAAAAAACAGTCTCAATATGAATAATCGAAATAGTATGTTAAAACAAAAATGTACAATATTTAATACCTATTAATAAGAAAAAAATGAAAAGCAAACAAACGAATATTTTATAAGACAGAAAAACAGCAAATGATTATAGTGAACAAGTAACATGTAACAATATCATCTCATATCATTTTGTATCATTTGGAGGAGGAAAGGGAGAGGAAAAGGGAAAATGGAAGTGAAATGGGGTGGAACGGTCTTAAGAGTAGGAAGGAGTAGAGGAGGATAGAGAAAGACCAAGAGATGAAACCAGCAAGGAGGCACGCACGAGTCTCCATTGGGAGGTTGACTGGTTCGCCTCCACCAAGTGGGGTTGCCAGAGTAAATAAGATGGTTGTTGTTGGTTTCCGAGGCACTACAAAAAGGCTCCTGCTGGCTGCCTCCCCTCCTTCTCTCCTCGAAGGAAGGAAGAGGGAGGAAGGGAGAGAGGATGGGTTGAGCTGTTTCAAACCCTCACTCCCCCCCCCCTCCCCGTCCACTCCCCATTCCCTCAATCCTCACCAGCCCACTCCTTCTTCACGAGGTTGAGTGCCTCTCCGTGACCACGTCAAGGGATCACGCGTGATTTCCACAGCCGTCACTCAACCGAGAGCAAATGAGTAAGAACACGTACGCGTACACGTTGCTCCGTCTCGTTTTCCCGCCAAAATGGTCACTTGCAGCCAACCTGAGGATAATCAAGTATGGTCTTCGTATTGAATACATGTCTTCGTTGCCTCAAGAAAGACACGGCGTGTAATTGAAGTGAGCACGACAGATATAGTAATCAGACTTACAAACTATTAAGCGCTGAAGACACAATTACGCTGCCGAAAAGCATGGGCGTTTATTAACATCAAACAAATTTTTGCCATATAACATCCCACCTTAGCACAATTTTCACCGAGTTGGGCGCGTCTGGTATAGAGACGGTAAATCTGCTCATTGTTGGGAACTCGTTCGCTCTGGAGCAGCCCTTTTTGTGACCCGTTCCTTTTTTCTCGTTCACCGTTGCTTATTTATTGGTGAACATATATTTTTATTTTTCAAATGTTCTTGGTGTTTAAAAAAAAAGCAAAACAAATTAGAAATAATATGTATACCGTAATGATGGCGTTTAACAATGTTGGATGACATAAAAGATGGAAGGTAATATCATCAACTTTTACATGATTTCGTAAAACGCTTTCATTTATATAAAGAAAAAGAGTACTTCTAATTGCATCGCTAGCAATAGCAGATGAATTTAAGGTAATAACGGACCGAAAGGAACGATGGAACGAAAAGAACGAGGGACCGACGGACCGAAAGGAACGGTCGTTCAATGGAAGTCGATCCTCAGTCCTTTCGTTCAGTCCATGGACCCGTTCCTTCAGACCCGTTCGTTCGAGAACGACCCACCTCAAGTCTGGTATTGACCCAAATCAGCATGTAAATTGTAATAATCTGTGAATCGCAATGATATTAAATGACAATATTGAACTCGCATATTAAACTGCTTGAAAATTTTTCGTTTAAAATTCCGCTGGAAAACACTAATGTGAATAGTGAGTGTATATAATCGTTTAGTCATCACGCGTCTCTATGTCCTCGGCTGGACGAAAATACAATAATCGGGCATTTTACCTCGGAGAATAAGGAAATGAAAAAGTCTCATTATCTTCATTTCTATCTCATATACACGCTAACTTTGTGAATAACAAAGGAGTAAATACTTGAAAGAATTGCATTTTTTGGGGCCATAGTTGAAAAATAACCCTAGTTACTCTTCGCAGCAGGAGGTTGAAATGATTTTGGCGTGGTTGAATTTGTGGCCAGTCGATTACACAGGCCAGTAAATTTAAGGGTCTCGAATACTTTTTTGTTGCAACTTCCATTTCCGATGTAAATTTATGCACTGAATCCGAATCTGCTCTCAAAAATTGCCTATCACGTCAGGATCTTGGGATATTCTAAATTGAATGGGTCAAAATGAAAATTTTTAGGTCATTTTGAGCTTGAATATCTCTGAAACCAAAGGTGATAGAGAAATTCGGCAAACGGAATCGGAGACTGTGTTAAGTATTGAATAAAATACAAATATAAAACCTACGAAAGTTTTTTTTCCCAGAACCTGTACGCAAATTTTAAAGTTCGTGAACTCAAAATTATAGTAAAGTTGAATCATAATAAAGTTGTTGATAGTAAAGTTAAATGTGAAAGCCTTTATAGGTTTCATAATTGTATTCTATTTACTTTTTATCACAGAGTCCGAATGCGTTTGCAGAATTTCTCTATCTCCTTTGATTTCAGAGATATCCAAGCTCAAAATGACCTAAAAATTGTCTTTTTGACCCTTCAAAGTTAAAATGTCTCAAAATCCTGGCGTGATAGGCAATTTTCTTGAGGAAATTCGGATTTAGCGCACAAAATTACGTCGGAAATGGCCCTTAACATTATAAAATCATACCCTTGCTGGTCTGTGTTATCATATTTAATGCAAACGGCTTCATAAGTTTACCGCAAAATATGTTTCCGTGTTTCCATCTTCTCACTCCCTCCCCAAGTCCTGTCGCCTACCTATTCCCCCTCCTTATCCCCACTCTATGCTGCGGATGTCTATGACTTACCAACGTCAAAAGGTATCACCCCAACAAGGGCGGGATTGCGATCAATATCCCATGACGTAAAGGAAAATGACGGTAGCGTCCGCGAATTTTGTTCATTGTCATTCAGTGAAGTCAATTACAATGGCTGGGCGTTGACTGTGACGTTGACGTACGATGAGTGAACCTTGCCAAAGTCTAACTTTTCCGACACGCTTTGTCCCCGTCAGCCAATAAGAGAAGTAGTTCCGTTTTCACTAAGTTTCGTTTTCGCAAAATCCATCTTATCTTTTCACTCTACAATAAAACATAATTCCTCCTCATAACTCCTCATGATGCAGCATTAGTCGACAACTTCTTGTGATGTATCCGATATTTCTATTTAAAAATATAAAAAATAGCTCTCATTTAACCGCTAACAGCTCCGTTATCAAAATCGTTCAGCAATATCACTGATTATCCCGTCAATCGTCATCCTCTCCTCGTTAACGGGAAACTGAACGCCAACATCCGCTTCCGTCACGTAAGGAGACGTCGATCGTATTCCCCCAAATAGAATATTCCTTTCAAGTAATCACTCAAACTGCGATAGGTGCAGGTTGTTTAAATTTAGTCATATTACAAGAGCTGAAGCAGGGATAAATCGCCCCATCTAGGACAGCAACGATGACAGTTTCTTCGCAAAGTTGAATGTAATTCACCTGTCATTGCTAGGAACTACCGCCATAAATTTTTCCTCTGTCATCGAAAAATTCGGAAAACTTAAATTTCTCATCACTTATTTTTCATTTCTGAAGTACTTCTGGCACAGATCAAGTTTTGAAGTATATATTGAAACACTAAGCACATGCCGATGTTCTACCCTCGCAAGTGGCAGCAAATTATATCCGAAAAAAGTGGGATGACACTCTTGAAAGGAAATAAAACTGATTGAAGGCCAGCCTTAAAGAAAACTGAGAGTGAAGCACAGCCCGTAATTGGTAGATGCGTTGGCATGATGAAAACTGAAGCCATATTTTCAGCTCAAAATTGTATGGGTTAGCATGAGAGAACGTGGGATTTCCTCACGCGTTAAAACTTATCACACACCTTTTTTCTTTCTTTCCGATTAAATTATTTCTCGACCAAAACCAACATCTATTACAAACCTAGAAAGTCTCGAATCATCCTCAATCGAAACCTTAAATTTAGGTGGGTACCATTCCCTCCTAATCGGCCTGGCAACCTTGAAATTCGTCTAACTCTGATCCCGTCGCCCCTGAAGGTTGGTCCAGCAGAAAAAATATGAAAAGGGACGCTGAATCTCATTCTCTTGGAAGGCTGTGGATGGAGTAAACATAAGATCTTCAGATGCAGAAATGATCTTGGAATTACCTTAACTTCTGATATAACGTGGGAAACACACAAAAAATATGCGGCACAGCATTATAGAAACTAGGTTTTGTTAAGCGTATTATAGGAAGGTCCTCGGATGAAAATGTTAAAGAGAGATGCTGCTTCGCTCTGGTAAAGCTAAACCTCGAATACGCCGCGAGCATTTGGGAACCTGGTCATAAACATTTAACCACAGAATTAATAAAATACATTTATAACTATTATATTAGATTATTAGCGTGTTATTAATACATAAATTAATAACACGCTAATGCGGTGGCTCGCAGTGTAGGAAGTACATGTAGAATTTTTGAGGATCTACGAACGAGCAACGATGATACCTAAACGAACTTAAGCAGGTTAATTCCATTGAGAAAAAATCATGCCATGCCAAAAGAAAATGATTATATGAAATACTGACTCAGTGACACGCACTATTTGTGTTGTTTTCTAGAGCCATCGTCTATAAAAGAGGGCAGGAGACTTGACATGCAAAAAAGAGGCATTTTTTTACGAAAAATGACCCAACTAAAATTGTTATCGCGCGAAATTTATATAGTTATTCCAATTTTTGCTTCTGGGAAATAAAACTCATCTGCATTCAGTTATAAAATAATAACATAATCGCGGCCATACTGTAATCAATACGTGTGTTTCCTTCAAATTCTTTGCACAACTGATCCCTTAAACATGGTCAATCACCAATCCTACGGTTTAAGGATTCCCCAGAGCTATAACGTACTTGAGGATGCATCTTCTTTTAATACATGTCTCAACAATCAAGATTATACTTCATATTATATAAATCCGAATTACGAGATCACTATGCACCTTTTTATTTTCCAAACAGTTAACTTTCAGTGGGAGACATCCCGTGAATTTCTCCGATATTCGAGGGTTCGATTCCAAAACCCAATAAAACCATTTAACAAAAAGCTCTCGTACCCAGGAGTACCCATCAGATATACCTTCTTCTTCAATTCCTCAAAGCATCCTACAAATTCCTGTTGAAAGAGGTCACCGGATCAGCTTGATTATTTAAAGCATGCGGAGCGCATTCGGGGAGCCTAACGTCGAATTTCAAATGGGCAACCTATCACATCAAGATGATTTTCAGGCATCGGCTGCATGATTACGTGATTGCTTCGTGCGGATTTTACCCTCATATGGATCTTCAAACTTAGTCATTTCATTGAATTAACGGCTCCGCAGAGGCACTAACTTTATTTTCTTGTAGTGGTCAGTATTTTATTTCTAAAAGCTTTTTTGATATTTTTACCGTTACTGGCTTGTTTTCATTCGTTTAAGCCATACCCTACGGAATATATTTTTGAGAAACTACTTTGAATGTAATGCATTTGCTTTATTTTTACGAGATATTAAATTCAATCCATGCAATCTTATATCCAACAACAGCACCAGGGAATTTTTTGGCAATTTTTAATTGGCAGCTATCACGCAGAAACTGTGAATGATACTTTAAATAAGGTTTAATGGCTCAACATTTTCGATGATTCTAACCGTTTTCTTGCCACAGTTTGTAATGAGAGTGTTTTGCCTTTATTATTATCCCCTTTATCGGGACGGGACTTTATTTCATCACTTTGATAAAAATCTAAAATGCAGCGTATCAATATATTTATCTACATGTATTTTCTGTATCCTTTTCAGTTAGCGCATCCGTAAAAATTCATCTGATAGGTGTCCTACATACTTTTTCCCTCCTCATTCTTATTATTCAAGTCAGTGTTTGTTGGTAAATACAATTTTTAAGTGGTTCCACCATTAATTATTATACTCATCAAGATGAAGTTTGACCTACGATTAGCGATCATCTGTTAGTGATTTTTTTAAAAGCCATGCAACTTCAATTTTGGCAGTAATGTCAAAATTAAACCCACTGGACCCAAACGATGAGGCGAAACAGGCGAGGGTTTTCAAACGAGAATCCGCGGGGAGGCGTAGAGAGAGAGTGAGAGAAATATGCCAAGGTTGGCAGCCCTATTTAAGACTTGAAAAAGCAGAAGCGGCACACAATCTCTCTCTTTTTCTCTCTCTCTCCTTCGTATTCCTTTCTCTCGTCCGCTTCGCGCGACCAATGGGTCGTCGACACCGCTTTCCTCCGTTTTTCCTCACATCCCTTCCCCACTCTCTCCTCCTCTTCCTCCCCCAGCCTCCTTAAAACCTTAGTCCACCTCCCTCGTTTACTATCCCCCCGCTGCTCTTCCCTTCCCCCGGCGTTGAGCCTCCCGCCCCTCCCCCTCTTCTCTTCCTTTTTTCCTCTTCCACTCTTTCGCTCAATGCTCTCTCCCTCTCTCTCTCACTCACTCGCTCGCTCGCTCTTTTCCAGCAATCCCCTTTTAAACTCTCTTTTCTACCTTTTTTATGCACACACTCCACGTCCTCCCAAAGGGCGTCTTCTACAGGTTTTCAAAAAGATTCCTTCTCCTCCTCTTCCATGAAGGAGATTTATTATTATTATTATTATTTTTTGTTTTCGGACTCGAAAGTTTTATTTTAATCTGTCCATCTGGGAAGAAAATCTCCCCTCTCATATTTAGATATATACCATACCTGTTTCCTAAAAATCAATTTCAAATACGTCACGAATGGACACGTTCCCAAGAAAAGAAACTAGACACGTTCGCTTCGCATTTATAGAGCACCAACTGATGCACAAAACGTTTTATCGCGACTATAAGCCTTGAATTATTAAAAAAAGATGGATAATTTATTTTGCACTGGAACATTTTTCCGTGAGTACAACAAAAACTACAAGACATTTTCCCAATGTTTAAATATAACTAGCAGGCAGCTAGCCTGCTCACTCCGGGAGCAGGAGTGTGTACCCGCAGGAGGTAAGTGTTCTAGTCTAAAAATAGCTCCTTGGTGAAAATGTTTTTTTCATTCACTGTTCTCCTTTGTTGTTTTAAAGCCATTTTAATAGGAGAGAACCGTGGGTTTCTTTTGTTTCAACCTTTACCCTCTTCCACTCTCCCTTTTAGCCTTTCTCCCTTGTCACTGTGTTTCCCAGCATTTGGTTGTTGCAACCACAACCCAAAAATGATCCATTTCATCTCCAAATAACTTACACCTTTGCACGGCTGGTGACCTAACACCCTCTACCACACGCCCAAGCAGCTGCTCTTTTGGATCTTATTTAAACTAACTAAATACACTCCTTTTAATTCATATCTCCATTTCATCTTCGAATCTTACACCTTTGCACGGTTGGGAACCCAACACCCCCTGCCACACGCCCAAGCAGCCGCACTTTTGGATCTTATTTAAACTAAATAAATACACTCCTGTTAATTTTTGTCTGCATTTCATCTCCAAATATCTTACACCTTTGCACGGCTGGTGACCTAACACCCCCTGCCACACGCCCAATAAAAATCCAACACTACCACCAAATCATGAAAACAGAGATTCCACATTCAACGCACCAAACCTCACTCTTCTACTCAAATATTAACAGAAAGAAACAAAACGGATACAGAATTACTGACACGCTACACAATTAATATATATAGACAACAATAGAACATTCAATTTTTATGAGCATGAAAACAAAAAATATACAAGCTGACATATAAAATTTGGGTGATAGATGCATGTACATGGAGAGGAGAAAGTAAAACTTATTTGCTAAATAACATATAATAAATAGGGTATTTAAATTGGTTCAGAGACTGCAGTTTCAAGTCTTCGGGTTGGGAGTTCGACAGTTTTGCACCTACTCTTGGAATGACTTATAAAAGGTTACGGTGCGGTGTTCAAGGTGGTATAGATATTGAGATGATAACCTCGTGACTATTGTGAGAGTAGATGGTGAGACTTGGAAGAGGTTTAGGAAGTCTTGAGGTTGCTTTTTTATGGAAATTACGCCAAAAATACACTCGAACATCAAATGATTTTCACTACGGACGTCTGCTAACACAAGTTCTTGCAGAGTAGTTGAAAATCAATAATGATAATATTAAGCGTTGTAGACGCTTGGTGCGCTATTTTTTGACGAAAGAGCCCACCCAGAGAACGTAAAAATATAAAAAGCAAATTTGCCCCAAAATGAACCTAGAGTAGGACGACAATGGATCAGCAAAAGACTTGGGATGAATTCATTATGAGGGGATGGTATTCTAACGCGCAAGGTCCAAAACTACATAGATAATAAAAGAAAAACAGACAAGGATTGAGTTAAAATCCGATGGCTATATAATGGAAACTGTGAGCAAAAGAAAAGGTAGGATAACTTAAGATGAAATATTCAAATGAAAAAGACTATGATTACAATCTAATAGGTTGATGGGAATGATACAAAAGTAAGCCAAAGATATTAGGTGAATTTGGTAAAATATCGTAGAAAGAACAGTGTCTGATAACAATAAAAAACGGAAGAGCCATTTCGCCAATAACTGATTAATTACAAACCAAACTGGTAATATTTTATGTGAATATTGAGAACTTGATTATGTTTAATAATTTCACGTTCACCATTTATTTAATGAGGAAATTCCAATAGATTTAAAGGAGAACTAATCATTCGCAAATGTTACGGAACGAGAGGTGGTTAGCCTTATGTCATGTGATTCGCTACAACTTCACTTGGAGAGTACATCCGTTCATTTCTTTAGTCGTATTATTTGGTATGATATGGATATGTGACCCACTTTTCGCACGGTAAATAGTAATTAAATGAAAGGCATTTACTCAGGACTAGTCCTGGATGCTATATAAAGATTTTAGTACGTATGATTCAGCATAAAGTAAATTAAAATTCCATAACTAGTGCTTCACAGCATTTTAGAAATTAATACCAACACGCACGTAGAGGAATTGCAAGAACGTTTGAGTGACGAATCTTAAAGTGGAAGACCTAGAAAATTGACAATAATTGGGGGGGAAAAGGGAATATGTACACCAAAGTTATTAGCAACCAGATCTAATGCACAGCAGATAAATGCATCCTATTCATAAAAAGAACTCAGCTGTACCGATTTGAAATATAATAACAATATAATTTTTTTCAAAATGTGGTGAATGTCATTAAATTATAATGAAATGATAGAAAGCCGTTTGCAATGAAAAAATACACAACCAAAGAGTTTTTTAATAGTGAAAAAAATATTAATAAAACGAAGTGTATGCATTACTCCACGGCTTGAGGTAACTGTCGATTATGTATTTTGATCCTCTATCTGGAACGTAATTTCTCCTAGCAGTTGAAGATATGGTGAGACGGATGAAAAACAAGCAGACAAAGTGAATAAAACTAAATATGCATCGAGTTCGAGCAAATAATGCATGCGCCATGTATTACAGAAATGATGGTTAGAGAAGAAAAGGTCATGTATGCACGTAATTTCCGTTATGGATTATGAAGTTCATTTTGATGCAAGAGAGCTATGAACCGACAAAATAATTGGGTAACTTCCCAGCGTACTAATCATATCGTATTCTAACAGTAGGAGGAATTTTACCTCCTCTTAAGCGTTTTAGGGCACGGATATATGATACGTGTTTCGATATTTTTCTTCAGTTAGAAAACTGTAGGTTTTACGTTGTCCCGCAACTAACGTTCGTTAAACTAACCAACGACCAGTGGAAAAAACACTAGAGCTCGACCTTTATACGGAACCCAAACTTTCACTCAACCTGAAGTTAACGAAATGGCTACTTCATTTGTAGATAGCATTAACCAAACGTTATAAAACGGCTCCTAAGAGGTGATCTTCAGCTCTAAAAGCGTTATTCGTCACATGATTATTTCTACACATAACGGAAAACATATCAGAAGAGCAAGTAAATAAAAGAAAATCGCAAGTGAGTATTAATCAGAACTTTGGAGTAGAAAGGGATGTCTTCCCATTCGAGGCCATTTCTAACAGCCTTTTCCATTCGTCTTTATCAACCAATCTCCACCACTCTCAGGATACCTGGATTTCAACTGAAGTGAGCATCAAAGAACAACATTGATAAAAAAATTGTAGTCCAATACCCAAATTCCCTCACAAAAAATTGTTTGATCCTTAACAAATGCTTCATTTTCATATATTTATTTGATCATTTTATAATCTCTAATTTTAGTAAGCGTATTATACACATGTTGATTTAATTATTTTGTTATGTGAACTAGTTGAAACTCCTGAACAGAGAGTAAAAAATAGATAACACCTCAGTCGACAGTAAGATAAAGCAAAATAGTAACTTCAGGGTAGTCACTACAATTCATGATCTCAATAAAGTTGGGCCATTTTTTTATATTCTCCACAATTGAGATTTAAGAAAAGAAAGTTATCTGAGAGATTCATCCTGTTCATACCACAATATATTTTTATGAACATGTACAAAAATATGCATATTTCAATCGGGGAGTTTAACAAGATCAAGTAACTACGTCAGAATCAAGAGGAATTCACGAATTTCTCAAGTATTTAGCTATTTTTCAGTGTTTTCTCGATATCATGGAGAGTCGCAACCCTGAAAACACGCTAAAGTGCTCATTTTTTTTTCACTCACATCATCTCCCTGGTCCTCCTTCCACGGTAAAAGAGTATTTCCCGCTTCATTTTTACTGCATACTACTCAGATCGATTCTTTCGACAGCAAAATGCCTTACTCTTCTTAAATTCACCCCCAAGAAATCTCCTTCTCCCCGCTTGCCTCCTCTAGTCTAGTATTTAATATCCCTCCTTACATCCTCCTCCGCCCTCTCACTTTCCCCATTCCAAGATAGTGCATGGATCAGGTCACATTTAAGGCACCCGGCTTCATAATCCTCTAACAAGTGACCGGCGAACAAGCCGGGTATTTACTAAGTCTTCCGGGCTGACTCCTGTTCCGCATTCCATCGCTGTTTTGAAAAAAATTGTGGAATGCGATTACTCCGCGATGAGTCTCACCCCACACCCTCAGTCGAGAGGGTTGCAGTTCCTCCATTACGACGTTCTTGCCCTTGAGGTCCCCTCTCTTGACTGACGGCAGCGGGAGAACGCGACCAGAGTCAGAGAATTGCGTTACCTCACGTGACCCAGCCCATGGTCTCTAAATTCATCGCACAGCTCCAATTTACAATACATATTGCGAGGCTATTTAACAAATTAATTAAGTTGAATTTAGAACATGGGACGCATTGGAAGAGTATTCGATCAGAGCACAAGATTCGTTCTTGAATATTGCTCCCTCATCTCGTCTTCTGGTCCATTATCAACGCCGATACGTCTCATTGTTATCTTCCTCGCTATTTTCCGTCACCCATCGCCAGTCACTAACTAAATTATCAGGTGAGAAAAATCTCACCCGGTCTTCTGGTCCATCGTCAACGCTGATACTTCTCAATCATATCATTCACCAAGGGTTGAAATTCGCCATAAAAATCACTTGGCTTGACCTGGGTTCGAACCCGGATCTCCGAATTGCCGGTCATGTGTGTTAGTCAGTTAAACCACCTTTCTTCGAGACAAACTTCTAGGGGTGATTTATGTTAACTGTATGTTCACGAATATCGTCTCATGTGCTACAATGTAGATTTAAGGCGTGAACATCGAGTTCGCATTAATCCCCTTCAAAATTCGCCTTGAAGGAATATGGTGTAACTGGCTAACACACCTGACTGGGAATTGGGAGATTCGGGTTCGAATCCCGGTCGAGTCAAATGATTGTTTCATGAGGATTTTCAACCCTTGGTGTATATGCACCCGTGCGAGTGACTTCGTACAACATCATTTGTTAATACAATGATTGGAATCATCTAATTGACATCTTTCTCGCCATTGTCCATCATTCTTCGCCCCACTGTAAGAAACTTATCGGGTCAGAAATAATTTCCCCACGAATTCCATACATACCCGAAAATCTGAATCTGAATTTGCTGAATTATATTTCAATGTTAATTTATTTGTTACAAAAAAATTATCTCCAATTACCTTCTGATCTGATTTGAAAGGAACCTCTCTGTTCCTTTCAAATCGACAACCCTGTATATTTTCCAAATTTCTGACATTTGGTATCCCTTTTATTCAGGCTTACCAGGGATTTTGGATTATCGACCTTCTCTTGGTGCCTTTCTATGACCTCCTTTAACTCTTTCTTGTAAGCTTTTTTATCACTTGTGCTCATTTTACTGTGGTTAAAGAGACATTTGCATGACTTTTTAGTGACTCTGGTTGTTTTCCCTAGCAAAATGTATAAAATACATTTATATGCCGTATCCACCAATACAAAAGGTCATCGTGCTGTTTTTGGCCACAACTAATTATTTTTTAAATTTATAAATAAGGATTAGAAGGGTCCAGATTTATAAAAAACATGCCATGAGAATTATTAAGGTGAAAGACGGTTAATCAATAATCTATTATTTAAATTCATTCCAACACAAAAAAATGAAGGAAGAAATAAATAAGAATGATAAGCATATCTAGAATTGTACAGGAAAGTTCACCTCTTGTACCGAGGGTAATATCAGCCTCCCCCGTCCACTGACGGCGCCGATTGAGCACGCGCTATCGTTACATTTCGAATGCGCTCATGAGCGCAAAAATGTGGTATTCATTCCTCAAATGTCGTCACGAGCTTTAAATGACTAGTTTTAATTCTTGGAGTGCGTTCTTAGAACAGTAAGTGTGTGCGCTACACTTATAACTGCACTATAAAAAATGAGCAGCTTCCACTGTGATCAGTGACCATAATAGTGGTAGCTGCTCATTTTCTCATAGTACAGTTATGTTCCGTTTCTACTATATCAGGCCTGAAACCACGGGTTATGTACTATTTATCTAGATCAGTTTGCGTTTGCGAAGATGAATCCACGAATAAAAATATTTAACAACCCGTCATTCGTCTCTGTCATGGCTAAGATGCATAGAGAACGCAGAATTAAAACTATTATTTTCGTCGGCTGGTCTCATGCTATCACTATTAGGACAGCCCGGGTAAGACCGAAACCTTCAGGTATTTTAATTCTTATAATTTTCATTAAGACAGCGACCTAATTTTTTATGTGACACATCAACAGTTCATGATATAACCTATCGATTGAATGTATGGTTTTGGAAAAATTAAATTAAAAAAATTAAAGGGGGAATAAGGGGGAATACTTTATGGATAAAAAAATTTTTTCTCGTAACCTCTGCCATCTCTCAGACTTACCACATGTACTGGGGTAATTCCGACGTAATGCTAACATAGGTATACAGAAAGAAACAAAGCATTAACTTTAAAAATTAGTATTTTAGTAACATAGCTTTAACACTAGAACATCCGAAGGAGCCATTATGGCTCCTTTGGTTGTTCCAGTGTTAAAGGTCACGAGGGCCAATTTGGTTCCATTTGGTCACATGAGAAAATTTGGTTCCATTTGGTCACGTGAGCCAATTTGGTTCCATTAAGGACCGTGAATTTCATTAAGTTTTTAAAGCGTAGAGTTTTCTACAAACATCAAACAACTATGTATTTATTTGCTTCTTTACATTGTACGATCAATGGTATCAAGGTAAGTTAACTTCGATAATCTGCTCCTTTCTTCCATTTACAATATCACCACACATATGTGGCATTCATTACACGACAATTTCTTTGAAATTACGCCAAGAAGCTGAAGAATCCAACATTCCCCAACCATGTTATGACTGTGTTTACATTGTATCCATTCAGAGTTTCAGAAATCAATTGCTCAAATAATTGGGTAATTGCTAACATCGCTTCACACTGGCAAATATATTGTCCTAATAGGATTTTCATCATTCAGTCCAATTCAGTCTTCATTTTTCGCCGTGAAATCTAGATCGGTTCGCAAGAGAAACGTGTTTTTTTCCGGCAATGTCTTTGAAGCGACGCTTACAACCTGAAGACATTATTAGCTTCTAAGAAAAAATTTCTGAAGATCGATCAGAAGTTGAAGATGATTCACCTAACAGTGACGACGATTCAGACTGTGATGATTATAACCAGGAGAAAGGCATCTCAAAGTTCCAACTTTTTTTAATGTGCCTGTATGGAATTGTAAAGTAGCTAAAATGTGAGTGAGTTATTATATATACCAAATAAAAATCATATTTCTAAAGTTATTTCTTTAGTTCAGTTAACCAAGTGCATGATATTAGCGACGGAGGCAAAATGGCTCCGTTGGCTGTTCCAGAGTGGTAGAGAAACTCGGCTGTCCTAGTGTTAATTACACGATCCAAAAGTATTTAAAGTTATAAATAATGAAAACACCACAAATTGCATATGTTGAATAGGAGTATAAAGTATGTTAAACAATTATGAAGGAATTCAGTTTCTGCTCTCAGCAAGGTATTACTGGTAAAAGAGAGAAAATGCGGTTACATTCTACTACTCCGGAATTCTTGGATTAAATTAATACTCTGCAAATTCATGTCAAATTATATCAGATACTTTTCATTCGAAATTATATAAAATCCGGGATGAAGGTTGTCTTAAGTTTTCCAGGTTTTACGCTATCCTGCAGGATTCCTCAGATCTAAGGGCAACCATTCACGCAGTTGATTAAACTATTTAAACTAAACTAAACTTTAACTAAACTAAAACTTAAAAAAACTAAAAAAGCAGCAACTATTGATGTGTCACACCAAAAATAACATGACTTTATTAATGCAAATTCGAAGAATAAAAATGCTTAAAGGTATCTACCTTTCCCCGGTCCATCCTAATAGTGAGAGTATGTGATCAGCCTATGAAAAAATTTGTTCCGCATTCTCTATGCATCTTCTTAGCCACGACGGAGACGAATGACAGGGGATGTTTCACAATTTTTATACGAGGATGAGTCTTTGAAATAGTAAACCGATTTAGAACTGTAGTCGGAAGAAACAACCTTCATCCAAACCCCGCGGAAGTCTGAATCACAACCTTAGATCCCGGATTTTGGTACTGCCCCGGAAAGGCGATTGGGCAGATGATTGTTGTTTGGGACTAAGCTACTCACAGAAGGGATAGTTCACCTATATCAAACTGTTCACGACAGAGTGCACTTTCTAGTTATCTAATGGGAGTACACCTAAAATAATGTAATAAACATAACGTCTTCCTTATTGGAGCCAGTTTTTACATAAAAAATTGAAATAGTAAACTTCTCATCAACACAAGAGGACCACCACCTTTACTCAGCACAAAGACACTGAGTAATAATTGCGGCGATGCCCACAAGGAAGTAGTATCATGCAGGTGCTTATATCCTTCAGAACTAGGAGCATCCAAGGGTGTCGGTATTGTCCGGGGTGTCGGGATTTCCTCAGTCAACCCTATCTCATTCGTCCTCCCCAAAAGCTCCCACATACGAGACAGCAATCCCCCCCCCCTTCCTCCCCCCGATCTATCTGTACTCATACGTTACTCTCTTGAGCCTGAGTAACGGAGGGAGTGTGTCTTGATTGGCGTCTGAGAAGTTTGTCTCCACTGTCAAAGGAGGGTTCCGCTAATTAAAGGGCTGGGTGCTAGATTTGTACCGAGTGTAATGAATACGTACGCGCTTTCTCATGAGCGCATGTGCACCAGCGATGAGATGAAGAACGGTTTGGGAGGCACAAGAATTAATATGGTTAGATAAATATGTACATCATTACCGATCGTTATGCATCCCAGAGAAAGTGCACCGCGTAAAAGAGGGGAGGTGGATAGGGTGGGGGGTGACAGGGGATATATAACTGTAGAGTTTGACTCACACGGGTGCAATACGAATGCGCACCGGGGAATGTTGTTGACACAGCATCAATATGTGATCGCATCGCCCTTCGTTTGTTATTCAAGACACGCAAAAGCACGAGTTTCTTGCATAAATAACATAGCGAGAGGAATTATAAAAAAACGCAGTGACATCCGCAGTGCACCTATACATTTTCATTCCCCCATTCATAATCAGTTTATAGAGCGCATTAAAAACTTGTATTTTTTACTCCTGTTTATATTTTCTTCGTGCATGCATGTCCCCCGTTGATGAGTTCATCAACGATTCAAAGCGAGCGTCGTCATGGGTACGGCACATGCAGTTGATGGTTTCATAACAAATTTTTAAGCCCGCTCCAATTTCTATTCGGATGCTCGCCATAAATTTATGATAAAGGGCACACAAATTGTCAACATAATCCATCTCTTTGCCAATATAGCTGGTACACAAGAAAGTTCCGGGAAACAACAATAGCGGTTGTTCACGTAGGATGGACAAATTTCCCTCGTACATAAATAAAATATATGCTGAAGTAGGTACGTTTACGGTGATATTTAAGTTGGAGTAAAAAAATAAAATTACCGCTGATACTTAAGTATTAATACTGCTACCGGAGCAGAGTACTCACGACCTTGGCTACTGACGATGAATCAATAAACACTACATCTGGGTCGGCCCACATTAACTACCAGCAGAGAACGGCGGCGGAATTGTACGTGAATAGGAAACTCGTCTATGTAAAGACTGACAGCTAATAGCATACATTAACAATAAGACATTGATAAGAGTGTACATGTTAAAATTTCTATCATCATCATCATCATTAGTCGTTCTATCCTATGATTGGTTGACTACAGCCCTCCAGCTTTCCCTATCTAAAACCAGTACCGTAACTCCACAGTGCTTCTTCCCATGCACCACCCTCTTTATTTGTCTAATTTATTTATCCCTTGGCCAAACTCTGGATTTTTCCCTCTATTTTTCCTTTCTTGCTAACATCCATTGTGCCTCATGGTGTGTCCAATCATTCTTGTTCTTCTTTTCAGTAAATTGCGCCGTATGGTACTTATCTCTTCCACTTTTCGTTTATGCATGTACTACTTCATTTTTCATTCCATGCGTCCATTCGATAGAAATAGGAATATGGAATTATTTACGATACATTGCCGTCTCTTGGCGAAGAACCATAACTTATTGGGCAACTAACTTCACAAAGAATTCTCTTTGTACGTGCCGCTAATACCAGACCAGATTTTTGGACACAGTTACCGCGTGTCTTCTCCTATTTTTGACAGGAAATAAGAGCGTAGGGAAGCCAATTCTGGGGGACTGAAAAGTGAAATAATATCAACCGCGCGGTACAGGCATCACGAGGGGAGCAATCAAATAAAGGGATCAAGACTTTACTACGCAGCGCTGCGAAAGTCTCATCACATCTAAAATCAATTCATCAACTTGACTAATTGAATTTTCAATGTAGCTACCTACCAATTAGGGCAACAATCAAAGGAATTTACAAGGATATGTGTACTGATGCACAGTGAAGTTAACGCTGACGCGAAATTAAACACTTTTGGGGTAACGAGTAAACGTTTGGACTCACGTAGTGATAACCAAGTAGGCCAAACACGAGGAGAATATTGCTATTTACGTTTTAGAGTCGTACATTGATTGTAATTATTAATCCTACCACCACCTATATCGTCCGCTTGAAATGTATGTGTATATATGTTTAACCGGCTGGGATCATTCCGTTGAAATGAGATAATTTTTACGGGAGAAATCAAATTGAAATTCCATTTTCGAAGCAATATCTCATTCGTGCGACTATAGTGTCCGCCACCCTTTACAACTCACTTTAATATGTGCTCATGATCACTTTGCTGAAGAGAATTAAAAACTGTTAATAAGACGTATTTCTGCAGTGAAAAAGGAGTTTGCAGTAAACATTTTACTTCCTAGTCATTATGGAGACCATATTTGAGTTTTACGTTTCAGTGAAAGCGGTTATAGGATGCATAAAGAAATAGATGTAATATTAATGATAAAATGGTATACTTTATGCGACTGGAATCCTGAGTAATTAAGCAAAAAGATCTCTATAAGTCTTTAATTGACTCATTTTTTCACGCGGTACATTTAAAACTCCTACACTGCCGACGGAAGCATGAAGTAAATAATGGAAGATTTTTAGTACAATTATTTACTTTTATACGAATAAAATTCTCAGTAATAAAGTGAAAATATCTCAATAAGTCTCTAAAACTGGACTTACTTTATTCGCGCGGTACGTTCCAAACTCTATCACAGCCGATAGGTTTTCTGTGATTCTGAGAAAATTACGGGGCTAACTATATGATTTATTTTTAAAAATTGTTGAGAAAACATAAAAACTACAAACTGTTTATTTTTTGACAAGATGTAGGTGCTAGAAATTCCTCAGTTGGTGAATAACATCTCTCTGGAGTGCATAGACGTACCATTTCCCCAAGCAAAATGGATGGTAGTTTTATTGGCAAATATCTCTGAAAGTGGTGCAGTAAGGAGCTAATATTTTGCTGTTAACGGAACTGAGATAATTTTTCAACAAAATAATACTAAGTTCATTAATTTCTGGGTGAAATGACATTGTGCTCAAACTACCTGAAGTTTCCACCGTCTCATCTCCATTTCTCGCCGTTCAATTTTCATTCCTTTGTGGTAGGTCGGTTAGCGACTTATTCGAAGGAGGAAAATAGGGCAGGGAGACCAGAAAGAAACAGGGAATGCGAAAGCAACCTACTCTCGACGACATCAATTTCCAATTGAGGATGATACCCCGGTAGCGAATCTAAGCACAACCCATTGAAGCGTTCACACACTCAACGTAGCTGATAGAACTAGGTCTTTATTTTTAATTCATTACACCAGCCGAATCACTCCTGTTCCTCCACGTGCCGTAGCTAGCAGACTTGAACAATATGCCCGGAACTACGGCTTCTCCAATCCCGCGGTCAACATGAGAGTGAGACATAGCAATACGCTCGAAAAAAAAGAACAAGCAATGTCATCCCCATTCCGGGACTGAAATAGACGTGAGGCGAGGAAACAATTGAGCAGCAGGTGCGCTGCTATCGGGTCAGAAATAGGACAGAGGGGTGGGAGATTGATGGCTATTTTTTTCCAAACGCAAAAAGGAACAAACGAACCGGCAGCAGAGGGTAAAATTGCGTGGGTTCCGGCGTCGAATTATTTCTTTTATACTCCATACCCTCCCCCTCCCTCACTCTCCTCCCTGCGTTTGTAAGGGGTCTAGTCGGATGAAGGGAAGTCAACCTGCTTTACTTTGCTGGTCCAGCGATGACGGGCAGTGGCAGAAGGAGTCAGAATCGAGAGGCCCTCACGCGGGGTGACGTTCACTTATTTTGTTCTTTCGATTCCACCGGAGACAAAAGAAGAGCAGCGTGGACTCGCTCGACCGAGTGAATTCCTCAGAAATCCGCCCGGAATAAGATTCCATCGCACTTTTTTTTCATTCCCCGGCACTGTCCGGATGAGTTGGTAGGTTAGGGAACAGTATCGGGTTCATATGTAACCAGAGAGAGGGAGAACCAAAGGCGGTTGATGCGGACATTGGGGTGCGCACAAAGGATCTGAGTGACAGGATATGGAGGGGACAATGTGAGGAAAAGTCACGGGGAACGGCGTCCAAGAGAAAGAAAGGGGGGAGTGGAGTGAGCCTCCATCTCTCCCCGTAACCTCTGACAATGTTGCGTGAGTCATCACCGTCCTGCTTCTCCCTCTCATATTTTTAATCTCCCCGGCCAAAAAGCTACTATGGAGATGGGGTCCCTGTTGTGACTCCACTTTCGTTCCTACCCGTTCCACGCACAACCCAGTGTGTACCTTCCTCCTCCCCCCCCCCCAACCTGCCCACCCCCGCAGTCCGCGCGACCAATGTCCCCCTTACACCACCTTCCTCCACCCACCCCAGTCGTCTATCCACAGAAAATTATTCCTCTGAAAATAAACCCTCCCCTTCCTCCACCCCAATCTCCCTCGGACGAACTCAGAAAACCCCAGACTTTGGTAACGCTCACATAACTGTCTTCTCCACGGTAACGCACACCGTTTGTCTTTAACTCATTCGTATCATTTTCATTTTTACGATCTCTCCTACAGTCTCCGCTATGTTCCCGTTGCGTTCTAACCAGTCGTCGCGTCATTCTCTCGCATGCCTCGCCCGACGCGACCTCGCCTCTCTATATGAAGGGCCCACGGTTGTTTGTGAATCACGGGGAGAAGCGAATGATTTCAACCCCGTTCCGAGCCAGGGGAACGTGCGCTGTCCATTCTGTGTCGCAAACAAATCGACATTCGCGAGGAAGTGTGCAGAGGGCAAATACATACCTCACGGTAGAATGTCGAGTAAATTACGTGGGAAGAGATGGATAGTAGAGAGTTTTGGCGACTTGAATGAATACCTGAAACATGAACAAAAAGAGAGAAAGAATGGAAAGAAATATTTTTCACAATGATCGGAAAGTACAGGTTTAAAGCGGCTGGAGCGATTTTTGTCAATGCACGGATTTGCTAAAAAAAACCTTTTCAAACGTGTTTTGCAAGTGCAAAAGCTGTTCGGAAGGTATGCGAGTCGTGCTGTTAGGGTAAAATTACAGGTTACAGATGAAGTGTTACGGATAAAATCAATTTATTTACAAAAATACCAAATAATAATGTCTCAGTGGCAGCAATTGTAGTATAAAGTCATTAGCGGGAAACAATTAGTTCTAAACCTGTCTGAACTGCAGTCAAATTTCCCAACTGCAGCGCTTAGTTTTCTGATTCTAGCGCTGCCATATGCGGGCATAGGAATAGTAATATCAAGTATATGTTTCTATCCATACCTGGGTAGAAACACATACTTGATATTACTATCCCTGGCTGTGCATAATTTTTAGACATTCATTCATTGGTCGTTCAATCCTAAGATTGTTTGACTGCAGCCCTCCATATTACTGTCTAATGCAAGTTCCCTTTCTGCCTGGTATCTTTCCCTATGTACTGTCTTTTGCCCATAAAATTATTCCTGGGTATTCCTCTGGAGACTTTTCCCTTAACTTTGCCTTCAATTATCTTCTTCACAAACCCATTGTGTCTCAGGGTGTGCAAACCAACTGGATCTTTTCTGCATGGTTTTCCATATGGTTCCTCCCACTTCTACTCTTCTGTACACCTCATCATTTCTTAATTATTCCGTCCATTTTATCTTCAGCATACTCCCCTAGCACCAGATTTTGAAGGTTTTTATTGTTTTCTGGTCAGCTTTTCCAATGGTCCATGCTTCCGATCCGTAGATTTTGACACAGATAAGATAAAACGACTGAGAAATAAAGATGAACCATTGAATCACCTTTCATATGGATATCGAAACGAATTTTGGATTCTGACGCTCTTTTGCACGAGTAAAACTGGCTTAGTACAACCACAATATAACGATCTGTGACTTGGGTAATAAGGGGAATGGAGTATAATGAAATTCTTCTCATCGATGGACGAATGAATCAAAATTGCATCTCCCAAATCAGGACAAAGGAGAATATGACCAACACACTGCCATAATTGCATTCCTTTGAAAAATATTCCGGTGGTCTACGGGTAAAATACGTCACACACAAATGCGACGCGACTAAAATAACGGAAATTATGGATCAAGGATGAACTACCAGCAAATGAAAAGCGGCTAGTGAAAATGGCTTGGCTCATTTTTATTTTATTTTATCCTACTAGGTCCCATAGAGAAATAGCTCTTGCTTTCAGAGTTGATTGATCTCAGTATAGAAATACGAAAGAGTCCCCATTTTATTTTAACCTAGGGCGCGGAAGCGCCATTTTTTTCGTGACCTCGGCTCGAATGCCGATGACGATGCGCGCCTGCAAACAAGACGAAACCGCCAAAGTAATTGGACCGGAAAGAAAAAAGACCCATTTTGTAAATCTATCATCTACAGACAGATGTCCGCGATGTGGTGGCACCATTGTAACACGCGGAAGCGCATCACGCCAGTCCACTCCGGCGGTAATACACGAAATGGAAGCAGTCAATCGAGCTTCGCATCACCTTTGTCATCACCATTTGCTTGCTTTATTACGTTATTATGGGAAATTTTTAGGGCGGATGACGTTTGGTGCTTTTTCGAGCGTTGCAGAATAACTCACTTTGGGGAAAATCTAAATTATGGTGGAAATTAACGCACCACGCTGAACGCAGATGTTGCATGTCAACTGGAAGTAGCCGAAGACCAAATTACCAAAAAATATCCGCCTAGTTTTTTTATCCGGTGCCCTGCCTTTACGTGGAGATATTTTGGAGGCTTCACCTCATGCTTTAGTCAATGTTCACACGATTTTTGAATTGACAAAAATTTGCCGCCAAACAAAAGTATGTCTGATAAATTATCCAATAAAGAGCTCATACAATTTTGAGTTGGGTCATATTCAACAAAAAGTCAAATATTGTCAACATAAAAAATAAAACTCAATATTTAAGGCACATGACAGTCAACATGACTGTCACAGTAAAGAAAATATCTTGCTAATCAAATCTACTTGAAAAAAGAATTAATTCTTCATCCTTCAATCAGATCTAGCATGTCATCATAATTACCTAAGACATCTGACTGCTTTTCCTAGTTCAGGCAATACGTAGGAATTAAGGAGAGTTTATCTCGTTCTTTCGTCAGTAAGCACAATTTTTTTTGTATCAAGTAGGGAGTTGCTTAAGAAAATTGTATCGGTAAATACTCTCCAACTTGGCAAAAATTAACAAAAAAATCTTAATACATTGATTAAGAGTACTGATAAATAAAAAACATACAGGTCAATATCATCACTGTAAAAAGTCATATAGTGATAGTAAACAGTTTTTTGATAATTCAAACGTTTTTATCCATTATTTAAGAAGTTTTACAAATCAACTGAGGGTAATTAAAGGTCAACTCACCAAAAAATATCATTCTCCTTAAAATGCACTTCGATGTCCAGCACCTACATGGAAATATCAGAGGCTACATTTCCTGTTTAGTCAGAGGTCACTTATTTCTGAATCGAGCAAAAATGACCTGATTATAAGAACAATTAACCATCCTGAAGACTTTTGTGCCTAATCAAAAGGAATATTAGGTTAAAGAATCTCCATTAAAATCATTAAAAATGGAGCAAAAATCATATAATCGTGTACATATTTCCTTGATAAGTCAAATGCTTTAATTCATCATTCATACTCTTAGAATTTGAAATCTTTGATGCGCTATTTTTTTGAGCTAGTGAAAATGTTTCACAGTAATTGCGAATAGGGTAATCCAAATTTGAATGTAAATATCTCTAAAAACTGTTGCGACTTGAACATAAACTTTAATTTGTAACGAGGATTTCAACGATAAACTTATAAATGCATTTAAGTCCTAAAATATCTCCGTTAACTGAGGAATACCCTTTAACAGCTATGACAAGTTTTTTCTGAAGCATACTGGCAAAGGATTGCCATCATTTTTTTGGATGTCCGAGACTCAACCTGCAAACAAATTAAAACCCTAAATGAAGGAGAAGGCTGAGGATGATTTTGAAATTTCCGAGCACACAATTTCAGGATAACTGGAATTGAGCACGCAACACGCGAGAATATTTCAAGGGAAACGAACCCTCATCTGCAAGTGCTAAAAATTAAATTGAACGTCACCGCTTCACCCCGGGGATTAACTGGATGGCTTCCGAAATTTCTCAACGGTTCTTCGCCAATTCAAAATCCATCTCGCTCGCACTTAAAAATTCTGCTTTTTAGATGAGTAAGTCCTTGTCGTTCACAAATACCACAAGGAAAGGAGGAATTGTATTCAAACAGTCGCAAATTTACACAAGGAACGTAAAATATTTGTGTTAACGAAACGCATGATAAAGACTCGATTATTATATTTTACGAGTTTCCTCTCGTCCGTCCTAGATCAAACAGAATTGCTCCATCGTTTATTTACACTCTCTTCAAAAGATTATCAATACGATAGGAATATTCCTAGCGGTATGAAATGAAAACCGTATTCGGTATTGAATTTTTCCATCGCCATTTGAAAAGGGAACTCCTTTGAAATTCTTCCGAAAGATATTCTTGCATGAAAAATCTTCATGTAAACTAGATTTTCTATTAACCCCCTTAGTGCCACAGGCCGATATATCGGCTTTTTCTCCACAGGCGAAAAGTTCCATGAGCCGATATATCGGCTCGAGCACAAATTATTTTTCAAACTAATTTTGTTGTAATAATTACATTTATCCTTTATGAAATGTATCAGAATATTATAAACAACAATTAATTCATTTTTAGCAAAAAATAAAAACATTACATTCATATCTAAAATAGTAACTTCATATTGTTTTTTTTTATAAGGTGCTACAAATCTCCCAAATTCATGCCGGCACTTATTGCTGGTACCACCAAATTTCGGTGGCACTAAGAGGGTTAACTATACTCGAATTTTCACAATAAAACTAGATGTATACATAAATGCTCTTTATTTTTCACCGGATTGTAAAACCTTTGCAACAAACTTGGTTAATGTTACGTAGATGTTTTAGAACCTGATGCTAAAAATATCCTAAGCACAATAGAATACAGTAAATATAATACACTTAATATGCATAGAATAATTAATGATAAACTTCAGGGTTCTAAAGATGCATTATCTAATAATAACAACATATGAACAATAAAGGAGCATATCAGCAGATGAAAGAAATCCCCAAAGCTTGCTTTCATAATAAGTGGAATCGCCTAGTGGTAGTATCAAAACTGGTGAAAATGGAGCTTTTTGCATCTTAAAATTCATGAGAATCGACTCAAATGCAAAAAGGCAGCAATTATTTCTTAAGAATATCAAACAGAAGAGAGGAAATACAATTCATGCGTGGTTTCACAAATTAAAGGATATTGGCTTCCTGTGCGATACTAAATTGACTGTCTGTCATCTGCTGAGTCTGTTAACCGGTGAGAGGCGGAATTACTAGAAGACCTAAGATACCCACGTATTGAGTGGTTAATATTACATGGTGAGTTCATTCAGAACAGATATGCTACTTTTTGCGGTATCATTTATTGTTTATTCATTGGTAGTTCAATCCTAAGATTGGTTGGCTGCAGCCCTCCACCCTTCCCTATTTAATACTAGTTCCCTAACCTCCTGGTCTTTTCCTATATACTTTCCTCTTTATATGGTCCTTGAACTTATTCCTGGGTTTTCCTCTGTAGACTTTTCCCTCTATTTTGTCTTCAATTATGTTATTCACAAATCCATTGTGTGCCAGGGTGTGTCCATTCCATCAAGTTCTTTTTCCTCTATAAAGTTCCATATGGTTATTTCCTCTTCTACTCTACTGTACACTTCATCATTTATTATGTTGCCCATCTATTTTATCTTCAGCATTATTCTCCAGCACTAAGTATCAAAGGCTTCTGGTCTGTTCTGGTGAGATTTCCAATGGTCCATGCTTCCAATCCGTAGAGTGCTATGCTCCATGCGACTGTTTTCACATACTGTTTCCTGTTTTCTAGTCCTATCTTCTTTGAGCACAGCTGTTACCTTTTTCCCATGAACTCCTTCTTAGCTTGGGCTATTCTCCGCTTGTTGTCCGTTGTACTTCTTCTGTCCCACGAGATGGTACTTCTGATATAAGTGAAGGAATCCAATTGCTTTAATTTCTCTCCTCTCAGGGTGACTTCTCCATTCAGCTTCTCTTTTCCGCATGCTAGGGTTTTATAGTTTTTATATATTAAAACTTCAAAACACCGGTGATAACGAAGAATTTTCCTACGTTATTGAGTTCAAAATTCATCTACATCTACGTAATACCCTGCGAGCCACCACGAGGGTGTGTGGCAGGGGGTGAAGATCACCAATCAGTTTCCAAGGAATACACCATGATCTATCTTATATTAAATGATGAAGATAGTTTTGAAAAAATACTAATTCTAGCCTTCAATAAGTTTTCAACAAATAGTATACGGGCAAATGATAGAGACATGGAAAAATCTGTCAGAATACAATGCAGAGTAAAATCAGCCCATTCTAGCAGACGTAATAGGCCGCGATTAAGTCAAAGCAGAATAAATTCTTAGTTAACGTTATGTACGTTTAAACGTTGACATAGGGCGAGTTTACACATTCGACAAAAAGTGACACCGATTACCAATTCTCAATTATATACCCGTTCAAAATATTTTTCAATAGTTTCAGAGGACACATTTACACTCGTTCTACAACTCTGAAGCTCGAATCTTTGTCGATATTATTTAATAAAGGACAAAACGTTTCTCCAAATTTTCATTAACATATACCATATCTTTTTTCCTTACATCATCTTGCCATGGATGAGTAAAGCATGGAGCAGCACCGATTTTCACCAGCAGTCTGTCACCCTAAGACGCTTCTTGTCTCATCTTACGTCCCCATCCTTTGGCCCTAAAAATCATTCTCCATGTTTTTTCCTCTACTCCCTTCTCATCTTCCTCCCCTCCCAACACTAACGCTCCCCTGGAACCCACCACACCTTTTCATGTGCTCACGCATTCCTTTTCAGGAAAAAAAGCTTTTCCTGATGTATATCACGCGTCTGTTTATTTATTAACGACGATGCGAACTTGAATGATTCAGACGCACGGGACGGAGGTGAAATATTAACGGCCTCTGAGCCACACGAAGCCCCGGTTGATTCGCCACGATACGTCATATCCCCGGAATAATACTATACTGCTTATCGCAGGAAGCATACTATCAAAATTTCAGTTCGCCTACTAACCTCGTAAAGACATTGTTTTTTCATTTCAAGGAGAACAACACTTTAAAGGGGCATTACCACTCTCACAGGAAATGCTTGTTATAACTTAGTTTATCCCGGGTAATTCTCGCGCAGTTCCAGTTCAATATATTACGATTATTTATGATATAACATAAAATACATGCCTAAGAGAAACAATGCCTTCGGTTATTTTTTCTTCAGGTTTGGCACACAGGAAGGTTATACAGTTGATTATCCGATAATTGAGGGCACAATAAAGTAAACAGACTAAAATCAGAATATAGTGCAATTGAACAGTGAAGCAAAATGGTCTGATGAGAAATCGTAATTTAAAAAAACAGTTCTATTCCGTTGTTCAAAAAAATAGAACTAACAGACAATCAGAACCATAGAGTAAGGCTTACTCTTTACTAATTCTCATTACATTTTTCATTACTCTACGGTAGGGACGTGACAACTGAGCAGGCAACAATTGCCCTAAGTAACGCACTCGCAGTGTGCCCACTCTTCGTGTTTTTCAAAACATAAAGTTTTCCACTTAAACCATGCGTAATTCTCTTCAGTCCACAGATAGTTGGGCATACATTTCCACAGATATTAAATGTACGCAATATGTAAACTCATAATTTACAGATTTGTACGAGTTTTAAGCCCGGTAGTTGACACAAAATTCCACCACGTCAAAACCAACTTTGAAGCACCTTAACTATTTTGAAGCGCCAAATATTTGAAGGTCCAGTATTTGAGTTACTCTTGCAGTGGAGGCCATTGCTTGTTCAGAATCAAATAGAAAATCTCCACCTTTTCTGACTGTGATAGAGAAAACATCCCTAAATGAAAATTGTACGACAAATTTATAATTAAAATCTAGACAACCTTATTAAAATCTTGATTCAAAATTTCCCTAATCTCATTGTTTGCATATTCAACGCAATATTTGACACAAGTTTTTATGTAAATTCCGTGACGGATTGTCTTCCTGCTTGAATACTCATACTTTTTAAAATCTATATTACTTATATTTTTTACTTTACTCATAAACTAATGTAACTTAGAAAATAAAACCTGAATTATTAAAGATTAACTCACATGTTCTCGTGTAAACGCAGTTATTTCATTCTTCTAGGACTAATCAATTTACTAAGGAAAGGTATGAATTTCAAGGCAATTAAATGCATAATATCATGAATTGAAAATTTCATGATGATATCTCAGTGAGCATTCAGTACACCTCACCATGGGCACGGAAATGGGAGCTCAAAGCTCGTCAGCTTAACGCCAAGAAACATTTCCAGTCATTAGTAGCAATAAGGGATCCTTGGAGATCCACAGCCACGACAGAATATTTGTTCCCACTGGTGATGGGGCGTCAAGAAGGCACACGGCGATACACTTCATGCGAATGGTAATTACGAGCTATCTAATAGGACACTGCTAGGATTGAATGAGGTACGCCACCTAGGAAACCATCTCCGCACGACATTGCGAGCACTCTGAATCAGAAAGCTCGCAGTTGGGGCACGAAAATGTGAAACTATGTAGTGGCACCATACACACATGCAAGGTAGATTTGAAACTCAACTGTAAGTTTGCATAGCAATGGTCTCCTCCTCAGGAATATGTTTGTAATTCTCACGACGAATAATATTATAAGTTGAGACTCAGCGAACGGAGTTTTAAAAAGAAAAACGAATTACACTGAAAGCGAAGATGCACCCACATCGAAAACTCAGAGTAGTATTAGAGTACACCAGGTTGAACCTCAGCATACGAAACTAGTCAGGAATTTGATTTCGCCCGCATGCAAATCGACGTGGGTTGACCTCCATTTTTGCGATGCCAACAGTCGAGCCATAAACCATCATTTGGCATTTCTTGTGCACGCCGTGAAAATTTGTATTCAAGCGATTCTATTTACAAAGTCTATATTTCATTGAGAAGTCTACTTTACATTGTCTGTGGAGAACGAGCTTTCGTGCAGCTTTTAATCGCAATACTCTGAATTCACTGTGCAAGGAAATTACAAAAAAAGCAGACGAGCTGAATGAATAAATTTCTCTATTACAAATCCAAAACAATTTATTACAATTTACAATGAGATAATTGATAGTACCATTTTCAATACATTGGTTAGTAAAATCAACTTCATTTTAACGGCAGAACTCCATTGAAATAAGCAGAACTTAGAGTAAGCAGCCTAAAGTTCCATAACATTCCTTTGTACGGGATCGTAATATTCAGATATCGTTGAAGATGTGCATAGATAGTTTCAAATGAACCAAGGGAGTCTATAAAGTCTCCAGCGTTTCTTCTCCATTTCTCATCGATCAATTTCCATTTCTTTGCGGAAAGTCGACTGGCGAATTGATCGTAGGTGGAAATTAAGAAAATCAGTGAGCTGAATAAGTGATAAGATATTTTCTTTGTAGAGTATTGTTTTACGCTTGTCTCCATCTGAACATACATAAAGAATAAAGTCCTACGAACCATAAAGTGCATTAAACGTGAAAACAAAGCATGACTGGCCGAAACAAAGCAGGTTCCGAGCGATAGGGCCGTATGGTTGGAAGTTATTCAAATCAAAGCCAGTTTTCAAGGTCCAACGCCGAGAACAAAGATTCGATCTTATATATGTGTTTACTATGCCCACTTCAAAAGGAAACTGCACGATGTTGGTGCATATTTGAGTGATTTATACAAACGATAGGTAGAGAGATGATGCGGAGAGCCCACGCAAAACCGTATGAGGATTGTTGCGACATTGCTGTAGTTACGCTCATAATTGCACACTTTTTACGACAGGATGATCGTACTTGGTATTGAAACTGTATTCTCTTCACTAAACTCAAGCGACATGCCTTGCCAGAATTTACTTGTACTCGCACATCATTATCCGTTGGAATGCACACAACTACAATTTCAAGAAGCATCTTCTCGGCTAATTCCCTCCTTCCAAGAACATATCCACGCATCCGAGCCACTTAGCTTCCTCCAACACCGGCTAACGTTCCCCCTTAATGTTCTCTGGCCTTGATACGCAACGTATTTTCCACAAAACACCATCCCTTCGTTTGTACTATATTCGATAGCCGTATTCTCTTTGTCATATTCTTCATGCATAATGCGCACTTTTGTATGCCATATCCCTGTCGTTCCCTCTCTCCACTCCGATTCGTCTTCATCGTCGACACCCTCAAAATCGTCCTCCAAAGTCACTTCATCAATAACCAGTCGCCTGCTCCATTAATGATTCTTTCAACGTCGTCCTCGAAAACCTGAAGAGCACCCTGACTTATTATCATGAACAAAACTCATAAATTATTCATATCATTCGAGGAATTTTGACAAAAGTACTTTCCAAGAGTGTCTAAAATCTTTACTAACTCTACACTCACACACAAGTACTCGTAGTACCCAGTAGTCGCCGCAGAGGTGAGTGGTGAGAGAGTGTTATGACACCAGCAAAATTGCTTCGAGCGAGCAGAAACGGCTGATTCAATGCTAGGAAAGAAACTCTAGAGACTCGGAGGACACAAGCCAGGATTAAATTAAGCATTCAGATTGGGCGAGTTGAAAATGAGGGTACTTAGAAAAAAAGAGGGAGATGGCAGAGGAAACATTTATGTTTACCATGTGTCATGATATTAGTGTCAAGCCGGATTGGTTATACACACTAATGGTGCTGGAAAAGAGGAATGTTCAGTTTTTTAGTGCGCGAGGCAGTATATCTCTCATAATTTGTCCTTCTTTCAGCTCGAGAAATATAGCATAAGGTCAAAAAATATCCACCGTATCGATCCGAAACTCACCAGATCTAAAAGCATCCAGGAAACTATTCCTGACGTATACCCTTCCTCCGAGCCTCCAGTGATTCCCAACCTCGAACTTATATCAGCAGAGTAACACTCGTCGCCTGCTAGAAATAATTTTTATCAAAGCGCGTGGATTTCCTCCGTATTTAATGAATAAAGAGAATTACAACTATCTTTACTGGTCCCAAATGCTATAAAATTAATTGAAGTGTTCCTAGAATGATTATAAAATTTCGCCATGTATCAATTATATGTCGCCAAGTTTCCACCTTTACTGTTCCCTTGAAATGCTGTGTTCCTGGAAAAAGAGATCATTGTGTTCCTATCCCAAACAGACCTAATTTAAACACCACTGATATGGGGACAAACATTCACTGGGGAGGGTAATGCAAACACAAAACACTACTGAAATGTTGTATGTAACATTAGGAATATCTCGGTTTTTTAATCCCCATAAGCGAACCCTTAGCTAACACAATCTTTAACAAATATACACATATATAGAGGCATAATACAATAACGTACGTTTTCAATTCTCACAAGGTTCCCTCTGAGCTTAATCACCTCCCACATAGGTACATAGATATTCCATAGCAAAGACACGATCATTTTATTTTATAGCTACAAGAAAATCCATGAATTAAGGATTACCTATTGCATCCATGACAGGGCGAAGATGTAACACTTCAAGACAACTCAAGGACTTGAAGGGAAGCCATTAATATAGTTTAACCATTTTTCAAAGAGGAAATAAACGTCGAACCTTCTATAGTTATCATTCTAAGGCGGTGGAGGTAAAATGAGATCTCATTAATCTAGATACTTAGCATCAAAACCGATCGCCAAATAAATATCTATGGAGCCTTGCCAGTGCATTTCCATTATGATTAATCATAATGGAGTTCCATCAAGTTTCATCTGATAACATTGAGCAATTTTACCTCAGATTTTTTATAATTCCACCTCAGGTTTCAAAGTAAATGCATTTGGGTTCATATCAGGGCATATATGTTAGTATGCCCTGATGTGAACCAAAATATTTGATTACGATCACCAGTCACGTCACGTGGAAAAACATGAATATAATTCACTAACGTGAATAGTGAAGGGGTAAAAGAGATAAATAGATATTTTGTATCATCGTGCAACAGTATCGCGTAGATGTTAAAGAAATGACGACACAGCACACCAGTTTTTAACTTTTACGCAGGACTTAAATACAAAAGGCAAAATATAGGCAATTCATCTGGTAAAACCTGCATCGCGCTGAAATAAATTAAATTTGCTTTTTACGTTCACGACTCATAAAGTCTAAACCGTCGGTTCTTGCAAGAACCCTCTCCCTCGCCTAATAAATATCGTGACGTCTCTACATAAAAATGGAACTACATTGATTATGGAAATTTTCATCGTCTATTAATATTATAGAGTGCACCGAGGCGCGTGGCTGATTTCTAACGGTAACATTTTTTTTCTAACTCTTCCTGCACTGCCGTGTTATTTATTCATGAACAGCCGTGCACTTCAAAACTTAGATTTACTCAGCCGTGCTGTACGTTGCTGTTAAATAGCAGCTTGCGAAAAAATGTAATCGCCACCGAGGATATTCAGCGATCGGAATCTGACCACTACGCCATCTGAGGGGATGATTTCTCTCGTGTTATTGATAACACACGTATTCGAGCAAAAAGAAATCTAGAGATATAAAAAAGAATGTTTGTCTTATTGTATGTCTGTCTTTTATACAAATCTACAGTTTTTTTCCCATCGTGCTGAAATTTTTTAGACTAATAGGTCAAGGCAGGAAATAAATTGTAGGCTATTTCAAAAAGATCTCAGGGCCCCAAAAAGGTGGTCTACGCTACTCGTATTGGATTTTGTGCTGTGGATTCAATTTTTTCTTAATAAAGTTACTTCCGCTCAAGATAGATGGTTAGAGTTTATTTATCAAATGGCTGAAAGAAGGAAATTATTCATTCTTTCAATTAATTATCTTTTCCACTTCTTAACTGACTAAAAATCGCGCATTTAGCTAAGAAAACGCACATTCTTCTTTGCAATCAACAATGCCATACTAGCTTGAATAGCCATATTCCGGTCTTTAATATATTTAAAATTCATTTTGCTTCGTTAAGCTGATTTGGAATGCTAAGCATTGGGTTTTGTACAGTGGTTAATTTTTTTGCTTTTTAAAACTACTTTCACTCAAGATAGAGGGTTGAAATTTATTTTATCAGATACGCGAAAGCATGATACTACTAATATCAGAGTAATTATCCCCAAAAAATGAATTTAATCTCTTTTTCAATTGATTTTCTTTTACGCATCATCAATGACAATCAAATACACAAACAAATCATCATAATCATTAACTAACCCCTCTCCTCTTATAATATGAGTTGCGAAGAAAGCATGATCCCGACCAACGCTAGGTAATTCAGCTAGTAAGTAAATAAAATGGAGGAAAAAAATGCTTGCTCCAAATCCTTCTCCTCTTCGAATGCGTGTGCGAAAAGCGAGAAACGCAGAACAGAGAAATGAAAGACAAGGGAGGCGGGTCGGGCGAGAATATGAAGAGAGGGGTACGACACTCCGGTTCGGTTCTTTTATTCATATCGTCCTGACGCCTCGGCTCCTTCTTCTTCGTCTCATTCTTCTTATTCTTATAGCCCCCGCGACGTGACCGAGTCCTCCCACTCGACGAGACCTCCACATCTCCCGTTCTTCCTCCCCCCTTCTCGCACGTCCTTCGTTCCGTTTATTTCTCGACATCGCTGGAGATGATCTCGCGTCCTCCGCTATCCCCCTTGTTTCGTTATCCTTCATCCCGAGTTATCCGTCTTCGTTCCCTCCTCAGACAACCACTTTAACCTCCCGAACCATCTTCCTCCTCATCTTCAACATGGTGTCCGCTGATGTTTTCAAATTGCTCGGGCCTCATGACTTCTTAATATTTTTGGGGAGATTTTTTTTATCATGTGTCCACCGTAGAATGGCATGAATGTCATTCAATTCTTATTCTCGCCACTGATAGAAAATATGTCCCCCTTTTGATCTGTACAATAAAATGATAACACCCCACGGTCTTTTAGTCGCAACTTTAACTCTACATTACATGATGTTAGGGGCAAGAATTGGCCAACAACGGGGAAAATAATTTTTCTTTATGAAGCGAATGCTGATTTTGGGAAAACCTTTTTGCAAGAGGCAAATTTTCCCGGAAAATAGAAACTTAATAAAATTTTGGAACGTACAGCTAAATTCATAATGAGTTTTTTTGTTATTGCTCCCACGGTTGTGGTAAAAATAAGCGCGTTAGCTCAAAGGCACAGCAGTCATCCTGCATTGTCGGCAATAATTTCTTGAAAACTATGTATTCGTAGACTAATCTGCATATTTCGCACATTAATTTTGATTCCTTTAGATGAAAAGACACGAGCTTGCACGACCAAGGGCTTTACATCAGCGGAGACAGTATTTTTTTCGCAATACAAAATATAAGCAGCTGATCCATATGTAACCGATTTCAAATTTACCGTTCAAAAAAGTCATTTTCTTTCAAAACATGTTTAAATCCATTTTAAGACCACAAATGGACTAAAAAGGATTTTTTATTAAGTGTGGAAAGTTAAGTGGCCATACGCACTTGAAGTTTTACAACGTACAGTAAATAATTATGATGTGTAAACAGCTCTAAAAATGTTGATGTGTATCAAGATCTAATCAGCAAATAATGCTATTTAAAGATACTAATCAATTAAATAAAAACTATTTCAACTACACATTATTTTCATATGATTTTTAACCAATAATTTAATAACATATTTTAAGAAGTTCATCGAAACTTTAATTAGGTTCGGTAACGGATGTCACGCTGCCTTCATAATGGATGTTACAATTTTGTCGATCTTTTATATAAAACACTATATTTTTTTACATTTCTCAATCACCTACGTTATGCTTTACTCATTCACTAAAAGTTTTCCATCAAATTAAATCTGTATAATATGCATGCTCTTCATAAAAAAATCACACACGTTTTCTTCAGTTTTCTGCTTTTTCGATGTTTATTTTTCCTGTTTAGCCATCATAGTTGTGGTTTTCAAAAGTAAGGTGAGTATTTAATAAAATCATAGACAAGTCATGTACAGTATTTCTTTTAATTATTCAATGAGGGATTCATTATTTAACCATAATTTAAATAGATATTAGTGATTTTATGATTTTTTATGGCGTTTTATCTTTTTGCCTAAATAGGGGAGACCGGGGCACGTTTACGCACGGGGCATGTTTACGCAAGGTACTTTCCACAAAATCTGTAACAGTTAGAGCGCCACCAGTCATGACAGTATTGTGCTGCTACCTACCTCTCGCATTCACACAACATTGGGCGCCATACCAGCTTTCGTTTTTGCTCAAAGAAGATTCTTCTGTTTTTTCTCAAGGTAAGTAAATTTTGATATATGACTTTCGAAGCATGTAGTGAGTTAACCTTTTATATTTAAAGACAGATATATATATATGTTTATAAACAATATTTTATCTTTATTTAAGCCTGTGTTTAATTGAACTGAAAGTTCTAAGGTTATAAATGCTAGTGTAAAAATAATCTCAAATGTGGTGGTGGGGCACGTTTACGCATTCTCTTCGGGGCACATTTACGCACTGCATAAATGTGTCCCAGCTGTATATATTCATTTCGTGCCAATTGATTATCGAGATAGGTCCTTAAATGAGTGTCCTAGGCCTTCTACTTCAACACAGGGTACTTTCCGACCCCTGAACAAATAAGGCCTTTTGAAAAAAAGACCAAGGCTTGACACCAAAAAAAAGGAAAAAAAAAGGAAGTCTGCCATCCTTACCGATACACCAATCAAAGAATCCCTCAGAAAAGAGCAGGAAGAAACAAAAGCTAAAAAAAACTAAGAAGGAAAAAAAATTGCTTTGTGTGTCTAATGTTTTTAAAACAAAGGCAACAAAACCAAAAATAAAGTAACTAAGACAAAAGGCAAGATCCTACCAATACAAATAAACCAGCCAATGACTCAGAAGATGAGGATGAGGATTGTGTCTGTATTTATTGCGTGCAATGATACAAATGTAGCAAAAGTAGGCAAGAATGGGTGCAGTGCACGCGATGCAAATGATGGGCCCACGAGGATTGCGCCACAGGGAACAGTTTGTTTTTTGTGTGCATAAACTGCAACAGTGATGATGAAGATGCCGAATAAGTTGCGTAATGCTTTAATATGTTGTTCTTCTAAAAATAGTTTTATGTACCACTAATAAAGAATTTGTCAAATTTATCTACATTCAAGCGTTATTTATTAGTAATGTAATTTAATCCCAGCTGTTTACTAGTGCGTAAACGTGCCCCAGGGGATGCGTAAATGTGCCCCGTATCCGGGGTACGTTTACGCACCCGACATGAGAGTGAATTAGTTTAATTTTCACAGTTATATATGAGATATTGTAAAAAATATTTTTGAAACATTATAGCCTGATAACAGGTCTATAACGTTAAAATATGTATACTTTAAAAGAGCCGACAAAAAAAATGAGAAAAATAATATAAAGAAATCCGCGTAAACGTGCCCCGGTCTCCCCTACTATTCCTATTTTTGGCTGAAAGGTGGATTTAAGTTTTTGCATTGACTAAATCAGTAAAGTTGGAACGACCATAATTTCCATCAAACCCGCTGTTCTGATCTCTCTTTTTCACCTAAATCGGAGAGACTAGGCATTTTTCTCTTTTTTCGTCCGCTGAGGAAATATTGCACAATATTTACATAATTCTCATAAGTAATGAGGTTGCGATGGGAGGGTATAACGATATTGGGTAAGACTTTGCCCTTACTATAAGAGAGAACATATTATTCAAATTTTACTTTGTATGTAAATGACTATTCGACTGATTATGACAATTTTGTAGCATTAATGGCACAAAAATTATATTTGGAATCATCATACATAGGTAAGTTTTCAACTCGACTCATTTTTTCACGCCACTCGTGGAAAAAGGCTCTCCAGATCGAATATTTTTTTGTAATTTTGCAAAACATCCAGCAGTGGGATGTTGAATTATTTTATTTTTATAGTTGAGATAGCATACAAACTACTTACAGTTAGATTTCTGATGAGTTTTATGATTTATAAATTCCTCATTTATTTTAACTCTCACCTGAGCGCCTAACCCAACGATATCCTGATAAAAACGGCATATATTTTTTTATCAATATCACAAAAAGTAGATTGATAAATACGTAAGTACGATGAATCGATCGATCTAATTCATCGATGATCGACGATGAGTTCGATAAATCGACCCATTACACTGGCAAAATTAAAAACGGCTTATATTATTTGGCCAGTATCGCGAAAGGAGAATGGTAAGTTCGCTAGAGCGATGAGTCGATTAATCCAATCAATCGAAGCGGACGATGATTTTAGTCATCGTAATAAGATGGACCGTGTTGATTACGATGATTTTCATAGACCGTCGAGAGCAAGGAGTCGATGCGAATCATAGAATCATATCGATAAGAACTAACCCAACCGTTAACGCGGCAACGTTTTCCGGGTGGTCAGACACCATTCTCATATTTTTAAACAAATGTTTCGCCATGGATGGCTGTTATGAAAAACCCCTAAAAGCCTCCCTGTCCTTCACGGAAAAACTTTCTCTCCCTTCTTCATTCCTCGAACAGATTATGGATTCACAAGCGAGGACACATATTGTATTCCGAACCGCGAGAAAATTCTCAGAAGAGAGAGCCGATGATGACAGGCCTCTGCCATCTCCGCCCAGTTACACCATGCAATATCCATGAGCGCTGATAATTACCTTAACGCCGTGACACAGCGAATATGCGGAGGTGGGAATAATGCATGTGAATTAACCCTTTAGGACCTTATAAAGAAGATATAACGCTCGCCTCATTGTCAGGTACCCCATCTGCTATTTCTCTCGCATAAGTTCCAAGTAATAATTAGTTCAATATTTTGGGATATGGGCTACAAAACTTTCAAAATACGGAGAAACGGTGGAGGAAGGTTATATAGTGTGGTAGATTGATCACATGGAAAACCTTTCTAGCTGCCAACAACACAAGAGCGTCGAGAAGAAACTTGACTCACCAAGAAACCTCCTATCCTGTTTCGACTCGCTAACAATGTGACTTCAATATAGGGCAACTGATAAGTGTCATAGGAATAGGCTTTAAACCATTTCCTCTGTATGTGCGCGCCTAGTGCCTTATTTGCTAAGTTTGGATCCCCTACTGTGTGCTCTGTATATCTCTCTCCATCTCTTCCCCTCCGTCCTTTTCCTTAAACACTTCCCTCCTTCTATATCCACATACTACTCTCTGAAAGTCTTCGAGTGAAATCTGTCACTCGAGCTTCGAGTGAACGCCTCTTTCAGTCGTGCTCAAGTGAAATGAGCCAACGAATCACTCCGTTCGAGTCAAACATTTTCACTCGTGCTCTTTGAGTGAACATTTCACTCAAACGGCACGAGTGAACTACCCCAACCTACCAACGTTCGAGTGACTCTTCACTCGAATCGAGGGTTCCGCCCAGATAACCCTTCCGGCCATACTGGCAGGTCGGCGATATTAGGGAAATATAAACATGATAACACAACGAATGATAATTGAAACAAATATTCCACAGGGTATTCGTTCCTGTTGAAAAATATTTAATGTGTGTTTGTATATCTTAAAGGTTAATTTTTTGTTACATCCCCAATATATTTTTTTCCTGGAATCAGTGTTGTATTCAAACCTGGCCACACCATTAAATTGTGCGGGGGATTTCCATTCCCAACTTTTAAGAATAGATGTAGAAGATGTATAAATAGAATTATTGTTCAACTATGTATCTTGATATTTATACTTTATGTGTATTTTGTTCAATTTTGACGCTGAATTTGCATTGTAATATTTAATATTTGTGTGTTGCAAGTAAATTCACTCTAAACCTCACTCTAAATCGATCGGGCCCGCTAGCAGCGGGGTAAAGTCCTCGCCTGTCAACTCGAGGGTCGCGGGTTCGAGTTCCTCCTGGGTAGAATATTTTCTCCCCCGTACATGGGTGATTGTGACTCGTCCGTTGTTTCTGTTATTCACCCGACGTAAATTGGCCCATTGTGCTGTATTCGGAATAGTGAAGATAGATTTTAAAAATAAATAAAATCTCTCTCTAAACGAGAGGACAATCGCTCGACGCTTCAAAAGCATCTTTTACTTTAACCCTGACGCGAGCAGGCGCAGCAACTCAGTGCATCGTAACTAACAAAGCATTTGAACGTGAATTTAAAGTATAGGAAACTGTTTTCTAAAATGGATTTTGGGAAATTTAATGAAGATAACTAGTTCACATGTTTTAATAATGACATTTATTTTGGTTAATTACATTTTTATACTTTCAATTTTGTCTACAAACATGTTAGTACTCTACATCCATGCTCTCTTGACAACTATCACACACTACCTCTCTGACACAGTGATTCTTGCAAACATGCTTGGCATATAATTTACACCTAACGGTAGTGTTATTCCACTTGTGCCTTCCGCATAGATGACATGGTCTGACTCTCCTTGCTCTACTCTGAACTGAAACAGTTTCGTCACGATATTTGCTTAGAAAAAGGTATATATCCTTAGGTAGACTCTTTATGATAGCTCTCTCTCGAAGTCTGTTTTCCATCAGGGAAAAACACAAGTTATTTAGAAAAAATCTTCTTCTGCAAGTTTTATCCTGTTTGTTGCTGAAGAAAACAATCATCGAATTAATTCCCGTAATATCAAGATAGCAAAAAAAAATCGCTAATGGCCATCTTCTAGTTATTATTGAAGTGGATAATGACGCACAAATCTGGTCGACTGTGTCAACTCCCCCCTTTGTATGATTGTAATCAATGTTCACAATTGACTTTTTAGTACCGTTATCAACCTCACACGAGTCGTGCATAGTAAACAACAAAAGCACACCTTTTGCTGGTTTTGTCATCACTGACACAAGAATCATATCATACTGAAATCCAAAAAGACATGACTTCACGGCTCTTGATTTGTTAGGTAGAAATACGATAGGGATTTCCCGTTTATTTTTTTTCAAAGTTCCAAGAAACGTTATTCCATTTTCTAGAAGATAAGTCGCCAATGGATAACTGCAGTAATAATTATCGGTTGTACATTACGGTGAGAATGTTTTATCGGATCAATCAGTCTTTTTACTATGCCAAATGGTTTGTTTGAAGTCAGATATGGCCCTGATTTTTGTATACCACAATATAACTCCAAGTTCAAAGTGTAGAACTTTTTACTATCACATAAGGCATATTCCTTCAACCCATACTTGGAAGGTTTTTGGGGCATATATTGAACAAACCCGAAGCGCTCACGAAATGGTACTAGCATTTCATCAATCGTCACAAAATGACCAAGACTATAACTTTTTTGGCAATTATTCACAACTTTAGTATGCTATTCTCGAATATCTGCAATCTTATCCGTTTTTCCCGCTCTTTACGCGTGTGGATGTTATCGACTCTTAGAGCACGCAATAAAAAAGGAATCGCTTTACGCTAAAGGTAGCTCTTACAATTGGCATACCCGTACCATCGTTTGCCTTCCATAATTCTTGACAATTACAATGACGTCCTTTTTACACTCCATTAGATACAAAACCCCCAGAAGGGCCATTATTTCTGACCGAGTAGTACTATTGCAATCTCTCTCCCTCAGAAAATTAGCAGTCAACCGTTTCCTGTCAAAAAATTATTGGTAAAATTCACTATTTCATCGATCATGTGGAGGCCTATGAAATTCAGAAACGCATCTATTTCACTCGAAGTGTCTTTTGCTTCACCTTTTGGACCAGGAAAAAATTTTATAATGTTTTTAGATCTAGTTTTTTCTAGAACGGCAACTGGTTTACTACACCACATAGTTTCTAAATCTTTACCTACATAAAATCTGAAATCTTCAACTCCAGTACTATCTTTTTGCTGGCTAACCTGTACCTCTTCTGACTCCACTGACTGATCTGATTCACTTCCATCTCTTTTTTCCTTCACGAATTCTTCTTCATGATCGATGTCTGATTCGGGATTATCAATGATGTCGGCCTCGTCTCCTGAAGACTCGAGGAGGGCACACCTGATTTCTTCGTAAGTAATCAATTTTTTTATCCCTGCAAGAAGATGGATATGACGAGTTTTCTTAGTAAACAACCGATGATATGGACATTTCATCGAAAAACTTGAAAGTTTCATAAATAAAACTCACATGGGAGATCACTAGCAACAAATATTTCATCTGCAGACGACGATTGGCGATCGCAACAATCGAAGAGACAGGGCTCCCGCCGCAAGGAACGTACCTAAACCCGACACCTCAGATTTGAACGTTCGAAAGGAACTAATGTTGTGATTTCCAGCACATAACAACTGCTACGATTGGCGATGATAGCACTCGATGAGACTGGGCTCCCGCCGCAAGGATCGCGCCAAAACCCGACAGCTCAAATTTGATCGCTCATACGAAGCTAACGATGCAATGTCCAGTACATAACAACTGCTACATGGTGTACACATAATATGAAATACACATAGCCAGACTTAGAGGAAGCACACCTCACTAGTTTCTTTGATAACTAAGAAATACAAAGCATTGACTCACGGAGTGCGGCGGCGCGCCCGCCGAAGGGACAACGAGAGAACAATCACTCGAAGCCTCGAGTGACATTCCACTCGATACGAGGGGTGCAGTATTCACTCGAAGTTGGAGGGATACCTCACTCTATTGGAGTGATACTTCACTCGAAAACTTTTAGAGAGTACCCTGCGAGCCGCCACATGGGTGCGTGGCAGGGTAGTGTTAGGACACCAGCTGTGTAAAGCTGCAAGGGGGTTGAAATGGTGACGCGTATCATGAGAGTTTATTTAGTGGAGCTTAGTTTTTATTGTGGTGGCTTATTGTGCGCGGAAAGAATGAGTTCTTGTGCCAATCTGCTCGGCAAGGTATCGCTCTTACTTTATCGCTTCTGTCAGATCTAGAGATGTTAAGAGGCGTCATGATAATTCTCTCTGTGTCGCTCTGAAACACAAGTTCTGAATTTCTTAAGCAACCTAAGCCTGGCGTGTAGCCTCCAAGTCTCTAGGGGCTCCCATCTTAATTCCACTAAAAGTTGTGAGACACTATATGTTCCCTCGTAGCACTTTTTAACGACATCCTTGACGCTCAGGTCTGCGCCATGAACTTTTGCAGAGGCTAAACATTAGGTTATTCCCCAAACCGCCACTTTACCTCCACCCAATCCTCGCCCCCGCTTTCCAGCCCTCCCCTCGCTCCCCAACCAGGACCCGCCCTCTACCTCCAGCGGCACTCCGTAATAAATCATCGAGCTGCTTTTCTGAGCTTTCGGAAAAGAGAGAAGACGCATGTTTGCGAGAACCTCGGTGTTTGTAATGACGAAGCGAATGATAAAATAAAGAGCGTATTTTTGTTAGTGCGTAAATAGGTTTTAACTCGGGTCCCGGGAGTCTGGTTCCCCCCCAGGAAAGAACGCTTTAAGTGTTTGGTGGGATATTTTCCCAGGTCCGGATTTTCGTGGAACCTTCCATTTACCTTTTTATTAGTAATATTGAAAAATGAAAGTGGAAAAAACCAAAGTTATTGAGTTCATATTTAAACGATTTTGAAGCCATACAAAAAAACACCTGGACCACATTTTGATTAACTTTATCTCTTCATGCGTATCAAGAATAGGTATCAAATGATTTTCAGTTATTTGGTGGTATCACCGCCTTAAGGAATAAATTTCAAAAGACATTCTTGTATGTTCTCTAGCTGTGATATTCTTGCTTGTATATTACTCATGTGTAATACTTGTATTATGTGTAATACTTGTATTGCAGAATTGAAAACATGATCTCAGATATATGCATTGTTATTAAGCCTTAAAAAATAATTTATCTAAGAAGTGGCGGAGAAACGATTTTGCTTCCTTTGATATATGCCTTTACTTTGCGTGAAAGAAATAATGTGTATTTTTCAAAACCTAATCTGACCTCAAACCAAAGATTTGTTTTTGCAAAAGTATATGTCGCGAAAAGAATTTTATGTCCTTCCGACACATATCAAGAAAGAAATTAACTTCCAAAATTTTCTTAATGAATAAAAAATTTGTTGATAATTTAAAAAATATCGAGGTTTTGTTGAGTTTTTTGCACGTAATTACTGTGGAAATTTAGCCTTTAGTATTGGGAAGGAAATAAAGGAAATAAAGAAAATAATCCTTAGGTTATACCTAATTTTTACTACAATGTAATATCTGAAATAAAATGAAATTGCTTTTATTATTTATGATTCCAATTTCATTATTATCTGAATAGTGGGTTCCAACGAATAAGCAGATACACTTGCGTAAAAAATGGTCTAAGATAAAATTCACCTGTGGTCCAAGAATTTTTTGCTGCACAACTGCTACAGCCGCCTTTACCGTAAGTTAAATCGCGAGCTCAACCACGTAAGGTAAAATTCATTGAAAAAATGAGAGCCGTGAAACTCGTGATGGAGAAAAACGGTTGGAATCACCTGTTGGTACTGGGAATTGGCAAAAGAAAATCCGAAAAAACTAAGGTTTATTAACCTATTACGCAAGAGATATGGAGAGCTGCAGAAGGGATAGTAAGAACGGGATTTATTGGAGGGATTTAGTACTTTCAAGGATTTAGGATTGGAAAGAAAAGACTCGGACTCGTGGATTAGAGACGAAAATGGACTATTATGTATATACTTAACCCTTTCGCTGCTATGGGCGTGTATACACGCCCGCCGGCCGCCGTCCCCACAGTGCTATGGGCGTGTATACACGTCCGGTGTTTTCCGGGCTCTCCGTGCGAACGACGTGTTAACGCGCCCAAGAGTTGACGCTTCGCTGCAGACGACGTGTATGCATGTGGGTGACTGTAGCGTCATCTTTTGGCTACCTTATACATTATAGATATGTCCTAGGTCCGTCAGATGCCTCTTCGGTACATTCTTTGAGCTTTATGTCGATGTCTAATGGCCTTGAGCTTTTTTCTCGCCTCCTCCTCGGAAATGCTGGCGGAGGGGTTTCGGGCACTCTTCTTTGTTTACATATGTGCAGCTGAGCCTTGGTCCGAGCGATGTTTATTGCCCTTTCGGGTTTTTTTTACCGTTATCTATACCTCCGACTCTTTCTTTCAAGCCTGATAGTCACTCGATTGCTGAGCTTGCCTCTGTGCGTTGCTTTCTTGGTCCCCCATCAGCTAATTTTCGACTTTTGCGTACTGTGGACTTATTCTTCGGAAGAATCTTCGACCCGTGCTTCGTTTTGGACAACGTTCTTGGTTTTTCTGGACACTGTGCTTTCATGGTGCCCCCACTTGCTCACTTTCGACTTTCGCGTACTTTTGGGACTTAGTCTTTGGAAGAATCTTCGACCTGTGCTTCGTTTTGGACAACGCTCTTGGTTTTTCTGGACTCTGTGTTGCTTTCTTGGTGCCCCCACTTGTTCATTTTCGACTTTCGCGTATTTTTTGCTCTTATTATGTGAAAAAATCTTTGACCTGTGCTTCGTTTTGGACAATTCTTTTTGTTTTGCTAGACTTGTTTTTTTTGACATTTCCTTTGGCTTCTACGGACTATTTCATCTTATTCTTACATAGACTTGTGCTTCGTATTAGACTTTATGTTTGGTTATTGTTTCACTGTTTTGCGAATACACTTTACTTTACTTAGTTTTGAAATATTTTTAGGCATTTTAGATTTGGGTTTTTTGGCCTTTACTTATCTGTGAGTTTACGTGTTTTTTTAGTTTCTAGTGGGAAATGTCAATTAGGAAATGTATCTCAAAGGAAAATGTCCAAGAAATTCTGGGAAAAGACGATAGCGGGGATGAGTATTTGGAATGCATTTCTGAGGTTTCCTCTGATGAAGAACATGAAGATGATCTGAGAGCTAATTATTCTCAGCCATCAACATCTAAAACTACAGGACGTTCCAAGAAAAACCTCTGATTTCCGAGTTTTTCAGAGGAAAACTCAGAGGAAGGTAACCTACCACCACCTCCGCAGAAAGGAAAAGTCGCTGAATTCATCTGGCATGCACGGGATTTTGAGCCCAAGATCTACGCATTCGATTCTGGAGCCTCCAGGTGTAAAGTTGGCTATGGAGAAATTCCAAGAATAATTGATTTTTTCCAAGTGTTTTTTTTTCCGTGGACCTTGTGAAATGTACTGTGGTGGAGACGAATAAATATTATGATTATACTTGTGGGCATTTTTAGGAGCGCGTCCATTCACGGCTGAAGAGTTGGAAGGCCTCTGATTTTGAGGAGATGTTTTGCTTCATTGCTGTGACGCTACTAATGCCTAGGATGAAAAAGCTCTCCTACAATGAATATTGGTCCAAGGATTCCCTCATTAGAACACCAGCTATTGGTGAAATAATGTCAAGAAACAAATACCTCATTCTTTTGCGTATGCTATATTTTAGCGACAACAGTATTCCAAGAGCAGAGGATCGACTGGGGAAAATACGTGGGGTGGTTGATATTCTTTACAAGTCCTTCAAAGACGCCTTTACCCCCTACGAAAATTTGTGCATCGATGAGAGCCTCCAGCTCTTCAAGGGAAGGCTGATTTTCAAGCGGTACATTCCCTCAAAAAGGAGTAGGTTTGGCATCAAAACTTTCGTTTCGTGCGACTGCAAGACTGGATATGCACTAGGTTTTATAGTGTGTACTGGATCATCTAGTGACATAGAAGAGGAGCAAGATGGTTTGGGAAACTCGGGGGATACTGTAATGTCACTGATACGCCCTTATCTAGAGAAAGGGCACACCTTGTTTGTGGACAACTGGTACTCAAATCCAGTCTTATTCTGCTGGCTTCATGATAAAGCCACTAAGGCATGTGGCACAGTGAGAAAAAACAGAAGGCATATGCCAAGCATGGAGAAGAAGCTGAAAAAGAATGAAATACAATTCAAGTCTTTGGGTTTTGCCCTGGCCTTGAAGTGGTGCGACAAGAGGGAGGTTTGGATGCTCTCAACCTGCCATTCAGGAAAAATTGTGCCAGCGGGGAAAATAGATCGAATGTATCGTTGACTACAACGAAAATATGGGGGCTGTCGACAAAACGGACATGATTATAAGTTCCATTGAGTCGGTCAGGAAGAGTGTGAAATGGTATAAAAAAATATTTTTTCACCTCCTGGCTCTCTGCGTGCTCAATTCAAAAATACTACATCAGGTAGAAACCGGGCAAAACCTGAGCATGGCAAAATATCATTTAGCCCTGGTTAGGGAACTTCTAGAGACCTACAGCACAGAGAGAATAAACCGGTGGAGGAAGAAGATCAAGTGAGGAATTCCCCATGCGATTGAAAGAGCGACAATTTCCAGACCTCGTGACTTCCGCATCGACATCTAAGCGGTCTCCAATGAGAAAACGCGTGGTATGTCGCAAACATTGAACCAGGAGGGAGTCCAGAAATTTCTGTGGGCCTTTTGATGTGTGACTATGCGCAGTCCCATGTTTTAAAATATTCCATACTCAAAAAATGATTAAAAATAAACAAAAAAATTAAGAAAAATTTATTTAAAAAAAATTAAAAAAAAATTTTTTTTAATAAAAAAAAATTTTTTTTCAACTCCGCCGGTGCCGGTCCAAAGCCCGGATCGAAAAGACGGATGGAAAATTGAAAGAATCAAGCAAAGGAAGTTAAAAATATTCGTTAAAAGTATTCAGCACAGCAGGCAAAAATAGGAGCGAAGCATTCAGCAAGGGGGGGTGAACTTTGATGAAAAGTATTCAGCAGCGAAAGGGTTAAAGCAGCAGAAAAATATGTAGAGAGATGTTTAATAAAATAACTACACTTATTTCATATGATTGTTACAAAATCAAATGCGATATTCGAGAAACAAATCAAACAGTAGGATATTAATGCGAAACTTTTCATAAATGAAAAATTAGCAATTGGTCTCTTGTTAAATTAACAGTTGTATTAAATATACCTTAATTCTACTGATTTTTTTCCTGGCGATTCCTTTCCTGTACGACAGTTCGTCACTTAGTTAAAGAACAATGCGAGTTAATCTCCAGAATCAAAAAAACCTCATAATTTGTTTTCAGTTTTGATAAAAAGATAACTCACGATGCATAGAGAATTTAATCAAAGGCTTATGCCTTGATACTTTCCCAGAAAATTCTCTAAAAAATCTGACATAAAAACTCTAGGAAGTTTTCTGCCATTGCCGTCTCGATAATGCGCCAAACTGAGTTTCCTATCCTATTGAATCCATTTCCTAGCCAATTTCACGGTATAAACTTCAAAAGGAAGATGATTTATTACTTATAAATTGAAAATCTCCGACGCCGTCGGAAGCTTATTTTTTTGCTTGGATGAAGTTATTTTGATATTTTTATACATTCTGTACCCGCTTACGTGGATAAGTTGCCACTGGAAGTTAATTAATTACACAAAACTTCACTCACAGCCGCATATACCCCACACGCTTTCGATTTAGACGTCAAAGTTTTGAGGAAAAAAGGCGCTATCTAGGATGATGGACCAATGAAGACGGGAGTGGCTTCATCATTGAAACGCTATCGAGCGGAAAAGTTCCTGCGAATTAAAAAAATCTCCTAAAATTAAATTTCCACCTCCGGGTAACGTCAAAGTTTGGAACACTGGAAGGACAAGCAAAGCCACCTACCAGGGAGCATATTTCTAAGGGTGACATAGGAGGTAAGAGTATGATTTAATGATCTTAAATTTATTTTCTTGTGCCCAAATTAGCACAAATTCATAGTATCCTTAGTTATACGCTCTGATCAAAATATTAAGCCTACATTACCCAATATTACTCGCAAATTATGGCAGTCTTGATCAATTCATTTCTTATTGTTGTCGGCAGATTTGAAATTAAAGAAGAAATATGCGCAATTTTCCATGAAACATCCTAACCATGAAACACCTCTTCTTCTCCAATCCGATCTCCATTGCATCAATTTTGATGACGATAAATGGACACTACTATGATATGAGCACCAAAGGAAAATGGAATGAACTGAAGAGGAAGATCGCATTAGTAGCAGAGGAACAACTGGTGAGCAATTGAGCCGACATGAATAAACATCGACGGTGACTAGGAAGCTGATAAATGAAAGAAGAAACATAGGAACCAGAGAAACGAAGACAAGTACACCATTCAAAAGCCTTAAGAACCAAGTCGATTGAGAATGCAGGAAGGCTAGGGGGAATTAGATAGAAAGCTACGGCGAGAAAGACAGCAAAAACATGAAGAATGGGGAACACTGAAAACCCATACAAGCTACTGAAAAAACACTTTGGAGAGTGGAAAACGCAAAACAACAACATTAGGGATGTGACCTGGAAAATACTGATAGAGGGTGAACACACTGGGAATTGTTGGAAGCAATACAGTTAAGAGATATGCCAAGGGCCGACGCCGCTGAAATAAAACCTGACGAAAGCAAAGTTGACGAGGAATACTGGGGCCCACGCATGCTGAGGAAAGAATTAGATGTAGCGGTAAAAGACCTTTAGAAAAACGAAGCACCAAGAGCAAAAGACGCCACAGTGAAATAGTCAAAGTGCTCGGAAGTAAAGCAAAGTATAGTCTCTACAAAATAATCAAAGATAACGAGGAAAGCGGAAGACTTTCAAAAAGAAGACAAGAACTGATAAGCGCGAAGAGTACCGCACCAAGAGTCTAGTGTCACATGCCTCAAAAATACTTAGACGAATAATAAGCCATAGGATGGAGAGGAAAATTCACGACAACCTTTAGCAAAAAAATTGGATTTAGGGAGAAGAGAGGGACCAGGGAAGCTATAATTTGATAAAACAATAAATGAGAACAAGCCACAGAATGTGGCATTCGTGGACATAGAGGAATAATTCGAAAATTTTAGCGGAACAAGATGTTCGGGCTACTAGAAAATATCGGAAATGATTACAATAACAGAAGAATAATTTACCAACTACTTGCAGAAAGTCATCACACTGCGATTGAAAAATGGCAGACAATTTGAGGTTGAAATTTACGAAGAAGTAAGGCAAGACAGTACTGAGTATGAAAGAACTGTTCAATATATACTTGGAGAAAGCAATAAGAGAAGTATAAGATATCAAATGGAACGAAATTAAGATCGACGGAGAAGAAATAAACATGCTTTCCTTCTCTGACGATATCACAGTCATAGTTGGAAATCTCTATGATCTTAAAAAGTCACTAAACGCCATATACCACGTATGAAAGAGTTTCAGGCGTAACTGTGTGGAAGCATTCAATGTCTATACTGGTAAGAATGAAACGACGATAGTAAATTTCCACACTTTTTTTATAAGTACCGACCATGGTGTCGATACTTTATGTCCGTTTCAAGGTCATTTACTTTGAGAATGACATAAAATGTTCGTCGATTAGTCTTTTCATTCTTACCAGTATGGCCACCTACCACGTTTTCCAAGATTTCAACATGAAAAAAATAAGACCAAGATTAAATTTCTAGTATGCGGAAGAGAGAAGTGGAATTCAGAAGTCGCTCAAAGAGAAGAGAAATAGAGTCCTAAAGAGTCCTTCCTCTACTATCACGTGGGACGGAGAAAGTCCAACGGACACCAGGCGAAGAATAGCCCAAGCTAAGAAAGCGTTCATGGCGAACAGACATCTGCTGTGTTCAAAGAAGATAGGACTACAAACCAGGATACAGTATGTGAAAACGTTTGTGTGGAGCGTGGCACTCTATGGATCGGAAGCATGACTGGACAGACTGGAAGCATTCGAAACCTGGTGCTCGAGGAGGATGCTGAAGATAATATGGACGGATAAAATAATAAATTATGAAGTTTACAGATGAGTAGAAGGGGCCATTCAAGTGTTACGTTAGACGTATTTGGGGGTAGGGGTGTTTGAATCATTTTACATTGCCCTACGTAGGGGGGGGTCTGGAACCAATTTACATAAGATTTGAATCCATCTTGAAACATTGTATGGTTTTCGAAAAAAATTTAGCTGTGATATGGAGCATACACTCCTTAATGGCATATTTTAAGTTATCTCTCCGCTACACCAATGCTTCTGTCTGTTGCCAGACTGACTAACTACATGCTCAACCAAAGCGAACATTTATAACGAAGAGTAGATTCAAATATATAATTCAATTTTGTTTGCATTACATCATTTTTACAATGCGTTTGCGGATAATTTTTAAAGTAATTGTATAAAATAACGCTAAAATTCAAAATTCTTAAATATTTACAATAGATCCTCAACATAATAACAGGTATAGTCCTGCTAAGCCTATGGCTTGTCAGCATGTGCTGTTTTTAATTAATAAATACATTCACAGCACTGATCAGTCAGAAAACAAAAAATTGATAAAAACCTAAAATGTAATAAAAATAAATTAATATACACTAAGACGCAATTAAAATATTTTAATGAAATAGCAGAATTACAAAAGTTTTTTTAATTAAACAAATGTAAACAAAAGAATAAATAATTTTTTTTAAATATCTAACGTCTAACATAAGACTGAGGACTAAGAGGGTGGAGGGTTGGGAAAATCTTACATTTTCTTACATAAGTGGAGGGAGTGGGGTGAAAAACAGCATAAATCACCTAACGTAATGCTTGAACGGCCCCGAAGAGGAAATAACCAAAGGCTGCTGTCAACTAATTTGAGTATTGAACGACCAATAAATGAACGACTACTTCTAAAGTTTATGCCTTAAATTAAGTTAAATAAGAATAGAATATATTTAGAATTCATTTAACAATGAACAATAACCTACGATTTAATTTAACGATGAGCAATAGCCTACGAATTACTTTAACGATGAACAATAGACAAGCGAACTACCTTCGAGGAATCGTGGCAGAGTTAAAGAATACACTAGCTACTTGCATTTCATGCTTTTAACATTATTGAACCGTTTCTATGCCATAACATCATCATCAGAGTTTAACCTTTGCTGCTCGAACTCAGATGAATGTTCTGCGACATAGAGTACGATCACTTGTGCTAAACAGTGTGATATATTTCAAAAGGATTAATCTGTAACGAGCGATAAGCAGTCTTTCCTCCGTTGAATATTTGCGGAAACCGGCTGACATCAACCCGATGTCTAAAATAAAAAATATGTATTCACTATTTTTAAACAACTTATTATGTAGTGAGAAATATTAGTTACATAGTTGCTATGTTGTTCTTAAACCTAGAAGTCGTTTTAGCGTAAACAAGCAGCATACCCTTATTTTGCAACTATGACTCGAAATTTTATTTTATATGACAGTATTCTCACGCGTCAAAAAATTTCAAATATTACTTAAATATTTCAAACTATTTCCATACCATAATAATCATAATGAGACGATTGCGTCCATCAGGATTGTATTTTTCACGCCAAAAATTACAATTGTTACTTGAATTTTTCGAACTCGTACCAGACGTTCATTTTCCGGAATGAGGCAATAATTGATCCATTTTCATTATGGCGCAGTGATCAAATTGTTATCACATTATAAGTGAGCTATTTCACTAAGCGCTCCTCCATGGAAGAATGACGTGTCTCGAGAAATGAAACCCCAAACTGGAAGTATAAGTTTGCTGATGGACGTGCAATTAGTCCGTGCTCTCGACCGAAAACGAGGTCGGATGAGAATAAAATGCCACCGCAGCTATTACACCGCTCGCGACTCCTTTTGACCCATTAAATTACTCGCTATGACCACCTCGTCTGCCGACGATTGAGTCATCCCGCGTCAGGTCACGGCCTAATTAGAGAAAAACAATGATTCAAGCAGATTTCAAGAGAGAGAGATCCACCAACCGGAATTCTCTCTCAAGAAACTTACCCGGACTTACGTTTTTACCGCAACGACCGAAACTTATAATAAAAAAGAGTAGGCAAGCCCGAGTAAATACGTCATACTAGTCGAATTACGTGTTTGTGGTAGGCAAGGAAAGAAAGATGAGGGAGCAGAATAATTTTCCAAGGGGAAGACGCACCGTCGTCGGAATTGGGTCAAAACTCTCCCGGCATGACAGCCAACTATTCCGCTCTAAGGGTTCCGTCCCTCTCGGCTATCTATGGACTAACTTAAGAGTTCATAAAAATGCCGCAATTTCTCGTCTGGCATATTTTTTTCACTTTTTTCACCATCGAGTTAGAATGGTGAGAATGAATGAATGTTTAGAGATCCGTCGTGATGTGATTTTAAGACCGTGAATGCGTCATTTATTGACCTTGACCATTTTCATAAGTCATTTTCGAAGACTTCTTGTCTTCGAAGGCTGACAAAAAACTGCGAAAGTGAGGAATACGGCCCGAAAGTGGCTGGGACAATTTTCGTCTGTGTACATATTTGAGTAAAACCATGCGCGCATATTTCTGTTCGCGATATCTATTGATAAAAGTGAAGAAATTGCACTTAATCGACTTGATTGTTTGACAATTCAGTTTCATATCGCATTAACATTAAGCCTTATAGCACATGCGATACATTTCGTATGCGTGCGATTATATATGTACAGATTTTCTCATAAACTGGAAAAAATCCACAACGCAAAAAAATTACAAGAAAGTACCTAAGTTAAATGCCTAGTCAAAGGTCCGAAAAAACATGGTTTACTCGAATTTTCACCTAAAGCTCGTATGCCGCGTCGGAAAATATCAACAGCCCAAGTCGAAACAGTTTTTATTTTAGGAAAAATATAAATATATATTAAAGGATCAATTCCATTACTGTATTTACGTTGATCTATAACGCATACAGCAAAGTACTTGAAGGAAATGTGGCCCAAATATTTTTTGACTAACTTGAAAATTTGATTAAAATGTGCACTCAATGACCCACGAATACAGTACCTGCCAACTTAAGTCACAGTTTATCACGTGTTGAAAGTTACGCCGCCGAAGAGCTTGCACATAAAAATTCTAATACCTAAAAGTACAACCACGGTAAACTAATACCACTTAAGGGACTGATTAAACTGCTCACAAACTTAGAAAAAAAGAAATCTCAACCACGTATTTCTGCAAGGAAAAATTATCAGCCACGATTCGACGATAAACCGGTCTGCATAGGGGACCCAAGTCATAAAGATTTAACCAAAAAATTTTTAAAATACAAAGACAAGGTGCACACTTCATTAAAATCTGCTGCGAGCGAACATATAGTGTTGTACAACTTTTAGATTGATTAAGGTGGGAGCCCCTAGAGTCTCGGAGAATGCACGCGAGGCTAAGCTTGATTGAGAAATTCAGAATTGGTGTGTTTCGGAGCGACACAGAGTATATAATCATGACCTCTCACTACAGAAGACTTCAGGTCTGACAGAAATGATAAAATATGATAGATACATTGCCGAACAGATAGGTATGTACAAGAACTAGTTGTCGAAGGATGTTCTTACCATATAATATTCGAATATTCCCGCGATATCGAGTGAATTTATGTATGATGGAGAAATGAAAACTTTTTTGCAATTATCCACAATACAAATTTTACTACGACCCAGGTCTCGATGTTTTACTTCATCATCAGGTTTGATGCTCTTTCCTCCAATAGTCAGTGACCATAATGAAACATGAGGTCCACTCAAAACACTCCCATATTACACGTCACCATTTCACCTCCCAAAACCTTATCACTTAAATCTTTACGCGGCTGGTGTCCTACAACCCCCTGCCACACGCCCATGCGGTGAGTCACAGGGTAGTATGAAGATGTAAATGTATCTACACAACGAAACTTCCGTTACAGCTCATCACTTTCGAGCTTCAACACAGCTGTATCTAGGGGGAAACTTTATTTTAGGCAAGACCGATAACCACCCCTTGTTTTAACCTGCATTAGATTTCTACAATTGAATGGTGTAAAAATAGTACTAGGTCATCAGCCGGTTAACTAAGATATATTGGTTTGAAAATTATGAATTATAAAGAGTAGAATGGAAAGGGACCATATGGAATACCATAAAGAAAAGAAGAACCAGATGGATTTGACACACCCTGAGACATAATTGGTTTGTGAAGAGCACAAGTGAAGGTAAAATAGAGGAAATAGTTCCCAGAGGAAGACCTAGGAATAAGTTCATGGAAGACCTAATAGACATGAACCTAATGAAAGACATGGACCTAATTAAAAAGGCAGAACATGGGCAAGGGAACTTGAATTAAATAGGGAAGGGTGGAGGGCTGAAGTTAAATAATAAGGATTGATCGACCAATGATTGAATGAAGTACAACCAGTGACAGAAATAGCGACAAATTTTTAGGAAAGATGGAAAGAGAATTTGGAGCGCATGCCTCTGGAAAGGATTCCCAGGAAGTTTTCAATGTATCAACCTTTAGAGAGAAGAAGCATTCCGAGATAGAGCTAACGATGAAGTAGAAAGAGAAGGAGACATGCATAACCTTGGAGAGGAAGAAGAAGAGAATTTACTCTAAAGGAAATAACGTAACTGAAGGAATTCCTCAATAGATTACAACAGTGATGATAAATACACATCTGAGTTAGAAAATTTGACTTGTTTCCTTTTATGGTAGACAAAAACAACGAACTTTTACATGAAATTCACATAACTTTAATCCCACTTCCGTCAACTCAACACTCCGTAAAATATGTTCCATCCAAAGTTCTATTTGGAGACGATTTTTATCAGAAGTTTCACGAATTACGCACGCCAATTTCCCGACGATCATCCGACATTCAGCACCTCACTGCTGCCTTTGGATTGACAGAAGAACATAATACAGTCCGTTGTGGAGTCGCAGTCACTACAAACATCCCTTGAAGGAAGCATCCACTTTTTCATCCGCGATTTATTTTCTCAAGCGGAGAAAATGACACCAGTAAATAATCCACGCGGCGCCGTTTCCACAAATATTTTCATCTCTTTCCAGCCAAAAAGAAGGGGAGGAGAGGATGTGGAGGAAAAAGGAGGAAGGAAAGGAAAAATTTTATATTATTTATTTCGAGAGAGAGACCAATGGGAAGAGATCACTCATCCGGAAATAGGTTTCTACGAACGACTCCGTATGTATGGGCATGAGTGATACTGGAGTGGTATATGTCGAGAAGGGGGATGAACGATGGGAGGAGGGCGGTTAGGGGAGGGAGGGATGGCTTCCAAGTGGTCGACTAGTGCCGTGGAGTAAGTCCCGCAAAAATAGAGGTGCATTTTGGGGATTTTCTGAGGGTTTGTGTGCAGAGGAAAAGGGATTGCCGACTGTTTAACTCTCCGTCCTGAATCCTTAAGTCGAAATTCTCCCACCAAGGTTTCATTTAGTGCCCTGTACCATACTCTGAGAGAGTCCACCCCGGGCGGCACATTTTTCGAGGCGGTGTATTTTGCCAATGTGATTTTATTTAACGATTTCTCAATCATTAAAAGAGAAAAACTATCAAATATCACCAAAGTAAATAATGATAGACACAAATAACAATCAAAAAATCCTTCAAAATTTTAACCACATAAAAAGTTATCTACAAATAAAATGGATCATGGTGGTCTCCAAAATGAATTTGCTAGGAAAAAAGTAAGTAAATAGCCATATAAAATGTATCTAAAAATTCAACTATGTGGTGGAATTTCTTCATAATGAAATAATTCTTCACATTATTTTCATTATAAACTTATTTTCCGGGTATAATTAAGTTAATGATGCTTATGCGGAAAACCAATTGAACAAGTAATTTATTTTTCTTCGAGAAAAGCATATTTCTAAATTTTCTATTTTCATTGACGAATTAAGGAAAACAAATACTTTTATTAAATTAAATGTTCTAAATTCGCCAAAATACATCTTATCTAAATGGGTTGTTATTTCATACCCTCCCGGTTTGATCTCGGACAATGGTCTAAATCGTTTGATTTTCTTGGAATCACATGATGATTTATTTTGCTCCAGTTACTTCAGTTTGCGATAGAAGGGAAGATGATGGGTGAGCCAGAAAGGGGAAAACAGAGAGCAGTGAATAGCAAGAACGGAGTTTAAACCGCGATTTGAAATGCGGCCACCGAAACATTCGATAACCACAATCTTTGGCTTGCAAAAACAAATGCCATCCCGCGGACTGAATCGCGGTTCTAAGGCTGCCTATTCCCGAACTTACATGTTGGCTGGTTTAAACCGCGGCAGCTATAGCCTTATCGACTCTTTTGTTTGAAGAAAACACAAAGGTTTAATGGGTAAGGTAAATAAGGATAGGTAAGTTGCGGTGGAGAAGGAAATGTTATTAAAAGCACATGAAAAAGTTTAGAGAATTTTTACTTACTTTCATTTAAACTTTCTCTTTATGAATTAAGTAAAATCATAGCCAAGTGAAATAAATACTTCACTTGGATGATGCGGCAGGCGATAGAAATTGCTAAGAATTCGAATAATGTCAACAGGGAGGATGGGTATCCGCTCTCCTCTACTCTCACACGGACTTAAAAAAAATTAAGAACGTCAAATCCTCAGCCAATCAGAGCCATAGCGGATAGACCCTAACGGATATTTAACGGACCACAGCCCTGTATTTAGCGGCCAACAATTCTCTTTAACATTCGGGCCCAATGATACCAACAGAAACTCCGACGAAAAAGTTGTCTGATAATTATCTGCAACGCGAGAAGAACCCGAAAAATGTTGACTTATATCTTATGCGCATTGTGTTGTTATTTAATACCCTCCAAGTTCGATCTGCGATAGTAGTCTTTATCGTTTTTTTTCTTGTAGTTGTGTGACGATATATATTTGTTCCTGTAGCTTAAGGATTCGATGAAGGGAGGATCTTGGGTAAGCGGGTGAGGGGACGAATGAGAACGGATTTAATTAATGAGATGACGAATGATTAGACGTAAGCTGGGATGGAGAAAGATATATTATAATATATAAGGCCCAGGACAGAAAAAATCGAGGGATTTTTTTACTGACTTTCATTGAAACCTACCTTAACCAGTAGATGTCTCACTAATAAATTTAACCACGTGTTACATAAAGGAAGGGGGACAATTCACAGACCATACAGGGAGCCTAAAACTACGCTTGGTCACTGTCGCTACAGGGGTGAGTAAGGTACGCATGGCTTTGAAGAGGTTGTGAAAGGGGGTAGGAACCTTGGAAAAAAGAGAAGGACATAAGGGGGCAGGGAAAGTGGATTCCAAGCCGAATAAAAACCCCACCCCCAATCCTTCAGCGAGAATTCTACCGCCAAGGTATCATAGCGTGTCCCCATTTTTCCCTCTCTCTCAAACACGAGATAACCCGAACCGAACCAACCCCTTACACGGCCCTTCATCCTCCCGATGGCGGTCCACGGGGCGGGTCCTTCTTTGAAAATGTCACCACACACACCCATTCCCCATCCGCTCCCGTGCCTTGAAGGAACTGAATAAACCACGCGGTGGAGATCTTTCAAACCGTCCCCCGTCATCCCTTTCCCCCGTCCACCCTCCTCAAACTTGAGACCTTTTTTCGGCACGGACAGGTGGAGAAGGGTTGGAGTGTCATCGCGCGTGGCGAGCCTTGAGAGGTTGGAGGGAGGAATATCATCCCCAGGGAGGGATGAGAGATGAGGGGTCAGCGGCGGAGCGAGGATGCGTGGAGAGCAAGGGGGTTGATGGGGAATTTATATTATTTTTTGAAGAGACGAGGTCGAAAGGAAGAGGGAGGTTTTAGGAATCGGGAGAAGACGGGTACGTAGCAGTGGGACAGTGACACGACGGCGATATACACATCGATTGCAGGTCTCGATTAGCTCAAGTCGATACGTCGAACTTCCAGGATGGCAACTACGAAAAAATGGATCCCTCATAATTCGAGGGCAATTATTACCGATTCGATCATTAGGAAGAAATCGCTGTTTAAGACAAGCGGGAAACGTTCTATCAATCACACTGTTTCAGTCTGGCGCCCTCCGAAGTCTAAAGTTAATTTACCTTAACTTAGGTGGGATATCTTTACTAAATGATTATCACAGATCTTTTTGTTGACATACATGAGAGTAATATACTAATGATATATGGAAATACCTCCTTTGAAACCGTAAAAATGTATTCTTTTTAAATTTGACTTTTTTGTAAGTTAATTACTACTCATAAGAGCCCGTACTAAAATTCTAAATCGTTTCAATGAAGAAGAGTGTAACATCTATTGTTCAAAGCGGTTGATTTAATCATATAATCAGACAAAACATAAAGATGTTCCGAATGTATAGCTCTCGGGTTTCCAACAAGGTGATGGACCACCATGGACCATCACCCGGTAGTAAACCCGGGAGCTATACATTCTAATCATTCGCCGGGAAAGCCTTAAATCTTACATAAAGTTGTTTCATTGCAATTTTAAGAATTCTCTAATAACTTAATCTAAGGGGACAGCTACCTAAAGTCGATGACTGATGCCAAACATTTGACGAAAAATTCTACCAAATGGGTTTAAGTGTTAATTGAACTGCTGATGTAGAATAAATTGTATAAAAATATTTAATCGTCAATCAGACATTCAAATTCGTTTCAAATGTTGTTGCATTCTGTCATTTCAAATTCTGCTATTCATTATATTCACACGCTTGCTTGGTGTAACATTATGCCGTTTGTATTATTCATGGTGACGTCGGCTGAAATACCCCTCGTACATAGGGACAACAGATTTCCAAACGAATTACAGGATAGCCAGTCCATTTTCAAGTGGAAAACTTTCAAGATTAAAATATCAGGAGGAATACCCAGAGATAAATACATGCAAAATGGGGAAAGTCAGGAAGGCAGCACGTGGCATGCCTTGAGGAAAATGCATACGACGAATGAAGGGATCCAGGAAAAATGTACTTCACGGAAATATAGGCGTAAGTACAGGATATGCGAGATAATAGGGGGCTCAATTTACGCGGGTTTTATCGAGATATCATTTTTCAAAGAAACGGATGAATTTTCCCTCATTTCAAAAAAATTCTCATCTTTCTAATGATAAGAAATACCACCCATTTCCTAAGCAAAATGATTCCTGGATGCATTCTAGAGAGATATTTCTCTTTAATTGAGAATTCCTAACGCATATAATTCTTCAAAATATATTTAAATGAATAGTTTGTATGCTTTCTCAACTACTTCATTAATAAAGCAATAACAGCAGACATTTTTACAGAGTCACCAATGAATTTCCACAAGTGAAGGCGTTTTCAGCGAACGACGAGAAAAAAATCAATTAAATCAAAAAATACAATCATGTTAATGTCTTGTACGAGCACCTATAGTTAATTATGGGCAATTTTAGTCATTAGTACAACAATATTTAATACGCTAGCCCTGTATGGGTTGGAGACTACTAGGCCATTTCGAAGAATGTACTTAGCCTTGAGGCGATTGAGATTTAGAAGGGGAGAAGGATGGAGGGTTCGGTGGCGAGAGGGACGAACGAGGATGTTTTGGATATGGTAAGAGAGGAGAGGGAGCCAGTTTGGAGAAAGTTCTGAGGAGGCAGAAGTGATGGATGGAGGACACAAAGACAAGAGAGGATAATAGAGGGGAGAACCCTGGAGAAGTGTGGAAGAGGAAGGATGAGGATAGGAATTCCGGACGAAATAACATGAGGAAGATTATGTAAGGAATTTGAGAGGGATCCAATGGTGGATCACGCATTGGAAGGAAAATAGAACGATATGCCAGAAATTAGGACATCAGAATAAGTAATGTCCATAAACCTACCAATCAGCTAGTAAAATTTTCGATTAAAGTTACTCCATGCTTCTTGCAGTTGGTTAAACCAAAAAATTAAATTTTAATGTGTTTTCACACAAAACTAAGGAAACATTTTGCTCAAACTACCTTAATCAGTCCTAGTATTAAAAAATAGATAATGATTACAGCAGAGGCTACAAAAGTTTGTAATAGAGTGTTAACCTACTACAGGCCATATCCCTAGATTACTGTAGAAAAAACCTACCCAGTGCATAGTGTGAATATGCCTAAAACACAGTCGTCATTCTATAACTCCTTTTTATGCACCCCAAAATCCCTAAGTATTACTCCTAATAAAGCACGTGTCCATTTTTTTGAGAACCACTGGTATGGACGTCGTTAAAGATAACACGATAACATTCCTCATCACTGATCTGGTCAGAATTTTCGAACACTATCAACGAACCGAATGACTAACACCACTAATTGGAATAAAATTTAAAATTGTTACAGAATGTTTCGTAGAAATAGCCCCTTGGATTTGCCGCTCAGTTATATCCAAATGAAAGCATTCATTCGAGTTCCGCTACATCCCAAAAGGTCAAAAACTAAATTTCTTTCAATGGTGGAAATTTTGTTCATCATCATAGACAACGCATCTGTAGCAGTAAGTTTGCAAAATTGCAACGACAAACTGCCATTATTTTTTAAGCGTTTGCGTGAATAATTCACATTTTTATGTAGGGTTCGGCACAATGGGTTTAGAGAAAAAAATAAAATAAATAAAATTGACGCATGGATTCATATCATTGAATTGAATTGACGGAAAAAATAAGAAATGATGAAGTGTTTAGAAGAGTAGAAAAGGAAAGGACCATGTGAAACACCATACAGAAAAGAAAAACCAGATAGATTGGACACACCTTTAGACACAATAGGTTTTTGACGAACATAATTCAAGGTAAAATAGAGGAAAAGCCCCCAGAAGCAGACCCAGGAATAAGTTCATTGACCAAATAAAGAGAAAAGTACATAGGAAGAGATACCAGGAGGTAAAGGAACTTGCATTAGATAGGGAAGGGTGGAGGGCTGCAGTCAACCAATCTAAGGATTGAACGTCCAATGATGATGACTGCCAATTTTAGGGGGAAATATAAAACTTCCCTAAACCTCTCATACTTCTCCCAAATAACAAAAAACAACTACAATAAAATGCAAAAATCATTCTCTGAGTAGTAGTTTTTGTACCTGATGATAAGTGAGTACATATACTGTACAAATAAGAAATGAACACAATCGATATATTTTTTGAAATGGGAATATTTTTAATTCCAATTGTGTATACGTAGTGGACACTTCTCCGAAGTGAATCCTGATGGAAAAGAGTTCAATTATGGACACTTTGACACATGGCCGATTTTTCCACATTTTTTTCATTACTCCACACGATAAAATGAAACGAGTACCCATGTGGCCCTGGGAGGCAATGGCGTATTCGAGAAGAGATGATGGACCGTCTTTACCTTCGAACGCAAAGCGCAAAATAAACATCCGAAAAAAACATTCGAACGCGAAAAAAATTGGAGGGAGATGACTATGAGGTTTTTGCCTTCCGTCAAGGAGGGCAATGAGAGGAGGAGGAGTGTTGGTTTTATTATTATTATTTTTTTCTTTTTTTTTGAATGGCACGGCGTGGGGGTAAGGGTGAGACGTAGGATGGAGAGCGGGATAAAGAGGGCGACCGACGGCTTCATCGAAAATGGAAGCGGGTGGGTGGATTGGTGGGTGGAGAGGAAGAATGAGAAGGGCAGGGTGAGTTCATGGCCAGAAGCGTGGGGTCGGGTGAGAAAAGACGAAGAGAAGCCTGTGAAGTGCGGAATTCGCACGGCGATTTGTGACGTGTGCGTGGTCGAGAAATTGGTAATTTAAAGGAGGCAGACTCATCCTTTAAACCTTCCCTTGCACACGACGTTGCTCCGCCCTGGAAGAGAGGTACGCGGGTTAGTTTGCTGGGGCTCGACTGCGATGACGACGACTACGCCCCCGCATCAACAAGCAGCGAAACCGAAACCGTGAGCTAGTGTACGTCTTGCCCCCACTCTTCCGCCTCTTCGTCCCCCACTCAACGGAACAACACGCGCTCTTAAATGTCATCTCGCCTGAAGTTCACGAGGGGCGAGCGGTAACGGGACACGGGCGATCTCCGCATGCTAATTTCTTCAAGGCTCACGATAACATCGAGGGGACATAAATAACCTTTTTTATTTTTTTACGAATAAATTATCGCATCCATAAAATGTATATGCACTCGCCAGTTACGTTAAAGCATGAGCGAAGGAGAAAAACGAGAGAGGTGGCATGAAACGCTTATTTTAGCCAGCGGGAAGCTTTGGCATTGGTCACGGTCACCTCCGCAGTAAAAAATTGCAACTGGTAAGATAGATAACGAGTTACAAATTATCTTTAAAACAATGAAGTAGAGAAAAATATTTTCAGTAAGGAGAGAGGCTTGGTGAAATTTCCGCAAAACGTCCTCCTGTGGTGAACTTGCACTGTAATTACCGATAACTGCAAGCGACAGAAAGAATTATTGGCCAGAAATTATAGCAATACTGCTAATATTTTACTGCTTTCAGTTATTTCCTTCGCGTGCATAAATCTCGTAGCAAATCCAGCAAAACAAGTTATATTTTATTCCATAAGGAAAAGAGCTTTTTTTAATTACTAACGTTAATTCAATCATTAAAGATCTTTCTCCATCAGATATTCTTAAAACATTTCGTCACAAATGCCCGTCAGAAGTGAGGTATCGCTACAGACAAAAAAAGCAGAGAACACAAGATAAAAGATATATTTTCAAGTAAGAGCAAGCCAAGAAAATTTCGACCGTAAAACGGGTAATATGGAAAATTCAGACCGAGATGACACAATAATAATCCTCAGGCATTCTAAAAGCCGCCAAGACGGACCGAAAAAAAGAATAACTGCACTAAATGGAAGGCAACTATGAGCCGCAACCACTTAGCTAAAGTACGGGAGGCAGATAATTGAAGCACATTTTGCACGAAGGTTTCCTGATTGGTCTAAACTCCACGGAATGAAAAACACTTCCACGGGAAAACGGTCTCCTTGTGTTCTCTTTGCTGGCGGGTTAATGACGCACTTGGGGGTACATACTGCGTCAAGGAAAGGAGGGACAGAAAGGGGAGGAAAGTAACTATCTGTCGCAAAGACGTCGTGCACTTGCCGTGCTCCGTTTGTTAAGGAAAAGGGAGTTCCTATCTAGTCAAGGGGAAAGCAAAGATCAAACTTAAAGTTACTTGAACAAGATATCAATTCTAATTAAATTAGATAACTTTTACCGTCTTATACAGAAAAAGAGGTCGTTTTTTTCAATGAAAATGAAAAATCAGCCACCTACCACGATAATAATTATAGGAATGCACGAGGCGAGATTGAGACTTGGACAGTCGCTTCTTCCATCTAACCCCGCATCGGGCACATGAGATACTTATGTTTGAAGCTATTGACTATTTTTACAATCCAAAATACATGATAATAATATAATAATTACTTTCAATGGTTAAAAATTATACTTTTCCAGATATTTTACAATTAATTCAAGCCGTGCACTTTCCGTCCTCCGTTTGTTAAGGAAAAGGGAGTTCATATCTAATCAAGAGGGAGCAAAGATTGAAATTGAAGTTAATTGAACAACATGTCACTCCTCATAAAATTGGATGAATTTTTCCGCCTTGCATAGAAAAAGAAGTCGTTTCTTTCAGTGAAAATGAAAAATTAGCCAACTACCACAATAGTAATTATAGGAAGAAACGTCATTATAGAGACGAGATTGAGACTGGGTGAGACGCTTCTTCCATCTAATCCAGCGTCGAACACGTAAGATAACTAATTTTGGATATCTATAGAGACTATTTAATCAAGCCACGGAAAGAATAAAATAACTACTTTAAATGGTCAACAATTATACTTTTCCACATATTTTTCAATTAATTCAAGCGCCAGTCAAATTAAATTCCAATTTTCCATTCCACCTAATTCCACGTCGGACATGTGAGATAGTTTCCTCTGGGTATTTTGACCATTTTTACAGGCCAAATCACACAAAAAAATGTAATAATTACTTTCAAAGGTTAACAATTATACATTTCCGGATATTTTACAATTAATTCAATCCACTAGCCAAATAAAATGATACAGATTCGAACTCCAGGGAGACAATGTGAAGAGTAATTAGGAAAATCTGATGGTGATCTGCCGCATGATCATTCATCTAGATCATCTCACGATTTATTCCGCGAGATATCGAGATGACAAATTATAATGCATTATTCAAGTGTTTATTTATCTGCTATCAGTAAATTTAAAAGACATTGTAATGTTCCGTTGCGACCTAGTGCACTGCTATTGGTCAGCAGAACTCCATATTTACACGATGCCAGCTGATGCTGGCTGCTGTTATCCATAATTTAAAGAATTTGTGACCACATGTACGTAACTACAAGTGCTAGCTGGCCGTTTTACCTTGCAAATATGACACAGGCTCGCGATGAATGTAGTGCATTATACATACTATGGGTTAACTGAATTTGATAATGCTAGGGAAAATTCATCCCCTGCCACTAACGCTTACGGTGGCTGCCAGGGTGTCGTGTGCATGTGGATAAATTTGAACCTGGTCCTACCATGTGGAAAGCCAGTGCTCTATCCATCTCGTAACGTAGCGATCCCAAAGTTAGGGTAGTCCAAAGTAGTACGCGGAGAGTGGGGTAGTGAAAAGGGTATTGCTCCCAGAAGAGGAGTAGGAAGGGGGCTATCTATGGGGGGAGCGGTGGGATGGAAAAAACGCCAAGGGTCGAGAGGCAGTGAGAAGGGTAAGTTAAATCGTGGAAAGGAGAGTTTTTTTCTCAAAATCGATTGGTCTCGCGTGTTTTTCCCGTAGAAACGGCGATTTCTTGGGGGGAGGTCATGTGGGGTGGAGAGTGGGGAATGTTTGTGGTGCGGGAAGTGCAAGGAAATTGCCGTCGGCATTTTTAAGCCGCGGAATATCTCTCAACTGTCACCTTGTTTGGTATTTTTCACTCCAACTAAAAGAAGCAGCCATGTTTACGATTGTATCTCTTTTTTTAAAGCACGCAATTCTGGTCTGATGAATTTCCCTCATGATTCCCGTGAGGGAAAAATATATTCGACGGGATATTTCAAATCTTACGAGAATACTTACATGAAATTTGCATTGGCTTCCAGCAAATTGTGACAAAATGCAGCTTCCGCTATAAAGCAGATAGGAAATAACCGCGGGATGCAATAGTTGCCAAGTGAGGCGCGGTGATAAAAAAAACTCAGGGGTTATTTTCCTTAACAAATTGCTGTTTTTGGGCTCCGCATGAACTGTCAAATGTGATGCTCCAAGCTGAGGTAAATAAAAATTGTCATCACAGTTTGGGTGGAAACAAATATTTTTATGTATTTATATGCAAATTATTCACCGAATGGCTGCATTTTTTGTGTGATCGAATAAGAAATGTTTGTAATGGCTGATTCATACTAAGCAAATAAAAGGGCTTTTAGGTGTGCCCTCCATTCCTGCATGTTCCGAAGACGATTGAAAATTAAACAAAATTCATATTGGGTTCCCTTTGACCATTCATATTGTTTGAGCATTATGCAATTTCCTTCTTTACAATCAACAATTAGTATATGGTTCATTTCAATATATGTGATAGTGAATCATAAAACTACTGTGAGCGAAAATAGTTCCGCTGTAGGACATTAAATTGATATTTTGTCAATAAACATTGAAAAAGGCGGAAACTGCATCCTCTCGGAATGTAAGCATTTCGTATACACAGTTTAAAAAACCAATGCAAATGCAGCTACATTCCGAGGTTTCAAGTAAAATGAGCCCGAACAAATCACTTTCATTGCTCAGCTCAAAAAATGAAAATCTGAGGGCGATTTTAATGAGACATTCCATTTTCCTGATCATTACAAAGCTTATTATCCAGAGTGAGGGAATTATAAAAAAATTCGTAAAAGAATGGGCACAAAAAAAACGGAAAATATTAACGCTGCTTCTTAGAATAGAAGTATGAATATTGATTTCATGATGATTGATGAAGTATGATATTGATTACGAAGTATGAATGTATTGATTTCTCTAGAGGTACTCAAGTGGCACACACTCGAAGTTTATCTGATTGCCTGTTAAAAAATACGGAGTTTTAAACATCAAAATACGCCAATGATTTTGTTCTCCCTTCCCCATTTTCCTTTCACTGGCGAAAAAATTACCAGAAAAAATATGAAAACAAAAATCATCATGGGGCTAGATTTGAGTTTTCAATCATATTTGCGTGTTGGATTTTGAGTTTACCCATCAAAGTGATTTTATGAGGAAAACAATGTAATATCCAATTTCAAAGCATAACTCATTAACAAATTAGCCGACTCCAAACACGAAAGGAAAATTGCATATTGAAACAAAAATAGATTCCTTACAAATGTTAACGTGCTATTTCGGAAAAAAGACATTGTCCATTTTTGAAATGAATGAAATATTTATTCATGGCACCGCAATTTCAGCGACGTATTTTGTTATACACAACCATCAATCCGTCCCAATGAACACCAACAAATATACATGATGGTTCATTTGAGCACAACTATGATCGAGAATAACAATAAACAGAGGTTACTGCAGTATTATAAATTCAATTTGAAATCCAACGATGAAAAACTCAAAAATAGTTATTTCAAAGACTACCAACAATTTTTTTAAGTATAAATATATTTGAAACCCTAAGAAATTTATTCATACTACTGGCGCCGAAAACATTTTTCGGGCATTTCATGGGAATTTTCAGCTTATGATTGAAATATAATACCAAAAACTTTTAAACGCTTTGAAATATTCATATGATGAAGGGACGTGAAAATAATAATTAAATAAACTTCACAATTTAAGATTTGCGATGCAGCGTTGCATGGGTTCTCAACAAGTGGGTAAGTCTTTCTATGTGGTTATTCAGGAGGTTTTCCATTAATAATTTCCTTTGACTGTTCCGTAGCGTTCAATGAAGCTTTCATATAACTTTTTTTAGTAAAGGAGTAGTTGGGATGATTGTATTACAAGGGTAAATGACGGAGTGACTAAACGATAGACGAAGTAGATGATTTTGGTATCTTGACCGAACACTTGCGAAATATGGAAATATAGACGAAGAGACTTGCTAATGCCGGTCGGAAAGTCGTAGGTAGTACGTGGAGAGTGTCAACGGATGAGCGTTTGTTCAGCAAAGCGAAAATCAGTGCACCTGAGCATTCTATTCCTGACCTTATTACATGGCAGCGAAACTTGGGTATCTCAAGAAAGGAGCAGGCTAAACCTGTGGATATTGGGTACGAGAGAAAAGGTGGGTTAAGGGTGGATACGGTTAGAACTGAGTGGGTGATGAGAGAATGTGAGCTGAATGCGTCAGTAATGGACATTTATGTGAGGATAATGCTTCGTTGGCTGAGCAATGTCTAGAGAATAGGAAAGAGTTGAATAAATAAACAGATATATCATAGTGAAATGAATAGTCCGGGAGAAAGATGAAGACCGAGAAAGTCATGGACGAATGCGGAAGATGAGAGACTCTAAATAGAATGAGTATTAGGAGTCTCACGGCCGCTTTACACAGTACACTTTATTTTATAAACCAATGTATAAACTCTTCCATGAGGGAAATTGTATCGTGTAAAGCGGTAACTTGGCAGAAGGAACTGAACATAAAAAAGTGCGTAGCAGTCAGCTTTTGGAAAAAGAAAAATAGGCCAGGTAGGCCTTACAGAATTAATTATGCGGAAATAATTAACGCAGAGTCTGTTAAGTACATAGGGGTCACAGTTACTCTCGACATATCTTGGGTAAAACATATTCGGGAAATATGCGGTCATGTATACAGGAAGCTAGGCTTTATCAAGAGAGTACTCTGAAAATGTGATGAGAAAGTAAAAGAACGTTATTTTTCAATCGTTAAGCCTCATCTGGAATATGCTGCCAGTGTATGGGATCCATATGAAGCGGTGTTGATATCGGAATTAGATCGTGTGCAGCAAAGAGGAGCTAGGTTTGTAAAACGATGCTATGATAAGTTTACTAGTGTGTCTGGATTGTTAGAAGAATTGGGATGGGAATCGCTATAATAGCGTAGATTAAATTATAGGCTTAACCTCTTAGCTAAATTTCAGGAAAATCATTTCTCTGACGATGTAAAAAACATATTATTAACCCCCTCGTACTACGGCAGATTAGATCGCGCCAATAAAATTAGATTGTAGAACCGATAGTTATAAAATGTCATTTTTCCGCGTACCATTCGGGACCATAACAGCTGTAATCGTCGTCATGAATAGTGAAAATAGTGACATTAGCTAGACAGTAGATGTTTTTTTATATTTTTTATGTTATTTATGCATGATATTTTGAACCTGTATTAGTAGTCCTTGTACCCCGTGCATGTTGGAACAATTGACGAAAGAAAGCTTCTTGGTTAGTAGATTTGAATGGGCGCGTTGCATGTGTGGTACGCTGGTTTCATTGTAGATTCGGTGTTCTGCCGTATAATTCATGCATGCCTGGTGTGGAAGTACCCCCTGCCACGCACCCTTTGGGTGGCTAGCAGGGTATGACGTAGATGTAGATATAGATGAAATTGTAAGATTGTCTGAATGACTGAAGGGTAAATATAACCTTTTCTAATTCCATTTAGTTTCTTGAGGCCCTTTTACACGGAACATTTTATTGTACAAAGGAATGTATCATAGAATGTATGAATGCAAATGTAATAAAGATATCAAGGAGTTTGAGCTGAAACTGTCAAACAGATTTCAAGCCTTAGAGAGAGAATAAGAAACAGAAAACTCCATTGAATTTAAATGGAAAGAAATTACAGAAACCATACAAGAGACAACAGAGGAAGTGATTGGCTATTGCCAAAGATCAAAGTACAAGAAACCTTGGTTCAATGCAGAGTGCCAACAGATGATCGAGGAAAGAAGACAGAGAAAGCAAAATTTAAATGCAAATCATAACCAAGAAAATCGTGAAAAATACCACGAGATAAACAGAGAAGTAAACAAGTTAAGGGCGGAAAAAAGAAAATATGTAAAAAACCAACTTAAAAAGGCCGAGGGAGATAGCAACAGGAACAACTCATGGGACATCTTCAGGACAAAAAGGTATTCTAAACAAGGCTATAAAGCGAAATCATATAGTATTAAAGACAGAAATGGAAACGTTACTTGTAATCAAGCAGCAATTATAAATGTATGGAGGGATTATTTTGAGGATCTTCTAAATGTGGACGAGACTACAATAAATGAAGAATTTGATGCACCCCCAAACCTTCAACCACAAATCCAAGATCCTACAATAGGAGAAGTAGAGGAAGCTGTCAAACGGCTGAAAAATAATAAGGCCCCAGGAGAGGATGGCATAGATGCAGAGCTTTTAAAAGCCGGAGGGAAACCGCTTCTAAGGATGCTACATGCATTAATAAGTGACTTATGGAGAAAAAAGACATTGCCAAATGATTGGAAGGTAGCGATCACCGTTCCAATACACAAAAAGGGAGACAAACTAGACTGCAACAATTACACAGGAATATCTCTGTTAAACACCACATACAAAGTACTATCCAAAATCCTGGAAAATTGACTACAGGAATATGCAGAGGAAATTCTAGGTGAACACCAGGCAGTCTTCAGAAGACAAAGATCAACCACTGATCAGCTTATCATTATCAGACAAGCCCTGTCAAAATACTGGGAGTTTTACAGATGTGTTCATCTCTTATTTATCGATTTTAAGAAAGCGTATGACTGCATCAATCGAAATCAAATGTGGAAATACCTACAGCAGATGGGAATCCCAGACAAACTGATTAACCTAGCAAAAATATGTACTGACGAATCTAGATGTTAAGTTAGAATCAATAACGAATTGTCAAGAGAATTTAGTGTGCTAACTGGGGTCAGACAAGGAGATGGACTTTCTCGTCTACTATTTAATCTGGCTGTAGAAAGCTCCTTAAAAAAGGTAAAATTGCAAGATCAAGGAATAGAAGTAGGAGCAAAAGTTAATGTTTTAGCCTTTGCAGATGACGTAGCTTTACTAGCAGAAGATGAAAATAGCTTAAAAAGCATTGCCAAAATTCCATTAAGAGAAGCAAAAAAAGTAGGATTGGAAGTAAATGAGCAGAAAACAAAATACCTTAGGGTAGGCAGACTTATAGACAATTTTAACGACTCTGCAAAGGTAGAAAATTTTACGTTTGAAAGAGTAACTGAATTTAAGTATATAGGGTAAATATTGACAAGACAAACCAAGAGGAGACAGAAATAAATGCCAGAATATTAAATGCTACTAGACTTTACAAGGGCTTCTAAAAAGCAAAATATTATCTAGAAAAACTAAACTACGGATCTATAAGGCCATCATACAACCAGTGTTCTTGTATGGGTCAGAAATATGGGCAATGTCTAAACAGAGAGAAAAAAAGCTGATAGTTTTGGAAAATAAAATTTTAAGATGCATCTATGGTCCCATTAACGAAGACAGAATGAGGAGAATCCGAACCAACAACAAGCTGAGGGAGCTATCACCTTACCTTTATATAAGGACCCAGATATAATAGCACAAGTCAAAAGCAGAAGACTTAGGTGGGCAGATCATGTGTGGAGAAGAGGAGAAAATGCTATAATTAGAGCAGTGTCAGAATGCCTACCAAGAGGAAAGCGACCTTTGGGACGACCACGACTACGCTGGAAAGACCAGATTAGAAAGTACATGAGAAGAATGGGAGCAGAAGATGACTGGATGGAAGATCGAAAGAGATAACGAGAAGTTGTTGGTGAGGCCAAAAACCTTCTGAGGTTTGAGCGGCCTAATGGGTACGAGTGGTAAGGTACGAGCGAACAGAAAATGTCACACAGTTAATGAAAGTGCAAGAATTGGAACCGTTTGAGACTCCAGTTGAGATACTTGAAGTAACCTCCGCGCTTAGGTTATTTGAAAAATTCAGACGAGGAGATTTTCAATATGGACCGTAGGATATTATTTTGGGCCAGCACTATATCTTTAGATTGACAGACGAGACAAGATAAGAGAGATACAGCGCCGATCTGATAGGTACGAGAGTTCCTTTCTTGTACGTAGCATCAACGACTTTGAAAAAACTTGGCACTAGAATAATACATGTTGTTAGTACATAATGTCACCTCTGTCTTATCCCCCCTCCATTCCCCTATTCCCTCCCCGCCCATGCCTGGTGTCTTAACACCCTCGTCTCCACACCTCTGCGACGGCTCTGAGCTGGCTAGTGTGTAGCTAGAAATCGCGGTATAAGGTGAAAGTCTACACAGGCACAGATCTATAATCACTAGTTATGTATTTTCCTGATGTTTCCTGATGAAAACCGAAGTTTATACGTTCTCCCTTAATAATGCCCATGATTCCTAACTGGAATTCTTCACCCGATCTCTAAGTTAAGAGAAGTTCATGAAAAGGCTACATCATAAAGCGATCAATACTATCCAGACAATATAAAATTAGGCCTTATTGTAACCCATTCCTTGTGATTCTTCATATGTCAATTGTTCCCAAGGACAACTAGAAAGGTTTTTAATGCGAGGTTGCTACGACAGCCGTTCAGTTTGATTGCGTATATTTAGTGAATACAAGAGTAAATTTTATCACGCAATTAATTCATGTTTTCACGATATACTCCCTTTGAAACTACGATATACTCTAAAATCGATAATTAAAAATGTCTTGTACTGCTTTCCAAAGATTGCGAACTTCACTCCCATCAGAAATACCATGAGTTTTTACGGAATAACTCTCTTGGAACAAAAAAATGGCGACATTCCTCATGATGCAGCCAACCCCACCAGCTAAAACTACCCGCCAAGCACTTTTTTCTGTGACGACTTTCTTCGGCATTACTGCGTGATACAATAGCTTTTTTTACTTGAGGATTTGCCATTCCACTGTCACCCAAATTTAAAGATTCAGCAATTAGATTATTATATTAGATTCTTGTTTTGTAATATTTTCATGTTTAAAACTAGGTTTTTCTTTCAAAAGCTATGGTTTAAGAGACTCGTTCTACTTTCCATAGTTTGCGAACTTGACTTTCACTAAGTGAACACCGCAGGTATGTTGGTCGGTGTTGGAATGGCACGCTTACAACATAAAAACACCCAAATCGGTAGCGACATTTCCCATGATACCAGCTTGACTACGCCAGCTAAAACTACGTGTCAATCACTTTTCTTCCGTGCAACGACTTTCTTCGACAATACTGAGCGATAAAAATTTTTTTGCTTGTGGTTTCGCCATTGCATCGCTTTATAAAATAAAGATTCAACAATTAGGTTAGAAAATTAGACTTTTGTTAATTTTATTTTCGTGTTAAAAACTATGCTTTTTAGTTAAATCCTTGGTTTAAGAGCCTCGCGCCAGCTTCCATAGTTGGTAAATTTGACTTTTATCAAGAAAACACTACAAGTGTGGTGTTTTCAGTTATGATAGCACGCTTGCAACTAAAAAAAAGACTTAACTCGGTAACGACATTTCCCATGATGCACTCGACCACGTCAACCTAAACCTCCCACAGATCACTTTTCTTTGGTATCATTGAGCGATGCAATGCAGCATTTTTTTTACAGAGATGTTTATGTATGCATGAGAGCAACGTCGAAATAAAGATATGACGAAATTCAGAGGAGAAACAGATTTTCCTCGGCTCGAGAGAAAAAAAGGAAACTTGAGGGCATTCGCTCGTGTGGGGCGGAAAAACGTAAAAAGGCGAGGGAGGTCGAAGATAGCCACTCGCACCCCCTCCCCCCACCAAAAAAAGAGTGCAGGAGAGAGAGGGGGTGGGGGGTTGGAAGCCATTAGGCAGGGGATCTTCGCATGGATAGAGGTTAGATTGGGGTGTGTGTGGATGCGACGTCGGGAGGCGCGGCCGTGGAATGGAAATGTGTTGGGGGGGGAGCGGCAACTCCCCACCTTAGTCCTCCTCGGCTGAGCAGATGCAAGAGCGGGAACTCACTAAATCACACCTCCAAGCCACATCCCTCCGCTAACCCGCCACCATTCCTCCCCTTCCCCCGCGCCCCCCACGTGCTGCTACCTACTCAGCTCTAGGGCCATCTTCCTCGTCCTTCCACTCCCCCCCCTCCCACTCCGCACCACTCAACCACCATCCCCCCTTACCCTTCCTACCTACTTGGACTGCTCTAACCGTTATCTCACCCCTGCACTTAAAGGTTCTTCTACTCCCCTCCTATCCATGCGGATAGGATGCTCTGCTCTCTCACTGTCTTCCTAAACTCTCTCCCTCGCTCTCTCGGAGTGCTTCCTAGCGGATAAACTGAGAAGACACACACCAAAGCTCTCTCTCTCCCAAGTTCTCCTCAGATAACACCCCACACTCCCCTCTCTCTCTCTCTCTCTTCTTAAGTGTGAGCGGCCGTTTCCCAATGAAAAATTTTGAGATTATCCTGGCGGCGGCTCGAAAAGAGGGGAGGATAAGGAAAGAGTGGAGAGGGTATGGGGTTGACCCGGAGTTCGAGAGGGAGTACCACTCACTCGGAACGACGAGCCGCGGTTAAAAAGTTGTTCTAACGAAAAAAAAAAACTTGAATTTTTTTCATATACTCGCCGCAGTGTACCCATATTCAGAAAGACAAGAGCATACAAATCTAGCTTTTCAATTGTATGCTATAATGTTATCAAAAATTAATCTTGAAGTTACAGCGAAATGAACGTGGAACGAAATTTAAAAAATTAGTCGTTATATTTATATTCTGGCCAAAGTGTACCCATCCTCAGTTTGCCATGAGCATTAATATCTAACATTTCTAGAGCATGCTGCTTTTTCGGAAATTGATCTTGAAGTTATGGCGAAATGAGCGTGGAACGAATGAATGATGAGGAGCCCTCTTTCCCGTTCTACCCTCATTCAGTTGGATTTTTGCGTATTTGGACCTGGTTTCATCACATCTATCTCTACATTTTCTCTCTGTCATCGCTAGTATCTGATATATTAAGGATAGAGTAAACATCAACATTATAAAAAATTTGCATGCGCCATCTTGAGAAAATGGTTGCCGCGATAACTCGATTGGGGATACCTTTTTTAAGATCGTCGCATGTTATTGCTAATATATAGAATAGAATATAAAACTATTGCTCTACGACAGAATGTCCTATGGAGCAAGCAGTTGATACTGGAAAAGAAGCTATGTGGTCTGGAAGAATTTACAAGTCGTCTTGCTTAAATAACATGAAATTAAAAACCATTACAGGTATTACTGCAATGAAAAATTAATCTGAAACAAATATGATAGCAAATTTAACAGAGAAAATTATCAAGTATATTAACACTTACACATATTTAATATTGTGTACGGGAGCAAAAAAAATGAATTATTTCAAAATAAGTATTGCAACAATCACTGGATAATTTTAAAGGGAATGACTCTGGGGTAAATATCATTTTCACCATAAACTGTTAATTTGAGGTTAATTCTCCCAGGTAGTCGAAATAAAAACACAATTTATTCACTTTCCGAGTGTTTTGAGTTATGACTGCAATAATTAAAGTCTAAATTCGGTAATCCACAGGAAATGGTGAGTTAGTTCTTCCCTTTGGCATAAAATGGTAGGTGAAAATATATTTCCTCCGATTAATCTGCCTATTTTGTACCTTCGATTTGATTTTTAAGAATCTAAGGCATTTGATTCGTTAAAGGAGAACATTTATGTTATACCAACGGAAAGGGGTATTTAAGTATTTACTCGCGCTTCCGCGGAGGAACATCCTTAAGGGGGAACTCACAAGCACTGTTTCCATAAGACAGCATCATAAGGAATCCAACACGCTGATTTTTTTATCTCAAACATCTATTCTGTATGTTCCCAAAGACACCTTGAACATATTATGTACATATTATATTATATTATGCAAGTACATTTTAGGGCAGAAAGCACAACAGTAAATCTTCAAAGTTAAAAAAAGGCGTTTTTATGCAAAAGAGTCATAATTATCGCGTCGAAGGAATTAAAGCAGTGACAAAAACAAATCATCTGTAATTAAAACCGTTTCCTAGGCCGGATACATGAGCATAAGAGAGCGTATTGGCAAAAACTTTGTGGAAATTATGGATTTCCATATTTGAAAATAAACATTATTACCATTACCACACTTTTATTTTCGCCACCGACCATGGTTTCAGCTCAATATGTCATCATAAGGGTGATGGTGGCATTATGTGCTGAAACTAAGATCATCAGGGTGATGATAGCATAATGTGCTGAAACCATGGTCGGTGACAAATATAAAAGTGTGGTAATTGTACCGGTGTTAATTTTCAAATATGTAAACTACATATATAAAACATACATATAAATCTCCTACCTCGCAAAGGAAAGACATGATGGGTACGGATTTGTGAATTTTAGTATGGCACCGTGTGTATTTTAGAGAGAGCAGCGTCAAGGGAAATTTCTTGAAATATAATACTTAGTGCAGAATACGTCACCATTCCGCTATAAGAACAATGCAATAACTGGTTTAAAAAAAACACAATTTTCAAATATTTTCATAGGCACATCTAAATAATCTCATTCATCATATTACAAAAGATTGACGAAGAAATGTTAACTCCACAAAATACGTACGAACGGAAAATTTTAATCAAAGGTATACTTTTAATGGTGGTAAGAGCGGCTCTGCCCTAAGGTAGTTTGAGCGAAATGTCATTTTAGCTAGAAATCGATTAATTTGTCCTCATTTTAAAGAAAAATATCTCACCATTTCAAAGATACCAAAGTATCAGCCCCTTACTGGACTCTTTCCGAGATTATTGACAAATAATACCAGCCCATTTACATGGGTAATGGTAGTGTACGCACTCAAAAGAGTCCATACTTAAAACATGAGGCACTTTTAACACCTTGATATCGCAAATAAATAATAGGGTGTAGTTTGCATGCTTTCTCAACTATTTTTTTTAATAAATCATTTTGTCACCGCAGTAATTTTTCAGAATTGTGAATAAAACTTCCGTTTGGAAGGAGTTTTAAACGAACCGCGTAAATAAATGAGTCAAATTAATGACTTATGTAGATATTTTTTGATAAACTAGAATTTCAGACATAAAAGTATATTATTGCACTATAAATTATACACTATGTAATTCATTCTTCCTACAGCTGCTTAAAATAAAACGTATAATTCGAATATGGTCTCCACTATGACTAGGGAGCTATCTCGCTCGAACTACCTTAAACGGCAAAATGTACGATGAATCCTCGAATCTTTGTGAAGGGTTGACTGTAATTAAGTATCCCGAATGGTGAAAACATTGGGAGCTGTCGCTGATTAATGAAGTTATGACAACTCCAAATAAATCATGTCACCGAATGAGGGGGCGTTGATGCAGATATCGATGGCTTTCACACCCTAATTTCATCCGGTCAACTCGACAGAATTTCCATAATTCCACCGGTAGCGGACATGAAAGGGAACCTCTTACACAAAAGGGGACAATATCCGGATATGGAAAGCGTACTATTCTTAAATATTGGCGTAAAAAAATAAGCACATCCGAAACGTGCTTTACCAAAATCTATATATTTTTTCAATAATTACACAGACCAATAAGGGTATGGTAATGGTCATTTCCGACGTAATTTTGTGTGCTAAACCCGAATATACTTAAAAAAAAGTATCGATCACGTCAGGATTTGGAAATATTCTGTCTTAAAACGGTCAAAATGGAAATTTTTTGAGCTTGAATATCTCTGAAATCAAAGTTGATTGAGTAATTCTGCAAACGGATTCGAAGTCTGAGTTAAAAATGCACAGAATACAACTATTTAACCTAAAATAAGTATTATTCCCTTAACCTGGACCTTAAATTTCAAATAATTATTGGCCTCAGAGCAAACAATGTATGAAATAAATATGAGCAGAAATCTCGCTTAATAATTATTAAAAATAATACATGGTAGAGTCTATCAAGCGAACAGGGTAGTTTTAAATGAGTGACCCGGAGGAATATAGTATGTATATAAATTTCCCCAGAGTGATCCTATCACGTAGTGATCGTAAAATGCTTGGCTTTGAAGCGTGAGATTAGAAGATAAGATTAGATCCTTTTGAAGTGGAATCAAAATGTTGGGTAATTTTTAGAACCTAATTTTTACGGAAGTTTTTATAGATTTCCCGCAAATCGATCTCGTGCAATCCAAGGGTAACTAAAAAGAACTGCTTCAGCAAACCCTGAGAACCAATAGAGCATTCATGAATAAATTATCGATTAAACAATGGGTACTTTTAAAAATAAAGTTAGTCTAAATCTCACAAAAACTGTAAATTCCACATTTTCAACATTTAAAGTTACCAATGATGTCATTCATGCAATGAAAGATAATACGATGCTATTATATGATTGAATGATAAACAACCAAAACTACAAAGCGTTTAATCGCACCGTACTGCTCAAGTTTCCAGAAATCGACAAAAATAGATAGGCACAGCACTGAATTCAATGAAACATCCGCTCGCCTTTCAAAATGAACAGCTAGTGGACCTGAAAAACTTCAGCGATGGAAATCATATTATTCCAGCATAAAATTGTACCAGCCAAGATATTTTGTGCGCTAAATTATTTCTAGTGATACAGAGTCACTCCAAAATAGAAAGAATAAAGCAGTAAGAACAAACCATTCTCGATAACCTAACGTTTATATAGTCAAGTAACATGTATGCATGTTGAAAATAAGTATGTGGTCATGAAATATATCATTTTCTTAAACTACGAATAGTAGCTCATTAGACGCAAAAATTATTTCTTTTTTTGCTTTCCGGACGATTCTGTTAGTTTGTATGTCCCCGGAATCCCGATAGGCTGCAGAGCCAGTTATCAGGTTTTCCAGGAACCGGACCAACAAAACTTGACATACATCCATGCCCTGGGTGATGAAAAACCCACCCAGACGGGACTAGAACCCGCGACCCTCGGTTTAGTATGCGAGGACTTTACCCCGCCGCCACCGGGGCCGGCGGGATAGTTTTTTAATTAAATTCGAACTAATTTCGTGTTAACCCATTTTCCCATGCTTTCCTTAACATATTACAAGAAAGCCCCTTTTCATTTTTAACCATAATCATAGTAGGACATAATGGTAATTTAAATGTCCCCACCCACTTCTCTTGATCCTTACATTATCTGATTTCCAGAAGGGTAATCTACATGTTCCACTTGTAGCAAGGCTTTCATGCAGTACAGTTTCAGGGAATGCACAGCCGCAGGAGATTGTAAGACTTGAACTCTGGACCGATCAAACTTATTTCTTCGTCACAACCCACTTTTTACATACGCCTTCCAAAAATCAAAACCTTGAACCACATACATCAATCTTGTTTGTCTAGGCTGAGATCGAAACTTTTGAGAACTTCACAAGGTGTCTCGTTCTCAATAGTTTTACCATTTTTCATTCAAAAGAACACGAGATGAATACTGTTCGCAGTCACTCCTACGGATGCAAGTTAAAACTCTGTGCCTCCGCCAGTTTCATCAATTAAATTGTGGGTTTAACTAACTGGAACCTGATCATGTCGCGTTAATATTTTCCTGTTGAATTTATCCGCTTTCTTGTGTAACTCTTCGAAAGCGATACCAGTATTTTTTAACCAACGCATTTATTTTATCCCACATAATATTTAGTCATTCAATAGCTTAGTCACCATTCGTCACTTAATATCTCACCAAGACTGCGTCGAAAAACACTCTTAAAAAAACCAACCGAAGGTATGAGAAAAGTCTTCGTTTGAATCTGTCTAAACAATAGCGTGGTAAAACTCCCTTTGTGGTAAATCATCCTCATATTCTGACTGTCCTTCTAAAATGTATGTTACCGAATTAAACCGCATCCACCGATCGATATTGGGATGGATAAAATAACAGATAAAAGAAACCGTAAGAATTAGGAGGCTTGTACTTCACCTCTCATGGCCATTTTTTCGCCCATATTCTACCTATATATGTACTCCAAATCCTATCAACAAAGATACAGAACAAAAACAACACAGACAGTCCTGCTCGGGGAAGACTTTTTTAAGATTTACACCTACTTCTGTCTCACCCATCACGCCTCGGGCACTAAAGAGTATCTGGCAGCTGTCTGAAACCTTTGCCTCCCGTTGGTAAACGTCAGTTGTCTCCCTTGAGCCTTAAATCGACATTGACGAGTGTATAAACCTCATTTTTTTCGATGATTGACAATTTTAGCGATATCAAGAACTGAATTCTTGATCTTAGGAAGTGGTTACACTTAAATAAGTCATGCCATCATGTCATCTGCCACATTACATAATTGAAACTACTTTACTGTTTAAGAGGGTTTAATTATAATCATCCTTTTTGTCACAGTAAACACAGTGATTCAATACTACCACCAGGCGTAACAAATCAGTCTTCATGGTCATGTTTATGACACTGACTTGGGCTTATCATTACTTAAAGGCTGCTATGATTTGCTTGAAGGTTACAATGCGAGCATATTTCAGGGAATATCCAATTATTATAAAACAGACTGAAATATTCTTTATGAATTTTTACTCATTTCAAAACATCTCCCAAGAAAATTGATGTTATATGAAGAGGAGTTTAATCTCCAACATATTATTTGATGCATCAACCACTTTTAGACCCCCCCCCACCCAGCGAGACGCCCTTGAAATAGCTTGCAAAATGATATGCAAACGTAGGTCAAAGGACCTTTTGGTTCATAATGTCATCGAGAACATGCGGCCTCAAAAATTTACACGAAAAACAAAACCTGTCAACTCTTCGATTTATTTGCAAATTGATACCGGTGGTGCAAAATTGAGACCTACAACCATGAACCATGACTCAATACTAAAATAATATCTGAGCCTATAAATAAGATAATTAATATATAAAAATAAACATTCGTTTGTTCGTCTTATATGCGTTCCAATACCATTCATCAGATTGCAATTAAACTTTGGTGAGTTGTTGGGCGCGCGCCCGCAAATGTTTCTGAATTATTAAATCTACTGTACAATAGGTAAAGCGCGAGTCGTTTCAACATATGAGTGTTGGCACACTAGCTTCTCAAACAGGCGAGGAACAACAAGCAAGCAACGAAACAGATCCTTTACGATTTGCTCAATCACGTGCATCAGAATCGCATGAGTGAGACATAATATGGCGTGCATCAGAATCGTATCAGTAAGAAATAATTTTTGTTGAAAGGTACGTAATTTATTTTTACGTAGAATAAGATTTGGTTCAGTGATGTCTGCGTCCGCCTTTTTTAAAAATTAATTTCATTCAATTTTCGTATACGCTTCGTATTTTCCTTAAATTAGATCTTTAAGCTCGAATATCTTAAAATTTTACACTACTTCAACAATAGAATATTTTATTAACTTGGAAACCTCAGCATAGGTAAGAAATATAGATCTCAAATTCGTTTATGGCCCGATTTTGAATCCAGAAAAAGGCATTGCAACGCATGCCGGGCACAGCTCGCTTTAAATACCGACTATGCAAATAGGGCCCAAATTCAATATTCTCTATTAAAAGGATATTAACCGATAATACGTAAAACACATCAGATTGATGAAAAATGTTTTTTTCATTCATTCAGTTGCTCCAAGCCAAATTTACATAATAGCAATATTTATTTATTTAATCTCCATTTAGATAATATTTTCCATGCATCTAAACATAATCAAGACCGCAACGACTAGTTTCAATTTTTCAAAGTCAAAAGGAGGCAAAATGAACTCGTTCCAATTCATGAACTAGACCACCTCAGCAGGGTTGAAAGAAGGGAAGGCGACCCAAAAATTCTACGTGACCATTATCGCAACGTTTTATCGCCAAATATTTACATAACGCGCGGCATAAAGTGATCAGAGCTGGTCAGAGATAAATATCGTCACTTTGAAGATAAAAATGAGCCGTAAAACTGTAAGGTATACGTTATTATCATCGTGCAACGAAAGACTTCAGAAAGAGTTTGAATTTTTTTGGTGAAGAGAGATGAATTCAATCATCAAAGGAGTCACGACAAACATTTAAGGAGAGGGAGACTGAAATATGCGTGATTTTACGTTCCTTTTTCTTAAGTTCCTTAAAAATGGAAATGACATAGTTCATGCCTAAACCTTGGTCGGTGTGAATAAAATTCTGAGGAAAGCGAACAACATTTATTGTGAGATCATGGTATCTGTACTACATTTCCACAAATTATCGCTTGATACGCTAAACTTACTTTAAGTTCTGCGTACTAGGTTTTTCATTAATACTTTTTTAATCTTTCTTCAGAGCATTTTGTTAAATAATAATTTTAGAATTCATATTGAAATGAGTTCTAGTATTTTCCACAATTACTATCTTTTCAATATGGATTCAAATATAAGATTCTTCCACAAAGTGACGCCTGAAGTCGTAAAGTTGAATAAATATTAGCTTCTTGTTTAGCAAATGTTTAAGTCATATTTAAAATTTAGTTTTCCTACGCCGACGTTTTGGAATATAGTTTATTCCATCATCAGAGCTAGAACGTTAGTATAAGAGGACGTGAGGGTCATTCTGTTATTCTTAATAATACCAATTTTTACACCAATGATATATTACATACCCTCGCATCAATTACCTCGGGAACAGATCTTCACGAAATTAATTCCAAAGGGCACATGTTTTTGTGGAAACATTCAATAAATTTCCCTTAATTTTACATTCACAGTTTCATATGTATACATATGATTCACAAAGGATATAGTACTATCTACTTTATTTTCAACTCGTACTACACGTGTTTCAACTGACTAGCAGTGCAGCTACAGATACAACTGGTCGTAGGTAGTTGTACCTGATGACGACTGCTAGTCAGTTTAAACTCGTGAAGTATAAGTTGAAAATAAAGTACAGCACGATATCCTTAGTGCATTGTTTGAAAATGCTGTTCTACAACATCTCGCCTAAGAAAGTGGAATTTATATACACATATATTTGAATTACAATAGCAATGACGATCTGGATACACATAGATTCATAAAACCTGGTATAATAAAGTGCCACCATTTCACATTAACAGGACTCTGTATACACACATTTTTTAATTATAATTACAAATACAATGCTGGATAAATATAGATACATAAAAAATAGTGTAATATTTTTGTTTACACCGATTCACCGTGAATCTGTAACGTCGACCGCGTTCCAGGCGCAGAGCGAGGTAATCTGCATTAAGATCCCCTTCTTGGTTCCATTGACTAACACTTCACATCCCCTGGAGGTCTCCAACACCACCTTTCCCCACCTCCCACGACTTCTCCTCCCTCCCTCTCCCCACAGAAACATAAATTGTGGAACGTTCCTTCCTTCCACTCCCGCTTGCGGCGCCCTGGTCGTCAACAGTTTCCCCACTTTCCGGCCTGCCTGGCCATTGTTCCCGTAGCACGCAAAAACACAATCGCACTGGGAGACACCCAGCTCTAACCTCCGCTTGCTCCTTGAGATGTCGGTCGCTCCTCTCTCTCCTCCTCCCCCTCCCTACTTATCCCTCCACCCGCACCCTTGGTCCTTGTGTGAGCAACAATGTCTCCCTCCAGGGATAAGCGTTTGTGCGCGAGTGAGAGAGATAGAGTTCATTGTTTGAGAATTTTCCTACGACGCATCCATCTCTTCATCCTTAATGTTTCTCTTCTTTAGTTTAGATCCTTTTTTTGTCGCGCCCCGCGGGCTCGTGAGGAATCGCCTTTAAATTAAAGTCAAGGTGCAATGCTATCTGTTTCGGGAGAGAAAAAAAAGCACACGCACAACGCGGGGCGTTCGTTTTTTGTTGAAATGAATCTCTAAAAGAGGTGTCGTTTTTTTCTCTCCCTCTCTCTCTCTCTCTTGCAATGCCCTGTGTGGATCGTCCATTATTGCCAAAATAATAAATCTCCATAAAATCCTTCCCGAGAGTAAAGGCCCTCCCAAAAAGGATTAAGTGCGGGGGCGTCTCTTGCCTTTAATCGCACACCGCTTTAAGCACTTTTAATGGTCAGTCTTACGAGGGTCGAGTTCACGGACGAAAGACGAAAAGAAAAAAGAAAGTTTTTCTCGGTAAGTGAGGAATGTGCAGAGATAATTTGCACTTAACTACCAAGGCAATGAGAGGTCATAACTCTGAAAGGTGTATTCATTTATGTTACAATTTTTTTCATTTCTTGGAATACAATTGGGGTCATGAGATATTTCTAATTATTTATTCTAATCACATAAAATATTTAACTAAGAAATGGGCACCCAATGGACGAACAAATTTTAAGAGATCAACAAAGATTTAAGAGATCAATATCCAAAATGATTCACTGCATTAACCTTTGAATACAATTTTTCCTGAGCGCCCGTCAACGCCTACCATACTCAAGAGATTCATAATACTTAACCCTTCCCTTTAGAAAAATTCCTTCATAATCAAAAAAATATATTAAGGGGAGAAATTCATTTCCTATACAAATGTAAATTTCATTTTCAAATAAAATTGTAGTTAGCAATAATACGTTGTCTAGTATTGAAATATAGCCATTCATTCTCTGCAGCAATCAAGTGTTAAAATACCTATTAAGTCAATTATTTAATTTATGTAATTTTACTAAATTAAAATTACATTTTATTTTTATGACCTAGGAATTTTCGCTGTGCGACATCATTAGGTGGCCTGATGATGTCGGACAGAAAAGAAACCTAGGTCTTTAAAATATAATCTCATGTGGAAATTACAAAGTGTTTCAATCTATAATCATTAAGTTATTCCACGAAGTTACACCTGAAAACTTCACTTTCAACGAATAAGAATATACACCAAGGTTCTCATAGAGTTAAGAATAATATACCCTAGTGACAAATAAATTAATCAAGCCTACCTCACTAGACCAATGATTATCTCGTTCAAATGAGTTACGCTGCAGTTCATCTGGTAATGGCCATGAGAGACGGCAGTAATGTGACCACAAAGCCTATTTCTACTGAGCCATTACCTCGAGGCAACAGGGAGTCATACATACATTTTCATTCATGCTGTAATCAAAACCGCATGTCATAGAGCCATGTAATCTCCCATTCATACGGCAAACAACGGAGATGAGAGATTCTCAATGCACTAGAAATTACAACATTTTCATCATTCACACTGCGGTACACTCATTTCTAATCCAAGGAACTTAAAAGAAAATGAAAATAAAAAAATAAAACCACCGCGACGAAACAACAGGACTATTTTATCATTCACAGTCGCCGTCACACGTCCGAACGTCAGAGAAATAAACGCATGGAACCACCACACTACCTGCTTTTCTCGACATACTCGTTATTTTTTCTCATTCCTAATATTTGTTCTTCATTGTAGGGGACAACGCGTCAAAGGTATCATTATTCACCGCGCGCCACAATCATTCCTGACCAAACTTTTATTTTCATCGAGAGAGAAAGAGAGTGGGAGCTGGAGGTGGGGGAGATCACAAGCGCCCCCCCCCCCTCACGTCATTAATGGGAAAGCGAACGCCTGCGGAATCGATACCGCACTCATCAGAACATTAAAACCGGAGCAAAACGAATCCACTCGTTCATAGTTACTGATGGATATGAAGTATTCATATTTTTTTGTGCGCTCTTTCTCTCGACGGAAGGGGGATAATTATTTTCCACTCTTAGCTCGGGGATATCCGCAGACAGGTTTCCGTCCATTCTAATGAGCACGTGAGGCGAGTGGCGAGGGTGGGGAATGATAAATATATAAGAAAAAAAAAGATCTCCGAGCTCTAATTACTTTTTTCCCTCGCTCCTCGTCTCCCTCTCTCGTGTGGGAAACGAAGAAAATAAGTCGTTACACACTCCCGACGAGAGAAGTGGGGATGGAGTTGTAATGAGAGGGGTAAATAGATAGGGGACAATAGGGGCTTATGGTGAGGAATAGGGTAGTAAAGAGAGAGTAGGGAGGGGACCCAAGTCGGGGGAGTATGAAGAAATTACATTCGGTTGGAACACAGAGAGGGACGAGGAAATGGTAGAGTGGTAGCAAAACATGGCAGAATTTGTGCAATGGGACTGTTCAGTTTTCTCTTTTAGGTGTGGAGTCATATCTCCTTTTGTTATCCCTTTGTTTGTCAGCTGCTAGCGAGGTTACAGCTTTTGGTCCCGAGTGGAGCCGCTGGCGTTTAGTCGTCCTGTTTTCGTCTGCTTCGACACTCGACCGAGGCTAACAGTCGTTCACTATCTCCCATGAGCAGCAGTCTCTCTTCACTCACTCTTAGTTGGAAGACGAACTTAGCAGCAGTGCGACATTCCTCCCATGTGCTGTGGTGTTCTCTCAATCTCTTCTTTACATGCTGGTCACTCCCTTGGTGACTCACCGAGCTACAGCCGTCCTCTGCTGCAGAAAATTCCAGAACCAGCTTTTTTGTATTCAAATTGATATCGCGAGGGTGAATTTACCGTCCATTCCATGGTACTAGCTTTTCAAGAATTATCTTCGGCTTTCTTCCCCCATTTAGAGAGATACAGAACTATAAATACAAAAAGCATAATTGAAACAAAGGACTTATATGAGCCAATTGAGGATAAATAATTCCAAGGGATAAACGCATCGGGATAATCAGGTATATGCCTTGGCATGCCAGCTAATCCCAGGAAATGCTGAGGTAAGAAAGTGAAATTGGTGCTAATAAAAGTGAGCCAAAAGTGTATCTTTCCTAAACACTCGTCCAATTGCTTACCTGACATTTTACCTATCCAAAATAAAAACCAGCAAATCCTCCCAATAATGCTGCAAGCGGCATGACATAGTGAAAGTGAGCAACAAAATAATAGGTATCGCGCAAAAGCTTATTTATTCCACCGTCTAATGCCGGCATATTCCAGAACCAGCTTCCCTTTGCATTAGTTGTGTGGATGAGGTAAAAGTAGTCCTTCTCATTTGAATACCAGATCTCCAAGAAAGACGTATTAAAGTCATATATCGTTAGCTTAGTTCCAATTAAATTTGGGAGTAATATTTACAGTCCACTTTCGATCATTAACTCCACATGGACATTCATTTCACTGGACAAGTCCATTGATTGTCAACTAGCTCCATTCAAGCGATTAATGCCCGGTCTTGACAACGTATTACATTTCCTGGCCGTACTCATTTACCCCACCCGGTCGTAATACTGTGCTGTCATCACCAGGACTTGAGTGAAGGTCAAGAATAAGCGAAGAGTAAGCGAAGTGGAATTGAAATTCGGATTGCCGTATCCCTGTGGTGTTTTGAGACATTAGAATCGTTGTAAAAGCAAATGACAAGCCTATGTGCTTAGTCATGAAGTATATGAACCATATCCTTTTCAATAACATTGCCTTTTTCTTTAATCTGCTTAAATTCTTTCCATTTTTTTCGCTCGAAGACACCAGCGCTGATCTGCTGGGGTTGTGGCAGCAATAGGAATTACTAGTCTATCGGTATTCAACGTGTGCACGCGTCATTTTACGCCAACGATAGTACGAACGGCGGTAGACACGTTTGTTGCGTAAATGAGGTAGAAGTAGTCTCCTCATTTGAGTACCAGAGTTCCAAGAATGAGGTATGAAAATGGAGGACATTATGGAAGAAAATTATAAAAATAAAGTTAGTTTCCTAGAGAGAGATGGTTTCAGGCTTTACTTTGGGGACATTATCCATTATAGACCAAATATAAATTACTTTTTTAACTCCACTTGAGGTTTATTAGCATGACCCGGGATTGGACACTGCATGTCATCTTCAGATGCAAATACAAAATCAGTCACAATATATATACAAGTTCGTACTAGTGGAGGGTAAGGAACTTGGGTAGGAGTTTGGGAAGGTGTTTGCGCATGAAAATGACACGAAGTGTCGAAACTCGGGTCGTGCTAATAAATCTCAAGTGGAGTTAACAAAGTCATTTTTATTTGGTCCACCAGAGTCCTAGGCCTTACAAACACCAAAACCTACGCACTTTAACACCAAGCTTGGCGTATTCAGCAAATCAAACTTTTACAGAGACTGTGTTTTAGACACTTAGAGTTTGATGCCCGAGACTTAGAGACCGAAAGTAAGTCGTAGTTTGCGTTATCATCAGCTATTTGTGGTGACCTAGGAGTTGAGAGAGAGAAACAATATAAGCGTTAACTGTCAATACAGAGAGGAAATGGAGTTTCTCAGTCAGGCCAGTGGAGGCTGGAGGGGGGGCTTGAGGCGTAAGGAGAAATTTGGAGCATCACTACAGGCAGTTATAATATATTGTTTCTCTCTCGCTATTCCCAGCTCACAACATTAACAGCTTTGGAAATTTCATCTAAAAACTGAAAAAGTGAGTTAAGGGCATATCAGAGCATAATAGGGGAAGGCATCCTTGGAGAGCCTTTCTTATTTTAGCAAAATATTCCCATTTTTTCAATGTCCAGCGTCTATAAATTAGAAAATGCAAGGCCTAACGGCAGTAACCAAGTGCTTAAACCGTGCCGATCAGAGAGGGGAAGACCGAGTACGCGTGTACAATATGTTATCATCGTCGTCGACAGAGGGTCTGCAGCCCAACTAGCAAGCGCAGTGCACAGGGCAAAATGGAATACTACGGCGAGGGGATTATGTGGGAGAGTAGGAACCAACTCATATCGTGCGTTGGTGAAGTTTTAGAAGCAAGGAAATGGTTAAAGGGAAAGGAGAGGAAAACCCCTTTCCCTCACTCTATATACCAACACATATATAAACACCAGCCTCTCATTGCTATTCTGTCCGTTTGATTGTTGGGGAAAGTAAATCCCTTTGTCTGGCGGCTGCCGCGGACTCAAGAGCGTTGGTTGTTAGTGGTAGGCCTGGGAGGTTGGGGGAGGTTTCGGTGCGGGGGGGGGAGATATGAAGCGAAAGTAGGAGGGGACCGGTGCGCTGGCCAAGAGAACGAAACAGCTAGGGGTTGTTGCGGGGGTATTCAGGGACCAGAAAGCTTGGCGGGATTGCATAGTAGGGAAGTGGAGAAACACACGTTAGGGAGGAATAGGGAAGGAGACCTGTGAGAGTACTGTAGGGTTTAAAAAGGGCAAAGAAGAGAGAGGGGCAAGACGGGGGGGGGGGGGCGGGTAGGACACACCTACCCTCCGCCCCCCGCTTATTGTTATGCGTCTTGGGTTTTGGTATTCCATTCCCCCTCTCTCACCCCTTCCGTCTCGTTGCCCACCAGGGTAGCCATCACAACCTTCCCCCTGTAACTCTTGTGAGTCTCGCAGCCGTGTCTCCACGCATAGCAATACCCACCCTCCTAAAAACAGACAGGCGGGCACCGACGGTGTTACTTCGTGCGAGGCGAGCGAAAGGGGCAAAAGACAGGGGGCGTATTGTATATATACTGCAGCGGTATGTCTACGCATACGGTCTGAACGAAACTCTATGGATACGTTACGCCCCCAAGTTGCGACGATGAGGCTTTCATAGCCCACCCCGCTGGCAGGACTAGTTAAGAGTGCGGAACGGAGGACGGAAAGCGTAGAGAAGTGGGGAGTAGGAACGAAGGCCTGGTTTTCACCTTTTCCGAGGCGGAAGATCAAAAGGGTTCGAGAAACAAAGGGGGAGGAGGTCCGAGAGGGGTCAAAGGAACAAATGACGGCACCGAAACGGCGTCAATCGTTCGTTGGGATAGCGTGAGCGTGAGTTTTCTTTCGTCACATCAGATACCATATAATCGTTTAAATTTTAAAATAATATCAGACATGAAAAGCAAGAAGTAAATGCATTGACATTTGATTTGAAAAATTAATTTTATATAATTGAACTTATGAGAAGTTTACTGTATAAAAGGGTGCTTATTTTAGGCTTCAATAAGATATTTCTTTCATTCCATAGGCCGAAAACTTTTACACAGCCGAAAGTTTTCGTTTGCGATTCAATAAAGTACAATAGGATTTAAAATAGAAGTGTATGAATTAGTAATGAGTAAGAGAAGCAAAATATCATATCCTGAAAGGACATGGCGTGAAGAGTATGTATGAACAATTTTTGTCTGATTATATGGAGGCTGTTACTGAGAATAATAAATTTATCATTTAAGGTAACTGAGAAAACGTAGGAACTAACTACTGTGATATTTAATATGTGATCATTGATGATCGCATCATTAATGTCACAGTATTTAGTTCCTATACATGTCCTAAATCACATCATGTGACCATCAATGTGATAACGAGCATCTTATTTATTTCTGAGATTCTTTCTCATTCTTTACTTCTTGTGAAGTATGGAATCAATTTTCAGAAGATCTAAATAAATCTGAAAATGAAAATAAATTTAAAAAGAAAAATCGTGAAATATGGCTTCCAGTGAACTAAATATCGTAAGTGAAATAAATATTGTGCTACACTGTACAAAATCTTATGTATTTTTATAATTTTTCCCTTTTGTTACATTTTGTCGGATTCTGTATTTTGATTGGCGATAAAATATTTTTACAATTAAACTGAATATATCTTATATGTCTTGCTATTGAATTATTTGTTTGACTCTTGAGCTATGTACTATAATGCCTATATGTTCCTAAAGGACGCACTTGTCCCGGAATAATAAATTACATTTTCTATTTTTATCTATTCTATTCTATTATTTTCAAACACTAGGCTCAATTCATTGAATTAATACGCAGTGCCAACTTCCTAAACTCTAAAAAATGAGGCAAATGGGAAGCTGCGCAAACACCGCCACTCCTCCCTTACCACCAAATGAATTTGAATAACCCTCTCTCCACCCAGAGCGTCAGGGAGTTCTGTCATTTTTTTATGCGTGCCGACGGGTATTTTTCAGTGGGATTTCATTGCAGTGGGAATACGCACGGCAAAGAACGGACACAAAATCGGCATTAATGTTATGCCGTGCTTTCCCCATGGCGCGCGGAAGCGACCTGCCACATAATGTGATCATTGGCGCTTGTTTATCACGGGAAGCTGATGTCATTATCACCCATCAAACGAGGCCTGTTTTAGCGACGCGAGGGCCAGTGAAAATTCATCATTTCACACCGATCACAAAAAAAAATATTTAAATCGGACTCGTTTTTTTCCCACACGCATCCGAACGGTCTCGCATGACCACTTGGAAAGAAATTTAATGATTACTCCGCATTACCCGGAAATAAATCCGATCTTTTCCTCGCTTCACTGGTATGTAACGCAGTTCATTTAGAGCGAAACTATCATACATCATTGATGGCTCAATCCTAAGACTGGTTGACTGCAGCCTTATGCCCTTCCCAATCTAATGCTAGTGGTGTGTGTGCTCTATGGTGTGCCGTATAGAATAGCAATGGTATGGTAGCGAATCTATATTTATCGCAAATCATGCAGATGATGAAAATGATAAGCAGTATCTCGCTTGCATTGAATCTAGTGTGATTGCTATTATCAAAATGTCAACTCTAAACAAGCTCGAGCAATGTCTGACTGAGGATGAGTTAAAAGGTTATGGAGATAGAATAGCAAATGTACTCAACGGTATCTGGCGAGATGTTGTGGAACATGATTTAAGGAAAAATTAAAGGATACATTACCATAACTCCTTTAATTTTTCCTTTTTCATAGAATAGCAAGTCTACACAAGCATTCTATAATACCACAGCGACTGGCATAAATTTTAATGATAATTTTCTTTCATTTTGAAGATCATTCACAACCGAGAGAACATGGGCGAGGTGTTAACATAGGTATATATTATAAAGAAAACCTACAACTGACGATCCTTACCGAAAGTATATTCAAAAACTAAAATCATAGTATTCGTAAGAAAGAGGCTGAATGTATGAGTCACCTTGAGAGGAGAGAAATTATAGCAAGTGGATTCCATCAGCTCTCTCAGAAGTACCATCACATGGGACTGAAGAAATGCCACGCACATCAAGCGGAGAATAGCTTAAGCTCAGAAGGCATAAATGGGGAAAAGCACAAATGATGTGCTCAAAGAAGATAAATCAGCAAACCAGAAAACTGCAGGACTAAAAATCAGGAAACAGTGATTGAAAAAATTCGTGTGGAGCGTGGAAATCCATGGATTGGAAGCATGGATCCTTGGAAAAGCTGACTATAACAGACTAGAAGCCTTCAAAACCTGGTGCTGGAGGAGGATGCCGAAGATAAAATGGACGAAAAAAGTTACAAATGATGAAATTTGCAGAAGAGTAGAAGAGAAAAGCCATATTAAACCAGATGGATTGGACACACCCTGAGATACAATGGGTTTGTGAAGAACATAATTGAAGGCAAAATAGAGAGAAAAGTCCACAGATCAAGACCCAGGAATAAGTTCATGAACCATTTCACGAAGATAGTACATAGGAAGTGATTCCAGGAGGTAAGGGAACAAACATTTGATATTGTGAAGTGGAGGGCCGCAGTCAACCAATCTTAGGATTGAACGACCAACGATGATGACTGAAAATAATATGAAAATATGCGACAGACATGCTCAAAAAAATTTTTTTAATACAAAATAGTAATGAAACACAAAATTCACTCAGTAAATGTGAGGCTGTCTGTAATGATTGGCGATGAAATATTTCTCAATTGAACTGAATCAGTGTTAGGGTCGCCTCGATTGCGAGGTTTGCAGGAGACCCCTCGAAAAAATTCTGAGCGCTTAACAAAGGAGTCACGTGGTGCAATCACGAAGGGTATTAGATTTTTATCCATTCAAACCACTCGTAAAAATATCTCGCGTCTCTCCCATCGAGTTTTTCACGTGTAAATTTTGTTGATGGAGTTGAATATCGCGATTAGAGACACAATAAACGATATATCAGACATTTAAGGCGATCCAAATCCAGCGTGATAAAAATTACCAAAATCTTCAACCTTTCGTTGTTGTACCACGTGACTCCTTAGTTACGTGCTCGGAATCACTCCGTGTGATTTCAAGCACAACCTCGTGTGCCTATTTATAGAGCTTAGTGCAATGTACCGAGTTTAAATCAAGTTGATCTATATAAATACGTCTGATCAATTGATAATCAAATCTAATAGAATAGAATAAGCCATTATTATACTCTGGGACAGGTCCCCTAGAGCAATTATAAGATAAAATGAAATATCAGCGAGGTAATCAAATAATTAACAAATGATTATGTTCAAATCAGAAACTAAAAAGAGCTTAATAAAAAGAAAGAGAAAGACAAAAACAACAAACAATCAGTGAAAGGCAATAACTGTACATGTGTTGTAATTGAATTCAAGGATAAGTATAGATATAATTTAAGATAATCGAAGGGCAAAAAACCTTAAGGTTGCAATACGTATGAGAACAAGAATAATTTAAACAGTAAAAATAAAACATGAATAGACCATTTGAAACATAACAATTTTTACTTGGAAAAATGTAGTAATGAGAATTCAATACTGAAAAGGCTAAATAGAGACAAATAAAAACATGACAGAAAAATCTAATAATTGAACCTATTAGTGCACCCTGCCATTCACAATCCGGGAAAAAATATAGCTAATTTATGATAAACGGTTAATCTACAAGTCGTAACAATAATTTTTCTTCGAAAGTTTCAAAAATAGGTCAGTAAGGCAACATATCATACGTTTAAATGAAATAGATAGATAGTGACATTTCTTTTTTTTCATACTGTATTTTCCACTTTTATACGCTACACGCTTTTATCATGTAATAGAAAGGTCCTCGGATAAGAAATTAAAAGAGAGGCGCTACTTCACTTTGGTTGGGCCACACCTCGAGCCGCGAGAAGTTAGGACCCTGGTCAGAATGATTTAACAAAAACATAGATAAAATACGATGAAAAGCTGCCCCATTCGATAAAAACTGCTTTGAGCGAACATAAAGTGTTTATCAGCTTTTAGAGGGATTAGGATGGGGGATGTTAGAGGCTAGGAGGCTGTGCTACACTTAGTTTGCTTGAGAAATTCAGAACAGGTGTGTTTTAGAGCGATACAGAGAGTTAAGGTTAGAGTATCCGGCGATATTTTGTGGAATGCACTACAGATACCATGATCTCAAAAATGAAAAGGTTTTTAGTCATTTTCCACAGAAATACTTTTATTTTTCGACCTAATCTCGATATTAGCTATGTCAAAATGGTACCTTGAAAATGATATAGCTAATGTCGAAACCAGGTCGGAAAATAAAACTATTTCTGAGGAAAATGAACAAAAACCTTTTCATTTTCGACATCATTATATCGATACAGAGAGTACAATTTTGATGTCACGCTACATTTCAAGATCAGATAGAAGCGATGAAATAATGTCAAAAAATGCCGAACAGATAGGTACAAAAATTCCCTCTTACTTCGTACAATACGTGACCATAATAAAACAGGATCTCCTTCCTTATCTTAACTTATCCTTTACAACTTTACTCGGCTGATATTCTAACACCCCCTGCCGCACGTCCATGCTGCGGCTAGAAGGGTAGTATGTAGATATAGATATTTTAAGTATTCTACCGTTTTAGGTAGGTTTTGTTGATTGTCAGAGAATCTCCTCCAGGTTTTCTACACTTTCAGGGGTTTATCTCGCTCTAGGATATCCTATTTCACCTCTGCATACGATTTACCCTTCTGTATCCTGTCCATGAAACCTATTGCCTTTCATCCTCTTCCCCGCTTGCCCAACATCCTTCCCTCTATTACTCCCTTGGGCAAACCCTCGCCCCTTATTACATCCTCCAGCCACCTACCCTACAATTAATGGATGTCCTATGCTTATTGAATGTTCATATTTGTAAACTGTAGTGTCCTGAAAAAACACTATTTTTGCCACTGAGTTTTGCAGTTAAACTGTACTTTGTTCCAAAGTATTTGTAGTCCTTGAACAATAAATATTATTATTATTACTACCCTTCCGATCTCGAATTTCTAGTTGTTCATTATTGTTTATTGTCTTTCAGAAGAATGTCCAATGAGCCATTGGCTTTAATAGGACTGTACAATCAGAAATAAAGGTATTATGAAAGATAGCAAATAATTACAATCATATTGAATAGAAAATAATAAGTACAGGTCGAATGCTATGAAACAACAATGTTATACTGTAAAGTTGACTATTTGCGTTTTGTGTAGAAAGACGCTCTTTTCCACAGCCATATTTGTATCTATACTATAGATAAATATAAAGATTTTAAAAAAATAATGGATACAAATGGTTACTTAGAAAATACATATTAATACACAGTATAAATGCATTCAAAAATATTACACCAGCATACCTACTGTAGAAATAGACATTATATTCAGTCAAAAATAAGATCACAGTAGAAATAGACTTCATTATATTCAATCAACAATAGTATCAGTAAAAAAGAAGTTAATTACATGAGGAGATCAAGTATCGCATAAAAATTATAATTTAACAAATTGAAAATAGCATGCCAAAGATGCCAAATAGAGGTAACATTTTTTTAATAAAGAAAAAATTAAAATGAAAAATCCTTCCAATATAAGTAAGAGATGATTCCTTAATCTTTTTTTAAAAGTTAGTAGGGATTTTGCCAATTTTACATCTTTTGGTAGGCTATTATAAGCTGTCATAAATGTGTGGTATATTCCTTTAAATCCAAAGATTTTGGTATTTATTGTGACCAAGTGAAAATTAACAGCACTTCTTGTTGAATACTTATGTAACTCAGAGTTTCTAACTAGATTCATATTTGAGTGAGTTAGACCATGAAGCAACTTGTATATGAATAAGCATTTGGTGAATTTAGCAAATGTAGTTAAAGGCAGGATTCTACATGTAGTATATACATATTGTGTTGGAGTTCTGCGATGAAACCGATACTGTATTTGCAGAGCTCTATTTTGTAACACTTGTAGCCTTTTCAAATCAGTTGAACTGCAGTTTGTCCATACACAGTTTAAATGATTCAAATGATCATTAATTAACCCATAATACTAATTCTTAAGCACTTTTTCCTGGCATTACCGACTTCAGCCTATTTATTACACCTATAGTTGGGCGAATTTTATTTGTTACACTGAGAATATGCTCTTCCCATGATAAATGCTCATCCAATGAGATATAAAAATGAGATCTACATGAGACTTAAAAACTTAACAGAGCCAGTCTGAAGCATTGTGATGTTACCTACTGATAAATTGAAAACAGGCTCCTGAGATCCTTTAGAGCGAAAAATTATTTATTTTGTTTTATCACCGTTTATTGAAAGTTTGTCATTAATGAACCAAGCACTCAATTTATTTAAGTCTTGTCGTATTTCCTCCTCTTGTTGCTTATAGCTATGACTAGTATGAAATAAGCTAGTATCATCTGCAAAAAGTGTAATATCCCCATAGAGATTAAGATTTCCTATATCATTAATGTAAATAAGGAAAAGTAGAGGATACAGAACTGATCCTTGTGGTACTCCTGTTTTGATACTTCTCAATTGACTTTTACAGTTTTCTATTTGGATGTATTGGTAACTTTGGCTCAAATAGTCAATAAACCATTGTACTGCAACTCCTCTAATTCCGGCTTTTTCTAATTTTTTATATAGAATTGTGCGGTCAATGGTATGAAAGGCTTTTCTCAAGTCTAAAAATATTCCTGCTGCTTTCATACCATGGTCTAATGCTTCTTGCAAACTTAGAACCGCATCAATTACCGCATTTACTGTACTATATTTTTCTCTAAGCCCATACTGCTTCTTAAAAAAAATAGTTCTTTTTTTCATAAATTCTAATAATCTGGACTTCACTACTTTTCCCAATATTTTTCTAAAACTGGGTAGCACGTAAATAGTCTCAGAAGTTTCCTTTTCTCACCCACCATCTCTTCCTCGTTAGTCTTCCTCTCCGTCCACCTCACCTTCTCCATCCTTCTCCACACCCACATTCAAATGTCTGCAGCCTATTTTCGTCCTCCTTTGTGAGGGTTCATGTTTTTGCCCCATACAACGCTACGCTCCAGCTCTTCACGAGCCTCTCTTTCACATCCTTACACAAGATTCCAATCATCAGCTCCCTTCTATTACTAAACGCCTCCTTAGCTAGCGCTATTCTCTTCCGCAAGTCTTTGCCACTTTGTCCGTTTTCATCTATTGTACTACCTAAGTTATTAAAATTCTCTACTTGATATAGATGTACATTTTCATTAAATTATAAAAAAGATAGCATGATAAAAAATTAGCAAAGAAAATGTGAGTCAAAATGTATTCCTTTGGAAATAGGTATTGCGATGTTGAATATTGCAAACGACTATTGCTTTGGCGCAAGGACATCGAATTCTACTCCCTCTTCAAAATTTAAAAATGTATAGACAGGTTTAGATTGATCAAGTAGGTTTACAAAAAAGATACATTGAATAACAGTTTTTGGCGCAACCACTCTTTCCACACGAGATCTGCACCAACGATCCTCATTTTATCATGCATGTCATGCTCCTCATCCAACATTCACAATTTCAAGTGAAGCATCGATCTTGCTTGTTAATGTTTCTCCAATTTAGTATAGACAGAGTTCATTATCATCCAAGCCGGAGTTTTATCATTTTAATTCAGTTCAATAACACATGGGAAACTGTATGATCTGGATAAATGCAAACGAGGATGACTTTTCGAAGTAACACATTAAATAAAGTTGATCTGAAGATGATAATCAGAGGGATGAAAAATACATTAGTGGCAAGAGCCGTTTTCAATGTTCAATTGCCACGCAATATTAAATTGCATTGCCAAACAGCATAAATTTGAAGTATATTAGTAACGTGTACGAATATATTTAAAAAGGATATGAGGTTATCTTTCACAGAAGTTGTTCTGCCCAAGAATGTAGTAGTGTCAATAGCACAGTACGCTTAAAAGAGCAATAAATCTAGCATTACAATCCTTTCCTATTTCAATCATAATTTCAGCCGCTAATGGTTTCAACTAGCCCCCACGTACAAAGAGAAATTGTTGAAGGATCATGATTTCACGTTTAATTCGCAGAACTCTAATACCTACTCACTCAACTCTAAAATTTTCAATGCCGCTGTCCTCAATGCCTTAGTCAGATAATACTTTTATGGATATTATTCATAAACTCTGGCGATAACGGTCATTTTTCAAGTATCGTATGGCATTCAGAACATAAACGTGTTGGTTTTCACACAGCCATAAAACGATAAAGTGGCTGAGAGATTAATTATGAATGATAATAGTGAGGAAAATCTGACATGACTTTCAAGATTTCAAGATTCGGTAAATCAGAAAAGAGAATATATAAGTCATTACAACACCCTAAGTTTGGCCTGAGTGCGTGTATATTGCCAAACAATAGCAGCTGGATGTTGGTTTTTCTTCCACGGGCCCTAAGAATTTTGTACGAGTCACGAACTGGCTCTTAATCCCCACCCACTCGCGCATTGTGAACTCTCTGAGGGCTGGCTCAAGTTTGGCCACGAAAATAATTATAGTGACTAGCAATATTCTCGTACCGCTCACTACCGCTGGCCATTTTCATTTTACGACGTTTTAGAAATTTAATGAATGGTGGTCAGCATATTACGTGAAAAATAACTCATGTAGAATTACTTTTATTGATGTTCCAAAAGATTGCACAGTAAATATATTCGAGAAAAACTCATACGTTAAAAGCCTCATTTACGTTCAAGGACAGATTTGAGCACACGATTCCGACTCATGGCAAATGAAATTTTGCATATTTTTCTGTCGTCAATATCCCTGTAAAAATAATAAGAGCTCCTGAATCAATAGGGTATCACAGGATAGGTTTTTCTTAGCTACTGACGTATAATATTCACTTTACGTTAAAATATACGAATCTTATCAAATGTTAAAAAAAAACATAAGTCAACTGCGGATACGCTTACCGTTTGTTATATGTCCACCATGAATAGGGTATATACTGTGAGTTGAACCTTATTCTCATCTGTTAATATCAATCTAATGTCACGAGGATAACTTCAGGTGAATTACTTTACAACAATAGCTGATCTTTAAGCAAAAATGCTGATATTTCTCCATAAATAAGGTAAGTACTGAATGATGTGTTCAAGCTTAATGCTTAGTACACGAATAGAAGTAAAGAAAAGGAATCCTCACAACGGAAATAATATTTATGATTATAACCTCAAATATCGTGTAGAAACAGGAATTGCAAATTTTAGGTCCAATAATCTCCGTCATTAAAAAAAATAAATGATTGTCAATTAATTTACTAGTTGAATACCGACTATCCACGACCTACTTAAAGTTCAATTTGCAAAAATTTGCGCGGACCTGTTGACCGTAAGTCTTGAAGCATTATTATTTAACCCGTTTTTGGTAAGGTAACACACGCCGCAGGCTTTCTGGATTCCCAAATGTCACCTGTGCCGATATGTCAAGACCTAAAGCATTCATAAGAACATTCCTGCTTCTTGCAATTCGTTTATTAATCACCAAATCAATCGTGATCTTCATCTGAGCGATCCCATTGAACCAAACCCCCAATTCAATCATGAGAGAAATGGGATTACAAGGTAAAAATCAGCTCTTGAATTTGCAACACTTTCATCCAGGTGATGCAATCAAAACAACACACGCACGTCGCGCGTCTGGGGGTGACATACGAATTAAAAGGCATGGTGTTATGGGACAAGCACGTATAATTCCCACTTGAATCACAACGTCGCGTCATCCATCAAAAGGCAATGTGCAGAAAATGAAACATTCCAAAGTTCGGATTGAAAAAATGTAACAAAGAAACGTGTACCATTTCGTGAAATCTTCAAACAAAAAAATACGGAGGGAGAATGTGCGGCGTGAATTTTAATAAACCCCGCAGACATGCACTCAAAAAGTCGGGAGGAATAAAAAATTAACAGACGCAAGAGGAGGGTAGAATTTAAAAAAATCGTGAGCGAGAGAGTGAGGCAACAAATGGACAAAACGGAGAAAATTTTCACGGGCCCGTCTGTTCTCCAACAGCAGCGTCAGGGATGGTGTATAAAAGCGGCCCGGGGGCACGAGACGGCGGCGGTGGCGGCGCGGGGCGAGCAGCCCGACTCCGAAAGGGGCAACACGGACGGACGTGCCCCGGCCAATGACGTTTCGACCTGCTTTATTGCGCCGCGGCTCATACATGGAAACGACTGCCATTAACAATAAAAACTATGATAAAAATCAAGGGAAAGCGGAACGAAAATAATAAAAAATACGAGTATCCCATTGGGCGTACAGTCGTCGTGGCGTGAGGCTGGGAAACACCGTGCACCCCGATGAATTCGTATTGGCTCAGAAAAATAGGGGAGGGCATGACATGGAACAAATTCTGAGGTCTGAGGATTTGCCTAGCCTACGTGAAGATACACAAAGAGCTAAGCCGACTATCCCTACATTATTCACACCTTTAGACACGTTCCGCACTGTTTGTGATAATAACAGAAACGACTCAGAAAGAACGCATTTCATTTGTTCGGTTCATGCGTGCGTACAACAATTTTATTGCTGCGAATTATTTAATACATTACACTATTTGGAACAAGTCACTCAGTAGAACAATATTGAAGACTGAAGAATGCGTAATTCTACAGAAAATAGGAGTAATATTGCAGAGGCAATGACAGAAAATTTGAAAACACATCAACGTCAACATATTACCCAGCAAGCCACCTCAAGGGTGCTTGGAAGGGGGTAAGTTATCAACCAATATATACTACATGTAACTTTCACCACTATTCACTACCCCATAGCTATACTACCAATGCTACAGAAACTGTTGAATTAATGAAGGTGTGTTTTTACCACGTAAACGAGACACAAAGTAAACCAGGGAACATGGAAAATATGATGAACATGATGTGAGTACTACGTGAAAAATTAAGAAACAAGCATTTGGGAGCAAACAACTAATCAGCAACACAACCAGTTGACTAACCTTCTTGATAGTCTCGTTGACAGCTACTCTGGTGTCTCATCGATCGCGGAAAAAACGACATTTTCAACCTGCCTATTCCGCAGTCTATTTCCTCAATTTTATTCCCACGATCTTTTCTTTAGTAATATGTTGGAGTATGTTGTATTACGGAGTATTACGGAGTACTAAGGAGTACGCTGTATCATGATTGTGCGGAAGGCGATGGCTAGAGTTGGCATGCTTTACCACCTCACTGACGTTCAGGACCCTACGGCTCTGAAAACTGTCTTTTTCGGTTGTATTCTCCCCATTTTAGAATACTGCGCACCAATTTGGTCTACCGCCTGCCCCACTACCTTGGATTTGCTCAACCGTCCAGTCAACTTCTTTCTCGCCATAGTTCGCCATCGAGTCCCCATCTTCAGAAGCTCATCCCGTGACCTCATCCTTTCCTCCCTTGGCATTTCTCGTTTAACTCACCGCCGTGTCCTATCAGATATGATGTTCCTACAAAGAATCTTCAGTGGCTCTCTTCGGACCAATGAAATACTCCCTCTCTTTAGTATTCATGTACCTCCCCGTCCATTACGCAGTAACTGTCTACTGCATACTCCCCGATTCCGTCTTTCCATCTCCCAGCGCTCTCTCTTCTTCCGAATCCCCTCCTTGTTTAACTCCTTGGCCTCGAAATATCCTTCCTTGGACCTTTTCTCCTCTGCCACCAATTTCAAATCCTCCCTGAAACGCCACTTAAATGATCCATCCCTCTCCAGTCCCTAAGTCCCTTCTTACGCTTGCCGCATTATTGTTTTATTTAATGAATATTTGTTTTTGTTTGAAATTTTTATTTCTTTATTGATTATATCAGCCAATGTAATAGCCTTTGTGCCGTTTTTGGTGGTGAATTAAATAAATAAATAAACATCTTCGTCAGAAAATTATTTGCTTTTTTAATTTACACATAACATTAAGTCAAATTGTTACCGACGGTCTAACAAGAGAAATAATGAACGGAGAGAGGGAAAACACAAGCAATAAAGATTAAACTAATATACATATGGAAAATTCGGCCTGGACCGGGAATCGAACCACGAACCTTTGGTTTGCCGGACCAATGCTCAGACCTATACGCTATCCAGGCTTTGGCAATTATTAATTTATTTATTGATTTTATAGTTTTCCCAACAGCATAATTAAAGGGCAAACTCAATACATACAAAATAAATAAATATACACATGGATATACAGAGTCCCAGTCATTATAACGTATCAAGTAAATCGGATTCAGTTATTATAATCCATCAATAACATCAGACAGAGATTTACAAAATTTGTGACTTTCTTGAAACAGATCATGTTCACTACAATATTTATTATAATTCTCACACATTCTATTTAATGGTGAGTTTTTGGCGTTATCATGTTTTACATTGTTTAAATAAAACAAAGACTTGGCTCTCAAATGAACATTTGATGCATAAAAATGTACATTCTTCACACAAAAATGGCACTCACCACTATTTATAATATCAAATAAGTACATGAGATCTTTATCATTTCTTCCCTTTTCTAAACTTTGACAATTAAACATTTTCAATAGGGTTTTATATGATATGTCATTCTCTTTTAACTGGTAGATATTGAAACAAACATAATACAATTACCTAAAGAATTTATTTTGAATTTTCTCAATCTCTTCGATGTATTTTTAGGAATATGGTGTCCAAACCACTGATCCATATTATAATTTACTTCTAACAAAATAAAAATACAGCACTTTGAAAGCCTCACATGATTTTATGTACTTTGATACTCTATAAACAAAACCCAACATTTTACTGGCTGACAAGGTTAGGTTCAATATATGAGGTACAAATTAAATTTTTGTGTCAAATGTGACTCCCAAATCTTTGACTTAATTAACTGTGTTTAAATTATGACAATTCATGCTGTATGTATACTTGATAGGGTGATTTTTCCTTGAATAAGACATAGTTATACATTTTTCAGAATTAAAGTATAATCGATTTGTATTTGACCATGTTATCAAGCCATTGAAATCATCTTGTAACAATGAGCAATCGGTTACATTGTTGATTTCTTTACATATCTTAACGTCATCGGCGTACATTAAACACAATGAGTTCCTGATAATTTGAGGTAAATCATTAAAGAAAATCAAGAACACAAGGGGTCCTAAATTGGATCCCTGAGGAACTCCAGAAGTGACAATGTACTCATCGGAAGTGCACTTATTGAACACAACGTATTGCTTTCTTTGATACAAGTAAGATTTTAAAAAGTTAAATAAGTTTCCCGTTATTCCAGCCTTGCACATTTTCTCAATTAAATGTCATGGTTTACTGTGTCAAAAGCTTTTTTATAGTCCAGATATACCACATCCACCTGAGATCCCTTATCCATTGATTTCATGACATGCTCTGTAAGGATGATCAGATTATTAGCAGCTGACCTATTAGTTACAAACCCACACTGATTCTCGCTTAACTGATTGTTTATTTCAAAATTTAAATTCCTATAGATAATGTGCTCAAAAATTTTGGCAAATACAGAAATAATACTGAACGGACGGTAGTTGGCTATGTTTTGGCGTTCTCCTTTCTTGTATATCGGACAAACCCTCGCAATTTTCCATCTTTCAGGGAATACATCAGTTTTTAAACTGAGGTTAAAAAGGTTACACAGAGCTGGAGCTAGAATGTTTTGGCACCCTTTAACAATATAAGCCGAAATTACATCAGGCCCTGTCGACTTTTTAGTTTTTAATGCCTGAATAGCATCATGAACTTCACTTAAGGTTGTATGGTTCAATGTTATTAAGCTATTCATTTGGTAATTGTTATATACGTCACAAGTATTTATCAAATTTTCTGGAGGAGCATATACCGAGACGAAATAGTTTTTGAAGGCATTAACAATTTCATTATGGGTATAGTATTCATCTTTATCAAATAACATGTTATCACAATTATATCTATCTGAGGTTGTCTTCTTAATGACTTTCCAAAATGCCCCAGAGTTACCATTGAAAATGTCGTGGTTTACCCCATCTATATAAGCATTTAATGCAATCTGAATGTCGGATTTTACTTCAGATCTTAACTTGATGTATATATATATAATGATGATATGGAGATGCATTCCTCTTAAACTTCTTTCTATGCCTGTCCTGTTTTATTTTCTTTATTAAATCGTAACTGTACCATAGCGGATATTTGAATCTAGAGGATTTACATTTTGGAATTGATGCATCCATCGCTTCGGTTAAATATGAATAAAATTTATCCAAACTCAAATTAATATCCTTAACTTTGGTGATAGCTTCCCAGTCTTTCATTGCTAATTCCCTGAATAATTTTAGGTTGTCACCCTTTTTAAAGTTATAAGAATCACCAGAGTTTAGAAAAACTTTGTTCTTAGTAGGTTTAGTTAGAAGATCCAATGTTATAGTAGGGTGATATCCATCTTCCTTCAATAGTGCCATATCTTTACACACATGTGTAATATCAGTGCAATGGAAATTAGTGATTACCAAATCAAGTAATATTCCATTCTGATTCTTAACAGTATTTTTCTGTTCAAGTCCCATTAAATTCATAAAAACTCCCAATTCCATGCAAATAGGTTTTGTTTTGATGATCTGAGAGGACATATAATCCGGACAGTTAAAGTCTCCTAAGATAATACATTTTGGCCCAATACATTGCTACATGATACCTTATAAAAAATATTTTATACACATCAAGGTCCGAGTCTGGAGGAATATAGATAACGCTTATATAAAACCATGTATAATCATTAATTGATAACTTAACCCATAGATCTTCATTTCCAGTTTCAAGCTCCGGTAGTCTATTGGAGTTATAAGTGTTTCTGACCGTGTTACCATTACACCTCCACCTAAGCTTTTACCAGTAAGTTGTGCATTCCTGTCTTTTCTGCATATCGTGTAATTTCCACTAATGTTTAACTCAGAGTCCATTACATTTGAATTCAACCATGTTTCTGCAATACACACAAGATCATAATCTGACTCATGCATGGATAAATTAAATTCTTTTAATTAACTACTCATAACTCTAACGTTTTGGTAGTACACGTTCAGTTTTCCACCATGCTTACTCCTTACCTTATCATTTTTATCACAGTACTCCCAACATCATTTTAGCCTTTCTATATCTATGACATTTTTATACATATGTTTTCACCGCGCTCACTCTTTTTAACATACATTCGCCCTCCATGGATCCATGCAAATTATGGTGGATACAAGGCAACTAGATCTTAGGCCCTTGTGGTCCTTCAAACACGCCAACGCAAAGGAGAAGAGGGCTTCAAAGAAGCCGCAACCAAGAGACAGCATCCTTCACCAGCACTTACGACGTGCTTAGCCATTTGAAAATATTCAAACATGGCGGGTGTTTTTTTTTTTAATTGCCATGAAAAACATTCGGCCTGGACCGGGAATCGAACCACGGACCTTTGGTTTGCCGGACCAATGCGCAGACCACTACGCTATCTAGGCTTCTTCACATTGTCTTTAAGACTGGATAGCGTAGTGGTCCGCGCATTGGTACGGCAAACCGAAGGTCCGAGGTTCTATTCCCGGTCCAGGTCGAATTTTTCTCATGGCAATTTCTTCAAAAAATTCGCCCGCCATGTTTGAATATTTTTAATATGCATACGTTAAGACATAATTAGCGAAGGTAGCGATGTAGTCATGAATTCTTCCGAAAACATGACCCAGCAAAGAGAAGATAAGTTTAGGCTTTGGCGGATAACAAAAAATATAAAAATGTTGGCTGGATTACGTGATGAAAATTATGAATTTTAATTGTTTATAAACAGTTTTACAATTGCAATCAATGTCTATATTTGACATTTACACCATAAGATAAGCAATCACGGGGTTAATCACCGATATATTTGTTGGCCACCAACACTCAGATTCCTAGCACGATTTGCCGCTCTATCTATTCCTGATTCCTAATTCCTTGACAGCTTAACGAGATGTATTCTAAGGCATCCCCAAAAAAGTATTTATATATGAATCACTCGCCACATAACAAAGACATGAGATTGGATAAAATTTGTGACCAGCAGACAGCATACTTGTCAGTCTTATGAGCAATACTTAACTTCCTCACGGTACAAATGCGTGGAAAACCGCATAGGGAATTTGAAAAGATAATGAGCAACACACAACCAAGAAATTACAATAAATCTATGATGAACCTCGTTATGTCACACGCGAGCAATTTGCGACTTAAGTTCGAAACTCTCTTAAATAATTCAATTTCGACTTAGCAATTGCAAGAAAATTACATTCAAACCTTGAGTACTACATCCACGTTTGATCCTAAGATATTCTGAAATTGTACCTTAAGCCCTCAACGAACATATGATTCACGTGTCGCAAGCTGCTATGCTGAGGGTTGGCCAAAACCAAAAGACAACAATATATGGTTTAGAGTAAAAAAATATAAAATACTGAATGGAAAGAATACAGCAGAAATCTGAGTCACATCATCTATAAAAAAGTAATCCTGTAGGGCTTAGATTACAAAGTAAACATTTTAGATGACATCAGTTACATTTTTTCCTTCGATGGAAGTGGATTTATCTGACAAATTTTTCCCTTAAGAGATTTAAAAATAATTCCCAATGCCTGTTTATTTATTTCCTATTTACTCACTGGCAGCCGAATCCTTTTGAGCGCATGTCATTGCGTTCAGTGTCAACACAGACACTGGTAAATTTCCGTATGCAAGCAAAGCGATATTACCTGCTTCAGTCTCGTTTGAAATTTGATTAATATGCCAGGGATTGAATTGAGAAAACCCGTGTTCACCCATATGTCAATCATTGACAATTTACTGGTAACAATCAGGTAACTAATAGTACCATACACAGAAAGTTTACTCGCGTTCAGTGCGTAATTTAATTTCATCCTTTGCATCATGACACAAATTGGCACCAAGTTAAGGCAAATAATTATAACTATATTTTTTCATCATAATTTACTCTATCCAAATTTGAACTCCTTTTATAGAAAATGCAAGGAGAACGGCGCAGCTAAGAGGATAAAATTGGGATCCTCGGGGTAATAAAACACAATGTTATTCACCGATTAAGGGATTGTTTTACTACACAGAAGATTGCTAACATACAGTAGATTATAAGCTACAACAACTGTGTAAAACATGTAGCCTGAATGCCAGAAAAGTAAAAAATAGTCAAGGACGCTCTTAGAAGATCACCTGATAAGTAAAAATATTTCAATCGTAAATCACATGCTAGAAAAGGCATCATATTTCCAATATTTAGGGTGAGATTTAACCTAAAAAGACGGCAAAGATATAAAAAAATAATAAAATGACAGTGAGATTCTTGACAGGTAAAACAAGAAGAGAAACTAAAAAAAAACTTGTTAAAGTGATGGCTGTTTCCAATATAGAGTTAATGATTCAGAATGCTCTACAGCAAGACAAAAAGGGCTAAAAAAGTTGAAATATCATTTATAGAATTCCTCTGGTTACTCAACAGCTGTAACAAAGCAGATAAACGGAAGTATATAAGAATAGGAGAAGAGCTAGGTACTCAATTCATTGCACAAAAATTTGAAGAATACAGAGAAAAATGGAATAATCATATAATGCGGATGCGAATAGAGATACTTGCATGCAATTTAAGCGATCGAGAAAGCTTGCATGCAATCAGGAAAGTGAAGAATTGGAAGACCAAGTACCAGATGGTGAATGGAAAGATGGAACGGGCCTTGAGCCTATTTCCAGAAAGGATGAAAAAATTTCAAAGCCATCAATAACACCATTCCGAAACTTTTTTTACGAGGCGTGTCATTTTGGAATCGCAACACCCCATGGTATCATCACTTCGCTTTCTTATAATTTGTTATTAATTTACTGAGGAGTGTTATTTATAAAATTTTCCAGTAATTACGACAGCTTATATTGTGCAGTACGGAGTCACTCACATGGGCGCTGAGATATACACCAAATTTGGTTGAATTCGCCACTTTAAAAAAAATCATTTGATTTGAACGGGATTCGAACCCAGCCTAATCTGACCAGCAATTGGGAGATCTGAATTCGAATCCAAATCAATTCCAATGATTTCTCACGGCAAATTTCATCGGTTACGGTAACATTATGAGTTATGTTTTTGAAGCATAAGCATGAAAGAGATAAATACAATGGAATTAATGAGCGAACAGCAGTTATCATTTCAAAAATACGAATCGAATGATATATATTCCTTTCCTTGAGTAATCAGATTTTTGGCAAACCCTCCACTTTGCGTTAAAAATTCTTTTGATAATAATGATTTAATCAAATCCGCATGATATATATTACACTTTTTATTCTTTGCACTTAAACTGCTAAATTAAATTAAACTGCCATTTATGCATGTCCTTCATCCCACCGAAGCAAGTACATGATGAAAGTATCACTCTAACAGCTATTTAATGAACTTTCAATCCCATTGAGACAATACTTTTAAAAGTAATCCACCGAAAACATGTTTATCTGCTGAGCGACAAATCGGGTTACTTCTCCTCTACACACGTTATTCCTTTGATATGGCATTTCCAATCATAACTCACCCTATTCCCATAGGGTTAGAATCACCAGTGCTAATTTTGAGCTCAAAATGTTACCGATTGGTTTGAATTATTCGGTTTAAATGCATATACGATAAAATTACAGTAAGAGCATTAAGCCCCTTTAATCCATTTTATTACCGAAAAAAATGCCAAACTGACGATAATTTATAGAGTAGTTAATTAAGGTGATTGTACAAAGTGCTAATCATCAGCAGCTGATTGAATATTGATAGTTTTAGCTGATTAAAGGCGGATTAATTAACAACAGACTTGACTTACAAACGTCAGCAAAAAATACCTGTCTAGCGGCTGCATATTAATATTATTAATTCGAAACTCCAATTGGATCATTATCAATTTAGACATGACTTATGAGGACAACAAGGTATCCTCGATTGATGCGCATACTTTTATGAATCGTCGATGGATATCTGCATTACTCTTAATAACGTTTACGCGGTCGATATGAAACTTGGTGCCTCTGACAAAATAACATGAGAACAGAGATCCACATATGAAACACTCAAAACAAATGTTACTTAATACAAAGCGAGCCAATCATCTCTTTGCAATGAAGGGTAACAGACAAAACCGAATGATCCTCAAAATCATTAGGATGACGAAACATTTCTCATCAAAGAAGGATACGGCCAACTATTCATAGACCTAGTAATTCCAACGTTACATGGATGAAAAGCACGGAAATATCAAAGAAAAATTTAGCATTAGGACTTGAATGTGGTCGCTAATAATTAAAACGACATAAAAACGACTACATGATTGTGGAATCCAACAAACGGAGAAAATACCGCACGAGTCTCCATAAGATTTAAGAAGTATGAGTGCGTTAGCCTACGCTTAAGAAATAAGAGTATTTTGAAGAAGATTAGAAAGTTGGTGAGACTGAAAGGAGGAGGAAATCAAGGCTCATTATAACTGACAATTTATTAGAAGGTTATCACAATTTGAAAACAAAGTAGGAAAGAGAAGCATAGATGATTAAATTCATTGACTCGTTTTCCACTAAATGAAAAATCTCAAGCGGATAATCAAAACCCAATCTCATTTTCACAAAAATGTAGATTCTCGAAAAATATTGAATCCATTTTTTGTCTTTCACAAGTAGTAGTTCGTAGCCTTAGCAATAGAAGGCCGTGTCTGACTCAATGTATGATTGTAGCATGAAGGAAATAGATTTGCGAGTACGAGGCAGTAACGATTGCCTTGTATTTAGAAGAAAGGAAGTTTCCAAATCCTAACATAAATTACTAAGTTCTTTGATAGTTTGTGCCCCGAAAGGGAATGTTGTCATAGACATATGTATGCATTTATGCTTGTTCATCGAAAGAGAGAACCATTGCGCGGGGAATCTGAAAATCTCCAGGAAATCAATCATGAATACATTTTATCCGAACTAAATTGCTCACCGAATGGACGTCCCAGCAGCAACTACTTCAGACTCAAACATGGGCAAACTTTAAGAACACCAATCTCTTCAACCTCTCCCACCCCCTAATTATTTCATGGTCAAACCACTTAAGGTAGTTTGAGTGAGATAGTTCCTAGTCATAATGGAGACTAAATTTGATTTAGATGTTTTAATTTTAGCAGCTGTAGGAAGCATTAATAAAATATTTCATTATTAATGGTGCCATATAATACTTTTATATGACTGATATTCTAATAAAATAAATAATAATACCACTATAAATCTTTAACCTGATTCATTTTTTTTCGCACAGTTTGTTTAAAACTACCTCAGAACGGTAGGTAGTCACGAGAAATACTAAGTTACTTTTAAGTATTCAGCCTTAAAAAATCCTACTTTCACCGATGAAATTAGTTACCAATTAAAAATAAAAATCAAGGCACAAAATATACAAATTATTCCACGAATTAATTTTTGGGACCACATTAGTCTATCCATAATAGCCAACTCTAGCACCATTTGCATGGAACTACCACATTTTTACCTCCAATGCGGAAGTAATTCGCTAATAACTATAAAATTATGAGGTGGAATACCTACATTTTACCTATTTTTTTATCGGGGTTATTCTCTTCTTATAAACAGTTAATTTAATTAACAGTTTCATTAACAGTTTAATCAAAATCTTGAATCTGATTTTTTGTTAAAATTTACGTTTTTCTGCTTTAATCTCAGCAATCTTCATAAAACCCCACCTCGAAATCACCACTATCGAGACTTAATTAAAGTAAGAAATAACCTAGAAGTGGAGAGTATTATTAGATATGGCCTTTCATAGTGGAGAGGAGCTACAAAGACAAGTCTATTACCAATCATTAAAAATCAAAAACGAATTCTGAAACTAAGTGATAATAATGACAGTGTACTTTGCAATAATAAAAATATGTTGAGTGTTTTGTGCAAAACCTATAGTGTTCTACCGGTGGATAAGATGTACATATATTTGTCGAAAATTAATTATTATTTTTGCCTGAATTTTATAATAAAAATGAAGATAAGCGCATAATGGAAAGAAGCAAGCCTAAACTTTACAACGAATCTTTTATTAGTAAATATGGTAATAGACAGCTCAATGTAACATTGCCAAAGGTTATAAATTGCCTTTCTGAAATTTTTAAAACTAATATCAAAAGTTAAAAAGGAAATAAAATAATGGCTGATATCAACAATTGATCTATAAAACTATATATTTAATAGTAGTATCTGATCTGTACATCTATAAATGTATGCTCAAAAACTTATGTAAACATTTTCTCATACTATTACTATAAATATTTTAGTCTATAGTAAGGGAAAATATTTAAAATATTTTAATGTATTGTTTGTATTGTCTTGTTCATAAATGCAATGGTCTAAATTGGTAACTCCAGACAAGCCTTTGGCTCTGAAGGACCAGTATTTTTACATAATAAATAAAATTTAAATTAAAATTTAAAAAAATAATAAAGCAACCCTATGTTTTCTTCATCTCAGTTGATAAAACGCACTTCAAAGGGGTAACATTTTAGTTTACAGAAAACTAGAATGGGTGACCTCATGGCAAGGGCCAACTTAAGAGCACTATTCTCTTCAACCTCTCCCCACTCCCTAATCATGGTCAAGCCCCTTAAGGTCTGGGCAAGCGTGTACGTATCCACTTGGATGGATCATCGCTTCGTTCCCGCCAAAACAGATTTCCTGGCGTCATGTCGGTATCCGAGCGCTTCGAGAGGCCATGAACTTGTTTCTATGCACCGCTCTTCCCCTGGAAGCGACCGTCTGTCCGACGTCGCCATCCCGCGCACATATTAACGACTCGCAACCCCACCATATATGAAATACGTACAAACACTCACGAGCAGTTCCACGGACGAAGACGAGTACGTACATACGTTGCATTGAAGGAAGACGAAAGGAAGAAGGGGAGAAGAAGGGCCTATAGCACGAAGGCCTCACGAGGTCCGGCCGCGATTCACAGCAAGAAGATGCACGGGACTCAAGAAACTGGCGCGAGTCCACGCGACAAGAATGATGGGGTGCCTACGCGCCGCGAAAGAAAATCGACCTTTGGTCTGCGAGCGCGCGAGCCGATTGGACATCCAAAGGTGCAGCTGTTGTTAGCCGCGAGGAGAAACTGAGAAGAGTGGAGGATATACAAAATTTATCTCTCATATTTAAGTTGCGTACACGGCAAAGCATCGCCTCAATCACTCGACTATATATTATCGACACGTTCAAGGGCCAACAGCAGGCATTAATAATTGCCTTTCAGAAGTGCATAAAAATTTGCATAAATCCAGAAAAACGTGATTCAAACGACAGCTCGCACGGTATCGCTTCCCTGATCATCACGAATTTCAACGTGAAGAATCAAATCACGCCATTTCAAAGTTTCCCGCAAAGGAATTTGCAACGATTATTTAGTCAAATCACGAAAATAAAGATAAACTTCACAAGAAATAGATAAGAAAAACATAAACCTATGCTTTACTCTGGAATAAGTCCCAAGGTGAAAAATAAAGGTATATTCAAGAGCAATGAGGAAATTTAAAAGTGTGAAAGTGATCATACAAAAATCAGAAGAGTAACGAAATAAACAACGACAACGACATAACTGATTTCTCAGTCGAGTAAAACTACGGATGTGATACAAATGAAAAATCGTAGTTTAAAGGATGTGGTAAAAGGAGGACTTAAAATGTTGAAGAGTTTTGAGGAGTGGATTCAATCGAAGAATCGAAAAGGTAAGACCGTGCTTCACTCCACGCAATGATTCACTAGCTGTTCTTAATTTAGCAAGCCGTACTATTTTATCATGGCGTCCGCTATGGTAAGGGTCTTGTACTTGGTGAAGGGTCGTACGAGCGAATTTGAATTCACATACTCATCATGTTCCAGCGTGACCTAAAAGCTTTCCTTAGGCCGATAAAATTTTAAGTTCTAATAGTTTACAAAATATATGTCGATGTGACGCCCACTATCACTCAATTGTTTGATGCTCTTTTCGACCAAATGTACACTCGTGTTAGCACTAAATGTACGTACAACTTGGCAAGTATGGGCCTTGGTCTGTATTAAATTTAGTACATTTCCAAGATGGCATATCTACCTCAATTGGAACAAGGCCTACATAAAAGATTAAGGATATCAACAAGCTTCGCTACCTTAGTAAATTAAGTCTTAACACAGGGAAAATTAAGGAAGTCAACAAGGAAGTTGTGGTCAAAATCAATGATTTTAAAGATGTTAACATGGTAGGGGAGAAGAGGGAGTTGGGAAATTCAACCAGTACGAATTTTCGGTTTTCATTACCACGCATATCAAATAATACATCAACGGCCGGCGAGTGAACACCCGAAGCCTCACGCCTAAGTTAACTCAATCGGTACGAATTTTCCGTTTTCATTATCACGCGTATCAAATAATACATCAACGGCCGGCGTGTGAACACCCTAAGCCTCACACCGTTGTGGGAATCGATATGATGCTCATATACGCGAGGTAGTGTTATGATAGTGAGGAAAAGTTAACCATTCAGCATAAAACTTCATCTCCAAATCGTCCCACCTTGAACGGAACACTTTAAACTTTATCTAACTAGGTGAGTATCACACCGGAATTCCACACCGATCTTTAAAAAAAACCATTGCTATCGTAAAAGTTACAGCTCATATGATTCCCGTCGAAATAACTCTCGTCAAGTTACCCAGAGAGGTAGCTCTACTACGAAACTGGTCCTTATTTTTAATAAAGCTGCTTAAAATTTCAGAGTGATATTTTACTTGCTACATAATGAACATTTTCCATAAAATAGAGCCTGAGATGGTGTCAGAAAACTTCAGCCAGAAGCCCGGATTCATGCGTTATGGTTGAATCTTGCAAAATATCTTCACTATTTATAATATAGAGAAAATGGAAATATGATAAATTCACAAGCAGTATGCAGCACAGGAAAAATGTGGCGACGATTTCCCAACGGTGTTCACCATGGAGAGATTTTGTTGCCTTTACCGATCTGATCTTGGTTCGGTTGCAGATATACCCACGCAAACGTGACTTTTACAATTAGCCCCGTTTACACTGCCACTGTATTCCCTGAACTATGTCCCGCGGGAAATACTGCTAGTTCAGGACAAATCAAGACCAAACCAAACCAAACCTCTCATGTTTACATTGCAGGCCCTAGTCCGAGGATTCTTTATTTTAACTCGAGGCACCATGGAAGAAGCAGTTCTTTTGGCTATGGCGAGTGCCTTCATTGCGATTGGAGAATGCTGCAGACATTCGCGAAAGTATCGCTGAAGGTGATATAGAAAATTCTGAAGTCAATGGATAAAGCAGTTACTCAGCAGTAATTTTATTTTTAACTCACTGTAAGATAAAAGAGTTACTTACTTTTCCCTCATGGTTTATTAAGCGTGTCCAGGAACCATCAAACGCAAAGCTGCCGGACCCTCATCACTTTTCAGCGAGCCACGTTATTTTTCTGGGCCGTGAGCAGAACTCGCGAGGTACCATGCACTGCAAGGAAACGTAATTTAGAGTTATCGTACCTTACAATATTAAGGTAGGTTCAAACTTGCAATTCTTTGACGTAAATTGCAAGTTAAAAACCTCTGCAATACCATTTGCATAACACTTTAAAGGTTTGGCAAGTCGATTCCAGATACCAATGTATGAGCGCCAACCAATCTGGTGGCCCTGAGTTGATTTATAAAACAATTTTTCGTCTTATCAAAACTCCTCCGCAAGCTAATACAGAGAAAATTTATGGAAGTAACTTGCCATTTTCAATTCACCCTTATATGAAAAGAATTGTAGACTTGTAAAATTTAGCTTGAAAACGGCTTTAGGCTAAGAGACCGAGTATGGGCCCATGAAATATTTCCAAGCCAAATCAGGAAAAAATGGTAACCAAAGGGGACCTCAATGTAGAGTATTTAGAGTACTTAACTGTAAGACTTAAAAAATTAAATAATTAAACATAAGAAGGTTAAACATGAACTGTATGGTGTGAAAATTATTAAATCTATTATTCTAGTCTGATTTTTGCTTCCTGCTCCATAATTAAGATGAAAATTTAGGGTTTTCCATCAACCATATCAACATTAGCACCATGGTTACAGTCGTTGTTAGCTTTTAACGGAAAAGGATGACACATTTTGAGGCCGGGGAAGTAGGACATTTGTTAGAATTGCAATAACATGATCGGCCAAAACTTCCAATAAATTATTTAGCTCAGAACACATTAATTTCTTTAGGAATTAGCCTAGAGAAAAATCACAATCCTATCGAAGATCAGCCCTCAGAAGTAATTCGTTATCTCCGTGAACACATGGCGTTTTTCTTTGATAAAAATAACTTCACCCCTAAGGAGGGATTTTTCACGAAGCTCAACATTCGTCACTGGATTATCCTTGGTGTGGAGTGTTTACAGAACTGAATTTTGAGCAACTGGGTCAGCCATCGATTTGTCACTGCAGTGAGACGCGAGCGTAGGTTGGTGCCCTGCCTGGGCTACAGTGGATGCAGAGACAAAAATAAAACCTATACACTACTCACTACATGCTATTGTACGTCTACCGCTTTAAAACATTTTCTGCGTCTACATCTACAGCTCCTAGCCACCGGATGGGCGTAAGACAGGGGGGCTTGGACACCAGCCGTGTAGAGATGTAAGGGAAAGATATGTGACGTATCAGGTATAGGTGCAAAAAAATGTATTATACTATCTTCTATGTGCCAAATAAAAACAAGAAAGCATGAAAAAATGTTTAACCTTAACATAATATGTATGCATTGGCTCTACAAACTTTATCAAATTTTTCAAGAAGATCGTTATGTAACTTATCTCGTCCGACTTGGATGAAAGAATTGGTTGATAACAAGATAATTTTTCATGATGGGGCGAAAAGAGCGGAATATTTATCAATATCTACATCTATCTCTTCTATCTATATTTCATCTATATTTCAGAATACCCTCCCGACACACTAGAATCACTCATTGCTCCAAATCCATACTCCCAGATTATCACTTACCAAACGCTCCCTCATTTTTCGCCTCTCTTCTCTTGTAAATTCCCTTCCTGTGAACATTTACCCTTTCACCCTATCTTCCACCGTCTTCGCCAACCTAGCCATTTGCCATTTCCAAAAAAATATAGTTTTTACTATCTCCCCATGTTGCATTATTATTTGTTACCTTATTCTTGTTGTGTTTTTATATTTGCGTCCTTTTTTGTTTGTTATATGTTCACTGTAAAATGTTTGTATGCTGTATGTGATCTTTTTGTCAAATAAATAAATAAATATACTACCCCGCGAGCCGCCGCATGGGCGTATGGCACTGTAAAAATGTAAGGGATATGGTTTTGGGAGGTGAAATGGTGACATGTATTATGGGAGTGTATTTATTGGAGCTCAGTTTTTATTTTGGTCGCTGATTGTGCGCGGAAAGAACGAGCTATTGTACCTATCGGTTCGGAAACGTATTTCTCTTATTTTATCGCTTCTGTCAGAGCTAGAGATGTAGTATGGGGTCATGATAATATTCTCTGTGTCGCTCTGAAATACACCAGTTCTGGATTTCTTAAGAAACTTAATCCTAGACTGGGGCCTCCGAGTCTCTAGGGGCTCCCACATTTATCCACCGAAAAGTTGTGAGACACTATACATTCGCTCGTAGCATAGCATAGCAAGCATATACCATGACCGATTATGACATTTTTTCCCTCATCTCAATAATCCAAAACAATGCGTTGTTTATTGAAGGTAATGACAAAATTAAGGCTGGATATTTTCATTTATTGGCCTCATGGAGTTGTATTAGCACTGTAGGCTCGGTTAGTGGTAGAAAGCTCATCAGTTCATTTACTGATCGGCACTAAAACACAGCTATTAATAGCACTGGAGTTATAATGGCTGAGCCTTTACGCCCATGACAGCTAATCAATGGACCACACCCCTACAATTTAGAAATGGGGCTCATCTCATCAATTATGAGACCTTGCTAATCGATATGACCTCGATGAAAAAATTTCCCACCTGGTGGCGGGATAAGTAAACGCCACTTTGTTTCACACGTTATGTCTGAGGGTAAAAAAAGTGTAAGAAATACGAGGCATACTAGAATGATAGCCTTATCTAATAGATCAATTGATCTTTATATCGACAATGACTGTTGAAACCTTCAGCGGAAAAAAGGGAAATATATAAAGCATAGATTAATTTAAAGGCGATCATTTTTATCCAGCGCACTTTTGGGTAGAACGAAAACGTCCTGCTCAGAATTCTTTATAACTCGCAAAAAATAACTTCACATACTCTTGAGTGGGGCTTCCCAGAGTCATATTTACTTTTAATACCAGGGCAATGCTCTGATCTCTTAATTCAAGACTCAAAAGATAAAACATCCAACTTAATATTTTAAATTAAATATAACCGTAAGGAAAAAGATACGTCCCAACTATTGGATAAAATTGTCCTTTCTTCTATAGGATCAACTTTGGGATACTCTAAAGAAATTGTATCGAGAGTACTGTGCATCTATCTCCTCACATTTTGAGACATTCATTCAGAAATTGAAACAAATTAAGTATTAAAAGCAGTCTGGTTTGAGGAAAAAACGTCTAAGCACGATCAAATAGCGTCGAAAATTTTGAAAAATAACCTTAGCTTATGACTGGGATACGAATATTGACTGTTAATTTAATTTCACAAAAAGCCACGAACGGAGCAATATTTTCAAAATATTTCTCTCCTATAAACTGAGATTGATTTTTCCGCGATATTAAAGTTTTCTCAATAAAGTCCGGAGTGCTTAGGTTTTTACTTCATAAAATAATCAATACTATTGAGATACTGGCCTATGGGATAAAATAAAACTTTAAAAATATATAATGGAGCAGAGAATAACAACTCATTTGGGAGGTTTTCAGCAAGCTTTGAGTTGTAGTTAACTTTTTCTCAGTCAGCACTGTTTACTCGCAGGTTATACGTATAGAGAGGCACGAGCACTTTCATTGACCTAAATTTGATAAACCTAAAATTTAAAAAATCAAATATTTCATTAATTTCAAATTTTATTTCAAAAATCGAATAGGAGGTTTCCTGAGATAATCACAAAAAGGTCGGTTTCTGTTAGTTAGGCATTTTACTAAAAGGCAGGATAATAGAGAAAAAAGAGGAAAATAAAGTGGGTACTCATCGTCCGTATTTATTGTAATGTAAAATACTTTACGCTTTTCTAAAAATATGTACGTAACTTTATTATTAATAACAGCATTAAAAACTCATAGAGCGCGAAGTCTGCTTCAGTCTAGTGGATTTTCCACGATGAAAAATACGGCTTCTCTGATGTTCCAACCTTATTTAAGACAACGATCATTCTCAGCGCGCCGATTACATAATGATAATCTTCTTAAGAAGGTTTGACATCATGAAATGTTCATTTTCCTAATATCCATCTTTCTTCTTCCTGAGAAATATAGCGGAAATGGAAGTGAGAGATGGAGCAGAAAATTTTCGAACGCGGAGAAAAATCCAATGTGACGTCACGCGGCACAGTTCGAGGGGAACAGACTAAATCCCTGTCTTCGGCGTGTCCATGGCAACGCCAGTTGGGAAAGCTCTGGGGCAGCACCACTACGTCGAGTGAGGGATGGTTCATACATATCCCTCCGAGATGTACAAGTAGAAACTTTTATTTAATAGCCCTTCGTAAACCGCCTTCTGTGATATTTTTATGGCGAGGTTTTTTAAGTCTTTTTACATTTATCACAAAATATAGATATTTAAGAAATCATGAGCGCTTTTTTAGCGAGGCATTTCATGAAATTATTTGTAAAACTAGTGATATATCAGAAACTGTTAATTAACTACTTTATTGATCAATAAAAACACCTTGGAAATAGATAGGATATAGTAAAAAAAACAGTTTAGACAAAATTAATGTATGAGATGATGAATACCTATATTGGCTTCCCATTTTCATGGGTTTTACGAGTTTCAGAGAAGATAGAAGTTTTTAGTTGGTATAGTTCAAGTCGTTATCTACCTATTGGTCAATAAATTTTAAATGATTACAATTTAAGCGATTTTAACCAACTCTGCTGCCAATTTCATGATAAGCAAGAAGTTATTTATTTTAGAGGCTTCTGATTCATGTAAGCAACAAAAAAATTAGTTTCACCAGGAAGAGGCGTCCCCAGATTTTGTTTCATTCAACTGTTACTAGTGAAGAAATTTTTCAAAAACTTCCATCCCTTAAAAAATTTCCCCAGCAGTCAGTGACAATTTATTTTTTTTCGACAATACGCCAATTTTATTTCACATTGAACAATCAATTATAGTAAATACATATTAATTCAAACTACATATTTACTTCGGCCCCGCTAAGTCCTAAGGACTTGTCAGCGGTTTCCACGAAACATAAGAATATGGCAACTACATTTTTACCACATATTTACACATACACTGATGCATACTCATATTAAAATATATACGCATAAACACACATACATACACACCTACAAACACATATCTATATTTATTTATATCCAGTATTATTATTCAAATATATGGCAAACAATACAAGCGTACATGACTTCTCTAAGAAATGGTCTTACTTTAGTAAAATTTACCATACTAACCAAACTTAAGGTAGTTTGAGCAAAATATCATTTTACCTATAAATCAATAAATTTACTCTCATTTTAAAGAAAAGTATATCACCCTTCCATTGACACCAAAAATTTAACCCCTTGCCACATTACTTTCTGAGATATTTTCCAGAAAATACCAGCCCTTTAACATGGGAAATAGTACGTGTATGAACTCCAGAGAGGCCTTATTTAACAAATAAGGAAGTTCGAACACCTAGATCTCATCAAAAAATCAACTGTGTGATGTTTGTGTCCTTTTTCAACTATTTTGAAAATTACTCATACTGTCACGGCAGTAAATTCTTCGGGATCACATTAACCTTCCGTTTTGATAGAGTTTCAAACGTACAGCGTGATAAAAATGAGTCGAGTTAAAAAATTATTTGGATATTTTTATTTGATAACTTACAATTTATATCATGTAAAACTATATTATTGCACCATTAATAAAGCACTATTTAATTCGTGTGTCTCAACTGTCTCACAGCTGGTGAAATTAAAATGTATAATTCGAATATGGTCTCTATTATGATTAGGGAACTATCTCGTTCGCACTTCCTTAAATGTCATAATTACCTTCTACTTGATTTTTTCTAAAATACTCATTAGGGAATTGTAAATTTTAAGGCAGATATTTACAATGGGAAAACGATCGAAATTGGGGTGTTCAGGCCTCTACGTCCGGAGGCTAGAGTTCATACCTCCTCACCTGGGAACAGGGAATAGGTATTACGCACAGGATGATTGCCGTAGAAGGGGCAGTGAAGACGTTTGAGAGGGACGGGTATCAAAGAGGAACCCAGCGGTGTGGGAGGTGGCGAACGGGTTGGGTAAGAGGGTAGGACGGGAGGGGAATTAGGGGGGAGGGTAGAGAATCGCCAAGGTTACGCGCAATGCACCCAAACAGGCAACTGAGCGCGTTTCAAACGATTGCCATCGAGGCCGTCCGTCATAGCCACTTGACGCCGCAGAGAACATAAATCTTGAATGATTCACCGGACGCTAAATCTTCCATCATTCCATTTTAAATAGATCGAAAAAAAGGGGTCTCCCGCGACATCGGGGCAGCAAGGCGGAAAAATATTTTTTTATCTGTTCACGAAGTCCGTATCCGCATATGAATGTGAAGTGTAGCAAGATGGTGTTTAGAAAAAACGCATTTTAACAGTGTAGGAAAGCAGTAACCACACACATGCGTTCACATTTATACCAAGATAATTTTAATCCACTAACCCATCAGAAAATATGAGCAAGTTTCTGTACAAGCAAATATGAAAGCAAATATATACTTCGTATTATAACACACATGCTTAATTCTGAGCACTTCGTAGAGTAATATATTTTTAATAAACTCGAACTTTTCCTTTAAAAAATTAGCTATTAGATTTAAATAAATAAAAAATAGTTAACGAATTCGGTACATACGTATGCCGTTCGTTTTAAGGGGTCTTGAGCGTAGATATATCGGAGGCAGAGTATTCATCTCCCACACAGAAACATATTCTTCCAAATATGTTATTCTTAATGCACCCAAATCCTACGAAGAAGCATCGTACGCATTCGATAGAAGGAGACAGTTTAAAAATTAGTGAATTTAAATATAAAGAAATGAGTTAAAGAACAACTTAAGAATACAATAGTTCTATGGAAACAAATATTTTAATGTCGATAACAAGGACTATAATAGTATTTTCTTGTCCACCTTAGAATTTGATCATGTTCAATTATATACCAGGGTTATCGTAAATCCTCACCAAGTCGTAGCGTGTATCCATAACACATTTAAGTAGCCAAGGAGTATGAGCCTTCATGGAGAAGAAGTGTTGGGAGACCGAGATTAATATTGGCAAAGCCGGAACAAGTAATAAAACTAAACCTTTAAAGGGACAAGAAACTGAGAGAGATTTTTATTCTCTCAATCTACAAAACTTCTGATTTTCCAATTTATTCCCGTGATTCCTACCAGCAAAGAATGAGAATTAAGTATATGGTTCAAGAAATATTGAAAACTAGAGATACACACAAATTATAGTTCGTGTATGTCCAAGCATAAGTTGAAGTAATGTAATAGTGATAAGAAACAGAGCGTAAGCAATATTATAGAGAATTTTCAAAATATTCCTTCAGTGGTGAAGAAAGTAAAAACTTAAAGCAGACAAATTTGCATATATTTTCGACAGGAATCAAGGTTTTTCGGTCTATGTCTACATTTATAAGCCGGACAGACAAGATGTATTTCCTCTAGAGATGATTATATTTTCTTACATGGGTACAATCGTGCATTTGTCGAATATTTTAAAGACATATTAAAACTGGCTTCCAATACATATTATATGCCGTCTTAGAACGTACATTATTCATCAACTGAAAGCCAAATCAGAGAGCGCATTTGACAGTATCATACCTTACGGCACCATAACAACGAATATCCATCTCTTGAGAATTTCTTTTCTTATTAAGTGAGATTAACGAACGTTGCGTAAAAGTACGTTCTTTAGTTTAATATCCGTGTGGAAGAGCATGCTTTGGATGGAGTTTTTTTTTTTGTTAAATTGAGTTCCACGATTGATCTTGAGAGGACGGATACCTTTCCGATCGTTTTACGCAGTGTTCGTTTGCCTTGGACGTCTAAAAGGGAAGGACTATTTTATTCCTGTCCATATATGTTCATACCTGTTCATACCTTTATTTGCGATATCACCACAGCAGACATTGGCCTGCATTGGCATGCGAAGCAAGTGATCAGGCGCTTTAGCTATTTTCATTTCATTTTTCAAGTCTCCATCGATGACCGAGTTCTAACTTCATTACGCTCGTCGCTTCGGAAGTACCCTGACTCTAATACGTTTCTTAAGGTGGTTGGAGCGATTTTCGTTTATGAACAATCTGCGCGAAAAATTGCAGACGTTTACTAATTACTAATATGTATAGTTTAAGGTGAAAAAAATTAAATGTTACCCATTTGGTTCCTTGGAAATTTAGTGCAATTTTAATACGCAGCCTTGCCAGTACGCAGCCAGCAATTTTAATACCAGGCAATGGGCATGTATTATGAAAAAATTGGATGACATATGCATAGATTTTCTCCAAAACGCTAAAAAATTCGTTTCATATGATTAAAATGGTTCCTAATGAATGAAAATGTCATAAATATCACTTCACTTGCCATTACTGCACTCTTAATACAACTGGTTGCAACACACACCTTGAATAATGACGATTATATTTCGTTTCCATATGACAGCCAAAAGAATATCGAGGAGGTGCCATATTTCCGCTGGTTCAGATCGATCGTAAATCTAAGACTGGCTCAGCAAGCAGGTCGATTCGGCCCGCTTCTCAGATAGACCCCACCAGCCTATTGCGTTTACTATACGGAGCTGATCCGGTTGGATCGATCTGAGACCATTGCATGACTCACAATTTGCGCTCCAGCCACCTTATGCAGTAAAACGGAGTCACACTAACCACTCACATTTTTACCCTATCCCTACAATTTTCACTTTCCTTTTTTTCCGAGATAAAAACAAGGGGAAAATACATTTTCCACCTCACGACCTTTTCTCGGAAGCTGCACGTGCACCATTATCAAACACCCCCTGGCTCCCGTACTCACCTGGACGAGATGAGGAGAACGATTACTGCGAGGCAGCTCCCATCTGACTATTAGCGGCCTCCGAATTCTTATCTTCAGTCTTTCCCCTTTCTCCCCTCTTCATCCCTGACAGTATTTATGCCGTAGTGAAAGCATTCCAATCTAGGGATATTAGCAACCTGCCTGAAGTGGTATAATAATAATAATAATAATAAACTCGTTTATTGTTGTAGGAATGAACTCCTTTGGAACATAGAAATGATATACAGTGGTGTGCAAGACAATTAATATGGGAATAGGCCAATCAGGAAACAAAAAAGGGAAGTTGTCATATGAATTGCTAACAATAGACATATACAACATTATCATTTAGCAATGTGGAAAGAGAACTGAATTTCTTCTTCTAACAGAAAAACGAACATTAAACATATCAATAAACAAATAACACAACTTTTAAAAAGGAAATTTAGCTTAACAAATGAAAAAAAATCACATCAATGAACTGATGAAATCATCAATGGGCATTAATCACATCAATGAAGTGATAAATGAGTTACATGGTCAGCATTGATGGTCAGCATTCCGGAAAGTAAGTGTATGATAATCTTTCTCTTAAATATTACCAGTAATGCACTGTCTTTTACCAGTTTAGGCAAGTCATTCCACAGTTTTGAGGCAACAACTGTAAACGATTTCTGGACTGTAGCTGTCCGGCACTGGGGGGGATAAAAGAAACAGGGGTCTTGTCTAGTAACAACATTAGTGTATTTACTACTTGGGAGAAAAAGATCCATTATATACTGAGGGCTCCCATATTTGAGGAGATTGAACACGAAGCAGGCCATGTTATAGTTTCTCCTTGATTTAAGATCGAGCCAGGAGAGCCTTTTAAAATAAGGGGTAAATAAGGAGAGCCTTTTAAAATAAGGGGTATATGGAGATGGTTCCTGAAAAGACTCATAGATTATCATGCAAGATGAACATAAATCAATTTGCCTTATTCCACCAACGTTTTCTATTTCATCGATCGGTTATTTAAGGTAGTCCGAGTTCCCTAGTCTTAATAGACATCATATTCGAATTATACGTATTAATTTCACCATGTAGCCACAAGCCACCACAAGTGTAGGACACATGAATTAAATATTGCATTATAATTGGTGCAATAATATAGCTTTATAAGACAGTAATGGTATTTAATTAAATGAAAATATATAAATAAGTCATTAACTTGACTAATTTTTTTCGCACGATGCATTTGAAACTCCTTCAAAATGGAAGGGTTGTTGTGATACCCAAAAACCTATTGCGGTGACAATATGATTAATTTTCAAAATAGTTGAGAAAACATACAAGCTACACGCTGTTAGTTTTTTACCACATCTAAGTGTTAAAAATTCCTCATTTTGTAAATAATGTCTCTCTGGAGTGCATGCACGAACCATTTCCTGTGTAAAAGGGCTGGTATTTCTTGGCAAATATCTCCGAAAGTAATGTGGTAAGGGGTTGAATTTTTCGTGTCATTAGGAGGGTGACATATTTTTCATTCAAATGAGACCAAATTCACTGATTTCTAGGTAAAATGATATTTTGCTCAAAAAACCTTAACTATCCTTGTGCTCTTTTTAAGGTAACATTAACTAGTGATAAGGTAACATATTTTTGGTTGCTGTTCGTAGACTAAGTTCATTTGTGGGTGTGGTGACGTTCTTGGGAGTGTCTTTAACCTAGATTACTGTAAGTGTTACCCACTGATAAAGTTAAAATCAGTGCCAAAATTACACCCTTTTAGAGAAATTATGATAGCTGAGCATCGGTTTGGCATTTGAACATAACTTTGATAGTGAAAATATCTTTGGGAAAAATGAAGTGTAGCAGATGCGAAGAGCATCTCCCAGGTGATGGAGACTTTGTGTGGTGCTAGCACCGCTCTAGAAGTAGTCATTATGAACGGTTAGAAGTGAAGAAATCAACCTACCGTACACAGACAATTAACTAAGGTCAATTTTCACTCGAAGATAAAGCAATATATGTTGATATCCATCAATTAAATGAATAATCTAAACAGAACAACCTGCGCCTTCATCCATTAAAGTAACCCTTCAGGGACTGGGCCTATATTCAGACATTTTGAGATACACCGTCGTCATCTGGCATGTAATCTTTAAGTACATAATTGACAGATTACACTTGCGCACAATCATATAGAAACATCCAGTTTTGATTTTCAAAATTAATATTTCGCAATAGGTGGTCTATTCACATGGATTTCTTTTGGTAAGCGTGTTGTAAATCATATCAGACTACTTCTTCAATAACAACGGCACTTAAAAATGGATAGGACTTCGTATCCGCCAGAAGTTTTCATAAGCAATGGCCTAAGGAATATTGGGCTCTACTTCATTTGTTTCCAGATTTCTTGTTTGTTTGTCAAACTCTCGATACGGAACAAGAATAATAGGGATTAAAAACAACGACCCACCGCTTTGGCCCGATGGAACGGGATTCAGAACCAGAAATACGATGATGAATTATTCTTCAACTCTCTGGAGTGGACCAGGAAATTTGGCACAGATACGGGACGGGGAAAAATGCTCGGAAGCGCGCAAATCTTCCCAGTTGGTCACACTGGTCCGAGTCTCCACCATCCTTCATCGCACGGAGACCAAGACCGACGAGCCCTCCTGCTTCTTCCCGACGCGTCCTTTCCTCTATCATCCCCTCCTACCTATACTTCTACTTCTCTCGTCTCCATACCCACCTTTCCAAAAAACTCCATTCCTCGACCTCATCTTTTTCCCTCGGAAAATCCCCTTTTTATCCTTCGGCAGCTTCCCTTGCATTAGTCGGCCTTCCGCATCTTCCTTTCCCCACTCCTTCGCCTCAACTGTTTTCTCCGAATCCACATCTGCTCAACATCGTCTCCTACTTCGACCGCTCCCTACGTCCTCTTCCTCCTCCTACCCTCCCACCTACCCATCCCCCGCAATACTCCGCTTCTCCTTCCCCAATCCACATTCGCGGGCTTACAGCGCCTCCGGGCGGAAAATAAGAACAATAACTGAAAACCAGTTGCAGTGCCGCAAGACTTGAAGAAGGAAAAATTGTAAAATGGGGACCGAAGAGTGTGCGTAGGGGGAGAAAAAAAGGATAGAGAAAGCATTAAAACAGACGGAAGGGAACAGAAGGAGGAATAGGCGGAGGGAAAGGAAGCAGTGAACAAACAAGTACGGTGAGAAGAAAGGATGAGAGGGATGGCGTTTAGAGAGATGGAGGGAAAAGGAAAATGAGGGAAGAGCGAAGTATTCGGAAACAAGAAGGAAGAATTCGGGGGAGCACTAGTTGGCGGCTTAAGGGAGCACAAGAGACAAGAGAGAGAAAATTTCCGCTGGAGAAAGAAAAAAAACATGAGCTGGTAGGGAGGGAAGGTAAAGTGGTGACTCCCCAGAGGGTCGGGATGACAGGATAAGATTAAAAAATAAGACAAAAGCAGGAGGGAGAATAAAGCAAATTAGAGAGGGAAGCGGAAGGGACACGGATAGCGAAATTAGCAGGGGATGAAAAGATGTAAACGATAAAGAGCTGGCTAAGAAGATAAATTGGAAATTCAATGGAAGGAGATACGTTTAAAGAGTTTGGGAAAGAGGGTCGTGAAATTACGATTTGTCATAGGTATCAAAAATCCGATGAAATTATGATTTTTTGTACACATAAAAATCGATGAAAAGATACATCATTGACTATGCGAAGAATTTACTCGAAGGATATACAGAATTAATGATTGATCGGATACTCTTATTTCACCTATGTACAATCCGACGTCAAAAAATGTTGAGTAACGTAGAAATTGCATCAAGTTACCAATCACTTCAATGAGGAAACATTTCAAACGTCGAGTAGAGAACACCTTTTTAGCAAAAACTTGCGAAAACCACCCGCTGAATATTGTATCTATTACCTATAGATTAAGTTAAATTAATTGTAACGCATCTTCCAAGCTCATTTGAACTTATTTGTATGATATGAAATATCTAAAAAGGACACTATTAGCAGTTTTATTATTACTCTTGAGACAAAGGATTCAACGAAGAAAAAATTTCACAGAACCATATAAGAAATGACAAATACGATCCCGGTCTCGACGTTACTGCAGAATTATCACCTATTGACGAAGCCAAAGCTTCTAAACCTTGGTCATGAGAGTTATTTCATAGATTATATTTTAAAGTATTCCTTCATTAAATCCATGCATTAAGGGGATAACACTACTATAGTTACTGGGAAAAGAGTTTTATTAACCGTCTAGATATTTGAGGACAAATTACACAGGAAGTCAAAAGGAGATCATTCTTCGGACGTTCGTCTTTGTTTTCAAGCATCTAAATTAATTATTTATCAGATAAAAACCAAGAGCATTTGACGTCAGAGCAATGACTGCAAGATAAAAAAATCACCTCATTCATATTTTTAGATATATTCTTAAATTATTAAAACAGAAACAAAAATTGCACTATTCCACAAGGTATTTTAATGAGTACGACGCGTTTCAGCTCACAGAGCCATCGTCAGGTACAGGATATGCTTGTTAGAGAGCACATCATATTTATACATTTTACAAGTTTGCGAAGGGGGAGGGTGAGGAACAGAAATTAGGTGGGGATGTGGCGGGTTAACGGAAACCAAGAAAACACAGGAAAAACCAAGGGTAGGAGGAGGAATCCAGTGAATCCTAGGTATTAAAGGAACGGGGAAGACCAGGGAAATGCTGGACGCTGAAACGCGTCGCACGCAATAAATACCTTGTGAAATGGTGGTATTGTTGTTTCTGTTTTAATATGACGAACTTCCACGACATCTCGCCTGAATCTGTTGAAATTATTCATAAATTACGCTGACGGGTAAATTCTCGGAAAACTCTCAATCAAATCTCAGGGTTGTGGGCTACGTCTGTCAGTATTTTAACATCAAACACAGAAGACAGATAGAATTGTGTGGCTTTCAGCCAACAGCTTTCTCCTGCTCATTCAATGTACATTATAAGGATAATAAGCAAGGAATTAGTTAATTGGAAAACGCGGTAATGCGAAAGGCCAATTGATAGAAATCATACGTATTAGGATCTCCAAAAGCTATAGACAACCAAAGGTTCACTATGAAATCTATTTTGTACAGAAACTTGAAGATAGGCTTAAACTTGACAAAAATGGCAATGATACCTGTAAAGTTCGGGTATTGTTCCCTTGTCTTCTTCCTTAGAATAGCACTATTTTGTTGACTGTTTTCCCCAAAATAATGTATAAACGTAGTTTCAAGCATACTTCCAATTCGTACACAATGGACAAGTCTCTAAAGATTCTTTGGAAATCAAAATAAACAAATAAATATTAGATACGTTCCTCAACACACACTTTCACTTCAGTCCACAAGGATCTCGACCAATTATCACGCAATAAATTTTATAATCTCCCTTTACGCGCTAATGTGAAAATAAATGAAATGCCAGCCACTGCCAACAATGAGGCATTGGTGGTCGTTATGAACACCCAATAAAACGATAGAATATTCAGAAAATCAGTAAATAAAAGGGGTATTTCAAAACATTTTTGGCAGGACCTCCGAAATATTCACTACATAAAATAACAGGTTAAGATATCGTTCACAAGTGAAATCTTTGAATTATTAATTAGTCTTCACTTAGAAGGGGCTTTATATTCCCAAACACATCCGTAATTACTCCAGGAGAGTTCACGATCATTACTCGCTAGTACTCAAATGGAGCAAAAGGCGCATCTTGATCAAAGGATTGATTGAAAAAGACAGGCTATCATTCGGGCGAATAAGTCCAAAATTTTCCCATCTCCCCCGACGATAAATCAGCGTCACGAAAATCGTGCCTTTCGACCTTGAAGCAATCAATTTCGCACGCTCACCTGCAGGCACTGCCGCCGATCCCGTACTGTTTCATCGCGCGGCCCCAAAAATGAGAAGGCAGCGAAGAACAACCCTTCAGTGAAATACAATTAGACGAGATATTATGAAGTCCGCGCGATAGTTTGCGTTGATTGAGCGAAAGATGAGCGAGTCGCCAAACTATCAACGCCCCTTATAAAAAGGGTTTTTCCTCTCAGTGACCTCGGATCTCATAAACAACATAATAGGCAACATTGGGTCATCAGATGCAGGCGTTCTCACATGTGATAGTATCTCCACACGTAATTCCAGCAATCAAAAATGGAGGTAAAACAAAGGATACTATCAAATTTCCTTCTATATGGAAACCAACTTACAATTTGCTCAGCATCTGTTGGATAAATATCACATAAGTGTATTTATCTCCGAAATTTTACATGCTCTACCGTAGGTTTAAAGATGGATGCTTTGGAGCAAATGAAAATATTCAGAGAGTCAAGCAACCTTTGTAACGAGCTACATTTTCCGCACTCTTCCACACTCCTTTCCGGAAAAATCACCCTTCTCACAACCCCCTACTACTACCTACTTCTCTAGCCCCTACTACCCCCACCCAAATGGTGGAGGTAGTAGGGGCTAGAGAATTCAGCTAGGACTAGTGCACCTACCTCCGCCCAAAAATTAGTTTGCTCTCCAAACCCCACCCCATCTTAGCGTAAGGTTACAATCGTAACAATCAAAAAGTTAAAGATAAATAATTACACCTGAAGATGCAGCAAGCTGCAAAACGCGTTGTACGTCTACAATTATTAACTGTAGCAAAGTACAAGGCTAATTTTCAATACGGATTCGAATATAAAATACTTCCACGATGTGACGCCTGAAGGTGTAAAGTTTATATTATCAAATATTTCTTCTTCTTCTAGATTTTTATCTGCTGAATTGTCATTAAATATCCAAAATGTATCCGTCCTACGACTCACGCCAACGTTTGTTAAAATAAACAGAATTTCGACTCGATCGCTGATCTTAAATAGATAAAACACATATGTTTACATGGTTTTATGAAATAATAATTGCCTCTTTCACCATCACCAAATCAAGTACTGCTTTCTACGTTTAAACTAATAGAGATAAAAGCGATAATTTCCATCTAATAATGACTCATATGATACGAGATTTAGATACTTTCATCCAATTGATTAGCCAAAAATCTTTGAAGATTTCATCTTTAAACAAGTTAAAATTTTAAATAAACTTAAATTATGGATATTTCCTTGCAAAGCCGGGCAATTTTGGTTATTATACCCTTGAATTAGAATTCAAAATAATGTAAATACAACTTAAAAGAAGAAAAAGCAATGGAAAAAGATATCTTCAGAGACAAAATATCATCTATTAAAAAGATTTAAATGTATGAGAGAGACATATCGGGCTAAAAGTGGTCCCAAGGAAGTAAAAATAGACAGCGATTGTTATAATACCTGAAAGTATTTTGGTACCCCGGAAGGAAACGGCGTGATGGGTATGTAAGTAAGTATTTTGTTGGAAAAGAAAACCAAAAATGATAAGCAACTGACATTGGTATGCCGTTCAAATATGGTCCAGACTAAAAAAAAACTTATATTTAGTGAAAGAGTATTTTTCTTAGCAGTCAATTACCATGCACATCTATTTTTAAATCAAATGTGATAAATAAGAAGGAGATTATATTATTATCACCAGGGATGGGATTACGGTGCCGTCTTTCTCGTAGTTGCTATTATTATGCAAAACGCACACCACTCCAGAGGGGCAATGCTCACAGACACTGTCCTGATATGGCACGCCATTTATAGACACTATCGTCATAAACTACCTGACGAAATTGGAAGGATGATCATCATTTTTTCGCTCTCATGAGGGCCCTTTTCTCTACGAACTCAGAATATCCTTGCGTAGACGGTGAAAAAACTGGGCCCCCAAAAATTTAAAATAGGACCATTCAAAAATTAAGATTTTTCTTGAGGCTGCGACGTCAAATCCATGGACCTTCCGAAGCTGGACGGTGTCGAGTCCTTGCCGAATGAAGTACCAGCTATTAAAGGCAGTTAAAACATGCAAAAAAATCCGATATGACAAAAAAAATCCGATATGATAAATCCGACTGAAACATTTTGCAGTCAAGTCGGGCATCATTGTCCAGTAACCAATAGGTATGGTACCGCCAGCATTGCACGTAATAAACTCGTTTCGTTTTGCACCACTTGAAGCTTACTACCACGAGAATCAGCCATGGCTCGTCCTTCAGTCATATGGGCCACCCGTTGTCGAGTGGCGGGCGACGAAAAACACGACGTCACCGCGGCGAATACAAGCGCCCTCGGGCGGCGAACGAATACATAATAGATGAGGCCGGCGGACAGATATTCATATTTACACCGTCGTCGCTGAGGGACTGAATAATGCCACCACACGTATAAGGGAACTCCTCCGGGTCGGAGTAGGTGGGGATGTCGGCGGGAGATACACGGAGAGGGTTGGGATCGCTGTGTATAGGAAGTGTATGTATGTGTGTGCAGACCGAATCGCAGTAATGGATAGAGGGAGTGAATTGGAAGTTACGCAGGCAATGCACGCGAAGCGCTTCTTGTGGAAATTAAGGTCCCTTTTCGAAAACGCGTTGCCGCGTGTTGTTAGCTCCACTCCTCCCAGCCACGACGAATCCTTCCATGTGTTTCGAGTGCACGGCATTCGTGTCTCTCCCCTCCAAAGCCCACCCCGCCATCCCCCCCCCCCACCAATCCCCTCAAATTACCTCACCGATTCCTCGTTTCTGTAATCGTCATCATCATCATCATCATGATCGTAGCTCGCATGGCAAGCGTGATACGAAAAAAATTCGCATACTAACTCTGTCGCCGAGCGGACGTACGCAAATATCTCGACGCTTGGACCCCATAGTGCCTGTGCACGGTGAGTCAAACGATTGTGAATGCTGTGGGAAGCACGTTTTACCTTCGTTCTACAAAAAAGATTCACCCATGCAGTCCGCACAATTGACTAGTCTTTGAAGAGAATGGCTGGTTTAACGGCCTACCCTGACGATGGTTCGGGGTTCATGACCTGGGTGAGCATTACCATTCGGGGGCCATAGTTACCCTCGGTTCAGAGTGGGAGATGAGGACAGTTTCGCTCACGTTCACTGAATTCAAATTATCAAGTGAACTTTCGCTGCTATTGGATAGTAGAGTATCAGTGTCACTGACAATATCGTGTCAACAGCAAACGTTTTTGTTCTGAGAGTTATTTGTATTTTTCTTTCCGAAGTAGTTGATAAAAATTTTCAAAACTATCTTAAGAATATCAAAGTTTCACAAATGTTCACTTATTTCAAGAAAAACATTTTTAAAGTAATATTATGTTTTTCATGGAAAATTTAAAAAACTTGTTTCTTTTATTTTAAAACATATAGATGCCAGGGTTTCAAGATTATATTTAGAGATCTTGCATACTTATGCATTCCAATAGAAAATAATTCCCGCTCAGAGCGAAAGTTTTATTGCCCTCAAAGAACAGTGTTAAATATTCGTTAGGGACAGATATGCTATAAATATTTCGTAATGATGAGACAAACTTTGCCGTTGGTCATCATTTTCGCTAAACAATGCCATAAAAAATATGTAAATCATCATGGCAGATTCATCCAGACAATGGGACAAATGCATGAATGTCAATGTATATTACAGTTAAGTTAAATTGGACAGTCAATACCAAAATACTCCATTATTCAAGCGAAAGACGTTAACAACTGCACCTCAGAAAAGATTTATCCCTTTATAATTTCAACTTTACCCCGTAGCCTACCAAGCAAAAACATTTGCTCCGAAAAAGAATCTTCGAGAGAGCATCGTATAGTCAAATATTTGATTGAGCCATCAAGCCAATGAGTCGACTGTCTGAGGTAATTTTTTTAAAGTTGAACGAAACAGGTTTTCCTCAAACAGGCACGCTTTGCGGGGAGTCGGATTAAGTCACGAGAGAATTAAGATGTCCCCACCAACACTGCAAGACACGGTGCCCAACTTTCAATCGCGCTCGTCGAATTGCGTCACGGAGTCGGAACACTGAAATCATTACTCGCGGCGGGAATATCAAAAGGCTCGCTCCTTTGCCCGGTACCGTCGCCATGAAGGGGGAGAGACCGTGCAAGATGAGCGCTCGGGGCCTCGAGAAACAGGTGACAGTCGCTTTCGCCGCTGCTGCGCGCCCATCTATGCGGGCCGCGTCAACACCACGACCCCGCCCGGCACTCTCGATCGATTAAATCCCCTCTTTCATCTATCTCCATCTCCTCTCTCCGCTCTCCTGGCCTCAACCCTTGACCTCCTTAAAGTTAAATCTCCCTTTCTTCTCCCACCCCAATAAATAGCAAAATTTTTAAGGATGCTCCATTTGTGATTCTTCATGACTCGACCGTCCTACACTCAATTTTACACTTTCATCTCCATCGCTTTGAAGAAATAACCTAATACACTGATGGCAAGCCTTGGCAATTAGAAAAAAAAATCAATGTGCAATATAAGAATATTTTTTCGACGCATACATTTGATGGGTAATGTTTCCAGCAATAGGAATTACATACAGCGCCAGATCATACTGGATAAATAAATTTCGGTTTCAATCGTCGCAATAACTTACTAATCTCTCAAAAAATATGATGAAAAGTCCCCCAGTTGTAATACCATTTATGTATTTAGATGATTCTCCTGTTTTCACGAAAATAGGATCTGTTATTTGACAGAAAAAATTGACATTTCCCAATATTTATCCTCTCCCACATATATAATTAATGCCTCTAATATTAAATTGTGAAAAGTAATTAAGTAAAAAGGTAAGATTTCCTAGTTTACATGAAAATTTGGACATTATTTTTCCTTAAGTTGCCAGAATAGGATTGAAATTACATATTGTCATTTCACGGTGGACTCATCTCAAAGTCCAATTCCGAAAATTTTCTGAGAGGCTAGCCTTTAACTTTATCCACCAGTGGATAACCGCCAACAATCTTCTACCCACCCATATCAACCAGTCTATATATCTCATTTTAATCGACAGCCGACAATGTTGGCACCATCAATAATTAAGCTTTTGATTCGTGTAAGCGGTTGCAGGAAAAATATGCGTCTATAGTCAACCATTCGTAGAGTACCACTCTATGATTCAGAAGACTAGAAGCCCTCGAAACCTGATGCTAAATTAAAATGCTTAGAATAAAATGGACAGACAATATAAGAAATGATGAAGAGTACAGAAGGGTGGAAGAGGAGTGGACCATAGAGGAATGAAGAACAAAATGCATTGGACATACCCTATGACACCATGGGTTTGTGAAGGACATAATTGAAGGAAAAATAGATGGAAAGGTTCCCGGAGGAAGACCCAGGAATAAGTTTATGTACCAAATAAAAAGGAAAGTACATAGGAAGAAATACCAGGAGGTAAGGGTGCTGGTATTAGACTAGGAAGTGTGGAGGACTGTAGTCAACCAATCTTAGGATTGAACGACCAATGAATGAATGCATGAAAGGCAAATTGGTTTCTAATTTCAACGAAATAAGCATCACATACTTATTCTCAGGATGGGAAAATTGCAGTGGACAATTGTGCTGTCCTCCCCGCTATGTAACTTGGGTACGCTAGGGTAAACAAAAGTAAATTGCAAATTCCGTCGATATGAGTCATATGAGAAGTGTTTCCGGCAATAGCAGGATGGACAGGGTAAAGAATGGGGTTGTAACGGAAGAATATGGAATGGGCGCTCGGGTATTGGACATGCATGAAAGGAGCGTTCTTCGTTGGTTTTAGAAGATTGAGAGAATGGATGAAAGTCAAATAACGAAATAGAAATATAAAAGTGATGAAAATGGTATAGGAGGAAATGATAGACCGAGAAGGCCATGGTCGAATGCTTGGATGATGAGCCTTGAGAATGCGATAGTATTAATGAATGCTGCAAGTTAAGCTCTTAATACCTAGCCTACCTAAAGCCTACCCCGAATTAAAAGATGTGATGAGTCTATACCTAAGAACCAAACAGTTGGACAGAAAAGTGAGTGATATTACTAGTAATGGTGGTGAAAATGTAGTGGTAATCCACATAGGGACACATTATTTAAGAAGTGCTAAGTATGATGACTTAATTGTTTTTGTATGGGATTTAGCCACATCAGCAAAAAATATGTTTCAAAGTACCAAAAGTTTTATTAGTGGTATTCTTCGCAGAAGGGATGTATAGTAGAGGAGAATTGACTGCATAAACGAGGGAATTGAGTGAGTTTGCTCGCAACAAGAAATTACTTTTTTGATCCTAATTGTTGGATAGGTGACAGGCATTTGGGCCATGATGGTGTGCATTTGAACAGGAAAGGATCCCAGATTATGTCAAATTTGTTTAAAAACGTTGCACAAAAGCTATGTGATCAGGGAAACTTGTAACGGATACGAGAGGTGGAACTCACAAGATTGGTGTATATGAAGGATGTGGATTGCAGAAAGTGGTCAAGCTTGATGAAAATAAAAGTAAAGGCTTGAGAGTTTTGCTATTTATTTGTCGTAGTATTCAAAATAAAGTTAAAGAATTTTATAAATTGATTAACGCATGTAATCCCGACATTGTGATCGACACGGATTATTGACTAGGTGACTATATCATGACAAACGAGATTTTTCCGTAAATTTTATCGTTTTCGGAAGGGATAAAGATGGACGAGGAGGAGGTATATTTATTTGTGTCATAAACAAAGTAATAAGTTCTCTGGAGAGGGTAAGAAACGATTGCGAGATGATGTGTGTTCGGGTAAAACGTAGCAAAAAAGGGAAAATTTTAATGTAATATCGGTGTACAGAAGCCCTAACGAAGGAATGGAAAGCGCCGAAATTTTAGCAATGTGTGTTCGGAAAATCCCGAGGGACACTCTCTCATTGCGGGACATTTAAAACTTCTTGGTATTCGGTGATCTGGAGACGCGGCCATGGTAGGGGGTGGGAGGGCACAGGAAGTAGTCAACCGTCTCACGAACGAGGAGGACTTTGTACAGGTAGTAGGAAAACCCACTCGCGGAGAAAACGCCCCCGACGTCATGCACCAAATAACTGGGTTCAGAGAGTCGATGTCTTTCGCCTTAGCGACCATTCAGCTGTGTGCGCATACCTCAAAGCTCAGGGTGATGAGACAAAAAAGAAAGAGACAATATGGCAGTATAACCATAGGGACAGTAATAAGCTCCAATCGTTTTTGAGGAATAGGAACCCTGGGTGGGTAATGGGAATCCAGAGCGTTGAATAAATCTGGGATGGATTTAAGAAAATAATGGAAGAAGGATTAAACCTCTTTGTTCCAACGAAAGTTATCAAAGCAAATACTGATCTCGAATTTTACAACAACAAAATTATTTCACTGAAGAGAACATTTAGGATTAGTCACAGAAAACGGAATGAAAGCTCGGATTCGCTAAAAAAGTAATCAATGTTTATACGCACATTAAATAGGGAAAAGAAAATAGCAAGGAAAAATATTTACAGAACACAATCTCGAAAGATAACGGAAACCTGTTTTTTAAATACATGAAGAAGAGGATAGACGATAGGGGAACAATAGAAGTTTTGAAAAATGAGGATAGAGCCCTAATCACAGACGACAAAGAGAAGACCAATGCCCTCAACAGTAGGTACACAAGAGTTTTTTCGGGGGTAGAAAATAGAATGAACACGTTGAATGATGTAATCCAAACTATAGAACAACAAGAAGAAAACGTTTTAAGTATTTAGAGACCAATTAAAACCTCAAACTCAGAATTTTTCGAGATAATTAGAAAAATGCGAAAGAATAAGTCAGTAGGAACCGATGGGATATCTATTAATTTACTGAAATTGGGTGATTTGGCCGTTTCAAATTTAGCCATTTATTCAATATTACCATGAACAATAGTGTCTTACCTAGTGAGTGAAATAAGGCCCGAGTAATGCCAATCTTCATAGGGGGAGATAAAGATCTGATTGAAACTTGTAGACCAATAAGCTTGACTTCCGCAGTCTGCAAGTTGTTAGAAAATATAGTGGCTAATTACCTTTGGGATTTATGGGAGCGAGGGAATCGGTTGTTTAATCGTCAACATGGATATATAAATGGCCACTCACCGGAAACTCAGCTGTTAGGTTTTTTTCATAAAATTGCCGACTCTATAGATGCGGGAATAGAATTAGACATTGTAATAGTCGATCTATCAAAAGCCTTTGATTGAGTTGATCACGAACAGCTTATGCTTAAGATGAGGCAATTATTAATGCAAATAGATGGAAGAGTGATCTTGTGGGTCAATGAATTCCTTAAAGGTAAGACACAGAGGGTTAAAGTAGGAGATGAATGCTCAGAGACAACGAGGGTAGCGTTGGGTGTTCCTCAAGGAAGCGTCCTTGGACCATTATTGTTTTAGTTGACCTAAATGAACTCCCGGAAAAAATAAATTCTAACATAAGGCTTTTCGCAAATGACTGCATTATATATCGGAAGATTGAAAATCAGATTGATCATGAAGTCCTTCAGGACGACGTGACAAAATTAAAAAATTGGGTATCGAGAAATTGGATAAAAACAAATGTAAAGAAATTCAAATATGTGAACTTTAGCAATAAAAAAAGACCGGAAATAGAAATTACGAATTCTCCGGTAATTTAATTCCAAAATCGGACAGCTGTAAATACTTTGGAGACTACTTAACTAAGAGTTAAGGAAGGGATTTAAACGTGGAGCACATCGTTAAAAAAGCTTTCAAAATGTTACATTGGGCGATGAGGAACCTCAAAGGGAGCAGCATGACCAGTAAAGAGAAGGCCTATAAAACCCTGGTTCGCCCATAACTAGAGTACGCATTTATTGGAAGGGACCCACAGAAGAAAGGAGAGGTGATGAACTTGGAGAAGGTGCAAAGAAAAGTGGCTAGGTATGTGCTAGGGAAACATAATAAAACAGAGAGTGCTACCGAAATGCTTAGAGTACTGGGATGAGAGAGTTTACAGGTGAGGAGGAAATAGATCGGGCTATGTGGGATGTACAAAATAGTGACGGAGGAAAAAGCATGGGATGAATTTGGGAAGGACATAATTTAGCCAAACTTTGTGGGAAAAAACGATCACCAGTTCAAGATAAAGTGCCGAACTCAAAGGACAAGTGTAAAACAGTTCTCCTTCTTGAATAGGACCATACGGGACCTGAACGACCTACCAGCAAAATTATTTGAGCCCTTTCCAAATAAATCAATTATTTTTTTAAAATAGGCTAAAGAGGTAGAAGGTTTCAAGGTTTATTCTTTTACTTGGCTGTTTTTATTGTTACCACCAGCCCAATGGCCTATTTGTAACAGTTTAATTGTAGTAATAGATAGTAATATGAGTATGAGATGATTTTTCTGAAGGAAAGCGTCGTGTGGGAGGTTGCAATGTAGTGCAGAGACTCTCTCACATGGCTAGAATTTTTCAATATTTATTTAACAGCTTCCTTGAGCATAGTTTTATTTTTCAACTGAATATAGACTTAAAAACTAGAAAATAACTGCAAATCGATATTAATTTATTTCCAGAAGGCTTTATAAGTAATTAAGGTGAAACGAATGACATCAGAGGCCATTAGCGCAATTGAGGGCAGATGGATTGACCTTTCAGGGAAGGAATATCTGGGGAAATGAGTTCGGGTGAAGATAAACACGCCTATGGCATTAGCCTACTCTTAAAAATCGGGGCTAAGGGGTCCACAGTTTTTAATTCTGATCCGATGGAGGGGGCACTGCATTATAAGTGACCTAAACATAGCATGAAAGATTACATTGAGTGCCGATTGAAAATCTCCGCCACTGCTGAGGGTCGACCCCGGGACCTCGGAATGGAAAGCTTGTAAACTATCCACTATAATGTCCTGATTTTAAAATATATGAATCTCAACTCTAGCAAATTAAAATCAAATTTATTACACTCATACACAATAAACATCCAAAACTTAACTCTCTCTGCTTTCAAGGTATATTCGATCAAATGCGTGAAAGTGGGGTTTTGACGGTAAAATGGATTGGTTTTAAAAGACATTTTTACCGCATATAATGAAAGACCACAAAATCATTGATCGATGCGGCCAATAATGTAAATGGTAGCGATAGATAGCATTGCTTTATGCTTCCTTAGTTCTTGTTAAATTCTTTCTTAAACTTCCAATTCTGCAAGAAATACTTATAAATTAGTTTCACTCTGTGATTTTGCAAATGTGGCCATGCTACAGTGGATTCAATTAACAGTGCTGTAAATTTGAAATGTAAACTTTTACTATTGGTCCCCGTGACGTATGAATTCAGCGCTCGTACCGTATGAGCCGTTTTGTCATTGAGATATCCTTACCCATCATTAAACAGTATAATTAGTGTAATAGCGAATAACAGGACCGTTGTACATTTAATGGTCGTTGCATGTCTAATAAGCAGTCATCACCTCCCATGCACCCCTCTTATACATATTAAGGTATCATGTAGATGTGAATGTACATAACCGCTAATTATGCAGCTATGAATGTAGTGGTGGCAGAGGGTGTAGGCCACCGTAGTTCATCAGAGTCTGCGACGACATTTTATCTCACATATCGCAAGGGAGATGCATGCATAAAAAAAACAGAATAAAATCGGGGCTAATTTATTGGTTTGAAGAGAAAAAGACAAAACAGGTGATGTAAAGATTAAATTATAATTTGACGGTATACAGCTTGTTTGGTTAAAATTGTTTTGTGCGGAACAAGGAAAAAGTTCTTTCATTCGAAATTTAAAAAACTCAGAAGATTTTGAAACACATCCGATTTCTAAATTAGGTACCGCTGAAGAGTTTTTGGATCAACATCATACTATGTTTACGTGACCAGGTACCGCAAGTGCGCTATCAAATTAACCTTCCTTGGATTCATTTCTTTCCTAAAGTTTTGATCGCGCCATCTCCCGCCAGGGTGTTTCCAATTAGAATCAGAAACGTTTCCCAAATGATAATGGGTCATATTAGATGACGAAAGATTCCAAATATTACCACACATCATGTGGTCTAACGAAAGTTATTTATATTTTGCTAAAATATTTCTAGGTAACTGAAAACTATAGGCAAAATACCCAGTTATGCAAGTCTAATTAAAATGGATTTTACTTATACTCTCTTTCTGTAGGTTATTTTACTGTTTATGGTCTAATTTCTGTAGGTAATTTTACTGTCTATAGTTTCATGTCTGGAGGCATTACTTATGTTTACAAAAGATGAATATCTAAGCAAAAAGTGCCACGTTCTTGACATTTGTCATTTGCATTGTATGCAACTTGTGACTCATGGTTTTAAGGTAAGGCGTGTGTATTATATCAGTAAAAACCATTTTCTTGGGCTGATAATGGAAATTCGGGCATTAAAAACATATGAGAAGCTTTACTAAAAATAATTACATTGAAACCAGACCATTTTTTCGGACATTTTCTCCATCACTTGCATCATCCCCCGACATTAGCTGTCATTAGTAAAGTAAATGAAATATCTATTCTACCTGAGGACAAATAGATGAGAGAGAAAAATTTTCTGCCGCAAAAAAGTAGAGCAGAAAGAGTAAATGCCTTTCACCCATTCACTCACTGAACAGGAAATGTTCTAATCATTCCCTGCTAGTTTTTTCCAGAAGAATATTCCCAGACCATAACAGCGACCAAAATTAAATTTTCTTCTTTTATAATTTCAGCAGCAGGACGAAACATGGGGTAAATATTGTAAAATTAATGGCGCAAAACCTTATTTTAATTGGATTGAAACTCATAACAATTAACTAAGCATGCATGCATACATTTATAACTTTTTCAATTTCTTCACGCCTAACGCTGAAAACGACTTCACAACCGGAGAATCTTTTGCAATTCCGTAGAAATTAGAGTGGTGAGCAATTGTTTTCCTTTAAATAGCAGAGATTTATTCAAACCAATCTCTGTTACATTTCAGAGGAAGTTGTTAGATATTCCTCATTTTTCCAACAAGGTCTTACCTACAAGCATACTCGTTCCGTTTCACATGAAATAAATTGCTGGTTTTTGGAAAACATCTTGAGATGAATATTATATGGCTGATATTTTGGTATCCTAGAAAATGTGAGATAATTTTCTTTATAATGAAGCCAAATTGATCAAATTAATGTGGACTGATATCACGCTCAAACTACCTCGAATACTCCTCCTTACCCAACCCTTCCCTAGTTCCCATCATCAGTTCATGTATGCTGGGTCTCAAACCGAAGACCTCTCTTCTATCTCATCCCAACCAGCTTGAAAATTGAGTTGACGCAGCGTCTCTCTGCTCCTCTATCTCTGACGAGTACTTTGTTACCGCTTGTAATTGCTTCTCGATTCAACTGGCAAATTCGATTAAGGTGGATTATGCGGTTCGATTGTTCGTTCGGGTGGCATCTCACGGGAGGTGGGTGAGATGAAGGAGGGGCGGAGGGAAGGAGGAAAGAGTGGGTGGGGCGGGCGGGTGGGAGGTGTTTCCGCGGGACGACGAGAGAGCAGCCTATCCGAAAGGCAAGGGATGTGTCGGCAGGAGAAGGTGGTAAGGATTGAGGCGTGAAGCCTGGGCGCTGCCGCCGTTTGAGCTCGGGCGAGACGGTGAGGGGTCACACAAAAGGCATCACGGGAAGGCAAAAGGTCTCCTGCCACCTCTAATGGCAATCCCCCGGCATTCGAGCGCAAAGGAGATGATGACTGGAGAAACACACGCCAGAGAACTAGCTTTTCACCATTTTTTAACCAGCAGATGAATAAGCGTGTGTATTTGAGTGGGAGGAAAACAAGCGGCCGACGTCGATTCGTCGATAAACCTGACTTCCACTCGTAATTGCATCATCCACCGCGATGCCAGAGACTAGAATTGTACTAAAGCTTAAAGTCAACTTAATTTGAGTCGGTACAGAGTGCAGTTTAAAGTTTGACACGTCTACAAACAGGAGTCCAGACGAGGTACGAGTGTCTTATCTTAGTATACGATTATCAGGACAGTGTGTTTTATTGTTTTTTTTAACCCACAGATGAGAGTGTGAGTCAAAATGAAGGCAAACAACAATTTGTGACTCTACTTCAGTTCTTGATGGCTTCGTCTTTCATGGAATGGGGGAATACTGTCTGCAAGAGCTTGTAACAAAACCAGGTCGTCCTCTAAATTCAATATTCATTGTCATCATTGGTTGTTCAATCCTAAGATTGGTTGACTGCAGCCCTCCACCCTTCCCTACTTAATGCTAGTTCCCTTACCTCCTGGTATCTCTTCCTATGTACTTTCCTCTTTATTTGATCCATGTACTTGTTCCTTGGTCATCCTTTGGGAAAATTTCCCTCTATTTAGCCTTCAAATATGTTTTTTACAAACCCAGTGTGTCCCAGGGGGTGTCCAATCCATCTTGTTCTTTTTTCGATGATGTTCCATATGGTCCTCTCCTCTTCTACTCTTCCGCACACTTCATCATTTCTTAATTTTTCCGTCTATTTTATCTTCAGCATCCTCCTCAGCAGGGTAGAGCAGTGTAAGGGGCCAAAACTGGAGGAGAATAACTGTATTCATTACATTTTGCCATCGTGGTACCTGTGAACTTTCATCGCGGGCATCTGCAGACATTAAAACTCATAAAAAATTCCGTATTAGCACACTAAATGTACACAAAGTGACTGTTCTCCTAAATAATTATAGCGCAATTCTTAATGAAAATTAGGAACGAAAACTTTAGATGAAAATTCTTTGATGAGTTTAGTAGCACAAGGAGCTAGGCGAGATGTTTAAACGTATGCACATCCTGAGAGATGAAATTCAATGCCATGACATCAAATCATTACATAGGTTACTGCAGCCGGCTAAAATAGATCTCCCCCACTGATGATTCATATTCCTATGTTCCAATGCGGAGAACTCGATAAGTTTTACCATATAATCTGTGGTTTTACGCAGTTCACTAACATTAGCAGAAACGTCTCTTAGAAATGGGCGAATACATTAGCAGACATTGACAGAGAGAAAATTACAAGGGCATGTAAACTGGCAAGCAGCTTTGAGAAACACGCATACCAGCGAAAATTCGTAATGCAACTTATTACAAATGTTCGGATCGAATCAAGAGTGTTCACTTATACGATGAATTAGGGTATATTCATAAATTTATCGCTTGAGAAATATTTTCGTTTATATTTTCTCTCGCTCCCCTGACCACTGGATTCGATGGTGTTAAATATAAATTTCAAAACAGAGACTGGCACTTGTTGTATTTACCAACAATTTGTCAGAAATACATCGATGAATTGGCCTACAAACGGTGAGAAAAATACGACTCTGAAGCCTAGTTTTAACTTAAGGCTACATCCTCATTTTTTCATCTGATTTCTAGCTCTTTGCTACAAATAATAGATTACTACACACCAAATATATGACACGATTATCTCATTACTTAAAGAGAAAAGAGAGATCAATCCACACTTATACAGCTGGCCTAAATAAAATTGTCTCGAAAGAATCATTAAGCTTTGCGAAAGATCATTTGTTCATTTCAAGGAATAGATATTCAAATTTCATCTCATTTTGATTGATCTTTATTCATCAACTAGTTCTTGTGATGTCAGATAACTTTAAAAAATGTATCAAGTATTCAGATTTCTTGATACATCACAAACTAAGAAGAAACTAAGAAGTTATAGACTCCATTAACAACAAATGTAGGCATTAAACCCGCGATAAAAATGAAATTTCGTTTGAGTACTTAGTCCACGGTTCAAATAAGTGAAAAAACATACATATCTTACGATTGGTCTATTGGACGTCTTTTTCTTCAAGGTAATTAACAGCAGTGCATTCATGACCTTTAGCCACTTTGAGCAGAATTATCAAACTGGCTTCAGAGGCGCCTCCACTGAGACACTTTAGCGCCGTAAAATATACTTTAGTTTCAAGTATGGGGCTCGTTACCGCGTAAACGAGTTCATTCCAGGTATAAACGAGAGGATCATGGCAGTGATAAACAGCCGGCCATCAAATACGCCCCGCAGCCCATAAATAATAATTAATTACATTAGCGGGAGCACACTTTTCCGAGCGCTTACCTCCCCCCACTCCTCTCCGCCCAATTCTTCGCCATTTTATTTTAGCTTACTCATCCGATAAATAATTTTTCCAAAGGGGATCGTGTGTGAGCCAAAATTCCAAGCACACTAGATACGATCTCTCAGTGGATTGGGTGATTGGGGGGGTGGAAAGAGGGGGAAAGGATTGGGTGGGGGGAAGAAAAGGAAAGAGAAAAATACTCCTTGGGAGTTAATAAGGTGAAAAGCAAGGAAGGCTTTGGATTCCTCCTCATCCGCATAGATTGTACCGAGGGAAGTAAAATGGAAAAAGTGAGGAGAATTCGGATCGAAGAGGGGAGAAGATGAGAAGAAAAAAGAGGCCAAAAGAATTGGGCGGAGTAATTAACCGGCGGCCTGCAAAACAAAAGAAGGTGTTCCGGCGCTGTCGGGGATGGGAAGAGGGGAGTGAAAGAGTGGACGAGCTGTGGTTATTCAATATCGGAGAGAGGGGAAATAAGTGAGTCTGCAAGAATGGTGCCTAATGGCGATTGGTGCGAGGAGGATCCCAGGGAGGAAGTAGGCAAACTTGGGGTGAGGGAGGGGAGGGGTTCAAATACCCCCTTTCCACCTCCTTGTCCCCCTCCTCGTACCCCAGCACAACGACGGCCATGAATTGCCCCAGAAGGCACGAGGGCGGTGGGGTTTCGACCATCTCGTTCCCCCAAACTGGCACGACAATTTTAACGCCGCGACCTTAATGCGAGCTCGTGAGAACTACTGTTCACGACCTCGGGGCCTCATAAGGATCCCTTTGCAATGTTCCGTTTCCATTCTTTGATCTTGCCCACTCTCTTTCCATGCCCCTCACTCTAGCGAAGCATAAATTAAGATCACCCAGTTGACGCATAAAAAAACGCGTTTGAAAGCGTTCCATTTTCTATCCTACGATTCTCTAGACTTCCCACGATAGCAGTTGGAATAATTGAAAGAGCGACCTCATTATTTGAGTTTAATTATATCGATTCCTATAGCGGCAATTCTCCCGAAGTAAACTACATCTACAACTGCATGCTACCCTGCGAGCCGCCGCATGAGCGAGTGGTAGGGGGTGTTGGTACACCAGCCGTGTAAAGATGTAGGGGACAAAATTTTGGGAGGTGAAATGGTGACGTGTATTATGGGAGTGTGTTTAGTGGAGCTCAGTTGTTATAATTGCCACTTATTGTACGCGGAAGAAACGAGTTTTTGTACCTATCTGTCCGGCAATGTATTTCTCTTATTTTACCGCTTCTGTCAGACCTAGATATGTAGTGAGGCGTCATAATAACATCTCTATGTCGCTCTGAAACATACCAGGTCTGAATTTCTCAAGCAACTATAGATGCTACTGACGCCAAGTATGTAAATAAATAATTAATTGTGTGAGTTAATTTCTATATCCAAGTAAAGAATATGAAGTACAGGATTGCGCAACCTCAAAACACATTACTCATGAATGGTACCGTAAATAAAAGCATTTTGCAGAATCGCGAAAAAAATAGACATCTGAAATGTAAAGGCATTGTAGGGATGGTACCGTAAATAAAAATATTTTGTGGAATCATAAACAAAAAAAAGACATAGACTCACTGGAAAAACATAGACTCACTGGAAATTCATAGGCACATTGTATATCCATTGCCAAGAAACTAACATTAGTATGCACGATAATTTTTCAAACATTTTATAACATTAGATTCAATTAAAGTCACTCGTAATCCCTCAATAACTACTGGTTTGCCAGAAGTACTCCCTTGTTTAAACATATATGTAAATATTTTTCTTTCAAATATCTATTTGGGTAATGACGCCGGCAGCACTAAATAAAATTCACATTTTCAAAAATATCACATTACTAGCTGAAGCCAGGGCAAAATTTTCCAGCTTATACCTAGAATTGTATGACTATTATTAGAGAAATACCTAGTAAGGAATTTCCAAATATCTTGCAATCCACCCACGGTTGAAATTCGACATGAAAAAATCATTTGACTTGACCGGGATTTGAACCGGTTTGAATTCGGTCAAGTCAAATTATTTTTTCAAAACGAATTAAAACCCTTGGTGTATATGCACCCTTATGAGTGACTTCGTACCATATCATTTGTAAATGCAATGGTTGGAAAATTTTGTAATAGCAGGTTAAAAACAATATTTTTTGAAATGCTTAAAATATTTTGAAATACATTCCAAAATTGATAACAATTTTTTTATATGTTGCGCATCATTTTGACATGAATATTGAAATACCTGAATTAAAATAAAAAATATTTTATTGAGTTCAGGATACAAAAGTGTGTCCTTTATTAATTACTTGAATACGATTAAAAGCAAGACGGTGGTTTCTCACTTCATTAATAATTCCTGCATCAGTTTATCGCTCCCATTAACAACCAAATTAATGACATTACGTGCTCACCGCTCGAAATGATTGTAGCAATCAACACTAAGCTCAGCTTCAGAAGGAATTTCCACGATCGCACGCTAAGTATACCGATCCATATCACTAATTTAGTTTGTTCTGCTTTACGCCAGACTGCAAGTTAATTGAAAACCAAAACCCCCTCTTTCCACCGCGAGTGAAGCAGACAAAAGGGATATTTTTGATCAAGTTTCAAGTTTTAAAGTTACTTATACCAACTTATAAACTCGGAAGTTAATTTCAGAGATATAAATTGACTTCGAAGGCAGGGCAAATTGAGTGTAAGCGAACCGAATGGATAAGGGAATGATTTTACCCGGAAATGGAATTCATAAAGACAGAACAAGGGGGGTAAATAATGATTACCGATACTGCCCGTCCATTGAAATGGGAAAATAGCGACTTAAGGAGTAGTATTATCAGCATTCGATGAAGAACGATGCTTTTTAATAATGAACAACAGCAGAGTCGCGAAAACGCACACCTGCGTAATCACAATCGCCCGTTTCAATCCCAAGTTTATGTTTGAAATTTAAAGAAAATAAGGAATTTCAATAATTTGCTTTTTCCCATTTCGTAGATTAACCCTGAAATGAGGTCACCGTATGACCCCATCGTGCGGCGGCGGCAAACCTATGATGAACATTTCCATCCGAGAAAATTCGACCCTTTTCGATATTTCTTATTTTTTTACATTTATCCGGAATTGATTTCACACTTCAGATATTTATGTGGATAAAAAATTGTGTCCTCCCCTTCTGATTATATTGCGTCTCCTGATCATAAAAATATAAATTACTTTATGAATAAAGCCTTACCACAAAGGCCTGGCAGTTCTCATTGACTTTTATTCATTTACGGCCAACATTTTAATTATCCCCAAGCATCCGTGCGTTAATGTTTCGCAAAATTACTTCGTAAAATGATTACTCACGGTACCCCAAATTAATGCAGGAAGGAAAATGCAAATGGATACGACGGATCAATGATAGCGATTCTAATTCGCAAGCTTCCTGCAGTCACGCAAAATGTGATTGCCTGTTATGGCACTTGTTGACAAAAAGAAAAGGCTCCAAATCACTGCATTGAGCAAACACATTGCGCACATCAGAAACTGTAGATTGGCTACTAAAGATGGTACTTTGAGTTTTTTTTTCTTTTTATGGCATCAATACGGAAAAAATGGGTAATAGAGTCCATATAGACTCCATTTTATAAGGATTATTCAGATTAATTGACAGCACGCGAGAAATTTTGTTTTATCACTCAAAAACACGCAAACTGAAAACTTTCCGTTGTGATTTGCGTCGAGCGAATGTATTTTTCTATGTTTTTGAGATAAGAAACCGCAGCAATGCAAACATATTATACGTAGTGCGCTCAACCTGCCGTTTTTCGCGGGAATCTTTAGCATGAAAATTAGGACGGGAAATTAACTCTAAAGACTCGCAGTTATTCTATATCCGGGGCGTCGTCAAGGAAATGTTTATCTTTTTTTGGTTGAAAAAGTATCGTAAATCAGGAATGAAACTGTGATAGCATGAACAACACCCTGATAGATACAAGAGAAGTATTAGTTAACTGGCTGGTTACAAATATCGAAGAGGGGACGGCCTTTTTCAGCTCCATTGTTTGGCACTACAATTTATTTGTTACACCGCATACCTGCTTCATGAACACGTCCACCGTTGATAACCCTTCTTCGATAAATGTGTTTCACTACATCCCCATTTATTAAGAAATTTATTTGATTTTTTTTATACTAAAAATATAGTCACGAACAGGAACAAATTTTACGGCACCATCCTCAACACTTCCACGAAACACTAGCGTTAACAGTAATACTGGACTTCAGGAAATATGCCGGAAGCAGTTACCACTATAATGGCTACCTACGCTCAAATGTAGAGTATATCTTATAGCTGTGTTTGGGCACCAATGCACTGGGCGTCGTCAGGACACGGCACACATAAAAGAGTGTTTCATATTACGATTTGAATTGCAAAATTTTCTGCTGAGGGGATTCGTTTGAAAACAAAGGTTATTCGAGGGAAGATAAAAAAGTTGGGGTGAAACAACAGGTAAAGCGAGTGCAGGAAGAGAAAAACGGGTCTTCGAGGTCAGAACGGGTAGGCACGCCTACCAAACTCTGGAAGGAGTGACGTGTACATCTCGAGAGAGACAGAGAGGAGAAAGGTATAGGGAAAAGTCGCAACAATAGGAGGACAAGGGCGCGGACGGCATTCGACATTGTCGAAAGACAACGAGAGGCGTCGAAGCTTTGTAAAAGGATGGTGACATAAAACGCTAAAGGGAGAATGAATATTGAACCGTAGGGCGGACGTTCTTTTTGAACGGCGTGGTGAGTACGCAGAATGGGTGGTGTCGCCCTCCCTTCGTAGAATCTCCTGGCCTTCATCTTCCCCCATTCTCATCCTCAATCTGTTATTTCTCAACCCACCCTCTTCCTCTGCGAAGCCATCCAGTCTGTAGCTTTAGTTTGCACCTCCCCTACACACCCATCAAATCATCAACAACACAGGTAGCTATATCCACTAAGGAGGACGATATTCAGCATCCTATTCGCGAGTTATGAGCTGCGATAGAATTTCAGGGCGTAGTACACAATCTTCACCCGCTCTCGTTCGGAACGCTATCCTGGTATCTTGCGAAATATCACTCAGAATAGAGGATAATTGTAACTCAAACTGAAACAAAGAGGGCTGTCATTCCCAGGATCAAAGCTCCCTTTCCCCTTAATGTTTGGCTAAATTCAAAGTTCACGACAACGAGCGAATGCGAAAAAATTCGAACATAAATTACACCAAGCACTCAGTCTCGGCATGCGCATGATCTCGTAAGTGTTCACCCAATAACTTTCACTTGAGCCTGCACCAAGTTAATGGGCCTTAAGGAGGAAATTAAATGTTTTTAATCGAATTTACTCAGATCATTTAATCGGAATACTCACCTCACCACATGGCCATATTGAGTAATTGATAAAATTGTGTGCTTCTCGACTGAATCAAGGCAATTGGGCTGGAATATAATTCAGTGGATAAGCGTTCTTCATTAATTTCGCACACAAGAGAAATTTATGCTATGGAAGCACCTCATTGGGATAGTACTTCTTACTCATTCACCACCGATATGATCACATCCTGATCCTCTGGAGGGAAAAATCTTATGGTTACTGATGGAAGTAACCGATTTCCGAATGAAATTAGAACTAATCGCTCCCGCGTTATTCAAGCCATTCGTAAATATCACCCGGTGCCCACGTAAGTAGGCTAAATTCCTCACTTACTCGATGGATTCGGATCCTGCCTCGGGCATTGATGCTCTGAGATGTGTTCGGGCGAATTCAAGTTCGCAATGCGGCTTGATTTATCTAGGAATAAAATTAGAGTGCTGCTTCTCACTAATCACGTGAATTACCCTCTAATCTCCGGTGCCATCTCACTGCGGTAGTTCTCTAGAAGTCACGTCAATGTGAGTCAGAAGTAGAACGAGACACCATATGGTCCCGATTCTATCGTAAACGCATAGCCTCGGTTTTGCTCTTCCATCTTTATCTCGTCACCACTTTTGCGTCCATTTTCATTCCCTCCCTCCATCTTTGCGTCCTTTAGATTTAATTTTTAGGTTTAGTAACTTTTCCACACAAAATTAGGTCTAAGGGTAAATCAGCACAAAACTAGATTTATAAATCAAAGTAGGAAGCACGAGATAAATACGGGACCTAACAAAATCACCATTGGAGACTACAAATTTGAAACAGCGAGCAATTTCACCTTTTTGGGTTTCAGTGTCTCCTCGAAAAATGATGAGACAGAAATAATAAACGAATCGACGCAGCTCACCGCACTTCCACTCCCAATCGTGAAATCCATAAATTTGCAAAGGAAAACTAAGATTTGATTATATAAAACACTCATCCGTACAGTACTGTCTTACGGCTGGGAATCTTGGACAATGATAGTCAAATATGCGGAGTTCTTGGACAGATTTGAGAGAAAAGTGCTGCGGAGAAGATAAGGGCTTGTGAACATAGAAGGAGCATGAAGAATCCATCGTAACAACGAAATGCATAGCCTATATAAATAAGCCAGAATTTCAATCAATTGAAAATTAATGAGACGCCAATGTGCAGGGCATGTCCTGCGGATGCCGGAGGAGAAGACAGCTAAGAGTGTGTTCTCTGGGCAGATGGGAGGGAAGAGGCCGGTGGGAAAACCCAGAGCTCGGTGGGAAGATAACACCAGCAAGGATGCACATAACCTGCTTGGGGTGAGGAATTGGAGAAGAGTGGCATAGGAAAGATAGGAGTGGAGGAAGAAAATTGACAAGGCAAAGGCCCGATTTGGGCTGTAGCACCATCGAAGAAGAAGAAGTGAATTTTCCAGGCTTACCATTTCGGCATACCAGGCTTACCATAATATGAAGTATCCTAGGATACTTCATATTATTCCTATACACATAATAATTAAGTTTTAACACCCTTTCTCCGTTACCCTCCATTCATAGAATATTGTCTAACGACTAGCTCTCCTTTCAAAATCAGGCAAAGACGACTCTGAGGGAGTTTCCCGTGGCAGTTAATCGACCTCGAAGTCCTGTATTTTAACGTTCGCGTTTTAATCACGCATGATTAGAATTCACGATTAATCGGCTCATACATGAAGACATAATGTTAAACGCAGACTCAAATTGATCGAAGAAAAATATAGAACAGAACGTGCATTGAAACTTACGAGACAAAAATAACCCGACGTATTTTACCGAATCGTTCGCCATCTGAAGGAAATGAAATATGGGTATGGTATTTATGCTACGGTAGGTAAATAAATAATGGTATTTAGTTAATACTTAAATGAGAAGACAGAACGACAAATTATACATTTACGAAAGCATGACTACTCTCAAGTAAATGCAAGGGTGAGTTGTGGGTGGTAGAAGGTTTTCAGTCAATAAAGGGATTATCATTCATGGATTATCTGTTGTATGAAATTAAAAAGACGTGCATGTCATGGATTTAAGATTCATTTAATGATTTAATATTTCTAATGATTAAATGTATGATATATCTCTCAGAATTACCCATCCCCACTAAATTGAATGTTCTCTGAACACTACGGATAAATTCAGGAGGAAAAGGGTTAGTAATGATTAATATACCTATTATATTACATTACTAGAGATTATTTGAATTTTATTTTAAATTAATGCAGTAGCAATGAGCATGAAGTAAATGTAGTGATATAAATTACGCTAAAAACTATGCAATTTTAACTAAGCTCCTCAGTAATGAACTAAGTTACATATTTGAGGATTTAAAGTGATAACTCCGTACTCTAGAATCGTAAATTTGTCACCACACTATTTCAAAATAAACGTCAAGCGCCACAAGGCAAAATGTTAAAATAGAATTAAATTGTCAAGAAACCAAACCCCTCTCATGCATTTATTTTCACTTTTATCTGTACATATTACTAATAATTACACGCATGCGAATTTTCACGCAAATTTGTACATTAACGAAAATCTCTCCATCTATCTAATATCACTCGGCGCGAAACTGATGAATCCATGTTCGAGTACCGATCAAGGCAAATTGTTTTTCCTCATTGGAATTCCGCACTTAGAATCCTCTATTTCCTCTGAAGATTTCCGCATAATTTCTTCTGTAGAATTCCGCACAAATTCATTCAATTCTATCATAAGCGATTTCTCTCTATAACTACCACAGCTCCCTGACCATACCAATAATTTTCCATGCTCCATTAAATTACAACTTTCTTCGAGGTTCAAGGTCTTCCTCGAGCTGGAGGCCAAGACTCTCATCCCCCACGCGTGGAGTGAACACGACCGCCTTCTTTCCAAGTTCATCCGTCTCGGACTCTTTCCCCGTCCATCGAGAGGCGCCGCCTGGAGGAGCGATTCGGTATTGTATTCGCACGCACAGGTCGGGGTGACTCCGGCCGCCGCCCGACTCGAGCGGCATCGCGTGGACAGATGCACTTTGTCGAATCCGCCACGACCTCAGTGTCACCCCAAATCGATCTCACATCGATCCCCCCGACTAGTGCGACCGAAAATTCCACCTGGAATGCCAGAAATCATCGGTGATGCCTTTTTTCTCCATCGCGTAATGGAGGTTTTCTCCCGGCTGCTGCGTCCATCATACAGGGAATCTCAGGGGAGCGCTCGGACCGAAGCGTTTCATCCTGCAAGACCCCTGAAGAATCACCCATCCTGACTGGAGAGAATAGCCCCCAAAACGACACTTATTGGAAGGAGGCCTAGGGTAATAAATGAGTGTGAATGTGGAGTGAACGCTCCTGTGGTGGTATTGCCAGAAAACTGCGCGCATAGCTTATCTGACCACGCATATAAAATGGGTGAGATTCGATAAGTCTGGGACGAATTAATGACAGAGAAGTGTGTAGTGTGAGAGGAAAGGGTAGAATCGCAACAGTAATGGGCAGATTTGGCGAAAGACACCAATAACCTCCTCAGACCTGATGTCCTCATGGGAATACATAAGATGTAACAACATTTGAGTTCAGAAAAAACTTGTAAGGCTTAGTTAGCTAGAGACCGAAGTTCCTTCATATTGAAATGTTATTTTCGTCCTAAAAGTCTTGAGTCCTAGTCCTAGATCTATGCCCTATACCTAGTCCTAAGAGTCTTGAGTCCGAAATTTGTTCATATTTTTAGGTCCTTACATAAATTTCTTTTTAAATTAAACTGTAATTTATCCATAAAAATATAAGAATGTAAATAAAATGAAAAATACGAGACTTACTATGTAGTAATTATATGTCTACGTTCGGCCTTACTATTTGTCATTTTACTCCGGATCTCAGGAGGCTTACAGAAGAGTTTCAAGAACAAGAAACCGTTTATGACGCAATATATGAAAATAATATATACATAGCAGGACAAAGATCAGCTTAGTTGTAAAGATTTCGGGTTTTCCACTTGTGGAGGTTCTCTATTGCTTCCATCGTTATGGCAGGTGACTCGCCTTCCGTCTTCAGGAATCCTTGAATCCAACTCTATCTTGTCGCACTGTTTGAATTTTTAGCAATCGTTGGATGGAGTAAGAAGAAGGATTACTGATTGGTTCTACGCAAAATTTGCTTTCCAGTAACTCCTATGTCGTTCGTGTCCTCTGGCTGTCGGCTGCAGGAAGTAGTTCCATGTCTTGTTCACTCTGTTGCCGTTGTTTTTTATATCCAATCAAACTGTGCTGCTTCCTGTATAAAAATTTAAAATACCAAAGGATAGAAAGTAACATGACTCGGGCTTCAACAAATGATCATTACCATTAGGTGACCTGTCATTACCATTATTTGAAACCCAGGTCGTGTTACACTCAATTTTGATGTATTGTTGTTGATATAAACTTGTAAAAGTTTTTTCAGTAAATTTTTCAAAATTTTGTATTAACTTTGCAATTTCAAAAACTTAAGTTAAATATATTGTGTTAAATAGGTTAAATTATGGAATACCATCAAGTCGCTGAAGATAGAGTTTTCTTTTTAATGCCACAGTAGCAAAATAGTCCCAAATTTCCATCACCCATTTATTATAAGACACTGTCTCCGGCGTTACTCTGTGGAACTCCTTCATTTTGATAATAAAAAACACTTAGTTGTTATTCCACACTTTATTGTAAGGAAACGACCCGGGTTTCAGCATGTCATGCCATCTTCAGATGAAGATGGCATGACATGCTGAAACCCGGGTCGTTTCCTTACAATAAAGTGTGGAATAACAACCAAGTGTTTTTTATTATCAAAACACCCATTTATTCATTAAGCCTATCACTCCTGAGTCACCTGGAAACACTTCTTGGATGCCCCGTATTCACTGAGATTATCCTTACATGATGAATGTAAGAAATTTTCTTAGATGAGTGTAAGAAATCGGATGGAAAGGCGAAAAATGAACGAGAGAAGTGGAAGCGGACACGGCGTCCACTGACGGGAGGAAGCATGCAGCAATGAAAAGCCCCTCAGTGTTCGCCGGGCTGAAGGAGTGAATCTGAAGCGGTATCGCCCTAGGGACTAAAGACGTCAACAATTCTGTCCGCGTTCGCCTTGAAAACGCTCCCGGGAGACGAACGCCTCGGTGGTTCGCAGAAGCTCGGTGCGGCGAGCACCGCGGAGTCCCTCCGCACTGCTCGCCGAGATGGTGAGTCCGCGGACCGATGCTGTTTGCAGAAGAATAGGTGTTTGACGTGCTGATAATGTTTGCGGCCAAGCATGAGAGCGTCGCTGATGTAAACACTGGTTTTCACCCGCGGATAGCAACACGCCTCACCTGTGCCAAATACCTTGAGGGGCAGCAAGGCCTTGCCTTGCAGCGGGACAGAACCGAGTGCAGTCATTCGACATTTCCCCTCGGGATGAGAAAGGCGCCAGGAGGACAAGTATTCCTAGAGCCGCCGCTGCACCAGGTGGTATTTTGTTTTGGAATGGCCCTGGCGTAGGTTCGCTGAAAATGCTTTTGTCCACAACTTGCTGGGGTTCCCATAAAAAAGTACACTTACAAAAAATCATAAGAAGGGTGACCAATTGACCAAGTGGATATCAACGTTCAAAGGGAGTTACGTGGGCCAGTCCCATTTTATGGCAAATCTAAGTCATGCCGTGATGAGCGTAGATAGTATGGGATCATTTTTTAAAAATCAAAAATTTGCCTCTAATCACTTGCATTTTCTGGCCCCATGCACTTTCGCAACATCAGCAAGGAGTTTTGTGCCGATCACTAGCTGAGAGAGCAAGAAAGTTGCAGCAGTTTTTACATCACAAATCGAGCTCTGACTAAATACACATAATTGAAGTTGTTGGAGAGGGCGCTCGCTAAGGTGGTCAATGCTAGAAGCTGAATCGTGGAGGAGGCCTTTCCGCCATCTTTGTTTACTCCGCTTTCCATAAATCAAAAAAATTGCGATAAATTTCAATAATTCGATAAATTTTCCGCTAGCGCTTATCGGCAGACGCCCTAATTTTGGAATTTTACTACGCTTTCCATCGATCACTGACTATAAACCTACATGCATTCGCTTCTGCAATGTGCATTTCCCTAACGTATATTTCTAAACGTATTTAAATTAATGATAATCTGCATTCCAGGTGAAAGCTATGGTAAAATAGATTAGAATATATAGCGCTAATTAGCAAATCTTCGTTGACCCTCATTTTTGTCTAGCACTTAAACTAGGTGCTAGAGGGTTAGAGGCAAAGGCAAACGCACTAACTTTGCCATTTTACGATGTTTTCCTTGGATAACTTACTAGAAACCAGAATGAATTTAATTCTTACATATACATCCTCCTTACATTAGCTCGTAGGCTTCCGCGGATGCAGTGTTGACTTCCTTTTTTCGGAATTCATTCCGCGATGTATGTTTTAAGAAAATAACAAATTTAAGAAAACAAACAAACTCTTGAAGGTTCAGTTAACCTGATGAAGCTGGCAGGAGGACCAGCGAAATATTGTTGTTTTCTTAAAACATACATCGCAGAATTAATCCCGAAAAAAGGAACAGTCATCCTCCTAGTATTTTTTGTTTATTTATAAAAATTGATTGTATTGCGTATTCCCAGGAAAAACTATAGTAAAATAGATTAGAATATATAGGAATAATTATGGAATATATTTTTCAAGCGTCACTTGCCTTAAATTTCAAACCGATGGTGGATATTCTTCCTTTACATCTCAAAATTCGTCCATTACGTCGTAATATCCAAAGAAAAGGAAGGAAAGAGCAAGGATAGCCAATTTGGTTGTCATTTCGGTTTACAGGCTACACATAGATGACGTAATGCCCTCGCCATCTACTTCAACGGTAGATATGGAGATGAAACGATGAAAAAATATCAAGTGAATGTTAATTGACGTAACTTCTTTCTCTCGCATTCACATCGAATTATTTAAAATGAATGGCTTAGTTAAACTCCACAACAGATTATCAAAACTGCACGACAGGTTTCGCCCGCAATGGACAATCAGGTTCAGTAAGGCCACAAGTACGTACATCATTGTACCTCATGGTTTCCTAAATGCCACTTTACACGGTACATTTTATTGTACAAACGAATATATCATAGAATGTACAAGAAACTGAATGGAATTAGAGCAGGTTCTATTTCCCATTAAGTCATTCAGACAATTTACCGCTTTACACGGTACAATTTCCTTCATGAAGGAATTTGTACATTCGTTTGTATAATAAAATGTACCGCGTAAAGCGGCCTAAACGTTTGAAACCGCTCAGGGTTGAACAAGTGGATCCATTTTTTATACGTTACGTACTCTGAGTTGGAAAAAAATTAATGTTTCTGTTGCATGTAACATTTTCACGGGGATTTTTTTACCGGAACGCCAAACGCTAAAAAAATGAAGGCATCAAACGAACTCACTTTTGAGTCATTTTAGCAGCGTTATGAACTTCAATAAAAAAATTTAGTTCCGTCCACTGAAGGCTTGATTGTTCACGCGACTGGCCCTCTAAGCGTCATCCCCAAGTATATTACCAGGTGTACTAGGCATCAGCGTTTGAAAGCGAGTTAATACCTATATGCTGATAAATGAAGCCGAAATAATGCTTGAAGTGGATACCTATTTTATGATGGCAAAGAAAATATATACTATGTGTAATTTCTAAAGGATAAATGAAAAATACTTATTTTCATTATTGCAATAAAGAGTAATAAATTCAGTCGGAAAAACTGAACTTGATTCCTTTGTGGTGTAATTAACGACGTTTCTACGCTTATTTATTCGGCAGCTATCATATGTCTAATCAGTTTGCATCAAACGGCAAAAGGTAAAGGTACGAAGTATCTTTAATTTTTTACTCAAATACAAGATTTTAAAGTCATAAAAACTTATTTTTTTTAATCTATATAAATTTTAATCGCACACTTTCATTCAGAAACTTTTCCGATTTCCGAAAAACATTTCCGATTGAAAAAATTAAGTTTGTAATATTCAACTAATCTGCTGATAGGTACTGTAGCGATAAGTTAAAAAACAACGCCGTAAGATCTCTGCGCCTCCAAAAGAGACAGAAAAGTGAAATGAGGCTGCGATACATCGCCTCTCGAAGTGCCCTTGAAAGAAAGGGAAGACAACGCTTACGCCATCTGCTGAGGCCGAGAAGAATCAAAAACCTTGAGACCTTGACAGCGAAATCCCAGGTGGCGGTATCATACAGAGAGGGACGATCGTTTACCGTGAAGGAGAGAACCACGGCAGCCGTCACTAAGCGATAAAATCTTCCCACGCAGACTATCCTGGATGACAATATTCTTTGAGACCAGAGCAAAACATCATGGAGTGAAGTTGCTCTCCCACATTTTTCAAATATATATATTTCGACTAAAAACGTGAGCAAGAAAAAACTTTTTTTTATAGCAATCAGCCAAAACATTGAGTGACGAACATATACCCGCCCCTTTCTCTCTCAGTGCTACAGTCATCACGAATTCTTTGAGGACTCTCGGTCAAAGCAAAATATGTGTAAATTTATATTTTGAAAATATAGTGGATAATGATTGATTGAAGAAATAAACATGCTCCGCTTCGAAGATGATACGATGAGACGACATGGACCAAGTTCTCTAAGAATACGGCATGAATACAAATAAGAGGTATACTAAAACTCTATTATGCGGGAGAGAGAAGCTGAATGCAGAAGCCAGAATGAGAGGAGAGAAATTAGAGCAAGTGGATTCCTTCACCTATCTTGGAAGTACCAATACGTGGGACGGAAGAAATTCAACGGACATAAGGCGGAGAATAGCCCGAGCTAAGAAGGGGCTCATGGGAAAAAGACAACTGGTGTGATCAAGGAAGATAGGACTACAAACCTTGAAACAGTATGTGAAAACATTCGTCTGGAGTGGAACACTCAATGGATCGGAAGCATGGACCATAATAAAAGCTGACCGGAAAAGAAACTTCGGACTGACCGGAAAAGAAAGCCTTCGAAACATGGTGCTGAAGGAGGATGCTGAAGACAAAATAAGAAATTATGAAGTGTTCACAAGTATTAGAGGAAATGGCCACGTGGAACACCATGGAGAAAAGGTGAACCAGACGGATTGGACACACCCTGATAACAATGTGTTTGTGAAGAACATAATGAAAGGTCAGATAGAGGGAAAAGTCCCCGGAGGAAGACCCAGGAATAAGTTCATGGACCAAATAAATAGGGAAGTACATAGGAGGAGATACCAGGAGGTTCGGGAACTACCATTAGATAGGGTGGAGAGCTGCAGTAAACCAATCTTACGATAAAACGACCAATGATGATCATGATGAATGATTGACCGATATTCGATTAAAGCTGGAAGTCGGCATATTTTAAGAGTTAAATTAGAATGTTGTTCTTGCTAATTTCATTCAAAGTTTCACTGCTACGAAACAAATGAGAAAATCATCACACTTTCCCTCTGCCTCCAAAAATGAATCAAGAGGGATTGATTAATAATTGTTCGATTGAATTTGGCTGTCATTACCGACCCAAAGGACTTCAAGTATTCAAAACTGCCACAGTATTCCAATTAAAATTCTGACCATCTTTATCGACTCTATTTTCATTCGATTTAAGTAGGCGCATGGTGGCCTGCGATCCCACCAGACATTCGAACGTGAACGACTTGACCTCTCTAAATGACTGTACGAACTCTTTAGAGTTCGAATATCGATTGAAACAAATAAATTTAGCTGTATGACGAGTGGGTTATAGGTACAAAAATGCGAAACATAGAATAGTAAGCATAGAATACATCGACGAGGATAAATAAACAGCTTTCCATCAGCAGCCAGCAATAAACTTTATCTATTGTTTCTTGGAACCATTCATCTACACATATGAAAGCGGCAGCTAAGAAATTTAAATACTCCACTTGATCTATTTGTACATTATACGCTGCGAGCCGCCGCATTGGTGTGGGGCAAGGGATATAAGGACACCCGCCGCGTAAAGATGTAAGGGATGAAGTTTTGGGAGGTGAAATGGTGACGTGCATCATGGAAGTGTATTCAGTGGAGCTCAGTTTTTATTGTGGTCGCTTATTGTGCGCGGAAAGGACGAACTTTTGTACCCCTCTGTTCAGCAATGTACCTCTTATTTTATCGCTTCTGTCAGACCTATAGATGTAGTGAGGCGTCATGATAATATTCTCTATGTCGCTCTGAAACACGCCAGTTTCTGAATTTCTCAAGCGAGCTAAGCCTAGCGTGTAGCCTCCGATTCTCTAGGGGCCCTCACCTAAATTCCTCCAAGAGTTGTGAAACACTATATGTTTGCTCGTAGCAGTTTTTAACGAAGCGTGTAGATTTTCTTTGTATTTTATTGATTTTTTGGTTAAATCTTTATGACCACAGTCCCAAATTTCGCGAAGTATTCAAGGTTTAAACTAACCAGAGCGAAGTAGCACCTCTCTTCTACTTTTTCATCCGAGGACCTTCCTACGGTACTCTTAACAAAACCTAGTTTCTTAAATGCTGTGCCTCATACGTTTTGTATGAGTGTTTCCCACGATAAGGTAATTCCGAGATAATTCCTAAATACTTCCTCAACTAAATTTATAAATATTACTCATTTTTCCTCAAATAAAAGATTATAATAATATCGATTGGTTTCAATTACCTGTCATTTTTTTCTCTCTCAAATGAATCAGGAAAGTAACGCTGACGAAACCGTTTCTTTGGAATCAATAAAATAATTGACGCAGCACTCAAATATACCTACTCGAGAATCTTAGATCTCATCCGCCTAATGTCATACTAGGAGGGCAATATCAATCAGATTGTACTTTCGATGTTTAAGTATATTGCGGGAGGTAATCAACCCACCCAACAGCCGGAAATTTTAAATGGTTGGACGCAAAGGAATCGCTACGGAACAACCACGAAACACGGACGATGGTTATCGCCTGCATTCGAAAGACCGAAAAAGCAGAGCTATGAAACAAGACAAGGTGGGGTTGACGAACCGTGAAAAAACTCCCATAGCCCAGCATTTCCGTTCCTTTGAGGAGTTCAAACATAACTACCTAACCAAAGGGAGGAAATATTGTATCCCTAATGATCCCGCTAAAACAATAATCCGAACAGAAGCTCAAAACGGAATCACAAGTGTCCTATTAACGACGAGGAATTATAAATTACTTGTAAAATCAAGGCTGGAGTAGAGGAGACTCCGACAAGACTCTCCTGAATGAGAAAGATAATCTTTGAACTTGATCCACTACATTTACCTCAGCATTCCAAGTCCTTAAACCAGAAATATATCATAAAACTCTCAGCGGTGGCAATACATGGTGGCAGTCGCCAGCCCAAAGCGTGACATCAAGGAAGGGAAAGCCGGTTTGGAAACCTTTTACTAAAGAGCGAAGGGGAGAGGACCTGCACAGGGTGGACAACGCTGCAGATTTACATCTACATGCCTATTACCCTGCAAGCCACCTAAAAGGAGTTTGGAAGGGGGTGATTTATCGCCAACAAGCACAATAGTACAAAAATTAACTTTCACAAACATACATCTACATCTACATACTACCCTGCGATCCGCCACATGGGCGTGTGGCAGAGGATGTTAGGACATCATCCGAGTAAAGATGTACGGGATAAAGATTTGGTAGGAGAAATGGTGACGTATATTATGAGAGTGTATTTGGTGGAGCTCAGTTTTTATTTTGTTCACTTATTGTGCGCGGGTAGAACGAGTTTTTGCATCTATATGTTCGGCAATGTACCTCTCTTATTTTATCGCTTCTGTCAGACCTAGAGATGTAGTGAGGAGTCATAATACTATTCTCTGTGTCGCTCTGAAATACACCAATTCTGAATTTTTCAAGCAAGCTAAGCCTAGCGGGTAGCCTCGGTCTTAATATTATATGAAAGATATTATGAAAGAGATGAAAAAGATGATGTCATTAACGAAAGCAAAGTTAAACAAAGTTTTTATGTTTATCAATCAAATAGATTAACGTTAATAATAATATAATAATTATATTTTATTGCATACACCTAGTTATACAATACAATCCATAATACAATGCTATCCGTGAAATTACGCACCAATGACGAGACTTGTAATGGGGATTGCCATCAATTGGTTACGCTGTGTTTGGTAGCAGTTTATATTATAAAATATAAATATATTTACATGCATTGTAATTTACATAAAGTGTGCTCAATGTCACATAAGTTAAAATACATAAACTTACTGAATTTAATGACAGAACAACACAAAGCAAGTAACAGGGAATAATGAATAATTATAACATATTGATGTCAATGACATGTTATGGTGGTAGGTACTTTAACATTAAAGAATATTGTCTATATCCATTTGGATGAATAACCATTTTCTGAGACGGCTATGAATTCTGGCTTCACTTTGTACAGAAGATATTTCTCTAGGCATGCAAATAAATAATTTAGGTGAAATATAAAGATATGAATTATTGTATACTTCAACATTGGGCCTTTAATGTTTTATAGCATTCAGTTATTGTTGATTTGTTATATTTTTTGCCCCGAGTAAATCGAATAATGCTGACTAAACGTCGTCCATGACATTCGAATTATTGTCATTGAGCGTCTGGGACTGTTAGTCGGAGCAAATTTCTCGGAAGTCGAAAGGAAAAGCATGGAGTCGCTTCAACACTGCCCAGCTGGCAGCGGTGGGAGACGCCTTGACGCAAATTGTGTCGAATAGAGTAGAAGCAGCGATGGCGTAATGACGAATGAAAAATAATGATGGGAAAGGAAAGAGGCGCAGCGGGAAATAAGGATAAGGACACTGCCGGACTCGTTCGGGAGGGAGAGATGGAGAGTGTAAGCAGAAGAAACGGCAGAAAAGAATGACGCATGGATGAGAGAGGAAGGAAGGAAAGGATGGGGAAGTCTCCGAGGGACAAAAAAATATAAAATAAGTTTAACCAAACAGAATGAAAGAGTAGCGAGAGAGAGAGAATTTTTTTTGCAACTTTTGCAAGTCGAATACGATGGGTGACTGCTCCGAGTGGGTTTTTGAGCAGAAGTTCCTTTCACCCCTTTTATATATATTTTTTTTTGGTGCTATACCGCAACAAGGGCGGAGTTGGGATGTTTTTCGGTTCCTTCCTCCTCGCCCCCCTTGGGGCACGGATGAGTGACCACAAAGAATGGGAGAGGAGAGGAGGGCAGAACAGAGAAAGGGAAGAGAGTGTTGCCGGAGACACATAAGGCTTTTTTTCGAAGGAACTAAACCAAGAGAGGAAGGGCGGTGGGGAAGGGAGTAGTAGTAGGGGCGAGGAGGCGTAACATTATTCTACCTCCCGCTCACCCCTTACCGTCAATCCTTTTTCACCCCTTCCTTTGTCGCCCATGCACAATGCTTTAATGAAGAAGGACCTAACCATCTTTCCCGGCCTCCTCATCCCTGGTACCCCTCACAGCTTGTAGCTACCAATCAAGGAAAGCCACCAATATTCTTTCCCTTTCACCCGATCTCTCTTTCCACCCTCGCCAAAAATATGATTTTGGATGGACTCGCCATTGTCGATCCTTGATAATGACGACATTTTGACAGCACATCCACGAAAACTTTCGATTGTTGAGATGCGAAAGTTGAGTCCAGGCATATTCTAACATGGAGGTCACTTGTTCGACAATAAACCAAGGGAGTTGCTTGCAAGTGGTATTTCGGTGAAAACCTTACTACAGATGCATTCTTTTCCCCCTTCCTTTGTCGTCCATACATAATGCATTAATGAAGAAGGACCTACCCATATTTCCCGGATCGAAGTCTCTGGTACTCCTATCAGCTTGTAGCTATCAATCGGAAAAGCCACCGATATCACGTAACTCCCTTCCCCCGTCACCAAAAACCTGATTCAGGATGGACTCTTCATTGTCGATCCTTGATAATGACGAAATTTTGACAGCACATCCTCGAAAACTTTCAATTAATGGGATACGAAAGTTGAGTCTAGGCGTATTCTAACATGAAGGTCACTTATTCAATACACCTTGGGAGTTGCTTGCAACTGGTACATGGGTATGTACATATGAGCAGATACAAACACGGTTCGCCTGACGTGATAAAATGCTGCCAAACACCCTTGCGGTGGCTTACAGGGTAATAAGTATATGTCAATGAAAAGCTCCGTACCATGTGAACTAAACGAGAAAAGTTATTCATGATTCCACTGGAGTACGAAGCTGAAGATGTGAGCAATATGACCACGTTAGATCTACATATTACCCTACCAGCCACCTCAAGGGTATTAGGTATGGGGCGATTTATCACCAACATGCACTGTAGTGTAAAAATTAACTTTCATTGACATGTGCTACACTATAAGTAGGCTACAAATAATACAGAAACTTTTGAATTAATCTACAATGCAATTACGTAAAGGAGATACAAGAGTCATGCAGTAAACAAGCCAAACATTATGTTACTACTTCATGGCAGATTAAGATATGAGAATTAGGGGGCAATAATCAGCTTCACAATCTGTCGACTAACCTTCTTCAGATTCTCATTGGCAGCGATTATGGTCTCTCATCGATCGTGGGAAGAGCGAAATTTCAAACTTGTCCGTTCTGAAGTATATTTCCCCAATTCCATTCACATGACTTGCTTGTTATTTGCATTACCAAATGCAGAAATGAAATATGCAAAGTTGTACGGACGAAATTTTGATGGCCATTTTTTCGAAAAATAACAAAAATAGGGATCCACAGCGGTTGGAGTAATCGACCACGGTTCGCACTGGTAGGGGAAGATAGAACGGCTTCAATTTGGTCGTCAAGTAACATTACGATCACGCGATAAAACAGCATCACACCCGGGAAAATCCGCATCATATTACCACGAGCGGGGATTTAATGAGTATAATAACAATCGGAAATATTCGCCGAAGGAGGACTAATTGCTAAAAATGCAACTATTTCTTTATGCCTGTAAATTTTTTTTCTACTAGATGGTACAAAAAATTTCGTTGACGTGCGAGTCTTCTTGCATAGAATAACATGTACTCGAAATAATTCACAAACTTAATACTCTTTATAGGAGTAGAAATTCAATGGAATATATGCGAACATACAGTCTATGAGTGCTAAAGGCACTTAGAAGGTGCGGTTTTCGAACGAAATTGTGCGTCTAAATTAGGCAACTTATATACTTGCCATTCTAATGGTTCGCTTATGCTAATCATGTTTTATAACTAACAGCGTTTTCTTAGCAGAACGATGCCCTGTAAGAGCAAAATGCATTAAGATAATGCTACAGTCGCCACTTCTATAGAAGTCACTTTGCAGGCGTAAAAAGTGCCGTCGTGAAGAGGCTGCAGTGTCACAGCCTAGATAATACCTTGGGAGTGACATAGAAGTGAAAAAAAATAATAGGGGCAAAAATGTTCAATCCATTGCCTAAATTAATAAAAAGATAGTTTGTGGATAAAGATATAAATTTGGTCAGAGAATGGCTTCCATCCTATGAAATTGTAGAATGTTTTTTTTCTGATTGTGTGTTTATAAAGTATATGAGAGTATCATTGTACCGCAAAATGAAATGTAAATCGCGAACATTGAAATTTGATGTTATCTCAATTCAAAATATATATCTTGGAGCCCACACTAGGATTCCGCTGATAATATTTGAATATATATGAATGCGATGCACTGAAGGTGGAAGAAAATAAATTAAATTTAAAAATTGAAATCATGCGACGTCCGACTAAGGTATAGCCATAAGAAAAAAATTAGATACAAAATATGTAGAATTATTGAGAAAATATTGATTGTCACGATTGTTTTTTCAAACCATTGGTGCCCAATTCAGCATCACGTCCATCTAACTAACTCTATTTGAGCTTCGTCTAAGTTGTTGTTTTTCTCTAAGATATATTAGCAGGTACTTTAATTTTAGTAACAATTCTATTTCCTGGAATAATTCGCTTCTGAAAGTCAGTTTTTCATGAGAACAGCATTTACGAGGGAAGGTCAATAAATAAAGCGCAAACGTCAGCATTTCATCATCAGCATCAGTCGTAAAAATTTCATTGGGAACGCTTGGAACATCCACCGTACAGGCCCGACTTAGCCCCCAGTCATTTTCATCTGTTCGGGCCCCTAAAAAATCATTTGGGTGGCCGACGTTTTGAAAATGATGGTGCTGTAGTCCAAGAGGCTACTCGTTGGCTGCAGCAGCAAACAAAATACTACTTTGCTACCGGTAATCAAGGACTTGTAAAGAGATTGGATTCATTTATTTATTCCATGTTATTTCAACTTCATTTTGTGAAAAAGGTAGCATAGTAAAGTAAGGAAAAAGTTGTAGCTCATATAAAAATGAGAATGGATTTTTTTATAAAAAAAGAGAATATGAATTATATGATACTGACAACACTTTATGGCGAGATCATCTGAATGAAGCACTCACTATTTTTTGATCCCAGGATGTAAAAAGTCACCAAAAATATCAAATAAATTTAGGGAAACAATCAGAATTCGTCACAACTGTTGAAGACCTTAAAATTTCATCATTGTCGAGGCTTTAAAAATAGCCGTTCCTTCCAAAATGTTCCCCATGTTCTCTCCGACACACAAAAACGCTGCGAATTCGGAAATGAAAGGTCATTCCGCGGTGGAATGAAAGAGTCCCATTAAACTCCCTCCGCGCTGGCGACAAAATGCGTGCGACCGCCATCATTCCGGCGAAAACCACCCTCTCTGACATCCTCTTTCTGTCCAAATTGTAAGCCCGAGGATCGCTAAAAATTCAAGAGTTGGGAAAATGATACACAATGATGCTAACGATGATGGCACCGAGAAGCTAAATTTCTTTGAGAACTGGAATTACTCCATTTCTTTTTTCATAAATCGTAAATAACGCAGAAATGTTTTATTTCAATCATGAACCATCTGTGAGCATTGACAGCCTGTTGTTGCCCTTTTAGACTTTGACTTTTAAGACTTTCAATCCATCTCACACCGCGATTAATGTCAAGAATCGTACGTGAATATTGTCGGATTACTTTTCTTTAGAGAAGCCATTACGCTTTGTCGTGTTCATAGCAAAATCTCCGAGTAAACTTATCCAAAAATACTTTTTGTTCAATCGTAAGTTCCCGCGGCATCCACCTTGCACCACGATTAATGTCGAGAATCGTAGGTGAATAATGTCGGTCTACTTTGCTATAGAGAAGCCATTATGCTTTGTCGTACTCGCAGTAAAATCTCTTAGTTAACTCGTCGCTAAATACAGTCCTTTTTGTTCAATCGTAAGTTCCCGCGGAGTTGATGAGAGGCAATTTTAGGGTATACACCGCGTTGGTTGCATCTGCTGACAACAGTTTCGTTAGAACTATTGAGGCAGAGCACTTGCAATAGTGGTCAATGCCAGAAGCTGTAACGTGATCGTGGTCTGTCCGCCATCTTTATTAGCCCCGGTTTTCCTTTGGCACTTACGGGCTGACGAACAAATATTGTAATGTTAAGACGTTTTCCATCGATAACTTCCTATTAATTAGCATGAACTTGCATCTTTTACATACGTTATCCTACACATATTTTTTTATTTATTTAAATAAAAAATAATTCGCATTTCCGTTGAACACTATGGTAAAACTGAGTAGGATAAATTGCAATAAGTAGCCAACATATTTTTTAACACTTACTTGACTCAAATGTCAGACTGATGGTGGTTATTCGTCCATTCCGTAGGTCAATCTAAAGGAAAGTGTGGAAAGAAAAGTGATAACCAATATGCTTGGCAGGCTTCAGTTTGAAGACGAAGATGTGACCTCTCCATTTACCTCACAAAAATTATTTTAAAAAACAAAACTGTTCTAAGCAGGCACCAAAAAGAATACCAGAAAAATTAAGGAATCAACATCCTTTTTGTTTATTCGCTAAGATTAAGCTATCAAGCGAAACGCTCAAAAGCGTATCAAAAAACTTGAATTTGGTCTGACCTCCTGAATTGAAACAAATTTTGACCATAAATCCATTTCCCAAGCACAGTAAGAGAATGGAGAATATTAATTAATTCCGCCATTTTCCCCATCCAAAAAAATTAATTATCCGGCCAATAAATTTATTCCCGCAAGCAATACCTTTGTCGTTGAAAAGCTAGACTTGATGCAATTAACCTGTCAATTTATTGCAAACGCAGTTTTCCTAGAAATGTTAATCTAGATACAGAAACATAGACGTCACTTACGATAAATATAGGATTTGGCGTAGATTTGCGCGAACTATATAGATGAGAATAATTGAATATGTGAACGAAATAGTAGCAGGACATACTCCATTACATACATTTAAATATCACATAAAATTTTTGAACTCATAACTTTTTCATTAACTACGTTGACAAAATCTCTTCCAGGGGTAAATTCTTTTACTATTCACGCAGCGTTTTTTATTTACATATAATCGTAGTCTATCAATGAAAGCAAAGGTCATCCTTTTTTCAATTTGAAATTACTCGGCAACTTAAGCCGATTTTCTAGTTAACTGGGTATGTACAAAAACTTTAAATTTAAGAATACGGATCTTTATATGATTCTTTCACTCTTACATGCTTACGGAGCGAAAGCGTTTTTGAAATTTATTCAATATATTTACTGAGGTATTAAAGGTAAAATGGTCGGAATTTCACATTTTTTCATGTGACGGCGAAACGAAATCTTATTTGTTTGATGTTATTTTTGCTGGGCAGAGACCAAAGCCGAGGGATGACGGTAAGAACCATAGACGTGGCTTTATTTTCGGGAAATATTTCATGGTAAACAGTGAATATGGCGTATGTATAGTGCTTTTACGAAAGTGCCTTCTCGCTGGAACGGTCAGATCGCGGTAACCGCGCCGCCATTTTTACAGCCAATAGGACATTTCGGCACTGTCGTTTGGGCGCGAGCCATTCTGGCGCAGGGGCATTTAGTCCCAGGCCGTTTGGGTGCAGATCATTTGGAGGCAGGCCGTTTGACCCCAGGGATGTTTGGGTGCAGGGACGTTTGGGCACAGACGTTTGGGCGCAGGGACGTTGCAAACTCAAGTCGACTAGTAACGATGCTGTTATGATTTCGAAAATCCCTGCGCCAAAATGTTCCCACGTCTTAACGGCCTGGGCCCAAACGGCTGGGGCCCTAACATTCCGGCGCTATAACGGATCGCGCCCAATCGCCCGCGCCGAAATGTCTTAGACCCATCTTTGCAAGCTGGAAGTTTGTCACGGGGAATGCTACAAAACGTAAACATTGCTATGCGATTCGCCGACAACCGATGAAGAATAACTAAAGAAAGGCTTGAAGGAAGATAGTTAATAACACAGTGAGAAGTATATAACCTGCTTGGGAGACATTCAGAAGCATTACAGCCGCATAAAAACCATTCAGAAAGATACATAAATAGAAAGAAATGCCAAGGAACACCCAGGATGGAAAACAAGAGGAAAACTATGAGTTATCTTAAAATAAAGAAATGTGAAGGAAAGGAGAGAGAAGCTAAATATACTAACGTGTTACTAGCAAACTGCAAAATAATTAAATCTTCAGTGAACTCTTCACGAGTTTCAGACGAGAACGGGACTTAAGACATCGAAGTTTCGCTGGACATATTCATCAATATCGTCAGTGTATTCGTTCTAGGATTAGATTCCGTTGTATTCAAGTATTTCATCAGTTTACCTGTGACTAGCTGTTGATTGGTCATATTTTTCTACGCAAAAAAGTGAATTTTTCCTCTCCGACTTAATTATTTAGATATCCCTCTCTTCCGAGCTTGGCTGAGCGTGTACCTTGCTTCTGTTCTAGTGTAGGCGGTAACCTTCAGGGTCCGTCGAGGGTCAATTAAGGGAACGACACTTCTTCGGAAAAAAAAGGCGTTTATTCTTCCCTTATTCACAATTACCACGTTTACAACCTCATCTCCCACTCGCCTTCTCAAGACTGCCGCTCATCCGCTTCTTCTTCTTCCTCGTGACCCAGAAACCATGGCTTGGCGTCCCCATGTGACCATCCTGTGTACATCTCATTGGTCATTAACTGCATATTGCCAAAGGCTCCAAGACCCCTATCTAAATGAAGCCCAGTGAGCTCAGCAATATTAAAAACTAGATAACAGCTTCCATTGATGAGCACCCACACCTTGACCCGAGGAACCCACTGAGCTCATTTCACTAATATAAATGAACTCATGTCATTCCTTCCTTGGGGAGCAAATTAGCAGATAATTCTAATGGAATGGCTCAGCCTAGCCATTGTCTCAGGTCACTCAGAAGTTTCACTTACACTAGTCTTATTCTCTCCACAGAGATTCTGCCGGAGTTGAGGATCTCACTTCTCTTGGAGTTGAAGTTGCTTCTGACTTCTGCTGGAGTTGAAGATCTCACTGCTGGAGTTGAAGATGTCACTCGCCTACAAGGCACTAGATCTTTCAAAAAATCTTTAGGCTGATGAGTGCTAATGATGATGAATTCGATTCACAAATATTATACATCATAATTCACTTGAGTGGTCTGTTTAACAGTACTCTAATCCTAAAAGAAAATCAAAAAAGTACAATCTTTGTGTAGTAATATTATAGTGACGTACTTCAGCGAGAAATCCCGCCTGCCTAAATATTTCGAAAGCTCAATAGTCTTCAGTCCACACCATCCGACCACGAGAGAAATCCTTCCTCGCCATCAACCATGCATTTTCTTCTCGCCCCATTATCCTAGCCAATCCTCCCAACCGACAGCCTTTTCGGCTCTCTTTTCAAGGACGCTCTCGCTGCCTGTGGTACGGGCAGAGGGGGCGGTTGGGCCGTTTGGGAGAGCGGCAATCATTTCGTTGGCTTCTTCCATCTCACAGACCCACCTCTCTTCCTCCTAAGAAAGGCGGAGGGACGGACTCCTGGAGCCAAACACCTTCCGAGTCGCTACCCCTTCCCCCATCTTCCTCCCTCTCTCTCTCGACCACATCCTCATCCCCCATCATCTTCCCTTCCAATTCTCCCTCCCCTTCCTGCCTGTCTGCCCTCCAAAAGAACCATTTCCATCCAACCGAAAGCACAACCACCCCAAGCCACCAAAGGTAGTACTACCAAATCAAAACATCTATACCCCACACAGAATCATCACCCATTCCCTGCCCCTCCCCTTCCTTACAAACACTCTCACTCCGTCTACCTCATCGTCACTCTCCGTCCAGATCCTCTCCACGCTACGCAACTTTCTCCCCTTCCTCCTTCCCCGCACGATCGCGTAACCGTCTCTTCCTCCTCCTCTCTCTCTCTCAAGTCACCTTAATCGTTCCCGCATTCCATCCTTGCTCCTCTCCTCAGCCTCCAACCAAGAAAGCAAGAAAAAAAGCCAGTCTCCTATGCCTACCTTCTGGATCTCTCCACTTAGTTGTGGAGTGGCACATCGGACACGAGTCCCGCGCGTGGGGGCTCCACTGGACGATGCGGGCCCAAAAGAGTGGGTAGACCCATTTAAAGGACCCCGTCTCTCTCTCTTCCCAGTTTGTTTACCCTTTTGTTTGTCCTCAAGGCGGCACCAAAAAGTGAAAGTAAGGGGGGAAGGAGTGAGGGTGCACTCACTTTTACACGTCAGAGCATCCTCGAGTGTGAGCTCAGCAAGAACAAGGAGCCGGAAAGAGATGAGGAAACCTAGAAACCGAGGTTTTTGGCTTCGTTTTCTGCCTAAAATATGATTATAAGAATGAAGTCTTTCTCCAGGACTTGCAGGTCCTTTGGAACGGTGAGTGGGCACCAGAGCTCGAGTGTAGACGTTCAATATTAATAGAATTGTACGATATGTACATTACATACATACAGCGTGAGCAGATATACCTCCTAAAATACCGGACGTAATTGATTGATTACAACTAGGACGACAATAACATACCAAAAGTGAAGAATAATATGCAAAAACAGTTACGCTATATTCGTTTGTGATTTTGCCAAAAATGTTCCAATGAATATGATAGTATAAACATTTTGAACCTAAGGACATTTTTAGTCCAGTAATCTGGTTAAAGAACGTGTAAACTGTGGTTTTCTTTTGAAAATGTTGACGATAAAAACTAGATAGCATGATTTCCTGACATTTCTCTATTTTTTTGAGATTCAATTTTCCCATTGCTCCGAGTTACGACATCCTCACAACTTGAAAGATAGTCAAGGATTTACTTTCAGTTTCCATTACATCATTGAATTCGTGTCTGCTCAGTTATCAGTTATTGCAAATGCCTGGAATATTCATGGATGAATGAGAAATGGGAGAAGGACATGTTCATGGGCAAAATTTTAAGAGATAATAGGGATTTGCAATCACCGACGGATGTTAAATTTTACCCAAGCGTCGGGAAATTCCCCCATCAAGCATGCATGGACCATTGAAAAATCTGACCAGAACAGAATAAAATCCTTCGAAACCTGGTGCTGGAGGAGGATGCTGAAGATTAAATGGACGGACAAAACAAGAAATTATGAAGGGTACAGAAGAGTAGAAGAGGAAAGGACCATATGGAACACCATAGTGAAAATAAGAATCAGATGGACTGGACACATCCTGAGGCGTAGTCGGTTTGTAAGGAACATAACTGGAGGTAAAACAGAGAGAAAATTCCTAAGAGGAAGACCCAGAAATAAGTTCATGGACCAATAATGGGAAAGCACATAAGAAAAGCTACCAGGAAGTAAGAGAACTAACATTAGATAGGAAGGGTGGAGGGCTGCAGTCAACCAATCTTAGGATTGAACGACCAATTATGATGATGCGAACCTAATGAGAACTTCTGATGAGCTTGTAAACGTTTAGAAAAATATTAATTATAATGAAACGTTTAGAAACAATTAAATATAGTCTCGGAGTCGATGAGAAATAAGCCTCTATCTCGCCTCAAAAGAGATCTTCACTTTAAAGCAAGGCCTTCCCAAAATATCTGGAGGTCACACAGTAGTGAGTGGCCCCATCAGTCACGGGGAAGAAGAATTCAAGCCCACCAAGTTTTAGTTGTGTCCGCATTTTTATCTTCATGCATATTCATTAGTAGAGGCGATGGAATTTCCTCTCCCGTCAGGTGAAGGGGACAGAGTATTTAAATTCCAAAGGTTTTCATTTGAATAAAAGGGAGTCGCTTCAATAAAATGGTGAAAGAACTGGCACATAAATAAAATTTGATACTAACTCTGGAGGGAAGTTGGCAGAAAAATGTTCTATTTCTGGTTCGAGATTATAAACCAAATTAATATGCATAACTTCTCGAATGGGTTCAAAAGCTATTATTGAGACCAAAAAGTTAGGGAACGAGGGTTTCAATTAAGTTTAAGGTTCAGAGTACGTTACCGACTAATTAAAAATATAAGTTCCTCACTGAGATTGGAGCATAATATCTCCTTGAGGCTTGCCCTTAAAGCTTTACCTCATTTTACATTTTCATATCCTTTCATTTTAAACGAAAAAATATGCTAACGTATTTTAATAACTGGTATGATATCGTGAGCCTATCAAAAAGTCCTTGAAGAATCAAAGCATATGCATAAACACCTTCAACACCGAGGAACGATAACATAACGTCTACTCTTGTAGACCCTCGACCAAGAATTTGGCAAGTGATACAATCATCAGTGTACAGATTCAAAAATCTCACTGCAAAAACTGTACTCTGATAATCGCATAACCCGCCGATACCTTGGTAGGTGATCATTGAAAGAGTGAAAATTTTACCGAGGTCACTGTCTAGAAGATGGATTTCTATCTTTTCAACAAAATTAAGTTAACTCTCTTAAATTAGCAAGCTGATGCAAATTTGGACAAAACATTTATTGCACATGTAAAATTCACAGCAAGTCATGTAATACACGTTACAGGTGCGAAATTCCACAGAGGAAAAATCATCGGGTGGCTAATTAAAGGCATTACTGTGGTTCGTCCCAGTATTCTCAAAATTCGACACCATACAGATTAAACACCGCGACTATTGCTCAACATGATCACAATTATCGATGAAACATCGATACTCATCACAATATAAATTGTCAAAGGTTTGGTGTATTGAGGGTGGATGTATTCACTCTTTCCGAATACGGCTCGCGCGTCTTGCTCCAAATGAATTGGAACGACGAAGCCGCTTGTGCTATAAGCATCGTATATAAAAGGTCTTACATTCCACATCCAATGAAGTGAATTCATCTCCAACTCCCGAAAATTGAAATGAAAATAAACGCAAATTATTTTTGCTTGTTAATGCATGCGTGTAAAAAAGGCGGAAATTGCAATGGTCATGTAAGTATAAGAAATCAAAGGAATTTACGAAATAATTTCTCATACTATAGTGAATAAAATCTCTAAAATCGATCAATGAAATCGTTTTTAATAAGCATTTAACAAGTGATCTTTGCGTGAGACATCGTTAAGTCTTCATAAGTCGTTCCAATACTACAGAGAAATGGCATCCGTAAGTTAGTGTGATCATCGAATAGTAGTCTAGGGCCTACACGACAAAAAATCGAAAAACGTTGCATTCGATGACAAGAAGGTTTCCATTGGTACACATGGACTTTGGACCAATTAGATCATATAGATAGGTGATACGTTTACTTCCACTCGGGCGTAAGCTTATTATTACTAATCCACCAGTTTTAGTAAGTTTAAATCGAAGATAGTAAAAATCCTCTAGATTTTTACAAGCGCAGGCCCCAATCTCCATGCACTATCACTTTCGTCATCTCAGAATACGTCGCACCTCTAGTCATTCTATCCATAAAGCACATTCCCTCTCATTTCCTTTCCGCTTACTTTTAAATTAAAGACTGCGGCAACCACTTTCCTCTCATTAGCTCTTCCAACAGACTACTCTGTCTTATTCTAACCCCTCCTTAATATCATCTCCTCACCATTATTTCGTTTCCTTCCTCGTTTGACCATTTTCCCGTCAACCACACCTCCATTCTCCTCAACGCACGCATCTAAAACGCCTCTTCTTGTCCACATTTCTCGGAATATCGATATCCGTAAGATACCACAAATATGACTTTGCCACTGGAATAGTGTATTGAGTTATTGCGTTAGAATAATATTCTTATCCCAATGGCGCAGGCGCCCGGTCCCACGTACCGGCAATATAATCCTTGTGGTACAGGCAGGCGAAGTGTTAATTTTCGCAGTTCTTCCTATTTTCACTGCTCCTCCAATATACGAGCCAAAAAATAACCTCGTTTACGATTATTGCCACTTATATCTACTTTCGGTCTATCATACCGTAGTCACTACTCCTGTCTTCAAATGCTTCTCATTTTGTGGGGCTATGTAAAGTATACAATGCTAAAATTGCGGATAAGTAATCCTTACACATTATGAAAGTGAATTTTTTTATACCAACACCTTTTAACAGCAATTTTGCACTGATGAAGAAAAATAAAGCCATATTCTATCTAAATCTATATAAATCTATATAAAGCTATATTTTACAATATAATCTAGTTTGAATAAAAGGTTAAGTATCTTTTCTTTTTGCCGTGAAAATTTTGAGTGAATATTTTCAAATTCACGTTTTAATATTGCTATTCAGAGATTGTTTAAAAAAAATATTTTCTATGATATAGTTCTCTTCATAACTACAAGTTCTTATGTCCAGGAGACCAACGTTGCCACTCATGTCCCATAAATTCACGTCATTACCGTAGGTTTACTTAATGGAGATTTTGGTGTAGTATTTTAAAATCTCAAATCGGATGACGCATCTCCCAGAACGTCAAACGAAAACCTTTCATACAGGGGTTTCATTTCTTCGGGGGAGAGGCTCGCGATAAAAACGCTTCCAATATTCTATCCATTCTTTGGAAAAAAAATCATTCACAATCTCTACGCATTCCTTCCACCCAAAGCCAAAAAAAAAAAATCTTCCCGATGCTCTCATACAAGCATCCTTTCATGGCAACCGCCTTTCCAGCACCTTATTTCCCCTTCGCCGCGCCCAAGGCCTGCAACCCACCCCCAGGAGGCGAAAACCTTACCTCTCTCTCCTTCAGACCCCAGCAACTTTGCGACCCACCTTACAACAGTGGCCACGCCTCCCCTCCCCCTCCCCCAACTATCTCCCATCCACCCACTTCTACACCCCCAACACACCCCTTTCTTCGTGGCCCCACCCTCACCGTGAATACAATGTCTAGCAGAATTTGAAGTTTGTGGAGGGACTTCTTCTTTTTTCTCTCCCCCTCACCCAATTCGCTGCCCCCCCCCCCAGCCCCGACATCTCATCGGAATATCTCTTTCCATGTTGCAAGTTGAAGAAGAAGGGAGAATGAACGTGTAGAGAGACAGCGGTGGAGAGGGAAGAAGAGAGTGTATCTTTCTTTTCACTCGGCCGAAATTTTCTTGGTTGTTCGTTGAGGGGGGGTAGTTGAGGGAGGGAGGCTGAAATGTAAGAAGAAGAAGGAGAAGAAATGAATGAGGGGGGAGAGACAGAGAGAAAGAGACGGAAGGAAAGGGGGTAAAAAGAGAAGAGACGAGACCGCAGCCGGTCGGTGCATAATTCCTTCATATTTTTTCCCACACCGCGCGAGCGTTTGTATACTTCGCTCCAAGGAGCAAATTGGAATAGCAAATGGTTGATTGCGGAATGAAAAGGGGTGCGTGGTGGGGACCGGGCAGGAGGGATGTGAAAAAAAATTGAAGGGTGGAGAAGATCGCGAGTCATATTCTCCTCTCGCTACACTAGAGCCTCAACCACCATTCCACCCGCCCACGCACACGTACAAAGATATACACCATTTTTTTCGGAATTTTTTTTCTTGGTTCCTCCTATTTCACGTATAATTTGAATGGCGGATGCTTTCTCGAGGTTTTATTTTTTCGCTTCGAAGAATTGAATCCCGGGGCGTGGGCATAAAGCTGTGTATGTCCCTTTGCTCTCGAAAAGAAGAGACTCGTGCATTTTTTCCTAATTTCTGCTCCGTTGTCCCCGCTGAGCAACAATGGCGAGAAATTAACGACTGAATTCTGAGGTTCTCCCTTTTGTTGTTATATTTCTGTCTGCCGTTGAATGGTAATAAAAGCACAGACACGCCAAAAGGTTTGAAATGTCATTTGAATTGGTTCTTTTCATGGGACAAAAGACTAGCGGCACTCAGATTTAGAAGTTAATGGAGATAGCAGGAAACAGAATCGTACGTTTGCTGGGAATACTTTCAAACCTCTGTTAGATTTAACGGTGAATTCATGGTAAAATCATTTTACTCAGTTTTCTTTACAATAGGGTTCGTTGTCCCCAATAATCCGTTTGGAAACTAGTCAATCAATGTTTGTTTATCAACGGCATTGCCAAGGCCAGAATCTCAAAAGTTCAAGTCCGAGACTGAAACCCGCCGAGGATCGAGTTAAAAACGAAATTTTTACCTCAATGACAAACTCTTCTTCTTTCCATTTTCATCAACGGGAAACACTATCATTTTATAGGGGCAGAATGAAAGCTCTTACCCACAAGTTAAAGTAGCAAACCAACAGCACAACTTATGCACAGAATATCCTAGCCAATTTTCAGTTTTCCACAGGATTTCAATATGACTCTTTCAGTTGAAACGCTTTGCAGTATTAAAATCCTGAGGCAGAATACAAATTGTGAGTGATTTAATATAGTTACCTTACACCATATAAAACCTGAACCTGTTTAGTATGAAGAACATAACCTTCGACCTAACGCATATTTATCTACCACACACGTTATCTACTACACACGAGGATACTTTCTAAACACTCTCGCCGGCAAATCTTCCATGAACAAAATTGAACATACCTGTGTGCCAACATCCCATCAGTCACTAATGGGGTGCGCCCAGTAAAAAAGAGTTTGATTGTTGGTAAGAGCGTGGTAAAGCTAGAGCCTTCTAATGTGTTCAGTGAAGCTGGCTCGGTTTTCATACTTTCTCCTTTACTTCTCTATCCTTGCATGCCGTTTTAGCTTAGTTCGCATTCACGTACCTATTCCTTCATACTCGCTCTCCACTACATATTCCTTCTCTAATGAGTTGTCTTCCACCTATTCAACCAGGACTTTCTTTTTCTGCCCATTTCTCTCACAAATTCTCTCCCGTATATGCTTAGTTATTCGGCCCTCATCCACTCTCTCGACATGCCCAGGCCAGCGATACATGCTCCTTTCATACATGTCCATTGCCAGAGAAATCATTCCATATTCTTTCATCACCCAGTCATTTTTACACCTCTCCCTTCTGCTTTCAACCCGAATACTTCCCCAATATCTCGATGCATACTCATTGCATTTAGTTAACAAATACCTATGTTTATTCTGCCACACTCAACCTTCGCTGCCATAGAATAAAGATGGAATAAGTTTAAGCGATAAAAGTTTTGTGTCTTTCGAAAAATTTTCAGTTCTTGATATAGTTAACACACTGTCAATGACTTCCGTTTCAGTGTAAGCTCGAACGAGCTTGAATAGCTGGAAATTAGAAGTATCCCTTCCCTGTATCGGAGAGTAAAGCCGAAGGTTGGCGCCCTAAATCCATTCCTCGATTTAAATTGTGGGTATTCAAGCTGAAAAGGTTTTATACAGAAAAAATATGTGACTTTCTGCTCCGGATGTGAGCAATCAACGTATTGTTTTCAGTCCCTATTTTTTTAGACGCAGCCATAAAACTCGACCGACGCTACTTGGCCATTAAATAATGGACAAATATCTTTTGAGGCACAAGAGCTTCTTTCTTAAAGGCATGAGAAAACGAGCAAGTATTAATGATACAAAAAAATATCTATTTCAAAGTTTGGGAGCCTGAAACTGAAACTGATAAAATTATAGACGGCAAAGAACCAGTTCTTCTCCCTCAGGTACGTCATCCGCTTTCTTGAACTCATGAGACAAAACATCGATACGAAGAACTTCGGGACCTCCGTCACATCTCTCCCAATTTACAAGGCAGTCCACGGAAAGAGCGAATTTTGTGTCCGCAGATTTCTTTAACTTTTAACCCTTATGTGCATGGGTGAATTCTCCAATTATCAACCCATTACATTGGACGATATAAAATACAGCTAATCGTCAAAAATGAGAAAGCCTCGTCAGAAAAGTCAGTCACGACGTACATATGAGTCGTACTGAGTCCTAAGGTTTGATGAAAAAAAAACTGGAGAAACTTTATACGGACTGCCCCAAAAATAGTGTGTATGTTAGAGTTTATAATTAACCCGACAATTTTCGCCTATATACAATGACTATCTGTATACACTCTTCTGTTTTGCCAAAAAATGTAAGTTATATACTCATTTTTCATCAGTCGAGTACCGTTTCAATTCATCCATACTTCAACCCTAAAATTGCGAGTGTAATGTTGAATATGTTATCAGGGAACCCTTAACCCTGGCCTTTTTCATCTGACCTCTAGCTTTGTAGCCAATAATTAACATTTCCGCCCTAAAAAATTTCTGCTCTGAGAATAATAAGTTATGAGATGGATGTCCACGATAGAGAAATATACATAAGATAATATATAGCGATATTTCCGCTCAGCTATAGCAAACCCAGGAAATGTTTTTCTGCAAGCATCTCATGATACCTAAACATATCTATGTCTTTTTTGCACCAAAAAATCAGGTTATATTATGGTAGGTGTTGTATGGTAGGTATGATTCAGGTGTGAGAAAGATTGTAATAGCATGAACTGCCGTAGGTAAAAATGTAACAGAGGGCAATTCACGCTAAGCAAAAGTGTGAACGCCATTTAAATACACCACTTCTACACATGTTTCCCGATGTGATGGTTAGTTTTTCGCAACAAACGCCAAATAACGTATGAATATCAGACGCACGCGATGAAAATTTTAACTGGAATGATAACCTTCTGCAAGTGAATGGCAATGCACGGGTGAAAACAGTAAAATAATTCGGAGAAGCACTTACGCAAAAATGCAATGCCCTCACTCGAATGTCCATCCAATTAGCAATAATGACAATTTGCGTTTATTTGGTCATGGAATTCGTCAAAATATGTTTTTATAAACCTCTATATGAAATTATTGGCACATTGTCCTCTGCAGGCTTAAAATGCATACACTGTCAACGCTAATTTGTCATTTTTTATCGCGTACGACACGCCCATGAATAGATGTTCAATTATTCAAGCAGACGGTACTAGTTTTTGTGGAGCGAGATTTTTTAATTAAACAAGTAGAGGAATCAATTTTCACACACCCTTCAAATTCCCCATTACAACCTTTGCGTTGAGGCAAAATAGGTGATTAAAATCTATATTTAATTGTGAAAATTGATGTAATCCAAAGCTCGAGCTTTTTTTAATAATTGATTCTACGATAATGTGAACGAACAATAAAAATATTCTACGTCATTTGCTTTTTTTGCGTAAGCTACAAAACTGTCGTTTTTCATTCCATTAAATTTTCTCTTTTCGAAGGTAACTCATTAAATTGCCTGTAAAGTGCCAATTAAAATTCCCATGAATCATCGACAACAGCGCACGCACAAATGCATTCTTCATTCACCGCATTCCTTTTTTGTATGTAGACACACAAACCGATGCGGAGTATGAAATGCCTACTAGCACGGCCAGTTTTAGATTATTAATAACGCGTCCAACGCTATCGAAAGGCGAAACTGCGCAATTATTTACTCCGTTTATGGTCGCTCGCGCCTTCGTTTATTTACCGCAATATTTGAGGGGCACGTTCTCATCGCGGGAAGCATTGCATAGGCATTCCTAAATGGTTGCATGGCAGCTTCGAGATGGTTGCTTGCGTCACAGGGAATGAATAGCCGGATGTTCGCCAGTTTGAAAAAATTACTAAGTTCATGTTTGCATCTCAGCCTGTGTAGGACAAGCACCTTAGTATAGAGGTGGATTTCAAACACTGCCAGCAGAAATCAAAATTCTTCTTGTCACTGTTTTATTAGCCGTCAAGACATTAAAATTTGTTTTTAATGGATCATAAAAATGAGAGTAAATTTGATTAAAAAGGCATTGAAAATGAGAACACGTACCACAATGATTATTTGTGGGATTGAAAAAAGGATGCATACCTCAATGTTAATAATCCAGTGGTATTGTATTAAATGACTGTAATTTATTCACAACTATCAATACACAGTTCAATTACTTAGGGGTTGTGTATAAACTACGTTACCAACTGGGGGATGGGGGTCGCCTTAAAGCCTACAGTGGGTAACGAAGGGGATGGGAGTATTCACTCAAGGTAACGTAGCTGTTACAATACATCCCTCTCAAGAGACTTCCAGTCAAATAACTATAATCCAAGTTATTGGCTCATGGAGGAATAAGGGAACATTTTTTATTGAGGATCGTCATAAATTCTAGTTTTTTTTTATTTTCATGTGATTCATGGTTGATTTTAAAAAATTATAAATGAATATTGTCCAATTGAAATTAGATAGTTCTATCATATCTAGTTGGGCTACTTTATTTGTCTCTTTTCAATCTATCCCTAAAAATAAACTCAATAATGGAGAAAATATTTTTGAATTGAAATTTTCATTTGTAGAGACGCCGTTACATGTCATGAGGGGGAGGGGTTGGCAACAATACTGCGGTTGACAATGAAGGGGGTGGAGGGAGTGAAAAAATCACCGAAAATGGTAACGTAGTTTATGCACGATCCCTTAGTGCAGCATTACTGGCTCAATTTAGAGACAGGTGAAAAATACAAAACGCATTGTTAAGAATACAATAGGTACACAATCATTTATTATGAACTCCTGAAATCAGATGTTGTGACAAAATTTTTCTCGTGACTGGTTTATCAGCCTTCAAGAAATTAAATTAGATTAATATGGATGTATAACAACGTATCACAATGGCTACTGTAGATGAAAAATTCATGTCACGATGTTATTTATCCATTGGCGCTTGATTCGATAGTTGTGATGCATCTACATTATTCTACGCAAATATGTTTAGGTGGCAGTTAATGCAGCATTAGTGGCACAATTTAGACGCCCGTGTACATTTAATAATGCACCGCCATGTAAAAAATAAACTATCATTAAGTATGTAACTAAGGGGTCGATTTGATGGGTGCGATGAGAACTCGGCTCGAGGTTGGCTCAATGTAGAGTGAAACTCACACTAATAATTGGGAAGCAGTTGCTTTCCCAACGTCAAAGAAGTTTTCTCGTTAATATTTGGCTCTCATAATCGTCCGAATAACATTGGACTCATATAGTTTCGGTAAGAGCCATCTAATGGATTTAACCTCAGGACTGTCAAACCAATGATGGAACAATTCATACACACATGTACCAATAAAGTACGATCGCGACATATTCTCCCAAGCAGAAATAGATATTGCCTATACACGGTAGTTTCAAGATCAAGAGAAAATCAAAAAAAAAAATGAAGGCATCAGCTCTAAACGGTTGCCAAGAAGTACTTAATATTTAATATTTGATGATCAAAATATAAATTGTCCACAAAAGCAATAAAAAATCATGCTTCAAGAATGTTCATTAATTCTCATTGTAAAGAGACAGAGTAAGATGAATGATATTTTTAGGATATATTACTGAGGAAAAAGATCTCCTATGACGGGCTGTTGTTGAAGTAGTATGACGAAAAAGTTATACTTTGACCATGTTGGCTAACTAGCCGTTGACGGCTCCGTCAACTTTAGGTCATCGATATGGACTGATGAATCATGATGTCACGAATAATCTGTTACCAAGGTATTCTTTTCCAAATGCGATGTCGATGGGAGCTTACCACACAATTTGTTAAAGTTAAGCCCACATCCGAACAAATCAGAACGAACGACGCAGAATGGAACGATGTTTTCTGGCAAACCACAAGGTCACCCGTCATAATATAGAATTATGTGCGTATATACAAAACATATGCGGCACAGTATTAAAGGAAATAGGTTTTTTTAAGCGTATAATAGGAAGGTCCTCGGATGAAAAAGCCAAAGAAAGATGCTACTACGCTCTGGTTAGGCCACACCTCGAATACGTCGAGAGGATTTGGGATCCTGGTCATAAAGATTTAACCAAAAAGAGGTACCAATAACAAACACTTATTACAGATCAGGTTAACATGATCCCTGGCCTGGTTGATGTTGGACCCTGATCATAAAAATTTAACCAAAAATATAAATTAAACATAAATAAAAGCTTCACGCTTCGTTAAAACCTACTACGAGTGAATATATAGTGTCTCACAAATTTTAGAGGGATTAAGGTGGGAGCCCCTAGAGACTCGGAGGCTACACGCTATGCATAGCTTGCTTGAGGAATTCAGAACTGGTGTGTTTCAGAGTGACACAGGGAATAAAATAATGACACCTCACTACATCTCTAGGTCTGCCAGAAGTGATAAAATAAGAGAGAGATACTCTGCCGAACAGATAGATACAAAAACTCGTTCTTTCCGCGCATTATGAGCGACCACAATACAAACTGAGCTCCACTAAATGCACTCCCATAATACACTTCAACATTTCACCTACCAAAACCGTAAATCTTTACACCCTGCCACAACCCCATGTGGCAGCTCGCAGGGTAGTATATATATGTAGATGTAAATATTTGGTGGCATCCTGATGACGGCCGGAAGGCTTTTATAAAGTCGTCGAATTTGTTCAAAATAAGTATTTGAAAAGCTTTTGACCTTTTCCTATAGGCCTTTTACCACAGTATAATTAGCAATTTTTACAATATGCACATTTATCTTATATTTACACACATACGGCATGAGACTGTGTTGGTTATTTCTTTACAGTTGAAGAGATACGGACAGCGCGGAGTTTTAAATTACAGCTGATTATTTTTGACATCTCAGAGTAACATTATGGACGTTAGAGAGGAAAGATCTCGCACAGGAACTGAGTAAGATTCGTATGAAACTTCCATTCTGAGCCCACGTCGACGGTCGTCAGACACTGAATCAAACTTCAGTGTGCTCGGCATTATTCAAGATTTTCCAATCCCTTCTCCATTCAGGTATTATTTAGCATTAGGCTGGAAAATAGGGTACCGGCAAACGAGGACTGAAAACGCAAAACTCAGTTGAACAAGAAGAATCTATTCAAGACGACGGTAAGTGAAGACTTCAAATTTCCTGGTTTTTTGTCATTGGTAGATATATATTTTCATTAGCAGCGTCTGTAGGGATTTGATAGGATAAACAAATTTGAATATTCTCTTGAATTGACTAAAATAAGTCGAAATAGTGAAAAAAAACCTCGAATTCGACTCATTCAAAACGGCCGCATGGTCTCTGTAAATGTAAATGAGTGACGTTTATTTGGATTAATACAATCATTTTCGAAGATTTTTTATAATCCAATGTTTTTAAATCCAATTTTTTCCTCGTGAACGTATTATGTGAAAGTGAAACCTCAAAGAATTCAGCTAACATAGCCGCATCAGTTTGAATGGTGAACAGAACAAACCGCGAATGTATAATGAATTCCTGAGATTTACGGAAGCCTATTTCCCCTATCAAATATTTAAAATGAAGAGAAATTAAACATTTCAAAGGTCATTGATACTGGTACGTACATACATCATGAACAACAATGGTAGAGTATTAGTAAACAACTGTAGTAAACAGTAGAAAACGACATATGGACTTAGATTCATAAATGATTTTTATTTTCCATTATTTTGGAGCTGTGGCTTAATACTTTCGTTCTAAATTTCATTATACATTTATTTTGATCTAAATTTATTGTTACGGGCATTAAAATGGTGATATTTTATGTTCTATTGACTGCATTCTCATTTGAATCACCGCATAACCTCACTCTTACCAGAGTGATGTCGCCACAATCGACGAAGTTCTTCGTTTTGTTTACGTGCAGAATTCTAGGCAAGACTTTCTAGCGTGGAGTCAAAAATCCATATGTATATTCATGCTACTTCTCTAGCCCTCTTGCGCCTAATTAAAGCGCTGGTGGAGAATGAGGTCCAACGAAGATGGTGGACATGCCTCAGCTTTTAGCATTGCAAAAATTGCAAGGAAAAAGTAAAATTTTAGAACATACCCCATCCATAATTTCCCGTTCCTTCACCCACACATGACATTTTCACCCATTCAATAGGATCACGAGAATGAAATACGTAACCATTCCTTATTCATCCCACACCGCACCATCATAAATCCTCAACGAATAAGGAAAGGCTGTTGCACGACTTCCGCCAATAAGGGACCGATCGAAGTCCCACCCCAGGATAAACACCCTGGGTGGTTATTCCATAATCTTCCCTATGCCACCACCTGCCTGTAGGCAATCGACGGTTATCTCCAATTCCTTCCCACCACTGAATTTGCCAATCTCTCACTTTACCTCTCACACCCCACCCGCGAAGCCCCCGAAACGCCCTTTTGCTCCACGTACTACATACACTGTAAAATATTTCACCCAAGTTTGCGGAAATTCAGCAAGGTTTCCTGAACTGAAGTTGTACCAACTTTTAAGTAAATCTGGAAAGTTCAAAGTTTTAAGCAAGAATAACTTTCTGAAATTTATCAAATTTTCGTAAAAATCAAAAGACTGTAAGTATTGACTGAAAATTATTATCCTAAATTCCGGATATGGTTATGCTCACAATAAAAAGGCTACAACATAACTTCCAAACATATTTTTGAAAAGCTAAAAAATATGACATTCAGCTATAATTATGACTTTAATGGCAAATGGAAAAAAGTGCTGGAATAATTACATATCAAGACAAAAAAATAATTCTCTTGTACTTAGGTTCAAGAGTTGTTAAAAAAAACAATGACCAAGAACACATTTACCCAAAGACTTATTGATTTTAAAATATGGAGTGAATTAACTGACAAAAATGGTTAATAATTTAAGGTAACTGTATCCAGCGAGACGTAGTGGAAGGGTTTCATGATATCATTTTATCCAGAATTTTTGACACAAAAATGCTTATGCCTAGGACTAATTTCAATACAGGCATTTTGATGAATTTCAGCAAGAGTTTTTTCACTGAGAAAGTCTGGAAAGTTTTCAGCAAGTTGGCAAGTTCTGTATGAACTGAAAATTTCTAGATTCATCAGTGTACGCGTTTCCAGCTTAAAACGCCCCAAAATGGGGGACATTGTATAGGTAATAGCGTGGATAATCCCGGTATCCTTAATATTCCTATAAAATCCTTCAACTATAACCTTAACCAACAAAAAACTCGCCCGTCGAGGAAAGTAGCATTTAAATAATCATGTCACGGAACCCTTACCCCTTCAATTCTCCGATTTATTCCCACATCCTCTCCTCTCTCCATTCCTCAAGCACCCATACCGATTTTAGACAACGAAATCTCATTTAATTTCTCCAGCTCCAAAACAAACACCCAAAAATGGGAATCCGCAATTTCTCAATTGGGAGCATGATTATAAGTTAATGCTTGACGTCGAAGTAAAGGATTTCTGCCCTTATATTAACAGTATCTCGCCAAGTGTCTCGTTGACCATCACACCTTTAAAATGTTTTATTTTCACCCTTTCGGCAGGCACTATGCGTTTCGAGAGAGCATCAGAAGAGTCTACTATTCAGAATAATATTTCATAGAGGAAAGTAATGCTGAAAGGTCTTTGAAAATATATCCACAGCGGAGTTATTACTTGAGACTCTACGATGGAAAGACACCATCTACTGAGGAAAATTGTAAACGCCGGAACGATGATACTGCCATTGGGCGAGCCGTGCTTTTATTTGTGTTTATTGTAGAGAGTATTTTTTATTGAAACGTTAAATGTTTAATTTTACAGATACACTTCTTGATGTGAATGAATAGCTGTGCTTTTAATTTAGATAGATGCGCGTAAGTCGTGCAAGTCATATAGTCCTGGAAATCAACCATAAAACATATCTAGCGTCGAATGGAAAAACCATAGAAATTCCTTAGTTCGTATTTTTTAATAACTTTAAATGAGGCATTTTGAAATTTACTGATAATTAGTTAATTCCAATAAATGTTTGATAGCGTGAATTATATTTTAAAGTGTCAATTATTGGGACTATGAATGCATATGAGGATATTTCCCTCACTATAACGGCAAGCAATTATGGAGTACCATCCTGAGACTGTAACTCCATTCACGATTTGCTTTACAAATTTTCACCAAAACTTTGATACCTGACTAATTTTACATAAGCTTTGATCCTGTTTGCATGTTAAAAAATACTCCCAGGAATAAAGTAAAAAAATGAAATTGCCAAAAATAATTTGAATATGGGAGAAAATACGAGGGGAATAGATGAAAATCAGGAAACCTAGAAAGCCCGACGCGCCCGATACTTTAAAAAAATATGAATAGTATTTTTTTTTGTATTATATATATAGTATTTTTTCGTACTGAAAAATGGCTACAAGTACATTCATTTCATCGCGACTGAATCTCGGATGAATAAATCGAACCAAAACCTACTGATCACGGAAATCTAAGCCAAAAGTACACTCATTGCTAAATAAAATTCATGGTTTTTCAGGTTCCATATAATTTTTTCATGTTTCTTGTCATAAAATATTCAAACAACTTATTTTCAAAATTTTATTATTAATAAAACAAATTTATTTGATACATACCTTCAAATTTCCACGTCCAAAATAAGTATTTCGACTTTTTCCCCATTGCAAGGATGGGAATAGTAATGAGAAGCACTCACATCTTCGACCTGAAGAAGCCTCCAGGATAGGAGGAGAAACGTTTCCAGAAAAACAACGACGTGGCTGAAGAAATTGGGACTAATACTTACTCGCAAGATAGGAGGTAGTAACGAGAGGCTTCGACCTAAAGACGCCTCCAGGATAGGAGGAGAAACGTTGCCAGTTGCCAGGAAAACAACGACCCGGCTGAAGAAATGGGACCAGTACCTACTCGCCACGGAAATCTAAGCCAAAAGTACTCTCGCTGCAAAATCAAATTCACGGTTTTTTTCAGGTGCAATACAATGTTTTCATGTTTCTTGCCAGAAATCATTCAAATAAGTTATTTTTCAAAATTTCATCATTAATAAAACAGATTTATTTGATACATATCTTCAAACTTCCGCATCAAAAATATACATAAAGTTTTTCCCCATCACAAGACAGGAGATAGTAACGAGAAGCTTCGGCCTGAGGACACCTCCATGATAGAAGGAGAAACGTTGCCAGGAAAGCAAAGATGCGGCTGAAGAATGGGACCGGAAGAAGAAATGGAACCAATACCTACTCGCTACGGAAACCTAAACCAAAATTATATACTTTCGTTGAAAAATCACATTCACATTTTTCTCAGGCGCAATATAATGTTTTCATGTTTCTTGCCAGAAAACGTTTTAAAAACTTATTTTTTCAAAATTCCATTATTAAAAAAACAAGTTTTTTGTGTATACATCTTCAAACTTCCACATCAAAAAAATATATATACAGGATTTTTCTCCACTGCAAGGCAGAGGATAGTAACGAGAAGCGCTCACTTCTTCGACATGAAGACGCCTCCAGGATAGGAGGGGAAACGTTTCCAGGAAAACAACAACGCGGCTGAAGAAATGGGACCAATACCCACTCGCCACGGAAACCTAAGCCAAAAGTACATTTGTACAGTTTTTTCAGGTGCAATACAATGTTTTCATGTTTCTTGCAAGAAAACATTCAAACAACGTATTTTTCAAAAGTTCATAATTAACAAAACAGGTTGATTTGATACATGTCTTCAAACTTCCAAGTCAAAAATATGTATTAAGACTTCTTCCCCATCGTAAGACAGAGGGTAGAAACGAGAAGAGGGGGTGGCGTGGGTAGGGTAGGGCGCTGGGTTGAGGAAAGGGCGTAGTTTCGCCAGTTTTGTGAGTAGGCGTACATTGGGTGTGCGCGCCACTTATTTTCAAACGTGGAAAGGGGGAGGGTGGGTTCGCGGGTTCGGGGAGTTACGTTGGGGAGGGGGTGGAACACCTACCCCACCCTCTCACCCACCCGGCAGGAGAGGTGCCGTTCTCAAGCGATTCATTAACGAGTGTCTTTGTTCTCCCAAGGCAGTCATTAACAATGGATTCTGCGAGGTATATGGAGGCATCAAAAGGAATTCCCTCTCCTCCAACTAGATTCCTACCCGCGCCCCCCACTTCGTCCACCCCACCTCCCTCTTTCCAAAGCCTACACTCATTTCCCTTCACTATACCCCACCCTTACCCCCATTTTCCTCCCATTTTCCATCTATTCCTCTCTCTCTCACTCTCTAATCCAACCCGGAGCGCTCCACCTGTTTCCCATCCCTTACCCTATTCCCCTCTCCCGGTAAAACTATCCCACTACCGCATGCACCTCGCGTATCTAAGGAGCCATTAGAACTGGCGTTAAGAGCGTTCCGTTCACGGTTGTTATTTTTTGCTCAGTTTTTTTTTTAAACGAGGACAAAAGAGAATAAAAGGGTACCACCCACGTCGCGTTTAGGGAAAAAAAAGATTAGTCGGTCGAGTTAAAACCAAAGCTGTTTGTTCCCATTATGCTCTTTCAAGGTATGTCGAGAGCGGAAACTCAGAGAAAGATCTGCCGGTTTCGATTGGTGAACTGTGCAGAAATATTTCAGTAATTATAACATTACCGTTTATAAGCCAAATCATTCAAAATACAATTAAAATTTAAAAGGCAGTAAAAAAAACAATTTAAATTCCTTGTCACAAAGGGATTTTGCACATCACAAGCGTTCATTATGACACTTCCAGTACACTTAGCATATCCACAAACTGATATTGCCTTCCTATATCCTTCTATATTGCACTATAAAAATTGATTCATGTCACACTAAAAAAAATTAACATGGTTATTTTATATTACTATCTTCATCATTTTGCGGGTAGCAACCAATCCTATATTCTCCTTTTCAAGTTAGCCTGTCTTTGTTAACTTGTTTTTTCAATATTATATTGAGTTATACAACTTAAATCCACTTAAGTGTGAGCATTGTATTGATACCCTCTCCCTCTTCGGGTAGTTGACATCACTTTTTATCTTAGCATTGCATCAAGCAATAGTTTGCTGCACGACAAAAAGCATACGTGTAGTTTTATTGGGTAAAATAATTCCATTTCCCCAATGTTTACCATTGGAAGGTCTTGTTTTAAAAATTCTTTCTTCTACTCATTTGAATGGCGCAGACATAGAAGACAATGCCAGACATTAAAGTAATAGGATTAAATCCATCTCCAAAGGGTTGATTTGGGTTTCAGGCTTTCCAACTTCAATATTGTATGTTCGGACAATAACCTGGGGTGCAATTATGTCTCTCCGTAGTGCGTGCGATAGCATTAACGCTATTTTTCAAATGCGTTCATGAGAGCAAAAATGGGATCGACATTTGCCAAATTTTGTTAGGTACTTAAAACCACTAATCTCCGCTGGTTGAATTAGAGTCAGTGTATTTCCAAACAGTGGCGTTGAATGAAGATAGAACTCAGCAAATTAGTAGCTCAAAATTATGCGTCGTTGGGTGAACCGTCCCCTTGACGACCGACAGTAATGTTGAAGACGAATCTCATGAGATTATTTTGGGGAATTAAGGTCCTTTACAAATCAATTGGGATTCTTAGATATCTTTTGCCATAAGGAAAGTATCTTTGAGCAACGGAAGATAAATTTCGGACGCTCCCAGGAAAAACAGGGACATAAATTGCAGTTGAATGAACTATAATCGTTCGGTTAATTGTGCAGTAGCATTATGTCGGTCTAGAGTACCCAATGTTTTACTAAGACTACTCGTAACTTTAATTTCTTATTTGGAATTTGGAGTAGTTTTTATCATAAGAGAAGCATTTTGGAGAATAGCACGCTGCTTAGATGGAGGCATAATATTTTGTTGGATGAAAAACTACCCAACAAATAGACAGACAGCGGAATTGTGTAGGTTTAGAATACCCTATACGGGATCACAGAAGACTCAGTATTGAACATTGTAGACTTGAATCAATTAATGCTTCCACTTAGCGTAACTATAGGGAATTCATTTTGTCAAGGTTTAGACAAACGTGGAAGGTGTAGATTTCATTCATGTCAATCAACGATTTAATTACAGTGTCAATAGTGCTAAGATCATTCCGGGAACTGATGCTGACTAACATCACAACCTTAAAATTGCAGAACTGAGGATAAGCTTTAACCATCTGAAAAGAAAAAGAAAAATAATGAAGAAATGGAGCGTGAGAAAATGAAAATCGGAAGGAAAAGCACTCATAATTTTACAGGAGGAGAAATTGTAAACCTCAAATAGGAAACTGTGTAACAAGAAAAACTGGAATGATAAAAGGAACAGTATTCCAGGAATATTGGCGCAAGAGATAGGAACAGTAAGAGGTAAGAGCAAAAAGAAAAAAGTGGCACCCAAAGCATGATGAAGAAGATAAAAGAAAGAAAAATGTGGAAAAGTGATGGCAGTGGCTATGGGAAAAGGCAGTGCAGAGAGTAAAACAATAAACTAAGGGGGGAGATGGATGAACCTGGAGAGGACCTAATGAAGGAACAGGGTCAAACAATGGAGGAACTAGAGAAATGCATTGATGGAATAAGCAATAGGTAGATTCACTAACCGTATCAATAAAATATATGTAACAGGGGAATGGCCAGATGACTACTTAAAGGTAATAATGGAACTCGTGCCAAAGAAGAAGAATGCTTCCATCTGTAAATAATTTGGAACAAATAGTTTAAACGCACATGCAGTGAATGTGATGGCCAGAGTGATAATGATGAGGAACGAGAGGAAAATTGAAAAAACTTTGAAAAAAAGGGAATGCTGACAAAAAGAATGCTGAAGATTAATACTGAGATACACATCTGCTTTATTGACTACAAGAAGGCATATTATTTGGTGAAATGGCAAGTGCTAATGAACCTCCAAAATTAATTGGAGTAGCCTGGAAATAAATGTGAATAAAACAGCTGTACATGGGTCAGAGTGTATTGATGCGGATCGAAGAGGGTGAGACTGTTGAGATTACTATAGGAATCGGAGTGAGACAGGAGTGCTGCATTGCTGTTCAGCATAAATGGGGAAAAAATGATAGACGCAACTTAGAAGGGATCGACGGGATAGTGGTTGCAGGAAACCAACTAAAGACCGTCAAATATGGAGATGATCCGGTTGTAAAATCAGAGAGTGGAGAGAAACTTTGAAAAATGGAGTTTAAGAAGGAGAGATGTACGGAATAAAAATCAATACTGACAAATTGAAGGTAACATGAACCTCTTAAGAGGAAAAGGGAATTAAAACTCAAGTGGAAAGGTAAGAAAATCGAGTTGCCCTTATTTAAGATCTTAGAAAACTTTCTCTCCTGGATTTCCTCCTTTACACAATAAATAAAGAGTAGGATTTCTCACGGAAAAATAACATTCGGAGAAGTAAGGGCTCTTCTGACATCAAGGAGTATCAAAAATGGTAGGAAAATACTTTCAGAGTGTTTCATACAACGCATGGTTTTGTATGATTCCAAAATATGTACAGTGAAGAAAAGAGAAGAATGATTAGTAGATAGCTTTGAGATGGGGCTATGCCGAAAGATAATGAAGATACGATGGACAAATAAGGTTAAAAACGAAGAGGCACTGAGAAGGATCGGAGAGGAGAGGTCCTATATTGACAAGTTCAAAGAAAGGAAACGCAAATTGGATAGGCCACATATTATGGAGAGATTGCTTGCCTAAAGTTATAATAGAAGGGTAGATTAACGGTTAGAGGGAAAGAGGAAGAGATTTGTTGTGAATTACGATAGGAAGGATAATCAGGGGATTGAAGAAACTCGTCCAAAATGAAAATGTCAGGAGACAACAGTTCCATTGAAACTTGTCGATACATATATACACACTAAGAAGACGTGTCGTATAAAATTCGAAATTATATATTAGTCCTAACAGGAGATTCAAATATCATAAAAAAGTGTTTTTATTCTGGGGATTTTCTATTTTTTCATGCTGAGTAAGTGTTGTCAAAGAATAACAAATTACGCTAATTGAAATTTTTGTTCATAATAAATACATATTTGAGGAAATGATAGGTATCTATTTACATATCAAATCAAATTCCATCATGCTCGATCGGGGGTTGAGCTAGTGGGCAAATGAGAAGAAGCAGGAGTAGAAGGATCACATGGATGGAGTAGCAGACGGAAGAATTGATAAGACACTCAGAGGTAAGCTTCCAGATGGATAAAGAGGTGTGGGTAAACCAAGGCAGGCAAGTAAGGTAGGACAACTACAGAGTACATAATCTGAAAACTGGAAAAAACAACAAGCGGAGGCAACAAAACATAGAGTACCATTGGTTACTAATTATATACATCTTGAAGGCAGCTCTTAAGGGGGGAGAGAAAGGTAATTGTTTCATATAAATATATATAAGACTATGAGAAGGATAATTAATGGAAATAAGAGTTTAAAAAGATGGGGTTCAGTGGAGCAGGTATCTTTAGGAAATCGATAGACGGAATTGGGTGAATTAAGAGAACTATTTACGCGCGTGTGGGAATTTCTCGTCCGATATCTGCCCATATAAAGCACATAAAAGCCAAAACTATTACAATTATGATGGATCAGCTTCTTTCTTTTTTCTCATCATCATCATTAGTCATCAATCCGAGGATATGTTTGATACAGTTCTCCATTCAACTCTTCTGTTAACCAACCGCCTTATTCCTACATAAAGTTTCGCTTTGACGCCCTTTCATAACTCGTTTGGTGCATTCCATTCTTTGCCCTCCTCTTTAATTCTTCCTAACCATTTATCTTTCCATGATCGTTTAAATTTAGATATAATATCACAAAACATGACCAATAAATTTGTCCTTTCTCCGTCTCAGATTTTTCATCATGCTTATATTCTCACCGTCCATTCAATTTTTATTATTCCTAAGGAAGTAGCTGGTAGAACAGAAATGTTTAAAATGTCGTTTTTCCCGCGATCGATAAGAGACCAGAATGGCTGCGTGGAGACTTTGAATTAGGTTTGTTGACAGGTAAGGTAGCTGATAAATACATGTACACTCTCATGCATGTTTCTAAATCTGCCGAGTAGTGCTAACACCATTTGTTTAGTGTTTTCAGCATAAATCTCGTTTCACGTTTTCATAGTAACATTATGGATAATTTTAGTAGTTTCTGTAGGATTTGTAGTATAACGATAGTGTGGTGTTTGTTAGTGAAAGTAAATTTCTGCACAGTAGTTCATGTTGATGATAAGTCGCCCCCTTACAAACACCATTGTGATGGCTAGCAGAATAATAAGAAGATGTAGTTGTATTTCTTCATAGAAACTATATCCCCATTGCTTCCAATTGATTTAGCTCTGCAGCTGTTGTTTACAATCATATATAAAGTCAACGCTGAACTTTTAGGTACATCAAATCTCAACCAACAACACCAGCAAAACCAACTTTTTGGTTCATCATACATGAGCCTTTTTTGTCCCATTAGCCCCTCAGTAAATTGGTTCTCTTAAATGGCAATCCGTACTTCTCAATAATGATCACTTTTCTCTGTCTTCGAATCTCTTCACGGCCCTGCGACGAAATCTTTCCGTACTGAGGTATTTCTGGATTTCTCGAGCCTCAGTTTCGTACTCCTTGAATGGGACTTCTCCATCTGACGCACCTCACGTAATCTCAGATCCTTCCGACTTGGAGTCTCGCTCACTTTCCTCCTTTGCCGTCAGTCTTCTATACGAGAGCCACGCCGTCTCATCCCTCCAATTATCTCGAGTCTGGTTGCCAGAAACATCCGACGATTACCTCCTTTTTGTTGCGGAGATTAAGGCCCTTAAATGTGGTCGAATCCGTCTTCTTTTCCTTTCATTTCGTACTATGTTTCCGCGTCCATCTTTCACTTCCACTCTCCATCGTTTTCTGCTCTCTTCGGAAAAAAAGAAAGTTAACTATGTTTTCCAAAGCGTATCTCCAATTCGGTGTTTCAGAGCGATACAGAGAATATTATCATGACGCCGCACTACATCTCTAAGTATGCCAGAAGTGATAAAAAGGGAGGTGCACTGCAGAACAGATAGGTACAAAAACTCGTTATTCCCGCGCACAATACGCGACCACAGTACAAACTGAGCTCCTTTAAATACACTCCCATAATACACGTTACCATTTCACCTTCCAAAAATTTACATATTAACACAACTGATGTACTAAAACCCCCTGCCACATGCCCATGCGCAAGGTATTATGTAGATGTAGATTCACTATTTTTCACGCTAGAGCAAGATTAATTATATCTATCGCTTAAAACTTCTGTCATTTGTTATGTTTAGCGTGAGTAAAATATGAACAATATAAAAGATGAACTACGAAATAGTTATACAAATAAACCAAACGTAATGATTTACAAAAAACCATACCGAGTACGATCAAAACACTCGTATAGCCTCTCCTAATTTTGATTGACGGTACATACGGAAATTTACTTCCTCGGTAAATTACCTTGACATCAAAGGAGTGATATTGCCAATAGGAAAGGAAAAATTTACTTTTGAATCTACTATATCCGTATGCTTACTGCACAGTCAGGAGTCTTTCAATATACAAACATAATTCCCTAATATTACCAAATTAAATTTAGCGCACAGATGGATTAGGTTAGCTATGTGGCCTTAGCGCATTGCTAGGTGATAGAATTCTATATACCTTTTGCCAATCGGAGCGTATGTATAGCAAACAGCGCTCTCCATAGCGTACCTACTGTCAACTACATGAGGGGTTGCCGGGACCTATTGAGGGGTGGGTTGTACTCACACATTTGACCAAAATTGGTCCGTTTTGACCCTCCATTGGGTCCGGTGATCCTCACTCCAATGACGTAAGTCGGCAGACCGCACGGCGGCAACCCAAAAAGCGAATCAGAGGGATACCTAATCCCAAATATTTGGGCAACAGGCTCTCTCGGTACGCAGAGATGTGCGGTAGGCTCAAGCGAAAGCGGAGCCGACGGTTACTCGTCTCAGTTGTTTGGGGGAACCAAACTAAAACGAGCACTTCGGGGAGGCGGAGGCCCTTGAGGTCCTTTTGACCTCAATCCGCCTCATTGGTGTCGGTCTCGAAGGGGCAGTGGTTTCGCTAACCTTCCCTACCCATCCTTTCCTCCCACCTATTCCATGTCCTCGGTAATAAGCGAGAGCTTGCAAACCGGGGGCGGAAGTTGGAATCCTGCGGCGTGAGCCGAATCGCCTGTCAACTACATGTGTAACGTTCCATGGTTCCAATGATAAAGGCGGATTCAACAGCTTACCACAATATTATTATTGTATGATGGATAATTGACGTCCATTTGAACCTGTACCCAGGAATTTTACCCCGCCGATGATCATGCAAGAACCCTACAAGGCGGTGAAATTTTAACACTCCGATATATCATCGTATTGTAGACAAAGTACATCGTTCTCATAATTAAGGTTTTTTTCGAAATGACGTCAAATTCGAGGAATAACATCATACAATTCGATAATTTGGCTGTTTTTTTTCGTTTTTCAGGTGTTTCTGGATTGAGTACAGTATTTTAAATGCTCTCCACAAATAAAATCCTGTGCTGGAACTACGATGCAGGAGGAAAATCTCAGCCACCGCCAGAATTTAAACCCGGCTTCTCAAAATTGAGAGCTAGTACTGTGCCGAATTTTCGGCACAAATTTGGCCATAATTTCGCCGCGGACATCGTCGCGAGCCGGACATAACGCGAGATGTTCTAAGTGCGGTAGAGAGATTTCAAAGTTCGCACTGTCGGCGATATTGCGCGACAAGAACAAGGTGCTCTACTTTTATAGTGAATTCGAATCTGGCGACCTCTTTTCGGAACTTTGTGGCAATAGTGATCCTCGACGCCGCCATCTCAACCAATGGCTGGACGAACAGTTCCCCTACTTCCCCCTTCTCCACTGATCCAGAGTAAGCTCCCCTCCTTTTGACTGCGCTGACCGGACGTTTCATCGCAGCGGCCCTCTCCTCTGCCAGCCACCGATTGTGCACCTCGTCAGTCGGCATCGCTCGTCAAGCTTCGGCAGCTAGCCTACGGGCCTCATTGTCGTGTAATCATAATTGTAATTTAATATTTGAAATATAGTGTGACTGTTGGAAATCAATCCGATTTGGTCATTTTTGACTCCTTTCCCACTGTGTCAATTCGTCTTTCCGCGACGCTCGTCGCAGTACACTAGCCATCACACCAATCCGATACATTAATGAATAGTTTTGGGAATACGGTCTCAGGTAGGACAGCTAATGCGCCTTAGGCGTTGGAACATCCAAGTCCCAAGCCTAACGCTACCACCATAGCTATTCATCAATTTACTACTTCCTTTCTCCAAATGTTTTACGTACTTCTCATAAAACCGAGCCTTAATCGTCTTTATATAAATGATTCTCCTCCACCCGGCACCCTCAGTTCCTTCTCACTCCTTGTCTACAACCCCAATGATTCCTCCGGAGAATCGAGATTCTCGAAAATACTCGCATTAAATCCAAATCGCTAGCGGAGTGTCCTTCCCCAGCAAAAAAAAAGAAAGCGGGAAAATGTATCCTTTGGATTACTTCTCGTCCTCCTTGCATTCTTTCTCAATCTCCAGCATCAATGTACATGTCCTCAATTTGCGCCGAATCTTTTTCCACCGTGTTTCTCGCTCCCTAGGGAAGGGATAGGAAGCAGATGGGCGAGATTCGGAGGTAGGAGCTGGGTCATTTCCGAAGAGGGCGGGAGGACGAGAGAGACGAAGATGGCAGCAGTGCATGATTAATGTGCATCACACAGCGCATCAATGCTCCCTGATACGGACCGATTCTCTAATCGTTTCCTTTCGGGATTTTGCGAGTTTTTTTTAATCTCTCCCTCAAATATGTATCAAACACACAAGGCTTATAGCGAGATGCAAAAGAAATACAACTGGATTGGTTTCGCGAAAAATTAATCAGATTACTCGCAATTTTGCTAAGATACACATCTTCAGGGGGTACTCAAGCTCTTGCGGGTAGGTACCTACTTCGCCTGCATAACTTCATCATCGTCAATTACTTACGCATAAAAAAACTAGTATTTGCTAAGGTAAATTTCTTCAACCTCGTAAGTCTTTCAACAACTAGGATGGAAAACCCTTTCAGAACTCCAATTATATATAAGACAACCTTTTGTATAAATTTCCAATACATTTTCTAACGGCGTTACTTACATCTTATGAATTCCGGCATACTAAGGAAGATCAGATGATGAGAATAAAATTAGGGAAATAAGCAGCAGAACAGATAGGTCTAAAATGTCGTTTTTCTCGCGATCGATAAGAGATCATTATGGTTGCGTTTAGATTGAAGTAGGTGCCGACTTTGAAGCGAGTGTGCCGACTGGTAGTGTAGCTGATTAATTGATGTGCTCCCTAATGCATGTTTTTAAGTCTTCTGCGTAGTGCTTATATCACGTTTCGCATGATCCCTGCATGACTCGTATGTCTCGCTTCCCTAGTTGCATTTAACATTAATTCCATATTTTTGTAGTATTGGTAGCATACCTATAGCGTGATGCATGTTGGTGAATGTTTCAAGTAAATTAGAATCATCTTGGTGATATCTCACGCCCTGTCAAACACCCTTGAGGTGGATTCTAGGGTAACGTGTACATATATGTAAGTGTAGAGCGAGGAAGGGTCGGCTCATCTCTGATGCGCAGGAGGTGACTTCGAAATTACGTCTCACGAAGCATTAATATGTGGATTCATCTTATCCAATGGTTCTTTCATTTTGCGTATTTTTTTACTTTTAAAGGTCATATATTTATAAAATCTAAAAAATTATGCAGAGTAATCAATTTGGTAATGGGTTGAATTGGAGAATATTTATGTCACATCTAGCTTAGAAATAATTCGAGCATCGAATTTTTAGGGGCTACATTTCTCTATCACGGTAACGCGATAGATAAATTAAGGTTTAATTCAAAAATTAACTGCAATGACTTAAATGAGGGTGTACGCTCCCAAATGAAATCTTCATCCTTAAAGGAAAACTGAAGTTATACTCCAAATAGTTATAACGTCAGAAACTTCACAGGACACAACTAAAAGAGAGAGGGTAAGCGATAAAATAAGGGAAGGAGTAATTTTTCACGACCACAAAAAACTTCATAGAGTAAAATAGAACGCCAAAATCATCCACCAAATGGAGGGAAATATCGCAGCAGTAATAAAGGACAACTTTGCGTCTGATTGTATTCTTATATTATGGCTTTGCTTGCTGAATTTGTCTCGAATTACTATGTATATTTTTTTGTTCTCAATGAGCATGACCCCAGAACAATCCACAAATATTAAATTTAAAAAATAATTCATAATCTATACAAATATGTTTAAGATACATACAGATTTGTTATGTTTTTGGTTTGTGATTTTATTGTACAATACAGCGATAACCCATGTTCTTGTTGAATTGTTGTAACGCAGGTAAATGTAAGGAATGATAAATGAGCTCTTGGAGAGTGATTAAAGAGTATTGTTTGTAGAAACAATCACAAAGACTCCCTCTTTTTTAGAACTTATTTTATGCAAGGCTGAGATAAGGCCAGGGGTTAAGAAAGAAAAATACAATAACCTGCTATATGCATTAACGACGCGGATGATGAGTTAAACGGATATTCAACAAAGGAAAACAATTGATAGTAACAAACGAATTCTTCTCTCACCACCATAAGTCGAGTAAAAAACTCAATTGCATGACGGATGTCTAACACAAACACCACCTATCGTAGGTTTCTCACATCTTTTGAAGAGAGCAAAAAGTTTGAATACATTACTAATATAGGTCATCAGTTTCATTTTTTCCAGGCGATTCTCAACAGATAATTCCGCTAGGATGCACGCATTCCACCAGGTTACGCAAACACAGCCTGAAAAAGTTGGTACAAGATCAAAGAACTGACCTCAAAAGAGGCTGAATAAATAAATCTTAATCCAAGCGATTATTTCATGTAACAAGGAGCATTGTAACAAGGGTCTTACACTGAGGCACATTTCGTTGTAGTCGGCCGCATAAAGTTTTTTTTAACGTTTGTTTTTCACCACAATTAAGTTTTCCCTCCGTCAACACAGCTTCCCGCCCATCATTGCTCACTTTGAGGAAGTGAAAAGGTTGCGGATGCTCTTCGAATAATGTTTTTCGAAAGCCCGTTTTCTAATGTTCTTACGCGGGACACGAAGTTAAATAATTTGGAACCGTATTTTTTTCTCCATCTGCCGAGCGAAATTTACTTGATTAGATAACTGGCAATTTTACCTCCTCTCATCTGCGCATTCGTGCGTGCATTCTTGCAATTCACCGCTTTACGCGACGCAATTTGAAATGCACGTTCGTACATATATCAGATTGTGTAATAACGTACCTCGAGTAAAACGGGCTTAAGTCCTTCACCGACCGCATCCGAGAGTACAGATGGTATGAGCATCATAAACTTAAGTATGGCTGGCATGATGAGTCAAAACTGTAAGTATTATATGAACAAAATTAATCAAACGATGCAAAAATGTAACAGAATGCGATGGTGAAGGATTTAACAATATGAAGATATACTGACGATATACCGATTATTATTTCGTTAGAAATGGGTCCGTGTGAATGCTTTGGAAGAGAATATAAAGGTAATGCTAGCAGTCATCTTCAACATACTGGTGCATGAGCAAATATTAACGATGTTTATTGAAACCATAGATCCACAACGTTCACTCACTACTTCATATCCTTCCACCTCAGAGTTGAGTAGGTTTCAGAGCAGTACCCGCATTAATTTACTGCAGTAAAAGGTTATAAGCATTGAGATAGATAAGATATATGCTTGCGATTGCAGCCAATTTAAGACGCTGTGATGTACCTTGTCCACTATCTTTGTCAACCCCGACTAGCCTTCAGCACTTACGGGCTGACGCAAGTTTTATAACAATAATATTCGAGCAGAAATTTAGAAAGAAACGTCATATGTAAAGATGACATTGCACTACCATTAATAATATATATTTCAGCGTTATTATTCGTCAATTTTAAACCATTATATATCCATCAAATGACCGATTACCTAAAATATTTTTATACTATTCGATGGTAGAAGTCTCACATTATATAAAACATAAAAATCAAGGGACGATAAAAGGCATACCTAAATTGAGGATTCCTCCTTAGAGGTAGTTTTGATAATGCCGGAAACAGGTAAATGTCTTCAACTACTCATAAAACGTGACTACATAGATACAGTGGAAACTTCCCCCGTGGCCTCTCTCACAAGCGGTCACCTCTCTAAGCGTCCATTTTTACGGGAACGGATAAAATTAATATCCCATTAAAGCAAGGCAGTTTTTTTCATCATTCAAGGGTCACATCCTCAAACGGCCATCATTTTCTGGGTCTGATGGTGATCCTTTAATGCAGGTTTCACTACACGGGAAATAACACAAATTAGGTAGTCTCAGGTAAGATGTAGTGGGAGGCTTTCGCTTTATTGCATAGGCTATTAGACTTAAATAAAAACGTAAAGAATTCCTCAATTCGTTAGTCTCTCTACTGCACCACTTAATGTGTCGCTATTCGACCTTGAAAATTAGGCAAATCACGGCCCTATCTAGGTGGCAACTGCACGTCACTTGCAGATGAAGTCCCAGCCAATATTTAGAGGAAACCGAGGTAACAAAAGGTCTATTCTAAACCTCAATGAACCATCTTTCTGGGAGCAGGTCGTAGCATATCGAAAGTGTATCTTTCGCTTGTCTAACGCCAGTGACTTGAAAGCCTGCATGGGATGGCCAAATTAGTCTAAAAATTAACTGCAGAAACGTTGTAATGTTAGATGCTTCCCTAAAAATGAGCCTCACATTGTTTTGCAGAAAATAAGGAACAGAAGAATTGGACACACCCTGAAACATAATGGGTTTGTGAAGAATATAATTGGGGTAAAAATGAAAGTCCCCTGAGGAAGACCCAGGTATGATTTCTTCAACCATATAAAGAGGAGATTACATAGGAAGAGATACCAGGAGGTAAGGGAACTAACATTAGAAAAGGAAGGGTTGAGAGCTGCGGTCAATCAATCTTAGGATTGAACGACCAATGGCGATGATGGTTTTTTAAGCAATTGAACGGTATTTCTCCCTGATTTTAATTCTTTCATAATTGATAGAATTTTTCAACCATGACTCTTCTCGGAAATCTAGTGTAAGTTTATTCTTAGATAATGAAAAACCACACTTTCCAATGTTCAAAATTTTTTGAAACAGTAGGTATCTGGAACCACGGATTGCATTATGCTAAACCTATCAAACAATTTTTTCGAAAAAATCAGCGCGGTGGAAATATGCCCTTACTTAACCCGCAGACATTTATTTTCGACGCATCACTTAACTTTCATGTAGTAAGCGTCGGTTCAAGTCATCCCATCATGAATCAAAATTCTAAAATTGAGTTATTTAAGACACCGCCATACAGTTAGAAGACCCTTGCTCATCCATAAATGTCGAAATAGGTTGAATCTTCGAAGAATACTCCAATTTATGGGAAAGATATCATTTTTTCTTCCCTGGGTTACCATACGTCCTCAGAGTTTCCCGTTCTATGGTAAAAGACAGGTTTCGCAAAAAAGATTTTGTACAGTTAAAAACACTTTATTTTACATTGCTCTCGACCAGTTTAACAACGAACACCTAAGTAATGTTCAACAATTTAAATAGAAGTTTCGTCATATCGAATAGCACTCGACGATTTGTAAAAATTATGCATTTGCTGTTGAGCTCCAACTATGATTGCACTCTATATGGTCTTCATATCTTACTTACTCAGGCATACAAAAAACAACCCACGGAAATATCTAAGTTAAGTTTGTGAAAGTGGTATGATACTATGCCGATATGGCAAAAGAAGGCAGCAGGGTGGCTCAATGGCAAGATTCGGAGAAAAAAAATACCCAAGCTAGGAAAAAATCCAAAATTTATTATGGAAGAATAGATCCTTTTACGATGATACCCAATGTAAAGAAAAGGCCTGATACAGCAGACTACTAAAGGAAAAGGAGATGAAAATACTTCGAAATAATGCAGATAAAATAATGCTAGGCTCAGTAATTTTAAAAAAACTGAAAATATACGGAAAATATGTGAACCTGAAAATTAGAATAACTAGGCATTAAAGCGAATACTAAAATAGTTGGAGCTTATGAATGTGATTACCAGGGACAAATTAGTACGTTCTGCAAGAGAAACCTCAGAGGTAGATGCTGGGGGAAAAGGGTAGTGCTACAACTAAACTAGGAAAGGCTGTCATTGATAAAGATTTAGGTCACATAGTCCAACTTGAAAGGATGAAGAGGATGCTCCATTTCCATGAACAAGCCAGCATGTACTTGTAACATTTAAAGCATTAATAATGAACATGTTTCTGGTCAGAATCTTGGTTATCCTTCAATTATCCATACAAAATATAATCGATGAACTAAATACACAAAGGAAACATAAAACAAACTCCTGGGACCTGGAGGAGGTAAAATTAATTTGAGAAATGTCGACGGAAAAAGTAAATAATATCAATCATTTTCATTAAACACTATTCCTAAAAAGATATTTATGAAAACAAGAGGTCGAGGAAAACTTTTAAAATTATTTTTTTAACTAAGATAAACCCCAAATTAATCGGGAAATAATTAAAATGTATATTTTCACGTTCTTTCATTTTTGAGCAAACGGTTTAATCTCAGATACGACATCATTTGGATCAATTAATCCAATTATGTTAGGAATTGTCTCTGGAGAGTAAACATGACCAAGTTTTCCTCATTTGCCACTCATTCACGCCATTTACCCGCGACCTTTCGAATTCCCTTTTGTGGCTGCTTTCCGAGACTCACACTCAACGACCAACTCTTGAGCGGAGCAAAAGGTCACGAAGGCTTATTCTCACTCGCTCTCTCTCTCTTGATTCCTTCGCGCTGATGAATGGCCGAACGAGAGGTGCTTTTCCGAATGAGAGATGTTTTGGGGAGGTCCATGAATTCAAAGATGAGAGAGATGGAGGAGGACAGGCGGTGAGCATCAGATTTTGCCGTAGAGCGGTAGGAGAGTTGGATAGGGAGGGTATTGTAGGGAGGATCGCAAACAGGCAAATGGCTAGAGGGAAATGGCGTTCGATGCAGAGTTGTGGGAACACTCATGCAGAGAGCATAGACAACTTCTCTAAAAGGCACTTTAGCGGAGTAAAACGAACCAGCCAGGAGGCAGGCAGCGCACAAGAGAGGGATAAAGCTCCTCAAAAGCTATGTCGGCCGTAGGCAACGAGTCTTCCAAGAAATAAGAAAGAAAGGGAGAAAGGAACTTTCACAGTTAATTGATCGGAACACGTGCCCTTAGGATAGTTTCCAGTCACCGGATGCGGCTGATTATTGATTCAGACCCATACAGCCAACCTCCCATCGCCTGCGAAGAACACGCGTCACCCCGCCCAAAAATACGTCCGTGTACTAAAATAACATCTGGTGCTCTATTGGCCCGCCTACACGGTTATATTGGTTAACCGTTTGAGGGTCTGGCGCATATTTTTTATCTACAGGACACCGAAAATCCGTACAGAGGTACCAATAACAAACACTTATCACAGGTCAGGTTGACATGATCCCTGGCCTTGTGTGATTTGGGACCCTGGTCAAAGATTTAACCAAAAAAATTAATTAAATATAAATAAAAGCTTCACGCTTCGTTAAAACCTGCTACGAGTTAGTGTCTCACAACTTTTAGAGGGATTAAAGTGGGATCCCCTAGAGACTCGGAGGCCACACGCTAAGCTTAGATTGCTTGAGGAATTTACAACTGGTGTGTTTCAGAGCGATACAGAGAATAAAATCATGACGCCTCATTACATATCTAGGTCTGACAGAAGTGATAAAAATAAGAGAGATTCACTGCCGAACAGCTAGGCACATAAACTCGTTCTTTCCGCGCACAATAAACGGCCACAATAAAAACTGAGCTCCACTAAATACACTCCCATAATACACGGCCCAATTCACCAGCCAAAACCTTACACCTTTACACGGCTGGCGTCCTAACACCTCCAGCCACACGCCATGCGGCGGTTCGCAAGGTAGTGTGTAGATGTAGATCCTAATTTTAATGAAGAAAATAACAAAAAACATGTCAACTATTATTCTTAGAGGCATATTCTGGTTAAGGTAGTCAAATATTAAATAGCCTCTTGTAATTATTTACAGCCGGATTACCCTACGTCCTCTCAAAATTTCTTTCTATAGCTTAGCCGACGTCTTACTTCACTTCATCCAGTCCATAGAACCTGTTCTCTCTCCTCCCATTTCCTGCTTACCCAACATCTTCCGTCCTTCCTGGCCTCCAGCATCCCCTTATTCTCGTTCCCATCACTATTCATTAGTATTTCATGCTACACTAACTTAAACTTAAAAACATAACATTTATCGTGACTGTATCGAAACAGGAATTACAGTGAATTTAAACTTCTCTCATGACACAGAAATTATCACTAAGTGAAAATAACATTTAAATACACTTACGGGAAAAGCATCAAAAAATTCCAATCAACAAAAACAGGCAGGACGACATTAATCTCTCCTAATGTACACGAATTAAATGTTCCGAATTTTAAACATTGATGAAATCGATTACCCCATTCACTCATGTTTTGAAAAAAATCCTACTTCACTAACGGCTCCCGGCAAATACATAGATTCAGTTAGTTTATTGCATCATGATTGCTTCCGCGTTGTGTCATTTTTGTCGAAAAATAAGACTAGGCGGAAGCACTCCCGTAAGCCATTATGATTCAAGACCACTCCGCGGAAGCTATCACTACTAGTTAGTTAATTGGCAGTTCCAAATCAACTATCGCGATAATTGAAATTATGTCACATTTAGAAGTCATTGTCTTCTACTTAATACAACCTATTTTAAGCACATCATTGCAATTCGGTTTTACTTGAATCCATTAAAGAATAGCCACCCGCATGTAACAAAAACGTAAGAAGCCATGGTGGGGTTGAAGTCAGGTTAACGGATATTGAAGATATGAGGGATTGACAGCAAGGTATGAATTCCACTGCATGTGAAACTACAGCACGCGAGAATAGGTACTATGTTTTCTTCTAATCAATCCAGTCAAATAATGATAACTGTTAGGTTTTCATTATTTAATGAATTTGATTTTAAATCTGTTAGTTTTTCATTATTTTCATCAGGTAATCAATCAGGTAAGATTTTTTGTTCATTTGTGGGAGTGATTTGCACCCCTTTCTCTACTTCTGGGATGCTTAATGGCAGCGTTTCAGATAATGAGCGAAATTCTTCACAGAGCCGCAGGTGGCTGATTAGTGCACCAGCTCTTTTCCAACTTCTCTAGACTAGCATCCGCTAAAGCTCATTTATATTCCTCTCCCACAATCTGGACGGATTTAATTCCTGTCCTTCATCTAACTACCTCACGTTATTTTTCTCCACCCAAAGATTATAAAAAAGACCTTCCTCTCCCTACTGCTTTAAGTGTCCAGTAATCTTTATGCATGGGATATAAGTCCTACCCATACCTACGTACACCATTCATGGCTTTTTTTCTTCGATCCACAAATTATTGCTATAAATGGAAAAAATTAATCCAAAAATAATATATTTATTTGGATGAATTTGCATACAAAAACATGATTGTTTCCTTTCCGTTCCTTATAATTGCGTTCATCAATGCTGGCTGTACTCATTTTAGGATAAGAAACACATTTAAGACATTTTGACAGTACTGTGTCTTATTAGTATTCATAACCCGATTCCTCTGGTTCATATTTTCACTAGTGATAGGATTCAACCGTAGCTAAAATGACTGGACTTACTTTTCTGATTGAGTCATCTAGGCTACCAAATTTTTTTAATTAGTTTAACTCTGGATAAAACATATGTTCAAGAAGACATTTTATCTGCCCAGTATTTTATGTTCTTTTGATCACACATTCCGATACTATCAAATTTATTTTACGACAGAGGGCTGATAAGAGCCGCCAACGTCTGAGGAATTACTATTGTTAAATTCATAAGTCGTGTACGACATGCGTTCAGCTGTCAGCGTCTAATTCATAACTGATCTAAAGTGTTTCTGGAAGATGAAAACATGAGTCATTGCCAAATAGTAACAAACAATTCAAAATTTCAAGGATCTCCCTCCATGATCATTTGCGTTTGGTGGCCACCCCTGAACTAGGAAGTTTTCACAGAAGTCTACTATTTCGCTCTGAAATATGGGGGACAGCACTCAGAATTATAAGAAACGATTTATTATAGATAGAGAAAATTTCCCAACGGATAAGAGTCAGCATATGTAAAGCCTCTAAAAATAGTATATAAGCATCAATGTCTAATTTCAGAGGCAAAAATTGACTTTAACAGCAGTATCTATATCAAAAACCACATAGCAGTGATTCAATATGTATCCACCAGTCGGAATAACAACGGTTGAAATATTCAGTTCACATAAATCTCCCGTTGAATATCTTATTCTAATTTTACACCTGACACCTTGTAATTGGCGCCAAACTTCCCTTGGCACCGTAAGTCATTCGAAGATAAAAATCTGATATTTGGGTCAGGCAACCGAAAACTTCCCGAAGCAACAGCAAAAAAAAAGAGCAGAACGAGCAAGAAAAAACTTATAAGACGCTCCCGTCACACGACTCCCAGAAGTATGTCCCTACATGTGCCGTCGACAACCCACCATCTTTTCACACCTTCGCACGACTACCGTGCAAGTAATTTAGTGACTTTTCCCCTTCGTGGGGTGAGAGGGGGAAGGTGGAGAGGACAAAGAGGGGAAAGATTTCCGAGGCTAAAATTGACTTTAAAAAATTGACTTCTCTGAAAAAAAGAAATAAGTTTTGAGCGGTGAAGTCATGATGGTTATCTCCCTCGTAAATAAACTCGGCAATCGGAGAGATCCGATGACCTGAGGGGCCGGATCCAACCCTAAGGGTCCCCGATGTTTCGCTTTTCTTTCCATCCCCTCCCCAAAACTACCGGCATCCTCCGCGGGTTCCTCTCTCCACCGCAGCCAGCTCGCTCACCCTCTCACCATCGCTTGAGCTCCCGGTTGCAAATTAACGGGAAAGGCAAATGGCCCTAAATCATATCATAACATAACACCATTTCATATAACACATCATGTGTCACATTTCATATATCACATTATGTATATTTATATAAAAATGGAGTGGTGTCTGGATGGTCTAAATCTACTGAACCAATTGAGCTGAAATTCTACATGATTCGAGCGTATATACCAACTTGAGATACAGGTTTTTTTTATTTAAAACTTAGGGACTCACGGAGCCCAGGATAGAAAAAAGTTGACCCTTAAAAGCGCTGTTATCAGCGCAGATATTTCCCTTCTGCTTATTTAAATGTCTTACAAACGTGACACAGGGTTATAATATCCACCATCGGGTGGCAGAAAAAGAAAATTTTTAATTTCTCAAATCAATTTTATGATTCACTCCAATTTAGCTTTAAAAAATTCATTTCTTATCCCAAAATTTTCGATTTCTCTACAATGTTATCATTAGCATATTTTTTCGGCAACCTGAGCAATCGCTATAAACGGAAAATTTCCACCTAAATCGAAATGGCTTACGCTAAGTTAAATGATCAACATTAGCAAATTAGAGCGAGATTTTAGCTGAGATTCTTTGCACCCCAACTTTTTCATGTGCACTTAGCGGCTTTCACTTATTAAATTTAGCAGGTTACTTTGATTCTTATAATTTTGGCTCACCTGCATGTTATCGAAAAAGAGAGGGATAGGAAGAAGAAGAAGATATATCATGATGACCGGCATAATAATGGGTAGGAGTCATGAAAACCTGAGAGAGGAGGGACAGAACAGAGTAACATGGAGGGATTAGTACAGAGAAAACCTATCGGAGGACAAAATTCACCAAAGATGAAGAAGAGGCTATAAACTCCTACACCTACAAAATTAATTAAAATTACAAATTAATACATTCTCAGAGCTTAGAAGATAGAGAGGGAGGTTTGTAGGATTTCCATGGGCTCCAGCAGCTTAGATTTGAACCCGGAATGAATAAAATAGTGACCCGTTTATCTCCAAATTCGGCGTGTCGTTCAAAAATAGTTGTTTCTAAAAAAAAGTCATAATGATCTCTAATAGTTCTGGAAAAAAATCTGGCTCAAACTCATTCAAATATTATAGCGATACTCCCCCCCCCCCCGCGAAACTGGACTACTTTTTTGTTCTCCAACTAAAAAGACATTTTTCTATAAAAGGTTCTCCAGAAATCGAGTGGAATTTCTACATAAAGAAGAAATTAATAGTGCAATTTTTCACTAAAAAATTACTTCCAACCCGGGTTACTACATCATCATCAGGTCACAATATCACCCCGATCATCAGATTACTACATCATCCTGATCATCAGGTACCTACATCATCCTGATTATCAGGTCACTACATTATTCTGATCATCAGGTAACCACATAGTTCAGATCATCAGATTATTTCATCATCCCTACCACCAGGTCACAACATAATCCTGATCATTAGGTCACTATGTCACCCTGATCATCAGGTTTCCACATTATCCTTTTCATTAGGTTACCACATCATCTTGATCATCAGGTCACAACATCATCCTGATCATATATTTACTAATCACCCTCATCATACGATCACTACATCATTCTGATCCAGGTTTCTACATCATCAACCAAATGATGATGTAGTAACGTCGAAATCCGGGTAGGAAGTAAATTTAATTTTTTGTGGAAAATTGCACGTTTAGTCTCATCATTAGCTTAATATTATGTACCAAAGGTTGAAAGAACAGGCATACTCCACAAGTAAAAAACCTAAGATGAGAAATGAGAAGTCAGATTCTCTTCCATATGCACAGAGCGACTATATTATTTCTTACTTCAATCGCTCCCGTTGAGAATCAACGGGTATTTCCGCCAGTCTTTAATAAAGAGAAAGGAGAGAGAAAGAGAGGGTGGGTGCGTGGATTCGGATTGATCCCTCAAATTCAGAAAAGGATTAAAGTGTTCGCGCTCGTTTTCCGAGCAGAACTTTTATACACCACAAGCAGATGGGATTGGCGTTAGGAAACTCGGTGGGATTACGCAGGTATTTTCTGCTTCGCATGGGTGGAGGTGGGAGTTGAAAGGGCTGCGTCGTCAGTTGTTACACGGCTATTCCCACCTGAAATCTCATCGGGTGGGTTTTCAGTCTAAAGCAGTGGAATCAGAATCACTCTTTTTGATGCGCACATTCGCTGCGTCAATTGATGACGCGGCACACCTTATGAAAACAAGTTCACATTGAATCTTTTATTCGACCAAAATGACTTCCTCCAATCCACATCTACCTTGCCCTTCAGTGGAACAAAGGTTAAAACTTTTCATAAAATATTTTTACGAGTAAGGTTCCGATAAATTCCTGTTTCCGATTTCCGATAAAATATGAGGGATTATAATTTTCTTATCCCGTGAAAATAAGCAATTTTCTCTAAGTTAAGGTGGCTCTGGCTTGACTATGTGAGTCCAGATAAATATTAAGCTACACACATTTATTTTTTTTAGTTTAAATAATCCTGTTTCCGCTGATTAAATGGGTTACGTTGTAAAATCCAAAATTAAGACACACAATATGCAGATTATTCCACGACTATATTTTTGATTCAATATTTGTCCAGTCTTGGGAACTAGATCGATCAATATTGATCGAATTCTTCCTTTGCTACAGGTCTTCGCAACCATTTCCACCACATGTTCGCCATAAATGTGCTCACTGAGCATCCAAGGAAATCAACGAAAATACGGTGAAAGTCGTCATTTATAAAACCAATACGCGGCCAAATAAACAATACGTTGATAAACTAATGAATTCTGGCAAAGAATACCTTAAAATGAGCACATTATTTGTGGATTTGTTTACGTTCCGAAGACCTACATCGAAAGAAGAACACAATCGATATTAAAGGACCTTGCTTAGGAGCTAGGTCGTTCAATATCGATTGTTCTTCTTTCGATACTGGGCTTCGCAACGTGCATAAATCCGCCATTAATGCGCTTATTTTTCTGTATTCTCCATAAGCATAGTATAGGTTTTTCGACGTATTTGTTCATTCGTCAGTGCATTTGTGTTCGAAATGGCAACTTATGCCGTATTCGCAGATTTCCTTGGGTTTTTTTATGGCAGTAATTGCTCAAATAGCACATTAATGGCGGACATGTGGTGGAAATGGTTGCGAAGACCAATATTGAAGGAAGAATACAAGCAATATCGAACGACCCTGTTTAGCAACCGACTGCAGTGCAATTTGCATAGAACTACCGAATTTTGACTTCAATTACGGCATAAATACGCTAATAACTTTAAAAATTAGGCGATAATATGCCTATATTTTATTCAATTCCATTTCCCAGGGGTTTTTGCTTCTTTTCAGTTTTAACTGAAAACTAGAACACGTTTTCTTCTTCAAATTGGCACTATTCCTTAACAATATGAGCAATCTCAATTAAAGTCCATGTTAAAATCTCAACATTCAAGGCCAAATGACATTAAAGTTAGCCAGAAAACTCTATTTTAATTTCATCTCAGTTTATAAAACGCTCTCAAAGATATTACATAAAATTTTTCAGAAAATCTGGAATAATGATCCTATGTAATCCTGTGACTGTTTGTTATTATGCTGATATTAATTGTATAATATTAGTTAAATATGGCTTTTAACGATACATTTTTTGCGCTATGCCGAAAATTATTACAGCTTATAGGTATAAAGCACAATTTATGAGTACTTGATTTATTAGGTCTAATATATCGAGTTAATTGAGGTGAATAATACCAGTCGTCAAGCTAATGAAGCCCTACTCAAGTACTCTTTTAATTATAAAAATACGGCTATATATGAGCGTATCAGGTGATAGTTCCGGGTGCAATGATTTTGAAAAACGAAACGTCCGGAGAGATTTTTTTTTCAACTTTCAATTTCTTACGTAAATGGCATTTGTTTCTCCACGGATGAAAAAGATTAATTCACGTGTTGCGTTGGTATAATTAATGATAAAAGAAAGCCATTCCTAAGAATATTAAATTTATGTCTGAAAACAGCATGCAGATAGTTTAAATATTGGAACACGGTTGGGTATTTGCCTGGAGTTAGGAAAGGTTCATTCATTCATTTCATTGGTCGTGCAATCCTAAGATTGCGTCACGGCAGCCCTCCGCCCTTCACTATCTTATGCTAGTTCCCTCACCAACTGGTATCTCTTCATACACTTTCCTCTTTATTTGGTCCTCACAAACGTATTCCCGAGTCTTCCTCTGGGGATTTTTCCCTCTATTTTTCCTTCAATTATGTTCTTCATAAACCCATTGTGTCTAAGGGTGTGTCTAATCCATCTGGTTCTTCTTTTCTCCATGGTGTTCCATTAGGCCCTTTCCGCTTCTCTTCGGCACACTTCATCATTTAGGTAAAATGTATTGCAACACTTTTTCAGAAATTTTAAATTAGCAAATATAGATTCCCCAAAGGAATTTATTATTATCAATTCATTTTATTGCAATGTCGAGTCCTGAAAGAAGACGGGATAAAGCCAATTTAGGCGTATCTTCTTGATGTAATTTTTACTATTCTACATTCTTTTGAGATGTGTCGCGGGGAGAAGTAAACAAAATAAAATGTGAAAAATAATTTGACGCATACGCATTTGCATCGACATATTTTTCATACGTAGGCATTAAAATATTTTATGAGACGGATATTTATAACGACTTAACAATGAGCATCAAAACACACAGAATTCGGGCAAAATATACGAGTTTCACTGGACTTATGAAACCATTCTTTGTGTGAATCATCATCAATAGAATGAAAGGGATACACTGGGATTTTATATTCATTTCTAAAATCTGAATAATCCACCTTAAATTACAAATCTGGTGTTTCAAATGTTGTAAAATGTAAAAAATCAAGGGAAAATATTTTTTTATAACAAGAACACACTGCTCATGGCAAATTATGAAAAAATTCAAAAGAACAATTTATCATGGAGAAAAAAAAAGAATTTTTAAAAGAGCTTCTTTCTTTAGCGGAAACGAGAAATAAACTTTAAACCAGAAAAAAAACGTTTATCCCAGCACTTTCCCAATGTCGCAAAATACTTTGCCGCAAATACTAACATAATACATATAATTAATATGCATCATTCACGTAAATCCTCTTTCTCGGTCAGCGACTGCATTGCATGTGATTATACCGCCATAATTTCGAGCATATGACATCATTATAATACAAATGATGCGGTGGATAGTTTATTTATTCGTACCTCGTGGAATAAAAATTCAATGAAATTGATTGAATACAAAAATTAAGCCATTAAAGGCAAATTCCTGGTCACGAGTTTCATTTTTAGTTAACTCAGACTATTGTTAATTTTTCCGCAATTCGGCAGAGTACCAATTAATCAAATTTTAAGGATAGCGCGATGATATGGTTTTGAACTATCCAGAAAATTACAGAGAAGATACAATATAATAGAACAAAATTTCAATAAGTAGTCAAATTATACTTTGGTAAGGTAGGCCCGGGAATTTCATGACCGAATTCCGAGTTCCCAATTAAATGAACTAATGGTAGAGCTCAGTAAAACAAGATAGTGGCTGCCATAGATTTTACAACACACAATGACGTTAATTTCTCAAAACTGAAAATTAAATTTCTCCCACCGGTGACTTACATACAATATGAACATATACACTTGAACGCCCCCAAGCGAAAATAGTTGTTTATTCTCGTTCTCTTCAAATGTGTCGAAGATTATACTCATACTCTTTCAAATTTTTTCCTTCCCGATTTTGTATAATTTAAATCTCCAGCGTTTTGTATTTATATTTTTCACTAAATATAAAAAAGTGAAATCCAATCGATAATATATTTAGTAACCGATTTTCAATAGATATAATAATAATGTTTATACCCAAACCAATTTTTCAGTATCATCAATTACCTCACGAGAACACAACACAATACTTAAACCAAGGGATTGAGCGGTGCTTAGGAAATCCTAGCCGATAACCATTGCAACGGACACGGCAAATGCATTAAGGGGCCTTAAATCTTTCGCCTCTTTGTAGGGTGCCGGGACTTAATACTTCAAGACAGAGTCAACTGGGATTAAGCCCATGACAGCATGCGCTTACGAAGGCTTGGAGGGAAACACCAAAGTCGGGAAAACCTGTGCTTTCGAGAGAAACTTATTAGGCCGAAGGGAGAGACGCAGGGTTTAAGCCAAGAGAGGGATTTGCAATCCTTTTTACTGCTCCAGTCCATCTGTTTCAGTACCCCTCCTTCCTTCACCCTCCCCCCCAATAAAACCCTTCCAGAAGTCAGGTTCCGGCTGCCGAGTTGAGTTTTTTTTGCTCATCAGTACATCACTTTGATACAGCCAGTGATAAGAAAAAAATGTACATACACGATGGAAAATATTCTCAAATCGGGTTTTTCCACGTATTCCTCCCAGACATTTTTTTTCTCTCGAGAAATATGCAAGTTCTTTACTCTAGATGAGTTGGGCCGTGGATTGTCATTCCTATGCTCCACGCGCGTGATGCTTACCGACGGCGGCAGAGCTTTACGCTTAATCCGCCTCGCGATGCATGCATTTTTTAGTCTTGCTCCCGCACAAAGGTGCATGCGGATGAAAAATTACACCATCGCTCGTCAAAAGTCAGGACTGGATTAGCGCATGAAAAAGACTTTAATTAATTTCAGCCTAAGTAAGTGGCGCACAGAGCACGCCTATACACGCCATCATAAATTTTGATAATTCGCTAAAGTTCACTCGGATTGCCTTGATGCAGGCAGAATTTTTTTACTGCTACTGTTTTAACATGACCAAAAAAAATCAAAGCTAATTTTTTTTTCACAATAATACTAATACTAAAAATCTTGATCGTATTTTTTGGCGTTATACTGTACATTGTTCCACCGTTATCAGAGGTTAACCCCAATCACAACAGAGGATGCGCTAAAAAAAACTACTCATAGCCTTCAAAAAAACGTATTTTCGGTTTTTCTACCAGATTAAAAATCAGGAATATGGGTACAGCGCGAGAGTTTCACAATAAATTTTAAACCGGCGCTTTGCAGCAAGCTTAATCTCATTAATTAAAGAGAATTTAAGCAGGCATAACAACTCGCATTAAAATTCCATATTAATAACGTAATTCAGGAGGCTTAGGCATTGTTAGCCAATGCTTCAAATCACTCCATCACGCACGCAATGTTCAAATTATTATCCTGAAATACTAAAAAAAATCTAAATCATAACTCGACATTGAATATTCAATAATAGCGAACTGCAAAACGTTTTCCATGGAGAAGTACGCTGATTCAATGGAAGTAGATGTCTACCCTGTGAATCATAAAAGCCAAATACGAACAAATTTTTAAAAAGTGGCACCGTGATTTGGTGTAACACAATAAATGATTGCTAACACTTGCGAGGAATATAGAAAGCTCTTTTTACTATACTAAAATGTATTCCAGGATAAGATGGATGGAATTAAATGAATGCGCTGAAATAATGACCTTAACATGAAAGGATACTTTTACTTAAAATTAGGTCATAGTAGTAGCAAAATTCTTTGGCATCTCAAGAATCTAGGTAAAAATCGCCTTCTGATTCTTTACCAAATCCTCAAGTAATCCTAAATGGGAACAATAATTCAAGGCAATGCAGCACTTAGAGATGTGATAGCTTCGGGCAAACGCCTGGAGGATAATTAATCCCTGGTCTCTACGATCAACAAGAGATAGATAGCCCCCATTTCATTTCTTTGTCACAAGGTAATCCAAAAAAGTGAGCTCAGCTCACTAAAATAAAGAAATAAAAAACTATTGTAAGTCTAGGGCATAGGGTGAAAGATTGCAAATACTTACATATGAAAATAAGATATCGATGAACTAACTTTTTAGTGTAGCGAAATATGCAAAAAATATGTCATCGACTTAATTTACATTCACAAGGTAGCCAGAGCTTTGAAAAATTCAGAATAAAGAAAACTAAGACGTCAACCACAAAAATGAGTGTACCCAGAAAACGATTTCTTTTACATGGTATGGATTTATACCAGTAAATATTTCTATTCTCGAGTTTTCAATGTTTTAACTCCTCTAAACCAACAGAACTCATTAGTTCACATCAACTCCTACATTTACTTTATGTGTCTTCGTCATTTATTTTAAAAATACACACATCTAGTGTGAACTTGATGCAAATTTCATATCTATTTTCTTGAAAGACACTTGGTTCTCCTTAAACAAGAAAGATCGCATTATAAATAACTTGATATGCAACAAAAAAGCGACGTAAAGCATGATGAGCTCCAGTATGTCCCCATCAGGTAAATTTCTGTTCCCCTGGGTTCAGGAAAGGGAGTGCTCAAGTAGCTATTCCTAGTCCTAAAGGGTTGCTATGCATTAATGCAGTAGACATGTTGGCCGCAGTATTGAAGAAAATAAATTACATTAAAACTTAAACAAACTTAAACAAAAAACTTAGTTTTTGCTGTTAGATCAATAAAACTAGCACTCATTTCATTATTTCCTCCATACGGCCCAGCCATCAAACGTCTTTTGCTTCTCTTACTCTCATGCACTGCTTCCCACAGCTCTCCCATTCTCTTAACTCCTATTATCTCTCCTCTTTAGAGTGTTTTCTTCCCATTCAGCAATGACTTCCGCGGTCAACCCTTTCCTTTAAAACCATTCACTCTACTACCATACACTATACTTTTCAATTCCTCCAAATGGCCAAAGCAACGAAGCATGCTATCTTCATATATCTCAATCTTCTGGACAAGCAACTTTTATATCTGTGTTTGGACTTTTTCCCGAAAACGGCTCGAACGATTTTGATGAAATGTTGGGATATATTAAATTAGGACGCGTTAAAATAAGATTGAGAAAAGCCTCATACTAGGGAAAATTCATATTACATTTAAGAATTACTTTAAATAGTCACATTTTTATTTTGGTCCTAATGGGTACCCAAGGTTACCCATTATTATTTACATTGGACAGCATTTCGTGCTGCCACGTGAGATATGTCCGCTGTTTAGCGAGGCAGAAGTTCCGGTTCATGAACATTTGCTACTGTTTGACAGATGTTTACTCAATCTCCCGTGTGCATAACTTATGAGGGATGACCTGAACATATTAGGTGGATGTTACACTTGTCATTGTATCTTCACCAAGGTTATAGATTTATAGTATTGTACCTTAAGAATATTTACATTGTGATTCACTTTAAGGAGAGGAGTGTAAGACGCAATTATACAGCAATTTGCAATATTAAAAGTAAACAAAAAGCAGATGTAACAGCATATATCAATCAACACGAGTTGTTGATTACAGATTGGAAAGTAACAATGAATAATGGAATTACTGAAAGTTGCCATAAAGCTTTTTAAAACATTTCGCTATCATCCTCTAAATAAATTTCAGCTTTTCGAGGCAATCTCGGGCACAGCCATACAGAGAACGTCGCAGTTATGTTATTAGAAGCAGCAGCTAGAACTTCTTCCAGTATAAAAATATCATTATAGTACTATTTAAGAACCTACTTTATAGATTTATAAATACGTTTGAAGACTCAGAAGATTTAAATATTAAAGTCAATTATAATTTTTTATCTCTACTTGTATCAGTTTCTTTCTAATGTATCATTTACAATCGTTCCATTTTTTTAATACACATTATGTACTCAAGCGAATCTCGGTCGCCTAGAGCTGTTCATTACTGGAGCATACAACCCTCAGTATTTCTTAATCTACTCACTCTACTTGGCTCCAAAGACGTATCTTGTACCCCACTTCCATTGCATATTCATATTAAGTCTTCTGTCACCATTGGACTGATCAAACTCCGCAATTCAGCGGAGAGAATTCAAACTCTGATGATTTATTTCAATTCCTCAATCCAGTAAATCGACCTCAAGGCAAGGAAGTACTTAAAAGGTCGTATCATACGAATTCTAATTCCGGTCTATGCAATCAAATTCCCGAGAGAATCGCTAAGACGATACGCAAGGCGATACAAAACGACGTAGGAGGGAAGACGGGTAAGAAAAAAAAAGAAAGCGCCGTCAAAGAACTGAGACAAATTCAGAAGGGCGTCCTCCAAACTTCTCCATACCAATTCCCCCCCATGTCCTCTCAATTCCCCCCGCCTAATGCCTCCAACAGAAGCATCCGGGAAGGGGTTGTAAAAGAGGAGAGAGATGGAAAAGAGAGAAGGCTAAAAAAACCTTGACAAGCCGTCAAGAAGAGCGTCGCCGTTGAGACGCTCGGACTGAAGAACGCTTGACCCGTAAGAAGAGTGACGTGGTGATGCAAAGAGGGGGGAGGGTGGAAAACAGACGAAGGCTAGCGGAAAGCGTAAGGAGTAAGGGCCGAGTGATTTCGTTGGTGGTTCCATGCTTGTGTACATCTAGACGGACGGACGGAGAAGGATACGCCCGTGGTGCGGGTTGCAGCATCGGGATGTAAAAAATAGGTTGTACCAGGGGAAAAAAATGAGAATCCAGCGACCATCTCCGGGAGCGCCCAAGCGAAGGAATCGAGGAAGGGACTTGGGTCATGGTCAGAGGGAGCTGTCCGGAAAGAAGAGCGCAAGAAGGGGATGGAAGGAGACGGGAAGACAGGAAAGGAGGGACTACATTTACGGCCCATTTCCCTCCTCCTCTCTCTCTCTCTCCTCTCCCCTCCCTTCCCCCCACACCGAGCACCATCTCCAACACACCCCACGCTCCTGCACCAAGTAGCGAGGCATCCGTGGCGCTCCAATCGTCGTCCGAATCAGACGAACGCGATACTAACCCCGCATTCTCCTCTCGGCTTGTATCTCACCCATACCAAACCGCCCACCTCCTCTTGTTTCACTTGATCTCCATCATCGGCAGGCATCCTTTTCGTCTAACCCCTCCCCACATTCCCAGCGACCCATACACTTCCTGTCCTCGCTGCTCTTGAAGAGTATACTCGCGAAACTCGATAGCGACAGACACACACGCACACACTGTGACTTGAAAACGAAAACAAAGCAAACGTGAGGAAGGGCGTAGGGAAAAAATAAAGAGGCGAAGCAATCTCCCCAGTGTACGGGTTTACGAGCAGACAAGACTCGGGGAAAACTCATCTCCTGAATGAATTTACATCCGTGTGTTGCCAAGCGACAATGTTGGCGTGTGTATGTATGTTCGCGACTGCAACCCCGTGTCAAATTTGACGAGGAGATGGTTTCTTCCGTCCGTGTGAGTGTGTGTTTTTTTCTGCCCCAGCGTTTCTAACGCATTCATTTTTTTTATCATTCCGACCACGAGGAGAGGATATATAGGGGACGGGAGGATGTATGGAAAAAAATGGGGGTTTTTTTCACAGATGAGGGAATGATAGCGTTCCCGCAGGAGCCGGACAATTTCGTCCCAGCGACCTTCTTTCCAATCACGCAGCGAGTCCAGCTCTAGGCAAATTCATTCTGCCTTACATTCGAAATATAATACGAATTCGGGGTGGGGTGGTGCTTGCATTAAAAAAAATCTAACCGTCCGCCGATTCCAGCAATACAAAATAAACGATACACGAACGTCAAGAAAATTTGCTTTCGGGCACTCACTCAAAACCCCAGAGATATTTAGTTCATTAAACCGTGGACGTGAAACGAAGATACCCAGTGGTGCAGAGGATTGTCGTTACATGTGACTTAGTGAGTTTCAGAGATAAATCACGTCTAATAGACAATGAATGCGGATTTTAGGTGCCTAAGCATAATTACTTTTCTCTATCTAGTCATTTCTCATGGAATGGATAATTTACCTAATTTTGGATTCCTGGGAAATACCTCGCGAAAAATACTTACCAGAGTTCCCTACAACTCAACGTCTTTGCCGCAAAAGATCTTCCACGGCTCATAATTATTGTCATGGCGTTCTACATTAATTACAGATGCAAACTTCGTATTACGCAATTTCTAACGCTTTTGTAGAGATGCAAGGAAATAGGTTATATATATTTCACAGGAGGTGCAACCTACATGAAATTATACCCTTGGATCGCCTTATTTCCAGAAAGATTTATTACATCTAATTAAATTGTGGACAAGTAGAATTACAACAACATGCATAAGTAGTATTAATAAAGGACAATATGATATTTCGAAATACTCAGCTAAAATTTAAAATCTCTTTCAATACGCAACAGTATTTTAATCGTAATCAATATGTCATATCAATTCCTCTCTAACCCAAAATAAATGCGAATGAAATTTTATTATGTTTCTGCAAATTGAGAGTACAAATAAGTATGAAAAGTTTGAATCATATTAATGTTTCTAAAACAGATACGTCTGACTGACTAAGTACATCGAAATAAAAGTCTGTACATGAAAACTCCCCAGTGGATAAGGGCTTATTATTATGGTAGCGGAAAAATCCAGTTTTCCACATTGCTATACTCCAGTGAAAATGCAACACAGGATATTTTTCACGTACAAAAGAAGCTATTACAGCTGATATAATAGTTCTATTATGAGCCAAAACGTGGTTTTCATAGCTGTCACATCATCAGAATATGTGACTCCTAGGGCGCTCCACAAAACCAGATTTTTAGGTTACACATTTTCCAGCTTTGTTCATAGCACGCTAAGGAATATGGCATTTGATTCCAATGGAGTATTTCTTTTCGGAACCGTCATGAACTCGTTCTTTCAGGCTCTCACTGAGTAAAGCGTTTTATTTTTCCCGGCGATTTATATTTTCATATTATGCCATCTAATTTGCTCTTTGAAAGACTGAGGAATTAATATAAGAATTAAGATAGTTCCTAGACTGCATTTAGATATGCAAGCACAGATTTGATGGCCCGTTAGCCCAACCACGTTTTTCAAGGCATAAATACTTTTCCATCTGACTAACCCTTCACACTCAACATTCTCCCTCCCGCGTTTCGTAATATTTGCGGAAGTTCCTTAGCCCATGTCTCAAACTCGTCTCCTGCGTAGCTCCAGATAATTTTGCTTGGACTATAGCCTCCCAGCCTCCAACCATTCTCAAGCTAACCCTTCACCAGTTTCTATGCCACCGCGAGCATTTACGACCCTGGTCAAATAGATTTAACCAAAACAATTAATACAATACAAAGGAAAGCAGCGCGCTTCGTTTAAAACAGCTACGAGCGTACATAAACTGTCTCACAACTTTTAGATGGATTAAGGTGAGAACCTCGGAGACTCGGAGGCTGCACGCTAGGCTTAGGTTGCTTGATAAATTCAAAACTGATATTTTTCAGAGCAACATAAAGAATATTATCATGACTCCTCACTACATCTTTACGTATGACAGATGCGATAAAAGAAGAGAAATAAACTGCCGAAACAGATAGGTACAAAAACTCGTTCTTTCCGCGAACAATAAGCGACCACAATAAAAATTGAGCTCCACTAAATACACTTCTATAATACATGTCACCATTTCACCTCCAAAAAACTTACACTTTTACACGGCTGGTGTCTTAATACCCCCTGCCACACGCCCATGTGGCGGCTCGCAGGATATTATGTAGAAGTAGAAGTAGAAGTAGAAGTATGCACTTTCTGTACGCAAAAAAGCAGTTTTAAACAAGGCGTACGGCTTTCCTTTGTATTTTATTTTTTTCAAGAATTTAATCTATCTAATTAGGGTCACAAACACTTCCGGCAAACTCGATTTGAGGCCTAATCAGAGAAAAAAGCATCTATACATCACTTCAATAAAAACGATATAAAAAAATAATGGGAGTAACGAGCAGCAAGTACATCAATAATATAGAAATGGAGATGATACGACCAGAAACTAATAAGAATCGCATATTCATGTAAAAACATAAAGATGCCTTAAAAATTCTGAATATAATGCTCATTAGATAATTAATATTTAAATCTCATTAACCCTTGTCCTCTTCATATTGCAAGTTGATTCAAATACAATAATATAGAAGAGAAATACCAAAATCCCTAATAGCGACCCAGATGTAGTTGCACCCTACGCTTTCCAAGGCGTCTTTTGCCTAAATTAAAGAAAAAGTTTTTATTGTGATTATGTCATCTAAAAATATTAGTTACTTAAAAAACAAAATACAAAATCTGAATTACGATACTTCACTTCACAAATAAGCATCAGACGAGAATGGTGTCACCCGTTCGCCACAGGTCAGGAATGAGTGTAATTATTTGTAAATGACAATTAATTTTTTTATACATCTGGAAGTGACGTATCTTACAACGATGTTATGATTATTGATGTATATTAATGTTAGCCATCCAGAGAGTTCGCAGCTTTTAAATACTTTCCATGACCAAACGACTAATCGGTTGGGGTGATAATTTCCTATAAACCTGGGGGGGGGAAATTTATTATCTTTACCAAATGTCTTGGGCGCAAGAAGACTGGACAAATTTGTGGAGGTGAGTGAAGAAAATGTTGCCCGTCAAGTGAATTTCCGAGTGTCGATCAGGGTACTGAAGGCGTGGCGTAAAGCCTAGAAAATCCAATCGCTCTACGACCTCCGTTTTTTGAACCTCCTGAATCCACTGGCAGTGTTGCCAAACCTCATCACCACAGGGCCTCTGTTATTGTGGACCACACAGTTTTCGCGGCTGAGGGATAATAATCTCGGCAACGTCGAGCTAGAGCCAACCCCCCTCTAGATGACAAATCCCCGCTCCCCGAATAGTTCCGGACTCGCACGAAAGGCGCCCGCCCCCACACATTTTCACCCAGCGTCCTAGCCCCGAAGACATATGGAAAAGATGATAGAGATATACCATCAATAATGTAGCATACTGGACAGGGTTCATTCGAATGAATGCCAGTAAAATTCATCTACATTTTTACAGGTGCAGGGCCCAAACTAACGATAATATTTCTCTTGTCATCTCAGAAAACCTCCTGCCCTTCCTTAACCTGTCCACAAGACGTATTCTCCTTCTTTCTCTTCCCTGCGTACCCAACTTCTTTTTCTCATTTACAGCCTTAAGATGCCTAGGGCTTGACTATGTGAGTCAAGACAAATATTCACAATAAGTTACACATTTTTATTCATTTGGTTTATTAAAACCTGCCTACGCTGATGGAATGGGTTACCAATAGATAAGAAAAATTAAGATACAACGTTACCAGATCATTCCACGAATGTATTTTTGACGATCAAATCTGTTCAGCCATAGGAACCGACTGCAGCGCCATTACTGGAACTACCGCATTTTAAGTTCAATTACGGCAATAATTTGATAATAAATTGAAAAAAAATGTTATGTAAGATGCCTGTATTTTATTCATATGGTATTTCTGGGAACTTTCCGGTTTTTATAAATACTTTTAAATAAAAAGCTTTAATATTCTTTCTAATTGGCATTATTCCTCTAATCTGAGCAAGATCTTATAAGAGCCCATGTAAAAACCCCCACAATTAAGGCTGAATTACAGTAAAACTAGCCAGTAAATCCTATTTTATTTTCGCCTCAGTCAATAAAACGCACCTTAAAAATGCTATAATCAATTTTTTAGAAAATCTGGAAAAATTGACACCGAGACTAGAAACACCTAAAGCATCCCTTCGCCCCTCAATACTTCTTCCCGCCACCTACTTTGCCTCACCCTAATCTCATATCAAGGTTCCAAGAGAGACGAAGTACTTCCTGGTTTATACCCCTTTACGTGCCCGCAGCTTCTTCATCCTCCTCCACACTCGAATCTTGAACACCTGCAATATATTTTCGAATATTCTATCAAAGCTTTAGTTTATGTCCAATGCAACGATGGTTCAAAATTCGTCTTTCAAAGATTGATCTCGCCCAAAGAACTCGGCAATACCACCACTACAAATTCATCATTATTCGAAATAGAAAAAAATTCTTTACATCGTAAATACATTGAAATCTCAAACCATAGATCATGAAGAAATTGCTTAAAAGGGTTAAAGCAAGCCATACGATCATTGCTATAGAGTGTAGAGGGTACATAATATTCAATGCAGCTTCGAAACAACTTTACCAGGGGTAATGCAAGAGATTTGTTACAAAGTTCAAATTAATAAATCCTACTTTGTGAAAATAGCAGTACTCCACGTCGTAGTTAATAACTTAGCGTCGGGATTTTAGATTGTTAAAATCAAATGATTCTTTTTCTGATTTTATGTTTGCTAGTTAACACTATAGATACCCTTTCTTACTTCAAAACTCAACAAATAAGTCATGCAGGCCCCTAAGGCGACAGGGTAAGGTCCTCGCCAGCTAAGCCGAGGGTCGCGGGTTCAGGTTCCGACTGGGAGGAATTGTCACCGCTCGCGGCACGGGTGCATGAATACCTCTTTTGTTGTTGTTATTATTCACTCCATGTAAAAAAAAAGCCAATTGTGCTGTTTTTGGGGAGGAAAAAATAAATTTTAAAAATAAATATCAAATCCAAAGTATGTGCTATTAAAAATCCATAACTATCCATGGAAAAAATTTCTTGGATAGCCCACAAAATTTTATGAATGAATGCATACATGAATTTTTAATCCTATCCCCATTGTTATCACTTTCGCAGACAAATTAAAGTGAAATGTAATTTTGACTTTAATAAATTCCAAAATATTTTATCCTCATGCAGTCCCTCATTTGGCAGTTTCATTTTGTTAATTTTCCTCGAACATACACATGGACTGCTATTCTACTCAGCAGAAAAGCAGTAGACACCTCTCATGTGCAGCTACGGACACTTCTATTTCCATAGCATTACCAGCACAGTATGCTTTGCTTTCAATCCTTAACACTGTCTGTTCTCTTCAAAATTTCTTCACCTAAGTGATACTAATTACGACCATAAAGGGTAAGAATGACTGGGGATGCCCACAAAATACATAAATTTTGAGATCTATTCCCACTGCTGTCACTTGTATCGATTAACTCACGGCCAATTTTTTTCTCACATTTTAATTGAACTCGCAGTTTTTTAACCCTACGTAGTCAACGGGAATCGCTTTCAGACTGTCGATTAAATATATGCAGAATATTTTTATTGATAACTAGACATCTAAAATCGCTTTCAGACTTCCGATTGAAATTTAAACTTAATCTTTCAAGAACAAAATTAGGGAAATAGACTAATAGAATTGCCGCGAACGATAATGGATCACTGCACCACCAGTAAGACTTTTTACTATGTTTTTCTATGGATGGAGTAGCTGATTTTTAATTTGAAGAGTACATATAACCTTATCTGCTCTGTAACACTGACAGAATATTGTTGTCTTGCATATTTTCTGTATGAACTTTCTCTGTGTTTCGACGTACAACTGAAAAGAAATTACAGTCTTACTATCTTGGGTAGCATACTTATAGTGCAGTAAAAGCTCGAGAAATTTCGCCACTACATAAATATTATCAGAGTTATACTGAAGCAAAAATAGTTGTATTTATGTTCAGGAATCAACAAAAAATTCGAAAGTTTTATGTAGAATATTTATTGGATGACTCGCTTCGTCGAATAGTCGACATCATCAGGTCCAATAAATATTCTACTTAATATTCTATTCCAGTAAAACTTACAATTTTTTGTTAGTTCCTTATCATGATGGAAAATGTTTAAAATGTTAAGCCGAAACTATTGAATCAGTCGTAGTTACATTAATATTCATACAGTATGGTGTAAATCAAGTTGGTGATAACCCACCCTAAATAACACACCCATGAGGTGGCTCGCAGGTTATACAGTGTTTCCTCAGAAAATTTCTTAAAAATTTCCTCGAGCATAATCATTTTCTTGATATTTCCTCTTTTTCTATCGCGCAGACATGAATATGACTCCTCGGTACTCCCCAGAAATCAAGGCTCTACTCCTACTAATGGCAAACTAATCTGTAATCGGTCACATCAAAAATTTGACGCAAGAAAAAAGTGCATATTTTAGGATGACCCACATGAACACACTCGGATTGCTCTAAGTAAGTTTACATCATCTCCGTTTTCCTTTCGAAGTATTTTTTATTCGACAGGCTTAGCTCTCGATCCTAAATACTGCCCGTTCCCCACAAAACTGTTCCGTCCGAGGCACGCCGATCAGTCGCAGACTTCCGCATTTACTCGCGGAAGAAGTCTCTATTTCGTCCCTTCTCGTTGATTACGTCACTTGTTTTTCGACTCTTGCTCCCTCCTTCCCTCAACAAACTTACTCCGACCTGGACATTCCAGAATCATCTCCCCCCCGAGAACAATGTCAGATGCATTGTACCACAATATCCCCCCCACTCCCGCGACGTCCCAAAATCCTAACCCCTTCTTCCGCCTCCCCCACCTCTCTTTCTCTGACTTGTTTGTTTCCGACCGGATAGGACGATCTCTGTTTCATCCAATTGTAATCTCTCTATCCTCCCCAGTGGAAGACTGGCTGAGTGTACACAGACTCTGTCCTCGGGTCAATACACAAAAGACCCTTTTTGGAGAGATTATGTAAAACGCAAAAAGGGTGGTTTCTCTGTGATCTTATTGTTGCGCAGGTCGTTTTTCATTTTTTTTCAATGATTCACGATAGTGACGCGAAAAGTACTCGTTGTATGGCGCTCCAGGAAGTGTAGTGGACGCAGTCTAAATAAAAATGGATATGAGTGGACTTTTATCATTGCCCTGTATTTATCTATTGCATGTTTTGTTGAACATTCATAAAAATATGTCACGGTTCAACAAGAATAACGATTTACATGAGCATTTCACCAGGGACTATAATCATTTACACATCGACTTTTTTCGTACCAGAATCTAGACTCTACAATGCAATTCCCAAAGAAATAAAAGTATCCATTTTTCAAATATAAAATTATACAATTATCATTAAGAAAAATTTATTACCATGTGGATCAACTCATGAAAGACCAATGATTTGTAATTGATCCTCATCTATGTATGCGACATGTCCCATATCTTATTATGTAATGATCTTTGGACCAAATAAAATTGTATTGTGTTGTATATGAAATATTCCCTGATATATCATGAGCTCACGGGCGACCACTAACAGCGGGATTTTTACATCCTTCTATCTCTCTCTCTCCACTCTCTCGTATGCTGACTCTCAATTCTTTGAGCGGAGTCATAATTTCTTCACTATTCCTACATCTACATCTACTCATAACCCTGCAAGCCACCACAAGGGTGTTTGGTAGAGGGTGACTTATCATCAACATGAACTACACTAACTTACTTACACCAACAATCACCACACTGTCGGTATACTACAAATGCTACAGAAACTACTAAAATAATCCATAATGTAACTATGAAAACGTGACACAAGAGTCATGCAGGGAACTTGCTAAACATGGTGTTATCACTACCTGATATATTTAGATTATACATAGATTAGGGAGCATATGAATTAATCAGCTACACTACCTGTCAACTAACCTACTTCAAAGTCATAATGCAGTCATTATGGTCTCTTGTCGATCGCGGGAAAAACGACATTTTAAACCTTTCTGTTCTACACTCTATTTCCCTCATTTTATTCCCATCAACTGATCTACCGTAGTATGTTGGAGTTCGTAAGATATTGAAAACTTCGTCTGAAAATAAATCGGTGTTAAATTTACATAAAAGACTGAGACTAATTTACAATCGACAGTCTGAAAGCGAAACCCATCCAAGTTGTTGCAAAAGGTCAGTAAGACTAACGAGACTATCATAATGGCCTCTCACGTATCTTACTGATTTTTAGACACGCGTTTTCTGTTTTTAAGCCTACCTCATGAGGATCCCAAACACAGGCAGCGTATTCTAAGTGAAGTCTAATATGGGAGAGGTAGCTGAATTCTCTAACTTTATCGTCGTACTTTCTAAGTAGTATCTACTCTTTTAACAAGTGCCAATTTACGATTAGCTTGACCTAATGGGTAGAGGATTAAAACGTAGGCTCACCTTTCCGCCGCACTCATACCTCGAAAAATGATCGAACGACGCCGGAAATGACGAGAAAATAAAAAGGAAAATTCGAACAGGAATAAAAGAATTTATCAAACTGGCCTTAGTTTCACTGGAACGCTTAACAATCACAATTCCACTGAGAGATGAGAGAGGACGGAGGAAAATCAACCCACCGCCTCGTTGTTTTATTTATTTCACTCTTCTTTTTCAACTTTATTTCCGAACCTTTTCACGGATGTTTGAAATTGGCCCATAGCGACGAGACGGCGACGATCCTCCATAATTTTCCCGGGCTCGTTTTAATTTTCCGACGACAGAATTGGATTTTGGTGGACTTCAAAATGTAGCCACACAGTCGGAGAGTCCGAAGAGCGTATTCACGAAGGAAAAAGAGAAGCCATGCGTTAGGCCGTTTGGGGGATGAGCCATCAGAGTGCGAGTCAATCGGGTGGGCATGAGTTTGACCCTGTGTGTACAGTTTCCGAGCCGAGTGAGGAGGGTAGGGTGAGGAGTTAATTTCATTTCACCTACTATGGACATAAGAGGAGGAACCGACGGCATTATGCAGGGAGGAAGTGATCTTACCGGCCCCACACTAGTGCAAATGACTGAAAACATTAAAAGGGCGGGGGAGTGGTGCAATAATCAAAGAGAGGAGTATGTGCGTAGGGGCTGAGGGAATAATGGCGGCCGCGGACTAAGTTCACTGGGCTTGGTAGCATTAAATCGATCGAATCATTTCTGCTATGTTCACATCATCATTGGTTGTTCAATCCTAAAATTAGTTGACTGCAGCCCTCCACCCTTCCCTATCTAATGCTATTTCCCTTGTACTGTCTACGATATATGAGGACCCCAGAAGTCAAGGGGTCTAAGTAACAAAACCATTGTTTAGAGAAAACTTAAGTCAAAGTTGAAAATGTTTGGTACAACCATAGAGTATACTCTGTGGTACAACCCACTAAGTAGTTAAGAAACATTACCCTAGCTAGCAGCACCTGTCAAGAAAATCACTTGGATTCCTTTAACACCTAAAAGATTTATATTTTCACATCCCATTCCTGTAACTAACTTATTTTTTTCAAAAATGTCACTTAGACCCCTTGACTTCTGGGGTTCACATGTATATGATATCTCACGCGATGAACATGTCAGCCCGTATTATGAGATGTTAAATCGGTTAAAAATTGAAGATAGACGTATGCTGCAAATGGGTGTATTTATTTTTAAATTATTAAATGTAATGATTCCATTGTATTTATATGACCAATATGTACATAATAAGGACAAAAGAAGCGAATCACTTGAAATAATTCGAACTTAATAATACCATGTCATAGAAAAACTACTTATTTTTAATCATTTTATGTATCATCGTGTAAATTGTGGAATTCTCTTCCTCAGAATATAAAGACGTTAGCATCAGTGTATGCATTCAAGAGAGCTCTGAAAGAGTATTTAAGTCCTAAATATTAGTATATAAAATGTAACATTTACTTATTTCTTTGTTTTATTTTTTTGTAAATTGTGTAATATTAGTGGCTGTTTATACAAAGCATTGTAAGTGTTATGCCTTTAATCTTTTTATGTAATTTTTCCAGAGACAATACCAACCTCTAATATTATGTCTCCTGTATATCATTATGTAGCAATTACTTTATTACTTCACGTTGTTTGTAAATCTTATCAGCAGCTGAAAATATAAACAAATGTAAATGCCATATACTTGTGCTCCATGGGATTATATGGTCCCAGAGTAAATAAACTTTATCATATCATATCTTATCTTATCTTATCTTATCTTATCTTATCTTATCTTATCTTATCTTATCTTATCTTATCTTATCTTATCTTATCTTATCTTATCTTATCTTATCTTACATTATTTGGTCCATGAACTTATTCCTGCGTCTTCCTATGGGGACTTTTCCCTCTATTTTGCCTTCAATTGTGTTATTAACAAACCTAGTGTGTGTCCAATTCATCTTGTTCTTCTTTTCTCTCGTGCTTCATATGGTCCGTTCCTCTTCTATTCCTCTCTACACTTCATCATTTCTTATTTAGTTCGTCCATTTTATCTTCAGCATTCTCCTCCAACACCAGGCTTCGAAGGCTTCTAGTCTTTTCTAGTCAGCTTTTCCAATGGTCCATGATTCTGATCCATAAACTGCCACGCTCCACACGAATGCTTTCACACAATGTTTCCTGGTTTATTGGTTCATATTCATATAGAAAAACAGTACTTTAACAATTTAATAGCAAATAACAGTTCGCAGTAAGCACTCGAGCCCATTTCCCTTAATATTGAACTAAGCAACGTGAGCCCTTTGAAAAATGTTGGTGGTACCTACAACAAAATTTAGAGAGGGCCAAGGGTAATTCAAATTAGGAAATACATGCCCGCGAATCATCTTTTTTCACCAGTAATAACAAACATATTCACGGAGAGAACGGAAATTGAGTCTTGACTTAATTTGAGTCTAGGGCCAATCAACAGCTTTAAAATGAAATATGTTTTGAAGAGGTAACTCGGTGCGGCAAATATATTACCCTATAATCTCAAGGTAGAAACACTTATTAGCACAAAGAATGAAATTAGTTAAACTATTTTAGCTACAATTGTGTATTTTCCATTCATCTCAATCTTTTTAATTATTCCTTTTTTTTATTATTTAATCAACCCCGAAAACAGCTCAACAAAGGCCTTTTTCATCGGTTATTTAACATTAACAAGGGAGGAACACACATGTCCATGTCCTGGGCAGATAATATTCTACCCAGGCGGGACTCGAACCCGCGACCCTCGGATTAGCAGGCGAGGACTTTATCCCACCGCTACCGATGTTCAGATTCTGTTACTAATACCTATTCTATCGGTTATCAGTCTTCTCATTAGATGATATTAACGTCGTTGTTAAAAATTAAAGAAAGTTGAAGGTTGCGAATGTTCCCGAGCACGATCCAAAAACAACTGAATGACGTCACGTTTTTCGCTGTTTCCATGCAGTCCCAAACGTTTTCCCATGCTTACGGTGGAATCAAGCGTGGTAAAATTAATTTACGATGTTTTCCTGCTATTCGAAGTGCCTTTGCAATGGGATACAGATGTGTTTTGTGCCACAATTTTCAAATACATCGGTAAAAATACCAAACAAGAAACTCATTCAGCTTCCAAACGACGACAAGAAAGAAAATATGGTGTCCAGCGGCAAGCCGGGAATTTGTCGGACAAACGACTAATTGTGACGCGCATATGTTATACGGGATGAGCATTTAGCTACAAATCACTATTCTTCATTATCTATTGATGAATCCCAACAAATTAATGTAGTTTAAGGTAAATGCATCTCGCGATAAAAAACAGGTAATATTTCATGAAATCCATAGTTATTTTGAGAAAAAAACTCATATTTTTCTCCACTAATGCATAAAAAAACTACCTAGAGGTCCACCGTGAAGGTGTATGGCAGGGAGTATTATGACACCAGTCAAGAAAAGGTCTAAGAAGAGGTAAAATGAAGGTGAAGAGGACAGAAGTTAATTATAGAGTGTCGCATTGTCTAGCTTTCATTTACTTGAAGTCATAAACAGCGCGTGGAAGCAAGAAATATTTGCACCTATCGTTTCGGTAGAATATCTCTATTATTATTCTCCTTCATTTAGATCTTCAGATATGGTCAGCAGTAAAAATAATACTTGAACTCATCTAAAAGATAAGGAAGAATACTAAAGGATGAGCCACGGATGGCGACGACAGAAAATGGGAAATATTGAGGAAGTAAGTGAATTGTGGAATGCATTATTTTTTTAACTATTCGCCTTTAAAGTACGTGATCAAAAATATACATGATATGAATTTTACTGGAGTTCAAGGTCGTATCATTAAAATATTTCTCCTTGAAAATTTCGCGCTCTTTGCGGAGTTGAAAATCTACGTTGTCGAGAATGCTGGGGAAAACGCCATCGCTTCCAGTAATGAGACATATTTCCTTACGAAGTACGGCTAGTATATTTTTTAAATGAAATGACACATTGTTTTAGTTGTATCTGCGGAAGATGATGAGCAAGAATTATTGGATCCTTCATTAGATGAAACATGTAGAGCTGAAAAGTGACACTGTGAGATAACATCAAGTCAGTGAAATGTCCATTAGGGTGGCGCAACTTTTCCAAATTTGTACGCACTTCTGAAACGCAAAAATTCTATGCGGTCGGAATAAATTAATATAGTTAATATACTTTTTGTCCTAGAAGTTTTTTTGTCATGTATAATATTTAAAGACGAGATATAAATGTTATCCATATTGCCCATTGATACGGAGAATAATAATAAATTGGAATTTCCCATTTTACTCACATCTTTCAACCAGCAATTTCGCTATTTTTAGCTAAGTACGCAATTATCCAACTACATGCAGACCCACATATTGGAGAACATCCTAGATGATTACTTGTTTTTTTTCACGCAATATTCAGGTACCTACTCCACAACCATAGCACCAGAGGCCTATGCACCACATTTCGCACATCAGCGATTCTCATCATCTATCCTCTCTAATTTCACAAGCATTGGGTCGAGCGTTATCGTCGTCAGCTATGCAAATAATGTAGGAAAACTCTGAGCCATCAAATAAAGCGTATGAACCGGAACTGAAATCCATTTGGAAATTAAGTGCTCTTGCGTAAATCAGCACCCAACCGGTCAAATCTCCCGCCATTTGGAATAAATCTTTGTCCAAGCGTTGTCAAACTTAATCAGGGAATGCGCTAGCCACTCTAGTTAAGTAAACTTTATTAATATATTTTTACCACACACATCGCGAAGAAAAAATGATTGGGGAGTGAGATTATTATTTTAAATTCAGGTTTTAAGTTTAATTTTTAAAATAGTCTCAATGACAGGACCAACTATGTTTCAACTCAATCATTCAGTATCAATTTCAGTTATCCGGAAAAATCTGGTGCGTGGGATGACCATATTTTTGTAGCGATGAAAACCGCGAAAGCTCCATTATAAGATTTCATTTAACGAAGTGAATAACTGGTTTCAAATAAAACATTTCTCAATCTTTTATGAGGTCCATCTTATTGAAATCCTATTTTAACATCCGGCATGAATAAAATAAGATAAATATTTAAGTGACAGAAAGAAAAAAACCATATAAAGACCACATCAAAAGGTCGTTGAACATTTTTGGAGGAGAAATCAGCATATTAGAACTTGCGAGTTAGAAATTTGAATTCTAATATCAAGTGCTCATATTTATGTAGATAAAAATTGCATAACTACAGTCAGGACAGTCAGGCAATGAGTATTACTGATCGAATACGTATTTTTTTTAAGTTTCGAGGTACAACTTCACAATTCGCACAAAATTTGAATTTTTCTGTTTCAAATTAACTACGCATTAGAGAAACCAATAAAAAATGACACACACGTCGGTAAATCATTTTTGCTCAAACTATCAGCACAATTAAATTTATTGCACACTACATCATTATCAACATCCAAACGAAGCAGAATAAACCACTCACGCAGCATACAGGTAGTAGCAGCAGTAGACTTGTGTCACGAAAATAATACCGACCAATTTCCCAGTAAATGACCTGGATTTAGAGACAGCTAAATCAAGAATAAGTCGGAATTATCAATGTATCGTTGAGACTACCGTACAAAAATGCCCACACTGCAACGAGCAAATCCGAAACGAGCGTGAACTCCTCTTAGAAAACTAATTAACTCACCTCGACTACAACACGCTAAAATAATGATGGAAACTTAAATAAAAGTAGGAAAGAACCCGTGCAGAGTGGGGGAAAGCGAGAGTTAAAAAAACGGGGAAGTTTCACGCAATATGGCTGTGGGTAAGGGAGGGTGGCGATGAGGGAGAAGTAACACACTCGAAACTCATTTACCATATCCACCAGCTTCCCGTCACTGCGAATAAAATCGATAAGTCGAATCAATAATGCAGGAGGGGTCCCGAAGGTCGAGCCGCAGAATTAAAAAAACATCTGACGTGTTAAGCGGGGATCGAGATTCCTCGCATGAACGGTGGAATCGATTTTTTTAGGGTTGAGCGACGGAATGGGGGATTGGTAGTTGGGCGTGGAAGAGGGGAGCGGCCGCAACACAATAATAATTCAACGATCCTTTCGGGAGTGAATATGTAGAATATGTCACGTGAATATTAACACGCATGCTAATACACGTTGCCCAGAGTCTTTTATCAAGTCACACTTTATTATATTTTTTTCTTCTTCTATTCGGCCGGCCAACGAGCTTTGAATGATAAAATTTGACCTGAGCGCGACGACGACATCCGAAAAAAATCCATGCATTGAATTCACCGCAGGAATCATTACTCACGTCGATAGACGTGATTTTTAATCGGTCGGGGGTGCGTGAAGGAACGCGCTCTCTACGTCCAGGCGGGCTCAATTATTCACTAATTCATTAAAATGCCCGCCTTTTTCGCCGCCAAAGCTTCGTTTTCTCAGTGGTGGTGTCTGTTCGGACAGCACAAAAGGACAAAAGTGACATTCTTTGGTACCTGTATACGGCAACCAACTATCATAGTGACCAATCTATGTGATCAATGGGAAAGTCGAGCGAGAAAAAATTTTAATTAGCATGAACGAGAGTATAATATCATAATATTCTAATCATTCTGAATAGAATTCCAGCAAAGCTGAACTTCATTTCATCACACTTCGCGTAAAAAAAGATATATGCCACAATTCGAAACAAAATGTGCTTCACTTGCCTTTAGGTATGAGGTACGAAGGCGATAGAAATAGGTAATGTGATAAAACAGCTATCTTTACAGTGATAATTACAGTAGCTAGTAACATTTAGGGCAGGTAATTTATAAGGAGAAAAATTGCGTAGGTATCCAATGAATTTATCAATCTAAATCTCACTATATTCAACGACAACCAGATCTTTCAATTAATTGTTATATAAGAAATTAATTCCGGCGTAACTCGGTGGAAATCCGTTAGCTTGAAAAATCGCATTATATCACATGAATATCAACCGAATTACATGCCTAAAAGAGAAAATAAAGTATGTATTTAGACTAAGTTACAATTTCATTACGAGGAATATTCCTAATATTTTTTTAACTTCAAAATTTTTAATTTTATTAATACATTTTTAATTTCATTTAACAAATGAAAGTTCTAAGTGTTCGGGGATCATTAATCTCGGTAAAACGCTAGAACAGGTCTAAGAGGGACATTCTTTTGACTTGATGATTCGTAGGTGTGGTGAAATTTTTAATTTCTTGTTTGTGAGAATACCTAGGTCCTTAGATGTTGAGATAAGTTTTAGATACTGATTACAAACAGTATTTTAAAATTCAAGGGGAGCCTTCTTTAGGTAAATAGACATCACACTGTATTAATTCGGATTTAATCTAAGCTTCCAAACACCGCACCAACTTGAGGCCTAACGCAAGGCATTCTGTAGTTCATGGCAGTCGGTTTTTTTTAATTTTCTTGAAAAATAAATTTCAATCATCAAAAATTATTTCAATTATTTCGAACAACAGTTTTTCGGTTAGCAAATTATTTGAAATATATCTAGATTCCAGAAGAAAATCGCGGGATTCTCCGTTCATCATCGCCATCTCTAGAATCATCTGATGAACTCAGTTTCAAAAGGGGATTATACTTAAGTACGGAAATAAATGAAATACGATTCCATTCGACAACGGTTTACTAAATCGACATCCCTTACAACCCTTTTTAATCTTCAGGGTATCTTCAGGCTAAAGTGTATCATAATCTAAAGATTTAAATACCATTTTATGGAATTGCTAAAGCAATAATATCCGTTCTTCAGTTCATGACTGAAGAATTTATTGATTATCGGCCTCTACCATCGCCTTAATCCAACATGAGCTTTAACATCCCTATTACGTTTCAAATCAAGCATCAACCACAAGAAAAGAGCTCCATTTTACGAAATTTCAAATAATTAGGGCTATTTGGCACTAATAAGGCTCATCTGTCATTCATATCGCTACATAAATACGAGATGTTCTAATAATGAAATATATTACTTGATATTTTTTATAATTCAATTGGCTTTTGATTTTTCAATTCACAAAAGAAGAATATAATTTCGATTCGAACCGATTCAACTAATACTAACAGCTAAAAAGATAAGTGTTGGTTATATTCCATTGTAGCCACTATACAAATCCACCCATTACAGTTCCCTGTCTGACAGCAGTTTTACATGGTCTGAATCAGTCGAATTCTGTTATCTATTCAAGCTATTAATAGCTAAAAACCATTGACACCAAAAATTATTAGGATACAAAGAAAAGCCGCTCGCTTCGTTAAAAACTGCTACGAGCCAATATAAGGTGTTTCACAACTTTAAGAGTGATTAAGGTGCGAGCCACTATAGACTCCGAGGCTACACGCTAGGCTGACCTCGCTTGATAAATTCTGAACTGGTATATTTAAAAGCGACATCAAGAATATTATCATCACACCTCACTACATCACTAGATCTGACAGAAACGATAAAAAAGGGGAGATACATTGCCGAACAGATAGGTACAAGAGCTCTTTCTTTCGCGCACGATAAGTGACCATAATAAAAACTGAGCTCCACTAAGTACACTCCCATAATAGACGTCACTATTTCACCTCCCAAACCCTGGTCCCTTGCATCTTTACACGACTGGTGTCCTAGTACCCCCTGCCACACGCCCATGTAGCGGCTCGCAAGGTAGTATGTACATCTACATCAACATCTACGTAATATCCTGCGAGCCATCACGAGGGTGTGTGGCAGGGGATGAAGGTCACCAAACATGCACTATTGACATGCAACTAGGATATTTAAGGGAGACATGCTAGAAAATAGGGTCACATGGAGCTAGATGGTTAGTATCTACATAATAAGGAAGGGATTATTGGTTGTTATTACATGCATCATGCACTACAGACTACTCTAACTATATTTCACCTACCTATCCCTTTGCTACGCTGCCTATTGTTCTCTCTTATAGTATGCGGTAAAAATGACATTTTAAATCTATCGGTACGACAATCTATCTCTCTAATCTTGTTAAGATGATCAAACCTAGCATAATACGCAGGGGTTCTTAATATATATCTAACGTCATCTGTGAACAACACGGTTTCGAATTTACTTAAAAGGTTTAACCTAAATTTTAACCTGCGTTCTGATAGTAATTCCCCTCCGAGTTCTTCAATTAAGCTCGTAACACTTATACATTATCATAACGGCATTTAACAAACCTAGAGGATCTCCTTTGCACGCGCTCTAATTCTTTTATCATACCTTCCTCGTACGGGTCCCATATACTAGCGGCATATTCTAAATGAGGCCTGACAAGTGTAAAATAGCTTCTTTCTCGTACTCTCTCATCGCATTGGCCTAGAACCCTTTTTACGAATCCTAATCTACGGTTTGCTACACTAGTAATTTCCCTGATGTGTTTCCCCCATGACATGTCTTCAGCGATGGTGACGCCTAAGTATTTAATAGATTCTTCGTTAGATATTTTCTTTTCTTTGGTGCAATAATTATTCCGGGGAAAGCCATTCTTTTTCCAAAAGTTCATTATCGTGCATTTCTTCAAATTTAATTCTAGCTGCCAACTATCACGCCAATCATCAATCGCATCTAAATCCTTAGCTAAACACTGACTGTCCTCTTCATTTCTAATTTCCTTATACACTACTGCATCATCGGCAAAAAGACGGAGCTTGCTATTTTTTACTACTGTATTCAAGTCATTACTTCATCATTATTAAGTATGTAGATGTATATAGGAGGTTGTTCAAAAATATAGTATTACAGGCAAAGCTTGCTGACCACTGCTCTTTTTTCCCCTAATGAACATATTCTTTCACCGTAGTTGACGTTACATAAAAGGCATGAACTTTGAAAACTTGATGGATTTTAGTCTTTACTGGTGTCTTTTTTTCAGTTTATGTGAGTCAAAGTTCATCTAATAGTAGAGCAGGAAAGCTATGCATGCGTTGGTTACTTATATTACCTAGCCAGCTGCAGTTCTAACCCCTCAGTTTCAATAACGGCTCAAGGTTTAAAATTGGTTGATACCGTGCATTCTAACCAGCATGGCGGTACTTAGAGTTTTCCAACCAACACCATTAATCTGCCTTTTAGCCTTTAGTATGATACGAAAGTTTCCCAAAACGTAATTTCCAACATAATAAAACTTCCTAGTGACAGAAATCAGTGCGTCTAAACGGCCATGCAGAGACGCATCTCTATTGGTCGAAAAGTCTTTCCAATTTATCACGACGCTACCGTATCTTACCTCTGACTGCTCTGACCAATTTTGTGAACTCTACTGAGGAAAGACTAAAAGGTTAGTCTCGCAAATACCAGTCTGGCTCTAATTAAAAACATGAAATAATATCAACTGCTTCGTAAGTCAAAGAGAGGTGCTACTTCGCTCTGGTTAGGCCACACCTTGAATACGCCGCAAGCATTTGGGACACTGGTCATCAAGATTTAACCGAAAAAATTAATAAAATACAAAGGAAAGCAGCGCGTTTCGTAAAAAACTGCTACGAGCGTACATATAGTGTTTCACAACTTTTAAAGGGATTAAGGTGGAGCCCCTAGAGACTCGGAGGCTACACGCTAGACTTAGCTTGCATGAGAAATTTAGAACTGATATTTTTCAGAGCGACATAAAGAATATTATCATGACACCTCACCACATCATTAGGTCTGACAGAAGTAATAGAATAAGAGAGATACATTGCCGAACAGATAGGTACAAGAGCTCATTATTTCTGCGCACAATAAGAGACCACAATAAATACACACTTATAATACATGTCACCATGTCATCTCCAAAAAACTTACATCTTCACACGGTTGGTGACCTAACACCCACCGCCACATGCCAATGTGGCGGCCCGCAGGGTATTATGTAGATGTAGATGTAATTTTCCTTCTTTTATAATTCATTTTGAATAATGGCAGTAAGTACTTTTCCACACTACTATTTTGGGCGACGAAGAGGTGAATAGGGTAACGAAAAACTGGCTCCATAACCAGAGCGATGTCTGATACTGACACTGACATACACGTTCTAGTAAATTGCTGGAGGAAGGCAATTGAACTTGAAGGATATCATGTGGAAAAATAAAGTGAGTAGATCGTTATTCTTTCAAATGAGTAAATTTTATTTTTGTAGAATAAATAGTTTTTGAGAAAAGTATACGGGGCACTACATTTTGGTCGACCCTCATACAATTTTCTGAGACCTTTAGTCATCTCCGGTAGGAGACATCATCATGGAATGCACAAGGGTATAATGATTAACACACTTTTTACACCTACGCAGTCTTGTAACATTCATCAGCCGCCTCAAACAGCAGTAATTCCTATGTTAGCACAAAGATAAATGACAACACCCTTTGAGACGAACTTCTAAAAAATCATTAAGAGTTCCAACACAGTAGAGCGCAGCTTTATATGTATCTAAACAACAACTTTACATCTAAGAAAAACGTTTTCATCAACTTTTGGAGACTTCTATTTGGCAATTATTCACTTTAAACACCAGACGTCCTTCTTTTTCTAAGTCCAACTCCTCTGTGACGCCGAAATTAATTTTAACACGCCAAGTTACTTAGTTATCTGCAAACGGTTTGGTATCGTTTTCAAAAGTCCGTAGATGGAAAGTAAACAAATCACACCTTATTTACGACTTCTGTCATGAAAATTTATGACGCATAATAATCAAGTAATCACGTAGGCTCTATCTTCGAGTACCAAAGGTGCCAATTATGAGTGTAATTCGGATAGAGGGCTTCATTTCCCGGCCAAGTGTTCGTGAGAGAATATCATAAAGAGTTCCAGATAGAGACTCTAGATTAATTTGAACGCTGTTTTACACGCAAAACCCGAATACGATGAAAGAAAATTATTTAGAACCTCTGCAAAGGGTTAATGAAAATCCTCCAAGAATCTCACAACACTCACCCTCTCTTCTTTGTTCATTCTACACATTGATTACCCTTTTGAAGATGTTTTTTATGAGGGAAGCATCTGCTCTGTTAAATCCAGAGAGTCGAATTTAGCGGGCGTTGAAAAGAAAAACAGTACGCCTTTGGTCTGTGCCACTTAATCATTTCGCAAACCAGAAAGACTGGGCGAACTGGGCCTCCTATATCCCCTAATGTTTTAAAAAAAGGGAAGAACTACAACCTCCAGTATGCTTAGATCGCAAAGAGAACGAAAGCTAAATGAGGATCTCATTTGGTTCCTTGTTTCCTCTCCCTCTCTCTTTCTATCACCCTCTTCACAGTTATCAAGGGATAAAGCAAAAAAAAACATCGATAAAGAACAATGGTAGTGGTATAGCTGGGAAGGATTGCATGGGAAGCCAAATGCGGTACAATTACTTTCGGGAGAAAAAAGATGGGAGGTAAAAAAATAATCTCTTTGCTTCGAGCTCTCTCTCACTCGTTCTTGTCCAATGGGAAGGGGTGGGGCAGCACCTCGAAGCCAAAAACCTACCAACCGAACCCATCTTCCCTCAATAAAGAGAGCTCAAGGCAACTTCCTCCCTCCCACCCTCCATTCCTGTGAAGTGAAACCATGTTACCCGCAGCAGAGTCCACCACCACCACCGCCACCTATCCCAGAAAACCGCAAACTGCAAATTTGCGCGCCAGCGTGCGAGTTAAGACTACAAAATCACCCCTATCCCCCCTCCTCCCACCCTTCATTCTCATCCTCAAAAACTTCTTCCCCTCCACCTTTCTCCCGTACTTGGGTTATGAGGAGCAGTCTGAGAGCATCAAAACAGCGGTGTGCACGGAGACTGCGTATGAAAAACGCCGGTAATCTCGGGGCCCCTTTGTAGTCTGCCGAATGAACGGCTTTGGGGGAAGCAAAACTTTGGGGCATGTAACTTCTTGCTGCGGCCTACTACGTACTGCGTAGGTCTGAGACGGTCTGAGAGCATTGAAAAATGTTCGAAAAGCCGCAGCACAGAGGTGGTGAAGTGAAAAGGCATAGTTAATAATTATATATGAATCTCTAGAACTCGCAAGCTGCACTGTTTATAAAGTAATTACGAGACGGCGAAAATAGCTCGGGCGAGAGAAGACGTTGGTTGCCTTGGTTGGAGAAGCAATGAAGGCTCATTCACCTCAGAACAATGGCAGCAAATTAATTAATTACGATATGAGATAATAATCTTTATCGGGACTTGAGAGGACAAATTTTTACCCTCACCCAATCACATTACATTCAGGTACCGTTAAATCATAACACACTTCATGCGGAAAAATCATGAACAAAAAAGGCAAGCTTAAGGCTTTAGGCTGGATCAGAATGAATGTTAACTTAACGACAAGTACTCACCTCCAAAGGCCTGAGAGGAGAGTGTGCTTCAGAGGGAAACAATAAGAATAGAAATGGTAGCAGGAGCTAATTAATATGCAAACATTAATGGATACATCATTCCCAGCGCGTTAGCTGTATGCAATCTCCTCGAGTCTTCAACCGGGTGACTGGTTGTATAATTTCCGAAATTTTATAACCATCCACTCACTTGAAGTACCGAGAAGACTATATACAAAGTAAAAGGGGTCATAATCCTTCGTCCGGGAGGTGTACAGCGAAGATGAAATTAGTTTAACAGTTTAAGCTAAAAGTGCGAAAAACTTATGCAAATGGCAATCGCAATGTGTGGTGTATTTTATTAGCATGTACAAACTGATGCTGCCCTCGCCTTTCCTCTTCCGAAGCAGAAGGGTGATCATCACGAGTAAATGCCAAAATTGGGATGCTGTGAATCAATAACCAGCCAAAAAATAACCAATTAGTATAAGGAGATACATAGAATATACGAAATTAGAAAAGGAAATTTTATTTTTTTGGGAAAAGGGGTAAAAGTTTAGAAATAAACTGAAAATGTACATATCTAACCAATTATATAGTTTTGTAATTAATAATCCAATTTTTATCCTCTATCAATTTAACGGAAGAATTCTGAAGGAGATTAGGACAATGTAGAGCAGGTTGAAAAAGTGCTGGGGTATGGTAAAGGTCGTGGAAGTGTATAGGATAGACGTCGAGGGAAGATATTTGAGTAAACGGGGAGGAAAAGGAAGAGAATGGGCTTACGAATGGAATGAAGAGAGATGGGACGTATACCGCGATGAAAAAAGAAATCGCTTAGACAGGTAGGGGACTGGTGGCTGAAAAATTCTATAGGATATTCACTTTCCTCCATTTCAATCAATATTAATCAGAAGATAACCCTAGTAACAATGACAGAAAATAATAATATCGTCGAATGAAGCACCTCAGATTAAATACTTTGTTGAATAGATGCCTACACGACAGGTAGGCATATTGGTTGAGTTTAGAAGCAGCAAAATTTGATATCATTCACATTTAAAAAGATTTACATGATGGAGAAGAAAGGATGTGCGAGAGAACGAGGGTACCTTAAGAGATCCACACTAGAGTCAAGGGATAATTCTGCCTGCACCTCGACGCTTGACTCACTTTCAGTGGTATCAAACTCTCCATTCTTGAGTGCCACTAAGTTTCATCATGCCTAGAGAATTGCTCATTTCTTCTATAGTAATCCTCGAGCTTGGATTTTCATTAAAACGTTCACTATTCCTCTAATTTCAAGTTTCAAAAGTTGGGTCAAGATTTATATAGATTTAAAACACTAAGAACGAGTTGAAATCATCAACATCCAGCCGCATTAATACAAACTCCACCACCCCAAAAAAACAAGTAATCGATTCCAAAAAAGTTCGGCGGAGAACAAGTGAATTCCGGAATGATAGATACGAGGAGCAGATGGAACATTATGGGGTCGTGTCATCCAAAGGCCATTTGCAAGGGAATGGAAACACGCCATGAATGAGTTTTTGAAAAGAGATGGAACAACGTGGGACCCGAGAACACCCATCGCGGGGATTCATATGAATTGTACTCCTAGCGGATGCATATTCACCCGCTAAAGAGAGAGAGAGAGATAGAGGCCCGGTCCGCTTATGTAACCGGAAAGTCTACTGCCTCCGCCGCCGCCGAGCCGGGATCGACACGTTTCCGAAAGCAAACACGCCGATCGCAGCCACACACACACACACCCAACAACGCCCGCGCGTCATTTTTCGTGTCGAGGGAAAGAGAAAGAAAGGCGGGAATCGGAAGGAGTTTAACGAACCGAGGCGTGGGAAAAAATCTCGGGAGACAAGATGCGCGTTCGAAGCTCTCCATCTCTCTCTCTCTCTACCGATCTCACTCTCCTCATCTCACTCTTTCTATCTCCAACTGATCCATCACAGGACCAGGGATGTTGAACTAAACTAAACTCATGGTTTCGGAACGGTTCAGAGTGGGTTTGGTTAAAGTTTCGGTTCACGGAACCGAACTGAAAGTAGGAACGAAAGTGGTTCCGGAACGAAATTGGAACGAAAATATGCAGAACGAAAGCTCCAAGGAACGAAAAAGAAACTGTTCCGATTTCAGTTTGGGCTAGGAAAAGTTTTGTTCCCGCCATATCCCTATTGTTCCAAATTTCGTTCTGAGAGATTTTAAAAGCGTGCATTGATTTTTTTAAATGCCCTGCAGACACGTAAGCCACTTTGGGTATATTTTGCGGTGCTAGTGAAGGTGTTTACCGTGTTTGGTAAAAGTGGAAGACACTGAAAATGAACCAGCATTTTAATGCAACTTATGGGGAAAAATAATAGTCTAAGGAGAAATTGTAGGTTAAATGGTGTTCTATGTAGGAAAATGCAATTTCTCAAAAGGCCAGGACTGGATGCTCAACGGGCCCCGTTCGGGGCTGACCTCAGGGAATCACTGTCGACTATCTCTGTACTTGCAGAGCGTCGTTGCCTGTTAAAAGACGCGGGCCCGGGGGAAATGGAAGCGAAGGACCAAACTGAGCGGAATAATATTTATTATTTGTCAAGTTCGGTCCTCGTTGGACCACATGAAGTAAAAACTTTGAGGCGTTTTGTTGGCTTTGCCTCTCTATGCGACCATATATCTTTCATTCATTATGAATGGGTCTTTGTGCTATTATCCAACCAGGTGGTTCCGGTTTGGAATCCCAGTTTTCTTAAGTTGTTCTGGTTCCGCCTCCATTCAATCGCTAATTTTTTTCGGATTTCTTTTTAAATCCTCAACTGCCTGAGGTTGAATTATTTATTGATTAATTAAACATAAATGATATTTATTGTAATTATTTTTTCTGAAGATGTAGGTCCAAAATTACCTGTTTAATTAAGTATTTTTTCACGAACATTTCGCATAGTCATTTAGGCATCTTCAGGCCTACATAAAAAATAAATATCGCATACTTTTCAACATTTCAACCAGATTTACATTTTAGAAAGCGAAATTTTATACAAATGTACGAAGAAAGTACCTACATATCAATGTTTTTACCCATTGCCTCAGAGAGGGTTCCTATTGACGTTTTTATTATAAAAATTTGAAGTCATTGCCTTATTTTTTTTATTATATGTTATTTAGTAAATTGTGGGTGTTTTCCACAAAATTAATATCAATCTTAATTTACTCTATAACATATTAAGTTATAAATATGGAATCGTCGGCGAAAGAGGTAATGACATTAAAAATTAATTTTGGGCTCATATCCCCAGAAAAAAATGATTGTACTAAAGTAAGAAGCCGTGGCAAGGAATCATGAGATTAGATTGTGACAAACTCAGAGAGCAATTTCACCCCTAAATCTATAAATTTAACATCAGCAATCATTAATCGGGAGATATGTTAGGAGTATCACTCCTTGGCAATCTCCTACCAGCTAAATGTAATTTCACAAAATCTTTGTCTTCACTATGACATACTTCACAATTTTCCCCATGTATTCCACCCCTGTTATTCCTGGTGAGTCCTCCCACCCGTCTATATTGCTTTCAGGAGGCTTCTGGGTCACAAAATGCGTCCAAGCCATTTCTTTTTCTTCTCATTGCATGTCTTCCGCTCCGATTCTTCATTAACAGCCAATATAACTGATGACAACATAAAATTCAGAAAAAAACGAATTATAAAATGTTTCCTGCCTTTAAAAACGTTATTTGTTTAAGATTTTAGTGACTAGTAATTATTTTTGTATCAGAGTCACTTTGATACCAATAATGAAATTAAAATTTTTGATTGTCCTCACTTAGGGGAAGTTCAGTATATCTGACTTGGAAATGTCATGAGAAAATTATCTTCCTAGAACTGGAATCGAAACAATGACTTCGGATTGCCTGGCCAATGCGCAGATCCACCATGCTAGTAATGCTTCTTATTTCCCACGGCCATTATAAGGGATACTAGGAAACTAGATGTTAAGAGCGGTAAATCATAGATGGCAACGCGAGGGAAAAGAGGACTTCCAACAATCCATGCAATTGCGTCCTATACTAGCACTCATGCCAAACTAGCTTATATATGAGGATACTCTAATCTACCGAAAACATTGCGATAAACTGCGTAAAAGGTGTGCAGCAACCCAATGAACCATGTTTTGATTTAGAAAGCTTTTTCGCGCGTCAATTTCTACGCATTTTGCGCCGTATTTTCGGCTGGTAAGAAAGAGTCATTCAATCCACCTTGACGATGAAAAGCGATTCTTAATTTATCGAAGTTATTACTGGAAAATTTCACATCTGATTTGTAACAAGTGAATAAAAATCATTTTGAAACTCACCTTCTGTCATCAAAATAACGCTTCCAAAGTCAAATTATAATAATACATTATATTTAGTTAAGTTATCCTGTAAATAGTAAATACAGACATAATGAGATTTTTCACGCGTGGGTCAAGTTTCTACCGTGGATAAAAAGCACACATCCAGTTGACTTAAATAATTTTGAATGTATTTTGACTAATTTGAAATATATTCCGTAAAATTACATTGAAAAAAATCAATGCGAAAAAATTTAACGAGTTTCAATGAATTCTTTAAACACAAAAAACATACAGCCATAAAAAACCTCAATCACCACCATAAAAAATACACTATATTCGTGATCTGCGAGATAACGGATGGTACCACCACCCACCTGACAATGGCATCGAGGTACATTCAACTCAAAAATTCAAGTGAATTCATGATGAATTCCGCCTAACAACCAGCATCGCTTTGATAAATAAAATGTCGCTTCGATCTCCCACATCTTTGCAAATTTATCTCTGCGAAATACCCACCGTGGGGAATGCTCGACAGAGCACATCATTCAAGCGCACTAAATAACAATTTTAAATCGGTACCGGGAATACAAGAGCGTTCGAGAGCTGCGAACGATTGTGAAACCAGGGAGTGAAAATCCGAAAAAAAAACTTAAGGACTGCAACATATTCAGAGAAAGATAAATAGGACATTTCAAAAATCGAAACTTTTGGAAAAGAAACTAGGGGATTACTCTTTCTGTTCCTTCAATGGTATTCATATTATAAGAACCCAGATTATACAGCAATAGAAATTGAGAGTAACAAACAGCAACTGAGAAAAAACTGAAATATTCGGATAAACACAGTCACAGCAGGAAAAACTTCTAACGACCAAAACAGAATAGAAAAGATATATTAATAAGTTTATAAGTATAAAAAATCGCACATTATCATGCATTTCCGCGGCATGGGAAGAATTGAGGAGAATGGATTAAAAGCAGGCAACTTATCATGGGAATAGGTAAAAGGAGGAAAAAAATATAGAGAGAACACAATGTAAGAATTTGCACTAGGATAAGAACAGAATGGTGCAGCAGCTTATCCAAACGGAGACAAAACTCCAGTTTATAAAAATATTTCCGTCCGAATAAAACTTTATTTTTTAGGAAAAGATCCATTTGTTTTACTAACCCGCTTGTTTCTGGCTCAAACCTCTCACCCGGGTGACAAATAAAGATAATCCGCAACCAAGCAAGATTTTACATGAATATATTTAAATGAATACTTTATATGAATCTTTAAACCTTTTCATTGTGGAATCCAGTGGAAATAATTTTACTTTACTTTTTCGGAAGAATTTTTATCTCCTTTAGGTACAAAGCATTCAAGTTTCTCCATTGAGGGATTGAATTCTACAATCGCAATATCAAGTATCTAATTTTCTATTCAGTAAAGCATAAGGTAAGCAGAGCCTTAAAATATTTAAAAATCAACAACCTTTGAATGAAATTTATATTCCTCTTTGAATTCAAAATTCAGTGTAGGAGACGATTTTTACTCCACTATCATGTCGATTTGATATTCAATTGAAACGAGAAAACCCATTATTATCCTACCCTAAGATAATGCCAAATACTTAAGCTCACAGAGGGAGAAACAGTAGCGTTCTAGCAATCTCAGTCTTCAAGGAAAATTTCGTGATTATTGGGGCGAACTTGCAAGCGTGACAATGACATTTGTTTCTACAGTTCGCAAAGTTAAGCATCTTATTTATGATGGAGTAAAACATATCGATGAGCTGAACTTTTCACTATTTAAAAATCAACCAACTTGAGAAATACTTTATATTTCTCAAACAGTTCGAAATTAAGTGTAGTAGACGAGTTTTTACGCCATTTACATGTAGAATTAATATTCAATTGAAACGGTATTTCATACCCATTTTTATTCTTCCCTCAAATAAGGGCTGAGATTGAAACTCACAGAGGGAGAAACGCTGGCGCTGTGGAAATCTGAGTCTTCCAGGAAAGATTTAATTGAAATCCACCTTTGTTATTCTAAGAAATTGGCGGAATGGAAAAATAATACGACGAGAAAACACACGAGCTCATTACCGTCCTCGCAATAACGCAGAGCAATTACAGAGTAAGGATGTTTTGAGTGAAAATTGAATTAATTATGAAATTATTAATAACTCAATATTGTCATTCCAGATGAAGCCGGAATCAAATATATACGCAAAGCGTAAAAACCATGCATTTTTATGTTGCTTGACGAAATATTAGTTAACTCCGTTCGTGACATGTTACAATGACACTATCCGTCGTTTACCCAAGGAAAAGGATAAGAATAAGGGCATTTAGCCAAAATGTGAACTAATTAAATTTAAATTATGATATTGCATATTTTATGGAATGATGGACTCTGAACCTGTGGCTCAATTCCAAAAATCAATCATTTAGTCCTTGACACTAAAAAGAACATTTCAGTGGGTAATCAATAAGTCAATTATATGAGTTCCACTTTCTTAGGCGAGATGTTGTAGAACAGCATTTTAATGATACACAAAGGATATCATATTGTCTACTTTTTTTTTCAACTCGTATAACACGTGTTCCAACTGATTAGTAGATATCATCAGGTACAACTCACCGAGAGTTAAGATGACATGTTGTTCCCGACGATGCCTGCTTGTCAGTTGAAGCACGTGTTATACGAGTTGAAAATAAAGTAGAAAGTACGATATCCTTTGTGTATTATTTTACAACTATATCAGATTTTCTCAATAGTGAAATTGTGAAACAATGGGCTTTTTCAAGTAAATAATCTTCGGAAAAGCTGTAAATTAAGTTAAACTTAAATTGAATTTTTCCTGGAAAAAGTACAATCGAGACAATATAGGCCTCTAAGTACTTTATCTCGAAGGATATTGAAATGATATAATGACGCACATATTCAGGAAAAATTACCCTCGGGACATCTTACCCAGAAAAACTAATATGAAACGCTCATGTAATCAAAACTTGATAAAAGGAACCATAAAAGTCCTCATTTTTTTTACTAGAGAAATTTTGTACTGCAAAAATTTCCATGAACATTTTAATTGCATTGTGTCTCATAGCCCCAGTCAGGGTTTCATCAATAATTTACCCTCTTTTATTTTGTCAAGTAATACTAATTGCCTGGACTAATGCTAATAAGTTATTTTCCTAGTATAATTAATAACCTGACATCATAGCCGGCACGAATCAAAGGAAAATGGAAAACACGGATAAATAAGAGACCAAGGACTTTTTATAACATTCTCACTCTTGGAAAGCAATCACAAAGATGGGTTGAGCTTCTTACGGCTAGACAATTAAAATAAAACAGAGAAAGTCTCCAAAAGCCGTAAACAAGCCTTGTTTACGGCTTTTGGAGACTTTCGCTGTTTTATTTTAATTCAAACTCTTGTTTAAAAGTAATTGCTATCTTATAACGGCACCAAATATTTTTAAATAATGAAACTAGATTGCTAGAGTAAGTAAATTGCGGAAAATATAATGATGAACATGTGGTTCATCAAACATAAATGAGTTTATTTAAGAAACTTCCAAAATTATTAGGTAGGAGTAATTTGAGTGTTTTAAACGTAAATTCAAATTAATAATCTACACAAAGGAATGGTTACGGCAAAATGTAATATCTGCGGTTCAATATCCTGGAGAAAAAAATATTCTTTACACTCAAAATGTGTTGGATCTCAAGTTTCCTTTGACAAACCAGGATAAAGGACACGGTTTCATGAATAAACATTATTCCCTTCATTAATCGCCATTGAATCCTGCGCATTTTGCACTGTTCCTCGTTTACGCGTCCTTTTATTTTGAAGGAGACCTTATGAATAGACCTATGATAAGTACCACCTATCCGCACGGTTAGCTTGTAGCTAATATTTGCATCGTTCATTGGTCGTTCAATTCTAAGATTGTTTGACTGCAGCCTTCTGCTCTTTCCTATCTAATGCTAGTTCCCTTACCTCCAGGTATCTCTTCCTATGTACTCCCTCTGTCAACGAGCGAACATTTCCATATCTCTTCAAGTAAGTCGGAAAAAATTCGTGAACCACACATCGCTAAAAATATATATTTATACGTTGAAACCATCATTTGTTTTAACATAATTGATGGCAGAATCATATTTTAAAATTTTCGCCTCAGTTAAATCATTGTTATGACTTGGGTTAACGGCTTGGAATTAGAAATTTTAGCAAAAACTTTACGTTATTTATTCAACATTATACCGTGATATTTATTGGGAAACATTTTAATAATATGAAACGCATGTTTCCGCGTTAAGGATAAACTCTGTGCATATCCAATCGATTTTTTTACATATTTGTCAAGTGCCGTAGGACTATGAATTAAAATAGCTTTATATTATCATGAAACCTAATCGGTAGCATGCAATTACTTTCGCCATTATCTATAAATATTACTACTGTACTATAAATATTACTAAGTACATGTATGTAAAGTTTCATACAAATATGGGTATGAAATAAAATTGCTCCAGTCACCTTAAGACCGCAAATTATCGCACATTAAAATTAATTACCGAACTTATTATCATCATCATTGGTCGTTCAATCCTAAGTTTGGTCGACTGCAGCCCTCCATCCTTCCCTATATAATGCTAGTTCATTTACCCCTCAGTATCTCATCCTATGTACTTTCCTCTTTATTTGCTCCGTGAATTTATTCTAGGGTGTTCCTCTGTGGACTTTTCCCTCTATTTACCTTCAATTATGTTCATCATAAACCAATCGTGTCGGGCCCTTTTCTCGTCCACTCTTCAGTACACTTCATCATTTCTTTTTTTGTCCGTCCACTTAATCTGCAGCATCCTCTTCCAGCAACAGGGTTTGAAGGCCTCTAGTCTGTTCTGGTCAGCTTTTCCAATGGCCCATGCTTCCGATCCATAAAGGGCTACGGTCCTAACGAATGTTTTCACATGCACTTCCCGTCGTTTGTAGTCCAATCTTCTTTACGCACAGAAGTTGTCTTTTGTCACTGAACAATTAAGGAGGACAGAGTTATTACGATCCATATCATTACACTTCTATACGGGATTGTCTGTGAAAATATCACTGACGTCACAGCAGTAGCGCTGGCGCTAGAAACCGTTTCGGTAATTCGTAAACAACTCCGGTTGAGGCTACCACTATATTCTTCTGACCTTGGATATAGGTCGCGACCAATCGGAGAAATCCATCCATCAAATTGAATTGAGAACCAATGGGAGCCATAGGCTTTATTTGAAAAACACGGTGAGGATTTTTCAGTGGGCAGTAAAGGTATGCGACCTTGGAAACCCTTGCAGTCAAATACGGAGGGAACATAACTATCCCGTTCGGAGCTACTTCGTCCAGATGGGACACATTCTCCCAAAAAAAGAATTTTGCGTAACTGTCACCATGTTTCACTACCGCTTTCCGCCCAGGAATAGACATAGAGGTGATGGAAGGAGAACGGGAAACAAAGGTTGAAATGCGCCATGAAAAAATAATTTGGCTTGACCGCGATTCAAACCCGTATCTCCCAATTTCCGGTTAGATATGTTAGACAGTTACACCACCCGTATATTTTCCTTCAACGCGAATTTTGAGGGGATTTATGCAAACTAGATGCTTACGCCTCAAGTCAACATCGGAGCACATTTTTAATGGTGAATTTCAATCCTTGGTGTATATGCATCCGTGCGAGTGACTTCATACCACATCATTTGTCAATCCAATGATTGGAACCAATTTGTCAATCCAACGAATTGTTTCAGTCAAATGCGGAGGATACATAACTACCCTGTTCGGAGCTACTTCGTCCGGAAAGGACTCTTACTCTGAAAAAGTGAATTTGTCTCAACTGCCACCATGTTTCATAACCACATTGCAACCGCGAATACCCATCGCCTTGATGAGAGGAGGATGGGGAACCCTGGAAACCCTGGCAGTCAAATGCGGAGGCGACATAACTACCCCGTACGGAGCTACTTCGTCCGGAAGGCACTCTTATTCTGAAAAAGCGAATTTGGCGCAACTGCCACCATGTTTCACAACCACTTTGCAACCGCGAATACCCATCGAAGTGACAGGAGGAGGATAGGGAAATGGGGTCGGGAGGGCGCGGGGGAGGAGTTGGTCCTGAGAAATGGGGTGCCGGTCGAAGGATTTATGGCGACCAATCGGGCGGGGATCTTCCGCCACGACACTCGCACTTTGTCCGGGTTGATTTGTTCCTCGGGGCTCTAAAACGCGGCGAGGAAGATAGTCCGGGCACGACTTCGAAGCAAAAGAGCTGGAAGGGCCGCCTTCTGAACAGTCTAGGCCAGTGTATTGATTGCAACCGATCGGAAAAATAAAATGCATCCTGTGGGTGAATGCTTTAAATTTTTCAACGTAAAAAAAAGCCAGCGTACATGTATAAATTTCGAAGCGGGGTAACTCATTCCACCACACCCTCCAGCTTAGCTCGGAGGAGTAAAAATGAGATGAGTCCGACACCGTTCACGTTTCCAATGCGATTCCCGACGTCGCAACATTATGAATTCACCGTGGTGTTGGGTCCACCCCCGTGCCCTTTTCGATTTCTCCTAATTGAATCCTTCAGTTTCATGAAACTCCGTTAGAGTTGATACGTTCGTGGGCCCTCGTATGAAATCGAGAACGTGATTTCATCTCTCCAAATTTCACGCACGGGGAAGCAAAACCGAACGAAAATACATAATTCCAGAAAGGCCTAACTCTGCCGTATACTAATGAATTAGGACAGAAGAGAAGAAATGATGTAATAATACAAACGTAAGCCATCATGAACATATTCGATTGGGGATAAAAAGAGTATGATCATACAGGTAGATGGAGAGGGCTGGTGCGATTGTAGCCATTCCAAGGTCTTATGCCCAAGTCATGACACGATCCCATCATGCACTCTGATTTCTCCATTTTCTCCATCTCCATTCTCCATTTTAACAATAGAACATTATATCCCAATGACACTCATGTCCTTCAATTTAATAATCCTTCTTCAAGCACGAATGGATTAAAATGCATGTTCACCAATGTCTTTCCTGAAAGAGTTAAACCATTTTCTCGCTAGATCCTAAATCAAACAGAATGCATACAGTAAACATACACCTAATTAAGCACACTAAAAATACACCTAGTTAAGCATACTGCTAACATCCACCTAATTAATGATCTTCACGATTATTCATTGATCAAAGTACACTGTAAAATGAGCAGCAATGAAGCAAATCCTAGTTCACTCAGTATGTTGCCTCTCTTGTCCGGTAATAAGGTAATTAAGGGGATTCAATACGCAGCTACGAAGCAAATCAACATTTTCAGTGGTATATTTTACAGAATAGTTGAGAAATACTTTCTTTTAGTCCTAAGCGACATAAAAAAGCAAAACTCCGATGTCCTTAAGGCACTTAGAGCGATTTATTACCTCGCATACTTATAGTTCAATGACAATCATGTATTAAATGCAAGACATTGTAGTAAAGAAATGGATATAGATTTTCAGCAATTATTTTAATAATATGATAAAATTTTTCTAAATGAAATACGCATAGTGTTTTTAAGGACATTTTAGAGAGTGGGTCAATTTTTTTAAATGAAAATATTTTAATTCGTAATATAATTCATTAGATAGGACGAAAAATCGTCACTTTGCGCATCATAATTTTCAGTCCTTAACTGTTTTGTATTTTTGATTTGAGTTGTACAAATACGAAAGAGAATTCAATTAAACAAAATATTAATTGCAAACACGACTCTTTGCAAAGGAGAATATGATGCAATAATAAAAGTGCATCGACGTTTGGAAATGAAGTCCACGACAGCGTTATAAAAATGGAGAAGTATGACCAAATGTTTTGTTCAATTTTCTTCGAAACGGACGAATTGTTGAGTGATGAAAATTTTAGGTTTCATCAGCCGATCGTTCATGTTTGTTCAATTTCTGAAAATAATTAAAAACATTGACGCCATGCTAATGGCCTCCGGTAATTGAATTTTTAACACTTTTCTGTTCCATAAAATTTGTTATTTATAATTAACTAAGACCATTTGCATCTGTAACAATAAAAAATATTCCAGCAAGGAAATTTAAGGATGGGTGTAATGAACGGGCCCGGTCCGTAATTTTCAGCCATTAATTATCGCTGTTCAAATGGAATCATTCAAAATGAAGGATAAAATGGAAATCAATCATTTATAGACATGAAATGAATAGGAAATGTTATATGTTTTCAAATCAATGCCAAAGTGAGCGTAGATTTCTGTTTTAATTACGAGCTTATTGGACCAAATAATCACTCACGATGACTACGAAAATTACGAATCAAATTAATAATTTTTTCCAACTATATCTCATGTCCAACAGTCTGTAGAAATTTCTACGGCATAATCAATGAACTCATGGCCTCGCCAGGGAATTGAGACTTGCAGCGCTTTTATTTAAAAAAACTAGATGTGCTTTTCAAAAAATTCTAGGACGAGCATACTCTAATTTACCTAGTATCCACTTAAATTGCAAATGTCCCTATCCTGCACTTGTCCTTCCTGACTGATGTACCCCTCCCAGTAGTCCCCACTCGGAGATACGATTTCGGGATTATTTCACCACCGGAATATCTTACTGGGAGGAATGCCATCATGTCATATATTATTAGGATACCTAGCTGCATCTTCTGGGGAGACTAATGTGGTGCTTTCTCCGTTGCCTTCCACATCGCAGAACCGCGGCCGATTCCGTGATATTCACTCTCATCCAAAGATGTGGCTGTTGATGCGAGCATACTCTAATTTACCTAGTGTACACTCAAATTGCAATTGTCCCTATCCTGCACTTGTCCTTCCTTACTGATGTACCCCACCCAGTAGTCCCCACTCCGAGATCCGTTTTCGGGATTATTTCACCTCCGGAATATTTTACTGGGAGGAATGCCACCATGTCATATATTATTAGGATACCTGGCTGCATCTTCTGGGGAGACTAATGTGGTGCTTTCTCCGTTGCCTTCCACATCGAAGAACCACGGCCGATTCCGTGATATTCACTCTCATCCAAAGATGCGGCTGTTGATACTGGTCCGACCTTCTTGATCTGCGCCATCAATACCGACTTCGGAGACTGCTGCCTCTCATCACTGCAAATATTTGTGAGAATCCGTCAATTTTCTTGTGTCTCAATTCGCTATTCAGAGAAAGAGAAGTGAGAAAGCTATGTAACGCGCCACGGTGTTGATTCGTCATCGGCGTTTATAAATCGAAAGATTAGTTTTCTGCAGTTCACCATTCACAGTATCCGCCAATTGCTTCACTTCAACAAAATTCTCCACTTTGACGTCCTTCAAAATTTGCTTGGGGTTTCCCATTGAAATAGATGAAGAGGACCCTTGCTATACTAACATATGTTAGGCGCATAACGCTGGCGTTTTCTGTCCCTTGCAAACCCCGATGTTACTTTGACGATCACAGGCTGACCAGCCCAGTGAAGCTTCTTATGTTCCCCACGTATTTGAAGTGGCATGGAGGTGAGGCCGCGGGATACTGTCTAACCACTAGCGCCTCATATCATCCACCCTTGCTAGTCACGTGTGATCCAGTGACTCCTTGTGGATTCAGTGCGGAGCCCCGTCATTTATGGTAATTTTTTGCTGTTTCTGATATTTTTAAGGTTTTTGAAAGGTATTTGTATCTAATTAACTATGCAAGTGTTGCAATTTTGCTGCAATAAGGGGGTATGTGCATTATTCTCTCGTATAAAAATCGAAATACCGCGAAACTTACGCGGAAGACTGCAGGTTATGGATCAGTGGCTGCTGCACCTGCGAAGTAACTACTGTTACTTGCAACATGTTGCTACATTTTAGATGGTGATAAATGTTAAAGGAATCTCTGGCATTTGATGCTGTTCATATTGGATTGAGAAATCACCATCTCCAGAATCTACTTTGAAGCATTGAGGCTGATACACTAACTTTTTAATTTTGCGAAGTTTACCACCAACATCTTACAAGAAATCAGCATGCAATTACTTCTTTAACATGTAATCTCGTTACATACTGTCTCGTCTGATTGATACGCCGAAAAAAATTCTGTCTCTTCAAGCTGCCTTTCTTTGTATAGTAAACTTGAAATTACATGACGTTAAACGTGAGAAGTGACACACGGGTAAAAATTATATTTCTCCATCTAAAATATATGCCACTTTTTCTATAAAAAGCTAATTTATTAGAGCAAATACTCCTCACAATAATAATCATCAATTTGTTTTAAAAACGGGTACAAATCCATCATATTTATACAGTTATAAGCAAATTTAAGCCTTTTAACGATTCTCTAACAACTTTGATGAAATTTTCGGATATGCTACATGCTGACGAGGGAATAAGATTGATTAAATTCTCGTATTATGGAAAATTCATTTCATGATTTAAAAAATACTTTGCAAACTCAACTTTTTACCACGCAGCACATAAGAAATTATAAAAGTGAACGAAAAGCAGATAAACAGAATGCATAGAGGAACACGAGTAGTGGATTGCAGGTAGAAAAGTTACACTGAGTAATTTATTCATTAAAAATGGTCATACAGCTGTGTAAAACGTTTCTTTTCGAATTTCAAATTTAACAGCCCATCTCAGGCACAGTTGGTACGTCATTTCTTATTAGGAAGTTAATATTCCTCCAATTTAGAGCCTCTTCCTACACGTTCATCTGTGACTTTCACCGCCTTACTCTCCCTTACACATCATTTCTACTATTATGAATTTTTCGTCATTCATCACTCTTTCATTTTCTCGACACAGCCAAACCAACGATGCACACTTCTATCAGGTAGGTACATGAAGTTCATCAGGATATATTTTAGCTTCGTTGAGCGATTGGCTGATTTGCGACAAGTTTACGACAACATTCTGAAAGATTATAAATATTTGTTTCTATCAAAGGACTGTCATGGAATGCAATTATTTTTTGAAAACACAAAAGAGCTAATTCTGTAGTATTTGTTTTGACCAACGCAGTGGAATTTCTTTGATGGGTCAAATGATCTCAGCAGTCGATTGCATCCACAAACTACATATCAACACAAATCTTATACAAAGTCCAATGAACTTTCCTCTCGAAACTCACATACAGAACGTTCAGGGGACTAATTACTAAGAGTGAATTTTCCCAGGGTTGACATTTATCAATGGATGTAGATTCAAAAGAAATTCAAGGCACAAAAAAATCACTATGAAAATACAAAGGACGATAAAAACCAATTCAAATGTTACTTTCTCTATAGATGGAGATTTTGAGGGTAGACGCGAAAAGAATTTCCACGTAGGTTAAACATGAGTCTCCTTATTTTTTTAAATAAATTGAGCCTTTCACTAAAAGACTTTTTAAGTTTCATAATTTCTCCGCCCCATTCAAATCCCAAGTTCTCGCGAGCAACGCGTGAACATTCCGTCGCTTAGTTTAATCAATCCTCTTTCTCGACTTTCAGAGCTGCTTCGATAAGCATGTCAGATGCTCCTTATGGACTCCCCAGAATGTCGCTCGCGATTTTGTCGCGCCAAATAAAAACAATTCACGGCCGGTCTTCAATTTTTAAATAATTTTTTTTGTCCCAGAGATGTCGACGACGCAAAAAATATATAAATGTATATTTGCGCGAAAAAAAGAAAATGGTTGGAGGGAGGGGTTTCTCTCAAGCAAAATGACAAAGTTTCCAAGCTTTTCAATAAACCAGCATCATTCCATGATCGTGACGAGGTTTTTTGTGTCTCGCAGCCCCGCTAAACTCCCCTCTTCACTACAAGTCTCCTTTTAGTCCCAAACCTCCCTCTCCTTTTCACCCACCCCCTTCGACAGAATGACAAAAGTAAAAAAAAAAAGATGGAAAATTCCCTAAAAAGCAAACACATCTGTTCAGAGTCTCTCCTCTCCCAATCCGAACAACATCTCAATCATACCCCACCCCTAAAAAAATCCAAACTCATCCCACATCCCCTCTCTACCCCAAAGCATTATTATCATTTTTTTCCCCTGTTCAATGCTAAAACGCGCTGCAAAGGCGCCTTCAATAAATGGAGTGTTTGAATTCAGAAGGGGATGGGGTGGGGTGGGGTGTGGCATGGGGTGGGGTTTTTTGGGGTGAGGGTGGCGATGAGGGTTTGAGGCCGTGGAGGGAAAGGGCTGCGATAAAAAAGTAGTGGGAGGAGGAAAGAGCGATAGGTTGCGACAAATCGATCGATCGATCGATTTCCACAGGTCGTCCTTCACCACCCCCACCTTCCTTCGGCCGTTCTCCCTCTGCAACGAGATAGATAGTGAACGTTGTCGACACCCGCATGTATCCCGGATTTTGTTCGTCATAACAACACAAGGGCCTCAGACGCTCCCCATTCCACATTCGCCTCCCTCACTCCCCCTCGTTGAATCCCTCAACATATGACCGCTATTCATTCATTCATTGGTCGTTCGATCCTAGGATCGATTGACTGCAGCCACCCACTTTTCCCAATCTAATGCTAGTTCCTTTACCTCCTGGTATTTCTTCCTATGTACTTTCCTCTTTATTTGGTCAAAATCTAAATATAAAAAATTAATCAATCAAATAAATATCAAAAGATTAATCTTCGCACTGATTATCATCATTAATGGTCGTTCATTCCTAATATTAGTTGACTGCAGCCATCCATCCTTCCCTATCTCATGCTAGCTCCCTTACCTCCTGATAGCTCTTCCTATGTATTTTCCTCTTTATTTGATCGGTAAAATTATTCCTGGGTCTTCCTCTTGGGACTTTTCCCTCTATTTTGGCATCTTCGCGAATCCATTGTGTCTCGGGGTGTGTCCAATCCATCTTGTTCTTCTTTCTGTATAGCATAGGGTCCTTTTCTTTCCTACTCTACTCTACCCTTCATTTGGGAAATCTATCTTCTCCCCCTTCTTTATGTCTTGAAAAAAAGGATAGTGAAAATGATAGGGAGAGGGTAAAAATGTGAGTGGCTAGTGCGGTTCCGTTCAACTGCATGAGGTGAATGGAGCGCAAATCGTGAGTCACTTAGCGCAAATTTTAAAAACTATTCAACAAATTCGAATAAATATTCATGGATCACCTCATACATTGGTTGTTCAATCCTTAAATTGTTTGACTGCAGCCCTGCACCCTTCCCTTTTCAATGCTAGTTCCCTTATCTCCTATTATCTTTTCCTATGTAATTTCCTCTTCATTTGATCCATGAACTTATTCCTGGAGATTTTTCCCTCCATTTTGCCTTCGATTATGATCTTCACTAACCAATTATGTCTCAGGGTGTGTCCAATTCTTCAGGTTTATCTTATCTGTATGGTGTTCCATATGGTTCTTTCCTCTTCTACTCTTCTGTACACTTCACCATTTCTTATTTTGGCCGTCCATTTCATCTTCAGCATCCTCCTCCAGCACCAGAGTTCCAAGCCTTCTTGTCTGTTCTGGTCAGCTTTTCCAATGGTCCATGCTTTCGATCCATGAAGGGCTACGCTCTAAACGAATGTTTTCACACCCTGTTTCCTGGTTTGGAGTCCTATCTTCTTTGAGCACAGAAGTTGTCTTTTTTCACATGAACGCCTTCTTAGCTTGGGCTATTCTCTGCTTGATGTCCGTTGTACTTCTTCTGTCCCACGTGATGGTGTAACGACAGGTATAGCTCATGCAAAATACTCCCGGGTGGTTACTGGAGTTCTATTCCCAAAATCAACGCTTAAGAGACAAAGTGAATCCACACATGCACGAAAAAACATATCTGGCCATTTCCTTTCGGGTAAAGAAAAGTCAAAATTCTTCCTTATTGCTGTAAATCCGGAAAAACTGACTCCATTTTATCAATTTCCTCCATGGTGTCCTCTTAAAATTTCTCTACATGGCCAAACCAACAAAGCACACTAATTTTATGCATAGAAACTATTTACATTTCTGGAGAATACAAAATAGGACAAATTAAGAGAGGCATGCAGCCAAACAGATGGGTATGAATGTTTCTTCTCACTCCGCACCAATAACGATTATATCAGACGAAGAGCAAGACACCATGTCCTGGGTTTATCAAGTACGGTAACTTTAAGCGTGAGATAACACAGCATTTAAGTAAACTAGAAGTTAGTGGAAATTTAGGGACTTGTACGCTACCTAAGACTATCAGTTCGTTTTCTTGAGCGTTATGAATGAGAAAATATTATATCTGCGGTTTACAGCCCGTAAAAATATTCAACCAGAATTTATAAATCTTGGCCTATGACAGCCCATCGAAAGATATTCAACGTTTCGTTCAAACTCATACCAATATCTTTCCCCCGATTCTCTGCCTTCCTCATGACGGGTATCCTGACACCCTCCTCCACACACCCTTACGTTAACTCGCCAGCGGTTGCTGTGTAGATGCAGATGTCAAATTATTATCTTCCGAGAGGAAAACAATCTTACGAATGTCCTTACACACTTGTTAGTAATTGTGACAATAAATGTATATTACGTCATGGTGTCAGACATCGAGGAGAACAACGGCTGTAGATCTACTGCAAAACAGTATTCAGATTCTCAGCAATACATTCATTCAGGGACTATTTATTAATCATTGTCTACACTACATTATTCATTCATTATTGAATACATTCAACTATATTGCATAAGAGGACAAGTTCAAAATAAAAGTCCTTTAAGGCTTTTCAATGCTTTTGGTGGAATTATTAGTTTTTCTTGAGGGAAATTACGTTTTCCACGGAGGTTGCATTGTGCAGTCAATAAACGCTGCTTTCCAACTCCACCAAAAATAGATTGAGAATATGACAACAATTGAAAAATAAACAAGTTATCATACCTTTTTCAGAAAATTAAATGCCATTCTTGCCTCTACCATTCTTCCCAATCATCAGGAAACGAGAAAAATACTGAACTAAGTGGACACTAGAAATAGGAGATACATGTGTATGCATAAAGGTACATCAGGTTAATTTAGAGCCATAGATGAATGTATGTCACTAAAGGTCAGTTTTAGTTATTATATATTAGCAGTTATTATGGAGAATTGGTTTCAGTTGAAAAAAATCACTTCAAACACTTTCTGCCAACGTTTTGGAGATGTATTTCCGCATCCTTAATGTTTGAGATGTGTATCAGGTTGAGCTCAATACAGAAAAAAATTTTACATATAAAGTGGTCTCATTCAACTTTAATTAAAACTATTTTTATTGACTTGATACTAAGCGTTACTTTCATAACGCCAAAACCCGACATCCATCTTGAGCGTAAAAACATAAAACATGACTCCGGGCACACGATTAGTCAATGGTGGAAGCCGTTGTTTGTTGAATCAATAACGGAAACATTCAACTACAATGGCCATTAAAGCAAAATAGACCACTACCCTATTTAAGGGATAACACATGAGGCCCGGGCAACATTGTCCTGATGATGATGGAAGAGTATTCGATCGAAACGTTGACAGCAGTCAAATATTTCACTCGGTATGAAATCCGAAAATCTATCATACTTGAAGTTTTCTTGTGTAAAAAAATACGGAGCAAAATATCTAAATGTTAACACTGTGCAGCTAGCTCTAGTAATACTCATAAAATATTCATTATTATAAATATGACCATGGAAAAAATAACACAAAGTTAACAAAGATAGTGTTTAATTTGTATTATAACTGTGTTATGGAGGAGTACTTTCAGCATTTAATACTTTCGTCGGCCCAGGTAGCAACGCGGTTAAGTCCTCGCATGCTTATCCGAGGGTCGCGGGCACGAGTCCCACCTGAGTGGTTTTTCACCACTCAGGTCAGACATGGTTGTTGGTGTTTTGTCTTAGTTAAAGTTAATCACCCGAGGTAAAAGGCCTTGTTGTCCTGTTTTTGGGATCGTGAAAATTAATAAATTAGGTATTTTCTTTATTTTTCTCTTTTAGCATTAACCCCAATTGAACTCGGCCTTAAAATACTGCATTTTCTCGAATTCTAAAAGGCCAATAAACGATTGAGATCTAGGACAATAAATTTTTATGATTGTATAGAGTACATCAGTTACCGATAGAGCAGTTTATCCCTGACATCGACGGTCGACACCATGATACGTCCCGAATGTCGTTCTGTTTATAACTGAAGGGACCCAGACACCCCTCACCCACGCAAATTCTCACACTTTCCCTTGAACAGCCTTATAACGTGTGCGTGTTAGTCCTACCTCCTTCCTCCCGCCCAACACACATTCCATTACACAGTCTCTCTCCATTCACCCAGACCTTCCGGAGACAGATGAAAAAAAACCAAAACGCTATGTAAATACGCGGAACATCATTTCTTTCTTTGCTTTCTGTTTTCCATTGTTTTACTCCTCCTCCGCCATCCCCAGTATTCTGAAGAGACAACGGAGGGAAGAGGGGTGGTATTGATTTATGGGTTCGGAGTTGGGGAAGTGCACCTGTCAGCGGAAAAATTCTCGCATATAACACAAGAGACGACGCGTCGATCAAGGGACGTGACATCGATTATTCTCCCCTCTTTTTTCCCTCCACCCGATCCTTAATTTCTTTCCACGCTCTCGTGCGAGGAATGGTGTTTGGTTTGGTATGGTGTGAGAGAGAGAGAGAGAGAGAATGGGAAACTGGCGCATAAACATTCCTTCCCACTCCAATCCCCACCCGAATTGATAAGGGAGAACGACGATAAGGGCGCGCAAAAAAATAATTTTTAAAACCCTCCGGCGCGTCCTCCTTCAGGATCGCCATCCGACGTTGAGTACAACACGCCCGTCCCGTTTGCATAGCCATAACTATCCTCGTTATTTTTTTTATACCTCCTCAATCGTGCACTGTATAATGAGATTCCTCTCGCGGAGGTCCGTTTATGGAAGGAGTTTTTATTTGCAAAGAAGGAGAAGAGGGATGAAACTGAGGCTCCCTGTTGGGATATCCTCGTTTCCCTAACCTCTCCCGGCGACTATTTTTTTCAAAGGGTTGAGAATTACGTATTCAGCGACTTGAGGGCGAATTCCGTAGAAGCCCTCGGTCTTCTCGCTCATCGTCCAGGTTGGGAGAGAAGAGATAAGGCTATCTGGGGGGTGAGTGGGGTCTCGCGGACTCCGCAGTTTAAGGAGGAGGTGGAACCCGAATGGACCACGGAGGAAGAAATGGATGGGGGTGCGGAGGGATCAGGGTGGGTGGGCCAGCCAGTAAGGGAGAGAGAGAGATGCCGAACTAAGTTAAACCCCTCCCCCCCCAACCCCTCCCTTTTCTCCAACCCCTTTCCATCATCCCTTCCCCCACTCATCTCCACGCAGCATCCCTTAGCCGTTCTCCATCCCTCCCCTCCCTGGGGAATACCCGCCCGTGATGAATATTCAGGATGCGGTCAAGGAAGGAAGAGAAGGGGGGGACGAGATGGTGGATGGATCGGAATGGAACGGCAGGGGTGAGAGGAATGGAGGCAGCGCGGGAGATATATACAGGGGAGGGTGAGTGAGTAGTCGGCGGTAACCAGTGAGAAATTGAAGGGCCTGTTTTTTTCTCATATAAGCGATGCGGTGGGTGGAGGAGGACGGGAGGTAATCGGTTGGGAGCAATGAGAGATGATAAGCGCGGGTCCAGGAGATCCTCCATTCCTCCATCCCCAGACGTTCGTTCCGTAGATATATATAGGATGCATCACAAACATTTAAATTGTGGTCAATAAGCTGATGGGATATGAATTACAAGGATTTTCTACCCGATTAATTGGATTTTGTGAACAAGTTTTGTTCAACATGTTAAGGATACGCCCTAAATAAGATTTAAATAAAAAATTGAATAGTAGCCAAAGATATGAAAAAGATATCGTAATAAATTGACTAATTAACTAAGTAAATTAATGAGAAAATTCCAACTGTTGTCAATAAACTGGTGGGATATACGTGCTGTTCTTTCGCGTCGATTAGCCTCTTTCTATTAAGATAAGAGCTTCGAGAGGATGACATTTTTTTTATCACTAGCACATAATTGTACAGGAACGGCTCTCATTCGGGCACGATCTATCGGGATATGAACTATGAGAATTGGATCGCGTTCCGCGGATGTAAAAACACAATAGACGTCCGTTCCGTCTGGTTAGTTTTGACTGTCGAGTACATACAATGGGAGAATTACTTGGAGCACCATTTGGAATTCATGAAACTCTGTATGCCTTATGAGGCTGAGCAGTCATAAAAATGGAAGAGATCAAGTCGAACTATCGGTATCTTTCCCTTTTCGAGAGAAATAAAAAAATTAACATTATTTTGCAGCCAACTGGATGATGGCATGCCTTTAGTAATACCTAACTCTGCATACTACCGTGAGAGCCGGCGCAGACGTATGTGACATGGGCCTTTTTCGTCGCAACAGCTACGGGAAACGGGACATCACCATGGCCCATTAAAAGTCCTTGGAGTTGGACAGCCGGAGAACTCGGATTGAGAATGAGAAGCCGTCTGCCAGAGCCTGCCTACCATTTATCACTTCGGTATCCTGCAAGACCTGAAAAATTTTAGCCAGGCCCAATATTGAATCAATCCACGGACCACCTGCCAATTTGAAGGAACTTAATGGTTGAAGGCGTCACTTTGTGGAATGACACTACTGACATGACTAAAAAGAGAGAACTCTTAGTATTTCCCACACTTAAAACTATATATGAGTGAAACTATACATGACACTTAAAACTATATATACTATGTAATGGTATATAAGCTTAAATGTACTGCTCCCAATTGTGCTTCGATATACATTGGACAAAGTGGTCGAGCCATTTCAGTAAGGGCTCGAGAACATAGGGCGTGTTGGGTAAAAGGAGATATCTCATCAGCCTTTGCTAAACATTTAATCGAAGAGGACCATTTAAGTGACTTTTTGCCGGAAGTGCTACATGTTGAGAAGAAAGGAGCCAAATTGGACTACTTAGAACATTTCGAAATTTTGAGTGCTGCCAAAAACATAAGTGAGAATCTCCTAAATGAATGTATTTTTCCCTCCCACTCTCCCCAATTATCCATACCTTTCTCCCCACCACCTCCCACTGACCGTGAAGCACATCTCTGACGTCAGCCATCCACCTCTTCCCCGACCCCCCCGCCCCATATTTATATATTAACTTTTGGATATTGGCTGGGTCGGGAATTTAAGTTTTAAGTGTGGAAAATACTAAGAGTTCTCTATTTTTAGTCATGTTAAGGGAACTGTTAGTGAGAGCCATTAACCCGGTTGGTCTGAAGACTCCAGGAGTGTACCGAATTCCTCGTGAATGCAGAGCAGCTGTTAATGTGACAGAGACTGACCGCACCATCGAGGCCAGAATCAAGGAACAGGAGTTGTGACCTGTATATTGGTGATCTCTTCCAGATGGAATAAGTAGTTTTCCTCCATTCTTAAGTAAGCATTCACTTGGTTTCTCTTTGTTTGTGTCTGCACTGCTCAGAATAGCAAAGTGGAACTGTCTCGGAAGTGTGAAGTTTCACTTTATTTGACGCCAGTACCTTCCTATTTCCAAAATGGCCCTTCTGAATATTTGCGCATCTCTCCGTGTCATTACATAGTAGAGCCGAGACAAGAATGTTTTCGACCAAGTAGCACGGCATCGTGACGGAATATGCTATTCAGCTTGATCAGATCAAACTGAATGCAAGCTCCCTGGAATACTGGAACCGCATCATCAAGGAGGCAATCTAAATTACGATGCGGCAGAATACTGTGACTCGGGACACTGGAAATGACTACAGTAATACTTGGAATCCCACAATACGTAAGTAAATTTATAACAAGACACGGACCCAAAAGCTTCCCACCAGCGACCATATGACCCAGCGTTTGACCTGCCCCCTTGGATAAATAGGCGGCTCTTCACTAGCCACAGCCTTCGCCTCTGCCCTGAGGACGATGCTCGATGTCCGAGGTAGAGTGTCGGAAAGTCGGCCATCATGGACCCTATCACCTGGGCAGATACCCGAGAGAACTTAGAGAGGTTGATACATCGTGAAAGAACCAGAAATTACCATTAGCGTTATCACCACATATATGTAACCGAAGCAAAACCAAAACGCTCAAAACCGAAGCGGCCAACAGAGACAACTAAACTGCAGTTACTCCACAGGGTAATTGCAGTTCAGTTACTCTGCGGAGTAACTACTCCGCAGAATTTTAGGAAAGACCATGGTATAAATGGAGATATAAAAAGAGGATGACACATCTAAAATATTGCCGACAAAGTGGGTAACAATTGAGCTGTAGAGATTGCTAAAGACAACCTGCCAATTATTTAAGCAAATTTCTCCAAAGACTTCAGGTTCCAGAAATCAATTTATTAAAATAATGTTCAACCGATTTCGCCAGATATTGCATCATCAGGTACAAATGCAACACAGTGGCGCGCACGTGTACTAGTTTAATCAGTTCAGCAAAGGTGGCTGATGGCAGCATCAATTGTCTAATGAGATCGGAGGAAAGAAATTTATTATAAGTCAGAGCCAGAGAAAAGTAACGTAAGTTTCGCGTGCAAAATGAGAAACTTGTTGGGGTGCAATAACGCCAATGGTTGAAATTTGCCATGAAAAAATCATTTGACTTGTCCGGGATTCGAACCCGGATCTCCTAAATCTGTTGTGCTAGTCAGGTCACCACCCTCATCTTCCCTTTCGAGTTACACATTATAACACAGTTGTAAATGGATAACACACCTGACCGGAAATGGAGAGATCCGGGTTCTATTCCCTGTCAAGTCAAATGATTTTTAATGTCGAATTTCAACATAAGTTTACATCGATTACCGTACCATTTGGACTGTATTGGATTTTGGGGAGACGTTGACAGCTAAGGTCATTTGCGCCATAGGGAATAGGTAAGGGAGGAAGGGTGGATAGAAACCCGGCGTCGGCATTAGCCTGCTCTTAACGAAAGGCGTCAAGGGGACCAAGGTTTAACGTCTCATTCGAAAGATGGAATACTGCACTTGAAGAGCCCTCCACAAGACACTCAAGTAGGGATCAGATGTTCTCTGAAAAACATCCACCTCTGCAGGGATTTGAACCCTGGCCGCCCGTATGGTTATCAGAACTCTAGCCACCACACCAACCCGATCCCACGTACCATTTAAACTTATGTTTAAATCGAATACCGTACGTAAAATAAAAAATAAAGCAACACCCTATCCGACACCCTCGCAGCAATGCGCGCCGCACCGTCAAAAGGGCGGCTGCGGTTTGACCGCGAGGGTGTGTATCGAGTCGGGAGGATGGAATTGAGAGAGAGGGGAGAGGGGAGGCTGGAGAGGAAAAGGACCCAGGCGCCGGCCGCCGCCCACGCTCCGTCTGCGGCCTTCCCCGCCCGTCTCCCTCTCCGCCCCGACCGGCTTGTACATGTCGCCCGGTAAAGCGGAGTGACACACGGACATGAGATCCCCTGGTGTGGAGAGAGTGGAGAAGATTGAAGGCAGGCGCGGCGGGAAAGGCGATAGGCCCTGGGGGGGTGGGGTCAGGAAGACAGATTGGTCCGAGTTTGTGCCTCACACGCCCCGCTCCCTTCAAAATCCCCGACACAGGTATGCCACTCAACGTGCGGTCCCAACCTCTGGCCTCCCGCGCCACCCCTCCACCTCACCCCCCCCCCCTCCCGTCAATATCCGCCCTTTTCATTTGCACACTGCATTCCGGGAATGAGGTCCACGCGCGTCAGGCCGGCGAAGGTGAATATACGTCGCATATGTACAGAAGGGTAGTTAGGGTCACAGTGTGGGCAAGGCGCGCGGGAAACTGTAACAGGTGATTTAGGTGATGGGACAGGAACGGAAAAATAGAATAAACCTGATCAATTGGAACTCACTGAAATTTGCGACGAAAAAGAAATATATTTTTCAGATGGGTTCTTTGATTACTTTGTCAAATCTACCTGATGATATAGCGTGAAGGGCAGGCAATCAATTTATCAATCACGGATTTATAATTTCATACTCTTCAAATATAGTTTCAACACTTTCGATATATGAGAGTGCAGAACCGAACAGCAGCAGCCAAAGATACAGCTCGACATCCTCCCGGTAAAAAAGTCCTCAGGTAAAATAACCCTGCAATTAGATCTCCTGGTGAGGACGACAGGGATTTGTACATCGGTCTGAAAGGACAAATACAATATAGGAACATGAAAGGTGAGATAATTAGGGGTGAGCGGGAAGCAGGATAATGCAAAGATGATGATGGAAAGCTGGGGGAAGATTGGGTATTGATTGCTGTTTCTAATGTCTGATAGTCGGACGACCCCGTTTCTGTTCCATGAATATCTTACAAAGTGTCTCACTCGAAATGATAATCACTTAAGGATAATGTTCGCGTGATAATTCGTGAAAGCCAATGTGACTTGTTTAACGATTAAGTGAAGGGATGGAAAACATGATGAATCTAAGGAAAACGTGCAGTGAATGTTCAGGGAATCGGCCGGAGTACTGCAATGTGGAAGGCAACGGGGAAACCACCACATAATTCTCCCTAGAAGATGCAACCGTGCATTCTAACTACATATGACATTATAGCATTTTTAACAGTGAGCAGTTGGTAAGCTATACCAATTAATTTCAAACCAATGTATCACTTATTCCAATACATTTTTTATAAAGTCGTAGGAAAATCCTCTGTTATTATAGCATTTCCAGCGTATGGCGTGAACATTAAGTGAAGTAAAGGCTTCTAATATACATTTGGTTATACTTACACGATTAATGAGAAGTTGAGTAATAAATATAGAGATATTTCGTCGATTAAACTATCTCATTTTATTCTTTTAACTGCTAACTGAAACTCGTGTGTAAAATGTATGTTTACTTGATTAAAATTACGCTGAGTCTACATTTAATACGGGCTGTGCTGTTTACTATTACTTTCAAAAATATCGTTACACCCACTAGCCCCATTTTAAGAGCTTGATTGAATGGGACCAGGTTGGAAAAAGCTTGTACTTGGCGCACAGGGCTGGCTGCGACCTCTGCCAGGATAACTTTACGTCGCCCAGAGACGACGAGGAAAGGCAAAGAACAACAGGGCTAGAGAAACTGCAGTCAAATATACTCTGGAGTAAACGCCCCAGCGGAAAGAATTCCTTCAAGAAACTCACGTCTACGCATCGGAGCCGATCGCTGGGTTTTGTATCGGGTTTCGCCTTGACTTTTCAGTTCGCTGTATTTTCATTATAGAAATTACCGTTTTTGAGGTTTGAGGGACTGGCGAAATCGCATTCGTGTTTTTTTTGCAATGAGCAATTTCATGTGGAACGGATGTGTGAGAACTCCAAAATGGCACTCTTTACATCAACACAATGCATAAGGTAGGCATGAGATAAAAGGAATTTTGCAGTCAGTTATTAACATTTTATTCTACATAAATGATGTATATCTAGCTACTCAGCCACTTTGTTCTCATCTGATTTCAATCACTGGAAGAAATGAAGCATCCAAATCAACAGTTGTTGGATTGTTTTGACTCTATGATGAATTACTGGAATATCTCCTTCGAATGAAATATCCTCCAATTGAATTATACTCAATTGATAGCTGAACGGTTTCCATAGCCATATTTACCATCTACTCTTAAACAGAGAGAACATTAGTAGTAGATCAATTGGTTTTATTGATGTTAATTATTTACCCCTCGTCATACGGCGGTTAATGACTTTATTTATGCAGACAGAAAGCGACGTGACCAAAATCTATAAACAATATATGAAATTGCAAAAATGCTTCTTTCAAAATGACCGCGATTTTTCTCTTTGAAAAGTTTGTAGTGTCATTGCCTGATTTAACCCCTCGATGTAAGTCACGAAGGTGTAAAATCCTACTCAACAATTTAGGGTCAGTTTCCGTTCTTCCTTTTTAAATAAATATAATAATAAACCTGACGGTCTGTTTCTGATTTAAATAAACCCTACTTTAAATCTATCGCTCTGGAAATCGACCCATAAAACATAGATTTGGCAAGGCGTTAATTATTACCGAAAGCATTCACTGAGACGCACTGAGAAGCAGTGAGGCAGTTGATGACAGACCGTTGTCATGGAACGTGCTCCGACTTCTGAGCTCTCTGTCACCGATAGAGATGTCATCGCTGGAGTGGCAGCCTCAGAAACACCCATCTCTGAGGTGGAAAGAACGATGGGCGCTACCTGGATCACCGTACACAGATAGGCTCGGCGTTTCGAGGACGGCGAAAACACTTTGAGGAGTAGGCCAAGACCAGATGGCCACGTTGCACAACAGCAGCAGTTGATACTGACATTGCTCAGTAAGTCAGAGAGAACCCTTTAACGAACAAAGGGGTCGAGGGAGCTCGTCAGTGGTTAACTCTGGAATGCCGCTATGCTATGTTCGACGGCGCCTCCACGAGGCAGGGCTGAAATGTCATCAGTCGTCTGAGCAGCATAAACCTGCGAGGCTGCAGTTCTCCGAACGTATTTTAAGTAGTCCGCAGGCATTTTGGGATCTCGCTATTTTGCGTACGAGAAGACATTCAGGAGTGACTGCGAGAGCAGAGTGCATATGTGGCGTCCTCAAATTACTCGGTTAGTTATCTCAGTTCACGTGCATTCAATTATAAATGTACTCATTCCTTTCCTGCATATTGTCAGGATAATCTTTTTTCCCAAAAGGCAAAACTGATAGGTTATCGCGAGTAGATTCTTTTTTCATTGCCAAATATTCAAGAATACTTTAAGCCTTATCACCAAATTTCTTACACAGTGCGATTTGACACTATCACCGTTATTAATGGCATAACTTGAAATAAATTTATAATGTACCTTTCTTCTGTTACAGTATTTAACAGAAGTAGACGTAGTTTTCGTACATGTTTACAAACAGCAAACACTTGAAATATATTACTTAGAATTGAATATCATATCTTTTATAATAATTGGCGCTATTTTCATGGGTTTCTCTTATTAGTTAAGAATCTTCGGAAATCCTGAGGAATAGAGGATCAGGACGAGTTTCGCTCAGCTTTTGGAGGTGCATGACTTCGGCCAGCCCAGAACCTCCGGACCCAAATGACCGCACGAGACTATGCCGGCATTTGAGAAAACCACTTGAAGCCGTTTGTCAGAGATCTCATTCCAGAGGGAGAGGTGATATTTATCCATGACAACTGCCCTCTGCAAAGAGCCTCAGTTGTTTAGGACTTTTCCCATGGGAACGATTGTAGTTTCTTAAATGAAAATACAGCGAACTGAAAAGTCAAGGCGAAACCCGATACAAAACCCAGCGATCGGCTCCGATGCGTGGACGTGAGTTTCTTGAAGGAATTCTATCCGCTGGGGCGTTTACTCCAGAGTATATTTGACTGCAGTTTCTCTAGACCTGTTGTTCTTCGCCTTTCCTCGTCGTGCCTCGACGACGTAAAGTTATTCCAGAAGAGATCGCACCCAGCTCTGTGTGCCAAGTACAAGATTTTTCCAATCTGGTCCCATTCAATCAAGCTCATAAAATGGGGCTGGTGGGTTTAACGATATTTTTGAAAGTTATAGTACCTGCGAGTATATTCTAGAAACCTCGCCATAATTATCTCATGAGGAGGAGATGAAAATATAAAAATAAGATGAAACACCTAAAATATTGTCGACGGATTGTGCAAAAAAAAATGAATGTAATGACCAAGTAAGCGAGATGGATAACAATAGAGCATTTATTAAAGTACAACACGCTAAATACTTCAGGTTCCAGAAAATAATTTGTAAAAAATAAAATATTTATTGGAAAAGTGATGTTATTTTTTATCTACGATTATAGATAACTAGCGAAAATTTTTCACACCCGTTGAAATTCAACATTGAATTGGTGTGAAAAACATAGAACTCATTTCATAAGAAAACCACCTGAAGAATACTGTCACTGTGGTCATTTGAGGAGTTAGTAAGATATCTTGTGCGTTGTGTTCGTTGTGGTAGTCACGCTGACCGTTGTCCAGGTGCATTATTGCCATTACTATTCGGTGCACGTAGGTATTTTTGCACATTTAATTGCGTGCGTAGTCTATTTAATTCCTATGTGTATCGTTTACTGAGTAAGTGTTCTCTCACATACATGCAGTTCCCCTATGTGAGCTACTTTGACAATAGATATTGAAGAGTATACTTGGTGTAAGTACACATCGAATTTATTGATTACCCACCCCCTCCACCCCAAGCAATCTATCATGGGGCCCTTGGGACTCTGGGCCCGTCATATACAGATTTTCTTTCTACAAGCTATCATGAGCATGCAGGAAAAAGTTATATTTAAATTCTAGAGGCGTGAAAATCTTTTGAAAATGAACTCTCTGGTTGTCAAATAAATATTCCATTGTTGATTTCAGAGAAAAATGTGAGATTTTTTTCAGTTAAAAACATGATTTTCAGACAAATACAAAGCGTAAAAGAAAATCGACTAAAAGAGTTATAAACTTTATTTATTCAGCCATCCGATAAAAAAATCCTAGCGCTCTATCTTGAGTGAAAGTGCTTTTAAAAAGTAAAACATGAAACCACTGCACCGAAACCAATGATTAGCATGGGCCACCAGGGAGGCCCTTCGTCCCTGAAAGCTTATAAATATAGCCTTTGCTACGACCAAGTATATTTTCAATCCACATGCCAAGTTTCAGCTCAATCGGTCAAGTAGTTTTTGAGTGATGGAGCAACAGACAGACATCATTATATTTTTATACATTAGTAGGATTACTTATTGAGTCTCGCTGATTTAGCTCACTGAAATCTTCAAAATCGTTTGCATTCGATTATTACTCCTTAGGAATTATGAGTAGATATGTAGCACACGATACATCTAGCAAATCGTTAAACAGCTTGATATTTTAGCGTGCAATTAATATCACAAAATTTCCAGAATCAACGTTCTTGTAGGATTCTATCAAGATAGTTGGGCCTAGACCATTCGCAATTCAATTCAAGAATGTTTGGTAGAAAAATATTTCAGCGGATAATAATAATATAATTTATTGTCCTTGGACTTTTTCATCGTTCACTAGAAACATACAGAATTTAAACAATCTTTAGAGCTCATATGTTACGAACAAAAATGAATAGGGATGGGCGAATACATTACGTAAAGTAAAAATAAAAGAGCAGAAACAAAAGAAAGAAAACACCACAAGCTACACTCTTTCAAGGGCTTGTAGATAAAGAAAAAATATTTGCTCCAATACAGATAAAGAGGCAGAATCCTTAATATCCTTGGGAATACTGCTCCATAATAGTGTTTCGACAACAGAAAAAGATTTTTTAAAGAGGATGTTCTATGTTGGGGGGTGATTATAAAATCAGGAGCCATACCAGTCGTTAAATTTGACTTTTAATTTCTGATGGGAAGAAATTCCTTCAAATAATTAGGTTGTTCATTTTTGAAGAGAGAATACAGGAATCTACCGGGCAAGTATTTTCTTTTGGTTTTGGCCTTCAACCGTGCAAGGCGGGTAAAATGAGGGGAAATGTGATCATATTTATTTAGGTTAAAAATAATCCTTACACATAAATTTAACAGGCGCTCGAGCTTTGTATTATGCTCTTCAGTAGGATCTTGGTATACAAGGCAGCAATAATAAATTGGGGGAATATGAGCGTAGATTTAAGTAGAGTGAGGATAGAGGAAAGAGAGACAGAGATGAATAACAGAGCTGGCTGATAAGGCGACGGAGATAGGGATGGGTAAGTACATTCACACAAGGCGGAACGATCATAAGCAGGACGGTAGAGAGGCCATGGATTCCAGAGTGGCAGTTCCTTTCAGTAAGACGCTGGCGGAGGTCGCTTTTGTGTCTCCCCTCTCTTAAAAAGGACGCCGGGAGTGAACGATCAGAGGAGTCAATCGAGCGTAAAAGAGGCCGGGCTCCACATCATTCGATTATCTCAAGGGCGGAATCTGGCACGAAAATAATACAAGGCGGAAGGCATTTAAATTCTCTCCGAGAGAGAAAGAGAGGCCCCTTCTGCGAAGCGATTTACCGATCGTCGTGATGGCCCACTCTGCTCCACGGTCTCTCTTCTAAAAGAATAACTTTATCGTTTCTTGAGGGTATAAATGGATCGCGTGCATTTGAGGAAAAAATATCAATTCATTGGAAAACTACGCAACATAAATCGTCGAGCACTAGCTCTAAGCTTATTTTTAGAAGAAAATGTGGAAATATATTTCAAAACTATTGCTTATTCCTCATCAATGAGGGTTCTATAGATATAGAAATAGAAATAAAAAATAGTCTTTATTGTTCTGAGACTTTAAGTCCCCTGGAACATAGAAAAGAAATAAATACATGCCATAACATAAAAGATTACAAAAAACTAAGCAATTTCACATAGGTAATCAGTCATGTTTCTCTTGAACATTGAAATCGTCATAGAGGTTCTAACATTTACAGGTAAACAATTCCATAACTTGCAGGAGGAAATTAGGAAAGAGTGCTCAAATAATAAGGTATGGAATTTAGGGACTAAGAATAACTCAGTGACACGAGTTGATCTTTTGCCTGTATCTACATTACATATAAAATTTTCATACAAATAGGTGGGGTTTTTGGATTTCAGGACCTTGAACACGTATAAAGTCTTTTGCAGTTTTCGGCGTTTATCCAATTTCAGCCATTTAATTTTTTCGTAATAAGGCGTGACGTGTTCATCATAGCGGATGTTGAAAACAAAACGCAGACAGGAGTTTTGAAGACGCTGCAGCTTAATACACAGTTCTGAGTAAATATAGTGCGCCAATAAATGGTGGTTCACATAAGTTAATATTTTATCAATGATACTCAAACGATATCGTACTGTCTACCAAATTTATTTCAAACTCTTACAACACGTGTTTCAACTGTCTATCAGTCATCATCAGGTAAGACTAATCTTAACATAAACAGACATGAGCATATATATTGGGAGTTACATTGCCCAAACACAGCAGTGGGGTGGGAGGGTTGGGGATGGTTGTGACACGGGTAAAGGGGGGGGGGGTCGCATTTGGGGTAGGATAGGAGGGGAAGGCTAAAATCATGAATGGGAAATGATCCTTTGTTCGTCCAAAAATACAGGTTACGTCAAACACCAGATTTGCGTCACACTGGGAAAGGATAGAAAGACAGGTGGGAGAAAAATGGAAAGGGGGGGAGGATGGTTTGTTGAAGGAGGTAAAGTTATGTGTCAATGGTGTCAAAAATAGGAGAATGACAAACAAATTCGTTCTCATTTAATAGGTTCATTTTCTTTCGTTTCCTTTTGACTATTTCCCACTGTTCCGACACATCTAAACGGTGTCCATTATCCAGGAAACGGAGGATTTTCACATAAAATGTGGAGTGGTGGGATTCTTCCATTAAATGTTTGGCGAAATAAGACTTAGAATCGCTGTTCACCAAACGCCTTTTGTGTTCAGACACCCTAGTTACAAAATTTTTCCCAGTTTGACCGACATATACACTACCACATGTGTCACACTTAAGTTCATAAAAACCCGATTTTAGCAGGGGGTCAAAAGGATCTTAGGCATCATTGAAAAATGTTCCCAGAGTTCTTAGTGTGTACAAACTCACTCTGTACCTGTCTTTAGGGAATTATTTAACTGCATCGTAAGACATTTTACCCAATAAGGCAGCTTTACCCATTTTAGTTTTTTATCTTTAACTGGTTGCAATAGTGAAATATCTTTTAATGCCCTCTTCTCTAATTTCTTATTTAATATTTTATTTACAAGATTTCCTTCATAACCATTATATTTAGCGATTTGTCTATTTATATTCAATTCTTTTTCAAAATTATCCGTAGATAGAGGGATATTTAAAGCTCGCTGGATCATATGGTTGAACGCTGCAGTTTTATGAGACCACGGGTGGCAAGAATCAGACGGTATAACGTGGTCTGTATCAGTTGGTTTGCGGTATATTGCCAATTGGTGGAGATTATTGGAAGTTGAGATACTTAAGTCAAGAAAATTAAAATTACCGTTTGATTCAGATTCCATGGTAAAATTGATACGTGGGTGTAAGGAATTTAAAACAGTTAAAAATTTGGTGGCTTGCCTATGGCTACCTGTCCAACAACATAAAATATCATCCACGTATCTAAACCAATAAAACACATTAGATAAAAGGTTAAAATTTGAATTGAAAAACTTCTTCTCTAAGTGGTCCATAAAAATATGTTTGGGCATACACAAATACGTCTAAGACCAAATTTGATAAAAAATTAACCAATTCCACAATTTTCGTCACCACGAACAAGTAATAATTGCCCTAGGCTAACCATGTTTGTCAAATTTGATTTAAAATCCGTCCACTTCTCGGTACGGCGAAGAAACCTATAAAATCTCATGGATGAGCAAAACATGTAGGAATGCGTACGATGGAAAATAAATCTCCCAATTTTCAAAAGAAAATAGAGAGCTTTCACGCGCTCGCGGAGAGCATACTCTGTATTCCTGCGATGAATCAACAAACATTTATATTGTAATCAAAGCCGGCGCTATCGGTAGACGGAACCCGAACGTATGTAGGTGTCCCGAGTTCTTGATAACAAAATCAATAGTAAATATCAATTTGTGAATGGCAGCAGGGAGAGCTCTCTCGCCTTTTATAGTCCATTTCCGCACAGTCATTCCAAATTGAAAATGATATTTTTTTCAATACTCCTCAGTCAAGAATTGCAATGCAACATACACGCACACGGTCGCGCGGGATGGAGCGATATCGCATGCACGGAGTGGTTCAGGCGCAACTGGCCAAACAAAGTCTCAACTCACTTGATGGACGGCTAATATGGAGAAGGCGCGAGGAGTGACAAGCAGGGAAAGATGGGGAGCGGAGGGGCTTTCAATTTTTCCACATGCGGGAGCACACATCAAACGCTCCGCCACGGTAAATCGATTTTGCCAGTAAGCCAAAAATTCTGGTGCGCGTCCAGAGAGTATAGACGACCCACATATGCATATATATTCCCACACCTAAGATTCCTCCACAAGCCAGGACAAAGCGAGTGGAAAAGATCGATTTCGTAATATTGAGATTCATTCGCCCGGTGTAGGGCCTATTTGCATATGCAGCGTTTCTCTTTTTTTTAATTTTCGAGCGAGATGAATTATGGGCTCGAAACCATTAAGAAGGGGACGGATTTGTTCATTTTTTTCCTCCTCTCTTTATCCCATGCGCTCACCTGATTTCTTTTCACTCGTGGATTTCGTTGCCAAATAATGAGTTTTCCGACTCCCATCGTCGCCTCCTGGAAATAATTCGTCTGACAACGCATATTGTCCAACAACAATCTCCACTGGTTTTAACTGGCAATATGACTTAAAGGGAAAAGTGCCTCGGTAGTTTTTAAATTTTCTAAGACAATGCAATACTCATTTTTATCCTCGTTTTAGCACTGAGAGACGCTTAGATAAATAATGCAATGAAACTAGAAATGGGAATGTATAGATACAAGTATTTAAATGATGACGAGACCGTTTTTTCCGACATTTTACTTCAAAACCGATTAATTTTGTACAGATAACTGTCGTTTTCAAAGTTCTCCAAACTCAGAAGTTCAATCTATCGTTGGAATAAAATGAGTTCAACATATTCAGTCTTTGAATATTGAAAGTAGCCAATTTAAAACAAACGATATTTTCACTTTTTCTGAGGATTAGAATTGTATTTCGTGTCTCACCTTAATTATACCACGAGTAAAACGAGTAAATAAATTCAAAATTTATATATAAATATAGGAAGTTTTACATACTTTAATTGACGTACGCACACAAAGTTTTCTTAAATTCCACCTGGAAGCCTTATATAAATTCCAATTGGATTTTACCATTAAGTTTTACTGTATGCCTTTACATAATGGAGATTCACGAGGAAATACGTTTATTGAGAAACCCAACACCGAAGGTCGTGGCTTTCATGTATGAAAAAAATAATAATAATATTATATTTTCCTCGGGGTACAACACTCCTAAGGGCAATAAGGTGAATTCATGACGTGATGCGTTTCCACACATTAAAATTAAAAAGAGAAATAGAGATAAACATTAAATAAGTAAATATACATAGGTGGACTCCTAGGCCTCAGATGTAATTTAGACAGAAACCATAGAATTAGACTCGGTTATGCTAGCATTTGAAGGTTTTCTGGTCATTCCATATTCAATTGTACAACCTCCTGCCAAAAGCTATCGAAGAATCTATTTATCTCAAAAGATATCAAAGAATGATTCATGAATGGAAAATGACATTTGATAATATTGAAACCTACTTGTAAATGGTCAGTGAATTTAAGTGTTATAATTATGATTTAATCACAACTGCTTTGTTTTTTGCATGTTTTCAAGCCAGGACAGTGGTAATTTTTTACGCACTTAATTTCGTTTGCATATATACACTTGAATTTTGAAAATGGAATTAAGTGTTATAATTTTAACCACATTTGTTGTAAAACTGCTTTATTTTTGCAATTTTTTCAAGTGGTAATATTAATCAAATGGTAATAAAAAAACAACACAGTGGTAATATTTTTACGCACTTAATTTTAGTTTGCATACTTTCATATTTTGTAAATTTTGGTTCAATGTGTCCTTTTCCACGCATTATGAATCTGAAATTAGCCTAAACGCAGGCTTAATGCCTTATAGGCAAATTTACTTCCTTAAACAGAAAAAAGAACTGTAATGATGCATGTACGGAAGAATAAATATATTATTATCAGTATTATTCACAAAAATAGCAACAGAGGTAATCGATATATTAGACAATCTGTACATATGCAACAATCTAAGACAAATAACATGGCTACTTCAAAAGCGAGTAAATATGAAGATAAACGCGATATCTTTTGCTCTATTTTGTAAAAGAAGAACGTACAGTAACGGTAGGGTTAAGTTTCGTCAAGGTAGCATGAAACTTGGTGGTTTAAAACGGGCAGCTCAGAAAAGACTCAAGAACAAGTTTGTAACCAGTGAAATTGGTAAAGCTTGTGAATACTAAAGCAAATATTCTGATTGGAATATCAACGACGTTTTACCCACGGCTTACCTGATTTTTACCATTTAATATAGTTAGCATTTCCCTTTCTATGATTTATTACCTTTGTAAACACATTTTGGAGATAACAGAAACTCAAATAATAGAGCACGAAATGATGAATTTCACGAAAAGTAGCAGGGGAAAATATTGTAAAGAGGTATATTCCAAATTTCACTGAGATTTAGAATGCTCATCACTGACTAAGCAATACTTTCGTCCTTCTTTCCTTGAATTAGGAAATAAATATTGAGCCGATCGATTTCGGCATCGATTTTATCTCCAACCCTGAACTGTCGATGACTGATAGCACACGGTACCCTGGGCAGCTGATAAGATTCAGGTTAGTATCGATATCTTTTCAGGAAGGCTTTTCTCTTAGTGTAACTTTCTGATTTTAGTTTTAAGGTCAAGTTTCGTCAATTACATTCATAATTCCTAGGGTTATAAAAACTCCTTAATACATCCACAATTTTTCCTTCTTCTGCCAAAAGTTTAACTTTTTGAAAGTTCGGGCACATTTCCAGCATTCTCACTTTAACTAATTAAATCACTCAAGTACTTAATGGTACTCTCCTGTCCTCATTTATTTATTGAAACTCACGTGCAATTAAAAACCGAAACTTTCTGGTCTATCATGAAAGAATTCACAGGTGGATGATTTTTTTTCAAAGTTCCTCTTCCATATATATCACTTAAATTTCCTTTGCTTGTCAATAAATTTCAGTGTTCCAAACAAAATTGATTTTTATGATTCATTGAACACGTTCATCAAGCTCAGCGCAATGATTGAGGAATATATTACTGGACCGAAAAATGAAATATTGCGCTATTCATAAAACGGGTACTATACAAGAAAATTAGAACATTTTGTGATTAGTAAATAATTTACTAACTGGTAGGGTATAAAGAATCTAATATCTTTTTTAAAATGCCAATCAACACCTACTCGTCGCCCTAGAATTTTATGTTAATGATGAAATTTTGAGCGATTAAATGTCAATTTTGATGTATCATAATAAATGGTTATTCCATGAATATCATACCTCCTCTATTTAATTCTATTACATTACTACTTTTCTCCTATATTTCTCACTCACGGCATTTATGAATGACGCACTTGACGAACACACTCAATACGATTGACCTGTCTATGTTGCCATGTCATCGGAGCCGAATTTACATCTACAGTGCGTGGTGCGGGGTGATTCCACCTTAGGCATACAGCACTCATCCCAGTTCAAATCAGAGGCGTGCACTTTCCACCGACCGCAAGGTGTAGGCCAAAAGCAGTCAGGATAACATTGTGCGGTCAGACCAGAAAGAAGGAGTGTGCCACTTAGACGAACACTTCATTTTCACATTTAAAAATAAACAATGTTACAATTTCCACACTTTCATTATCGTCACCGACCAAGATTCCAGCACATTATGCCATCATCAGGATACATTACTCCAAAAGCCTCAGCCTTTCATACATTTTACAAAGTGGGGTGGGGAAGAGAAGGGAAAGGGGGGACGAGGACCGAGTAATGTACCCTGATGATGCCATAATGTGCTGAAACCAAGGTCGGTGACGAAAATTAACTGTGGAAATTGTTACCAGTGTTTATTTTCAAATATGGAAATCCACAAGTTCCACAAAATTTGCATCAATACCCTCTATTATGAACACTTGGTTACTCACTACGAAGCGCCACGTCAAAATCCACGACAATTTTTCCCCGCTGCACCCTTACGTGACTCTAAATACGCCTATATCTACATTATACATCATTATATATCATCTGCGAGTCGCCGTTTGGGTGTGTGGTAGGGGGTGTTAGGACTGCGGCCATCTATACAAGGGATAAGATTTTTGGAGGTGAAATGATGACAGGTATTATGGGAGAGTATTTAGAGGTGCTCAGTTTTTAATGTGGTCTCTTATTGTGCGTGGAAAGAATGAGTTTTTGAACCAATCTGTTCGGCAATTTATCTCTCTTATTTTATCGCTTCCGTCAGACCTAGAGATATCGAGAGGCGTCATGATAATATTCTCTGTATTGATCTGAAAAACCCCAGTCCTAAATTTCTCATGCAAGCTAAGCCTAGCGTGTAGCCTTCGAGTCTTTGGGGGCTCCCACCTAAATCCCTCCAAAAGTTGTGAGACATATGCTCGCTCGTAGCAGCTTTTAACAAAGCGTGCTGCTTTTTTTCGCATTTTTTTTGGTTAAATCCTTATACCAGGGTCCCTAATGCTTGCGGCGTATTCGAGATGAGGCCAAACCAGAGCGATGTACCATCGCTCTTTTACTTTTTCATCCGAGGACCTTCATATTATACACTGAACAAAACCTAGTTTCTTCAATGTTGTGCCACATATGTTTTTTTTTGTGTGTTCCCCACGATATATCAGAAGTTATGGTAAGGTAAGATACCCCTGAAGTGGCTTGCAGGGTAAGATGAAGATGTATATGTACCCAGGCCTTCGTTACCATTCCACTGGAATCGGAATTGGAGTCAGGCTTCGTAGCCTTAATGTTCCACGTCCAAGTCCACGATAATCTTTTCTCACTGCGCCCAGTCCTTCCTCTTATTTGATCCCCGCCTCATACGCTTCGCGTCCGCAATTTGTCGTTTTCCTTCCCTCTTCCCTCAACTCTTAATCTCACCGCCAAGTAGGTACGCCCCCGCCTCGGGCTCGAGTTTAAGGGAGGTCTGCCGATTATCATCCGCCCGCCCGCCCTCTCATTTATCGCCATCTCCTCCTACCACGCTCATTCTCTTCCTCCGCCTCCCTCTCTCTCCCTGGCTTTCGTCTTAAAGCCACTTTACACGGTACACTTCATTGAAAGAACGGATGTATCATTGACAGTACCTAAACATGAATTGAATTAGAGCAGTTTCTATTTCCCGTTCAGTCATTCAGGCAATCATACAATTTACCACTTTGCACGGTACAATGTTCCTCATGGAAGATAACATGCATTAGTTTCTACAACAAAAAGTACCACGTAAAGCGGTGTTAACGGCGTTGAAAATGAATCGAAATAAATTGCAATTTATCTTACAATATGGATGAATTAATGAAGTCTTCACCGGTTTTCCACCAGGTTAGGTTGCTGTTGGCCGAGTTTCGATGCCTGTCTACGTCATCGTCCTGGGGGCACGATGGGAGATATGGATCAATATAAAACAAATACGGATTGAATTATTGAAAAACCCGACCAAAATAGACGAAATGCCTTCGAAACAAGGTGCTGGAGGAGGATGCTAAAGATAAAATGCACGAACAAAATAAGAAATGATGACGTGTACATTGGATTTGTGAAGAACATAATTGAAGGTAAAATAGAGGGAAAAGGTCCCAGAGGAAGACCATGGAATGATTTCATGGACAAAATAAAGAGGAGAGTTCATAGGAAGAGATACCAGGAGGTGAGAAAACTAGCATTAGATAGGTAAGGGTGGAGGGCTGTAGTCAACCAATTTTAGGATTGGACGGCTAATGAATGATGAATGAACGGATGGAACGGATGGACTGGATGATTAGCAGCAGGAGTTCTCCCCACCGTGTTGACCTATTACAAGGTATCTGATCGGAAGGGAACGATGGTAAAGATAAGAAGATAAAACTTGGGAGACGGCACTCAATTGCTCTGAAGAAGATTCACGAGTTGATGAACGAAACGAATCGTCGAACAGCAAGGAGCATTTAATTCAGAGGAATATCCGAGAGGGGATTTTGCATCTAGAGCGCCGGTAAAGGAACTGGCGACGGACCAAGGTTCATTCTCTCGCGTTATCGTTATCGTTATCCAATACATAAACCGCACAAAAGGGACAATGCTACGAAGCTATTAATATCTTGCGAACTCCAACTTACTACGGTAGATGAGATCGTGAGAAAAAAAATTAGGGAAATAGGGTTCAGAACACACAGGTTTAAAATGACTTGTTTCCGCGATCGATAAGAGATCATTAATGGCTGCCAATGAGATTTTGAAGTAGGTTAGTCCAGCTGATTATTTGACTTGATCCCTAAAGCTTGCTTTTTAATCTGCCGCGTAGTACTAACATCACGTTTCTTATGATCCCAGCATAACTCTTGTATCTCGTTATGTAGTTGCGATAAGTATCACTTCAATAGTTTTTGTAGCACTAGTAGCATACATGTAGTGTAGTGCATGTATGTGAAAGTTACACTCGCATTATGGGACGTATTGGTGATAACTCAACACCCTGCCAAACACTCTTTAGTTGGCTAGCAGGGTAATACGTAGATGTAGATGCTCACGGCCGCAGTCCTTAGAACGCACTCCAATAATTAAAACAAGTAAAATATTTACTACGTAAATCATGTGAATAAATTTAAGTATGACGATTGCGATAGCTTTCGCCTTCATAAATGCAGCAGATAAATAACGAATATTCGATCGCACATGTCATGGAGATCTGTGAGCACTTCACTGCTCTAACATTTTCCACTAGTAAAACAGCCTTTATCCCATGTTGAAGATAAAATTGGAATTCCCAATCACTGCACTTGCAAATGATATAGTACGAAGTCACTCGCAAGATTGCGCATACACCAAGGGTTGACATTTGCCATGATAAATCATTTGACTTGACCGGGATTCGAACCCGGATCTCGTAATTTCTGGTCAGTTGAGCTAGTCAGTTACACCACCCTCATCGTCCCTCAAGGGGAACTTTGAGGGGGGTTTTTTGAGAACTAGATGCTCACGCCTCAAGTCTACATTCCGGCACATGAGACAACAGTCGAGCTTAAAAAGCCACTGTCGCGGTGGATAAACCCGACAAGGAACTTATTCAAAGTCAGAGCCAGAGAAAAGCAACATAAGTTTGCAATAATTGCAATTACAAATGATATAATACAAAGTCACTCGCAGGGGTGCAATAACACCAAGGGTTGAAACTCACCATGAAAAAATTATTTGACTTGACCGGGACTAGAAGCCGAATCTCCAAATTTCCGGTCAGGTATGTTATCCAGTTACACTACCAAGCCATCTTCCTTAACTGCGAATTTCGAGGGGGGTTTATGCGAACTAGATGTACATGCACAAGTCTACTTTGTGGCATATGAGTATATATTCGTGCTTACAAAGCCACTGATTGGATTGGATATTTGGGGAGCTAAGGTCATTTGCGCCATAGGGGATAGGTAAGGGAGGAAGGGTGGATAGAAACCCGGCGTCGGCATTAGTCTGCTCTTAACGAAGGCGCCAAGGGGACCACGGCTTAACGTCTCATCCGACAGACGGGGTACTCCACTTGAAGTGCCCTCCACAAGACACTCGAGTAGGAATCGGGTTCCTCTGAAAAACATCCGCCACTGCATGGATTTGAACCCTGGCAGCCCGTGTGGTAGGCGAGTACTCTAACCACCACACCAACCCGATCCCCACAAAGCCACTGTCGCAGTGGATAAATCCAACGTCGTTCATGTAACGACGAAATCAACGAATTTCCAATCATTGCATTTACAAATGATATGGCACCAAGTCACTTGCAGGGGTGCACTCGCTATGAAAAAATCATTTAACTTGACCGAGATTCGATCCCGGATCTCCAAATTGCCGATCAGGTGTGCTATCCATTTACAGCACCAAGCTATCTTCCTTCATGGCAAATTTCAACCCTTGATGTTTAACTGGAACGTCGATATTCAAATCAGTGAGCCTATTTAATAGTCTCATTATGGAATCCTCCACGGAGAAGACGAAAGCGCTTGCTCTGCCGAAGCAGCCGCGTTCACCTTGGGCCGCGATGTAGAGAGGCGGGCGAGGGCTGGAGGAAAATCATTAAGATGAGCGATTCCCAAAGGTGGGCGATAGGATTCGCTGAGAGGATGAGGGGAAGGAGATTCCACCTAACAGTCCAAAATCATCCGCTTCCAGACGTTGCCATCGAGGTTAAACTCATGCTCTCGTTGTGATTAGTTTTCGATGAGCGTGCGTTGAAACTGGACTGTTATCACCTACTCGAAAGTTTTACGCCCGCGATTCATGGGAGTCAATTTAAATTAATAGTGAAGGTTGTGCGGTGCAAAGCCACTCATCGTATTAGTCAATAACGATGGTATTTCTCTTCGTCCAAATGATGTGAAAATAATTGAAGAATGATTGAATATTTAAATTGCATCCACGCGAAAAGCACTCTTATTTTCAATATTCATTCCGAGACCGGGTATTTCAGAGAGTCCCAGCTCATCTTTACAGATATATTTCCTGGTTTCCTGATAAGAACAAATAATTGCAATTTCGTTAATATGCTCAATCCATGTTTTACCACCGTTTTATTTTCAGGATTCATCTACATTTACACTATCCTGCGAGCCGCCGCATGGGCGTGCGGCAGGGGGTGTTAGGACAACAGCCGTGTAAAAATGTGCGGGATCATTTTTTGGGAGATAAAATGGTGAAGTTTTATGGCGTGTTTTAAGTGGAGCTCTGGTTTTAATATGTGTGTGGAAAGAATGAATTTTTGTGCCTATCTGTTCGGCCATGTACCTCTCACATTTTATCGCTTCTGTAAGACCTGGAAATGTTGTGTGGCGCCAAGATTATATAATCTATGTTGCTCTGAAACACATCTGTTCTGAATTTCTGAAGCAAACTAAGCACAGTGTGTTGCATGAATGAATGGATGAAAAAGAATTTATTGATCTAGGACATGATGTCCTCAAAGATCGGAAAACAAATCGCATAATAAGGATAACATGAAAACAACACTATACACACTTAAACATTGTGAGGGATCACTAAATGAACACCAAGGATTTGAGTCCCTCTACTACATGAATAATTACATAATTAAATTTATAATACTACTAACATACAGGAGCTAATGCTACTGTATAATAGAGCTAGGAAACAATTGTAAAGATACAAACAAATACAATAAAGAACTAAAAGGATAAAGAGACCATAAAAAACTATCAGTATAATGGCAATGATGCATAAACAATGACAAAAATCTAGAGTATTGAAAAAATAAATAAAGAAAGATACATTTGATTTAGTATCACATGAATTATGAGGCATTTAGTAATAAGCTATAGATCTTTGACTGAGTCACGATCTTTTTTAACGTAGGGGCTTTTTTTACCTCGTCTATGATAGAATTCCAGTAGTTGGATCTTATTAACTGTAATGATTTATGAAAACAGTTTGTCCGATGAGATGAATAGTAAAGGAAATTTACAACAGTTCCGATCCATAGCATCCAAGAGCATCCGTGGTTCCATGAAAGATTGTGATGCAGTCTTACAATGATAGGAGAGAAAGGTGAAATGCTATCACTACAAATGCCACCGAGCATTTCACTGATTACGATGGTTTTATCGCATAGCAATATCTTCAGGTGAGTTAGATAGTAAGGCAGGAGGTTCATATGTTCAATTCGGTATGCAATCTTGCCTAATTAGCTAGTTTACGGTAGAAAGGCAGTCCGGTAGATGTAAAATACAGCGTAGAAGATGCAGAGAAATGAAAAAATTACTATAAAGTACAGTAGAATTCAGAACGGAAAATGCAAGGTCATTATTATTTCCATTCATTCCTGAGGAAAAGATTTCCATGTAGTTGAGTCTGAGACAATCAATTAGCCCTAATACGACCAATTCTGAAGTGAGTAATTAATTAATAATTAGTGATATGTACTAACTTTGAAAGGTAAAATACAGGCGACTACATCATTATCCTCTGCTAAGATCCCGTTTTGTATTAAAATAAAAGTTGACAGATTCTTTTTGATCAACTGATTTCATTTTTATGTTTATGGATGACATCAAAATAAATACGTAACAAAAATCTTTATGAAAAATTGTGACTTTTTTACTTGAAGGTTATCAATCTTAATTCTTATTCTTTTCGTATGACGCCTCATGTTATAAAAGAAACGGAGAAATATTCTCGCAATCTATACTTTTTGTCAACGGCAATCCTTTTTTGAATTTCAAATCGCCGAAGGTTGGGTTCAGGGAGACTTTTATTCAGCAATCATTAGCACGACGCTTTCTTTCGTACTTCCTCCAACGACGGAGTCAGAAGTTGTTATTTCGAGGAAAAGCTCCGCTTGTCTAAAGACAACCTTTTATTAATATCTTGAATGTGGTGAAAAAAATTCTCGTATTATATTCAGAGAACTTAGTAATGTCTCTCATATTTTAGAGCTCATCAAATTCAAAGTAAAGAATAAAAAATTTCCAGTTTTCCCCCATTTGGGATAAACTTTCTATGAAAACCAGGTGCAAATGTAGCAAACATGTGCAAACAAGAAAGGTAAGCAACAAGCAAGCGACTCATTTCATTATCATGCCCCACTTGGATAATTACCTAGATTACAACTTTCGTGGAACTTGTAACTGATTTAAGTGATACATTCGGAATATATTCCGCGTTTAGAATTGATTAAAATCCAAAATTTTCCCTCCATTTGTGGAGGCTTTTTATAGGGTGCAATGATTGATTACACCCAAGAAGAAGCCTCTACTATTGCAGGGGAAACGTTGAGGTATAATCAATCCTTGACTGGAAAATATACTTTTCAGGCACCTTTCAAGAAGTTATCGTTCTCCACTCAGCATTGACCTTGCTTTCAATTGAAAACGGGACCAACCTGGTGTTTTACAAGTGAATGCATCAACAATCAAATTCTAAGAGGAAATAAAAGCTAATTCCAAATAAAAAACTAATTTTACGCCATCCTTCCAAAATGGACTTGCGGAGGGACAGTTTATTTCACTAATATAACACAGTATATAAAGAAATTTATTGAAACTTTGAGCATATAAAACCCAGCATGATTTGTAAGAGAATATATGACGACCATCTCTAAATTCGCACTTTTTTATGAACTCACCAAAAATATCAATGAATACTCTCCACGAACTTTAGAGCAATTATATATACAAACTTTTAAAATAACAATCATTATTACAAAGCCTTGATTATCTCATGGGAATAACTTTGATCACAGAGTATTATGCTCACTCTACGCTCTGATCCATGTTACTTGGAACACTATGTAAATGCTCGCGCAATGGACAATGAACAAAATGCTGCAGAGTCAGTGACTGAGATAAGTACGAAACACCCCGCATATTTACCTACAACTGAAAAAAGTTACTTAAACTCTGCATTTGCACAATATCACCCACACACATGCAATACCAAGCAGGACTCATAAAGGATGTGCGGCCAGATAACCCCATCAGGCTTGCACAAACAGCGTACAAATATAGTTTTACGGTGGTTTACTATTGCACTAATTCTGCAGTTGGGTAACGCATATGAAAGGAGATTTCATATAAAATATGGCTGCTAACCATTATTTAAGGTGGTTTTAGTGATATTTTTCCCTAGTGTATAAAAAAGAGCCCCTTTTTACTTGTTATTTTAGCGGTTATACTGTTACACACGGTTACATACTGTTAAGTTGATGTCGAAGAAATGCTGTTAAATGTGTAAGGAATTCTCAGCACATAACTAAATATGGATGTAAAGTCTATTAATTTACTCATTTTTTCTCGCTTCATGCTGAAAGCGCCTCTGCAACGGAAGGGTGGATGCTGTAATCATACATAACAGGAACGATAAGTTAAAGTTCATTCATTTGACCAAAACATCCAATTCTGTTACAATATTATAATATTGCTAACATGAAAAAACTATTTCAAACATAACAAACATAACAAAACAAACAAAAATGTGAATATAAATATTTCACAGGATCGTACACTTAACAGAAATGCGGCAACAATTTGAAAATTCAAAGAAATTTGATGAAAATGAGCGTAAAAATAATTTCCTTCGTTTATTTATCATAAAATGAGTCATATCCTTACCATTTGCATTGTCCGCGGCGCCGATCCGACTATCGTGGCCTTAAATTTAATATTTCAAACACATAAATCGGTTAGCATAAATTACAGGACTTTTTCTGTTCTTCCTAACAAAAGTAGAATTGATCAGAGAGACTAGTGACATCCTAAAAATGTCATCATTTTTTTAAGATGAACAGTAGGCACACTAAAAATCTTTAAGGGGGCAATAAACAACTAAGCAACGACATCAAACACTTCAAATACAAAAAATGCAAACACAGTCAACTGCACGTGATGTGATTGACAATTCCACAATCCCTCGAACTAATAAAAATGCCACAAATAAAAGACAACTTTCAAACTTGGGAGCAAGGCGGAAAATACTTTGGCGCAGCACCGGAAAAGTTATAGAGCATTCTGTTTTTTACAGGCTTCATACAAACAAGTTTAAGAGACGGCGAGAAAGTTCAGGAGACAGATTGAAAGAAAAGACCTTCTTGTGACTGTGAAAGGAAAGACGAGAGAAGGGCAAGGAATTCTGTTTCGAAATTCACAACTCTCTCCCATCTCTTCAATGTGCGTGAAAGATACTGAGAATATTATGCATAATATAGTAGGGACAAAAAAATGGAGTAACCACACTAATTGGAGGACAGAAATAAAGTCAGACCTCCAAACTGCTGTGAACGAGGAAGTAATCGGACATTTTCAGATTTCAGATTTTTACACTGTGAATGTTCCGGTAATTTGCGAGTAATGAGCTTTCTACATCTGCATACTGCACTGCCAGCCGCTGAATAGGCGTGTGGCAGGGGGTGAAAGGACACCAGCCGTGTAAAAATGTAAGGTCTTGGGAGGTGAAATGGTGACCTGTACTATAGGAGTGTATTTAGTTGAACTCAGTTTTACTGTGGTCGCTTATTGTGCGCGGAAAGAACGAGTTCTTGTACCCATATGTTCGGCAATAAATCTCTCTTATTTCATCGCTTCTGTCAGACCTAGAGATGTAGTGAGGCATCATGATAATGTTCTCTGTGTCGCTCTGAAACATACCAGTTCTGAATTTCTCAAGCAAGCTAAGCCTAGTGTGTAGCCTCCGAGTCACTAGGAGCTCCCACCTTAAACCCTCAAAAAGTTGTGAGACACTATATGTTTGCTTTCAGCAGCTTTTAACGAAGCGCGCAGCTTTTATTTGTATTTTTCTAATTTTTTTGGCTAAATCTTTATGATCAGGATCCCAAATGCTCGCGGCGTGTTCGAGGTGTGGCTTTGATGAAAGGTGCACTTAAAATGAGAGAAATCTAAAATATAAATATAGTTGATAAAGCATAAGCAATTAAGAGGAAGAATAAAGTCCTCGCAAAAAATTCTGGCGCATCCCTGCGTGATGAGGAAGGGAAATAGAATACGAGGATGGTGACGGATGACTGAGGTGAAAATATGGAGGCAATGAAAGATGGAGAGCCTGGCATGGGAACCAAGCTACTTCGCGAAAATGGATCTACTGTCGGCACAGAAATCATGTGCACCAGTGTTGGAGTACGAATAAAAAATAACGAAAATAGCTACAGAAAAACTGTTTACTTCGTAATTTTCCTGTTCTTACTCTGCGGTATCTAATGGTAAGTTGACATTTTTAAAATTAATTTTGATATTTTTACTGCGGGTGTAACGTTAAAAGTACCGTTTTTGAACGGTGTGCGAGCCAAGCTCCAACTTTGTTAATTTGTAACTCAAACGCAAGTACCACTATGTCAACCATATTTCGGTAAATGGTTGATAAATATCGGAAATCAAAACATTCAAGAAATGGTCCACAAATTATTTTATTATTTACGACCCGGGTTTCGTCACACCTGAAGATGTCATTACGTGACGAAACCCGGGTCGTAAATAATATAAATATTAGTGGACCATTACTTGATTGTTTTGATTTCCGATATGGAGAGGTTCTACAAAGTGAAGCCTGAATTTATTAGTTGATAATTATGTTTGACGTGCATGTAGTCAGTTTCTGCTCTTCATCTCTAATCGGAATAAGGTTGTAATTAATTTTATTTAATCATTGCATAACAAAACTTCGGCGTCGTACAATTTCGTTCTTGGTTGCGAAGCGATCCGCATGCCGTGAATGTTTCCAATGTTCAATCGTCCAATATACCAATAAGCGCGTTTCATTAAAATCAAGTGGTATTTATACTGATCAAAATGAGTGGTCCAGTTAGGTGAACCGCCGCGGTAAATCCGTGCAGTGAGTACAGACACGCAAGGAAATCGGTTAAAATCACCTATCGCTATGACTTTATTATGGCCTTGAGGTCAAATTTGCGTTTTCAACTCTGTGAATTTTAGACCAATCAAAAAACTTTCATTCAACATGTGCTACAATTATCTACCTCCCGCACTTCTGCTGAGTGGTTGCGGCTCATAGTCACGTTCCATTTTGCATAGTTATTCTTATTCTCCGTCCGTCCCGACGGCTTTCAGAATGCCTAGGATTACTATTGTGACATCTCAGGCTGTGGTGTCCATGTAATCCATTTCACTGGTGAAATTTTATTGGCTGACTCTTTCTTGAAAAAATATCTTTTATCTTCCGTTCTTTGCTTGATATCGTCTATAGCGATACCTCTCTTCTGACGGGCGTTTCTTACAAAACGGTTATAAGTATATCTGATGGAGAAAAACCCTTAATTATTGAATTAAATTTATTAATTTAAAAAATCACTTTTTCCTGTTGGAGTAAAAATTAACTTATTTGTCCCTAGGCGATAGCTTTCGCATCAAAACCGACCCTTCACATCCTCTTTCCTCTTTCCTCCTTCCTCCCCCGTTACTCAGAATTTTGAAAGTCCGCTAGCCAGTGTCCCAAAAAAAAAGTCAACTGCGCAGCGCGAAGAACTTTTTCGAGAATTATATTACGAGAAAACCGTGAGTTACTGTGATGGAAGGTACTCGTGAGGTGAAATAGAGTTAGGAGTCCCGTGAACAGAGAAGAATTCGTGGAGCAGTATGTGACCTATAGGGACGAAAAAACTAGTGAAGAAACAGCACTCAAGAAACGGCATAAAAGTGTTGTGACCTCGATATTGGTGGTCGAGTTCTCATCTTCTCCAGATGGAAACAGTTGTTTTCCTCGATTCTAAGGCATGCATATTTTTCTCTTTGGTAATCATGTTTGGCTATTCGAGACGTACTATTTGGCTAATTTGATTATTCAATCGAACACTTATTTTAAATTAACTCTCATTTTCCTTTCAAAACCTCTTTGTAATTACTCGCTCTTCGACACCAAGGGCAAGAACCCACTCTTTCCAAGTGTACCGCGTGCCCGCGTGCATTGGGGGGATCGGGTTGGTGTGGTGGCTATAGTCTGATAACCATACGGGCGGCCAGGGTTTAAATCCCTGCAGAGAAGGATGTTTTTTAGAGGAAACCCGATCCCTACTTGAGTGTCTTGTGGAGGGCACTTCAAGTACAATACTCAGTCAGTTGGATGAGACGTTAAACCGTGGTCCCCATGTGCCTTTCGTTAAGAGCAGGCTAATGCCGACGCCGGATTTCTATCCACCCTTCTTCCCTTACCTATCTCCTCTGGCGAAAATGACCTTAGCCGTCGGTCGCCTCCCCAAAAGTCCGATCCAATACGCGTGCGTCGTCGCCTTCCATCGGGCGCCGTCTCCGCGCGGCGCGTACAACTTAAGAAAAATAGAAAATACGATCATTTATAAGAAAGAAGACTCAGCATATAAGATAATAGAAAATTTGAATGATTTTTTTCACTTCTAGATGCCAATATCCCCACCCCAACTCCGAAAAGAGAGGCGCGGTAACCACACATGTATGCATGCAAATTATTCCTCCATTAGTATTATTAACAGATGGTTCAAAAATGCTGAACGAGGTTTCACTCGTAGATTTCAGTGACTCTAATGCGAATATTATAACTGTCGCCAGCAGACATATTCAATGGAGCGAATATCGTGAAAAATATTTACGCTGAAAGCATTCTGCGCGATAAATAACTATTCAGCGCCCATGGGACAATCTTGAATAATTAATTCGACTCATAATTAAAATATCGTAAATCAATTGCCCAGCTTCCGATTGGTAGAAGGCTAATCATTACAGTGATTAATATCTGCAATAAAATGAGTAAATTACCGGCAATGAAACTGCGATACTTTTTTTCCTATATATTATAGAGTTATTAATTGATTCATTTTCTCTTTTTCACTTCATTCAAGGGTATGGGCTCGGAGATGCAGGCAGCATTATGGGTCTTTCTGGAGTGCATACACCTACCATTTCACATATAAAAGGGCTGGTATTTTTTTGCAGATATTTCGGAAAGTAATTTGGTAAGGGGTTGAATTTTTTATGTCAATGGAAGGGTGATATATTTTCTTTAAAATTAGACCAAGTTTACTGATTTCTAGTTAAAATGATATTTCGCTCAAACGGTCTTAAAGGCTACCTAAGCTTACATTTTTGGTGTATAAAAGTTGTATATTATTTTTTCTTTTTTATTTTTGGAAGTAATTAATATCAATTTTAAGTTTTAATTTTTCAACAATCTATTATCACATGAATGGCCTGCAGAGGGGCCAAAATTCCTTTGCATTCATCGAAAATTTGGATTGATCTTAAATTTAAATTAACTTTTTAATCACTCTCTTCTTTAATTTCAATAACTGAATCTTTGAAAAAATTCGGGGGGACAGATGCATTCTATTCCATACACCCAGAGGCTGACTGACATCCATGGTTCGTTTCCTCGTCAAAGATGTCAGCCATTCCGACACGCCGTCGCATAATGAGAAAATGGAAGAGAGAGGAGATATATATGCGTGTATGGAGAGAGAGAGAGAGATAAGTAGAGGAAAAGCGGCAAAAAACGGTCTTGGGCGAAAGGTAGGCATGAGATGTGGACACAGGTAAGAGGGTAAACTTGGGAGCCAGGGCGCTCCAAAGGAGAGAGAGTTGTCGGATGGTGTTTGCCTCGGGCAGCTGCTAAGTTGATCGATGCGCCGAGGGAATTGAAGAGCGGCGGCCGTATGAGAGAGGTGGGAATGCCGTGGGTAATGGCCTTCCGGGCCGGGGGGATAAATTTCTTGAAAGGGGGAGTGGCGCATGGGAAGACTTCGTATGACGGTAAAAGATGGTCGGTGGGTACATACAGAGCTAAGAGAAAGGATTCGTGCATGTGATTTTGGAAAGATCCAGCTCCTTATCGCCCCGTGCGAAAACGGTGCACTACTTTAAAGTCAATTTGTATAAAATAAAAGGAATTTCATCAAATCTCATTAGTAGCAAATTTCTAAAAATAAAGCCAAAAATCATACATTTTTATATTTTAAATGCTGGGACTGTTACTTTTCATCAATACTTGTATAGATTTTTAGTCAGACAATTTGTTTATAAAACCAAGGTTGACCCTCGAGGAATATTTACCTAATTTAACGAGCACAATGTTGGGTTTTCAACTGTTTTATTTTTCTTGAGACGATCGGTAGCGGCTCTAACACTATCATAAGGTACAACGCCTGCACAATATTTTAATACCTGATTATGGAATTACCGGCTATCTCATTAAAACTAAAACTAACCATTTAGTAAAACTACACCATTAGTGGCCAGTTGTAAGAATGACACACATGTATTCTATAAATTTATGGGATCCATAGGCTACGGCAACCATTCAATGTGTGCTGAAGAAACATTCGATACATTGATTGGTTTCATAATTTATGGCATGGAGTTATTAGTTCCATGAGTAGCCAAGATGGCGGATGCGCAATGAACCGCTATGAGATTTTATTACTAGATAAAAGAGTTATTTTGAGACAAATGAGCAGTTCATTTACTCTTACTGACTAATTATTATGTGCATTAGCAATTATTCATAGGCTAAAATTTCATAAATTATATCCGGCGGTAGAATATTAGACCAAATATTTGAATCTGTTAACTATTGGTAATTAGTAACTAGTAGATATATTCCTGCAACCCGAATATTGTTATGAGACCTATAACTTCATGGATATCATAACAATTGATTCCATAACTAAATGTTCTTGCAACCGGTCATAAGACATTTTTGCCTAATTCGTTGCCTAATTTGTCTAAATGATTTGCTGATTTACTTCAGTTCCGGGAATCGTTAAACTCTACTTGAGAACCATATGTAAGTTTTGATTCATGTTGTGTTATCTGACCCTCCGAAAACAGTATACAATCCTATTTTTTTCCAGTTGGAAGATATGAAAAGTGATACCTTCGTCCTATCGGCAAAGCACAAAAAAATACGAATTCCACAAAAAATAAATCTCTTAGTCCGGAAGTTATGCTCGTGGATTTAGTGCTCCACAAGTTCAGACAGACGTATACCATTTATATTTCTGATGCAAAAATCTCCGGGAAGGGGAAAGAAGTGACGAGGTACGAGCAGGAAAAATTACGAAGCGCGAAATTACTTTGCTTGTTCGCATAGGACATTTGTTTTCATGGGAAAAATGAAAAAAAGACGTACAAGTCTCACAAAGAGAATGATGTTGATGAAGAATAATAGTCTTTCCAGCGGAAAAGATGAGTGACGAGCAACGCTTGTATTTCTATTCGAACGGATCGAACTCTAAAGTAAACCAGTGAAAATGACGGAACTGATCTTTAACTCATTGATTACCTTTTTTTGGGAACATATTCAATATCCTTAATAAAATGCATCAATTACCAATTAAATAAAATTTTAGCCTTTCCAGAGGATGATTTTACATTCTGAATGTTCTAAACTCTTAGTCATCAACGAATAAAAACCACACGTAATCTCACTGTGGTGGAAGAATGGAGTTAAGTAATAACCTTCAATATGTTTTCACTAAAATCAGAAAATATAGACATATTACTAAAAATTTTCCAGTACATAAAGACGAGGTTAGACGCTAATCTCATCCCAAGCAGCTTTCAATCCACTTTCCAAATCCGAATTGATCTTCAAACTTCTCCTAGACTCAAAACTATATTTTAAGAAACGAAAAATAAGTTGCCTGAGCGCTAAATCATGCACAATAATTTCAGGTTTTATAAGTATGAAAAATCTTTCACTCGATTCTCGAGGATTTAGAGGTGTTAAATCGCCTGAATTACTTCTCATTTTGTCAACAGATTAATAGCAATAGACTAATGTTCGTACATTTTAAAAATGCGGCGGAGTCATATATTATTGGGTAAAGTGTTTTTAAAATTAATATGTGTATTTGGCTCTCAACCAGGCGATGTAACGGGAAAACGCATTATGAAAGGTGGATTGAGCCTTAATCGTGAGTCGTTGAGTGAGCATTTGCAATACATTTCAAGTAGGTCGAAAATGTTCTTTGACCCTATTTTACAGAGATAAATCTGTTTATTCTGAGGAATTAGCCATACGTGTAACAATGCAATTGATGCAAGAATTGTAATATAACATGTTTGTCTTGATCAAACTATTATTTTGATATGTGTTAACAGCAAGGAATTCGAAATTTAAGCAAAGAGTAGTTAAATAACAGTCTTTCACTTGGCGTGATACCCTGGTATTTGTACGAAACAGTTATAAAAACATGAAATAGATAAGTGATCGAACAATTTCAAAATATATGACAAACGCCATAAGGCTAAAAGATTTTATTCAAATCAAATTCCAATAAACTAAATCAGTAACATGAATTTTTTCACTCTTGTCAATGCTCACTGCTAATAAGTACACATTTGTCAAGTTTGGAGCACATCTTTACATAAACGATAATCGCTCCAACCACCGTAACCTTAATGAATTAATTTCATGCTATAGTAAGAGAATTCTCCGCCATAGCTTCATTGAAGCGTATTTTATATTACTACAAGGAATTTTATTCTGTTCAACCCAAACATAGAGGGTATGACTACAGAGCTGAGAGACCCCGTGCGAATACAGGCGGGGGCAATTTTCAGATTTTGACGAATGGGGAGGACAAGGATGACGTAAACACTGTTGTTCATTGGGAATTAGTTTTTATTTGCTCTTAGAATTTGATTGTTGTCACATTCATATCCAAGTCACCATGTTGGTCCCATTTTCAAACAAAATCAAGGTCAATGCGGAGTGGAGTCAAGAATTGATTACATCTCAACTTCTCCCCCCCCCCAATTTAAGAGGCTGCTTCTACTGAGTGATCCGCTATTTTACTATGGAAGATGCCTCCGAAAATGGAGTGAAAATGTTGGACTTGAATCAATTTTGAGCCCGGAAAAATATTCCGAATGTATTACTTAAATCAGTTGCAGGTTCCACGAAAGTTGAAATCTGTTATTGTGAAAATAGTTTTGCGTTGTATCTCTGCTGGATTATTAATTGATCATCCAAATGGGGTATGATGTTGAAATGAGTTCAAAAATGATGGAAAAGCAACGCCTACATGTTGCTTTTCCATCATTTTTGCACACGTTTGAAATACCTGAACTCGGATATTAATAGAAAATCTAATCCAAAATGGGGCAAAAGTTAAAATTTTTATTCTTCATCACGGATTTGATTAGCTATAAAACGTGAGTGTTTCCAATGAGTTCTCCCTTTTTTCTTAACCCTTATATACTATCGTGGTTTTTGGCCACGTGCGCACTATCTTCGGGTCTTTTTTGACCCGATATTTTTAATTGCTCTTGAACTACAACCGTCATCCGTACTGTCTCAAGTTCAACTGGCCTGCTCCCCCCCTCGCCCTAAGATTACATTGTAGCCAAGGTTGCGGCCGTTTTACTACCTCGAAAAAAGTGACAAATTACATCGGGTCAAAAATGACCTACGATAGCAGTTAAGGGTTAAAGAAACGGCCAAGACATAACTCCTACAACCAACCTACGTAACTATCAGTAAGAGGCTGCTGGTTCAGGTGAAGGTACAGATAACGCAGAACGAGAGGATTAACCTTGTACGTGATACCACAGCCAAGGGTTAGGATGAAGTTCATGGAGTCGGCCGGAATAACGCAAGAGGTGAGTTAACGAAAAATGGGAAAGTGTCAATAACATTTTTATTCAATCAGCCTCTAGGTTAAAACTGCCATGCATCTCTTACGAGAGAAATCTCAAACTTGAACCTATAACTTTACGTTGCATTTTAGCATATCTTCACATTTGGTAAGCCACGCATTTTCAATGGCTGCCTCTACAGAGAAAATTAAGTAAAAAAATGGCATATTCCGAGTTCTCAAATGCCGCCAGAGAGAACACAAAAGAGACATAAAGAACAAGCAGCTGAGCAAATCAGCTCTGGCCAGACATACCTGGAGTGAGCCTTGCCACAATATGAAATATGAAGAGGCAAAATTAATTGTAAAAGAGAACCGCTACCTCCCCAAACGCATCAGGGAGGCCACTGAAATCGTAAAAACACCGGAAAACATCAACAGAGAAGATGATTACACCATCTCCAATGCCTGGAAGACAGTTTTCATGAAGAAGAAGAAAGTAACCAATGACAGCGCACCTGTCTGAATTGGCGGAAAAATCGGCCCCTATATAAGACGGACACAATCACTTGCATCTTCATTTCTCACTTGAAGAAGACAGCTGCAATGCTGTCGAAACTGTCGTCTACGACGATGGAAACACGCGGAAGAGAACCCGAAAAGCCTTCACTGCCAGCGACTATTTTTTTAAAATTCTCGTGGAGAAACAAACGTAAGAAATCAAACGGGCAGCTTTGGTATTAGTCGAAAGTACCACGGTCCTCAAAAACTCACGCCAGGAGAATGAAGATAGCCACCGATTTTTTTTCCGACGCCCATAAATGCGGGGTGGGCTTCCTGCTAGGATGCGCGAGGTACACGGGTCAATACTGTACTAGATTATCATTTATAAATGTCCACCCAAAGTTCTTCAGCTTTCTGATGGAAAATGTTTCATTAATAATATTTTATTAAACCCAATATCGCGAATAGCAAAGGAATAGTGCCCCACAGATAGGGCTAGATGCGGACGGAGGGAGGTTAGAAGGGAAGTTGTGATGAGAGAACCCAACTGCATCTCCCACACTAGAGGAGTGATTGCTTTGCGAACTCCCTTATCATGTAAATCACATACATGCAATCAGATTGAAAAAAATAGGCAAGAATAATTACTCACTTTGCCGCGCGCGAATCAGCCGAACGATAAATTCATAAATAATCAATGGACAAGAGCAGGGAGGGGGAAACGAATGTCTGGATTGTTTGTAGCCGAGATCCGCATCGCTGGGGTGGAGGGGGTTGCGTCCTCGTTTCGGGTCAAACCAGGGGTCGCCAACTTAATCGTCACTCACGCGGATTGTGGGCTTTCACGAAATTAAATCCGGCCATCGCAAACTATTATTAAACCAAATATGCGCAGCGAATGTAGAGTGCGATATTTTCTCATTTTACGTGCTTTCAATCCTGCCAGGGCACGAGATGAAAATATTTTTTTTCCATTCGATGTAATTTTTTAGCATGATCAACGCCATATTCAAAATAAAATTATCGACGAGTATAGGGTGTACTCCCGTCTGGCATAGGGTTAGGCCAACGATCAATAAACTTTCAGTAATGTAAAATATTTAACCTTGTATGGGGTTCATCATTATAGGGTACTTCTGGAGCGGACTATTGATTTTTCGATAGTTCATAAACAAGTTTTCAGGGGTCATGTGTTCACTCTCTGACACATTGATTACCCACCATCAAGTCGCTTTTAAGTGTTTTGAGCTATTTTTATGCCCGTAAAGATTTTCGTGAAAATTTGCAAACATGTTCTTACTGCTGATATTTACATTTACAATGCAAAAAAATGTCGCCATACCGAATTGGTGCTTTGGTAATTCAATGCAATTTTAACACTTGACCGAGTGGCTAATGAATTGTATTTCCCTGCATGTTCCCTGTTTGTTCAGGTTTTCTTCTAAATGCAGAATGCAAAATTTCATATGATTATAAAAGTTGCTAGCAACGACTCTGAAAGTCGAAAAAAATACTCAAAGTACATATGGCCTTAATTTCGAATACCGCATCCAAAGTAATATCTTGTTACAACTACGGCAAAAATTTTAATGTAATTATTGCGTCATTTTCATTATTGCATGCACGGTGAGTTTCACCTGATTAACTGATGTACTTAAATAAAATGTGACCTCAGATTTTTCCGACTAAGTTGAAAAATTATCAAAATAAGCACTCACAACCCACGATTCCCGCTCCAGCTAACACGTTTCTCATTTCATCTGCCTCTACACAACCAATCAAAATTCCCGTCCCTCTCCACACCTATCATTATCTCCACACCTATTCATATCTCCCACCACAATAACCTCCTCTGCACCTATGTGCTCGCCTCTGACTGCACACCACATTTTTTTTCCTACCTTGCCATTTCTCCGAAACAAATTTTTTTCCACTACCATCAAATCAAACCCATCATCGTTCGTCTCATATGCTTCCCAGCTCTCCCTTCCCACCATTCTTCTCAAACCCATATCTCAATGTCTAAACTCTTTCCGCAATGACCAAGTTTCCGACCCAACACAACGCCACGCTCCGTAATTGAGTCGTCGTCATTTATTTACTTTGTATCTCTTCTCAAGAGCTTTCTCTATCAAATTTCCTTCTATTCGTAAACGCTTCCTTGACTAATGAAATTCTAATAAATGAGTAATAACATGGTCATCAGTACGTAAGATTCGGTGACATATGCCAAAAGTTGAGTGTCTATTGCCAGCATTTTTATTTTTTATTTAATTTTGCCAGCAACAAATCTTCTGACCTAATTGATATGTTTCTTAAAAGAACTACTGCTCGTGGTTACTAGAATAGAAAGTAGTAGCCTTCTACCTTCGACCCACCGAACAACTACCTTTCACAAGTCGTTTGTCGTGGCCGCCTCACAACTCTGGAATTATGTTCCAATTGGTTTGAGGAAATCCCGATTGTTGGCAACTTTTCAATCTAAATTGTATGGAATTTTACTTAAAAATGTTTTTCCTGAGTATTTTAGACATTTCAGTATTAAATTATCATTGCTATTTTTTTCTAGATAAAAATTGTTTTTTTTTCATGGTCTATTCATGTTTTTTGTATTAACTGTTTAAAATTTTTTTTCAAATCTCATTTGCATTGCAACCTCAAGGATTTTGGCATTAAGCTCCATTCATTTTCTGATTTGAACACAATCATTTGTTAGTTTGTTAATTACCTCGCTGATATTTCATTGTATCTCATTGTTGATCTCGGAGACCTGTACCAGGGTATAATAAAGGTTTATTCTATTCTATTCCATTGCCGGTCACTTCTTTACCTTGATAAAAACCAGCCACGGAGACAAAATGGCGTTAAAATGTCACCGAGCCTTCACCTCCAATTATCTTATTATACTCATTACTCAAATTACCGCGCGAGATATGATGAAGAAGTGAATTTTGACACCCGACGTCGTCATACCACTTCAAATATTCTTGTCCACAATGCTCCCTAAATACAACTCGCTAAATAATATTTTTAATGTTTGTGTCCATTTTCTTTTATCTTCCAACATTTCCTTATGATAGTAATATTCCGGTATTCTGTTCGTTCCTGGTTTACTGCTTCTTTTCTCATATTTCTCACATTTTCGTTGATGTCCAGTCATTCTGTTGCGTATGGAAAAGACTTGCTTTCTGCCCATCATACGGAATTATATTTAAATTCATAGTAGGAAAAAGGTAACATACATTTTGGTAATGATGCTGGAAAGTTTTATATTTGTTAGAAGTATTTCGATTGAGTGCACTATCTTTCTCGTTGATTAAGGGCAACATGAAAAATGTAGTTTGTTCTGATAAATATATAGCTCATCTATCTCAACAACTGATGGCGGAATTCAGAGTGGCCTACGATGAATTCAAGCAAAAACATGACTGATTGCTGCAGAATAAGCTAAGAGTAACGGTGCTTTAATTTTTGTAGGTGAAGCACGAATAGATGCATATGAAGAATCCCTTGGCTCAAATGCATTAACGCATCGCAAGCATTTTTTTCACATCACAACTACACTCGGCTATGAGATAAAATAAAATTTATTACCCACCAAGACTTCATGCATATTCACCAGTCCGCATCGCAGTATTCTCATCCGACGACACTAAGGTGAAGAAGAACAGTCGTTTTTACGGCATCCCGGATATATAGTGGACGGCAGAAATGGATCTGACGGCGATTCATTTTCAAAGTTCATAATACATATAGCTCTATCATGGAAACCACAACTACCTGTCTCTTATTTTCAAAATCATATGTAAGTTGACTCTCTTTTCGAGGAATTCCTCGATATTTACAGACGAAACTAGCATTCAGTGCCCATGGAATAAGAGAGCTTAGCGTATTTACACGTACAGGAAAACAATAAATTTGTCATTACACATTCAAGCAAGGAACAGCTTTTATGGTATTTTTAATTTAAAAATTAATTCTTAAAAACGCTCTTACACTAAAGTTAAAAAGAACAATGATATAACCACGATATTATTACCTGCTTCAATTGTAAGTAAACTAATAATAACACGAGGATCACATTTGTTTATTCAGATTTCAACAGGGAGTTACGAAATACTGCATGATAGTCCGTAGTGAATCTCTCATCATATGTAACGTGAATACGAATTTCATTTCTCACAAGTGTAAGAAGAAGGAATGGGCAACCAATATTCACAGGATGTTTTCATCTTATTACATATAACCCTATTTAATATAATATGCATGTTTAAATCCTATATTTTTATACATCGTGACTTGTTAGTAATTATACAAAAACTCTCCACATGCATCGGATGAAATTCATACATATCAAAGACATGAAAAACGTTCAAGAAAACACAACTGATAATCACGTTAATAAATATTACATGAATGATAGAAAAAGTTCCACGCATGGACAACGGTTGAAAAATTCCAGTCGGAAAAATTAGGTCGAGCAACGAACGCAGAGAAAAATACAGACTTAGGTAGAGACTATAAAATGTTCCAAATTCAACAAAAATGACATCTCCCACACACCTATGAATCGCAGGAATTGCCAAAATGCAATACAATGCCGAAAGTCTTCAAATATTAGGCTCTCCATGTATTTGTTAATGACTCCCGATGTAAATGGCCCTGCGTGCTTTTTTCGGGATGAATGGATAATAAATGAAGAATGTATGAAGTAAAATGTCGCACTCTAAACAAAATCATTGGTGATATAAAATAGATATAATTTTATAAAAATAGATATAGTTTGATAAAAACTATATCCAAATAATTTGAGTGAAAACTCAAGATAGTTATGCGTTACGGGATGAAAATTTGGGCCAAGAAATTTTCTCCTGCTACTTTCAACGTGAAATAGCCTGGCATTTAAGAAGTTATGCGCGACATAAGTTAGAAAGAGGTAGGTCTACACAGGTATCAGGTATAGAGATTCGGTGACGAAAAAGAAAGTAGTGACTGAAAATTAAGAAGTAAGAATGAAAGGCTTTACGTCGTAAAGGAGGTCACGTAACGGAAAAGGTAAAAAATCTTAGAAGTAAATACATGTTTATATATGCATGGAAAGAATAGAGTTTCAGCAAAGAGGAGATACGCAATACCACAGAATACAGATTTATATATGGTTCTGTAAATCTGTATAAAATATTTTCTTGTATTTTTACTGTACAGTGACAACCATAAAATTTATCACTTCCCAAAACTTTACTTGAAAACACTATATTGATAGCAACGTCACTCTTCAAGTTATAACCCAATTCACTTTGCCACTATCTACTCTATGCGAAAATGAATCACATGCACCAACTTAATTTTAGGTTCATCGCCAACCAGCATCATTTACTCATATCTGACCGTGTAACATGGCGATTCACTATACAGACCTCTATGATGAATTCTGAATACATCTAAGTAAAAAAAACATTATCGATGTATAAACTCCCAGGGGTAACGACCTGCAAATCCCAAATTTAAGTTTCATTTATGCGACATGGTAACCCTAACGCTCCGATAAGGCTGGGAATTAACATTAAGGATTGAGTGATGGAACGGTTAAATGAAAATAATAGATTTGGAAGCCAAATAGCTTTACCTTTGTCTCATAAATGAATTCAGAAAATACGAAATGATTTATGGGTCCTCAACCACACAGCTCCGGTGTGCCAGATTCAGACATGTGACTGCTTTAAAATGGGCTCAATATTATACGAGGCTATTTTTAATCAATGCACATACTTTAGAACGGGAATACAATGACCTATTAATTTAGTTTCCGTCCATAAGTAAAAAAATCTAACTGTAACACTTGCGCATCCGTGTGATGATTCTAAAGTGAAGGTAGAGAGAAGACTATAGGAATACGAGTCACGATGCGTAGGAAACGAAGTATGTAAATACAATCATTCATATTCTAATGGGTTATATGCATTTCTCTTTCCCGTTACGTTCTGTACATCAGGAATGACAAATTTTACACCGTCGAACGCGCAATTTTAAAAATATTGTCAAGCGCATTTAGAGCAAAACATTACGGTGACTCGACGGAATTTGACGACTGGAAATATTTCTTTGCAGTTCTTAAATTTTCCCTGGAATTAATGTACACCGTAAAACTCATCACCAATCCACAAATATTATAACATCATCTCCAGATCATAATGGCAGAAAAAAATGTCACTGCACAGAGAATCCTCTGAATATTCAGCACGTTGAAATGAGCGTTCACATTTTTAAATTCCAGGGACTCCTTTATTCACTATCGGGAATTCCTATCTCATCCCTCTTTTGCATTCACGACGAAAATAAAAACAACGCTTAAAAAAGTAGCCGAGAGATAATCACCGCGGCGCAGAATACGTGACTTGAAACAAAATTATGTTCAATGGAAACCAACTGCCACTATCTGATATTTCTGGGCGATTCCACTGGTGCGAGCGATGGGTTATTAGCCACGTGATTTTTTTCCCACACAAGGCGGGTCGTGATAAACAGACTGGTTTACGTAACCAACACTGATTCCAGAAAAAGAAAGCTTAAAGAAAAATTATTGCATAGAAAACAAGTAAATTCGCAAACTTACACATTATCATACTATCTGATGTTTCAGGGCGAATCCACTGGTGCGAACGTCGGGTTATTAGCCACGTGATATTTCCCACGAGGTTCGCGATCAGCTGACAGGATGGCGTAACCAACACAGAGGCCAGAAAGAGAAAGATGAAAGAAAAGTTATTACATATAAACCAAGTAAATTCGCAAACTTCCATATTGATGACGGCATTGTGGCACTGCGGAGTGGAGGAGTAGGCGTGGCTAATTTTCCAGCATCCTCCGCATCGATTCATCTTCGTACGACAGTTTCGCCGGCGTTTCAGCAGGCGTCTTCAGGTTTGAAGTGTGGATGCAGGTTTCTCCCCGTCTTACATCGTAGGAAGATGAATCGATACGAAGGATATCCTGGTAAATTATCCACGCCTACGCAAATTTACATACCTAATTAGACAACCTGGATTATACTAAAACCCACGTCTCTGCGCACTGTACTTTTCGCAACGAAAAATCGAACGGAACAAGGTAGCCGAGAAGACCTCGAAACGTCTTGGTTGAATAACTCGGAGAGCGGGAACTTGCCTTTCACTCTAGTGCGCTGCTCCTCTCGCAACGCTTTCCATTCTTTTCAGACCTTGAGCTCTAGAGAGGGCCCTTCGAAGCTGAGTTGACGTGCGATAGATAAAGAAAGAACTTCGAATATGGCAGCCACAATTGACGTTAATGTGATGATTTAGTAAAATAAAATGTTGTTTTGTACTTTCAATAGAATTTTATTACCACCGACCATGGCTTCGACAAAATTATATCATAATCAAGACAATCTGATAATGACATAATTTTGTCGAAACCATAGTCGGTAGTAATAAAACAGTGTGGAATGTACAAAGCAACATTTTATTTCATATGTCACTTTCATACAAAGTGAAGCCTGAAACTTCTACTTACACGAGTATTTCAATGAAGGCGTTAATAGGAGTGATGCAAAATTATAAATCAGTGTTGCGACCGACCATATATTATGAAATTCCCTGAATTATCTAGGTTTTCCATGCCAATAAATTTGTTTTCTCAGTTAAAAATCTGTACTCTAAGGTAAGAGGGCATTTTTATGTGGGGGCTAGAAAATAAATACAATAATTTACCATTGCATACCATCTATGGATAAAAACAGGGTTTGAATCAATATCACTTATTATCACCTCTGAAATTCGAGAACAAGGCACTCGATGGAACAGAAGCACTAATTCACATTGCCTTCATATCAGACTTCCCTGACCAATGTTGGAGGTAATTATTGGGAGCAACTGACACGTAGTAATCTCCTATACACAACTAGAGGAGAAACAAAAAATAAGAGCTTCAGGGTCTCATTCAGGCAGGGTACTAAAATCCCTAGGTCAGACGCACTAAAGACAGAGCCTAAAATGATACTACTCGCTATTTGAAAAGATTTAGACTTGGATTTTGTTTTCCATAAGAAAGACGAATTTTCAATTACCACGACTTTTCCCGGTTTTCCAGGCCACTGTAATTTGTTACAACATAGGCTTAATGTTCTTAGGAGTTCATCCTCATCATCAGCTCAACATCGCGGGGTGAGCCTTGGTTTCCTCTGTTATATGCTTCCATTCCTATCTTTTCTTACCTTTTCCTTGTAATTCCCATTGCCCTCAAAGCTACTTCAACATCCTCCAGCCATCGTTTTCGTGGTCTTCCTCTCTTCCTGACCCCTTCAATCTCGGTATACAGCAGTCGTCTGGGTATTCTGTGTTCACCCATTATATCTAAATGTTCCATCCATGGCAGCCGCAGTGACTTGGAGAACCTTCTCTTCACCGTCTAATACACCATTCCCCTCCCACATCATTCTGATTCTCAACAACTGTCCCTCTCTAACTGCACCATAAATTCTCCTCATTAATTTTCTTTCGAATCGCCTCAGTATTTCCTCGTCATTCTCGGAAAGGACCCACGTCTCTGCTCCAAATGTGACCACAGGTCTTATGAGGGTTCTGTATATGTTAGGGTTATTTTTCCTGGTAATAAGGTTGATTTAAGGAGAGAAAAATATGCCTTATTGCCGGTCGTCACCCTTTGTTCGATCGTATTAGATATCTAATTTCATTATTTAGACCGACTCCAAGACAAGTGCACTTTTTGACACCCCCAAACTCATAGTTCCCAATGTTTACGTTTTGAAGCACACGTATGTTTTGAACCTATGACATATTCATATACTTAGTATGTTCTTCATTGGCACTGTTTCAGAAGTTACTAAAAGTAAATGAAAACTTTGTATAGATAGTAAAAATATAAATAAATTTCCAACCAAAATTTGGACAGAAAAAATGAGTGTATGTCAAAAAGAAGGAAAAGTTCATAATAATGAAGTATATACATTGAAAAACTAAGTAAGTGTTGCGAATTCTTAAAGAAGGTCCATCATCTAAGTGACAGTTCATTTCATTCTTATCATTACAAACAAAGAAAACGTGTTCCTTATTAGAGATGAGCAATAAAGTTATTATTTTTCACGATATACCTTTCTGGTATAAAACTTGAAACTACATGGACTTAAATGTAAAAATGAGTGAATCGGGGGGAAAACTGTACTTTTAGTTCCATTCTGACTCTTGACCGTTTCATTTATCAATCTTCCATGAGTTTTTTTACGTTTTGGTCAAATTATTAAACGAGTTATGTTTCCCGTCGTTTCGGATGATTTTCAATCCTTCCTCAGGGCATTAACTGCATTTTATAAAATCATGAAAATTTCCTTTCATCACCTAACCCGTAAAAACGTGAAAAATCCAAAAATTAATCCACTCAAACGCAATCAACGTATAATGCAATATTAAACCTTTATTTTTATTTAGTTAACAGTTTTATTATTTGACCAAAGCCTCAAAATACTCTATGAAGATTATTATTGCATTAATCAATATAATTGCCATATCAGCCAAATTTTAATTAGAAGGAAACACTTCAATGAAATGGAATAAAAAGAAAATTTAGTCACCTGGCCATCTTATTGTTTCAGCTAATTGTTAATTACTGCAATAACTTAAAGAAAACTGCGTATATCAATACAAATGGCAGTGTAGTGGCTGCTTAGGATAGACAAATGTGTTCATTAAATGTGTCCACGTCAAATAACCCGCATACTTTGTACCACAAGTTTATTATTTTATAGCTGCGACAGGTCATCAGCAAAGGGTCATTTTTTTCAACAAAACAAAGTGGTAGAATAAAGTATTTGTTTCGACCTCACCACATTCCTGAAGCACCCACCTTAACTGGCGGGTCTCTTTAATTTCGAGAGAACAAACATCCGGCAATTAATTCAAGGAAAAAAACATTGTTCTGGATGGCGCCTTTTCATTTTTATTCCTCTTCGTCCTTCCTTTCGGGCGAGAAATCAAATCTCTGGCTTCCTAAAAATGTGTCTCCACGGACTTCCCAAATGACGGACGGACGCGTAGAACCACCGCAGCCCGTTACATTTTTATCCCCTCGCGGATATCCTGTTGCCTTCCCTTTCTCCTCGCCGAAATTCCGTGCTCTCCAGAGAATGGATATTAATATTCTGACAGGTGCGAGAGAGGAAGAGAGGAGTGTATGTTTCTCTGTCTGCGTGGAGGGTGTGTGTGCGTGACAGGGGGAGGAAAGGGAGGAATGGGGGTTAAAGGGTGACGGACAAAATAAAAACGATGATGCGAAGAAACAAGAAAAGAGCGTAGAGTATTTTTCCATTTCCATCGCGGGTAATCCGGTTAGCAAACGGAGAATGAGAAACGCCGCGTTCATACGTCAACTCATGCACCACAGGATACCTTAATGCCGTCATCTCGTTCTTTTTTGTCCTTATTTTTTGTGATCTCCTTTCGTTTTAAGAGCGCATTCTCCTACAATTTGGAAAAAAAGTGTTAAAAGTATTATTAACCATTTTCTGATATCCCAAAATCGGGATCCGGTTTTGAAGGGATCTTAAAACAGGATCAATATCGGAACGTCACTTGAAGGAGTTTAGCTGATTACGTACCTAAAATCATTTTACTGCTTGACTGCATTTATTAAATAAAATTATTGCTCGTAGTTGAGACGGCTTGTTTCGGCGGCAAAATCCGGATTATCGAGTTCAAATCTCCTCCCTAAAATTTCGTCTGACTCTTTTAGACCCCGCCGAGTAATATCCTCGAGACCCCCGGGTTAAGTTTCAAAATCACTTCGCGCTCTCCTTCTTCTATCGTAGGGGTTCTTGCCTTCAATCTAAAGGAGGGTTTACACATGGAAGTGGACTACTATGGGAGTAGCGAGCGTAGCGATATCCCTAATGGTATCGCCACTTGCAGCGCATTGTTCTGCTGACACAAAACTTGCGGCTTTTTCCAAACAAATTTATGACGGAAGTAAACAATGATTATGTTAATTATAAAAATCATCTAAATTTGGCAATAATGACGTTTGTATACAGCTGTTTGAGCTCCATAGGCATTCGAGGATTTAATACACTTGTATCATTTACATTAATTGTGCATTATTACATCATGTTTTTTTATATTTATTGCCGGACGATTCTGTTGGCCCGTAAGTCCCTGGAATCCCGATAGGCTGCTAAGTCTGTCATCAAGTTTTCCAGGGACCGGCCCAACAGACCTTGACACACATCCATGCCCTGGGGGGTAAAAAAAACCCCCCCAGGCGGGACTCGAACCCACGACCCTCAATTTAGCCGGCGAGGACTATACTCCGCCGTCACCTGGGCCGGTAAAGTATGTATGGAGGCAAATTCTGTATACTAAGTATGAGAATTAAGACAATTAGTATAATTACCAAATACGAGATAAGTCAGGATGCTTAGCTTAAGGGTACTTTAGCACTTAAAATTTTCAAGTACAAATTCATATTAACACGTGCAAAAATGAATCCTCCTCCTGCAAAGTAGGTAATTCGTAGTTTACATTTTTAATCTCCGGTTGCTGTCATGTGACCAAGATTCCACCGGATGCGAAGCGATTATATCGTAGAATCGATTTGTTACTTGAAGGAAAAATAGAAACCAGTATAATTTCCTTGAAAATGGTAACTGCAGTCGATTACCACCACTATCGACCACTGCTGCTATGGAAGTGCGTGCTTACACATCGAAGTGTAAAATGAATATGACAATGTCAAAAATCACCCAAATTTGAAAATAATGGCGATCGTATATCGCTATTTGAGTCCCACAGGCATTCGTCAGCTTAATAAAATTTTATGAAGTATAATTACGCGTTATTATGTCGAACCAAGGGTGTTAAATGTGACAATGACACAAATTATCAAATAAGAGATCAGTCATAAAGGTTTATCTAAGGGTTTCTTTTGCATTTACTATATTTCAAGTACAAATAAATATTTAAACGTGCAGGAATGAGTCATCCTCCTAATTTATTCGTTTTTACATATTTAATATTGTTTTCTGTCATGTGACCAATACTCCACTGGTTGCGATGCGATCATATCGCAGAATCGATATGCTACTTGCAAGCAAAATAGATAACCATCTATTTTCCTTGCAAATAGTAACCCAGATCGATTACCGCCACGATCGACCCCTACTGCCATGGAAGTGCGTGCTTATACATCGAAGTGTCGATTATGAGCGACTTCCAAAGCTATTGTCATGGAACCGACTACCATGTGTAAACCCGCCTTAATGATAAACACTCAATATTGTCTATATCCTTTGAGATTGCGAGATGTAATGTGATGAATCATTTTCAATTTAAGTATATCTCGCCAAGAATTTGTCACGACGCATAACTACGCACCATCGACCTAAATGGAGACATTCTGTGACATTTTCAGCGACAGCCGGGATACATTTTTCAACTGGGCGGGACACCAGGACAACCCTTCAAACCGCAACAGTCCTGGTCAAACCGAATTCGTATTTGGAGGTATTACAGGTCTAGATATAAGTAAAGCCCGTCAAGCACAGTACATGTTACCCTCAGAATTTCTCTTCGGCTTCAACTTTCGCGACGGAAAATACTAAGCATTCTGTCGCGCCACATAGAAATTGCACGATCTTATCGCACGCAACCGTCCGCGAGTACAAACTCTTCTTTGCCTTGGATGTGTCTTGCTCTGAGAGTTGAAGTTTGTCTGTACCTGCATATGTCTTACGCCTTCACGATGTCCAGGTGTTTTGTTCGCAGCAGCTCTTCTCTGGTTAATTCATCTTTCCTACCAGCCACAAAGACGACCTTTATCAGGCTCTTTAAAGAAACATATCATGAAAAGGGTGTATGACAAGAAATTGAATAATCCAACACAAATACAACAAACCAAACACAAATACCACAGGGATCAAGTATATTAACGTTTGTCACCGGTTAAAAAACGTCATTCATCTCCATTAGGGCCTATGCCGGCATTGTTGAGTCTATAAACCTCATTTTTGAGAGCATGACTGCGGCCGCTGAGCTCGAGCGCGAATTTTTCTGTTTGTAATTCACATCCATTAAGCTTACTCAAAATGGAAACGAATGCCTAATTTAAAAGAGTGGGAAAAATATTTCGCGAATCTCGACGACAAACTAGCACCTAAAGAGTACAATTTCTGCGTGCACCTGGTGTGCACTTTTGACCTATTTTTTTACCGATACGACCGAAAGGTCGACATTTTCAGGATCTCAGTAAGCTGTTAAACGTACTTACAGTAAAGGTTCATGGTCGCTTGTTTATCATTAAAAATCGCCAAAAATGTCGACTGTCGAGAAAAATAAGGCTTACAGATTCGCTAAACACGATGAATTCCGTAGGGGACACAACGTTTGCCCGCGGGTGACAGGAGTCACATACTTGCCCTCCATGATCGGCTCAATTTTTCCGGAAAGTTGTTATGCAAGTAACAATAACAAAGAAGGGAGGTGACCAAGGACCGCCCATGGGAAGGAATTGAACGAAAAACAATAACATACTGGGAGGTTTTCAAGGTGCTAAATTAAGAGCAGATCGGAAAACATTAGCGAAAACGAACGACAATAAAGGGGATGATGTGCGTGAACGATTGTATTTCTTTCGGTAACTTTCGTTAACCTTCCGGTAGGTAGCATTTTTGTAACGCGTATTTTTTGGCTCAGCTAGATTCAAATTAATATTGGCCTGAGTCAGTAAAATAACTTAGTAATTTTATTAATGGTTTTATTTGATGACGGCCGGTTTCGACCGATTCCTGGTGTGACACCTAATGATGCCACCTTGAGTACGCTCGAGCCAAAGCACGAACTTCTATGGCAGTTTAGGGTCGCAAGCGGTAGCAATTGACCAAAGTTAGCTTCCTTAAGGAAAGCAGACCGTCATCTATTGCACGAAATGGGAAATCCATGGCAAGTGGTAGAAGTGGTAGTAGCAACTTGATAGCATGACCATTTTCGAAAACATTTAATCTTTCAGAGTTAATAGCTTTACATCGCGACACTTGAAATCAACTTTTATTTTAAATTTATGTTTTTCTGGTAACTACTTGGCGGCGATTTTTTTATCTCAATACAGGACATTTTCTGTTTTTGCAAGCATTAGAATTAATTTATTTTTCTCAGCTGTGGTCAGTTCTAAGACAATTGAGTAAAATTTGAATTTTATACATTTTTACGGTATAAATTTTTCTTACTATTTTAATGGATTATTGAATGCTTATATTATGTGAGGGAGTTAAGGGGTCGTTGACTGGAAGAGGCGAATTGTTGAGAATTGGAGAGAGAAGGTCAACATGTATATACCACCCTGAAAGCCGCCACATGGACTTGTGGCAGGGGGTGTTACGACACCAGTCGAGTAAAGATAAGGTTTTGGGAGGATAAATGGTAACGTGCATTATGGAAATGTATTCAGTGGAGCTCAATTTTTATTGTGATCGCTTATTGTGGGTGGAAAGAACGAGTTCTTGTACCTATCTGTTTGACAATGCATATCTCTTATTTTATCGCTTCTGTCTGACCTAGGAATGTAGAGAGGCGTCATGATAATATTCTCTGTGTCGCTCTGAGACACACCAGTTTTGAATTTCAGTCAGGTCAGAGTTGTAAAGGTGGCGGCGTGGCGGCTCCATAAGTCGTTGTGTTAAAAAGGTTGTATAATTGAAAAATAAAGAATTCATTGATCAAACATAGTACCAACGTTACAGTGCACAGATTTTCTCCTAAACACGAAAAATACAAGTTTCATATTTTTATAATGGTAGCTAATTAAATATCAAGGTACATGCCAAAGTTAATAAACTCATATTCTGAAACGATTTTTGCATAAATTTCGTACTCCACGCTGTAAACTCAAATGATAACAATGCTTTAATTCAGACGAAAATGCTAAAATATCATCATTGCATCATTTACATTACCTGTATGGGTAATTCCATATGGTATAAATAGAAGTACTCAAGTGAAGTCTGGGCCGAGAAATTTTTTAGCTTAATTGAAAATTAATTAAAATGCGAGCGCAATGATTCAAGATCAGTGCTCAATTCAACCTAAGAGTGCCTTCCACCCGCCCCTACTTCGAAACTACTACTACTACGGGCAAATTGAAGGACAAGATAATGTTTCGACATTTTTGTTAATTAACAACTAAATATTCGTTATAAAAATCTGCGTTTGCCATTTTATGTATCTTTATCAATCCTCGCAACTTTTTTGGAAAATTAATGCAGTACATTGCGTAGTTTTCTCCAAGTTGAGTAAAAAAAAGTTCATGAAGTTGACAAACTAAAGCGGAATTTAGGGTACGCGGTGTCGATTATTGCATTGCTGTAACTAAAATTTTGATTTTATCATATGATAAAAATTATAATTGAATTTGAAATCAAATTACCTTGAAAACTTTGTCCATAAAATTGCACTAGCATTTACAAGGCTCCAGATATAAATTTTCAAAATATAGCGGTACATCATTTTGACGCCGGCAGTAGGGCTTGAGGGGCCCCAGGCAATCGTGATTTGTGCGGCCCCGGGTAACCACGGCTAAAGGACCCTGAAAATGTAGTCCTTCGAGCCGTATATTACGAAAACAATTCGCAGTATGATTTGATATTATTTCTAGTTTTCTCATCAATTTTATATAAACGTTGCTCTTAAGCAATAATTAATTAATTTTAATTGCCAATAATGGAGTGCAAGTACAAAATAACATAAAAATTTCCATATCTAGACACAAATAGTGGCAATTATAGTACACAATGAACAAAATCATAGGTGGTAATGTTGCGGCAACACCGTATTTTCATCGATATATTTATCCTTTCTGTGGTAAGCGAGTTTGTTCAAACTACGCGGCCCTCGGAGGCAGGAGGCCCGGAACAGTTTCCACGCTTGTCCGGCTCCGAGGGTTGCGTTCTAAATCGCTCAAAATGATTCCGACTACGTAACTAAGGGGTCACGTGATACAACAACAAATGATGGAGATTTTGGTGAGTTTTATCCACACTAATGGATAACTCAAGTATCTGATATGTCGTTCATGGTGTCTTTAATCGCGATATTTAGCTTTATAAACAATATTCCCGCAAGAAACCCTCGATTCAGAAGGCTGTGTGAGATTTTTATGAGTGTTTTTGGCACGCCATAATCTCGAATCCTTCGTAATTTTACTACGCGACTCTTTAATTACGTGATCGGAATGATTCCGCGTGGTTTCAAACGCAACCCTCCATAGGCGGTACTGACTACCATAAAAATTTTTCGTTATTCGACTCTGAACCATTCTCTCAACTTGGATGAACCAACGAAGCACATTCCTTGCTTACTTTTCCATTACTGGACCATATAACCTACACTCCTTCATGACCCACTCATTTATAATCCTATTCCTCCTGCTGTTAACTCTAACACTTTTCAGATACCCCCCTACACACACATATGATTTGGCCCACTCTTGTGTCAACCATGGATTGGCAAAGTTACGGTGATTACGGCTTCCAAATAATAACGTGAGAAGGGGCGTTCAAAAATTGTATGACGGAGATGAAGTCGAGTTTAAATGCAACTTTTGCAAAACAAATCCCCTCCTCTCCGAACTACGAAAGCGTTCATTTTACGGTCATGAACTTTGCGCGACCTTATCGTAAATTGCAGCGAGATTAGGAAACTGACGGCGTCTAATTTCCTCACCACAAACTTCCACTCGCTTCCCCTGAGCGCTCCCATTAGCACCGACGCCCGCGAACTTTTCAACCTCCTCAACATTTTGCCCACCCTCCGTGGATCAATGGGGAGTAGGAAAAATTACATACCGTACGATAAAGATCAATTGACAATATGAAACTCACCGCATTTCGTCGTCCGTCCATTTGAAAAATGGGTAAACTAACGACTCTTTGTAAACATCGAAAAACACTTCATTAAACCCTCTATGGACGGAGTTATGGAACATCAGCATGAAAAAAATGCTACTACTATATTATTTTTGAAAAGTGCTATTTAAGCATTTTTCAAAAAAATTGAAATTATTGATAATAACATTTATTTTGAATAGTGACGTATTTTCATTGTATGTATTTAATTTAAAACAATACTTACACAAGGCATACTTCATAATATTTTTCACAGGGTATAGTTCAACATTACCTTCATAGCGTACCTTTTCTGAACTTTACAATTTTTTATTCATTTTACAGCTGAAACTATTTATTTAAGAGATCCACCAGGCACGCCATCGTCAGTGATTAGCGTCATCTATTCTAATTGTTTGACAAACCGCCGAAAGAGACGCAACTTTCCACACACTTAATCCGAGGCATTACAATTCTGTCTAGCGCAACAACTAAATGGAAAGGCCTATTAGAAAGTAGATATTTCAATGAATTTAAAACGTAACAAATTTAACTCGCTCGTTCATAGGGGGTTAAAAAAACATATATTTCACACAAATGCCCACCAAACACTTACGCAGTTACGGATAATCATAACATAAAAATTGGCGGAATCGCGAAAATATTTTCTGGGACCAAACGACCACCGAGTTCCCTTAAACCTCCTGTATCTACGTTATTTAACACCTCTGTCCTCTTTAATAGCCAATCGAATCAAATCAATAACAGTGAATCGCGTGAGCGTTGGCATGGGGTAAAGTGTTTTAAATGCAGAGAGGGAACACCCGACCTGTGTGCAATTCGGAGATAGGCGTTGCGTATGCACCCGAAATATAAGACTTTACATTAGCATTCACAGCGATTGCAACTAACGTCCACTTTGCTCAAGCACCGGACCGGACGGCACGTGGTAAACACTGTCCCGATGTGCGTTCATAATTTTCTGCGTAATTCCGCTCCATTGAAAAAAAGAAATTACTGATGTTATTTCCCTTTTTAGCTCTCTGAAAGCCGAAGCTGATTAAAAACACGTTATTCTCATTCACTTATGGCTTAAAATCCACTGCCGCGATCACATACTTTTTACAAAAAATACAAAAGAGAAAGGCAAATTTGTACACATTTTTTTCATTTCCAAATCCCTCATGAAAAGAGCTAGCCCCAAATGACTCTCGGGAGACCTCAAGGGTTGAGACTTTTCCAATGATCCTTCAGAAAAGCGTAGACCCTCATCTCTCACCACGCACAGAAGGCAAAATAATAATTTCCATTCGAATTTCTAAAACTGTCGGCCAATCCTGGAACTACCATAATTTTCTTCCAATCAAAAAGCGTAAAAAATACAGAGACTGCATTTACTTTTCCAAAAATGAAAACGGCTTGGAATACTCCCAACCGAAAGATGCATCCAGTCCCATTGGGTATATTTCAGGCAGACGATTAAAAGCAGTGGAGCATGCATTCCAAGATATTAAAATCAAACGAGAAGACATGGTAGGGCTCAAATGTTGAATTTATGGCACGAGAGGCATTTGATGAAAGTTCCACACCTGCTTCGTAGCGTAAATATTGGCATAATATACGTTTGGTTCTATAATTATATTTCGTCGTAGAAACTGTCGATGATTTGGCGCATAAAAGCTCAACTCATTCACCAAGTTTCTAAACCTTCGATTTCATTTTTAAATCATCATCAGGGCTACAAATAAGAGTGACAGAAGGTTTTTCAAAACACTAAAGCATTTCCCAGTCACATCAATCCCTGTAAGTATTCTTGAAAGAATTAATGACACTTGTTTCTTTATAATTTTTTTCATAATCCCGAAAACAGCACATTGAAGACCTTTTACACCGGGTGATTAACAATAACGACAAATGAAACACCAACACTCACGGTGTGGTGGTACACATGTCCACCATGAAGCACCAACTACCATGGTGGACAACCACTCAGGTGGGACTCGAACCCGCGACCTTCGGATTGGCACGTGAGGAACTTACCCCCTCGCCACCTGGGCCGACTTACATCTAATATAACAACATATGGTGTTTTAGTAATGCTATCGCTTTCTTAAGACCGTCATTAATAATGCATAAGTAAAATAGAAACTTAGGCGAATTAGTAATGAGTTTAACTTCATTGAACCAAATCCTCGATAGTTGCTAAAATGGGATTAAATAGTTTGGGCAACAGCCTAACCGAATTTTAATCGTAGCTGTATTTCCGTCTAAAAAAACATTACATTCGACCGATACCAATAATTCTCTTTCGTACCAGCTGTCCATTCCAATTACGAACGGTGAAAGGAACATGATTTGGCCACGGCAACTATTAGGCGAGACTAAATACCTCTCACAACGCCCCCATTGATTGAAAAATACGGCCTATTTATCTATCCGTCTCATCAGCCAAGAAACCTCCCACGACGACGGTGTCAGGGGGGGGACGGGGTCGGAGCAGGGCATGTCTGCCTTACGAACGAGGTTCCATAGTTCACGCCCACAGAGCAGGTGCGGGGAGCACTCTCGAGACACAACGAGGCCCGTTCGGGGAATCCCGAGATCCGTAGAACGGAAGAGGTGCAAACCTCGATTGGGCAACGTTCGGGAGTTGGCGGTTGTGGCCTCTGAAGGGGATTCGGAGGGTGGAGGGGTTCACAAAGATGTTGCTGGAACCAAGAGGGGAGTGATTGGGGGGGGGGGGGGCGGTAGGGCACGACCTCAAAGAAGGGAAGGCGGAGGGGTGGACGATAAGGGTGTCTTGAGGTTCCTCCCCGTTCCAACGGCTCTGGGCGTGACGTCTGGAACAGCTGCTTCCGCCGCTGCCGAGGCTTGCTTTCCATATCCCAGCCACGTTCCAAGGGACAAGATGCTAGGAGAGAAAAAGAGACGGTGAAAAAAAGGCGGCGGATGGTTTTGCCGAAAGATGTCATTTCCGACGAGTTGGAGCCGCGGCTCATCGAAAGAGAGGGGTGTGGGAGTGTCTGTCCTTTGGCTTCCATCTCATTAGTACGGAGGATCGTAAAAAAATGAAAAAACGGAAAAAGGCGCTCCGTGACGGAGTTGCACTTGCGGTCGATCCTTAAAAAGCTGTTGCCGAGATGAGGAGGGAAAGTTTACAAACGTCCATCGACTCCCTTTTGATGTCCCAGATGGTCTTTCCAACATCCTGTTCCATTCATGCGTCCATGATGAACTGTAGCGGTCGTTAACGGGAGTTCTTTCCCGACCTGCTGCTCGGATTCCAAAGGATGCTGGAGAGTTACGTAACGAATAACGAATAACGGGGAAGAAATAAATGTCCATAAATAACGCCTCACTTGTTTATAAGTTATCCGAAGGTCATTTTCCGCTTTCACTAACATCACCATCATCCACCTATGGTGATCTAAATATATAAAAAATGTAAATACACACACAATTGTGTTAAATAAATAAATATGTACTATTTTCCATCATGCATCACTCATTTGCGCATGAAACACCCAATGAATATCAGTTCTATTTAGAATTGAATAATGAAGAAAAAGAACATTTTGTTGTTTATATCCAACAAAGGACACGATTTTAGTAAAAGTGGCCGGAGTATGTTTTGAACCTAGAAGTCGCATACGGTCGCATAGCACCAAGGGCTATGTAATGCCATAGGCTATATAACACAGCAGGCCTGGAATACTTGTCATAAGATTTATTGATTGATAGTAAAACCTACTAAACAACTGGGCAATACAAACGATGGCAACGAGAAAACCGAACGTTAAAAACTAAGGTTGTCTACCCACAAAAAATAATAAATTATTCATATTTTGTAAAAATATAGATACGTTCTCACGTCTAATTGGCATGTATATTTTCTGCTGGCCACAGACTTACAGGTCCTCGCCTGCTAATCCGAGAGTCACGTGTTTGAGTAAAGCCTAAGTGATTTTTTTCAGTAATTAGAATATGGAATTTGTGCTCGACCATTGTCACTACTAATGGTTTTCGTTTCGTAGTTACAGCTTGGGTTAAATGCTTTTTCCTATGATATTATATATGAAATTTAAAAATATACGAGGCTGGTTCCTCCTTAAAAAGGAAAACTCCCAGTAAGGAGAATTCACATGAAATTTAAAAAATATGCAAGGCAGGACTAAGCCTATATTTGCTCAAATTTTGTACACACATCATAACAAATTTTGTACATCATAACAAAACTACTACGAAGCGCGGGTTCCTCCTTAAAAAATAAAACTCCTGGTAGATAGGTTAAAAATGAAATAGATGCGTCTTAGCGTTTTTTGCCAAAAATTAGCAAATTACTGCGTACATCGAATTCGAAAGCGTAGTAATTCCATTAAAATTGCGCTTCGGTCGGCGTCTGTTACAATAAAAAAGTGTTATATTCTCGTCTACAAAAAATTTTCATCAATCATTATGAATATATTGGTGGGATAACTGGCATTTTTGTACTCTCATTTTGGTGTTCAATTGCTAACACATTCCATCAGCGAAAGCAGGATTTAAAAAAAAATATTTGGAAAAAGGATGGTATTTAGTGTTTGTTTCGACTCACACCGTAGCTTTCGAAACCGCTAACGTAGTTTGAGCGAATTATCATTTTACCTAGAAATCAATCAAGCTGTTAATTCGCTGCGTTAAAATTCTTTTCAAGTTATAAAGAAATGTCTCCATTTTTCCGGTCTTAACTCTAGAGCATAAGCAAACCAAACATTCAAGCCGTGCGACGTCCAACAATTATAGCGGTAGCGAACCATGGTAGCAGCTGCCTATACGAAGAGTCGATTCGAAGGGAGGGAAGCGGAATGCGGAAGGTGTCGTTTAAGGTAGTTTGAGTGAATATCATTTCACCTAGGAATCAATGATTTCGGTCTAATTTTTATGAAAAACATGTCACCCTTCCAAAGTTACCAAAATATCAGCCTCTTACCGAACCACTTGGCGAGATTTTTGGTGGAAAATACCAGCCCTTTTACATGGAAAATGGTACGTGTATGCACTCCATACAGCCGTAATTTAAAAAATGAGGAACTATCATCTTCTAAATCTTGTCAAAAATTTAAGTGTGTAGTTTTAATGTTTTCTCGACTATTTTTGAAAATAAATCATATTGTCACCGCAGTAATTTTTTCAGAATCATAAAAAAACTTCCATTGTGAAGGAGTTTTAAGCTCGGCGCGAGAAAAAAATGAGTCAAGTTAAAGACTTGTGTAGATATTTTTATTTAATTAGAATTACAGTCATATGGAGGTATATAATTGCACATTTAAGGATGCAATATTAAATGAATGCTTCCTACAGCTGCTTAAATTGAAGCTTGTAGTTCGAATATGATCTCTGTTATGGCTAGGGAACTATCTCTCTCAAACTAGCTTAAATCTTTTCAGCGGTTATCCCCGTTAGAGAATTCTTTATATGGTGCACAGCCTCTTTAGTTTCCTTCATTTTTCCAGAAAAGTCCAACCTAATGTGCGAATTTCCACAGAGAAAAAATCATCCGCCTTGACCGGGATTCGAACCCGGATCCCTCGATTTCCGGCCGAGTGCTTTAGCCAGTTAAGCTACCGAGGCGTCCTCTTTCCCTGTGGATTTTTTTTTTTAATGACCTTTACGGGACTAGATGTTTGATTTAAGCTATCCGTGGCTAGTCCCGGATAGCTTAAAATTTGTCCAACCTAATATTCTTATCATGTGCTTCACACTCTTGTGTCTCTTATGCCTTCCTAATGCACATAAAGAAAGGATGCAAATTACACACTGCATTCACACCTGTATCATCTCCGCCCAAAATAAAAAAAGCCATGAAAACTTTGAGGGAAGAGACGGTCGCGTCACACACGAAAAGTAAATTTTCAGCACCCGTGACGCTGGGGAGAAAGCGTATTTTCTCCTCCTCTTCCAAGGGATTATTCGAAGAGAGTAACTGTTTATGCAGACACACCGCCTCGTTGGCGGACCTCTAGCAACGCCTAATTACGGCTTTTTACTTTGTTAGGGGGGAACTGACAAAAGAGGTAGTTGACAAGCAGGGATGAGGGACGGAGTTGGGGGGAGGCGAGGAATTTCGGAAAAGGGGTGAAAAAATAACGGAATTTGAGCGACGACAAAGACGCGAAGACGACGCGGACGACGGGAAAAAAATATTTTTGGAGTAATTTTGGATATAAAGGGGGACCTTTAAGACCTCATTAACAAGGTGCATGAAATAAAAGGCATTTTTGCGGTAAAATCCTCGAGGAGAACATCACAAGCTTAGGTTAATTAAGATTCTAGGGCGTAAAAAAATGACGAAAATGCCTCCTAAGTGACGTATTTGTGAGAGAAAAGTACACACGTAAACACCATATTAAAATAAATTAGCTGGTATAGCTTAACCTCAATTTATTGAAGGATTTAAGCGTCTCCTTGAGGAAATTCACTACGTTAAGAATTACTGATGAAACATTGTGTATAGTTCCACTCATTTTTTCATCTAACACGATCGATTTCAATGTCTAAAGAGTCGTTACCGAGGCACATAGACCATGTACCTTTAAGACTATGGTAAATTGACTTTTTCAGTCGTTTAACCGTCAGTCATCAGTATAAAGTTTTCCTCAATAATTATTTCACGATTATCTCGTGATTCTTACAACAGCTTGACTTTTATATTAAAGATCAATGTGGTTCAAATTATGAATGTAGAAAAATCTCGATCAAATAACGTTGAATAAATCATCTCGATCAAATAACAAATGAATCGAACCAATTTGAAAAAACCCCGTGTCCATAGAAATAGCTTAAATTAGCGAACGAATCCTAGAAAGTCAATCGGCTTTCCAATACATCTACATCTACGTAATACCCTGCGAGCCACCACGAGGGTGTGTGGCAGGGGGTGAAGATCACCAAAGATGCACTATTGACATGCAAATAGGATATTTAATGAAGGCATTCTAGATAATGGGGTCACATGGTTAGTATCTACATAATAAGAAAGGGATTAATGGTTGTTATTACATGCATCATGCACTACAGACTACTCTAACTATATTTCACCTACCTATCCCTTTGCTACCCTGCCTATTGTTCTCTCTTATAGTACGCGGGAAAAATGACATTTTAAATCTATCGGTACGACAATCTATTTCTCTAATCTTGTTAATATGATCAAACCTACTATAATACGCAGGGGTTCTTAAAATATATCTAACGTCATCTGTGAACAAATCGGTTTCGAATTTACTTAAAAGGTTTAATCTAAATTTTAACCTGCGTTCTGATAGTAATTCCCATCCTAGTTCTCCTATTAAACTCGCAACACCTATACATTTATCATAACGGCCTTTAACAAACCTATCGGATCTCCTTTGCACGCGCTCTAATTCTTTTATCATACCTTCTTTTATCATAAGGTGATCGCAGGCCAAATGAATCGAACTCGAAATCATTTGAGCTAAATTCCTCCTAATGATGACGGATTGCAGCTGATAGGTCGAATTGTGAGCGCAATAAAGAGGATATCTCCGATATAAAACTTGAAAATTCCGAGTCAAAGTAATTAAGTGAGCTGTTATCGAATTCGAACGAGTCAGATGGAGAAATTCGGCGAGCTGACGGAAATGAAACAGTAATTTTTTCCTAAAATCCAGCCACAATTTAACATATAAAAACAAATTCACTGACATCGACGCTGGCTTCTGGAAATGCGCACCACAGTTCAAGGCGTCCGTGTTACTCGGGAACACAAAGAGTTTTTTCCAACGCCTTATCGCGAAATATAATCGATTCCTAACACGCCACGCTCGTCCAGCCATTCAGATCGGATTTCGAACGAATTTTATACAAAGAGATGACATCATTCATAAATATGAAAGTTCCAAGAAAACCAAATGTGACCAAAAATACATCGGAGAGAGGGGCGTTTGCGGGGAACTCGAGAAATCTTTCCCTGCCGCAGCCAATGGCTTCCGAGGCGCTGGTGAAAGTGAAAACGACCAAAACTTCTAGCCCCTATGAATTATTTCACAGATATTCCACAATTCCTTCCCTATATAACCCCGAATAAATAAGGTTACCCTATAGAGTTTTATCAACGTGACAAAAGTATAGGCCTGACGGTAATAGCAAAAGAATATTTTAGAACGAACAACATAATCAATGGTTGCCAGGGTGGACGATAAAAAGTAAAGTGAGAAGTTATGATACGGTTATGTATATAAATCTTATGTAAATATTCCTTACATTAACATTTACTGTAAGTGAAATGTAATACTTACATTTCACACGGTTATGTATATAAATCTTATGTAAATATTCCTTACATTAACATTTACTGTAAGTGAAATGTAATACTTACATTTCACACCATGACTTGAAGGGTAATTTTAGGTAGCTTGGCAGGATGACTGGAGTTATGAAATGGATTTTGGTTGTGTATCAAAGTACATACACACACAGAATATGTAAAAAGGATATATGAAATTACTTAAATTTACCCGCACGTATATCAAGTAATATTATAATAAAATTTATAGTTTTTTTTAATTTATGGTAAAATTTTCATCTGAACTTTCTTCAGTTACACGCCAAAATACACATTTTTTTTATATTGCAACCAGAGATTTTGAATTGACAAAACAATCGGGCCCTAATTTGTACACCTTAGGTCCCAAATACGATAAATATTGATTGAATAACGAAACGTGGGCAAGGGTACATGAGTTGAATCATGCTTCAATTCTAGGATATTTGGGGAGGCGACCGATGGCTAAGGTCATTTGCGCCATAGGGGATGGGTAAGGGAGGAAGGGTGGATAGAAACCCGGCGTCGGCATTAGCCTGCTCTTAACGAAAGGCGCCGAGGGGACCACGGTTTAATGTCTCGTTCGACAGACTTGAGTACTGCACTTAAGCGCCCTCCACAAGGCACTGAAGTAGGGATCGAGTTTCCTCTGAAAAATATCCACCTCTCAGGGATTTGAACCCTGGCCGTCCGTATGGTTAGCCAGTACTCTAGCTACCACACCATCCCGATCCTCTGCTTCAATTCTATGAGGATACAACGATAAAATGATGAACTAGACAGAAAAATGATATTATGGAAGAAATGAATGCAACTTGAGTTGAGAAGAGCATTTATGGACCAGTGACTGATTAATTTGCTATAGATGAACCGTCAGCCATCAAATCCCAAGCTGACATCCAGTGCGTAAGGTTCCTTGGATCTGAAACCAATAACTCAACGTGCGATTCATATTCCCACCGAGAGATTGATTAATAAAGGAATAAGAAAGACCGGGTAAAAAATTGTATTTAACATCACGTTAAGTAAAATGACGTTATTACTTACACACCATACTTTTAGACATGACGATTGAACGATGTCATCACCAAGTGAATTAGCAATCATTATGCATGGAAACTGAAGCTCATCGATAATCAGCGATTCATCCCTTACACTGCTATTCTGCAACTCGTTCGCAATTGTTTTTAGCTGATCCGTAACAAATATTCTCGGATGTGACAAATTTTCCTTACCAATAACTCCATTCTGTAACTTGGTTTAGCGACAGGCAATCTTTAAACTTTCTCTAGCGAACTCTTTGTTCTTACCAATGAAGTACTCATCATTTTTTGTCACTCCGCATGAAGGCTACAATTTCCCACAAATTAGATGAAGCTAAAGCCTAGACTCTAAGCTAATAATATCCAACCATTACAAATAATCGTATCTGGGCCTCCGAGCTCATCATGATCTACTCTGCAAATTCAGAATGTCTGTGAAGTTACAATATTATTAGCAAATAGCGTGAGTCCTCATAATGCCTCACGTATTTTTTTAGAATTGCTGAGCGTTAAAATGTTTGAGTGTTGGGGGATAGAAAGTGTAATGTTTTAGATAACATTCCTCCTTTTCACGTTAATAATGGCTGCCAGCTTTTTGCATTCCCTATATATTTAAGTACGTCTAGCAATGCCGTGTATTTTCTGATGCCTCCGAAGCCAGTTGCGTTTTACCAAAACAACTGTGGTTCCACTTTAATAATAAACCATTTCCTTAGAATCGCCAATATTGTCCTTCAGAGATTTTTCTAAGGGTCTCTTCTTCTTTATGAGTTACAAGGGGCTGATATAATAGAAGTTGCATGAATGGAGGATAGACTTCACATCTATTTTATAAGGTAATTTGCACTTACATAAGCTGCTGAGCTGCTAAGCCATAAGAAGACTTGTACTGAAGTGGAAATATAAACTCCGCCTTTGCTCATCCAAAATTGGGAACAATTTTGCGTGTACTGGATTCAATTCTATGAGGATAAGCTGAGAAAATGGTGAATTACAGAGAAAAAAGAAATTATGGAAGAAATGTATACAACTTGCCCCGAATTATTAATAAAGGAATAAGAAGGACCGGGTGAAAAATTATATTGAACACCACGTTAGGTAAAATGACATAATTACTTACACGATTTACAGGTGCGATTAATGGAGGCTTGATCCAACTACATAACATTAGTTGACGCAATAGTTAATGGGCAATTATCTAGTAAATGCACGTCATGGCAGCAAAAAAGGATTCTGAAAATCTCTTAAGAGTCATCTCTCGGAACATATCTCAGGAATATAATACTCGTTCTTCGCTGAACAGTTATCCCATGTTTTTTTACTCAACTATTTTTGTGCTGAAATTCCATTTTAATGATCATACGACAGATCTATACCAAAACATGTGATCGTATGGTTCTAAAAAACACAAAATATGTATTACAATGAAAAAATGGCACATTATTACAGATAAGAATATAATGCATAAACTTATTCGAGTATAAGTATCGAGTCATCTACTGGTTTTTCAACCAATATTATGCTATTCATTTGCACAACGAAATTTCAGCCATGAATTTTCATTTAATGTCATCTTAAACGAATAAAACTATTTTTCGTTCCTCTTCAATCCAAAGGAAAAAGTGCATTCAGACGTAAACCGTTTCCAATCCAGTTCCACTCGACATTATCCAAGGTATCACAATGCTTCGCTTCGTAGAGACGAGTTTTCGACTGCTCTCGCCACAAACCGATGTTGTAGAAAAAATCTTTAAAACGCTGAACAGAATAGCCATTTTCGCTGCTAAGTTGTTAAGGAAGATAAAAAACCGACAAATGTCGTTACCAAGTGTTAAAGAATTTCAAAACAGCTCTACTGGGTATGAAAAGTGTGAAAATATAAGTGCTAAGATACAGGTGAGTAATGAACAACAAAAAGGCATGAAATAAGCAAAATGAATGATCGATGTAACTCATTGAATTTACCTGACAGCTGAATCATCTCAAAGTATTTCGGTTACTTTTGAATGGAAGATAATCGTATATCCGCTGCAGTTGGTAAGATGCAATGGAAAATCAACAGAGAAATAACGCTCCTGGCGTTATTTTTTCGAACATGGAAAAAAACAGTGGATAGTCGAACATCTAACAATAATAAATTCTCGTTCAGAACACGAGTTTGTTATTCATTTAGTAAAGATGATTATATTGGTCTCACCACAATTGATTTGAGACGGCATAGCTACAACGTGTAACTTTACCTGTACAGAAAGAATAATTGATTCCTAAGTCTACAAAACTCCTTAAACATGGAAAAAAACTGAGAATAATCCGAAGATATAACACGTCAAACAAATTTTGCGATAGCTTTGCAGTTCCGGAGACCACATGTGGAGTCGGCGTCTTCAAGGGCGAGGTAACGGCTGAGGGCAAAAACTAACCCCTAACGCGGTGGCATAACTTGGACGCTTAAGTTCACGGGTCATGAAAAAATAGACGAACGCCAACTGAACGCCTGAAAATCATCTTTCCAAAAAGAGTTTTGTGGTTGCTATAGGGGGATCTACGCCCCACTTACCGCACGAAGGGTGGGTTTCATTCATCGGCGCCAGACCGACGTTTGGCTCGGGGCGCCGCAAACTGGTGTCAGGGGGTGAGAGTTGGTTTCCAAAGGCGCAAAAGCTCTGAACCCTTCAAGTCGGTCCACACTGCGATGAGCCCCACCCTAAAGATCACATCTACCCCATTAATCCCCAGTCTAATGGCCGTTTCTCACGGGGCATTTTACTGTATAAACTGATGCATGAATTTGATGTGCATAGAAAATTTCGTCGTGCGATGTATAATGCACGCGCAAAAGCGTAAACGAGGGATGGGAAAATAGCCCCTTCTCCAATTCCAATCCTGCATTCTCGTATTTCGAAAACGGATGCTACTTCAAAAAACTGCCTTGTGAAAAAAGCCCGAAAGGTGGATTCGTCCTCATCAGGATTAATCATTCCAGATTTTCTGAAAACTTGAATGAAGCATCTTTGAAGTGCGCATTATAAAATGAGATGAAAACAAAATTGGGTTTTTTCGATAGTTCTACTGTAATTCAACCTTGAAAGTGAAGATTAAAACATGGCCTCTTATGGAGATCGCTCAGTTTACAGCAGAAAAACGTCAATTTGAACGAAATAGCATATTCAAGCTTTGAAGTAAAAGTTTTTATAAGAAGCAATAAGTCCTGGGAAATTGGTTACAAATAAAATATAGGCTGCTTGCCAACCATTTTTTACGTTATCAGCAAATAACTGCCATAATTGAAGGAAGCATGCGGTGGTTACATGCAAATGGCGCCCTGTGGCTGGAAAAATGTGGTCATAAAAAATTTATTCGAGGAATATTTTCATATATTTTATCTTAATTTTGGAATTCAATTGGTAGCCCATTTAGCCAGCGACAGTACGATCTTTGTAAAACTGGATACATAAAAAATGTGTAACTTCTTAATTGTCTTTACTCACTTGGTAAAGCCATAGACACCTTAAGAACTATGAAATATGAAAGTTCAAATGTCTCTGCTAAAATCGAAAATATTCATTCCTCACCTTTCAAGGAACTTCCCCAACTCCTCACCAGTACGTTACGTGACTCTAAACGCCAATGCAGTAGCATCGGTAAATTTGGAAGGTTTCCCCAGAATAGTTATACATGAGTTCATTTAAATGAAAGGAGTAACTAAGGTGGAAGTGCAGTCGGCCGTTAAGGAAGATTCGTAGAAAAGGGAGCAGATGAGCGGAGGAGAGAGCAGCATCTGTATATCAAGGCCGGGTGCAAGTTGAGGAGAACGGTGTGGATGCCAGCCCCCATGTGTGGGTACGAGCGAAAAATGCCAGACCTTTTTTTGGTGATTTTTTATTTCTTTTGTTTAAATTTTATAAAAAAACTCATTTATTTTTAGGCCCAATATTTTAAAACGATCTCCTCAAACTCACTGGGTGAGCTACACGATTTAATTATGCTTTTTTAACTGATTTTACACTCAGGAAAAAAGATTCATATTAATTTTTTTCATAAAAATCGCCGATAGATTGTCATTTTCCACATTGTCCAAGGGTCGATAGATCATCCCTCTAGCACTAGAAGAGTTAAAAGTTACTGTGGGATATGTAGGTATTACTTCCACTTCCATCATCTTACCCTACATAAGTATATACATTTTAAGTATATCACAGACGCGACAAGCGCAAACGCAAACAAAAAAAGAAACTCACACGTCAATTTTGAATTTTTGGCAGCGCAACCACCTTCTACAGAATAGGCGGTAATAATATATTTAAATTTATAAGGTTGGCCCATCAAGAGATGGACACGGTGATACTAACTAGACAAGTGGCAAATGGAAATTTTGAGGTCCGGGTGGAAATGAGAACAGTAGTTGAACGAAATGAAAATGAGACAATTGGACATTTTGTGTGTTTGCAACAAAGCGCAAAGGGCGGAACGTTGTCACAACTTATGACGATGGATAGGCATAGAGGTCAGGAGGGGAGAATGGTTCTATTTGCAGTCAAAGTGTAGGCATGAACCACAATGAGTGATATAAAATGCATTAAGAAAACACGAGATAGGATCCCCTAGGTTGCTCTGGATTAGTAAGAAAGAGGGTATTCATAAAGCTGTGCTCATGGTATGTTTTAAACTAGTGAATTGGGTGAGAAATTGAAAAAGAAAAAATATGAGTTCTGGGGAAAGCTGCGAGAGATACCGAATAAATGAGGCCAAGGTAGAATTTTTCAAATTTAATGGAACAACTGCTGGACAAAAAATGCAACGAATCAGTGTAAAGCAAACACTTAACGACACAGTCCACAAAGGGAAATTAAAACCAAACTTTGACCACAATGAGATGTTCGCTCTTTTGACTAATCCACAGGGGTGGAGGAAGCTTTGGCAGATTAACTAGCCGAAGTGTCTGACGCGAATGATTTCTACCATAGTGAAATGTGAAGAGAAGTTCGCGGACTGGGCTCGGCCTGTCGGATGGGAAGTTAAACTGTGAGCTCCTTGGCACCATTCGTTAAGAATAGGTTAATGCTGACGCCAGGTTTCTCACCACTCTTTCTCAAAGTATCCTATTTTTCTTCCGACATATCCTACAATAAATCATTCTGGTTGGTGGCTCCGCAAAGAGCCAACTACGGAGCTAAATGTATCCTCATTGGTTGTTCAATCCTAAGATAGGGTACCTGCAGGGGCCCCCCTACCTTTCCCAATCTAATGCTAGTTCCTTTACCTCCTGTTGTCTCTTCCAATGTACTTTCCTCTTTATTTAGTCCATGAACTTGATCCTGGTTCTTCCTCTCGGGACTTTGCCCTCTATTCTACATTAAGTTACGTTCCTCACAAGCCGACTGTATGCGTCCAATCCGTCTGGTTCTTCATTTCTGTATGGTGTTCCATATGGTCCTTTCCTCTTCTACTCTTCTGTACACTTCATCATTTCTTATTTTGTCTGTCCATCTTCAGCATCCTCCTCCAGTACCAGGTCTTGAAGGCTTCTAGTCTTTTCTGGTCACCTTTGGCCTAGTGGTCCAAATTGGCGGGGTGGAGGTTTGAGGTCTCTGCTGGGTGGCCCGCGTGGGTCCATGCATCTGGTCTATAGAGTACCACGCTCCACACGAATGCTTTCACATATTATTTCCTGGTTCGTAGTCTTATCTTCTTTTAGCACAGCAGTTGTCTCTTTCCCGTGAACGTCATCTTATCTTGGGCTATTTTCCTCTTGATGTCCGTTGCACTTCTTCCGTCCCACGTAAAGGTGACCGTAGTGAGAAAAAATAA